>JASUUH010000257.1:2721250-5442500 GCA_030449925.1 Citropsis articulata
CCAAGGGAAGAGACATGTGAATATTATTGATCCAATTTTTTTTTTTTTTTCAGGGAATTTGCTCGAAAGCAGCCATCGGGGCAAGAAATCCTATTAGAAAAAACCAGTTCATTCCTGGTTAGTTACCGTAGTTTGTGAACATTCTGAGTGGTCCAACAACTCCCCAGATAATTGAAGCATTGTAGAAAACATCATAATCAGGACATGCCCAGGGACTCCCAGCCGGCAGCAAACTTGGGTTGCAGATGTGATCAACAGATGCCACCGTGCTGTGCCGAAGTAGACAGTTGAACCAATGATGGGTCCTGCTAACTAAAGGTAGACATTGACAATTACTAACAAATTAGTCACATATACGGATAAAATTCTTATACAGTCTATAAAGCAGAAAATAGCATATACTCTATAACTAACAAATTACCTGAACAATGAACATGGATATGGGTTGAATTTTCATATAGTGGCCTAATTTGAAGTCTTCAAGAAAACCAAGGGCTTTGTGCATGCTAATATAACCATAGGTCTTGAAAGCTACATTAGCAAGGGGCCTACCAGGATAAATATACCCAATAACCAACTCTGTAATTATGCTTAGTCCTCTTTGCTGCAGATTAATATATTCTATTCAGAAATCTTCATAAATGTCATGTGATCCACGCATTAATCCAATTAGAGTAATTATGAATTTTTTTCTGAAATCCACGTAGTTTCAAGTTGTGTCTTTTTATTTCACATATACTTCGTAAATAATCTGGGTTGATACCAAGTTTGTTGTTGCTTGAATTACCTCAGCAGGTAATGAGAAAAAGAATGCCACACAAGCTAGCACAAACTGTTCACAGGTGTAGAGGGAAAGGCCAAACGTCAAGATCAAGATAGTGTGGAAACATAATTGAGGTACCGCTTCATAGTTCTTGTTCATAATTCTTGTGTGCACCTCACCAAACTGATCTTTGACTGAACTAGTTTTTCTCCACATATGCCAAATTGTTCTGCTTATTTTTCAAACAAATTGAGGGAAGAAAAGATCATCGATGTATATGTATTAGCACAACAGCATGAGAAATTAAGATACTGTTGAAGATGCTTACTTTCCCTCGAAGAGCGCAACATGTGAAATGCTGGGCATTAGAATTGCAAAGCCCAAGCCATATATGAAGGCAAGTATGACACTGAGATAGAGTTTGCTGTAATTATTATAGGCATAGCCAACTTGATCAAAACTAAATTCCTTTTCGTTGAGGATTTCAGAAACATTAAGTTCGGCCAGAATAGTTGAAAGTGTGAGCAGAAAATAATGGGAATCTCTTGGCTTCGAACGCATTGCACCTTAAACAATGGGAATATGGATATAGAGGAACAAAAAGAACCCAACTAAGATATTGGCAACGGCAAAGAATAGTGTGGCTAGGGGACTTCCTAAGAAGCCAGTAACGGTTGCCTAATCAAGGCCAAAGGAGCCCATGCCAAGGCCTCTCTGGCCAGAACCAAGCTTTTGTACAGTGACTGAGTCCTTCCATTATCCAACAAACATAGGAGAGAGCAGATATTGAAGGGAAAAGATATCCTATCCTGGCAGGATTTAGTAAGCAAAGCTTGATATGAAAACAATGAGAAAGAAGTGTAGTCTGGTTTGTCTTCCCTTCTTCTCTTTTCTTCTTCGTGTAGTGCCCTCTGGTTGACCTATGTAGTTTTCAACATTCGATAGCAACTCACCACTTGGATATATAAATTTGTTCAATTTCAGAGAGAGATGAGTAGCTGAATGGTTTGACTTGGACCAGGTTTGCCGGCCGCCATATGTATGTGGAATCAACTAGGTACTTTCTGAATAAACCAGCCCACCATATGTATGTGCCTACTGCATATACACCACCGGATCCACAGCTGGTGAAAATACTGATAAACATGTTCTTTCAAATTGAAAGGCCCTGGATTCGATGAAAATGACCATGATGTAAGTGGGACTTGAATTGGCTCTGATGGAAGTGTTGCAGCCATTTGCTTTCCTATTGGAAGGACAAGAATCTGAGCTGAAACAGAACCAATGTACAGATGATTCTGGCGGTAGCCAAAGAATTGGTTTACAAAAGCAAGCAGGCAACATGAAGTTAGTCCCAGTACCATGTTCTAAATGATAAAGTCAGTATTGATGTATGATCAGTGATTTTAACTGTAAGCCTCACTTCCACAATTGGGTGGTCATTAACTTCTTCATCTTCTGTGTGAATGCATCACCATGGAATAAAACAAACATATAGGTCATCAAATAATATCATGCATTCTAAACCAACATGCCATTTTAGATAAAGAGACCGGGAATTGATTACCTTTTACATTTGCATCAGTTTGATTAATTTCCACTGACTTTGATTGAAGCATCCCATCTTGAACATAAGTTCCCATGTCTCTCCTTCAGTTCTTGGACTAAAATGGAAATGCACATTGCCTGGTGGATATGCACATATATGCATGTAGGCCTGCAATGCTGCAGCAGTTTAAGATTATAATATTTCTTGTCTTCTTCTTAAACCTATTATTTCTAATACTAAGTTGGTACAACAAAACATTAACTTCATCATGTAAAATATTTGAGCTTGTAATCTTGGAGTAGGCGACAAGATCAGGTTAAAAATTTCAAATTTTTTGCCAGAAAAGAAGTTTGTTTTGTATATATGGTTGTGTTTTATTTCTATATAATTAATGTAGTTATGCTTCTCCCATCACATTTTTGTATTATGCATGTACCCAGACAACTTCTTTTTTTTTTTTTTAATCTTTTTTAATTGGTGTGGTATGTTAGTGGTGAATTTGAAATGGTTTAATTTTGAGTTACAGAAGTATTTGGGTGTAATATAACATTTCAAATCTCGCGAGAAGAGATACATATTTTGCATCCTTTGGCTGTGTATATTCCTTGTTGCATTTCGCTCTTTTGAAACTCAAAACAGCATTGGAATTTATTTACTAACACTGCTAGGAAAATTCTTTTATTTTTATCTTTTTCTATGAAACTAAGATTTAATTTCTGTTTTTGCATTTATTTTCATTTAATTCTAGTATTTTATTAGCTGCATCATCTAATAGCATGCAAAGTGAAGTTATACCCAACTTTTTGATTATCAACAAATTCAATTTTCCAACTTTGTTCTTTTATCACCTTTTTTTTATACCTTCAATTCTGTATTTCATTTTTATAAATAGAAGTTTTTTTTTTGAGTGACTGCATATACTTCACTGCAATTTTTAACTTGTGAGTCTGTGAGAGTTTTTGCATATCATTTTTTGACCAATATATGCCCAAGAAATACAAATTTATAAATGGAAATAGTGCTGCAATCCCCTAAAGCTCTTTTGATCTATTTGTTGCCGCTGACTTTGTTTTATACAACACTTTCGTGAGAAAAAGATAAATACAGAATTGGCTTGGAAAGTGATTTTTCATTTTTACCTTTAATTCTATGTATTAAATATCTTGCAATACAGCCATTTTGGAATATTTTTAGAGTTCAATAACAAGAGATGACATTGGCATACAAATAAATTTCTAATTGTTAGATAGTTGTTCAAGATAGGAATAGGTTCCATTGTTTCCAGGGTGGCTCTTGTTCTTGCAGAGATTACTGGCAACTGGATTCCCATTACTTTTAATCGAAAATCTTTATTCAAAATTTTATTCATTGAATCACACTGATAATTTATGCCTCGTTATGCCACTTCAACCAATTAACCTTCTTTGTCAGATTGTTTATTAAATATTTTGAGATTAATCATAAACTATAATACCCGTGTTAAGGGAATATTTTGTTTGTGTTCTTGTTCTTCATTAAAGGAATTCTTGAGTTTGGTTTTTATATTGAAGGTAGGAATGAATTCAGAAGCCTCTAAACTTTGATTTTGATTATTGTGATTTTAACCTTCTTTATGCCTCGTTATGCCACTTCAACCAATTAACCTTCTTTGTCAGATTGTTTATTAAATATTTTGAGATTAATCATAAACTGTAATACCCGTGTTGATTGAATGATTCTGTATGTGATTGTATTTAAAAAAATCGTGAAAAGTATGATCATGTATTAATTTATGTGTGTTTGAGTGGAAGTACTGCTGTTAGGATATCCTGAAAATTATGAACAGTATAGATTGAACTTTATATGACTACTGTTTTAATCGAGTTTATGCATAAAACTTTGCAGATTATTAAACTAGACATCTTTATCTTTCTATCCGTATATTTGTTGTTCAAAAACTCGTTTTATATAAATTGTTGTGATTTTTCGTATTTGGAACACTGATGCTGGAAAATTTCGATTTTCAGCAGTAATTCACAGTTCTATAATTTATTTCATAACCCAAACGACTACTGAAAATTCTGGGAATTTTTATTACTGCATATATATATATATGTCTAGTTTCTGTGTTTTTTATTTCGTAATTTTTGGATTTATGTAAAAACCACTAAAAATCATGAAGCTGGGCTGCCGCAATCCTGGAAACTGTTTTCCAGAATTGCGACGGCTGATATTTAGGTCGGTTTGGGCTAGTTTTTCATCAGTAAATGTTTTGTAAATTTTAATTCTGATTCCTTTTTATTTCCTCTAAATTTTAAAACTGAAATCTCTATTTTTGAATATGTATAAATAAAGTTATGGATTTTTGAGTCAGCAGTCCTTGGTATGTATCGTCACTGGACAATTTTGATCTTTTTGGTGGAAAATCAGTTTTCAGAGATGATTATTAACTTTAATTAATATTTTTAAGTTTTGTATTGGATGCCAACATGTTACGGTAGCTCTTTGTGATATTTATGATTTTCCGACATGTTTGTAGCTTGATAGAAATCAGCTCCTATATGGTGGTCTAGTATAGTTAGTGAATTGATGTGGTTAAGTAAGAGTACATGGTTTAAGGATTTTTAGTTTTCCTATCTAGGTTAAAATTGAATAAGATATTGATAAGAATTTTATCTTGATAATTATAGGCCAAGAGTGAGCTCGTGTGATTGGGGTTATTGTTGATTACATTGGATCGAGGTAAGTGAATTCATGCATAATGTTTATTATAAGTATATATGTAAATAATTATTAATAGAATAACGCTCTTCAAATGGATTGGCAAGTTATGGATTTGAAGCTATTTAAAAATGTTTTTCTTAAATTAGTTTTAAATAAATACTTGTTTTTCTATAAAATGTTTTCCTTAAAACTATTTGAAAAGCTTGCCAGTTCAATGTGTTATAAGCGTTTTAACGAAATATTATTGAATAATTGATATTGAAAAACTGGAAAATGTTTTAAATATTTTTGGCTCATTATCCATAGTTACTGTTATTGATATTATTGAACAACTAGCTGTATTGTGCGCACTTATTGACGATTATTGCGGGGTACAGTACCCTGATTGAACTATTGGCCGAGTCACCGGGAGTACAGGTGATATATTGAATTATTTACCAGGTCACCGGTGATACATGTGACACTATATGGCATGAGCAAATTTAGTAAAAGAAAGATTTTATTGATAAAGGATTTCATATGCGATTGTTTAGTGAAAATGATTATATACTTTTTCATGTTACAAACCTTGTGCATGAGTTTGCTTACCGAGTTGACGGCTCACCCCTCGTCTCTAACATTTTGTACGTTGATTTTTAGAGATGTGGGCTTTTGGTCTAGCGGAGAGGATTTGTTAGCTGAAAGCTTTGGCATTTTCTAGAGGATTAATTTTAGCTACTTGGACTATTGTTTAGAGTTGGATTTTTATTTTGAAGGATTATTGATTTATTTATTATTTTGGAGAATATGTTTTGTTTATAGACAACATTGACTTTATTTGGGATTTTTTTATAAAATGAGTATTATAAGGTTTCATTCCAAATTCCTCTTGAGTTTCTCTTGCGTAAATTTGGGGTGTTACATAAATGATACCATATTTTATTTTTGCAAATGAAATTTACAGCTTTGTCATCTACATTTATTCTTTCATGAGTTGATAACTTGGTTAATGGGAGTTTCTGCTGCAACTCAGGCCACTGGGCATCCTTGCACCTTTATCCCTGGTGCGACGGGGCATTTTGCCAATGGACAATGATCAGTAGCAGCCAGACCCCACCACTCTGGACCAAAGATATCTTGGGATTGAAGGGTGAAGTAAAGAAACACACCCATGAAGGCAACCCCAGCATCCAAAGCTGCTGATAAAATATATGTATGCCTAGCCCACCATCCCTTGAACCTTCTGTAAACATAATAGTTGAAGAAAATTCCAACGGCTCCCCAACTCAAATAGTTCACAGCTTTAGCTGATGGCAAGCCTCCTGGACCAGCCAAGAGAAGAGGCATGTGAATATTCTTGATCCATTTTTTTTCAGGGAATTTGCGCGAAAGCAGCCACACTGGAAATGGGGAAAGAAAGCCTATTAGGAAGAACCAGTTCATCTGTGGGTAGTTGCCGTAGTTTGTGAACATTCTGAGTGGTCCAACAACTCCCCAGATGATTGAAGCATTGTAGAAAACATCATCACCAGGACATGTCCAGGGGCTCCCCTCCGGCAACAAACTTGGGTTGCAGATGTGTTCAACAGATGTAAGAAGCCACCATGCTGTGCCGAAGTAGACAGTTGCAGCAACTATGGTTCCCACTAACTAATGGCAGATGTCGAAAATCGATAAAAAATTAATTGTTTTAGTAATTTGGCACTGAATTATGGCGCTGAATTTCTAAGGACTGTGTACAAGTAGACATGCGAACGCTAGGTAGCAAAAACGACTCTATAGAGGAAAAGACAGGAAATAGTATAAACTCTGTAAAGAATGAATTACCTGAACAACGAACATGGATTTGGGAGGGACTTTCATATAGTGACCTAATTTGAAGTCTCCAAGAAAACCAAGGGCTTGGACCATGCTGATATAACCATAGGTCTTGAAAGCCACATTAGCAAGGGGTTTCCCAGGATACATGTACCCAATAACCATCTCTGTAATAATGTTAAGTCCAGGTTGCTGCAGATTAATACATTAATTCTATTCAGAAAGCTTCTTATATGTCATGCGATCTATTCATTAATCTAATTAGAACAGTGATGATTTTTTTTTTCCCCTAGAAAGCAATAAGTTTGCATGTAATCTGGGCTTGGGTTTGGATATACCAAGTTCGTTGTTGCTTGAATTACCCCGACGGGTAATGTGAAAAAGAATGCCATGGCACAAGCTAGTAGGAGTCCCCACCATGGAAGCTGAAACTGTTTATCAAACCCTTCACAGGTGAAGAGGGAAAGGGCAAACGTTAAGATCAAGATAGCATGGAACCACCATTGGGGTACTGCTTCATAGTTCTTCTTCATCAGTCTTGTGTGCACATCACCAAACTGTTGGTTGACTGCAGCAGCTGTTTTTCTCCACATTTGCCAAATTGTTCTGTTCGATTTTTAAAGAAATTAATGGAAGAAAAGAGCATCATATGTCATTAGCACAAGGGAATGGGAAATTAAGAAATTGTTGAAGATGCTTACTTTCCCTCAAAGAGGGCAACATGCGAAATACTGGCCGTTAGAGTTGCAAAGCCCGAGCCATACATGAAGGCAAACAGGACACTGAGATAGACTTTGCTGTAATTATCATAGCCTTCACGATCAAAACTAAATTCCTTTTCGTTGAGGATTCGGGAAATATTGTAAGTTTGGCCATCGTAGTCAAAAGTGTGAGAGGAAAATAATGGGAATCTCTGGGCTTCGAATGCATTGCACCAATAAGTAATGGGAATAAGGATATAGAGAAACAAAAAGAACCCAACTAAAATATTGGCGATGGCAAAGAATGGTGTGGCCAGGGGACTTCCTAAGAAGCCAGCAACAGTTGCCCAATCAAGGCCGAAGGAGCCCATGCCAAGGCCTTGGAGGCCAGAACCAAGCTTCTGGGCTGTGACCGAGTCCTTCCATATCCAACAAACGAAGGAGAGGGCAGATATTGAAGGGAAAAGATATCCTGGCACGACGTAGTAAGCAAAGCTTGATATGAAAACAATGATGAAGAACTGTAGCCTGGTTAGTTCTCCCTTGGTTCTCTTTTGTTCTTCGTGCAGTGCCCTGCAGTTGAGATACGTGTTTTCAATTTTCGAGCAACGCTTCACTTGGCATATGAATTTGCGCAACATAAGGGAGAGATGAGTACCTGAATAGGGAGACTTGCACAAGGTTCGCTGGCCACCACATGTAAGGGGAATCGACAAGGTATTTTCTGAATAAACCGGCCCACCCGTATCCCAGCAACTGATACGCAATAAGCAACAGAGAATTATAACCACTCTGCTAATTATACCTTGCCTTCAATTTAGCCACATACTGGGTGAGCGATAGCAGAGCAATAATGCAAAAACTGTGATTACCTGAGTAGTTTGTACCAACATCATGGCTGGTACTACGTGCAGACTTCTCTTGTAGAAAGCCTTGACAATTGTGATTATGCCTACCGCATAAACACCATTGGATCCGCAGCCGGCAAAAATGGTAATCAAAACATGTTCTTTCAAATTAAAAGGCCCTGGATTCAATGAAAATGACCATGGTGTAAGTGGGACTGGAATTGGCTTTGATGGCTGTGTTGCAGCCATTAGCTTCCCTATGGGGAGGACAAGAATCTGAGCAGAAATAGAACTCATATACAGCTGATTCTGGCGGTAACCAAAGAACTGGTTCACAAAAGCAAGCAGGCAGCATGAGGTTAGCCCCAGAACCCATGTTCTAAATGTTAAAGCCGGTATTGTTGGGTCATCAGTGATTGGAACAGTAAGCCTCACTTCCTCAATTGGGTTGTCGTTAACTTGTTCCATATCTCCTGCGGGGAATGCGGCACCACCACGGAGCAAAACAAACACACCAGTCATCAAATCTTGTCATGCATTATAAACCAACACCACAATCGTAGATAAAGAGATAAGAGGATCGATTACCTTTTGTCCTAGTGTCTGTTTGACTGTTCTCGGGTGACATTGATTGAAGCATGCCACCTTCAACAAAAGTTCCCATATCTCTGTCCTTGAACTGAAATATGAAGCTCATGTGCAGAGCAGGATACGCACATTTATGCATGTAGGCCAGCACTGTTGCAGCCGTTATCATATTGTTCATTGTCTTCTTCCTAAAGCTATATTTTTCAAAGTTTGTTGGTACGCCAAAGCATTGACCTCATCGTTGATGCACGAATTTGTCTGCTCGGCAACAACGGTAATTCCTCCTCGCGCAATACCAATTCTACTTCGCCTGTCGCCGTTAGACTCCTCTGCTATCTCGGCGAAATGTCTGTCACTTTTCTTGTTCCTGCGTGCACAATCTGGGTCAGTCTTGGGCGGTTTTTCGGTCAGAACCCTCCGACGCTAAAGTCAGCGATTTGGGTACCTCGGAAAACCTTTTACCACAAATCCCGTGGTTTTAAAATAAAACAATGCTCAGAAAATCAGAATCTCCCTTCGATCTATTTTATGTGTTTTTGTCCAACCCTTTTACCTTCATCGATCGCACCATTTATAGGCTTCCTGTGGATTCGGTTTTCCCCCTTCACGTTTCCCACTTTCCGCTTATCATGCGTCATGGGTGTGTAAGCGGTTGATGGCGGACGTGGCAGTTTGAGAGGTTCGTGCCTGGATTTTCGGAGGGTGGGGGTCGTAAACGGGCCTCGTGGCTTTGGATCTTCTTGGCGTGATGCGGCGTTCTAACGGTCGGTCAGGGTGGGCGGTTACCTCTGCTTTCGTGACGATCCCTTCCGGGACGGTGAGGATCTTTGCTCATGTTGGTATCCCGGTGGAGAATCTTTTGATGGCGAAATCTTGCTCCAGCATGTCGAGCAGGAATTTCAAGTTCTGTTAGGATGACGTTCAGGGATCCTCGGTTGTAGGGAGCAGGAAACTCCTGTGAGGCTGGTCTGGTCGTTATTCATCCACAACACTCATCTTAAATATTATTTAAGCTTATAATCTTGGCGTAGTTGGCAAGGTCTGGTAAGATATTTCAATTTGTTATGGTTGGTTTTTTTTTTTTTTAATAGTTTTTTATCCTCTCATCACAGCTGTTGCTACATGCTAGCATTTATTTTCCTAAGGTGCATTTGATATTATTTTTTAATTGTTATTATTTTTGTCTAAAATATAAAAAAAATAGAGGCGAGTCAATATATATAGATATATATATTTGTTCTTAACAAAAATGAAGTGTAAGTTGAGGTTTATAATAATTTAAAAAATACACCAACAAGCGCGTTGATAAGTTAATATGGGTGTGTTTTAGTTTAACTAAAATTCTCGATTCGAGGTTTGAGAATGCGATTTAGTTAATTATTTATTAGAGTCCTAATGATCTTATCCGGCTCGAATTTATATTAGTCGGGACCCAATATGATTTTTGAATATCAGATGACTTAATGCCCTGAAAAAAATTATTTAACAAATACTTTAAAAGTTATCATTTCTTGTGACTGGTAATTTAAAATTATCATTTTCTTAATTTTTTTCAGAAACAAAAATATAGAATACGTGTTTGCTGGACCCGTTTTTGTTTTTGTTTTTGTTTTTTGTTTTTGTGTCATTTCGCTTTTGCGCATATTCGAATTATGGAATGATCAAAATAAATTGACCACAGCTTTGGTATTCATCGAATGCGGCAAAAAGGGTATGAAACAACTTGTCTCTGGTGTTTTTCGGGTTTTCATATTACGTGGGTCCCACTAAAAGATAACATATAATTAATGTCTCCCCACCTCCACGTGATGTCAAAATTACTTGGTTTTTATTATAATTTCATATTTACACTTTTCTTTTCTTTTTTTCTTTTTAATTATATGTTATTATCATTTTAATGTGTTATTTAATTTCTATTTCTCATTCTATCTCATTTGGTTCCATATTTTCACACAAATAAATCAAACGCAATTTTCTTTTTTCTTCTTCTTCAAATAGTGATTTAAAAACTATCTATTAAAAATCCTTATCTAATTCTCTAAAATTAAAAAAAAAAAAAATCCATTGCATAAACATTCCTGTAAATTTAACATATAAGAAGAGTTTTAGCCTAATCATTTTTTGACAAACTATGCAAACAAAATTATGTGCTGGACCCTGAAGCGGTTTGATTTATTGTGTTCCCAGTTACTCTTTGTTTTGTGCAACACTTTCATGTCTATTACTGTAACATGTCCCAAAAGCATGAAGTTAAAAGCCAAGAATATAAAATAAAGCATAGGCTGGAAAGTGGTTTTTTTCATCTTTACAGATGTCTATGAATCAAACATCTCTGCAATACAGCCATTTTGGAAGATTCTTAAGAGTTTATTAACAAGAGATGACATCAACACACTAATTAATATATTACATGTTTGTAGAAACTTTTGCTGACAACATTTTACAACTTTGATTTCCCCATCCTGTAGTTTTTTTTTTTTTCAATTTATTTATAATTTTTTTTTAAAATTTTATGAGCATGCACCTCTTGTTCCAATGATGATTTATGAACACATCAAAGCACAGGGCAGCCATCAGCCTTGATCCCCGGAGCTATAGGGCATTTTGCTAGAGGACAATGGTCGGTAGAATCAAGTCCCCACCACTGTGGGCCAAAAATATCATTCGACTGCAGCGCAAAGTAGATCATTATGGCCATGAAAGCAACTCCAGCATCAAGAGCTGCTGATAAGATATAGTTGTGTCTTGCCCACCATCCCTTGTATCTCCTGAAAACATAGTAGTTGAAGAAGATTCCAACAGCTGCCCAGCTCGTATAGTTCACAGCTTTAGCCGACGGCAAGCCTAACGGTCCTCCCAAGAGGATGGGCATGTGGATGTTCTTGATCCATTTTTTTTCTGGGAATTTGCGCGAGAGCAGCCATCCTGGAAATGGGGCAAGGAAGCCTATTAGGAAAAACCAGTTCATCTGTGGATAGTTGCCGTGGTTTGTAAACATTCTGACCGGTCCAACCACTCCCCAGATGATTGAAGCATTGTAGAAAACTTCATCACTAGGACACGTCCAGGGACTCCCCTCCGGCAGCAAGCTTGGGTTGCAGATGTGATCAATAGACGTGAGAAGCCACCATGCGGTCCCGAAGTAGGCAGTTGAAGCAACCAAAGTTCCTACTAACTAAGAGTACGTTTCAAGAGAATTTTAAAACAAATTAATCACACGTAAAGATTGAGAATAGAGAGCAGCGTAAGCTTTCTACGTAGTTAAAAGTACCTGAACAACGAACATGGATTTGGGAGGGACTTTCATATAGTGTCCTAATTTGAAGTCTCCAAGAAAGCTAAGGGCTTGGGACATGCTGATATAACCATAGGTCTTGAAAGTCACATTAGCAAGGGGCTTCCCAGGATACATATACCCGATTACCAATTCTGTTATAACGTTTAGGCCCGTTTGCTGCAGATTAAGCACATTCTTTCAGAAGCATATTGGTTCTCAAGTGATCTACGCATAATGAGGTGATAATTATGCGTTTGTTTACTGTTACATGTTTTTAGTATACGATGTACATAAATAATGTGTGCTGAGTTATTAGGAAAATACCAGGTTCGTTGTGGCCTGAATCACACCAACTGGTAATGTGAAAAAGAATGCCATGCCGCAGGCTAGAAGAAGTCCCCACCATGGAAGCTGAAGCTGTTTACCGAACCCTTCACAAGCATAGAGCGAAAGGGCAAAGGTTAAGACCAAGATAGCTTGGAACCACCATTGAGGCACTGCTTCATAATTCTTCTTCATCAGTCTGGTGTGCACATCACCAAACTTTTCATTAACAGCTGTTGCTGTCTTTTTCCACATTTCCCAAATTGTTCTGCCCATTGTTTTACAAATTAAAGAAAAGAAAACCATCATAATGTCGTCAGAACACGATAATTCTTGTCAAGAAACAGTTCTGGATTGAAAAATTACGGCGCTTACTTTCCCTCGAAAAGTGCAACATGTGAAATACTAGCCATCAGAGTTGCGAAGCTCAATCCATATATATAGGCGAAGATCACACTAACATAGAGTTTGCTGTAATTACGGTAGCCAATTTCGTCAAGATCAAAGGCTTTATCATTCAGGATTCTGGTAATGTTGTAGACTTGGCCGTCAGAGTCGAAAGTTTTTGAGGAAAACAACGGGAATTTCTTGGCTTCAAATGCATTAGACCAATATGCAATGGGAACAAGAACATAGATAAACAAAAGGTACCCAGCTAGGATATTGGCAATGGCAAAGAATGGTGTGGCTAGGGGACTTCCTAAGAAGGCAGCAACAGTTGACCAATCAAGACCAAAGGAGCCAATGCCAAGGCCGTGTTGGCCTGAACCAAGTTTTTGTGCAGTAATTGAGTCTTTCCATATCCAACAAACAAAGGACAGAGCAGAAAGTGAAGGGAAAAAATATCCTGGTATGATGTAGTAACCGAAGCTGGATACGAAAACAAGAAGAAAGAATTGTAGTCTAGTTAGTCCTCCCTTGGGTCTCCTTTCCTTCTCATGTAACGCCCTGCAAATGGCATATTTATCATCTTTCCCATACTCGGAAATAGCTCTGTAGCTCAGGACCAGAGACACGGATTTTTTCAATGTGTGAGATAGATGAGTACCTGAACAAAGAGACTTGAACCAGGTTTGAAGGCCACCACATGTAAGGAGAATCGACAAGGTACTTTCTGAAGATACCAGCCCACCCGTATCCAAGCAGCTAAATTTTACCAAAGCATATACAATCTTAATCCATTTTTGGAATCAAACAGTCTCTAACATATTATTCCCGAAAGTCTTATGAAGAAAATTCAATGGCAACCTAAGGTTAAAGGCAATTAATTTCGTGATAAATGGAAAATTTTCAGTTTAATTATACGTACATAATATGAGATGAAATATGTCAAATGAAATATCCAGCTGTACCTGAGTAGTCTGTACTAGCAACATGGCTGCTATTGGATGCAGACTTCTGTTGTAAAAAGCCTTGACAATTGTGATTATGTTTACTGCATAAACACTACTTGCTCCACAGCCAGCGAAAATGGTGATTAACACATGTTCCTTCAGATTGAATGGCCCTGGATTCAATGAAAACGACCATTTTGTAAATGGGACTCGCATTTGCTTTGTTGGAAGTGTGGCAGCCATTAGCTTTCCAATTGGGAGAACAAGAATTTGTGCTGAAACTGAACCAACAGACAGCTGATTCTGGCGGTAACCGAAGAACTGGTTTACAAATGCGAGAAGGCAACATGATGTTATCCCAAGAATCCATGTTCGAAATGTTAATACCGGCTGTGAAGGGTCATCTGTGATTGGAACAGTAAGCCTAACTTCCTCAATTGGATTGTCATTAACTTCTTCACCTCCTGCATAATTAAAATGACAATGCCTTGATTCGTAGATTTATTTTTTTTTAAAAATCTTGTTTTTTAGAGAGAGACATAGAGGATTACCGTTGACATCAATATCAGCTTGATGCTTTTCCAGTGCCCTAGTTTTGGCGACTCCATCTTCAGCATAACTTCCCATATCTCTCCTCCTGTTCTTGCACTATAATGGCAATGCTCAGTATGCATATTTGTATATTTAATGTATATGTGCTTGCAAGCTTACGACTGTTAAATATATGTTTTTTGTATTCTTTCTTCATCAAATTAAATGATAAGCTAATATATTCTAATTCTATATAGTTCAAAGAGTCAAAAATGCAGTTCACAAAGTAAGCCTTTGAAAGTAGCTTCATGACATAATGTGGTATATTTTTTTTTTGACAAAAAGCTCTTGTCATGCGCTTATATCTGGGAGTTGTTTCCTTGCATTAACTTGTAGCAGTTGTGCTTATCTTTGTACATTATAGTATTTTCGATTATCCCGCATATTTTCTTTTTCTTTTTCTTTTGCATCAATTCACCTGTGATGCAAATGATTTTGTAAAATGAGAGTACATCTTGGGTATACGCAAATATCAACTAGTCCATACTTATCAGTTAAGATCACCTATACTTGTATCATAAGCAAGTCATTTTTTTCTTCCTAAAATTTATTATTTTTATTCAGATTTCTGATATTTTTTTTAGTAAAATAAGATCTCTCAAATACCTAAATGGGGGGAAAATAACATCATCTCCTGTGTTACCTCTTTGGGGACCCCAAGATGCCGTTTATAACCCCCTTTAAATTTGCGTTGCTAGGGGTTGTTTCTTCTGTCCAGCACTGTCCTGTCTAGCAGTTGATCTGTCTCAAAGGAGTGGAGTACAGTAATGAATGAAAATGATTTAAAGGGAGTAAAATAATGAATGAAAATGATTTAAAAGATGCAAGATGGATGGCTACGGTGATGAGAAAACAACTCGTAATCAGCCAAATGATCAAGAAAAAGACAAGAAGCTACTTGCAGGCTAGCATTGTGGGTAATAATTTTATTTTCATTCTTCCCATTGTTTTCTCAGAATGCAAATATATATGCTTCACCAGTCACTCTCAATTGTTATGATGCTACTTTTTCAGAGATATTCTACAAATGTTTGTGCTCAAATTAATGAGACGGCACGTTGATTCTGATGCATCTGTATTTATTGATATGGTATAATCAAAAAGAAAAGGGCAAAAAAGATTACCAAGTTAAATCAGCAAAAAAGGCGTTGGATCTTGTAATTCATTCTTGATCTGCTGCACTGCGGACACAATCTTGCAATGTTGGACTGTAAATGAAAGGCACCTTATTTATTAGTGCTGCCATTGAAGCCTAATGAAGATAGAGGAATTAATGCAATCCAAGTAAAATGAAGAATTTGAGCAAACAGTAAACAAAGAAGAGAACAAATAAAATGGTTAAATGAACAGCTGAAAAATCAACAAGGTTGAGAACAAAACAGAATCAAGAATCTGGACTCTGAATGACCAGCCTCCGTATTGTACGTGTATTTTCCAGCAAACACATTTTTGTATAACTTCCTGGCTAACATTGAAACTGTTTTATTTCCAGCAGTCATCTGAACCCCACACTTGATGCCATGTCTGTTAATTGTTTTAACAGAAATTCCAAACTAAAAATTTCGAAACACATTATAATAGCCATTGATTTTTTCGGACAAATTTTAAAGGTTAGAGGGTGCATCTTTTCTTTTTTCCAGCTGGGCTGTGAAGAAAGTGTCAATGTTTTCTAAAAATGAAATGACTTTCACCACCAGTTTAGTACCGCAATCTTTTTGCATTTTTGCAGGCTGGTGCTAGCATCTGAGTTGCTTTTAGATTCTCTTATATTCTTTTCATGAAACTTCAAACATTTAATTGGCTGGTAAGTTCCACTCTTTTGGATAGCTCATTAATTTAAGGTAAACCCCCCCCCCCCCCCCCTCCAAAAAATTAAAAAAGGAGCCCATCCTAATGATACATGGCTAAACTGATAATTTGATAGAGATTGATAAATACTTCAGAAACTATGCAAAGAAGAAGAAAATGGAAATTCAAAGATGAATTAATCTTGTTCGTGCATGCAGCTATAGAAGGTAACTAGAAATATGAATGCGTGTGAATGAATAAACCTGATCTTAATTAGACATTATAATTCGTACGTACATGAAACCTACTTGATAATTGGGAAAGACAAAGAGAGAATTACCAAATGATACGAGTTTATGAATTTTCAGGTTACTTGGAATGGGGCATTCTGGCTGCAGTGTAACCTGCCCAAAACACTTTATGTGTGTGTATATATGCTTTAGTAATCGTCCGTGATATAAAAAAAGAGCACTAATTTTCAGGCTGTAAATTACTATATTTGGTTCATTTTCACATAAGGATAAAGGGCCGGAGCCATTTGCACAATAATTATACTTTGAACATGCTTTCACTCACACACACTCGCTAAATTTTAAAAATTATTATTTTTACTCTACACCCTTAAACTAATTTCTTTTTTATAATCTTCAATCTCACTGGTCTGGCTAGCATTTTAGGCCGAGGTAAAAATAAAATGTTTATAAAATGATCTTTCAATGAAATGTTTATATGTTTATAAAAATTGTTAATAAAATTAGGGGTAAAAAATCTTTACAACGTGCAATCAAAGTTGGGCATCGATCATTATTTCCAATTTCCATAACCAAATATAAAACCTGCCTATTTTTTTGAACTTATTATCCCATGATAATTTTAGACATACCAAGTTGTCAATTTCTGGCATCTCAAAAATTACAGATTCTGATAACGTTTAAGTCACTAATTTTTCCAATATGAGTAACGTAAATTACTTACATGTCCTTATTAATTTTCCTTAATGGAGATTGAATTTGACCCTCATATCATGCTAGATTCATTTTGACACTTGTTTTCTTTTGGGTATTCAATATTTATTACGGAAACATTCATTTTCTTGGAGTTTTATTCGGTATGAAATCTGTGACATGTAATCAAATTCCAGCTCAGAAGAAAATTCGTTTTAGAAGATACACATCAAATTGCTGATTCCGGAATCCTCTCTCAATTAATTGATTTTATTTGGAAACTTAAATTGACCATAATCTGTTATTCCCATTAATGACAAAAATAAATAGAACAGTAATATATGTTCATACATTTGAATCTTTATCTGTGCATTTATGATTGTGAAGAACACACAGCTGTGATCCACAACTCGTTTTTAAGTTGCTTAATTTTTTAATAAAAGAAAGATTTTGGGCCGTAAGGAATTGAACATCAGCAGTTCAGAACACGTGAATCTTGTTTTGGTCACAAGCAAAAGATGAGTGTATTTATATTTATAAGTATGGCGGTCACAATTCGTTGTCAATTAACCTAAGTATCCATGTTTATATGGAAGGAAAAAGGAATCTGTTGGAATTTTCTAATGACCTTGTGTCACATGTCCATTGGTAATAATTCAAGATAAAGAATCAATAAAAGAAAAATAATAAGAATTATAATAATACTATTGTAATGTATATTTTCTTGAGACAGAATCTCATGCTTTCATAAGCTTCCACGATCACTTAGGGCACAGAATTTTGACAAACTTTTTTTATGTGCACGGTTGTCAGCTAAATCAAGTAACCATCTTTTTACAGTCATATATAGATATAGAATTAATTACCTTCTAATATTCCTCCCTCCTGTATGCTTACAGATTCTCGTTTCCATTCTCGTTTTTTTTTTTTTTATTGCTTTTCCCATTTTGGGTAAATGCCAGAAAGGATCGTTCAATTAGTCATCTCCATTCCTCTGTTCAAACTAGTCATGTTTTTACTGTGTAGTTTCAATTTAATTCTCCGAAGCAAAACTCCATTTTGAAATCACCTTCGTTGATCACTATTTGCAGATTTCGAGCATGAAAGTTGCCTTCCTGTATTAAAAGCTCCAGTTGTGCACAAATTTATATCGAGGGACTGCCTTTTTATCGTCAAGGAGAGAAATGGGAAGCAGAAATTTCGAGGAGGATGGTGTCCGTCAAGCTTTGTCACTTGAAAAACCTCAAAATGAGATAAAAATAATCGGTAGTTATTTTATACTCCTTTAGGAACATGTGATTTTGATGCATTGCATAAAAATGTACATTTCCCATTTTAATATAGCCAGTCTTGCATGCTGTATGTTGTTTTGTTGATGCATGCAGGAGATGAAGAGGTGAATGATAGCCCAATTGAGCAAGTGAGGCTCACAGTGCCAATTACTGATGATCCTTCACAGCCGGCCTTAACGTTTCGAACATGGTTTCTTGGGATCGTCTCATGTGTTGTTCTTTCCTTCTTGAACCGATTCTTTGGATTTCGACAGAATCAGCTGAGTGTAGGTTCGATTTCAGCACAGATTATTGTTCTTCCGCTAGGAAAGTTAATGGCTGCAACACTTCCATCGAAAGCAATCCGAGTACCGTTCACAAAATGGACATTTTCAATGAATCCGGGACCTTTCAATCTGAAAGAACATGTGCTGATCACCATATTTGCCAACTGTGGGGCAGGTGGTGTGTACGCAGTGTATATTATTACTATTGTCAAGGCTTTCTATAAGAGAAAGCTGAACCCTGTGGCAGCCATGTTGCTGGCACAAACTACTCAGGTAAAATTTTGCTGCTCGTATTCCCTTCTTTTCATTCGAATAACACGTGTGATTACGACCAGAAAAACATAGAAACTTATTTATTCTGTTTGATGAAATCCAGTTGCTTGGTTACGGGTGGGCTGGTTTGTTAAGAAAATACCTTGTTGATTCTCCCTTCATGTGGTGGCCGGCAAATTTGGTCCAAGTCTCTCTATTCAGGTATTCAACTCTCTCCCACATCGACAAATTTCTTATGTGCAATTCTGCAATAATCAGACGATTAATCGCTTTCTCATAATGACAAGTTACTTTTGCCAACTCCAGGGCATTGCATGAGAAAGAAAAAAGACCGAAGGGAGGACTTACAAGGCTGCAGTTCTTTTTCATGGTCTTTGCGTCAAGCTTTGCTTATTATGTCGTTCCAGGCTATCTTTTCCCTACTCTATCTGCCCTCTCCTTTGTTTGCTGGATTTGGAAGAACTCAGTCACGGCACAGCAGATTGGTGCAGGCCTTAATGGCCTGGGCATTGGCTCTTTCGGCCTTGACTGGTCTACCGTTGCTAGTTTCTTGGGAAGTCCTTTAGCCTCACCAGTGTTTGCCATCATCAATGTGATCGCTGGGTTTATCTTAAATCTCTATGTTCTAGTTCCCATTGCTTACTGGACTAATATGTACGAAGCAAAGCGATTCCCCATTTTCAGTTCTCACACTTTCGACTCAACTGGTCAGCCTTACAATATTTCCAGAATCCTCAATGAGGCAACCTTTGATCTTGATCATGACGCTTTTAACAGTTATAGCAAACTGTACCTTTCTCCGTTCTTTGCCTTCAATTATGGATTGAGCTTTGCGACCTTGACAGCTACAATTTCGCATGTTGCTCTCTTCGATGGAAGGTAAGATCATCAACAATTACGTAAATCTTAAAAACAATTTGTTTTCTTCTCGTGCAAGAAATCTTTGGTTTCACAACTTTTGCATACTTTGCTTCCTTCCTATTATGAAAAATCTGAGTAGTGACATTTGGCAAATGTGGAAGCGGACAACGTCTGCCGCACGAGATAAGTTTGCTGATGTTCACACAAGATTGATGAAAAAGCACTATGAAGCAGTGCCTCAATGGTGGTTTCATGTTATATTGGTTGCGACAGTTGCTCTTTCTATCTATGCCTGTGAGGGTTTTGATAAACAGCTACAACTGCCATGGTGGGGAATTTTACTAGCTTGTGCTATTGCTCTATTCTTTACCTTACCTATTGGTATAATTCAAGCCACCACAAACCAGGTATGAGCATCATTCATGTTGGTACAGAAGCCATTGTTATCCTGTTTAATATTATTCTAACCAAAATTGGTGATATGCAGCAACCGGGATTAAATGTGATCACAGAATTGATTATTGGGTATATGTATCCCGGGAGGCCTCTAGCAAATGTGGCTTTCAAGACCTATGGCTATATCAGCATGTCACAAGCTCTCAGTTTTCTCGCAGACTTCAAATTAGGCCACTACATGAAAATCCCTCCTAAATCCATGTTCCTTGTTCAAGTACGTGATGACAAAATTACACCGTTTTCACACTGACTCCTGTTTATATATGAATTGCTGATATATACTTTTCTTTGTTTGTCAATTTACACCATCAGCTAATTGGAACAGTTGTTGCTTCAAGTGTCTACTTTGGCACTGCCTGGTGGCTTCTCACATCCGTTGAGCATATCTGCAACCCATCTGCGCTGCCAGAAGGGAGTCCATGGACATGTCCCGGAGATGATGTATTTTACAGTGCTTCGATCATCTGGGGTATTGTAGGTCCAGGAAAAATGTTCACAAAAGAAGGCGTGTACCCGGCATTGAACTGGTTCTTCCTAGTAGGCTTACTTGCACCAGTTCCCATCTGGTTTCTTTCGCGGAAATTTCCAGAGATAAAATGGATCGGCCTGATTCATATCCCCATTATTTTTGGAGGCACAGGGAACATGCCACCAGCTAGAGCCGTGCACTATCTGAGCTGGGCAGCTGTTGGAGTTTTCTTCAACCACTATGTTTACAGAAGGTTTAAGAGCTGGTGGGCCCGACATACCTACATTTTATCGGCAGCATTGGATGCTGGGGTTGCATTCATGGGAGTTTTCCTTTTCTTGACCCTCCAATCTTATGATATTTTCGGTCCGCATTGGTGGGGTTTGGATAGCACTGATCATTGTCCCTTGGCAACTTGCCCTACAGCTCCAGGAATTGTGATTGAAGGATGCCCCGTGTTTTGAGTGCTCATTAATTAACAAGAAAATTTCCTTTTAGCAAGAGCATAGCTTAAATTATATGCATTGAATTTTGTGAAGAATTCTTGGATTTTATATCATTATTATTAGTACAAATATTCTTAATCATATAAGCATGAAAAAAAAGGAGAAATTCTTTGTTGGATTTTGTGTTTATCGATTCTTTTTAATCCCAACCAACACAGTGAAATTAAATGTTACCCTACTTGTAAATTGACAAATAAAAGTTGATAATCATCTAAATAACATAGGACAGTAAAGCTCGTACAAATTAAGGTGACATTACTGTATTAAGTTATTGGTTTAAGTAGAAAATATTCTCTAGTTCATATGATTTATTTTCTCTAATGTCACATAGCTTGTATACAAATAAGTTTGTGGGCTCGAACACTGTACTTTTAACAGCCCACAAATTTATTCAAAAATCTATTCATTTATAATATTGGAGAGAAATTTTCTCCGATTTCACATTTTTTGGGGGGAAAAAAAAGAGAGCTCACATGGGAGCTTAAACTTATGCTCAACATAGTTCAGAGCACCGGCACACCTGCTGACGGTTGCATAAATTACAATCCACGTTCTTTTGGCATTGACCATCCATCAAATGGATGGTTAATGCGGACGGCTAATGGCAAAAGAACGTGGTTTGTAATTAATGGATGCTAAGCGTCAAAAGAACATGGATTGTAATTTATGCAAGATACATAAAAAAACAAAATAAGTGATCACCCTTATTTCTCAAGTAGTTTGAAGTCAAAGATTCCATATAATCTCAGTTTTTAGGTAATAAGTTTCCTATTTTTAGCATGCTTGCTTAAGCAGAATTCAGGCGTGAAAACCGCTACTGTCATAAAATTGAACCCTTGCCTGCTTGTACAGACTGTAACGACCAAAAATTTGTACCACATATTAAGGAAGCCAAGCCTTAAAAGCAGGAAAAATGGCGAGTTTATTTATGTCGATGTTCCAAACAAAAGTTCATTGAGGGACTGCCATTTTGTCTCAGGACAAAACATGACACTTTATGATCATGATGGTGGTGTCCCTCAATCCAAGTACTCGGATAGGCATCTCCGCATCTCTGGTAATTTTTTTTGGATTGAAAATAATGTAAGAACTGTGGTGTCGTGGATATTGATCTCCAGTATGTTTACATGATGTTGTCAAATTTTTCATGCAGGAGATGGAGAAGTTAACGATAACCCAATTGAGGAAGTGAGGCTCACAGTTCCCATTACTGATGATCCATCACTGCCAGTTTTAACATTCAGAACATGGGTTCTGGGGATACTATCATGTGGCCTTCTTGCATTTTTGAACCGGTTCTTCGGGTTTCGCCAGAATCAACTCACTGTGAGTGCAGTTTCGGTACAGATAATTGTTCTGCCGATAGGGAAACTGATGGCTGCAACACTTCCAACAAAGAAATTTAAATGTCCAATAACGAACTGGTCATTCTCATTGAATCCAGGGCCTTTCAACATTAAAGAACATGTGTTGATCACCATTTTCGCTAGCTGTGGAGCTAGTGGTGTTTATGCTGTCCATATTATTGCAATGCTCAGGGCTTTCTATAAAAGAAGTATACATCCGGTTGCGGCCTTGTTGCTTGCACTAACAACTCAGGTATTAGTACTACGCTTACAAAACATTCTAAAAGTTTCTCAACTTTGACTTTTATAATTTTTTTTCGGCAATTCAGATGCTTGGTTATGGGTGGGCTGGTATATTCAGAAGATACCTCGTGGACTCTCCATACATGTGGTGGCCAGCAAACCTGGTTCAGGTTTCTCTATTCAGGTGCTCATTTATCTTCCAAATTCCACTATTCTTTGAACTTGAAGAAATACCATGCATTTATTTAATCTGTTAAAAAAAAAAATGCAGGGCACTACATGAAAAAGAGAAGAGGCCAAAGGGAGGACTTACCAGGATACAATTCTTTTTCATGGTGTTTGTATCGAGTTTTGCTTATTATATCGTCCCAGGATACCTTTTCCCTTCCCTTACTGCTCTTTCTTTTATTTGCTGGATATGGAAAAGATCTGTCACAGCTCAACAGATAGGTTCAGGACTGAGTGGCTTAGGCATTGGTGCTATTGGAATCGACTGGTCTACGGTTTCTAGCTTCTTGGGAAGTCCATTAGCAACACCATTGTTTGCCATTGTCAATACTTTAGTTGGTTTTGCCTTAGTCATGTACATTCTTCTTCCCATCTTTTACTGGAACAACGCATACGAAGCCAAACGATTTCCCATTTTCAGTGCTGCCACTTTCGATGCGCAGGGTCATAGATATAATGTTGATCGAGTTCTCAACAAAGAGACTTTTGATCTCAACGTAGAAGCTTATAATGGCTACAGCAAACTCTATTTAAGTGTCTTCTTTGCCTTCACCTACGGGCTGAGCTTTGCCACATTGACAGCTTCAATCAGTCATGTGGCTCTCTTTGATGGAAAGTATGAAACCATTTTTTCTATATTTAAACTCTGGAAACAAGTATTTAAGCTAACAACTTTCTCAAACTTTTTATTTGCAGAAGCATTATGGAAATGTGGATGAAAACAAAAAATGCAGTGGAAGATAAGTTTGCCGATGTGCATACAAGAATGATGAAGAAGAACTATGATTCTGTTCCCGGATGGTGGTTTCATGCTGTCTTGGTTGTGTCAGTGGCACTTGCCCTTTACGCTTGTGAAGGTTTTGGCAAAGTATTGCAACTTCCATGGTGGGGACTTTTTCTTGCTTGTCTCATCGCGCTAGGTTTCACCTTACCTATTGGAATAATTAATGCAACTACAAACCAGGTACCTTAACGTGCATCTTTGTTTCTAGCTACGATTCCATTCGGTTTTGCATATTGTACACTCAGGAATGAATGCGTTCATATGTACGTCTGTCACTCTTGCAGCAACCAGGACTCAATGTGATCACCGAGTTGATTATTGGGTTTCTGTATCCTGGAAAGCCTGTGGCAAATGTAGTGTTCAAGACCTATGGCTATATAAGCATGGCGCAGGCCCTGGCTTTTCTATCAGACTTCAAATTAGGCCACTATATGAAAATCCCTCCTAAATCCATGTTCATTGTTCAGGTGAAGTTAAAATTGTTACTATTTCATTTGACCGAAATTGATTGCATCCAATACTAAACTTTTCGAATCATTGACGTGATCAGTTAGCTGGAACGGTAGTTGCCTCAAGTGTCTACTTCGGCACAGCATGGTGGCTTCTCGGCTCCATAAAGGACATTTGTGACACGGCCGCGCTGCCGGAGGGGAGTCCATGGACATGTCCAGGAGACGATGTTTTCTACAGTGCTTCAATCATCTGGGGTGTTATAGGTCCTGGAAAAATGTTCACTAAAGAAGGCATCTACCCAGAAATGAACTGGTGCTTCCTAATTGGGTTCCTTGCACCGGTTCCAGCGTGGCTGCTTTCCCGCAAATTCCCAAAGAAGCGGTGGATCAAGCAGATTCACATGCCTATTATCATTGGAACAGCATCATCTATGCCGACAGCTAAAGCCGTGCACTTTAATACGTGGGGCGTTGTTGGAATTTTCTTCAACTATTACATTTACAGAAGGTACAAGGCCTGGTGGGCTAGGCATACGTATATTTTGTCAGGTGCTCTGGATGCTGGAATTGCATTCATGGGAGTTATAATTTATTTTGCTCTTCAAAATTATGATAATTTTGGTCCAAACTGGTGGGGTTTGGACAGCAGTGATCATTGTCCATTGGCCAAATGTCCTACAGCTCCTGGTGTTAAGAGCAAGGGCTGCCCTGTTCGATGAAAATTCTCAGGAAAAAGGAAAAACAAAATCCTGAGGAATTACTCCTCTCACGTGTTTAAAAGTAGAAAAACTAACGTGTCAAAAGTCATAGTTCCGAGGATTTGTAACGTCTCTCCCCACCCTTTGTACAGTGATGTGTCGTTATGCTTGTTAATAAAATAATGTGGATGATTTTTTTTTTTTTTAACATTACTGGTAGAGAAATTTTTTTTTTTAAAGGTGAATGTGCATTATCAAATTTACTGAATAACCATTGAGTTACAAACATCTCTATGTTGGACTAAATGATCATATGATAAGAATTTCTTAATAAAATTAATGATTTCTTTGTTGCAATGTGAATAAATTCTTATATAAGTTGATTTCGTGGTATTATAAATGATAAATCTAGTGCTTATAAATATCGGTTTGTGATTGTTACTCGCTAAGTGATTTTTAACTTTTTATATTAATAATTCTTTTGCTTAAATGAATAACATATCAAAACAAAGTTCGATTTAAGAGGCAAACCAAATAATATACTAATATGATTTGTTTATTAATTTTCTTTTTAGATATTCAAATTGCTCTGAGAGCTAATTGGTTCATCAATTTTGAACCCATTAATCCAAATCAAACATTACTCTTTATTTGCTAACCACATTCTCCCTTTCCATCCAAAAAAAAAAAGGCATTACTCAATTTTATTTTTAGTGGACTTTATCAGAATTTGACCAAAATCAACAGGGGCCTGTGAAATTGGGATCTTTACATAAGTAGCCATATAATTTTTACGAATTTCAGGATTAACCATAGCAAATTTTTTCTATCATCTTTAGCCAATTTATGGGTGCTTGGACTAAAATATCCTTGATTATTTTAATATTATTTTTGAAGGTATATGTTTAATTTCGATGTAGTCCCTATATTAATTTATATTATCTTTATGGTTGATCATTTCTCCTACCATCGTATCTACATCTATTTTTCATTTTTTCAAATATCTTTTTTATTTCTTTATATAAATATATATGTTGATCTAATTCATATAGATCAATAAATTCTTCATATATATGTTCTCCCATATTAATTAAATTGGCTCTTTCATGCTCTATTTGATCAATCTTTTGATTTAAGAAATTTATGTATAAATTTATTCTGTTTTCCCATCCTAAAAGCATCTGGTCTATACATGAATTTAATTCTTGAATTCTATCAAATGCCTGATCTATTAAAAATTCCTGATGATTCATAATGTCTATAAAGATTTTTTATTTTATTATTTTATTATAGTGTTACTGTTTGAGATTCCATGAATCTTTTCTCTGGCTCTGATACCATTCTGGGGGTGGCATAGCCTTTATTTGACATTTGACATATTTGACAGATTTTTGATATATTTTTGACGTATTCTGAATTATCATAGCCTTTGTTTGACATGTTTATTCAAGAGTTCAATAATCATTTTAATTGTTATTAAATATATTAAAATTTTCATATATACTCATTATATCTTCTATTTCTTTTTCTACAAAACTTTGAACTATTAAACTTTTCAAATTATCCCATTCTATTATTTGTATAATTTCTCTTTTTATTTCAGGTGGTAAATTTGTATTTATAACTGTTTCTAACTCATCTTTATTTATTAAATTTTTTGTTTCGAATAGTATGCTGTTATATAAATATGTTCCACATTTAAATCATACCATTAAACTTTTATTACTATAAATAATTTTTGTTTCATTATTTAACCATTTTAATTTCGTCATATCCATTTGTTTACATAATTTCTCATGATATTCTTCCATGATTGATCAAGTACGTGAATTGTTTACCAGAAGTACAGAGGGCACTACTGTCCATTCGGAATCAGCTACCCAATTTACGTCACTGGTTTCCATCGATATACTTTGATCAATCAACATCTGATATATATATATTAAATTCTAAAATCTGTTTTATTTGACTTAGGATTCTTTTTTCCATTATCAGTTGTACTTGGTTGACAAATTTTTTATCTATGTTTGTTGGATCTAGGAACCAACATAGAGTCTGTATTTTATCATCAAGTCTATTTACAATTTCTCTTAATTGATTTGTATTTTCAAAATTTATATTTTCTACAGATTTAATAATATCATTTGCTTTCTCCATATAAAATAATTCTCCTCCTCAGTAAAACAATAATCATCAACAAACTCCCACTAAAAGATATAGATTAGGAATTATTACCCTTAAACCTTCTGAAACTCCTCCAGATCTAACACCTTATCTTGTTGACTGGTCACCTTTTCCCTGTAGCTGTGCCCTGCTCGCCTCCACGCCTTCCTGGCTTAACGGCTTTTTTGGGCTGATGCGGTCGGGATCACTCACGTGTCGATGAGAGAGTTTTGATCTTTAAAAGTTCTAGTTGATTCTGGGTTTCCTTTTCTATTCTTATGGTTGAGTTGTTTTGATCTTTGTTTCTGATTTGGAAGAAGTGTTTTAGTTATCTGAGAGACATTCTGAGAGATTATCGAAAGAGAAGACTCTTTGAAGTTTTTCTCAAAATCTTTTGAATTCTTTTTTGATTCTCCAAAAAATTCTGGGTCTCTTTACCCCTTTCCTTTCATTTATATAGGAAATTACATCCTCTTTCGACCTTTACAAGTGTCTCCTCCTGTTACATCTTAAGCTTTTTCTTTTTCTCGATGGCGATGATGGCGATCTCTTGACTTTTGAAAAAGCAAAATTTACATAATTGATGTTGCTGACTTAAGGGCTTACGTATCTAGAGCTTCTAACGTAAGTGCTTACGTAAGGCATGCCAAGTGTTCCATTTTCTCACATGCTATCGCCTTGTCTTGGGCCTACATGGGATGTGGTGTCCATCATGTCATGATGGTGGCAAGCACTCGGGATCTGCCAACTCAGGTGCGGTGTCTGAGAGGATAAAATTGTCTTGTTGTGAAGAACTTTATATCCTCGCTCATACAAGTTGGAAGCAATTGATTTGATGAGCGGTGACTCATTGCTCTTATTGGCGGTCTCGGCCGAAGATAAGTTCTTTAAGTCTACTTTGGCCTACTTCCGTGTTGAAGGCTTTGTGACAATATTGAGGCGATGAGGTGTATGGCTCATATTCTACTTCATCTTCATATTCGTGATAGTGTAAAACTTAAGACACACATTTTTCTTTTTTGGCTTATTTTGCTTACAAGAGTCGGATCAAAGTTAAATAATTCACCGAGGTCGACATCGGGATATATTAGGTCAAGATACCCATAACTGCTAATCTCTTAACAAATTCGGGATCGAACCTTTGATACATCGACTCTGGGTACAGATTTACGGTGCTTAAAAGCAGTTTTCGAATATTCAGTTCTACTATAGATATATTGAAAAACTCTATATTCTTTTCTTTTGGTGAAAGATTTACCATTTCAACTCCACCAATGTTTACTCTTTTTTTACCGCACACAACATGATCTTTTGTAGGCATTTACTAGGGTTTATGTGACCACTTTTTATGAGATGGGATTTCTATATAATCCTCATCACGGATAGATTTACCATGTGGTTTTGGTCCACCACTTCCACTTAAGGAATTTACATCGATTTCTTGGATTCCCACTTAAGGATTTACTTTTTATTTTCTTCAAATTCTCTCTCAAATGTTTTATAGAGTCAAGATTGTTGACAAAATTGCCAAGGATGTTGACAACTTCTTCAAGGTCTACGAGATCCGTTTCGGATCTGCAATCCTTTTCTCCATGCTTTATTCTGCGAAATCTACGTTTCTCTTGAGAAAGTAAATTGTTAGCTCCTTTTATATGAATAATTTTAAAATTATAATGAGATAAATATGCTTGCCATCTATGCAATCTTCTATACTGTGGTTCATTAGGTAAATTTTTACAAATTAAGGAACTAAGCGGAATATTATAAATTTCTTTTGTAATAAAAATAAAGAAAATTTCTTTATCCCTTTGTAAATGGCTAATAATTCCTTTTCATGGACTGGATAATTTACTTGAGCTTTATCAAATGTTCCACTAGTGTATCTACATATTTCATTAATATCAGTTTTAAGTATTGCTCCCCAATGTAAATCAGAAGCATCAGTTTGTAAAACTAAATTATCAGTTTCATCTGGTAATCTTAATTCTGGTAAATTTTTACAATATTCTTTAAGTTCTATTACAGCTTGTGTATGTTCTTCACTCCATCCTTTTGTATTGTTTTTTCTCAATAATTTTTGGAGTATATTTCTTTTCTTAGATAAGTTTTCTATAAATCCTTCTGCATAATTTAAACATCCTAAAAATTTTTGGATTTGTTGTTTATTTTCTAATTTATCTGGAAAATCTACTATTTTCTTGCTATATGGCTTTGTAATTTTATTCCATTTTTATCTAGAACCATTCCTAAAAATTCTATTTTCTTATGTTCTATTAGTGCTTTCTTTTCTGATAAAATTATTCCTTCTTTTATGCATTTGTTGACAAAGTTTTTTAAGTGTATTCTATGTTTTTCTAGTGTTTCAGAGGCTATTAATATATCATCTACATAAACTATGATATGATTATTTTCTTTGAATATGTTATCCATTTTTCTTTGAAATATTTGTGGTGCATTTTTTAAACCAAATGGCATTACTAACCATTCATACTGTCCTTGAGGTGTACTAAAGGCTGTATATTGTATACTGTCTTTTTCCATTTTTATTTGCCAAAATCCTGATTTACAGTCAAATTTAGAGTAATAATTTTTTCCTTTTACCAAATTTATTAATACTTCTTTATTTGGTAGAAAATATCCATCGAATTTTGTTTATTTGTTTAATTCTTTATAATTTATTACCATTCTAGCTTTACCTCTTATTTGTTCAGCTCTTTTTCTAACCATAAAAGCTGGACTATTATGAGGGCTATTGCTATATTGAATGAGATTTAACTCTAATAATTCTTTTAGTTGGATTTTAAATTCTTGTTTATCTTCCATTGTATACATCATTGGTTTAACTCTAATTATTTTATTTTCTAATAATTCTATTTTGGCTTTAGGATGGTCTGGTTTCCATAAAGCTAAGGGATTTTCACTATATACTTGTTTTAATTGTTGTTTTATTGTTTCTAATTTTATGTTGTATATTTGTCCCTTTTGTATTAAATAATGTTTTTCATATAATAGAATATCACCACGCTGGGCTGGTTGTACTCTGAAGGGTCGAAATTCTCTAGGGACTCTAAGGATATTGTTGCATGGAGTTTTTAAAGTGATTAAAAACATAGTTTGTTGATAATATTGAAATTGTTGTAGGAAGTCATTTCCTAAGAGTATGTCACAATCCATGTTATTGTATTGATATATGTATTTTACAGAGATATTTTTACTTCCTAATAATAGTTCATAATCCGTAACTAGATTATTTACTTGATGTTTATCTCCTGTAATACCAGTAATTTTTATATTTCCATCTGGCTTCCATTTATGAGATAAGAATGTTTTCATTATTGTAATTTCACTTCCTGTATCTATTAAAGCACATGTATGTATGTCTTTTTCTATAGTGTGTACTTGGATATATACCGATAATGGGTATTTAAGATATGCTTTATTTAACATTTTTGACAGAATATTTCATGATCATTTATTTGTATAGTTATTCCATGTTTTTCTATTTTATAATACTCTAATTCTTCTAGAAAACTATTACCTAAGAGGATATGATTATTGTTATTCATATTAGAATCTACAAAACAAGTTACTATAATCCTGGTACCTTCAATTATAATTGGTACTTTTACTTCTTGTTTACATATATGTTTGTTCCCATTAAAATCTATATATTCATATGGTGGATCTCTTTCTTTTATTATTAATCCATTATTTTTTATTGGGTTTAAATGATTATGGGATGCACCTGTGTCTATGGTCATATAAGGTCATTTTACATAGTCTAATCCATTAAAGTATTGTCCCATTATTTTCATTACTTTAGATGTTGGTTTAGTTATTAATTGATTATTTTCTGAATAACTTTTCCTTGATGAATTTCCTCTAAGTAAGGTTTTACCCGAAAAACTAATTGGAATAATTGATGTTTCTTGGGTTTCTGAATTTATTATTTCTTTCTTGTCATCTATACTTAATCTATAATTTACTGGTATTTTAATCTCAGGTTTAATGGGTTCTATTAGTGTAGTTATCTCTTCACATTCTTTGTTTATTTCTATTAATGGTTTATCATTATATATTTCTCCATAATTTGAATTACAGAAACTATACAAGGCTGAATAATGGAAGGTCATTAATCTATTTCCTTCTTTTATTAAGTTATTTTTTAATAATTTAAAATGTAGACTTAATGTTTCGTTAATATTTTTATCTTTTATGTGTACACAATACCTAGGATAGCATGTAAATATTAATTTTGTATAGCATAGATTTCCTTCTATTGTTCCTAAATGTCCTATCATAGGATCTTTAAATCTTTGATCATGTAAAGATAAGTCTTATTGATGTCTATTCCTTCCTTAAATAAGGATTTTACTAGGATTTGTATTTCTGCCAAGTAAACATATTGTATTTTTTCTCTTGTTGTTTCATTTTTTATTTTTCTAAGAGCTAAATCTATAGTTTTTCTGTTCATTAATCCTAGTCTTATATTTCCTTCGGCTTGAGTAATTTCTATGGCTTTTTCTTGTTCATAATATTCATGTAGTATTACCTTTTTTCTTTTAAAGATATCTCTTAATCTATGTAAAATTCCATAATCTGGTTTTTCTAATTTTGCTTTTAACAGCTTATTATATTTATTTCTATTAAATGTTGCTACTAAACTATATCCATGAACATTTTCTTCTTTTTCTACTTCATAGATTTCTCCTTTATTTACTTCTTCCGAATCTATTTCTTTATTCTGACTCATTGTTTATAAGTTCCTCAGATATAAATATTTCTTCTCCTTCACAATCAGATGGATTACTTATTAATTCTAGTTCCACTTCTATATCCTTAAATTCGCTTTTAAGAATTCTAACTTTCTTTTTGGTACATTCTGTACTTATATGTCCTATTTCTCCACAATTCCAACATTTGCATTTATTTTTATCAAAATTTCTTTGTTTTTTGTATTTCCTTTTATAATATTTTCTATTAGGTTTGATATATTTTTTCTTAAAATGCTTATATTTCTTATATTTTCTTTTTTCCGATCTTTTATAGCTTCTGTGTTTTTTATATGGTAATTGACATCCCCACTGGGTTGGCATTTATGTTTTATGACAACATATATCTCCAATTGTTTTACTCCTTTTTATTAAATTACGTTGCATGCATATTTCACTCAATCTATCATTTAAGAATCTTATTCTAGATCATAATGTTTCAGGTACTGTATTAGTTATTTTATACTTTTCGTATTCATTAACAAAATATGTACTCCATGGTATTAGTAACTTAGAGTAGTATAAGTTAAGATATATATTTTGATCTTCATTACTAAAGAATTGTGAATAATAATATTTACTAAATTCACAAGTGTACTCTTTGACATAACACATATTGCATATGTTTAAGTTAATTAATTTCATTCTGTTGTTTAACTTTTCATTTTTTATTTCTTGATCTCGATTTAATCTCCAATCTTCTCCTAGAAATTCATTTGAGATATATTCTACCATTGTTTCTATTCCTAATTCTTTATTTCTTAGGAATCCTGCTTTTATATTATTAGTTATTAATTCTTTTACATTATCTGTTAACCCTCTCCACCAACTAAATATATTTCCTATAAAGCTTGCTATTAAGATTTCTGTGTATACCCCTGCTTTCTGGTCTTCTGTTTCTACATTCCAATCTTCTTTTGATCCATTATACATAAAAAATAAATGCATTTGTAATGCCCATTCTACTAGGGTTTTATGTGGATTTGTCCTACAGTCTAAATCTAAAAATACTCCTGCATTGCTTATTATTTTTAGTTCATTTTCTTGTGGGATATATTCATTTTTCCAAGGCTGACTCCTAATTGGTGGTTTATATTCATAGAAGTGTCTTTTTCTTCTATTTTGTCTACCAAAGTTACTAGGTTCTTCAACGTGGGGTTTCATCTCTGGTCCTCCACTTGTATTCATATTTATTTTATATTCCTTTTCAATATCTTCTAAATCACTTAGATTTATTTCACTGAATATTTCTGTAAGTTTTTCAATTTCTTCTTCCATTAATCTGATTCACTGCTTTCTTTTTCTTCATTTATTTCTATTTTTTCTTTTCCTTTATCTTTTATTTTTTCTTCTTCATTTTCTAATTCTTTTACTAAATTTTCAGTATCCTTTATGATTTTTGGATATTTATTTTTCATAAACCACTCATCAAAGCTTCCTGGTTGTGGTTTTTGGGTTAAATTTATATTAGGTTTTAATTGTTTCGATTTTAAAGTTTTATATTTTCTAACTTATTTTTCTTTTACCTGTGTATTAATGTTAATTCTATTTTTAACTTTTCTATTTCCTGTTTTATTTCTTTGGTTTCTTCTTTTAAATGTATTAGTAATTCTTTTACTTCTATTAAGGTTGTTTCCATATTATTAAAATCTATAGGGGCCTTAATGCATATTTTACAGTTAGGGTATTTTAGGAAAGACAGCCTTTATTTGGCTAATCTTGATAGAAAAACCTAGAGCTGTTATTTTTGGAAATCTAAAAATTTTTAAGGTTATTCACGCACATTTTCCCTGTGAAATTAGAAAAATAAATATATTTGGTCTAAACTCTAAAATACTGGAAAATAGACACGGTGTCTTTCATTGTGATTTTATTGATAATTAGGGACTGCCAAGTTATTAGACCTTTTAATTAGATCCACCATTATAAGTTGGAACATCTTTCCTCTTTTCCAACTTGTTACTGTAACATGTGGTAGAACCCGTTTTACTCTATATTATTAATATAATTTATTTATAAGTATTATGAAATTTTCTATTTATTTATATTATAAAAATTTAATTTATCTACTTATACTCTTTTTCACTAACAATCTTTTTGTAAGTGTCGAAAGAGTTCTTATTTATAACCACGATGCATTAGTTATCATAGCACACTAATATTAATAAAAAGACAAAAACATACTTAAATTAGTACTAAAAAAAGTACTTTCCTCTCTTAAAGAATTACGGTATCTCATCTTTCATCACTTGTCATCAACAAATTTTCCAAGGATATTACCATTCATCTTCTTTATAATATCATCTTATAATAATTAATACTTTTATGATAAAAATATTAACAAAATAAAAAATAAATTTCCTTTGAATCCATCCCTCGTCACTATTAATTTCTCTTCATCAGCAACCTTTGTCGATAATTGAAGCCACCATTAAACTCATCAGAGAGAGAGAGAGAGAGAGAATGAGAGAGGGGAATAAGTAAATATATATGAAATCTTTACAAGTTTATAGTGTGTTCGCTAAACGAGAATCGAAATTAACTGGAATTATAATGAGTTAGAATCGGAAGAGCTAGAATGGAAATGAGGAATTAAAATTAAAATAATTTATTTACTTGAACTGCAGGAATCATACTTAGAATGAATTGTATTATCATTTATGTGTTTACTTTATCTTAAAATCAAAATAAAAATGAGTTATATTATAACAAATTACTATAAAATCTTTAATTAATTTTTATTATAATTATTATTTTATATTATAATTATTGTGATTATTATCATTCAAAATTTAATTAATAATAATTATTGTTAATTATTATTATTATTATTTATTGTTGTTAATAATAATAATAATAATATTATTATTATTGTTATTATTTTAATTAAATAGAGGGTATGTTAGGGATTTAAAAATTATAAGGGGTGAATTTGATACTCTGAGTGTTTTAACGAAATAAAACAGAGTGGATGGGGCTCAACAAAATTTTATGCTAACTAAGTCAGAAAAGACAAAAGTGTTGTAACTTAGCCGGATCTTTTTAATTATCTTTTCCCTCTGCGCACGTCCCCCTCTTTCCGATAAACCCTAAACCTCAGGTTACTTCTTTATATTAGGGTTCTGTGGCCTGCTGATGAATGATTTAAGTTTGATTTTTCATACAAGTTACTCTTTTGTTGTTAATTTGTATTCTTTGTTACTTCTGCCTTGTTCGTACAGCTTTAATGGCGCCCGTTGTGCTTAATAAGAAAAGGGGGAAAAAATGGCACAAGGCCCCATTGGAAAAGAAGCAAAGAAAGAATGATCCGTTTGTTGAAAAAGAGTCCAAGACAGATGGGATTTCTGATGATTCAGATTCTGATATTGAGAATGAAGAAGTAAAAGATCCTCAAGAATTTGAGGATGAAGGGGAAGAGTCTGGTTCAGACGCCGGTTCTGAACTACTTTCCGATGGAGATGATCCGCTTGCTGATGATTTCCTTCGAGGAAGCGATGATGAAGGTACGGTGGTTTTTCCATTCTGTATGGCTTTTTCTTTTGTTCACAGTTTTCCCAGTTGGAGAGTTTGTTTCATGAATTATGTTTTTATTCTTCTTTTAAATCATTGTCTTGATGCAGAAAAAGGTCCCGATTCTGATTCAGGTTCAGACTCGGGTTCAGATTCGGATTCAGATGTATCTGACATTGAAAAGAAGTCGAGAGCTATTGATGAAGAACGTGCAAGGGAAGAAGAAGAAGCTCTTGAAGAAATGCAGCTCAACATTAGAGAAGAGTCTGATGAATTCAGATTGCCAACCAAGGAGGTCTCTTATCATTTCCTGAACTTTTTCTTATTCTTTTTTTCCATATCTAACTTATCTAAATATAGTGTCTGGTGGATATTATTTTTCCGTTAATTGATAGATTCTATTCATGAATGGTTTTCCTTCAATTTCCTTTATTAGGAACTTGAAGAAGAGAAACAGCAACCTCCTGATCTGCCAAATCTTCAGAGGAGAATAAAAGAGAGTGGGTTATATTTCCACTAACTCACTGTTTTTTATGGTTTAAGTTTCAAAATTAAGTTGGTTACCCTCAAATATAATTTTATTATTTAATTACAGTTGTTCGAGTGCTTTCAAATTTTAAGGATTTGAGTCAAAAAGGAACATCAAGGAAAGAATATGTTCAGCAGCTTAAACTGGATTTGGGGTCATACTATGGTTACAATGAGTTCCTAATTGGAGCTTTGGTAGAGGTAATTGGTCGATTATTATTTCCTTGGCTGCTACAGCTATCCTTCTCTCTGCCTTTTGTGCTTCCCTTTTCATTTTCAATTTGTTTGTGGCTGGAGGGTTTTGGTTTTGGATGTATTTTATGTTAAAATGTGCAATTCTTTTACAGATGTTTCCACCAGTTGAACTTATGGAACTTATTGAATCTTTTGAGAAGCCTCGACCCATATGTCTAAGAACCAACACTCTAAAGGTGATGCTACATTTTACGTTGCTGCATTCTGTTGTGTGTCTTATTATACATTTTCTGCCCATTATTCTTCGTCTTGATAGAATTCTAATTTCTTGTCTGTGCTTAGACACGGAGACGGGATTTGGCTGATGTTCTCATCAACAGAGGGGTAAATTTAGACCCCTTAAGCAAGTGGTCAAAAGTAAGAATTACCTTATTCAATACTCCTCCTCTTCTATATTTTTTGCTGAATGTTGCGAACCTGACAACTTGAATACTTTTATTGCAGGTTGGTTTAGTTGTCTATGATTCTCAAGTGCCAATCGGTGCTACCCCAGAATATATGGCTGGTTTTTACATGGTACAAAGGGCTTTCTTCTTCACATTATGTTTGCAGTTTTTATGTTATGCATGTTGTACTCAAGCTTGTGATTTATTGTCTCTGCCAGCTTCAAAGTGCAAGTTCTTTTCTGCCTGTGATGGCCCTTGCTCCACAAGAAAAAGAGCGAGTCATTGATATGGCGTAAGTTATCCCATCATTTTTACTGCTATCCTGTTCTGTGCCATGTTTCTGCTGTGGTTTTCATACCATTTTGGTAGAAACTATCTTGATTTTCTTTGGAAGCCATAATGCTCAAGACTACTTTTTCTTGAGTAACAGAAATTAATAACTTATGCTTGACTCTTTCAAAACCGACCTTGTCAATTTACGTTATAGCATTCTGCTACTTCAGTCAAGCCTGCTAAAGTATTCTCAGATTAAGTACAATTAATGATGCACACACGAAGTTTATTAAATCTAGCATATACAAAAACTATTTGGTTTGATTACATAGAACATAAAGGGAAAAATGGTTTATTACAGTACCCTGGACTAAAATATGTCTAGTTGCCATGTGCTACTTGGTGATAAAACAAGGATGAAATTTAACTGTCATGAGAAAATATGAATGTCCTAAACAGTTTCACAGCAAGTTCAAGTCTCACAGTATTCTCACTTTTGATGGCAATTTATACCTGTTACAGTGCTGCGCCTGGTGGTAAAACTACTTACATTGCCGCTCTTATGAAAAATACAGGTATGTGGTAATCTTTGAAAGATTCAATTGATTGAGTTGTGATTATGTCAAAACATGGTTAAGTTTCCATATCTGATTCTTTTATGTAGTTCTGTCAAGTATTGATGATATTTTACACCCAAAAAATTTCTAATTACTATCTTATTAATCTTGCTTCTTCCAGTCCCATGTCTGTTGTAACCAATTTATTGGAACCAGAGGACGTATACGTTCTCATTTTTTATTACTTTATCAAAAACAAACTCCTTATTTGAATTTTGTTCTTCCTCTGTTGTTCCCATTCAATTATCCCTAGGACTAATATATGCAAATGAGATGAAGGAATCAAGACTTAAGTCTCTAACTGCGAACTTGCATCGTATGGGGGTGACTAACACCATAGTTTGCAACTATGATGGCAATGAGGTTAGCTTCTTGTTACCAGTATTTCGAACTTAATGAAATACTTTTAAAGTTCAAATTTTTAAGGTTTCTTACAATTTATTGTGCTCTGGTTTCTTTTTCCTTCCTGGTACCGTTCGCAAGCTAGTATTGAGGCTTAGCAGATATTTTGTTTGGTGATTGCATTGCTTTGTAAATTAATAATGCGTGGATTTTGTTTGAGCAATTACAGAAACCTACTCTGTATCTATGTTTTATTCCTTATAAATGGGTAATGGACTTGAAATTGAAATCTTTATATATGCTGGTGATCTATACAAAAATAGCCTTTATATGTGTGTCGTCATATACTATTGCTTTTAGATAAGCAGTGTTTACACCCACTGAACCTGTCTGCTGCCTTTTCTTTCCTTTGTCCAATGTTCTTTTCTTTCAGCTGCCAAAGGTTTTGGGTCTTAATACTGTTGACAGGGTATTGTTGGATGCTCCATGTAGTGGCACTGGGGTAAGCATTTTGGTTCTCACTCCTTTTGGGTGGCTTCTTGTCGTGAAGTTGAGTTGATGAGGCAAAATGATCCCTACCTTATGATGCGCAGGTTATTTCTAAAGACGAGTCTGTTAAAACCTCTAAAAGCCTTGAAGATATACAGAAATGCTCCTATTTGCAGAAGGTATGTTCCCCTACATGTTTGAAGCATTTTCTTTTAGATGCATTGAGGAGCTAAGGTCTGAGGGAGGAGCATAGAAGAATAATTCTCTTACCAAATATCTATTTATTGTGTGCCAATTGATCCAAACAGTTGGCCCCAGCTATAAGTTGGAAAAAACATGTCAATGCTCCTCATTTCCCTAAAATTTGAACTGTTGAAATGTACGATCGCTCATCGTATGACTAATTTTACCTTGCCAGCAAACAAGCACATACCTTTTCTTTATATCATTTTCTTTTTTCCTGCTATTCTTTTGTCATATTCAGTTTATCAATGATTTTGATATTCTCTTTGTGTAGCAACTGATTCTTGCCGCCATTGACATGGTGGACGCTAATTCCAAGTCTGGGGGATATATTGTTTACTCCACATGCTCCATAATGGTTCCTGAGGTTGGTTGGATGTGCTTGCAAATTTCCAGTTCGTTGTTTCCTGATGGTAATCAAATTAATAAGAATTCTCACTGTGGATTATCTGTTACAGAATGAAGCAGTGATTGACTATGCACTCAAAAAGAGGGATGTTAAACTTGTGCCATGTGGGCTTGACTTTGGACGGCAGGGGTAATGCTTTTTCTTGCATCTTTTCGAGTGTGTAATTGGTGCTGAACGTTGCTAATTCCAACATCTACTAATGTTTTTATTTTACAGATTTGTTCGCTTCAGGGAACATCGATTTCATCCATCCTTAGAAAAGACAAGGCGTTTCTATCCTCACGTTCACAACATGGATGGATTCTTTGTAGCAAAGGTATACCTTGATCTTTGAGAACATGCAACTCTTGTTGTTTGTTTGTTCTGATCCAGTGTTTGGGGAGGCCATGCATTAGAATTTGTCTATGTTTGGCATCCTAGTGCAGCACGTCAGAAATCCTTTTGTAGATGAAAATCTTTTTGAGATGTCAAGACCTTGCATGTTTATATGATCCGCTTGGGTTGCTTACCAATCTTGCCAGAGTGCAAAGACTTGGGCAAGTATTTTCACTGAAAAAGTTAGTGCTCTGCTTTTAACAAATTTATTTGGAATGAAAGATAAAAGGTAGCGGAGGTGAGGTTTAAAAGGAATCTTATGGTGTCCAATTTGCTACCCTGACCAAGACCAATCTGAGCTTTTAGGTTCTGAAATGTTTTGATTATTTGATTGGTTATAGTCCTCGGGCTTTACCTTACACTTTTGGACAAGGTTGTAACTCCTATATTTTTGTTTTACATTCCATAGTTAAAGAAAATGAGCAATTCAAAGAAAACATCAGCAGGTCCTCAACCTTCGGAAACTGTGGAGCAACAAACTCTTGAATCAAATGTGAGCAATGGTGACAAAAAAGCCGAGGAAAGCTCTGAACAAGTTTTGATGAAAAAACCTACTACAAAAGCAAAGGATTTGAAGAAAAAGACAAGTGGTTTGGCCGAAAATGGGAACTTTGAGTCCCCTTCGAATGAAAAGAGAAGGAAGAAACGAAAATTCCCATCTAGAGAGGAAATATCTAAAGTCAGGTAAAGGACTATCTCCATGTCTAGCCAACGTTTTTCCATCCTTTTTCCATCCATTGGAATTGATTGCAAGATTCTTCATTCTTTGTCCGTTTAAGTTTGATTCATATGATACTTTTTGAAGAACAAACAAATAGGGCATTCCACTTGGTTGTTTGTCGCAATTAACAAATTTCTATATATCAACTCACTTATCATTATTTTTTTTGGAAAATCATTGCAGAGAAGAGAAGAGAAAAGCTTTAAGAGAAAAGGTTAGTTCAAAGAAGGCTGGCTCAAAGGACAAACGAAATGAAAAATGATGAAATTTCGTTGGAGACTGACTGACCTACACACTGCTGGGGACAGTATGTTCATTATGTGTTAATGTATTGTGGGGAACCACTCAGATGCTCAAGTTCTTTAACTCTTCTGCTGCAGAATCGCCAGTTTTGGCTATCTATGATATTGAAGTTCTCTTTGTATTAAAAGAAAAAAAAAAGTTTTCCTCTTTGACTATAAGTGGAAAATGAATTACATGTAATTGTTTGATCTTGGGCTGTTCCAGCCTCAAAAAATTTTGTTAGTTAACTGTGTCGAAATTCGACTCCTCGTGTTCTTCTCATTACTTGATACGAAAGCAATTGGTGGTTGTAAATGTGACTCTGTTTCTTTTACTGGGACCTGCAGGAAAATAATCATGCCGTTCCCTACAGTCACCTGCATTTACGACCACGAGTCTTTAAAAGGGTAGATGAGGCCCTTCTTGTTCAGCATTGATTTAGGTTATGTTTGGTACAGTTTTTTAAGTAAAGTTTATTTATTAAAAATTTATAAAATTATTTTAATAAGTAATTTTTTTTAAAGTTATATTCTAAAAAGAATAAAATAAAATTGTTAATTAAGTGGAGAATATTTTAGATATTTTAATATTTAAAAATAATTTTTTAATTTCTATTTTTAAAAGTCTAAAATTTGAGCTTTGGTTAGTAGAGATAAAATAATTTATTTAACCTTCAAAAGTTTTATTAAAAAAATAACTAAATAATACTAAAAATTATGATAAAAGTTTATCGAATTAAATAAGTAATTATAGTCATTAAATAAGTTATACTAATCAGGCATTTATTATGAGGCAGTGGCTACGGTGGAGTTCCTCTATTGTAGAACATTGGTTAATAATTACACGATTAAAGTGATAAAATAGTAAAAAAATAAATTATTTATATATTTAGATGTGCATGCTTCATCAATTTTTTGACATGAAATGGTGGCCACCTGTTGCTTAATCTATATAGAGTGAAACCCTCCTCTTCTTTGTGTTTACGTTTAGTTTCTTTTAAAAAAAAAAAAAAAAAACTCTGTTATTTATGTGGAGCAGTAGAATAGGGATTAAAATTTAGAAAATTTGTTGTTTTGTGTGGGGAAAAAAAAGTGACGAATGTGTATTATTTTCTTCGAATTTTGTTGCTTTTGGCTTAATTTAAAAGCATGGTGACTGATTTACGTTTAATATAGATTTTATTAGGATTTACAGTGTTTGTTAAATGGTTTCAATGTTTTCTTTCCTTGGACGCATATTTTCATTTATTTTGAAAGAGTTGGACCAAAAACCTATGGTTAAGTTGGTAAGCCAATATGAGACTCTATCAAATGGGAATTTTCTGTTTGTACTTCTTTATATTAGAGTTCTGTGACCTGTTAATGAATGATTTAACTTTAAGCTTGATTTTTCCCATCAGTTACTCTTTTCGTTACAAGAATATTGGTCTTTAGTGATGATACTTTTAGCAACAAAAAAATTTTAAGTCAATGAGAAAAAAAAAAAAACATTTCGTCACAAAAATTTATAAAAAAATAATATTTAATTATAATTTTTAACGACAACGTGTTCATTGTTAAAAACAACCTATTGCGATGAAAATTATTGTTGCCGCCAAAAATATTAAGTGGCAAAAAAATGTTGGGACCAAAACTTTTAGGGACCAAAATTTGATATATTGAAAGTTCATATTTAGCGATAAAATTTCACAATATAGCGTTGATTCTTTTCATCGCTAAATCTCTCTATAGTGATGCCTTTAGATTTGTTGTGAAAGTTTGTTTTTAGCAGCGAACTTTTTGGTCACTAATAACATATTGAAAATTAATTTTATTGCAACAAAACTATATTCATTGTAGAAAACAAGTTTTTAGCAATGTTTTTTTTTTTTTTTTGCGATGAAATGTTTTGAAAAATATCTTTCAGCAATGACATATTTTCCTTGCGAAAGAACAATTTTCATCTACGAAAATTACGGGTTGCAAAAAGTTGGTTTTTGCGGTGAAATAGATTTTTCATCACCAAAAACAGAAAATTAGATTTAGCGACAAAATTTTTTTTTCCGCAAAAAGATGCTATTAGCAGCGAAATGGTTGTTTTTTACGATGATTATTCTCGTCGTTGATTAAATATTTTGATCGTGGAAAACATGTTTTAGCAACAAATTGCATTTCATGGGAATTATAATTTATTTTGCTGTTAAAAATTATGATAATTTTGGTCCAAATTGGTAGGGTTTTGATAGCAATGATCATTGTCCATTTGGCTAAATGTCCTACAGATCCTGGAACTAAAGCCACGGCCTGCCTTCCCTTATGAAAATTCTCAATAAAAAGGAAAAATAAAATCCTGAGGAATTACCGAATTACTTCTCTCACGTGATCAAAATATAAAAAACAAACAAACTTGTCAAAAGTCATGGTTCCAAAGATTTGTTATGTCTCTCTCCACCTTTTGTACAGTAATGTGTCACAAAGCTTGTTCATAAAATAATGTTGACGATTTTTTTTTTAATTTTCTATTATTGGTACAGAAATTTACTTTTAAGCTGAATGGACATTATCAAATTTATTGAATAACCATTGAGTTATGAAACATCACTACGTTGGATTAAATGACCATATAATAAATTAATAAATCTTTGATTTAGTGGGAGAATACTTACTCTCATATATTGTGATAGTAAGTGTTTGAATCTTCATAAGAACAATTATAATTGAGACAATAAAATATATTGATTTCATCTCGATTGAAATCTTAAATTGTCCTGAAATGACATGAGTGACATAATATAATGAGATTTTATAATTAGTCTTTCTTTAATTGTACAAATAAAAATAAGACTTATTTTTTATCTTTATCCCATCCTACTTTAATTTGAAATGTAAAAATGTCATCCGATAGTAAAAATTGTTGTCCTTAAACATTAGTTAGCCGCATGAATAACTTTTGAGAACTACGTCATTATTTGTTGTTTCCATAAATTAAGGGACGCAGGTGATATTACTCCACTTTTACATTAAAACCCTAAACCCTGAATTTATCCACTCTCATCTATTCACCAAAAACAGCGTAATTTTGACAGAGGCCAAGCAATTAGGAATGGCTGAACGAGAAGAGACCGAAAAGAAGAAAGAAGGAGAGAGCTTTTCAATATGGGACTTACCAGATGTGCCTCAAAAGCTCCCACCACACATCGAGTTCCAAAGAACTCGCGTTCAATGCAACCTTGATGCTCCTATTCATGTAATTCTCCTCCACCCTTTTCTTTTTTTTGAACTTTTCGAAGTTCAAGTTTTGTATGTTTCCATGTGCATTTATATTGACCTTTTACGTGCCTCTTCATGTTTCTGAACACCTGAGTAAATTCTGTTAGTTTTTGTTTGAGCTATTGCAAAGTTTGAAACTTTCAAGCTCGATGCAACATGAATGGTTTTGTTGATGTATTTATCACTTACACTAGTTTTTTAACTCGTACATACTTCAAATTGTTTGTTTCATAATGCCGGTTTCTGTTTCTCTTAATTTTTTCTTCCTTTGTTACCATAGGAGTAAGGATATGGCTTTTGGGTTTAATTCTTTTCTTAAATTGTTTGAATTTATGATCTTCATTTTTGTAGACAGAGAATGTAATGTATTCTGGTGCTTATGCTTCAATGGGAGTCGATAATAGTTTACAGTTGGATCATTTCTGCAACAATTTTAGAGTTGAAGTGATTCGACTCACTAAGGATGACATGGAATTTGATCTGATTGGTATTGATGCAGCAATTGCAAATGCATTTCGAAGGATCCTTATAGCCGAGGTGTGTAACCATTTGCAGCTTTAGCATTATTCTGTTCATGAAAACTCATGTATGTTCAAATTCATTTGTGTGATATTATGTTGTAGTCTTGAGTAGTTATCTTTCTATCCTTGACACAATTTTGGAGTTAATGATGAGTCCAAGAGAGTGATTTTCTGTGCTGAACAAGTTCAGAAGAATAGTGGTATGAATGGGTCCATTGATCTATTTCCCTTTACGTACTTTCTTCTGGCATGCATACTCTGGAATGTTCTATTGGTGAATGGGGACAATGGCTTAAAATTGCCTCCTTTGACTAGCATATTTAAACATTTGTCAAGCTTAAAGAGTTTTGACATTGTCTTGACGGAGAGAGGAGCCTGCTCTATTTTTCAGTTTTGTTTTCCTTTTCTTTGCTGTAAACGCCTTTTTAGAATTAATTGATTTTTCCCTTGATTTCTCTAATTGTTCTTTTAGTATGAATATTATGATTTCTGTGCTCATGTGCTGGTCGGTGATCTGGTATTAATGGCAGTGGTGAATTTTGTTATGATTATTGTGAATGCAGCTTCCTACGATGGCTATTGAAAAAGTGCTTATCGCAAACAATACATCAGTGATCCAAGATGAGGTTCTTGCCCACAGGTTGGGTCTCATTCCAATTATTGTTGATCCAAGGCTTTTCGAGTATATGTCAGGTTTGTCAAATATATATTTGTTGATTTTCTAGATTATTTTATGACAAATTCCAAGTTTTATTCTTATGTTCTGGTTAACCCTGCATTTGTTTGATTTTCTATTTTAACTGTAGAAAATGATACTTCAAATGAGAAGAATACCATTGTTTTTAAACTCCATGTTTGTTGTGAGCGAGGTGGACCACGTTTGACGGGTATGCGTGCTTCTGTTGCTGTAAACTGACTTGTTGGGCCCTTTTGTTTTAATTGAATTCTAGTTATTCTACTGATGGCTGCGTTATTTAATGGTAATGCTGTGTTTACTGCAGTCAAAACTAATGAATTGAATTGGTTACCGAATGGGAGTGATCTGCCTTTGGAAACTAAACCAGATTCAAATCCTTCGTCAAAACCTCGAACTTACACTTCTTTTAGTTCCAGTCAAGACTCGTTACCTGAATTTTCCAACAATCCAATTAGACCTATGTTAGACATTACTATTGCTAGACTCGGTCCTGGTCAGGTAAAATTTCTTTCTGCTTTTTCAGGTTGTTACTCATTTAGGTCAGCTTCTATTTGTTTCTAAACTACATTTGCGTTAGAATGAACGTGTATATGAAATAAATTACTTTAAAGTGCAAGCAAAATCTGTTACTCCAGCCCAGAGTCCAATTATTGGTTTGATTGAAGCTTAATTCATGCTTGATCAAAATCAACTGTGATTGGTTGATGGAAAAAAATTATTATCTATTCGTTGATATGAATAATTTTCAACTACAGCCTCTTATTTGTAAATGGTTGAAATCTGGAGTCGTCGGTAAAATTCATTCTTTTGTAGGAAATTGAGCTAGAAGCACATGCTGTTAAAGGCATTGGTAAAACACATGCAAAGTGGTCCCCAGTTGCGACTGCCTGGTATCGGATGCTTCCTGAGGTGAGGAATTTTTATTGAGCAATTGAAGCTTCTTTCACCAGTTTTACTTTTGTTTTTCTTTTGCAACTTTTTTGAATAATTTATTCATCGTCTGTAGATTGTTTTATTGGAAGATGTTGAAGATGAGGATGCTGAAAAACTTGTAAAGACATGCCCAGTTAATGTATTCGATATTGAAGATATTGGCAGTGGTAAAGTGATTTTATTCTCTTTTGCTATTTCTTTTCTATGTTTCGTTTCTTTTGCAAAGACATTTTTCCTGTTAGCTTGAAGAATTGCCTCTTTAGTTAGGTCATACGCAATCTGCTACATAATGTACTTAGTCAACAGGACAAGCAATCATGTATTCTTTTTCAATTTTCATCTCTAGCAACCTCTTCCCTGTTGGTGCCTGTCTGTAATTAAAATTTTGGTTGGTAACCAGGTAAGAAAAGGGCAACTGTAGCACGACCCCGTGCCTGCACACTTTGTAGGGAATGCTTAAGATGTGGTGAAGAATGGGAGAAGCGTGTATCAATACGTCGTGTTAAAGATCATTTCATATGTAAGTATGTCATGCTTATTATAAATTAGTACTATAAACAGAACATTGCCCCATGCAATAAATTTGAAATATGCTGTTGAGTTCAAAAGTAGGCGTACTTCCTTGAAGGCTCTATGGAAAAAAGCACACATGCAGCATGAAAAATTAGCTTGTAATATAATTGCAGGCGGGCCTTATTTATTGTGATCCTGGCTGGGACTCTTCCTTTTGGTACTGTATCATACCATGATAATGGAATGTTGCACATTTTACTACTTCTAGATGGTTGGAATTAGGCAATATGACCTTCAACCCTTCCCACATCTGCAATTGTGTTGCTGTAATTTCAGTCTTAAGCTGTGTTCTATTTTGTTTATGGAAAAGCTTTGATGGTTTAACTTCACATTTTCATCTGTCCTTTCTCTATCCAGTTACTATCGAGTCAACTGGAGCGTTACCTCCTGAAACTTTATTTACTGAAGCTGTGAAGATTTTGGAAGACAAGTGCGAACGTGTAATTACTGAGCTTTCTTGAAGCTTGGTCCTGCAGGATATTGAGAAATACACAAGCGACTATAGACGGAGAAGTGGTTCATTAAATGCTTGTTTCCTCACTGAACAACTATGTATACCTTCCATTGTAAAACTGGATAAGTTATATTGATTTAGTTTATAATAAATATGAGATTGCATTTGCATGTATTAGTAAAAAGTACGAGTATTTTAGGCAAAACATTGCCGTTATTTTGTATCATGATAAAAGGATTCTCAACTGACTGTGATCTCATAAGTTCTGTGGAAAAAAAATTTATATAGAAGCTGTTTCAGTTGTTTTTATTTTTTGTTGTATATTTTATGTATTTAATTTTTTCCGTCTCTTTGGCCGTAATTCTTTATTCTTGCATAGTTTCATTTATCAATTCAGATAATGCATAGTCTTCCGAGCTGAGGTGTACTTTTGAAGGCTTTACACAGTCACCCATATGAAGCATGTGATCATACCTGTCTCTCACGACAAAAGAATCTTTGTCTGTCAGGTCACAAGCTTGCTTATTGAAGAAATCATAGATATGGTCAAGATTGATTGATTCTGTATCGGTCTCTCAAGTGAGCCATTAGTTACTCATTTGTTATTGTTGGCACTTAATTTGACCTCAGCAGACAGCTTTATATTAGTTTTTAACAAGATTAGCAAGTATTAAAAAACAAGAGAAAAATTAGCAAGGACATCTAGTGTTAATATGAAAGTGGGAATCCAGATGCAAACACCTAATCATTATTCTAAAATCTGAATTATTACTAGCCAGAACGGTAAAGCAATGCTGGTTTTGAGTTCATTTAGTGACATAGTCTGAAGATTAAATTACTCTTAAAACATAATTAAAGTTGCAAGTCATGATCCAGATCTGACCCACTGGTTAGGCAGGTCAAATGGATCAAATCACACAAACCCAACTTGTTCATTTTATTTCACGCCGAGTTGTTGAACAGCCAAATCCTAAACTAAAGTGAACCAACTTTTGCAAGAGGTTTCATTGACAGTTAAACCTGTTCAAAATAGCTCACATAAAGAATGATTAATTTATTTTTAGACATGGTTACTTTTTTCAATATTTAATAACTGACTTGTCATATCTAGACACTGAATTCATTTCCAAAGTCCAAAGACAAGATAAGACGGCATCAAATGTGTGATAGAAATTTGGAGGTTATCTGATATGACATAATTACGTAATTGGCAAATCTGGTCTCCAAACTTCAGGTCTAGGATGCCTAATCGATCAACAACAGCTCAAGAGCTCTGTTAATTTTATTGCCTAACATCCATACTTAACAGAAGATTAGCAAAATCTTCTGAGAGAAGAAGTCTTTTAATGAGCTGTCCCATGATTGCTTTTGCCAAAGACATTGACAAGCAAATCTGGCTTGAAAATTTAGCTGTTAGGCTTGTTTTGTTAGCATTCCATTTCCAAGATGGTTTGTGTGGTGAGCAGGAGTGGTCATTATTTCAGTCCACCTCATTTAGATATTGTTGGGATAAATAAGGATTTTGTGTTCACTTTTCTGTGATATATTCAGCTTTTGCAAGCACTTCCCAACAAAAATATTCCTTGGAACTTTGGTATCTTACTTCAGGCTTTGCTTCATTTTGTTCCAAAAGAAGATCCTACTCATCGTCTGTAAATATTTTTACTCAATTTTGCCGCTTGATACAATTGAAGATGGTTTAATATTACTTGCTAACTTAAAAAACAAAACAAAACAAAACAAAACATATTAGTTACTAACTTACGATGACATGCATATTAGGTACTTTTTTGTGCTTTACATAAAATCAAACGTATTATTATGGTTAATATTCACAGTTCAATATTTCGTCAATCTCATCATCCATTTGGTCAGTCTCGAGAAGGACCAAATCAACCAAGCAAATCATGGACCATTTTTTGGCGTAAATTGATCATCATCATCATCTGTCATTAACAAGAAAAAGCATAAAAATGGTGCTTAAGGACCACCAAAAAAAGGTGGCAAAAAGGGACACAACTGGTCATTCATAAAGACTTTGAAGCCCTAAATGAGAAACTTAAGAACCGAAAAAAAGAGGCCCCAAAAAGCATGAGGAGAGACAGCTTGGAGCCTTTTGAGGCCCATATGTTTTGATTAAGACACCTGTTTTTATGCTCGAGGACAAAAGTCAGTCTTGAGTCACAAAACAAAACAAAAAGGAATAATTAACATACTGAGTCCCCTAACTTTAGATGTTCTCAAAATGATGGCACAATTGCTCCACCTGTATCAAATAGTATTCTCATAAGTTGACCAAAGGTACCTTTGGAATGTAGCTATAACTTTGAAGGATGAAAGGGTATTGCACTCATTTCATTAGGGATACAGACCTATTTGATATAAATGGACAAATTATGTCCTTTCTTGGGAAGTATAAGCAAATCAGAAACCCAGTTGTTATTTTGAAAAATAACAATTATTGATCCTCAAAACACTAGTCTTTTGACTCTCCTTTTCATTGTAGACCCCGGCAAGTCGCTTTCTCAACAGTTGACACTCTCATCAAAGACTATCCTTTTTACCCTCTTTCTCCATATAAGTTTTCATTTTCATTTTTGCTTCTCTCTCTAGAGAAGCTCTCAGTCTCACACGCCACTCTCTTTTATCTCTCTCTACAGTGCATATGTGAATGAGTGAATCAGTGAAGGAGCCAAGGAGCGAGTGGGTGCCCTTTCTTTTTCTCCACTGCAAAAGCAAAAGGCTCAAAGTTTTGATCTTTAAAGACAATTAAGGTACACTTCTTTTTTGGGTTTCCTTTTCTCTTGGCTTTTAACTTGTCTTCTAATTTGCTTGGTGGGATTTTGCTTCCTTGCCATTCTACCTTGTTTTTTAGCATCTGGGTATTTGTGGGCTTTCTTTTTTATGCCAAGAGGTGGGGTTTCACTTTGAGATCTATAATGAATCTTCTTTAGCTTGTTCTTATCTCTTGCTCTTTGGCCTGTATTTTTAAGCTCTAAAGCAACAGCATTTGTATGGTATTGATCCTTTTCGTTTCACTTTTGTATTTTAAGTTTTTAAAAGATTGGAATTTGATCTACGCAGCTATGATTCTCTTGCTTTCAGTATATGATTGTAAATTTCTTGCAGGGTATTATTATTATTATTTTTTTTTGGGAAGATATCATTTGATCTATGTTGCATGCGGCTATAAACCTTTCTTTAAGCTCTATTGGATGGTTTTATGAAGTGGTATTTATATTTTATCCTTGAATTGTTAATAGAGTGACTATTTGGTCTTACTAGATTTGAGGTTTCAGTACTTATGTTGGCTTGCAATATACAATTTTTATTTTTTTGTGTCATGTGGTAGTTTAATTGTATTTTGTCTTGTAAGGGATGATGTATTTATCTTGTTTTGTGTTTATCAATTGGACATGCTATTTGTTTGATATCTTGTAGCTTTAAAAAATTTAACTGCCTAGTGATTAATTTTGCTTTTGGTCAATTATAGAAACCATTGTACTGCGGATGGAGCTGGAGATGAAAATAATTGGTGCTGCTAATGGGGGAAGCCATTTGCTAATGCTTGGGGAGTAATGGGTTTGTACGATCTGGTCTACTTAACAAGCTTGCTTTCTTTCGATGGCCTCAAAACTTGGTATGAGAAGTTCTCCGGAAAAGCAGAGGAAACCCATCGGCAGTCAACCATCTGAAGGGAATTTTGGCAGGCCTTCACCTTTACAAAATACAAAGACGAGTAAATCTGAGCCGTTTACCCCCAGAAAGATACCTAGAAGTGCCCAGCAAATTGCATCAAAACAAGATTCTATTGCTACCGCCACAGTTGAGAAATCACTGAATTCTAGTAAAGAAGATTCCTTTAATACTTTAGCTGATAAGGTGGGTTCGAGTTTGACCTTGGGTGATCTTAAACAAGTTCCAACTTCTGTGGGCACTGACGTGAGTCAGACTAAGGGCTCTCTTGAGGATGTTGGTGAACAAGAGAAGAAACCATCAGAGCATGAGGCTGGTCCAGCTTCAGCCAAAGTCAGCGATGGGACAAGCAGTCTTGCTAAGACCAGTGGAAGTGCCAAAATCAGTGACCGAGGTGATTATGTTGAGAGTGGAAAGAGCAGCATGTGTAGAGGTAGCACAAGCAGTGATGTTAGTGATGAAAGTACTTGTAGTAGCTTAAGTAGCAGTGTCAACAAACCTCACAAGGCAAATGATGCACAGTGGGAAGCAATACAAGCTGTCCGAGTGAAAGATGGTGCTTTGGGTGTTGGCCATTTTAGACTGCTGAAGAAATTGGGCTGTGGGGATATTGGAAGTGTATATCTCTCAGAGTTAACTGGAACAAAGTGTTATTTTGCAATGAAAGTAATGGACAAAGCATCTTTGGAAAAACGTAAGAAACTACTCCGAGCACAAACAGAGAGAGAAATACTGCAATCTCTGGACCATCCTTTCCTTCCTACCTTATATGCCCATTTTGAGACTGACAAATTCTCATGCTTGGTGATGGAGTTCTGCCCCGGAGGTGACCTGCACACCCTTCGGCAAAGGCAACCTGGGAAATATTTTTCTGAGCAAGCAGTGAAGTATGAATTTTTTTCCTGCTTATCATATTTAAATATTAAAAATGTGATAATTAACTTCTGTGCTTGTTTCAGTGCTTCAGTACTAAATTGTCTAGTTTATAGGGCGTATCTTCAATTCACAAGAAAACCTATTTGTGTCATTCTGTTGATTTTTTTAAAAATAAAATAAAATATAAAACCAATTTGCTTTTCAACCTCAAGATGAATGCTTCAAAGATGAGGTTAGAAATCTTTAGTTCTCAGTAAAATGCTGATTTGATCTTCGACATAATTAGTAGAAGTCTTTCTTGGTAGAGTGCTCTGATGGATGCCAGTGTGCATAACGCAGACAAGAAGTGATTCCAATAGGTGGGTAAAGTTGAGACTGAACATTTGGTTTGTGATTATTAGTAATCTCCTATGTTATCTGATTAACCTACTGAGATGGTGGTTCAAATTGACATATGATGGAAAGTGTGGGAGCACAATTGCTGCTCATCGCTTGATTTTGGGGGGCTTTGAAGCTGTTGTGTAGGAAAATTTTGACAATAGTGAAGTGAATCTAAATTAGGATTGCATACAACACTCATTCTTGATCCTGTATCTGTTAAAACAAAGCAATCATGTTGTCTTTTCTAGAAAATAAATTGTAGCATAGTTATTGATCAACTTTCTCTAAACAGGTTCTATGTAGGTGAGGTTCTTCTTGCTCTGGAATATCTCCATATGCTTGGGATTGTTTACCGAGACCTTAAGCCAGAAAATGTTCTTGTGAGGGAAGATGGGCACATAATGCTTTCTGACTTTGATCTTTCCCTCCGTTGTGCTGTCAGCCCAACAGTAGTCAAGTCATCCACCCTTGACTCAGAACCCTTGCGAAAGAACCCAGTTTATTGTGTTCAACCTGCATGCATTGAACCCTCTTGTATCCAGCCATCATGTATTGCCCCTACAACTTGTTTTTCGCCCCGATTCTTTTCAAAATCCAAGAAAGCACAGAAGCCTAAGAATGAAATGGGGAACCAAGTGAGCCCATTGCCAGAACTTATTGCTGAGCCAACCAATGCCCGCTCCATGTCTTTTGTGGGAACACATGAGTACCTGGCACCGGAAATCATCAAAGGTGAAGGGCATGGCAGTGCTGTTGATTGGTGGACTTTTGGGATCTTTCTATATGAGCTACTGTTTGGTAAAACTCCTTTTAAAGGATCTGAGAATAGGGCCACCTTGTACAATGTTGTGGGTCAACCGTTGCGATTTCCAGAGTCACCAGTTGTCAGTTTTTCGGCAAGGGATTTGATAAAGGGCTTACTAGTGAAAGAGCCCCAGAATAGATTAGCCTACAAACGAGGAGCAACGGAGATCAAGCAACATCCCTTCTTTCAAGGTGTAAATTGGGCATTGATTCGTTGTGCAAGCCCACCAGAGATCCCGAAACCAGTTGAGATTGTGCATAGTCCAGCCCCAGCATTATCAACTAAGGCTAAAGCTGTTGCTGCTGGTAATGCTGATCATAATAGTTATTTGGAATTTGATTTCTTTTAATTTTCTCTTTGTTGATTCACTTGAGGAAAGATGTAGAGTTTCTGAAATGGTTCTGGTGTGAAATCAGGATTCTCATGTTGTAATGATCATATATATGTTCTTAACATTTTTAAATTTAATTTCAATGTCTCAGCGTTGCAAGCTTCTCTGTGTTCTTTTGACCATGCAAGGGCTCATTCTTTTTACTTTTAGAGTCGCATCTCTTTTCAGATATGATCTTGTTCTACAGGAAAACTGTTGATCCATCTTTCTCCGAAACAAGCTCACGAAAACTGTCAGTCTTAGTTTTGCTTTTGTACCTGAATTATTCTTCACATAGCTAGTTAACATGAACTGGTCAGCGTTGCTTGTAGACCAGTTTCAGGATGCATTATGCAAACTGAGACCACCCACCTTGGTAGAGGAGGTTTCTATAATGAACATCTTTCTTACTATTTAAGTCTTCTATGCAACTGATCCTTGATAAGTTGAATAAATTCACCGTGGAGCTACTGCTTAGTGCCGACTCAGATAAAGCCAGGAAAAATTCAGTTAAAATAAATTTATTTAATACACAAAACTATATCAATACATTTAGTTGGTTCAACTGGTTTCTATACTAGAGGTTTGGAGGTCTGCTCTAATGAACAGGAGGGGATCTGATTGAGGTTTAAGAAAAATGTTAAGCTAATGGGTCTACTACTTTACCGTATTAATCTTCTGGTGGCACAGCCAGTGCTTGCCCATAAAAAATAAAAAATAAAAATGAAAATTTCAATATTCCAATAGTCAATTTCATTCTTCCATCTACGATTCATTGTCTTCATCTTTTGACTCAAATGGGTTTGGCGGCTTCACAATGAATCGTAACATCAAAGTTTACCCATGATGGCGACCAACTGGTTTTGGAGGAGAACAAAATATAAGAAGGCAAAAAGGTTCTTGTTTTGTGTCTTATCATCTTCTTGTAATTTTATGGATACGGCTGATAACTATTTCATAATCAATGTGATTGAATGCTCATACACGCCAATTAGAGTACCAGGTTAGCATTTTTATTTGCATTAGTTGGGGTTGTTGAAACACTATTGTTTTATCAACTTTATAAACGTTGTTCATTATATAGTTGATTCCTCCTGTTGGAAACTTTTTTAAACGTTGTTCATTGTGATTGAGGCCTGAGAAGAAGCAGAGTGAGCTGTTAAGATGTGGCTAGGCTGGATGATCTCCTCTGGGACTTGGCCGATGATGCTGAGGATATACTAGATGAGTTTAATACTCAAGCTTTGGGGGGCAAGTTGATGCAGAACATATGTCAGAGTATCACCGGCGAGGTAGCAAATGCTATCAAATTCAATGTCAAGATGGGGTCCAAGATAAAAAATACACAACCAGCCAGTTGGAATAACTCCGTACGCTAGAAAAGAGATTGCTGGAGGGACAACAGCTGCGGCACGGTAAAGGCCAAAGTGCTTGAAATGGTGTTAAGAGATGAACCCCAACTTTCATGTGATAGTTAGTGATACCCTTTGTAGGCATGCCGATTGACAATTGCTTGGCTTGTTTATAACAACAAAAGGCCGTGGAGTGGCAGATCTCACTCAACCAAATAACAAAGTGAAAATAAATTCATTTTCAAAACGATTAGCACAGATACAAGCAAAAATTTCGTCTCATGTCAAGTTTGCTCAAACCTTTTAGCTTTTAGGCTACGTCTGCAGGGAAAGCCTGGTTGATTGTTCCGCCCCCAATCAACAACCTGGTCAATAGTAGTTGCGGCTCTCCAATTTTGAAGATCTGGGATTTAATGGGTCAATGATTATGTCTTTTTACCAACATATGCGGCTTTACAAGTTTATTACTTTTCAAATTTGGTTGCATCAAATCAAAGGTTGTTGCCCAATGCCAATGCCAATGCCATCCAACAAATTTAAAAAAAAAAAAAAATGCAGGAAAACAAAAATAGAAATAAAAAATTGTTTCACACCATCACGCCAAACATCTATCACCATTTTTGCATATGCAACCACGTGGCGCCACATGGCTAAATCATATGGCTACACGAAATCCCATCAAATTCAACAGAAGAGGCCCCACTTTTGGTCTCTGTTTTGGAAGCTTTATGGATTCTCTTCTTACAACCATTTATTCTCTCTGTCTCGCGCATCGCACGCCCCATGTTCAATAAGCACGTTCGTTCTGGTTTTTTCCGATTCATTTATATATATATAATTTAAATATTACTATTTTTCTACAATATTATAAAAATATTTTAAATATACCCTTTTGCTGAAATAAAATCAGTAAAATAAACTTCGTTCGGCATATATTTGCAATTAATAACATCTCTATATTTGCAATTAATACAATAATCAAGAGCAATTTAATATATGTAAATATATATAACGCATGACATGATCTTCTAAGATATAATTTTAATTTAGACGGTCGTATTAAATTCTCCAATATTGGCTTTTAAAAACCAATCTTATATATACGCCTCCTCCTACTATTTTATCATCAAGTCAAAGATATTCGATCTTTTCAATATTACCAGGCCAAAATTTGTCCTCCATTACTAACATATACATTATACAAACAATTAAATGGAATTGACACCCCAACAGTCACCTAAGTCGACCCTACCAAATCAAACGGCTGCAAATGCATACAAATATATATGGTCACAAAAGTGTATTCGATATAAACTTTAATGTAGAACTAATAAAATCTTCCATAATAATTATATTAAAATTTATATATTTTTTTATTCATACGAATTTGTACATGATTGTTACTTGTTAGTAATTTAATGCTCCCTTATTGAGAATTATTAGTTAAAAAAATAATCAATTATTTTTAAAAATAAAAATGATGGCCCTTTTTAATAAAGAATAAAAATTAAACAAGATGCCCACTTAGTTTAATCTTTCTTTTTTTTTTTTTTTATATTTACATAATAAATCCGATTCAGTCTATTTTTAGCCCTTGATTAGTTCCCACTTCCTAAATCTAAATTTCAAGATTCGTTACTCTTTATACGTATATATACACACACATACACACATATAAATGGTGCTGTTGTTCTCTGTATGGCAATGGGTGAAATGTTCTAAGCAATTTCCCATTTTTTTTTTTTTTTTGAAAAGAAGCAATTTCCCATTTGAAAGGCTGTAAATAAGGCAAGAAAAAGAGGGATCAAATAGAGAATTGAAGCAGACCCTGCTGTGCTTTGCTTGGAAATCGAAGGGAAGAGCAAGAGAGGAAGTTGCTATGGCTCGTCAAGAAGAAATCAAGCAGTTTCAGACTTTAATGGAAGATTGTAAGCCTCAAAAAATTTGAATTTTTCACTTTGCATTTTGTTTGTTCTTCTTATTTGATCTGTAATACTAACATTTTCTTTATCTTATTTTTTATTTATTTTTTGCGTCTGATTTTTACAGTGGATGACTCTCTCAAGGAGACGTTTAAGGTTAGTATCAATTCATTTGTGTAAGTTCATTTGATCTGCTTTTGGTTTGGATGCTAATCAAAGTAGTGTAAAGAAAGGGAAATAGGAGTGAAAGGTTTGGTTTTAGCTCTGGGGACTGCCCAAAGATTGAAGCTTGGAGTTGACTGAAACTAATTCAACCATTGAAATTTTTTTCTTTTTGGGTGATTTTATTTTTCTTCGCTTAAGCTTTTAGATTACATGGCAGCTTGGTTTTGTTATAGATTTGAACTGGGTTTGTTCTGTAGTTACTTTTTTTCATTCTTGGTTCTGATCTATTGGTCTTCAGATTATTGTAAGCTGTTAACTCTACTTTCATTGAAGATTATCTAGTTTGAACTTCTGCTTTCTAATTAACTATGATTGTGTACTTCTGATAGTTTGATATGCGATTTTGGTCATTTTCATTGCCTAGGATAAAATAAAAGTTGAGACCCTTGACTTGGTTTATTGAAAGTTTAGGTTTCCTTCTTTTTTCAGATGTAGTATAAGTGGATAATTAAAGTTGCTAATTACACGCGTGCCGGCATGAGTATGTGTACTTGCTCCTGATTTGCATAAATTAAGTTTTAACGTAAGTTTTGTCTGGTGATCCCAGAATGTGCACCAGGGAAATCCGACTTACACGTTGGTGCGGTTTCTTAAAGCAAGAGACTGGAATGTCTCAAAAGCCCATAAAATGGTTAGCTCTATCTGTTTCAATTAGAATATTGCAGTTAAATTTTGTACTTAAAATCACGTTTATCTTTGTCCTTAAATCTTTTCTAACGGTGTTTAATTGTCTCAGTTGGTTGATTGTCTGCGCTGGAGGATAGAAAATGATATTGACAGTATTTTGGCGGTGAGTTTTTATATCCATTTAACATATCTCTGTCAACCCCAAAAAATAAAAATAAAAATTAATCATACATTCAATGCAAGGAAAAGGAGAGGAATTTTCTTTCTCCTGATGCATTCTAAGTTGCACACCTTTATTTTTTCTGATTCATTCTGAGTTGCACACCCAAGATGATGGAAAATGATCAGTCTCCCTACTGAAATTCTCAGGGGAGAACGTGAGTATGTTCTTAATCATTTTCTTTTTCGCATTATTCGTATAAAGAGTAAAAATGAAGTGGTGAAATTGACCACCTTTTCTAACAAATAACCCAAAACTTTTCTCATCTTCAAAATATAATTTTATAAATTAATATTCTCAGTTTCTTGAACTATAAGATGGTTCAATATTCATGAGGTTGAAGCAAACCTGTGCTTATTTGCTGCAATCATTGAGTTATTCCATTGTTGTTTTTGTGTTCTGTGTTTGCAGAAACCAATTCTTCCAGCTGAGTTGTATAGAGCAGTGCGAGATTCTCAGCTTGTAGGTGTATCAGGTTACTCAAAAGAGGTATTTCCATGTGATAAATTAATTATTGTCCTTCAATATTCACAGCTGTGGTCTTGCAATAGTAGGTTACCCACATTTACTGTGGTGGTCTGTTTAGTATACATCGGTAGTTCTTTTCACCAAGGAATATGTTGATGCATTTATAACCTTTCATGTTGATTAATCACTTTTGGTTTGTCCTTAAAAAATTTTCAGGGTCTTCCTGTAATCGCTGTTGGTGTTGGGCTAAGCACATATGACAAAGCTTCTGTAAGGAACTAACATATTTTATCATTTCAGTTTGTGATACATAGAAATTATTATTCCTGATTCATTATAATCTCATTTTGTTTTAGGTGAATTATTATGTACAATCACACATTCAAATGAATGAATATAGGGATCGTGTGGTTTTGGTAAGTGTGGTCTCCGCAACTTTGATACCACTTGTTCAACCTTTTGTTTTACAGTATTTCATGGAGTCTTGTTTCTCTCTTTATGATAGCCTTCTGCATCCAAAAAGCATGGACGTTACATCGGCACCAGCCTGAAGGTTTTGGATATGACTGGCTTAAGACTGACAGCATTGAACCAAATAAAGGTAGTTCTTGGTGATTGAAAGAGTGTTATATTGTCATGCTGTAGAAAATTCGTCAAAGTATGGCAGGAAACTTGATAAGTGAAAGAAACCAAACTTTTCATTTGTGTCTTCTTGCTACACTCTGTAGCATTGAAACAGAACACTGAGATGGCTGCCTTGTAATAGTTTATCAGAAACAACTAATGAAAGAGAGAGAGACAATTAGCTAATCACCGTTCAAATTCTTTTCGTGGAGGTTGAGAAGATTGGAAAGCATCCACCAACCACACCTCAATCTCCAGTTGCTGAAATCCAAATATTCTCACATTTTGTTCTGTTAATGCAGTTGATGACTGTTATAACTACAATTGATGACCTGAACTATCCAGAGAAGACTGAAACATACTATATTGTCAACGCCCCGTATATATTTTCAGCATGTTGGAAGGTTTGAATTTATGGTTATATGTGAATTCAAATGAACTCCACCCTCTCTCCATACAGAAGCCCTTCTCTGTTCTGTTCCGTCCTCTTCACCCACCGAGACAAGATAAAATCTAATAGTTTGAGTGCTGGCAGGTCGTAAAGCCACTTCTGCAAGAAAGAACAAGGAGAAAAGTTCAGGTACTGCAGGGCAATGGGCGTGATGAGTTGCTGAAGGTAAGGCAGTTATTCCAATTAACTTTCCTTTCTGCACATTCGTGTAAGCACCTCACAATTTACTTCGGTATGATATGAATACTAGAATTCTCAAAACTGGTGCAGCAAATTAAGGCCATTCCTTTAATTTTGTTTTCATATAAGTAGTTGGATTCTTTTCCTTATGTAATAGATGATGCTGTTGGACAAGTATAATGTTCCATCAATTAAACCATTCTAATCGAGAAAGTCTTTCTGATGGTCATTTTTCCCCACTTCACTTCACTCGTTAGTTGCTTGAATGAAACTCTGGCCACTTCTGCAAGAATGAAACTTTTGAGTCCACTATCTTCTATGCAGATAATGGATTATGCATCCCTCCCACACTTTTGTCAGAAAGAAGGTTCTGGTTCATCTCGACATATTGGCAATGGGACTACTGAAAATTGTTTCTCCTTGGACCATGCCTTCCATCAGCGGCTCTATAATTATATCAGCCAGCAAGTTGTACTTACAGAGTCTGTTGTACCAATCAGAGAGGGTTCTTTCCATGTGGATTTTCCGGAGCCAGATCCTGAAGGCGCCAAGATCACCAAGAAAATAGAATCTGAATTTCACAGGATTGGGGCTAAGAATGGACTCATTAACTCATTGAATGGACTCAAAGTTGACGGGTAATTAGAATTCAGATATTGCTAAGTACACACTTGATGCACCATACAACTTCAAACCTAACACTTGAGGCCCTGGCACTCGTCGATGCTTTTGAGTGAAAGAGAGGTTTTGTACTCCAGCAATCACATGTAAAAGTGTTTGCTTGCATCGATGCAGGTGAATGTAATAACTAATTTGGTGTAGCTCAACAATTCCCACCTTCGGGTGGATTAATATGTTCTTTATTTGTCAAGTGAGTGCCCTTATTTTAAAGTGCTCCCATGTTATCCAATCAATCAAATACATTGTATGACGGTATAAGAAACCAGCATCCCTGAACCTCCTGCTCAAACCCCTGTGAATTATCGAAGTTTGTCAATCAGGACACTAAAATTATTATTAAGTTATTTCAGTCAAACTGATCGAATTCCAAAACAAAATAGATGTAACATTAAACTTCTCTAATTTTCTGAAGTGTTGGAACACTTCAATTTTCGTATGCACAGGTACAAACTGGAAGGTAACCAAAATACAAAGTAAAAGAACGAAGAAATGCCTCAAGTACCTCAGTGACAAATCTTATACATATCTGACTAATAATTTAATTCAAGCCTTTACCCCTTTAATATCAGGAGAGCTCTGCCTGATAACTGCACAATATGCCACAAACCACACCTTACTTGGCAGGGAAGCAGAAGCTGGTTTAAGCCATTATATCATTAAAACATAAAGCAGTGCCTGTTCAAGTTCTAGCTCAACTGCTTGTAGCAACTATAGGCAACAGCAACAGAGACAACAGCACAAGCAACGGCTAGAACTGCATAGGTATCTTCACGTTCCCAGCTTTCCAGCCAAGTTGGCATGGCACAAACCTTGCGTGTAAAAGCCCCTTTGCTGCTACTGCTTCGGGAAACTAGTTTCTTGCTGCTTCTCTTCTTATCCGTTGACACCTTCATTGCCCTCTCATCGGCATCTGGATTATCTATTTTCTCTGGAAAGACAGTGCTCTGAGTATTCTGACAACAGGTATCTCCATTCTCTTGGCAACAACTCATAACATCAACTTGAGATCTACAGGCTGTAATGTTATCCCCGTTCAATTGTTTGCCAGCCACCTCTTTATTGTTGCTTTCCATGTTGGTCCCACCATTTAGTTGGAGCCTTAGTTCTAGAAATTTCTTCTGTTCTTCTGATGATAAACCCATCTGACCCCTAAAAATATCAGCATTAAATTGTCCATTACTACTGCATGATATAACATGGAAACCATCACTAAGAAAGCGGGACGGGCAGATTTTCACAATTCTAATTGGATACAATCTGAATATCCAGACTGCCAATTTCTTTTGAATGGTGTATCAATGGCATGGCAAGTCATTTAGATTAAAGGAACCAAATTAATTTACTAGGATATCCACTCCACTGCTAAAAACCATACCAAAAGTAAAGTCAGCTAGCAGTCTACTACAAAGTATTAAATGCATTAATGAAGAAACACCAGCAAAATTAGTCCACAATCTAGGAAATTTAGAAGCAAGAAACAAAAAGTTAATTACCTCCACAGCCAGTCTACAATTTCTCCTTTCCCTACATGCTGCTCAAGCAAAGTAGGTACATCATCAGGTGTGACATACCCATACCTGCAAAAATTGAAAAATAAAACATTTTTATATGGCATAAATTAGCGATCATGTGCACAATATATCATGGTGACTAGATATGCTTATGAACTTAATAAATTTATGGAACAACTAAAAGTTGAGTTAAAGCAAATCAATAATAACTAACAGATTTTCCTCTTACCAGTGCCCAGTGACTTCTCCATTAACATTTGATCCAAAAATAATAACATTTCCAGCATACTTGTGCCCCCCAATGTGTGAGCAAGGGCTAACAGACACTTTACCCAGAAGACCATGGGTCTCTATCTCTTCCTTGAATCTACTAACTAGTGGAGGTCCACAAACTCCACAGCGTCGATCCCGCGACGCATGAGAACACACAAACACATACCAACCCTTTAGCTTTTCAGGGGTTCCATGCAACCACTCACTGTTCTTCACGAGCACTTCTTCAACAAATGTGTCAACGTCAAAATGAGTCAATCTCCTGCATCCTTTACTTGATCAAAACCAATATTAAAATGGAAAATTTTTTTAAGGAAACAGTTAAAAAAGAAGCTTTCAGTTGACCTGTATCGGATCATGTCTGGAAAAATTAGCACATCCCCATTTGATGTCTCAGTTCCATCATGCCCTTCGCATATTGTTAAGCGGGTCTAAAGGAAAAAGAGAGGAAAGTTAGGAGAAGTGATCAACCTCAGAAAATCAGAACCCAAAAAAAAAAAAAGAAAAAGAAACCAAACTCAAAAAACACAGAAATTTCATCAAATTGACCTCTAATTTTTCCAAAGTAATTCATTTGTGGAAAAATTTCATAAAAATCAAATAAACATGCCAATTGACCATATGACCAAACCTTATAACAATTAGCTGACCAAACATTAACATTATCAGAAACTTGAGGTAAACCGTAGACTGGCAAAATGAGATGACCCAAAATGTCCTGCCCTCCATACAAGATTAATATGTGAAAGAAATAACACATATATTTGTTTCCTTTTCTCCAACTCTAGGGATACTAGAGAGAACAATTTTACACAAAAATACAGTCACCAAAGACATTCATTGCTAAAAGCATTATAGATCCAATCGGTACAGGCCACAGGTTTTTCTGAGATTCCAAGCACATTAAATGCTTTGCACTACATAGATCATGAGCAAAAGCTCCATCATGCTATAAAAACTCTTAACCTCAGACTTTGCCGAGACCATAATAGATAATCATTAGAATAATAATCTCTAAAATTCCACTTCTCATCACAACTATAATTCTTCCGAAAATGAAGTAACCAAAAATTCTGCACTGCAATGGTGAAATAAGTGCCTCAAATATGTGACATTTTTGACTTAGCATATATAGTCTGGTTGGAAGCATATTTGGAAAATATATGTACATTAAACATCAAAAATATATACGAGCACTAAAGGAAGATTCATGACTAAGTCACAGCTTAACAATTTAACTCTCCATGCCCCTTGAAAATCTTAAGCAAGGCCAAAAACAATTTAATACAAAATGGTGAGGTGGAATTTAATATATGTGTCAGACAACTTTTTTCTGAAACTCAAACATACCCACTACCTAGATGCTCCTGGAATTCCCCAAACTTTGAAATTCCCCACAACTAAACACTGCAAAAGATCCCACTTCCGATCACAGACACCAAATCACACAACTAAAGAGCACCCAAAACCAAGGGATTATTAGCAAAACAGCAAACTCTGCTTCAACTTGCTAAAGCTGAGACTAATGCATATTGAAACTGTAAACCAACAAAAACGAAAATCAACCCACAAACTTCAAACTATCCAATGATTGGCTAATATTCTCAAATTGCCGAGAGTAAGAAAAAGGAAAAAACACACACGCACACACACAAAATAAAGTTTGAACCTTAATCGACACCGAACAAAACATTAGAGCTAAAACAACGACCAAATCACTTCTAAAAGCACAGACAACCCATACCGTAGAATATTCACCACAATTCATCAAAAATAGGAGCACCTCACATCAAAATCAAAACCAGAAAACCACCAACACAATCAACAAACAAAACTCTAAAACCTATACCAGTTCCCTACAACTAAAACCATCCCACAAATGGAACCAAATCAAACACTTTGAGATGAGACTTAAAACACAGTCAACACATAAAACACCAAAAACTACTTCAAGTCATGAAAATTAAAATAAACTTGCAGCAAATTTGAACCCCAATCAACACATAATCATTCGTCAAATTAAAACCCATAAAAGAACCACCAAAACCTTTTTTATTTTACCCAGAGCCAACACCAACTTATTTCAGTTCACCAAATACAAAATCAAACTTACCAAGACACATGAAATATGACCGTAGGAAAAGCATGATATTCCACTTCAATATCAAATCTAAAAGCAATCCACGACAAAATTTAAATTGACTCAGTCATCAAAACAAAATTAATTTAGAAACCACCAAGAGCCCACATTCTTTAACTGAGAATAAAACCAATCTACATCAACCACGATCAAATTCCTAAACAAGCAACAGTTCCCACAAAGCGCTCCTAAATGCAAACAAAATGGGGAAAAAAATTTCCTCACTCACATTCAATAACACACATTTTTTCACTTCAGTAAAAAGATCACCAAATAAAAAACACCACAAAACCCACAAAAACAAACAGACCTCTCTCCTCATATCAGGCTTTCTAGCCCCAACAGCAGCAGAAAGCAACCTGGGTAAGCGATCAAACTCGGCAGCCTCGATCCTTGCAGGCCAGACAGAAGGGTTCTTGTAACACACGAACACGTGGCGCTCATAGAAGTCGACAGTACCGGCGAGTTGACAGAGCCTGAACTCGGGCCTAGAGAATCCGAACTCAGCATCAAGACTAATGCTTGCGCTGCTCTCGCTCAGAAACGTGTCGTTTTGGAAGCTGTTGGAAGCGCTTCCGATGTGGGACGATGGGTCCGTGTGGTAGCTGTTGTTGTCGAGCTGGTCTGAGTCTGTGATTGGAGAAGACGATGCGAAAGCTAACGGCTCCTCCCTATTGCTTGACATTCTGAATTTTTCTTTTTTGGGGGGGTTTTGAGAGTAAAAAGTTCAGTATTTTCGAGTTCCAGTGGCAGAGGAAGTGAAATGTGTGTTTACGCTTATGCTTGCGATCAACACAAGACTTTGGTCTTATTGTTTTTTAAATCATGTTATTGCTTCTGTATCTTTTGGGGGACACGTGGCACTTCGGGGATATGCCCGATGAAGCTCGGTATTTTGTTTTTTTTTTTTTTTAATTTATTTTTATCGTTCTAGTTTTCATAAAAGGCAAATTTGAGTAAACCTTATATTAGTAATAAATTTTGGAGATGTAATTATGAGACTAGTTGTTATAATGATTCATGAGTTTGCTTGTACTCACTGTACTCCATTCTAATGTTAAAAATACACCAATTAACGATTGTTTGGTAAGAGATACTGTTTTATAATGAAATTCATTTATATTTGAACCGTTTTAAGATAAAATATTATTTTATAACCACACAATTAAATTTATAATAAATTTTTTATTATTTATCAATTTATGCCTGCGACTATAATTTGTACTCTACTTTAGAACAACTCCAAGATGACGATGCCCATTAACTTAACACCTGACGATTGTATTTTACAGCACACGCCCTTAGTCTACAACTCTCATTTCTAGTGAAACTTGGCTTGAAACAAAATCAGAAAGCAGCAATAAGAGACCGCAAAGGAAAACCATAACTAGGTGTCTGCAACAAGTGCAGAGAAAAGAAGACCGAACCCATTTGCCCAATGAGTTTTTTGATGTAAAGACTTCGTTTTGAGGCCATCACTCATGGCATTGCTGCAGGTTGACCAATGCTGATAGCTTCAAACAGAGAAGCTAAGGGTATCTGCCGAATACTGAAGGCGATATAACATAGCTCACTTTTGCTGCAAATATTCAATCATGTCCTAATAAATCAACTCCACATACAAGATCAAATTTCCATGAACTTGTCAAAAAGAGGTTAACGCTTTCAGGAATTTGCTTCCAAGCTCATAATGGTTTCATTTCCCGTCCACAAACAGACTAAATAACAGCAACTTGATTCCTCTAGTCCAAATGACTTGATTCCATGAGTCTCAAATGTACACACAACAGGGGCCTAAGCATTTTTCACCCTAAACCATTTGTAAATGTCAAATGGGCTTTTCGCCAGGAAGATACGACGGTGATCCACCTTCAACTTGATTCTTCTTTCGATGAAAGATGCCACTGATATTAGGCACAATTGTTTTTTTCGAGAGAGCAGACTTCTCTTTTTCCAACTTACGAACCTCCATAACTTTCTCTGATGGGTAGTGCTTTTGAATCCTATAGTGGTGCGGTGATGATTCAGATGACATCTCCGTTTCAGCTAGAATTCGGGCTGCAGCTTCAGCCGCCTTCTTCTGCTCTCGTTCACGCCACCTCCTGAGTTCTCCCTCCACTGCCCTCTTAGCTGCTTCAGCCATCTCTGCCCTCTTTAAAGCCTCTTCAGTTGCAGCTTTCATATCCTCGATCTCCTTCTGAGTTGCCTCCAGCTTCTTCAGGGCCTCATTTTCACTAGCTTTGACAGCCTCAACCTGAGCCATGGCAGCAGCCACTTTCATTTCTGCCAATGTGTCTGACTCCTCAACTTTACGACTCAAAGACTCGAATTCTTCTTTTGAAAGGGTTATATTGGCACCAGATTCGGACGTAGATGCACGTGCAGCACTAGCTCTCTCAGACAACATCTTAATCTGATCAAGAGCCCTCGTTTCAGCTCCTTTCGCCTCTTCAGCTTCTTCTAGAGCAGCTCTCAGCTTCTTCTCTGCTTCTTCAAGTGCAATCTTGGTGGCTGCAGCTTCCTTCTTCAACTCCATAGCTTTGTTCTTCATCTCTTCTGCTTCTTGTCTCGCATTTTCTGTTTCCAGGGATAGTTGGTGAAGACTTGAGATCATTTCTTCAGAAGCACCTCTTATTTTGGCTTCCTCCACAAGGCACGCTTCAAGCTCAGACTTGCTCTTCTGGAGTTGGACATGCAAATTCCCAGCAATGGATTCTGTTTCTGCTTCCTTCTCCTTCAGTTCAGAATGCTCTTTCTTCACATTCTCGAGCTCCACTTTAAGAGACTCCACCAAGTTTCGCAAGGAGCTTTCCTCTTCTGCTACTTTCTGCAATGACCCCTTAGCATCATCCAACTCTGAAGTCACAATTCTCACAGAATCTAAATCTGAAGCCTTTGCATTTTGCAATTGCTTCTGCAAAGCTGCAATCTCATTCATTGTTTCTGTCAATTGGGCTTCAAGATTCTGAGTGAGTTCAGGATCAAACTGGTTCCTCAAAGCAAGCAATTTCTTGGCTGACTCTTCCAGGGTAGCTTTATATGACTGCCTCTGTAAATCCTTTTCGGTAAAAACCTTTGCTTGCTCTTGCTGGGCTTGCATAGTTGCAAGCTTCACTTGCCCAATAGATTCCTGTACAGCTGAGATTTCCTTAGAGAGCTCACTAACTCTTTCCATGTTTGCTTTGGCTGAATTTTCTGCTGCTGCTGCAAGATTGAAGGCAGTAACTTTTGCTTCCAAGGTTGCATCGCAATCCTGACGAATTTTCCTTAGCTCTTGCTTTGCAGCAGCAAGTTCAGAAAACACACTCATGTACTTTTCCCTTTCAGTTTCTAAGTCTTGATTTCTAGCACCATCAGAGCCAGAAGGGTTGCTACAATTTGATTCCTCAATTTGCTTTGCCTGATTCTTTGCAGCTTCTGTTGCCTTGATTGCTGAATCCTTGGATTCAATAACAACTTTGAGTTTGTGACTGAGATCCTCAACAGTTCTTTTTGCTTTTTCAAGCTCAGCAAATGCTTGGGCCTTAGTATCTTCAGCGTTCTTCAGTTGATCCTTTAACTTGTTCAGCTCTCTTTGGGCCAAGTGAAGCTGTGTCTCCTTGGCCAATACTCTCTGCCAATTAAAACAGCAAATCTATGTAAAAAAGCACCTCAAACTGATTGGGAGATAAATATCTATATCTACCACCATATATATTACCAGGCAACTATCAAGACAAAAATTAAGCATCTTTCAAAAGTAGAAGAGAATGAATATTAATTATCAGCACATTATCAGTCAACAGCTAAGCTTCAATTATATTAACATACAAACCAACTCCAAGTATATGAAGATATAAACCAATCAACATAAAAGATATAAGGTCGTACCTCTGCAGAATGAGGTTTTGGCTTCCTGATGGAAGGTTTTTCCCCTGAGAAAGCACCCTCACCAAAGAGGGTGACAGCATCTTTAACAGATTGAAATGGCGCACTAGTGTCTATCTCTCCCACCTCCGCCCTTGGGGAGTCCGTACTGTTCTGACGTCCCTTTGCTACCATACTGCTTTATTTTGTTTGTCTCTAAGAAAACCCAACTGCTGGAAACAATCAAAAAGAATTTCCGAGAAATCAAACATATCATCACCAAAAGTTCAGAACACAACAAGAATGCCCAGCAGCTAGAAGCAGAACATCCTAAAATTTCTTCTACTTCCTTTTTTTTTTTTTTTCAAAAAACCAAAACAATTTTCACAAAGCGAATAACTGCAAAGATCCATGCAGGAAATATTGACCTTAGCCTACTCTGCATAAATTTTGATCTAGTATGTATCTCATCCACAAGAGTGTGTCACTAAATCAGAAAACAAAAAAAAAAAAAAAATCTAATAGAACTTAGGAGTCAGGACTTCATCTTCATTACATTCAAACTGCAATTATGCTACAAGCTTCAGTTAGCAAAAAACTCGATCCTCACTGGCCATGCTCATTCTGGTTCAGAAAAACAATCCAAGCCCTAAGCACTATCAAGTTTAGCCATACATGAATAGTGTTATTTTCTACAACCATTTCACAATTCCTTGAGCAGACTATTGTTAACTCTTTAAAACTTATCAAAACAAAACCTCATGGATTGAAGCAAGAAACAAAAGCTAGAAACAAGAAGTAGAAGAAAGATTAGCAAAATACATACCAAGAAATCTTTCAAGTTTCTAATTCATCACACAAATAAATATAAATGTTACCGAAGCAACAATAATTTGCGGGGTACTTACCACTGTTTATCACTTTCTTCCAGCAAATTGACGCAAATATCTTCAAACTGATCTGTCGTAATACTATTTCCCTTGGATTTGATCAGAAATTCAAGCTCAAACCCTAATTCAACAACAAACGAACAACGAATTATCATCAAAATATCTATGTTTTTAGCAATAAATAATAGTTCAAGATAGTAACAAAATAGAGAGGTCACGTCAAAAAATCAAATTAAATGAAGCTGCAAATTACACGCAAAACAACAAAGTGTGTAAAAAGACTAATTAAAAACAAAAATAAAGCTAAAAAAACAAAACTTGTAAACATAAAAAGAAAAAAAGAACGTGCCTTTACTTGAGTAACCAGAAAACCCTAGCCATAAAACCCTAGAAATCATCAAAAGTCAATACTAATAGCGGTATTCACATGTTCACACAATTTTGGGATCATCTTCACCGATCTTCATGCTTCCCTTTGAGAACTCAAAAACAATTAAAAGAACAAAGAAAATCTTTTAATCTTTTCACTCAAACAACCAAACCCACAAAGGAAATTCTCAGTTGTGCAAAATTCCTAAGAAATGAAAAATTTTCTCAACCAAGAAAGTTTCTTTTTCCCGGGAAATGTTCTGGGTAGAAATCAGATGGTTTGTTATTCTCCCTGTTTGTGAGAAACTGCAAACAGTTGCAATCTAGAGAGACAGAGTCTTTGACAGAGAGTGACAGTTTGAAATTTCAAAAGCTGTTCAGCGACAAATTTTATATCAGCAAATCAGTGAGGAGAGAGAAAGAGAGACAGTATTGGAGTTCTACGAGAGAGAGAGAGAGACGTGACATTCTCTGTTGTACTTGTGAGAGGTATTGATGGGTATTTTGGTCTAAAATGTACAACGTGGAGAAATAGGTCGAGAGAAGCCACTCAACGGTAAATCTCTTGAATATAAAATCGGCATATTGGTTTAAAATAATTATAATTTATTTATGAGTAATATATTAGACATTTAAAAATCTCAAAGATTTCATGAAAAATAATATGCCATGCAGGGGGATTAATTTAAAAAAATTTTAATTTAATTTAATTTAGAGTATTTAATTTAATTCTTTAGTTGGGTTTGCCTATGATATCTTGTGAAATTATTGTGAAATTATTAATAAGATAAATTATTTTTATTAATAATCTGAGATAAGGTTGATTAAAAATTACTAAAATTAAATTTTAATGTCACTTGACACACAAATAAAAAAAAATTAATTATTATAAAAATCAAAATTATTTATGAAGACTAATTTAGAAAATGGCCTAAAAAAATTATTAAAAATTTAGAATAAAATTTTTATAAACCATGTAGGGTGAACGCGAAGATTTCATTTTTAATTTCATATCATTAATTGATCTTCTAAAATAAATTTCCTTCGCTAATGATGATGTTGCAACTTTCGGACATAGTCAATTGGAATTTGGAAGTCACTATTGTCTAGAAAGTACAAGTGAGAGAAGCACGAGTAGAAATTTAGAGAAATGGAGTGCTAACTCAGCAGATGGCACCGGCCTAGACCAATTATAAATTTGTAAATTATAATCAACAAAATTCGGAAATCAATTTTGAATAGAAATAGCTTCCGTTTTATTCTCTACTTATCTTTATGGTCTTATATTCACACAAAAAGAGAACATAATGGCTAAAGGGAAGAGTTAGGTATAATAATATTTAAATTGTAATTTGATTCCTAACTGATATGGTGTTCAGTCATTAAATAATAATTAAATAATTTTATAAATAAATAATTTATTATTTAATAAATAAATAATATATAATATTGAAGATCTCTAATATTATTAAATAATAAATAATAATAATAATATTTGCTAATGTTACGAAATTATAACGTGGGGTTTTAGATATTCTCTCTCGACCTGTCAATGACCATGAGATATGCACATTCCATGGGTATCCAGCTACGATCTTCATTAATAATCCATCCATATATAAACTAATATTTAATTTCCTAGTTATAATAATTTTAAATTAGTATTAAATTTTCGATCTCGTCAAGATCAGTATAAGGGTTTTTTTGAGTTTGAATATGTTTTACATAGAGATTGAGCAATGATTTGATTCAAAATTTATATATTATTCAAACAAAATTTTCTAGTAAAATTTGGTTTAGATTAAAAATTAATTGCAACAATCTCACTCCAGAGACTTCATAGAGTGGTTGTAAGACGTTGATTGGTCGCTTTTCTTTTGTCCGGAGAAGAGAATCTATCTTTAATGTATGATTATAGTTTTGTTAAACAACTGATAAATGGTGACCACTCATTTAAATATTTTTAGGCCTTTGTCTTATGGCAGAAAATTAATACAAGTGAGATTATTTTGAAATAGAAAATAACTGAAGATGGTACAAATTCTTCATTGAGCTCAACCTAAATTGTCAAGTTTGGCCCATGATTGAAGAAATTATTGGGCCTCAACTTGAAGTCTTGCCCTTTTGAGCTTTTACCACTCCTGTAAAAGTCTTTTAACACCATTTTCAATTTTATTCTCTAAAATATCTTCAATTTAACTGATAAAATATAAATCAATATACTAAAATTAACTATTTTACTATAGAATGGTATATAAAGAAATTATTTCCTTTTAAGTTTTATATAGATTCTAAAATATTAAATTTATCTTTAATTTTTTTATTATATAATTTATACCTTCATAATTCTAAAATTTCATAATTTTCTCAAAAATATTTTTAATTAAAATTAAAAAGAGGCCAACAATAGTGGGATACAACTACAAATTATAAAATAAAATGAGTATAAATAATTTATTAAAAGAATAATTTATTTAATTATTTAATTAAATTTTCATTTAAAATAATAAGTAAAATATATTTTGAATAATTTTAACTAAAAAATAGTTTTAGCAGAAATTTTGGAGAATGTAAAAAAGGCTTACTCTTTTCTGAATCATCACAGAAGCAGATCCTTGATGAAAATTTGCACCATGCAGTTCGGTTGCATGTACGGCACGTGTCGACTATATTTATTCGTCAACTTGACACCTCAGCATGAGAATTCCGGCAAGTGTCAATTGACATGATTTTGGCACCCCGAGTTAAAAATATAAATAATTATCCATCCAATATTTTGAAATAACATAAATACAATAACGAAATTAAACTTTCTGATATTGTTTTAAAATGGCAGCTACCAAAGAAGCCCGTGATTCCGAGTGTAAGCAAGGTCGTGATTCAGCAGAAGCAGCAGCATCCAAGTTGGCACCACAAAGAAAACTGGATGATGATGAGAAGAAGATGAATTATTCTGAGAAAAAACATAATAATAAAAATAAGTTTACAAACACAACGCTGTATGAACAGCAAAGGGAGCACGAAGCTGTGAAACTCGAGAGCCAAAAGGATCAGATTGCACAGAATGACGATGACGATGATGGTTCGGGAGATGTGGCTCAAGACTGTCATCTCATGAAGCAGCAAGCTGGCCACTTCAAATGCTTTTAGTTTTACGAATTTTTTTAATTAAATAAATTGAGTGTTTATCAAAGTTCCCCTTCCTTTTTTTCCTTGAAAATTTCTCAATCATGTATTTTATTTCTGGTGAATTATACGATGCATGGCATCGTTTAGTTACATATTACACTATGTAATTAATTGTAGTGATCTTGAATTTATCACAAATTAATTTAATGATAATTGATAAGTTCACATGTAATAATTTGAAGATTTTGTTTAATGATCATGAGATTCGAGGAAAAAATATTAAAAATCGAAGAAAATTTCCGTTAATTTGTTTATTAAAACTTGTTTGTCAAAAAGCCTGAAATTTCATAGGTTCTTTTAAATTTATAAATTCATTTTTTATAACTTATATTTTTAGATATCTATATCGAATAAAAAAAGTGAATAGATTTTTTTTTGTTTTTTTATACTTGCCTCTTTGTTTTGTATAATATATATTTTTAGATATTTACAATAAATTAAAGTAAATTTTTATAATTTTTATCTAAATAAAGAATATGTTGATGTGGAGTAGAAATTATATTTCAAAAAAATTTCTATTAAATATATTTATTTTTTAAATTATAAAATTTATTTATTTTAACTTATAAGAAAATAAACAGTAAATAATTATATTGAAAATATTTTTTATTTATAAACAAGATGCAATTACCTTTAAGGCTCCCCTTTCTCTACCCACCCTGTTTTATACGATTGTTCTCCTCTCTGCTTTCCATAACATTTCTTATTCTCAGAGGTACGTTAGATACCCCCAAACATTTTTTTCTTTTCGTTTTTTTACCCCAGGTCCCAAGGATACAAGGAATTTATTTGCCAAATATATTTTTTCAGGTGATGAACGCATGCGTGAAGTTATATACTTGGGATCTGAGCCCTTAAAATTTTAGTTGTTAGGCAGAATTATTATTTTAGCTAGAACTTGCTATTTTGTTCAATGAAGAATTCAACATTACTGATCTAATGGCTCTAGTAATTATGTTTTCATAACCCAGAATGTATTACAGCATATTTGAGGCACTGAGTTGTGGATATACGCTCAAAGCCTGGTGGAACTTACGGAGAATGCTGATCATCCGAAGGACTACCGCATTGTTTTTCGGATTCATCGACGTTATTATCAAGTAACTGGGGTTATCCCAAGCAGCATTTGCCCGTCACTGCCAAGGTGGCGACAGAAGATGTGTTAAAGAGACATGAGCAAGAGACCATGGGATTTGGAAGCTCGTCTGTCGTGTTCTCAATGGTTGCAACACTTCCAATTCTCCATCTTTTCAGCTTAATTGGTGGACTAATCAACATCATTTTCCTGGATTTCGGTGCTTTACAAAATTTGGTCTCTCAGATGATTCTTTGTGGGTTAATGGTTTTGGTCAATGTTCCAATTTATGAAGCTCTATTTATCCGGAAGCACCAGGGCTGCTTGCCATTTCCTGTCTTGTTCATGTCTATTGTTTACCCTTCGTTGGCTTGCCTAACGCCTATTTATTAATTACAAGAATTTCTACATATGATATAATTCTAAGAATTACTTCAACGATGTTGCAAATTTTACTTGGTAAAGAATTATCCAGTTTTCAAAACAAATACACGTGTTCTCTCGCTTGCAAGTTCGCATATTTAATGAAGCGTGTGAGGTTAAATATTGTTTCCTAGAATGCTGTATTGTAGATATACTCATTCGATATTTATTTCTTTGTCTTATGTTAGAGATTAAAGGTAGGAATTGCAAAATTTGAGTCCTAATACAACTGCATCCGGATGTGAATACAGGTGCATCAAAATTCGAATCCAGATTAGTATTTTTATATTCAAAATATACCGATTCAAATGTAGGTAATATATTGTGGTGGATATTTTAAATATTCGGATCTACATAAATTAAAATTTAACAAATTAAAATATAATTTGAAATTCAATAATTTACCTAATAAGATCAAATAAAATCCAATAATAATTCAACAATCAACAATTCGACATAAATAACATACAACAACATAAATCACAAATAAAGTACCATAACATAAATCAAATATAAAAAATAACATAAATGAAAGTCTAATAGCACCATTAAAGTCCACATATAAAAGCACTACAAATCCATGTAGATTCGAAAATTCCAACACGTTATGCCACTATATTGACATCAAGGTCATCCACTCCTTCAGTATTCATAATTTGTTTTGCAAACCATTTAAGCAGCTCACGATCTACCAATGTAGATATAAAAAATGATCATTAAATGCTCTATTAATGCAAAAATATAAGAATATTAAAATACATGAATAAATGAAATAAATGATTTTACCTTTGATTTTAGTCCAATCCCAATTTTGAGAAGACATTAATGCCTCCACAATGTTTTAATAAGTCTATTACAATGGGTACTCAAATGCCTACCTTCGATGTTGAAAGCAGACTCAAAAGTAATAGTAGTCACAAGAATGGCTAAGAAATCTCTAGCAACCTCGACAGGTATTAGATATTTGTCACTTGTTATTCATACGTTAAGCTAAAAAGACTTATTTATTTTGCTTGCCTCAAAATGTCCTATATCTTCACCTATTGCATATTTGATTCATACGTTATCACTACTTCAACAAGAAAGTTAAATACCTTTTTAGCTTGATAGGCAGATTCATCTCCCTAAATTTTAGAGGAAGTGGACCATCATCTTTTTTAAACCTAGGATCTAAAATATTCCTTATAGCCAATACTCTATGAATAACATCCCAATACTTGGATAGAAGGGGGGACAGAGAAAATAACAAGCCCTGAAGATGGGGGCAAATAAACCGAATATGATAAAGTCAGAGTGGATGACTGTGCATAAGAGCCTAGATCATATTTTTGGCCATTTGCCTAATCTCTACATTGGGTGACCTCTTCCATGAATTCACTGACAATTTAATATCACAAATCTTAAGAAACAAATTAAGATAAAGGTGGCATATGAAGATCCAAAAATAATTTCTATCCAAATGGGCTTACAAAACCTTTGCTAAATCACGCTCCAACTCATTAGGCAGATATTTATATTGTTTATTAAGTTTCAAATATTTATACTGTTTATTAAGCTTACTCAACTAAACAAATGCATCTTTATACAATAAAGTAGTAGTGAGCATTGAGTAAGTTGAATTCCATCGAGTCCTGCAATCAATAACCAAACGACAAACATCTGGTTTTTTTAATACTTATTTGGTGCACGGCAAGCTTAAATTTTTTGACGCTTTGAGGTGTAGCAGTCCAACAACTGACGTTATCTCTTATATTTTCAACATCTTTATCTATCATAGACATCGCATCATCCACAATCAAATTTAAGATATGAGTACAACAAAGCATGTGAAAAATTTTCTCGCCTAAAATCAAGAAACTTGGCAAAAATTTTTCCAACAATATATTAATCATTGCATCATTAGAAGCACACATATCCGCAGTTATAGTTGACGCTTTCCTATCAATATTGCAATCCATTAGACAATCATACAAAACATTACATATTACTTCACCACTATGTGGAGTTAGCACATATATAAACCTAATACTACAAAAAAAAACAACGTAATTGAAATCATTAAAATGTGTTAAAATTAAAGTACACATAACACAAATATTAAAAGTGGTACCTTTTAATATGACTCCATATCATCCATAGATTGTCAATATAATGTGCTGTAATAACTATACAACCTTTTTTTAGTTACTAGCTATCCATATGTCTAAAGTAATTGCAATCTTACTCTCACAAGCATCCAATAAATTCATTGGCTTCGACCTCTCAATATCATAAAATTTCAAAATTTCATTCTTAACAGTCTTTCTACTTATTGTATAAAGTGTCATCTAAACCAATTTCATCGAATCATGAAAACCTTGACATCTAACAAATGAAATTGGAAGCTCATGTAAAATGATCATTCTTGCAATAGTAATATTTGCCATCGACATATCACATTTATTTTAGAAAAATTTTCAACTGTAATGGATCCATCACATTTTTTTTCATGAAGCGTTTGGCCAATATCCTTAAAATTTTTTCTTAAACAACTTGTAAAATGTTTTTTAAGTGTGTTGTTCCACTAGAATAATGTCTTGTCAATACTTTGCTATAATAGTTGCAAACTACCCTATGCTCCTCTTCCATGTCCTTGTACCTCTTAAAATGATTTCATACATCAGAAGTTAGCCTACCACAGCTAGATTGTGCTGATGTATGCCCTTCCACTATACTGTCATTGTGATTACCTCTTATTCGTTTAACACTATGCACATGACTACGACCATGACTACTACAACCATCACAACCATGGTCATGGCCACAGCCGTTACCACATTCTACAACTATTAATTCTACTTAAACTTCAACGATATTTTCATTTTCAAGTTCATGGACATCCTCCAATTATTAACACTATTGAGAGAAAATGTAAAATTGTTTCCCTGTTCCCTCTCAGCCATGTTTAATATCCCAAAACCTAATTAAAGTGAGTTAATATATGTGAAAAAAACAATGAGATATAAAAAATAATATAACGTAAACCAATTCACTATAATCTTCTCATTTATCTAATTATTATTATTATTATCTTTTTAGTTTCTTAACATATTTTTCAAAGTTAAGGAAGATTATAGAGTTAATTTTGGCCTGAGCCTGACTCGAAGCATGAATACTCAAGTCAAAACCTGAAAAATTAGGGTCGGGCCAGTCAGACTAAAGTTAGGGTCAGGTCAAATTGCCATCCCTCTCAAAACCCAATCACCTGATTTGTTTTTTGGCTCATATATTCAACAATCAACATGACTTATTAATTATTCTCCTAAAATTAAATTTATAGTTATGGTCGGCAATCCAACACAAGTTTATTAATATGTATGTACCAAATTCAACATCACGTTCCCAGATCTCATTTAATTTCAATTTATTGCAATAACTTAATTTATTTGCCAGCATGATTGAAGTAATTAAAATGATATCAAATTGATAAATAAAATATTTGTAACGTAAAATTGCTAGATATTTTTGAACTGTTATTTAATAACGTCATCTTACATTATCAAATTTGTTTAATATGATAAATGACCGTTTCTAATATGGCCCTTTACTATGGAATGATCGTCACATACAAACATATACGCACTGAACTTTATATAATGTTAGAATGTTATTAGCAATTAATTTAATTAGCAGTAAATTAATTGTTTGGGGATAAATAACGACCAGACGAGCCATACCGGATGATAACCCCTTCTGCTCGCACACGAGGAGCGTTGCGCCACCCAGGAGTAGAAGCCTTTGCTCACTGATAACGAGCAGAAATCCCTGCTCGCCACCAAAAAGGTTTTCTTGCTGGAAATGCCGATACGATCAAGAATTCACTGCTCAGGTCCAAAAACATCCCTTGCTGGAACTAAGACGGGCTGATTCGACCAACAATGGTCAACAGAGCGTACATCACTCCCTGAAGATTTAGGCACGAGGCCCACTCATCCGCCACTACCACCCTCCGAAAATCCAGGCATAAGGCTTACTCAACCGCAACAATAATGATTCATGTTGAGCGAGGAGTAGAAAATGGGGGTGATAGGAGCCGAATTCGAGGGTAGGCTATAAAAGGGGAAATCAAAGAAGGTAAAGGGGTTGGACAAAAGAAAACACTAAAACTCTTTATAGAAAAAATGGTTTCTAGGATAATTCATAGGGGAATACATAAATTTTCTTTTGACCATTCTTTTGGTTGGGTGAGAGCCACATGATTAGTGGCTAGGGTTTTCCGAAATAATCCAGACCGCTGACTTGAGCGTCGGAGGGTTTACGTCGGAAAGCCTCCCAGCGCACTTTGACTAGTGTTTCTGCATGCAGGATTCCCAGGGAGGAGTGAGACGAGCTTCCTATTCTGATGTAGTGTAAGGAAATAATGAAAGGGGACCACAAGGCGATTACGAACAAGATCGTTGAGGAGAGATTCTGGTCGTTAACGAGCAGATGAAATCTCGCATCAACATTAATGGTATATGAGAAGTAATTCTAATAAAGTTAAATTCTCTTATTGTTATTCTAATCTACATGAAACTCACGTTGTGTTAGTGTCTCGTTATAAATATTGTAATTAGCAGTTGCTATTGATAGCAACTAAATTGATGTGTATTACGCATCTTTATAAATAATATAGGCCAAGTGGTAGAGAGCCACATTAATGTTTCGCAAAGGGGACAAAATACTTGTGCATGCACCATCGAGGGAAATTTACGTAACTAGCCAAAAACTTTTGAATTTCTTAAAATTAATTTTTAACTTTTTTTTATCATAACTAAGTAATCATAAATTTTTAAGATAAATTTATCATTATAACTATCAACAAATTACCAAATTAATAACATTCTCAACAAATTATCAAACTTCATCACTTTCAATAAAGCACCAAATTCATGAAAAACATTTAGTTATGCATAATTAATAAAAATTATAAAGCAAGAAGTTGATATTAGTGTTTATTCTTACACAACATAGATTTTTCAATTGAGTGATGATACAACCACAAACTTTTGTGCAAATTTATTTTATACAAACTGATTTGGTATTAACTTATTAGTTGAATAAAAATATAAAATAATAAAAACAAATTATGTAGACTAAGAAATATTTAATCCAACTAATTTAATCATGTCACATCAATTCGTATAAAAAAATTTTATACAAGAGTTTGTAGTTATATTATTACTCTTTTCAATAGATTAAGTTGTTGTTTTGTTAGAAATTTATAAATGTTATTTTTTCAATTAATAAGATAATGAGGGTTCATAGAATATTTAGTTTGAATTGATAGATTAAAAAAAAATCAAAACAACCAAAATGAAATTAAAGAAGAAACTAAGAAAATGTGTGATAGGTTCCTGTTGCACATATTTATGTGTGACCGGTGCCTGCAACATATTTTTACATTATCATGTTTTGAAGCTTCTAATAAATTTTTTTTAGTCTTTTGGGTTTATTGGGAGTCAATCGTACTTAAAATGTGCCTTTGATAGGTTGTGGAAGAGTTGGCAAATGATTGTATCAACTATATAAATAGTAAGAATAGAGCTTTTTGTTTGGAAAGACTCTTACATTTAATTAGTTTCTTTTAACTCCAAACCTAATGTATATAATACATTCTTTAACTATTTATTAGATGCGTGCTTCATATTTTTTAATAAAAGGTAATTCTTCCATTAATCAAACAACACTGTTTGATACATTTTCCACTACTTTTGGTATTGTTTCCAACCAGATAGCAAATGTATTTTCCTTGAGTGCAAATTTTGCTAAGGAGTAGGCACAAGCATTACAATTTCTAGAGACATATTGAGTTACAGCTTTTGAAAACTCCCTTTTCATTTTTTGGATGTCTGAAATTATCCAAAATATTTCTGTTCTCCTGCCCTTTGTGTTGTTAATCAGCTCAGCTACACTTAAACAATCGGTTTCCATGATCAAGCTTGAAATAACTGCTTCTTTTGCCACCTCAAGCCTGAGCTTCACAGCTCCAGCTTCAGCTTCTGCATAACTGACATCTTTCTTAAGCTGAGTTCGCTTGGCTCCAACGGCTACCACCTTTCCAAAAGAATCTTTTATTACTGCTCCTAGCCCTACCAGACCCTCTTTTGTGCTCACAGCTGCTTCAACATTAACTTTAATCACATTTCTAGGAGAGGGAAGCCACTGCTGTTGCTTCTAATGTTCAGGTTTGTTCAAATGTGAATTTCCAGTTTTTCTTACCTTCTAGAATGCTTTCACCACAGATTCAGCCTTTGCAGCTGAGATTCTTAGGTCGGTCTTCTTTGCTTTAAACAGCAATTTGTTTCTTGCAAACCACACAACCTAGCAATATGCTGTCACTAGCTCAGCATCTGATTTTTTTAAGAGAGCTAAGCATAGAGTGGATATCTTGGATTGGGCCCTAGGTACTTCTCACTACAAAGGGGGCATGACTCCAGATTTTCTTCGATGCTTTACACTCAAACAAAGCATGGCTTATAGATTCCACTCCTCTTCTGCATCTTTGGTAAATAGGCTCTTTAATGATCTTTCTTTTCCATAGATTCTTGGCAGTTGGCAGAATATTGAGAGCCGCTCTCCACATGAATATCTTGATCTTTTCAGGAAAATTAAGGGACTATAAAGCATTCCAATTTTGGGAGCCGTTACTGGAGCTGCTTGGGACGTCTGGACAATTGATCTTTAGAGCTAGTTGGTAGCCACTTTTTGTTGAGTAATCTCTTTTCTTATCAAAATGCCATATTACTTCATCTTCTGATTACTGGGCAGGCAATGAGATTTGTTTAATTATTTTTATGTCTTCCGATTTGAAATGTTGTCTCAGTTTATCCAAGTCCCATTGATTTCCATCCTTGATCAGCTCGGCAACCATGGTGTCTCTAGGCAGAGAAGGTGGTGAGATTGGCTTAAAGGTATCTGGTCTTGGGATCCAGTTGTCCTTGAAAATGAACACCTTGCTGCCATTACCTAATCTAATCCCTTTTTGTATTACTTGCCTTCCCTACAGTATACTTGTCTAGATAAATGAGGGGCTATAGCATGTAGTTGCGTTCAGAAGGCTGGAATTCTTGTAGTATCTGACCTGCAGCACCTTGGACACAAGGGAGTGAGGGAATTGAAGTAGCCTCCATCTTTGCTTGGCCACTAGTGCTTGATTGAAGCTGGTAAAATCCCGGAATCTTAAGCCCCCTCTGTTTTTAGCATAACTCAGCTTGCTCCATTTTTTCCAGTGAATGCTGTGCTTATTTTCTTTTAATCCCCACCAATACTTTGCAATGGTCTATTGTATGTCATCACAAAGGCTTTTTGGAAGCTTGAAAGTACTCATCGCGTATGCTGAAACTGCTTGGGCCACTGCATTGATAAGAGTTTCTTTTCCCCCCATTGAGAACATCTTGTGCTGCAAACTGGAGATTTTGCTCACCACCTTCAACTTGATTTTCTTAAAGAAAGATGTCTTCTTTCTGCCAATTATGGAGGGGAGGCCTAGGTATGTTTCATGCCGAGACACCACGTTTAGTTGGAAAATGTCTTTGATTGCTGAGATCTGGCCATTTTAAATCTTTCTGCTAAAGAACATAGAAGATTTCTCGAAGTTGAAGATCTGCCCCGAAGCTCTTGCATATTTATAAAAAATCTCCTTTAGGTGCTTGCAATCTGCTACTGAAGCTTTTATGAAGATAATGTCTCATCCGCAAAGAATAGATAGGAGATTGTAACTTCCTTTGCAAATCTGAGGCCTCGGATCAGTTAAATTCTCAAAAAAGATAAAAGAGGTCAAAAAGTTCCCACATAAAATCTAGACTCCTAAGATAATGTATAGTTTTTATAATAGAACTTTTCTAAAGTACTTAAACTTACTTATAAGTCACTTACACACTTATTACTAGTATATAATAATAAAATTAAAATAGCATTAATATATTATAAATCACAATACTATGTAATGATAAAATAAATAATTAAACCTAAGGTATATAAAGTACAATGAGAAGGCCTCTACACACACAATGAAAAGGTAAGGAGATACGAGGCATCCCTGCTGAAGACCCCTTTCAGGTTGTATCCGACCCATTGGCACCCCATTGATAATCACTGAAAATGAAGTCGTAGTTATGCAATTCATTATCAATTTAATCTATTTTTTCGAGAAGCCAATTTTGGTCATTGTTTGTTCCAAGAATTGCCATTCAACCCTGTCATAAGCCTTGCTTACATCTAATTTTAGAGCAACCAATCCATGTCTTTACCCTTGCTATGCTTAATTTTATGAAGGCATTCATAGCCAATAATCACATTATCAGTAATTAGTCTATTGGGTATAAATGCACTTTGAGCTGTGGATATTATTTGGGAAAGAATTGGTTTTAATCTATTGGCGATCGCTTTTGTGACTATCCTGTAGCTAACATTGCATTGGCTGATTGGCATATATTCAGCTACTTTCCTAAGCTTAGCTACCTTTGAGATAAGAGCAATATGTGTGTGATTTAAATCAGCAGGGTTACCTTGATCATTGAGGATGTATAAGGCAGTCTCTACCACACATTCTTGGACTGATTGCCAATGTTTCTGATAAAATGCAACAGGTAACCCGTCTGGACCTGGAGTCTTTGTGGGGTGCATTTGGTTCGAAGCTTCTGCTATATCTTCAGGTGTAAACGACTCTTCCAAATATGTATTCATCTCTGGGGTGACTTTGGTTGGCGGATCCTTCAGCACCACCTGGATTGAGCTCTAATCTTGACTAGATGATGTGAATAAATTCTGAAAATATCCACAAAACTCTCTTTCTGTTTCCTTATGGTCTTCCAGCCATTGCCCTTGCTCGTTCTCAACACCCCAAATTCAGTTTTTCCTTCTTCTGGCCAACGCTTTGGCATGGAAAAAGCTGGTGTTCTTATCGCCTTCCTTCAGCCATTTTGCTCGCGATCTTTGTCTCCAATAAACTTCCTCATCTATCAGCATATTGTTAATCTGATTTTTCAGTTTTTTTATTTCTTCTCCATCTGCAATACGGGCTCTATTATGCTTGATATCCTTCAGGCGCTTAATAGCTTCATTTTGCTTTCTTTTCCTACCTGCGAACTCACATTTACTCTATATCTTTAGCTGAGCTAGAGAGCTTTTTACTACTAATTGGAGCTGCTGGACTGGATTCCTCCATGCTTTGGTTATATAATTCTCCCATTCTTCTTTGACAATGATCCTACATGCTTCATAGGAGCTCCACATGTCTTCATAGTGGTCTCTAGCTAAATTTATGACTGTATGTGCCTTTCCCCGACCTTTTCCTTTTACTTCCAGAATAATTGGGCATTGATCCGATACCCAATTTACCAGGTTTTGTTACTGTTGAGCCTTGAAAGTTGTTGCACGAAGCTTTGCTGCACAGAAATCTATCTAATCTTTCCTCGATGTGGTGTGGCCTGTATCTTCTGTTGGACCATGTAAACGAATACCTTTCATGCCCCATGTCAATCAGATTACAAGCTTAAACAGCATCCCGGAATCCACTTATCAAATCTACATTCCTGTAATTGCCTTGGGATTTTTCATGCAAATGTAATATTTCATTAAAATCACCGAAGCAACACCAAGGGTGAGGAGAGAGACTTGCTAACCTTTTTAATAAGGTTCATGTATGTTGTTTTTGGCTAGTTTCCGGGTGTCCATAGATGCATGTTCACCTTCACACCTTTCCATTCTCATTGCACACAACAACATCAATATGGTGGGGGCCGTACGAAGTTATGCTGACATCCACTTCCGATTTCCAAAGTAAAGCTAGACCTCCACTTCTCTCATTACTATCAACTGCAAAACGATGCTCAAAATTAAAATTCCTGCATTCGACATAAACTTGCTGAGCCTTTATTTTTGTTTCACAGCAAAAGAAAATTTGAGGTTGTTGCAAGTGGAGAACTTTCCTTATTGCTAAGCGCGTTCGAGGCTTCCCCAGACCTCAAACGTTCCAGCTCAAAATCTTCATGGTTGTCGGCAGGGCTGATTGTTAACTCCCGCCGATGAATTTTCAGTAATTGATTCTGAGTCTATTTTTGCTTCTTGCTCTTCATCTCTTAGCTTTAGCTGCATTTGCGCGCGAGAAGGACTGATTTGGTTGTAGCTTTGCAAGGCTATTTAGTTTCTTCCTTTTGCTTTCTGGGCTATGCCAATGAATTTCAGTACTGGGCCTTTCAGCATTTGTTGGCCCATCAGTGCTCATTTTCTCCACTTTCTGGACCCTCGCTTGTAATTTCCATTTTCTCCCTTTGGGCCTCAGCCGTGTTTTATTTGGCCTATTATCCACCTCCTCCACATCTGATCTATTTTGCCCATCATCTATATTTTTTAGTCCCGCCAATCTTTTGAAATTTTCCATGGCCTCTCCAATTTCTTTTTCCCTCAAATTTTCATTTCCCTCTTGTAAGCTCGTATCCCCATGATAGCTGTCATTTCCTACTGTTCTATCTTGTTTTCTGCTAGTTTTTCTGCCCATGCCTTTCTTCACTTTTATCAGGTTTTCTAATTCAGTCACACTCAGCATTAATTGCTCCTTGTTTACGTCGCCCTCATGGCTAATGACCATTGGTTCTGTACCTTCCCCTGGTTTTTGACCATTTTTAATTGGATTTGGCTTCTTCGGTTCAATCAGGTTGTGCTGAGGTTACTTTGGTTGATGGATGGTGGCTTTTACTACATTTATTTTTTATTTGGGTTGGTCACGGTTGTGTCTGTCTCGACTCCATTTCTGTTTTCCTCTTTCCGCTTGTGTGATTGCCCTCATCCAGTTGTCGTAGGGTAGCTCCTCCTTTGGTTGCCCTTTGTATTGCAAGCATTCTCTGAATTGATGGCCTATGTGTGCACAACAGAAGAAAAAGTCTGGTAATCTCTCGTAAAGGACTGGCATTGGGACTTTTATTCCATCTTGCTGTGCAAACACCACTTTTTTTAGAGGCTGCGTGATATGAATGGAGATTCTAACTCGAATGAATTGACCTATGCATTCCCCTAATTCATCCGTGTCAACTTCCTTGGCTATGCCAATCTTTTCACCCAGCTATTGAACAGCTTCTTTATCCATACACATTATTGGAACGTTATGGATTTGAACCTAAAAAGTTAAGTGTGTAAAGGATTGGTTGTTAATATTGCCCATGCCAATTGGTTCGGTCAGCACCATTAAAGCTCTGTCAAAGTGTCATGGTCCTCCCATCAGCACCCTCTTCTTCTCTTCTTCAGTCGCAAATTTGAACAGAAATATGTTATCTCCCATACTTTTTATCTTAACTTCTTTCACTGTCGCCAAGCTTGTTGCATTGCAGCTTTCAACCCTTCCTTGTTGATTCCCTTTGTGAGCAGGACTTTTCCAAATAAGCAGTTTGCAGCTAGCTTCTCTCATTTTATCTTCATTCGTCCTACGACAATGACTCTATCTTCCTCTTCCTCCTTTATTGCCACTGCCTAGCACTTTCTAATTAATTCCTCCGTGTCCATTATCTACTTTAATTTCCCCAGCAGTAAAGGCTTAGCCACTTAATTTCTTCTGAAGTCTGTTAAAGGAGTCCGTGGGTGGAGCCTCTTTTGATTTTTTTAAGAAAGATTAGAAGTGTAGAAAAAGAACAAGGGGGGAAGGAAATTACAAAACACGCAACATGTGAGTGAAAAAATTCAAGCCATGGAGGCTTCAATCCTCTTTCATTCTAGCACTTTTTCAAAAGAAAAAAGTACTGTAGAAGAAAGACTCTAACTGCAGCTTGCTTCTTTTTAGAATGTCTATCAGATGTGTGCTTCATTTAAAAGAAAAAAAAATGAAAGAAATCATATTTAGGTAATTGTAATGCTTTATTCAAGTTGGGCAACAATCACCTTTCTCCAAATTTAGCAGAATCATTGTAATTGCCACATAAATTATCTTTTTTTTTTTTCAATTTTTGAAGTTAGGTAACATGCATGATCATCGATAGACGATAGGTGCCTATCATCCATCCCCAGAGTGGCAGATTGCCATTACCCCTATTCTACTTTCTCATTTTATCATTTTATCAAACAAAGAAAATTTTGAAGCAAATGTTTGGAAATCAAAACCATGTATCACTTATGATGACATTGATAGTAAACATTTGTCAATTTTCATGCTAAATACAATCCTAATTCTCCTTTATTATCAAAATACACACAAATAACTAATTGAACAATAAGTTTATGGTTAGTTATCATGGAAAAGTTAGAGAGGTTAATTTTGAAAATTAAGAAAGTTTTGTGTCAGTTTTGTCAATTTTCCTATCATAGATGATCATAACCATATGATCAGTACCTTTACTTTCTGTTCAGATAATATCACCTAATGTCTATAAAATAAATTACTTGTACTTTTCGAGTTTCAACCGTTTTGATCATGTCTTGTTTAGATAGGTTATGTGTTTTTCAAAAAAAGGGAAAATTTCATATGACTCTTTCATGGATTCACTATCTTCGAATCACTTCTCATACTTCTAAAATTTTAGATTACCTCATTTTGTTCAAAAAAAAAAAAAGGAAAAAATGGGATGGAAAGACAATTTTTTTTTTTTTTTTTTTTTGTCTTCAAATAATATGGTACATTGAGGCTTTTAAGGATAAGGGGGATAATTGGAAAACAATTAAATTATGAATAGTGTAATTCAAAATTAACCGTTTAAAAAATTCTCCGAAATACCCTGATTATTACTTTTATAATTGTCAGCTCTAACTTTTTAAAGGTAAAATAGTAATTTTTATGATTTAACTTTAAATCAGAAGCAACAGGTAAAAATATTTGATGATTGAATATGTATATATATAGGGACTTTTTAGATAACTTTTATAAACACAGGAAGTAATAGAAAATTGACTCAAACTATAGGGATTTCAAGAACATTTATACTTCATTTTTCTCACTCGTCAGTATTTTTTTAACATGATAATTCATGTGATCAATAATTTATATATACGCATGCATTCATATACTCTTTGTAACTGAAATTTATGCTATAGAAGAAGCTATGGTACCACTTTTTGAGACTAAGGAGGCGAAGGCTAGGGTTTCTCACAGGGTGTTTGCAGCAACAAGTTTTGTGGGAATTTGTTTGGTATTGATTTACAGATTGGTAAACATTCCAAGCGAAGAAAGTGGAGGAAGAAGGAGATGGGTTTGGATTGGCATTTTCATGGCTGAATTTTTTTTCATTTTGTTCTGGATCATCACCCAATCTGTTCGTTGGAGTGTAAGACACCATTTACCTTTCAAAGACAGACTCTCCCTAAGGTTAGCTCTCTATCTATATATAGAATATATCTGAGCGCAAAACAATTTTAATTTCAGTAACGAAACTAACTAGACGATAACTTATTATATTTGTAAGTGCTAATAAATTTATTAGGATTCAGATGACCTTTATATTTATGTATTTCTTTTTTAAAAAAAAAAGTGGAGTGGGCTTTGCTTAAATTAATTTTTTATTTCTTACATCTCCAAGATTCGAACTCAAGTGATTAGCTAAATAAAATTATTTGAAAATTACTTAGCCAAACTTGTGGAATGAGTTCAGATAAGTTGCATGCACAGTGGCGGATTCACTATAGGACAAGTGGGGGCTCAAGCCCCCACTGGAAAAAAAAAAAAACCTCTATTTACTTAAGAAAAATTAAAATATTTTTAAATAATCCCTGTCAAAATAGTCACATCTTTTAAATTTAAATTATTATTTTATTAATTGCAAAAGTTATATTGACTTAAAATCAAATTCCATATCCCAAAATATTTATAATTCCTAATTATTAGATTATGGGTGCCACATTTTAACTAGAGATTACATTAAATTAAAAAAATTTCAAGTTTATATATTTAAGTTTTCAATTTTTATGTTTTGTTGTTATTTAATTTAACCCCCGGTAAGTTTATATATTTAAGTTTTCAATTTTTATGTTTTGTTGTTATTTAATTTAACCCCCGGTAAGTTTATATATTTAAGTTTTCAATTTTTATGTCTTGCTGTTATTTAATTTAGCCCCCGGTAAATTATTTTTCTAAATCCGCCATTGTGCATGCATGAAGTAAAAGTTGAATCCAAACATCCAGTTTAATTGCAATAGATTTGTATGCCTTTCGGGATGTCTAAATGATAATTTTTTTAAATTTATAATTCCTATAAAAACTTTTTCTAGACGCTTGGCTGTAATAGTTCAAAAAGAGCTTGTAATTTTTTTTTTCTAAAGTAAAGACCGCGATGCCAAGTTTGTAAGAAATTCATTGTTCATGCTTATTTTTGACAGCACATGAAAAAAAAAAATCTACTAATAAAAGAACTAATTAATATGGAGCTTAAAAACTGTTTTTAATTTGGTCATATGATGAGGCTTGCGGTCTTAACGGAACCAAAAAAAAAAAAAGCGCAAATGGACAAAAAGATTGTAAGGGTCTAAAATGACGTTTATCTAATTTTTAAGTAAATTTTATAGTTTCTTGTTTGGACGGGGATATTTTTACCCCACTATTTTTGTAAATATACTCCATTTTTAGAAAATAATTACAGTAAGTTCACGATAATTTTTAAAAAATATAAATTAGTAAAAATTTTATACAGTTAATCAATTAAATCTTTCTATTAATTTTTTCTTAGATTCTTTGAACATTTTTTATCATAAATTTTTAATATAAACGTTATTTTACTATTTTATTGTTATGATATAAAAAACAAAATTATCCTAATAAAACATGAGTTATTGTATTTAATAATTTAAGTATTTATTTTTGTGACTTATAATCTAATATTTTTAAATGAAACCTAATTATTATTTCACTACTCTTACGTGTAAATGATATAAATTTGATAGTCTAATAATTTATATGAGAATTGTGCCATAAAGGCGCTATGCTAATTTAATTAAAAAATAATAATCATACTAATAAAGTAGTATTAGAAACAATGAGTTTGGTTCAAATTAGAAAAATATTGAAGTTAAAGTAAATTTTGATAATTTACTTTATAAGGGTAAAATAGTCAATTTAAACTTATGTCTGAGCAATCTTTCTAATCAAATGTGTTAAAAAAATCTAAATCACAAAAAAAAGTGGATTAAGATAGATTTAATTAATTAATTCTCTAAAATTCTTCTTGATTTGAAAATTTTAAAAATAATGTCCAACTTTTATAATTATTTTTTGAAAAGGGTGTGGATTTACCAAAAAAAAAAAAAAGGGGTGGAGATATTATGACTCTTCTGGCTCTCATAAAATTTATAGTTTCTGGGTTTCTTTCCCTTCATATTTACTGGTTTTACAGTCTGGTTCTCTCAACTTTGTTGTTTATGTATCCACTGCTTGAAATCTTGTCTATGCTCGCTACACTTACTAATTTACAGTAAAACAAATGCGCGTTTTCTAGTTTTTCCTAGGCCCCGTCGTTAGATTAATTATTTGAACAGTCATTGCGGTGAATGTATAATTGATTTACGATTACAAGGTTTTTGGTAGTACAGACATGAAGAGAAGTTACCGGGAGTTGACATTTTCGTGTTCACAGCGGAACCAATCTCAGAGCCAACAATGATGGTGATTAGTACGGTCTTATTTGTCCGATGATGCTGGTTCAGAATTCACATTTTACGCTCTATTAGAGGCCTCTTTTTTCTTGAAGTACTGGATACCGTTCTGCAAAAAATTCAATGTCGAACCAAGGTCATCAGAAGCCTGTTTTGCTAAGAAACTTGATGAAAAAGATACCACTCATGCTCAAGAGTGGCTAACTGTCAAGGTAAGTGAGTTTCTAATTAAGGATCTTCAATCATGTTAAAGTTAAAAATAAGTTAAAAAATTAAAAAAAAAATATTTTAATATATTATAGAACAAAATACACAATATTATATTTTTTGGTCTTTTAATTTGTCTTAAATTTAATACTACCAAGATTTTTTATTGAAAAATTATTCTATAACGAATAGATCTTGCATACTTACTTTGTACTAAGAAATATTTCAAATTTCCCATGCCACAAGTGAAAACATCAACACCTCCATAATTTAACAGACTTTGTTAATTTTATAATTGATACATTTTGACTAACAAAAATGTTTCTAAGTTATACTTTTTGTAACTTATATCAACCTAGAAAACCTTTTTTTATATGACTCAATTGTTGCTTTTCAGACAATTAAAGGGTTATGAAAAACTATTTTTGGATTGACTCTAAGTTACATATAATGACTGAGCAACTTTCTTGAAAGTTCATAATTATATAGAAAAGATGGATTAATCCTTAAAAAAAATCCACTTTCTATCATCATAATTGGGGTAAAAAGGTAATTCCAAAATAACGGATTCCCCCCCACCCCCCCCCCCCCCAAAATTTAAAGAAACAATACCAAGACATGAAAAGCCGTATTGAATCAGCCATTGCAAAGGGCAGCATTTCGAATGAAATAAGGCATCAACACAAGGGATTCTCTGAATGGAATTGTAAAGTAACGAAGCAGGATCATCAGTCAATTGTACAGGTAATGTTATGGTTTTGATGTCCTGATGAAATTTTGGAAACACTTTACTATTAATGTTTGTTATTATTTTTTTAATATGTGGCTAATTTTCAGATAATAATTGATGGGAAAGACACAAATGCAGTAGATAAAGAAGGGTGTCAATTGCCAACATTGGTTTACATGGAACGAGAAAAAAGGTCCGGATGCCCTCATAATTTCAAAGCTGGAGCCATGAATGCACTGGTATTTAGATAATTAACTTCAAAGACACCACTAGTTAATTTTATGATAACAGGAAGTCGATAAGTACTTACAATTTTTTTTTTCCCAAATTCTACTTTTGTATGTAGATAAGGGTGTCATCAGTGATACGCAATGGACCTGTGATTCTCAATCTAGACTGTGACATGTACGCAAACAATGGAGACGCAATAAGAGAAGCCTTGTGCTTTTTCATGGATGAACAAAGAGGACACGAAATTGCTTTTGTGCAGCATCCACAACTTTTTGACAATACCTTCAAACAGATCTCTATGCGAATTCTTATCTTGTAGTCAATCAGGTATTCGTTGGCAAAAAGTTAACCTTAGTTTGTTTCTTTTTTCTCTCATAATGATGTTGATGTATATGTGAAGGTCGAGTTAGCCGGGATTGGCTGCTATGGTGCAGCCTTGTACTGCGGCACAGGATGCTTCCATCGAAGAGAAAGCCTCTTCGGAGAAAATTATCCAAAGCATTATAGGAATATTAATGAGGTCAAAAATAATGGTAACAGAAGTGTTGATGAATTGGAGAAGGCCTCAAAAGTTCTTGCGAGTTGTAGCTATGAGAAGAACACTCACTGGGGCAAAGAGGCTTAGCTCTCATCCATTTATCCAATCTAGTCATTGTCATGAAATTATTCAGTGTTATTTAATGATAAGGTCTTAAGGGCGGATTGCTGTAACCTGAAATATGATACTTGTAACGTTTGTATTTTTGCAGATGGGATTGGTATATGGGTGTGCTGTAGAAGACGTGCTTACCGGCCTGCCAATTCAATGCAGAGGATGGAAATCAATGTATTTGAAACCAAACAAACCGGCCTTCTTGGGTGTTGCTCCTGTCGCTTTAGACATTGCTTTTGTTCAAATGAAGAGATGGACTGAGGGAATTTTTCAGATATTTTTATCAAAGTATTGCCCCTTCATTTATGGTCATGGCTAGATCAAATTTGGTGCCCAAATGGGTTACAGCAATTATCTTTTATGGGCTTCCCTTTGCTTGCCTACTCTGTTTTATGTTATTGTTCCACCTCTTTGCTTGCTGCATGGCATTTCCTTATTTCCAAAGGTACGTTCACTTCTTTCAAATTTGTTACCACTCAAGCCTTGAACATAAGAAAATTTATTTCGCGATAAGATCCATTGGGATGGCTCAAAAAGCAAGGGCTGGTGTAACAATCATATTTTCAAGTTGGTGAGAGGGCATCCAACAGTTGTTTCACTTTTCAAAATCCATTAAATTTAGTTTACAGGCAATTTTGTTCAATCCTTCATTGAATATTGGCAATTTAAGGGATTTTTATCATTGTGTCACAGGTGTCAAGCCTATGGTTCATACCATTTGCATATGTTTTCGTAGCCCAGAATGTGTACAGCATATGTGAGGCGCTGAGTTGTGGCTACAGACTCAAATCCTGGTGGAATTTACAGAGAATGCAGATCATCCGAAGGACTACCGCATTCTTTTTCGGGTTCGTCGACTGTATTGTCAAGCAAATGGGGCTATCCCAAACAGCATTTGCCATCACCGCCAAGGTGGTGACAGAGGATGTGATGGAGAGGTACGAGCAAGAAATGATGGAGTTTGGAAGCTCGTCCGTCATGTTCACAATTGTTGCAACACTTGCAATGCTCAATCTTTTCAGCCTAATTGGAGGATTCATCGACATCATTTTCCTGGATTTCGGAGCTCTAGGAAATTTTATGTGTCAGATTATTCTGTGTGGTTTAATGGTTTTGGTCAATGTTCCCATATATGAAGCTCTCTTCATCCGCAAGGACAAGGGCTGCATGCCATTTTCTGTCATGTTCAAGTCTATTTGTTTGACTTCATTGGCATGCCTGCTGCCTTCTGTATAAATTATAAGAATAATCTTCAACGCCGTTACAACTTTTACTTGAAGTAATAAAAATTTATTGGTCGCAGAAAGTCGCTTTTATATTTGGGTCAAATAAGTAATTCCCTCTGTATATTTTTATGAAAAGTGGTGAAGCGACAGTGAGGTCCTGCTGCGGAGGCCGGTTGAAGTATGGGTAAACCGAACGGTTTTTTGTTCGGTTCGGATCAAAATCATACTGAACCAAAAAAACAATTCAGTCTAGAACAAAAAACAGTTCAGTCTTCACTTTATTGGACTGTTATTTAATAATGTCATTTTACATTATTAAATTTGTTCAAATATGATAAAGGAAAAAGGATAAATACACCTCTAACGTTTAAGTAAATGGATAAAAATATTCCTAACGTTTTAAAAAAGATATTTACACCCCTATTCACTAACGAGAACAGTAACTTTTAATAGAAATTACTGTTATACCATTCTAACATAATAAATAACATAAAAATTAGTTATAAATATACAAGTTTAAATGATAACATGTGAAAATTTATTAAATATATAAGATTAAAATTTTAATAAAATTTTATGGTATTAATACCACAAGTTAAATTTGTATGTATTTTTTTTTTATATATGTTAGAAGAGTATAACAGTAATTTCTATTAAAAATTACTGTTTCCTTTAGTAAATAGGGGTGTAAATATTTTTTTTGAAACGTTAGGGGAGTTTTTATCCCTTTACCTAAACGTTGGGGGTGTATTTATCCTTTTTCCGATGATAAATAAGCATTTTACATATGGCCTTTTACTATAAAACAATCGTCACATACATACATATACGCACTGAACTTAAATATATGTTTAATGTTGTAACGTTATTAGTAATTAATTTAATTAACAGTAAATTAATGGTGCATGAGAAGTAATTCTAATGAAATCAAATTCTCTTATGAAACTCATTGAATGTTAACGTCTGCTTAAAAATAATGTAAGCAGCTGTTGCCATTTGTGGCAACTAAGTTGATGTGTATTACGCCTCCTGAGATGTGAAAAGGTGTGTTACACCACATATGGGCCAAGTGGCGGAGAGCCACATCAATGTTTAACAATGGGGACAAAATTCTTGGGCATCACGCACGGGAAATTTACGTAACTAGCCCCAAAAATTTTTAAATATCTTAAAATTAATTTCTAACTTTTTTTTTTTATCATAACTAATAATTATAAATTTTTTTAGATAAATTTATCATTGTAACTCTCAACAAATTATCAAATTGATAACACTCTCAAATATATCAAAATTCACTATCCTCAATAAATTTCTAAAACTCACCACTCTCAATAAAACACCAAATTTATGAAAAAGATTTAATTATACATAATTAATCAATCATAGAGCAAGAAATCAATATTAGTGTTTATTCTTACACAAATAAAGAAAAATTTGAAGCAAATGTTTGGAAATCAAAACAACATGTATCAATTATGAGGGTAAAACTACAATTATGATGGCATTGAAAGCAAACATTTGTCAGTTTTCATACTAAATACAATCCTAATTCTTCTCTATTATTAACAAGAGTCAAAGTGACAAGTTTATGGATAGTTATGATGGAAAAGTTCGAAGGTTAGTTTTGAAAATTAGAAAAGTTCTGTTGATGCCGAAAAACGACCTCAACAGCTTAATTTGTTTTTTTTTGAAATAACGGCACAAGTCTAAGTTCAAACGTTGGTCCGATCGCAGCTTTATATACCTGCCAACCAGAAAACACGGTTAGGATACGCCGGTGGGGTTGCGTGAGCCTCACGCTAAGTAAAATAATGTATAAGAGGAACAAAAATGAGAAGGGAAAGTTATGAAAAGTTCCAATCAATGAGTTTTTCCGGTTGAGGGGCTGAAAATCATGTGGAGACTATTCAGTAAAAGTTTTAGATTGATATTTTTGCTAACCCCTTCTTCTGTTGCCCTCTTTAGCTTAAATAGCTCTTGATCATGGGTGGTTACCACCTTAATTTTAGGCCACCTTCTTCAGCAGTTGGGAGTGATTAATAGTTGGAGGCGGTTTAATAAATCGTATAACTTCCTGAAATTAGCCACATTATCTCAATCAATGTCAAGTTAATTCCTGGTCGGACAAATAAATTTCGAGGTTGATTTCTTGACTTAGCCTGAGGTGAATTTCCAATACTATACTATGGTCAGATCCTTAAATCATTCACATACATTCCAGGTCAGATTAGAATCGTCAACATAGCTTGCACAGACTTCCTGACAATGACAATGAGTTATGAGTAAATTGGGGTTGACTATATTTCTAAACATTACCTGAAAAACCCAATCTAAATAATGCTGACTCTTTCTAGAGGTTATTAGGAAAATCCAACCCAAACAAGTTCTATGGCCAGTTTTGTCGATTTCCCTACCATAGATGATAAGTTGATCAGTACCACATATGGATGTTCCTTTCCGTCCAGACAATGTCATGTATATAAAATAAATTGCTTGTACTTATTCAAGTTTCAACTTGCCACGCTTTGATCTTGTCTTATAGGCCTGTATTTTTCCACCAAAAAGGACATAAATTTCATATTACTCCCTTATAAATTTACTATTTATGAATTATTCCTCATACTTTTAAAATTTTAAATTATCTCATTTTCGTTCAAAAGATAAAAAAAGTGAGATGAGTAGACAAAGTTTCTTTTTTATCTTCTTAACAAAAATATAGGGTACATTGAGATTTTTAAAGGTAAGGAGGTTAATTTGAAGATAATTAATTTATGAGTAATGTAATTTAAAATTGACCCTTTAAAATTTTTTTTGAAACAACCTGGTCATTACTTTTATAATTATTAACTCCAACATTTTGAAGGTAAAATAGTAATTTTTATTATATAACTTAAAATCAAAAGCAATAGGGAGAAATATATGATGATTGTGTGTGTGTGTGTAAAATGGGGACCTTTTAGAAAATTTTATAAATGCAGGAACTAATAGAAAATTGACTCAAACTATTAGGACTTCAAGAACATTTATACTTCATTTTTCTCACTCGTCGGCGTCTTGTTAACAGGGTAATTCATATGATTAATAATTTATATATACCCATGTTTTCATATATTCTTTGAAACTGAAATTTGTGCTATAGAAGAAGCTATGGTACCACTTTTCGAGACTAAGGAGGCGAAGGCTAGGGTTTCTCACAGGGTGTTTGCAGCAACAGGTTTTGTGGGAATTTGTTTGATATTGATTTTCAGATTGGTTAACATTCCAAAAGAAGAACAAGGAGGAAGAAGGAGATGGGCTTGGATTGGCATTTTCATGGCTGAATTTTTTTTCAGTTTGTTCTGGATCATCACTCAGTCTGTTCGTTGGAGTGTAAGACACCATTTACCTTTCAAAGACAGACTCTCCCTAAGGTTAGCTCTCTCTCTATATATAGAATATATATGAGTGCAAAACAATTTTAATCTAAAACGTCAACCTTTTAGCATGAAACTTATAAGTTTCTAATTTCAGTAACGAAATTTACTAGACGATAACTTATTATATTTATAAGTGCCAATAAATTGATTAGGATTCAGATGAGCTTTTATATTTATGTAATTCAGTTTTAAAAAGGTGGGGTGAGTTTTGCTCAAATTAATTTTTTATTTCTTACATCTTCAGGATTCGAACTCAAGTGGTTAGTTAAATAAAATTACTTAAAAATCACTTGAACAAACTTACTAAACGTGTTTAGATAAGTTGCATACATGAAGTAAAAGTTTAATTAATAATGAATCCAAACATCTAATTTAATTGCACTGATTTGTATGCCTTTTGGGATGTCTAAATGATAATTTTTTAAAAAAAATTATAATTAGTATAAAAGCTGTATCTGGATGCTTGACTGTAATAGTTCAAAACGAGCTTGTAATAATATATATATTTTTTTAAGTAAGGACCGCGATGTCAAGTTTGTAAGAAATTCATTATTGATGCTTATTTTTGACAACACATGAAAAAAAAAAAATTCTACTAATAAAAGAACTAATTGATATGGAGCCTAAACTCTCTTTAATTTTGTCATATGTTGAGGCTTGGGGTCTTAAGAGAAAAAAAATCAAAAGGACAAAAAGATCGTAAGGGTCTAACATGACATTTAGCTAATTTTTAAGTAAGTTTTATAGTTTCTGGCTTTCTTCCCCTTCATATTTATTGGTTTTACGGTATGGCTCTCTCAACTTTGTTGTTTATGTGTTGTGGAGCTCGCTTGATCAAAATCCTAAATCGCGGTTCCACCACTGCTTGAAATCTTGTCCATACTCGCTACACTTATTAATTTACAGTAAAGCAATGCGGTTCCACCACTGCTTGAAATCTTGTCCATCCTCATTCCTCGCTATACTTATTAATTTACAGTAAAGCAAATGCATGTTTTGTAGTTTTTTTCTAGGCCTCGTCATTATATTAATCATTTGAAAATTCATTGCAGCGGATTTTTATCTTGGTTTTCAAGATTTGATCCAATCTCTCTCTCTCTCTCTCTCTCTCTCTTTTTGAGATAATGTATAATTCATTTATGATTACAAGGTTTTTGGCATTACAGACATGAAGGGAAGTTACCGGGAGTTGACATTTTCGTGTGCACGGCGGACCCAATCTCAGAGCCACCAACGATGGTGATTAGTACTGTCTTATCCGTCATGTCATATAATTATCCACCAGAAAAATTGAGTGTTTATTTGTCTGATGATGCTGGTTCAGAATTCACATTTTATGCTCTTTTAGAGGCCTCTCATTTCTCAAAGTATTGGATACCTTTCTGCAAAAAATTCAATGCTGAACCAAGGTCACCAGATGCTTGTTTTGCCAAAAAACTTGATGACAAAGATAAAGATACCACTTATGCTCGAGAGTTTCTAACTATCAAGGTGAGTGAGTTTCTAATCAAGGATCTCCGATTATGTTAAAATTAAGGATAAATTAAAATATTAAAAAGCACATTTTTAATAATATAAAACAAAAAACATAACATCTGTATTTTTTTTTTTTTTTTTTTTGCTAAATAACATCTGTATTTTTTAGTCTTTTAGTTCATCTTAAATTTAACTTCAATTGAAAAAATATTCTATAATGAATATATATTGCATATCTACTTTGTATTAAGAAATATTTCAAATTTCTTATGCCACAAGTGAAAACATCGACACACCTCTATATTTTAATAGATTCTGCTAACTTAGCAGTTGATAAAATTTATCAACTATTAAGTTATGTTATTTATAACTTATATCAACCTAAAATCAGTTTTTACATATGATTCAATTGTTGCTTGTCAAGCAACTAAAGGGTTATGAAAAATTATTTTTGGATTAATTGTAAGTTACGAATAATGACTTAGCAGCTTTCTTGAAAGTTCATATTTATATAGAAAAGACGGATTAATCTTTAAAAAGAATATTCACTGTTCACATTCTATCATCATAATTGGGATAAAAATGTAATTCCAAAATAACGGATTTTTTTTTTTGAATTTAAAGAAACAATACGAGGACATGAAAAACCGTATTGAATCGGCCATTGCAAAGGGCAGCATTTCCAAAGAAATAAGGAATCAACACAAGGGATTCTCTGAATGGAATTGTAAAGTAACGAAGCAGGATCACCAGTCAATTGTACAGGTAATAATATAGTTTTAATGTCACGACGAAATTTTGGAAACACTCATTCATGTTTGTTAAATTCTTTTTTGTGGGTAATTTTCAGATAATAATCGACGGCAGAGACGCAAATGCAGTAGATAAAGAAGGGTGTCAATTGCCAACATTGGTTTACATGGCACGAGAAAAAAGGTCTGGATGCCCTCATAACTTCAAAGCTGGAGCCATGAATGCACTGGTATTTAGACAATTAACTTCGAAGACACCATTAGCTAATTTTATGATAACAGGAAGTTGATAAGTACTTAGAATTTATTTATTTTTTTTTCAAATTCTATTTTTGTACGTAGATAAGGGTGTCATCAGTGATAAGCAATGGACCTGTGATTCTCAATCTAGACTGTGACATGTACGCAAATGATGGAGACGCAATAAGAGAAGCCTTGTGCTTTTTCATGGATGAAACAAGAGGACACGAAATTGCTTTTGTGCAGCATCCACAACGTTATGACAATATCTGCAAAAATGATCTTTATGCGAATTCTTTCGTTGTAATCAATCAGGTATTCATTGGCAAAGAGTTACCATTAATTTGTTCCTTTTTTCTCTCATAATAATGTTGATGTATATATGAAGGTCGAGTTAGCCGGGGTTGGCAGCTATGATGCAGCCTTGTACTGCGGCACCGGATGCTTCCATCGAAGAGAAAGCCTCTCCGGCGCAAAATATCCAAAGGATTATAGGAATATTAATGAGGTCAAAAATAATGACAACAGAAGTGTTGATGAATTGGAGAACGCCTCAAAAGTTCTTGCGAGTTGTAGCTATGAGAAGAACACTCATTGGGGCAAAGAGGTTTAGCTCTCATCCTTTTACCCATTCTACTCATAGTCACGAAATTATTCAGTGTTACTTAATGATAAGGTCTTAAGGACGGATTTCTGTAATCTGAAACGTAATACCTGTAACGTTTGTACTTTTTGCAGATGGGATTGGTATATGGGTGTGCCGCAGAAGACATGATTACGGGCCTGACAATTCATTGCAGAGGATGGAAATCAATGTATTTGAAACCAAACAAACCGGCCTTCTTGGGTGTTGCTCCTGTCACCTTAGACATTGCTCTTGTTCAAATGAAGAGATGGTCTGAGGGAATGTTTCAGATATTTTTATCAAAGTATTGCCCCTTCACTTATGGTCATGGAAAGATCAAATTTGGAGCCCAAATGGGTTACTGCAATTATCTTTTATGGGCTCCCCTTTCCTTGCCTACTCTGTTTTATGTTATCGTTTCTCCTCTTTGCTTGCTCCATGGCATTTCCTTATTTCCAAAGGTACGTTCACTTCTTTCAAATTTGTTACCACTCAAGCCTTGAACATAAGAAAATTTATTTCGCCATAAGATCCATTGGGATGGCTCAAAAAGCAAGGGCTGGTGTAACAATCATATTTTCAAGTTGGTGAGAGGGCATCCAACAGTAGTTTCACTTTTCAAAATCTATTAAATTTAGTTTACAGGCAATTTTGTTCAATCCTTCATTGAATATTGGCAATTTAAGGGATTTTTATCATTGTGTCACAGGTGTCAAGCCTATGGTTCATACCATTTGCATATGTTTTCGTAGCCCAGAATGTGTACAGCATATGTGAGGCGCTGAGTTGTGGCTACACACTCAAATCCTGGTGGAATTTACAGAGAATGCAGATCATCCGAAGGACTACCGCATTCTTTTTCGGGTTCGTCGACTGTATTGTCAAGCAAATGGGGCTATCCCAAACAGCATTTGCCATCACCGCCAAGGTGGTGACAGAGGATGTGATGGAGAGGTACGAGCAAGAAATGATGGAGTTTGGAAGCTCGTCCGTCATGTTCACAATTGTTGCAACACTTGCAATGCTCAATCTCTTCAGCTTAATTGGAGGATTCATCAACATCATTTACCAGGATTTCGGAGCTCTAGGAAATTTGATGTGTCAGATTATTCTTTGTGGATTAATGGTTTTGGTCAATGTTCCCATTTATGAAGCTCTCTTCATCCGCAAGGACGAGGGCTGCATGCCATTTTCTGTTGTGTTCAAGTCTATTTTTTTGGCTTCATTGGCATGCCTGCTGCCTTTTGTATAAACTATAAGAATAATCTTCAACGCCGTTACAACTTTTACTTGGAAGTAATAAACAATTATGGTTTGCAGAAACTCGAAAGTAACTTTTATAATTGGGTCAAGTAAGTAATTCTCTCTGTATAATTTGATGAAAGTTGGCAGAGTGACAGAAGTCTTGCTGCGGCGTGGTGAAGTACAGGTAAAACCGAACGGTTTTTTGTTCGGTTCGGATAAACGTCAAACTGAACCAAAAAACAGTTTGGTCTTCACTTTAAAATTTAAAAAAAAAAAAGAGAGGATATAATCAAATACCCATCTAAATTTTCTAACATTTCATTCTACCATCAAAATTTTCTAAAAATTATATTTTATCACATGATGTTTTAATTATTATCATTTTACCACTAAATAGGTAATTCTGTTTAAAAAAATGATAACATTGCAAGAGTATTTGAGAGATTTCAATTTGATAAATTTAATCAGCCGTGGTGATTTTTCGCTATAAAATGAAAAAGACATGATGTTGTTTGATAATTTCTCAACAAGACAAGTGGTAGATTAATAAACTTCTAGTAAAGTAATACAATCGTTTAGGATTATCAAAATAAATATTGTAATTGGTACGTACTTATTAAATTGGTTTAAATAGCTAAATAAAAATATTGAAAGTACAAGCAACTAACATAAAATAATTTTTCATTTTTATTAAATTTATTGTTATAATTTGTTTGTAACATAAATATAAATGTGAAAATAACAATATTTTTCTAAGATAGTAATTTGTTTTCAAAAGATTTAACTTTCAACATTGAAAATATTTGATTTTCTAAATCTTTGATTCTCCAGATTTTTTAAAAAATTTTAGAGAACAAAATGATTTTTCTACACACTTAAATAGTTTAAGGGGTAAAATAATCTTTTACCAAAAATTCTATTAAGTAATCTATTGCTTTTAATGAATTAGTAGTAAATTAATAACAATCAAAACATGAGGTTGAAAATTGTAATTGTTAGAAAATTTTATAATAAAGTGATGTGTTAGAAAACATCAAGTGGATATTTAATCATATCCCTTAAAAAAAATCACAAAGTCATGTGGATATTTTAATTAAATAACTTGTAGTTAATTAAAAAAAATTAGGCAATAACACTCATATCTTTTTAATTAGTTTAATGAGTAAGGTTTTTTCACCTTAAATTTTAATGATATTTGAAAATTAAAGGCAACTGGAGTAAATCTAGGTATTCTTGAAAAATTTCACACACAACAAATATTTTAAAGAAAAAAGTTTGTAGATTCAAGTCTACAATATTACGGTCAAAATAGTACATTTATATAGCCAAAGTTTATTTTCTTGTTATTTTACTATAATCATAATTATAGTTTTAATTGTATGTTAAAATTAAATATATTTTACTACAATATTTTACTATAATCATAAATATATTTTACTAAATAGTATATTTTAATAGTATAATAATATTATTACTATTAAATCATATGGCTTAATTGCTTTACTGGTCTTTAGCAAAGTATAAGATTTTGGACCAAATTAGTACTCTATATTTATATATATCCATAGAAATGTATATTTATAAGCTAGATCTCGAAATCTCTCTCTCTCTCTCTCTCTCTCTCTCTCTCTCTCTCTCTCTCTCTCTCTCGTATGTAGGCTTAAAATAAACAATTTAAGTCAACAAAAATAAAATATCATATGCAAAAGAAAATTTGCAACTTTTTTTTTTCTAAATGGTATATTATCATTTTATTAACTAATATTTTTGATATATTATTTTATCACCAAAGCTTTCTGATAATTATTTTTTTCCACTTAATATTTCACGTTTTATCATTTTACCACAAAACAGTTAATTCCATTAATAAATCGCGTATGTCACAATAGTATTTTAAGAATTTCAGTATATTCAGTATTTTAAAAATTTTGCAAAGTATAACATTTACGAGTTTATCAATTAATTATTTTAGATATATAAAATAATAAATTATAATTTTTATATAATAAATTATGTATTTTTTAATTTAGAGGTTTAAAATACACTTATATGGTTTGGGGGTAAAATAGACTTTTATTATTGTTTTGGTTAAGAATTATGTTACGTTAACTTTTGATGGTTTAGTAGTAAAATGATAAATATTGAATTATTTGTCAAAAAATTTTGATGGTAAAGTAATATATTAGAAAATATTAGGTGATATAATGATAATATCCCATATAAATCTTAGATAATTTCATTTGATGATCCTGATTTGGTAAAAAGAAAAAAAAAAAGCATAAATTAAGATCGCTGGAGAGAGAAATGAGCTAGCATATCCTATAGAATCCTGATAATATAATGAGACGTATTCTATAGACTCTGATAATATAATGAGACGTACTCAAAATGAAAGAATTTTCAATAATTGAAAAACAAAAGCAGTCTTTAGTAATTCTTAAAAAATTTATATAGAAACTAACGGGAAAAAAATTGGATTCTTTTTGTTTGAGTTTAACCTCAATCTCCAATCAAGATTGAATCTTGTTTAATTTAATCCAAAATCTGAGGAAAGAAGAAGTTAAAAATAAAAATAAAATAAAAACGTCGCATAATCTTAGTGATGATTTTCATAAAATCAAACTTATTGGAGGACAGGGGAGCAATTAAACTAAACAAAATTGCAATTAATATGTAGAATTTTGATGGGGGGCGTGTGTATTTTAAGATTTGGTAAGATAGTGCCGTCCTCCTTAATACGTGCCGAGCTCTTTTGAAGTGAGCTCTCATCATTAGAGCTTGCCAGGTATGAAGGAGGACGGCACACACACACACACACACTCACACACAATGAGACTTCCCTATTTTAATAAAGTAAAAATGGTTCTAATTATTATCAAAACACAGATTTAAATATATTAACAGATAAAAAAAAGAAAAAACATAGCCTTTTTCTTTGTTTTAATGACAACAAAGTGAGAATATTTTTATTAGAGCATGATTATATATATATGTGTGTGTAGTATAACCTCTATAAATTAATAATGTCGAGACCATACAAATTAATTAATTTAGAGAAATATTAATTAATCAATAAATTCATAATTTATTATTTTATAGAGTGTGTTCACCGTGCAAATAACTAACATTTAATTGACTGAAAATTTATTGTATTTTACAAATATAATCAATAGAATTTAAATAAATTCATAAATTTTACTAAAGTACTCAAGTCATCAACAATACTTCATAATTTTTTATTGTAGTACGAGAAACAAGTTACAATAGACTCATATTTTAATAAATTGACATAGTCAGTTACATTTGTAATTTCTCAGTATTTGTAATTTCTACAATTATTTATTTATGATATAAATGAGACCACATAATTATATAGGAGTCCTCAAAAAAATTAGTATCTTATTAATTTATTTAAATTATTAATTTAATTTCAGGGCCCAAATCAGGACCGCAAAAAATTATTATATTATAGAGATTATTAATTTATTTATACTGTATATTAAAATGATAGTAGTGCAGAAAAGCTGGTTAGCCATATGTGTAATAGAATAATGCCTGCAACCTCAAAGAAAACAATTTGTGTTAAGGCATTCCTTACCAAATGAGCACTATATATAGAGTTCTTGCACTTTATTAAATGCTATTACCATATTATGTAATAGCGTCATTGAAGAATTTGCGTATAGTTTAATTTTAAATTATTGCAATATTACGGAGATCACCAACACTTACTTCATCGATCACATAAACCCCTTTAATTTTACAGCTAGTGCACAGGATTTTTTTTAAAACTATTATTTCCCATTTTTTTAACTATTAGGAATTTTAAATAAAAAATGGATTAGGTACGTATTAATAAATTAAATATTGTGCTTCATTTGCTTATGTCGGTCGTTGGAATCAAAATTTGTATACCACAATAATTTATTTGTCTTTTCGAATCAACGTGTTCCCGCACTTCACAGGTTGTCCTCCTGTTATTTATTCCCATATGTCATACATGGTAAATTATTTTAATAATATATTCTTGTCTAGAAGAAGTGGTGAAGAAGAAGAAGAAGAAGAAGAAGCAATGGAGCCACTCTTTGAGACTAAAAAGGAATCAGCAAAGGCTAAGTTTTTCCACAGGGTGTATGCAGCAACAGTTTTTGTGGGAATATGTTTGATATTGAATTACAGGTTGGTGAATTTTCCAGGAGGAGAAGGAAGAAGAAGGGCTTGGATTGGAATTTTCATGACAGAATTTTTTCTCAGTTTGTTCTGGATCATCTCTCAGTCTGTTCGTTGGAACGTTAAGCACAATTTTCCTTTCAAAGACAGACTCTCACTGAGGTTAATTTAATTACTCCCTAATCTTTATCAATGGTTAGTTTTGCAGTTCACATTATTGTTTTGGGTGTCAAATTTATAACCGGAAACATCAACGTGGCTGATCTTCGAAGTGTCCAAAACTCTTATTAAATGCTTCTAGTCGTTTGGTCATCAAAAGAGAAAATAAATAAACCTCAGACAGAAACTGTATCTTCATATAAGGCGTAACAAAAAGTTGTAAACTCTTCGTTGTAGGTGATATTTTTAACGTAATTAATTTATGACTTAGAAATTTTTTGATCATATGACAGATATGAAGAAAAGTTACCAGGCGTTGACATTTTCGTGTGCACCGCGGATCCAATCTTAGAGCCACCAACAATGGTGATTAGTACTGTCTTATCCGTCATGTCATATAACTATCCACCAGGGAAATTGAGTGTTTATTTGTCTGATGATGCTGGTTCAGAATTCACATTTTATTCTTTGCTAGAGGCCTCTCATTTCTCTAAGTATTGGATACCCTTTTGCAAAAAATACAACGTTCAACCAAGGTCACCAGAAGCTTATTTTGCTCAGAAATTTGATGGGAAAGACACTACTCATACTCAAGAATTGTTAGCTATTAAGGTATAGAAAGTGAACACTAATTCGGATTATATATTATGTGAAGCCTATACACATCATTGGTAACATGACCTTTTTTTTTTCTCTTCTCTTGGAAGAAACGATATGAAGATATGAAAAACCAGATCGAATCAGCAATTGAAAAGGGTATCATTTCTGAAGAAATAAGGAGTCAACACAAAGGGTTCTTGGAATGGAATCATAAAGTATCGAAGCAGAATCGTCAGCCTATTGTACAGGTAACTAATAACGTGGTTTTATTATGTGATGAAATTTGTTGAAACAAATTTTATATGTTATTTTATTTATTCATTTTTATGTGTGTGGTTATTTTTTAGATAATGATAGATGGAAAGGACACAAATGCTGTAGATAATGAAGGATGGCAATTGCCAACATTGGTATATATGGCACGAGAGAAAAGGCCAGAATGCCCTCATAACTTCAAAGCTGGAGCCATGAATGCACTGGTATGTAATTAAACAACGGTGCCATTAATTTATTGATTACGAGAAAGTGTATTAATTTGCTTAGGAATTATTATTATTATTTTCAATTTTCTTATGCAGATAAGAGTGTCATCAGAGATAAGCAATGGATCCATAATTCTCAATCTGGACTGCGACATGTACGCAAATGATGCAGATGCAATAAGAGAAGCCGTGTGTTTCTTCATGGATGAAAAAAGAGGACATGAAATTGCTTTTGTGCAGCATCCACAATGTTTTGACATAATCAGCAAAAATGATCTGTATGGCCATTATAATCTAGTAGAGAATCAGGTATATATCGGCAAAAATTAGTACTTTGCACATTAGCACTAAACTTTAATTAATTCTTTTTTCATTTTTTCCACATCATAATCTTGATGATTCTGAAGGTTGAGCTTGCCGGGCTTGGTGGCTACGATGCAGCTATGTACTGTGGCACCGCATGCTTCCATCGAAGAGATAGCCTCTCCGGAGCAAAGTACTCTAATGATTGTAGGAATATTAATGAGGCCAGAAATAAGGATAAAAGAAGTGTTTATGAATTGGAAAAGACCTCAAAAGTTCTTGCCAGTTGTAGTTATGAGAAGGGCACTCAGTGGGGCAGAGAGGTCTTGCTCTCATCCTTTTATCAATTCTAGTCATGAAAATTACTCATCTTTTTGCGCTAAGATAACCTAAAACGTAATATTTGTAACGTTAGTTTCCAAGAACTGATCGTGAATATGGATTTGCAGATGGGATTGGTATATGGGTATGCAGTAGAAGATGTAGTTACTGGGTTGACAATCCAATGCAGAGGTTGGAAATCAATGCATTATAATCCAGAGAGACCGGCCTTTTTGGGTTTGGCTCCCGTCACTTTAGACAATTCTCTTGTTCAAATCAAGAGATGGTCTGAGGGATTGTTTCAGATATTTTTCTCAAAGTATTGCCCCTTCATTTATGGTTACGGAAAGCTCAAACTTGGTGCGCAAATGGGTTACTGCAATTATCTTTTATGGGCTCCACTTTCCTTGCCCACTCTGTTTTATGTGATCGTTCCTCCTATTTGTTTGCTGCATGGCATTTCCTTATTTCCCAAGGTATGTTTTCCCAACTTTCTAAATTTTTTGCTCAAGCCCGACTTTGAGCATGCAAGAGAGTTTTATTTCTTGATAAAATCTATTGGGATTGTTCAAAACTGAACTTAACTAAATCCATGTGTCACAGGGGACAAGCCTATGGTTCATACCATTTGCATACGTTTTCACTGCAAAGACTGTGTATAGTATTTATGAGTCAATGAGTTGCGGCTACACACTCAAATCCTGGTGGAACTTTCAGAGAATGCAGATCATCCGAAGGGCAACTGCGTTCTTTTTCGGGTTTGCGGACGTAATTATCCAGCAACTGGGACTATCCCAAACGGCATTTGCTATCACTGCCAAGGTGGTGACAGAGGATGCGTCAAAGAGATGCGAGCAAGAAATAATGGAGTTTGGAGGCTCGTCTAACATGTTCACGATTATTGCAACACTTGCAATGCTCAATCTTCTCAGCTTAATTGGAGGATTAATCAACACCATTTTCCTAGATTTCGGAGCTTTGCAGAATTTGATCTCTCAGATTATTCTTTGTGGTTTAACGATTTTGGTCAATGTTCCAATTTATGAAGCTTTATTCCTCCGCAGGGACAAGGGCTGCTTACCGTTTTCTGTCATGTTGAAGTCTGTTGTTTTCGCTTCATTGGCTTGCCTACTGCCCTGTAAGTAACATGGGATGATGTGTTTAATTTGTTACAGCTTTTACTTGGTAGTAGTAAAGCTGCAAAGAAATTTCAGTTTTCGTCGTTCCACTTTTTTTTTTTTTTAAATTGTTCCAGAAATTCGTTTATAAACAATAGGACCTCAATAAATAAGCTGCTTTGATAAATTGATAAATTGGCAGCGTGCTTTAAATAATTTTTTTTTCAGGTTCTGTTTTGGGGTCAACGAACTAATCGATTATTCAATAAATAAACAAAACAGCAACTGAAAGAATTTTCTTTTTGTTATTTGGGGTGCCATTGGTATTACATTTTAGATTTTGTTTGCTGTAATTGTAAAATAATAAAAGCTGTAAGGGTTGATTTTGATTTACCCCATCTAGAACGTCAATTTTTAATCCATCTTGTAAAATTCTGCCAACATCATGAAAGTAAATTGAGGATTATTGATCTCAGGAGGGGTCAATAAAAATTTATCCTTTATAATATTTTAATAAATACTATGATATTTTATATTTACATCTCATGTAATGTCGTAATTTAAATATTTTCAAAAAATCTAGAAATAAGTAAATTAAAAATTGAATAAAGTGGCAATGAGGGAGGATATATATGAGGATTATACTTTATCAACATTCCTTCTTTGTTATAGAACAAGGAATATACAAGAAAAGATCAACAAGATGTTGAATCTAGAAGACAAATAAATTAGTGTACACATGTTTGATTCCAACAACATAAGCTCTATTAATCACAAATATTTAATTTATTTGATAATGTAGTTTTTATCTCAATCGTGCTGGAAAATTGTAAACGTTATCGCAATAAATTAAAATTAAATCAGGTCACCTGTGGTATCATTGAATTGCCTTGTGTGTGTGTGTGTGTGTGGTGCTAAATCTAATCACTCCAGAAAGTTTTAACTTTATGAGGATCATTAACCACATCATTTGAAATATGTTTTAGCCCTATTTTTCACAAGTGATCATTTTCTTTCATTTTTAATTCTTATTTCTTCAGATTTCGTGATTAAATTAAAAAGATTCAATCTGGATTAGTTGGCTTTCATAATTGACTTTGTAATTAATTAACCTTAAATCTTTTATTGATAACAACCACATCGAAGCTTACAAAAAAAAAAAAAAAAACACATTGAAGGAGTCAAGTCCCATTATCAGATTGAGAAGAAATTTTAGAATGCTTCTAAGATATATATATATATATTTAAATCAAAGTATCAGATCTATTATATAATAAATTAATTATGTTATAAAATATATGTATTTTTTTAAAAGACCACTATATAAGTAGTGATTATTTTAAATTTAATTACACATATCATGTATTAGTTAATTGTATTAGATTTAACATATTTTAAATTTCTTCCTAACATTATAAAAAAAAAAATCTCTTTTTACACGAAGGGAATCTCATTGGTTAAGTATCAATTAGCCTCTTCATTTTTTCCGATTTGTTTAATTTTCTTAAGTCTTGAGGTACTTCCTATGACATCCGTAACCAAAAAAAAAAAAAAAGAAAAAGAAAAAAGAAAATAGCTTGATTTGTTTGACATGTCCTTTGGTATTTTTCTAACTCCTATCTAGCTAGAAGCTGCATGCACATTTCTCGCTAAAATAAAAATTATTATTGTAACTAGAGTCTAGGTTACAACTGCTCAATTTTTTTTTTTTTTTTTACCTCCAGGTTATGGCAGTCAAATTGATTTGATAATATCTGTACTTTTCTTCAAAAAAATTAAATCATTTATGTATCAAGCTCATATCGGTATGATCCATATGTTTTTTATCTTTGCTTATGAACTATGAGTAGTCGGAAAAGCAATTAAACAGAAAAATAATACAGAAACTTGTGAAAAGCCAAAGATTGCAAGAGCAATACAGGATACAGCAATTACGATCGCACACATATGGCTCCTGAAAGAGATATCGGAGGCATTAATAATAACGGATTAGTCAAAATACACGAGGCTTGCAAAGTGCCCCCGTTCTCCGACGACTCAACAGCAGCAGCTGTCGGTGCTACTACTCTTCCATTAACATATTTTGACACATACTGTTTCAATTTGAGCCCAGTGGATAACCTCCTCTTTTACGAAATCAAAGACTTAACATGGGATTCATTCAACTTGGAGATCCTCCCAAAGTTGAAGCACTCTCTCTCTATCACTCTTCTTCATTATCTCCCACTCGCTGGTCACTTGATGTGGCCTCCAGATGCTGAAAAGCCAGCCGTATATTACTTTAAAGACGACGGCGTTTCAGTCACAGTTGCTGAATCCAACGCTGACTTGTGTCTCCTCTCTGGCAATAATGGAACCCGCAGAGCTGTTGAATTTCATCCTTTGGCGCCCAAGTTGTCGATATCAGACGATAAAGCTGAGGTAACTGCTATCCAAATTACTCTGTTTCCAAATCAAGGTTTCTCCATCTGCATTTCGTTTCACCATACAGTAATTGACGGGAAAAGTGCAGTGTTGTTCATCAAATCTTGGGCTTATTTATGCAAAAAATTACAACAACAAAACGTCGTCGTCCGTGTCCCTTCTTTGTTACCGGAAAGTCTAACCCCATGTTTTGACCGGAGTCTCATCAAAGACCCTCGTGGGGTCGACATGGTGTACGTTAAACAGTTGATGGCTTTCACCGGATCGGATCCCAACACACGAAGCTTGAAGGTTATCATCCCCGTCACAAAAGTGGATTCCAACTTGGTTCGAAAGACTTTCACTTTGACCCGTGAAGATCTAAACAAGTTGAAACATAAGCTGCTGCTCCTTAATAAAGAACAGCATCCATCCAAGCAACTTCATTTATCAACTTTTGTGCTTACATGTGCACACGTGTTTGTGTGCCTGGTTAAAGCTAGAGGAGAAGATGCTAACACAACTGTTACGTTTTGGGTCCCTGCGGATTGCAGGAGCCGTTTGGATCCTCCACTTCCGGGTAATTACTTTGGAAGCTGTATATTGGCGGAATTTACGGTTGCGAAAGCGGGTGATTTCATGCAGGAAGACGGGATTGCTTTTGTAGCAGAAAAATTAAGTGACTCAGTCAAAGCCCTGAAGAAGGGGGATGCCATCATAGGAACAGAGGATAGGATTGCTAGGGAACTTGAAGTGATGAAAGAAACAGGAGAACAATCAATTGTGACTGCTATAGCCGGCGGGACTAGCCATTTTGATTTCTATGATTCGGACTTCGGGTGGGGGAAGCCAAATAAGGTGGAGATTGTGTCAATAGACGGTACGGGAGCCATTTCTTTGATGCAAAGTAGGGACGGCGGCAGTGTCGAGATTGGTGTTGTCTTGGATGAACCACAAATGGAGGTGTTCACTTCTCTCTTCGTTAGTGGCCTCAATGATAAAGAAAATACCTCACATCCATTAAGAACTGTACTCAGGTCAAGATGCTAGGGCAATCTTCAACTCAACTCTTATTGGTTTGAGTTTAATAATCTTATAGCCTTCTGCACCAAATATACACAAATTAAAATGATTTATGAGTACTTTTTGCCTCAATAGTATTGTCTGAATTTATCTTTTTTAATTACTTAATTCTTGAGTGTGAGTGATATTGTTATTTTTAAGTGAATTTGGATAAAAAAATTATTTGCCTTATTTGAATATTCTTGTTGCGGTTGTAGTAATTGTTGAAAAGTCAAATAATGGCTTACAAATTTCAAAAGGCAAATTTGGTGGGCTTGCCAATTTCAAAAGGAAAAGTTGGTGGCACGATTTTGTTGAAGTTGCATGGAGAAAAATGTGATGTTTCTTTAGAAGCCAATCGTTTTTTTCAAAATTATTGATTTTGGTTGCCATATTTGAAGACTTTTGGAAACGTGGAATAAATGCATGCATGATCTTTGGCTATAAATAGCCATTTGTTCATTTGTATGCATTCTAATTTGAGAGATTTGAGAGCATTTTAAATGAAGCAATTTGAGAGATTTCAGAAAGCTTCCACTTGAGTGTTCTAGTCAGGTTCCATTTAGGTGTATTGGAGTTTTGGGTATTGAGAGTTTTTTCCCACTTTGTAAATTCCTAATTTATTAGTGAAATTATCTTCCAGTCTTTGCCCGTGGACATAGGCATTACGCCGAACCACGTAAATTATTGTGTCCTATTTTCTTTGTATTTATTTACACCACATTTATATTTCTCCAAAAGTCGCAATATTAGTAATTGCTCAACCACGCGCTTCCGCCACAATTGGTATCAGAGCCGAAGGTTTGTGTTTGGGGTATACGGTATTGTTCATATATACGGTACTATTAATTGATACGGTGGAGACGGCCATTTATACTTAGGAGACAGTCTATTGTAAGTAGTGTGCATTTTTGCATGTTTAGGAAAGTTCTGTCAACAAGGCGATAAGAGCCTAAGGAGTCTGGGTTTTAAGTGGGACCGTTGTGACCCCTCCATTCTCCTGAAAACTTTCCTGGTGCATTTATTCACACGAAATAAACATCATAGAGGCTATTTTTTTACGTGTAAATGGTTGTTGAAGAACTGATCATTTGAATTAAGAAAAATGGCAGAGGCATCGTCGTTGTCTTCATCAGCGATGACTACTGTGACTAATGCAAAGTTTGAAGTGAAAAAATTCGATGGTAGCAATAATTTTGGTATGTGGCAATGTGAGGTGTTGGATGTCTTATGTCAGCAAGAGTTGGACGTTGCTCTTGAAGAACAGCCTGACATGATGGATGACAAAGAATGGATAAAGATTAATAGACAGGCATGTGGTACTATTTGCCTATGTCTGGCTAAAGATCAGAAATACTCTATCATGAGAGAGACATCAGCAAAAAAATTGTGGGAGGCACTGGAAGAAAAGTACATAAAAAAAAGTCTTGAAAATAGGCTTTATATGAAGACAAAACTCTATCGATTCACCTATGCGCCTGACATGTCCATGAATGACCATGTAAACTCATTCAATAAGATATTAGCAGATTTGTTAAATCTGGATGAGAGATTTGAAGATGAAGACAAGGCATTGTTGCTGTTGAATTCCCTTCCCAATGAATATGATCATCTTACCATCATTTTGCCTCATGGGAAAGACAGTATCACATTCGATGCTGTCTGCAGTGCGTTGTACAACTCTGAGACTAGAAAAAAAGACAGAAAGGATCATAGAGAGACAGTTGTAGAAGCATTGACAGCGAGAGGTCGTTCACAAAGCCGCAAACCTGGAAAAAGAAGCAAGTCTAAAGGGAGGCCTGCTAAAAATGAATGTGTTTTTTTGTCGCGAGAAAGGGCATTGGAAAAAGAATTGTCCTCAGTTACAAAAGGGCAGGCTACTTCCGATGCATGTGTAGTAGAGCATGGTGAGGAGTTAGACTTTAGTCTGGTTGGCATCACGTTGATATGTCACTCAGATGAGTGGATTTTGGATTCGGGTTACACTTATCATATGTGTCCTAACAAGGGTTGGTTTTCTAACTTCAAGGAGTTGAATGGTGGAGTTGTTTTTATGGGCAATGACAATGCTTGTAAACCATGAGAATATGTACAATTCAATTAAAGAATCATGATGGCTCAATCCAAGTCTTGACGGATGTTCGTTATGTACCAAGCTTAAAGAAAAATCTCATCTCATTAGGAGTCCTAGAATCTAGAGGGCTTACAATCACTTTGAGAGATGGATTATTGAAAGTAACAGTTGGGGAACTGACAGTGATGAAAAGCACAAGAAGAAATAACTTGTACTATTTCTAAGGGAGTACAATTATTGGATCAGCATCAACAATTTCTGGAAAAGATATAGATTCAAAAGCAACTAAGTTGTGGCATATGTGTTTATGACATACTGGTGAAAAAGCTTTACAGACTCTGGTGAAACGAGACTTATTGAAAGGTACAAATTCTTGCAAAATTAGAATTTTGTGAACATTGTGTTTTGAGCAAGCAGACAAGGGTAAAGTTTGGTTCAGCAATTTATGATATAAAAGGGATTCTAGACTATGCTCATAGTGACGTATGGGGACCTACCAAAATAGCTTATTTGGGAGGTATGCACTATTTTGTTACTTTTGTTGATGATTATTCAAGAAGAGTGTGGGTGTATTTGATGAAGAATAAGAATGAAGTTTTGGGCATATTTCTGAAATGGAAGAAAATGATCGAGACTCAGACTGGTCGAAAGGTCAAAAAACTTCGCTCAGACAATAGAGGTGAGTACAAGAATGATCAATTTCTTCAAATATGCCAAGATGAGGGCATTGTGCGACACTTCACTATTTGAGATACACCACAACAGAATGAGGTGGCAGAACGCATGAACCGGACTATATTGGAGAAAGTTCGGTATATGTTGTCCAATGATGGATTGGGTAAAAAGTTTTAGGCTGAGGCAGTTGTTTATGCGTGCCATCTAATCAACCGTTTGCCATCAGCTGCAATTGAGGGCAAAACACCTATAGAGATGTGGACTGGTAATCCTGCTATTGATTATGATTCTTTATATGTTTTTAGTTCCACAGCTTATTATCATGTAAAGAAATTTAAGTTAGACCCAAGAGCAAAGAAAGCATTGTTCATGGGTATAACTAGTGGAGTAAAAGAATATTGTCTCTGGTGTCTTGTTACGAAGAAGATTATTTTTAGCAGAGATGTAACTTTTGATGAATCAACCATATTGAAACAAAAAGATTCTCAAGAGGATAACAAAACCAGTAGTACTTTGCAGTAGGTGGAGTTTGAAAAAGTTAAATTTGATCCAGCTGGTGTTGATGAGACCGAAGATGATGAAGAGGTTCTGACCCAGGAACCTTCACAGCAACAAGATTAAATTGCATATAGAATACCACACAGAGAGATTCACAGACTTGCTCGCTTTGTTGATATGGTTGCCTATGCACTTCAATTATAGATGATGATGTTCCTTCCACTTACAAAGAAGCAGTAAGTAACCCAGAAAGTATACAATGGAAGGGAGCAATGAACGAAGAAATACAGTCTCTTCACAAAAATAAAACTTGGGAGTTAGTTACACTGCCCAAGGAAAAAAATGCAATTGGGTGCAAATGGGTCTATGCAAAAAAGAAAGATTTCCTCATAAAAATGAAATTCGATACAAGGTTAGATTGGTAGCGAAGGATTACGCTCAGAAAGAAGGAATGGACTACAATGAGGTATTTTCTTCAGTTGTAAAACACTTGTCTATTCGAATTTTGCTAGCCATAGTTGCGCAATTTGATCTTGAACTAGTTCAGCTTGATGTAAAAACTACATTTTTACATGGTGATTTGGAAGAGGAAATCTACATGACTCAGCCAAATGGATTCAAGGTTGCTGAAAAAGAAAATTGGGTTTGCAAATTGAAAAGTCGCTTTACAGATTGAAACAATCTCCGAGGCAATGGTATAAGCGATTTGATCGATTAATGAAAGGGTAAAGGTACACAAGAAATAAATTTGACCATTATGTTTATTTTCGCAAGATACAAGAGAGATCTTTCATATATTTGCTCTTGTATGTCGATGATATGCTAATAGCATCCAAGAACAAAAATGAGATTGAGAAGTTAAAGACTCAACTCAATAGAGATTTTGAGATGAAAGATTTAGGTGAAGCTAAGAAGATTCTTGGCATGGAGATATGCAGAGATAGGGCTCGTGGCAAAGTAAGCTTGTCTCAGAAGCAATATTTGAAGAAAGTATTACGGCAGCTTGGCATGATTGAGTAGATAAAACCTGTGAGCACATCATTGGCTTTTTATTTTAAGGTTTCTGCACAATTATTTCCTTCAATAGATGCGAAACGAGAATACATGTTATAAGTTCCTTATTCAAATACAGTGGGTAGCTTGATGTATGCAATGGTATGTACAAGGCCTGACATTTCACATGCAGTTGGTATAATGAGCAGGTATCTGCATAATCCTGGTAAAGGACATTGGCAAGCTGTGAAATGAATTCTACGTTACATTCAAAAGACTATCGATGTTGGTTTACTGTTTGAGCGAGATGATACACTTGGTCAAGGTGTGATCGGGTACGTTGATTCTGATTATGCTGGTGATTTGGATAAACGACGATCAACCATTGGATATATATTTATTTTTGCTAGAGGGCCAATAAGTTGGAAGTCTACACTACAATCTACAGTTGCACTGTCGACCACAGAGGCCGAGTACATGGCAATTACAGAGGCTGTTAAAGAGGCTATTTGGTTACAAGGCTTGCTTGAAAACTTGGGATTGGCACAGGAGCACATTAATGTATATTGCGATAGTCAAAGTGCCATCCACTTAACAAAGAACCAAGTTTATCATGCATGTACGAAGCATATTGATGCATGATTTCACTTTATTAGGGAAATTGTTGATGAGGGGAGGATTTTTCTTCAGAAGATCAAGACTGTAGAGAATCCCGCAGATATGTTGACCAAGGTGGTGACGGCGATCAAGTTTAAGCATTATTTAAACTTGATCAAAATCCTACATATTTAAAACAGTCGGAAAAGGCAGAGATTGGAGGATAATTTATTGATAATCGGCTCAGATTTACTAAATCTTTGCCGAGGTGGAGAATTGTTGAAAAGTCAAAGATTGGCTTGCAAATTTCAAAAGGCAAAATTGGTGGGCTTGCCAATTTCAAAAGGTAAAGTTGGTGGCACGATTTTGTTGAAGTTGCATAGAGAAAAATGTGATGTTTTTCTAGAAGCCAATCGTTTTTTTCAAAATTGTTGATTTTGGTTGCCATATTTGAAGACTTTTGGAAACGTGGAATAAATGCATGCATGATCTTTGGCTATAAATGCCAAGCCATTTGTTCATTTGTATGCATCCTAATTTGAGAGATTTGAGAGCATTTTAAGTGAAGCAATTTGAGAGATTTCAGAAAGCTTCTAGTTGAGTGTTCTAGTCAGGTTCCATTTAGGTGTATTGGAGTTTTGGGTATTGAGAGTTTTTTCCCACTTTGTAAATTCCTAATTTATTAGTGAAATTATCTTCCAATCTTTGCCCGTGGACGTAGACATTACGCCGAACTACGTAAATTATTGTGTCCTATTTTCTTTGTATTTATTTACACCACATTTATATTTCTCCAAAAGTCGCAGTATTAGTAATTGCTCAACCATGCACTTCCGCAATAGTAATCTCGTCTTCTTTCTCTTTTCTCTTAAGAGAATTTTTAATGTAAAATATCTCTAGTCTCGTTCTAAAATTATGAGGCCATCTTGACCTTTTCTCTCGAGCCATATACTGTATACCAATGCTGGCAATCGACATCCATCTTTATCTACAACAATCTTGTTTCCTCTATTTATTAACAGTGAATATTTAGAATGATCTCTATAATTATATTATAATCCAGATGATTTCATCAACTATTATGTTTCCAAATTCACCTTATAAAATAATTTTTTTTCTTTTATTCATATATATAATGACATCGTAAGTAACTAATTATGAATTATTGTAACTGATATATTATGTACCTTTACACCCGCCGCTAAAATAAATTCATTTTACCAATTGCCTATTCATTTTAGGTCTACAAGTAAAAATCACTCCATGCGTTGTCGAGTGCACAAGGGCCTACACACATTTTTGTTTTATTTACATAATTATCATCATAGGCCACACATGTTTGGGAATTTTATAAAAGCTATAAAAAAGCTTTGGCTTTTTAAAAATTAACCTATAATATTTTTCTATCATAACTAACTATATACAAGTTTTTTGAACAAAATAACCGTCATCACTAACGAGTTATTAAACCAATACCACTCTTAAAAAATCTTCAAATCTCACCAAGTTATCAAACTTCATTACTCTTGACAAATAATTGAATTTATCAGACACATACAGTGATGCATAGCTGATAATAGAATCATTAATTAAAAAGTAAGAAGTTAATGTTAGTGTTTGTTTTTCATATTTTAAAGGTTAATTTTGTTTATAGACAATGTGGATTTTTTTTATGTTTCAAGTTTAAGATTTATGTTTGACATTGATGTGAATTTTGTTATAAATATTATTATTTTCCATTCATGAAATAACTTAAATCTTTAAAGTACTTACTTTGAGTTGATAGGCCCAAAAAAATTGAAAATAATAAAAATTCAAGTTAAAACGAGATTAGAAATGAAACTTATAAAACGAGATTAGAAATAAAACTTATAATATGTAAGACAAATAATTATTTTATTACAACCATTTTATTATGAATAATAGACACCTATCACAAAACACATATGCATGTTGTACATACTCGTAGTGTGTGCAACAATTAAGGATCTGAAAAGTGGGGTATTTTGTCAAAAAAAAAAACTTATATTTAGTCGGTTATGATAGAAAAAGTCACATAGGTTAATTTTTAAAAACCTAAAAGTTTTCGGACCTTTTTGGTAAATTTCCCAGCGTTCCCCTTTGCATTTCAAAATCCAATTCTTTTCAAAGAAAAGAAAATTTAAAAATCCAATTGAATCAAACAAAAAAGAGAAAAAAAGGGGAAAAGGATCCTCTCCTGATCTGATCTCATATGAGCTTTTCAAGATCTCCTGCTATGTGTATTTTAGTGGTAGTATATGGGTAAGATTCAACTTCTTTTATTTGTTTATTTATTAACTACCAATTAATAAATGAGTTATTTGTTAAGGACATGATCAGATCATGAGAGGATCCTGATTGCATATCAATAATTTTTTAAGTAAATTTTTACTGATTTCGTTGTCTAAATACAATTTTTAGGAATTATTATATGGCCACTTAAAATCAGATAAGACAAGAAAGGGTTCCAACAATTTAACTCACCTTCAGGCCAGGTGCCATCGGCCGTCATTGCTGCTCGTGCCTTTCGTGTAGGTGAATTTGTGACATTCTGATTAATGTTTTACGGTATAGAATTTTCTTTGATTTTGTTTAAGCAGCAGTGCCTTATCCAATAGTTCATTTCAATTGATCCCATGTTCTTTTTGGTTGTTTTATCTGAAATTGTTGATTCCAGTAGTTGATTCACTAGTGCCATTGTTGATTTCAGTTGATTTTGTTTAAGAAGGCTTTTGAAATGTTCAACTGCTTTTTTATTTTATTTTATTGTATTCTTTTTGAGGAGCTTGAGTTAGAATAGTATGAAAAAGAACATGTTTTGACTAACTTTTCTGAGAATGCCAAGATGGATTAAATCAAAGCTAACATGGAGAACGGTGTGCTTCCGTTACTGTGCCTAAAGAGGATGTCAAAAAGCCTGAGGTTGAGGCTATTGACATATTTGGCTGAGAAGGTAGTCATAATATAATATGTTTTATGTATTAGACTATCAGTAATCAGTCTGGTTTTAGCTTGAGTAGGTTTGGCCTTTTGAGTGCCGTTCTGTTTGATTAATACTGTACAGTCTGTTAGGGGTGGTTAGAAACTAATCCAATCCGCTCAATCCGTCTAATCCACAAAAGTTAGATCTATAAAAATCTAATCTGTAGATTGGTGGATTGGGTTGGATTGAAAAGTTTGAGAATCCACAGTCAGTGGACTACATTTACAAAAAAATATCCGCGAGTCCACAGAAAAAATAAAAAATATTTATTTAATTAAAAAAAATTTGAATGTGACATTACTACTTGCAAATAAATAAATAAGTTAAAATGTAGTTACATTAACACCATATTGTATCTTATCTAATAATAATATAAAATAAAAAATAATTGAATTGATAAATAATTAAATTAACAAATATAGCTTCTTAAATAGTAAAATTATTTTTATATTAGATTTTTTTATTTAATTAGTTCATGGATTGGACATAATTAAAAGTTTTTAATCCACAAATCAATCCGTAAAATGGTAGATCGAAAGTGGATTGGGTCAAATTTGCATCTGATCTACAGACATATGGATTGGATTTGAATTGAATTTCACCAATCAATAGATTGAAAATTTATAATTCTCAAAATCATAAATAGGATATGAATTGATGTTTAATCCGCAAATCTGATCTGCGAACACCCTAGTATCTATGTTTTGGTGTACTTGTGATGTAATATGAGTTGATGTAGTAATGAATGTTGTTTTAAGTATCTGTTAATACTATTATGTAGTTTCACAAAGAATTTGGATCCCAATCATCCCATGCTCAGCTGAGTTTTTGCTAAGCTTTGTGGCCTTCTTCGCTCATGGATCCGAATGTTATTACCACATAAATTTTTACACTGGCATCTGCTTACAGCATGCAGCGCCTTTGCAAATCAGCACCCCTTCCCTGTGCTTTCTCTGTGTCCTCAGTTAAACCACAGAACCCTTCTTCTTCATCAAAATTCCATTTTTTGTTAATTTCTCGAAACTCTTTTGCCCTCTTTGTCTGTTTCTATTTCTTCAATTCTCTTATGATGTCCCACCCCCCTCCCCCAACAAAAGAAAAAGCTATTAATCAATTACTTTCTCTGCATGTTCTTTGTTCAATGATTTTCCCTTTTTTTTGGCAGATAAATGGCATGTAGGGCGTGTAGAAAAGATGGCTACGGAGGCGGTAGTGGTTTTGGCTTTGCCAAATTAGAACCTTTTGGACTTTTCCCCATAAGTACTCAAATTTCTTTATTTCTTTTTCCTTTTGAGTTCTTCACATTCTAAGATATTTAGAATTTAAGACTTTTTAATAAGGCCATTTTTTCTTTTTGTTTTGTTTCAATTCCTCTTTCTAGATAAAATATGAATGGATTTGTTTGTAAAGTCAATTACTATAGCTAAAACGAATTTGTGTTTCTTTTCCTTAAAAATTTTTATGTGTAATAATTTTTATGTGAAAGCTTTCATTTTTAAAATGTAGGAGATTGAATTGTCTGACCACAAAAATGTTCCAATTGAAACAAACTTAATTCTCTGGAATTCAAGGTTGCTAAATTACTGGACATCCTCTCCATATTTCTTGAAGAGAAAGTTGAAAAGAGTGAGCATCGAGTACTTCAACTACTTTAATGTCTAATGTATTCTGTATTAGTTAGTAGATACTAGTAAGAAGAAGAAAGAAAAGAATAGGTGGAATCAATATTTAAAGCGTGGTTCATGATTTAGGCTCATCTTTACTTGCAATGATCTAAATATGCCAGAATGTGAGTTATATTTGTTGTAGGATATATAGTTTTCCATACTCAATTGTTATTTAAGCTGTGATAATTTTTCCTTCATGCATTTAGTGTCAGAGAGCCAAAGTGTAGACATAGAAAGATATTCTGAATGGAATAAGTTGAAAGTCTTATCAAATCGTGGATCTATTAATCAATTTCTACGGCTCCGGTATAGTAACTTTCCTGTGGAGCTGGTTAAAGGTAGGCAACTAAAGAATCCACTGAAATATGGTAATGGTATTTGTGAGAAACATGTTATATTTTAGGATTTCAGTCTCATCCAATGGTGAAATAAGCTTTCAGGTTCAAGGGAGGTGTGAAATCCAAAAATAGTGCGATTTAATACGGACGCAGGTTTTCTCAGATAAAAGCTCTGGTCCCTTTTCTTTTTAATCGTTTTGGGGTGTTTGTCTTGCTAATTTCCAACATCTTTTTCTTTTCTTTCTCAAGTGTATTATTTTCTTATATTCAATACGTCTCCTCTTTACTAGTTAGGCAAGTTTTGGGATTTAGCATGTTCCCTTGTGCTATGCCCTTTTCATCTACTCAAAGTACAAGTTATTCTAACATAAGTGCTGATGTTGTGCACTTGCATATAGTAATAATAGTTGGGTATTGATTTTGCAAATGTGAAGTGGTCATAAATATTTCTTGACATTTTATTACTTGATTGCGTCAACTTATTACCAGGGGCATGCAAATAACCTAGTTCCTGTAACTTTAATTTGTCTTATGAATTTTAGGGTGGAGTAATCTCAATGATAAATTTTATGATTTACGGAATTATCTTGCCAAAATGATTAAGGATTTGTTTGGGACTCTTATGTTTCTACTTAACATTGAAAGGACAACAGCTAAATTGTTCAGTAAACACCCACTTTTAATGGTAATTATTATTTATCAACCACCAACCCACTTTCAGTTGATAGCTAGTGATTCAATTCTACAGCAGCGTTCGGTTAAAAGCCTTGGCACTCAAGCCCAAATATATCCTATTTGAATCTTTGACTAAAAACTAGTTATTTCTTTTATTGTTGTCAACTTTCTCTTAAATATTTGGCTTTCAAAGGTTTAATTACACATTTGGTTGTTTAAATGATAGGCCTGAGGAAGTTGGATCTCTTTGAAAAGCTTGATCAGAAGCAGGTAAATTTATAACGCTGATGCTATTTTGCTTATGTGATGTGGTCTTATGTTTTTGCTGCAACAGGAAAAACCCTCAGGAAAAATGAATCTTTCCTTGTTAGTTATTTGGTCTTTTTTCTAATACCAAATTGGTGATTCTTTCTTTATCTGTGGGGCCAAGAGGATAAAGTTGAAAAGGAAAAGAAGTAAGGTGAAGATGAGGAGGGAGATCAGCTGGAGAAGCTGAAGAAGAATTCAGTGATGATGGAGATTATAATCAGGTTTTCTCAAAAAATATATTGTTATTTATTTATAATGATTCTTACTTTAGCATCATTCGATTATTATAGCTATAAATGATGTTCAGATATTACGATGATAAATTTTGGGCTAGAGAGCCATATGATGGGACAAATCAGGCAGGCCTGTTGATTTGCTGCATGCTTCTTTCTTGTTTCTCCTTTCTCTCCTTTCCTTTCCTTCATTTTGTAGCAACAGTATGATGAATGAATTTTTATTTGGTGTATAGGTATTGTTAAGGTGAACTTGAGCCATAAAGGGTCTTATTGTCTGTAACAGATAATTGTTAGTTCTTTTTTTTTTTTCTGAGAAGAATGATATATTGTTACTTGGATGGTTGATACTCAGGAGGGCTTCTCACTTGTTGGTAAGATGTCACGTGCCAGGCATCTTACCTCACTGGCTGTGGGATTTCTTTCCAGAGGCATTATGATAAATTTGTCTGAAAGCAGATTGCATGGAGTTGTGTATTATAAGCATAAATATTCATAGTCAGTTGATGGAATATTTTGTGATGCAAACGACTTATTTTGGCTATCCTCTCCCATTCTATGATTTGTTTGATGATAAATCGCTTAAATCACTATCTGAACTTTGCCAGAAGAGAAGATGCTTTGTACAGGCTTGTATCTCTACCCTTTGACAACTAATGAGTTTTTGAATGTGTATGAAAGTTTTTCTGGTAAAATTATAAAAAAAAAAAAAAAAAAAACAAAAAGCAAAAGATTGAAGAGCACAGTAGGCATCTAGAAAGAAATTTTTTTGTTAAGGGGAAAAAAGGTTATTGGTGCTCCATGTGCTCTTGCAGAACATTGATTTTGATGAGGATGAAGACGACTTTAACATGGTCGACGGCAATGATGGTATGCACCTTCTTTGTAATGACAATCTGAATTGGCAAATGCTTTTTCAAAATTTCTGGCATTCGCGGATGGTAACGAGGTTTATTTATGTTGAGGCAACATACTGGTTCTACAAAGTAGAAGTATGGGGTATTGGCCTTCTGTCTTCCTCTTATTGCTTGGGGCAAGTTCTGCAGACCAAAATATTCCCTTTATACCTTTTGAAATGAGTTCATTTTGCTACTGTCCAACTTTTTAAATTTTACTAGTAATTTTGCTAGAAACCTTATGCTTCAGCTAAAAGGATCTCTAGATATTTTCAGTCAGGCAAGAAGTTGTCGGCTTATTTAGAATTTCCAGGATGAATTTTGATGGAGAAGAAGCGTTGAAAGGCAAATTGTATGATGGATTATAGACTCCATCAAGCCCGGTAGGACCGTTGCATTACTATTAAAAGGATTTGGAAATAAAAAGTATGTACCTTCAAACCCAAATTTACAATATGAAAATTTAACAAGATAAATTCAAATAAGTTAAAAGCAACTGTAAATCCAAATTTACTATACGAAGATTATAGAAGATAAATTCAAATAATTAAACAGATTAGTGGACGAGACCCACACATCATCTTACACCACTATTTCTGTATTTAGTGTAAAAGCTGTTACGATCAACTCAAAGGTTCAAGAGTTGATGATGGACTCAAACTTATATTCTTGACCTAGGCACTGCTGAGATAATATGCTCTTCGTTTAGGCCATTAATGAAGAGAGAAGCAAAAACCTCCATTTGTTGTTTCTTCAACACAACAGCAACCTCGACCCCGCCTCCTTCCTTATTTTCTGTCAAACAAATAGCTCCACTTCTATCTATTGACACAGCCTCCACCTTCTTCGGCGTCCCCCACCCGGAATCCGGCCCGTAAACATCAAAACGGTGTGACCCGGATATCCTAAGCATAATCGATTGTTCTCCCATCTGTTTGAGCATTTCGTATTTCCTAACAATCTTATCCTCTGCTCCTACAATGGCATCTCCCCTGAGGCCTTTGATTGAATCACTTAATCTTTCAACAAAATCAATCCCATTTCCCTGCAAGAAGTCAATTGCTTTTGCAACCACACATACAGCAGCTGAAACACAGTTTCCAAAGTAATTAACCGGAAGTGGAGGATCCAAACCGCTCCTGCAATCCGCATTGAACGAAAACACAACGGTTGTATTTGCATCTTCCGTTATAGCTTTAACCATACACGCATATTGACAGAGTTGTCGAAGCCCTTCAAAATAAATACTTATTCACCTAAACTAACTTGTAGAAATAGTAGAACCAGGTCGAATCCCAAGAGAACTATGCAATTAATTTCTCAAAGTTTAAAACAAAAATTAATTTCCCAAGAGAAAAAGCTCTCTGCCTCAAACCGGATAACCAGATTTTGTAACCGGAAAACTGTTTATTGTGTGAAGTTTTCTGGGAGTTATCCGGCTAACCGGATAAGGAAACCGGAAAGCCGGATGCAGGTGGTAACGATTCTGGAGCTATTCGGTCAACCGGTTGAGGGAAATCCGGAAAACCGGATGCTGGGTTCTCTTGGTTCTGGAAATATTCGGCTGGCCGGATGAGGGAAACGGAAGACCGGTTGTGTTTCGTAACCTTGCTGACGCTATTCGGCTAGCCGGTTAGGGAAACCGGTAAGCCGGATATCAATTCTCTCGGTTCTTTTGTTATTCGGCTAGCCGGATAGTGATATCCGGAAAACCGAATTTGCGTTCTCTCCTTTCTGACCACTAACGGTTAGCCGGTTAGGGGAAACCGGTTATCCGGATTTCTGGATTTTAATGGTTTCTTCTTTAACAAGAAATTGATAAAATAAAATAAAATAAAATAAAACAAGATTTTAAAATTAAGCAAGGAAAATCAATCTTACCAAACTTCCAATCCAAGGGTGTTAATTCCATCTAATTGTAATTTTGATCATAGGAAAAAATATAAATTACTCAATCCAAGAACTTAGTCTACTTAATCGGTTAAGCCGTAGAAAGCAATTATTCTCCTAATATATTAGACTCAAACAATCGCTCAAATCAAACCTTATCACTAATTTAACTGGGCATCATCGTTCCATATCAAATTAAGTGACAGCATTAAAAATAGTGAGAATGACTAAAACAAAATCAATTAATTCAGATTATTCCAACTTAATCAATTTGTATTTTTATTTCCCTGGAGCCTATCATGCAAGCTATGTAATTGTGGCCATCAATATACACACACATGAGCCAACTCCTTGCTACTCAATTCAGTCATTCATGACAATTACGGATCACAAACTCATGACTAGCGATAGAAAAATAAATATTGAATTAAGGCGTCAACTTAATCAATATAAATAATTCATAGAAAATAAGAACAAGAAAATAAAAATTACTTGGATTGAAGAAATTCTTGTTTAGTCCAAAGCCTCACAAAATTACAACCGGAATTGATTAACCCTTGGACTGGAATTAAAACCTTAGCCACGCATGGTGGACAAACAAAATCCAAAAAATTGTTTGACCAAGAATAGTTGCAGCCGCCGTTTGCTCTCTCTCACGCCCTTTTTGCTTCTCCCTTTGTTTTTTTTGTGTCTCCCACGTCCCTTTTTGCTTCTCCCTTTTATAGGAAACGTGAGGCCCTTATTGCTTCTCTTGCTTTCGTTTTTCCATGCAGTTTCCTCTTTCTATAATGCTAGTTGACCGAATTCTTCTCCAATTCTGATCACAGAAACCGACTTCTTCAAATTACCGACGCGTTCCCAAATTAAGCATGATTCAATTCTTATGTGCTTAATTGCTCCCAAAGTCAACTTTCACCATTTGCTCCAACAAGTATTTGAATTTCACCAAGGAAGCAAAAAATGTGCCTTTTTGTCCAAATTCCATCATAAATCCATGTTTCATCTCCTAAATCAAATCAAACATAATTTCCACAAATTAGCACAAAATCAATCAAAATATGAGAGAATTAAACAAAATATAGTATAACTATTAATAACCTATCACATATACGTGGGCACATGTAAGCACATAAGATGATAACTGAAGTTGTTTGGATTTTGATTGATGTTGTTCTTTAGCCAGCAGCAGCTTATGTTTCAACTTGTTTAGATCTTCACTCCTCAATTCGAATGTCCTTCCAACCAAGTTGTTGGTATCCGCTACTTTTGGGTCAACGGGAATAGGCTTCAAGGTTCGCATGTTGGGATCCAATCCGGCAAAAGCCATGTTGTGCTTGACGTACACCAAGTCGATCCCACCGGGATCTTTGATCAGAGTCCGGTCAAAACATGGGGTTAGACGCTCCGGCAACGAAGGAGCATTATTTTGTTGGTGTAAGTCTAGTTGTTTGCATAAGTAAGCCCAAGATTTCGTAAGTAACATTAAGCTGGTCCCGTCAAGGGCCGTATGGTTAATTGAAATGCAGATGGAGAATCCGTGATTTGGAAACAGAGTTATTTGGATGGCAATTACCTCTGCTTTGTCTTCTGATGTCGACAACTGGGGCACTAGCGGATAAAATTCAACAGCTTTCCGGATTCCATTGCCGGAGAGGATATCAAAGTCGGCGTTGGACTCAGCAACCGTGACTGAAACTCCATCGTTTTTAGGGTAGTTATAAGGGAAAGAGTAGCAGACGGCTGGCTTTTCAGCATGTGGGGGCCACATCAAGTGAAGCAGCGAGAGGGAGAAAATGAAGGAGAGTGAGTGACAGAGAGTGCTTGAGTTTTGGGAGGACCACTTTGCTGAATGAATCCGATGTTAAGTCCCTGATTTCGTAGAAGAGGAGGTTATCCCATGAGCCAAATCTGATCCAGTATGTGTCAAAATACGTTAGTGAACGAGTAGCGCAAGCAGCTGCTGCAGTTGTCGTTGTTTTTGTTGTTGCTGCTGAGTCGTCAGAGAACGGAGGCACTTGCATACCTCATGTATTTTGACTCTGTTATTAATCCCTTCGAAATCTCTTTCATCTGCCATTATTAAGTGCTACAATTGATGTAATGCTTTTGCAATCTGCTAATTGATTTGCTCTGTGCCGGCAGGAGCTCAGATGCCCGGTAATGCACAAATGGCAGAGCAACTGGTCACAGCAAATTCTTTTTTTTTTTAATTCGCGAATTTATCAGTTCATATGCCCACAAATTTAGATGGTTGATGAAGAAAGCAGAGCAGTTATAATCCGTTGAAAATGGTTCAAGCGTAGTGAGCCTTGATGCCCCATCTCTTTTGAAATCGCATATTTTGAACTAAGGCTTTGCTTGGATGTAATTTTGCCTTGACACGGTTAATCAACTGGTAAGCTGAATAGTGAATTCTAAAAAACGTCAGATATTTTAACAGGCTCATAAAATTTTATTTTAGGGTCAATTTGGGAATGCTGTAACTTTTAAAATAATTACTGTTAGCTGTGCTGTATAAATAATCAGCTGTGAAGAGAATCAGTTAAGTATTTGGTAAATTTTATATTTAGAAGTACTGTAAGTTTTGAAAGCAGTTATAGACGTTTGATAAATTTTATTATTAAACTACTGCAAGAAAATAAATGACTAAACTATATATAATATAAGATAAAATTTACTTATACATATAAAATATATATAAATAATATTTTTAATTGTGTATTATAATAATTTTTACTAAAAATAAAATTTATAATATATTGATTTTATTTTTTATTTTAAAACAATTGATAATTAAATTAATTTTAACATATGCACTTTTATTTCCTCCAATTAAGTGTATTATTTAATTTTCTCCTTTAGTTTTAATTTTAAATTTTGTCAAATTTGTTTCGAAAATTTTATGGTAAAATTGATGCGACTCGATTTTTTCGATATTATGGGTGAAAGTTGTAAATTGTTGCATGTTTATTTGATATATCGCATTTGGATTAATTTAGAAATTATCACGATGTTAAATCGTGACAAATTGAGCTCAATTAAAAGCTCGAGTTACCGGATTTTTATTTCCGTCACGGCTCTAGTATTCGTTAATTTGTATTAAGCTTAAGCAAAAAAAAAAAAAGGTGCCGATTCTATATATTGAGAAGGGGAGAGGGAGAGAGAGAGAGAGAAACCGTTGACCCGACCTGCGAAATCGACCCGGCTCCAACTCGCGATTTTGGCCACCGTTTCTAGCAAGCTTGGTACCGATCTGAAGCTCGTGAGACGCCGGTCACATCCCTGCCGTCCTCACCGCCTGAAACTGACCAGAACGCCGGCGAATTGAGACCAAAAACCGCGACCAAGAACTTGTTTTTGCCACCGTTGATCTCGCCGGAGTTGGGTGACGCCACCGGCGGGATCTTGTTCCTCAGCTCACCAGCATTCATTTCTGACCAACCACGACCATCGGGAACGCAGTATTCACCGTGAACGATCGCCAGAAAACTCACGGATTTTGGAGCTTAGATCCACCGCTGTCGCCGCGCGTGGGAGGCCACCGCCGGCACCATTGGACTCAGCGTGGTCGGAACTAGCAGACCTGAGCTTTCCGTCGCCGTTGACTGAAGTCCGGTCACCGTTGACCGATGAGGGGCAATTCGGTAATTTCACAAGCTTTGGGGGTAAATTTATAATTTTTTGGAAAATTGTGGATAATCTGGTAATTTTAATTAGGGCAGTGAGGTAATTTGACATCTCGGGGGTAATTTGATAATTTAAATTATTAAGGACATTTTAGTAATTTCGCACTTCAAGGGTAATTTCGTAAGTTCAAAACTTGTGATTAATTTTGTAATTCGGATTGAGGATAAATTGATAATTTAGAATTTTGAGGATGATTTGATAAATTATGGTTTCGACGGTAATTTGGTAAATATTGATGTTGAGGGCATTTTGATAATTTTAGCATACAGGAGTATTTTGGTAATTTCGGTAATTTTATTCGTACGGAAATAATTTATTACGTATAAATATTTATTTCGAGATTTGTTGCGTAAAATTAATTGTATTTCATGTTACGGAGCATAATTTCTTTTTTATTTTTTAAAATTAACTATAAGAAGAGCTGATTTTAACAAAAATAATTTTAATTTTTTTTATTAAATACTAAAATTAAATTTTAAATTATTTAAATTATTTTTACACATTCGAAAAATAATCTCAGACGGCCCTTAGTTGCTTCTTGGTTATTGAGGCTCACAAAAATCATACACATGGAAAAATGTTGATTAGACGTGTCGTCGTGCACCTCACACAAGTGCACAACTCACTTGGGGTGAGTGTTTATCAAAGAGGGTGTATCGTAGGGTCCACGTCTACCAACGAATAACTCCGTGCATACAGTCGCGTGCTAAATCGAAGCTCAAATTGTAATGTTATATCATCATATAACATATATAATAATATAATAATAATTAAATTTTTATTAATAATTATAAAAATAATATAATTTTTTTATTTTATATTTTTATAATTATTAAATAAAGTTCAACAATTGTTATATTATTATATAACATAATAAAAATCTATAAGGAAAATATGTCAACCTGTAAAGTGGAACGAATGCAGAAGTAATATTTCTTGTCTACGTCAAGTCAGCATCCTAGTCCACAAATGAAGCCGGTCGACTCATTGCTGAGAGAATGCATTCTCAAAATTGTGACCCCGAAGGGTTTGTTAAAATAATTTAACATGATAAGACAACAAAGTCCAACTTCTCTCCGTGCAAAACAACAATAACAAAAAATTGAAAGAGACAAAATAAATGCGCAGAGTAGAGTCACTGTATAAGTAGTTGAAGCTATGCGGAAACCGCCATAGTGTTTGGGTAGAAAGAAACCGGAGGGGGGGGATGGCAGGTGATGGATACTTGCCTCTGTTTGAGACAAGAAGAGCAAAGGGGATAATTTTTTACAGGATCTTTGCGGTTTCTGTGTTTGTTTGCATATTTCTGATCTGGGCTTACAGATTGAGTCACATACCAAATGAACGCGATCATCAAAATGGAAGATTGACATTATGGGTCTGGATCGGCTTGTTTGCAGCTGAACTGTGGTTCGGTTTCTACTGGATTGTAACTCAAGCCTTGAGGTGGAACAGAGTCCACAGGCAAACCTTTAGGAACAGGTTATCTCAAAGGTGAGCCATACTGTCAACTGGCGTTACAGTTATATTAAGTTGGATTATATGATTACGCTGCATATACTAATATGCTTATGTTTATGTTTTAAATAAACATAGATATGAGAGTGAGCTGCCTGGAGTGGACATATTTGTGTGCACAGCAGACCCCAAAATAGAACCACCAATGATGGTTATCAACACCGTTCTATCAGTAATGGCATACGATTATCCAACTGATAAGCTCAGTGTTTATCTTTCCGACGATGCTGGCTCTGATCTTACTTTCTATGCTTTAATGGAGGCTTCTCATTTCTGCAAACATTGGATTCCTTATTGCAAGAAATTCAATGTGGAGCCTAGGTCCCCTGCAGCATATTTCATCAAAGTTGGTGAAGCACGTGGCGATGATCATAAAAGTCAGTCCAAAGATCTGGCGGCTATCAAGGTGAGTATCTTAATAGATAACAATTAATTAATTAATTATACAGGGATAATATTGCTTTATATGTCTAATAAATGAAATAAACGGAGCCGCCAAGTAAAGCAAGTAAATCTGATTGGCATTTTGTTTTTATTTATTTTAAAAATCACATAAGTATTTACACAAACACACATATATTTATAATAGTTAAATTTTGATATTTTATGTTTTTTTTCCCTTGTTTGTATTTTATATGGGTCATAAATTTTACCTTTATTTGATTTTCTGACTACGCTGCTGAATAGGATAAATGCACATGTACCACTTGTACGGCAAGATATGCATAGAATTTGTCAAAAGAGACAACCTCGCGCTGAAAATAAGAAATCACTCAAATAATCTCATTTATTTTATTTACAATTATAAGCATATGAATAAAAATAATTACATTCAATGTACATGTACATTTTATGGATCAAATACAATAAAATTCACAGGAGACCCTTGTATGCCCAATAATGAAGGTAAACGGAGATTCACAGGACCTAGGCCATCCTGAAGTTTCTTTTTTTAAAAAATAAAAATAAAAGTAAACAATAAAATTCTTTTCATAGTGATGTTGTTTATGTATTGATATAATTAATGAATTGAATAAACAAATACAGAAATGTTCTTACTTTTTAAACTCATTGACATACATATTGTCGTGATAACAGAGGTCTGATGTTCATCCTACTTGCATCATAATTGGGGAGAGATTTGGTTTGTGTTGCGTAATATTTTTGGAAAGGAAGAAAATCTATATAATTTCTCTATGGACATCGTGAGTTAATGAGTTTTCAATCTTTTTTAATTTTCCTAAAATATCTTTGTGATTTGATTCGTAACTTGGTAACAATCAAGAACTGGATTTTATATCTGATGAACATGATAAGGAGGAAAATGTTGTATTGCTCTTGATTTATTTCAATATTTGTTAAATTTATTCCTAGTATGCTCTCTTGTAGGGATTATATGAAGAAATGGAGAGTAGAATCCAAACTGCAACAAAGCTTGGTAGAATCACGGAAGAAATATGCATGAAACATAAAGGATTTTCTCAGTGGGATTCTTACTCTTCGCGGCTTGATCATGACACCATTCTTCAAGTAATTAAATCACCTTGGCCTTCGACCTCTGCGTTTTGATTTTTTCGGGTTAAAATGTTAAGTTCGTTTGATTTGTTCTCTCTTTGGGGTGTGAAGATATTGATAGATGGAAGAGACCCAAATGCTGTTGATAATGAAGGTTGCGCATTGCCTACATTGGTATACTTGGCTCGCGAGAAGAGACCCCAGCATTTTCATAATTTCAAAGCAGGGGCTATGAATGCACTGGTAATGCCATTGATAACACTATCTCAATCAGTCAGTAGGTGCATACACACTGTTTAATTTAAGGTTATACTACAATGAGGAGGGAAAGATTCCCAAGAGTTCACTTCTGACATATTTTTACTTTTTAATGGTTCCATGTGCAGATAAGGGTGTCATCAAAGATTAGCAATGGACAAATCACTCTTAATGTAGACTGTGATATGTACTCAAACAATTCACAAGCTGTGAGAGATGCTCTTTGCTTCTTCATGGATGAAGAAAAGGGCCATGAGGTTGCTTTTGTTCAGTTTCCACAGAAGTTTGATAATGTTACTAAGAATGAATTGTACAGCAACTCATTAAGAATATCTAGTGAGGTGAGTAAATATTGATGCATGCATGAATCATAATCGAATTGTATCATGTGTCATATTTTATTTAAACTTTCGTTTTCAAGACTCTTTTTTGCTTGCAAATTCGTACATTTTGGTGAGCGAAGGTGGAATTTCAAGGCATGGATGGTTATGGAGGCCCACTTTATTCCGGATCTGGCTGTTTTCACAGAACAGAAGTTCTATGTGGAAGGAAATACGATAAGGAAACTAAGATTGGATTGAAGAGAGAAAATGATTCAAAGAGAGAAGAAAATTTACTTGACTTGGAAGAAACATCGAAGGCTCTTGCAAGTTGTACCTATGAAGCAAACACTCAATGGGGAAAGGAGGTCAGTATCTCTCTCTTGGTTATATGTATTTTTATGATGGAGATGGGTATATTAGTTTGTGTACTCATTGCATTAAATGAACGGATGATTGCAGATTGGATTGAAATATGGATGTCCGGTTGAAAATGTTATAACAGGGATATCGATCCAATGTCAAGGATGGAAATCAGTGTATTGCAAACCAGAAAGGGATGCATTCTTAGGTGTTTCACCAGCGACATTGCTTCAGTTCCTTGTGCAGCGTAAGAGATGGTCTGAAGGTGATTTCCAAATTCTGCTTTCCAGATACAGTCCTGTTTGGTATGCACAGGGAAAGATTAGCTTGGGCCTTCGCTTGGGATATTGCTGCTATTGTCTCTGGTCTCCAAATTGCTTGGCCACGCTATTTTACTCTATTGTTCCTTCGCTGTATCTTCTCAAAGGAATTCCCTTGTTTCCAAAGGTATGTTTATTTATATAATTTTTTTTTTTCATGTGCAAGAACTTTGATTTGCTTAATAACATCACTTAATTCTCAAGGAATTAAATTGTCTCTCTTGGTTTGTGAAAACAGATCTCAAGCCCATGGATAATACCTTTTGCCTATGTGATGTTTGCCAAGTACACATGTAGCCTAGCAGAGTTTCTGTGGTCTGGTGGCACAGCCCTTGGTTGGTGGAATGAACAACGGCTATGGCTTTACCTAAGAACAACCTCCTTCCTTTTTGCCTTCATCGACAACATTTTAAAGACGCTAGGATTTTCTGAATCATCTTTTGTTGTTACAGAAAAGGTGGCTGACGAAGACGTATTACAACGATATGAGAAAGAGATAATGGAATTCGGCGCCGCCTCTTCAATGTTCACAATATTATCAACACTTGCTCTGCTGAATTTATTCTGCATGATTGGGGTGGTAAAGAAGGTGATTGTAGGTGATGGCCATGTTATATTCTACGAGACAATGCTCTTGCAAATCCTTTTATGCAGCGCCTTAGTTCTCATCAACTGGCCTTTGTATCAAGGCCTTTTCTTGAGGAAGGACAACGGCAAGATGCCAAGTTCTGTGACCACTAAATCGCTTGTAGTAGCTCTGTCTGTCTGTACTTGTTTTAGCTTCCTGTATTAAATTCTCTTTTCAATTTCTCTTTTTTTTCCTCTTACAAGTTACAACAAGTCTTTCCATGATGTTTTCGCAACTTACCGCCAACTTCTTGCGGATTTTCTTTTTCTTTTACTTTATTCTAAGTCGGCCATAATTGTTGAAACTCTGTTTTCAATGCAAAGAAAACAAAAATCTGTAAAGGGCTTGTATATTTTTATTAATTTTGCATTTAGTTTTATGACAAATAATAGGTAAACAATTGTATGAGCTTCCCACTGATTGAATTAGCAATTTAGAAATTGAATTATGGTACCCTTTGCTCATCCATAATGGCATCATCATGGCACTAAAATCAGTGTATCAATGTTTGTCTATTTCCAGTAAGAAAGGTCTTCATAACTTCACACGCAAGCACATACAATTTATCATTAGCTATAGACAATGTAAAATTTTACTTTTCAATCATCCAATTTTATTTAATATAATAAATCACTAAAAGATTCCTTCCTCATTAGCATCAGGGTACATAAATGCATTTTCCAACAGCTGCAAAAAAGAAACATGAAAATCGTGTATGTCAGATCTTCAGATTCTTAGATTTGATACATAGACTGCAAGATTCAAAGTATAAGCGTATAGATAATTATTTAGTGGCAAAAGGGAAAGTTTCAAGCTTACATGGATCCTGAGAGATAATCAGACCACTCTGCATGAAATCACAGGTGTGGGGTAGCTTGTTATTGGCCCTGTAGAAGAGATGCATGACCACTGAAGCATGCGAGTAATTGTTGTTAGGCTCGTAACACGCGCCCCCAGGTTGTATAATCCCACAGTCAACGTTCTCGCAGCAGTATTGTATGTTTGCAATTAGCCGTTCATCTCCAGTTGAAGGTTTCACGATGCACCAAGTTGTTTGCCCTTCACACGAAGCCATGCCATCCACTGTAAGCATGTCTGTTTCTTGCTCACCGGAAAAAGATTTAAAGATTTGATCATTTGATGCATTAAATAGAAAAGAGAACTTGCTTGACAGGAAACTGTAACCTGTTGTGCTCCCTGTCTTGGATTATATGAGGCTGACAGAGTTGTCGAAGCCCTTCAAAATAAATACTGATTCACCTAAATCAAATTGTAGAAATAGTGGAACCATGTCGAATCCCAAGAAAACTATGTATTTAATTTCTCAAAATTTAATACAAAAATCAATTTCTCAAGATTTCTAGGTTAAACCGTTTAACCGGTAAGCCGTTTGTTGTTTGAAGAATTCTGGGAGTTATCCGGCTAACCGGATGAGGGAACCGGTAGACCGGTTTTGGCTTGTAAACTTTCTGGAACTTTTCGGCTAGCCGGTTAGGGAAACTGGTAAGCCGTTTACAGGTGGTAACGATTCTGGAGCTTATTCGGTCAACCGGTTGAAGGAAAATCCGGAAATCCGGTTGTGGTTAGTAACGTTCCTGGCGCGATCCGGCTAACCGGATAGGGGATCCAGAAGACCGGTTGCGCGTTCTCTCTTCTCTGACTCTATTCGGATAACCGGTTTGAAAAATCGGATGGCCGAATGTTGGGTGTATCGGTTCTGGAAAGATTCGGCTAGCCGGATAGTGATATCCGGTTAGCCGGTTGCGGTATCCCTCCTTTCTGATCACTAACGGTTAGCAGATTAGGGGAAACCGAAAAACCGAATTTGGGATTTTAAATTGTTCTTTTTAACAAGAAATTGATAAAATAAAATAAAATAAAATAAAACAAGATTTTAAAATTAAGCAAAGAAAATCAGTCTTACCAAACTTCCAATCCAAGGGTGTAAATTCCATCCAATTGCAATTTTGATCATAGGCAAAAATATAAATCACTCAATCCAAGAACTTAGTCTACTTAATCGGAAAAGCCGCAGAAAGTAATTATTCTCCTAATATAATAGACTCAAACAATCGCTCAAATCAAATCTTATCACTAATTTAACTGGGCATCATCGTTCCATATCAAATTAAGTGACAGCATTAAGAATAGTGAGAATGACTAAAACAAAATCAATTAATTCAGATTATTCCAACTTAATCAATTTGTATTTTTATTTCCCTGGAGCCTATCATGCAAGCTATGTAATTGTGGCCATCAATATACACACACATGAGCCAATTCCTTGCTACTAATTAAGTCATTCATGACAATTACGGATCACAAACTCATGACTAGCGATAGAAAAATAAATATTGAATTAAGGCGTCGACTTAATCAATATAAATAATTCATAGAAAATAAGAACAAGAAATAAAAATTACTTGGATTGAAGAAATTCTTGTTAAGTCCAAAGCCTCACAAAATTACAATCGGAATTGATTAACCGTTGGACCGGAATTAAAACTTTAGCCACTCATGGTGGACAAACAATTCAAGAATTGTTTTTCAAAGAAAAAGATTGCAGCAGCCCTTGACTTCTCTTCCTCACGTCCAGCTCACTTTTTGCCTCACGTTGGCTTCTCCTTTTTCTGGCTTCCTTTTTATAATTGTTTCTTTTCCTCTTTTATTGCTAGCTTTCCTTTTTCCATGCGGTTTCCTCTTCCTATAATGCTAGTTGACTGAATCCTTCTCCAATTCTGATTGCTAGGAAACCGACTCCCTCCAGCCAATGGTCGGCCCACGTTTGCAAAGCCCAAATTAAGCCCTTTTTGTCCAAATTCCATCATAACATCCATGTTTCATCTCCTAAATCAAATCAAACACAATTTCCATACATTAGTACAAAATCAATCAAAATATGAGGGAATTAAATAAAATATAATATGACTATTTATGACTTATCAGAGGCCTTGTAGGCTCGCTCGCTCTGACAAGCTCGAATTGCCTAACCTGTCCGCCATAATTTTTCAACACTTTCAAGAAATTTAGCAGGGAATCAATGAACTTGATTTCTTGACATAGAATCAGGTTTTTTAAATGTTAAAATTCTGTATGGATTGGACAGTGATGCTAAGATTTTGTATATATAACGGGAATTTTGTGTTGCTACAAATTACCTAACCTGTGGTCATGGGGGAGCGGAGAAGGTATATGACAAGAAGCAAAAGAACAAAAGCTGAGAGCTGTTTTGTCATTCTTGCTTAGCAGTTGAGAGTTTCCATGTTACTGCTATTTAAATGAAGAAAAGTTGATTTCAATGAAAGAGACTGCAAAACTCGCAATGCATTTCATACCAAAAATTGAACCCACTACAAGTTTATTTCTCATTTTTCTTTTCAAGTGAAGAATTTCAAGAGTGAATAGACTGATATGAATGGAATTCATTCTATATCTGGGAGCTGTATTTTCGTCGAAAAGATGAAGATTATTCTGCAGTTCCTTTTCATGCAGCAACTGTCTAATTTGAGATTATTGTTATCTATATCAAGTATGATCAAGAATATTAATATTCTTGGTTTTACATACAAATTGTAAATGTTAAGATGAAGAAGAATATCTTTGGTTATTATTGTCTATATCAAGTAAGTGCAAAAACTTTAATATTCTTGGTTTCACTTACAAATTTTACAATTTATATTCCAAGTGCTATTTATTTAGCTTATGGTTACAAGTGACAAAATGAAAACTAGCCCATATGTCAAGATTGAAATGTTTAATTATTGAATCCCTCCCATTAGAACTTAGGACAAACTTTTCCTCAAAAGATTTGCAATTATTCATTGAACATTGCTGATTTAATAGCTATTATCATTATGTCTCAGGTGTCAAACGTATTTCTCATACCATTGGCATATTCATGAGTTACGGCTACACACTCAAGGCCTGGTGAAATCTATAGAGAATGCAGATAATACTGCTGCATTTTGTTTTGGGCTTGTCGACAAAATTACAAGCAACTAGCAAGGGCTGTTCCAAACAGTATTTTCCATCACTGCCAAGGAGGTCGCAGGAGATGTGTTAAAGAGAGATGAACAAGAATCCTTGTGAACAATTGCAGGGCTAAATCTTTTCAGCTTAATTGGAGATTAAGTGATTGATAAAGATTATTTTCCTGGGATTTCAGAACTCTAAAAAAATATAATGTTCTCTCATTTTTCTTTATGGGTTAATGGTTTTTGGTCAATGTTCAAATTTATGAAGCTCTAGCCCTTCGTCCGCAAGGACAATGGCTGCACCAGCATTACATTTTCCTGTTAAGTTCCAGTCTGTTTCGTTTTAGCTTCATTACCATGCCTAGTAATGCTTATATACATATGAGAATAATGTATATCATATGTACTTTAACAATGTTACTTCTTAGTAATAAAGAATTGTCACTCGCCAACGTTCATATTTTTTAAAAATAAATTGGCCAAATAGCACCCCCATCCATTAAAAACTTATTCCAATGTGAATCAGGTTAAAGTTTGATAAAACAATTTAAAAAATAATGTACTATAATAAGAAAATCTCTTCCATCCTAGCCATCCTTTCTTTGTTTAAGCAAAAGTCAGCATTCAACCCTCAAAAGTGAATAGCCACTGCCAAGTCATAGCTGAGAACATTTATGCACAAAATTATGACGACAAAGGATTGTTAAAAATAATTTAAAATGAATAAGATATCAAATTCCAATTTGCCCTTTATATGAAATAAAAAATAAATAACAACAAATTTTTTAAAAATAAAGTAAAATACGTGGAGCACCTGCCAGCAAATCCTAAGAGGGTGGTGTTGGCACACCTCGGCTAAACAAAAGTAGGGATGGCAATTTTATGGGCTTGGGCTGGGCTTTTCAAAGCCCAGGCCCAAGCCCACATCATCACATAAAGGTTCAGACCCTTCAAAAGCCCGTCCAAATTGGACGGGTCGGGCTTGGGCCTATCTCTGGGCAGATTAAGTATATAATATTTTTTTAATTAAGAAAAAATATTTAAATTAAAGATAATCATCTAATATATAATAAAATAACAGTCAAATACGTAAACTATTAGTAATATAACCTAATAAATAACAAATACTAATATAAAAAATTAAACTAATTTGGTATTTTGAGTTTTTTTCTTTTTTATTTAAATTAAATTTATTTTTTATTTATAAATTAACAAAGTCCGGGCTTTTTTGCGAAGCCCTTATCCAGGCCCAAGCTATATGGGCCTTTCAATTTTTAGGCCCTTATCCAGGCCCAACACATGTGAGCCGGGCTTTAGGCCTGCGGGCCTGGGCTGGGCTTGGACGTGCTTGGGCCGGCCCGGGCCACCCCTAAACAAAAGGCCGCATTGTGGTGATTGTATTTGCCACATTTTGCCAACTATGGAAGCCCTGGGTTTGCTTAATGCGGCAGTTTGCAGCATTAGCTAAGTAGTTTTGTTCTTATATTTCTATTTTTAAAATGTTGTTGGCTGTTCTTTGGTTTCTTTCTAATGCTCTATGCTTGTCGTCCACAATCAATAAATTTAAATAATCTCATACTATACAAAATATGGTAATACATTACAATTTAATGCAATATAATACAGTTAACACAGTGTAATATATATATGGGTGTTTGGTACCCCTCATTACATGGGATCACATTGCATTGGCAATGCAGCCCCTTGTTTGGGGTACCAAATGGCTGCATTAGGGTGCATTAGCTAATGCGTCCAGTTACCGCATTAGCTTTAGCTTTCTCTTTTTTTTTTTTTTTTTACTTTGTAATAATAATAAATGAATATAATTTTTAATTTAATATTATATTATATAATGTTATTTTTACATTATAATTGTAATATAAATTAATAAATTTATTGTTTAATAATATTATATTATATTTAAATATTTATTATAGTAAATGTACAACTAAATAATGTATTATTTAATTATATTATATTAATTAATATGTAAAACTATATTAATTAATATACATAATTGATTAATTTTTAATAAGTTAATATAACTAATAATAAATATTTAAATAATATAATATAATATTACATTATTTAATTATATTACAATAATTAAACTAGTTATTTTTAAATAATTTAATATAACTAATAATAAATATTTAAATAGGAATAATATTTATTAAAAATTAATAAAATATATCATTATTAGATTGTTTAGCACAATTCATTAGTATTTTCTAAATATATAATTTAAATTAGTCACAAAAAATTAATACAATACAACGTAATATCAAATATAATATAATTAAAAATTAATACAGTACAGTGTAGTATCAAACATTGTACATTATGGGTGTGTTTGGTGAATGTGATTATAGTGTATTATAATACTGTTCACATTAACTTAATATCAAGGCCATGTTTGGAAAGGAATTGTATTGGGATAAAGGGGGTAAGTTTGCTTTTTTTTATTTTTCCTTTTACTTTTGACTTTTTCTTTTGCTTTATTATAATAATAATAAATAAATAAATAAAATATAATATTTTTATTTTTTGTTTTTACATTATAATTATTAATATAAATTAATTAATAAATAATTTATTATTCAATAATATTTTTTTATTTTTACATTATAATTTATTAATAAATTTATAACTTATTATAACTAATAAAAAATATTTAAATATGAATAGATTTCAAGAATATTAATTTGAAATTAATAATAATATAAATAATAATATTAAATATTAATACAATTTAAATATATTAATATAATATAATATTTAATTTAAATTAAATTAATTAAAAATAATACGATTCGTGTGTACCAAACGTTTATGCGTATTATTATAATACGATGTTAATCTGTCTGACATGTCTGATATATCGATTAAAATAATGCAATATAGTATAATACAATATAGTGTGCCAAACGTACCCTATTATTATAATACATTACTAATATAATACAACATAATACAATACACATACATTAAAATAATGCAATACAGCATAATACAATATAGCGTGTAAAACGCACCCATAGGGTGTGTTTAGTACATGAGATTATGGGGTATTAAAATACTGTTCACATTAAGTTATTACCAATACTATGTTTGGAAAAATTTTACAAATAATTAAGGGGATATGCTAATGCGGCAGATGCCGCATTAGCTTTTGGTTTTGCTTTTTTTTTTTCTTTTTTTAATAATAATAAATAATATAACTTTTTAATTTAATATAATATTATATAATATTGATTTTTATTTTCTTTTTTTTACATCATAATTATTAATATAAATTAATAATTTATTATTCATATTTTAATTTTTATTGTATTAAAAATATTACTAAATAATGTATTGTTTAATTATATAATAATTAATATATAAAATTGATTAATAAGTACTAAAATAATATATAAAAATAAGAATATAACTTGATATTACATTATTTAATTTAAATTATTGTAATTAATATATAAAAATTTAATATAACTAATAAAAATATTTATATGTGAATATATTTAAATAATATTAATTTAAAATTAATACGAATAAAAATAATAATATAAAATATCATTATGTTATGATATTATTTAGAGATTATTTGATTGAATTATTTACTTTGATCTTTATTTCATATGTTATATATTTAGAAAATACCAAAAAATAAATTTCATGTTGTCGATTATAAGGGTATAAGCTTCAATCTTTTTAGAAAAAATATTATTTTTTAATATTTATACTAAAAAATAATGTTAAATTTCTAAAATTTAAGACTTCTATATTTTGTATTTTTCTAGGTACTAATAAATATTATTTTCTAAATATATAATTTAAGTTAATCACAAAAAAATTAATGTCTGATGCAGTCTGACGTCAAATATTATGATATTATTATAATCTGATCTTTAAACAATATGTCTGATATAATACAATGCACCAACATTAAAACAATGCAATACAATATAATACAATATAATGTGCCAAACGCACCCATAGGGCGTATTTGGTAGCACACATTATATGGGATAAAAATATTATTTTGTATTAAATTTAGATAAATTCACGTTTGGCGCTAAAAGTAACTACAACTGCATTGCATTAATGTGCTGTGCTAATGCGGTAGATAGCACAGCCCATTAATGCATTAGTTGCCGCATTAGGATGTCTCTCCTTTTTTTTAAATATTATAATAATAGTAATAATAAAAATTTTGAATATAATATAATATAAATTTTATTTTTACATTGTAGTAAATTTATAATTTAATATAAGTAATAATAATATTAATTTAAAAAGTAATATAAAACATGATTACGTATATTACAGAACTCTTACTTAGGTTATTTAGTAAAATTTATTTTATTAGTGAATATGTTATAATTAAAAATTAACATAGTACATTATAACGCCAAATATAGTATAATTAAAAATTAATATAGCATAATATATCACTAAATATTGTACGATATTATTATAATACAGTACTAATATAATACAGTATAATATAATACATCAATATTAAAATAATGTAATACAACATAATACAATACAGTGTGTCAAACGCACGCATAATGTGCTAAATTCACCCTTATTGTATATGAATATATAATTGAAGATTTGAACAGACAAGCATAAGCACAGAGCTTAGAGAGGAAAAAAAATACGGCAAGTGATGGATATTTGCCTTGGTCTGAGACAAGAAGAGTAAAGGGTAGAATTTTTTACATGGTCTTTGTAGTTTCTGTGTTTGTTTGATATTTTCATGTGCGTTTACAGATTATGTCACACGCCGAATAAACATGAAAACGGAAAATTATTATGGGTCTGGATTGGCTTGTTTGCAGCTGAGCTGTGGTTTGGCTTCTACTGGATTTTCACTCAGTCCCTTGGGGTAGAGAGAGAGTGAGTGGGTGGGTAGAGAGAGAGAGGGTAAATAGAGTCCGCATGCTTACTTTTTAGGGACAGGCTCTCTCAAAGGTGAGCAATACTGTTTCATGGTAATACAGTTATAATAAATGAGATTACATGATTGCGTCACGTATTCTAATATGTTTATATTTTGAAGAGAAACAGATATGAGAATAAGCTTCCTGGAGTGGACACATTTGTATGCACAGCCGACCCGAAAATAGAGACACCAATGATGGTGACCAACACAGTTCTATTAAGTAATGGCATATGATTATCCAACAGATAAGCATAAGCTCAGTGTTTATCTTTCTGATGATGCTTCCTCTGATCTTATTTTCTATGCTTTAATGGAGCCTTCTTATTTCTCCAAACATTGGATTCCTTATTGCAAGAAATTCAATGTAGAGGCACGGTCCCGGCCTGCTGCGTATTTTATCAATGTGGGTGAATCACAAGGTGAGAAAAGTCAATCCAACGAGCTGACAGCTGTCAAGGTTAGTGATCCATGATAGTTAATAAGTCCCTAATCATGATGAAGGGAAAATTTTATTTTATATGTCTAATCGGAACTAATAAATGATACACACGTGTCACGTGTATCGAAAGATATGCATAAAATTCACTTATTTTATTTACAATTATCAGCATCTATATACATGACTTGTGTCTTTTAATAACAATTTAGGGAGGATAATCTGATTAAGAATATTTCATCAAATAGAAGGATACGGCAAGGTTCTTACATTTTATCTGATGTTCATTCTGTGGAGAGATTTGGATTATATTTATATAATATTCATGAAATAGAGAAAATTATAAAATCCACCTTTTTAGTACGACGTGAATTAATAAGAGATATAATATTTTCAATTCCCTTAAAATTCTTGTGATTTGATACTTAGCTAGATAATAATCAATAACATGATGCAGGAAGAAAATGTTATGTTCTCCAGGATTTATATCAATATTTATTAAATTTGTTCTTAATATGCTTGTCTATGTAGAGATTTTATGAAGAGATGGAGAATAGAATCCAAACTGCACCCAATCTTGGTAAAATCGCCGAAGAAGTACCCATGAAGCATAAAGGGTTTTCTCAGTGGGATTCTTACTCTTCGCGACTTGATCATGACACCATTCTTCAAGTAATTCAATCATTTTTTACTTGCATTTTGGTTCTTCTGCCTACTAAAATGTTATGCGTTCAAGATGTTTGAATTGCTTTCTATTATGTGTTTAAAGATATTGATAGATGGAAGAGATCCAAATGCTGTTGAAAATGAAGGGTGTGCATTGCCAACTTTGGTATACCCGGCTCGTGTGAAGAGGCCCTGGCATTTTCATAATTTCAAAGCAGGAGCTATGAATGCACTGGTAATTAATGCCATCGATAATCCGTCCGTCTTCAGTGAGTTGATGCACAGATATAAACTAAGCATCATATTACTGAAATATTCTTATTCATCATAAATATCTTTGAAAGACAGATAAAATTCTGATAAAAACTAACTGAGGGCTATGTTGGTACATGAAGTAACCTTTAAACGAATGACTCGCGCCAAAAAAAAAAAAAAAAAAATTCTTTGCTATGTGCAGATAAGGGTGTCGTAAAAAATTAGCGATGGGCAGGTCATTCTTAATGTAGACTGCGATATGTACTCGAACAATTCACAAGCTGTGAGAGATGCTCTTTGCTTCTTCTGTTGGGGAAAATTTAGTTTTTAAAAAAAAAATTTTAGGACCGATCTCATAAAATATATATGAATTCGTAATCTAAAAATCGTATCTTAATAATCCAGAAGATGAACAATGAAAATTATTCTGGGTCCCAGATCACGATCCGTCATCACCACGCTCGTTAGATCACGATCCGTCACCAAACGATCTTCCGGGTTATGACTCAGGATTGATCTGCACTTGACGTGTGGACGCCTTTATTACCACTCTAAGCAAACTAGCATGAGAAAATTTTTCTCTGAAAAAAATTAAAGAGAAAAATCATTTTTCTCTGAAAAAAATTAAAGAGAAAAATCATTTTTCTCTGATATATATAAAGTGGCTTCCCTATCATGTTTAGGAGAGAATAAGCCATTTTATATCTCCCTCATGGTGAAAAACCTTAGACTCCAAGAATTGAAACTAAGGTTATTTGCTTTTCTTGTCATAGGGGCCCACCTTGTAAAATAACACAAGGCCCCTTAGACATAAGCATATTAAATTGAGCCTCCCACTAAAAGATATAATTATGTTTTTGACCCAAATAGCTAGTTATCTTGCTTATTAATCCAGTAGTGGTGCAGTCAATTAAATGAGATAATCTGGGGATCATTTGGGAACATACAATAGTGGCTACAATAATTAAACTTGTAATTAAACAAGCTTAATCATTTAATTCCAACTCTACTCCACTATAAGATTGGAACTGACCTCCATAATTGTATGTTCGAATAATAATTCGTCCCAAGCCACATTGATTCTTTACTGCTCAATCCTTTGTACCACATCGTTAATTAAATCGATATCTCAACTGTCCAATCCATTTAATCACATCTTGTTCCTTGATACTTATTGGTTTTCTCTAATGATCATTGTCAACATACCAAATATGTTGACACACTCTGGCCAGAGAATTCTATGATCAAGTGCCGAAAACCCATCAAGAGACGTGTCGTACAAATTCTATATTGTTAATCTATAACTCCAATACTTATAATTGCTCCCACCAAAATACCGGGTAATCTTGACCACAAGTGTGTGTCGTGCCTATCGGTAACTCAAATGGGATAACAATTACAATCATGAAATCACAATTAACTCAAGATTAAGATTACAGTAATATTAATGCCTATGAGATTTAATAAGTCTGACAGTCATTTCATGGTTAATTAAATCTCATATGTGATCCAGCTCAATGTAGTCAAACTACATCAGTAAATTTATACATGATTAAGACAAATCATTCAATGAATTTACTACAGTCTAAACCTAAATAAAGTGTCCAACTTTATTTATCAACTGCGAACTTAATTTATTTAATCATAAGATAACTTGTATTTATGTCTTCTGTGAATCTACATGGTGATAACATAAATACATATAATATAATTAAATGGACTTTACTCAAAAAATTATGCAATTAAGATATTTGAATAAAATACCTCATTTATTTTATTAATCAGAAAAATTATTTTATTACAATTAAATAAAACACAAATGCTTTAAAGAGCATATTTTCCCAACATCTTCATGGATGAAGAAAAGGGCCATGAGGTTGCTTTCGTGCAGTTCCCAGAGAACTTTGATAATGTTACTAAGAATGAATTGTACAGTAACTCATCAAGAATATTTAATGAGGCGAGCACATGTAGATGCGTCTATGAATCATGATCTAATTGTGGCATGTGCAGTAACTCGTTCTTTTGTTTTCATTATTTGTACAAATTTGGTGATGAAGGTGGAGCTTCAAGGCTTGGATGGCTACGGATGCCCCTTGTGTACTGGATCCGGCTGTTTTCACAATAGCGAAATTCTCTGTGGAAGTAAATATAACAAGGATGTTGGGAAAATATGCTCTTTAAAAGCATATGTGTTTTATTTAATTGTAATAAATAATTTTTCTGATTAATAAAATAAATGAGGTATTTTATTCAAATATCTTAATTGCATAATTTGTTGAGTAAAGTCTATTTAATCATATTATATGTATTTATGTGATCACCATGTGGATTCACAGAAGATATAAATACAAGTTATCTTATGATTAAATAAATTAAGTTCGCAGTTGATAAATAAAGTTGGGTACTTTATTTAGGTTTAGACTGTAGTAAATTCATTGATTGATTTGTCTTAATCATGTATGAATTTACTGATGTAGTTTGACTACATTGAGCTGGATCACATATGAAATTTAATTAACCTTGAAATGACTGTCAGAATTATTAAATCTCATAGGCATTGATTTTACTGTAATCTTAATCTTGAATTAATTATAATTTCATGATTGTAATTGTTATTCCATTTAAGTTACCAATGGGCACGACACACACTCACTACTAGAAAAATAGGCTTTACTGACACCAATTTAGTGTCAGTAATAACTTTTACTGACACTTGTTAATTGTGTCAGTAATGCTCCAGCCAGAACGCACTGACACTAATTTTTGGTGTCAGTGATTTTTGTGTCAATAATTCGTGTTACTATAGTATCACCCAAATAATGACACTATAGCGTTAGTACTTAATGATACTATTTACATATCAGTAATTCATGTCACTATAGTATCACTAAAATAATAGTACGAAGTGTAAATATTTAATAATACTATTTACATATCTATTTAAAATTGAGTCGGTATTTAGATGTTATGCTGCTTTTGGTTAGTTATATATTTTTATTTTAATTGTATTTTTCCAGTTCATTTTACAATTAAAAAACTAAATATATTAAATCTCCCAACACAATTCACATAATAAATATCCCAAATACATCACTTAAATTAACATAATTTAACTACATCGCTATTTGGAAAAAAAATAAAAAAGAACATAAATATCAAATTAAGTTTTCGATAAGTTTTAAACAACAAAGTACCAAATTCAGTTTCAACAAACATTAACCAACAAGAAAAATGTTTCTTTTAAGTTATGCTCATTAGAACCACAAAACAATAACTGGAGAACAAGTACTACACTATTTAAATGGTTAAATCAATAACAAATTGATTTTAGCCATGACGTTGAAGCTGCAGTTTGTGTATACCTCTGCCTGAATGGCGGCAGCCTGCTTGGCATGGGGTGGGCGATAGGCGGCAGGTTTTGTTGTAGTTGGGTTACTAGGAGCAGCCTTTCTAGAAGCTGATCCTAAACCTAAAAAGCAGGCGCTTCAGTAAACCAAAAATAACGTGACATATCCATCTTCAAAGTTCCAAGGCCTAAAAGATTAAACAGGAGATGGAACCTTGTGATTTGGTTTCTGCAACCTTTAATGAACCGACTGACTTGATGAGTTCAGAAATATCACCAAATTTATCTGGAGATACTGGTTTCCACTCAGCCTGGGAAAATAAGATGATATCAGATACCAAGATGCTGTCTAAGACAAACTGGTAAAATAATATTTCAAGAAAGTATTATTTGTAATAAATCCTAACCTGGAATAACTTGTCAAACATCTTCTTGAAGAACAATGATCCATTGTGGTCTGAAAGGCACTCTTTAATGGAGATAAAGATTCTACAGAGCTGTTTAGAATCCCGTTACTCCCAAGTCTAAAGGAAAAAAAAAAAGCAGGGAAAATGTGAATATATAATTCCTACATACAGAAATCACCAAATGCATTTAGCTTTCGGATTATGCCCATCGACTGATTGGGGAAAATGAAGAAATATTGTGTGTCACAGATTAAAACTGCATAATTAAAAATACATTCTCGGGGAAAACGCTTAAACAAAAGGACGCCCTTGCATGTCATCAAGATAGTGCTATCTTGAATCATGAAAAAAGAGTTTGGGATTTCAGTTCCTTGTACAAGGTGCAACCGCAAATTAAGCAAGTTTCTCATCTGACAAGACATGGATCAGAGATTGACTTTCCAAGAATAAAATCTAAAACATACGAGAATTCACGGATTCTATAAACAGCAATTCTTGATGATGATAAAGAGAAGATGAAATTTAAAAAAAATAAAAAAATTGCTATCTAAACTCCTCATGGTAGAAGCCACTCATTTAACCAAAACATATTATAAAATACCTTGGAAACATCCACGAAAGAGGAGTTTTGGCGATAATAAAGCACTGTAGAACCCAATCATATACAATTGAAGTATGATAAACTTTAAACCTAAAAAAGGTCTCACAAATAGCTGTGCCAATCAACCTGGCGCGCCCGCCCGCCAAACCAGCCACCGGCTTCCCATCTCCGCCACTCACCCGGCCCGCTGCGTTCGTCTGCTTCCCCGAATTGACCGCCAAACAAGCCATTTCAAGTTACCCAAATCAAGAATCACCCCGTCTCCATTTCCAAAATTTCAAATTAGAAGTGAAAATCATATAAATGAAAAGAGTATCCAGGGCTTGGTTAGGCTATTTTAATCCAACTGATGGAACAGACTTTCCAGTGTAATACATGCTTCAAAGAATTATGGATCCATGAATATACTGCAGATGCAAACTGTACCTTTAATCTGCAGATCAGACACCAGCAATGAGGTCCTAGCCACAGATTAGGCTACTAGTTATAATTGTCTTTATTCAAGGAAAAACCCTCCAAAATAAATTTTTTAAAAATAAACATTGATCCAAATTTATATGTAGTGAAGTTCACCTATGAATCCCCTCCTTGAATCTTAAAATCCACAAATCAATATAGCAAAAAATCAACTTACCCATTGTCAATTTGAAGTCTCGGAGCTGTTGTGGCAGTCATAAAATAGCGTCCATCCGGGGACCATTCACTAGTTACAGACTATTCAGCCCTAGTCGTTCCAAGTTGTTTTCCATCTACATAGTCCCAGAATGCCTGAAAGATAATGGGAAAACATAACAATTTATAAAGACACTAAATAGCAACTAACACCAACAGATGTCAAATACATGAAAGGGACTTAAGAATATTTGCCAAACAAAATAGCACCACTAACCAGAAAGCAATTATCAGACATTATTCAAGCACATAAAGGACACGCACAGAAGTCACACTAAATGGTTTTTTCTAATTCCCAAAAGAAAAAAAAAGAAAAAGATATACTTCCAAAACTACATTAATAAAAGGATCAACACAAGAAAGTCCCCAGCCGAGCAAGAAACAAGAAAAGCCATCAGGAAAAGACTATCAGTCACAAATCACACTACCGAACTAGCATCAATTTCCTCTAAGAGTTCCGTTTTCTGTTGGAGAAACATTTCTTCCAAGAGTTTACACTAAATAATTATCATTCTTCTCCTCAAAGGCCACTAAAAGCAACAACAATAGGCAACTCCAAAACTTTAGGCCCACAAAACCAACAATAACGAACAAATTAAGTTATGCTTTCTCAACAACAAAACAGTTCAAATAAAACAAACAAATAGTGGAACCTTTTTCTTTTGTCCCCATCCTCCCTTGAAAAACAAAAGTACAAAAACTCCCAAATTCAAGATCCCTCCTCTTATTCCCCCACAATTAGCCGGCAAACCAAACAGAAGCCAAAGTTACATTCACAGTCACTATTCTCTTTATATGAGAAGGGCATAAAGTTCATCCTCAGTTTGGTTGCTGAAACAAAAGGAAAATAAAGAGGAAAAAAAAGAAAATCAATTCCCATTAGTCCAGTTACACTTATCTCACCATAATGCCTTTTAGGCAATCCACATATGAAAATCTTCCTGCAAATTCCAGAACACGTTGTTTATATGAGCAAAAAAATTGAGAAAATCACAAGATTTCAACCAATTTCACTGAGAAATAAAACAAAAAATCTAAAATTTCACATGATTTAACGAAATCAAACAAAAAGCTAACTGAATCGACTGAAGGGGAAATGGAAAAGAAAAAGAAAAGAGAGAGAGATATGCGAACCCAGGGCTTGCGCCGTCGCCGGTGTGAGGATTATCAGCCTTCGATTTGGATCCCATAGCTTGGTCGTGTTAATAGAAATTTCTAGAGTATGGAGGAGATTAAAGGAGAGAAAATTTTTGGGGCAAAAAATAATGAGGTTAAATTCAGGGTTAGGGTTTTGAAGGGAAGGCGAGTGGAGAATATAAGAAGCAGGTACCGCAAATTCGTTCTTACGATATGAAAAAGATATTTTGGGTACGTCGGCGGCGTGGTGGTGATTTGTTTTGTTTTCGATTGACAATATGATGAAATGGGAGAAAGAGATTTGGATTGAGATTTAGGGATTTTGCTTTTGTTTTTATATTTTTATTTTTTAATTTTTTTAAAAGGTAATAGCATCTTGCATCTGTAGGTCTTCTGGTCTTTGGTTCAATTCTAAAAATTTTAAATTGTAGAAGTCTTTGGTTCGAGTCGGAAGATTTACAAATTATAATAATTTTTTTTTTAATCTCTGATACTTCAGTGTCAATGATTTCTAATACTTAATTTACTGACACACTAGTATCAGTAATTTCTAATATTTATTTGTTAAAAGCGGAAAATGGTGCATATGTATACAATTACTGATACTTTTTACAAAATGTCAGAAACTAAGTGTCAGCAAAGGTCATTTTTGTAGTAGTGACTTGTGGTCAAGATTACCCGGCATCTTGGTGGGAGCAACTATGAGTATTGGAGTTATAGATTGACAATATAGAATTTGTACGACACATCTCTTGATGGGTTTTCGGCACTTGATCATAAAATTCTCTGGCCAGAGTGTGTCAACATATTTAGTATGTTGAAAATGATCATTAGAGAAAACCAGTAAGTATCAAGGAACAAGATGTAATTAAATCGATTGGGCAGTTGAGATATCGATTTAATTTACGATGTGGTACAAAGGATTGAGCAGTAAATAAATCAATGTGGCTTGGGACGAATTATTATTCGAATATACAATTATGGAGGTCAGTTCCAATCTTATAGTGGAGTAGAATTGGAATTAAATGATTAGCCCTGTTTAATTACATGCTTAATTGTTGTAACCACGATTGTATGTTCCCAAATGATCCCCGGGTTAGCTCATTTAATTGACTGCACCACTACTGGATTAATAAGCAAGATAACTAGCAATTTGGGTCAAAATCATAATTATATCTTTTAGTGGGAAGCTCCATTAATATACTTATGTATAAGGGGCCTTATGTTATTTTATAAGGTGGGCCCTTATGACAAAGAAAAGTAACGTGAGTTTCATAATTCTTGGAGCCTTAGGATTTTCATTATGAGGGAGATATAAAAGGGCTTATTTTCTCCTAAACAGGAGAGGAGAGTCACTATATATATATCAGAGAAAAAGGTTTTTTCGCCACAACAATCTTAGAGAAAAATTTTCTCTTGCTAGTTTGCTTATAGTGGTGATAAAGGCGCCCACACGTCAAGTGCAGATCAATCCTGAGTCATAACCTGGAAGATCATTTGGTGACGAATCGTGATCTGAGAGCCTAAATCACATCAGCGGAAAAAACCAGATCAGATTTTCAAGATACGATTTCTAGATTACGAATTTATATATATTTTATGAGATCGGTCCTAAAAGTTTTTTTTAAAAAACTGAATTTTTCCCAACAAAGAAAACTAAGATTGAATGCAAGAGTAAAAATGATACAAGGGCGAAGAAAGTTAAATCTAGTTCAACTTTCTACAACTGTTAAATCTAGTTCAACTTCAACAATATTTTCATTTTCAAGTTCACGGACATCCTCCAATTATTAACACTATTGAGAGAAAATGTGAAATTGTTTCCCTGTTCCTTTTCAGCCATGTTTAATATCCCAAACCCTAATTAAAGTAAGTTGTAACTTGTAAAGTGTGTTAACATATGTGAAAAAAAAAAGATATAAAAAATAATATAAGGTGAACTAACTCACTACAATCTTTTCATTTATCTAATTATTATTATTATTATTATCTTTTTAGTTTCTTAACATATTTTTCGAAGTTAAGGAGGATTACAGAGTTAATTATGTATTTTTGCTCATACATATTAATTTGTTGAAGTTGATTCACTGGAAATTAATTCGCACGGCTAAAATCCACAAATTAATTCACTGAAATTGATACAAAAAACAAATGAGTGATTTTACCTCTTGTTACCAACGACCATTAACCAGTGAGGCAGCGGCCACCGGCAGGCGAGTGATGCAGCGACCAACAACGAAGCAAACCAGTGAGTGATGTAACAACCAATGACAGAGCCAAGGGGGAAGGACAGATGTGTGCAGCGTGCTCGGCTTAGGCTAGGCTTGAAGACAATGATGCTTACAGCGTGCTCAGGCGATGCAGACGGTGATAGTGGCATTATGGACTTGGGGAATTTGGCTACTAGTGAAGGTGAACTGAAAATGTGTGTGCGTGTCTATGCACTGCTGTAATTTTCTTTTTTTTTTGGGCTAGGTAGTTAGGATCTTTCTAATTTATTTTTAATTTAATATATAATTTAGCTGGATTCAAATTTTCAATTTTACATATGCACTTACATCAAGATTTAAATCCGGCTCTTTGCGGATTTTCATTGTCAGCATCTGCATTCACTTTTTTTAATATGCGAATCTGGATTTTTTTGAATCTAAATCTTCTAGATTTTTATAGATGTGGGTTGGATTTGAATTTTAGGATCCAGCTACATTGCATCAGGGGTTTGGTACCCCAGTCATTTGTCCTTTTGCTAATAGCCCTTTAGATCGTAAAGAAAGGCAGTCAATGGCTGAGATTTAACACTTGAAAAATGGGTAACCGGCTAAAGCTATTAGAGGCTCCATTTCCAATCGAAGCTGTATGGTACGAATCAATGGCGTCATCAACTCAGCGTCTCCTCTTAGCTCTCACGATATTCATGGTGTCCTCTCAATTTCAGCCTCCGGAAGGCCATGCAAAACCCTCTTCATTTCCTCTTACTTGATCCATTTCAATCCCCGTAACCCTAGCCCTAACTCCGAGAACCCCGCTGGATTCGTCACAATCTTCACCGAAATTCGCTAATTCAGCCCCCACCGTCCCTTAATCTTCCTCGACTGTCCAATTCTCCCTTCAATTGACGATCGGGAGCAGCACCTCATCCACGAGCCAAAACGCCGCGTTTTGCCTTCGAGCACGAGTTCTTCTCTCTATGCGATCGGACCAGTTGCTTTGCTTTTCGGCGTTGGGTGCCATTCGCTTACTACCGTTACCGTGTATTTGGTGTGGAGCCTCTGTGCTAATCGTCACGATTCTCGCAATTTGTATGAGGAATTCAGTGATGTTGATGATCATGATGATGATCTAAGCCCTAAGAAGATGGGATATGAGAAGATTCCAGCTAAGGAAGCTGCAAGAGATGGTGTTTTATTCTAAATAATTAATTAAGCCTAATATTTCTGTAATTGTGTACTGTGTTTTTATTTTCATTTGATGATTTCACTGCATTTATAATGTGGATTATCATTCGAACAAAGTTCTGCTTTGTGGTATGTACTTATAAAGCTGTCATATGTCTCTATGTTTACTACTTTCAGTTAAGTTCTTTAATGAGAAATAAGCTTGAGAAAATGCGTAAATGATGTTAGATTTCATATTTTGTGAGTTGTTGCACTGCATGCTGTGAGAATTGATTGTTTGCATATATGTTGGTGATGTGTCTTTGATATTGTATTTTATTTTGTGGTGTCATGTTGAGTACCTGTAAGGAGCCTTACCTTGCATGGTAGATGATGTCATTCTTTCAATTATATTCTCTCCGACATTCATCCGATTGAAGACAAATCCAACCCTGGAGATGGGTAATTTAATTTGGTATTGCATGTTGAGCATTTTTTATGGTTGGTGTATCTTGTATGGTTAATTGACACTTTGTATTTGAACGCTCAAAGTCCTTTTCGTCAAATGCATTTTTTTTTTTTCAAATTTAGGCATTCTTTGGATGCTCTGTTTCCTCAAGTGCTCCATACATGCATCAAACTGTTCGCTATTTTCCGTTAGATGGATGTGTACGGTTCAATTACCAATATTTTTCAAGCTTATTTAATGTTCTTATTTAAGATTTAAGAAATGATTTCTAATAAAAAGGATTGAAGGATCTCTAATAAAAAGGATTGTGCATGGTTCTCACTTGCTGTTGTCATTCACTTATTCTTGTGTGTTAAATCATTGATCTTTGCCATTGTCTTTTTCCTATCTATGATAATGAATTACCGTACTGTTTTGCCTGAATGACCCTGGTTATCCCCATGGTGGGAAAGACATTCTGAAAAAATGGAATCTACAAATTAAACATGCATGTGGAGTTTAGATCGTAATCTTTGTTCATAGTTTATGACTGTCCACGATACAACTCAATTTTTTTTATGGTATAATATGTGTACTTCTAAAAAATATGTATTGTTAACAATTTTTTTTCAAATATATGGATAATTTTTTTTTCGGTATATTTGTTACTAATATGTACTATTAATAATTTATCTTTTTATCAAAAAACTGTAATCTTAATAATAAAATGAAAAAATATTTATTTTTTCTAGCATTTATTGACGCTTTGAATTAACTATTTGCAAATGTTTCAGACACTATTTGGGAAATTTCATGTCAATCTTAGCCCAACCAATAGTTGCACGGTTCCAGCAAGTTGTTTCCAACCATTACTTGCATACGCGCTTCCAACAAGTTAATTACATGTGTCTTCTGAAAAAAAAAAAATAATAAACAAAACAAAATTCATTGCATGTGTTATTTTATCATACACTTATTTTTTGCAGGTGACCGGTTTGTTACCCTTGCCTCAGGTTACTCTCCTTTATACTTGTGTCTCTTCTGCAGCCGTCAGATCAAATCCAACGCTGACCTTACTAACAGACAAATGAGTGGGGCACCAAACCCTTGACGCAATGTAGTTTTGGCCTGAATTTTATTGTCTTCCCTAATTAAAGTCTAGGCGTATCCACCAATTTAAAATTTTGACTTGGAAAACATAACATTTCAATTTTTTTCCTTTTTAAAAAGAGAGAGAGAGAACAAATCAAATTTTTTGATGAAAATTAAATTAGTGAATAATGTGACATTTTCAAATTATCTGAACTGTTGAAAAAATTAAAAGAGACTTTGTTCAACTTTCATTTTGGTTTTATTCAGGATCTTTTTATCTCTAAAATAACATAAAACCAAGATATAAACTTAAATATTTTACAAATAATTTTTTAGTTAGATGCATGCTATGCACCTTCACGCATTATTCTCAAAATTGAGGTTTGACTTCCCCTTTGTGTCCAAGTGTTTGTATATATTTACTTTTGTTATTTGTATATGTTTACTTTTCTAAATTGGGATTATTTGTCAAAAATAAAAGGTGTATGAACCTATGTGTATTTTTGCCAAAATTTGGGACATGGATCAAAACCCAATCACCTGGCTTGTCTTTTGGCTCATATGTTCAACAATCAACATGATCTTATTAATTACTCTCTTAAAATTAAATTTATGGTGCGTTTACTTCATGAAATAGGAATGAGGTGGAATGAGAATGGAAATAAAAATGAGATTCTAATGTTTACTTGACAAAAATAAATGGGAATGAGAATATGTTGGAATATCATTGATATATTTACTTAGTAAAATAAATAGGAATGAGGAATGAGAATGAGAATTAATTTATTAAAATACCCATAGTATTAAATAATGTAATTTTCATTAACTTAATACATGTATAAATATTATTATAATGTATAAATATTATTATAAAAATGATATTAATTAAAAAAATAAAATTAATAATAATAATGTAATAATGACATTTAAGAAGAAGAAGAAGAATTCCTACAAATTTTGCCAATTAAATATAGATTTCATTCCCATTTCCTAAATCCTCAATAGGTATGGTCTGCATCTTATTAATTATTCTCCTAAAATTAAATTTATAGGTATGGTCGGCAATCCAACACAAGTTTATTAATATGTATGTACCAAATTCAACATCACGTTCCCAGATCTCATTTAATTTCAATTTATTGCAATAAGTTAATGTATTTTGCCAGCATGATTTAAGTAATTAAATATAATATCAAATTGATAAATAAACTATTTGTGAAGTAAAATTGCTAGATATTTTTGGACTGTCATTTAATAATGTCATCTTACATTATCAAATTTGTTTAAATATGATAAATGACCAGTCCTGATATGACCCTTCACTATGGAATGATCGTCACATACAAACATATACGCACTGAACTTTATATAATGTTGGAACGTTATTAGTAATTAATTTAATTAGCAGTAAATCAATGGTATATGAGAAGTAATTCTAATAAAGTTAAATTCTCTTATTGTTATTCTATATGAAACTCAGGTAGTGTTAGCGTCTCTTTATAAATATTGTAATTAGCAGTTGCTATTGATAGCAACTCTACTGATGTGTATTACGCTTGTTTATAAATCATATCATATGGGCAAAGTGGTGGAGAGCCCACATTAATGTTTCACAAAGGGGACAAGATGCTTGTGCGTGCACCATCGAGGGAAATTTACGTAACTATCCCAAAAACTTTTGGATTCCTTAAAATTAATTTAACTTTTTTTTATCATAACTAAATAATTATAAATTTTTTAGATAAATTTATCATCGTAACTCTCAACAAATTATCAAATTAATAACATTCTCAACAAATTATTAAACTTCACCACTTTCAATAAAGCATCAAATTCATGAAAAACATTTAGTTATGCATAATTAATAAAAATTAGAATGCAAGAAGTTAATATTAGTGTTTATTCTTACACAACGTAGATTTTTCAATAGAGTGATGATACAACCACAACTTTTGTGCAAATTTATTTTGTATAAACTGATTTGGTATTAACTTATTGGTTGAATAAAAATATAAAATAATAAAAATAAATTATGTGGACTAAAAAATATTTAATCCAACCTATTTAATCATGTCACATCAATTTATATAAAAAAATTATATAATAGTTTGTAGCTATATTATTGCTTTTTTCAATATATTAAGTTGTTGTTTTGTTAGAAATGTGTAAATGTTATTTTTTCCATTAATAAAACAATGAGGGTTCATAGAATATTTCGTTTGAATTGATAGATTAAAAAAATCAAAACAACCAAAATGAAATTAGAGAAGAAACTAAGAAAATGTGTGATAGGTTCGTGTTGCACATATTTATGTGTGACCGGTACATTTTTACATAATCATGTTTTGAAGCTTCTAATAATTTTTTTTAATCTTTTGAGTTTATCGGGAGTCAATCGTACTTAAAGTGTGCCTTTGATAGGTTGTGGAAGAGTTGGCAAATGATCGTAAGAATAGAGCTTTTTTGTTTGGAAAGACTCTTACATTTAATTAGTTTCTTTTAACTCCAAACCTAATGTATATAATACATTCTTTAGCTATGTATTAGATGTGTGCTACATTTAAAAGAAAAAAAATGAAAGAAATCATATTTAGGTAATTGTAATGGTTCTATCAAATTGGCCAACAGTCACCTTTCTCCCAATTTGGCAGAATCATTGTAATTGCCACATAAATTATCTTCTTTTTCTTTTTTCAATTTTTGAAGTTGGGTAACATGCATGATCATTGATAGACGATAGGTGCCTATCATCCATCCCCAGAGTGGCAGATTACAATTATCCTTACTCTACTTTCTCATTTTATCATTCTATCAAATAAAGAAAAATTTGAAGCAAATGTTTGGAAATGAAAACCACATGTATCAGTTATGATGACATTGATAGCAAACATTTGTCAATTTTCATACTAAATACAATCCTAATTCTCATTTATTAAAAAAATACACACAAATAGCTAATTGAACAAGAAGTTTATGGTTAGTTATGATGGAAAAGTTAGAGAAGTTAATTTTGAAAAATAGGAAAGTTTTATGGTCAGTTTTGTCAATTTTCCTACCATTGATGATCAGGACCATATGATTAGTACTTTTTCTTCCGTCCAAAAAATGTTAACTAATGTCTATAAAAGTAATGACATAGTCACAAACTCTTGTATAAACTTATTTTGTATAAACTGATGTAGCATGATAAAATTAGTTAAATTAAATATCTCTTGACCCACATAATTTATTTCTATTATTTTATATTTTCATTCAATCAATGAATTAATGCCACATCAGTTTGTACAAGAGTTTGTACATGTATCATCACTCAAAATAAATTACCTGTACTTTTTGAGTTTCAACTTGCCACATTTTGATTATTGTCTTATTTAGATAGGTCATGCATTTTTCAGAAAAAGGTAAATTTCATATTACTCCTTCATGGATTCCCTATCTTCCAATCACTTCTCATACTTCTAAAAGTTTAGATTACCTCATTTTTGTTCCAAAAAAAAAAAGGAAAAAAGGGGATGGGCATACAATTTTTTTTTTTTTTGGGTCTTCTTAACAAAATAATAGGGTACATTGAGGTTTTTAAGGGTAAGGAGGATAATTGAAAAATAATTAATTTATGAGCAGTGTAATTCAAAATTAACCGTTTAAAAAATTCTCTGAAACACCCCGATCATTACTTTTATAATTATTAGCTCCAACTTTTTAAAGGTAAAATAGTAATTTTTATTATATAACTTAAAATCAGAAGCAATAGGTAAATATATATATAGATATAGATACACACACACACATACTTTTTAGATAACTTTTATAAACACAGAAAGAAATAGAAAATTGACTCAAAATATAGGGATTTCAAGAACATTTATGCTTCATTTTTCTCACTCGTCAGTATCTTTTTAACATGATAATTCATATGATCAATAATTTATATATATGCATGCATTCATATACTCTTTGTAACTGAAATTTATGCTATAGAAGAAGCTATGGTACCACTTTTTGAGACTAAGCTGGCGAAGGCTAGGGTTTCTCACAGGTGTGTTTGCAGCAACAATTTTGTGGGAATTTGTTTGATATTGATTTATAGATGGTAAACATTCCAAGAGAAGAAAGAGGGGGAAGAAGGAGATGGGTTTGGATTGGCATTTTCATGGCTGAATTTTTTCTTAGTTTGTTCTGGATCATCACTTAGTTTGTTCGTTGGAATGTAAAACACCATTTGCCTTTCAAAGACAGACTCTCCCTAAGGTTAGCTCTCTATCTATATATAGAATATATCTGAGTGCAAAACAATTTTAATTTCAGTAACGAAACTAACCAGACGATAACTTATTATACTTGTAAGTGCTAATAAATTTATTGGGATTCAGAGGAGCTTTTATATTTATGTATTCCATTTTAAAAAAAAAAAAGTGGGGTGGCCTTTGCTCAAATTAATTTTTTTATTTCTTATATCTCCAAGATTCGAACTCAAGTGATTAGCTAAATAAAATTGTTTGAAAATCACTTAGTCAAATTTGTGGAACGAGTTCAAATAAGTTGCATGCATGAAGTAAAAGTTTAAGTAATAATGAATCCAAACATCCAGTTTAATTGCAATAGATTTGTATGCCTTTCGGGATGTCTAAATGATATTTTTAAAAAAAATTATAATTAGTATAAAACTTTTTCTAGACGCTTGGCTGTATTAGTTCAAAAAGAGCTTGCAATTTTTTTTTTTTTTTTAAAAGTAAAGACCACGATGCCAAGTTTGTAAGAAATTCATTATTCATGCTTATTTTGGACAGCGCACCAAAAAACAATGTATACTAATAAAAGAACTAATTAATATGGAGCCTAAAAACTCTTTTTAATTTGGTCATATGATGAGGCTTGGGGTCTTAAGGCGAAAAAAAAAGTTCGAAAGGACAAAAAGATTGTAAGGGTCTAAAATGACATTTATCTAATTTTTAAGTAAATTTTATAGTTTCTATCTTGGATGAGATATTTTCACCCACTACTTTTGTAAATCCACCCTATTTTTTAAAAATAATTACAATAAGTTCATGGTATTCTAAAAAATATAAATTAGTAAAAGTTTTATACAGTTAATCAATTAAATCCTTCTATTAATTTTTTCTTAGGTTCTTTGACCATTTTTTATCATAAATTTTAATATAAATTTTATTTTACTATTTTATTATTATGATATAAAAAACAAAATTATGCTCATAAAACATGAGTTATTGTATCTAATAATTTAGGTATTTAATTTTGCAACTTATAATCTAATATTTTTAAATCAAATCTAATTATTATTTCACTACCATTACATGTAAATGACATAAATTTGACAGTTTAATAATTTATATAAGAAAGACATTATGTTAATTTAATTAAAAAATAATAATCATATTAATAAAATAGTATGAGAAACAATGAGTTTGGATCAAATTAGAAAAATATTAAAGTTAAAGTAAATTCTTGATAATTTTATTTTATAAGGGTAAAATAGTCAATTTAAACTTATGCCAAAACAATCTTCCTAATCAAATATACTAAAAAAATCTAAGTCACAAAAAAAGTGAATTAAGATTTAAGATAGATTTAACTAGTTAATTCTTTCATATTTATTGGTTTTACAGAATGGCTCTCTCAGCTTTGTTGTTTATGTATTGTGGCGCTCGCTTAATCAAAATCCTGAATAGCTGTTCCACCACTGCTTGAAATCTTGTCCATACTCGCTACGCTTATTAATTTACTGTAAAACAAATGCACATTTTCTAATTTTTCCCTGGCCCCGTCATTATATTAATTATTTGAACAGTTATTGCAGCGGATTTTTATGTTGGTTTTCAAGATTTGATCATTTGATTCAATCTCTCTCCCTCTTTTTTTTTTTTTTTTTTGTTTTAAAGATAGTGTATAATTGATTTATGATTACAAGGTTTTTGGTAGTACAGACATGAAGAGAAGTAACCGGAAGTTGACATTTTCGTGTGCACAGCGGATCCAATCTCAGAGCCACCAATGATGGTGATTAGTACAGTCTTACCCGTCATGTCATATAAGTATCCACCGGAAAATTTGAGTGTTTATTTTTCCGATGTTGCTGGTTCAGAATTCACATTTTACGCTCTATTAGAGGCCTCTCTTTTCTCGAAGAATTGGATACCGTTCTGCAAAAAATTCAATGTTGAACCAAGGTCACCAGAAGCCTGTTTTGCTAAGAAACTTAATGAAAAAGATACCACTCATGCTCAAGAGTGGCTAACGATCAAGGTAAGAGAGTTTCTAATTAAGGATCTTCAATAGTGTTACAGCTAAGAACAAGTTAAAAAATTAAAAAAAGCCACATATTTTAATATACTATAGGACAAAATATACAATACTATATTTTTTGGTCTTTTAGTTTGTCTTAAATTTAATACTATCAAGATTCTTTATTGAAAAATTATTCTATAATGAATAGATCTTGCGTACTTGCTTTGTACTAAGAAATATTTCAAAATTCCCATGCCATAAGTGAAAACATTAACACACCTCCATAATTTAATAGATTTTGTTAACTTAACAATTGATATGTTTTGACTAACAGAAATGCTGCTGAGTTAACTATTTGTAACTTATATCAACCTAAAATAAAATTTTTTACATGACTCAATTGCTGCTTTTCAAACAATTAAAGGGTTATGAAAAACTATTTTCGGATTGACCGTAAATTACATACAATGACAGCTTTCTTGAAAGTTATAATTATATAGAAAAGATGGATTAATCCTTAAAAAAAAATTCACTGTCTATCGTCGTAATTTGGGTAAAAAAGTAATTCCAAAATAACGGATCCCCCCCCCCCCCGGCCAAAAAAAAAAAAGAAAGCCAAATTTAAAGAAACAATACCAAGACATGAAAAGCCGTATTGAATCAGCCATTACAAAGGGCAGCATTTCGAAAGAAATAAGGAATCAACACAAGGGATTCTCTGAAGGGAATTGTAAAGTAACGAAGCAGGATCATCAGTCAATTGTACAGGTAATAATACACTTCTGATATCCTGATGAAATTTTGGAAACACTTTACTATTAATGATTGTTAATTTTTTTTTAATATGTGGCTAATTTTCAGTAATAATTGATGGGAGAGACACAAATGCAGTAGATAAAGAGGGGTGTCAATTGCCAACATTAACACATGGCACGAGAAAAAAGGTCCGTCCCTCATAACTTCAAAGCTGGAGCCATGAATGCACTGGTATTTAGATAACTAACTTCAAAGACACCACTAGTTAATTTAATGATAACAGGAAGTTGATAAGTACTTGCAATCTTTTTTTCCCAAATTCTACTTTTGTATGTAGATAAGGGTATCATCAGTGATAAGCGATGGACCTGTGATTCTCAATCTAGACTGTGACATGTACGCAAACGATGGAGACGCAGTAAGAGAAGCCTTGTGCTTTTTCATGGATGAAAAAAGAGGACACGAAATTGCTTTTGTGCAGCATCCACAACGTTTTGACAATACCTTGAAACACGATCTCTATGCGAATTCTTATCTTGTAGTCAATCAGGTATTCGTTGGCAAAAAGTTAACCTTAATTTGTTTCTTTTTTCTCTCATAATGATGTTGATGTATATATGAAGGTCGAGTTAGCCGGGATTGGCAGCTATGGTGCAGCCTTGTACTATATATATATATATAGTAATTTTCTGATCCGAGATCTTTTAAGTGTAGTAAAAATTCGGGAAACCTTTAAAACCGCGGAGTTTTAAATGCTTATAACTTGAAACGCTTAAACCGTACGGTTTATATATTTTTCCTAACGTTCCTGCACTTTATAATTTCGGATTAGAACATTCATATATATATATATATATATATAAGTCTAACATTCATACATACATACATATGTGTGTATGTATAAGTCTAACATGGATTTACGATCTTGTAAATTAATTTTTATAACATTGTAAGCTGATTTATGACATAAATCTGTCTCAAAGTTTAATTCTGAATTTAATAAACAATAAAGATGGTGATCTCCAATACTTACTTCAACAATCACATAGATTAATTTCACAACTAGTGCACAGGATTTTTTTAAACTATTATACCCATTTTCTAACTATTAGAACTTTTAAATAAAAAATGGATTAGATACGTATTAATAAATTAAATATTGTGCTTCATTCGCTTATGTCGTTGGAATCAAAATTTGTATACCACAATAATTTCTTTATCTTTTCGAATCAACATGTTTATTCCCATATGTCATGCATGGTAAATATTAAACTTTGCAATAAGGTGTTTGGAAGCAAAGAAAATCAGAGGAAAAATAAATGGAAACTTCTAGATTGATTAAGAAAATGATCGAATACAGAAATGAGCTTATTTAGCTTAATTTATAGTTGTTAACTTCTACTAGCTGCTTTTCTAACTAATAACAAATTAGATTTAGTTCAGTTTATTAGCATTTGCCACGTGGCAAGTGGTTATAACAGTGTTCATGCATAGTATTCCTCTTGGCACGTCAGCTTTACTTTGACACATCAGCATCAGCATGCACCAGCTGCTCTGCTTACTTCACACGTGCTTCAGCACACTCCACCTACTCTTCTGGGCTTGCTCAGCTGCAACCATATCTTTAACAGTAAATGAATTTAATTATATATTCTTGTTTAGAAGAAGTGCTGAAGAAGAAGAAGCGATGGAGCCACTCTTTGAGACTCAAAAGGAATCAGCAAAGGCTAAGTTTTTCCACAGGGTGTTTGCAGCAACAGTTTTTGTGGGAATCTGTTTGATATTGAATTACAGGTTGGTGAATTTTCCAAGAGATGGAGAAGGAGGAGGAGGAGGAAGAAGAGGGGCTTGGATTGGAATTTTCATGGCAGAATTTTTTCTCAGTTTGTTCTGGATCATCTCGCAGTCTGTTCGTTGGAACGTTAAGCATAATTTGCCTTTCAAAGACAGACTCTCACTGAGGTTAATTTAATTACTCCCTAATCTTTATCAATGGTTAGTTTGCAGTTCACATTATTGCTTTGGGTGTCAAATTTATAACGGCAAACATCAACATACGTGATCTTCGAAGTGTCCAAAACTCTTATTAAATGCTTCTAGTCGTTTGGTCATCTAAAGAGAAAATAAATAAACCTCAGACAGAAACTATATCTTCATATAAGGTGTAACAAAAAGTTGTAAACTCTTCATTGTAGGTGATATTTTTAACGTAATTAATTTATGCCTTGTAAATTTTTTGATATGATAGATATGAAGAAAAGTTACCAGGCGTTGACATCTTCGTGTGCACCGCGGATCCAATCTTAGAGCCACCAACAATGGTGATTAGTACTGTCTTATCCGTCATGTCGTATAACTATACACCGGAGAAATTAAGTGTTTATTTGTCTGATGATGCTGGTTCAGAATTCACATTTTATGCTTTGCTAGAGGCCTCTCATTTCTCCAAGTATTGGATACCCTTTTGCAAAAAATACAACGTTCAGCCAAGGTCACCAGAAGCTTATTTTTCTCAGAAATTTGATGCGAAAGACACAACTTTTACTCAAGACTTGTTAGCTATTAAGGTATAGAAAGTGAACATTAATTCGGATTATAAATTATGTGAAGCCTAGACACTTGTTTGGTAACATAACTTATTGAATTCATTTTTTTTTAATTGGAAGAAACAATATGAAGAAATGAAAAACCAGATCGAATCAGCAACTGAAAAGAGTAGCATTTCCGAAGAAATAAGGAGTCAACACAAAGGGTTCTTGGAATGGAATCATAAAGTATCGAAGCAGAATCATCAGCCTATTGTTCAGGTAATTAATAACGTAGTTTTACCGTGATGCAATTTATTTGAACAAATTTTATATGTTATTTTATTTATTCATTTTTATGTTTGTGGTTAATTTTTAGATAATAATAGGTGGAAGGGACAAAAATGCTGTAGATAATGAAGGATGCCAATTGCCAACATTGGTCTATATGGCACGAGAGAAAAGGCCAGAATGCCCTCATAACTTCAAGGCTGGAGCCATGAATGCACTGGTATGTAATTAACTCCAACAAAGGTGCCATTAATTTATTGATTATGATAAAGTGCATTAATTTACTTAGAAATTATTATTTTTATTTTTATTAATATTATTATTTTAATTTTCGTATGCAGATAAGAGTGTCATCAGAGATAAGCAATGGATCCATAATTCTCAATCTGGACTGCGACATGTACGCAAATGATGCAGATGCAATAAGAGAAGCCTTGTGTTTCTTCATGGATGAAAAAAGAGGACATGAAATTGCTTTTGTGCAGCATCCACAATGTTTTGACATAATCAGCAAAAATGATCTGTCTGGCCATTATAATCTAGTAGAGAATCAGGTATATATCTGCAAAAATTAGTACTTTGCACATTAGCACTAAACTTTAATTAATTCTTTTTTCATTTTTTCCATATCATAATCTTGATGATTCTGAAGGTTGAGCTTGCCGGGCTTGGTGGCTACGATGCAGCTATGTACTGTGGCACCGCATGCTTCCATCGAAGAGATAGCCTCTCCGGAGCAAAGTACTCTTATGATTGTAGGAATATTAATGAGGCCAGAAATAAGGATAAAAGAAGTGTTTATGAATTGGAAAAGGCCTCAAAAGTTCTTGCCAGTTGTAGTTATGAGAGGGGCACTCAATGGGGCAAAGAGGTCTTGCTCTCACCCTTTTATCAATTCTAGTCATGAAATTACTCATGTTTTTTGTGCTAAGATAACTCAAACGTAATATTTGTAACGTTAGTTTTCAAGAACTGATCGTAATTATGGATTTTGCAGTTGGGATTGGTATATGGGTATGCAGTAGAAGATGTAGTTACTGGGTTGACAATCCAATGCAGAGGTTGGAAATCAATGCATTATAATCCAGAGAGACCGGCCTTTTTGGGTTTGGCTCCCGTCACTTTAGACAATTCTCTTGTTCAAATCAAGAGATGGTCCGAGGGAATGTTTCAGATATTTTTCTCAAAGTATTGCCCCTTCATTTATGGTTACGGAAAGATCAAACTTGGTGCGCAAATGGGTTACTGCAATCATCTTTTATGGGCTCCACTTTCCTTGCCCACTCTGTTTTATGTGATCGTTCCTCCTATTTGCTTGCTGCATGGCATTTCCTTATTTCCCAAGGTATGTTTTCACATTTCAAATTTTTTGCTCAAGCCCGACTTTTAGCACGCAAGAAAGTTTTATTTCTTGATAAAATCTATTGGGATGGTTCAAAACTGAACTTAAATAAATCCATGTGTCACAGGTGACAAGCCTATGGTTTATACCATTTGCATATGTTTTCACTACAAAGATTGTGTATAGTATTTATGAGTCAATGAGTTGCGGCTACACACTCCAATCCTGGTGGAACTTTCAGAGAATGCAGATCGTCCGAAGGGCAACTGCGTTCTTTTTCGGGTTTGCGGACGTAATTATCCAGCAACTGGGACTATCCCAAACGGCATTTGCTATCACTGCCAAGGTGGTGACAGAGGATGTGTTAAAGAGATACGAGCAAGAAATAATGGAGTTTGGAAGCTCGTCTGTCATGTTCACGATTATTGCAACACTTGCAATGCTCAATCTTCTCAGCTTAATTGGAGGATTAATCAACACCATTTTCCTAGATTTCGGAGCTTTGCAGAATTTGATCTCTCAGATTATTCTTTGTGGTTTAACGATTTTGGTCAATGTTCCAATTTATGAAGCTTTATTCCTCCGCAGGGACAAGGGCTGCTTACCGTTTTCTGTCATGTTGAAGTCTGTTGTTTTCGCTTCATTGGCTTGCCTACTGCCCTATAAGTAACATGGGATGATGTGTTTAATTTGTTACAGCTTTTACTTGGCAGTAGTAAAGCTGCAAAGAAATTTCAGTTTTCGTCGTTCCACTTTTTTTTTTTTTTTAATTGTTCCAGAAATTCTTTTATAAACAATAGGACCTCAATAAATAAGCTGCTTTGATAAATTGATAAATTGGCAGCGTGCTTTAAATAATTTTTTTTTCAGGTTCTGTTTTGGGGTCAACGAACTAATCGAGTATTCAATAAATAAACAAAACAGCAACTGAAAGAATTTTCTTTTTGTTATTTGGGGTGCCATTGGTATTACATTTTAGATTTTGTTTGCTGCAATTGTAAAACAATAAAAGCTGTAAGGGTTGATTTTGATTTACCCCATCTAGAACATCAATTTTTAATCCATCTTGAAAAATTCTGCCAACATCATGAAAGTAAATTGAGGATTATCGATCTCAGGAGGGGTCAATAAAAAGAATCAGGATTCTCTCTTGATCTGATCTCTTCCTTAGCAAAAATACATGTGGTAATTGGTAGTTAATAAATAAATAAAATAAAGAAGTTAAATCCTATCCATACACTACCAATTAAATACACGTGGCACAAGATCTTTATTTTTCACAAGTGATCATTTTCTTTCATTTCTAATTCTTATTTCTTCAGATTTCGTGATTAAATTAAAAAGATTCAATCTGGATTTGTTGGCTTTCATAGTTGACTTTGTAATTAATTAACCTTAAATCTTTTATTGATAACAACCATATTGAAGCTTATAAAAAAAAAAATCACATTGAAGGAGTCAAGTCCCATCGTCACATTGAGGAGAAATTTTAGAATGTTTCTAAGATTAAAAAAAAAAAAAGAAATTATAATCAGAGGTATCGTATTAACTATATAATAAATAAATTATGTTTTAAAATGTACATATTTATTTTAAAAGACCATTAGGCAAGTAGTGGTTATTTTAAATTTAATTACACATATCATACATGCATTAGTTAATTGTATTACCTTTATAGTGTGCTCACTTGAGGGTTAAGGGAATGAGAATGAAGGAATAGAAATAAAACTCATTTTTACTTGGTAAAATATAATTTAGAAATGAGAAGAAAATGTATGAGTCCCATACAATTTGAGAATAAGGAAAGGAAATCACATTCCCATGGGGAGTTGGGAATGGAGATTCTCATTTCCTGAACTGACTTTTGTATCCTTATAATTTTTTTATATTTTTCGAATTACCCTCGTTCAAATCACAATTAATTTTATTATTTTAAATATCATTATTACTATTACTAAATTTTATTATCTTTATTATTTTAGTTATTATTATTATTATTATTATTATTATTATTCTCATTATTAGCATTTATTATTATTATTAATTTTATTTTTAATTAATATCATTTTTATAGTAATATTTATACATGTATCTAGTTAATGAAAATTATATTATTTAATATTTGGGTATTTTGGTGGATTGATTTTTATTCTCATTCCTTATTTTCATTTATTTGTCAAGTAAACACATAAATAGTATTCCAGCACATTCTCATTCTCATTTATTTTTGCCAAGTAAACATTGAAATCTCATTCTCATTCCGACCCATTTTCATTCCCAACCCATTTCCATTCCATCTCATTTTCATTTCAGGAAGTAAAATCATTATTATTATTGTAACTAGAGTTTTGGTTATTGTAACTAGTTACAAAAATTATTATTGTAACTAGAGTTTAGGTTACAACTGCTTAATTTTTTTTTTCTCAGATTATGGTAGTCCAATAAATTTGATAATATATGTACTTATTTTTTTAAAAATAAAATCATATCTGTATCATGTTGGAAAACTGATTGGGTAAAGTAGACACGCAAATAAAGTGAAATTAAGAAATAATGAGACAACAGAATCACAAAGGACACCAGAAATTATGTGGTTAGGCTTTTAACATACGTCAACAGGCAAAGACAGAAGAAAAATACTTTACTAGTGATAAGGAGTTACAAATATTATGGTATTTAGTCTTACTACCCAAAACCCCAATACACCAAAACTCTCAAAACACTAAAACAAGAGCTTTTATTATTTAAGCTCTATAAAACTCTCTACTTTGCAGAAATTGTTTCTCACACTAGAATGAATTTGCTCATTCTTTTCATTTCTATTTATAGGGAAAGTTTTGGCACTATTCATCAATTATATATATATATTCTTTTCCTTCATCGGCCTGATTCTATTTTTTCTTCCCTCTTCTTCTTTTTCCTTTTTTTCTTTTGCCTTTTCGGTGGGGTATTGAGTAGTTGGCCACTGCTCACTGTTTTTTGACATTCTCTCACTTAGAGATTAAATTGGGAACCAATTAATCTTCACACCACTTAGAGATTAAATTGGGAACCAATCAATCTTCACATCATCCTTTCTGCTTTGTCATGGTCATGTTGCTTACGTTTCTGCAAGACCACAAGAGGACCTACTCCAGACAAACTTGTCAGCATTAATCAATTTAGTTAAAATATTTGCTAGGTTCTCCTTGGTATGGATTTTCTGCAAATCTACATTTCTGTCTTCTACTACTTCTCGAATGAAGTGATATTGAACCCTTATGTGCTTTGTCTTGGAATGACCCAAGAGGACAGAAGCTCCAGTATTAAGGGTACCTCGAGGGCGAAGCCCTCAACAGGCTACCCCGCATAATCGGGGGTACAACCCTCCGGGTATCTCACGGGTACCCCTACCTCCAAGACCGCCAGCACCGGAACAGCGAGAACCACCACATAAGCCTCGGTACGAGACGTACCATCCGTTGAACCGGTCCCTAGAGCAGATCTTTTATCAGATCCGAGATAGTGGCCTTCTCCGTCTGCCCAAGCCGATGAATAGGTACCTCAACATGAGGCGCAGCCTGAAATATTGCGAATTCCACGAAGACTTTGGTCATAGCACAACTGAGTAAGGTACTCTGACTATCACAAAACACAGTAATTTTCTTTTGTTTGTACCCTAGCTCCTCCATTAACCTTTGTATCCAAATAGCTTTCTTACAAGCTTGTGTAGCTGCCATGTATTCTACTTCGATTGTAGATAAGGCCACAATGGTCTACAGTTTTGAAACCAAACTTATAGCTGCTCTCGTAAATATAAACACATAGCCAGTAGTGGATTTTTCTTTATCAAGGTCTCCTACAAAATTTGAATCCACATAGCCCCTGACAGTAAATTCTGATCCTCCAACATAATGCAACATCTGAGGTTCCTCTAATATATCTCAAAATTCTCTTCACAGCTTTCCAATGCTCTCCACTAGGATTTGCCATGTATCGACTAACTGCTCCCGCTGCTTATGCAATGTCTAGTACATATCATAGCAAACTTTAAGCTTCTTATTGCTGATGCATCCATTACCCGAGACCTCTTCTTCCTCTTTACTTCATTACCAGGACACATACTTGAGGATAATTTAAAATGAACATGAAGTATGATAGAAATTGGCTTACAATCGTACATGTTGAAGTGTCGCAAGATTTTCTTTAAGTCTGAGAAAGCTAAATCTTCTTATTATTTTGGTGTCAATAAATTTGCATCCATAGAATCTTGTTTGTTGGTCCTAAGTTCTTCATTTCAAACTCCCCAGCCAATTGTGCATTCAATTCTTGAATTCGATCTTTATTGGGGCTTGCTACCAATATGTCATCCACGTACAACAGTAAAATGATGAAATCATTATCTTCAAACCTCTTGTAATATGCACAATGATCTGAACTGAGTCTATTGTATCCAAGGCTCATGATGAAGGAATCAAATCTTTTATATTAACACCTCGGTGCCTGTTTGAGACCATATAGAGGTTTGCTCAATCTGCAAACCAAGTTCTCCTTTTCCTTTTCAACAAAACCTTCTAGTTGGAGCATATAAATTTTTTCTTCAAGCTCTCGATGAAGAAATATCGTTTTTACATCTAACTGCTCTAGATGTAGGCTAAATGTAGCATACATTGCCAAGACTATTCTGACTGTCGTGAGTCGAGCTACTGGAGAAAATATTTCGTTGAAGTCAATACATTCTTTTTGAGCATATCATTTCACTAACAATCTTGCACGATACCACTCTACTTAGTCATTGCCATCACGTTTGATCTTGTAAACCCATTCGTTTCTAATGGCTTTTCTTCAATGTGGTAGTGGTACAAGTTCTTATATCTTGTTTTTGTGTAGAGCTTCAATTTTTTTATGCATTGCTGTCGTCCATAAAGCAAAATCTGAGTTGTTTAAAATTTCATGGAAAGTTGATGGCTCTCTATCCTTTGTTAAAAGATAGTATGCAACATTGATCTCTATGACATAATCTGAGTGACATGCTGGCGATCGTCTCTCATGAGTTGACCAACAAACTTCTGGAGCCTCAGACTATACTGGATCTTGTTCTTCGAGATCTGAAGCTACTTCAGAAGAATCTGAATCTTCTCTACATATACCCGTACAATCTTTGACTTTTCTTTTATAGTGCTATCATCACTATCTCTCCTTTACAGTTGATCTTGTATAAAGATAACATCTCTACTGATGAAGATTTTATGGGCAATGAGATCCCACAGACAATACCCCTTCACTCCATCAGTATATCCTAAGAAAATATATCTTTTAGATTTTGGATCTAGCTTTGTTCTTTATTGGGAATTGAACATCACGTACACATGACATTCAAATGCATGTAAATGAGAGTAATCTACTGGCTTTTCAGTCTACATCTCCATCAGAGTCTTCAACCCAATTGTTGTAGATGGCTATCGATTTACTACATAACAAGCAGATTTGGCTCATTCTGCCCAGAATGAATTAGGCAGACCCACAGTCCTCAACATAGCTTTTACTCTTTGAGTAATAGTCTTATTTATCTACTCCGCCACTCCATTTTGTTGAAGAGTGTATGCCATTGTGAACTGCCTCTGAATACCTTCTTACTTACAGAAAATAAGAAACTCGCTACATGTATACCCTCTACCGTTATCTGTCCTCAAGCACTTGATCATTTTCCTGGATTCAAGTTCAACCCACGCTTTATACTATTTGAACACTAAAAATACATCTGATTTTTTCTTGATTGGATACGCCTAACATCTCCTAGAATAATAATTAATAAAAGTCACCAAGTACTTTACACCTCCCATGGACATATCCGGCAATTCCCAAACATCAGAATAAACCAAGTCTAAAATATATTTACCTATGGCAGTAGATCTGCTGAACTTCAATCTATGTTACTTACTTATAACAAAACGTTCGCAAAACAGTAAGTTCACCGATTTGAGCCGAGGAAGTAATTTTCGTGAGAGAGAATCTTCAAACCTTGTTCTGACATGTGGCTGAGTTTGAGGTGTCATATCATCATTAATTCTTCTCATTTGATGCGACACACGCATCAGCTTTCTATAGTGTTTTCTCTTTAAGCATGAACAGATTAGCACCGATTTTTTCTGCCTTCATCAATAAAAGCGCACCTCTAGTAATCATTATGGTCGCATTTTCAACATGAGTTTTACATCCATGACTATTTATTTGTCCCAAAGATAATAGACTTTTTTTACAGGCTGTTCACATGTCGTACCTCCTCAATTATGTGAATCGTACCATCAAATATTTTTATTTTAATAGTACCAATGCCAGCGATCTCCAGGGCATGATCATCTTTCATATATACAGATTCTCCTGAGATAGGTTCATATGTGTGGAACCATTCTCTCTGAGAGGTCATTTGCTAAATAGCTCCTGAGTCTATGAGCTAAACGTTAGATAGTCATTTTCTGCCTTCTGAAACAGTTGTTGCCTTGCTGTAAAGTATTTCACCATCATCTGAGGTACTTGCTACACACCCCTGAGCATTTGATGACTTAGGTTCTTTACCTTATCTTCTCTTTTAGTTATTACAACACTCTTTCTTGACGTGCCCTTTCTTGCCACAGTTGTATCATTTAACATTGTTCTTACTTTTGGATTTTAATCTATTATAATTATGCTCCAACTGGGGTCGCGTTTTATTGATCTCTCTCTCGTTACCGATAACACTTTTGCTTGTTGTGAACTCACTTGTCTGTCTTCCTTACTTTTCCGCCTGCCCTTCTTATTTAATACGGAGGCTGCAACATCGTCGAAAATTAGACTTTCCACTGGATTAATGTTCTTCAGGTTGATGATGAGTTGATCATACAAATATGATAGACTTTGAAGTAGAAGCTCTGCACATTCATTTTATTTTATTTTATGACCCAACGTTATGAGTTGTGAAAATAGAGTCTTCAAGGTGTCGATATGATCGGTCACTGATGTAGATTCCGGCATTCGAAAAGTATAGTCTCTTTTTTAAGAAAATCTTCTTGTACAGTGACTTGGCCTCATATAATTTTGTGAAAGCATCTCATATTTCATTTGCTGTCTTTTTCTCCGCCACACGTACAACACCCTATCTGCAAGTACCAAGTGTAGATTAGCAATGGCATTGGCTGTCCATCTCATTCCAATTGTTATCAGTGATTTCTGCAGGCCTTTCCCCAATTGCCTTTAAGCAATTATTTTTCCTTAAAATTGCTCGCATCTTCATTTTCCACAACGAGAAATTATTCCATTGAATAATTGTCAGTATATGTCGCACACCAGGAAAATTCCCAAGAAAGACTGAAGAGGTCACAACGGTTCCATTTAAAACCCAGACTCCGTAGGCTCTTATCGCTTTTGTGACAGAACTTTTCTAGACATGTACAAAACCACACAGTTACTCCACTCACACCATTATTCCTTGCTTTGCACTACAAAATTCTTGAATTGCTCTCACCATTTCCCGTGAATAGTACTGTATGTATGAACAGTGCCGTATACATGAACAATATCATATTGTAAATGATGGTTGTCGAAGCCAGCAAAAATAAATACCTACTCTAAATAAATTGTGTATAGTGATTGAGCAGGGTCGTGTCCACAGAGATTGAAAATTATTTAAATCCTTTCAAAATATAAAATGCAAAGTAGGGGAGATTGTTGACAAAATTTAAAATCAAATTAAAAATAACAAGAATGCAAATTAAAATTGTAATTCAAATTGGAAAAAGCTCTGGTTGAAGGAATTAACTCAGCTTGATTCGACTACTGATCATTGATCTAAATATAAATCATTATTGCTTATGAATAGACTGGTTATAGCTACTGAGACTCTCTAATAACCAATCTCTCCATAACTAGTCGATAACCAAGGTACGACCATTAATTATTTCCCTAATCAATAGACAACCCAAGATACGATCATAGGATTTAATCAATTGACAGCCTGAAAAACCAGAGAGACCCAAATCCTAATTAACAAACGCATACGATGGTTCATTTAAATTAGATTGTTTATTCTCATAGCACAACTCACTGCTATGCTATTTGTCACAAACATTAAAATCTTCATACGATGAATCCTTTAATTGACAATAGATTAAGTTGGTAATTAAATAGTGGCCATTATCTAATTAACAAACATAATCATGACAATAATTCAGAGAATAAACAAATACCCAAAAAGCAATAAAACAATTAAAGCATAAGAAAGATCTCACAGTAATGATGAATCAAAGCTTTATTAACCTCCAACCAGAAAAATAAATTTAATTCCTCATAGAGAGAATAGAAAAATTTAGATCTAGGGTTTTTTTTCTTTTCCTTGATGATCCCCTTCTCTTTGTGTTTCAATCCCTTTTGTATTTTAGAGTTTTTCTAAAAATAGAATACTAAAATCTAAAATATTCTCTAAATTCGGAATTACAAAAATAACCCAAAAAGGTGAAACACGTTAAAATAAAAACTGCAAGTTCTCCGTTGACAGCACGCGCCCACGCCTTATCAACAAAGTTCTTCTGAAATTCATAATTCCTCCATGAAAATAATCATCCTCAAACATCATCTTCTAGCTCAATTTTAGCACCAATCAATAGAATTGCACCTACAAAATAAAACACAAATAAATCACTATTATTAAGTGCAAAACATTGATATTAAAGGGAGTAAACAATACAAAATTAGTGCATAAATTACACTCTAACAGTAAACAATACCGGATTGCAAACAGTACCGTATATGCAAACAGTACTCCCGCCTTTAAAAATACAATCGATAGCTCTGATACCACTGTTGAGAAATTGATTGGGTGAAGCAAATACACAACTAAAGTGAAATTAAGAAATAATAAGACATTGGACTGGGACAAGTTCGTGTATGCTTACTTGTCAGGTGAATACATGAATGTATGAAAATATTTTACTAGTGAAAATGAATTACAAATATTGTGATATTTTGTCTCATTACTCAAAACCCTAATGCACCTAAACTCTCAAAACACTAAAAATTATTTTTATTATTTTATTATTTTTTTTCTTTTCCTTCTTTGGCCCGTTTCCATTTTTCTTCCATCTTCTTCTTTCTTCTTTTTCATTTTTTCTTTTGCCCTTTGGGTAGGGCATTAAGAAGTGCCCACCACTCACTCTTTTTTGACATATGAAGCTCATATCGGTATGATCCATATGTTTTATCTTTGCATATGAATTATGAGTAGTCGAAAAAGCAATTAAACAGAAATAATATAAAAACTTGTGAAAAAGTCAAAATTGCAAGAGCAATACAAGATATAGCAATTATGATAGCACATATATAGCTCCTGAAAGAGATATCAGAGGCGTTAATAATAACAGATTAGTCAAAATACACGAGGCTTGCAAAGTGCCACCGTTCTCCGACGACTCAACAGCAACAGCTGTCAGTGGTACTACTCTTTCGTTAACGTATTTTCATATATACTGGTTCAATGTGAGCCTAGTGGATAACCTTCTCTTCTACGAAATCAAAGACTTAAAATGAGATTCATTTAACTTGGAGATCCTCCCAAAGCTGAAGCACTCTCTCTCAATTACTCTTATTCATTATCTCTCATTCGCTGGTCACTTGATGTGGCCTCCAGATGCTGAAAAGCCAGCCGTCTACTACTTTAAAGACGATGGCATTTCAGTCACAGTTGCTGAGTCCAACGCCGACTTATATCTCCTCTCCAGCAATAATAGAACCTGTAGAGCTGGTGAATTTCATCCGTTGGCGCCCCAGTTGTTGATATCAGACGATAAAGCTGAGGTAACTGCTATCCAAATTATTCTGTTTCCAAATCAAGGTTTCTCCATCTGCTTTTGATTTCACCATACAGTAATTGACGGGAAAAGTGTGGTGCTATTTGTCAAATTTTAGCCTTATTTATGCAAAAACTTACAACAACGAAACTTCGTCGTCCCTGTCCCTTCTTTGTTACCAGAAAGACTAACCTCCTGTTTTGATCATACTCTCATCAAAGACCCTCGTGGGGTTGACATGGTGTACCTTAAACAGTTAATGGCTTTTATCGGATCGGATCCCAACACATGAAGCTTGAAGGTTATCATCCTCGTCACAAAAGTGGATTCCAACTTGGTTTGAAAGACTTTCACGTTGACCCATGAAGATCTAAACAAGTTAAAACATAAGCTGGTGCTCATTAATAAAGGCCAGCATCCATCCAAGCAACTTCATTTATCAACTTTTGTGCTTACATGTGCACATGTGTTTGTGTGCCTGGTTAAAGCTAGAGGGAAGGATGCTAACACAACGGTTACGTTTTGGTCTCTGCCGATTGTAGGAGCCGTTTGGATCCTCCATTTCCGGGTAATTACTTTGGAAGCTGTATATTGGCGGAATTTACGGTTGCAAAAACGGGTGATTTCATGCAGGAAGACGATGTTTTCGACAGATTTTGGGGGTGAGAACAAAGGAAAACCTATCTAGAACAATAAATTTATATTTTTGGGAAACGGGGTACCTCACTAGGTCGTTATGTGTTTTTGGTGTATCTAAAATTAAAGGAGATAAAAAGGGGTGTGAAATATGGCAATAATGGAGAAATGTTTAAACTAAGAAAAAGGTCTCTCGGAATAAGCTCCACACCTGCAAAACAGTGAAACTGAGGTTAGAGGTGAAGCCGGGGTACCCTGGCTATCACACTCCGACACTCAAGTTAGCAACTCAAGCTTTTTAGAGTAAAGAGAGCTTTCCAGCCCTCTGTAAATCGAGTTTTGAGGTTGAAGAAAGCTTATTTTGTGGAGTGTGAGAGTGAGTGTTCATGGGTGAATCCAAAGTTCTGGCGAATGAAACCTAGACACCTTTATATATGGAGTATATTGGCTGCCACGTGGCGGATTTCTCTTGGTTCTTGGCGGTCCTTTTACCTTTTTATTCTTTTGAACCGTTAGAGGAGCATGCTTGGGAATCAAAGAGGCGCTCGCGGCGTATCTCATCATTTTGGGTACGTGGCGTGCGCTGGAGAGTGGTCCAAGGTACCTCAGCAGAAACTGTCAGGTGAAGTAGCTAGGGGACCACTTTTTTAGCAGGAGTAGCAGGCGGCTGTCTCCACTTTTCAATACACTGTTTTGATGCGCGATTTTAACCGAATCAAGCTTGATCCTTCAGGCGATAGAGACACGTCTTATGGCGGATTTTTAGAGAATTTTCTGGTATTCGATATGCAGGGTACCTCCAACTGTGTGGGGTACCTCGAGTCATATGGGGTACCTCGAATTAAGTGGGGTACCTCGAGCCATTCCAAAGTTATTCGGGGTACCCCTAACTATGCGGGGTACCTCGAATTATGTCAGGGCTACCCGGGACACCTCGACCTACGCTGGACCCACGCGGGGTACCTCTTTTATGCCGGCTCCGCTTCCCTTGTCGACACGTGGCGTCGTATTATTCTTCATATTTCTCCCCAAACAGACGGGATTGCTTTTGTAGCAGAAAAATTAAGTGACTCAGTCAAAGGCCTGAAGAAGGAGGGGTGCCATTATAGGAACAGAGGATAGGATGGCTAGGAAACTTGAAGTGATGAAAGAAACAGGAGAACAATCAATTGTGTCTGCTATAGCCGGTGGGAATAGCCATTTTGATTTCTATGATTCGGACTTCAGTTGGGGGAAGCCAAATAAGGTGAAGATCGCGTCAATAGACGGTACGGGGGCCATTTCTTTGATGCAAAGTAAGGACGGAGGCAATGTTGAGATTGGTGTTGTCTTGGATGAACCACAAATGGAGGTGTTCACTTCTCTCTTCATTAGTGGCCTCAATGATAAAGAAAATACCTCACAACCATTAAGAACTGTGCTCAGGTCAAGATGTTAACTCAACTCTTATCGGTTTGAGTTTAATAATCTTGTAGGCTTCTACACCAAATGTACACAAATTAAAATGATTTATGAGTACTTTTTGCCTCAGTAGCATTGTTTGAATTTATCTTTTTTAATTACTTAATTCCTGAGTGTGAGTAATATTGTTATTTTTATGTAAATTTGGAACAAAAATTATTTGCCTTATTTGAATGTTCTTGTTACGGTTGTAGTAATCTCATCTTCTTTCACTTTTTTTCTTAAGAGAATTTTTAATCTAAAACATCTTTCGTCTCATTCTAAAATTATGAGGCCATCCTAACATTTTCTCTCGAGCCATATACTGTATACCAATGTTCGCAATTGGCATCCATCTTTATCTACACCAATCTTGTTTCCTTCATTTATTAACAGTGAATATTTAGAATACGCTCTATAATTAAGACCCTAATTAAGGTCTTAATTATTGATTAAGATGATTTCATCAACTGCTCTGTTTCCAAATTCACCTTGTAAAACAGTTATTTTTTCTTTTAGTCAAATATATAAATGACATCGTAAGTAACTACTTTATGAATTACTGTAACTGATATATTATGTACCTTTTTGCCCCTGTAAAATAAATTCATTTTGCCAATTGTCTATTCATTTTAGGTCTACAAGTAAAATCACTTCATACGTTGTCGAGTGCGTAAGGGCCTACACACAGTATTTTTTTATTTACATAATTATCATCATAGGCCAATATATTTGAGAATTCTATAGAAACTACCTAAAGGTTTGGATTTTTTAAAATTAACCCTATAATATTTTTCTATCATAACCAACTATATACAAGTTTTTTAGACCAAATAACCGTCATCACTAATGAATTATCAAACCAATACCACTCTTAAAAAATCTTCAAACCTCACCAAGTCATCAAACCTCATTACTCTTGACAAATAATCGAATTTATCAGACACGTACAGTAATGCATAACTGATGATAGAGTCATCAATTAAAAAGTTAGAAGTTAATGTTAATGATAGTGTTTATTATTTTATATTTTAAGGTTAATTTTGTTTTTAGACAATGTGAATTTTTTAATGTTTTAAGTTTAAGATTTAGGTTTGACATTGATGTGAATTTTGTTATAAATATTATTATTTTTCATTTATAAAATAATCTGGATCTTTAAAGTACTTACTTTGAGCTGATAGATCCAAAAAAAAAATGAAAATAATAAAAATTCAAGTTAAAACGAGATTAAAAATGAAACTTATAATATATGATAGATAATTATTTTTGCCGACTAGTAAGACAAAAAATACCTATCATATATAATTAAACCATTTTATTATATGATAGGTATGTTGTACACCTATTACAAAACACATACGTATGTTGTACATACTCGCAGTATGTGCAACAGTTGAGGATCTGAAAAGCGGGGTATTTTGTTAAAAAAAAACTTATATTTAGTCGGTTATGATAGAAAAAGTCACATAGATTAATTTTTAAAAACCTAAAAGTTTTTGACCTTTTTGGTAAATTACCCAGCGTTAAACAAAAAAGAGAAAAAGGGCCTCACATTTCAATAATTTTTTCAGTAAATTTTCACTGATTTCGTTGTCTAAATACAATTTTTAGAAAGGGTTATTTAGCGTCAGCCCCCACATGTTTCGACCATTTGCGCCGTGCACCCACAAGTTTCGACCATTTGTCCATTGCCATTAAAATAACTGTTATCCGTTACGGCGGAGGGGTATAAATGGAAACAAATGAAGAAATTTTTAAAAATCCTTTACTTTCAGTGATTCGAATATGAGCTATCATTTCAACCTCCGTGAGTTCACTGATCGTTCATCATGTCAGTGAGCTTGCTTGTACAAGAAGCTCAAGTACTGGAAATTAGAGGGAAATCGAAGATGAAGAAGAGCAAATGGCGGGAAAAGCACCCATTGTCACCCACAACACTCATATATATTAAGGAGATAAAGTTATTACACTGTTATTCAGAAAATGCACTAAGGAAATAGTGGTTTGAGAGCTGAACCAATCACCCATTCTTGAAGAAGCTTAAGTGAGTGAGAATACTCCTTCATTTAATTTTTGGTAGCTATATTGATTTGCATTTCGATTCCAGTAATTATGTTTTGTAATTATAGATTCTAGTAAACTTGCTATTGGATATTTGGTTTGTTGGTCATTGATTATAGCTTATTTGGAGAATGTTGAGATGGTTGTTGATAGTTTGTTAGGGCAATGCCTGTAATCGATGAAATTAACAAGGGTTTGTTTGTTTAATATTCTAGGTAAATGCTATGATTAAATTAATTGTGTGTACCCATAGGTTTTAAGTTTTTATGTTGATTGAGATTTATATTTATTTCCTGAAACAAAAGTCTCTGTATTATAATGAAGTAGCTACTGTCATTATAGAAATAATGGATGGAGATGATGATACCACTATCTTTGTAACTTATAAGGATAAGACACATAACCTTGGTATTGTTGATCAAGATAAATTCAGTAAGGTTTCTGTGATCAACAAAGTTATGGTGAGAGTGTATAGAAGGAAAATACTGTTTGAAGAGGTGTTTAATATGAGTATTTGACAGCCATGAGACTGTAAGGAAGCACATTTTGACACTGATACAGACCTCATCTCTCAACTAAAAGAGCACAACCATCATCATGCTAACTACATGCAGTTAAACCTTCACAAAATACCCTAAAACCATGACGTTACAGCAAAGAGAATGTTATTTGAACCTTCTAAACCAAACTCATCTATAGATCTACACACCAACAGTCCAGCAACCTTAAACCTTAATGAACGAAACACTCTTGCCTAAATTAGAAGCTACAATTCCAGTTATTGCCACCACCAATATCATGAAATCTTTGGTTACACCCGATTCCATTCAATCTCAATCCAATTCACAAAAATCATCTCATCCTTCTATAACTAAGTTTCAGAACAAATTTGATGCAAACTCTGACCTATTTAAGGATTTCATGGACACATACTTCAGGTCCCCTACATAAAAGCAAACAACAATTCGAACACAGACCAAGGCAATGACCCTAACCCAAACTAGTGACACAGACCATACACATGAAGTCAGTGATAATAATAGTGACAATACTTCATGTTACGCTCCAGAAAGTCCATCTCAGCAGCTCTCACAAAACTTTGCTCAATCTCCAAACCTATCTCCCCTGTTGAACGATCACCCATCTTCTCACGAAGAGACAGACAAGGCATCTGAAAATGCCTTTACATCTCTTGACCAAAATGATATGGTTTCCTTCCTGCAAATTCAAAATTGTGAATCCCAACCTATTTGTACTTCTAATCTTTTCAACAATTCATCTGACCATGCTGACATACTCAACTCTAACACAGTAATGAGTGCTGAATATGAATCAAACAACAATGATTTCAGTTTGCTTAACAGTGATGAAGATCCAGAGCATCCATTAGGTGCTCTTAATGTCATTAAGCCACCTGCAAAGACTATGTTGGAGCCTGAAATGGCTTGTGTCGTTTCTGATGATAGTAATAGGGATTATATGCTATCTGATTATGAAAGTGATCATGATGATTGTGGTCTTGTTTCTGATGATGAAGATGATGATGTTTTGGCTAAAATGGAGGCTGTTATTAGAGAAAACATGTACATTTCAAGTTGGGATCCTGTGACTTTTAGAATAGGGATGTATTTTAGAAATTTTAGAGAGCTTGCATGGGCAATCAGGCAGCATGCTGTTGAAAACAAATTTAAGGTGTATAGGCATAAGTTTGAAAGGGCTCGAATTACTGTTGGTTGTGCATACTACAAATGTCCTTGGTTTCTACATGCTACTAGGACCATATTTGTTGGTGTTTACCTATTGAAGAGACTTCATAACGTACACACATGTTCACGAGAGATGGACAATCTTAAATGTACTGCTGAGTTTATAGCTGTGAAGTATGGGCAAACCTTTCTAGATCACCCAGACACAAAGGTTGATTTCATTCTTGATGAGCTCAGAAGAATATATGGTTGTAAGGTTAACATGTTCAAGGTGTATAGGGCAAAGAAAATGGCATTGCAAAGAGCAGGTGCAGATCATGAGTCAAGCTACAGGCTGATCAGAAGTTATACTCAGATAATACTGAACAAGATGCCACCAGCTCTAGCCTTAGTTAATGTAATTAGGTTCCCAGGGGAGCAGTCTCGAACTCATTTTGAAAGATTTATCCTGTCATTCCCAGCCCTTAGAGATGGTTTCAAAGTTGGTTATAGACCATTTATTGGGATTGATGGCTGCCACTTGAAGGGTCCATATAAAGGTGTGTTGTTGTCAGTTGTAGCACTTGATGCTAACACTGGAATATTTCCAGTTGCTGTATTTGTGTGTAGTGTTGAAAGCACAAGTACTTGGGCATAGTTTTTAGGCCATTTAAAAACCTTTCTTGAAGATACAAGGCAACTAACCTTTATGTGTGACAGCCAGAAAGGTATTCAGAATGCTTTGACCCTTGAGTTCCCAAATGCTCATGTGAGGTTTTGTGCAAGACACATTCTTGCAAACTTAAAGATAAAGCATCCGCATACAAGCTTCAAGGCTTATTTCTGGGCAGCTGCAAGGGCATATAATAGAAGGGATTTTGATGAAGCAATGCCTAATTTGAAGAATATAGATGAGGGTGTTTATGAGACACTAAGAAGATTACCATCAAAATTCTGGGCTAGGCATGCTTTTGACAACAGCTGCAAGATTGACCACTGGACAAATAATATGACAGAATCTTTTAATGCATGGCTTGGGGTTCAAAGAAAGGTCCCAATGTTGAATATGCTTGAATGAATGAAGAAGAAGCTAATGAAGGGGATGGTGAACAGAAGAAAAAAAGCTGAGGCCTGGGAGTCTGAGGTTCCAAAGAGGATCTATGATAAGATGATGAAGAATCTGCAGATTGGAAGTCCAACCCCTGTAGCTCGAGCTAGTGAATGGTTATATGAAGTAGACCACAACCACAGGACATATATAGTTGATCTACAGCAGCATGTGTGTGACTGTGGTCACTGGCAATTATGTGGCATCCTGTGCATCCATGCAATGCAGTGTATTTTTCATAGTAGAAAAGAGTTAGGATAATTCCTTAGCCTATTATTGAAGCATGGGAGCTATTTGAGCACTTATGCTGGAATGATCCACCTCATTCCAGATAAATCTTCATGGCCAATTACACCAGGTTATGAGATTTATCCTCCATTGGTGAAAAGGCCTCCTAGGAGGCAAAAATGAGCAGAAGACGGGAAACTGATGAGGTTCCTCCAGAGAAGAAAAGATATAGGATGCAGTGCAAATGCTGCAAAGAGTTTGGGCATAACAAGAGAGGTTGTCCCGTTAACCCCTTAAATACAAACAAACGTACAAAACATTATAAGGTCAGTGCAGTTCCTGTGACTTTTAAAAGTGTTTTTGTGTAACGTTGAACCTTACTTTGTACACTTATGCCTATCCATAGAGTAATCTAAGACACTACATGACAATCACAAGATCAGCAGCTTGAGGTATGAATTTGTAACTACTCATATTTTTACTATTAATATGCAATTGTTAACTCATTGGTCAATAATTCAAATGACAAAAAAATTTAAATATTAGGTTTACAAGACAGGCCACTGGATCCACTGCCAAGTGCACTACGCAGTGGGTCCACCACTATTATTCATATGCAGCTATATAAGCAAGTGAGGACAACAGTTGAGGCTCACGAGACTAGAGAGATGCAACTACCACCACGAAAGAGAAATGAATCCTCAGCAGATGGAAAATGCTCTGACTGATGCTCCATGGTTGGGTGTACAAGGCAGGAATATAATGGCAGTTGGTGGAATCAGTTTGAGGAAAAACTAGACTACTCTAAAAAAGAGTGCATTGAACAATACTAGCAAAGCGAAGGCACCAGCCATCCCACCTTATATGATTAGGCATGGTTTTATCATTTTAAGATTTTATAATTAATATTATCATTAGGTAATGAAAGCATCGCATTACTTACTTTTGTATTCTATTACTTATCATAATGCAGTGATTGGTGAATGCACTGGAGACATTGGCAGCAGTAACAGTACCAAGTAGTGGAGGTATATAAACCATTTTTTGACACCTTCCACAATGCCACAGTCAACCAGCTGAAGATTTTGTTTTTTGTTAGAAAGAAGAATGCAATGGTCAGTTAACAAGTAAATTCTAGACTTGGTCTTTTTTGGATTTGTAATGCTAGTTTGCACATGGAGCTTAAATATAAAGTAATGCTTAGGTTATTGTTGTGCAAATTTTATTGAACTCGCAAGCGCACGAATCTATTGTAGAATAGATTAATGGTGACGAGTGTCGATCCCACGAGTAGGTTGATTTTAATTGTGTGTAGAATTAATTTTCTATGGGTGGTTGGATTTATGGTGGAAATGATTTAGATTATACTAGAATTTAAATTGGAATGGCGAGAATAAATTAAAGTGGAAACTATTGAAATAAAGCACTTAAGATCCTGGACCGTGATCAACATGCTCCATGGGCTAAATATTCCATATTAATACTAATTAAATCATGGGGGGATTCCACACCTCCTTAACCACGCCAACAAATAAAGATAGTGCAGGTTTATCGTGCCAAATAATAAAGAACCTCAGTGTGCCGGCTTAACTGTATGATCTAGACAAGACTATTATTATTTGTCGACGAAAAGTCAAAACAACCACAAATATTAGAGGGGAAGAGTAAGTAAATTTACCAAATTAAGCCCATGGAACATGTTGAGACTTCACCTTCAACCCAAGCTTAAAAGAAAATTAGCTACTCATTTTTTAACTAGGGGTAAAATGGAAATTTATTAAAATACGTAGAAAATACAAGAAAGAGAAGGAATTACAAAAATCTAAGCTTAGAAATGAATTCAGGGATATCAAATTAGGGGGGAAGCCCCCTTTTTTTAGATACATTGAGTGAATCATGACCATCGGATTAAAATGGACGCCGTGATCACATCATCAACAACAAATACCATTATTGGAACAGTAATACTATTTGCACAGTGCACACGGTTTGACCACGGTTTTGTACAGTAACCCGGTTTTACACAGTACCACTATTTGTACAGTACCATGAATAAGCACTATACGTATGAATAAGGCCAGCATGTAACAAATGACATTTTTCCTTTTATGCTCCTCCTAAGGTTTTTGACCGTCCTGAGTTCAAATGTGACATCTATTTTACTGTCTGATCACTCGTTCATTGTGAAACGATCGTGATGCCCCTAAAATACATAAAATAACTAATTATAATGAAACACAAATAATTAAATAACAAAATACTTAAATAAATAAAAGTAGCAATGTTAGTGAGACTTGAAGTGTAAAATGATGATTTTCTCCTTTATAAATATACACTTTCTAACACTCAACACACCCCCCAACTAGCTTATTGCTAGTCCCTAGCAAATAAAGCGAATATAAAATTCAAAACTAATTTTTTTTTTATAAAACACACGTGTTTATTCAATCAGATTAATAATAGCAATCAAAGAAAAGTACAAGTATTATCTCGAGTCTAAAGAAATATCACAACCACATCAACAATCCACATGCATCAGTCCAGCAAACTATAGTAATCAAGCCACTTTCAAGAGTGACATGTCAAACCCCAAAATCTCACCGGTAGTAGTGACACTCTCACAAAGAAATTAAACCCAATAAAAATTGTCACTACAATGAATGGTGAATTGAGAGAAAATAAAATAGAAATATCGCACACTCTCACCAAGATGAAAGAAATATGCCCATAGCTTAGAAATAATACGATCTTTTTTTTTTTTTAATGCATCACTACATCTTAATAGCCCATATAACTAGCTTTTACTTCAGACTATAGTTATCTAAAATTAAGAAGGACTTTTATTATGACGTAACGTAGGCTAGGGAAATGGTTAACAAAAAAGAGGAAATATGGAAAACAAAATACATGTTTGAGAAAAAATAAATATATATATTTTTGGAAATTAAAAGATGCATTTCGCTTATTTATTATTATTGTATATCTTTTTTTTATTGAATTTTTTTTCTCTTTTTGATTTTTTTTTTATATGGCACAACTTTGTTGAACAAAATAATTATTTATCATTTTTCTCAAACATGAATAGGTGATGGAACTTGTATGATATCGGGTAATACTCTAAATTGGAGTGGGTCAGGATGATAAGTTAACAAAGAAAATATATTTTTTTTTAAATAAAAGGCTCAAAAGGGCTAACTATGGATATTGCATAACAGGGATAGCTTGAAAGGCTCAAACGGGTCAAAAATGGCATTCCATCGTTTTTTAGGGCTCTAAATAATCTTTCATATCTACTAGTTAGGTGGACCTTTAGATGCAGCAACACACATTTTTTTTCTTTTTTTTTTTCGGTTGAAGGGTTGGCTCAAAGGAAATCTAGAGATCATTTATAAAATAATAAACTGCTAAGCTGTATGAAGAATGGGCAAAAAGAGTTACTCTCCAAGAAAAATTAATAGGCTCAAAAACTCACTTGGACTTTATTATGACATGTGCATTCCTTCAAGCAACTCATATTTGTCCCCAACATCAGCATGTAGAATAGTAAACATTGTGTAACATCACTCAAGACCAAAGATAATACAAATACTAAAATTCGAAAGTCATCATATCATCCAATATCAAAAGCTCACACAAAATTACCAAAATTTTTTTTTTGTTTTGTTTTGTTTTTTTTTTTTAACGAAATTCTACCTCCCAACCTATTCTAAACATAAAAAGAAAACATACATGCAGAAAAATTAAAGAAAAATGTCTAATTTTTTTTTTAAAAGGAGATGCGTTTCTAGAGTCACTACACTCCATATTCAGCCATCTTCGACTCAAAAACTTGAAAATGTATATTTATAAAGGAGAAGTCAAAAAGAAAAGTTAAGAAAAATAAAAAAAATTTTTTTTTTACTAAGAAGATGCGTTTCTAGAGTAACTACACTCCATATTCAGCCATCTTCTACTCAAAATGGTTAGTTCTACAACAAAAAATTAGTAAAAACCTAACCAACATTCCACAATTATCAACTATTCCCTCCCTCCAACCAGAACGAAACATTGTCCTCAATGTTTAAAAGGAAAGAAGTAGAGTTTAGAAGACATCACCTGGGTAGTGCAAATACGTAAGAAAATATTTATGAGAGTTAAATCTAATTTGTACTTCTATCGCATCGTTACTCATCATTATTTGAGCACTCCAATACAAGCCCCAGGATCCGTCTCGATTGATAAGTTGTAATGCATCAAGTAGCTCACCAGCGATGTGCACAAATAAAGACTTTTTAATCGAGGAAGGAATGAAATAATTTTTATTGCATGGTTAAGAAATGCGATAAAGCCATCATAAAAATTATTGACATTTAACAAACCGATGGGTTTCTGAATGTTCAGGGATGCCCAAGATGCTAATGTGATTAGTGCCTCGAGTTGCAAGATCTCCGAAGAAAAACAAAAGCATCTGATGATTTAACAATTCGCTTATTCTTTCTGCATACCCGAGACGACTAACTCTTCTCCAATTGATGAGTTAGACAAACAAAGGTTTTGTGATTGTTGGGATGATGCCTAACACTTGGCTCCTCTCGACATAAGCAGCTCGAGACCATTTCGATAACCTCGTCACCTCCTCCATACACCAAGTGCAATTTTCTCTCTGCTATTCTTCGACCAAGATCTATGGCTGCTTCAACAAACTCTTTATGTTTGCCATAGTTAAATCCAGAGAGCACACAAATGTTCTTGAATTGTTTACTGGGAGTAGCTGCCATTAAGATACTGCTCAAAAACAATTTGTGAGTTCACAACAACAAAAAAATTTAAGAACCTTGGTGACAACGGGTCACAGTTTTGTATGAGGCATTATATCAGTGTCAATTAACGCGTAAGGCACATGGCTCGAGAGTAAAAAAGAAAACAGTAAAAAGGAAAAGAAAAATAATGATAACAAGAAAAAATTATTACAAGCAATGATACGAATGGTAAAATAACAGTAAAGTAAAACAACAGTAAAGTAAAAAGGATATCTACAGGTGTAAGGATGGCTCACATCTTCCTCTCGATTTTACGCCCGTAAACGGCTTGAACGCCTCTATGGGTCGAGGATGGGCTTCCCATCCAGCTTTTCTTACAACCGCAAACAGTGGTCGCTTATAGTCGATTCAGATCAGATCGTGCACGTTCTTTCTCGAATAATGGCCATAACTGGAGAATCGCTCTTTGTGCATATCCACTGGGATACGTTTCAAAAGACAAAAGGATATTATCCAATGACTCTTTATTCAAGCCATCCCTAATGAATTTAATCTTATCTTCCCTGTTATCAGACACTATTCCTAAATAACATGGTTTTTTATTGCATATTGTTCTGGCACACTTATGACAAGCAACAGAAAGTCTTTTAGCTCGTCGTTTTCTCGCATAATTTCCTTTACCACAACCAGGCATGTATGCAATAAATTTAGGAGGCAACTCACCTGCCAAGTGTACTTTGGCTTCGATTAACCAGTGGATGTCAGCAGGTATGTCATTCTTCATAAGCAATCGCATGCGTTCGGATCCGGCTTTATAGATTGAAAGGAGTGCATTCTGAGGAAGCGAAGGAAATCGTTTGTGAAGTTTTGCTAAAATCTCGTCTCTGTCCATGCCTTCGTCTCAGAATATGAGTTATTATGGGAAACTGAAGTAACTGACTTGATTGTCACGGAGTACCGTTATCCGCCTCTTCACCGGGGTGAAAACCTTAAACACACAAAGCAAACTAAAACACACAAACAGAGAAACAAATTAAAACACACAAAGCAAGTTAAAATCGTCCTCTTATCGAATTACCTCAAGCTCCAATTGCAGATCATAAATACCATCCTCTATTTCTGTGAGTTGTCTTTCTAGATCTTTAACGTGGAATACTAACTCTGGCGGTTGTAGATCCCAGATAGGATGTAATTTACAAAATCGTATCTGCTTTCTGAGATGAGTTTGGATTCGTTGAAGTGTTCTAAGCATGTACAAGAGGTATTGTCTCATGATTAAAATGATAAGAGAAAACTATAATGGTTAAACAAACACACTTAAACAAAAATAATTTCAATGAGCAAAAGAATAATAAAAAGAAAGAAAAGAAATAAATCAAATCAAATCAAATCAGCGAAAAGAAGAAAAAAAAAATCTCAATTCAAACTTGGTGGGTCACTCAGATTTATTTCGCTATCTTTTCCATGTGGTTGGTACTCTAGATATGGCTTTAATCTTTCACCATTAACTTTAAAAGTGACGCTCTTCGATCCTTAATTTCAATCGCCCCTACGTGAAAAACACAGGAATAATAAATGGGCTGCACCATCGAGAACGAACTTACCCGAATAGTGCGAGAATTGAATAAAAGCACTTTCTGACCTGGAGTGAAAAATTTTCTCATAATTTGCTTGTCGTGAAAGACTTTCATTCGTTGCTTGTAAATCTGGGTATTTTCGTACGCGTCATTGCGAATTTCTTCAAGTTTTGCCAGCTGTAATTGTCTTTTTGGGCCAGCTTGCTGTGCACGATGCTCGAGTTTTGGTAGTAATTTTAATGATTGGTTGAGTTTCTTTTCTGATGGCACTAGTTGTTCAACTCTTGACTTCTATTTATTTGTGTCCATGGATGGTGCTGAGTCAAGTAGTGCATTGACCTCATCGATTGATCTGTCAAAGTCAAAATCCAAACCAAAGTGAGTTAAACATGTTTGTAAAGGGTCATCACTAAGGTTTGAAAGAAAATTATTATCAACTAATGTTTCTATTAAATCCACATCAACAATTCCATCATCTGCATTGCGAGGTTGTTTGGCAATGTCAAGAGTTGAGCCCATGGTCATATTGCCAAATGACAATCGCAGTATTTCATCTCTACATTGAATGCGAGCATCGCAGCAAGAAAGGTCGCCTAGGATAACGGATGTGCTTCCTCGAATCTCAGATCGGCCGAGTGTCAATTACGATGAAATTAACAGAAAATAAAATTTGTCTACCCGAATAAAGACGCCCTCCACAATACCACGAGGTATTTTTACGGACCGACCGCAGTTCGTAACACCACCGAGTCGGGTGTAATTTGCCCATCCGAGTTTCACAAATATGTAGTAAGGCAACAGATTTACACTAGCTCCTAAATCCAACAAAGCATTCTCAATTGTGTGGTTCCTTATACTACGAGATAGTGTGGAGCTCGGATCTTTATATTTTGTAGGCATTTTACGTTGAGATAGAATCAACATTTTCTCGTTGAAAATGCCTTTTTCTCGAATAATGAATATTTCTTTTAGGCAAAGATCTTTAAGAAACTTGGCATAACGTGGCACTTGTTTTATAAATTTTCAAGCAAAGGATGTTAACACTCACTGCTCAAGATTTCAAGAATCTCACCGTGGATTTTCCTTTGTTCCCTTTAGCTAACCTCCGAGGAAACGGAGCTTTAGGAACATATTCTCGCGGTCGGTTTCCTCTTCTCCTTCGTGATGAATCCTTAGCATTCACAGTACAACTGAGTTGATTTTGGCATTCCACTTTGTTATCGACTTCTTCCTTTCGTAGCGTCATGACAGCCTTTGACCTTCCATGTCAGTGAATCGGTACTTGCTTCATGCACCGCTTAGATTGTGCAATCGTCGACTTGGGAATTTTCCTTTCAACGGTCATTGTCAAAGCTCGAATCAAGAAGCAAGTTTTCCCACCATTTTCTCGAGGTTTGAAATCGATTGGGTCGCGAGTCAAGCCCGCCTCATCTCATTTCGCAGCTCATCAATGGTGGGTTCTCACGTCGATTCTAGAATTAGTGAGATTTTTCAGATTCGAACGATCCTCCCATGGTCCGGCCGAGTGGCGGGTTTCATTGTACGGTCTAAATGATACCGAGAGGCTCGAGGAATTCGAGGAACTTGCTATCGGTGGAGTCACGGGTCCATTTTGTCGAATCCTCGAGACCATGAAAAATCGGGTGGTCTCTCCATCCGTGGTTATATGCGTGAATAAGGGTTGTAATTGTGGTTTTTTCATGACACCCATGGCATTGGCTTGATCCGAATACGAGTCATGGTCACGTGGCTCGCTGATTCGGCGTCACAACGATGCTATTTGTCGAGAAAGACCTTCGATTATTGCTTTGACTTCCTTGATTTCGAGCTTGACTCACCAATGTTAACCTCATTCACCCCTTAATTCTCCGGGTATTCTCGAGTGATCGTTTCACGTTGTTGGGAATTATCCGATTGTCACTGGAAGAATTCCCAAATCTCTTATGCGCTTTTGGACATTAACTCTCCCCCACTGGTCGCCATTAGCCATTCTTGCACATGTGGCAATAATCCCTCCAAAAAGTATTGACATTGATGCCATTTCTGCACTCCACGATGTGGACACTTCAAGAGTAACCCATTGAATCGCCTCCCATGCTTCAAAAATTGCTGTCGCCTCTGTAAATTCAAATTTCCTCGCGAATAAGATTGGTTTTATGAACCGGAAAATATTTATTTAAAAATTTAGTTACCATTTGTTCCCATGATGTAATGCTATTAAGGTGCAATGTATTAAACCATGAACGAGCTCTATCCTTTAAAGAAATGGAATAATATGAGTTTAACATCATCGTCTCGAAAAATTCTCATATTTAAAAGTTTGACAAATAGCATGAAAATCATTCTGTGATTATATGGATCCTCATTTTCTAGTCATAGAACGTTAGACCAATTTAGCACACTAGGTTTTAATTCAAAACCCTAGCTACATTTGGGTACCTTATTCATGATGTGCTCAAATTAGCTAAGTGGACTAAAATAGTCCTTAAATGGCCTCTCATGTGGTTCCGTTGTTTTGCAAATCCATGTCAATTCTCTTTAAATGCAGCGTTTGTGTATGTTTTTTTTCTAATTCTAGGTCTAAAGGCTCAAGATTAGGTGATAATGACCTTCGACCATGCATGCAAAGAATAAAATAAATAAAAACAAAACAAAAAATAAAGAAGATGGAGAAATTACGATACTAACCTTGTCACGTTGTTACAATCTTACTATGAAAATAAACTCAATTGCAATAAGAAAAAGAGATTACGTGAAACAAATATTAACTAAAATTAAAATAAATTACAAAGAAAGATAACAAGATAAACAAAAATAAATTACAAGGAAAAATAGAAAAATTAAATTACACACATTTAAAGAAGAGAAAAAAAAATGAAATTTGAACCTTAATTTTTTTTTATTTAAATGAGAAAAGGAAAAATAAAATAAAATTACAAGAAAATAACTAAAAATTTAAATAAATATATAAAAAAAAAACTAATTCTACGAATTAAAATACTTACCTCCCCGCCAAAAACTCATGTCAGTAAATTTTATCGAACTCGCAGTTTAATCTATCAGTAAATAGATTAACGCGACGAGTGTCGATCCCACGAGGAGGTTGATTTTAATTGTGTGTAGAATTAATTTTCTTTAAATGGGTGGTTGGATTTATGGTGGAAATGATTTAGATTATACTAGAATTTAAACGGAACGAGAATAAATTAAAGTGAAACTATCAAATAAAGACTTTAAGATTCTTGACCGCATCAACATGCTCCATGGGCTAAATATTCCATATTAATCAATTAAATCATGAGGAGGATTCCACACCATGAACCACGCCAAATAAGATGTTATGGTTTATCGTACAAATAATAATGTTAACCTCAGACTAGTGCCACGGCTTAACTGTATGTAGATTCAGACAAGACTATTATTATTTGTCATTTAAAAGTCAAACAACCACAAATATTAGGGAGAAGAGTAAGTAAATTTACCAAATTAAGCCCATGGAACATTTTGAGACTTCACCTTCAACCCAAGCTTAAAAGAAAATTAGCTACTCATTTTTAACTAGGGTAAAATGGAAATTTATTAAAATACGAGAAAATACAAGAAAGAGAAGGAATTACAAAATCTAAGCTTAGAAATGAATCTGTGGATATCAAATTGGGGAAGCCCTTTTTAGATACATTGAGTGAATCATGACCATCTGATTAAAACAGCTCGGACGTCAGATTGCGCCACGCCATCACCAACAACAATGCCCACTATTGGAACAGTAATACTATTTGCACAGTGCACACGGTTTGACCACGGTTTTACACAGTAACCCGGTTTTGCACAGTAATACTATTTGTACAATACCACTATTTGTACAGTACCATGAACAAAGACTACACGTATTTAATAGGCCAGATATGTGAACAGTGACATTTTTCCTTTTATGCCCTCCCAAGGTTTTGACCGGCCCGAGTTCAAATGTGACATCCATTTTGTCATTCGATCACTGCTCATTGTGAAACGATCGTGATGCCCCTAAAATACATAAAATAACTAATTATAATGAAACATAAATAATTAAATAACAAAATACTTAAATAAATAAAAGTAGCAATGTTAGTGAGACTTGAAGTGTAAAATAATGATTTTCTCCTTTATAAATATACACTTTCTAACACTCAACAGTTATGTTGCCAGGGGTTTTTGACATTATGAAAGTTGTTGGCAAAGTACATATGCAGGACTTATATATAGGTAGACCAATAATGTTTTTTGTTTTTTGTTGGATACATTGCTGTGTAACCATACAGGTGATTAGTACACCAATTCAGATGCTGCCAATGTATATTACTCCATCATATATTTTATATTATTAACTACAATGAATATGAGCAAATGTTACACTTAATTTCTCTACATTTTCTAAATCTAAGTGATAGGTCATAAAAAGTCATGCTATATTTGGTTTAAATCCTTCATATCTTGATTTATTTTGTGCTAATTCGTGGAAATTATATTTGAATTGATTTAGGAGATGAATCATGGAGATTGTGACGAAATTTGGACAAAAAGGGCTTTAATTAGGCTTTGCTAACGGGTCACCATTAGTAATCATAATTGGAGAAGGATTCAACTTCCTAGCATTAATGTAAGATAAGCCAAGAGCAAAAAGGAAAACTACCAAGAGAAGCAAAGAAACAATATAAAAGCTGCAAGGAACGTGAGCAAGACACACAAAAAAATTAGAAAGCTGGACGTGAGACACAAGAAACAAGCAAACGGCTGCAACATTCAATTAAACATCTTTTGTTTTGTTTAGCCACCATGAGTGGCTAAAGTTTTACTTCCGATCCAAGGGTAATCAAATTCCAAATTGTAGTTTGTGAGGCTTTGAACTTAACTAGAATTTCTTCAATCCAAGTAATTTTTTGTTCTTATTGTCTATGAATTATTTATATTGATCGAGTTGACGCCTTTAATTCAATATTTATTTTTCTATCGCTAGTCTTGAGTTTGTGATCCAGAATTGTCATGAATGATTGAATTGAGTAAGGAGTTGGCTCATGTGTGTATATTGATGGCCACAATTACATAGCTTGCATGACAGCTCAGGAAATAAAAATACAAATTGATTGAATCGAGTAATCTGAATTAATTAATCTTGTTTTAGTCAATCTCACTATTCTTAATGCTATCACTTAATTTGATATGGAACGATGATGCCCGCTTAAATTGGTGATAAGTTCGATTTAGCGATTGTTCGAGTTCATTTACATTAGAGAATAATTATCATGGATTCATTAAGTAGACTAAGTTCTTGGATCGAGTAATTTATATTTTTGGCCTATGATCAAAATTGCAATTGGATGGAATTTACACCCTTGGATCGATGTTCGTAAGATTAATTTCCTTGTTTAATTTTAAAGTCTTGTTATTTTTATTTTATTTATTTTAATTTCGTGTTAAAGAAAACAATTTGAAAACCCCAAAACCGGACAACCGGATTGCACAACATCCGCCAACCGAATCAAACCAGAAGAGAAGACCCGCAAACGCCATCGGATTTCACATCCTGATACGGATCGCTCCGCATTGGGAGAAGTCGCAACCGGTCTTCCTGATTGCCTTAACCTGCTATCCGCTTCAGCCCAACTGCTACTTGCCACATTCGGCCATCCGCTTTCTCTCATCCGAAGTCAATCCGGCCCGTAATCATTACAAGTCATAACCGGTCTTCCTGTCACTCATCCGCCATCCGCTTTTCCGTGCGATACAAACCTCATCCGCCTTCCCGGCCTCGAATCGGTTAGTCAATAGATTCCAAACGTCAAGTTGTAACGGCTTGCTGCTTTCCATTACCTTAGCCGATTAAAGTCCGCAGTAGACAAACCACAACCGGTCATCCGGATAGTCCCAAGACAAACGGCTATCCGGTTTTCACTAACCGGTTAGCTTTTGAGGAGAATTTTGAAAATCTGATTTTCTTGAAAATTAATTTTATTTTAAACTTTGAGAAGTTAAATACATAGTTCCCTTGTGGATTCGACCCGGTCTCACCATTTCTACAATTTTATTTAGTGAATCAAGATTTGTTTTTGAGGAGCTCACAACCTCCGCTAAAATTGGCGCCGCTGTCGGGAGCTAATTTTAGTTTCTCATTGTTTAATTGTTTATTTGATTTAGTTTATGACTCGCTTCTTCTCGTGGTACTAATTTGCGATAATCTCAAATCGAGGACACACAATCGAGGAAAGAAACTAGAAGGAAAACGCCTTGAGAACGAAGCAGAGATAGACTTAACTACATCGTGGAACATCCATCTTTGCGTAAATCAAGAAAAAAGATGGCACCTAACTCTCAAAGAATCCGCCGCACTGCATTTGAATCAACAACCCTTATGCATTACTTTTCCCAATATTGCTAATGATTTGAATTAAAACTGGTTCGATTCATTTACTTCCTTCTTTTCGTGCAGCAGTGAAGATCCTCACAAGCATCTTAAAGAATTTCACATACTGTGTTTGCTCGAAACGTCATATTGTATCCGAAGTATAAATCAACCTTGTAGAGCCTTTTCCATTCTCTTTCAGCGACAGCTAAATATTGGCTCTATTATCTACCTTCCTGCTCTATCACCATACTGGAACGAGATGAAGAGGCTATTTGGAGAAATTCTTTCCCGCCTCACGAGCTAAGATAGGAAGGAGATTTATGGTATCACACAAATCACCTGGGAGACGTCAGACGAGCATCGAACGATTCAAGTTGACATGCATAGCTTTCCCACCATCAAATTTCCGATAAACGCCTTTATCCAATATTTCTATGAGGATTATTGCCAATGGATGAGTATGATCACGCAAAGTGGTGGAGCTTTAGTGAACAAGACGAAGCAGCCCAAACAATTGATTTCAAACATATCGAACTTCTCAACAATTCTACAAGAGAAAGCGAGGATCTATCAAGCACGTTAACGAGGTAAGTGACCTTAAAATCAAATTTCGATTTAACCGCTGTCTTCAAATGGTCGTAGGGCAACCGCAAACGGTGAAAGCGTGGGGATATGCTCACTTCACGGGCACCCCACCGATATGTGCCCCCACATCGCAACAAGACTCCACAAAGGTCAACGCTTATAAACGGGTTTCCGGCACGACAGCGAAGTATGATCCCTATTCAATCACTACAATCCTCGATGAGGATCATCCTAACTTTAAGCATGGAAACCAAGGAGGACAACAAAGGCCACCGCCTTTAACTTCACTAGACCACCTCCAATCCCCACACAAACTCAAGCTCCCAACTCGTGTATGTCTTCGAAGATATTGTTAAGAATCTTGCTACCAATACTCTTCAACTTCAAAGCAGAAACAAGGACAAGCATCCGCACTGGGCAACCAAATCACTCAATTAGCCACATCCGTAGCAAGTTGAAGCTCAAAATTCGGAAAATTACCTTCACAACCGTAAATCAACCCAAGAGAGAATCAGAAGGCAATATCATCGCGGAAAAGAAATTCCTTCGTGATCAACTCCACCCAAAGGTTCGAAATGGCCAAGGGAGACGGAAGAAGAAGCTCCTCCCAAAACAAGTGCGTGGGTAAAATTCGATCCTCCTTTATCTCTTTCATCTTACACACCTACACCTCCTTTTCCTAGCGTGTTAGCTAAGCCAAAAAGAAGCAAGAAAAGGAGATCCCGACACGCCAGAGAGTGCAAATTAACATCCCTTATTGACGCGATCAAACAAATTAAATACGCAAGATTCTCGAAAGAGTTGTGCACCAACAAGAGGAAGATGAAAAGGGAAGGTTGAGGTAAGTAAGAATGTTTCCGCAATTTTACAAAAGAGTATGCCCGAAAAATGCAAGGATCCGTGTATGTTTTCATTACCTTGTGTGATTGGTGAAAAGAAAGTCGAGCATGCTATGCTAGACTTGTGAGCCTCAATTAATGTCATGCCATTTTCGCTTACCAAGAACTTAAACCGAATGACTTGCAAAAGACGTGTAGTTATTCAATTCACCGACCGTTTTATATTCACCCCTTGGATCAGAAGACGCTTGCGTGCAAGTTAACGAGCTTATATTTCGTAGATTTTACATCTTGAGATGGAAGGTCATCCTTCTTCCAAATCAACTTCAATCTTATTAGAAGACCTTTCATGAAACCGCCAAAACAAAGATCGATGTAGATGAGGTACTCTCTCCGAGTTTGATGGAGAGATTGTTAAGTTTAATATTTTGACGCAAACACCCTACCGATATGCATTCTCTTGTCAAATTGATGTGCTTGATTCTATTGTGCAGGAAATTTATACCCAAGAAAATGTTGGGAGTGAGCTAGAGTTAGATGCACAACCCACTTTAGAAGGAAATTGAGCCAATAAACTCTAATGCTGAAATTTCCTCTACCACCGACAAAATGTTACCTTCTATTGCGCAGCACCAAACCGGAATTGAAAGCTTTGCCAAACCACCTCAAATACATGTATTTAGGTGAAAGGAGACATTGCCCGTGATTATATCGAAAGTACTCACAAAGGAACAAAAGGAAAGTTTGGTGAGAACCTTAAAGCGAGTACAAGTGGCAAATGGATGGACCATATCCGACATAAAATCAATTATTCAATCAATTTGCATGCATAGGATCTTGCTTGAAGAGGATACTAAACCATCACAGAGCCACAGGAGGTTGAATCCAATGAAGGAGGTGGTGATTAAAGAAATCCTCATATTGCTCGATGCAGGTATATTCTACGGAATCTCTGACAGTGAATGGGTTATTCCTTTTCATGTGGTTCCCAAGAATACTGGAATTAGTGTAGTTAAAAATGGGAATATTGAACTTGTACCCTTGCGTGTTCAAAATGGTTGAGAATGTGTATTGATTTTAGGAAGCTCAACCAAGTAACTAGAAAGATCACTTTCCTTTACCTTTATTGACCAAATGCTAGTAGATTAGCAGGAAAGTCTTTCTTTTGTTTTCGATGGATTTTCGTGTTCTATCAAATTCCTATTGCACAGTGAATCATCAAGAAAAAGACAACATTTACTTGTCCTTTTCGAACTTACGCTTATAGCGAACGCCTTCTGGCCTACGTAATGCCCGTACATTTCAAAGATGACGAGTATTTTTTTCCGAATTTATTGAGTGCATTGAAGTGTTTATGGATGACTTCAATCAGATATGGGATTCGCTTGATAAGTGCTTAGATAATTTAACCAAGATTTTGAAAAGATGCATAGATACTAACTTGATTTTAAATTATGAAAAGTGTCATTTTATGGCCACCCAAGGCATTGTTCTAGGACATGTGATTTCTTCTAGGGGTATTGAAGTCGATAAGGCAAAAGTGGATATAATTGCAAACTTACCATACCCTACCAATGTTAGGGAAGTGCGTTCTTTTCTTGGACATGCAGGATTTTATCGCAGGTTTATCAAGGACTTCTCCAAAATCGCCTTGCCCTTAACAAATTTGCTACAAAAGGAAGTCCAATTCGAATTTGGGAAGGAATGCAAAGAAAGGTTTGACAAGCTCAAAGAATTGTTGACTAGCGCGCCAATCATTCAACCACCGTGATGGGACTTGCCTTTTGAAATCTTGTGCGATGCGAGCAATTATGCAGTGGGAGCGGTTTTAGGCCAACGGATTGACAAGAAAAGCCATGCCATCTATTATGCTTCAAGGACTTTAAACTCGCTGCAATTATTCAACAACGGAGAAAGAGCTTTTGTCAATTGTTTTCGCTTTAGATAAATTTCTGCTCTTATGTGCTTGGCTCTAAAGTTATTGTGTATTCGACCACGCATCAAGATCTTTCGCCAAGAAGGAATCGCCAAGGCTAATTCGATGGATTTTACTTCCAAGAGTTCGACTTGAAGATTAAGGATCGCAAAGGAGTGGAGAATTGTTGACCACTGAGTAGATTGATAAGGGAGGAAGACGAGACACCTCTCAATGACGACTTTCCAAGTGAGTATTTGTTCCAACTAAAAGCGTATGATTCCTTGGTATGCCGATATAGTAAATTATTTAGTTACGTGAAGTCTACCTAATAGTCTTAAGGCCCAGAAAGCTAAGCTTAAGAGTGAGTCTAAGTACTATGTTTGGGACAAACCTTTTCATGGAAATATTGCGGATCGTGATTGGAGATGTGTGCTGAAAATGAATTCCAATCTATCTTAACCTTGCCATGATTATGCATGTGAGGACACTTTGGACCCAGACGGACCGCTAGAAAATTCTAGATAGTGGTTTATATCGAGTCTTTATTTAAAGATGCATATCAATTTTGCAAAAGTCATGAGATGTCAAAAGTAGCGTTAACACGCAAGAACGAAATGCCTCAAGTTCCAATTTTATTTGTGAAATATTCACGATGGGTATTGATTTTACGGGTCCTTTGCCATCATCTCATGGATTTTCTTATATTCTTTCATGGATTATGTTTCGAAACGGGTGAAAGCAAAAGCCACCAAACCGACGACTCTCAAGTCGTTGTAGGTTTTGTCAAAACTAACATTTTACAGGTTCGAATTCCAAGAGCAATTATTAGTGATCAAGGCACACATTTTCGCAATAGATCGGGTCAAGCTTCACGAAGAAATATGGAGGAATCACCGAGTTGCCACCGTGATATCATCCTCAAACCAATGGCTGTCAAGTCTCCAATCGAGGTTAAGTCTATTTTGGAAAAGACGGTGAATCCAGGAAGAAAGGATTGGAGCCTTCGCTTAGATGATGCTCTTGGGCTTACTGCACAGCGACATAAAACTCCTATAGTATGTCTCTCACCGAATTGTGTTTGGTAAAGCATGTCACTTACCGTGGAAATCGAGCACTGGATGCGGCGATGTAATATGGACTTAGACAAGTCAGATGTCAAGATTATCGCAATTGCAAGAGTTAGAGGAGTCGAGGTTACGCCACGAGAACTCAAGAATTTACAAGGAGAAATCCAAGATGCATCACGAAAACATGCTTTTTCGTAAGCAATTCGAGATTTGTCAAAAAGTTTTATTATATAACTCTCGATCAAGCTCATGCCCCGGTAAGTTTCGCTCACGGGTTGGTCCTTTGTTGTTATTAACGTGTTTCCTACGGTGCAAGAGAGATTAAGAGCTTAGACTCGGACAAGATTTTTAAAGTGAACGGCCATAGGTTGAAAATCTACCATGAGGGTGAAATTGCTCCATGCATCACCGGAGTCAATTTCACTCATCCTCATTATTCGGATACTTGATTCGCTTTGCGACTGTGTCTAGCCAAAGACATAAAACAAAGGCGCTTTTTGGGAGGCAACCCAAATATTTTCTTTATTCTCGCTTTTGAATTTCCATTTCTTTATTATATTTAGTTTTCTTTACTTTCGTTGATTTTATTTTAAGCCTCCAGATGTTCTTGATGAAGAAGATTAACCTCAATAAACCGTGCTCGCGCCACTTTTCAGCTTTCCTTAGAACCCTCTCCCTATGCTCATTCGGGTCCACACCGCCACATCTGTGGGAGTTTCTTTCTCCCTTATCATTTACCTTTTCATTATTATTTTTTGTGAGCTATTTTACTTGTTGATACATTGAGGACAATGTATTATTTAGGTGTGGGGGAGGATTTTTGCATGTTTTTAATTTGAACATTCTTATGCTTTAAGTTTTCTCAATATCTTTGAATACCTTGTAAGTTAAGGATACATCTTTGTTTTGAGTTTTAATGCATGAAAGAAGTAAGCATGAATAGTGTTTTCTTAAAATTTTTCAATGGTGTCACATTAATTCGTTGATTGAAAAGTGCACAAGACTTGATGCATAGACACTCTAGTGAGCTTTTGAGCCTAAGAGCAACTTATTACATTTTTGCTCCATTTATTTTTGATTGAGTGCATCGAACTTAGTGTGTTTGTTCTAGAACTTGCTTTTGAATATATGTTGAGACCACATTTTGAATTGATGCTTAAGTGTCATAAGGGCAATTAGGTTCAACCAATTCTTAGACTCTAAAAGACCCACATTTTATTTTCCCCTAGTTAGCCCCTTTGAGCCTATTTTTCCCTTTCATTTATTTCTAACGCATTGTTTAACCAAAAGCCTTTTTGTTTATTATCCTTGTTTTTCTTCTACCCTATCAAGACAAGAGTGAAGAAATTGCATGATGAAAAGCAATCGAAAAAAAAAAACGAAAAAAAAAAAATCTGTTGAGAAATTTATTCCCTTAATTGGATGATTGGAGAATTATTTGCAAAAGCAATTGAACTATCAAATTGTTTCTCCAAGTGTTTTAAGTGCTTAAATGTGGGGATAAATTTCATCATCTTGGAAGTATGTTTGTTTATTTCGTTTATCATCTAAATCATGCATGTAACTAACTCTTTGTCTTGATCATTAAACCCTTAATTTTCCCTTCTACCATACCCTTACCTAAGCCCCATTTCAACCCTTGTAAAGTCCCTTTGATTTTTGCATCATATTCATATGCAGTGGTGGAGATTTAATTCATTTGCAAGCCTATGGTAATGACATGCTATGCTTTGATTTTGAGAGTAAAACACGCACCCTAAACACTTTGAGAGCATTGAGCGAAACCATGCGAGGGTGTTAAGTCTTGCTGCATTTGATTTTGATGGATCGATGAGATGCTTGTGTTTTTGTTACAAATTCTATCCTATGAATGCTTATTCTCTTGATTGTCACTATGATTTGACTCATTGATGTGTGCTTAGCTTTATTGGTATTCTTGGATATTGAATGGTTTGAACGTGAGAAAGGAGGATTGGTATGATAATTTAAGATATGCTTGAGGACAAGCATGGTTTAGGGGGAATTTGATAGTCATAAATAGTCATGCTATATTTGGTTTAAATCCTTCATATCTTGATTTATTCTAGGCTAATTCGTGGAAATTATATTTGAATTGATTTAGAGATTTAATCATGGAGATCAGGACGAAATTTGGACAAAAAGGGCTTTAATTAGGCTTTGCTAACGTGGGCCGACCATTAGTAATCAGAATTGGAGAAGGATTCAACTTCCTAGCATTAATAGAAGAGGAAGCCAAGAGCAAAAAGGAAAACTACCAAGAGAAGCAAAAGAAACAATATAAAAAGCCAAGCAAGGAACGTGAGCAAGACACACACAAAAAAATTAGAGAGCTGGACGTGAGACACAAGAAACAAGCAAACGGCTGCAACATTCAATTAAACATCTTTTGTTTTGTTTAGCCACCATGAGTGGCTAAAGTTTTACTTCCGATCCAAGGGTAATCAAATTCCAGTTGTAGTTTTGTGAGGCTTTGAACTTAACTAGAATTTCTTCAATCCAAGTAATTTTTATTTCTTGTTCTTATTGTCTATGAATTATTTATATTGATTGAGTTGACGCCTTAATTCAATATTTATTTTCTATCGCTAGTCTTGAGTTTCCAGGATCCGTAATTGTCATGAATGATTGAATTGAGAAGGAGTTGGCTCATGTGTGTGTATATTGATGGCCACAATTACATAGCTTGCATGATAGCTCTAGGAAATAAAAATACAAATTGATTGAATCGAGTAATCTGAATTAATTAATCTTGTTTTAGTCAATCTCACTATTCTTAATGCTATCACTTAATTTGATACGGAACGATGATGCCCAGTTAAATTGGGTGATAAGTTTGGATTTAGGCGATTGTTCGAGTCTATTTACATTAGGAGAATAATTATCATGATTCCGATTAAGTAGACTAAGTTCTTGGATCGAGTAATTTATATTTTGGCCCATGATCAAAATTGCAATTGGATGGAATTTACACCCTTGGATCGATGTTCGTAAGATTAATTTCCTTGTTTAATTTTAAAGTCTTGTTATTTTTATTTTATTTATTTTAATTTCGTGTTAAAGAAAACAATTGAAAACCCCAAACCGACAACCGGATTGCACAACATCCGCCAACCGAATCAAACCAGTAGAGAAGACCCGCAAACGGCCATCGGATTTCTCACATCCTGATAGCCGGATCGCTCCGCATTGTGGAGAAGTCACAACCGGCCTTCCGGATTGCCTTAACCGTTATCCGCTTCAGCCTGCACTACTTGCCACATTCGGCTATCCGCTTCTCTCATCTCGCAAGTCAACTGGCCCGTAATCATTACAAGTCATAACCGTCTTCCGTTCGCTTCATCCGCCATCCGCTTTTCCGTAAGCGATACAAACCTCATCCGGCCTTCCCGGCCTCAAGAATCGGGTTAGCCGAATAGATTCTAGAAACGTCACAAGTTGTAATCGGCTTGCCGTTTTCCATTACCGGTTAGCCGATTAAAGTCAGTAAGTAGACAAACCACAACCGTCCATCCGGATAGTCCCTAAGACAAACTATATCCGGTTACCAACCTAAGCAATTGGCTGAGGAGAATTTTGAAAATCTGATTTTTCTTGGAAAATTAATTTTATTTTAAACTTTGAGAAGTTAAATACATAGTTCCCTAAGGATTCGACCTGGTCTCACCATTTCTACAATTTTATTTAGGTGAATCAGTATTTGTTTTTGAGGAGCTTCGACAACCTCCGTCACTAAGCAACTATTCTGAATTCATTTGTCATCAGTTACAGTAAATGATAGTTGCAACAAGTAATAAAATAACCATTGTGATGAAATAATATTTTTTCAGTTGATAAAGAAGGATTTCAATTCTAGTGATCTTGTGATCAAGGCCAGCCATGTCAAAATTCATAGTATTGTTGTCACTGTTGTCAATACCTTGCTCTTCAAACGGGTTCATTTGTCTTGTAAATTTTGTAATCTCCTCTCTAGATGGCATCTACCATCTAAAGAAACCACATGCAGGATCATTAGGACAACTATAGTATAATCTGTTGGGATTTGGCTTAGATTATGATATTTTGATGGCTGCCCTGACTCTACAATAGCAAACTTTGTTATGGAACTTGAAAATTCCTCCATTGATTAAATTCTTTTCTAAGTCAGGTTTTGATTTTGATGAACTTGAAGCAGCTAGACATTGTTATGACAATGTATGTGTTGACTAGATTGTAATTTCAATAGCTGGTGATGCTTCAAGTGATACTTCTGGTAATGCTTCTGGTTATGCTTCTATTAAGGTTAATAATGATTTGAAGCTCAACAATGACTGTTGTTTATAGTCATTTAAATATGGTGGGTTTTGATAGGCACAGTGAAGATGAGGAATTATCATGTGCAATATTTATAGCTAGTGGAAGTGGCATGCCGTTATGTTATCGTTGCAAAGGAACTGTAAATGAATGACTTGTTCTGCCTTTATATAGCCGTTACAATGCTCAGCTGCAAATGCTTTACTTATGCTTGTAATGTGCTCATCATGCCACATATGTACTGTAATTAGATTGTTATTTAAGGGTAAAAACGTCATCCTAATAAATGTGGGCAATTTCGTCATTTTTCCAAATCACAAACAACATTATAACGGATAAATAGCCCTTTTAGGAATTATTATATAGCCACTAAAAATCAAATAAAACAAGAAAAGCAGCAATTACTCACCATTACCTTGCGCTTGTCACAACGGGCCGCCGCCACCGCACCTTTCGCGCAGGTGAATTTGTGACATTCTGATTAATGTTTTATGGTATAGAATTTTCTTTGATTTTGTTTAAGCAGAAGTGCCTTATCCAAATATTTCATTTCAATTGATCCCATGTTCTTTTTTGTTGTTTTATCTAAAATTGTTGATTCCAGTAGTTGATTCGCTGGTGCCATTGTTGATTTCAATTGATTTTGTTTAAGAAGGCTTTTGAAATGTTCAACTGCTTTTTTGTTTTGTTTTATTTTATTCTTTTTGAGGAACTTGAGTTAGAATAGTATAAAAAAGAGCATGTTTTCACTAACTTTTCTGAGAATTGCCAAGATGGATCAGATCAAAGCTAACATAGAGAACAGTGTGCTTCCGTTACTGTGCCTAAAGAGGATGTCAAGAAGCCTGAGGTTGAGGCTATTAACATATTTGGCTTAGAAGGTAGTCATAATATAATATGTTTTATGTATCAGACTATCAGTAATCAGTCTAGCTTTAACTTGAGTAGGTTTGGCCTTTTGAGTGCCGCTCTGTTTGATTAATATTGTACAGTCTGTTAGGGGTGGTTAGAAACCAATCCAATCCACTCAATCGATCTAATCCACAAAAGTTCGATATATAAAAATTCAATCTGTCGATTGGTGGATTGGGTTGGATTGAAAAGTTTGAGAATCCGCATTCAGTGGATTACATTTACAAAAAAATATCCGCGAATCCACAAAAAAATTAAAAATATTTATTTAATTAAAAAAATTTTAAATGTGACATTACTACTTGCAAATAAATAAATAAGTTAAAACGTAGTTACATTAACACCATATTGTATCTTATCTGATAATAATATAAAATAAAAAATAATTAAATTAATAAGTATAGCTCCTTAAATAGTAAATTTTTTTATTTAATTAGTTTGTGGATTGGACATAATTAAAAGCTTTTAATCCCCAAACCAATTCGCAAAATGGTCGATCGAAAGTGGATCGGGTCAAATCTGCATCTGATCTACAAACATATGGATTGGATTTGAATTGAATTTCATCAATCAATGGATTGAAAATTTATAATTCTTAAAATCATAAATCGGATATGAATTGATGTCTAATCCGCAAAATCTGATCTGTGAACACCCTAATATCTATGTTTTGGTGTACTTGTGATGTAATATGAGTTGATGTAGTTATGAATGTTGTTTTAAGTTTCTGTTAATATTTTTATGTAGTTTCACAAAGAATTTGGATCCCAATCATCTCATGCTTAGCTGAGTTTTTGCTAAGCTTTGTGGCCTTCTTCGCTTATGGATCCAGATGTTGTTACTACATAAATGTTTACACCAGCATCCACTTACAACATGCAGCACCTTTGCAAATCAGCACTCCTCCTTTCCTGTTCTTTCTCTGTCTGCTCAGTTAAACCTTAGAAACCTTCTTCTTCATCAAAATTCCATGTTTTGTTAATTTGTCGAAACTCTTTTGCCCTCTTCGTCTGTTTCTATTTCTTCAGTTCTCTTATAATATCCCCCCCCCCCCAAAAAAAGCTATTAATCCATTACTTTCTCTGCATGTTCAATGATTTTCCCTTTTTTTGGCAGATAAATGGCATGTAGGGGGTGTAGAAGAGATGCTACGGAGGCAGTAGTGGTTTTGGTTTTGCCAAACAAGAACCTTTTGAACTTTTCCCCATAAGTACTCAAATTTCTTTATTTCTTTTCCTTTTGAGTTGTTAACATTCTAAGATATTTAGAATTTAAGACTTTTTAATAAGGCCATTTTTTTTTTGTTTTAATTCCTCTTTCTAGATAAATTATGAATGGATTTTGTTGGACAAAAAATAAAATAGGCCTACCCAATAAGGCCCAAATAAATTTAATCCCAATAAGACCCATCTAATAAGTTTATTTTCAAATTAAGTCTACAAAGTGGTGGACAAATCACCGAAAATAATCCTCGTAAGTGACAATGCTTCAAAGCTCAAAAGGTGCTGAGGTTCTAAGCTCTTATCCTAGGATAAACCTCCTAAGTTTGGAGGTTCCTATGATCCCAAGGTCTTAGTAAAAATAACATAAGGATAAAATATTTTTTCGTTTAATCCGTAGACAAGTGTGCATATCCATGTGTCAATCAACATGGGCACTAAAGACAAGTGTCGCCAAATGTCACAAGAACAATGACATTTGTCATCAACATAACTAGGACTCAAGTCAAATCAATTTGGCCGATAAATATACTTTTCATTTTCACTGGAAGGTAAGATAAAAAGAGATTCAAAAGTAAAACGGCTAACTCTCTCTCTCTAATCTTTCTCTTTCTAAATTTATAAAAGTTAGGTAACTAACTTGACCGTCGAAGGGTTTACACCGGCAAAATCGGCCCTCTGATCTTTTTCTTGTGCTTGTAGAGTATCACTAGATGAGGACATTCTGATTGCCTAAGGAAGTGAACTTAGAAGAGGATACACAAAGGCCCATTAAGATCAGCCCAAAAGAGAAATTCACCATCATTAAATCCAACAAAGAGGAACCCGAGTCCTAAGGGGGTTGTCCTTAGTTGAAATTTTCACATCATAAGTTGGGACAAAATTTGCACCTACAGATTTGTTTGTAAAGTCAATTGTGAGAGCTAACACAAGTTTGTGTTTCTTTTCCTTAAAAATCTTTATGTGAAAGCTTTCATTTTTAAAATGTAAGAGATTGAACTGTCTGACTACAAAAATGTCCCAATTGAAAGAAATTTAATTCTCTGGAATTCAAGGTTGCTAAATTACTGGACATCCTCTCCATACTTTCTTGAAGAGAAAGTTGAAATGAGTGAGCATCGAGTACTTTAACTACTTTAATGTCTAATGTATTCTGTATTAGTTAGAAGATACAAGTAAGAAGAAGAAAGAAAAGAATAGGTGGAATCAATGAAGAAAGAAAAGAATAGGTGGAATCAATATTTAAAGTGTAGTTCATAATTTAGGCTCATCTTTACTTGCAATGATCTAAATATGCCAGAATTTGAATTATATTTGTTGTAGGACATATAGTTTTCCATAATTGTTATTTAAGCTGTGGTAATTTTTCCTTCATGCATTTAGTGTCAGAAAGCCAAAGTATAGACATAGAAAGATATTCTGACTGGAATAAGTCGAAAGTCTTATCAAATCGTGGATCTATTAATCAATTTCTACGACTCCAGTATAGTAACTTTCCTGCAGAGCTGGTTAAAGGTAGGCAACTAAAGAATCCACTGAAAAGTGGTAATGATATTTTGTGAGAAAACATGTTATATTTTAAGATTTCAGACTTATCCAATGGTGAAATAAGCTTTCAGGTTCAAGGGAGGTGTGAAATCCAAAAATAGTGCAATTTAATACAGACGCAGGAGCTCTGGTCCCTTTTCTTTTTAATTGTTTTGGAGTGTTTGTCTTGCTAATTTCCAACATCTTTTTCTTTTCTTTCTCAAGTGTATTATTTTCCTATATTCAATACATCTTCACTTTACTAGTAAGGCAAGTTTTGGGATTTAGCATGCTGCCTTGTGCTATGCCCTTTTCTTGTACTGAAAGTACAAGTTATTCTAAAATAAGTGCTGATGTTGTGCACTTGTAAATAGTAATAACAGTTGGGTATTGATTTTGCAAATGTGAACTTGGTCATAAATATTTCTTGACATTTTATTACTTGATTGCGTCAACTTATTACCAGGGGCATGCAAATAACTTGCCAAAATGATTAAGGATTTGTTTGGGCCTCTTATGTTTTTATTAACATTGAAAGGGCAACAGCTATTTATCAACCACCTACCCACTTTCAGTTGATAGCTAGTGATTCAATTCTATAGCAGCGGTCGGTTAAAAGCCTTAGCACCTCAGGCCCAAATATATCCTATATGAATCTTTGACTAAAAACTAGTTATGTCTTTTATTGTTGTCAACTTTCTCTTAAATATTTGGCTTTCAAAGGTTTAATTACACATTTGGTTGTTTAAATGATAGGCCCAAGGAAGTTGGATCTCTTTGAAAAGCTTGAACAGAAGCAGGTAAATTTATAATGATAATACTATTTTGCGTATGCGATGTGGTCTTTTGTTTTTGCTGCAACAGGAAAAATGAATCTTTCCTTGTTAGTTATTTGGTCTTTTTTCTAATACCAAATTGGTGATTCTTTCTTTATCTGTGGGGCCAAGAGGAGAAAGTTGAAAAGGAAAAGAAAGAAGGTGAAGAGGAGGATAGAGACGGTGATGAGGCAGCTGGAGAAGCTGAAGAAGAATTTAGTGATGATGAAGGTTTTGCTCAGAAAATATATTGTTATTTATTTATAATGATTCTTACTTTAGCATCATTCGATTATTATAGTTATAAATGATGTTCAGATATTATTATGATAAATTTTGGATGGGACAAATCAGGCAGGACTGTTGATTTGCTGCATGCTTCATTCTTATTTCTCCTCTCTCTCCTTTTCTGTCCTTCATTTTGTAGCAACAGTATAAAGAATGAATTTTGCTTTGGTGTATAGATATTGTTAAGGTGAATTTGAGCCATAAAGGGTCTTATTGTCTGTAACAGATAATTGTTAGTTCATTTTTTCTCTGAGAAGAATGATATATTGTTACTTGGATGGTTGATACTCAGGAGGGCTTCTCACTTGTTGGTAAGATGTCACATGCCAGGCATCTTACCTTACTGGTTGTGGGATTTCTTTCCAGAGGCATTATGATAAATTTGTCTGAAAGCAGATTGCATGGAGTTGTGTATTATAAGCATAAATATTTATAGTCAGTTGATGGAATATGTAATATATGCACTTTATTTATTCTAATTTAGTGTATTTATAAATTTTATTTCGGTATTAATTTTACAATTGTCGGTAGTATTATAATTTGTTGCGAATATATTTGGCGCATTTAATTATTAATTGAAGTCCGAATTAATTTAGGAATTATCACGGTGTTAAATCACGATAGATCGAGCGCGATTAAAAGTTCGGATAACTGGAAATTAATTCCGTCACGAGTCCGGTATTCGTTTAATTTGTATTTTGTATAATAAAAAAAATCCATTTTCTGTTTTCTATATATGAAGAGAGAGAAGGAGAGAGAGAGAGAGAGAGAGACCCGTTGACCCGTTTGACCCGACCCGACCCGTTTTGTTGACCCGGCCGTAACTCGCGATTCTGGCCACCGTTCTGAGCAAGCTTGGTACCGATTTGAAGCTATTGAGACGTCGGTCATACCCCGTCCATCCTCGTCGTCGGAAACCGACCTGAACGCTGGCAAACTGAGACCGAAACTGGCGGCCGAGACCCATTTTCCATCGCCATTGATTCCGCCGAAGTTGGGTGACGCCACGGGTTGGAAATTGTTCCTCAGCTTCCCAGCAACCTTTTCCGACCAACCACGACCACCGGGGATGCCGGATTTGCCGTGAACGACCACCGGAAAAGTCACGGCTTTGGAGTTTAGATCCGCCGCCATCGTCGCGCATGGAAGGCCATTGCCGGCACCATTAGACTCAGCGTGGCCGGAACTAGCAGACTTGAGCTTCCCATCGCCGTTGATTGAAGTCCGATCATCGTTGACCGGCGAGGGGCAATTCGGTAAATTCACAAGCTTTGGGGGTAAATTTGTAATTTTTGAAAAGTTATGGGTAAATTGGTAATTTTTAGTTAGGGCAGTGTGGTAATTTGACATTACGAGGGTAAATCGGTAATTAAGTTATTAAGGACATTTCGGTAATTTCGTATTTGTGGTTAAAAACATTTTACTGTATTTGATATTATAATATTTGGATGAGTTTTGGTATGTGAATTAAAGAAGTTGGTTGTGGGTGTTGGTTGGATTTGAATTCATATTGGGAGTGTTAATTTCATGAATTTGCAGGTTGGGTATATTATATTTATAGAGGAGGTTCTGCTGAAATTTTCGATAAAATTTCTCAGATATTAGAACTGTTATTAATTCAGTTAAGAGAGATTAGACAGACTCGCCCTATGAGTTCGGGGCGGGTCGTTTCAGTTGGCATGAGAGTATGGTTTTAGATTCTGTAGACTTTACCGTGGTAATTAGAGTAAGTTTTATTGTTATTAAGTTAGAATTGATATTTTGTAGGCACCATCATGATTCGCCGTAGCAGTAGACGTGGTCGTGGACGTGGCCGCGGACGTACTAGATTAGTAGCTGGGTTGACTTCAGGAGATGTACCTACGGGGGAAAATGAGCCTGTAAATGACGGAGTAGTTGAGTTTTCCACGCATGAGGTTGCATAACAGGCACTGGGAAATGTGCCTAATATTGAACAGTCATTAGATAGACTAGCTCAAATTGTAACTACAGTGGTACAGAATCAGACTCAACCGTACCGGTCGATTTAACTCAATCGAAAGCGTAATGGCTTGTGGCAAAGACTTTTAATGGTTCTGGAGATCCACCCGAGGCAGAGTCTTGATTTGTTAAGTTAGAACGTATTTTTGATGTAATGAAATGCTCAGAAGAGGACAGACTTACTTTTACCACATTCTTACTCGAGGATAGGGCTTATCATTGGTGGCAGACAGTAGAGTGTCTATACCAGGGGCATGCTGCAATTACATAGGCTATTTTCCGTAAAGAATTTTATAATCATTATTTTCCCGTGGTGTACCAAGATATGAAAATGAATGAATTTCTTCGATTAGTTCAGGGATCTATGTCAGTCGAAGAATATGAGAAGAAATTTCTGGACCAGCTCAGGGTCAGAGGGGTATGCAGATAGGGGGATCCAGATCTGGGAGCCAGGCCACTGCTCCAGGTTTGAGAGGTCAACCTGGTCGACCACATGCTCAGGCTCGAGTTTTTGCTTGACGCAACAGGAGGCTCATGTTACACCAGAAGTCATTATAGGTATATTACCCATCTTTGGCCGTGAGGCTCATATTCTTATTGATCCTGAATCCACACATTCTTTTATTTCTCGTACTTTTGCTATGCATATAGAGAGAGAACCTGAACCACTAGAATGTGGGTTAGCTGTTAGTACACCTACTGGAGGGTCAATGTTGGCCGAGAGTGTGTATCGAGATTGTATGATCAGATTGGGTGAGCATGAATTTGGAGCGAATTTAATTATTTTAGGAATTCGAGATTTTGATCCTATTTTGGGCATGGATTGGCTTGCATCTCACCATGCTATTGTGGATTGTTTCAAAAAGGAAGTTGTGTTCAGTAAACCAGGAGAAACTGAAGTGAAATTTTACGGTTAGCGTAGAGTTTTACCTTCATGCGTCATATCGGCGATTAGTGCCGGACGGTTACTAAGAAAAGGGTGCTCGACTTATCTTGCTTACGTAATAGACACTGAAGCTAAGGAGTTGAGATTGGAGGATATTCCAGTAGTTCAGGAGTTTCCAGATATATTTCCAGATGAACTTCCAGGGATGCCACCTAACAGAGAAATTGAGTTCTGTATTGATTTAATCCCTGGGACGGCTCCCATATCTATAGCACCGTATAGGATGGCTCCAGCAGAATTGAAGGAACTTAAGATTCAACTTCAAGAGTTAGTGGATAAAGGGTTTATTAGACCTAGCGTGTCTCCAAGGGAAGATCCAGTTTTATTTGTTAAGAAAAAGGACGGTACTCTTAGACTCTGCATTGATTACAAACATTCGGAGTTTTCTTGGATTAGCGGGTTACTATCATAGATTTGTGGAAGGATTTTCCAAGATTGAAATTCCTCTGACACGGCTAACCAGAAAGAATGCTAAGTTCCAGTGGGATGATGATTGTGAAAAGAGTTTTCAAGAACTTAAGACACGTCTTACTTCAGCACCTGTTCTTACACTTCCATCTGGCAATGAAGGGTTTGTTGTATACAGTGATGCCTCTAGGCAAGGATTGGGTTGTGTGCTAATGCAGCATGGGAAAGTGGTAGCTTATGCTTCCAGACAACTTAAGAAACATGAGCAAAACTACCCAACACATGATTTAGAGCTAGCAGAAGTGGTGTTTGCACTCAAGACTTGGAGACATTATTTGTATGGGGCAACGTGTCAGATTTTCACTGATCATAAAAGTCTGAAGTATTTGTTTACTCAGAGGGAGCTGAATTTGAGATAGAGGAGATGGATTGAGCTGATTAAGGACTACGATTGCACTATTAATTATCATCCGGGTAAAGCAAATTTGGTAGCTGATGCACTCAGTAGGAAGTCTTCCAACTCTGTAGCTCACTTACGAGTGACGTATTTGCCCTTATTGATCGAGCTGAGATCTTTAAGACTTGAATTGCAAGTTGATAATTGCAGAGCTTTGATAGCTAATTTTAAAGTTAGGCCGACTTTAATTGATAAAGTCCAGCATATGCAAGATCAGGATCCGCAGCTAATGAAGTTGAGAGAGGATGTGCAGAAAAGTTTACGAACTGATTTTGTGGTGAGAGATGATGGAGTTTTAGTTATGGGTAATCGACTTTGCGTACCTGATATTCAGGAGCGGAAAAAGGAAATCATGGAAGAAGCTCATTGTTCAGCCTATGCGATGCATCCAGGTAGTACAAAAATGTACCGCACCTTGAGAGATCATTACTGGTGGCCAGGTATGAAGAAAGAGATAGCAGAATTTGTATCTCGATGTTTAGTTTGTCAACAGATTAAGGCTGAACATCAAAGACCTGCGGGGTTGTCGCAGTCGCTTCCTATTCCTAAGTGGAAGTGGAGCACATCACCATGGATTTTGTAGCCGGACTTCCACGTACTCAGAAAGGTTATGATAGTATTTGGGTGGTTGTAGATCGACTTACGAAATCTGCTCACTTTCTGCATTTCAAGACCACCTATTCAATGGATAAGTTGGGAAGTATTTATGTGGCTGAGATAGTTCGACTTCATGGGGTACCTGTGTCTATTGTTTCAGATAGAGATTCCCGATTCACTTCTAAGTTTTGGACCAGCTTGCAAAAGGCTTTAGGCACCAAGTTGAATTTTAAGTCATTTTCATCCTCGAATAGATGGATGATCGGGCGTCTTATTCGAATATTTGGAAGATATGTTGCGAGCTTGTGTTTTGGAATTTAAGGGTAGTTGGGACATTTATTTACACTTGATGGGTTTGCCTATAATACTTGATTATCAAGCTAGTATTGAGATGGCACATATGAGGCTTTGTATGGTAGAAATCTGAGAACTCGGTATCTTTGGGATGAGGTTGGCAAACGAATGCTATTTGGTCCCGAGTTAGTACAGGATACTAATGAGAAGATACAGCTCATTCGGGATAGATTAAAGGCAGCCCAGAACAGACAAAAAAGCTATGAAGATAAGCGTAGGCGGGAACTTGAATTTGAAGTGGGTGACAAAGTTTTCATACGGATTTCTCCTTGGAAAGGGGTACTTCGATTTGGGAAGCACGGAAAGTTAAGCCCACGCTATATCGGGCTGTACGAGATAGTAGAGCGTGTTGGTCCGTTAGCTTATCGGTTGGCTCTACCACTCGAGTTATAAAGAATCCATGGTGTGTATCACGTCTCAATGCTCAGAAAGTACATGTATGATCCCAGTCATGTGTTATCGAGGCAACCAATTGAGCTGAAAGAGGACTTGACTTATGAGGAGGAGCCAGTAGAGATATTGGAACAAAAGCACCAGGTATTGCGTTCTAAAACAATTCCTTTAGTGAAAGTATTGTGGAGGAATCACACAAAGGAAGAAGCTACTTGGGAACGTAGGGACTTAATGCGAACTCAATATCCTCACTTATTTTCATCAGATGTGTAAATTTCAAGGACGAAATTTTTATAAGGGGGAAGGATTGTAATATATGCACTTTATTTATTCTAATTTAGTGCATTTATAAATTTTATTTTGGCATTAATTTTACAGTTGCCGGTAGTATTACAATTTGTTCCAGATATATTTGGCGCATTTAATTATTAATTAAAGCCCGAATTAATTTAGGAATTATCACGGTGTTAAATCACGATAGATCGAGCGCAATTAAAAGTTCGGATAACCGGAAATTAATTCCGTCACGGGTCCGTTATTCGTTTAATTTGTATTTTGTATAAAAAAAAAAAAAAAATCTGTTTTCTGTTTTCTATATATGAAGAGAGAGAGAAGGAGAGAGAGAGAGAGAGACCCGTTGACCCGTTTGACCCGATCCGACCCGTTTTGTTGACCCGGCCGTAACTCGCGATTCCGGCCACCGTTCCGAGCAAGCTTGGTACCGATTTGAAGCTCTTGAGACGCCGGTCATACCCTGCCATCCTCGTCGTCGGAAAACGACCAGAACGCCGGCAAACTAAGACCGAAACTCGCGGCCAAGACCCATTTTCCGTCGCCGTTGATTCCGCCGGAGTTGGGTGACGCTACCGGTTGGAAATTGTTCCTCAGCTTCCCAACAACCTTTTCCGACCAACCACGACCACTGGGGACGCCGGATTTGCCATGAACAACCACCGGAAAAGTCACGGCTTTTGGAGCTTAGATCCGCCACCATCGTCGCGCGTTGAAGGCTACCGCCGGCACCATTAGACTCAACGTGGCCGGAACTAGCAGACTTGAGCTTCCCGTTGCCGTTGATTGAAGCCGGTCACCGTTGACCGGTGAGGGGCAATTCGGTAAATTCACAAGCTTTGGGGGTAAATTTATAATTTCTGAAAAGTTATGGGTAAATTGGTAATTTTTAGTTAGGGCAGTGTGGTAATTTGACATTACGAGGGTAAATCGGTAATTTAAGTTATTAAGGACATTTCGGTAATTTCGTATTTCGGGGGTAATTTCGTAAATTCGAAACTTATGATTAATTATGTGATTCAGACTGAGGACAAATTGATAATTTATAATTTCGTGAATAATTCGATAAATTATGGTTCCGATGATAAATGTGGTAAATATTAACGTTAGGGCATTATGAAAATTTTGGCCTATAGGGGTATTTCGATAATTTCGGTAATTTTATTAACACGGGAATAGTTTATTGCGGATAAATATTCGTTTCGAGATTTATTACGTAAAATTGGCAATATTTCATTTTACGGAGAATAATTATGTTGTTTACTTGAAATAGGAGGATCTACAAACGCGAATCAGCCTGCAGATATAGTTGATACAGAGTCAGGACATCATCACTGTGAGTGGAATATACAAAACTTATTTTCATAGTAATTTCTGATTTTACGATTCAGTACAGTATGTTTTGATATATGAGTATTTAATGCTTTAATTTAATGATTTTCTCAGAAAATAGATTTCTAGTTATGGGCTGATATTTATTATTATTGCAATGAGTTTGATTAATGATTTTATTATTGTTTTTGAGTAAATACATGATAATAGTTTTAAAGAGAATTAAGTGAATTTGAGATATGTTTCTTAGAAAAGAAATGAGATTCAGATATAGTTAAATGTTTATGGATTTGTGCATAGATATTGTTTTGAAATCATTAGACAGTATCCTTCCCCATCAGATACAGAGATACAAATCAAATCAGATGAGATGAGATTAGGCGCTCGAACACACACAAGGCTTGTGTTTGCGCTTTGCTTTTAAGGGGCATGCAGTATAGTGATTACATAGATACAGATATTCAGATTACAGATGAGACAGTATTTTTCCCGTCTATCTGTGTAGCTTCGGGACATGCTGGTTCCCTGATTGTCCGTCCGTTGAGGTCCAGATATGATAAGATTTTTCCCCTGAGTACTTGTTTAGTGATAGTTTATCAGTATTCAGTATTTGATATTATCAGTGTTATGATTTTATTGATTTCATGCAGACTTATGAAATATTGCCATTTCAGTACACGATTTGAATTAAAAGAAATTATTAAAGTTCTTTCGAGATTTTAATGAGAATTGTTTAGAGAAAGATTAAAGTATTTATTTTAATTAAATCAGTTATTTTAAAAATTACTATCCACTCACCGAAATTTCACCGAGCTTTATCTTTACGCTCAGTTTTATTATGTTTTCCCCATGGGAGACTTGCATCACTGACCCATTGTAGGTTGATTTTCGAGTTATATGATGGTGCTAAGAATTGTAGATATTTTATTAAGATATTTTGGACTGTATAAATTATTTCGTATTTGTGGTTAAGAACATTTTACTGTATTTGATATTATAATATTTGGAGGAGTTTTGGTATGTGAATTAAAAAAGTTGGTTGTGGGTGTTGGTTGGATTTGAATTCATATTGGGAGTGTTAATTTCATGAATTTGCAGGTTGGTTATATTATATTTATAGAGGAGGTTCTGTCGAAATTTTTGATAAAATTTCTCAGATATTAGAATTGTTATTAATTCAGTTAAGAGAGATTAGACAGACTCGCCCTATGAGTTCGGGCCGGGTCGTTTCATAATATTTGTGATGCAAACTGACTTATTTTTGCTATCCTCTCTCATTCTATCATTTGTTTGATGATAAATCACTTAAATCGCTATCTGAACTTTGCCGGAAGAGAAGATGCTTTGTATCGGCTTGTATCTCTACCCTTTGACAACTAATGAGTTTTTGAATGTGTATGAAAGTTTTTCTGGTAAAATTACCAAAAATGAAAAGCAAAAGATTGAAGTAAGGAGCACAGTAGGCATCTAGAAAAGAAATTTTTTTATTAAGGGGAAAAAAAAGTTATGGATGCTCCATATGCTCTTGCAGAACATTGATTTTGATGACGATGGAGACGACTTTAACATGGCCGACGCCAATGATGGTATGCACCTTCTTTGTAATGGCAATTTGACTTGGTAAATGCTTTTTCAAAATCACTGGCATTCCCGGATGGTAACTAGGTTTATTTATGTTACAGATGAAGCAACATACTAGTTCTACCTTTACAAAGTATGGGGTATTGGCTTTCTGTCTTCCTCTTATTGCCTGGGGCAAGTTCTGCGGACCAAAATTTTCCCTTTATACATTTTGGAATAATGAGTTCATTTTGCTACCATCCTACTTTGTAAATTTTAGTAGTAATTTTGGTAGAAAGCTTATGCTTCAGCTAAAAGGATCTCTAGATATTTTCAGTCAGCCAAGAAGTTGTCGGCTTTTTATAATTTCCAGGGTGAATTTTGACGGAGAAGAAGCGTTGAAAGGCAAATTGTACGACGGATCTGAGTTTGGGAAAGTGGTAGACTCCATCAAGCCCGGTAGGATCGTTGCATTACTATTAAAAGGATTTTGAAATAAAACGTATATAACTTTAACTTCAAACCCAAATTTACAATATGAAAATTTAACAAGATAAATTCAAGTAAGTTACATTACTATTATCACATAAAGTAACTGTAAATCAAAATTTACTATACGAAGATTGAAGAAGATAAATTCAAATAATTAAACAGCTTGGGGGACAAGATTCATGCATCATCTCATACAACTATTTTTGTATGCAGTAGAAAAGTTGATACCACTAAGGTTCAAGAGTTGAGTTGATGATGGACTCAAACTTATATTTTTGACCTAGGCACTGTTGAGATAATTTGCTCGTCGCTAAGGCTATCAATGAAGAGAGAAGCAAAAACCTCCATTTGTTGTTTCTCCAACACAACGGCGACCTCTACCCCGCCTCGGTCCTTATTTTCTACCAAACAAATAGCTCCACTTCTATCTATTGACACAGCCTCCACCTTCTTCGGCTTCCCCCACCCGAAATCCGGCCCGTAAACATCAAAACGGTGTGACCCGGATATTCTGAGCATAATTGATTGTTCTCCCATCTGTTTGAGCATTTCGTATTTCCTAACAATCTTATCCTCTGATCCTACAATAGCATCTCCCCTGAGGCCTTTGATTGAATCACTTAATTTTTCAACAAAATCAATCCCATTTCCCTGCAAGAAGTCACTTGCTTTTGCAACCACACATACAGCGGCTGAAACACAGTTTCCAAAGTAATTAACCGGAAGTGGAGGATCCAAACGGCTCCTGCAATCCGCATTGAACGAAAACACAACGGTTGTATTCGCATCTTCCGTTATAGCTTTAACCATGCACGCATATACGTGGGCACATGTAAGCACATAAGATGATAAGTGAAGTTGTTTGCATTTTGATTGATGCTGTTCTTTAGCCAGCAGCAGCTTATGTTTCAACTTGTTTAGATCTTCACTCCTCAATTCGAATGTCCTTCGAACCAAGTTGTTGGTATCCGCTACTTTTGGGTCAACGGGATTAGCCTTCAAGGTTCGCGTGTTGGGATCCAATCCGGCAAAAGCCATGTTGTGCTTGACGTACACCAAGTCGATCCCACCGGGATCTTTGATCAGGGTCCGGTCAAAACATGGGGTTAGACGCTCCGGCAACGAAGGAGCTTCATTTTGTTGGTGTAAGTCTAATTGTTTGCATAAGTAAGCCCAAGATTTCATAAATAACATTAAGCTGGTCCCGTCAAGGGCCGTATGGTTAATTGAAATGCAGATGGAGAATCCGTGATTTGGAAACAGAGTTAGTTGGATGGCAATTACCTCTGCTTTGTCATCTGATGTCGACAACTGGGGCACCAGCGGATAAAATTCAACGGCTTTCCGGATTCCATTGCCGGAGAGGGTATAAAAGTCGGCGTTGGACTCAGCAACCGTGACTGAAACGCCATCGTTTTTAGGGTAGTTATGAGGGAAGGAGTAGCAGACGGCTGGCTTTTCAGCATGTGGGGGCCACATCAAGTGACCAGCGAGAGGGAGATAATGAAGGAGAGTGAGTGAGAGAGAGTGCTTGAGCTTTGGGAGGACCACTTTGCTGAATGAATCCCATGTTAAGTCTCTGGTTTCGTAGAAGAGGAGGTTATCCACCGACCCAAATCTGATCCAGTATGTGTCAAAATACGTTAGTGAAAGAGTGGCGAGAGCAGCTGCCGTAGTTGTCGTTGTTGTTGTTGTTGCTGCTACTGCTGAGTCGTCGGAGAACGGAGGCACTTTGCATACCTCATGTATTTTGACTCTGTTATTAATCCCTTCGAAATCTCCTTCATCTGCCATTATTAAGTGATACAATTGATGTAATTCTTTTGCAATCTGCTAATTGATTTGCTCTGTGCCGGCAGGAGCTCAGATGGTTGGTATGCACAAATGGCAGAGCAACAGCAAATTCCTTTTTTCTTTTTCTTTTTATTCACGAATTTATCAGTTCTATAAAAAAAATGTTCCGTATACCGTAGTTAATTCATTAAGGCTTTGCTGATACGTGCATCCATCTCTGACTTTTCATAAGTGTTTTTTTTTTTTAATAATTTTAATAAATGGTAATTCATTGGACAAAGAAAACAAGATTACGAAATGTCCACGAATCACAATTATGTATGGCGTGTAGCTTCTTCCGCCCAACCATACAATGGGGCCTAGGCTCAGGACAAGAGGGAGCTGATCTTGCTAATGTATGAGCTACCACATCCTCATCTCATGCCCTAGGATTGCCGTTGACCAAATATATTGCTGAAATACGAAAACTGGGAAAGATAAAAGTAACAAATAATAAAACGACTCAGGCGGCAACACTCATAAACTGTCATGCAACACCTTATTCAACAGAAGTTCATAGGAAGAGGACTAAGTCAAACTCATGCACGAGGTTCAGAATTGAGTTAGGATTGCCTTGTACTTGTATCCCTAGCCACTTGACCTTTCCTTTCTCTGGAGCATTCATATTATTTCCAAGGATTCTTAAGGATTTTTCTTTTACAGCATTCGTAGTATGTTTATTATAAACTTTTAGATTTAAGTGTTTAATCTCTACTATTAAATTCATTTAATATAATAAATAAATAAATAAATAACTAGTTAAATAGTAACAAGATAACATTTAGGTTGCAGGTAAATTAGTTCTTTTTTTAATTTTTAATTTACCGAGACAGAGTGAAAATGACATTTTGAACCCTTTGGTCTGGAATTGCACGGTTTGAAATAGTAGACATTTTATCATATCAGCTGCCAGTTATGCTTTGTCGGCATTTATACTTGAGTGTTTGTTGCGTTATGATGAAGAATTTCTGTTGTAATAGAGTGTAATTTTGAACTTCAATTGAAAGAGAATGAAATGAATTCCTTGAAAATTTCCTTTAACTTAGAAGAATGTTTAGTTCAACAGAATTTCGAAAAATGTTGCATGGAGCAGACGTGGTTGGAAGCACTGGGCAATTTGATTAAAGATTACAGTGAGAAAATTGATTTGAAAGAAAAACATGCAATTGAGGGAAAGTGCAAAAGAGCTTGCATTGAAGATGGAACTTGAATCTTCAATTCAAGAATTGATTGATGCTTTTACAAAGAAACTTGAGGACAAGTAGAAATCCTCAATAACTCGAAAGTAAAGAGCAAATTCAACGATATAAAGAAAGAGATCGAAGTCCATCACAAATATATATTTTTAAAAAATTTTAAAATAACTTTTTTGATTGGTTTGTTTACCGGTTATAATATTCTTAGATAGTTAAAATTTTTCATTAATAGAAATTTTATATACTATTGATTAAATCCACCAAAGTTTCACATTTCTTACATTATTGATTCTGTTAAAAAGAATTATGGCATCATAGAGTGACCACCCTATTTTGAAATTCATAAACTTTCTCCATCAACTCAAATCAACTTGGTCTAGTAAGAGGCTATTCCTTCATATATTGTTACCCTTTTCGCTCATGAATCTCATCTATGTTTTTTTGGGGAATTTAAAGAAATAATTATAAAATCCTGGTTCTTTATTTTTAATAATTATTATCACCTCTGACTTATAAAATTAACAGGGTTATTTATGAAATAAAAGTATAAGATAAGTGTGTCATTAGAAACAATTATATTTATTTTAATTTTTTAATGGGTATAAAAAAATAAATAAAAGTTTTGAGAGGACTTTTGCGGGTATCACAGTAGCACCACTCGAAATGAACAATTAACGGGGAGGCCTTATTTGCAACCACCACCGCACCATGGCATGTGGCTCACAGGTTTTGATTTCAACATAGGTTTTTGTTCAGTGACTGTAGCAGAGCTTTGGGGCCTTTTACCAGGGTTTAAGTTTAGCGGGGCAACATGGTGTCCGTTTTTGCATGCGAAGGTGGATAGCCGCTGTGTTGTTCAAATGGTAAATGGCCCGACAGGGCAAATCAATGAGTATACCCCCCCCCCCCTAATCTGTTCCATTAAGAACCTAATCAACCGAGACTGGAATATAACCATCAACCATGCCATGTGTATCACGAGGCAAACGTCGCAACGAATTTCCTTTCAAATTATGCTTTAGAGCTGCGTTTGGGCTTGCATCTAGTTGCTAATGACTTGAATGGGGTCGCTCATTGCCGATATGTTTTGTCTTAATTCTTTGTAGAGCCCTCACTTAAAAAAAAAAAAAAAAGATAAATGATAATGATTTTCTTAATTAATTATAAAATACAAAAAGTTATTAATACGGTTAAAATAAGCAATTATAAACCCATTTGTCCAAATTAAGTCTGAACCTTCAAATATGAATTCGACGCCCAAATTTACTCGAAATTTATAAATCATAAAGCGTTACTAAAACGTCTTTCAGAACAATCGCGGTGAAAAGCCGCCGCCTTGACTGTAGAAGTTATCCTCTCAAAATATTACGCTTCCCAAATGAAGGTCGTAAATATAATAAAACGAAAGCCGTCAGATATGCAATCGCTCAAATCTAAAGGTTGAAAAACATTGTGGGGTTTAGTGGCCTGCGTGCACTGTGTACATAAGGCGGACGCACTCTTGTAAAGATATAATTGAAAAAAAACAAATAATAATAAATAAATAAACTTTCAATCACTCGGCTGCTGTTGGGCCCTCTTCTTCCAAAGTTGTGGGTACTTTTGAAAAACGGGGCTCCCCGTGTCGAAAAAGTAAAAGTTGTATGGGTCCAAAAGGTTTTACTATCGGCTCAAATAATTTACCTATCTTATTAAAAAAATAAAAATTATTCATACGGTTCGCGCACATTATTAGCATAAACTAATTAGGATTGAATTAGATTACATAAGTGAAATTATATATTGTTGTCTTAAGTTTAGTATTATATCGGATTGAATTATGTCAAATTATATTCAAATAAAATTAAATGGCATTTAATTTGATAATTGAATATAAGTATCAATTATTTGTGAATACTTTATAATAATAACTGAAGCAAATTTAACAGGTAATTAATAAGGTAATAAAATAAATTATAAATTAATTATTGGGTAGTCATAATTATAATAAATAAATATAAATTAAATAAAACGATTTAAGTATTTAATTAATTTTTATCAAATATAAAATAACATTATATGAAATCAATTAATTGCTACAACTGTCAATTTTTATATTGCTTTTTTTATTACATTAGTGATAATCATATTTAATACAATCAACATTGCAACAAAAATTAAATTTTAAGTAAATCATAATAAAAAATTAATTAATTAAGTTTACATATAAGAAAAAAAATAGTTATATGTACACACACATAATCTCATATAAACCCATGTGTAAATTAAGATTGCTAATCTCATGATTACAAGACTAATTTGAATTTAGTTCTCTCCTGTCCAATTTAAGTGAAACTTATCAAACATGAGATAAATAATTAATTCAAAAAACTATGTCTATTCCACACTTAATCATAGCTCAAAAGCTCCACAAGCTGCATATGAAGAAGGGCACTTATTGCTAACAAGCAGACATGGCAGGAGAGATAAGAAAAGGTCAGAATGGGCTCGTAATTTCTAAAGCTGGAGTCATCAATGCACTGGTAATTAATTCGCTTCAATAATGCCAAGATTAATTTCATTTATTTTCTTTTCTTTTCTTTCTTTGTAAGCATATAAGAGTGACGCACCGTCGCCAATTCATATGCCCACAAATTTATAAGATCGATGAAGAAAACAGAGCAGTTATAACTCGTTGAAAATGGTTCGACCGTAGTGAGTCTTGATGCGCCATCTCTTTTGAAATTACATATTTTGAACTAAAATCGAAACAGGCTTTGCTCGGATATCACTTTGGCTTGACACTGTTAATTAATTGGCAAGCTGAATTCTAAGGAAAATAGAACTGAGTCAACTGACATGAAAAAACGTCAGATATTTTAACGAGCTTATTAAAATCCACTTTAGTTGCTTTTGCGTCTCATAAATTTGAATGATTAAATGAATCTACACATGGAAAAATGTTGAATAGGCGTGCAGTCGTGCACCTCACGCCGCCGCTCCTCACTTGTGGTGAGCGTTTATTAAAGAAGGAAAGCTGTATCGCAGGGTCCATGTCTGCCAATGAATGACTCCATCTCCATGCATACAGTCGCGTACTAAATCGAAACTCATAATTAAATATGTCAACTTGAATAAAAAAGTAATATTTCTTGTCTACGTCAAGTCAGCATCCTAGTCCACAAAAGAAGCCGGTCGCCTCATTGCTGAGAGAATGCATTCTCCAAATTGTGACCACAAAGGGTTTGTTAAAATAATTTAACATGATAAGACAACAAAGTCCAACTTCTCTCCGTGCAAAACAACAATAACAAAAAATTAAAAGAGACAAGATAAAATGCGCAGAGCTGAGTCACTGTATAAGTAGTGGAAGATATGTAAAAACCGCCATAGAGTTTGGAGAGAGAAACGGGGGGGAAAAAATGGCAGGTGATGGATACTTGCCTCTGTTTGAGACAAGAAGAGTAAAGGGGATTATTTTTTACAGGGTCTTTGCGGTTTCTGTGTTTGTTTGCGTATTTCTGATCTGGGCTTACAGATTGAGTCACATACCAAATGAACGCGATCATCAAAATGGAAGATTATCATTATGGGTCTGGATCGGCTTGTTTGCAGCTGAACTGTGGTTCGGTTTCTACTGGATTCTAACTCAAGCCTTGAGGTGGAACAGAATCCGCAGGCAAACCTTTAGGAACAGGTTATCTCAAAGGTGAGCCATACTGTCCAAGTGGCGTTACAGTTATATTAAGTTGGATTATATGATTACGTCGCGTACACTAATATGCTTATGTTTATGTTTTAAATAAATATAGATATGAGAGTGAGCTGCCTGGAGTGGACATATTTGTGTGCACAGCAGACCCCAAAATAGAACCACCAATGATGGTGATCAACACCGTCCTATCAGTAATGGCATACGATTATCCAACTGATAAGCTCAGTGTTTATCTTTCCGACGATGCTGGCTCTGATCTCACTTTCTATGCTTTAATGGAGGCTTCTCATTTCTGCAAACATTGGATTCCTTATTGCAAGAAATTCAATGTGGATCCTAGGTCCCCTGCTGCATATTTCATCAAAGTTGGTGAAGCACGTGGCGATGATCATAAAAGTCAGTCCAAAGATCTGGCAGCCATCAAGGTGAGCATCTTAATGGATAACAATTAATTAATTAATTATACAGGGATAACATTTTTTTATATATCTAATAAATGATATAAGTGGGACCACCAAGTGACGAGTAGGTCCGGCGCCTACTTTCATTCAGCCCAAAAACCTAACAGACATTTTGTTTTTGTTTATTTTAAAAATCACACAAATACCTACGCAAACACACACATATTTTTAGTAGTTAAATTTTGATATTTTATTTTATTTTTTGTTTGTATTTCATGTCGATCATAAATTTTTATCCTTGTTTTGATTTTGTGACTTAAGCTGCTGAATGGGATACATGCACATGAAACCACTTGTGGTGCAAGATGTGCATAGAAAAGAGAGAACCTTATACTGAGAATAAGAAATCAGTTGAATACATTCATTTATTTTATCTACAATTATCAGCACCTATATGACTTGGGTCTTTGGAACACATGTTAAGAGGACAGCCTCAATAAAAATAATTACATTCGATACACATGTAGATTTTATGCATCAAATACAATAAAATTCACAGGACACCCTCATAAGCCGTATAATGAAGATAAAACGGAGATTCACAGGACCTAGGCCATCCTGAAGTTTCTTGAAAAATAATAATAATAAACGATAAAAATAAACAATAAAATTCTTGATATATTGATGCTGATTACGTATTGATATAATCAATGAATCGAATAAACAAATACAGAAATGTTCCTACTTTTTAAAATTGTTGACATACATACAGTCGTGATAACAGATGTCTGATTTGCATAATTGCATTATAATTGGGGAGAGATTTGGTTTTTGTTGCATAAAATTTTTGGAAAGGAAGAAAATCTATATAATTTCTCTTTGGACTCTGTGAGTTAACGAGTGTTCAATCTTTTTTTAATTTTCCTGAAAAATCTTTGTGATTTGATTCTTAACTTGGTAACAATCAAGAACAGGATTTTATATCTGACGAACATGATAATGAGAAAATTGTTGTATTCTTCTTGATTTATTTCAATATTTGTTAAATCTGTTCCTAGCATGCTCTTTTTCTTGTAGAGATTATATGAAGAAATGGAGAGTAAAATCCAAACTGCAACAAAGCTTGGTAGAATCACGGAAGAAATACGCATGAAACATGAAGGATTTTCTCAGTGGGATTCTTACTCTTCGCGGCTTGATCATGATACCATTCTTCAAGTAATTAAATCACCTTGGCCTTCGACCTCTGCATTTTGATTTTTTCAAGTTAAAATGTCATGTTAAGTTCGTCTGATTTGTTCTCTCTTTGGGGTCTGAAGATATTGATAGATGGAAGAGATCCAAATGCTGTTGATAATGAAGGGTGCACATTACCTACATTGGTATACTTGGCTCGCGAGAAGAGACCCCAGCATTTTCATAATTTCAAAGCAGGAGCCATGAATGCACTGGTACTGCCATTGATAACACTATCTCAATCAGTCAGTAGATGCATACACACATTATTTAATTTAAGGTTAATTTAAGGTTATACTGCAATGAGCAGGGAAAGATTCCAAAGAGTTCATTTCTGACATATTGTTACTTGTTTAATGGTTCTATGTGCAGATAAGGGTGTCATCAAAGATTAGCAATGGGCAAGTCACTCTTAATGTAGACTGTGATATGTACTCAAACAATTCACAAGCTGTGAGAGATGCTCTTTGCTTCTTCATGGATGAAGAAAAGGGCCATGAGGTTGCTTTTGTTCAGTTTCCACAGAACTTTGATAATGTTACTAAGAATGAATTGTACAGCAACTCATTAAGAATATATAATGAGGTGAGTAACTATTGATGCATGCATGAATCATAATCGAATTGTATCATGTGTTATGTTTTATTTAATCTTCCGTTTTCATGACTCTTTTTTGCTTGCAAATTCATACATTTTGGTGAGCGAAGGTGGAATTTCAAGGCATGGATGGTTATGGAGGCCCAATTTATTGTGGATCTGGCTGTTTTCACAGAAGAGAAATTTTATGTGGAAGGAAATACGATAAGGAAACTAAGATTGGACTGAAGAGAGAAAATGATTCAAAGAGAGAAGAAAGTTTACTTGACTTGGAAGAAACGTCGAAGGCTCTCGCAAGTTGTACCTATGAAGCTAACACTCAATGGGGAAAGGAGGTCAGTATCTCTCTCTTGGTTATATGTTTTTTTATGATGGAGATGGGTATATTAGTTTGTGTACTCATTGCATTAAATGAACGGTTGATTGCAGATTGGATTGAAATATGGTTGTCCGGTTGAAGATGTGATAACAGGGATATCGATCCAATGTCAAGGATGGAAATCAGTGTATTGCAAACCAGAAAGGGATGCATTCTTAGGTGTTTCACCAACCACATTGCTTCAGTTCCTTGTGCAGCGTAAGAGATGGTCTGAAGGTGATTTCCAAATTCTGCTTTCCAGATACAGTCCTGCTCGGTATGCACGGGGAAAGATTAGCTTAGGCCTTCGCTTGGGATATTGCTGCTATTGTCTCTGGCCTCCAAATTGCTTGGCAACGCTATTTTACTCTATTGTTCCTTCACTTTATCTTCTCAAAGGAATTCCCTTGTTTCCAACGGTATGATTATTTATCTAATTTTTCATGCGCAAGAAACTTTGATTTGCTTAATAACATCACTTGATTCTCAAGGAATTAAATTGTCTCTCTTGGTTTGTGAAAACAGATCTCAAGCCCATGGATAATACCTTTTGCCTATGTGATGTTTGCCAAGTACACATGTAGCCTAGCAGAGTTTCTGTGGTCTGGTGGCACAGCCCTTGGTTGGTGGAATGAACAACGGCTATGGCTTTACCTAAGAACAACCTCCTTCCTTTTTGCCTTCATCGACACCATTTTAAAGACGCTAGGATTTTCTGAATCATCTTTTGTTGTTACAGAAAAGGTGGCTGACGAAGACGTATTACAACGATATGAGAAAGAGATAATGGAATTCGGCGCCGCCTCTTCAATGTTCACAATATTATCAACACTTGCTCTGCTGAATTTATTCTGCATGATTGGGGTGGTAAAGAAGGTGATTGTAGGTGATGGCCATGTTATATTCTACGAGACAATGCTCTTGCAAATCCTTTTATGCAGCGCCTTAGTTCTCATCAACTGGCCTTTGTATCAAGGCCTTTTCTTGAGGAAGGACAACGGCAAGATGCCAAGCTCTGTGACCACTAAATCGCTTGTAGTAGCTCTGTCTGTCTGTACTTGTTTTAGCTTCCTGTATTAAATTCTCTTTTCAATTTCTCTTTTTTTTCCTCTTACAAGTTACAACAAGTCTTTCCATGATGTTTTCGCAACTTACCGCCAACTTCTTGCGGATTTTCTTTTTCTTTTACTTTATTCTAAGTCTATCATTTGCGCTTTTAACTGATCTGCGTGAAAGATTTTCTAGCTTTCAACATCACTAGTTTTAAAGAGAATTAAAGTTAGTGATAATTGTTGAAACTCTGTTTTTAATGCAAAGAAAACAAAAATCTGTAGAGGGCTTGTATATTTTTATTAATTTTGCATTTAGTTTTATGACAAATAATAGGTAAACAATTGTATGAGCTTCCCACTGATTGAATTAGCAATTTAGAAATTGAATTATGATACCCTTTGCTCATCCATAATGGCATCATCATGGCACTAAAATCAGTGTATCAATGTTTGTCTATTTCCAGTAAGAAAGGTCTTCATAACTTCACACGCAAGCACATACAATTCATCATTAGCTATAGACAATGTAAAATTTTACTTTTCAATCATCCAATTTTATTTAATATAATAAATCACTAAAAGATTCCTTCCTCATTAGCATCAGGGTACATAAATGCATTTTCCAACAGCTGCAAAAAAGAAACATGAAAATCGTGTATGTCAGATCTTCAGATTCTTAGATTTGATACATAGACTGCAAGATTCAAAGTATAAGCGTATAGATAATTATTTAGTGGCAAAAGGGAAAGTTTCAAGCTTACATGGATCCTGAGAGATAATCAGACCACTCTGCATGAAATCACAGGTGTGGGGTAGCTTGTTATTGGCCCTGTAGAAGAGATGCATGACGACTGAAGCATGCGAGTAATTGTTGTTAGGCTCGTAACACGCGCCCCCATGTTGTATAATCCCACAGTCAACGTTCTCGCAGCAGTATTGTATGTTTGCAATTAGCCGTTCATCTCCAGTTGAAGGTTTCACGATGCACCAAGTTGTTTGCCCTTCACACGAAGCCTTCCCATCCACTGTAAGCATGTCTGTTTCTTGCTCACTGGAAAAAGATTTAAAGATTTGATCATTTGATGCATTAAATAGAAAAGAGAACTTGCTTGACAGGAAACTGTAACCTGTTGTGCTCCCGGTCTTGGATTATATGAGGCCATGTAGGCTCGCTCGCTCTGACAAGCTCGAATTGCCTAACCTGTCCACCATAATTTTTCAACACTTTCAAGAAATTTAGCAGGGAATCAATGAACTTGATTTCTTGACATAGAATCAGGTTTTTTAAATGTTAAAATTCTGTATGGATTGGACAGTGATGCTAAGAGTGTGTATGTCCACATACCTGTTCGCCTTCATTTGCTGTCGGCCCTGCCCCTGCAGAGAATTACAAATGTTACAAGTTATTCCAGACCTCTAAAAATTTCAAGATCTAAACTCGGCATCAACTATCATTGCATAAATTATATAACTGGAATTTTGTGTTGCTACTAATTAGCTAACCTGTGGTCATGGTGGAGTGGAGAACGTATATGATAAGAAGCAAAAGAACAAAAGCTGAGAGCTGTTTTGTCATTCTTGCTTAGCAGTTGAGAGTTTCGATGTTACTGCTATTTAAATAAAGAAAAGTTGATTTCAATGAAAGAGACTGCAAAACTCGCAATGCATTTCATACCAAAAATTGAACCCACTACAAGTTTATTTCCCTTTTTTTTTTCCAAGTGAAGAATTTCAAGAGTGAATAGACTGATATGAATGGAATTAATTCTATTTCTGGGAGCTGTATTTCCGTCGAAAAGATGAAAATTATTCTGCATTTCCTTTTCATGCAGTAATTGTCTAATTTGAGATTTATTGTTATCTATATGAAGTAGGGGCAAGAATATTAATATTCTTGGTTTTATATACAAATTGTACATGTTAAGATAAAGCAGAATATCTTTGGTTATTATTGTCTATATCAAGCAAGTACAAAAACTTTAATATTCTTGGTTTCACATACAAATGTTACAATTTGTATTGCAATTATTCATTGAACATTGCTGATTTAATGGCTTTTATCATTATGTCTCAGGTGTCAAACGTATGGCTCATACCATTGGCATATTCATGAGCTATGGCTACACGCTCAAAGCCTGGTGAAATTTATCGAGAATGCAGATAATACTGCTGCATTTTGTTTTGGGCTTGTCGACATAATTATGAGCAACTAGCTAGTGCTGTTCCAAACAGTATTTTCCATCACTGCCAACTGCCAAGGAGGTCACAGGAGATGTGTTAAAGAGACATGAACAAGAATCCCTGCGAACAATTGCAGGGCTAAAGAATATTTTCCTGGGATTTCAGAACTCTAAAAAAATTTAATGTTCTCTCATTTTTCTTTATGGGCTAATGGTTTTTGGTCAGTGTTCCAATTTATGAAGCTCTAGCCCTTCATCCGCAAGGACAATGGCTGCACCAGCATTACATTTTCCTGTTAAGTTCAAGTCTATTACGTTTTAGCTTCATTGCCATGCCTAGTAATGCTTATATACATATGAGAATAATGTGTATCATATGTATTTTAACAGTGTTACTTCTTAGTAATTTTTTAAAATTAAATTGGCCAAATAGTCCCATCCATTAAAAATTTATTCCAATGTTAATCATGTTAAAGTTTGATAAAACAATTTAAAAAATAATTTACTACAATAAGAAAATCTCTTCCATCCTAGCCATCCTTTCTTTGTTTAAGCAAAAGTCAGCATCCAACCCACAAAAGTGACCAGCCACTGCCAACTCGTTGCTGAGAGCATTTCTGCACAAAATTATGACCACAAAGGATTGTTAAAATAATTTAAAATGAATAAGATATCAAATTCCAATTTTCCCTTTGTCTGAAATTAAAAAAACAACAACAAAATTTTTAAAAATAAAGTAAAATACATGGAGTACTTGGCAGCAAAACCTTAAGAGGGTGGTGTTGGCACACCGTATTTCGGCAAAATAAAAGGCTGCATTGTGGTGATTGTATTTGCCGCATTTTACAAACTAGGGGAAGCCCTAGGTTCGCTAAATGCGGCCGCTTGCAGCATTAGCTTTGTAGTTTTATTCTTATATTTTTATTTTTTAAAATGCTGGTGGCTGATCTTTGGTTTTATTGTTATGACCTATGCTTGTCGTGCCCAATCAATAAATTTGAATAATCCCGATCATACTATACCAAACATGGTACTGCGTTACTGTTTAATGCAATATGATACAGAATACTTTAATATAATATAGTTAACGCAATGTAATACGTATAGTGTCCCAAATGCACACTAATTGTATATAAATATATAGTTGAAGATATGAACAGACAAGCATAAAGATAGAGCTTAAAGAGAGAAAAATGGCAAGTGATGGATATTTGCCTTTGTTTGAGACAAGAAGAGTAAAGGGCAGAATTTTTTACAGGGTCTTTGTAGTTTCTGTGTTTGTTTGCATATTTTCTATATGGGTTTACAGATTGTGTCACATACCGAATAAACATGAAAATGGAAAATCATTATGGGTCTGGATTGGCTTGTTTGCAGCTGAGCTGTGGTTTGGTTTCTACTGGATTTTCACTCAATCCCTGAGGTGGAATAGAGTCCGCAGGCTTACTTTTAGGGACAGGCTCTCTCAAAGGTGAGCGATACTATTACGTGGCGATACAGTTACAGTAAATGAGATTATATGATTGCGCCACGTATACTAATATGTTTATATTTTGACGAGAAACAGATATGAGAATAAGCTTCCTGGAGTGGACATATTTGTATGCACAGCAGACCCGAAAATAGAGCCACCAATGATGGTGATCAACACAGTTCTATCAGTAATGGCATATGATTATCCAACAGATAAGCATAAGCTCAGTGTTTATCTTTCTGATGACGCTTCCTCTGATCTTACTTTCTATGCTTTAATGGAGGCTTCTCATTTCTCCAAACATTGGATTCCTTATTGCAAGAAATTCAATGTAGAGCCAAGGTCCCCTGCTGCGTATTTTATCAATGTGGGTGAATCACAAGGTGAAAAAAGTCAATCCAACGAGCTGACAGCTGTCAAGGTGAGTGATTAATGATAGTCAATGATTCCCTAATCATGATAAAGGGCAAGTTTTATTTTATGTGTCTAATTGGAACGAATAAATGAGATACACGTGTCACTTGTATTGAAAGATATGCATAAAATTCATTTATTTTATTTACAATTATCAGCATCTATATATGACTTGTGTCTTTTAATAACAAGTTAGGAAGGATAATCTGATTAAGAATGTTTCATCAAATAGAAGGATAGTGTAAGGTTCTTACATTTTATCTGATGTTCATTATGTGGAGAGATTTGGATTATATTTATACAACATTCATGAAATAGAGAAAATTATAAAATCCACCTTTTTAGTACGACGTGAATTAGTAAGAGATATAATATTTTCAATTCCCTTAAAATTCTTGTGATTTGATACTTAGCTTGATATTAATCAATAACATGATGCACGAAGAAAATGTTATGTTCTCCTGGATTTATATCAATATTTATTAAATTTGTTCTTAATATGCCTGTCTATGTAGAGATTATATGAAGAGATGGAGAACAGAATCCAAACTGCAACCAAGCATGGTAAAATCGCCGAAGAAGTACGCATGAAACATAAAGGATTTTCTCAGTGGGATTCTTACTCTTCGCCATTGGATCATGACACCATTCTTCAAGTAATTCAATCATTTTTTGCTTGCATTTTGGTTCTTCTGCCTACTAAAATGTTATGTGTTCAAGATGTTTGAATTGCTTTCTCTTATGTGTTCAAAGATATTGATAGATGGAAGAGATCCAAATGCTGTTGATAATGAAGGGTGTGCATTGCCAACTTTGGTATACCTGGCTCGTGAGAAGAGGCCCTGGCATTTTCATAATTTCAAAGCAGGTGCTATGAATGCACTGGTAATTAATGCCATCGATAATCCGTCTATCTTCAGTGAATCTAAGCATCATATTACTGAAATATTCTTATTGATCAGAAATATCTTTGAAAGACAGATAAATTTCTGATAGAAACTAACTGAGGGCTGTGTTGGTACACGGAGTAGCCTTTAAACTAATGACTCACGCCAAAGAAATATTTTTGCTATGTCCAGATAAGGGTGTCGTCAAAAATTAGCAATGGGCAGGTCATTCTTAATGTAGACTGCGATATGTACTCGAACAATTCACAAGCTGTGAGAGATGCTCTTTGCTTCTTCATGGATGAAGAAAAGGGCCATGAGGTTGCTTTCGTGCAGTTTCCACAGAACTTTGATAATGTTACTAAGAATGAATTGTACAGTAACTCATCAAGAATATTTAATGAGGTGAGCACATGTAGATGCGTCTATGAATCGTGATCTAATTGTGGCATGTGCTGTAACTCGTTCTTTTGTTTTCATAATTTTTATTTGCTTTGCAAATTTGTACAATTTGGTGATGAAGGTGGAACTTCAAGGCTTGGATGGCTATGGATGCCCTCTGTATACTGGATCTGGCTGTTTTCACAGAAGAGAAATTCTATGTGGAAGTAAATACAAGAAGGAAACTAAGATTGAATGGAAGAGTGAAAATGATTCAAAGGGCGAAGAAAGTTCACTTGACTTGGAAGAAGTATCAAACGCTCTTTCAAGTTGCACATATGAAAGAAACACCCAATGGGGAAAGGAAGTCAGTCTTTCTCCCTCTCTAAAACAGTTTGCTCAATCGAAAATCACTCAGGACCACAATTGGCGAGGTGTTTTACAAAATTTGTTTTCTAAAGCAGAAAACAAACTGATAGAGAACGATGGAATTTTTTTTTTTTTTTTTTTTTTTTGGTTTTTGTGAACTCATTTCAGTAAATGAATGCTTCACTGCAGATGGGGTTGAAATATGGGTGCCCTGCTGAAGATGTTGTAACAGGGCTATCGATTCAATCTCAAGGATGGAAATCAGTATATTCCAAACCAGAAAGGGATGCATTCTTAGGTGTTTCACCAACCACATTACTGCAGTTGCTCGTGCAGCACAAGAGGTGGTCTGAAGGTAATTTTCAGATTTTTATTTCCAAATATTGTCCTGCTTGGCACACACACGGAAAGCTTAGCTTAGGCTTTCGATTGGGATATTGCTGCTATGGCCTTTGGGCTCCGAGTTGCTTGGCAACGCTTTTCTACTCCGTCGTTCCGTCACTTTATCTTCTCAAAGGAATTCCCTTGTTTCCAGAGGTAAGTTCTCTCATAAATTTTCTCATTTGCACCTTGGTTATTATCTCTTTTCTTTTTCTTTTTTTCCTTTTTAAGAAGCAACAAAGTAGCTCGAAGTTAGAGACCTATGTAAAATGCATGAAACTTCATTCTTCAAGGAATCAAATTGTTTCTATCAGGGTCTCTGACTAACAGAATTCCCCATATGAAAACAGATTACAAGCCCATGGATTATACCTTTTGCCTATGTGATATTTGCCAAGTACGCATGTAGCCTAGTAGAATTCCTGTGGTGTGGTGGCACGGCCCTCGGTTGGTGGAATGATCAACGGCTGTGGCTTTATAAAAGAACAAGCTCCTACCTATTTGCCTTTATCGACACCATTTTAAAGACACTTGGATTTTCTGAATCAATAAATGTAGTTACAGCAAAAGTGGCTGACCAAGATGTATTAGAACGATATGAGAAAGAGATAATGGAGTTCGGAGACACCTCTTCAATGTTCACAATATTATCAACACTTGCTTTGCTGAATTTATTCTGTTTGATTGGGGCGGTGAAGCGGGTGATTATAGATGATGGCTTTGTTAAATTGTGCGAGACAATGATCTTGCAAATTCTTCTTTGCAGCACTTTAGTTCTGATCAACTGGCCTTTGTATCAAGGCCTTTTCTTGAGAAAGGACAACGGCAAGATGCCAAGCTCTTTAACAGCTAAAACGCTTATGTTAGCTTTCTTATTGTGTGATACTGAGCTGCTGTAACTTTTAATCTATAGTTACTTAAAAAAAGTTATAATTATACAATAAAAATTAATAATATTTAGTCAATATAATTTTGATCTACTTATTTTGACAAAATCCATAAAGATATGACATATTTTTCATATTACAAGCGTAAAATCAAATTAATTTAGTTTCCAATCTACATCAACCATTATTTAACAAATGTTTCAATATTGTATCTTTTAAACTATAGTTACTCAAATTCAAACAAGGCTTTTATCTACTTTTACAGGTTTTAAATGCTTGTATTGAAATTTTCTTTTCTATTTTCTGCATTTCCTTACATGATGATTATTCAACTTGCAATTTCTTTCCTGGGCATTACTTCCCTAGCAAGAATGCTTATATAATTACTATAGCCAATTTTTTGCTGATTTTTGTCTTTTAATTTTGTTAAAAGTCTACATTTTTTTGCTGTAGTTTTAACTGATTAAAGTGAACGAGTTTTTAACTTTTAGCATCATATCCTTCATAAAATAAAAGTAATGATAGTTGCTGAAACTCTGTTTTTTTCTTGTTTCTTACATTCTAGTAAAACAAAAAACCTGTGAAGTTAGAGCTTCTGCATTTGGTTTTTAACTTAGCATTATCATAAATAATATGTATAATACAACTGTATGAGCTTGCCTTTGATCGGATTAGCAATTTACAAATTGAATTTTGATACCCTTAAATCATTGGCCGCATAACTTCACATGGAAGCACATACAATTTATAACTATGGACAATGTAAACTTTTAATTCCCATATACCCAGTCCTGATGTTTCACATCTTCTATCTTATTTACTATGATATATAAGTAATATAACATCTCCTCATTATAATCAGGGTTCATATATGCACTCTCCAACTGCTGCAAACAAGAAACATGAAAATTCTATACATCAGTTCTTCACATTTTAGCTTTGATAATATGGAAAGCATGATGCAAACTATAGATGTACAGATCAGAGATTTTGCGGAAGAAGGGAAAGTTTCAAGCTTACATGGATCCTGGGAGATAATCAGACCACTCTGCAAGAAATCACAGGTGTGGGGTACCTTGTTATTGGCCTTGTAGTAGAGATGCATGACAACAGAAGCATGTGAGTAATAGTTGTTAGGATTATAACACCGGCCCCCAGGTTGTATAATGCTGCAATCTATGTCTGGTTGTTGGCAGCAGAATTGTATGTTTGCATTTAGCCGTTCATCTCCAGTTGAAGGTTTCGTAATGCACCATGTTGTTTGCCCTTCCCAGGAAAACTTGCCATCCAAGTTTGGCGTTTCTGTTGCTTGCTCCCTGGAAATAACAAAGGAAAAAAGAAGCACAAAGATTTGATCCATTAGATGGAAAAAAGAACTTAAAGTTCTATTCCTTGTGTGTGACGGGAAACTGAACCTGTTCCTGCTATGCTCCCTGTTTTGGACTATAGGAGGCCTAATTGGCTGACGGTTCACTATGACATGCTCGAATTGCCTGACCTGCCCAACATAAATTTTCAACACGTTCATGAAATTTAATAGAGAGTCGGTGATCTTGAGTTCTCGAAATAGAACCCTGTATAGATTGGGCAGTATTGCTTAAGAGTGTGTCAAAATCATACCAGTTTGTCTTCATCTGCTGGTGGTATCGTGGCTGCAGAGAAATAAAAATGTTACTTGTTATTTCAGACCTCTCAAAACATTTCAAGCTCAGAACTTGGCATCAAACTGTCAATGCATAAATCTTGTATATAAATAAAAGTAGAGTTTTGTGCTGTCAGAAATTAACTAACCTGCGGTCACGGTGGAGCTGAGAAGGAATATGATGAGAAGCAAAGGAACAAAAGCTGGGAGCTGTTTCGCCATTGCTATGCTTGACTACCGAGAGAACAAAGCTTGCTTAGCAGTTGAGAGTTTCTATGTTATTGCGATTTAAATAGGGGAAGCTTGGTTCCAAATTCCAACGAATGAGGCTGCAAATTTGCAAATTGCATTGCATTTCATCCCAATAATTGAACCCACTACAAGTTTGTTTCTCATTTTTTTGCCGAAATTGAAGAATCTCAAATGTGAATGGGATTAATTGTATTTTCTGGGAACTATATTTCACTTGAAAAGACGAAAATTGCTCTTCATATCCTTTTCACATGCATGAATTTGTCTAATTTGAGAATATTATCATCTATATCAAGTATGAGAAAGAACTTCATTGTTGGTTTCACATTCAAATTTTACATGTTAAGATAAAGATGAATAATGAATTAAAACAAATTATATTCCAAGTGCATTATCTTTAGCTTATGTTTTTTTTTTTTTAAGTGAAAGGATCCACTCTATTGGTGGGATTCGGCGGGACTCTTACATGAAAGAACAGATAATGAACTTCATTGTTGGTTTCACATTCAAATTTTACATGTTAAGATAAAGATGAATAATGAATTAAAACAAATTATATTCCAAGTGCATTATCTTTAGCTTATGTTTTTTTTTTTTTAAGTGAAAGGATCCACATGTAATTTAGAACAGATAATGAAAAATACATGTGGAGAGAGACATAAACCAAAACATCCAATTAAGAGAAATAAATATAACAGTAAAAGAAGTGATTTACGCATAGCCTAACACAAGAAGAAAAAGACTAATACAGATGGTAATAATATCTCTTACTTGCGGCCGGCAAGTAGTTTAATGCCTTTTTTTGAATAACCGATAACGCTAAAATTAAGGTTAAAATCAATTATCTCATAATTCTCATGTGCAGATAAAAAGTGGTCATTATTCGCCAAATGTTCGTCAGAACTATCATCAATATCAATATAAGAATTGTAATGCCTAAAATCTGTGCTGAATGCTCGATGAAGATGTGGATTATACACACCAGGTTCTCAGATGAACATGTGGAGAGAAAAAGATAGCGAATATGCCAAGAATGAAATGTCTATGCAATTATTCTTTGAAAACTGCTGATTTAATGGCTTATATCATTATCTGTGAGGTGTCAGTTAAGCCTATGGTTCATACTACATTACCATTTGCATTGTTCCCACAACAAAGGATACCTACAGCATTTTTGAGGCACTGTCGACACATTCATAACCTATATTACAATTACGATTTTATTAGAATTATTAATTATCTCAATAAGAATCAAAGCAACACTTACATAACTTGTTCCACTTTCATTTAAAAATTAAATACTTGTTCCACTTTCAATTTGGTTTAATACTCAGATTTCTGACGTGTAGATGATATAAAACTGAGATATAAAGTCAGATATTTTGATATGGATTCACATAATTTAACTTTAATTGTTTCGTGAGACTCAATCACAATCGACTGAAACGCATGCGAATATTTTATATGAAAGGCTAGTTGACTACAAAAATAACTCGCTACTCCAATAATTCACACTTTCTTTTGTCATAATCAATTAAGCCGTCCCTTCTTATTTGTCTGTAAACAAAAAGTCACACCATACGACGTCACGTCATTGCTCACATTGGATTTTTAAACTATTCATCGACACCATCCATCTTAAAGACACATGGATTTTCTGAGTCAGCATTTATCGTCATAGCTATAGCAAAGATTGCTGACTAAGGAGAAAGATTTTGTGTAGAACTGTCCTACTTAGTGCCAGCAACTAGTGCTAAGGACTCCCAGAATATTGAATATTAGAATGCCAGAGAATTAGCGGCTTGCCTTACCACAGGCAGTGTTGCGGAAATGCAGATTAAGCAATTATTAATATTTTGGTGGTTGTGATTTTTGGAAGAATATAAATATGATAAATAAATACAAAGAAAATGAGATACAATAATTTACGTGATTCGATATAATACCTATATTTACAGGTAAAGATTAAAAAATAATTTTATTAACAAAATAGAATTTATAAAAATAAAAAAGTCTTCAAAACATACAATTTCAATACATCCAATTAAATCCTCTATCACTTCAGCAGAAACTCTCTCAAAATTCTCAAATTACTTCACTTGCTTGCTCTCAAATGTGGCAGGAAGCATTGCTCACCTACCACACGTTTCAATTTGACTTTAATTGGCCAAATTGACAAATTTGGCAATCATGCAATGCATGCTAGCTGTCTCATACAATTATTCAATTTGCATGCTTGACTTTTCGACAACAGCAACTTTTTTTGTGGTTGAATTTATTCTATGCTTGTCTTGGGTGCTGAAGAAAGCAAATATAGATGAGAGAGCAATGCTCTTGCAAATTATTCTTTGTGGAGTTTTAGTCCCCGTCAACTGTCCTTTGTATCAATGCCTTCTCTTGAGGAAGGAAAACGGCAAGATGCCAATTAAGCTCTCAAAGAGCTTAAGCATTAATTTTGTAGTAGCCCTGTCTGTTGGTGCCTGTTTTGCATGCTTGTATTGAATTTTCTTTTCTTTTTCTCTCTTACACCAATTTCTTTTCATGGCGATTACGCCACTTGCAGCCAGCATACCAAAAACAAACTAATTGTTTCTGCCCTTGGCATAATTTTTCCTACCAATAATGCTTAAAAAAATGTTCCAGCCTGTAACACTTCAAATCTAACACGTGCGGAGTACATGAAGAAGGAGGTTACTTACAAATTGGAATCCTTACTCACAAACTTCAAATTGAAATACCTCAATTTTTTATTCAAATAAATCCACAAGTTCATACGTCTAACACTAAATAATCTCTTCAGAAATATAAAAATAACATAAGTGTAACACCCCAAAAATTACCCATGAAAACACAAGGGTAAAATTGGAATGAAACATCATATCATTCATTCTTATTAATGATTCTCAAAATAGAAAATTATTATTCATACTCCGCTAAATTCTTACATAAAACATTTGAAATAAAGTCTCCAAAGAAAAATTTCTAATCAACAATAAAAAGTCTAGCCAAATTTAATCCTTAAAGCAACTCCACAGATCCACTAAGAGAAATCTCCATCTAAGAAACCAAACCACATCTCTAATCAATCTGCAAAATATTAGAGACGAGGGGTGAGCCGTCAACTCGGTAAGCAAATCCATGCACAATATTTGAAAACCTTTGTCATTAGACCTTTAAACATTTTATTACAACATCTTCATTTAACATAAGGGGTGGATTCATGTAAAAGCATTAAAAACATTAAAACATAAACATTGGTAGCTCATGTCTCGTAGTCATCATCATCCATCATCCATCATTCATCATTCATAATTTATCGTTCAGGGCACTATACCCCACATTGTTTTTCGTTCAGGGTATTATACCATGCATTGTTCATAACATCCTTGTGCACAAGATCATCATCATACCAACAAGCTGGCCATAACATCATAACATTTACATCGTATACATTACTATGGACTATGAGCCAAAACATTTTTGAATCCACCTTACATTCTTTCATAAATAGCATTTAAAGCCTTCTAAAACATTTAAAAACTTTTCTTTGAACATTTAATTCTTTTAGAAAATTCTTTAAGAAAACATTTTGTTTAAGAAAACTAATTTCTTAAGAAAAATTCATTTTAAAATACATTTATATAAATTCATTTAAAAGCATTTTTATTTTGTAAAATTCATTTAAATATTTTAGAAATCAGTTTTGTAAAAATTTTCATTTTAACATATTTCTTATAACATAATTTGCATTTATCACAAAGCGTATCATGCATGAATTTACTTATCTCGATCCGTAGCAATGAATTCAATACCTCAAGAACAACCAACGAGCTCACCCACGTCCTAGAATCATCATAAAAATATTCTTATCAATATCATCTCTAACCTTAAACATAATTCCAATCATTCTAAATTCATGGGCACTTATACTAGCTCAAAACTTATACTTATTCTAGACATATCCTATACTTATGAATATCATGCACATGCTGATTTTTTAATAACCTATACACATGTCGGAAAACCATGAACATTTACAGAGGCATTGTGAACATGCATAGCATTGCATACAATATTTCATAAAAATCAGTACAAGTCAAAATCGAGTTAGAATATTGACCTTGCACCAACGTAATAAAACTGTCCAGCATTGACCAAAACAGACTTTTATCATTTAGGAAATTCATAAAATATTCTTCAGTACTCGAAATAATACATTTCTTTTTTCTAATTACAGAAGACACATTCAGAAGGCATATAATGAAAATTCATAATTTTTGGAGGCCTGAAACTATTTTAAAAATGTTTTCTTTCCACAAACATCTAATCTGTCCAGAAAATTCCAGATTTGAAAACAGAATTTCAAAAAATTCAGATCTTTTATTTTACATGCCCAAAAATTGCGATTCTAGTTTTCAAAGACAGAGGAAAGATTCAAATTTCATTATAAAATCCTAACATGGCATGTAATATTCATAAATTAGCCCAACTATTAAACGTTTCAGCTGCTGCAATTCTGGAAAACAGTTTCCAGATCTGCAGCAACCACAAGTTGCGATTTTTAATAATTTAACCATAAAGAATCAAGCTACGAAATTAAACATGCAAGCATAAGAGACATAGATCTATTGATATAAAAATCGCCCTAATTTTTTAAGGATGTGTAGCCTTACAGAAAATTCCAGAAGTGAGAACCGCTGCTGAAAATCGAAATTTTCCAGCACTAGTAACCCAACTTCAAAAAAATCATAACAATTTGCATACTCAGGGGATTTCAACACAAAACCTGTCAATAGAAACCTTAGGATGTCTAGTTTCATAATATGTAAACGTATTCACATGATTCTAAGTAAAGAAAACGATTTCTAGCAAAGAATACAGACTGTTCATATCATCACAACATTACAAATACATACATTACATAAATCATACCACAAGTAATTAAACGCAAACAACTAATAAAAATAAAACACACCAGTCAAAGAAATATTTTTAATACCTTAAGGCAAATACCAAGTAAAGAAGTTTTAAAAATTTTCTTTTTCTTCTCCAAGAGGCTTATGTTTCTTCCTTCTCTTTTTTTTTTTTTAGGGTTTATAGCAACGTAGAAAATAAAAGACGGCTTCCTCTTAAAAAGATGCGTTAATCTTAAATACTTAGTAATTAATAAATATATATAATTTAAAAACATATAAAGTAAGAAACATTAGTTTTTTTTTTTATAAAAACAATTAACTTACGTAACTTATTTAAAACAATTTGAAAGATTTCACTCACACACAAACACTGAATATTAACTATTCTACTCAATTTAATAAGGGTAAAAGAGGAAAAGAAAAATAAAAAAAAAACAAAAAATAGTGGGCGTTACAATAAGTCTCAAAACTCAAATTACAAATTTATAACCAAAATAAATAAAAAGAAATATGAGTCTATTTTTCTTCTTATTCAAATAGCAAACAGAAATGAAATCTTTATTTCAAAGCTAAGCACACCTTTCAAAAGAAACTTAATTTGCAAAAAGTAATGACGAGGGGTGAGCCGTCAAGTCGATAAGTAACATCATTACTAACACACTAGGTCTATCGATATCAAAAAATATTGCAAACCTTCTTTTAGTAAAACATATTTAATAATTCATAGATTTCATAAATGATATATCACGATATAATAACATAAATACATAATAATTCTGAATATCAAAAGCATAGTTACTTACGAAAGCAAATCATATCTCACATCCACAGAAAACAAAACATTAGCTCATGTCACATAGTGTCACATATAGTCCTGGTAACCATGCCAGAAACAGAATCAGAATCAGAATATCATGTTCACACTCAGAATATAAATCAGCATTGGTCCAGAACATATATATCATATAATACGATTAGAATCATAATCATAATAAGTACGGACAATGAGCCAAAACATATTGACTTATACATGGCACTTTACACTATATGTGGCACTTTAAGGCGCTTTGGCCCTCAAGAGATGGCTCACATATAGTCCCAAGAGGTGGTTCCCCGTACAATCATAAATAATTAAAATCATATATGAGCACAAAACATTTATACCAGATTCATGAAAGTCCATAACGATTATTTAGGCTTGCAAAATATTTTAAAGACAATATCATAAACGTAGGCACGTAACAAAATAACTTACATATTTAAAAGCATTTAAAAATATTTCGTTCAAGAGAATTTAGGTTTGAAAATATTTACACAAATTGATTTTTGTTATAAAAATCATTTAATCGTACAAGTAGTATAAAACATCTATACTTATAATAATATCAAAATAAACGTATATATCCAATACATTAGGAATAAAGTCACTTACCTCAATAAAATAATTTGAATTAATACACCTCTAAGCCTCTAAGAGCTTTAAACAACTCCAACACTTTAAACAAATACAAAATATGACTATCAATAACTTATTCTAAGAATCTGATTTTCTATTTCATACATGTACAGGTCTGATTCTCAGAATTTTGATTCTTAATCTAAAACTCAGGATGACATAATATTGTATGGAACTATTCTTGACATCCACAAGTATCCCATGTAAAATTTTCAAGAGGATCCGATATCAAAACATTTTTAAAACTATTTATTTCTCAATAAATTCGAAACTGTTTTCACAAAGCCCTAACTGAACAAAATGGGTTCTGAGATTTTTATAAAATAAAATACTTATCCGAAAATTATGAAATTAAAACTGGGAATAGTAGAACATATATTAACTTTCATATAAAATTTCATAACATTTCGAGTTCATTTGATGGTACAAATAATTTTGAGAATATGATTGCAATGCTGGAATCGCAGTTTTCCAGTGCAGTGGTTTCTATTTCGAAAATATATATAAAATTGAAAACGAAGTCGAATTTAATGAAATAAAATTTATTCAAGAATCTCTACATGTCTAGTTTTCAGAAATATAAATTTCTTAAAAAAAACTCTTTCAGAAAATATAGATTTAAAATCAAGATACTCATGCTGTCCAGAATTATCTTGTGTACTTAATACGTCAAGGATTTATTAACTAAATTAATAATAAATCAAAACCCTAAACACATCTTAAACCATGTATTAAGATATATAACAATATAAAATCATGCTAAATATAAACCCTAGATAGAGTGATTGGAAATCTTGTGGGGAATAAAGAGAGTAAACTTACCAGTCGTTTTGATTCTATTTCTCTCCTAAACAAAGGTTTGAATCCTAGGATTTGGATAAAATCATAATGAACGGCCGGCAGAGAAAGAAAAAAAAGGTTGTGGGTTTTAGGGTTATGAAAGAGGAAGAATATGAATTTATAAGCAGTCTTAAGAAATACTAATAAATTTTAAAAAATAAACATTTTAAAAAAATTACCTCATAAATAATCCTATATAAGGGTAATAATGTTATTTATAAATTTCATTAAAAAAATAAAAATTTGGGCGTTACACAGCCAGCTTTTGGCCTCCTGTTTTTTATTTTAATTTCAAGTCTTATCTTTATAATTCACTAGCATGTCCTCTGACGGTATGCTGAAAACAACTTTGTGGGAATTTATCTCTTTAGCAAGGGTCTTGGTGAAAATTCAGTCAGAATATGTAAGGAGGACCGCGGCCACTCACTCCATTATTGTTGTTATTATTATTATTATTTGCAAAGACTCCTTAGTGACAGCATTTTTAATTAGCTATCAGAGTAGCTAAACAAAAAGTGCTTTAGATTAATCCATTAACCAATACTAAAGCATATTGCAGTTGAAGTCATTTTTGGAAGTAAGAAATGGGCAGTGATGCGTATGTTCCTCTGTTCGAAACAAAGAGAGCCAAGGGAAGAGTGATACGTAGACTTTTTGCAGTGTCTATTTTTGTGGGAATCGGTTTCATATTAGTTTATAGATTGAGTCACAGACCAAGAAATGGAGAAGATGGGAGATGGCCATGGATTGGTTTGTTGGGAGCTGAGCTATGGTTTAGTCTTTACTGGGTTCTTACTCAAGCCCTTAGATCGAACTGTGTCTACCGGCGCACCTTCAAGGACAGGCTCTCACAGAGGTCCCTGTCTCTTCTCTTGAAATTTCTTTAGTATTTGTGTTGTTTGTAAGTTGTTCCTCCCCCCCCCCCCCCCAAAAAAAAAGAACTTGAGAAATTATGTATAGAAAGTTTGAACTTTTAAGCTACATATGCTGCCATATAGAACAGTTACCAGTTAATAATGAAATAGAAAAGCTAGAAGGACACAGCTGAGCTGTACTTCTAAAGACTCAAATATACAACAGAAATATACATATTTGTGCATTCTTATTTACAAGTTAAATATGGAAAAGATTTAAAGCTTGATTATCATGGCAAGGAAGCAAATATATATATATATATAATTTTTTTTTTCATTTGCAGATACGAGAATGACTTGCCCGGGGTGGATATATTTGTATGCACAGCAGACCCCCAGACAGAACAACCAATCATGGTGATCAACACTGTTTTATCGGTCATGGCATACGATTATCCTACAGAGAAGCTTAGCGTATATCTCTCAGACGATGCTGCTCACGATATTACATTTTATGCTCTCATAGAGGCATCTCACTTTGCAAAGCAGTGGATACCCTATTGCAAGAAATCTTATGTGGAGCCAAGGTCACCAGGTGCTTATTTTCAGTCAATTTCTGAACCACATGAGGGAGAGGAGGCTAAAGGGTTTTTAGCTATCAAGGTACAAATAAGTCAAAATATAGTACAGCATGAATCAAGGAATGGGAACTGGTTACTTCTTTTGACTGCTTTCAGTTCTTTGAGATGTAGTACATAACCTTCATGCAATTTTTTTTCTTTGCCTAGAAATTATATGAGGATATGGAAAATCGAATCATAACCGCAGCCAAGCTAGGCCGAATACCTGAAGAAGTAAGGTCAAAATATAAAGGATTTTCGCAGTGGGATTCATTTTCTTCCCAACGTGACCATGACACCATTCTGCAAGTATGTCCTATTAATATTTAAAGAAACAAAAGCAGTTATCTTATCATGCTTTGCTGAATTGAAGCACTTTATTTAAGTAGAAAGATTGAGCCAAACCATCTTTAATGTTGTTTTATTCGAAAAATTTTACAGATATTGATTGATGGAAGGGATCCAAACGCTAAAGATATTGATGGATGTTCAATGCCAACTTTGGTGTATTTGGCTCGTGAGAAGAGCCCTCAGCATCCCCACAATTTCAAGGCTGGAGCAATGAATGCATTGGTATACATTCATCAGAACATATGATAGTAAGATGTTATCATGACTAACAAATCAGTCATTTCACTTTTGATGATTCATTTTGCAGATAAGGGTGTCACAAAATATTAGCAATGGACAGATCATTCTTAATGTGGACTGTGACATGTACTCAAACAATTCAAATTCTGTGAGGGATGCACTTTGCTTTTTTCTGGATGAAAAGAAGGGCCGTGAGATTGCCTTCGTGCAATTTCCGCAGAGTTTTGGAAACATCACTAAGAATGAAATCTATGATGGATCAATGCGCATAGGCATGGATGTGAGTTGATAATTACTAATCATTATAGAACCATTACATATCTCATTTCTATTTCATTATGTTAAGTTTAATGTCATTTTGATTCATTTTTTGTTTATAAAGGTTGAATTTCATGGTATGGATGGATATGGAGGACCCCCATATGTTGGAACAGGCTGCTTCCACAGAAGAAATACTCTCACTGGAAAAAAATTTGATAATGAATGCATGGAAGATTGGAAAAGAGAAGAAACGGTGGATAAAATAAAGGCTCTTGCAAGCTGTACGTATGAGGAAAACACTCAATGGGGAAAGGAGGTCAGTTTTTTCCCATGATTATTTTGAAGTAAATATCAAACACTTGATGACACTTAAAATTTGTGCTGATAGAGAACCGTTATCTATGCTTGATGGCAGATGGGCGTAAAATACGGGTGTCCAGTTGAGGATGTAATAACAGGGCTATCAATTCAAACGAAAGGATGGAAATCAGTGTATTTCAATCCAGAAAGGAAAGCATTCTTAGGTGTTGCAACAACCACATTACCGCAGACGCTTGTGCAACATAAGAGATGGTCTACAGGTGACTTTCTGATCCTGCTTTCCAGTTACAGTCCTGCATGGTATGCTAATGGAAAGATCAGCTTTGGCCTTCAACTGGCTTATTGCTGCTATTGCCTCTGGGCTCCAAATTGCTTTGCAACTCTATATTACACAATAATCCCTTCACTTTATCTGCTCAAAGGCATTTCCTTATTTCCAAAGGTACATATTCCATATTTTGTTCCGATTCCATTAATCTTTAGGCTTAGTATGTAACTAATTAACTTTGTGTTGTATTATGAATGCAGGCTTCAAGTCCATGGTTTATACCATTTGCATATGTGTTATCAGCTAAGAACTTGTACAGCCTAGCTGAATTTCTGTGGTGTGGTGGCACAATTCTAGGCTGGTGGAATAGCCAAAGGATATGGCTCTATAAAAGGACAAGCTCCTACTTGTTCGGCTTCATCGACGCCGTTTTAATGTCAGCAGGATTCTCTCAACCAGCATTTGAAATCACAGCCAAAGTAGCAGATGAAGATGTATTAGAAAGATATGACAAAGAGATGATGGAGTTTGGACCTGGAGCCTCGTCTTCATCCCCAATGTTCATAATATTAGCAACACTTGCATTGCTCAACTTGTTTTGCTTCGTTGGGTTGGTTGCGAAAGTGTCCACTGGTGATGCTACTATCAGAATTGACACATTGGTTTTGCAGATTCTTCTGTGTGGGATTCTGGTTTTAATCAACTGGCCTTTGTTCCAAGGCCTTTTGTTAAGAAGGGACAATGGCAAAATGCCAAGCTCGATAACGGTTAAATCTATTGGAGTAGCCGTATTTGTTTGCACTTGTTTTCTGTTTTTGGAGTAGTAGTGTGCTCTTTTTCCCCCCCCCCCCCCTTCTTGATCTTTGTACACGAATTTTATCCTAAATTTAAATAAAATTTTTTATTAATGCCTTAAAAATAAATATGTAAACTTTAATTTTGTATTATCAATTAATATGTAAACTTTAATTTTGTATTATCCTAAATTTAAATAAAAATTTTTATTAATGCCTTAAAAATAAGGGTCCGCCTAAGTTACATGTCATGTAACGTACATTCAGCATGTACAATTTCATTTAGATTCCTATATTTTGTATTATTTATAATTTATTCATAAGTATTATAAAAGTTTTTGAATTGTAAAATTTCGTTTCTTTCACTTCTGTTTTATTTTATTAAAATTTTTTAAATTTTCAAAATAACATTCATTTAATTAAAAAATTTATTTTATAATACTTTCATATAATTAATAAAATTTATTAAAATAAAATTTTATAATACTTTCCTATATTTTATGAATTTCATTAATAAAATTCATATAATACTCCCTTACACTCAATAATACTTTCATATATAACATTCATTAAAATAAAATTTATTTTATAATACTTTCATATAATTAATAAATTTATTTTATAACATTCATTTAATAAATTTTTTCAAATAATTAATAATAATTCATTTTCGGAGGTAGGATGATATCATAATAATACTCATTTTCGGAGGTATGATGAATTATTATTAATTATATGAAAAATATAATAAATTATATGAGTATTATTATATTAATACTCATTTTCATAATTAAAATAAATTTATTAATTATATGAAAGTATTATAAAATAAATTTTATTTTAATGAATGTTATATATGAAAGTATTATTGAGTGTAAGGGAGTATTATATGAATTTTATTAATGAAATTCATAAAATATAGGAAAGTATTATAAAATTTTATTTTAATAAATTTTATTAATTATATGAAAGTATTATAAAATAAATTTTTTAATTAAATGAATGTTATTTTGAAAATTTAAAATTATAAGAGGATTTTAATAAAATAAAATTGAAATTATAAATAATACAAAATATAAGAATCTAAATGAAATTGTACATGCTGAATGTACGTTACATGACATGTACCCTAAAAATAAATATGTAAACTTTAATTTTGTATTATCAATTAATAACGATTTAATTAGAATAAAATGCAAATTCGTTTCATAGACGACCTTAAAAGTCAACTTTATCCTCTAAGCTAGAGTCACGTGTTATAGCAAAATATTTTATGTGCGACCTAACACAGAGAATCAAAACCTCTTTAAGACAGAACAACACAACACAACACAAGTACGTGCGAAGTCGTGATCAACTGATCATATTTCGAAGTTATCACGGCTGACAAAACTCAAATAACTCAAATAAACTCGATAAACCATAGAGGTTTTAAGATTTTGTTCAACTTCAACCGAAGGTACAATTGTTTTTTGCTTATTTATTTGTTCATTTCTCGAAATTTTTCCTTTTAATGGTTTGATTTAACAATCAAGGGGGTAAAAACATCTTTCTTGTAGTGCATCATTTTTCATTTCTAGACTCTACAACGATTTGGGAAAAAATGCAAAATCGAAGTCTCATTTTCCTTTCTTCTTTTTCTTGGCGACTGAACAGAAAATCAAATCATACCCATTTTTCAATTTCGATTGCATTTACATCTGATATTGTTATTTCATTTTTTTTAAAAAAAAAAAACAATAGGTTTCAAAATTTCTCTGGAATATCCTTTGATTTGCATTTGGAAGCCACCGTGGGGAAATTATGGATTTGGGTTTTATTTATTTATTTGGGGTGGGGGAGTAGCAATTCTTTCCCTAACAAGATGTAGAGACTTTTAGGTTCGATCCTAGCTCATAATCTGCAAATTTTGCTTCTGTGATTTACAGATGAAAGTTGGGCCAGTTGGGTTCTGTATTGTTGCAATTTTGGCATTTATTTTTAGCCCGCAGGCTGTTTATGGGATTAGATTTGTGGTTGACAGAGAAGAATGTTTTTCTCATAATGTACAATATGAAGGCGACACGATTCATGCTTCATTTGTTGTCATTAAGGCTGATTCATCTTGGTATAGTAGTCACGACGGTGTTGATCTTGTGGTAAGCTCCATCTTTGTCTTTTTTTTATTTTTTATTTTTTATTTTTTGGTGTTTAGGAGTTTGCTTTCTATGATAAAATTTAGTTAGAAATAATACTGGCTTTTTGAATTTTGTAGGGCTTTAAGTCTCTGTTGATAATTGTTCTGTCTAGATTTATGTGACTAACATTCATATTCTAGATGGCAACATGTATAAACAGCCTTGTCTATGGTGAGTGTTGACGGTGGAATGAATTCTTCAGGTTTATTTCAAATTTGAAATTCCCTTCCGGAGTCATAATGTCCCGTCAACAATATGTACTTTAGATCATGCCTGTTGTTTGCAACTGTTCATCATGCCCCTTGTTTTCACCAAATTTTCAGTAGGATCAGATTCGAACAAATCAAGTGGTTCTCACTAGATCCGGCTCAAATCTGATTCAAACAAATAAATTTATATTTGAGGCGAGCTTGTGCTAGGTTTGGGTCTAGATATGTTTGTCTTATGTTTGGGGGCAGGTGGTTTAGTTGAGGTGTGAGCTGAAGTAATATGCATGATAAGCCGAGGTAGTCATATGAGGAATAATAGGGAGAGTCAGTAAAGCCCCATTGGAGTTGATATGGAGGGGGCTAATGTGTGCTTAGGAGTAGCTTAGGCGTACTTCGAAGATAACTTAGGTGGTCTCACAGTATACTTAGCGTAACTGAGGTACCTTAGTTAAGCTCATAGGTGAAACACAATCTTAACCTCAAATTGAAAGTATAGTAAAACAAACATAAATATAAAGAGCACACAATGTTAACATGGTTTGGGCTTTGGCCTACATCCACAAGAGCAAGTTATCTCCAATCCATTATATAATGAAAGGTTACATGAGATTTTACATTATCTGAGATGAATAACACAAGCTAAATAACTATATAGAGATGTTTGGTGTTAATAAAGATGAAGATGGTGAATAAAGATATGGAGAGTGATAATAATGGTGGAGACGATGATGAAGGTGAAGAATAGAAATGGCCTCCCAAAAATAGAGAAGTAGGTGATGATCTAAAAGATTGAGAGGGATTGAGAGAAAGTGGAAAAGAGGAGAGAGAGGGAGAGGGGGGGGGGGGGAGACAGAGAATGGAAAGAGAAGAGAGAGTGTGTGTGAGAGAGGAGAGTGAGCCGCAATATGAGTGAATAAGATATTTATATAGTGAAGGCTAATGGTAAGGAGAGTGCATAAAAGTTAGGGCTAGATGTCATTCTTGAGTTAGGAGAGAATATTTTAGGGCCATGTGTCATACTTAGGGAAAAAGGAAAAGAATATTCCTTTTGTACTAGGTTTATTTTTTTCCCATAAATATTGAGGTGTCTAACCTTGACCATTGATTTCTAAGCCCACCCAATACAGCAAATTTTATACTGCTCCGGTATTTGGCCCATTTTTGCTTATAATTGTTCACGTATCATTCATTTATTAATCTAAAAATATCATTCCAAATTTACCCCTAAACACCCCTCATTTCAATCAAATATATGAGACAGATGTGTAAACCCATATATGGAGTATGGTTTCCTTTATCCGTGGGAGGGTTTGGCTTGTCTAAGTTTGCTTCGCTCAAGTTACGTTTTCGAATGTAGAAGAAATTAGATAAGTTGCTTCAAATTATGTGCCGCCTTCTGTTTTGATTTTCAGCAATGCAATTGCTAAATATAAGCTGTGAGTTCTGAATTGATAGGGACAGTTATTCCTGATGAGGAAGTCTGTGTACTAATTCAGCAGTTGCCTGATATATGTAGCTACAAAATGTAGTGATAAATTCTGATTCTCTTAGAAAGTTCATAAACTAAGTTTTCCTGACTGAATCTTAACATTTTTGTGTCTTCGAGTGTATGTTAAGCTTGCTATGATCTGTTTATTTCTATTTTTTGAGTTTCCTGTGAAAGATATTACTGATCATGGAATGTTGTTAAACTCTGCAGGTGAAGGGACCTACTGGTGATCAGATTCATGATTTTCGTGATAAGATCAGTGAGAAATTTGAGTTTGTGGCCCATCATAAAGGAGTCCACCGCTTCTGCTTCACAAACAAGTCTCCGTATCATGAAACCATAGACTTTGATGTACATGTTGGCCACTTTTCATACTATGATGAGCATGCCAAAGATGGTAAGTGGGTGCACCTTGTTCTTTACCGTTTTTATCTTCTTCAAAGAGGTGTTCTTACTATAACTCTCTCACATATGTGCAGAGCATTTTAATCCTTTGTTAGAACAGATATCCAAATTGGAGGAAGCCCTTTACAACATTCAATTCGAACAGCATTGGCTTGAGGCGCAGACTGAACGCCAGGCAATAGGTATGTATTGAGCTGTACATATCTTAATTTTAAGTTAGATGGAAGCTCTTCCAGTTTGATGTTTTTCCTTTCAATCTCATGTTTGTCATGCTCAAGAGTCTCAAGCCAAACCAATGATTTTACTGTTGAATTTGTTTCACTAGACAATTGGATCTGAGGCTTGTGGAAATGAACTTGCCCATTGGATGATCAAAGCTTCTTAACCAAGTGACACCCCTACAGATTATCTCATTCTTTTATTCTTACGCCACTATTGTGATTGGCACATTAATGATTTTAGTTGTGACCATCACAGAAATGTTCTCCCCACAATCCTCAGACAAAATGATTTTAATTGACATCAATAATCTGTTTCCTTATAATTTTCATTCGATTGGAAATGCAGTAAATGAAGCAATGAGTCGGAGGGCAGTTTACAAGGCATTCTGGGAATCCACTGCACTTGTCGGTGCAAGTGTTCTTCAAGTCTACCTCCTCCGCCGCCTGTTCGAAAGGAAGCTTGGGATGTCTAGAGTTTAGCTCTGGTCCTCAAGCGATGAGTTGTAGGATTGTACAGCCTGGTGCTGTTTCATGTTTTTCGTTTCTTTTGTGATCTGCCGGCCAGAGAAGAACACTTACAGAAACTAAATTATACATTTGAATAGTTATCTCAATGATAATAGATCCAAGGACTTTACATTGGTCTTTTTAGTTACTTGAATCATATCCGTAAGCCACTAAACTTCATCTGCTTCTTGAAATCATGCCCGGAATTTTTTTTTTTTCCCCGGTTGGAGAAGAAGCGTGCCCTGGAAAAGTCAGATGAGCGAAGCCGCTTGAAAGTCATAAACGGCGATAGTTGTATAAATGCTATGGTCGTAGTCATTTCGAAACCAGATTATTACTAACTTCCATAGCAAGTCGCGAATGTTGTATCACCGATTAATCGAAAGAAGCATTTTCCTTCGAATACGCCTACATTTAACCCCTTTCAAAATTTAATCACAATACAACAGAAATCATCTTTGTTTCTCTCATGTTCATTATCTTCATGTCAATTTTTGCGCTAAATCCTCAGTCGCTAAAGTCAAGATTCTGCTGTTCAATGCTTTTCAAAAAGGCTATTTTTCATAAAAGTTGTTTCCCAAACAATTTCAATTCACCAAATACAATAAGCAGAAAGAATATATGTCACAAAACAAAAGCTCTACAGCCCATAGAACAGAGAAAGGAAATACAATAAATAGCTTGGCTTTGTAATAATAATAACCCACAAAATCAGTACATATAGATACAGTAAGTATTTTTCTGCCTTCCCCCCACCACGACTCAAATTTTTACAGCACAAAAACAAATTCCACCACAACTCATCACAGCTCTACAGCTTCTATATTCTTTTAATGTGGGGCGCCAGTTACAGATGAAGATACTCTTACATCGAAGCTCTTAAGTGGGCAGGACCTCATCAAGATTGAGCAGAAGGGCTTTGGATGCAGCAAAACCACTTTCGCTGTAAAACAGTGCATTCCCACAAACACAAGCCATTAATATGCAAAAAAACTTACATGTCCTTTTACAGCCATTAATGTCAAAGAAAAAAAGGCCAGTGCAGTGATAAAAACTTAAGACTTACAGGCTGAGGTTTTGCAGGATCCACCCCATGCCTCACAGGAGGATCAACCTTTCCAGGCGAGTCTGGTTTGCCACCTGTCTTTTTCTCATCCCTGGCCTTGTTAAAGATCACAGTAAATCCTTCAGCTGAAGCTGGATCATTGACGTCCCATTCACCAAATTTAGGCAATGGGCGACCCTTGTCCTGTTTGGTGAGAAAGAAGACACCAAATTACCATTAGCATTCTCATAGTTGTTAGCCATGGGTAGCCATCTTAGGCAACCATATATTGCAACAGTTATATTGTTTGCCAAAATTATACGGACTCCAAATATTCAAATTTAACAAAACTAAGACCTTGCAAGAAGTGTTGTCTAGATCAATCAAAGTGCTCTTCCAGGTCTTATATGATTTGATAAAACTCTTCTGGTGAATTCCTAATCCAACTTAAAGTACTTAACCACAAAAGATGTCAAAAATGGGCACCATCATCAAACAAGACAATGATAGACAACGATAGCCTCATGAAACAGTTTCCAAGAATTGCAATCCTTACACGCTTAGCCTGATAGGGTCCATGAAGTTGTTGATTGCCAGGATCAATGTACCTCCATACTAAATGAAATTATTACTATGGTAAATCTGGGTTGAATGACACTAATATCTTCTCTATTGATTAGATATCCAAATGCTAGTATCAATTTGCCAAGCCATTGACAATCCAATCTTGTCACGACACAAACTCAAAAATATAGACTATTGAAGCTGATTATTTTCAGAAAGCCCTGATCACACAAGTAAAAAGCCAACATTCCTAACAGACTGATGACCTAAGATACACTAAACTGTAAGAAAAATAAAATCTTTTTTTTTCTTTTTTTTACCCGATGTCAACAAAAATGTAGAAAGATGTTGTGAAAAACAGACTTATAATTGATTTGGGAATTCTTTTTAAAATTATCTACATCTAAAACCCAAGTTCTAAGCTATGAGAACTCACAGTAACCATTATTGTATTTCATAAAAGTGCATGAAGTTAGTACCATACAGCAACATCCACTAAATAAAACTATAAAAGATACTTTTGGTAGATTGAGAACATGTCATGTCAAAACATGGATTTTTTTATAACTATAAAACATCTTTACAATCAACTTCGAAGTCCAAGCAGATCTCACAAATAAGCATTCAGAAATATCACTGACCAACAAAGAAACTGGCAGACACACAGCAGGCCAACAATTTCTGAAAAAAACTCTACTCTGCCTAACACTTATTTTGCATAACACAAATGAACAAACAAGAATTTCAAATAATTCAGCAAACCATCATGATGCCATGAATAGTTAAAGCATAAGAGAACTAATGTAATACCACTATAAAGCCATACATGACTCCTCTAATAAAGAGGTCATTCCCATTCTGCAGAATATCTAGCACACAAGCCCATGATCTTGAATAAATTCGCCAAAAGAAAGAAGGAACCAACATCATAAAAAATGGGATTGAATTACTTATTGGAATTAGCTAAATGCCCCGTGATAAAACATATCTAAATTTACAATATTAATATACATTCTGTAACATCTCCATCCATGGCATTCAACTGTGGCGCTTCAAAACCACACAAGTCAACAGTTTGCAAGTAAAATTCCATCGACCAACCAAACTTGCCCTTTATAGATTCTTAAATGATGCTAACCCATTTAATTCATAACTTCAATCTTCTAATTATAGCTGAAAAAACCAAACCAGCTTCTACCATAACACCTACCAAATAATTGTTCCACAAAATTTTTTACATCTATACATTAATGAGTAATCTACAAGCTCAAATTACCATAAAAATTTCTTGATTCTCATTCACAACAGGAGTCTACAAACATACAAGACATAACTTTTCAGTTTGAAGCAAACTTCTTCATGTTTCCTCGATCAGATTCCAGAAAACTTCTTAATCATGTACTATTTGATTAAAAACCAAAATTATCACAAGAAAAAGTAATCAATTACAAGCGTAGCAGAAACAAATGAAACAGTACGCAATTCATTAATCGCAATCAAGGATGAACACGAAACATAAAATAACAAGCAGAACTTAGAAATTGAACACAAAATTTAGCATCATTCAAGTCCATCAAAGTTACATCCAAATCAATCAAAGATCACATCAATGAACAACAAGCCCATTTCAGTGAATCTCAAGTTGAGCCGAAAATCAACACAATCAAGGCTCAAATCGGTCGAATTAAATCGAAAGCAAACCCACAAAAAAAAAAGAAGAAATTACGAATATCAAAACTTAAAAAAAATTAGAAACTTTACAATAAAAATGGAAACTTTAAGGAGAGAAAAAGTGGTTACGTACCGACATGAATGAATTCTAGAGAGAGAAAGAGAGGGGGGCTTCTTTTTGTTTTCTGGGAAATGAAAAGAAAGAGAAAAATTTAGAGAGAGAAAGAGAGAATTTAGAGAGAGAGATTTGTAAACAGTGGAATGGAGTTTTAAGGGCTTATATTTGACGGTGACGGCCTGATGACGGGAACCTGAAAACGTCGTCGTTTGGGGATATAGCGGAAAGAGATAACGGAACGGGAGATGAGCTGGCAAACGGAGGAATTGTTGGGTTACCCGGAGGGAAATGAATGCAAGCTGAGTAGCTGGCTCTGTTTTTTAAACAAGTTGGGGTTTTCCGAGATTTTGTATTTGTATATGTTTTTGTAATACAATTAATTGATTGTGGTTTCTGTTTCTGTTTTCGTTTTCTGTTTTCTGTTTTCTGTTTTTGTGTTTTTTTTATTTTTTTTTTATTTTTAGAGATGTTTAATTAGAAGAATAAAATTTTGATGAGAGCTATAATATCATCAAACCAATTCAATATAATTTCTCAATTGTTTTATCTCTAATTCATGGCCTGCATTTCTATTATTCTCATATTTTTTGAGAAGGCAATTAGCAGCAAATATAGGGGATTTTAGTTCTTTCTTATATTGTGGGATTGGAAATAGCAAACCCATAGGTATGGGTTTGTAAGGCCCGTTATATTAGGGTTAAGTATCGAATTTAAATTTATTTTGTTTTATAAAAAAAATCATGTAAGGATTTATATCTATTGATAGAGCAGGTAAGTGTATGGGTGTAAAACACTAAGATAATGTTTACTTATCGGATTGGATTTGAAATTATGAGAAGTCATAATTTTGAGATTGAGAATGTGGAGTGGGAGTGACCGAGTGAGGGTAAGTTGTTTGCTTGTGCTCAATGAAAGTGTGGAATATGAATTAAAAATTTATTTATATGTTTACTTTATCTTGTATTGAGAGTAAATTATTTCAAATTACAATTTTAACTTTATTAAAAAATTATAACTTTCAATTACAAAGTAAATAAAATATATATTTGTAAAATAAACTATGTATTTTATTATTTATTTTAATTATATAAATTAATAATAATATTCTTAATTATGTAAATCATAATTTTTTATTAATTTTGATTTTACTTATGTAAAATAAAAATTATTATAAGAACAACACATGAAACATTATTATTAATAAATAATAATATAGTACCAAAATTATTATTTCTTTAATAAACTATTTATTAATATTAATTATTAACATTAAATAAATATTATGTTATTAAAATTAAATAATTGTAATATTATTAATTCTCCATGAATATAATAATATTATCTAAAACTAATTTTAACTTAGATTAAATAAATTATTATTTGTTACTAAATATAATAATATTATATTTAATAAAACAAAAGGTAAAAAAGAAAGATATAGGAGTGAATTCTCACTCCCACTTCTCCCCCAATTCCACTCCACACTAAAAAAATAAGTGAGACTCATAGAGTGAAACTCTCACCATTTTTTTTAAATAAGTAAATAAACACCGAAAGAAATCTATACTCTCTACTCCTACTTCGACAAGTAAACATAATATGAACCCATTTGATGGAAGTGGGAATGTGGGATGACTATAAAAAAGTCTATTAGAGGATTCACGCTAAATCCTGATTCTTGTATTTCTTTTATGAAATCCTTATCTTTTCTTTATAACAAAATTTTCATTTAAAAAAAAAAAAGTCAATGCAATTTTATTGTTTTAAACAGTAAATTGTATTGTGTTTTATCTTATTATTGATTGAAATTGAATGAATAAAATTGAAGAAATTAAAAGTAATGGGAACTTGGTAGTTTCACTTTTCTTTGTATATATGTGAATTTAATTAAATTTATTTTTTTGGTCTTAGGATAGCTTTTGAAAACAACATCTACAGAATTTTTATCAAAAGATATATAAATCTTATGAACTTTCAATTTTTTATGAATTTAACTACCTTTTTTTTATTTTTGAAAATAATTAATTCATAAAAACAAACTTACAAAGCACCACAATTAATTGTTGGAAAAATTCTGCAATAAAACAGTAAAAGAAGGTGTTTTTAAAGCTAATTTACATAACCTATATTTAATAAAGAGAACTTGAATTCTTAAAAAAGTTAATTAAAATTAACATTTAAAAAGGATAAATTTCAGTGTATCCCTTCATAAATGGTCATATTTCAATTTATTTGCCGTTCAAAATTAAATATAAATAGGAGTCGCATTGATGAACATTTTTATTAATTTTTTGTCTTCTTAATGATATATTGGGGTCGGTTAATATTTTCAATAGTTTGAGGTATAAATTGAAGCATATCAATTTATCTGACGTGCGAAAATCCCTTGAAAAAAAAACACGTGATATTCTCATAATAAATAATTGATTTATGTATCTTTAAGAAAAAAGAAGAGAGAAATTATTGAAGACGATTGACGTTCGCACATCACTTTCATTAGAACAACCGCTACGTAAGACGTGGGTATCAATTCTAAAGGATGGTGACGTCAAAAAATGAAAAAGGAAAATATTTATATTACAATTAAGCAATAATTTAATTCAAGTTGAAGATAAAAATACAATTGCTTTCTTGCTCTTCTTGGATGGAAAAGCTAAAACTAAAATAATTTAATGCTCAAAATACAATCTATTTTGAGCATTTCATTAAACACAAAAGCTGCCCGACCAAATTATTTTTTATGGAACCGCACCTAGTTTGAGTTGCAGGAACTGTGTTGGCATTTCTGGCACTTAAATTAAAAATATTAAGAGCTTACAATTAATTTTCCTTTTTTTTTTTGGGATATATGCTTACAAGTAATTAATTTACTTTTTAATTGGTATGGATGTGAACACAAGAAATGAAAGTTCCAAGTTCCAACAATAATTAAAAGAGAGAATATTTCATTGCCGTGGCAACAAAATTGAACTAAAGATAAAGAGATGCATTTAATACTAAAACATATAAAAATCCAAACCTCTAACCCAATTAATCAAATGGATGGTACAATAAAATCAATTACATCTCTGCCTTTGATATGACACAATACAATCTGTTCAATCAACTCAAGGATGATCATTCAAACCACTTGGGTTTAGTCCAAGTGACTGGAGTCACATTCTCACAAGTGTGAGAGAAGTGGTTTGAGTCCCCGCAGACGTATTGCAGGGATTTAATTTATATTTTCTTACTTGGAACCTCAGAGCTCGAGTGAAGGCAGTCTTTCTCCCAATATAAGAGTTTAACGTCCCTCGAATATTTGAGAGAGTTTAAAATCTGAGCGGTGCCATATCAGAATTGATGTAAACGAATCTCAGAGTGGTGCCATATTAGAATTGATGTAAACAGATCTCAGTAGTTGTAAATATCTCATATAATATGAGTTGTAATTTGAGCATTAGTATCATGTAATTCAAAAAAAAAAAAAAACCATATTACCTTTTTTTTTTTTTTATTATAATCATCCTTAATGAGCATAGAGTTAAAAGAAACAAACGATGCGGATGATTAAATATGATCAGAATTCAGAACCAATACTGTTATTCTATCCCCCCAAAAAAAGAAAAAAGAAAAAAGAAAAAAAAAGATTATAATTTTATTACAAAAACAATTATAGTAGGCACATCAAGTTATCTTTTGCTAGATTCTGTCTGCCACGCCGATGGCAACGTATCATATTTTGTAAGATTGGAAGACCTTACGCTTCCATTGTCAAGCTCAAATTTGACAGAGAGATTGAGTCGGGTTATTTATTTGGTTCCCTTACATCGGGTCGTTAACTCCATATCTGCTACACTGCCAGCTAGAATGAGTGCTGGCTTTTCCTGAAACCATACAAAAAGATATAGATCAGGGAAACAATATAAAGGGCAAAGTTTTGTTGACGTATGGAGTTTTAGCATGAGTTTCACTTACTGATTGAGTATGAAGAGCCACATATCAATGGTTCATGGACCTCCATTGGCTGTTGAAAATATGGAAAATGCATCCATGAGACTCACATGCAGAAAGGACAAGGCTCTATATTATTATTTTCTGTCTAACACTGGCAGTAAGGAACAAACTTGAAGACCTATTCCATTTAATCAGCAAAATCAAAGAAAAGGACAAAAAATTAGCTACGTCCACAGATCAAAGATGACTTACATTGCCCCACGTAGCATTCAGTATTTGGTAGAAAAGTCAACTCACTACATATTTGAATACGGCTTTAGGCAATTTAGGCAAGTGGTTCCATCTGCATTCAGGCTAATGAAATGCCCAAGATACCGGCAAGTCATTCCAAGTGTTGCCTCTATGCTGCATCTTGTGGCTGCCCGGAAATTAACCAATCAAAAGCAAGGTAGATGATTAGAAGCCAAGATCAAGATTTAGTGACAAACCAATTTTAGGTTCAAAATGGTTACATAACAATTTACCTCTGATCAACTAATTACACATCAGATCAGTTCAACTTCAATAAAATTAGTTGCTGATTAAAGAATATCCTGCTAATCAAGTCAATAATCAATAACTGATATCCAGGAGGAAAAAAAAAAAAAAAAAAAGAACTATTGAGGCCTTAACCCCCAAAACAAACGAAGAACCATGCAAGCATGTATGCATCAAACAAAGACATGAACATGCATATAGCACGCATAGGACTCCTTTAGCAGATCAGAAATAGTAGAAAGTCTAGATTTTGTTGTATTTTACACACCTGCTTCCACATCAATGCATCAAAAACCCTTTCAATATCACAATTCTGAGATTCTCATGACATCCAGAAATGAAGCCAAGAGCTTCTCGCTCAAAGAAAGCAAACCGATAATTGACCGTATAAGCGAACAAAAATACTTTTAGATGAAAAGCTAACTGAAGAATACTGAATGTAGCACAAACTAAATCATCATCATCTGAACTGATTAATACATGTACCATCTTAGCTTCATTTGAAATCTGGGTTTTTTTTTTTAAAAAACAAAAGCTGATTAGAGTAGAGTCCAGATCGAACAGAGTACAATATTTCATTTATTGGCAGTTAGCATAATGCAATCTCTATTCATCGTCCAAACCCAACCAACCACCTTATTTTTCTAAACAATGATTTGTTTGTTAATTTCGATGATTGATACAGATTTATATTTCTAATTAAAAATTTTTTGCAGGTATTCCAGTGCCAATTAACCATAAAACAGAATATTGCTTTACCTGAGCTAATCATAAAAGTTGGATCAAGGCTTTCAATGCATTTGCATCAGAAGAGGCTCTCCTTCAATTTCATTCCTTTCAAGCTATCTGCGATAGCAGAAACTGCTCTTCTGCCTATTGTAACCCTAACAACCTTGTCCATGACTGTCTGTTCTTCGACCATTTAGCCAGTGGCTTCCTCCAAAAAGACTGCAGGTCTGATAATGACTCATTGCTTGGACCCTTGATGTATGAGCTTCAGCAAGTAAGGAAGAAGGCAGCATGGGCAAAACAGCTTCTGAAGAAGTCACAAAGTACCTGGAATAACACCAAAAGCAGAAAGGTTATTGCAGTTTGATTAGTAACTTAAAGAAAAATTTAAAAAATAGCACCCTTCACGTAAATCAGCAGGAAAAGTAGCAATAATTGAAGGATTAACCATGTCAACTGGCTGTCCTTCTCCCTGATGAGCCAACCTCTGTGCTCTCTGTTGGGCCAAGACTTATGCTCGGATATCAGGAGGAAGAGCAGCTGAAAACTGAGGATCGAAATCATCAGCAGAAGGTGGTGCGTAAGTTAGGTTGGACAGACTGAGCTCGCTGGGAAGCTAGCACTTCTGCCTGCAAGTACTCATGTAATGCCTCCATGAAAGTAGGATCAATGGCACTAGCACCAAGACCCTCATTATTCGTGCTAGTTTGATCAGTCTGGTTAATGTCCTGAGAATCCAGTGTGTTCTCCCTTGAAGATGGATATTTTGTGAGTCTAACCCATTACATTGCCTTTTTTACTAACTTTTTGCATTATTTCTTCTATTTTTCCTGAAGGACTTCAACTTTCCCAGGGCATTGATCAAGCCCTCGTGCAAATGTTGAGTGCTCCCATCCCAATTCCAAGATATGAATCCTCTCTCCTGTATATCTTTCAAAAGGATTTCACCCTTCACAAGATTGTTCTCCTTTTTGGAAATGGCATCAATGAGAACAGTATAGGTGGTGGAGTTGGGACAAAGGCCTTTTTGTTTCATCTCCTCATACAGTTCAAATGCAGGCATAACATCACCATTAGCACAGAGGCCTGAAATTAGAACATTGTAAGAAACCACATCAGGTTTCACACCACTGAGTTCCATTGTGCCTTTCAACTTCAGCGCCTCTACAAATTTTGCTTCCTTGCAGAACTTGTGGATTACTGTTGTAAATGTGGCAATAGTTGGAACAAGTCGCATCCTAAGCATGTGATTCAAAACCAGCATTGCTTCTTCAACCTTCCCACAGTGGGCAAGGCCCCTTACCATAGCACTTTCAGCTACATCAGAGGAACTGATGCCAAGGGCCTCCATTTCATCTTTTAGCTTGAATGCTCCTTGTAAATTGCCTACCCTACACATACCATTAATTAAAGTAATATATTGTGTGCACTTGGGTGTCAAACCTTTCTCTGCCATTCTATGCAAAACAAAATGGGATTCTTGGAAAGCAGCAATTCTCTTCAGTCCTGTTATGATAGCATCCTGGGTATTTGTATCAGGAACAACTCCCAACATATTCATAATATTGAGCAGATCAAAGGCCTTCCCCATCTCACCTGCTTCACAGCACTTCCTTATGAGCATGTTAAATGTAAAACAGTCAACTATGGCACCTTCCACTATCATCTTTTTCAAGAATTTAAAACCAACTTCCAACATACCAGTCTCACAAAATCCAAGAATAAGAGAATGACACGTTAACTTGTCAGGCAAAAGACCCTCCGTCTTCATGGTTTTGAGTAACATGGAGCACATCAATAAATCCTTTTTCTTTGAATAACCATGCAAGAGAATATTATATGTAGCCAAACTAGGGCACAATCTTCTGCTCCTCATTGTGGATAGCAGATCATTGGCCATCATCATATTTCCCATCCTTGAGAATCCATCTATAACTGCATTAAAAGCAATGGTATCAGGGTACACACCTTCTTTGTCCATTGTTTTGCTGATATGCATAGCAGCCTTGGACTGGCCAGCCTTGAAAAGACCATCAACCAAGCAGGTAAACATTACATTATTTGGGGAAAAAGTACGTTTTGACACCAATTTCTCGAAGAAAAGGAGAGCACTAACCACTTTTCCTTTTCTACATAAACCAGCAAGAAGAATAGTATAGGTGTAACTATCTGGCAGCAAATTGAACCGAACCATCTCATCAAGAAGAACAATTGCCTCCCATAAATTCTCAGATTTGCATGTCTCAGCAAGGATTGTGTTGTAGGCAACAGTATCAACAGCCGAAGGAATATGGTTAAGGCTATTCAAAAATCTCTTTGCCTCCTTCAAATTCCCACCTTTGCATAGTCCTTTAAGTAAACTCCCATATGTGAAAATACTTGGGTGATGATCTAATTTAACCATTTCATCAAACATAGAAATTGCTTTTAACCCATCTCCCAAGGTTCCATAGCCATCTATCATACAATCAAAAGTAATGGAGTTAGGGACAACACCAATCCTCTTCATGTGACCCATGTAATCCTCTGCCTCATAAACTTTTCCACCTTTACAAAGGGAAGCGACTAGCATGTTACATGTAAAATGATCCGAACCCTGAGCATTGCGATTCATAACTGCATAGACCTTCATTGCTTCCGTAACTTTCCCCGTCTTGCAAAAGTAATATATTAATGTAGAATATATGATTTTGTTGGGAACAAGTCCATCTCTATACATTTTACATAATACTGCCTTTGCTTTTCTGGTCATCCCAACTTTGCAAAATCCATTTATAAGCACAGAAAAAGTGATAAGATCAGGATTCAGTCCATCCTTGAACATCTTATCGAACAGTTGCATAGCTTCATCAAGCAGCCCGCGCTTGCATAACCCACCAATGACTGATGTATATGCAATACAACTGATACTTATTCCATTATTCCTCATTCTCTCAAGCAAACTCCTCGCCAGGTCAAATTTGGCGTGTTTGCAAAACCCATTTAAAAGAGCTCCATAGCTGACTTCGTTTGGTCTTAATCCCATCTCTTCCATCATAGCCAAAAGTCTAAAAGCTTCGTTAAAATTGCCCTTGCTACAATGCCCATCAATCAATTCATTGTAAGTGATACTATTTGGTGAAAAATTAAGCATAGACATCTCATCAAAAACCCGAGATGCTACCTGAATCTTTCCTTCCTTAACAAACCCATTAATAAGAGTATTATAGGTGACTTCATTAGGTGTTATCATCCTCTTCCTCATGTTTTTCAGCAGTAAATAACCTTTGGCACTTCTATTGTTTCTGCACAAATCATCTATGAACATATTATATGTACATACATCAGCCTCAATGCCCTTAGATGCCATACAATCAATCAACTTGAAAGCCGCTTTATATCTCCCCTTCTTACAATACCAGTTGAGCAAAGTATTATAAGTGACTATATTTGGAACATAGCCACTCTCTTCCATTTTTCTTAACAAATAACCAGCTTTCTTAAGCTTGCCTTCCACGCATGAGACGTTTATCAGTATATTAAAAGTAGCAACATTAGGACAAATCTTCCTATCAAGCATATCATCAAAAAGCAGCCAAGCCGAATCAACTCTACGGTCTTTAAGAGTAAAACTTAACATCATATTACAAGTGTATATAGAAGGGTTAAACCCTCTAAAACCCATCAACTGAAAAGTCTCTAAAGCATACTCAACCATTCCTTCTCTCAAATACACCCTAATCAACAAGTCAAAAACCGAAGGGTTTGAGTTACAAAGTGGATATGTATTCATTAGAGAACCAAAAACAGAGTTTTGACCGATATCCATTTGAGCCAACTGCCTCAATATCAACTTGGCATCCTCATACATTCTAGCTTTAACAAGCACATGAGTTGTCAAACAAAGTAAATGAGTTAAGTGAATGAGTTCCAAACGAGGCTGGTTCATGACCCAGTTGAGGAATTTCAAAGCTAACCTCCCATGAACTGGTCTCAGTGAAGCTAGCTTGTATTCCATGTGGTTCAGCGACTCCCAACGGTCTATAGTGAGAAGTGTGTATATGCTCTTCTCCATATCTGCAAATGAAAGAAAGTTCAAAACTTTGCACTTAAAAGCACAGTGATTAAGGCATAAATACAAACAGAAAGGAAGAGAGACAGAGAGAGAGGGTGAAATACCAGAGGTTTGCGAATAAGTTGAGTTAGTGTCATTATCTCTTAAGTTTTTGCTGTGATTATAGGGTGCACGCATACAAGAGCAGGCTCTAAGTTGTGAGAATTTGTGGGGAAATTGAGAGATTCTTTTGGCAGTTGAAGAACAACTGAAACAGGACATCAGTGCAGTCCTTGTCAGAGTGGGCAAGTTAGAGAGTTTAAATTCGAAGGGCGAAGGGTGGTTGCGCTGGGTGCCTTGCAAATCCGGGCCATACACCCCCATCACATGAGTACGTTACTACGTTTGACATCGTTCCCCCAAAATTTCTCGTAAGACTTTCGAATTTGAGAATAACTGAATAATTAAAAATAAATTAATCTAATTTTTTTACTTTAAATAAAAATTTAACTACACTCTTAAAAAAAATTTCTCTTAAAAAATATTTTACACCCACCACATTTTCATAATTATATTTATATTTTTTAAATTTAAATTATTTTTAAAAAAATCATAAGAATTTAAAATTATAGAGATAAAAACTACATAATAAAAAGAAAATAATTCAAAATGTTTATATATTTTATAGATAAAAATTTGAAATAAATATTCTTTTTAGAGTGAAATTTTATAGCAAACTAATTGATTTTAATATAGGGGTTAAATTTTCATAAATTAATCTTTGGCCTTTTAAGAAATAAAATTGAAAAAGGGTGTATAAAGAATTTTAGAAGGGTGTTAAAAACCCTAACTCCATTTATAAATTATTATTACTTTTACAAAAAACATTTTTTTATCTTTAGTTAATCTATCTGATTTTTTTCTTATTTGATCTAGTCAATTCTAAATTATTAAAGAATGAGATTATATACACTCTTAACATTTACTTTAAATTTAGAAGGTGGCAAAAACATAAATTCTTAGTTAATTTATCTCATCTTTTTCTTTTTTGATCTTGTCAATTCTAAATTGTTGATCTTGTCAATTCTAAATTGTTATAAGAATCATAAGGTTATACACACTTTAAAATTTACTCTAAATTCAATAAAATAATTTATTACCTAAATATCCTTTAATCAAAACACCAATTCTTTAATCAAAATAATTTATTACATAAATAACCCACTTTCTAACAATTTACCACCACGATGGCTGAAATCAAAGTCAACATAAATAGCCAATTATTAGTGATTGTTATTGTAACTAGCTTTTGATTTCTTCTTTTTTTTTTTTCTTTTTTAATCATGAGCATGAAATGAAATGAAGTTAAAAATTTAGGTGCAAATAATGCATGGAATTATGGATTATTCTTGAATAATGAATTAAATTCATTCGGTTTTAGGAGAAAATTAAGCCAAATGGGATGTTAAACAGTCTTGGGACAAGTTTCATTGAAAATTAAAAATTAAATTGGATCTCTAACTCTAAGCAAAAATCCCAACCCTTATGAGTAAGGGTACGTTCATAATTTTTTTAACAATCTATAGGTATGCAGCTAGAGGGAGATAATACTTTCGTTTAGAAATAAAATCTATATATCTTTTTCCTCTTTTGTTGGAGATATATTGGTCCTTTTCCTTAAATTTTTTAAAAATTTTACGCTTAAAATTCATAAAAAACCAATTATTTTTTTCTCATTATATAATTTTATTTTCATAATTCTAAACTACTATAATATTTTTTAAAACATTTTTCATTAAAATAAAGCTAATGGGATGTGTGTCAAATATAAGTTAAAAGAATAATATATTCAAATGTTTGTTAAATAATAAGGGTGAAATTATAATTTTGTAAAAATTTAAATGAGCGTTAAAGAGTAAATGAGCGTTCCCTACTCATTTACTGGCCACATTGACACTTGATGCATGAACAGGGCGCTCTCTGTACTACTACAACACCTGTTGGATGCCAAATACCCTTGAGACGCGCGCGCGCGCGCACACACCCCCTTCACTCAATTCATTTACTTGGCCCAAAAATAGGTAGAAAATTTATAAACCATTAAAAAAAGGGGTGCAAACAAATCTCCTCTTTCTTATTCATTTAAATGCCCTTATGCACAAGGCAATGGTCAAAAGAAAAACCCTACTATTAACAATGATACCATCATCCATCAACATTCTATACCCACTTTTGAATCCATTGGCTTTAAATAAAGCCAGAGAAAAAAAAATTCCCAGCTCAACATGATTAATTAAGAGCTCCGCACCCCACCACTTTGATCAAAGCACAACTACCATTGCGGTTATGCCGAGATACTTCCAGGAATCCCTCTATAATCTGATTTGATAATGAATTGCAGCTTGTCCCCCAACTTATCGATATTTCTATCTACCCGAATCAATTGGCTTCTGCAGGACAACAAAACTAGCCTAGTTTCAGTGGTTAGATGATGATGAACTTTATCAACAAATATACAAACTGAACACAATAAGCCTCAGTTAACTCATGAACATATGAAAAATTGAAAGGTAAGGAATGAGAAAGATGTCTTCACTGACATGTACATAGAAATGTGGAGTCCGACAGCTGGTACTGCTGGAGCAACACTGACGTAAAAGAATATTTAACCAAAGCCAAAACCTTCACTGGCTTCATGTATAGCAAGCAACAAGCGCTCTTGAATCTGTTCCTTGGTCGAATACTCAGGAAGATCTAGTTGATTGAAGCTGAAAATAAAGAAAAATAAAAATAAACGTTAGGTAAGAGACAAGATGACTGTAAGTCTTACCGATAAAACAAATTGCAAATACAAAACAGAATCAATCAAGTGATTTTCACCAACCATGTATGAGCCGAAGGCAGCCGCTCAGGGGCTCCATATGCCTTGTGAATCTGGAACTTCTGGGGACCAGAGATACCCTGCAATGCCTTGAAACCCTCCAATGGAACCTGAAAAACCAGAATAATATGGTGTCATTGTCATAATCAGAATTGTGACCAAGAAAGGTTCGGGTCCTGTCCACTAACCCAAGGACAAATCTCATGTTTATCAACTTATCAAAAAATCATTTTACATAGTTTATCAAATTACCTTTGAAGTTCCAGTGACAAATTGAAGCAGTCTAGCCATGTCTTCTTTGTTGAAAGCTTTAGCAACCTCCCAAAACCACTGGACAACAGTTGATGCTGCTGTATAGCCAGTGTATTCTGTATTGGCTCTTAGGTCATCCACTGCATGGACAATAATATCAGTAAGATACTGTAATTAAATGCACCTAGCTAAACTCATTAAATGTAAATCTAGATGAATCTACTCACAATCAATTTCAGGAAGCCCACTGATTAGGAGCTCTAGCTCTTTGTCATTAAATATTGAAATAAGTTCCCGTGGAACCAATTCACCGAAACCTTCCAAGAAGGAGGTGATTTGAGGACGAATGGCATTTGTCAAGATATGATCAGCCACAAGGTCTACATACTCATGTTTTGTTTCTTCCGTAACCCTTATGTTTCTTCCTCCAGGTTTAAGCTCATAATCAGTAACCTATGTTTATTAAAACAAAAAAGACAAACAAGGAGTGTTACATGAGAAGCATTCAGAAATTCTCCAAGGAAATTTTTAAAACATAACAAGTTAATTCAAGATGTGGTAACTGAAAACAAACCACTACCATATGACATACCTCAGTTTTCTCATAGAGAATGTGCTTTTCCTCGTCAGCATCCATGCTGAATGTCAGGTCAGGTATGTCACTCACATCATTCTGAAAGACACAAAAAAGATAGAAAATGTCACTACTTAAAATTTTTTAACTTACTACATTTGCAAATTATAGTTGAAGAGCCAAGGGGGAAAAGAATGAAGAAGAAGAAGAAGACAAGATTATGAACTCCGAAATTATATCCACTCACCTCCAGCATCCACTTCAAATTCTTGTAATAATCAGGGTCAACAGCCTCAATGTCATGATAAGTCACCTTTACACCAAGCATGTGCTTATAGAAGGACCTAGTAAAATGAACATCCAAAAGCTGACCATCAAATAGTGCCTTGGCAACCTGCATAAAGATAATGGCAAAACATTATCAATCAGAAAGAAAAATCACCACAAACAACAGCAAGCTCAAAATTTCATCAGTCCAGGAGAATTACCACACGGCCCACAAATTTGAAGTACGAGAGATGCTCCGTTTGGTAGACAGAATTGGGATTTGGCTGAAAAGATGCATTGTTGCCCACAGTGGTGAAAAGCAACGCCCCTTTGTCGAATATAACCCTGGACAGTAATTGATACCATTCTCTCGTCAGACCTCCAGCATCAATACCCTCCTCACCTTGAAAATGCACATTCAATCTCCCTTTTAAATCTTGAGTGGACCGCATCCGCAGCTGATTGTATGAATCCTCTAAAACATATGCCCGTCGAACACTGATTCGCAGTGGGCCTGAGAGGTGCTGTTCATGTTGTTTCCTTATTCTTGAGCGGAAATACGCTCTCTTGTTGTCAAAGTCAATCAGCCTTGGGGCCTTCAGCATCATAGATAGTGATTTCTCCAACAAACTGGGATTCTGTCTGATAAAAGCATTCAAAAGCCTGCGATGCTTCTCAGCAAACCTTGCAAATGTGACAGCACCATCAAACTTCCTCTGAGAATCATCAGAGCATTTAGGGTATGAACATCCGGCAGACTCTTTGACTTCTGTTGCAGTTACATCTGCATGATCTTGCTGGATCATAATATGGTTTGCTTGTAGCTTTTCACACAAAACAAAGAAAGCCTCAATGAAGGGCAGAAGTCTCTGAGTTCCTGGCGGAAGAGGTGATGTACTGGAGGTTCCAGGTAGAGGCTCCCCAACATTCATATTTGACACACTCGGGCAGAAAGAGCTCTGAGCCAGCTGTGTTTCAGTCATGGTAATACAATCGCTCAATTCTTGCCACAGTGGCTCCAGTGCAAGATTTAAATTCCACATGGTTGCTTGCTCCTCCTGTTCTCCATCACACCCTTGACCTCCACTCTCCCCAATGCTAGCTGATGTGAGCGAGCTAAGTGCTAGTAACACACGTAAAATTGCAGCTCCAGCCATGGAACCAGCACTCAGACCCAGCATATGTGTATCTCTCAGTGTCACAAGCTCATTGACAGCTGAAATGCTCAAGCTATGCGCCAGTTGAGAAAGCTCTGAAGCAAAGAACTTGCGATGAAGTGCAGCAACTGAGGCTAACTTCTTTAGCACGTCACCAGCTAACATGTAAGCTTTATCTGATAGCCTAAACAATTTATTATAACAGATTAGTCACTGTTGTGATACTATCATACTGCACTAGAGAAAAACATACATGGAAAACATGAAGAGAAGATGAAAATTATGGGAATAGGAAGCAGATACAGCTAATGAGAACTGCTGTTTTAGTTATTTCATAGAATACACGATTTAAAACAACAGTATACTAGAGAGGACTTTATCTATAGTACGAGATAAGAATCAGAGAAGAAAAACATACCCCTCATGACCAAGAAGGCTGCACAGTTTACGCAAATCAGATTGTGGCAGCTTCGAGAGAATATCATATGTGTCAATGCTTCTCTTTCCATCTGAAGAAGATGTCTTGATACAGGCATGTTTATCCTCTTGACTTGACTCTGGTTCAGTCGAAGAAGGATCTTTACAAACATCACCAGAGGCTTCGTCTATCATTGGTTTCTGGGAATTCTCAACTGCTGGCTCAGATTGTGACCGACATTCTAATTTTGATGCTGCTGTATAAACAATTACTTGAAGCAAATCCATAACCTGAACCATAAAGAGTACATCATAAACCACATGTAAAAATTAGAGCAACTGATCAAACTGTAGCATAACCATACAGCTATGAATCTCACATGAACGCTAAGGCTCACATGAACGTTAAGGCCCAGCATATGGTATATAGATAGAGTCATGTACAACTTTAAGCAAGAGGACCATTCTAAAAAGTTTTATTCATCCAAACAACTATTTTACCTGCTCAAGGTGTGCAGTGCTGCGTAAAAATAAGGGTCGATTCAAGAGTTTGAGGAACAGAACTAAAGGAACATCCCCACCCTCTAGGTTCCACAAAGGTTCAGTTGAAGCAGCCTCATCCATAATTTTCTCCTTGCCTTTCGCCTTTGTCTCAGAATATTTTGGACTTGAAGACTCAAGTACAATCGAGGTATCGAAGTAAAACAACATATTTGCAACAGCTGAATGGTTTGTAGCCAAATACGTCATAATCTCAAGAATCCGCCGGAACACCAAAGGAGGGAGACCTGTGCCCAGAAAAGGAAAAATATAATAAATTATTATAAAAGGATATATTACATGTAACGCAAAATAGTGCAGATGAGAGTGATCATAACAGAGGTGGAAGTAATACCATCCAACAACTGCGATCGGCCATAAACAACATTTGACTGACAACCATAAAGCCTCTGCGAATTAATAGCTGCCAATCCCGTAACCGAACCTTCAGCCTCAGGTTTTATCATATCGAGCAAAAGACGAACTAAAGTTGCCCTTGTAACACTGTGTGCAGATAGGTTCAACAACAGTCTTTGCAGGAGACCTTTCCCAAGAGGCTAACATAGGTAAAAACAAAACACACAATTAGAAACAAAGACGTCATTGCCAAGCAATTTATTTTATCTTCTAAAGATTTTGATTTTTGACAAGCTATCTTGAAACTACTCAAACTTCTCTTTAAATTTATGATAAAAGTATAGAAGGCTTCGGAATACTTTTTTTCTACAGAAAATATCCTGGAATCTCATCAGTTCTAGGTTTTTCTATTTTAAAAACAAAAGCTGATTCAGAATAGAGTCCAAATCTGAAAGAGTACAATATTTCATCCATTAACATAATGCAAACTCCATTCATCATCAGTACCCAATCACCGACCTTACATTTATAGATAACTAATTTAGATGAATTGATATGATTAGAAATGTAATTTTGCAAAAATAAAATAAAATATTGTTTTACCTGAGCTAACCGTAGAAGTCGGATCATGGCTTTCAATGCATTTGCATCCAGAAGAGGCTCCCCTTCAATTTCCTTCACTTTCAAGCTATCTGTAATGGCAGAAGCTGCCCTTCGACCTATTGTAACTCCAACACCCCTGTCCATCACCGTCTGCCTATCAAACCCCAAACCAGCTCTTCGACCATTTAGCCTGTGGCCTCCTCCAAAAAGACTGCGGGCCTGATAGTGACTCATTGCTCGGTCTCTTAACATTTGAGCTTCAGCGAGTAATGGAGAAGGCAGCGCAGACAAAACAGCTTCTGAAGAAGTCAAAAGTACCTGGAATAACACCAAAAGCAGAAAGGTTATTGCAGTTTGATTAGTAACTTAAAGAAAAATTTAAAAAATGCATACCTCTTCACGTAAATCAGCAGGAAAAGTAGCAATAATCGAAGCATTATCCATGTCAACTGGCTGTCCTTCTCCTTGATGAGCCAACCTCTGTGCTCGCTGTTGGGCCAAAACTTCTGCTTGGATATCAGGAGGAAGAGCAGCTAAAAACTCAGGATCAATATCATCTGCAGAAGGTGGTGTATAAGTAGGAGGTTGAACAGACTGAGATTGCTGGGAAGCTAGCACTTCTGCCCGCAAGTCCTCAGGTAGTGCCTCCAAGAAAGTAGGATCAATGGCACCAGCACTAGGACCCTCATTATTCGTGCTAGTTTGATCAGTCTGGTTAGTGTCCTGAGAATCCAGTGTGTTCTGCCTGGATAATGTTGCATCTAAACCAAGTTCTGCAGCAGGCATGGGTTGCTCAGTTTGATTTCCTTCAACATCAGTACCAGTCATATCAATATCAGTATTTACACTAACAGAAGAAGCATGAGCATCATTTGTATTGGGCATCTCCAAACCAGAATCCAACAAATGATTACCGGAATGATCATCCATTCTTGAAGATTCATCACCACCCCCTACCGGAGCTGACATATCATGCAAATTTGCAGAAACTTCAGATGCACCTCCGTGCTGCAAATCGCCATGACTGTCCGGAGCTGAGCTGATAGTCTCTGGAATTGCCTCTACTTGCTCAGCAGTTGTGCCGTTAACTTCCCCAATTTCCATGATATCATCCCCATTTGAAGAAGTGTTCAAAGAAAGCGGTTGAACAACCATATGTTCGTTTTCAAAAGCATCAGAATTAATTGGCTCACTTCCGCCTGTTGGGTTAGATTGCTGATCTGCTGTTTCACTACCATTTTCTGGTTGCTGACCTTCATTTTCCTGCCTACCAACATTTTCACCCTCTGCCGTTGTTTGATCCTCAATGATCGGATGAATATCTGTTGGTTGCCGCTCCTGCTCTCCTGAGTTCTGAGACTGCCTTTCAGCTAGATTGCTTTCTGGAGTTACACTGCGCAATTGGGATACAAAGTGTTCTTCCACTGCTTGTGCAATTGCAGAAGCTTGCGCACCTGCCTGTGGCTGACCATCATCTGTCCACCGACCATCACCTGGCCCTCTTCTTCCTGATAAGTGCAACGAGTCCATACCCACTGAGTAATCAGTCAAAGGTGGGGGTGCGGCACCACCCAAGCGATCACCAAAAAGACTACCTGAAACGTGATCATATGGAAGAACAGGGGCATCAAACATGTAGAAGTGGGCAACATCAAAACTCCCAGATGACAAAGCTTCTAAATCCCTGGATGAGTTCCCACCTGACCATATTGAGACCAGGTCCCCTGACTGAGATGGCCTTGAGAGGAGAGGATGTTGAAATCCACTTGCTTCTGTAACAGATCTTTCAAAGGACGACCTACCAGCCTGGCGGCGACGTTCAAACCCTAAAGGCCTACTGCGAAGACCAAACAGGTCATCCACATTTACCCCTTCAAACGGTTCAGCGGCAACATCAATTAGACCACTAGCGGCTCCAGGTTGACCAAGTACCTGCAAATGATCCAAACCATCAAGGGCCTCCCTCCAGCGCACCTCTATGACACGATTCTCATGAAAATCATCATCCTCTTCATCATTCATCTCATCATTATAGTCATCTCCCAACCCAGTATCATCATGATCTTCCACATCTGTGTCAGCAAGAGACATCATGCCAGCACCATCTTCTGCTATATCCTCATCATCATCATCCCCCTCATCATCATCCTCGTCATCCTCACCATCGTCCCCCATGTCATCATCGTCATCACCCATATCATCATCTGCCCTATTCTCAACACGGAAAGTCATCTCAATTTGGTCGGTGTTGTTTATCACACCACCTTCTTCTATTTCATCCCGCATGAAATCCTCACCAAGCTCCATAGGTGGGTTGGCAGTCGTTGCCTCTTCCACTTCTACTCCCATATCTTGCTCAGCAGATTGGTTTGCATTTGTTTCATGGTTTCCTTCGCTTCTAGAATTTCCTTGGTGTTGTTCACTGTCTTCCACATCTATAACTTCCGGTTGATTGCTCCTATTCTGAGTATGCTCCAAGGTCCCAGCAGCTGAAGCAGTTAGCTGATCATGTCTTCCATTTGACCCCATTGATTTTTTCTTGTTTCCCCCATCAGATTTAAATACTTGCTCACTTGCATTAGCAGCCCTTGTTAGGCTCTCCAGAACCTTCAGAATAAGGTTTACAGTTTTTGGAGCATCAGGATAGTCCAGATCAATCACTTGAAGAATGCTGGTTAGACATTCAACCATTCCACCGTCAATCATGCTTTTTGCTATGTCTGGGGAGCACCCAGGACCAGGTAAGTTGGTGGAAGATGAATTTTTAGACAAGATTGAATATGCCAAATCGACGAACCCAAAAACCTTTTTATCAGGCAACAAACTGCTCTTTGTTGAATTGCTCTCCATATTTGAGAACAAGGATAAGGCTTTTATAAGTTCATTAATTACACGTTTACGACCCTCACCAGAACGACCACACAGTACCACCAGAAACCATGAAGCTTTTTCAGACAGCTTATCTCTCCATTCATCAGGTCCTGCAGAATTTTCAATAGATAGAGGAAGCAACCGATGTAAAACATGATGAATAATTCCTCCATGTCCAGAACCATCAGGATGATTGGATCCACGGAGTAGACCCTCTAAATCCCTTTTCAGTATAACCCCAACTGCATGTACATACATAAGGAGAATATCACTCAATAATTTGAGGACAAAGGTCACTTTGGCAAGCCCAGCTGATCTTTCAGATTCGGTCTCTGTCTTCCTTGTCTCATCAATCTTTGACTTACCCTTTACCTTGGTAGCAGGTTCATCTACCTCCATTGAAGCCAAGTCATCTTCCCCACTTTTTGGCAAAGGGTATTTCAACACTATTTCAAGAAGCTGATCAATTACTTGCGTGAGATTAGCAGGAATCTTTTTGTGGCCTTTTGAGCATTTACCCAACCCATCTTGATTCTTATTTTCAGAAATCCGAACAGAATCATTAGATGAAAGTCCAAGTTCCATACCTGATGATTTTGATTTGTCCTTGTCTTTTTCTTTTTCCTTTGCCAAAACCACATAGGCCCTCCCTCCCGATGATTGCAACTGACAGATTGCAGCTGCAGCTTTCATAAAAACGACAGGATCTCTAGAAATAACAGGTGCCATTGATGTCAAGAACGTTCTAGGAAGGATACGCCCCGAATGCCGATTTGAACTCAAAGTCTGTCGTATCTCCCATTCCATAGCCGTTTGCAGCGTCTGAGGATCTTCAAGGAGATGGCGAATTATAGAAGATGCAACAGTGTCATATCCCGGAAAAAAACAACTTCTTGGGAGACTAAACAGAGCAACCAAGCCTCCATTTTCTAGAAATTGCAAAGCTAGGGCATGTGTTTTTGTCAGACGAGCACATAGCTGCAAAACAGCCTGCATGATCATGGCTGGTACATGTTGTTTTATTAGATCACAAGCAACAAGTAGCACTTTATGACTCTCTTCCATCATCAAGTAACCAGTAGATTTCCCCAGTACTTTTTCAAATGGCAAGCCTGATTTTTTCTCATCAATATCTGAATCCAATTTTTTCTCATCAGCTGATGCTGGAGTTGACAGAGCATGCTCCCCAGATGAGTCGGGTTCAGGTTCAGTCTGAGCTCCATCAGTGGATTCAGAAACTACTCCAGGCCGGGACTGCAACATATTATCTAAAATAAGCAACAGAGCACTAACACATTTTGGTGCCCCAATTTCATTCCTTGTCTCATTTCTAGCTGTAAAATTCATCAAAATATCTACCACTGCAGGCACAACACCATTCTGGGCAGCAATCTCTCGGGTACTTCCATCCTCAGAAATAAGCAATGTTATAATATGTGATATCATACATAATGGACTGGTATCCCTTGAAAAGTCCAAAGAACAAAGTTTAAGTTGCTGCACAAAATAAGATACAACCCGTGGCCGGTCTTCTCCTTTGTTCCGATGGCAAAGAGTCACGAGCAAATCCGTTAAAGGGAATGCCAATGTATCACCACTTTGAAACAATTTAACAGATGAAGCAAGAACATCATCAACGGGGGGCACCTTCACTTGACCCTCTTCAGTTGGAACATCCATTGCCTTGTCAACACTGTCAGATTTTGTGGTCTCCGATGAATTTCCAAGAGAGAGAGCTAGTGCTCGCGCCAATTCATCATCCTCTTGAACAGGATCCTCAGCATGAGTTAACAGCCACTCCATAGCCATCTCAACACTGTTTGTCTCCACCCGTCTCAATGCCTCCTCCGCTCTTGCCCTTGAAAAGCCCATGTCAACAATGGTGGCAATGGTATTTTCATCAGGAGGTGGGGGCACGAAACGCTGATTTGTACTTCCAGCAATACCATTGCGATTTCGCTTCACTTCTCCAACACCAGAATATACATGTGTAACAAGCGAAATAACAGAAGCAATGAAACCTGGACTGCAATTTGGAAACAAAGGATGGTTCCAGACAGGAAGTATGACATCCAGGACTTGAGACTGCAGCATACGCACAAATGTTTCTGGGTCCCTTGGAACAGGGAAAAGTCCAATTGATAAACCAACAGCCACTGGCTGAACAAGCAGCTGAGCCTGGGATGCAGAGGTTGGAGACAATAGTAAACCTGAATTAACAAAATACTCAAGCACACGGCAGTAACTTTGCAGTGTATCAAGCAGCCATGTGCTGTGATTCAATTTACTGCCTTCACCTGCGTTCTGAGGATCAATACCGGATGCTGGAACTGAAAATGGTAGCGTCCATAACAGCTGACTAGTTGCTTCAAAAGTAGTGAGTAGCTCCTTAAAGGTTCCATGGACATAAAAGTTATTAACCATTGCTGTGTAACAAGTACGTCGTCTACTGTCAAATGTAAGTGCTGCCATATCATCCACAACCTTCCCCAGATACCGACACTTCACTGAAAGTGACATATCAAGCCCAGAGCACGAAGAAGAAGAAGAAGAAGAAGAAGAAGAAGAAGAATACTCAGAGAAACTAAGGGCCTCAAGGAAAGTTTTTGCCAAAGCAGTCCCAAGGGTCTTTGAAGCTGAACTCAATGACCCTGAATCAGCTCTACGACGATTTGGCGAGGTGAAACCTTTCACAAGAGCAGTGAAGAAAGCACGTAATGTGGAAGCCAATTTGTTAAGCATTTCCATGACAAGCATATCAGGACTTTTCTTCTTCAAATCCTGCGATGAGGATGTCTCTGGTAAATTAGGCAGAACTTCAGAATCAATGTTTAAAGCCTCTAGGTGCCGACTAGTCCGTCCACCCCGAATGCGTGACAACCCATGTCGATTACGACGATGTAAGCCTTCACCAGCACGAACAACTGATAGAAAATCTCTTTCTCCACCCCATAGTGATTGTGAACCATTCCTGATAGAAACTGGGTTCATATATCTCACTGCTGGAATATTCTCATCGTGATCGCTCTCTCTTCCAGTAACAGTAGGAGCTGCCTCTACATTCTCAGCCTCCTGATCACCATTCCTCTTTTCATCTGCCTTAGTTTCATTACATAAAGAAATTTGCCAAACTATTTCCCGGTATGTTCTCCCAAGATCTTTCAATACATCAGCATCTGCAGTGCTCAATTCAGAAATAACAGTACTAGTCCCCTTCAACAAAAAATTTGAGAGCGAAAGAAGACCTTCAAGACTGCAAAGATGTCTCAAAATCTTATCTTGCTTTCCAGATTCTACGGCAGCAAGCTGAGTACCTCCAAGAGAAAGTAATAGCTCATTTGTTAATTTCAAATGTTCTCTCAAAAATGAGCATACAGTTCGAGCCAGAGAAGCAGAATGCTGAGGCGAGAAGTTCTTAAAAGCAGCAGAGATACTCTGACCAACTGAAGCAGAAAGAGGCATCAAAGGCAAGGTAAACAACTGCAGGACAGCATCAATCCCCTTCTTCTCAACAAATATGCGACATGTGTCAGCATTCTGAAGAATTGTTTCAAGAAGACGAGCAACATTGCTAACACAATCAGGAAGAAACAGTTCAATATTCACTAAAGATGCATCAGAAGACGACTCAGCTGTTTGTTCTGAACTGTCCATCTTAGAAGATTCCCTATCATCTGGCAGGATCAAGTTCCTATCTTCAGCATCAGTTTCCATGGGAACAGGTGCAGAATCAGACTGAGGATCAGTGGACAATCCAGGAGCATCAACCCCAGATCCAACTTTTATTACAGCATTCAAGATCTCAATCACCATATCTACTCCAGGACCACGCAATGAAGAAGCATGACGCATAAGTTCATCCAGTCCACTGGAAAGAGATCCTGGTGTATCACTGGCAAGGACACGAGAATAAGCTCTGGATGTGAAAATTTTAACAAAGCACCTCAATGCATTGCGATCTTTCACTGCCTGAAGGCCATTATTGTTTAGGCACAAGGCATCCAAACACTGAGGTATGCATATTATGGCTTCTGCAGAGCAGAGAACTCCATCCAGTATAGCATCTAGAAATGCAGAAGGAAGGCCTGCCGCATCTAAGACAGGATAACAGGTAGGATCTTTGTGAATTAAATCACTCATAACAGTTGCTGCAAGTGAAAACACCCCACCACCAAAATCCTTTGCCCTTCTAAAAATTATGCATAAGCATTGTGGCAACAAACTCTCCTCAGAGCCATAAACACGGGCAGTGTTTCCTGGAGCATAAGTTCCAAGAGATATAGCTCGTAACAAAGCTTTCATAAGAAGTCGCCGGTGATATGAAACTAATGCTTCCGAATATAGAGGTTGCATGCTGTCTAGATCCGAGGAAGAACCTGCAACAATCTGTGAACTGTTTCTACTACAATCAGAATCTTTCCGTTGCTTTGAACCTGCTTCTACATAGGATACCTCTACATTTAGGCGATATATGGTATCATCTAAACCACCCAAGTCTCTAAACAATGCAGCAGCTGGATTACTATAATCCATGAAAGCCTCCAGAATATGCACAGCTGTGCTGACCAAATGCAGGTGCTGAGGATCTGTGTCTTTGAGAAGAGGTAGAAGAGTAGGAATAAACCCTGCCTCACGCATAGCTGAACAACCCGATGATGATGAAACCAAAACAGTGACAAGAGATAACAAAGCCTCAGCAAAAACCACGGACCACTTTGAGGAATTGCTAAGGACTGAATCGATAGTTTTCTGCATAAGGCTGGATAGAATGCCACAATGCCCACCAGATGTCACAGCAGTCAACACAGTTGGTTGGCGAGATCGATCCTGACAAAGAGCAACCAATGAAAGCAGGCATAAAATCCGAATTTTCTCAGGCACAGCATCTTCATAGCTCAACAATGTAACTAACTCATTGACAAACTCAGGCTCAGAGTTAAAGAAAGAAACTAGGTCATCAGCATCACTGCTTGCTTGAACCAGAACTATGAAGGCATATAGCCGAATGCACGTGTACTGCTGTCGAGCAGCTAAAGAGCCAAAAGCCCTTGCAAACCGCAATCTTGACAAAAGAGAAAATCTTAAACTGGCAGGAACTTTGAACTCCACAACCAGCTTATTTAAAAGCTCCAGATCAGTCTCTGGACGAGTGTTGATGTTTGGCAAATGAATGATTTGTAAGCCTCGGGTTGACTGTTCTTCGACAGAGAATTCTCCTGATGACTCATTCAATGCATAGAACTCAAAATGAAGGGTACACCCTAGCTCATAAGCAATCAGGTCACACCCATCCTGTACAGCACATTCAATTAATCCAAGACCCTCTTCCTTCCCCCCCCAACCTTGGGCAAGAGCAAATAACTTTGAATTTAATGAAGAATCTCTAATGGTATATTTCCCAATGGTTTTCTTCAAAAATGCAGCCAAAGTCTGAAGGCAAGCCTCAACCACATCAGGATCGGTGGAAGCAAGCAGAGCTGAAAGATGCTGCTGCAATAACATAAGAACGAACAAAAAGACATCTAAGCACAGAGATTAGGGAAAAAAGTGAAGGAAAATAAATGAAGCACTAGCAAATACTTCAAATCATTAAAAATCATGTTGAGAAAAAAGGAGTTCACATGCACTAGACAAAAAATACGCTAAAGAAAAATGCATTAATAAAATAGGCTAACCACCATAGAAGAGATAAATTCTCACTTACTAAACACAGATCATAAATGAGTAAAGAATGATTTTTAAAACAGAAAAACATACCTCATAAGAACTATAAAAATGCTTGTTTGTACAATTCTCCAAAATTATCCTTATTGCACGAAGAATTTGAAGAACCGCTTCTCTTGGAAAAGGAGGATCAGATTCCAAAAAGTTATCCTCAACCTGCAAATCCTTTCTGGATTTTATGTGCTTGTCAAAAAACGAATCAAAATGGTTGAAAAGATCAACCCAGTGATGGAAATCTCCCTGCACCAACAAGCAATAAGTATAAATCACATTGCATTAAAGCATCAACAGCATTACACAAGATAAAGCTATAAAGGCACCTTATCAAACTCCCATACGAAATTTTTTAGTGGCTCATCTATATTCTCCAACGGCACACCAGTGATGCTATTAATGACGGATCTGATCTTAGGAGGCTGATATAAATTAAAAATAAAAGAATTAGTGATAACAATAAGATAACAAATTCCAAGTCAAATTTATATCTCACTGAGAAAGACATCGGGACAACAAATAGATCACACATATAAGTGTGTAATAAAATACATACACCGATAATAGCACTTGCCCACAAGTTGAAAAGAACCTGGCTGCCTTACTCCATATCAAGGATAATATATTACTTTAAAAAAGAGTTAAATATAAGTATCACATGGTTTCTACATAATTCTTATGATCAATATAAATTTTTTTGTAAATTTCTAAAAGTTGGGACACATATGACCATTGCACCGTGTACAATTGTCAAGTTCAAAGAAACATATCAGAACTAGTACACACATTCTTAATGCAATCTAAAACATGAAAAGCAGTGAAAAAGGTCATTTTCATTCCAATTCAACAAGTACCAGTATAGTCATGGAAAAAAGTCACAACTTAAAAGACCAAAAACAAATCCTAAGCAATCAAAAGAAGTTAACAGACTAATAGAAATTCTATAGAACACATGCTAACGAATACCTACACAAATAAATAAACATATATGTATACAAGTACAAATGCCCACACAAATAAATAAACCTATATGTATACAAGTACAATCAAATAAAGTGCAAATGAACAATATCAGCAAGCTTGAATAATCCCAAGATTAATATTATTTATAAACCTTCTAAAAATCAATGAATTATACACCCAAACAAACATAAAAATACTTAAGATATTAATTCTTTTTACATTTCCAGCATCCCCCAATCACTGCCTCAGCCATCCAATAATCAAAACAAACAAGGCTGCATGAAACTACTCTTTAATGCAATCAAATTTTTTTTACTTTTAACATCTAAGCGAAAACCTAGGTAAACAAACAGACACATATAAATAAACAATACACACCCTATACAAAAATAATCATTAATTCTATGACCAAAAAAAGAAATCAATTTTTGACAAGCTACACACTGCCTCAGCTGTGAGGAAAGGGGGGATATTAACAGTACACGTACAGACACCCGAACATTAGTTCAACAAAGATAAAGCGTCTATTCAACTCGATGCATGAAATAGCTAAGTTCAGCACCAACCGAGCTATAAAAATGACAAAAATACACAAAATACGTGTAACAATACAGAAAAAAGTAAAATTATATAAATATTAAATAAAAAAATAAAAAGTGAAGAAAACTGTACCACTTCTAGAGCCCTCCGTCGTTTGAGCTTCATCGTGAAACAAAAAGCATTGCACGAACCGGAAACAAAGTCAGGAACCGATCAATTCTCAATAAATCGAGAACTGATCGACAATTGAAGAGGACTGAAATTGAGATTAAGAAAAAGGTAGGGTTTAATTACAAAATTGTGTACGGTTCAAAAGCATATATATATATATATATATATATATATATATATATACGTATGTAGTGGTTTTTGTGAATTTAAAGTATGATGACGATGATGATCGGATGATCGGACAGCCGAAATTCAATTGAAGATTAGGGATTGGAATTGAAAGTTAGGGTTTTGCGATGAGATCGCAGAGAGAGAGGAGAAAATTTTGCAAGTGAGGAGAAGAGAAGAGAAAAGAAGCTAAAGTGTTTGTGTTTGGCTGTGGTGTTCATATATATATATATATAGCATAGGAGCAGCAAATTAAGGGACCAAATATTAATAAAACAAAACTTCTGAAAGAAATAGAAATTCTATTTTAAATGTTTATTTATCTACTAGAATTTGTTTTGTTAACTAAACAAATTTTTTTATTATTTAAATTCTTTGATAATTCTGAGATAACAAGAGGTGGTAAAATTTATTAGTATTAAGAGAGTTCGAACTACTCTTACATGAAAAATGAAGGGATATATGTTGTGATTAGCTTATATAAAAAAGTATAATTATAACAACAAAAGTATTTAAAAAATAAAAAATATTAAAACTAATTATTTTTGTTTTATTAATTTACATGTCTAATCTAGAAACATGGTGTGTGGCAATTACATGTAATTGTCACCTTTGAAGGGTTTAATTGGTAAAATGAGTCGTAAGGCTTTGGCTGGAACTTGCTTAGTAATGAAGCAATAGTTATTGAAAAGATTTTAAGGTTTGAACAACTCAAGATTATAATCAATGCCCAATTCTTAGAAAAGGCTATTGTTAAAATTGTTTGTCAAAAAATAATCTTGCGTCAATTGTGACATAAAGACACAACACAAAATTGGGAGAGAGTAAAAAAACACCCAACTATGATATTGTGTTAGATAAATTAGTTTAAAAATTGAAGTTAGAAGAACAAAACGTGACATGATAATTTCATAATTAAAAGTTACATATCAAAGCCACTAAAATTAAGTAGAGATTCTATGGCAAGACTATATTTATTTATTTTTTTTATAATATTAACCCAAATATTCTCATTTTGTACAGGAAAATCGTCTTAAATATCGAGTGGCCCTTGATAATTGTGAATATATGAAGTGATGATATTTCCCATATAAAATATTTACAACTTTTAATAATGCTTACCACATTAAATGTTTACAACTTTCTCACCCAAGCCACCAAGTTTCTTGTTACTTTGGGGGAAAAGATTCCTTAAAGAACATATTTTCTTTATCAATAGTGAAAAAAGTTCATAGAAAAAAGTTAGTGCAATTAAAGTAAACATTGTTTATTATTCCTTTCTTTAGATTCAATTCAAACTCAGCTGGAAAATAAATTAAAACCCACATGCAGGGGCATTTGGCTTTATGGTTTCAATTCAAAGCTTCTTACTACAAGGCTGCACATTTGGGTTAATATCAACAGCTAGCATAGTTATTTACACCGTGAATTGATGGAAGATAGCATTTGGACAGACGCTTGACTCCACTTCACTGTGCTTGATTACAATGAGAATATGCGATGTTTACAACAAAATCCTAAAAGGCACTTGATTCTTGCCCCTTAACCAAACTTTATGTGACTGATGGTTTCTGCCACAGATTTTCCTATGCTTAGCTAGAGTGAAACCCTTTGATTGGTTCCATAGTTCTCACACTTTATTAACACTTGGGTTACCAACCTGGAATGTTCTTAGTCAAACTTGATTATAGCAAAGAAATTATATGTCAAGGTGGGAATCCAATGCAAAATGGGATTCATTCAATGAGACATGGACAAACTTATTGGCTGCAGAAAATGAGCACCAATTTTGCATGAGCTTGCACTTTAAACAACACACATCAAGTTCACCAGAAGGCACTATGGAGTTCTTCAGTCACCACTGTTGCTGATTTCAAAGGCTAAATATTTAGCCATAGATAAAGCACTGCCGCGTAACAGTTTGTTATTCTTCAATCTGCAAATTGAAATTGTGGGGCTTGTCTTACACACAGAAATGCTGATGTTCTTTGAGGCTTTTACAAGACGTTTCCCAACCTCAGGTCCACCGGGCTTATTCCTTGATGTTCCAGACCTTGGTTTGGTCAGCAATGCCAAACTCGACATCCTTGGGGGAGATTTGACTGCAAACTTTGGCAAAGCATCTACATGTATGATTGTACAGTTATTGTCCCTTTGAGTTATCAGTTGTTCATGCAAGTGATTCTGACTGGCCATCGAAGTAACATCAGCACTTGAAGGACAGCAAAGCCTGGCCTTCTCACTGTAATTTGATGAACATCTTTTGACACAATCTGCTCCAACTACTGTTTTCAATAATCTCTTATCAGGGATATCTACCAATTGGCTAGAATTGCATGCTGCTGCAGACTCCACTCTCTTTTCTTTCTTCCCCTTTCTCTTGGACAGAGATTCACTTCTTGAAAGCTTCTTTGATACAGATGTGGTGCCACGGGCGCCTCTTATCCTCCCCATTTTACCATTGTTTATGATGTCATTCTTTTCAGTGCCTCTTATCCTCCCCATTTTACCATTGTTTATGATGTCATTCTTTTCAGTGCTTGTATTAGGAATATGATCGCTAGTGTTTGCATCCATGCACTGATATAAAGTTGATCCATCAAAACTGAACAAAGGCTTGGCTTCCCCACGCAGAAACCATGTTCCTTTAAGACCCTGGAAAGCATGCTTTATAGGCACTGAATTGGGTAGATGGTAAAAGCTCGACTTCCGCTTCACCTACTAGAAAATGGAGTGCGTAAATACAGCACGGACAAATAAATAAAATCAAGACAAGGAAATATTCGAATAAAGAAAAGTACCAGTAATCCATAAACTTTGATCTCCCCAAATTTTGGGAAACAACTTAAGTGTCTTCTCTCTAGTTCTCCTACAAAACATCCTTTTTATCAGATTACTTTGACATTAATTGGAGAAAATTAACATGAAAATACACTACAAGCCAGTAACCAACATCAATTCTCAGAGCACATAAAAGACTGGGAACTCTTCTTCAACAGAAGATAGAGTCTGAAACCTTTTTGATTGAGAAGATGAGACTCGAGAGCATAAACAGACAAAGACAGGACTTGACGATATATTATGGAATGAACCGGAGGTCTCCTAAAATAAAATTGATAAAATATAGATTAGTTATGATACCAGCTATAAAACAAAAACTACAGCATCCAAAGTGAGTTTTGTTTTGTATATCTTACAAGAAAGTTTCTCCATCGACATTTGGCAACTTTATTTTTCCACAAAAATCTAACCCGTGAACATCTGGTGTAAGTTCAGCAAGCAAATTAATGACCCGAATACAAGCGTCTGTCTCCAAAAATTACCATTATCAATGAAATGAACATGGTTGAAGGTAATTTTTGTCGAAGCCATTTAATCTCCAATGTGTCAGTGTCATTAGAGTTGATCTGAGGAAAAATGTTCATCTCAAGGAGCGACATCAAAAGTTCAATTTCTTAATTCCTTTTCCTCTCAAACTTCTCATCTTTCATTCATATTTTCCCAAAAACAAGCCCTAAGGCCACCATAACTAAGTTTGAAGGGGAACCTGAAGCAGCCATTCTAGCGCAAAACATAGAATTGCTAATGACCAATAAATCTTTAGCCTATATAGAATATGGTATCATATAAATTTCAATAATCTGAAGAACTAACGAGCTAAGTACAGTTTAAAGAAACATTACAATAATCAATACAACAAGGAAAAGGAATTAAAAAAAAAAAAAAAATCTGAACACAGCCTACACAAACACCAAAATCTTATCCATTTGTAAATGCGGCTTCAATAGCAGCTAGGTTTAGAGGGAAGTCATGAGCAAAGCAAGCAACATTAATAACAAAAGAACACAGTCAGCAACACCCAGATGACAAAATTTCAAAAAGAAGTGATTTTAGACTTTATAAATAAATAATGGAAGAAGTAGAAAGTAAAGATAGTGTTCTGTGAAGAGATTTACTCTTGAAATCTCCAGCTTTGATGTCTGGAGAGACGGGCACCGCAATGTGAGTTCCTAAGTTTGTCTCTGTAAAAACTGCAATCTCTTTACTCGTCGATGAAACCATACGCTTTCTTTTCCCTGGAGCAATGGCTTCTGAATGCTGCGAGATGATATATTTTCTGCAATTTTGTTAGTGGACATTTTTGGAACAAAGATGGGAAATACATCTGGATCCCCAGATCACAGGAAAATGACAAATTAAAGCACAGTCTTACGTCTAATTCTACTTAAACTCACTTTTAGTCATTTTATTCTTGCCAAACTAATTTTATTATTATAAAAAAATTGATAAAAATGCAATTACAAAAAATTATTATCTTAACTTAACTATTTTTAGGGTAAGCAATATACAAGATATGTGTTACTTTGCCAATTAATTAATGGAGTATGATAAATCTAATATATACATACTGACAAGTGAGATAGGTATAATTTCAAAATATTAGTATATAGGTCTATCCTTTATGTAGTATTGGAAATATATAAAAAAATTTTATTAAAAGTCTTAGAGTAAATCAGAGTTCCAAACAATTTTAAAAAAATATTTTATTCTATCCTAAACTTTTAATATAACTAAATATTTTTTTATTTTACAATATACGAATAATTTTTTTAATTTCTTAAAAAGAGATTTGAAAAAATTATAACTTATTAGAATATAATGTTCATTTTTATTTATAACTAATTTAAATTAAGACTTAAATTTTTATGTCTATAATAGATGTTATTCCTATGTATAACATTACTATAAAGAGATATTATTGTAATAACAAAATTAATAATTTAATAATAATACTAGTGATATCGTAGTTTATTTTGGAATAACGTATGATATTTCATTTCTATATTCAATCATATAGATGGTGTGTTGTATATAATTTCATTTTATATATACAATATCATTTGTAATTTCACGCCATAGATACATGGGGCATATGCGTTACTCCAGGTTAAAATTTGCAGGACATAGCATTTTTTATTATTATCATAAATAACATAACACACATTCTTACCAGTAGTATGACATGTCGTTTATTGATTTATCACATCGATTCACATTGCAAGATCACACTCCGAAATAATAATCCACTACCCCCAAGCCAAAGTTGTATGTTTGTGTCATCCACTATCCTGCGGGAAAAGAAGTTACCATTATCACTTATCAGCAGCATGTCTATGGCACAAGCTGTCTCTCTTCCGAGAATTCTCGTCTCTACAGACACAAGCAAAGCCTTATCTAAGCAAGCGGCGAGCACCCGCAAGCCCAGAACCTCCATTTCCACAAAAAAAAGAGGTAACTTGACTTTCTTGTTTGGTATCGGAAAAAAGAAGCTAAAAAAATGAAAAAGAAAAAGAAACTTTTTAGACCGACTAAAGTTAAAAAAAAAAAAAATTAGCCAAAACAGACTATTATAACCCATTTGGCAACCTGGTTAGAATTGACTAATGAATAACGTCCATGCTTATTAGTAAGGAAGTAAGGTTTCTGTTTGTTTTACTAGAAAATGCAGGAAAAAAGAAGGAAATTGTTTTAAAACTGAGCTTAAAACGAGCATATGGCTCAGTTGACGTTGATGGGTAGTGCTAAGTACTATTTTAAGGAATTATGACAGTGAATATGGTTTTACTTGAAGTTTAGTGAAAGTTTTGTCTTATCGTGTTTTGCTAACAACAATTTGGTGTTCTGTTTCCAGTGGGAGTGAGTCCTTCACGCAGAACTCAGAATTTGAATTTGGAGGTTTCTACCCATAGAGCTGGTGATTATGTGTCCGCTCTCATCCTCTTTCTCATGTTAAGATTGATTTTGATGTGTTGCTAATGCTCCCCTTTGATTTGACCTGGTTATTGATTTTTATTTTTGCTTATGTATTGCTCATATCAGTTAGTTCATTTTGTTAATATGTTGTGGATTTATTTGTGGCTTGTATAGTGTCTGCCGTGCGGTTAATGAGAATACAGCTAGGTGGTGCATTTGCTGATCTTTTAAATGAGAAAGGGAAAGGGTCTGGTGATATTGAGATGGGATATGTTGAACGAACGCTTGGGTTTCGCACCAAAGATTTGGACGATCGTGATCTTAGATTGGTGTTCTCTCTCTCCCATTCTCTTTTCTTGTACTTATGCATTCTTTTTACTCCATTTGTGTTGGAGGTGTTCACTTAAAAATGATTGGAATAAATTTTAATCTGTCTAGGAGGATTGAACCATTTAATAGAATGTCTATTATAAAGGGCAAAAATATCTAATTAAAGTTGTATTAATCTGAATCCAGATTATACAATGAATGTAAACTCATTTCGTTCTTTTAATCAAAATATATAGGTCACTGACATTGTTGGAGGTACAATTCGTTGGAGGAGATATCTTGATCATTTGATCTGTTCACTATGCCATGATGAGAAAACATTTAGCAGTATGGAACCTCTACTGTTACAGGTATTTTTGCTTTGCATATTTCATGTTGAGTTTATTTTCATTTGCAATGTCAAACTACTAAGGTTGATTACCCACTACATGGAAAGGTTTAGAAAATATTAATAAGACATACTGGAATAAGTTCCTCTACTTGCTATATATTCCAAGGCAAATATTATGAGATTGACAAGGAGACAGTAGTTCCCTCATGCCAACAATAGCATGATGTCTGGACTTATTTTCAACTATTTACCTAAATTCGCCAGCTTTCTTGTTGGTGGAACATTGATGATCACCAATTCCATCGAGTTGCATTCTTTTCACAGAAGTTGTTTGAAATATAATTGGATAATAGGGTTTGCATTAATTTCCTTGACTTAATTTATTTATTTTTTTGTGCTTGCATTTTCAGATTCTTCGAATTGGTTTCTATGAAATTGTCAAGCTTGATATGCCACCATATGCTGTTGTAGATGAGGTATATCTTATTCTCCAACAACCCCCCCCCCCTCCCAAACAAAAAAAACCACAAAAAAAAAAACCATAGTGTTGAAAAGTTGAACTATATGATTTATTGCTTTATCACTATGTTTGTTAGATTTCATGAAGCATGAGAGGAATTTGAAGCAACACCCAATTTTAAAGGACTTTTGGATTCTTGTGGTGAATATGCTCCTTTTTTTTTTTGGACTTACCTTTTTTCCTCTAAGTTGGAAATACATTATTGGAAAAATTTTATCATTTTCTTTGATAAAAGTGGTAGTACTGATGGAGGAAGGCCTTTTGTTTTCTGATGATATCATGGTCCAGCAAATAAACTTCTGGTCTGAATATTTTATTTGTGACCTTCATCATCTATTTGGTCTGGGATATAAAAGTTTATGAATTTTGTATAAAGTTGGATTTTTGTAGTCTATTTCTGGCCCTAATGCTCCTTTAGTCTTAACAACTTTTAACATTATTTCACTTTTAATGCCCGTGTTTCATGCATTTTGAGTTGGTGTCCCTTGGAGAAAACAAAACCAGGCAGCCTTATATTTTTGTTGATGACTAGTTATGCGTTTGACTGCAGAACGTGAGACTAGCAAAGGTTGCCCTTAGACCTGGTGCTGGTAACTTGGTAAATGGGATTCTGCGAAAGCTAGTGCTACTTAAGGTTTACCATTTTCTACCCATTGTGGTTAATGGAATGACACTTGCTGGTTTTTATGAACTTGTAATTTGTTTCCCTTTTGGGTTCTAGGAAAATAATTCCCTTCCTCTGCCAAAATTGGAAGGTAATGATCGTGCTCAAGCACGTGCTCTTGCCACTATTTATTCTCATCCTGTTGTGAGTTTATTCTGCCACCTCTCCTCTTCTGTTAGTTACAACATTACTTGGTATTGTTGCTTGATTGTTTTATTGGGTTTCGATTTCTCAACTTGAACTCAAGTTCCTCGAGCAGGTTGAGAATTCTTAATTACTGAAACAAAGATTTACTTTTAGTGGATGGTAAGGCGATGGACAAAGTATCTTGGGCAAGAAGAAGCAATTAAATTGATGGTGTGGAACAACAGTGACCCCAGTTTTAGCTTGAGGTTTCTGGCTTAATTTGTGCTTTCATTTATTTCTAAATCTCACAGATCCTATAGCTACATATTCTGATATTGTTGACAGGGCAAATAGCGGAAAAGGTGTTACAAGAGCTGACCTAGTGATGCAGCTCAATTTGTTGAAGGTGCTTAAAAGTTTTTCTTTGATTTCTTTTCAATTCAATTGGTGTCCATAAGATATTGATGTTCCTAGATCTTTCTTTTCATCTTGAGTTTCAAATCTAGATACCAATTACTAGTGTTCTTCTCTTACGCTGCAGGTTCCACATGAGCTTTCATTGCATTTGGATGAATTTATCCGCGTTAAAACAGGATTACAGGTATGAGCAATATACAGATCTTCTAGCTTCTTTAATGCAAGGGTCTAAATCAACGATTTAGTTTATGTTGGTGTCAAATAGAGTTACCTCCGCTGCAGTACTAGAATGAAATACAAATTTGTAATGTAGCTAATTGTTAATGTTTGGAGATTTACTGCAGTGTTCTTCATGGATCAACACAGTTGATTGTCACAGTTATAGCTTCAGTTATAGAGTTTGCATTCAAGTGATATACCTTCATGGATCAACATTGAGTTTGCCTTTGTGTGGTTTATCCCCTGTGAAAAGAATCAATGATAAGTTTATGTACTTGGACTTAAGCCACATTAATAATTTAGCCTCTCTCTTGGCAAGTTAAAATGCTTCTCTCAGAAAAGAGCATGGCATCAATGCGCTATTGCTATCAATACTGACTGATAGTTGGGAAACAAAGTACAGTTGAGGTCCTAATCAGCTCATTTTCCTTGCTTTAGAATGTCATACAAGCAGGATTACTGAAGGAAGGTCTCTGTGCAGTTCAAGATGAGAGTGCAGGTTAATATTTTCATCCTTCTTCCAGTAGGGCTTTACCTAAGGCATTTGGTGCTGTAGGAAGTGGTTTTCAATACATATATCTTTGGAATTTTTGTGCTTCTTCCATAATCTAGACATGTCTCAGTCAATTTAATGTTTTCATGATAGGGATGGCAAAAGTCCGGGTCGGGTCCGGGTTTGGGGGTGCCCAAGACCTACCCGGACTTCACACCTAAGTGCCCAGACCCGGACCGTGCCCGGATTTTTTTTATGCGGGCCGGGCACATGCCCGCTACCATCCGGGCACGGGTTTTTTCCGGGTTTTCTCTACCCGGATTTTCAAAGGTGAAATCAGTTGGAAAAAAAAAAAAAAAAACAGCCAAACAATTCCCTTCTAACAAACCAATAACAGTCCAAAACCAAAACAATTGTTAATATGATGATGTGATATTGCCGACAACACTTAAAATTTTCTTTTGTACAGAATTTTCATCCTAAAATACATAGAAGTTCAAACATATTCTTTCGAATTAGTCATTTTATATGGAAAAAAAAACCTCAACAAACATGCTCACTAATTTCACTTCAAGGCCGCGATGCAATATCTAATTAGTTTGCCAACTGCTTCTGATTAATATGCGAATCACGTCACAAAAAGGCTATCATTCGAAAAAATAAATGGTTAATTTCAAGAAGCCGATTTGTTTACAACTCGTCCTGGGCAAATGTGAGTCATCCATCACCAAGCACAAAATTCCACCATTCCCATTACACAACACATCAATGTTCTTCATAAAATCTGCAAATTATGAAGGGCTAAAAAATGCAGTCAATGCAAATTATATCGACTCGGGGAGAAGGAAAACCGACCATAAACATGGAGGAGGTGCCGATTTGATTTCAATCACGTTCGCGCGTGGAGGGGGAGGCGCTGTCAACACTGCATCGATGCCGCTGCGTGGTGGTTGCTGGCGGAGACGGGAAAGACGGAGGGGGCCGGAGTAGGGAAGCCGATTTGTGAGTGTGTTTTCTCGGTTCTGTGTTACGATTTAGGTTTAGCCGTTTAGGGTTGGATTCGGCTATTTGGGGCCTTGGGGGAAATTTTTGGGTTTTATATTTTCTGCTTTTTTTTTTTTTTTACTTAATAAAAAACCGGGCACGGGTCCGGGTTTTGGATTTTGGTTATGTGACCGGACCCGTGCCTGGAAGCAGCCGGGCATTGAAAATCAATGCCCAAACCCGCTTTTTTATGCTTCCGGTCCGGGTTTTACCCGGACCGCATACGCCGGGTCCGGTCCGGATCCGGTCCGGACGGGTTTTTTTGACATGTCTATTTCATGAAGAGAAGCTCTATTTTTTTCATTATAACTAATTGGACCTTATATGATGGCATTCTTTGAATGTTCTTGTCATAAAATTGTAGGTCTGGTAGTTGCTGTTGTGGATCCGCAACCTGGCCAGAGCATTGTTGACTGTTGTGCTGCTCCCGGAGGAAAGACACTATATATGGCATCCCGTTTGAGTGGCCAAGGTAATTTATTGGCTTAGAAAAGGACAATCTGCCCGGTTCAAGTGATTGTTGATTCTTTTCTCTTAGTAACAAGAAATTCAGCAGAGACCCTTTCCTATACTTATCCTTGCTTAACCGACTGAGTTGGCTCAATTGTTTGGCTACAGTTCTATTTTCTTGGATGTCATATAAACCCTTTTTTCTTGAATGATCTGGAGCCAGTGGTAAAACTACATTCTTATGTTCATTGATATAATTTTGCTAATGGCTTGTTGGATTATAGGCCTGGTATATGCAATTGACATTAACAAAGGAAGGTTGAGAATCCTTAATGAGGCAGCCAAGTTGCACCAAGTTAATAGTGTTATCAGAACTATCCATGCTGATCTTCGTACATTTGCTGTAAGTTATCAAATGGTAGAAACATAGTATATCCAGGAAGATTTAATTTCTTATTTATTGCTTTCCTTTTGTAAATCTTTGTTAGGACACTAGTACAGTGAAGTATGATAAAGTACTCTTGGATGCTCCATGTTCCGGACTTGGTGTTCTTTCCAAGGTACATCAACAGATGAACTGTGAATATTTTAGTTGCATCAAGTTGACACTTGATAACATTAGGACTTTTGTTTCATCTATCTTTAATATCTTTCATTCTCTACTATGACTTCGTATTTTAAATGAAGTTAAGAGGTCTATCTAATTCTTCAGTTCCACTTTTTACCTTTTTGAAGAGGGCAGACTTGCGTTGGAATAGGAGATTGGAGGATATGGAAGAGCTTAAGAAATTGCAAGACGAGCTTCTTGATGCAGCATCTTTGTGAGACCATATCTCCTCTTATGATGCTCAATCTCATGCTTCATCTGCACACACGTATCTTTTAGTTGAAAAATAAAACTTGACAAAATAGATTTTCTGAAAAAGCTACTTGAACAGCTTCAGGTGTTCTGTTGTATTTTTCTGAAATTAGAAGCAGAGCAGAATATATCTGTTAATGGTGTTAGACTTCTAGTCTTTGATCAAATGTATGATTTTGTTGGTGCTCTAACAATGTTTTTTTTTCCTTTTTTTTCTTTTTTTACATTTATAGGCTGGTAAAACCTGGTGGGGTCTTAGTTTACAGTACCTGCTCTATAGACCCAGGAGAGAATGAAGAGAGGGTTGAAGCATTTCTTCTCAGGCATCCTGTAAGATCTCTTGCTATATATATGTGCAAGAGTGCGGTATATATATTTGCGTGCCTTTTCTTGCTTTCATACTCAAAGCTCAAACATTTTAAACATACTAGTGTTTTCTAATATTTTTGATGTTTCTGAGGATAATTTCAATCTTTCCAGTTGAATCGCTGAGTAAAATACTTTTTCTGATATGTATGATTAATACCTTCTTATATACTGGTAATTATTTCTTTCCCTCTTGTTGCTAGGAATTTTCCATTGATCCTGCTGATGGATTAGTTCCTTCTGATTTTGTAACGAAACATGGTTTCTTTTTCTCTGACCCCGTAAAACATTCATTAGATGGAGCCTTTGCTGCTCGTCTAGTTCGGGCCTTCTGATGAAGTGTAAGGCAATGCTAGACTTTCTACATTTAAAACCTTTTCTATGATTACAAACCATTCCTGCGACTCACCGATGATATGGTGCTCTATTGCAGATTAGCAATCCTTGGAAACTATTTTGGAAGATGAAAATAAAGAGACTGGTTTACAACAGTGCATGTCCAAAATGCAGGATTTGTGCTCAAAGCTAAAATGCTTGTGAAGTGTGCTCTGCATGGTCCTGCATACCCATTCTGGAAACAAACCCCGGATGACTGGATGAAAATTTAAGTGTGGTTCACTAACTGGATTCTGATCAACTCTTAACACGTTGAGTGATTACATCAAACAGCTGCTCGAGGAGCTCCTAAGCGTGTATCGTAATAAATTTGGACCTGGAAGCACAGCCGCAGACAAGCTTTTGTAGCATTAGTTTCTCCATCTATGAACTGCAAATATTGACTATTCATCGCCATTCCTAAATTGTAGTCCTTATGCTGCATTGCTTCCTTTGTGGCAGTGACTTGATTACTCTGTAAAGCTGCTAAAGCATGTATACATATGTACGTTCAAATGCAAATAGCCTTACTTGTAAACTTTTGATTTGATTAATGTATAATTTCATCGGTGCTCTAAAAAAATAAAAATGTTTAATTAAGTCCGGTAAATAAATAAATAAGTAAATTTAACATGTTAGTTAATTATAAATGAAGTGAACTCGAATTTATTGTGGTCCAGGAATGAGTTTAAATGACAATATGATATTTAAACGCTGCGTTTTATAGAGCGTTTAAGACAGCGCTGTATCCCTCTCTAAAACCCCAAAGGCAACTGTCTGGCGATCCCCCCACTTCCCACAGACGCTTGCGAATGAAGAAACGATGGCCGACTACGATTCTTTATCGCGCCTTCAGCTCGTCGACGACGGCGTCGTTTCCTCTAAAACACGTGAAGAAATCAAACTTCGACTCGGCGCTCAGCTCGCTTCGCCACTACATCCAGGCCGCCGATTTCGTTGCCATCGACCTCGAAATGACCGGCGTCACCAGCGCGCCGTGGCGCGACTCCTTCGAGTTTGACCGATTCGATGTTCGCTACCTCAAAGTCAAAGATTCCGCCGAGAAGTTCGCCGTCATTCAGTTCGGTGTATGCCCCTTTCGCTGGGACCCACTCAAGCAGTCCTTGATCACCCATCCGTAAATTCTCTCTCACTCACTCTCTCTTTCGGTATAAATTAAGGTGCAATTGCTAGCGCTTTTGTTATAACCGCTTCCAGTTTAACGGCATTTATGTGAAAAAGCACTTGCGTTTGGCTGAAACATGCAAAAGTGCTTTCTTGGAGCACTGAGGTTACAAAAAATATCAAGGTAGTATTGTTAAGCTGATGCATGTGTGCTCATCCATTGCTGAATTTTGATATGATGGCCTTGTTTGGCAGACACAATTTCTTTATATTTCCACGTCAAGAGCTTCCACTTGATGGTGCTGCTTATGAATTCCTTTGTCAGACAACATCAATGGATTTCTTGGCCAGATACCAGTTTGATTTCAATGCCTGCATTCATGAAGGTACCTCGTTTTATCTTCTTTTATGTTCCCAGGCTGCTTTAAGTATTCCAAGTTGTAATTGTAACTTGATAATTGATGTGAATGCTTGCATTGGTATCATGGGTATTTTTTAAATGTTAAAGTTTGGCTTGCAAGCTCTAAGTTGAAATACGAACGAAGGTGTTGTTTAGTGGTGGTGCTTTTGTAGAAAGTTCTTCTTCAGTGAACTCTTTCCACAAAAGGAACAGCAAATCCCTTTTTTGAAAGATCACTTGTCGAGTGCCTCTACATAAGACACTCCTAATATATTCTGACTTAAAAAGTGTGTTAAGAAAAACAAATCCCTAGTTTGTCTTCAAAGATCATCTCATAAGCTTCTTCAATCTCCAAATGTGCATGTGTATTTATGTATTTATTTAGTCAAAAACTGCCAAATGGAAATAAATGTGTTCTTAGCAATTCGAAGTTGCCTTTAATAGTGCTGAAAGGATTGCCTGAGTTGTGCTAAAAACTTATCTTAGAATGCTTTCAATTTGAGAATTTACAATCTTAAATAATCCCAGGTGTATCTTATTTATCCAGAGAACAAGAAGATAAAGCTCTTAAACATGTGAATTCAACATATGAGGATGAGTCATTGGATTCATGGCATAGTCCAAAAGAAATTAGAGATACTCATTTGTTCAACATACCTGATATCCTCTTTGCCGAAAGAATGAAGAACAGATTGAGTGAATGGCTTGGTGGGTTGTTTCGGAATAGATATGGAGGTTCTGAAGTTCAACCAAGTTTTAATGACTCGAAGCAGCAGTTTGAAACCATTTTCTTCAAGATGCGTCCTGCGATTAGTCTGGATGGTTTCACTTCTCATCAACTTCGGTTGATTCATTTGGTAATGTTGTTTTATCTTTGAAATCAATTGGTTGTGCTATCTTTTTATCTTACAGTTCTGTCCAATATGCTCTTGAGTTCTCGTCTCAAGATTGTTGTATTGAAGCATAATTATAAAGGGATGGTGTGGACATGACCATTTGGTTTGGAGTACCTGCCTTTTATATGGGTTTTTGCTTGATTCGTTAAAGTGTAGAAAATCTCATTAATGATCACCCACTGTGAAGGAATTTTAGTTTCCCACATATACTATGCCCCTTTTCCTCTCATAATGGATTTACCTTTTTATCACTGAATATGTTAACTGTACTAATGAGTGAAACTAATAATATCAGGTTGTAAGAAAGCATTTCAAAGATCTTGCTTATCTTCGTGTCAGTGGGGAAAATTCTTGTTCACAAAACGTTTTAGTGTATATAGAGTCAGAAAGTGACAAAAAGATGCTTATGGTAAGTAATGACTTTGAAGAAGTATATATGCCAATGTTTCAGATGTTCCGACTACCCATGTCATCACTTGCATCTTATAGAGGACGTGGTGTCTCTTTGCCTTAAATTTTTTCTGCAGAAAGAAGTGAAGGATGAACAAAAAAGAGATGCAGAGATGAGCATCAAAGCTTCTATTGGATTTCGCCATGTTATTGACTTGCTTTCCTCAGAGAAGAAGTTGATTGTTGGTCACAATTGCTTCCTTGGTATGAATATCAGTCTTGAGATAGATGAAGATTGTTATTTATCAATTGTTTCATTTAAATGTTTCTTTCATTGTGATACAGATATTGCACATATTTACAGCAAATTCTTTGGTTCTCTTCCTTTGACTGCTGAAGAATTCATTTCCTCTGTTAACAAATACTTTCCGCACATCATTGATACCAAAATATTGTTGAATTCAAATTCTATTCTTCAACAAAGAATGAAGAAATCTAGCACTTCATTGTCCAAGGCATTTTCTGTTTTGTGTGCACAAATTGCTCTTGGCTCTAAAAGCACTCATCTGGCTCTTCAGCCGTCTGTGAAAGTAGAGGTTGAAGTGGATGATATAAGGTTTGCATTTTCTTTGTTCCCTATGAATTATGAAGTTGATACTGCTCGATTTTATTTGTAATGGTATTTACTCGGCACTATATAAAATATTTTGCATCAGATGAATAATGTGTCTTATTTACCTTTGTGACAATCGTGGGGAGGCCATGAACTCAATTTCTTCAATATTGAAGCTAATCATTTATAGATTTCAGTAACTTTCCCGTTTATTTAGTCCATATAAAAGTATAAAACAATATGGGAGTGTCCTTTAAGATAATTGTTAATTGATGTTAAAGTGTGCAAGACTTGCATTGTTGATCAAAAGTTACTGGTCTTTCCAGATTTCATATGTTCATTTGACATTTGATACAGGCAACAATAATTTTGTGTGATAATTTACTTGATGAAATGAATTAATAATTGCTGTTTCTCTCTTTTCTATTAAAGTCAAATGGAATCTCAAATTTAATATCTATTTGCAGGTCATCCAACTGGAACTCTGGGGCAAAGCATGAAGCTGGATATGATGCTTTTATGACTGGATGCGTCTTTGCTCAAGCATGCAGTCACTTTGGTATTGATTTTAATCAACAGTCATCCTCTGAAAATTTAGCTCACAATGAAAAGCTCCGGGAACACGTCAACCTTCTGTATCTCAGTTGGACTAATGGAGAGATTATCAATCTAAGCACTGGAAATAGGACTTCTGAGTCTTTGGCCTCTAGTAAGCGCAAAAACCACTACCCAAAGATTTTATTTGAGTGTATTGTTATAGTGTGGGGATTCCCATCTCACCTCAAGGCTTGGGAAATTAGAGAATGCATCTCTAAAGTCTATGGCCCTACCTCAGTGATTTCAGTCTATCATGTGGATGAAACTGCAGTTTTCGTGCAGTTCAGCAGGGCAGAAATGGTTTCCAAATTTCTTGATTTGAAGGAAAGCTTAGATAGAAATAACGATCCAATCTCGGTTTTGCATCCTCTTGCAAAATTGCTCGAAGGTGGAAATACCTGTGCTGCTAGCTATGAAACTTACAAAGAAATATGTAGTTCAACTGTCTCAAAAGTCTTATTTGCGGATCAAGCAAAGGCAGTTGGTATCAAATGGAAGACCAAGTTGGTAGAATCCTCCACTGAGACCAAAGAACATGGAAGTCTCCATAAAGTAAAAGCAGTGAATTCTGATCCAAGCTGTGGTGAAAGAACTAAGAATAAGAATTTTGATGATGTATCAAATGATTCATCATACAGCCAATTATCATCTGATGAGATCATTGATTCCTTTTATACGCCGGAGGCGAAGCATATTTGAAGTAGTAACTTTTGACTTGGGGTTTAAAAAAATTCATGTTTTATTTGACTTTTCGGAGCTATTTCTCCAGTCAAGCTACAGATCCCTAGCTCAATTCTTTTGCTTGAAATTGTCACTGGGAGCAATCTGTCATTGTATACTAGTTATGATCGTAACAGTATTACCGTTAGGAAGCACTGGAAAATTTAACTAGTCCTTGGTATGTGCTTTCGAGATGGCTATTTTGTCCATCCAGATCGCATCTTCATTACATAATTCCTTTTTTTCGTATTTGTTTATATCGGTGTCTGATTTCTCTGGGTTCTCTATTAACAACAAAAATTAACCACACAAGTAATACTTTTGTGAAAAGAATTCTTTTTTAGTCCTGGGTATACGTGAGCGCGTCTATATTTATATGAATAACCTTTTCATGGAATATTAAAATCTGTGTTCCTTTTGGATGATTCTTAATTGACAGCTCACTCATTTGAGTCATATCGCATATATAAACCCTCTTCTGATGTTTTTAGAGTTTATTGTTGTCTTTGCATTGCAGCATCCTTGTTCATTCAATGGCAGCAGAAGAATATCTCGCACCCAGTCATCCGAACTTTTTACCATCGCACCCAGTCCTTGTGAGAATATCTCGCGCTGTGCAGCAGCATGCATGTCTTTCATGGCAAGCTGTCATCAGAACTTTTTACCTTCGACTTTCATCTCTTCTTCAATCTCCTGATAACTTGCAGAGGAATAATTTTAAATGGATAATCTGATGAATTGAAAAGGATACAGAAGTTTTTATTGATCTCAGTTTATATAGGCAATACAATGAACAACTTTTCCTACAATTAAGCAATAAACCAAAAAATCTGCACCAGCCCATAAAATCTTTAACAAACAGATACACTCCAAAAGACTAGGAAACACATAAAACTTATTCTCAACGATCTCTCCCTTAAATTGAATATTTTATTTGCACAAGAAAAATCATTCAGTTTATTATCTAGAAGATGTGCAACTCCTCACTGCTAGATGTGATCTTCCAAAGTGCAAACTCCAAGTAACTTTCGCAATTTTAAAAAAGTTGCCAGCTTGAGGGACTTTGTAAAAATGTCAGCGAGCTGATCTTCACTTCTGCAGAAAACTAATTCAATTGTACCATCTTTTGTGAGGTCTCGAAGGAAGTGGTACCTTACATCTATATGTTTTGTTCTTCCATAAAATACTGGATTCAAAGAAAGTTTGATGGTTGAACTATTGTCACAGTAGATTGGTGTAGAGACTTCCTGTTTACAGTAAAATTCTTCAAGTAATCTTCTCAACCAAATAGCATGACATGCACCTGTTGTTGCAGCAACATATTCAGCTTCCGTGGTGGACAAAGTGACAATTGGCTACTTCTTTGATAACCAAGAAATAGCTCTAGAACCCAGCATGAAAACATATCCCGAAGTGCTCTTCCTATCATCAGAATCCATAACATAGTCACTATCAGTGAAGCCAAGTAGTTTAGATTTTTCTCCTTTTCGATAGAATATCCCAAACTTGTTGGTACCCTGCAAGTAACACAAAATTCTCTTGGCAGCAAGAAGGTGCAATTCTGTTGGATGTTCCATATATCTATTAAGAAGACTAACAACATACATTATGTCAGGCCTCGTTGCTGTTAAATACATTAAACATCCTACAATTTGCTTAAAGAAAGTATTGTCTATCTTTTTTCCTCCAAAATCCTTTGTAAGCTTCAGGCCACTTTCTGTAGGTGTACTTGCTGAATTGCAATTTATCATTTGAAACCTATCTAGAATCTCTCGAATATATTTTTTCTGAGAGATAAAGATACCTGCAGCTGATTGTATCACTTCAATGCCAAGAAAATAATGCATTATTCCCAAGTCAGACATGTCAAACTCACCCATCATGGATTGTTTAAACTTCTCAATCATGCCCATATCATTTCCAGTATAAATCAAGTCATCCACATAAAGACACATAATAAGGATTTTCTTTCCATCTTCACTTTTTATGAAAAATGCATGCTCATATGGGCATTTTTTAAAATCTCATTTTTCAAAGTAGGCATCTATGCGGCTGTACCAAGCTCTAGGTGTCTGTTTCAATCCATATAATGCCTTCTTTAATTTGTAGATTTTATTATCATTCCCATGCTTCACATAACCAGGGGGTTAATCAACATATACATGCTCCTGTAGATCACCATGCAAGAATGCCGATTTCACGTCCAGTTGGTAGATTGGCCATGAATGTTGTGCAGCCATTGCAATTATCAGCCTGATGGTATCATGTCTTCCTACTAGAGCAAAAACTTCTTTGTAATCGATTCCATACTCTTGCTTGTAACATTTAGCTACTAACTGGGTTTTATATTTGTCAATGTCACCGTTCTCTTTCAACTTTGTTTTATACACCCACTTGACACCAATTGTCTTGTGTCCTTGTGGAAGGTCAGTCAACTCCTATGTATTGTTTCTTTCAATGGCTGCAATTTCATCATCCATCGCTTTCCGCCATTTTGTTTCTTTGACAGCCACTTCAAAATTGGTAGGATCACCATCTGCAAACAAAGCAAAATGAGTTAAGGTATTATATTCTTCCCACCCGGATACCTCATAATCATCCATCCATATAGGCCTCTTTCTAGAGCGTTGTGGCCGTGTCTCATGTGCTGCATCTGAATGTTCCAAAGGTTCATTAGGTGCTGCCAATGGATAGATGTCATGTTGCTGCTCATTTTCTAATGCTTCAGGATTTTTCTTATCATCTCCGTTGTCAAAGTCAACTGGAATTTGTTGTTGTGAGGTGCTGTTAGTCCATGCCCATATATTTTCTTCATCGAATATGACATCTCGACTAACAATAATTTTCTTGGTGCTAGGATTGTACAGCTTGTAAGCTTTTGATTGGTCACTAACACCAAGAAACACACATTTTTCTCCTTTATCATCAAGCGTCTTTCTCTTCTGATCTGGAACATGGGCATAGGCAATGCACCCAAATATTCTGAAATGGCCAACTGTTGGTCTTCGTCCAATCCAAGCTTCCTCTGGTGTCATATTTTGAACAGCAAGTGTTGGGCTTCTGTTCAATATATGGATGCTCCAATTTACTGCTTCTGGCAAAAAATTCTTCGGTACATTACTCCACTTTAACATGCTTCGAATCATGTTCAAAACAGTGCGATTTTTCCTCTCTGAAACGCCATTTTGTTGTGGTGTATAGGCTGCTGTCATTTGTTTCTTAATTCCATGCATCTCACAAAAATTGACAAACTCTTGCGAATTGTATTCACCACCACGGTCGGTACGAAGAATTTTAATAGCACAATCTACTTCTTTTTCGGCAAGAGCTTTGTAGCTTTTGAATGCTGTAAAAGCCTCAGATTTCTCCTGCAAGAAATACACCCAAGTCTTTCAGCTAAAGTCATGAATAAATGTCATAAAGTATTGTTTACCTCCATTAGAGATAGGGTTTATAGGCCCACAAATGTCTGAGTGCACTAGCTCTAATGGCTTTTTTGCTCGCCATGTTTTCACCTTTAGAAATTGATCATAGTGTTGTTTGGCAATAATACATTCCTCACACACTTCTTCTGAATGCTCAAGCTTAGGAAGCCCAAACACCATGTTTTTCCGTTGTAAAGTTCTCAAACCACCGAAGTTCAAATGCCCATATCGAAAATGCCACAACCATGTTGCATCCTTCAGCTTAGCCAACAAACAAGTATGAATATTGTTTTGAAGATATAGAGGAAGCATTCGATTTGTCGTCATATTGACTTGAGCTAGCAAGCCTTTTCTGGAATCTTGAATTCTACAGACCCCTTCTTTAAAATTTATTTTGTAGCCCTTTTCAAGAAGTTGTCCTAAGCTGAGTAAGTTCTTTTTTAAATCAGGAACAAATAAAACATTGGAAATACTCTGACTCTTATTTTCTTTAGTATAAATCCCAACATTTCCTTTCCCCATGACAGTTATTGTAGAGTCATCTCCAAATGTAACTGTATCTCTAAAAGATTCATCTAAATCAGTAAACACAGATTTATCACCACACATATGATTTCTATAGCCTGTGTCTAGATACCACATATAATTACTAGTTCTTTCTTTAACATGGCATGCCATCAAGAGTGAGACTTCTTCATCTTTCTCAGCATAATTAGATTTTTCACCATGTTCTTTGTTTAAGTTTGTACTGCATTCAGAACGAAAGTGACCACATCTGTGGCATCTGAAACATTCAATATTAGATTTGTCTACTGATTTAGACTTGTGATCATGTGTTCCTCTACCTTTCCCATTGAAATCAGCAGCATAATTCTCTTCTTGCTTATTTTGTGATGGCCCACCATCTCCATTACCTCTACCTCTGCCCCTGCCTCTTCCGCGGCCTCGATCCCGACCTCTTGATGCTGAAGAGTTATTGTTAGTTGCAGCTTGCAATGCTTGCTCTGCTCCAATTTGCTTGTTCATTCTTTGTTCATGGACCTTTAACGAACTTTCCATATCATCAAAAGAAAGTTCATCAAGATCGTTTAACTCCATAATTGAACAAACCACATACTTGTATCTTGGGGTTAATGATTTAAGAACTTTTCCAACTATGACAGAATCATCAATTTGCTCTCCATAAATTCACAATTTATTTGCAATAGCCATAGTTCTTGAAAGATAATCAGAAACTGACTCACCCGATTTCATTTGAAGTGTCTCAAAATCTGAACGAAGAGCTTGTAGCTGTGTCTTCTTTGCCCTTGCTGAGCCTTGAAATTTCTTCTTCATAGAGTCCCAAATATCTTTCGAAGTTCTTTTACAGAGAATAGTTTCCAAAATTGAACGATCAATTGCCTGGAAGAGGTAATTTTTTGCCTTAAGATCTTTCAACCGAGATTCTTCTAACTGCTTAGTTCTTGCTGCATCTAACTCCACTCCTTGTGCAGGTTCTGCTACTCCAGATTCCACCACCTGCCAGTACTCCTTTGACCTCAAACAATTTTTCATAAGCATGCTCCAGTGATCATAGTGTCCATTGAAGCGTGGTATGGCTAGTTGAACAAAACTGTCAGATGCCATTAGTAAATGCTACAACAGTACAAGTTAGAAGAAATAGTAATCTGGCTCTGATACCAGATTGATAACTTGCAGAGGAGTAATTTTAAATGGATAATCTGATGAATTGAAAAGGATACAAAAGCTTTTATTGATCTCAGTTTTTATAGGCAATACAATGAACAACTTTTCCTACAATTAAGCAATAAACCAAAAAATCTGCACCAGCCCATAAAATCTTTAACAAACAGATACACTCCAAAAGACTAAAAAATACATAAGACATATTCTCAACATCTCCTTTTTTATATTGCTCTCATAATCATCACCAGAATCTTGCACTCTCTTCCAACGTCCAAAACACATAAACATCACCAAATGTTTCTTCCGCAATTAAAAGAAAGCCGGTGGGCTTCGACTTCATACGACGGCTGGTTGCTAACACTGCCCTTCGACAGGAAACAGAATCTATACCTTTCAAATCCTTCGCGAGAGATCGAATCAAGCCCGGAACAGCACAGGGCTTAAGAGTGGTCACATCAACCAGCCCTTTGGACCTGAATGTGTCGTTCTTGTTATCCACAAATGACAACATAAAACTTAGATGACTGATTATACCAATAATGGCACTAACTGGAGTCGCAGTTTGGGTGATGCTATTTGTTGTAAGGGTGAATTTTATGCTGAATCTGGGAGTCGAATATATCCTTTAAAATTTAATAGTTTCGGCGAATTGCAGTGAGAAAAATTATTTCGTGGAGTTAGAGGGTGAATTGTTACTTGTTCATGTAAAGTATTGAAAGCCGAATTGGCTTATGCTTGAATCATCAGCAGAAATGTAAGTCAACCATTACTTTCCTCTGGCATATATTTGTACTGCATTTGAAAATTAATCAGTATTAATATACTGATGATACTAATTCGACTTGGGATTGGTTTTAGAATATTTTGCCGTATTTTGGGTGCAGCGTGGCTTCAAAGGATGATCAAATTGATTATGTTTCTCCATGGTCAATTATAGAGGAGCACTTTTTTAAGCTACTGTACAAAGTTGCGGAATATGAATTATTCGTGAAACTCGATATACATTTTCTAAGTTATATGATCACTTAAATGTAGGTTACTACATGAATGTTCAAAACTTTTGGCTCATCCGAGCATGGCTTGGGATCCAAAGACCAACAGAGTTTAGGCAGATGAAGATGTTTAGCAATAACAGAGCATCATCATCATGATAAAGACACCTCAAACATCAGTGATAGAATCAACCCATAAAACGTCCCTTGGAGGAAATGAACAATTTCATCAACTGAAGAGTGCATTAAATTAATATTGGAGGTTATATAGGGCGACTTGGGATGTCTCCATTAAAGCCTGTGAGAATTTATTAGTAAACGCGGATTGGAGGACAATCACTTAATAGTCCATGGGTACGTTTTATTTTGATTATTATGACTATTATTTTTTAATTCTGTCGCAGAAGGATGCAAATTAAAATTTCATTTGTTATATGTGCTTTACTTGTGGGAAATTATGTTCGTATCATTGCCTGCATGCATGTCCGCGAGTTGTGTTCTCGGTATATGACGATGGATTGTGATAGAATGCTAGCTAACACAGCAAGTTATAAAAACCATGATATCAATTAATCATTTTTATTGATCTTTGAAGATAGGTAAGTACATGTTTTGGTGGTATTTTCACCTTGATACGTGTCTTATTTGGATTGGCCAGTATATGTTTAAAGAAATTTTAGAATACATTAGAGATATTACATCCAATTAATGCATGTATGACATGTGTAGTTTAATTAAATATTACTATCAGTTACATTGTGATTTTTTTTTAAAACAAATACACACATGACATACACGTATTAATTATGTGTAGTACCTCTAATTTACTCTAGAATATTTGATATGGATCTATTTTAATTTGTTTCCTTATGAATACATATATATGACAAGTTTATGATTATTGAATGTTTACATTTTTTTTTTTTAAATGTAAGGAGTAGGCAAAACGCAAATTATTTTTATCCTGTATCGTTACTGTTTTTTAATAATAGTAGTAATAGGGATCTGTTATGTATATAAACTAGAGAGAATGATAAGTGCTTGAAGTAGAAGCAAAACGCTCAAGAAAGCAGGCTGCATGCCTCGTTATTGAACGAACTATTGATGTGCTAATTTACTATTAGTTTTTCTTTAAACATTTTTACTGTCGATTGCATAATATAATTAATGAAATGGCCTGATCTAAAATCATACAACCAATATATATTAGGACATGAATTTAGGTATTTGGGAAATTTTTATGAAAAATAACTTTGGGCAAAATTGAGAAGAGATGACATCTCGCTTGTGATGGTTAAAAAAAAAGGGGCAAATTTCGGATATGTTTCCATCTGTAACTATTTTTCGAAATTTAATTTTGAGAAGGGTGAGGTTATTTAAATCTATTAAAATATTATTGATATCCATAGTTTAATAATTTTTTATATCATTAAATTATATTTTTAAGGACAAACCGAACTAATTAAACAAAGGATTTCACTTTAATAAAATTAATCGAACTTATATTAAAAAAGAAAAAAAGGAGAAGATAAGATTACACTCTACACTTCAAACCAAGATTCCAGTCTTGTTTGTTAATAATTTGTATGAGCAACTAAAAACAAATAAAATTAGTTGCCTATATCATTATATATGCATATTATCTGTACAAAATATGATCATATAATATTTATATGTATAGTAAGAAATCCCGTAAAATTTCGACGTAGAAAAATGAAATCAATGCAAGATTTCATTGTGATACTTAAACCACATGCGAATATACACAAAGAAGATTCTGGACCTACAATTCATCCATGGCAGCGAAGGATGGGCTTGGTGATATTTACTTTTGAGATGTTTTATATGTTCACACATTCAAAAAAGTTATTATATATAACCAATAAAAAAAACAATAAAATTTAAAAAGCACAAAGCTTTAGTAATAATAATAAACAGTAAAAAAGTCAAGCATATAAAAATCTTTTCATGAAATCTTGAAAAAAAATATATCTGAATCGAATGTCAAAAAACAAAAAGTTAATTAATAAATGAGAGGTTCCTATAAATATAGGGTAATTTTTAAAAACCTCCCCTGAGGTTTGAGGCTGTTGCAAGTAGATGGCCAACATCGTTTTATTTGTAAAAGAACCCCTACGTTTTAGTTCCGTTTGGCTAGTTGGGGGCATTATTGACATTTTGCAATGTTATCAAAGGCTTGCCGTTTTATTGCCTTTAGCACAATGACTTGTTATTTTGAAGGAGCGAAGTTTCTTTTTTCTCTCGTTTTATTTCGTCTCTTCGGTTTCACCTTTCTTCTCTCTCTTTGATTTTCTCTCTCCTAAGTTCAGGTTCTTTTCCTTTGTCTGGACACCAAAACTCTCTCAATGGCTGATGTTCTGAACTGCAACGGTGAAGATGGCTGCTCCTGCTACCTCGGCCAACTTCATGGGGATGAAGCCGCAGTTGCTTGCGGAAGCATCGAAGGCTACTGACGCTATTCAGTTCTACAAGAAAGCGTTTGGTGTTGTGGAGATTAACCGCAGGATGGAAACCAAACGAAAGGCTGAACAGGAGCTCAACTCGAGATTGCCGGCTCCACTTTTCTTGTCTCTGACTTTTCCGATGATTCTGCTGCAGCTAAGAATATGGGAATCTGATGCGTCCTCTACTTGGAGCTTGATGACGTTGAGGCTGCCCTCGCCAAGGCTGTGAGTGCTGGAGCTGTTGCTGAGGACAAGCTTGCTGAAGGCAACGGCGCATGTTGTTCAGTGGCGGATTCACTGTAGGACAACTGGGGGCTCAAGCCCCCACTGAAAAAAAGAAAATACCTCTATTTAATGAAGAAAAATTAACATATTTTTAAATAATTCCTGTCAAAATAGTCACATCCTTTAAATTTAAATTATTATTTTATTAATTACAAAAGTTATACTGACTTAAAATCAAATTTCATATCCCAAAATTTTTATACTTCCTAATTATTAGATTACGGGTGCCACATTTTAACTAAAGATTACGTTAAATTAAAAAAATTTCAAGTTTATATATTTAAGTTTTCAATTTTTATATTTTGTTGTTATTTAATTTAGGCCCCAGTAAGTTTATATATTTAAGTTTTCAATTTTTATGTCTTGTTGTTATTTAATTTAGCCCCCGATAAATTATTTTTCTAAATCCGCCATTGTGTTGTAGTGGGCGGCTGGGCGCGTGGGAAAGGTCAACGATCCCTGTGGTTTCACATGGCTCATTTGCTCTCCTGCCAAGAAGTGCACTAGCGTGGAAGCTTGAGAGCGGCCTGATCTGATCTTTAGATATTGATCTACGATCAGATAACTCTCTTTTCTCGTTTGTCTTTAATGCTTTAGATTAGGCGATGCATAGTTATAGGCTTGATGATGTTGCTGAATGTTGATCACGATGAAGAATGTTTTTTATTAATTTTGAAGAAATTGACTAGACTCGGAAAAAAAAAATTGAATGGGTGATGATGGGATTGGTAGTAGTTGCTATTTCTTCAATTTTTTTCATTTAGGATTTTAAGGAAATATTAATAATTTAAAGAGGATAAAATAATTTTTTAGTTACTTGGGACATTGCAAATACTCAGAATTGTTAGGGGTAAAAATGTTAAAAAATAGAACGGTGATTTCGGCTCCAAGGATCGCACTGTCATCAGGATAACATTATCTTTTCAAAGTCAACTACCAGTCAAGAGAAAATTTAACCGACTGCAGAGGGTTTTTTACAAATAAAATGATGTTGGCCATCTACTTGCAACAGCCTCAAACCTCAGGGGAGATTTTAAAAAATTAGCCTTCCTATATATATAAGGAGAGAAACCATTCAAAGGTCAAAACCCTAATCTGTTTTAATTAGGGTTTATAGTTGTGTTGCAGCCCATCCTTCTTCATTCAATGGCCGCAGCAGATGAAGCATTATTATCACGAAAGTCATGGTCATCGGATCTTCCCACGGAACTCCTGTTCGGAATCTTCCAAAAACTCTCAGATTGTAATGATATCTCGCAGTGTGCAGCCGTCTGTCTTTCATGGCGATCCGTTATCAGAAATTTTTACCGTCAACTTCCATCTCTTCAATCTCCTCTCCTGTTGCTTGAATTATCATCAGCGTCATTTCTTCCACCCAGCAGGTGCTCTTGCACTCTCTTCAACCTGCAAACACATGAACGCCACCAAATATTTCTTCCCCAACTGAATGAAAGCACGTCCACATGGAGCTCATATGACGGTTGGTTGCTAGTGCTTCCTTTCAGCATGTTAAAGAATCTATGCCTTTTGAATCCGTTCACGAGAGATCGAGTCAAGTTACCGCCAAATTTCATAGAATTCGACTCCGACAACGGTCCGGATATGATAAGTGTGCTCGCATCAACCAGCCCTTTGGATCCCGAATGCGTTTTTCTTCTTTTTGAAAACGGAAACTTGTTCGTCTGCAGGCCAGGAGACAAATCTTGGACCGAGGTGGTCACCGATAATGGCCGCCGCGGATATTATCGCCACTGTGGTGATACGATTTGCTTTAAGGGTGAATTTTATGCTGAACATGAGTGTCAAATATATCATATAAAATTGAATAGTTCTGGGGGCGCCGAGGCAGTAAAATTGCCCGTCCCTTACATTGCCTATGGCTCAGATAATTATTTAGTGGAGTTGAATGGGGAATTGCTACTTGTTCAAACACGGACTAACGATCGAATCCTTGAAAACTGTAGTAGTGCAATCGCATCTGATGTGCATGTTTTCAGGTTGGACTGGCACAGGAAATTATGGATTGAGGTGAAAAATATCGGCCCTGCTGCAATCTTATTAAGAAATCATGGTTCCACAACGCTTGATGTTACAAATTTTGGAGGATACTTCAAAGCAAATTGCATTTATTACGTTAACGGTTATGAGCAAGAATTGGTTGCCTATAACTTGGAAACGAATCACTCCGAGACTCTCCATCAATTTTCTTCTTATCGGGGAAATACTCTACCGGATTGGCTTATAGTTGAATCAGCAAAAATGTAAGAGGCAAATTACTTTTCTTCGCTTATTTTGTACTTTTCTTGCTTTCTATCTTTCTTTCTTTTTTTTACTACAAAATATATTTATAATGCATTTTTAAATTGAGTATTGATTAATAATGAGATACTAATTCGATTTTGGATTGGCCTTAAAACGTTTTGCTATACCTTGTGTAGCATGGCTTCAGAGAATGATCAAATTGATTATGTTGCTCCATGGCCAATCATTGAGGAGCACTTTGTTAAGGTATTGCACAAAGTAGCAGAAAAGGGGCTTCTAGCCTCAACTTGGCCGGAAGAAATGGCATGGCGTACCATCGACGATAATATATTCGAGGAATTTGGTAAGAGATACACAGTTTCTAAGCTGAAGTCCAAATATGATCACTTGTGTAGGTTACATCATGAATTTTCAAAACTTTTGGCACATACGGGCATGGTTTGGGATCCAAAGACCAACATAGTTCGGGCAGATGAAAAAGTTTGGGAATCTTACATCAAGGTCTGTATATACCTATATATTATTTACCGTTGATGTAATCATGGTGATGGTTTTTTCTAATTCATCTTGCTTTCTTTCGAATGTACAGAAAAACCCTTCTGCAGGTAAGCGATTTAAAAGTAAGGGATTCGATTACTATCACTTGCTTGATGAAATTATTGCGTACACTCAATCCTCCCAATTTTATAATACGAAGATAGGGTTGAAGATTCGAGGGGTTACAGATGTAGCAAATGTGTACTTTGAAATTAAAGGTGGCAAAACATCAACATTCCCGGAAGGAAATGATGAATTTAGAAGACAAGAACATCATCCATCAATTGAAGAGTGCATTAAAATTTTGGAGGCTATGGACGATTTGGATGATAATGTGCACATTAAAGCTCGTGAAAAATTTATTAGTATAGATTTGAGAAGAATGTTTGTTGCGATGTCCGAAGCAAAGAAGAGAAAATGGCTTTATAGTTTAACTTGTAAAAGTCCCCGTTGGAGGTATTGATTTTCTTCCAATCATATATCTTTAGAAATCCATGATATCTCACCGAGTCATCACCAATACAATCAACTCAATCATTCTCTTTTACCACCTTTTATATTGCTTTCAAACTTAGACTTGAGACGGTACCGCAACACTGTATTTATATGTGGAAGGATTCAAGGCTCAACATTGACTCTTGTGGCTGGATTTACAAGTTGAATTGGTAAAATAAAAATTGGACTAACTCGGAAATTGTATTTATCAACTTTTTAGCTCAAATAACTTATATTTCATTGATATATGATTGCCCCGGTTCACTACTTGATCAGTAGTAGAGGTGTTTTAATTTGTTCTTGGGAACCAATAGTTTTCAATTGCTTGGCTAGTTTATTTACCGATTCCGAAAACTCCAACGCACCGGCTGAGTTAAAATCTAATTGTTAGTTTCATGGTTTTGATCCCTCTAACTCCAATTAAAATGATAATTATTTCACTGATTTAGGAACATATATACTTGAGAGGGATACTTGAGAGGGGGCTAAAAAAATTAAAAACTCTATTTTTATATAAGAAAACCATAAAACTTGACGGATTTTTAAGTCCAGCCACAGCCACAAGTAGGTCCACCCTTGCAAGCTAAGCTCTGTTAGTTACTTTAAATTTTTGGCACTCGTGCTATGGCTAATTCAATAGTGATAAAGTTGCACAAAAATACCCCGCCATCACTAGAAAACGAAAAAAAATTAATTGCAGGACAATAATAATATAACCTCCTCCAATTTTCCTAATTTTGAAATAAGATACTTTTTTGTAGGGGTGGGCATCAACCCGCTCAACCCGTCAACCCGACCCAACCCGTGCGATTTTTTACGGGTTGAGTTGGGTTGATAAAATAAACGGGTTGGGTTGGGTTGTTAAATTCTCAACCCGCATTATTTGCGGGTTGGGTTGTGTTAAAAATTTTTAACCCAACCCAACCCGTCAACCCGCATATACATATATAAATTATTATATAAATTTTGATATTTATATAAAAATTAAAAAAATATAAGTATAAAAATTTTGAAATGTTGGATTTGTTTTAAAGATTTTAATATTTATATTTTTTTAGTTTATGTAATTAATTAATTAATTTTTGTTCACTATTTAATTAGACTATAAAAATAAATTTTTTTAAAAGCTCAATCCAATCAACCTAACTCAATCGGATTATATAAAAATTATTATATAAAATTTGATATTTCATAGAAAATTTTAAAAATATAAATATAAAAACTTTGAAATGTTGGATTTGTTTTAAAGATTTTAATATTTATATTTTTTAGTTTTTTTAATTAATTAATTTATTTTTTTACTATTTAATTAGACTATAAAAATAAATTTTCTTTAAAAATCTAACCCAATCAAACCAACCCGACCCAACCCGTAAAAATACGGGTTGGGTTGGGTTGAAAATTTTCAACCCGTTATATATGCGGGTTGGGTCGGGTTGAATATCAACCCGACCCGTGCCCACCTCTACTTTTTTGTAAAAGCAAAGGCACAAAATTTATTGCTTTGTCTGCTTTTGGCACTTAATTTCTTTTTAAGCCAATTACCATTAGAGTGCTGATACTTACTAAAGTTTTGATTAATTAAAAAAACGACACGCTTTTAGTTTAGATATTTACTGAAATTAAGGGGAAAAAAATTTATTCTCCCCAACACGATTCAAGTGCAACGAAACTCACTGTACCACCATGAGCAACCATAGCCAAGCTACGAATCCTACTGTACTGCTACGAGTAGCCGTAGCCACGCCACAACAATTAAAGAGTCTGTGCCTAGTGGTTCAAGCCACTGGTGCTCCTGTAAGTTGAACTTTGGATTTTAAATATTTTCTGGAATGTAATGTTTGAACTTATTATAGAATAATTGGGATCGTTATTAGCATAAGAAATCTCACGGGAGTTCAGAGAGATTTCTTGTGCTTATAAAATAATTGGGATAATTAATCAATAAACCAAGAAACATGCATATATTTATGTTGTCATTTACAGTAGTTATTTTGAATACGAACGATTTTTTTTTTTTTTTTTTAAATTTTGGCGTATAATGGAGAATTTGGAAAAAGTGCATGTAGTTGAAGAATAGGAGGAATTCGAGGAGACTGACTTTGAAGAAAATATTGAGGAATTAGAGGAGGCCGAATTTGATAAGAAAGAAAAAATTGGTCAATATGACTATATAGTTGTTGAATTCTCCATGTTTATCTTCTTTTGGAGGTAACTCATTCTTAAGACCAAGAAAATTTTGCGGAGAAACTGTTTTTTTTGTCCTGATTCATTGAATCTGATCAAAACAAAAGAGAAACTGTTTTTTTTTTTTTTCCTGATTTGTTGTTACAAAAGAAATTCAAATAAAATTTTCCCGACATATATTCTTTCTTCCGACTTCCAAGAAAAGATATGGCAAGTTGAAATCTATGGGTGTAACACGGCCAAACCGAAAAATTGTTCACTTGCATCTAAGAGCTGCCGCTGGACAAACAGAATGGCATTTCCATTGGCAAATTTTATAACATTTGTGCGGGCATTGCAGCGTGGCAGTACATGGCAAGGGAGAGGTAACAATTGAAAATGATAGAAACAACAGTCAGGAGTAGCAATGGACATAATTTGGATCATTGATTCAGCTGTAATTGCAACCTGTACTCAGCAGAACGAGGGTCCTGGTCCAGAGCGTGCTGTATATATGACAAATCTTCCACATCCGTGTAGTACTCGAGATTAAAAGCTGTGGCACACCCAAAGTATTTGATTGGTGAGGAAACATAGCAGGTAGGCGCTTGTGACAATATCTGATATTTCACACTAAACAAACAAGTAGGAGAGCTAAATTTAAAACCACACCTAGCTCTCCATAATTCTCAATCAGGTCGATCTTAGACAAGACATTGACATGGGGAAGTTCCGGATGTAGCATCGTAGACAACGAGAGAAGCAAAGCACTAACATGCTTCCCGGGGTCACTGCAAAGATGTGCAACAACTGGATGCACTTCAGTCAGCTGCATGTGAAAGGAACCAACTGGGAATTGCGCAATTCTGGCATCAAAATAACAGAGATGAATTCACCTCACCTCTGTTAGTTTCTTCATAGAGGTAAGATATAATAATATACTGAGATTTAACTTCTTTATGAATCTCGTGATAACATTATTGGCACTGGAATGAAGAAAAAAATAAATCAACTTGGCCAGGAAAATCGAACAGGATCTCATGCCTTTTCAAATGCAATGCTTCTTTTGATCCCCTGCATTTTTGGCAACTAACCTCTTAGCTTTGGTAGCTCAACACGCTTTATAAAAATATCGGCTTCAATTACCTAGCAATAATTCATTTCAAATCAAATTACAATGAGAGAACGATGGAGGTTTGGTAATTTTGCATTTGTGATTTATCACCATTGGCTCAACATGGTCTTTAATATCTATGAATAGCATCGACGTGCGCATGAATTGATTGCCAACTGCTGCCTGGAAATGGTTAGTCTCGATGAAAGCATGAATTCGCACAAATACGAAGGTGCCAGAAACATTTCTTTGGGTTCTGCTTCTTCTTGATACCAGTGGAGATATGTACCGGAAATGACATTTGGTCAATTAGATAAATCAGCCAAAACACGTAATATATAAAAAGCAAGTAAACTTGAATGACCTGCAATAAGCTTCTCTTTTTCATAATCCTGCTCTGCTGTGGCCTGCATCCAATGAAATATATATATATATATATATATATAGATATATATATCTACTAACAGAGAAATTGCACAATTCCTTCAACGCTGTCGTTTAATGAAAGTGATTGCTTTATTAGCTAAAAAAATCATTTGAAGTATGAACATATCCATAACTTCGCAAGGGTATGTCTGAATTCATGTGTTATAATTCGTAATCCACATTGTCAATGCATAGACGCACTATTTGTGAATTATAAGTGTTTACTAAATGAATGATAAAAAATTTCATTGGGATTTTACTCTTTATATATATAATGATATAGAGGTAAGCAAACTTAATAAGATTGTTAACCTCTATTTCCTGCAGGATTCTTTTAGGTGGCCAACTAAATAAATTAATTACTATTTAAAGACCGGTAACATTATTAATGGTGCTTAATTATATTTGAAGTGTTGGCAAAATCCAAAGTTTTGAAGTGCTTTTTCATTGAAGCGCCTTTTATCCCAAAATACATTTACAGTGCTTAGAGGCCGCCGTCACGCATCCAGGTCCAAAGGTCCGATAAAGCTTGAAATCAAACACAAAACAATTGCGCTTCCATTCAAGTCCATGCTATATGGGGCTTTCATTTTTGTGAAATGACCAGAGGAACAACTATTTCTTTCTTAACTTTTGACTACACGAAATAATTCCAAATGAAAATGTTTCAATTTAAAATCTTGAATTTCCTAAAGTTTGAAAAAAAAAAAAATACTACTAGGACATATGGTTTAATAGTATAATAACCGAGATATTTTTAATATTGCTGTTCAAATTTTAATATTTTATCCGTTGAATATAGTTGACTTACTATTTAATCCTAGATGGCTAGATAGCTATATTACTCCACCCTTCCAGTTTTACCATTTTGTCCTTTAAATATTTTTAGCTTAATATAAGCGGTCCTTGATAGCTATATATCAAACTTATGACATAGAGATCCGCATGGGCTTATTATTACACATATGCCCATATTTTAGGACCAAAAGAAATTAGGAAGTATGAAAAATCAGGCATTTTCTATCACTTTATTTTTTAGTAGTTTGTTGTAGGTGTACTTAGTGGAAAATTGGTTGTTAAAAATTACAATTCCCTTATGTATATTTGATTTAAAAAGCACTAAAAATAATATATGTTAGTTACTTTTTTTTTTCCCTAACAATTTGGTTTTAAAAAGAATGTTTAAATCATGAAAGAATCTCAATGTCAAAAGGTACTTTCATCAAAATAAATCAAACTACAATAATCAAACACAAGCCATTCACAGCTTTCCATTTGTCTCTTTGAAGATAACTATAGAAGCCTATGAATATAATTGGAATATGAAGTTTTGAATCGCACCGGTGTTTGAAAATTTAGCACCATTAGAAGGTTTTCTGTGAATAAAAAATAAAATAAAAATGATAATGATAAGTGACTAAATACATATATAACTTCCGAATAAACCTAAATCCCAATACAACCCTCAATTTCTCTCACCCTCAGAGCTCCCAAAATTCACTTCATGCAGCTTTGTCAAGAATCTTAAACAAGTTTTTGGCAAACAAACCGAGTTCTGACATTTGCCTGCTCAGTATCCTAAGAGTTTACTCAATAAATGATTATATAGACAACCGAACAAATTCGCTCAAGCTTAATCCTGAGATTTTTAAAACAATGAAAAAGATGATATATAACGAAGGGTTCAGATTCCACAGCTTCTGATGTGAGCAAAGTCTTGGCAACAGAATCTCCGGCCAACAGCTTATCACAACTAATTTAAGATAATAACACGGCCAGCCATGAAATCGTCAAATTTCCCAGCAGCAGCCATATGCAAGCCATACAACTGTCACTTGATACCATTTTGGTATGCACGAAAGGAAAAGAAGCTAACAGCGTTCAACCAATAAACTTATTCAAAATTACATGAATTGACACAGGGCACAAGAATTATTGCATGCCTTTTAAGAGTGTCAGTGCTTCTTTTGCGTCTTGACCCCCTGCAATCTAGGCAAGTGGTGGCAGAGGTTAGCTCAATGGCCTTCTTACAATATCAGCTTCAACCTAACAAATAATTTCATTTAAAAAAAAAAAAAAGAAATTGCGAATCACCTGTTTGCTCATCATTGTCTACACTCCATATGAATTTGCTGCCAACTGCTTCCTGGAAATGATTTCATTTTCAAACATGGTGGCCAAAGAAACTTTTTCCTGAACTCTGTTTCTGTTTGTTCTTTAACTAGTACAAATGCAGCCGAGTTATCAATGATTCAAGATACTTTATGCTTCTTAATTAGGTAACAAATAACAACAAAGCAGGAGAAGAAATTACCAGAGGCTGAGGATGATCGTAATGGCATTGCCACTACTTGAGAATTTTGTCAAGGGCCTCCATTCACTCCCAGCTGCCAACTCCTGCCTTGAAATGGTTTCATTTTCTTTGGGTTCTGTTACAGGCAATCCTTCCACTAATAAGCTTCTCATTTCATATCCTGCCCTGCTTCCTGCATCACATCATGCATTTTAGTTACTCAACTCAAAATTGAAATTATAGTAAACTTAGGAATCATGTAATGGTCAAAATAGTCAGGCATGCCAATAAATTACCTCTTTTGACATCAACCTAAGTTCAGTCACGACAGCTTTATTCAATATTCCATCAACATCCTTACCCTCGATCCCTTGTGCAGAAAATTGTCAATAATGGCAATACGTGCAATCTGTGGCAAATTAAGCTTAGTGTTTTTGTTGCCCTGACCTCGAAAGGTTATTATTCAACTCCAAAGCCAAACTAAATGTAGGTCACGTGTCCTGCAAAAGAATTACTAATATTGCATTAATAATCTTTTACAGTAACGTTACCCATCTCACAAATTAAAAATAGTAGATATGAAAATCAGAATATTAGAAAGTATGTATTGCAGATTTCTGACATAGAGTTTGATTCAAAATGCTGTTTACGCTTCTTAATTAGATTAAAAACAACAAAGCAAATCAGAGTAAGAGAAGAAGTTACTTGTCAATCCTCCTTGATCAATAACTATGTTGGGAATGTGAGATATCTTAGGCCAATCTTCTCCTTCCCCCTTGCGGTAACGTTCTTGATAAGCTTAGACGTTCAGCAAGAGCTCCAAGACCCACCAACAAGTTTGGAGACTACGTTTGAGTGCCATGCAAGCCATGCATGATTTGTGCACACGTACAAAAGGAGTATGCTTGTGTACTGCAACAATAGCGGAATAGTTTCTGAGTCAAAATGATCGTTACTAATATGGTGGAGTATCGAATCACGTTTGGCTTGGTTGTTAGATAAATATTGTTTGTTTATTTTCTATTGATTCTAGCCGAGATTGTTGGTCTAGAAATCTGGAGTTATTTTGTATAAATAAGTCTTCCGCTATTAATAAAAGGGGATTCAGCAACTTATCAAACATATATTGTCCTGGTTGTTCTCACCAAAAGCAGAACAAATCTAATATCTTTAATTCATTGAAGCTTGCTCCTGACTGGGACCTATCAGTTCTCCCAGAAGCCAACACTCCCCAATGCGCAATTCCTTCAATATTGTCGTTCGATGAATGTGGTCGGGCAGTGCCTTTAATTTGGGGCAAACAACAATTGTCAAGGAAGAAAGACGGGGCATGATGTTGATGAAGGTGTTTCCCGTTCTTGTAATCCCATAATCCCACTCCTCCAATTGCATCAATCCCTGAATTGAAAGTGATTTCAATATGGGGAAGGCAATAATAACTGATGAAAATGACGATGAGTCATGATGATCACTTTCTATTCCCAAAAATTCATCACCCACTCTTTTCACACCCACCATGAGCGATAGGTCGAGTTTTTCAAGGGACGACAATTTTCCCAAAGGAGGCAGCTTCTCGAAATTTTTGCAGTCATAGAAAACTAAACTCCTTAGATTGGTTAATGACATCATCCAGTTAGGGAAAACAGTGTTGCCTCCGTAGAACGATATCACTAATTCTTTTAAATCCAGAGGTGGTTGCAGGGCTTCAAGAAGAAGTTGATCGTCCTCGTTCTTCCCCCTTTCTCCTTCTTCTTCTTCTTCTTTCTTATCAATCCCAATTTAACCATTCCGGAAATTAAAGCAATAAATTGAACCGGCTGACCTTGAAAAGCCGATTGTGTTGGGTGGAGAGAGAGCAACGCACTGAAATTACTTTGTTGAGAGAGCAACGCCCGCTGATTTGGGCGAGAGAGAGGCCGCCAGAAACACCAAATCCAGCCGAGAGAGTGAGGGAGACTAAGGGAGCAGAGACAAAACGGAGAAAGGAGCTGCGTGGTGCGTGACGGAGAATGGAGAACGGAGCGATGAGTTTGGAGACGCCTGATCAGATTGACGGGAGAGAGAGAAGCTCCGTTATTTTGCTGGATTTGGTGAGGGGAGAAGGGAGTTTGCGTGCGTGTGTGTTGTTTGGTGCACGTACGAAGAGGCTTTTAAAGCGTTTTGTGCACACTTTTGTGTGAATATCGAAAGTTCGGAACTGCCTTTAAAAACCCTATCTCCTCTTTGTTGTTTACGCTGCGTGTCCTTCCTCGTAATGGCGGCAGCAGAACCAATGCTAGTTAGGTCCTGGTCCGATCTTCCCACGCGACTCCTATCCGAAATCTTCCAAAAGCTCACTGACTGCGTTGATATCTCGCACTGTGCAGCCGTCTGTCTCTCTTGGCAATCTCTCCTCAGAACTCTATACCGTCAACTTGTATGTCTTCAATCTCCTTTCCTATTGCTCTCATCATCATACCACTACTCTTCTTGCACTCTCTTCAACGCCCAAACAAAAAAACTTCACCAAATATTTCTTCCGCAATTAAAAGAAAGCTGGTGTTCGAGTTCACACGACGGTTGGTTGCTAATAATTCCTTTCAAGAGGGAAAAAAATCTGTGCCTTTTGAATCCTTTCACGAGAGATCAAATAGAGTTGCCGCCACATTTGGTAGAATCTTCATCCGGAAAAGCTAAGGACTTGAGAGTGGTCACATCAACCAGTCCTTTGGATCCCGAATGCGTGGTCCTTGCCATTGACGAGCAAAAGTTGTACAGCTGCAGACCAGGAGACAAATCTTGGACCAAGGTGGTGACCAATTATAAAGGCGTCTGCAATCACAGTTGGGGTGATACGGTTTGCTATAAGGGTGAACTTTATGCCGAATATGGGTGTCGAATTTTTCATATAAAAGTAAATGGTTCTGGGGGCGTCGTCGAAGCTGTAGCTTTGCACGTACCTTATGTTGTGTACGACTTCAATAGTTATTTAGTGGAGTTGAAGGGCGAATTGGTACTTGTTCAAATAACAATTGAAAATCGGTTCCGAAAAGACTATAGTATATCTGGCGTACGTGTTTACAGGTTGGACTGGCACCGGAAGCAATGGATTAAGGTGAAAAATATTGGCTCTAATAATATTGCATTGTTATTGGGAAAAAATGGTTCCACGTCGCTTTGTGTTACGGATTCTACAGGATTTTTGAAAGCAAACTGCATTTATTTCATTACCATCCATCAAGAGATGGTTGTCTACGACTTGGATACGGGTCGTCATGAGATTCTTCATCAATTTTCATCGACTTGGACATCTACTCCACCGAATTGGCTCAGAGTTGAATCGGCAGAGACGTACGTCATCAAAACTTACTTTTCTTAATTTCAGTACTGCATATTATGTCCGCTTCTTTTTTTTTTTTTAATTTATGACAAAATATATTTACAATACGTATTTTTAAATTATGCATTAATTAATACTGAGATACTGATTCGATGTTGGATTGGCCTTAAAACGTTTTGCTATGCCTTGTGCAGCATGGCTTCAGAGCATGATCAAATTGATCGTGTTGCTCCGTGGCCAATTATTGAGGAGCACTTCGTTAAGGTACTGTACAAGATAGCAAAGAATGGGCTGCTAACATCAACTTGGGAAGAAATGGCATGGGATACCGTCAGCGATAATATGTTTGAGGAATTTGGTAAGAGATGCACAATTTCTGAGTTGAAGTCCAAATATGATTACTTGTGTAGGTTACATCATGAATTTTCAAAACTTTTGGCACATACGGGTATGGTTTGGGATCCAAAGACCAACAAAGTTCGGGCCGATGAAGATATTTGGGAATCTTATATCAAGGTATGTATATACATATATATATATTAATTACCGTTGATGCAAATGTAATCATGGTGATGGTTTTCTTTTTTTTTTTTTTGCCCCCTAATTCATCTTTCTGGGGTACAAATGAGAACAACCCGGAACTTCTTCAGGGCTGCAGGGGTTTCTTTCTCTGCTCACTGTTGGGTCGCTTTGGCCTATAAATTATGCTGAACTCAGAAGTTTATCTTTCTCCTTTAATTTCTTTTTCGAATTTTTTGTATTATAGGACCGGAACTTCAATGTCATAATGGACCAGCACATGATTTCTTTTATAATTTAATTAACAAGAATTTCTAGTACCCATCACGTGATTTTTAACTAGTTACTAATTTAATTAAGTAAGTATTGTTTGACAAGAATTTCTAGTTTCTTACACTTTTTTATTTTCAGTTTTTTTCGCTTAATTAACCCATTATATAACTCTTTCACCTAATTAATTAATTTAGTTAATTACTTTTAATTTTCAATAGAATTTCTAGTTCCGTTCCCGGTCACGTACAAATGGGAGAGTGTGCATTGAGCTAATATTTTATTTATTTATTTATTTTGGACAATTTTTGATGCACCACTCTTTTTTATTGTGACATAAGATATAAATTTTCTATTCTAATTGTGCATCTAATATTACTCTACACTATATATACACTCGTAAGTCCTAACTACACTCACACCTCAGGTACAAACCGTTTCCAGTCAAAACCCAATAGTCAGTGCAGCATTTTTCTTGTTAAATACTTCATCATGTTGTCTGTCCATTACCTGTATTTACTCTTTCAAAATGATATAAAAGTGATTGTCAAAAACAAAAATAGTCTTAACCTGTTTGTTCGGGTTGGTTGAGATAATTTTTTCTCCTTTTTTTTTGTGTGGAATAATGTTTTAATTGTTCAAATCTTGATATGGCATTGTTGTCTATTTATATATGGCATTTTTTCCCCCTAATTCATCTTCTTTTCTTTCTTTCAAATGTACAGAAAAACCCTTTTGGTAAGCGATTTAAGAGTAAGGGATTCGAGTATTTTCATCTGTTTGATGAAATTATTGCCCACACTCAATCCTCCCAATCCTATAAAACAAAGATTGAGTTGAAAATCCGAGGAGTTTCAGATGCGGCAGACGTGTACTTTGATATTAAAGGTGGTGAAGAAAGCATTTTTGATAACAAGCGACATTGCTCTCTAAACAACCTAAAAGATATCCTTGCCCAACAAGCAAAGCAAAGACAGTTCGACCATGAACGTTCGATTGATTCAACTAGTAAAACATCCTCTGTACCAAATGAAGAATTTAGAAAACAAGAACATCATGCTTTTGCTTTTGAAGATGCATCCATCGAAGAGTGCATTGAGATTTTGGAGGCTATGGACGATTTGGATGACGATGTCTACATTAAAGGTTGTGAGAAACTTGTTAGTGTAGATTGGAGGAGAATGTTTGTTGCGATATCGGATGCAACCAAGAGAGCGTGGCTTTATAGTCTAACTAGGAAATAAAACCGCGCTTCACGCGGCTTTAAAAAATGAATTTATTATTATCATTTTTTCTTCATTTTTCTTCATTTACACTCGATAAAACTGATAAAAAAAATGACTTGGTCTTTTTATTTTTTTCAAATGAGGCAGCCTTATAAAACTAATGTTATTTATGAAAGTTAACTATTTTTTTATTAACGTTAAAAATATATATTAACGTGTCTAATCTAAGTGTATAAACTTTATACCTTTTGTAGTTATTGATAAGTTCCAAATTAAATTTTATAATTGAGGATCCTTAGCAATGCGTTGAATCATAAAAGAAATAATAAAATACAAGTAAAGACTTTTGTAAGTTACTTAGGATTTTTTATAGCTGAGCAAGTGAGCAGTTGTTTATATCAAGCTTGCAGCTATGGCAAGTTCCAATGGGGATCAGCAACACTTGGTGCCAAAATGTTCTTTATCTGTATATAAACAATGTTTCCACGGATTAGAAGAATGAAGGGAGAAACATTTATGTAAAAAGAAATGTTTCTTGACTTACTACGTTCTTTGGCGATTAAATCCTCCGTAACAGCTTGGAAAACTCAACCAGACTACCATTTACTGTCTTGATAGTTCCTTTGATTTATTCATTTGTCTACTGAATAAGTAAAACACATAATGAAAATCATTATTATAGGGGTGAAGTAAGAGCTTGCAATGTATAATTTAAATTTTAAAATATAATCTAAAAATGTGATACCTTGATTTTGTGAGCTGATGTGTGAATATTTTGAAATACTTCTTTATAGATAATGTTTTTTATGAAGGTTTGATCTTCTCCCTCTTGATCGGCATTTAGTATAGTCAATCATTCTCTTGTTGTAACTCGAGACACGACATATAATTGACCATGTGTGAATACTTGCTTGTGAGATACAAGCCAACATGCTTAAGAGATTGTCCTTGGCTTTTGTTGATCGTCATGGCAAAACATGGTGCCAACAGAATTTGTCGTCTGTTAAGCTTGAATGGCCATCTTGATTCATTAGGAGACATAATAATTCTTGGAATTGTAACATTTTGTCCAATATTTGTTCTAGAAATGATGTCACCTCTAATGGACCATTTACCAAGACGAGTGACAATCAATCTTGTGCCGTTGCATAAGCCTTCTATTTGATTTAGATTTCTGAGAAGCATTACTGGAGCACCTTCTTTAAATTGTATATCATGATTAAGGATGCCATTGAATTTCAGACTATTTAAAAATTCAATTGGATACAAAACATCTTCATCATTTGTGTTTGCGCTTGCTTTGCATATACTGTCTGAGCTAAAATAGGTTCTCCCTTGACCAAGTAATATATTCATAATCATCTCGTTCAATTCATGCACCATTTCATTTTTTGGCGTTAATATTGCTCTTTCTTTCAAATATGCTGGATTATTGTAATTATGCAGAATTGATGGGTAAATAGCATCGACTATCGATTTCATTGGATTTTTTTACGGTTTCTTACAAATATCATAAGGTAGTTTAGCTAAATCTCTATCAATGTCATCATATAATGAACCATCTCCAATCTGCAACAACCATTTGTCAAAAGAAGCTATTTTAGCAGCCTTAGAGCCACTAACGCTTTTATTATAGAGCCTCATATTTTGTTTGAGCTCATAAATTTTGAAAAATGGCCATAAGTAGGATGAGTTGAGTGAAGCGTCAACAATGTCTGCTCTTGTCCCCTTTGGCACAACAGGCAATATTTGACTGAAATCACCACCACATACTATTGTAAGTGCTCCAAAAGGTTTGATAGAACTATTTTCATACCTTGTTCTTAGAATATCTCTTAAGGTCTTATCCAAAGCTTCAAGGTAGAACTTATGTGCCATAGGCGCTTCATCCCAAATGATCAAAAAAGTTTTCATAAGAAGTCCAGCTAATAAGGTGCCTTGTCGGATTTCACAAGTGGACTCTGCTGTCACATTCAAAGGAATATGAAATCGCGAATGAGCTGTTCTACCATTAGGCAATAACAAAGCTGCTATACCTGAAGTTGCAACAGGCAAAACTATTTTGAAATGTGATCTGAGCTTTGCAATAATTGTATTCCACAAAAATGTTTTACCAGTACCACCGTGTCCATTGATAAAAAATAAACGCCCTTCTTCATTCTCAACAGAATGTATTATTTCTTAATAGGCTGATTTTTTGCAAGCATTTAGAGCAACAAACAATTTCTCATGTAACTTCTTTAATTGATCACGATCATAATCAAGCTCTTCATTAATCAATCGGTTACCTGAATCTCTTATCAAAGAAGAATTAGGAAGTGGCATTCCATCTATGTCTCTCAAATTTTTTCCCATTTTCAACATGATAGCTTCAATCTCCAACAATGTATATGCTTCAACTTGTTGCTCGGTTAACTGAAGATCTTCTAATCTGAATCTTTTCCTTTGCAATGAAGTTATGTCTTCTAATAAAGTAATATAAGTAGATTTCCAAAGTTGGGATGCATCATAAACCTGACAATGAATGAGTATCGTGACAAAAAGATGTCTCAATTCATTTCGAGTCGCCCATATTGCAGCTTCAGTCAAGCAGTCAATCCATTCTTTATCATTGTCTAATAATCCCAAGGCATAGCACGCAGCTTTAAAAGTTGGATATATCACTCCATTTACCGTTCTAATACTTTCGAATGAAGTGCTTCCTTTTACAAAATTGAGCAACATTCTCATATAAAATCGTTCTCCACTTGATGGATGTGCAAAGTAAATTCTTCCGATTGCTAGGCCATTTTTTCTCCTAGTCCAAGTTTTGTCTTTTGAATTCCAAACCCAACATGTAGGGAAATTAGAATAAGTTAACTCTCGTGCATCATCATAATTCTTATTTGCCTCTAACCATTCTGTGAACTTTGTTTTTTCTATTCCAGGTATGGTAAGCACATTTTCTAAGCACTTGGATTCTTTGAATATTACTGTATGCTCTCCTGGTAAATGGAACGGTAATCTTTCAACAGCTGGCTTTCTATAATGTATGTCAAATTGGAAGATTCGCCAGCAAGCTTCGGTTGCTGATATATATCTGCAGTCCAAATATGTTTTGATCTTGTCCATTTCTTGGATAGTGTCAATAGATTCTATTGTTGCAGTTGTTCTATCAGACCCTTTATGGACATACTTGAAAAGATATTTAACTGATCTCGAGTAATTACAAATCTCAACATTAATATGTGCATCAAATTTGACAATTAAATTCCTATTATAAGGGACCACATATCGATTATCCAAGAAGACACCTTTCTTTTCGACATGAATACTTGTATTTCTCCTTTTATAGATTGGAAAGCCATCTGTATCCATTGTTGTCTGATCATTGAATTTTTTTGGAAAATGTTTTGTGCATTTGTCTTGCATCATACATGGAGAGTGAGAATTGTGTTTTCCACACGGTCCATGAATAATAAATTTGTTAACTGCATTATAACCATCAGGATCAACATTCAAGTCAGGAATTTCTGCACTTATTATTTTATCAATATGGTCTGCAGAAGGATTTTTCATTGTGGGATGAAAAAAAAACAGTATGTGTGCATGGGGCAAGCCTCTTTTTTGAAAGTCAATTGTATATAGACCTGCCACAAAATGGAGTAGAATTTAAAAGTTAGAAATATCGACTTCAATTGTGAAATTATTGTTCTTCCCTGCACTTTTCAATAACAAATGAGTTGAAACTGTTATAGATACGAATTTGAAGTGAACTTACATGCAATTATTTTTCCAAATGGTTGATCTTTTTTCAGATCTTGCATTAGTTGGAATAATTTTATCTCGAAAACTCTGCATATGATATCAACTCGATTGTCATCATCCTTTTGTCCAATTAATCGGAGCATGTTATTTATTTCTGGCCACTTTGGGTTGCAAGTGAAAGTAAGAAATAAATCAGGATATCCTGCCCATTTACAAATTGCCATAGTATCTTGATAATTTTGTATTCTATATCGTGGTCCCCCAGTGTGTGATGAAGGTAGAATAATCGATTTTCCCACTTTCGAACAATTAGAATCACCTCGATGAATAGCATCCATCAAGCCAGAGAAAAGGTCTGATCTAAGTTTTTGTTGATTATTCCGAATCCAACAAAATCTTTCTTCTTCAATTGCCATGTAACAATCAACTATGTATTGTTGGAATAGTCTACCAGCTTGAAGTAGAGTGTGTCCCTCATTCAATCTTTGTTGCAACCTAAAGCAATAGTATTGCCTCATTGTCAGCTTTTGCCTCTTTAAAGAGCTATCAGTTACGTCTCTTAAAGATATGTCAGGTCTATATCCATCTTCGCCATAAAGATATATTAACGGGTATGTCATGGGCATGAAACTTGGATGCAAATCTGTGATTCTCTAAAGTCCCTTTGTGCGATGCTCTATAATAACATCGCGTTGAAAGTTCGCTTCACTGAAATCACCAACTATTAAGCCTCAGAACTCAAATCAAGGCATATTGTATCGACAGCCATCTGTTGTCCTACTTTTAAGGAGTCGTAAACGGAATGTAGATTCTGGTTGTGCTTTATATCTGTCCCTCGCCATTCTAAAAGATTTGACCAAATTATTATGTTGGTCCAACATTTTAGATAGTTCATAAACAATTTCGTGATCAATTTTTGTCTTCATTCTATGTTTTAATAGAGTGTTCATTCTGTTGTCTGTCTCATTTTCAGTATCATAGATATAGAGTTGAGCAAACTGTGGTTTTTTCCCAACTTCTGGCAACAAAGAACCAATGTGATGATAATTCTGACCGCTCATCCTGAAAACATAGGGACCCTTTGATCGATTGATTGATGCATCAACTCGACCTCCCATAGATGTGAAAGCAAACATGGAGTTATATGCCCTGATATTTTTTCGAAATTTGGAACCCTTTTGTCCAAAATCTACCCCGAGAAGATATTTGAGTAAAGGAGGTGTTTTTTTCATTAATGGAATCTGTACACGTCCTTCCACACAACATAATGTGAATTTAGGATGTGAGACCCTTTTGGTTTTCTTGTTCCGTTCCTCGTACCATAAAATGGCACCACAATATTGACATGTGTATGTAGGGGGTCCAAAATTCCAAGGAGTTGTGTAATGAACTGTCAAATTCAACAAATAATAATATTGTAACAAAGTATCTTATTTCGTTTAAGTAAATATGGTAAGAAAATTTTTTTACTAAATACATTAATATTTTCATTGTACATGAAGTTTCATATAAATATGTACCATTATTTGAGGTTGCACCATCCAATGGAAAGCTTGTGGACTTATCTATATTCTCATCAAAAGCGAGACGCACTTTTTTTAGTTGTCCATGTTCAACTGCATATTTTTTAAGTTCCAAAAGCAATAAATAAGTTATTAGTTTCAAGTATTACAAGTATGACGAATAACTAATAAAGCTCGATAAATATAAATATATACGTACCTGTGTGAAGAAGGCGCTTTCCTCTATTTGTTTGACTCTTTGGATTTATATGTGATTGTGTTCTATTACTATCATATCCAGCTTTACCATGAGATTGGAAGAAATTCCCAACTGAAATATGTTGGAAATATATATATTTGTTAATATATATTAACATAAATAATTTAAATTATATAGGGATAATTTTTTTAATTTGTATAGTAGGATTAAAAATAATATTTTCAAGAATCACATACCGTTTGACTGAAGCAATTTATTGCCACTTGTAATGTCGTCCAACTTCATAAATTTTGTGTAAAAGTTCACAATTTGTAGCATCAAAATGATTCTCCTTTCTAAATCATGTTTGTATCTATTATGAATAATCATAATTTTCCGCTTAAATCTTGCATGCTTGAATATGGCCTTCTGCACGACAACATATCCATTGTTTATTGTGTCACACTGGAAATTTGATGCATATTTCCTAAGCTTTAATTTCAGAATCCTTTCATGTCGAGCTAAAGATGAAAGTTGATGCCACAAAAGACAAACTTCTGGCGGAATATTCTTTGAGTCACGGAAATCATTGATAGTTGCAGAAATCAATTCCATTTACTCCGTTGAACAATAAAGTGAATTCAATATCACAAAATATTCTAAAATTAACAAAATTTTTTATTACAAATCATAAAAAGAGAAACCGAAAATATAAAATATTTTTTCAAAAGAGAGTAAAAACAAATTATAAAAAAATTTTATTTCAATTATTGAAATAAGAATTGCAATGAATTTTTTGAACGAAAACCTACCATATGTTTGAAAGAACAAAAAACAATCACTAAAAAAAATGGTATTTAATTTAAACAATTCAATTTAATTTTAAACTCATGCAAGTGTTACATTGGCATTAACTTATGTTGTACTTATAGCCACGAACAAAGGCTTTCAAATTACTTCTTTATTAGTTATTATTGTTTGAATTTGGTGGGTACATTATGAGCTTTTACAATTGTGATATTATCAAATCAATCTGTGCAAAATAATTACAAATGTAATTTTTTTGTTATCTTCAAACCGATAAATAATTATGAATTGTTTCCATAATTGTGTATTTTAAAATAACGTTAACACATTTTTTCAGAACAAACTTCTAAGTTTGATTGATCTTAGGTCTAATTACGATACCCTAAATTAATATAGAAAGTCAACCAAAATCCATTTAATAATTCTAATGTAAATTTAAAGGCAATTAATTTAGAGTAAATAGGAACTAAAATAAAACTTGAACAAAATCCAAATTTATGTATAATATTAAGGTAGCCACATTGCATTTGAAAATGTCAATTAGTGGGATCTAAATAAAATAATCACCTTGGAATTTTTTAATCGTTGTAGGAGTTAATATTACAATACACAGACTGTCATATTTCTTGTACAAGTTTGGATCAAACATTTCTCCCAACTTTTTCCATAAAGTAATCTTTGATGTCACCGAGCTATCCATAAAAATTATCGCAAATGAAAAATGTAAAAAAAAAAAAACTCATTATAAGGATATTATATTATCATTAAAATTGAAAGTTTCGAATTACGTTATTATACAATTAGTTACCTTTTTTATTCCAAATCATCAATATTATTATTCCCTATTTCAATATGAATATTATCTCTTGACTTTTTTATTTGTGTTTATGAAGAGGTGGGGCGTGAGGAAAGGAAAAAAAATGTTTTTCTTAAGAATTAAAACAAATAATTAGGCAATAATTTAAGGAATTGAGGTTGTTCATTCTACATTCCATTTGGATTTAGAGTGATTTTCATTAATTTTTTCTTTTACATTAATTATGCTAACTACCAAGTACTATTGTTTATTCTACTGCATCTGTGAAAAGATGCTTGGGCTGTCTAGAACATATTTTTTAATTAATTTTTCCTGTGAATACATTGAATAATCTCTAAGGGCTATATGCTTTTTCATTTTACTTTAACGGTTTTTCTTCAACAAATATTAGATGTAATCAATGAAAAAGAAATTTAAAAATTAGGTAATAACTAATAAAATTTGTCAAACTGTCGATCAATTCTTATGATAAAAACAATAACTAAAAAATATATAGTTATAGTTTTCTTAATTATATTCGACTTATGAATCTGTTAAAATTTATATATATATTTTTTCCAACTTCCCCTTTTCGTGAACTGTAAAAATGGTATGTTTTTTTGCTCCTTTTATCTCTCTCTTTTTTCACTCCCAAAGCGTTAATAGTTATTAATTATTATTTTTTGTTTGCATAAGAATTAATAATATTACATACATGTATTGTGAAATAATTGCTTGTTCATAATTATTTTTTACATTTTTGTTAGGAGTCAATAGTCAAATTAATGATATTAAATTAAGACATTTCGAAGTTTGTTATTTTGTGCTTATAAGATTTCCTAGAAATGCTTGCAAATGGAAGGCATTAGTTTTTTTTTGTTTACTTTATCGAATTTCATAAAATGTAATTCAAACCAAAAATTTGAAGGTTAGAAAAGTAGTTGGATAGTTTCAAAAAATTATTATTTTATCATTTAAAAGATATGTACTACACCAATTAGGACTAAATATTAGAATCATTAGCATTGTTCGAATCACACAGACAAAATCTATCACTCTAATAGTCAAGTACATTGTACAATGCAATCAAGAACAACTTAAGCATTTTGTTAAACCTTTTGTATGTGTTTATTTCCACAAAAACACTAAATATCCAGATAGACACCGAATCCTCCGAGTCAAATATGGTTAGTTCATGTTCAGAAAGGACCCGCCTCCTGTAATTGTACCTCCTGCATGAAAATTATATATCAATTAAATAAAACTACACCAGAGATTAATTGGTCAATAAATATAAACACGAGCTAAAACATGTATCTACTAATAATTCTTAAACAGGTCTAAGCTTTCAAAGCATGCATTGAAAAATTAAAGTGACAATCTTCAATACCTCCACATGTAAATGGCATAAATTAGACAACCAAGGATTATTCAAAGATTTTTCTTTCTTACCTTATGCCTTTTCACAAACAAGTAGATAGCAGCAATTGTAAAGATAAGTGAGCAGTAATCTATTAAAATAAGGTAATCCAGTGTTAATGAAAATAAGTTTACTTGATTTCAAATAGAACACATTAACAAATTGACATCAAATTAAATTAATCTAGAGAAATTGAGACACTAAAATTTGATTACGTACACATGATTTTCAAATAATAAATCCACACATTGTTTTATTCTTCAAATATCTTTAAACACAGGAGCCAACACTTTCACTCTTATATATTACTGTCATAGCAACTTGAACTTGGTAATCAGCTTTTTAATTGATTTGCAGTAGCTCACAATTAATTAAGCTTGATCATCAGTAGCTAGCACTGATCATAAAAATATTTGTTTACTTTACAATCTAAAGTTACACTCCATACTCTATATATGTGAATTATATATTTGCATCATCAACATTAACATTATAAAATAATCTATGCAATAAGATGATCTTAGAGTACTTTATTTTTATCACAAAATATATTAAAATTATATTAGGCGGAGAATATATCTAACATTTTCCAAACACTAATATATAATAGCTTCTAAAATATTATGAAACATCTATACTAAAATATCAAAAATAAATTATATATAGCCTAATTAGAATCAATAATCAAACTTCAAACATGCCATACTCTAAAGAGATTAAGGCATGATAGTCTGTGTGTTTGACATATTCAACCAAATGTTTGATGAGAATCTGTGATTGTTAACAGCCAACAATTGTTTACCAACTCAACTCAACTCAGCAAAACCACAACCAATTACATTTACGAACTCAACTCCTTGCTTCCCCAATTTCCAACATTCTCTTCACATTTACAAATGGTAGGTCGTCCTATAAATCCCATTCAAGAATGAATAATTTTTTTTCAGTTCCTAATAAGTGAAGTTTCTTCCACTTTTACAGGAATTTCGACAGCATCTCCCCATAGTTCTCCAAGTACACGACCTAGATTTATGCATTCATCTAGTATGTACCCAGAGAACATAAGGAGTAACTATCGAAATTTCCTTTTACGTGAAATAAAACTTCGCCTACTTAGAACTAAAAAAAAATTATGCATTCCCAAATTGTCCAAGTCGGGACAATTCAAGAATTATTAATAGACATATGATCCTCTTGTCATCCTAAGATGACACTGATCAAACATATGTCTACTAACAATTCTTAAACAGGTCTAAGCTTTCAAAGCATGTATTGAAAAAACATAAATCAATATATGTATATATAAAGGGAGAGAGTTGAGTTTATTAACATTACCTGTGTTTAACGAAGAAAATATGAAGAAGAAGATGTAGTTTGGGCAAAAATCAGGGGGTTTTGATTTTCATTATTGATCAATTGAAATAGTAGAGTAGTGGACCTTCTCAGCTAGTTCCATGGATGTTAATAAATCTAAAATTTGTTAGCACTTAACATTTGCTAAAGAAACCGTCTTAAGTTTCAATTCTTTAAATTAATGTTAATTAGATTTGACATTGAAGAATAATTATTCACTAAGGCTTATCATATTTTGAAAAAAAAAGTTGCATAATTAAATATAGGATTGTGGCATTAAAATTAGGCCTTAGTAGTGGCATTAGTGAGGGAATGTGAAGAATTGAAACTTAATTAGTTGATGTATTTTAAGCCACTAAAGTTTAATTGTTAGCTTAATAAAATAAATGAATGTTTCAAGAGTTATAATTAATTATTGTTGATGGTTACATATTGTTGAATTTAAATAGAAAGAGGAAGAGACATATAATTTTTTGTGAACTAATAATTATTTTCTATTTTTAATATTTTGTAATGTAATTATTTTTTAATCTCAACCAATATATTAAATAATAGAGAATATAAAAAGATGAGAAAAAATGATGTCACAAATCTTAAATACTTAATGTTTATAGAGTTTGGAAAAGCCAAAAGACACTAAACAAAATGTTGCATAATTAAATATGGGATTATGGCATTAAAATTAGGCCCTAGTGGTATTGTTGAGGGAAGATGAAGGAACCTTGCTTTCTATATTAATTAATTGATGTATTTTAAGGCACTAAAGTTTAGTTGTTGGCATAATAAAATAAGTGAATGTTTCAAGACTTATAATTAATTATTATTAATGGTTACATATTGTTGAATTTAAATAGAAAGAGGAAGAGACATGTAATCTTTTGTAATCTAATAATTATTTTCTATTTTTAATATTTTATAATGTAATTATTTTTTAATCTCAACCAATATATTAGATAATAGAGAATATAAGAAAATGAGAAATAGTGATAGCACATCACCTCTTGTAGTCAAGGCTTATAATTAATTATTATTATTATTAGTTACATATTGTTGAATTTAAATAGAAAGAGGAAGAAACATAGATAACAACATGAGTGCTATAATAGTATTGATTTCTCAACCAAATATTCTGTCTTTTACCCGACTTTCATTTTTCTATCGACGGTAGCTAACTCTTATTTTCTAATTATTTCTTTTATCTAGGTTTAAATTTTATTTGGTATGAAAATGATGTGTTTTATAGCAATTTGCATCTTTCTCATCTTCTAGACTATCATTAGTTGATAATGTTGTTGTTACCTCATGCTCTCGTGAGTCTAAACATTTTTTTATTAATTGAAAATGATATAATGATTAATTAATTGTTAATAATTAAACCAATTTAATATTAATGTTGCTGTAACTTCAAGCTCTTCTAAACGTGTTTTTTAATTAATTGAAAATGATATAGTGATTAATTAATTGTTAATAATAAAACCAATTTAATACGACGTCTCCCCATTTCTTTCTTTACTTCTTTTAAACCTCAATCATTGTAAAAACCTTTAATGGGTTGCAATTAAACACTTAATAAATCTTAAATTTATTGTTAGCACTTAATATTTGCTAAAGGAACCGTTGTAAGTTTCAATTCTTTAAATTAATGTTAATTAGATTTAAGACTGAAAATTAATTATTCACTAAGGCTTATCTATATATAAAGAAGTAGATACAAAATGTTGTATCATTAAATATGGGATTATGATGTTAAAATTAGGCCTTGATAGTGGCATTGTTGAAGGAAGATGAAAAAACATTCATTCATATATTAATTAAATTATATGTTATGACGTGAAAAATAAATAGTCCATTTTTGTAGTTTTATATTTTGTGAAGATTTGAAACAATGTGCTTTCTTTTCAGAGTGATAATAATGGGATCCATTGCTTTTTCTTTTTAATGTTTTATAAACATATATTGTCTATTTGCATCAAATAAGTCTCAATCTCTTTTACAATCACTAATAAAACACCTTTCAATTATTAAACTATAAATATGTGTCATTCAAAATCCAATTTTGTTGAATCTAGATTAAGTGTTAATCCTTTTTATATTTATTTTTTGATATGTGTATATTTATAATAATATATGACTAAAATTTAGTTGTATCTATATTGTTATTTATCAAAACTATTAATCAAATGACAAACCTTCATAAAATTTAACACAAAAATTAGATCGGCATTGAATCTTTATTCAATCTCGGTTAGGAACCTACTTGATATAAATTGACAAACAATATCCTTAGTTGACAAAATAAGAAATATAGGGACATCGATATTATTATTATCCAGATTTCCTTTTAGCTCTTTTTTAATGCTATTTTTAGATTTTATACGTTATCATCTTTTCCTTCACTCTTTTTATTCTTGAATGCAGCAGTTGTCAAAAACCAACTGCTCAAAAGGGCTTTCTTTATGTTTGAATTTTCAAAGTTCCCGCTTATTTTATTTATTATTGGAGGACAAAAATGTTTTCTTAGGCAACTCAAATGTAAACTATGTAAAAAATTCCTCCCAAATTTATTTTGGGTAAGTTTGGAATTTGAGGCCAGCAATATGTTGGACGTTAATAAATTAGAAATATAACACAAAAAAATAAGTTCTTCCAATCATTCAAAACAAATACATAGATAAACAAAAAAATAAGTCATATCATATCACACTTAAATATTAGCACTCTAAAAAGAAAAAGGTCAAAAGACTAACATACGTGTAGAAAAATGACCAATAACAACACTAAACATGTTTTTTGTATTGATTACTTCCACCATCACTAACTTCATCATCATCAATAATTTGGTTTTTTCTCTTTCTATTCTTAACAGCATTAGTAACATGAAAATCTCCCCAGAATCTTCCAAATTATTCGATAAGATATCATGAGGATCCTGTAATTTTTCAATCAGGAAAATTATAATCATGAGTAAACTGAACATGATAATTGTAATAATAAAGGAAAACAACTGGGACATAAGAGTAAATAAAATTACCATTTCTTGAGAATGTCCTTCCTTCCTTTCATATATTTCCACATTTTCATAATCTGTATTATTTTTTTCCTACAAAAAATAACAGTTAAATAGTTTTTTAACATTACATATATTGCCTACAAATTGAACCTAGCATAGGTAAATAGTACCTTTTTGTCTTTCTTCAATTCTTTTTCTAGTTCTAGTTTCTCATCAGGGGTGAAAAGCTTTGACACAGTAAAATTCTCAAGTCCTTTCAAATTGTAATCATTCAATTTCAGTTTGTAAACAAAATCTTTTCCACAAAGGCTTTGAATTTCTGCAGGGACATCCCTACCATATAAAGGTAGTCTATTAAACAACTTATAGGCTGATGTAGCAAGTAACTTCTCAGCTACATGATTAAATAAGACAAAAGTTGTCTCCACAATTTTATCCATGACTTTTATATGTATTTTGTACCTACATTAGAATAATGAAATATAGTGAAAAATTAACAACATAATAAGTAATTTTAAAAAATTTATATTATTTTTCTTACATCACAAGAGGATAGTCACATTCCTTTTTGCAAGTGCCACACATATAAATACCATTTGTAGGTATGACCTTTTTTATGCATGTTTTGCACGAAACATAGTACCATCTAAATGAGTTGTCTATTTCTCTAATCTTGCCTCGCACAGTAACAATATATTCCTACAATTAAACAATAAGCATTTACAAAAAATAATATGGACATTCCAACATTTAGGAACAAATAACACAAATGGATGAAAATGGAAAAAAAAATAGAAAACCACCTTCACTTGAGAACTCCAATCAGCCTCTAACAGTTCTTTAATGCTCATCCTGTTGAGGAACATCTCTTCCTCAAGTAATCTTATTCACATTTGAACTTTCAATAACTTGCACAACGTTGGAGATGGTAGAAAATCTTTCAACTAATGATGCTACATAATCTATTTGAAGATTTGTATAGATTTTGCTTGCACTTGTGGAAGAGAAACTAACCTCACCTCTTTAGAGTAAATGTAAACTAAAACGAAACTTGAACAAATAAAATAAAATAAAATAATCACCTTGGAATTTTTTAATGGTTGTAGAAGTTACTATCACAATATAGGGACCTTCGTCTTTTTTGTGCAAACTTGGATCAAACATCTCCCCTAACTTTCCCCATAAAGTAATCTTTGTTGTTACCGAGCTATCTATAAAAATTAACAAAGGTTAATAATGTAAAGAGATATAATAACTAAAAAATATATAGTCATAGTTTTCTTTATTATATTCAACTTACTAATCCGTTAGAACTTTTATATCTCTTTTTTTCCAACCAGCTCCAACGATCTCAATATCACCCACACCACATAAACTTCCAACAATATCTGTAATAATATAGAAAAATAACATAAACATGTTAAAATATAAGGATCAATAACTTATAATATATACTTAAAGATTAACAAACATTAATAATTAAAAAAAATACCTGAGAGGATTGTGTTATCGTTCACACGTAAATCAATCAAATTCGGAGATACAAATTGGAATCCATTGATCGGAATCTTAACAGTTCCTTCTTCTAACCTCTTAAGAGAAGTTATAACCAAGAAAATAATCTTATACTGATTTGAAAGTGGCCTATACTCGCCTGTAGTTGAAACGACTTTCAAATTCTTGATACTGTACAAAGAACCTTCACTCAACATATGCTTAAACCTTGTCACTAAATTTTTCCTGATTGTTGCATGCATTAGATTTTCCTACAAAAAAAAAAAAAAAAACACATGCTACATTAAGTGTAAAACAATTAGGAAAAAATTAGAGAAAAAAAATGAGAGAATGAATTTTCTATACAACCTTTTCATCAATAAAAATCATGTCCACACTAATCAATTCTCCATTCTTCTTAGTATTAGTAGACTCCCACATCCTACAAAGCCTAACCCTTATCATCCAACTATCTTTATCATTGTTCAACTCATGAAGAAAAGATTACTCCATGAAGCACACAATACTAAAATTCAAATAGATCAAACAATAAAAATACAAGAATTTTTCTAAAGAGGATGTTGGTTAAATAACCAAAAAATCCCCAAACATAACAAATCTTAAATATTTAGTGTTTAGAGAGTTTGAAGAAGCCAAAAGGCACTAAAGAAAAGATTACATAATTAAATATTAGATTATGATATTAAAATTAGGGTCTAGTGGCATTGTTGAAGGAAGATGAAAGAACCTCTCTTTCTATGTTAATTAGTTAATGTATTTTACGCTACTAAAATTTAATTGCTTGTATAATAAAATAAATGAAAGCCAAGACTCATCATTAATTATTATTAGTGTTTACATATTATTGGACTTAAATAAAAATATTCTCTATTCTTCTTAGTATTAGTAGACTCCTATATCCTACAAAATCTAACCCTTATCATGTAACTATCTTTATTATTATTCAACTCATGAAGAAAAGAGTACTCCATAAAGCACAAAATACCAAAAATTTAAATAAATCAAATAATAAAAATACAAGAATTATTCTAAAGAGGATGTTGGTTAAATAATTAAAAAAACCAAACATAACAAATCTTAAATATTTAGTGTTTAGAGAGTTAAGGAAGCCAAAAAGTATTAAAGAAAAGGTTGCATAATTAAATAAGGAATTATGACATTAAAATTGGGCCCTAATGGCATTGTTCAGGGAATATGAAAGAACATATTTTCCTATGATAATTAATTGATGTATTTTAAGCCACTAAAGTTTAATTGCTAGCATGATACAATATTTATTAGTAGACTCCCACATCCTACAAAATCTAACCCTTATCATTTAACTATCTTTATCATTATTCAACTCATGAAAAAAAGAGTACTCCATGAAGCACAAAATACCAAAAATTCAAATAAATCAAATAATAAAAATACAAGAATTATTCTAAAGAGGATGTTGGTTAAATAATTAAAAAAATCAAACATAACAAATCTTAAATATTTAGTGTTTAGAGAGTTAAAGAAGCCAAAAAGTATTAAATAAAAGGTTACATAATTAAATAAGGAATTATGACATTAAAATTGGGCCCTAATGGCATTGTTGAGGGAAGATGAAAGAACCTATTTTCCTATGATAATTAATTGATGTATTTTAAGCCACTAAAGTTTAATTGCTAGCATGATACAATAAATAAATAAATATTTCAAAAGACTTATAATTAATTATTATTAATGGTTATGCAATGTTGGATTTAAATAGAAAGAGGAAGAGACATATATAAAGAATATCCACTAATATTTTAGATATTTTAGATAATAGAGAATATAAAAAGATGAAGAATGGTGAGGGAATTATTGAGGGAAGATAAAAGAACACATCTTCCTATGTTAATGTTAATTAATTGATGTATTTTAAGCCACTAAAGTTTAATTGCTAGAATGATAAAATAAATGAATTTTTGAAAGAGTTATAATTAATTATTATTATTAGTTATATATTGTTGGATTTAAATGAAAAGAAGAAGAGACATATGTAAAGAATGTCCTCTAATATTTTAAAAATTTTAGATAATAGATAATATAAAAAGAAGAAGAATGGTGATGCCACATCATCTCTTGTAGTCCCAACTCATGAAGAAAAGAGTACTCCATGAAGCACAAAATACCAAAAATTCAAATAAATCAAATAATAAAAATACAAGAATTATTCTAAAGAGGATGTTGGTTAAATAATTAAAAAAACCAAACATAACAAATCTTATAATTAATTATTATTAATGGTTATGCATTGTTGGATTTAAATAAAAAGAGGAAGAGACATATACAAAGAATATCCACTAATATTTTAGATATTTTAGATAATAGAGAATATAAAAAGATGAAGAATGGTGAGGGAATTATTGAGGGAAGATAAAAGAACCCATCTTCCTATGTTAATGTTAATTAATTGATGTATTTTAAGCCACTAAAGTTTAATTGCTAGAATGATAAAATAAATGAATTTCTGAAAGAGTTATAATTAATTATTATTAATAGTTATATATTGTTGGATTTAAATGAAAAGAAGAAGAGACATATGTAAAGAATGTCCTCTAATATTTTAAAATTTTTAGATAATAGATAATATAAAAAGAAGAAGAATGGTGATGCCACATCACCTCCTCAAGTCCCAGCTTTATATATATATATAGATATGAGTATGTTTTATTCTTTATTTTTTGGGCTGTAGTTTTATTTACGTTAGAGAACCATGCAATTTGATTATTTATTTTAGCTTGCATTTATGTAATTAGTAAGTGGGATTCTTATTTTTAGTTTAACGTCGATCTCCATCCCTTCAAAACAAGGTTGCTTCTAAGAAATATTATGCTGACTATTTTAAAACTCTATATATTATAGATTAAATTGTGTACGGAAATAAAAGCGTGGCTTGTTCTGAAGAATAGTGCTAGAGAGAGAGAAACACGAGAGAAGCACGAGAGAAACACTAAAGAATTTTTTTCTCTCTCTCTACCCACTCACTCTCTCTATACTATTTTCTTCATTGTTTCTCTCGTCTTTCTCTCGTGCTTCTCTACACCAAGCATTTTCCTGTTCCGAATGCTACACTGATCAAGTGATATAGAGGATATTTATTGCAATATCTAGTTTGATTCCCTACAAAATTGATGACATATAAGTTAACCAGATAAAGGCATACAGAATAAGGCTCCACCTGGAGACCTATCATGTGTAACAAATTTCTGCAACTGCAGTAATGACCGCGAACTGAAGATCTATGCGAGAATAATTGAGCTTATGCAAACTCAGAAATGAAGAATTGAAATTTCTTCCGTATCATATTAAAAGATGAATGCACTGTAAATGTACCAAAATTTCCTACTACCGTATTCATTTCTTCAGAGAAGGGGAAAAAAAAAAGTATTCTTAAATTTGCTCTTTTAACAAGAAATATAATGTTCGAAGTGAATTTAGATAAGTTTCTTCTTCTGAAAGAATCGCTTCAAGTGCCACACCTGCACGCCTGAAACCACAATGCAGACTCCCAAAGACGTGATGCTGTACCATGCCACTCTGGCATTTGTTTTTTCACTTATTTCCCTTATCTCTGCTTCCTTGGTCTTGAGATAAGTAGATTCTCATGGATGGCCTCTACTGTCCCTTCAAGTTTCCTGAGTTCAAGCTCCACGCCTTCAAGTTTCTCTTTCCTTGCAACTGATTCCCAATCGTTAGCTGCAATTCCAGTTTTCCAGTCAATATTGACGCCTACACCTCCACCTCCTGGATTATGGCCATCCACCCAAAAACATGCCAGGTAGTTGCCAGCTTCGTGGGTCGTGAAAGCAAACTGACCATATGTCACATTCTCCCTGTTATGAAATTGTTCCCATATGGTGATGTCACCTTGACGGAGATGGTGGAGATAGGTGAACGATCATTGGAAACGACGACGTAATCTGCCAAAACGACGACGTTGTTCTGGATTTACTCCGACACGCATTTGGTTCCCGTCGTTGGTAGATTCAACCATATGGCGTCGCTCACTATAGCGTTAATCGTGAAATAGAAGGCAAAGAAGACAGGGAACATGTCATGCAGCGCTTGAAAAAAAAAAAAAAAAAAAAAAAGCCAAACGTGGCTGATTTCAAAAGCAATAGCCAGCTGCCTGCTTCACCACTTCTCCACATGCCAACTTCACTCCTTGCTTGCCACGAGACGCATTGCTGAAGCTGAATAACTTGCATTTTGATCACGTTAATGTTGCTTATGTTTTGCTTGTATAGATACTTGTAATATAAATATGTGTAATGAGTCATGAGTTATGCAAGTTCGAATACTTATATATTTTCAGAAAAGGCACAGAGGTTATGTGTTAATAGTAAATGCCATATTATTTACATATTTTCATGAACTAAATTTGTGCCACAAGTTTTAGTTATTAGTCCACACGATTTGCCTCAAATCAGACATGTAAATCGGGGTGGGTCGTGTCATTTTGGTATCAGAGCCCTAGGTTATAGATTCTGCAGACTATTATATTATGCATACATATTTATACGTCATTTAATGATATCATGACATTTTATAGATATCAGCATGCGTAGACGTGGCCAACCTCGCACGAGATCTATAGCGGAACTAGGTTTACCTTCACAAACGGAGAATAGAGAGAGACCCTTAGAAGAGACTGTAGGTGAGTCGGTACTACATGCACATGAGTCACAACCTCAACCTCAGCAAGACCTAGATATTCGCCAAGAGCCAGTAGCGAGACTTACTGTGGATTAGTTTATGGATAGATTTGAAGGGTTTGTTGCTAATGTTGCTCAGAGAGATGTTCAAGTTCGTAAAGGTACTCAAAACACCATTGAGCGTGCTCGTGATTTGGGGGCTACAACTTTTGATGGCACGACTGACCCAGTGAGTTCAGAGTCATGGTTAATCAGACTGCGGAGGATTTTTGATGTGATGAGATGTATTGATGAGGAAAGGTTATCCTTCACTGAGTTTCTACTAGAGGGTAATGCATATCCCTGGTGGATGTCTGTGTTACGCCATATGAGGGACATGGAGCTGTTACCTGGGCAGATTTTCAGAGAAAGTTCACTGATAAATTCTTTCCTATTGTTTATCAGGAAGACAGAATGAATGAGTTTATGACGCTTGTACAGGGATTTATAACAGCAGAAGAGTACAAGCGTAAATTTTCTGAGTTATTGAGGTTTGCCCAATTCAGTGTACTGAATGAGATGGAGAAATGTAGGCAGTTCAAACGGGGTCTCCGAGAAGACATAAGGACTATAGTAATTGGAACAGAATGTACAGATTTTGGCACGCTGGTTCGAGTTGCTACGAGAATTGAGAGGAGTCGTAGAAAAGCACAGAGGGTTAATCCGCAACAGCACAAGCGGGGCCCTACCTGGCCAGTCAGTGAACCTAGTAGCAGAACTCAAAAGAGAGAGACAGAGCATAGAGATTTCTCAATTAGTCAGTAGTATAACCAACGACCAGAGTTTCTCAGAGGGAAGAGACCTTTTAGTAGTCATGACAGTGTTAAGCAGAGTCGTAATATAGGCAAAGGCAATTATCCTCAGTGTAATGTTTGTAGGAAACTTTATAGAGGACAATGTTTGAGTGGTTCGTCATGTTGATTCCAGTGTGAACAGCCGGGATACTTGAAGAGGGATTATCCAAACTTGACATCGAGCAGTAGTTTTGTTCCAGGTCGAGACCCTCGCTACCTTCAGAGTGGTAGTAGTCAGTTTCGAGCAGGCTACAGTCTAATGCAAGAGGGACTAGTGGCAGTCAACAGAGGAGCCAGCCAAGTAGACTACATACCCAGGCACATGTATTTGCTCTGACCCAACAGGAGGCCCATGCCACACCAGATGTTATGACAGATATTTTGATTATTTTTAGCCGTGAGGCATATATTTTAATTGATCCAGGGTTTATACATTCTTTTATTTCCCGCACATTTGCCATGTATGAGGATAGAGAGATGAGGCCATTAGATTGTACTTTAGTAGTGGCTACACCAATTGGTAATTCTTTGTTAGCTGAGAGTGTATTTCGAGATTGTACGGTAAGAGTGGGTAATAAAGATATGGTAGCAGACCTGATTCTGTTAGACATTCATGATTTCGATACTATATTGGGTATAGATTGGTTAGTAAATCACCGTGCTACAGTGGACTACTTTCGGAAAGAGATAACTTTTAGGAAATCTAGATAATCTAATATCATTTTCTATGGAGAAAGACGAATCCTACCTTCTACTGTGATATCTGCTATTTCTGCTAGACGGTTACTCAGAAAAGGTTGTTTTGCTTATTTGGCTCATGTTATTGATAGCCAAGTTAGTGATATGAAACTAAAAGATATTCCTGTGGTGAAAGAATTTTCGGATGTATTTCCTGATGACCTTTCTGGTTTGTCACCTGATAGAGATGTAGAGTTTACTATTGATTTAGTTCCAGGCACAGCCCCTATATCTATGGCCCCATATAGGATGGCTCCATTAGAGTTACGAGAATTGAAAGTACAATTATAAGAATTAGTCGACAAGGGTTTCATCAGACCTAGTGTATCTCCGTGGGGAGATCAGTGTTATTTGTGAAGAAGAATGATGGAACTATGTGCATAGATTATAGGCAGTTAAATAAACTCACTATTCGTAACAAATATCCACTTCCTCAGATTGATGATCTGTTTGATCAGCTACAGGGTGCAACAGTTTTCTCAAAGATAGATGTACGTTCGGGTATCATCAATTAAATATTAGAGATGCCGATGTACCCAAAACTGCATTCAGGACCCGTCATAGACATTATGAGTTTTTGGTGATGCCATTTGGGTTAACTAATGCTCCTACAGCATTTATGGACCTCATGAACCGGGTGTTTCATCCTTATTTGGACCAGTTTGTTATTGTATTTATTGATGACATCTTGATATATTCACGCAGTAAGGAACAACATGCAGAACACTTGAGGATTGCTTTACAAACCTTGATACATTGGCGGTTTTATGCTAAATTCAGTAAATGTCAATTCTGGCTAGACAGAGTTACATTTTTAGGCAATTTGATTTCCGCTGATGTATTTATGTAAATCCCCATAAAATAGAAGCTGTATTAAATTGGGAGCATCCAACCAGTGTATTTGAGGTTAGAAGTTTTCTTGGCTTGGCAGGTTACTACCGCAGATTTGTTGAGGGCTTTTCCAAGATAGCTTTACCTCTAACGAAACTGACAAGGAAGAAAGCAAAATTTGAATGGACAGATGATTGTAAACAGAGTTTCCAAGAACTCAAGGAAAGGTTGACTTCAGCTCATATTCTTACACTTCCATCAGATACAGAAGGATTCGTAGTTTACAGTGATGCATCCAGATAGGGATTAGGTTGTGTATTGATGCAACATGGAAAGGTAATTGCTTATGCTTCTCGACAGCTCAAGCAACATGAACTGAATTATCCGACACATGATTTAGAGCTCACAACAGTGGTATTTGCTTTAAATACTTGAAGACATTATTTATATGGAGCTACTTGTGAGATTTATACAACCACAAAAGCCTAAAGTACTTGTACACGCAGAAGGAATTAAATCTAAGACAATGTAGATGGGTTGAGTTAATTGCATATTATGATTGTACTATTGATTACCATCCCGGTAAGGCGAATGTGGTAGCTGATGCTCTCAGTCGGAAGTCTTTGAGTTTGATCTCCCACATACAAGTATCCTACCTTCCGTTATTAATTGATTTGAGGTCTTTGGGTGCAGAATTGGCTGTGAGTCAGAACAGAGCACTTTTGGCACACTTTGAAGTTAGGCCTATATTGATTGATCAGATCCGAGAGATGCAGGATCAAGATCCGAAATTGATTAAAATAAAGGAAGATGCGAAAAACATATTGCGGGCTGACCTTTCACTAAGAGATGATGATACTTTACTTATGGGCAGTAGGCTTTGTGTGCCGAATAATTCAGATTTAAAGAACCAGATTTTAGAAGAAGCACATAGTTCAACATATGCTATGCATCCAGGTAGCACAAAAATGTATCATATTTTGGGTGGCAATTGATAAAGAGAGAAATAACAGAGTTTGTAGCACATTGTTTAACTTGTCAGCAAGTTAAGGCAGAACATCAGAAACCTGTCGGAGAGTCTTAACCAATATCTATTCCTGAGTGGAAATAGGAACACATCACCATGGATTTTGTAATAGGACTTCTTTGTACTAGCAGTGCCTATAATAGTGTATGGGTCATTGTTGATCATCTCACAAAGTCTGCTCACTTTCTGCCTTACAAGAGCACGTACTCTTATGATAGAATGGCAAATTTATATGTAAGAGAAATAGTACGTTTGCATGGAGCTCCTATGTCTATTGTTTTAGATAGAGACCCACGGTTTACTTCCAGGTTTTGGTCATCCCTACAGCATGCTATGGGTACTAAATTAAATTTTAGTATAGCTTTTCATCCGTAGACAGATGGGAAATCAGATAGGGTTATTCAGATTTTGGAAGACATGCTCCGAGCATGTGTCATGCAATTTCGAGGAAATTGGGATACATACTTGCCTTTGATGGAATTTGCTTATAATAATAGCTATCAGTCCAGTATTCAGATGGCACCATTTGAGGCTCTATACGAAAGGAAATGCAGAACTCCAATTTGTTAGGATGAAGTTGGAGAAAGACAGTTGTTAGGGCCAGAAATTGTGTATAGTACTAATGAGAAGATTACTGTCATTAGAGAAACGTTGAAGGCAACGCAAGACAGACAGAAAAGTTAAGCAGATAAGCGTCGAAGACCACTTGAGTTTGCAGTGGATGATAAAGTTTTCTTACGGATTTCTCCTTGGAAGGGCATTCTTCGATTTGAAAAACGTGGAAAGTTGAGCCCTCGCTACATAGGCCCATATGAGATTACTTAGCGTGTTGGTTCGGTTGCTTACCGTTTGGCTCTACCTCCAGAGTTATCACGAGTCCACGATGTTTTTCATGTTTCGATGCTACGGAAATATATTCCCGACCCTTCTCATGTTTTAGATGCAGAACCCGTCCAGATGACAACGGATTTGACTTATGACGTAGAACCAATTAAAATACTTGATCGAAAACATCATGTGTTACGTAATAAGACGATCTCACTGGTTAAAGTGATATGGAAGGGTCACACGGCAGAGGAAACCACTTGGGAGCATGAGGAACAGATGAGGACATAGTATCCGTATTTATTTCAGTCAGGTATGTAAATTTCGGGGACAAAATTTTTATAAGTTGGGAGGAATTGCCATGCACCGCTTGGAAAAAAAAAAAAAAAACCAAACGTGGCTGATTTCAAAAGCAATAGCTAGCTGCCTGCTTCACCACTCTCCAACTTCACTCCTTGCTTGCCACGAGACGCATTGCTGAAGCTGAATAATTTGCATTTTGAGCACGTTTATGTTGCTTATGTTTTGCTTGTATATATACTTGTAATATAAGTATGTGTAATGAGTCATGAGCTATGCAAGTTTGAATACTTATATATTTTCAAAAAAGGCACAGAGGTTATGTGTTAATAGTAAAGGCCATATTATATACATATTTTCATGAATTAAATTTGTGCCACAAGTTTTAGTTATTAGTCCACACGATTTGCCTCAAATCAGACATGTAGATCGGGGCGGGTCGTGTCATAACAACGCCTCCCCGCGTACGTTAGCGCTCTTCGCCATGGCCAAATTCTGAGTTAATGATTGCGTCGGGCTCCCAGTGATTTACTGCTTTAGATGGTCTAGCTTTGTCCTACAAGTTACGGAGATGTACTCATTATAAATATGTAAAACTGCATTAAGAGAAGAGTGTTTGTAGTTGATTAATTTGACTATAATTTTCTACCTCTAAGTTTTTTAATTCTCAATTAATTGTTTAAACGGATGGTGATTCCATTTTTTTCTATCTCTCTCTTTTTTTTTTTTTATTCTTAAAACTACACTAATGCCTAATGACATAGCTGAATAGTTTCAAATAATATTTTTTAACAGGTCATTTGGATTCAAATCCTGGTGAGATAGACAGCCATATTTATCAAGACTCTTCCGTATCATCATCAATACAATCAACTTGATCAAATCTCTTTCACGGTACCGTCTTATGTGGAAGGAGTCGAGCTTAAGTACTGACTCGTGGTTGTACAACAAGCTTGGTCGAGTTAAAGGGCGAGTTATCACTCGTTAAGAAATTCGGCGAACATGTTGAGATTCACATGGTGCATTCGCAAATGAAAATTTGGATTAAGTTGAAACATATTGGTGCGTGATAATGCATTGCTATTAAGTAAACACAATTCCACATCTCTTGCCGATTGGAAATGGATATTTTTAATGGACTTTTTAGAGAAAATCATCAAATATTTCATTTCGTTGAAGATTGCTCGGGTTCACTATTTGATTAACGTAAAAGTGTTTTCTACTTAGCAAATAGCAGCCGGTAGTTTTCAATTTTTTGGTTAGTCTTTACCGCGTTGGCTGGTTCACTATTAGAAAATAGAACAAGATCTTCTGCATCAATTGATTGAAGAGACATTATTGGAGGCGATCAACGATTCGGATGATGATGATCATATAATGAATAATATGTGAGCTCTCCTCTTGAAATCGTGGTCATAAGAATTAGATATCCTAATTAGATATTCATGTTTATTTCATTATTTGGTTTTGTTTGTTTTTTGAAATACGATCCTCTTTTCGCTAGATATCCTAAGTTTCATCTCTCCTTTTAGCATGATTTTTTTTTAAAGAAAAATTATCCATACTTATTTAATTCTCTCTCTATTCTGAATAAATATTCTTTAGGTTTCAAGAAGTTAATGAAAAATAATATTGGGGATGGTTGATCAAAGATGAATGAATAATTAAGATTATAAAATGGCATTAATTAATGTGAAAATTTGTGTTAAAAAACTAATGTAAAAGCTATCTACAAATGCATATAAGCCCACATGTCAAGCCTTAAGTGTTAGGATCCTAATATGAATTATGAATTAAAGTCCTTATTAAATTACAATTAGGATTGTCTTGAACTACTATAAATAAGTGATTTTTATAATGTTTTTGGGAGGCAAGTAATAAAATTAATTCTAATTTCTATTAATTCTTCTCCCTTCTCTTTAAATTCTTAAATTCTTCATCTATTCTCTCTTAGTTCTCTAATCAAAACCCTAGAATCCTATTATTTATTTTTTTTTTTTATATACTAGACTCAGAGCTCTATTGAGACTGATATTTACAATCAGTAATCATTTGGGGCACATCCAGATAATTCTATTATAACGCAGCCCATATATTCACCCTCACTTTAGCAGGGAGGGAGATCAATTCTACCCCGATGTGGGGGGCCAACTATCTATTATATTTGGGGAGCAAGTCGCAGCACTGCACCTGCGCTCCGACCCTAGAGGGCGTGGGTAGCCAATGGGCTACGGGCCCATTGGCCCCTAGAATCCTATTATTAAGTTAATTAAATATGAGGTTTAGGGTTTATTGTTTTCAGTCCAATCATAATTAACAATGGCAGCAGCAGAACCATTATTACGAAGGTCATGGTCATCGGATCTTCCCATCGAACTCCTTTCAGAAATATTTCAAAAACTCACAGAGTGTGAAGATATCTCGCGATGTGCAGCCGTCTGTCTTTCGTGGAGATCTCTCATCAGAACTCTATACCGCCAACTCACACCTCTGCAATCTCCTTTTCTATTGCTCTCATCATCATCATTAGCATCAGCATCAATGCCAGCATCAGCATCAGCATCAGCATCGTCGAGTAATGATAAAAAGCAGTGCTACTCTTGCACTCTCTTCAGCACCCAAACAAAGAACCTTCACCAAATATTTCTTCCACAATTGAAGGAAAGATGGTGTTCGAGTTCATCGGGCGGCTGGTTGCTAACAATTCCATTCGACAGGAAAAAAAATCCATCCCTTTTGAATCCCTTCACTAGAGATCAAATTAAGATACCATATTTAGGAACAGTCTGTAAACCACAGGATTTGAGAGTGGTGACATCAACTAGCCCTTTGGATCCCGAATGTGTTGTTCTTGCTATTGATGGTACTAATTTGTACGTCTGCAGACCAGGAGACAAAACTTGGACCCGGGTAATGATGATCCATAAATATAGTGGTTTCAGCTGGGGTGATACTATTTGTTATAAGGGTGAATTTTATGCAGATATTGCGGGTCAAATATTTCATTTAAAATTTTGTAGCTCTGGTTCTGTTGAAGCAGTTTCACTGCCCGTATCGTCTACTAGACCGTACGGAAATAATTACTTAGTGGAGTTGAAGGGTGAATTGTTGCTTGTTAGAGAGAGTAAAAAATATGAGGTTTATAGGTTGGATTGGCACAGGAAACGGTGGATTGAGGTGACAAATATTGGCCCTAATGCAATCCTCCTGGGAAAACATAGCTCCACATCGCTATGTGTTAGCAAGTTCAGAGGTGACTTCGAAGAAAATTGCATATATTGCGTTACTCATAATCGAGCGGTGGTTGTCCATCACTTGGGAACCAATAATTTTAAGACTCTTTATCAATATTCTTCTTTATTTTCCAAAACTCGACCGAATTGGCTCAGAGTTGAATCAGCAGAATCGTAAGTCACAAATTCATAGTCAATTTCTTATATATGACCAAATATATTTTGTAACATTTTGCTGTATTTTGTGCAGCACGTGTTCGAAGGATGAGCAAATTGATTATATTGCTCCATGGCCAATTATTGAGGAGCATTTCGTTAAGCTACTGCACAAAGTAGCGAAAAATGGACTGCTAGCCTTAACTTGGGAAGAAATGGCATGGACTTCCATAGAAGATAATATGTTTCAAGAATTTGGCAAGAGATATACTGTTTCTAAGTTGAAGTCTAAATACGATTACTTGTGCAGGTTACATCATGAATTTTCAAAACTTTTGGCACATACAGGCATGGCTTGGGATCCAAAGACCAACATAGTTCGGGCACATGAAGATGTTTGGGAATCTTATATTAAGGTTATAATTACTCTCATCCTATATATGATCAAGATAGTTTTTGGATTAGTATCTAATTAATCTATCAATCTTTTAAATGTACAGAAAAACCCTTTAGGAAAGCAATTTCAGAATAAGGGATGCGAGTATTATCATCTGCTTGATGAAACTATTGCGTACATTCAATCCTCTCAATCCTATAGTACGAAGATAGAGTTGAAAATTCGAGGGGTTCTGGATGCGGCAAACATGTACTTTGATATTGAAGGTGGTAAACAAAGCATTGGGAAAAACAAGCGACACTGCTCTCTCAAGGATCTAAACGATCTCTGTCCAAGCAAAAGATCAAAGTCACCTCAAATATCAGGAAATGAAAACGAACGCTCTCCTCTTTTTCTTGAACATGCATCCATCGAAGAATGCATTCAAATATTGGAGACTATGGAGGATTTGGACGATGATGTCTACATAAAAGCTTGTGAGAAATTTACTAGTATAGACTGGAGAAGGATGTTTGTGGCGATGTCCAATGGAAGGAAGAGAAAGTGGCTCTGTAGTTTAAAATGAGTACGTTTTATTTTGATCTTCAGGACTATATTCTTATATAATAAATTTTAAAACCATGCAATTTCAATTTTATTGTTATGTATTTTATTGCTTATGAGAAATAATGGCTGTATTATTGTCTGCATAATAGTCGAGCAACCTTCGATTCATGAGCTAGCTCTTGAGATATGGTCAATAGTAATGTACCTGAGTGATAATTTACTTGATTTTTGAGCAGAACAAACATACAGAAAGTCGCTTCTGTTCTGCTGTTCTGCACTGAGGTTTTGATAATTTCCCCTTTTCTCTAGTACTGAGGAAAAAAATACAATTCACAGCTTGTTCGATGGAGTTGAAAAGGATAATTCGCCCACTACTTTTTTGGAGTTGAAGATGAGTTGATATGTTTTTTAAGATTCACAGATCTTAAGTATGAAAAAAAAAAATAAATTTGTTATTTAGTAACATTGTCACATATTAATTCGTTGATCTGGTAAAAATATATCTTCAATTGACCAGTTGGCATAATCCAATGTCGATTGGGTTATATTTCCAACCCGGATCCGACTGTCAATTGATCAACCCGGCGGCCCACCCCCAGCCCGTTTTATCCCGAAATTCAAATTCCCAAACGCGCTCATCACAAAGTCAATCTCCACCGTCGATCACAGGACGCCCGAATGCCCTCGCTGGTCCTTCCCTTTCACTCTTGCTATCTCTCTTAAGAACTCTATCGTCTAGATTCCGAATCTATCAAATGGAGTAGAAAGAGCGTGTAATAAAAGAAGAAACAATGGGAACGATAGAGAAGCTGTTCGTGCAGATCTTCGAGAGGAAGAAGTGGATCGAAGACCAGGTCAAACGCCAGACTCTTCTCTTCGATCATCAACTCGCCTCCAAATGTCTTATTGACGGAATCGCCCCCCCTTCTTGGCTCTTTTCCTGTCCTCCCAATGGTAATTTCACCTCTTCCGTTATCTTTCTTCTTCGATCCATTCAATTTGTTGCTATCGTTTCGGAATTTTTTAAATAATTTCTGCTTTGGTTTCTTTATTTCTTCCTCCAATTTATCTTCATTTTTTAAACTTTATTATTATAATTTTGTAGTTTGTGCTGGGATTTGAGTGTAAATTTGAAAATAAAAGCAAAATTTAAGTTAATTTTGCCTCTTAAAATGAGTAATCAGTGAGCTGAATTTATGGTTGAAGTGTCGAGTTTCGGATGTAGAAATATTTAGGGCATTGTTTTGGTAGTGTTTAGGAGGTGAAATTTTGCATTACCTTTTGTTCGATTAAACTGATAACTTAATAGGAACAGGATTAGTCACATATAATTTAAAGTAACTACACTGAACCTAGCCTGCTGGTTTGAAGAGTCAATAAAATTGATGTCACTGGACCCTTTTACTTTGTTATTAAGGCTTTCGTTGAATTTACAACAAATTTGAAATTTGATGTTTTCTACTTTCTTTGCTGATCAGCATCAAATTTGGTAAATAATAAACAATTGTGTCTTGAAATTTTTTGATTGGTGGGAATTTTTTATAACATTGGTTAATTTATAATTGTTTTGTCGACGTCATGGCAGATTTGAATAAGGAGGAACTTATATCAGGGCTCTTATTCCCACGTCCACCATTGGCAGTGCCATATTCCGGCAGTTGCTGCTCACTCTACAACAAGCCTGATGTCCCAGCTGATAAAGGGGATTTACCTGCTAGTTCATTCACAGAAGTTCACACTTTGTCTAAAGGTTTTGATGCAGGAGACCGATTGTCTGTTTCGCCTCAGCTTCCAGTTAATGATGTTGAAGGTGCCTCAAATGGCATTCAGAAGGGGGATTCCGATGATGTTATATCACTGCTGGATCAGAGAGTTGAAAAACTGTCTAATGCTTCTCCTGAGCCAGCTCAGTCGTTGGAAAACTTTCAAAGATCCAAGTCAAGGCAAAGGGCTTTGGCTCTTCGTAATAGTGCAAAATTATTTCAAATTAATTTACAAGATGAGAATAATGCTGGTGTTTTGGATGGTGGAATTACAGTTTCTGAGAGTGCTACCCTGCAGCATGACCATGTACCAGAATTGGAACTGGATGAATCTGTTCATATTAGTAAGAAAATCTGCAAGGTGTTAGAAGCAAATCTAAGTGAATTCCATGGCAAGGAAAATGGTATGGTTCTTTTAAGTGTCTTATGTTGTCAGTTTTGCATCATAAATCCTTTTTTTAACAGTATTTTTCGTGCTTTTGAAAGCACAATTTCAAAATATTTTTGTTCTTAAAAACAAGCAATGGAATTATTTTAGTATGCTAATGAAGAAGTACCTAGGTGATTCCATGTTTGATTTATCTCCAGTAGAAGTAGGTGGGGAGGGTCAATCAATCAGGAGATCCACCAACAGATCAATCCTCAAGTAGTCATCAGAGAAAGAAGATATGTTACCACGGAGAAATAAAATAGTGCTTGAGAATTCATTGTTTCATTCCAAAAAAAAACATATGACTGAGAACCTGAAGGCTTTTGCACTACGTTTTAGTATGTTGTGAAATATTGAAATTTCTAGCTTTTGTCATGATAATTAAAATTGCAAAAAATATATGAACTTGATGGCCATAAAAGTGATGATTTACATGGACCCAACCTTACCATGAGAGATGCCACTCTATGTCGCCGCCCTAGATATAAGTGGTAAGAGTTATCTCGCTGGCTTTCCTTAACAATCTTTGGTATCATTGCAGAGTCATGTGTGGAGGAGCTTATTTCACCCCTAATCCTAGGTCCGCAACCAGTGACATCTCGTTCCAGCTATAAATGTGTTCCTTTCAATAAACCAGCTGTTACAGCTGAAAATGAAGAGCTGGCAGCTGTTTCGAACAAAGAACTTCATGCTTCGAACAAAGGATTAGTTGCAGAAGATGGTCTGTCTAATCTGCATCAGTTTACTGTCAATGATGCTGCGTGTGTCTCAAATGGTGTGCTGAAGATGGATTTTGGTGCTGCATCTCCCCAAGATCAGATAAGTTCAGGAATTTCAGGCATTGACCCTGAGCCACTTCAATCATTGGCAAGGGTTCAAAGATCAAAATCAAGGCAACGGGCTCTAGAGGCTCGTAATAGTGCAAAAACAGAGAAAATTTATTTATCACTTGAGAATGATTTTTGTGTAAATTCTAGCTTACGTAGGGGGTCTGGGATCACTTCCCTAGAGTTTGATCAAATTGGTTGGTCAGAATTGGTTCAAACTGCTGATTTTGATAATGAAAGCTGTGAGGTGGAAGGAGCAAAAGTACATGATTTCGAGAGCTCGGAAAAGAGTAGCAATATTTACCATGGAAATATTACAAGATCTAAAAAATCTGTTCAACCACCTAGCTCTATGGGAGAGTCCTCACATGCGGGTTGCCTTTCTTCTGCTGGGAAATCTAGTAGGGATCTAAACAATGTATGCTGTCTTGAATCAAATGAACAGCAGATTGATGATTCTGATTCCTTTGGCTCTGGCATGGTGAATTCATCAAGTCAGCTCAAGCAAAGAAAGGTTGGTGGTGGGCAAAATTATGCTGTATCTGCTGCCCCAAGCTTGAGGGTAAATCCACACACACATAATTACAGCCATTTTCCTTATGAAAATAACTTGGTGCCTGATATAGAATGTCATTACTTTTGCTTGTCTCAGGATGATGATGTTGTGCAATTAAATAAGGATAGTAGACCAGTTGACAAAATGGATCATGTGGATCAGCTCTTGTCTGAAGGATATAAATCATCTCCGGTGGGGATTTTACCCCTACCGCTCAACCAGATTCATGAGTCAGAGTTGGTAGAAACTGCTGATTTTGATAATGAAAGCTGTGAAGTCGAAGGAGCAAAAGCACATAATTATGATAGCAAGGAAAGGAGCAGCAATATTTCTTCTGGCAGGATTATGCGATCTCGAGATTCAGTTCGACAACCTTGCTATATGAGGGAGTCCTCACATGCAGGTACCCTTGCTTATGCTGGGAGATCTAGTAAGACTGACAACAATGTAGGTAGTCCTGAATCAAGTGAACAGCAGATTGAAGAGAATTATGCTTCCTTTGGAAGGGGTTTTGGCTCTCGCACGGTGGGTTCATTGCCTGAGCTGAAGCAAACAAAGGTTGGAGGTAAACTATTTGATGCTGTGTCACCTGCTCCAAGCTTCAGGGTAAAGCCACATCTGTGTGTTTACTATCATTTTATTTATGAAGACAACTTAGGCTCCCTTTGGTATTGTGGTGTTATGGCTTAAAAGCCATGGCTTCTGTGAAATGAAAGTTGAAATTGTTTCATAGAATACTTCTAAAGTTAATAGTTTTAAAAAATAGTAATATAGGTTTTTCATCAAATAATTATAGGTTAAAATCATTTTAACTTGCAAACCATAGTGGTAAGTGTTTGTGAAACAATATTTTTCCTTTTAATTTTTCTTTTTAATGTTTTATTCTCATTTAGCCTAACAACTCAATCCCCTCCTAACAATGAAAGCAGAGTTTGAACCCTAAACCTTTTGTTTTCATCACAATAGTTTTTACCGACTGAACTAGTTAGCACCCACTGACACTTAAAAAGCCGCAACTGCTAGACATCAATGTCAACAAAGCCTTAATGCCTGATATTAAATGTCCATACTTTTCTTTTATCTCAGGAGGATGATCTTATACAATCAAATGAGAATAGAAGTCCAGTTGACAAAATGGACCATGCGGATCAACTTGTGACTGATGGATCTAAATCACCTCCAGCTGGGATTTCTCCCGTACAGACTGACCAACTTCACCAACCAGAATTGATAAAAACTTCTAATTTTGATAGTGAAAGCTGCGAGGAGGAAGGAGCAAAAGTATGTGATTTCCAGGACAAGGAAAAGAGCAGCAATATTTACTCTGTCAGGATTACAAAATCTCAAAGTTCTGGTCGACAACCTAGCTCTACGAGGGAGTTCTCACAAGCCAGTAGCCTTGTTTATGCTGGGATGCCTGGTAGAAATGACAACTATGTAGGTTGTCCTAAGTCTAGTAAACAGCTGATTGAAAAGAATTCAGTTTCCTTAGGAAGGGGTGGCCCTGACTTGGTGGGTTCATCGCCTCAGTTCAAGCAAAGAAAGGTTGGAGATAGACTACCTGATGCCATGTCTGCTGGTTCAAGCTGGAGGGTAAAACCATATCTTTATGTTCTACAATCATTTATTTATATAGATAACTTTGTGTGTGATTGAAAACATCATGCCTGTTGTTTATTTCAGGAGGATGTTGTTTTTCAATCAAATGAGGATAGAAGTCCAGTTGTCAAATTGGACCACGTGGAAGAGATCATGAGTGAAGGTTTCAAATCAACTACTGTTGGGATTTCTTCCCTACAGCCTGTCCAAATTCATGAATCAGAATTGGTAAAAGCGGCTGATTTTGATAATGAAAGCTGTGAGGCGGAAGGAGCAAAATTATATGATTTCCAGAGCAAGGAAAAGAGAAGCAGCATTTATTCTGGCAGGATTAGAAGATCTCAAAGTTCTGTTCCACAATATAGCTCTATGAGAGAGTCCTCATATGCAGGTAGCCTTGCTTATTCTGGGAGATCTAGTAGGACTGACAAAAATGTAGGTTGTCCTGAATCAGATGGACAGAAGATTGAAGAGAATTCTACTTCCTTAGAAAGAGGTCTAGGCTCTTGTATGGTTGGTTCATTGCCTCAGTTAAAGCAAAGAAAGGTTGGAAGTAGAACTAATGCTGTGTGTGCTGCTCCAAGCTTTAGGGTAAGGCCATATCTGCATATTTACAATCATTATGGTTACGAAAACAACTTAGTGCCTGATCTAATATGTCTATCTTTTGTTTATCTCAGGAGGATGATGTTGTGCAATCAAATGAGGATAGAAGTGCACTTGTCAAAATGGATCATCTGGAAAAGGTCGTAACTGAAGGATCTAAATTATCTCCCGTTGGGATTTCTTCTTTACAACCTGATCCTGTCTATGAGTTGGAATATAGCAAGCCTGCTGATGCATGTTGTGAAAGCTGTGTGGTGAAAGAAGCAACCATTGGTGATATCCAGAGTGAGGAAAACAGTACCGTTCCAGGTTCTACTGGGATTACAATATCTCAAACTTATAACCAACAACACTTTTCTACAATGGACTCCGTTGACAAAGTGAACTCATTTTATACCGAGAGGTTTAATGGTGAAGACAAGAACGTTGATTCTTCTGAATGGAGGCAGAAAAGTGGAAAGAAGTCTATTCTGCCAGGAAATAATTTTAGCCGTGGTGCAGAGGATTCATGGCCTCAGCATAAGCGAAGAAAAGTTGAACGTCACCTCAATGACTCCCTTTCTGCTTCAGCAAGCTTGAGGGTAAAGCCACCTTTGTCTTTCACAGGCTTCTTATGCAGTAGAAAATTAGATTGTGTAGATGATGAAACTAAAGGCTGTTTGAAATATCAATGCTTTGCTACATCTCAGGAAGAGGTTGTTGCACAATCAGGTGTCAACAAGGGCCTAGTTTGTGAAATGGATCAGAATGGGCATCATAAGATGAAAGTGGAATCACAATCTTCAGATAAGCTGCAAGTTGACGAGGTACTTGATTGTCTGTTGTATTTAAAGCCTTTTAGCACTGAAAAAGAGTGTTTAACCAGAACTCTTGTGAGATGTTCCTTTGATCACCTGAGATTTCAAAGAATATTTAGGCAGATCAGTTAATATCTATACAAAATGTTTTCATTGATTCATGGCCCGAGTACTATTGGGAAAACTTTAGTCTCCTATTTTTTCTATTAATATAAGCAATTTTTAACCTTATTATAGATTATTTTTGCGCTTTCAGTGAATCGTCTTTTCAACTTTTTAATTAAAATTGCAAGTTTTTGATGCATTATAACATGATCCCATCGTGAAAGTTGTCATCTTTGAAATCACAATCCAAACTCATAGCATTGAATGTGCATTATCTAATTCATAGATGGGGTTTGGACTGTTTGGTTGGTGTGATTTTCAACCGATCTAATGGGTCAGAAGAGGAAGAGGTTGTAAACCTTTGTTGTTCAGCAATGTATGCATATCTGGGGGCAATGTATGCGTATCTGGGGGCAACATGCTATTTTAATACTTTCTTCAGTTTATAACAACAGTGCTTGAGGGTCTGGATGATGTTTTCACAGAGTACATGTGTTTGTTTCCTGCTTGTGTTGCAGCTCTTTTGACTGTTTGTATTACTGACAGGATAAATCTAACTCCAAGGAGAGGGACAGAAGCGCAAAAAATACCCATTTCTCTTTTGTACAGGAGCTGGAAGTGCCATTAGTTTCAAGTTTCAGCAATCAGGGTACCAATTCTAAATATTGTTCAGTTGTGGAAGGAGCTGTGTCAAATACAACTAGGGCTATCCTTGATCCAGATAAGCAGCGTGCTGTGGGTGGGAATGAAGTCCTATTGCATCTTGGTGAGAAAACTGAACAGTGGAATACAGAACACTTACGTTTTGATGAAAGAGGCATGCAAGAAGGGAAATGCCATCTGGAAGGAAACGGCAGATCTTCACAATGTTCGGTTGGCTCTCCTCAAAGAAAATTGATTGATTTGATTGGTTCTGACCAAATTATTCCTGAATTTGAGGGGTTCATTTTGGAAACAGATAATGGGCATTCAGGCACGGCTGGAGAGGATATTAACTTCGATAAATTGGACCTTCCAAAAACTACAATAGAACGTGCTAATGTGTTGGAGCAGCTTTGCAAATCAGCCTGCATGAATACACCATTATCCCATTTTTTCACCACATATAAATTGCATCAAGCACCAAATTTATGTCAGTCAGTTCCGAATGGGCTTGTAGAGTGCATTGACCTAAGGAATAATCCTTCATTAAATGATAGTATTGTCAAACAACTTAAGGCTAATTATACTTGCTTTGATGAGGAAGTCAACCATGCTTATCAAGGAAGGTCCTCTTCTGATTGCTCACTGTTTTCTAATACTCAGCTGGCCTCGAAAATCAGGAAACCTTTTGGATCACCAATTGGGAAATTCTGGGATAGAATCACTTCAAACTCTGCAAGTTCAGAAAAGCGAGGTAGTTCAAATCCAGAGCTTCCCTGCATTAGTGAAGAAAATGAAAACACAGATGAGGTGGTTGATGCATTTCAAGAAGACGTCAGTTTGGAAGCTGTATCACCAGTTGGGGAAGCATGGGATTGGACAAAATCAAACTCTTCAAGTTCAGAGAAACGAGGTAGCTTAAATCCAGAGCTTCCCTTTATTAGTGAAGAAGATGAGAACACAGACATGGTGACTGGTGTTCATCAAGGTATCAATTTAGAAGTGATGCCTTCCTCAGTCAAAAGAGAACCACTGGCTGACATTACCGAGAATCCAAACCTTACTGGATCTGTTCCCAGAGCAGATGTATTTGCAGCTAGAAGTAGTCTAAAATCTGTAAAAACAGAATTCAGTTTCTCCAGGACTATGAGGGCAAAGCAGAAGCTTGTAGACCATACCAGCAATAAGAAAAATAGAAGGCAGGCAAAAATGAGCCATGGTCCATTGTCATTTGGAGAAAATGGTATAAATAGGGTGAGTCATAACAGGTTCACTAAGCCAAAATTATCTGAAAAACCCAGCTTGAGAACAGGAGGCCCGAGTTTTGCAGATAGAGAAAGTAAGCATAATAACATTGTGTCCAACGTCACTTCCTTTATTCCGCTAGTTCAACAAAAACAAGCAGCTGCAATTATTACAGGTAATTTCAGCAATACCTTGCGTTTTCAACATAAATGCATAGTACTAGAAGCTTTAATTTAATGTACTGGATTATGAGCTCAGGGATACATCATTGGATTTTTTTCCAATGGTATTCCTGTTGGATTTTTTTCTGATTGCTGAAGCTGAAAACTACAAGTACCGTAATGGTTTGCAATCTAGAGCAACTAACTATATGAGATTTATTCATCAAGTTTGTTATTGTCTAAATGATTGTGACTGAATATGCATGCATCACATTCTGGTACCTTTTTATTTTTCTTTTTCTTCCTGGCTTGGTGTCTGATTTTTAGATGTGCTTTCTTTAGGGAAGAGGGATGTTAAAGTGAAGGCACTAGAAGCAGCTGAGGCTGCAAAGCGTCTTGCAGAGGAGAAAGAGAATGAACGTAAGATGAAGAAGGAAGCCTTGAAACTTGAGCGTGCAAAACTAGAGCAAGAAAATTTGAAGCAACTGCAGCTGCAGAAGAAAAAGAAAGAAGAGGAAAGAAAGAAGAAAGAGGCTGATATGGCTGCAAGAAAGAGACATAGGGAAGAAGAAGAAAGGAAGGAGAAGGAACGGAAAAGAAAGCGTGTTATGGAATCTAGGAAGCAGCAGCAAGAACTGGAGGAAAAATTACGTGCAAAGAAAGAAGAGGAAAGAAAGAAGAAAGAGGCTGATTTGCTGATGGTAAGATCTCTTATGATGCGAAGTTCTTTGATTGCTCTCTCCTTGCTATATTAGGAATAGATTTAATTTTTGGTTTCTGTTACATGATGAACAATTAAATTTAACAAAGGTATCCAAGGATGAAACATGGAGGGATTATAAAAGGGTAAAAGAACAAGGAGAAAAAAATCTTGCAAAAATGCAAAAGACTGAATCTAAGGCAACTGTGGTTTCAACAAGCGATGCCAGAGAAACAAGCATTGTCCTTCAAGTTAGTGAGCCTTCAACTGATTGTGGGGATAAATCAAAGGTAATTTATCTGTTAGAATTGATGTAATCAAACTTTATTGTGAATTCCTTCATTTTATATCAGATTAGTAATAGTTACAAATAACTTGAAGATGCAGCCTATATAGATTGAAGTTATAAAAATTTATATTTCTTGCATTACACACTCATGCTAAGACATCATTTTCTTTTTTCTAGGCAATAGACCATTTAGAGAAAGCAACAGAAAATGACCTTGTCAACAACCAAAATGAAGAACCGTCATATGATATATCCCCATATAAAGATTCAGACAATGAAGAGGAAGAAGATGATGACGACAGACTGAATACTAAATTTATTCCTTCATGGGCCAGGTATGTTACTCATTTGTTGTGTATAGTTAAATATTGTATTAAACTTTTAAAGCAGATGAAGAAATGTTAAACATTGCATTCACAACCTGCCTTTCTGTTTCTCAAGCCTATATTAGATTATTGCTCGTGTTACAACTCATATTACATGAGATTACATATTTATAATTAGACAATTGCTGAGACTAATTTATATTAAATTAAATTTTAAATAACACTGCCCAAATTTTTTTCGTAAGGGAGAAGACTATTTCCACCCAATTATTTCATAATTGAGAAAGGAAATTAAACCCCTATAATTACTTTTTTGTGGGGGTTCGAACACTTGCCATTCTCCCACTAGGCCAAAGGCCTATTGGTTGATATATTTACAACATGAGTCTTGGTGAGAACCAAAAACTTACATGTCTTTGAGGCCGTACCTTGGGTAATTAAACATCATAATTTGTACTTTGGTTATGCAGTAAACATGCCTCGGCTCTGATCATTCCATCTCTGCTAAGTGTAAGCCCAGAAGTGATATTCCCCCCAGGAAGTTTTTGCAGCATATCTGAAGGTAGTGCTCAGACATCATGTGAAACAGTAGACTATATCAGCTATATTGCTGGACTAAGTAAGGAAAACTTCACTTCTTTTTTGTAGTTCTCTTGCCTCGGAGACATCAGCAAAAGATGAGGCCATGAATATAATCAGATTGTGTTGATTCCCGTATTATGCTTATTATTCAGTCAATGAGACAGGTTCTCGTTGTCTCGAGGTATGTTTTTCTGACTGCAATGTCTTAAAACCACTGAGTCTTGATTTAGACTATGCAATCAATTTCATTTTTTTCCCCTCTTGTTCATGGGGCAGGTTTCGCAGCAACTCACCAAGAAGAAGAGTTAAGTGGCAGGTAATTCCTGTTGAGCTCATAGGTAGCTGAAGATTACACAGTTGCAGCGATGTACATATATACTTCCATCATTTCTAGATCAGACATTTGTGAACTTAACACAACTAACAAGCTCAATTATGTAGCTGCTTCTTGGTATGTTTTGTAAAAGTACAAATGCTCCATGAAGCACTAGAGCAGATGTAATATATCTGACGAAAGTCCCTCTCGTAGTTCCTAATCCTTGATGAACCTTTTGCTTGTTGGTAGCTTATTAACTACGAATGCGAAAACAACATTAACTTGTAATATTTAGAATGTATTTTAGCCTTGTGATGTTGGCAAGTGGAATGACCTCATCGTACGAATTTTTAATGGGCTTCTACTAATCTCGGTTACAAGATTTTAAATAAAAAAAGAAAAAACTCCAGCAAGCTTTATGCTTCTTATTTTACATACTTGATTAGCAATTAAGCAATGTGAATCGAATATTCTAGGCTTTATATTAATTTGTAGCAATCTAATGCTGTAGTTTACTAACTACGAAGAAATGAACATATAAAATATACGCACTTCATAATCTTAGTAACGGCTATATGGCCTGTAATGCTATGATTCCCCTTTTTAAAAAAATTGAATTTGGACCGACGTACGCTCACATGGTCACCTTATCTTTGTCAATCATTGCGACATTCCAGGGATCCTCCGTCCGAAGTTCAGTTCACTGAATAATTTTCCAATTCCTATGTTACCGTTTAAGATTCCATTTTTCTTTTTAAATCTGTTGTTCGATTTTCTCAAGAAACGTCAACGTCATCGTCATCGTCATCGTCCTTAAGTTTAGTACCCTTGTCGAAAAGTTGAAGTACAATTGTGAACTTTTGTGCCCTAAAGGCTAAAGCTCCTTCCACATGGGCAAAATGCTTGGGATCCCACATTATTTTAATTTTTTCTTTTCAGATTGTTATTTTCAATTGACTCTGAGCCTGAGCCATTCATTGTAAGAGTAATGGGGTAGTGGTGGGTCAAAATGAACGTGGCTTTTGATTGATAGCAATAGCAGCAAAATTAAAGAACAAACGGAGATCAATACCCTAAGAACGGTCATCTTTGAACTCTGTATTTAAAAGCCTAAAATATGACCCACATCTGATGCTTTTGTCGAATACCCAAAATTCTTTGACTCGGTCCAATCAAACTTCACGAAGAAACACCTCTTGCTCGCATCCTGAAACGCTGTCGTTTAATCGGCAATTTTCTTGATAACCGTTATAGACCCATTAACTCTCAACTGTTTAAACCCCATTTTCCCACCCAAAGATTCCCACCACCACATTCTCTCTCCCTCTCTTCCATGAAACCAATATTCAAGAAACCTAAAAAAACTTCATTTTCTTCAACAACTCTTTAGCTAATTTCTCTCCATTGTTGAAATTTCTTGAGCAATTTCAAGCAATGCCTCCGAGAAAGCTACTTGTTTTCGTCCCCATCTTCTTGCTCAACTTCTCTTTTGTTTTATCAAATAACATGAGCTTCGATTTCACTTCTTTCAATCTCCGTAACATCACTCTCCTAGGCGACTCTTATCTCCGCAATGGTGTCATAGGCCTTACAAGAGAGCTCGGTGTCCCTACTTCAAGCTCAGGCAGCCTTATCTACAACAACCCGGTTCCCTTTGTTGATCAAGAAACCAACACCACAGCTTCTTTTACCACAAGATTCTCTTTTTCCATCAACAATGTCAATCCAAGCTCTTTCGGCGATGGTTTAGCCTTTTTTATATCCCCTGACAATCAGATTCTTGGGAGTGCTGGTGGGTGTCTTGGTCTTGTTAACTCTTCACAGTTAACCAAGAACAAGTTTGTAGCTATTGAGTTCGATACAAGGCTTGACCCTCGTTTTGATGATCCTGATGAGAATCATATTGGTTTGGATATTGACAGTCTTGAGTCAATCAAGACTGCTGATCCAATCTTGCAAGGGATTGATTTGAAGAGTGGGAATGTGATCACAGCTTGGATTGATTACAAGAATGATTTGAGGATGTTGAAAGTTTTTATGAGTTATTCAAATTTGAAGCCTGTGACGCCATTGTTGAAAGTTAATATTGATCTCTCTGGGTATCTAAAAGGCAATATGTATGTGGGGTTTTCAGCTTCAACAGAAGGGAGTACTGAGCTTCATATGATTCAGAGTTGGAGTTTTCAAACTTCTGGGTTCCGGCCTGTGCGGCCGAAATTGCATCCTCACAATGTGTCTGATAGTTCAGTGGTTGTAGAAACTGATTTTCCCACATCAAATTCTACAAATAAACATCACAATAAGATTGGCTTGGGTCTTGGGATTGCTGGCCCAGCCTTCTTTTGTGTGGTTCTTGCAGTTTTTGGTTACATTTCTATCAAGAAATGGAAGAATATGAGAACGGGAATTTGCCAAAGAGCAGACCTGGTGCCAGGACCAAGGGAGTTTAGTTACAGAGAACTACGCTCAGCCACAAGAGGGTTTCACTCAAATAGAATCTTAGGCCGTGGAGCATTTGGGAATGTTTACAAGGCCTACTTTGCGTCATCAGGTTCTGTGGCTGCTGTCAAAAGATCAAAACATTCCCATGAAGGTAAAACTGAATTTTTAGCTGAACTGTCGATTATAGCTTGCTTGAGGCACAAGAATTTGGTTCAGCTCCTTGGTTGGTGCGCTGAGAAGGGTGAACTGTTGCTTGTTTATGAGTATATGCCCAACGGGAGCCTTGATAAAATGCTATACCAAGATTCTGAAAGTGGTACGTTGTTGAGTTGGTATCATAGGTTAAACATTGTGGTTGGTTTGGCTTCTGCTCTTACATACTTGCATCAAGAATGTGAACAGCAAGTGATTCACAGAGATATCAAGGCTAGCAACATAATGCTGGATGCGAATTTCAATGCAAGGCTTGGTGATTTTGGATTGGCAAGGCTCATGGATCATGATAAGAGTCCAGTTTCAACGCTTACAGCAGGAACTATGGGGTACCTTGCTCCAGAGTATCTGCAGTATGGAACAGCAACTGAGAAAACTGATGTTTTCAGCTATGGCGTTGTTGTCCTTGAAGTTGCTTGTGGGAGGAGGCCAATTGAGAGAGAAACAGAAGGTCATAAAATGGTTAATTTGGTTGACTGGGTATGGGGATTATATGCTGAGGGAAGGATCATTGAAGCAGCAGACAAAAGGTTGAATGGGGCGTTTAATGAGGATGAAATGAAGAGGCTTTTGCTCATGGGATTGAGCTGCGCAAACCCCGACAGCTCAGAAAGACCTTCAATGAGAAGAGTCTTCCAGATCCTAAACAATGAAGCAGAGCCATTAGTTGTGCCAAAGTTGAAACCATGTCTTACATTCTCTAGTGTGTCTCTGACTCTAGAGGACATTGTTTCAGAAGATGAAGAGAGTGATTGAGAACTGAAGTTTGGTAAACATTTCATATTCTTTGTAGCTCAAAGTGTATTCATTGTTTGATTCTTTCATTTTTCGCCCACCTTTATTGTAATGTTGTCAGTTTGCATCTGTAAGAGTCGACTGGCCTGAGTTCAAAACAATTCTATTGAACTTTGTGGTCTCTGCTGTATTCCACCCCCCACCACCACGCCCTTTTTTTTCCTTTTTCCCAGAAGTTGATTTCTTGTAACAGTTTTGTATATTTTGGGCTAAGCCCTAGTTCGATTCAAGTAACAAGTTTTTTTGGGCACTATCTTTTAATAATCGATTCTAGCTTCCACTGTAAATATAAAACAAAACCAATCGAAGAAGCCCTTCATCTTTTCAAATTGATTGTATTGCCAGCAGAAAAATGTCTTTACAGGTTAATGCCCTTTGGACACATTATGTTATGTGATTATTATGCATTGCTTGAAAATAATAATTAACTGTCATTTGAGTTCAGATACAGACGTCTTTCTCTGATATAATCGATCACCTTATCTTCAGTCAGATACTTTACCGACAACCCTCTAGAAATGCAATCCCTGCAATAAAACGGGGAAAAAAAGATCATTATGTCAGTTTCTAGTAGTCAATAACTACTCTTACAGATGGCCAAGGAAGGATGCCACTCACCTTATCCTTGTTGAACTAATTTGATTTGGTACAAGCTCATCTACAAGCTTGATATTGCCCTGAAAAGGGAAAAGGAAAAGATGAACTAATAATTGTAAAACAAGGCAGCGTGCAATAAACAGTGAAAGCAACTAAATGTGCATTTTTCTTTTTCCTGAGCTAACCACTCAAAAACTCCAGTCAAGACAACTATGAATTCTGAAAACTTCATGGTGATTGCTGAAGCCTGAAGCTTTTAACATTCGGAGCTGTAGACAAGTAACAACTTTCCATACAAAATGTCCAATAACCAAATGACTTGAGATTTCTTTTCAAGGTTGACCAGGAATCAACAATATCAACTCATAAATTGAGACCAAAATTAAGACATCAAAACCACTTTAAACCAACAAATAAAAGTAGGAAAAGTCATTAAAAAAAAAAGTCAGCCAAAATAATGAGGTAGTTTATTAACACGCCTACTCACCTTATTTTCATTCAATATTTCGTTGTCAGAAATGATTTTCTCAACATCTTGTCCTCCTCTGCGTATACAAATCACACCAAAATTTCTGCATATGGTCCTTACCTAAACAATGAAAACTCTTATAGTTGAAATTAGCTGTAAAAATTTTCCAAGAATTATACATTCATATTTCTAACTGACGGCACATTTATGCATTTAAAGGTCCAACTGCCATCCCTCTCTTTTACCTTGCAGCTAAACTCCCAAAAAATGTGTTTTCCTACCACCTAAAGAAGTCATTCAACTTTCACGTTCTTATGGATTAGTATCCCTACTGACCCAATAATCTTATGCACCTATCTATATAAATCAAGATATGGAACAAGTAAATACCTGCTCAGGAATCCAAAATCCAGGAATGGCAAAAGACTCAAGTAAATCAGAACCACATACAAGCATGACCTTGAGGGGCTCTACAAGAACCACAGAAAGCCAATGTCAGGGTTGCCTTAGACAAACAAATAAAATGTGTACAAACAAAATAATTATCCTGTGACAAAGTCAGTGACGCTATTAAATCTATACATCTTCTTTTGAAGCTAGAACCAGAGTTCTACGCCACAACAACCAAAATAAGAAAAAAAGAAGGAAGGTCTCCAAATTGTGAACCACAACATACCTAAATTCTCTTGGATTGTATTATCTCTATTCTTAAGACCTTGTACAAACACTTAGAGTTAGCACAAGTAAATACAAAGTACATCCAAATGAGGGTAGAAGGCATAGGAAGTGTTCTGTGAATCAGAATCGCTATCTAAATCTTCGATTACATCATGAAAATGATTATGCATTCCCAACAAAACTCGCCATAACATTAACGATTCAATTTGATGCATGTGCTAGTATGAAATAATGTGTTTCTCTGTTTCATTTATACATGAATACTTGTGGAAGATCAAATAAATTAAGCATAGATTCACACTCATGCAACTCAATTCCAAAGATGCAGAGCAAGGGGGAAAATGTAATTCTGCTTCTTACCCCTGGATATCAACCCAGCCTCAATCAAAAAATTCTTGACTCTTGACAAAACAGTCAAAGTGCGCTGATAGCTACTCTGGTTTGCCTGCAACACCATTATGAATTTATGATACTAGTATCATCTTACAGAACCATGATAAGATGATATAACTAATTAACAAGCACTATAAATTATGACATAACAAATAAAAGCTAAAAGATTAATCACTTAAATCATCATGAATTTTCACAAGTGTGAGAGCAAAAAAGAGAGAATACCTCCCATGGATCAACCATGATGAAGTCAGAACTTTTGCAGGCCAGGTTACACAAATTTATACGATCTTCAGCGGATATAAGGCCCTGCATCATGTCAATGCTTCAGCAAACCAAATTCATATGTGGCCACAGAAGTAGGAACAAATTCAACCAAGAAACTCTGAGCAATGCTAAACTCTGAGCAATGCTAAGTGACAACCATTAGATACGGTCAAAATCAGGTTTATCGATTATCAACATCCCAGTAACTTGAATAGAACATTGATTATTGCAAAGACCAGTAAAATATCTGAATACTAAAAAATGCTCCAATAAGTTCATCCTCTAATTACAGAATGTACGTGCTAATCCGCCTACAATCATGAAATCTTCTCCATAAAATTAAAATGACATCCATCACCACTACATCCCTATCAATATGCTACAACAAAAAGTCACATACCCTCTTCTTGTACGCATCATTAACAGGTGACATATAGCCTCCAATGACACAATAGTCCTCTGAGTTCAGTGCATCTCTCGCCAGCTCTAGGCATAGAAGTGGAATGATCAATTACACATAGACCAATATTTCCCAATGAAATACTACATACTAATATGATCCAAGCAGAGCAAAGGCAAAATAAAGAAGTGGATATTAGCAAAGTCTCAAGGGTGAGTGGAAAACTTACCAAACATACGTAAGTGCATAAAAGTAGGCGGATTGAAACTTCCAGTAGCAACTAAAACAACATAAGTTTTGCCCCTAATTACAGATAATTAATCAAAAAAAGAATGATTTCAATATATGACCAGCATAATAAAAATAAAAATAATAATTCTTAGCAGAACATGTAAACATGATACTTTGCTGAGACATATAACTTACTGGGTTTTGGATTCTAGTGATAATTTTTCCAGTGGCAATGGAACATCCATGGCACCTGAAAATAACAAAAAACAATTTCATATAATGCAAATAAGGGGACAAAAAAAAAAAAATTTCTACGTTCACACTCGTATTGTCCTATAATTGCTATAAACGTTGTAATCAACTCACCGTTTCAAGTGGGTGGTGTTTGCTTGTTACGTGAGCAAACAACAACCTTCCAATCGAGCTTCCCTTAAGTAGCCAGTTGCTGACAAGCAAAAGAAATGAAAAAACAGAAATCAGAGGGTTATTGACCCTGCGGTCTGAGTGGCTGACCGCAAAATCAAAAGGAAATTGTAGTTTGCAAATCGTGTCAAATAAGTCCTACTTGATTCAAAATTTCAAAAGTTTTGGGTCCATTGGTCAAGTTGACCGTTATGAGCAAAGAAACAGAAATTTGAAACATTTAATTTTACCCTTTAAATATGAAGGCATAAAACGACTACCGAAATAAAAGATCTCAAGACCAAGAATAATAAGGGATTCACCCCTTATTCATCCTTTAGTTCAAAAACTAGCAAGGCGAAAAAAAATAATCAACTTTCTTTGTATCTTTATAACCAAACGAACACAAGAAGACGTAACCATTTAAGTGATCTAGCGTGAGCCTCACTGATCAACTCAAGCTTCTTCTAACTTCTCGAGAGAAAGGGCCGTCGAACGCCGGGGACCGTCGACCGGAAAGTGCCGGCGGCGGTCACTTGGCAGCTCTTTAGATTTTTTTAATGAAATTTTTTAATTGTTCACAAGTGTTAATATCGATTGGAAATGACATTATTGACCTTACGGTCAACTTTAGTCGACGGACTAATGTGGAAAAGATGAGACAAACAAAACTTGTTTGGCAAGATTCGATCTGTTTGAGATTTTGCGAGGGTAGTAAGAATTTGACGGGGTGTTAAAATTAAGATTAAAGAACGGCCAGTCAAGTTTCACATCATGTTAATTTTATATTGAATTAAATACGATCAATTTAATAATTGTGTTAAAATATTAAAACACTAATATGACATAAAAGTTAAATGAGTTATTAAATAAATTTCTTAATATTTAAACATTAAATAAAATTTATATTAAATATTTACACTATATATATATATATATATATATATATATATATTGAATTACATGAGACTAATACTCAAATTACAACTCATATTATATGAGATTTACAACTCGGTAATCTGCTTATATCAATTCGACAGACCGCCGATTTTAAACCCTTTCAAATATTCGAGACGTTAAACTCATATCGAGAAAGACCGCTCACCTGCTCCGAGACTCAGGAAAATATAAATTAAACCCTAATGCATCTCATGACTCAACCACTTCCTCACACTCATGAAGAGATTCACTGGCCAGTGGTATTATATTATATATATAATACCAATATTTATTGATATTATAAAATATACATATTTATATTAAAGTTCTAAATCTATGTAAAATTTTATAAATAAAATAAAATATTGTGTATATATTCATTCTTCTATAAAATAAAAATAGAAATAGAGAATCATATCCAAGAATCATTCTTGATGTTTAATTTACGGTGTAATATTTTTATTTGTGACCTTATGGTACAGTATGTTATTATAGGTATTGAATTGTTAATTATCGAATTATGATTGAATTTTATTTAATATTATTAGGTAAACAGTTGAATTTTAAATTATATTTTAAATTATATTTTAAATTATTAAATTTTAATTTATACAGATCTAAATATCTAAAATATTTACCTGCAATCCATATAAATATTACTCACATTTAAATATGCATATTAATATGTTTATATCTGGATGCGAATCCAAATATAAACATATTAATTCAAATCCTGATTGGATTCACCAACGTCCGGATTTTACCATCCCAATTTGCCAGCTCAACAAATTACTTTTTAAAGTTCAAATTTACAAATAATCTCATCACTAATGGATCCTAACATATAGCTCGCTGATTTTGGAGAAACAACACCCGAGAGCATAGTTTTCATTTTGTTTCAAGTACGTCCGTGAAGTATTGAAACGTCAAGGCGGGCAACCTCAGAAAACACACCACCAACTTCATATTCATGGGGAATGACCAGATTCATTAATTAACATCCTCGCAGTTAAATTTAAACATTGAAAAATAACAAAATTCAAATTCAATTTGTATCAAAGAATGATTTCTACTAACCATACATGTCAAAATAACACAAAACTAAGAAAATCATATCAAAGTTAGTAAATAATTAGTAGAATCAACACAAATCACAATATTTACCTCATAAACCTTTCACCAGGGACCGAATCAAGTTATCGCCACCGCCAGTACGGACAACGAAAGAGCCAATTGTTCACCCTTTGGACTCCCGACTGCTTAGTTCTTGCGAGAAATAAATGTGACATGAAATTGAGTAATTGTAGACCTGGAGACAGTAACTGGACGAGGGTAAATGGGAATAATGTAAATTTTTCATGATATCATATGTTACAGGAATGAATTCTATGCCCTCGGTGCTTATCATGGTGCCCTATTTCATATAAATTTTGTGAACCCTGGGCCTGTAGCAATAAAACTGCTTGTCACTGATGTTAAGAAACCTAGTAGAGCAGGCTACTTGGTGGAGTTGGAGGATGAATCGTTGCTTGTTCTACGATTTAGGTTTACAAGTAGGGTTGGCCAACATTGGAGTGGATTGAGGCGAAAAATATGGGTGATAATGAAATATTGTTCTCTTGCCACTGGGCATTTGAGTAGTGGACGCGACTTTGAAGCAAATTGCATTTATTTCGTTGATGATGAGTTTTAATACCGCGAGTTCTTTTTGGAAATTGTAAGGGTGCATGTCTTCAACATTAAGACCCTTCGTTGTCAATCTTTTCACAAGGAGGCTCCCTTGCTTTGGGAAAATCTGCCGCATCGGCTGAGGGTCGACGGACTAAAAAATGTAAGTCATTTATACGTAACCTAGCAGTACAGATATACATGTATTTTGTCTATGCTTCTGTTTTATTTCTTTTATTAATTTATTAATTGTTTTGTCATTTGTGTGTCTCACATTGGCTGATCAAAGTCTCTCAAGTTAAGATACTGTTTTTACTTTCAATAAGCTACCAATTTGTGTGCATTTATGTATTTGCTCAAGTGAATGTTAAGACGAGCATTACAGTTAGGTCTCGGAGGGCAGCAATTTGTATTACTTTCAATAATGTATTTTAGTAAATATGTATATTTTATAATGTCATAACATCAATACCTAGATTATATATAGCAGGTAAACCACTGCTTAACCCAAGCCGCACAGAGCCACCCTTCCACAAGGAAAAGGGTTCGGTTCCCACACAATGCATTGTGAGCTTAATGAGCATTTTCCTTACTCGGAGGTCCTGTGAGCTGAAAGGCATCTGATGCCTTTCTCTAAAATACGAGTATTTGGAAGGAGTTTAAAATAAAATGATGGGGCTCCCGAAGATGTAACGGAGTCTGAATTGTAAATCTCATATAATATGATTTGTAATATGAGTATTAGTCTCATGTAATTCAATATATATATATATATATATATATATATATAGTGTGTAAATATTTAATATAAATTTTATTTAATATTTAAATATTACGAAATTTATTAAATAACTCATTTAACTTTTATGTCATATTAGAGTTTTAACATTTTAACATAATTATTAAATTGATCGTATTTAATTCAATATAAAATTAACATGATGTGAAACACAACTTCATGACCGTTGCCGGCTCTACTAATTTTAACACCCCGTCAAATTCTTACTACCCTCGCAAAATCTCAAACAGATCGAATCTTGCCAAACAAGTTTTGTTTGTCTCATCTTTTCCACATTAGTCCGTCGACTAAAGTTGACCGTAAGGTCAATAATGTCATTTCCAATCGATATTAACACTTGTGAACAATTAAAAAATTTCATTAAAAACAAGACTTTCCCCGACGGTCCCTGCTCGACGGCCCTTTCTCTCGAGAAGAAGAAGCTCGAGTTGATCGAGGCTCACGCCAGATCACTTAAATGGTTACGCCTTCGTGTTCGTTGGTTATAAAGATACAAAGAAAGTTGATTATTTTTTTTCGCCTTGCTAGTTTTTGAACTAAAGGATGAATAAGTGAATCCTTCTATCATTGGGCTCAAGATCTTTCGCCACCGTCGTTTTGTCTGCCCATTTAAAGCCAGAAAATTAAATGTTTCAAATTGCTTTTCATAACGGCCAACTTGACCAACGGACCCAAAACTTTTGAAATTTTGAATCAAGAGACTTATTTGACACGATTTGCAAACCACAATTTTTCGATTTTAAGCGGTCACCACTGCACTGCAGGTCAATAACCCTCCGATTGCTTTTTCATTTCGCTTGTCAAAGAATCGCTACTTAAGGGAAGCTCGATTGGAAGGTTGTTAAGCTGTGGCTTCTGCTCCCACTGTAACCAAAACAACACCACCCACCCCAACCAAAAAAAGAAAGCTTTGAAACGGTGAGTTGATTACAACGTTTATAGCAATTATAGGACAATACGAGTGTGAACGTAGAAATTTTTTTTTTTGTCCCCTTATTTGCATTATATGAAATTGTTTTTTGTTATTTTCAGGTGCCATGGATGTTCCATTGCCACTGGAAAAATTATCACTAGAATCCAAAACCCAGTAAGTTATATGTCTCAGCAAAGTATCATGTTTACATGTTCTGCTAAGAATTATTATTTTTATTTTTATTATGCTGGTCATATATTGAAATCATTCTTTTTTTGATTAATTATCTGTAATTAGGGGCAAAACTTATGTTGTTTTAGTTGCTACTGGAAGTTTCAATCCGCCTACTTTTATGCACTTACGTATGTTTGGTAAGTTTTCCACTCACCCTTGAGACTTTGCTAATATCCACTTTATTTTGCCTTTGCTTCCGCTTGGATCATATTAGTATGTAGTATTTCATCAAATATTGGTCTACGTGTAATTGATCATTCCACTTCTATGCCAGTGGCGAGAGATGTAATCGAACTCGTGAGGACTATTGTGTCATGGAGGCTATATGTCACCGTTAATGATGCATGCAAGAGGGTATGACTTTTGTCAGTAAAGATATGATAGGATGGTGATGGATGTCATTTTAATTTTATGGAGAAGATTTCATGATCAGAAGTGATTAAGACGTACATTCTGTGAATTAGAGGATGAACTTATCGAGCATTTTTAGTATTCAGATATTTTACTGGTCTTTGCAATAATCAATGTTCTATTCAAGTTACTGGGATGTTGATAATCGATAAACCTGATTTTGACCGTATCTAATGGTTGTCACTTAGCATTGCTCAGAGTTTAGCATTGCTCAGAGTTTCTTGAATTTGTTCCTACTCGTGGCCACATATGAATTTGGTTCTTGAAGCATTGACATGACGCAGGCCTTATATCCGTCAAGATCGTATAAATTTGTGTAACCCGCCCGCAAAAGTTCTGACTTCATCATGGTTGATCCATGGGAGGTATTCTCTCTTTTTTGCTCTCACACTTGTGAAAATTCATGATGATTTAAGTGATTAATCTTTTAGCTTTTATTTGTTATGTCATAATTTATAGTGCTTGTTAATTAGTTATATCATCTTATCATGGTTCTGTAAGATGATACTAGTATTTAAAATGGTGTTAAGCGGCCCGTAGTAGCTATGACTTTGACCGCTTTTGTCAAGAGTCAAGAATTTTTGATCGAGTTTGGGTTGATATCCGTGGGGTGCAATTACATTTTCCCCCTTGCTCTGCATCTTTGGAATTGAGTTGCATGAGTGTGAATCTATGCTTAATAATATTTACCTAAAGCTCTAATAATATTCAAAGGTATATTGGTTAGATATAATTGAATACTAAAACCACATATATAAATAATTAACAATTATAATAGAATAATTACCTTTCAATTGGATACATCCACCTAAAGGCAACCGGGCCACCATACCTTGCCTCCCTAGGTAAATGTATAGCTAAGTGTACCATTACGTCAAAAAATGCTGGTGGAAAAATACGCTCAAACTTGCAAAGTATCAAGATAATTCCTTTTTCTAACTCGGCAATAATTTCTTCAGTCACTGTCTTTGCACATAATTGCCGAAAAAAATTACTTAACTCTACAATGGCCTCACACACTTCCTTTTTTAAATACGGACGTATTCCAATTGGAAGTAGTTGCTCCAATAACACATGACAATCATGGCTTTTCAAACCAAACAGCCTACCATCATTAACACTTACACATCTACCAATGTTTGATGCATAGCCATCCGGAAACTTTACTGCCTTCAAGAATTGGCAAAATTCCCGCCTTTCTTTCAAGGTTAAAGTGTAACAAGGATGAGGCTTTAAGTACCCATTAGATTGTGGTTTTAAATGTAACTCTTTCCGGATACCCATATCTTTTAGGTCTTGTCTAGCCTTGACAGTATCTTTTGTTTTCCCATCAATGTTTAATAATGTCCCTACAAGACTTTCACATATATTTTTCTCAATATGCATCACATCAAGATTGTGCCGAAGCTTTAAGTTTGGCCAATACTCCAGCTCAAAAAAAATACTTTTTTTGGTCCAATTTAACTCCTCTACCTTTCTTTTTCTTTTCCTATCTTTATTATTAGGATGCTTTCCAGGCTTTGAATCCTTGACATGCTCAAACTGTTTCAAGATATCATCCCCAGAATATTCTCTTGGAGGAGGGTCCCTTTCTATCTCCCCATTAAATTCCAAGCTCCTACGCCATGAATGGCCACGCGGCAAGAATCGTCGATGCCCCATGTAACCTATTTTATCTCGCAACTTTACCGAGGAGGTTTTTTCGTTACACACAGGACAAGCTTTGTACCCTTTTGTGCTCCATCCCGACAAAACACCATAGGCTGGAAAATCATTAATTGTCCATAATAATACAGCACGCATCATAAACCTAGAGTTAGTTGAAGCATCATAGGTATCTATGCCAACAGCCCATAATTCCCTTAATTCATCAATTAAAGGCCTTAAATAAACATCAATGTCTCTCCCCGGTGCATGAGGTCCGGGTATGAGCAATGACATGAACATAAATGGCTCTTTCATACACTTCCACGATGGTAGATTATAAGGCATCAATATAACAGGCCACATACTAGTCGAGTTATACATGTTTGCAAAAGGATTAAATCCATCAGTTGCAAGTCCCAACCTCACATTACGTGGGTCTTTCACAAACGTAGGATACAATTTATCAAAATCCTTCCATGCCTCACCATCGGCCGGATGTCTCAAAATACCATCTGTACCCACCCGCTTCTCATGGTGCCATCTCATATCACTTGCTGTGTGTCGTGACATAAATAATCGTTGTAGTCTAGGTTTCAAAGGAAAATACCTTAAAACCTTTTGTGGTACATTCCTTCCTTGACTACAATATTTATATCGTGGCTCACCACATATTGGACATTTATCCATCGATTCATTTTCTTTCCAAAACAACACACAATCATACTTGCAAGCATGAATAACTTCATAGCTCAGCCCCAAGCCTTTCAACATATTTTTGACATCATACAGGGTTCCTGGCATCTCAGTCCCCTCAGGTAAGAACTGAATCAACAATTTGAGTAACATATCCATTGATTTGTTACTCCACTGATTAAGGACTTTTATATGCATTAATCTGACAACAAAACTTAATAATGATAATCGTGCTCCAGAGAAAGGCATCTTATGAGCATCATTTAACAAGCCACTCACTTCACAAGTATTAAAATCCCCCATTTCAAAAGGAGATGTGAATCTATCCACATTAGGTGGTTCTGCATCAAACTCTGTGATTGGACCCCGTAAATCATCGAGAATATCGAATATGTCATCACGATCATGAGTAAAATTACCATTGTCTGCTGTTTCTAATTCTTTCCTAGATGAAAATGAACTAGACCCGCGTTTTTCACCATGGTAAACCCATACATCATAAGTAGGTGAGATCCCCGGCTTGTACAAATGATCATAAACTACATTTAATGGTCTAAAAATTGCATTCAAACACTTTTGACATGGACAACGGACGCAATTATTCTCATCTGCACACTTCTCTGCAGCTCTCATAAATGAATTAACACCATTCCGATATTCATCACAAAGTTTATTTTTAAGACGCATCCAACTTTTATCAGTTGTTGACATCTTAATCAAATCAAATCCTGTTCATATTAGTATTTCATTAATTTGGAAATAGTGTTTCATCAACAATTATTAAGAACACCCAAGAAAGAATATAAGCAATACAACACACAAAAATTCTGAAAAATAATGCAACATATATCTCAAAACAACAATCTATGATTTTAATATAGAACCAGCGAAATCAGCCGTAAACAATAGTAGAAAGTTACCTAAACATAAAAAAAAAACACTAAAGAACAGATTATCCAATAAAAATAGCAAAGTAGCAGCAAACAACAGTTAATAACAGTAAAAACAGCAGAGTTGGCAGTAAATACAGTAAAAAGTTACCTAAAAAAGCAGAAAAAACACAAGTAGCGTATTTATCTAATAAAAAACAGTAGAAATAGCAACAAATTACAGTAAATGACAGGGGAACCAGCAAAATCAGCAGCAAATAACAATAAAAAGTTGCCTAAATAGTAGATAAAAACACCAATTAACAGACTATCTTGTAAAAAAAAGTAAAATAGCAAATCAATTTTGTTTCTATGAAATGTGAAAACAGTTTAAAAAAAAAAGCAAAAACAACATAAAAGCTATAAATATTATCTTTTATAAGGATTAAAAAATTTTTAGCAGTAACACGCAAGGGTCCTTATTAAGTGAAACAGAAAAATGATGAAAGCCATTTCAATATTTCTATGCTCCAGAGTAGCAACAAAATTTGCATAACCTTTTGCCTCACTATTCAGGCTAGTGAGGCAAAAGGTTTTCAACTTTTGTGACAACTTCTCTGGCAGATGATGAACAGGAATTGCAGCGTCTTGATCCAATGAATAATTTCTTCAAGAACATGAAAAATAAACACAACAAAAAAACTTAACATGAAACACGTATTAAGATTTGATTAAAACAGTCTACAGCTTTGCTCTTAATTAGATGCCAACACTGATTTGATCTCTCTTTAACGAAATGTTAATGCTGTTGTTCCAACATTACTGATTAGTCTTAACGTAGAGTCTCTTTATTTTGTGATAAAAATCAGACTTTACCATCCGCTGATTTCTTTTACATATTCTGATGCCTTTCACTCTCTCACGCCCCTCCTCTCCCTTGAAATGTTCTTATTATTACCCATCTAATGTACTTGCAAATCAACAAAAAATTTCCAGTCCTTATCTAGATTAAACTTAAGCGCATTTTAAAATGTAAATTTTCAGTCCTTATGCCATTCACTCTCTCACGCCCCCCCTCCCTTGAATCAAAGCATAATAACATTATATTTTAAAATAAGCTGAAGAGTTAATTCAAAGAATTCAATCACAACCCACCAAAAATTTTATATTACCCTCAGAAGAGTCCAAGTTATTGTCCACATCTACAACTAATCTACTGCAATTGCCCTCCTTTGCCCATTCACAATTGCTCTCCAGAGGCAAAGAAAAAAGGCGGGCAAGAAAGGTGTCAGTACTCACCTTAATCTACTGCAATTGTAACGGCTGACAGTGGTGGATGCTTGAAGCGTGAGTGAGACAGCTGCCCAATATGACGGTAGTAAACGAACGGCGGCAGACGGCGGTGACGGCAGTGGATGCTTGACCTTGAAGGCTTGAATCAAGGCAAAGAAACAGGAGTTCGTCAAAGAAACAAGAGTTCGTGAGTGTGAGGGAGAGAATTCGTGAATGTGGCTTGAGGGAGAGAGTTCGTGAGCGTGGTGTTTGGTAAGAGTGAGTTAGGGATTGCCAATTTAGGGATTGCCTATTTCAATTTTGTATTTATATTTTTCATTAAATAATATTTTTAATTAAACTCACCAAACCGATTGGTTTATAATAAACTATATTTTATAAAAATCTAATTTCATATAATTAAATTTAATTGATAATTTATAATTACATAAATAAATAAATAAAAATCTTATGTGACAAAATATTTTTATTTAAGTTTAAGTGATAGTCTTTTTATAAAGAACATTAATTACGTTATATTTACTCATAAATTTAACTATATATTCTAACAATTATATGGATTAATTTTAATTTTAACCTTTAAAAGATATACAATATTACATTTAACTCATAATTTTAATTAAAATATATGTTAAGTTAAATTGAACTACCTAACATTAAATAATTATTTTGAAATTAAGAAGTAGGCAATCAGATGAACAACTCGCCACTTATAACTAAAAGTCTTCTTATATGATTAGTCATAAGTCTTAATAAAAAAATGAGTTAATTTTACAAAAATTTGTTAATTTTTTCTCGGATTGGCAAAATTTCTTCAATCTCAATTGGGATTCCAAATTCCGACCTATTTATGTAGGATTAAAAATAAATTTTATCTCAATTTAATCTTCGGATCGAGATTGGCGATGTTTTAATTAATAATTAACATATTTTATTTTCTTTATTTTTAAAAATATAAATAAATTTATCTTGTTATCATAATGAAAACTATATTACTTGTTAACTAATTAAAGGATTAATCATGAACAAAAATAAAAATAAGTGAAAATGCATTCTAAATTTATAATTTTATATTGGTTTACCATATTTGTAATTAATATGACAGACTTTTAGCGACAAAATATTTAGTTGCTAAAAATACAATTAGCGACCACAATTATTTCGTCGCAACAGAGCACTCTTTAGCGACCAACTGTTTCGTCGCCAAAGAGCAATATTGGCGACACAACATTTCGTCGCTAAAGAGTGCTCTTTTGCGACGACATCGTTCCTCGCTAAAGAGTGCTCTTTTGCGACGAAATAGTTCGTCGCTAAAACGTATTACAACTTCTATTTCACGTCCCTTTATTGCGACTAAGGTCTTTAGCGACGAAATAGTTCGTCGCTAAAACGTATTACAACTTCTATTCCACGTTCCTTTATTGCGACTAAGCATGTTGTCGCGAAAGAAAACGCTTTAGCGACGAAACCATATTGGTCGCCAAAGGAATTCTTCAGCGACGAAAGTTGTCGTCGCAAAAAAGGCCAAAGGCGACCGATCCACTTTCGTCGCTAAAAGGACTTTTAGCGACGAATTATAACGTCGCGAAAGAGTCAGCTGTCGTTGCTAATTATATACTTTCAGCGACAAAATATTTCGTCGCTAAAAAATGCCCATTCGTCGCTAAAAGCCAACGCGCCAACAATTCTTTTGCCGCCTAATTTTTTAGCGACGAAGAAAGGTAATCGTCGCAATATGTAATTTTTAGCGACGCACATTTCGTCGCGAAAACCCGCAATTAAATATTAATTCTTTCTTTGCTGGATTGGGCGACGAACGCCTTATTTCGTCGCCAAAAGTCTCTTTTAGCGACCAAAATAATTGCGTCGCTAAAAGTTTCGTCGCTAAAGACTAAAATTCTTGTAGTGAAAGGGTGAACAATTGGCTCTTTCGGTCCGTACTGGCGGTGGCGATAACTTGATTCGGTCCCTGGTGAAAGGGTTTATGAGGTAAATATTGTGATTTGTGTTGATTCTACTAATTATTTACTAACTTTGATATGATTTTCTTAGTTTTGTGTTATTTTGACATGTATGGTTAGTAGAAATCATTCTTTGATACTAGGAAGAAAGGATTTTGAGAAACAAATCAGGGCCCCCATCGCCTACATTTGTCAATAAAACTAATGTAAATATCGTTTGGCACACAAATAACGCATTTCTTCAGTATCCTAACATATATTATGTACGAACAAAATTTAAAAGAAACAATGAAAAAGTGTTCTTTTTCTATAAATTTGTATTAAAAGAATCCCCATCACTATTAATCTTCTCCTTTCTTTTTTTTCTCTGGTATGTGGTAAACATTGTTTTATATTCTCATAATAAATTTAATACTAATAAAATAATATTAAAAGTATGGATACACAATGAAATATTAGAAGGAAATTAAATGTATGATCTTCTAAAATTTCTGGTTAAAAAAAGTCTATTTAACAAGTAGGATGACATCGATGGTGGTTCAAACGACTCTGGTGAATAATAACAATTGACTAAGAAAATAAGCAACTAGTTGTTCACTTCTTTGCTGATTTAAAAAGTTGAAAATGTGTTATGCTGTAACTATAATGTATTATATAAGAGAATAACTACATTAATTTTATTTCCTATGAATATGTAGATAATTCTATTTCCTAAAGCCATGTAGCTACTAAAATTCACAATAATTAAGAGCGAAAAAAAAATCTAATTAAATGCAAAATAATAAATAATTGTAACAATGAAAGTATATATAGTTTAAGAATAATAATAATTTGATAATGACTTGATGAATATCCAAAAATAAATAAATTAAATTATGAGTTTCAAAATCTGTAAAAGTTAAATTGCGCATGAAAAGATTTGCAAAGCATAACAAATAATTAAATGATAAATAAAAATAACTCAATGACAGGAGCAGAGAGAGCACACTCCCAACAAAAGCAAAGACCCTTAAACTAATGGCGGGTTGTACTCTCTCTCTTCTGTCATCAAACAAGTTAATAACCAAGCAAGTTGCCACCAACGTAAATATAATATGCACACAATACACAAATTAACAAACAAAGAAAAGGAAACAAGCTTCATCATGTATTCATGTGAGATCATGATATTTTCTGAAGAGATCAAACAAACAAGAATGAAAGCGAAAAATGAGAGAAACGTACGTACAAGCTCAGCACTCGATCGTTGCATTGCTTATGCTTGATATGTAGAATGGGGCTAGCGCCTTTTATAGAGATTTTTCTTTTATCACTCACAGTCACGGTCACGGTCACGGTCGCCGTCACCGGCCAGTAACCAACAACGCATGCATTGTAATTAATATGGCTATGAGTAAGCAGCTTTGTATTTGCTTGACCGTTTCTACACAAACAAAGACTCTTCTCGTAAGAAATTGGTTTCTTCCATTTAATTAATTGTCACCTTCAATTATTAATTGCCTTTTCCGGAAGATTTTGGCTATTGCTTGTGCATTCACAGTGCTTATGCTGCCAAGAAAAGCGACAGACAATGAACCCTGAGACGGTGACCGCCTATTGCAGATGCACACACAGTCGCGACCTGGGCTGGTCGATTGGGACACCTGGTTTGCATGCCGGATTTGACGGTCCTGTCCCACGCGGATCACGTAATCTTGTCAAAGTTGATTAATATCAGGAACCACCTTAATTTATTTGATAATTTGCTAACAATTAATTAATGGGTTTCTTTACAATTTACATGCAACTTACTACCCACTAATTCACTTGACTCCACTATTTTTTTCAAATGAGGGTCATTGCTTTTAACAAAGTGTGAGATGGATTTTCATGCTATTATAAGTTAAAATAAATATGACTTAGAAATACCCTTTGCTAATATATATTCTCTGGGGCTGACAATGTTACTAAATCGCCTGAAAATAGGTTTGCCCAAATTTGGAATGGCTGCTGTATTAAGAATTTGACATTATTTTGTGAAGAAATTACAGAGGAGCGTGCATAGAAAATTTGTCAGGAATATGAAAAAGTAATTCTCATATTTCCTAAAATGTAGCTGTGGCCAAGTTTTCAATCTAGTTTAATTAAGGCAACTTCTAAGACCACCATGACATTTACAAGCCCAGAGATCACAGCCATACAATTAGCTGACAACATCACAATTCGGAAATAATTAAAAAAAGAGATATTTTTAATTCAAGAAAATTAATTTCAAGTTTTCAACCATCACTGCTTTTTACTCCCCCAATGTTTGTGTCAATGATTTTCAAAATACAAATAAATAGGGATAGGAAAAAAAGATTATTATAAAATCCAACCAATGTCATCTCTCCATTCTTAAACAGTTTCAATTGTGTCTTATCATTGTAACAATCAGAACTCTCGGTTCAAAAGCCAAATAATTAGCCCAGATCATTTGAACTGAGCAAACGGATCAAAGCCGGGGAGATGATTGTGACTGGTTGCCTGGGAGGAGGAGCCACTGCCAGATCCGGGCCCTTCCCTCAAGAACCCGCCGATGGAGGGATCGAAAACGCCTTGCTGGGGGCCCATGTTGAAGATGGGCCCAAAAGGGCCAGGGGCCAGTCCAAACAGCCCGTAATCCACAGAAGGGCCACGCCTCGGCATTGGTATGGGCTCCTTGTGTTGAGCGGAAGTGCGCTCGTGCTCGCTGTCGCGGAACCGGTTCAGGAAAAGAGAGAGGGGCTCGACGTAGTTGTCGAAGCCCAATTTGCCCATGGCCCAGATGACATCCTCGGCAGTGATGGTCTTGCGCTGCTCGCGATGGCAGCGTTCGTTTGCTTCCCCAGTGATGAAGCTGATGTACTCGGAGACGCACTCTTGGACGGTCTCTTTTGCATCGTCGGAGATTTTGGCGTGGGGCGGGAGGATGCGACGCATAATGCGTATCACGTTGGCTATCGGCATGTATTGGTCCTGCTCGCGGACAACGCATGGTGCTCCGGCAGGCGGTAGCATTGACTGCAATGGAAGCTGTTGTTGTTGCTCATTTGGGACGCTGTTATAGCTGCTGCTGCTGCTGTTGTTGTTGTCAACGTTGGCGTGTATCGCGGCGGCGATGGCGGCGGAGTCGTGCCTTGGATGAGTGGTCGAGGCTGAAACCAAATATGATGAAATGTGACACCATTAGTGCATGTATTTGTACTAAATTACTACTATGGTATGAATTATGAAATGTACATGATAAATAAAATGATATTAATTAAATTAAATAATAAAAAATTGTGTTGTGTTTTTTAGGAAAAAAAAAAAATTGGCTAGTCAACCACGTCAGCAGAAAAATCCAAACGGGATGAACATGAAATAGTGGGGAAAACGGACGCCAGGTCATACATTTGCGCGGCATACGTGGCGAAAAGGAACGCATGCCAGGAGCAAAGAAGGCGTGGGGGTCCCGCAAATGGCAATCTGAGGACGAGGGCCCTACCACTTCACCACTGTTGAGATTCTTTGTTTTATTTGTTGTTTTTGTCAAAGTCAAAGCCTTTTCCTCTTCTCCACGGCGGGTTTAACGTTCCCTATGCAATCCATGGACACACTCTTGATTTGAAAGGAAAAAAAATGTGTTTGTTTTGGTAGAAAATCAACAATTACGAAAAGAAAAATAAGTTTAATTTATGTTGTTCGTAGTTATAAATAAATAAATCTATTAATTTGCTGATTGGAGGTCCAGAATCAACGAGACTTCATGCATGCAAGCCATGTCAGTAAGAGTATAAAGAGCAAACAATTGTTTCGAGTATACTTTATCTGAATATTTATGAAGAGTAAAGATAAAATAGAAGATATAATATCAAGAGAGGGAAAAAAAAAAAAAAACACTAAGCAAAATAAAAACAGAACCAATCAACCTTTACTGTAAAATAGAATGGAGCTAGATGTGGCAAAAAGGTGGCTAATTATTTATTATTATTATTTTTTTTTTGGTGGGGTGGCCAAAACTCAGCTAAAAATGATGTTCAAATCACGTAAAATCATCACGAAAAGAAAAAAAAAAAAAACCGAAGATTCGATCGAAAATGAAGAAGAACATCGTTTGCATGCGCATCTAATAATTAACACAGGTAAATCAAAATCTGCCCCAAATCAAAAGCATAGTAATTTATCTATTTAGTTTCAAATGGAAGATCGATCGATTGAGGAAAAAAAAAAGCCATGCATGCATGAAATAAAGAAGATGAATATACAAAATTAGATAAAATAAAATGAAAAGTGTAGAAGAAACAAAAGCTGACTAATTAAAAAGCCAGAGTACATAAAATGTTGTTACCAGTAGTTGTTCTTGCAAGCTTGTTGGGATGGCCTCTGAATCCGTCTTCACGTTCCATAGCTTGTCTCAAAATAATTTTATAATACAGTTTATTTCTCTCTTTCTCTCTAAGGGCTTCTGTTTATAGGGAGGCTCCGGTGGGAAACCACAAATGGGGAACGCGGCGTTTTTACCAAGAAATGACCCAGTATTGCCGGTGATGACAGTCTCTCTGATTGGGGAGTGGATGCTTTTACCGGGAGTAAAAGGTGGAAAATTTACAAACCAAATAGATTGATTGTCTTTCAAATACTTACAAAATGGTGGTGATGAGCCTTGTTTAATGATAACCTAACTATGGAGGCTTGAAACTTTTGAGAGAGAGTGTGGTAATTTTTTGTGTTAATTTGAAATTTGCCATATTCGAAGAGCGTTTCTTTAACTATGCATTTATTTTTGAAGTTGATGGAAAATATTTTTTTTTTTTGGGAGGTTAAATATATATATCTATATATATATATATATATGGGTTTGTCTTAATAATTTACAGAATTCTAGTGACAAAACCTAATAAAGACATGATAAATGTAAGTAAATTGAAATACATTACAATAAAGATTAATATATTTTGGTATGTTTCTATATATATATATATATATATATAATTCTAGTTATCATTATCTTGATATGAATAGTTGTAATCTGTCGTGAGCAATAAATTTATTATTAATTCATTAAATGAAGCAGTGGAATTGACATCTCATATTTTGTTTGAGTCCTGAAACATCATGTTCATGGCCTATTGAGTAAAAGCCAATAAAGCATCGGCGCATGGTGAAGCTAGCCGTTAAACTAATCTGTCATGCTAAAAAAGAATTCCCAATATTAATTTACCGGACGTACATGTGCATGATAACTATAAGCCAGTGATATACATTGAGCGGAGCATCTTTAATTCTTCGTCACCATGTTTCGTCATTTTCCAATTGGAAAAGAAGATTTGTTTTGTTTCAAAACACCTCGTTTTTGTAGGTTGGTGTATAGCCTATTGTTCTTTATTTGTGCCGATTTCGCTTGAGGCATTGGTTCACAATCACAGCTTTTGTAACTTCATCGTGTATCTGTGGATTAGTCAGTTCCTATTTGAAAGGCTACCCACTTTTTTACCTCCGCAGGCAGTCTCGCCGCTTGATAATGGTTAATCACATTCTTTATTGTTATCATGCCCTCCGCGGTGATTTTGGACTAATAGGTTTCATATTCCGTCAATTTGAAACATACTCGCTCTATTCAATTGCGACCTTACAATGCAATAGCATTCTCTGCTCCACTTGTTGTTTTTGTTTCTAAGTTTTTCTTTTTTTTTCCCCCAAAAATAACAAAATGGAAAATTGAAAAAAAAAAAAAAAAAAAGGAAAACGCTGACAAGACACGTTATAGTAAGTGCTTTTTAATTACCAAGAAATTTAAAAAAAAAAAATTTGGAAACCAAAATACCTTAAATCAATTGACTTTGTTGTCTTAGTAGCATTTCACCATGAAGCCTAGGAGCTGGGAAAGTACATCGCATTAAGAATGTTTTTGTCACTATACATTGAATAAATGATACTACTAGCAGCTCTTTGAGAAACGCCTGCTATGGGTCATCTAAGCATTCAAAATCTGGTGAATCAAGTTGCCGTCTATCCTAACCCATGGCTGGGGGAGACTGAGTGTGACGTCTAACAAAATTCACTCAGTTCAAACTTGCGGGTTTCTTTCATTCAGTCGAACTATGACATATGTACAACTACCAAATTAAAAGCCTAGATCTTATGATCTTGATTTACGCTTACGACTATTTGACCGCTTCTTGGATGTTTCAGTACCATTCACACCATCCTTTCGCCATTTCAGATCACCGTTACTCAGACAATTGGATTCAAAAGTTTTGACATTGCTTACAATGGCATAGACTGTGACCTCACTTTTGGGGGATGATAAGACCTTTCTCTCAATTACTTCATTCTGGCCACAGCATAAATCTTGAAATGCTGTCCCTCTTAGCTTTTGGAACATGTCGTCCTTGTCAAGTTCAAAACACTTGGGCGGAACCTGCACAGCGGTAAGGAGTTATGTTGTCAGGCTGGCATAACAATGCCACCTAGAAATATACAAACAAGTAGGCAAAATTAATTTGGGCTTCCTTAACTCCTCTCACCTTAAAATCAAATGGGATATTAACTTGGGTGCAAGGACATCCACAACCATCACTAAAGTTGAGTTTCAACTTTATGTCAAATGTTTCATTAATAACAGTTCTCCTGATAGACAAGATGAAAATGTGAGAGGAGAACCAGTTTGAATAAAATGTAAATGTTTGCTTGAAATTAAACCCATCTTTCTCAATAAAAAGGTAAGCTGCAAATATAATTTTTCAATTCTATTTTACACAGTGTAACAAAGGATAGGATAGGATTGGATTTACCTTTTCAGCTGAAATGGCTGCTTATCCAAACTAGCTTCTTTGTACTTTTGCCTGTCTGAGAAGGAAACCTAGGATGCAGATAAAGCAGAAAGTTGAAGATTGGGTAAGATAAACAACATGTGAATTAGCTACTGCAATGTCCATTTCAAACAGGCATCACAACCAATATAATCAACTGTGTCAACAGTTGCTGTGAAGTAAAATTAACATATATAGTGAGTCTGCATGTATGAGAGCAGAAAGCTGTGCACATGACTTCACAAAAAAGCAATCCACTAAAAAATTCCCATCAAATCTTGTAGTCCTTGATTTTCATTAAGAGAAAACCAAAACATGGCAAACACGGTGCTTGACTGATATCAAAGGGACGTCAGAGGGTACTTCCAAAAGAAAATGTGCACAATGGCATGGCAAAGGAAATTCACCTCAACAGACTTGATGAATGGCAATTGAGCAGTTTGTCCATGTACACTTGTTATCCGAAGAGTCCAGTTCACAAACTTTTTATCTGTAATATCAGTGAATGGACCATGTGAGAAAGCTATAAACTGAAGCCAAAAATGCTGGACACGGCAAATAAAATAATGGTAGATGTTTCATGCTGCCAACAATCTTGGCTCGCTTAATTTGATTAATTTGAGATGCATGTAAGGTTCTGGGTTCAAGGTTTTGATATGTTCTCATAATACATAGATCAGGAGGGAACGGATATTCATACATTTCGGTGAAACAAATAGATATCATTTTGCAAGTGGTATGAGACTCATGAAAGCCATAGACAACTCGTTTTACAAGGGACGTCGTACAAGACTCATGAAAGCTGGTCAGCCAAAGAAGAAGCTCCATCACCAGATCCACTAAAAACAAAAAAGTTCCCATTGATAATCCCAAGAAACCATTAGATCTATTGACCGGTTAGTAACATTCATGTTCTCTAAATTTTGTTGATGAACCATAAAAGAAGAATAAAATGCATTGGCCAAGCATGTAGAACATGTATCTATATGTACTTCTCAGTATACCTGGACAGAATAATTAATTGATGGATTACAAACACGGAAAAAGATACCTGAACTCAAAGATTGAGTTACAATGATCTGGAAGAGGTCAATCCTGATATATGGAGGAATACGCAAATTAAGCAAGTCCATCACTCCTGCAACAACCTGTTCTTTTTCAAATTAATATAGGTTATATGGCCAAGGAAAATTATGTTAGAAATGCAGACTTCAGGTGAATGTATAAACTAAAAGCTCCAAGTAAGTATCCTTTTCAGTTTTCACTGCAAGAGTAGCAGAACAGTAAACGAATACCAAAAATATATTGATATTCTAAAGTGGATTTTCAACTTCAGCTGCACTGAAGGAGATAAAAACCTATAGGTTAATGCAACTTTAAGGCTTATTCATAAATTTAGAGCCAGTGGGGAACTACGAAGGAAAAGGAGGAAGAAACAAATGAAAATCATTCGGCCTAAACACGAAAAATCAATTACCTTATCTACAAACCCATGGATCACCAAACTTGCTTTCTTGTCCTTCGGAGTTTTCTGTGAAACACAACACAACACAACATACAAGGTAACTAGAATAGCATTGAACAAGAAGATATGGAAGTCAATAGCCTCACAAAACACATATAACAAGGAAACAACAATTAGTTATTGCATTACATATAATCCCCATAAAATTACAGCATTTTATGTGATTTTTAGATGTGTAAATACGACAATTTCGGATCGTGGTATAATTCTATCGCGAAAGTTTGGCTCAGCTCTCTCATTAGACAAAGTAGAAATTTATGGCGCAAAAGTTCCGAGCGGTAAATATAAAATTTGAAGGTAAGCTGTAAATGCAATTAAACAGAGAGGAGTACCTGAAGATTCACAATTACAATCTTTCCACCACCTCGGAGACATTTGAGAGGCAAATTGCATGCAGGAGTTATCTGCAAACTGTAGAATGTAATCATGAATATGTGTGAAGGTGTATATGCAATTGTCTTTAGTATGTTGCACATTCATTTGTTAAGGTGGCACAAAATAACGACAACTCTTCTGTGCAATGGTAAAAGCCTTGGGCTACAAAAGTGCAAGTCTTTTGGGAAGGTTTTTGCATTTGTTTCAGATGTCGATACTGTTTAGCCCTTTCAAGATATAAACTTTTTTGTTTTATGAGATGCTCTCTTATTTGTAAATTCTAAGGGCGTTTTTGGGGCAAGTCGACATCTTGTTCACCTTTCGTAAATTTTTATCTATAAGCAGTCTGCCTAACTATTTTCTAAAAAGAGTGGCCACTATTTACAGAAGATTAAAACTGTAAGGAACTTGCTTTGACAAGACCCACGTCAAGTAATGATCATGGTATGGCAGATTAAGGGATCAGGTTGTCATGTTAATTACATATGTCAAAGATGACTGATGCATATCAAAGCAATACATAGCTCAGATGTATACCCTCAGGATTAAAACAGACACAGTTACTATTGTTTGCATAATTGCCGTAATGCAAACAACTCCAAAAAGGACTGCATGTTAAACAAAATAATCTTGATAACAGAACCTTTACTACCTAGTACCGAGGCAAAGTACGACATCAGCAATTCTACAGTGCTTTTCTGCTGGATTCATCTCCTTGGGGGGCAGAGCATCCTGCACAGAGAGAAATTTTCAGCAGAAGTTATTTTGTTTTCCAGAGGATTCAGAATGAGCTAAAATAAGATCATAGAGCCAGCTGTCTCTCCCAAGACTTTCGTTCATACTCAAAGCTATCTTCTTAAGTCTGTCAAGTCTATTTATATTAACCAATGCTACAGGATTTGACTATAAATTTGCTTTTACAATGGAAACTATGAAGACATATTCACTCATAATCCTTCACTGACAGAAATCCACAGTGATGCAGCTTAAAGAAATGGCCAGATTGACAATTAACATATCAGGAACAGCCTAATATTTCTTCCATTGCAAGGAAAAAAAAGGTAAATATTCAACCATAGAATATGAAACATAATACCTCCCAGTCAAGAACCGTATCCCTAAGTTTTGCTCCACATTTTAGATCAGAGCAACGACGTGATGTCTCTTTTAATCCAATGGTTTCCACCTCAAAGTCACGGAAATACCTTTAAAGGTTTAGTAAGAATGTCATATTCTGAGAATAGAAATATAAGAATATCAAAAAAAAACATTAAGTATATAGTCAACTGACGGTTGTTTAAACAGAAAAGATCCGCATAACCACTTTAACAATGAGGCCTCAAAAAGAGGAATTATGTAATGAAAGGGCACACATTATATCTAAAGAATAGGCTTGGACTTAAAATAAAGATCATCTCTTACTCGCTTCCACATGATGGGCAAGCCTCCATGAAGGAATTCCCATGCAATTCTGCAAGCTTCTCCCTTGGAATTCCAGACCGAAGATGGAGGCCATCAACATTCTAGCATTTAGAAGTTATTAAAAAAATAAATTGAATCAGATAACTAAGCTGACAGGTCCTATTCTAGAAAGAATTCATGATCCATTTCTAGAAAACTAAAGAGGAACAATAGATTTCATTCAAACTTAGTGAATAAACTGAATGAAAAGTGGAGTTAGCATCAGGTAATGACAGCACCCCCTTCAAATTTGACAAACAGGCATTCGGTAGAATAAATAATGAAAAAGGTAAACTTTACTTGAGCATCATCAAAATAAAGTATTTCTTTGATGTAGAAAATATAAGAGAGATGACTAAAGAATGGAATGACAGAGTTCTACCTGACTAATAACAAACTTTAAAATTCCAGCCTTCTCTAATTCAACCAAAGCCATGTGAGTCATGCCTGGCATAGCGCGATGAAATGGTAGGGATGCTTCAGGTAAGGGTTTTCCCTCACGCTATATTTAGTAAACATGAATCAGGAAGAAGTTTACACAGTTATGATTATATTGCTTACAGCTAATACAAGCCATAGTAACGTGCAGTATGCTACAGAATTCCAGAAACAGCTTCAAAAGGAAATGGCAGTATACCATTATATCGACCACTTATTCCATTAAATCATTCCATTCAGAAAAATAAATTTAAAAAAGCACCTATAATTTCATCATAGTCAACTATGAATACTCATATCTGTGTCCATGTCTAGACTACAATTATTTTCTATTGGTTGCTTACATAAGATGCCACCATTCATGCTCCATGAAAATTTTCCACCTACCTATTTCCAAAGTGAAATACTTGGGAAAGAAGTTATATCATCAAATTAGGAGCATTCTAATTGCTACTAACATAAGCCCTAAAATATAAAGTCTGGGTATTACTTTTCATTTTCCACATTTTTCTTAATATCTTATAGAATCCCTCCTACTTCATGCTCAAAATACCTCTACCCTCAAAACATGTTGCTGTTATTACTTAAAGTCAATACTAAAGTACATCAATAGAAATAATTTGAAATTTCTGAGGAGTGCGCTCCAGTGTAGACAAGGTCAAGTGGTCAAAACATGGTCAAAATCAACTTATAGGCTAGATGAGAAGAAGAGGTGCACACACATGGAAGTAGCCATCATTTGTCTAGATGGGACAGCTGAGAGCATCGTGTTAGATCTCCATGGTAATCGCTCATCAAGCAATTCCCATAAACTGCTTATCCCATTCAAAGTTTATTGAAAGATATTGAGGGAGGATCATTACTGAACAGATGTTATCCTAAAAAAGAACAAGGAATCTATAACAATCCTGGAGTCAAATAAAGTTCACAAATTCACCTGCAGTGTCCAAATTCCATTTGGACCTCGAAAATCAGGTATACCACAAGAAGTTGAGATTCCTGCACCTGTAAACACCACTAGATGCTTGCTCTGCAAGTACAAACAGACATCTTAAAGAGGCTGATTCAGATAAATAACAAAAACAACACAAACAAGAAGTCCAGGTTACTACAGATTCGAACCTTCTGTATTAATTTGGCAAGTTGTTCAATCTGCCCTCATAAACATGAAAGCAACTTCAGGTTAGCATTAAAAGCATAAAATATGAGACAATCATATCATTTTGTTTCAAGGGGGGAAAAAAATGAGTACCAAAAGCCCTTCAAAGATGAACCAAGTAGAGAAAAGATTATGAAAGATTAATAATAGTTCTACTGAATTAAATGGAGAGTGCTAATCATTTAAATAGAACATACATAATAACCTCTAGGTCCACTCGCTCAACCCACCTTTTTGGCCCATCTTTAAGTTCTAGCTCAACCAGTGTACTTAGCAGCGGAATATCAAGACATATGAGCCTAAAACCAATAAAAAACCAGACTCACATACAAAAACCCTAGGTAACCAGCAATCCACAGCCATCCAATGGACCTAGTCTTAGCTGAACGTGGATCAATGATGATCCACATTGTTGTAAAATTCAATCTCAAGCTAACCAATGAATGTCTTTCTTCAACAGTCAACGATAAAAAGCATAATTCACTCTATTACCATTCTTCAAATACAACTCATCTCTCTGTTCAACCCATATCCAGCATAATCATATAGTAAATAAAAAACATTGCACATTCCCATCAACCGACCTGCAACTGATCAACATTGCTTCAATAAATAAACCAAGATTTCCAAAGAAACAACATAACCAAATCCTTAAAGAAGTACCAACCCACCACTCATTTTCAATTCAAGCACGGTTACAACTAGCAAAATTCACTTCTAATGAGCTCAAAAGCCATTATCCACATACCAGATCTCATCAAACAACATAATACAGCTCAGAAACAAAGGCTCATAGCAAACATATGCCATATTGCGGCAGTACTTTAACATAAAAACCTAAGAAGCATTGATGGGTACAGCTGCAAGAATAACAAAATCATGAAAACAAACAAAACTTTAACCCAAAAAAAGAAAAAAAAAACAAAAGAAAAAACCAACCCAAGTGTCAAAATGAACTAAAACTAAAGAAAAACGCCTCACTTTTTCTTGCAAAATTTCAGGTGAATCGAAAAATTCAGCCATTCCAACGTTGCCCACATCTTCAATGTAAGAAAGCTTCTCTGCATAGCCTAAAGACATGGCTGTTGGTTTCTATAAAACAAAGTTGTCTCAGGGCCCTTTTTCCGTGTCCTTCTGCCGCTGTTTCTTTTCTTTCTTTGTTCTTCTGCTTTTCTTTTTCTTGCTCAAAAGCACTTATTAGAAGAAGCCTTTTGCTTCTTTTAAGGAGACCCCAAGAGCCAAGTGGCATTCAGCTTCACTCCATATATGGGAAAGAAATTCTTCATGGACGCAATTACTTTAATGTCCGTTACTTATTCTACTAAATTATAATTTGATTTAGTTTAGTTCTTAATTTTATTTTTGAACCCTACTAATGAATTAAAACAAGGACCTTGTTATGTTACATCATCAGCCGTTGGATGAAATCCAATGGTTGTGAAAATATGAGATGAAAAAATCATATTATTTTCACAACCGTTAGATTTCATCTAACGGCTGTTACATCATCATGTATGTTATATAATGATGTAACTTAACAAAAACCTTAAAACAATATGTGGCGTTAATGTTATTTCCTCGGCAACCATTGCAATGTGATGCTTTATGACAATAGTGCCCCTAGGGCGTCTGCTGGAAATTATCCAATTAAATAGATAATTTTTGCTGAGTAAAATTATACTTACTCGTTTTGTATACTCAATTGAGATATTTAATAATGTGGCGTCTTATGTGTTATTCATTGAGTTAGTTGAAAATTCAACAATGTGTATAATTAAAAGATTTAAATACATTTGTATATATTTCTTAATTAGTATTTTCTGTTAATTTATTGTTCATAAATTTTATGCAATGTGAAGCCTAGAAAATGTGTGGTAAACATAATTGCCAAATGATAACCTTTTTTAAGATTAGAAAATTACTTCGTGGGTCGGCTAACACAATTTTTAAAACATTTTTATTAGTTAATCACTCAGAGTTTAATTTTTTTTTTTTAATTTTGTTATACATAGATTGTTACTACATTTCATCTGACATTACAATTAATATTTACAATCAAACTATATAACCTACTATATATTAACACATCAAGACTGTCAGATACTTCCTTGACCATCATTATATTGACACATCAAGACTTGTCAGACATTTCCACCGCTATTTAATATTTACAATCAAACTATATTAATTGGATATATCGACACATCAAGACTTCTCAAATACTTCCACCGTCATTTAATATTTACAATCAAACTATACAACCGGACCATCATTATATATCGACACATCAAGACTTCGATATCGACCATTTATATATCGACACATCAAGACTTTTGTCCAGATACTTTAAACACTCACAAATATTTGAACATTTCTATATTTTCTGTTATCATTATTTCGTACGCAAGAAAGACAACTCAATTAATGAAATACCTTTTACGAAAAAAGATTAACCTACGATCGAAATATAATGATGATAACGAACTTTACTCATCTATAAATTTAAATTTTATTCACTCACTTTTTTTTTTTTTTAAACGTGTGACAAGATTGATGTAAATTGTCAAGGAAAGAAGTGACATTTGGCAACATAATTTCTAAAAAGCATGGCAATTTTGAGTTGAGACAGGGTTGTTTACAAAATTCAAATTTGCAGAGCTTTATCATCATTGTTGTGATTAACCATGGTTTGAAATAAAGTGTGCACGACTTATTAGTTATTACAATCTAATGCTTCCACGCGAGAAAGCAGAGATGGGGTAGCCATGACCAATTGTTCTTGCCATGAGCCCATAAGGCCATAACGAGAGACGCTCCTTCTGTTTATTGGAGACACATTATGCTTAAATTTGGAAATTATTTATGAGTTTTCTTGGCAGAAGTTGCTTGAAATTTCTATCTTTGTAAATAATTATTCACATTACAATAATTGATATTAAGAACTACTAAATATACAGAATGCAGTCCATGTCATACGGGTTAGCCATGACCAATTTTCCTTGCTATCATGAATGAAAATGTTGTTTTTTTTTTAATTTATTTTTTTATAAATAGAAAACTTCAATTAGATACTCAAAGTAAATGATTTACAAGAGTTGTAATTTCCTCTATCTAAAGTACACAGCTCGGATTGCTAACAACATATTTAGCTATTCTATAAGTAGTTTCATCACTACTTCTCAATACATGATTAATTTTGAAGTGATCTTTCACAACCGTATAATTTTGAATATCGATAATTAACTATGATATTTCCTTCATACATCTTTCTAAGTTTTTCACTAGATTGACCACAGTTCTTGAGTCTAATTTAACAATTAGCGGCATCAAACCAGAGTCTTTTGCCATTTTGATTCAAATATTCATAACCTCAACTTCGGCGAATTCAACATCCGCACAAAAATATGTGCTCGTTGTTACAAATTTCAAAAATATTATAGTACAGTTGATTGGTGTTATTATTGTAGATTTTTTTTGGGTATTTTATAATGTAAATGTTTGTTCGGTATGACTTATCTAATTGTTATAAATATTTATTTAATCTCTTATCAAAATTTTTGTTATTATTTATTTATTTTTTTTAGTAAAGCTTTTAAAAACTAAATAAATTATTTTTTAGCTACTAAGAAAAACTCAAATGAGCTTTTAGGAGTATAGGTTGAAATTTTTTTTTTAAATATTAAAATGTCTAAAGTATTCTTTACTTATTTAATAATTTTATTTTATTATTTTTATAACATAAATTTATAAAATTCACCTATTAATGTGATTTCATAATTTTTAATAAATACTCTAATTGATAACTAAACAATTAAAATTTTTTGAATAAAAATTTTACTTATAAAAATTTTAGGAATAAAAACTCTATTTTAATAAGCTCTGTTTGAAAAGTTGTATCATCACCTAAACCGAGCGGAAGCCAATTTTGTTGGTGAAATAGAATCCTCAAAGCAAGACATGCAAATTAATCTTAGCAGCGTATTTGTTAGACATATGCAGTCTAAATATCTGAGCTCAAAACAAGTCGGTTTCCAACAATTTGAAAAACAATTTTCTCCTCAAAGAAATTTTGTATGTACTCGAATGATGATCATTCCATTTTCCATTTTCCATTTTTGGCTCGGATGAATTAACAAAGGCAAAGCTTTATCTTTTTCTTGCATCTGTAGCTGGGGGGATCCACATGCAAAACCAATTTGTGGACAACTCTACAAAAACCTGACAGGTGGTCTGCCATGCGGCACCAGAACCGAAATTCCCAAGAAAGTACAGAATCTTCTTCAAAATTCAACCTCCCCATTGCATTTTTCGAGCGAAAAACTCAGAGCGTACTGTTAGTATTTCTTGTTGCTAAAATTTCTTCAATCAGACGAACTCTTTCTTTCTTGCTTCTCAGTATTTGAAAAGTAAGGAAATCATGGTTCCATCAAACAATCTGGTTATCACTTATCTATCACTTGTTTGGACAATATTGGTGTTTGTTCATTTTGATTTTGCAAACTCAAGGGTGATTTCCAAACATGATGAGTTGCCTCAACAAGGTGATTGTGTCAACTGCCACGGTATGTACCCCCCTCTGCCGCCTTCTTCAGGCTCCGAGTACCCTCGGTACGGAGCTCCGCCGCCTCCAGCCTCCGTTTATCCGTCATACGGAGCTCCTCCGCCACCTGACCCTCTAGGTCAAGGCAACTGCACTCCAGTTCCACCTCAGTGCTGCCTTTATCCCCCTCCTGCCCCTCCAAATACTTACACCTACTTTCCAAGTGACACTATTTTACCTACCCCTTTTCCCACAATCTTTTTAGTGTCCATTATGATGTTTCTTGCTTCATTTGCTCTTTTGTTCTAGTCTTGTTCTTGCATGCTCTGTTTTCAGCTTTTCGTACGCATAGATATGTGTTTATATAATCTAAACTTCAATTAGTTTGTGAAACTATGTATGTCCAAGTATTACTTGTAAATTAATTGTAATCCTACTTTTATTTGTTATCAATCTGTAATTTTCCTCTCCCAGTGAACTTTGCCGATCATCATAGATCATGTTTCTGTGAATGAATTTAGGGTCGCATGTTACTGTGCAAACACAATTCATAGTAGTTTGCTTTACCTTTGCTAGCAATTGTTAAAATACTCGGTAGAATTTGGTAAACATGTACTTTTAACTATTTCTGTTTCTCGACCAACCGCCTATTTTCACAGTAACAAGTAATTCTATTTAACATCAATTATAGATTTTAAGTCATTTTCATCTCAGTAACAGGCGGGCCCCTTATCACCTTTTTGACTTTTCGAGCCTAGCTAATTGTACTATATGTGAATCCCTTGCGGTTACATTGACATGGATCCAAGTTTGGTTTGTCTCTTTTGGCGGCAAATGTGACAGGCAGCTTTCCTTATCCTTATTACAAGATTAAAACTTATCCTTCCACATGTAACGCTTGACAGCATGAGGGATGTACTGAAACTGGAGAATATATCACTCTTTTTTTGGTAGTCTTGGGTGAATCACCGTGCGTGAGTAGTCTTGAGAAGTTTCACAAATCAATTATCGCTGCACCTGCAGTGAGACTGTCGAAAAGATAATTTGATAATAATAGCTTCTGTGAACCGTTCGTATGGCAGCTAGGGAGACAAAGGGCATGTAGTATCTGCCCAAAACGAGTTTTTATCCTGGGATCTTTCATTGGTTGATTGAATTTGATTGGTGTTGAGCGTCCTTTAACCTGATTTCACACAAATTGTCGCACATCTCACCTTGATATTCATATTCTGTGGATGCATCCATATTCCCAGATACAGATACAGTCGTTTGGATCCCTGGATTGGATTGATTGCCCTGCAATGTGATGACTAGCTGGTTAAATGGTAAAAATGTATTTTTTTAAAAAAATTCTGATGTACATGACTATTAGATTGCAACTGGTACAATTAATATTTGTAATCAGACTATTCTATTAAGACTCATGTATATTAATATTCTGAAATCTGTTCAGATTTTTTACCTTTATTAATTAACTGTGCTTATTCTATTTACATTTCGTGAGAGCGAAAAAAAACTACTATTCAATTATAAATTAACTGAAAGGACTACAATGCCATAATGTTAATTAGGGAAGACAAAGAAAATGGTAATAAGTTAAGGCAAAGGAAATGTTGTCATTTGTTTCCTAGAGTGCTAGGTGTAGTCAATTGAACCCTTTGAATTACCATAGTGATCATGTGATCACTGATTTGTAATTACTTGTAAAAATTTTGTAAGTGAGAAAGCTTGCCGAATGGCAAGAAAAGATAGCTATCTCCAGGATTGCAATAGATGGCTCTCGTCTCTAAGACAGCTTATCAAAAATAGCATGTCTTTTATAAAACGTTTTTTTCTTTTTTTCTTTTTTTAAATAAAAGAACATTTCCTGAAGAAACACATGAAAAATACTTGTTCAAGAAGTTACACCAACCAACTTGCGTTACGGGCCAACATAGAAAAAGAATTTTCTTGAGCCAGAAAAGTTCTGCTCATAAACTGTTGACCAAATGAACTCCAATGCTAAGAATTGGGGGGGGTGGGGTGAGTGTGTAGAAAGATCAAAGCAAAGCTTCACGTCAAAAAAAATGACATGTTTACAGACCACGTTAGAAAAAGTTAGTATTCACAAGCTTTGATCTCATGCTTTTCATCCACAGGAAAAAGCTGTTGGAAAAAGAAGGAAATCTTAGCCGAAGCTAGAAGCCATTTTCCTGCTTATGGGTATGATTATCTATTCCATCAGCAAAAACACAAACTGAAATTGCCCAAAGTGAGACAGTGAAGTCTGAAGATTACAATAAAATGATAAACAAAGTACGCCAATCTCGACAATTAATCTGCATCAGGGCTATACATGATGATTCCGTACAGCAATTATATGGTAATAAAATAGTGACACGATCGTAATTTATCTTAATCACAACAACAAAGTGTATATATTTAGATGTACAGCTTTCGTCACAAAACAGCTTACACCCATGACTCCCATGAATAAATAACAATCTTTAGAGAAATACAAAATCCTCCTCCAACACAAAGAGAAAAAAAATTGAAAAATGACCACACCAGAAACAAATATCTAAATGGAAAAAAAAAATGAAACACATTCATTCGAGTATTCACTGATAATGCAAAACATATAGGCCTCACTTATTGGTCCAAAAATAAAAAAGAAAAAATAGACTACCCAAAAACAGAGAAACTTACAACAACAAAAACCCTAAGCAGAAGCTTAACCCAACAGCAAGAAATCTTGCAGCGCCAACGTTCACACCAGCATTATCATCAGCAGTCTGGTCTGCTGGATCATCATCAGGTGAATCAGCAGGGGCATCTGAGCTATCAGATTCAGGGGAGGGTGCGGCTTTCTTGTGCTTATGAGGCTTGGGTGCATCAGCTGCCTTTTCAGGGGCAGGCGCCGGAGCAGGAGTTGGAGCTGCCTTAAATAGCTCCTTAGGCATCAAAACCTTGTCAGTAGTGTACATAGCCACAGGCTGCTCGTCGATCAAAGTCCCTGTAATTTTCACAGAGTTAACCTTGGTCTTCAGTGTAACCTCTTCTCCTTCATCTTGCACGGTGAGATCAAACTTCTTTCCTCCATCGGTAGCCAATGTGTTCAACAACCCATTATTGGATTTCAACATGGACAAGGATTGGTAAATCGGCGCACCCAAGAATTCAAGAAACGAAGTCTTGTCCGCCGCACTTAAATTCTTAAATTTGGGTAAAAATGCCTTGAATGGATCATCAAGTGGGCAAAACACAGTCAATCCTCCTATTGCAGCATCCTGCATCAACAATTTCAACTTCCCAATAAGATATCTACACATCTCGAAAGTAACCCAGATCTACAAATATTTTAAAAAATACCTAAATTTAACTAAGATTACGAAAAAAAAAAAAAAACACTAGTCACCATCACAAAAGACCAATTTTTTTTTTCTACTACTGGTTCTTTCACATCTATGTATTTCTTCTGCAAGCATACATTCAGAAATTAAAAAATAAAATGAAAAAATTGAGATTCATTAGCTGACCTGATAAGTTTTGGAAGCGTCAGCATTAGCCAAAAGAGCATCAGCAAACTGCTTACATCCATGAGCAGACATAATCCCAGTGAGATTAAGCTCAGCGGGTCCCGGCGCCGGAGCCTCCGCCACGTCAGAAGACAAGACCTTGCTGATCTGAATAACGGAAATGTTATAGGGCTTCTCCTCAACGGACTTAACAAAGAGGGCATCGAGTTTTCCCCCATTATCCTTGGCGCCAAAACCGACTTTCCCGCCTTTCAAGTCGGTTATGTTAACGAAACCAGATGAGCCGGGGGCCGACCCAGTTGCCTGAAACATGGTGGCGGCCAATGCGGTGCCGTTTGTGATCTGGTGGAGCTTTTTGGCGCCAAAGTAGTCCAAGAGGATGTGGAGGGAGAGGACGTTTTTGATGGTGGTGATGGATGGGTGCTTCGAGAGGAGCTCCGACATGCCGGCGTTGTCGATGGCGCAGACGGTGATGGTGGTCTTGCGGTTGATCTCGTCGGCGAGGTGGGTTACCGACAGGTAGTGGTTGAACGTCGAGAATGAAGGGTGGCCGGCGAGTATGCGCGTGATGTTGTGCGCTTGGGACGCCGAGACGAGGAGGAGAAGAGAGAAGAGGAGGAATGCCGTTTTGAGCTGCAGCATTGTCGTTTTCGAGGAGAGAGAAACAGAGGAGTTTGATTTTGAGTTCTTTTGGTTATGGAGCTTGAAGGGAAGTGGAGGGTTAAAAGTGAGGGTAAGAGTGGGGTAGTTGTTGCTGGAGATAAGGCTTGGATTTGGAAGATTTTACGAAAGATGCCACTGTGTCAGTAAAAGCTCAATGAGAGTTTTTTTTTTTTTTTTAAACTGGTTACACGCATTATTACACCTATATTTACAACTGCTTATTTTAGCAGATCAATACACTGATATTTACAATCAGATATATACCTGCGATTTATATTATTACATTTTCATTTTATTAAAATACATATCCAGATGAATGACCCCTCCATAAAGGAACTCAATGAGAGTTCTGAATATTCTGATACTATTAGATTTAGACCAAACTATAGCAAGCAAATAAGTTCATTTTAGAAATTAAATAATTAAGAAACCCTAATCCATTTCCAACAAGATATTAGTAAAACCTTGATTATAGATAATTAGTTTTAATTAATGTCTCTAGAGAGAAGAGAGTAATGTGAAAGTCAGAATATGTTTAGGATTAAGTGATATAAATTTTAATTTTTAATTTTAAATTAATACTACAAATAACAGGTGCAAGTATGTGTGTGTATTATTAATCGGAGCAAAATCATCATAGTTTTAGTTAATGATATGTTAACTACCTAGATCAGTATGGGGGTTTGCTGGAAATTAACTGTTTAGAAAGAGGAAATCAAACAACATTAGGGTTTGTTCAATAATTGCTATGGCCTAAACCTAGGCCCTTTTGGTATCATAATTTAACCTTTTTTGGGGCATTATTTTGTCTAGGATTGTGCTTTGAACTCCCTCAAATATAATATTTCTTTCTTGTTGCTTATTTAACAACATAATGTGTTCGAATAATTCAAGTACAACATTATAACTTTTAAGTGTTTAACAATGTTAAGAATAAAAAAAGGAAAAAGCTTTCTCACTGATGCACAACTATTTGGACGAAACAAAAAACTAATTCTGAAAATCAACTAATAATTAATTTCTAATTAATTCGCAGAGCCAAAAGTTTATTATTCAAAAAATAAATCAAGATTTAAAAAAGTATAAGAGATTGAGTAAAGCAGCAGTTGAAAACGGATCACGTGATAGCATCACTTGATCAGAAATCAAGGCACTAAAATAAGATTTTAAAAGTGTTTGAAGAAATACTAGACTGCAAGTTTAGAATATATCCATGAGGACCATAAGTATGAAATCTTTTCACCTTTTGCACTTCATAATATTTTAACAAAAATCAATCAATAATCACACTGTAAAGTCCCTTGAAAAGAGATTTCCGCTGGGATCTGCTAGGACCCGTTGTATGTCTCGCATAATCTTCTGTTGTTTTGATGATCACCAATCATTGGCCATTCAATTTGTTGACATTGGGAGTGTGGTGAGGCAGCTAGACTGCCAAACCCCAACTATTAAAGTGTTTGGTAACACTTGTAGTTGAACTTTGGCAGGTTAATAAATTTTTTTTTCCAACTTATACTCCACAAATAACTTTTTTCCACAAAGAATTACTTAAAAGCCTACCGCACCAATAGATCAAGAAGAAGAGAATTTTCATTTATCGTAAAGTTAAAATGAACACAATTTCAAACTAAGAAGAGCAACTATAATTAGTGACAAAATGAGATGGATGTAATAATATAATCAATATATTACATGTGTAATCAAAACCATTTTCCTCAAAAATCTAAGATGATTAATAAAATAAAAAAACCGCTAATCTCTTCCCATTCTTCTTTTTGTTGGAGAGATAAACACGATCAATCTTTTTTCCTTGGTTACAAGGTGGTTTTCCAATCCATCTTTCTCTAATGAGAGTTTTGTCTCTATTTTTCCTGAGGTTGATTATGAAATTTTAATCTCCCTCTTTATTCATTGTATCAGCTTTCACATTCAGTTTTGAGCATGGTCTTGTTGAAGATTTATGGTTTGTGTTTAAATCTCAATTGAGTAAATATCTCTTTTCTAAATGAATTTCTTCTTGTTAAGGAGACATGCCTTATTAGTAAAAATCAATGGCAACTCTCACTCTTTTAAAGGTTTTGTTATATTCAAGTTCTTTTCTCTGACGTCGGTGATGTATTTATTGCCTCACGTCTCTACTTTTGAATTTAAGCCGAGTCTATTTTATTCAATTTAAGGTATTTTAAATTTTTCTTTACTATTTAAGAGAAGTTTAATCTTCTATAATGTGGACAAGTCAATAAATTTTAAGAGTTACTTCAAGTGAAAAGTGAACTCAAACAAAATAAGAGATTAAGAGCTATAAATGAATTTAGATACTAGAATTATACGATCAAAAACTAGAAATAATTGAACACGAGATTTTGATTGTAATAGACAAATTGTTTGACCAAAAATATTAATTTTTTTTTTGTGACTTTTATTATTGTTATAAAACATTTATCTTGGTTTGCAAGCTTAAATATTAAAAAATTAATACATATTTGCATTTGATTCGGAGGACCAACGTCTCGAACTCTCGATATCTCCTCTGCTTATTGAATGAATAATCACCGTCGATCTGGATGACTAGGGACCAAGCTGGGAGTGTTGGCCTGACTCTTGAGATATATATCATGGTCAAGAAAAGGCGGGTTGTGTTTAAAGGGCATTTTTGTAGTTCAGTAGAAACTAGAGGGTAATTAGGGAAGATATGTAGGGCAGTATGTTTAACTTTGTTTAATTTGTGGTGTCGTAGACTGCGGTGTGATACGTGCTCCGAAAATTGCCAGGCTGGTATGGACCCATTAAACGTTGACACGTGGACGAATGTGATCAATCATGTGACGCCAGTGGTCTCCTCCACCGATAATGGTTTCATCTTTCATGGCTTGGTTGGAAGCACGATGCGTCTGTGGACGGTTAAGATTCTTCCTCTTCTAACGTAAAATTGTGGGCCTTATGTCGAAAATAATTATTATTTTAATTTGATAGTCAGAAAGACTGAAAAACCATATGCATCCTAATTTTGAGATGCATTTAATTTTTCTTTTGCGATAATTTTTTTTTATCTCATATAGTACACCGAGAGTGTTAGGATATGTCTCGGTGTAGCTAATATATATATAAAAAATGAAGACTCCCACATTAATATATATATATATATATATATATATATATATATATATATATATATTTACCTATAAATATAAAAATGCATACTTTGTTCTTACCTTGAGCTCGTAGCTGCCACACATGCACGTTACGGGAACCTGCATGTGTTTCAAATCTCACTATAAATAGACGGTTTTGTAGCTAATATTATTATTATTGCATTGGAAGTTATATATCATCGTGGAATGATTACTAAAAATTATAATGAAAATCCAAGACCCATGTTCATGTCTTTTTTAAAATTAAAAATTAATATCTCGCATTATGATGATCATGCTCTGATGATATAAAAATATTAAAATTCCGTTAATCTAATCCTTGTCTGCGTAGAGAAAAACTTGGGTTGACATCTCTGTTCAATCTTTCTGCGTCCTCTAAAGTATTTATAATAAACTATTAAATTATAGATTAAAGCTCAATTACCTGGCATCCACTTCAGCTAATCAAGCAAGTATAGAATTAATTGTAATATATTAAATTTTTTTTTTCACAACATTACGTTAGTTGTACCTTTGAATTACGTGACATTGCTACGTGATTGATGTGGTTCCAGGTTTTAATGGGCTGTTCATCAATTTTGGGGTTTTATTAGTTGTCAACAGACAGTTGTATATTATTTAATATGGGAACTTGGGATTATTGCTAAACCTAAAGAGGCTGATCGAAAGCGATGTATAAATATAAAGTTGGAAAATTATTGATTATTGAATACTGAATTTGAATTGTGAATTGGAGACCATTAGAGGATTTGATTTTTTTTTTTTTTTTTTGGCTTTTCCACTTCGGCCTTTCCGATACATCATAATACATTGGTAGGCCCGTACTCAAGATTTTTCATTAAGTCGATAATGACTCTTATTGTCGAATTGAAGATTTTTCAAGGTGATTATTACTACTTATTGATGCTTACTGTTACGTATCTGCCTTTTCGTGGCACAAATGAAATTAATGTACTGATGGTGGCAAGTAGGAGACAATTAATTACAATAAGTAGTAGTACGCGATTAAGATTAGATCCTTGTCCCGAGGTACGTATACATTTATTTATTTGCTGATAAATTAAAGTTTTTGAAGCTGAGTGACGTGGTATAAATCCTACGCACAATTAATGGATTAAACAATTACATGCATAGATAAAATGGATTATTTGGAAATATGGTATTTGAGTTGTAGTGCCTTAATTTCTGGTCATGATTTGCTAAACCTATGCATGTTCGGCTTCAATTTCTTTAGTCAAATCATATTAAATCTTATTTGGATGGTTCTCAAATCAGATGTACATTACATCCACGTGAAAATAATTAATAAGTACTGTCATTACCCATTATTCTATTGACATTAATGCATTTCGTTGACCACGAGGCGAACACAATCATGTTAGCAACCTCAAAGTACCAGACAGACGAACTAAACAATGTGACTAGAAGTTTCAAGTGACTTGCGGAGTCATCCTAGAATACAGGGATGTATTCAATACAGTCGATTTTTTTTTTTTTTCAATTTTTCGTTACACTTTCTCATTTATACGTTCATATGTTTCAACTTATTTTTTACCGATTTTATGTTTGATATTCCTAGTAAATTCATGAAATGGTAAAATTTTGGGTTATATTCCAAGTAATTTTTATTTTCCGTTAGATAAGTTCCTAATTTTCATTGCACTTTCTCTCTTATTTGCTCGTGTTTTTAACTTATTTTCAACTTTATTTTAATATTCCTACTAAATTCGTGAAATAAATTTTGGGTTATATTCCAAGTAGTTTTTATTTTCCGTTAGATGAGTTCACAATTTTCGTTCTGTTTCTCTCTCTTGTTGGTTCATATGTTTGTTTATTTTTTTGGGTTTTATGTTTGATATTCCTACTAAATTCGTGAAATGGTAAAATTTTGGGTTATATTCCAAGTAGCTTTCATTTTCCGTTAGATGAGTTCCTAATTTTCGTTGCACTTTCTCTCTTATTGGTTCATGTGTTTTAACTAATTGTTACTCTACTTTTGTGTTGGATATTCCCATTAATGTGGTAAGATTCTAATTATTCCAGTTATGTACCAAATTTATTTTCATCATTTTATTTTTGGTTAAGGAAATCCCTAATTTTGGTTATACTTTCTCCTTTATAGGTTTATATATTTCAACTATTATTTCACTGATTTTGCGTTTAATATTCCAATTAACTTGATACGATTCCGGTTATTTGGGTTGAATACCCAAATTAATTTTTTTTTGTTAGATTAGTTCCTGAATTTGGTTAAACTTTTTCATTTATAGGTTCATATGTTTCAACTTATTTTCTACTGATTTTATGTTTGATATTCCTACTAAATTCGTTAAATACCGAAAGTTTGGGTTATATTCCAATAATATCGGTGCTAAAAAAAAGAAAAAAAAGTGGCTGTATGAGATACAACCACTACATCTTAAGCGGACCCTGACTTGTGTTATCTCATAAAGTTGTTGGTAGAATTTTAAAATTTCTTCCAAAACTTAAGTTGCGTTTAGAAGCGAGGTGCTGTAGTTTTTAAGCTGTAATTACTGTAAAGTAAAAGTTATAGTTGTGGAATAGAAGCTAATAAAAATAAAAGTGCTAAGCTACCAAAGTCCAATAACAAGTATTACCAAATACCTTAGTAGTTGGGCTTTGGCAGCCGAACTACCTCATCACACTTCCAAACAAGTTATTGATCTCATTGTATCTAGATCATAATATATATATATATATATATTGGTAGATATAATTTTTAAGTTATAGTAATAATACATTTAATAAAAGTACTAATTATTATGGCTTAAAATTAAGTTGATTTATTCACCACTTATATGATGAAAAACTTATAATATTCTTAATATTTTTATAAAAATTATATTTACCATACACTATTAGTTTTTATTTCATAAATATAATTTTTTTTTCATAGCAGTTATACTTTAAAATATACAATACCTCAATACTAAATATGTCTAAAAATTATTTCCTCCAACTACAAGTTTATGGATTCTTATTCCTAGCCTCTTTATGACATTGACTACCCAACAATTCAATCATAAAACATTTAATCTTGATAGGGGTTTGAAATTTTAACATAAAATTCTCACTAATTAACTTAGGCTCCTAGACACTTAAAATGTAGTTCGAAAGTTAAAATGATTTTGCCCACGAATTTTTTTTATTAATAACTTATATATTAATAACTTCACAACTTATATTTATAAAATATTATCAACATTTTATTTCAGAGTTTCTTTTTTTTATGTATATATTACAATTAGAATTCTACTGATATCTTACAATCAGATATTAACGCCCAAGATATTCATATAAAGACATGAACCTACCCTACCCATATGTAGGGAGCCAAATACCTCTTATATTGAAAGGAGATGCGAGTGCAGCAATACTATAACTCGAACTTATGCGCCCAAAATTATGTCAATTATAACGCCTAGAGCCTCTTCATTTCACAGCATCAATCAGTGAGTTTTAACTTGTAAACTACAATAATATAATACAAAAGGTGACCTAATATCTAAAATGAAGAGTGAACTTTTGTTCACTCTTGCCCAACTTAACGTGTTAATTTAATAAAAGAACAACATTGTATGTACTATTGATTTGTAAAAGTAACGGTGCTCATATAGCCAACACGAGGGCCCAATTGTTGAATTCTTGGGTGTTCCCATGTTGAAATCCAATTAAGTGATAAACCAAAACTTTGGCCATTGATTGAGTGGGAAAGCTTCAACGTCCAATTCATGATAAATGAAGCTGATGAATGAACACTGAAGACCAATATTATTGGCAGTGCAAAAATTAGTGGGACATGAGCTGGCTCTAGCAATTTACGCTCTTGACAAAGTTTTGAATTTTGATGCCCCCCGGAGTTGATGAATACACGAACAGATAGTGATCAAAATTGCAGCAAGTGAGCCCTGTTTTTGTCCTCGGTTTCTGAGCTCAAAAGTTTAGGGCATAATCATGTAACTTGTTGCTCTAGCTTTCGCTTGCCAGTTTGCAAGCCTAAAGCTTCTGTTGGAAGCTCATCCAGAATGTCCTCTGCTGCTCTGCATCATAAAGCCAAAGTCCCGGAGATCATCGAGCCACAACTCAGGTGCATCGCCCGTTAGTTGCTTCTCACCTGCATCAATAGGCAAGGCCTAAATCGTCTTCAAAGATTTTTCCAGCTTTTTCAGCTTCGGAATTAAACCCTCTTGTCTTGCGGCTCAGGGGATGTCAATTTGTCGAACAGAGCTCAAAGTAACGCGCTTAAAAATATCTCTACCAAAGCCATGGTTTATGGAAGGAATATGCAGATGGATTATATCACACACAAGTTGTGACGATCGTGAGGTCACGAGACTATTTCCCTCTGCAATTCACTTTCACGCATGAATGCATGAATTAATAAATAAGTTAAATAGAAGGTTTTCATCTCTTGAATTCCTCTTGTTTCTGAAAGTAATTTATAGATCAGAAATTTCAGAAATACTTTTCTTTAAGTCTCTTGAGATTATATTTTTTATTACTCAAATGTCTACCTATTACCCAAGTTTGATCGATGCACCCCAACTGCCCAGGTGTTTCGAAGCACCTTACAGTTGGGTTTTAGCAGTTCAGTAGTTTTTTTTTTTTACCCTCAATTTTAGTTTATAGTACAACTGCAATTTAAAAGTTATTGTATCTCACTTCTAAACGCACTATAAGTCCGAATTCAGTCCTTTGATCTGTAACATCTGTTCATATTTCAAATTAATTTATAACCATTGAGATTTTAGAACTAGACATGATTGCACTTGGATATGAATACTGGAAGGTCTCATATTATTAGTAAGCATAATTATTATCTTTTATTTGAATTACCAAACACCATTGCACCATGCTCTTAAAATTTCCTGAAACTCTCAGGTCTCTCTAAGCAACAACTGAGTAAGCCAATCTATGTTGATAACAAATGACATTCCAAACAAATAGTATAGAAATTGGCAGAATTTAGAAATTATTCGATAAAATCAACATTCATATCTGATAATTTTTTCCCAGATCAAATAATCCTCCATGAATCAAAAGGCTTCTCGCCATTTTAGCCAATACTTCACCACATCAAATCTTTTTACAATGGTAAAATGTCGGACATGAACCCCAGTTCCATACCATAGGGACATGTACTTCCCAGTTGGATGCCTGCTTGGCCTTGTTTGTTTATAAAGATAAATGACTGAAAACATCATGTTTTATTTGTATCCCAGCTAACATTTTGTCATTGCTTCAGTTTGAGAGAGAGAATAACTTCTGATCCATTACTAATATGGACTCCATTCATATAACAGAACAATGAAAGGAGCATCAGATTATTCTAACAAATTCAATTCATAACATCAACCATCAATAGAAACAGGTATCATTTCCCTAACTAAAATTTCTTGTCTAAGGAAATAACAGTAGAAATACAAGCTAAACGAAAATTCACCCATAACAATTTAGCTAAAATATAAAACAACAGCAGGAGAAAGAACATTGTGTTATAAAATTTAAATCCTTTGAAACTTCAATCCAACAATTGAGTACAAATTTTACGTAACCAGAAACAGGAAACCAAATGAGTAATCAAAGAACCTGTCTATCAGCTGCTTCAGCAACAATTGGCAATCTGGGCACTTGACCTAACATACAAGAAGAAGAGCCATAAATCAAACAAACCAAGAGGAACAAGAACACTGTACTGTCCAAACTCATCATCAAATCCAACCCAATCCCGTCTCTCAAGTTAAAAGTCCTCTCAAAAAGATCAGGAAAAATCAACAAAACGTCAAGCACAATAGCCTGCATGGTATTGAACCTGACATATCTACTAAAATTAGTGTTGCGTACAACAACAAAGTACAAAGTCAAAAAGACTAGAAACCCATTAAAGGGGAAGCTTTTAAAGACTTTGATAGCGGGAACAAGTGGTTGAATGAGTAGTTGAATTGGGGTGAATTGAGTTATAACATATTTGCCATATTGAATGCCATCAAAGAAAGGGTAGAAATAACAGATGGCTGAGATTAAACGATCTGGGTAGTCAGCTGAGTCGCTCTTTTTGGATTTGGCAGTTATTGTTTGGTGGTGGTTCACTTTGTTCGATAAGGTGAAGAGTGATGATGGGTAGGGGCTTTTGAGGAATGCAGAGTGGACATGATGATTATGGGGTTTGTGCAAGAGAGTGAGAGGTGTTTGTGGGGAGTGAAGAAGATTGGATATGGTCATGCTTTTGTGCGAGAAAAATTTGCAGCGGAGAAAGATAATAAGGTAATGCTTTCGTGTTTGGCAAAGGAAAATATACCTCATGCTGCAAAATAATAAATAAATAAATAAATAAATAAATTTGGAAAATTAGAAATATTTGACAACCATTTCCAATAAGATAAAATAATATTGCTCAGATTTTAATTTGAGAGCTGATATTTTTACACGTACAAAATCTATCGGCACTGTTGGTGGGTATTTTAATAGATTCATCCTAGCTCGATACGAGTATTATTCAAGTCTTCAAAAATTAAACGAAATTAAAAGAAATGCTTAATAAAAGTGACTGCTCTATTCTCCAACATGAAGAAATTTTAGAATATATTTAATGTATTATAAGTAATTAATACACGCATAATATGTGTAATTGAATTTAATATAACTATAATTTATATGATAATTTATAAAATAAATACATATATATTAAGATATTATTTATTTATTATATAACTAACATGATATATAAGATGTATTCTAAAATTTTTCCTCACGAACATAAAAAAAAAAGAAATTCAATCTCCAACTTTAAAACACTTTATTTACTAATTTGAGCTGTGTGTCAGGAAAAAATAAATAAAGGGGGGATTGGATCTTTTGGCCCAGCCCATGTATCTACAACCTAACAGGACCACAGGTCATCATGGGGAGTACTTAGTGATGTGATCGTGTTACGGTACAAAAGGCCCACCACGTGGGCACCCACTAATTCAAAGGAGAGAGGAAGCGTCGCTAGATGTCTAGATCTAAGATTATGATCGTCATGCAAATGGCAGAGCATGGACTTTGCCGGAGCTGGACCATTCTTAATCAATTTTGCTGCATTCTGCATATTATAACAATTGCAGCAGCAACAAAAATTGGCAGCACAGATACCATAAATGATAGCACCCTAAAGCCAGTAAGCCAGGCCAACCAAACTTTACTGCCTGCATTTGCAAATCTAATGGCCCCCCACCACTTCTTCATAGCTCACCATTTTGAGTCTCATACAATTACATGTGGGAGAGCTTGTTTTAATCTTTCCTTTTTCATCACTTCATATATCTTACCGTATGCACATATTAAATTAACCGGTTTCAACGGCGTTACCTAATCCTTATCATCTGCTTTTATAACCCAAGTCAACTTCATTTTTTCAAACTTACTTCTTCATTTGCTTAGACCCTTGTTGTTTCAATTCTTTTAATATACGTGTTTAGCAGATAATGACAGTCATAATTAAAGTGTTGGGTACAAGATTCTGCAATTTTTGCACATCATTAGTAATTACACATTTATTATAAGTAGCTTGGCAAAATCACTCAATTGATGTTGTAACCAAGCACAAGCACTAGCAGGTCCCTCTCTCAATCTCAAAATGTCAAGTTCCTTTCTCATTTCCTTGGTCATGATTTCATTTCCAATCATGCAGATTTCAGAAGCACATGAAAGGTAAGTATCAGAATTTCTAAATAAACTCGTGATAGTCTTCTTAGAATTTGACAATGTCCTGTGCAAATACAGGAGCACAACGAGAAGGCAACTGGGGCCAGAATCTTGCAGAACCAGCAACCCAATTGATGACTGCTGGAGGTGTGATTCTGAATGGGAAACTAACAGAAAAGCACTGGCTGATTGTGCAATTGGATTCGGACGCAATGCTGTTGGAGGCAGAGATGGTGAAATTTACATAGTCAAATCTGAAGACGATGATCCAGTTGACCCAATTCCAGGCTCTCTTCGGTATGCCGTGATCCAAGAAGAACCCCTTTGGATAATCTTTGATCACGATATGGTCATCAACTTGAAGCAAGAACTAGTCATGAATTCATACAAGACCATAGATGGAAGAGGGTTTAATGTTCAAATGTCAAAGGGACCATGCATATCAATTTACAACGTAAGTAACATCATCATACATAACATTTACATACATGACTGTGTACCAGCAGGAAGTGCTGTGGTGAGGGACTCGCCAAAACATTATGGACCAAGAGGCAGATCAGATGGAGATGGCATATCGATATTCGGTTCAAGAGATATCTGGATTGATCATTGCACTTTCTCTCATTGCTATGATGGACTCATCGATATTGTTTATGGCTCTACAGCCATAACAATCTCGAACAACTACATGTTCCATCACAATGAAGTCATGCTAATGGGTCATAGTGATGATTTCTCTGCTGACAAGAATATGCAGGTCACCATTGCCTTCAATTTTTTTGGAGATGGCCTTGTTCAAAGAATGCCCAGGTAACTAAGAGAACAGCAACAGCTTTTTAGTGTTGGATATTCCTGAATCCTGATAATTTCGGCATAATTTTTGCAGGTGCCGACATGGGTACTTTCACATTGTGAATAATATATATTCTGGGTGGGAGATGTATGCAATTGGAGGAAGTGCTAATCCTACAATCAATAGCCAAGGAAACGTTTTCATAGCATCAAATAACGAATCTACCAAGGAGGTAAGTTTTTTTAGAATCACAAACAGAGTTTATGGACCTTTTAAGCTCTCCAATTCTAAGCTTTGCTGCTGCGTTTTCAGGTGACAAAACATGAAAACTTATCAGAAGATGATGAATGGAAGAAATGGAATTGGAGATCAGAAGGAGATCTGATGCTTAATGGTGCTTTCTTTACACCTTCTGGACAAGAAACTCCTGCAAGCTACCTGAAAGCTTCAAGCATGGTTGCACGACCGGCCACTTCACTTTTAACTACTAGTTCTCCGTCCGCCGGAGCACTCAGTTGCCGTAATAGCCAACCTTGCTAATTTGCTACCAAATGTTATTACCACTAGTAATATTGCAATTTTCACACATTAATAGTGTTTCAATTTTTCTTTTTTCCTTTTTTGAAGTTATCAAAAATTAGCATTTTTTCTATTCCTATCCATAAATTGATTAAATTCAATATGTTCTTGTTACAGTGGCAACAATAGCAACAATAAACAAATATTTATCATTCCCAAAAATTAAAAAAAAAAAAAACTAAGCTCATATAAAACAATCAATAAAATAACCAAATCCCTGACCCAAAAAAATAATAAAATGTGGAAGAGAAATTATATAAATCTAGACAACCAAGGCAGCTCCAATGGCCAACCCACTCAAAATGACCCGAATCCCAAACATTGACTGGGCACCCGACTCATCATTAGCCGGACCGTCTGCTGTTTCCGGTGCCGAACTCCCCGGTGCCGACGCTGGTGGACTACCACTAGAAGGAACCACACTTGGGGCCTCTGCCGGAGTTGCGGAACTCGATGGAATGCTTGTTGGTGTCTCCGCTGTAGGAGCAGCAGCCGGTCCACTCTCCACTGTTGGCGGAGCCCCAACTGGAGTCGGTGCTGGAGTGCTAACAGGGGTTGCCGCCGGAGGTGAGGCCGATAATGGAGGAGGGGTTGATGGGGATTGAACAGGGGGACTGACGGTAGGCGGGGGATTCGCCGGGGATTGAGCCGGAGCGGCCGCCGGAGATCGAGTAGGAGAGATTTTTGGCGGCAATGCGGTTGGGGGTTGAGAAGGGGAAGCGGGAGGACTGGCCGGAGGAGTTGCCGGAGTTTTGGCGGGAGATGGTGAGGGTTTAGCAGGGGTTGTGGAGGAGGGTGACGGTGCAGGCGCATTGTCTGCTTGTACGTAGCCGGAATCCGACAACATGAAGACAAAAAGTGCAAGAACAACAAGTCGCTGCATCATCGTAATCTTGTATGATGAATCTGACGTCGAGATGTTTGGCTTAGATTTGAGTGTTTGTTGCGTTCTTTCTATTTTGAGGGAGAAATGAAAGGGGTATGAGTAACTGCTTTTTCAAAGTGAAGGTGAAGCGTTGCGAATTTGGTATTTGTAAGTGAAAATGTGACCGTTGAGACGAGTTTGTGCCTTGGAGGGTACTGCGACCGGCTATAGGAGGTGAAGTAGCCGTTACTTGGCAAGGCGTCACTGGGCTGCTTGGGGGCCAGTTTATGTTGTCCGATTTGAATGATATCATGTGAGAGTTTGGAATCTAATTAGTAAGTAATTTTCTAATTATAAGTAAATGAAAATAGCAAGTTTATACATAAATTTGCCTACAAGAAAATGAAAAGACAAAGGTACCCCGTGGGTAATATTGTCAACTCGACACAACAAATGTGAAGTGTGATGTGTGAAGTATCACGCTTCGCAGTTAGCGCGATGATGTGTAGGCTAAGTCGAGAATATTTAGACTTCAATGTCGACGAAGGGATGGCATCAGTGGAGTCACCTTACTATATTACAGATTCTATTTGTAATATAGCAAATGAGAATTTTACACGCGTGTTGGATGAGAAGTTTACACGCGTGTTGAATGAGAAGTTTACAAACACGTGTTGTTGTAAGGTCATATTAACTTACCTTACCGAAACTGTTACTTGTAGAAGCTGCAACTTTGCCTCCTCCTCCTCCTCGGTCGAGAATATGCGATTAACTTCTGTGACAAAGGTCAAGTAAGAGATGATGTTAATCTATTTATTATTTACAGAGATAAAATAAGAAATGATTTAATCTATTTATTATTTTGCTATTAAATTGTATGAAATCAATTAATAAGTATGTATATAAAAAATGTAAGTATGTGAGTAACATTTAAACCTCAGTCTTTTGTAATCCTGTACTGCCTTTAAGAGATCTCGACCGTTAAAATTTGCTATAGATTATTTTAAAACTGAAGATTGACAAGAGAGTGGTTTAATCATTTTAAAAAAAAAATGAATGAATAAGAGAGTATTATATTTTTGGACTTTCTAGTACAGGGTAGTCCACAAAAGTATGTTGTTAAATTAGCCTAAGCCTCGAAAAATATAAAAACATTATTTAATTTGAGATGAACTCACATCAGATTTGTAGATAATAATAATAATAATAATAATAATAATAATAATAATTGGAATAGAGTCAAATTGACCAAAGATAAAAAAAAAAGTGGCCTCAACCTAGAGCCTTCTTTAGGGGTTGGGTACCTAAACCTAGAATCCAATGGGCCGTAGCCCATCTAACAAATTCAGAGGCTGGCTCCACCGCATGTCCACAGTTTTCGTTAGGCGCGTAGCCGTGTTTTCACCTTATCACACGGAAGCAAGTTTGGTACAGCCACCATAACTTCACGTAATCTCAAGCCCTAATTAGCTTAGAGAATAGGGAAGAAGCAGAAGATGAAACCTACTTTCTTTAATAAAAATTATGATTTAAATATGTATAAATTCCTGATATAAAATAGATAACTAAAATTGTAATGAATAGTGTAAAATTAAACTATTAGAATTATGAGACAAAATATGAGTAAAATAGTAATTAATAAGTATGAATTAAGTACAAAATTATTTGAAATTTAAACCTCACGTGAATAGATAACAACTTTAACTACCAGTGTGCATGCGCGTGTATGTATGTGTATGTGTGTGCGCGCGCATATTTAATTAATCACCTCTTATAATTAAGTAAAATTTAATGTGATTGTACAATTATATGTTTAGTCAGTGATTATTTTGATATCGTAATTCCCTCCGCATACGACGTGCTTGGGCCCACATGCAATGAAACAAAACCAAGCACGTTGTATAATAATATTTATATATGTATATAGTTAATTAAAATTATATTATTTAATACTATGAGTATTTTGGTAAATTATTTTTCATACTCATTCCCCGTTCTCATTTATTTTACCAAGTAAACACATCAATGACATTCCAGCACATTCTCATTCCCATTTATTTTTACCAAGTAGATATTAGAATCTCATTTTCATTCCAGCCCATTTCCATTTCAGCTCATTCCCATTCCATAAAGTAAACGCACCATTAAAGCAGAAGAAGTGCGTAGAATACCTTATGGCTTACGTTAACAACTGGAACAACTAGGATTACTAGATTATTGCGCGTTAAAAAAAAAAAGAAAAAGAGAACAAAAGAAGCATGAAAAAAAGAAAAATCAAATCTCACAACACAAGTTTCCAGATTAGGGTTGCTCGTGCTCTCTCTTGCACACAACATTTCATCTTCTGGTAAAATCTAAGAACAAAGCTCGTTCATTTCTATTATATTTAATTTAATTGCACTTTTTAGATAAACACTTGCAGCATGCCATTTATTTACTGAAACTTGTAAAATAAAAGAAAGGGGAAAATAAAAAAAATAGATGAAGAAAGAGAGGGAAGGGATCAGATGGATATTTCCATCGAAACAAAAAGATCTCAGCCATTGCTGACGACGTTTTCTTGGAGAAGATGATGATGATTACGAGGATTTGTATAATGATGTCAATGTTGGTGAGGGGTTTCTTTAAACTTTGAGGAAAAATGATGACGTTTTGGGGTTTAATAATGTTAATAGTAATAAACCTAGTGACGTAGAGGACACAAAAATAGACTTGATGACTAACCCTGGTGTTGCTAATGTTGGTGAGAGTAGTAACGTTATTTGCTTAGGGTTTTTGGTGGCAATTTTGAAAATGATGGGAATAATCATAATTTAAGGTTTACTGGGCTCAAGGACCTAGTGGGTCAAGCCTTCGGAGTGTTAATGGAGGAGATGGGCTTAGGGTTGAATTAGGGAAAGGCAAGACGAAGAGTGAAGTGGAAGAGCAAGGTATGAATCATGATAATATTAATAACAATTGTGGTAGCACTTATAACAGTAGTGTTGGCGGTGATGTTCAAAGGGGCATGGGCAGCAAATGCAGACCGTTGACATTGGTACGAGTAATGAGGGTTTGATGAGACAAGGGGGTGGCGTTGGTGTTGGCAGCATCTGTGTTAGTGGTGGGAATATGAATCAATGGTGGTGGAAATAGTAATAGCATTATTGTTGGGACTGCTGCCGGCAATGTTTTTTTGAGGTGGTGGTGGTGGGACGATACTGTTTATGGGCGATTTGCATTGGTGGACAATAGATGTGGAGTTAAAATTAGAATTATTGAAATATAAGCCTGCCAAGGAGGTTAAGTTTTTTTTTTATGAGAAAGTAAGTGGAAAGTCAAAAGGATATTACCAAGCTGAATTTTATGACCCGGTTGCAGCCACGGCTTGTAAGGAGAATATGAATGGGCATGTGTTTAATGGGTGGCCATGTGTGGTGGCATTTACATTACCTTATAGCTTTAAGAAGATGGGAGAGGCACATGTTAATAGGAACCAGCATATGGCACAAGGTGCCGTTGGGTAACACTACTCAAAAGTGTTGTTACTCCCAAGTATAAGAGTGTCTAGTTATAATATAACTCGGCGAGTCCGGAGTCGAATCACAGGGAATTTAAATCCTAGTAGTCAATTTGTTAAATAAAGAAAATTAATTATAGGATAAGAAATTACTATAAATCAATTTAAATTTATACTAAGGTTACGGGATCCACTTTAAGTATTCAAACTAAAGTATAAATATTCTTTCATTTTTATATTTTTCCTCACTTTTACCAATTAATTACTATGTCATTTAATTTTTAACTAACTACACATGTGGATATATACGGAATAAAGTACCTAATATGCCACAAATGTGTTAATGTGTCGATATTATGTCAAAATACCATACAGATATAAGAAAATTTATAAATTAACATGATATAAAAATAATAAAAAAAGAATAAAATAAATTTAAAACTCACTCGAGAAAATAATAAATTTAATAATTAAAAACCTTGAGCTTTTACCCTTCACCGTAGTTTAGTAAAATTAGCCACTGATATTGAAAGAAAATAAAACCATCTTTTTTATTTGATAAACTTTTGAAAAATATTACAAGGTAATCGATTACACCGAAAAATAAAGAAAGAAAGAAAGATTTTCTCAACGTTACTACCTTGTCTCTTTTGACTTTAGCTCCCCCTCCTCTTACCTGCATCCCTTGCCTTTTATAGGCAAGGAATACCTAATACTTTATTTATTTTATTATTTTATTATTTTATTTTTATTTTATTGTTATAATATATATGCACCTTGACAGGTGTGATGGTCAGGTGGCAAGATGACCACTTAACCATCACAAGCAACCAAAGCATGGTTGCTCATTATTCCTTTGTATTATTATTTTTTTATTTTTTAGTTTTTATTTTTTAATTACATCTCCTCAATAATGCTTTCCAAATGGGTTTCAATAACTCTTCTTTGTTCCCGTTTCCAGTTCTAACTCCTCTTTATTCTTGAAATATATCTACAATATAAAATTAAAAGAAATTAATAGATTATAAATTAATTTAACATAAAAATATATTCGAGGAGTATTAAAATAATTTTAAAATAATGAGCGCATTAATCGATACAATAAGTGAAAAACTGATAATCGTATCCTTATTAAATATACACTTTTTAGTGTCAATCATTAGGAAAGTTAGGAGAGGAGCCAATGACGAAGGGGGTAAGACTGACAAAAGTAATATTGCGACTAGTGGAAATTATCAAGGTGGAGATAATAGTATAGGTGATTATAGAATAGAGAATTAGGGAAGAGGTAATACGCAAGGTAGAGTGTCAACTGGTCAAATGAGAGGTAGGGGGCTAGCGAGGTTGGTGGGAGAGGTATAATGAAGAACAGTGGAAATATGCCCTTCGACAAGGTATTAGTAGAGCCCCTCCTTTGATACATCCACAATCAATGGATTTTGATCCTGGGTTTGGTGCACCTATAGGAAGGATGGGAGGTTATGAAGGTTTTCCTGATGCTCCAACCCCTCAATTCTTAGCTGTTCTATCTTCATTCATACTTGTTTGAGGTATTAATTTGCTTGGAGTAGCTCCACATATTAATTTAGTATTTTTTTAATAATCGTATGCCATTAGATAGAATATGTGGATGATGCCAGCAGGTGACATTGAAGGTCCTAATATGGGAATATGGTTAGATCCCTGTATGGTACTTGGGCTGGTGATGAGCAGAGTAGTCATAAAGCAGCATGGTGAGATAAGTTATGATAGATAATGAGATTGGCTAAATACTATGAAGAAGAAGGATAAAAATTCAGAAATGGATTGGTTTGGTTCCTCTAAAAGAAGGTATCGAGATTATAGAAAAGCAGGTTTGATAAGGGCATACCTAGAGAGAGATATGGGGCATGATAATAACTGAATGGAAAGCCAGCATTGGGATAACAGAGGTATTAGTCGAGACAGGGATATGGAGTGTGATCATCACCGATAGCGTTCTAGAGACTGCGATAGGGACCGAGATCGAGACAAAGAGAGGGACTGATATAGGGATGATAGAGATAAATATAGTGATCATCATATATACAGGGACCGTGAAAAGGAGCATATGATGAATGAGATAGATCAATGTCATCTAGAACTCACAGCAAGTCACACTTGTCTCAAAAGGATGAGCATCACTTGAGATTAAGGGATGATAGAGATAAATATGGTGATAATCATATATATAGGGACCGTAAAAAGGATCATACGATGAATGAGACAGAGGAAGGTCATCTAGGACTCACAGCAAGTTACATTTGTCTTAGGAGGATAAACATCACTTAAGATTAAGGGTTGTTGATTATGAAAAGAGGCGACGGCTTACGTTGAAGTGACTACATTTTGTGAACCTCTTTATTTAGAAGGATATACCAGACGATAGACATACCAATTCTCAGTTCATGCCCTACAATTTCTTGGTTGCATTATCTTACCAAGATTTTAGTTTCATGCTCGCATGAAAGAAGTAAATTTCTCCATTCTTGAATGTTGGTGTTCTACTACTTTATTGTTTTCTTTGTCATATTGTTTTTTTGTTGTAAAAGTGTCAATGGATCTTTCTGTGAGCATTTTGGTCTTGAATTAATGGATGACTGCCACTCTGCTGTATTCATTTTCCTATCCACCTTCTTTGTGCACCTTTATTGTAAGTTCTTGTCATTTAGAGTTTCTTACTAGTTTAGTGACTATTATATTCTATGATTATACCTCTATAAAAATATTTGGAAAGAGATCTGCATTTATAGTTCATAAAAAAGTTACAATAAATGAACTATTAATATGTTGATGTTCTATTTATTTTTTGAACTTCCATGCATGTATGTGCACCTATGCCACTGGAGAAGACTTGCATGTGTAAGATGTATGTGATAAAGATGCTTTGAGGAAAGATTACTAGCGGTTGTAAAGGACTCATAATTGATGTGTTCAAGTATATTTTTTAGCTGAGGAAAGATATGTCTGATCACACATAAATTTGTTGTATGTTCTCTATTATAATGATTAATATATTATGTAGTTTATTTTTATGAACTATTACGAAAATAACATTGCACTTTTATAAGCCTAAATATGTTATTTGCTTTTGTATTTTTTGTCTGTTACTCACTCCTTTATTTATTTCACAGTTTAAAGGATATATGATCGTGAAAAGTGAAGTTATTCAGCAAAACTCTATTTTGCTAGAGATGAAGAGAGCCTCAGCCTCCGTGTGAGAGAGATAATGCATGACTTTTTTCCCTTTTCTAGACGTTGAGATTATTGAAGATGAACATTTGTTTAAGTTTTTAGCTTCTGCTGAATTTATATTTTAGCTTTTTGTTGAGTGTTAGAAAGTGTATATTTATAAAGGAGAAAATCGTCATTTTACACTTCAAGTCTCACTAACTTTGCTATTTTTATTTATTTAAGTATTTTGTTATTTAATTACGTGTGTTTCATTACAATTAGTTATTTTATGTATTTTAGGGGTATCACGATCGTTTCACAATGAACGAGTGATCAGACAGCAAAACGGACGTCACATTTGAACTCAGGACGATCGAAAACTTTAGGAGGAGCATAAAAGTAAAAATGTCACTGTTCACATATACGGAACTATTTATACGATAAGATGCTCAGACTGCATAAATAATATTCGTGCAAAACCGCCATCGTGCAAAAATCGCTTATCAGTGCAAATAGTGGTCAAACCGTGAACTGTGCAAATAGTATTACTGTTCAAATAGTGGCTGTTGACTGTTGACTGATGACGTGGCGCAATCCTGAGCGTCCAAACTGTTTTTAATCCGATGGTCATGATTCACTCAATGTACCTATAAAAAGGGGGCTTCCCCCCCTAATTTGATATCCCTGAATTCATTTATAAGCTTAGATTTTTGTAATTCCTTCTCTTTCTTGTATTTTCTACGTATTTTAATAAATTCCCATTTTACCCCTAGTTCAAAATGAGTAGCTAATTTTCTTTTAAGCTTGGGTTGAAGGTGAAGTCTCAACATGTTCCATGGGCTTTATTTGGTAAATTTATTTTCTTTTCCCCTCTAATATTTGTGGTTGTTTTGACTTTTCGTCGACAACAATAATGGTCTTGTTCAGACACTGCTGGTTAAACCTAAGACCCAAGTACAAGGTTATTATTATTACGACGTTCTTAGCACCATATTTATTTGAGCGTAGTTCATGAGGTGTGGAATCCCCCCTCATGATTTAATTGGCATTAATAATGAATATTTAGCCCATGGAGCATGTTGATGCAGATCCGAATACCCAAGTGCTTCAAGTATAATAGTTTCCATTTCAATTTACTCTCGCAATTTTAATTTAAATTCTAGCATATTTTAAATTCCTTTCACCATAAATCTAACCACCCATTTAAAAGAAAATTAATTCTGCACACAATTAAAATCAACCTCCTCGTGGGATCGACACTCGTCACCATAAATCTATTCTACACAGATTCGATGTATGAAGTTCAATAAAATTTGCACAACAAGTTTTTGGCGGGAGGTAAGTATTTTAATTCGTAGAGTTAGTTTTTTTTTTTTTTTAATATTTATTTATTTATTTTAGTTGCTTTCTTGTAATTGTTTTTTCTCCTTTTCTCATTTAAAAGAAAAAGAAATTAAGGTTAGAATTTCATTTTCTCTTCTTTAAATTTGTGTAATTTAATTTTCCTATCATTTTTTTGTAATTTAATTTTGTTTATCTTGTTATCTTTCTTTGTAATTTATTTTAATTTTAGTTAATATTTGTTTCACGTAATTTCTTTTTCTTATAGCAATTGAGTGTGTTTTCATGGTAAAGTTATAACAACGTGACAAGGTTAGTATCATAATTTCTCCTTCTTCGTTATTTTTATTTATTTTGCTTTTATTTATTTTGTTCTTTGTATGCATGGTCGAAGGTCATTATCACCTAATCTTGAGCCTTTAGACCTTGAATTAGAAAAAACACTTCGCACACATAAACACACCGCATTTAAAAAGAAATTTGACATGGATTTACAAAACCAACAACCAGAACCACAAGAGAGGCCATTTAAGGACTATTTTAGTCCCTTAGCAAATTTGAGCACATCATGTATCGACACCAAATGTAAATGCTAGAGTTTCAATTAAAACCTAGTGTGCTAAATTGTCTCCCTACATTTTATGGCCTAGAAAACGAGGACCCATATAATCATCTCGAATGATTTCATGCTATCCGTAGAAGACTTTTAAATATGAGAATTTTCATGATGATGTTAAACTTAGATTATTCCCATTTTCTTTAAAGGATAGAGCTCGCTTCATGGTTTAATACATTGCCTCGCTAATAGCATTACATCATGGGAACAAATGGTAACTAAATTTTAAATAAATATTTCCTACCATAAAACCAATGCTATTCGCAGGAAATTTAATTTACTCAAAGAGACGACGAGCAATTTTTCAAGCACTGGGAGCGATTTAATGGGCTACACTTGAAGTGTCCACATCATGGGTACGAGAAATGGCACCAATGCCAATACTTTTTGGAGGGATTATTGCCACATGTGCAAGAATGGCTAATGGCGACCAGAGGAGGAGAGCTAATGTCAAAAAGCGCTCGTAGATTCGGGGAATTCTTCCAACACTAATCGATAATTCCCAACAACGTAGTCGATCACCAGAATACCAGGAGAATTAAGGAGTGAATGAGGTTAACATTGGTGAGTCAAGCTCGTAAATCATGAAGTCAAAGCAATAATCAAGGTCTTTCTCGACAACAAGATCATTGACGATCGCCAAATCAACAGAGCCACATGACCATGACTCATACTCAGATCAAGACAATGCCATATGCGTCATTAGAACACCGCCAACTTACAACCGTTATTCCAACAAATATAACCTCGGATGGAGAGAGACCACCCCAATTTTTCATGGTCTCAAGGATTCCAACAAATGGACCAGCACCCACCTCCATCAATGCAACCGCCTCAAATTCCTCAAGCCTCTCACCACCATTTAGACCATACAATCAAACCCAAACCACTCTCAACCTGCACTACGGAGGATACATTTTAATTTCAAGAATTCTACTCATTCCAAGATCGAGCAGCAGAACCGCACTATTGATGAATTGCGAAATGAGTTGGGCGGGCTTCAACTCACAAGCTCAATCTGGCCAAGCCTCGAGAAATGGTGGGACAACTTGCTCTTCGCTCAAACTTTGGCCATGACCGTGAAAAGGCAAATTCCCAAGTCAACCAAAGGCCTCAACCCTAAAGCAAATGAATGGCAAGTACCACCACAACATCATGGAGAGTCAAAGCAAATGACTCATGAAAAGGGAAAGAAGTCGATAACAAAGTGGAGATGCCAAAATCAACTCAGATTGTACCTATGAATGTTGAGGATTCATCACCAAAGGAGAAAGAAGAAACCAACCCGCGAGAATATGTTCCTAAAGCTCCATTTCCTCAGAGGTTAGCTAAAGGGAACAAAGGAAAATCCACAGGTGAGATTCTTGAAATCTTCAAACAGGTAAGTGTAAACATTCCTTTACTTGAAGCTATAAAACAAGTGCCATCATATGCCAAGTTTCTTAAAGACCTTTGCACTAAAAAGAGAAATATTCATGTTCAGAAAAAGGCATTTTTAACAGAAAATGTTAGTTCTATACTCCAACATAAAATACCTCTAAAATGCAAAGATCCAGGCTCCCCCACTATCTCTTGTAGTATAGGGAACCACACAGTTGAGAATGCTTTGTTGGATTTAGGAGCTAGTGTAAATCTGTCTTATTCTCAGATTTGTGAAACTTGATCGAGAATTACACCCAAGGTGTTAAAACAGATCGTCCACGAAAATCCTCGTGGTATTGTGGAGGACGTGCTTATCTGTGTAGACAAGTTTTATTTTCCTGTTGATTTCATTGTAATTGACACTCAACCAGTACAGGATTCAAAGAAGCACATCCCCATTATCCTATGCCGACCTTTCTTGGCAACTGCCGATGCTCACATTCAATGCAGAATCGAAATACGGTTGTCCTTTGGCAATACGACCATGGAGCTCAATATTTTCAACATTGCCAAAACAACCTCACAATGTGGATGATGGAATTGTTGATGTGGATTTAAAGCATTAGTTGATAATAATTTTCTTTCAAACCTTAGTGATGACCCTTTGCAAACATGTTTAACTCACTGGTTTGGGATTTGATATGGACAGATCAATCGATGAGTCAACGCTTGACTCAAAGACCATCCATGGACACAAATAAATGGAAGTCAAGAGTGAACAACTAGTGCCATCGAGAAAAACTCAACCCATCATCGTAATCACCACCAAAACTCGAGCTCAAGCCATTACCCAACACTGAATACGATTCTTGGGAGAAGAAAGCACTCGCCAAGAATCATCTCTTCCTCCCTTGACGAACAAAAAGGTAAGTTGTTGGATGTTTTAAAAGAGCATAAAGGAGCATTAGGATGGACCATACATAAAAGGTATAAACCCAGATCGCATGCATTACATTCACTGATGAAAATGCTGACCTACTGGTGAAATGCAACGTCGGTTAAATCCAACATGAAAGAGGTTGTCAGACCAAGTCCTGCTATTAGATGGGTATTATTTACCCCATTTCGAGCCGTCATCCTATGCAAGTTGTTTTCAAAAGTCGAGTCACGAGTTACCAATGCTAATAATGAATTAGTGCCAGAGTAACTTCAAGGATGGCGGTATGCATTGATTATAGGAAGTTGAATTATGTTACAGGTAAAGACCATTTTCCTTTACCATTTATCGATCAAATGCTTGATAGATTAGCAGGCCATTGATTTTATTGCTTTCTAGATTGCTACCGTGATATAATCGATTCATAAGACCAAAAGATCAAGAAGACTACCTTCACTTGCCCTTTCGTACTTTTGCATATAGGAGAATGTCATTTGGATTATGTAATGCACCGCTACATTTCAACGATACATGCCGAGCATTTTTTCCGATACGGTTGAACGATTCCTCGAGGTCTTTATGGATGACTTTTCCGTTTTGGTGATTCATTTGATCAATGTTTACATTATCTAACACTAGTTCCGCAGAGATGTATCGAGAAGAATTTAGTCTTGAATTGGGAAAAATCCCATTTTATGGTAAAACAAGGTATCGTTTCTCACATCATTTCAAGCAAAGGTATTGAGGTTGATAAAGCCAAGTGATCTCATTTCTAATCTTCCTCCACCCAAAACAATGAGAAGTAAGATCTTTCCTTGGGCATCGGTTTTTATAGACGCTTCATTAAAGATTTTAGCAAAGTTTGCAGACCCTTATGCAATCTACTCAAGGATGTATCTTTGTCTTTGATGATTCATGTGGCATTTGAAAAATTAAAGCTATTGACATCATCACACATCATTCACCCCAAATTGAATTTACCTTTTGAGCTTATGTGATGCATCCGACATGCAAGAGGAGCAGATTAGACAAAGAGTTGATCGAGTTCCCATGTGATTTACTATACTAGTATGACATTGAATGATGCAGTTGAATTATTCAACCATCGAAAAGAAATGCTAGTGTTTGTGCATTAGAGAAATTTCGATCTTATCTCATTGGTTGTAAAATAATTATATTCACGATCACGCCGCTTTTAAATATCTTCTCACAAAGAAAGATGCAAAAGCTAGACTAATTGGGTGTTACTTTTGCAGAATTTGACTTAGAAATCAAGGATAAGAAAGCGAATGTAATGTGGTGACCATCTTTCTCGCTCCATTTTGACACAACTATAGAACCATTACCCTCGAATGAGTCATTTCCAGGATGAACAATTAATGAGTGTGGAAGTAGTACCACGGTATGTCGATATTGTTAATTATCTTGTTACAGTGTCAACTTCCAGCATCGACCAAGCAGACAAGGCCAAATTCTTTGCGTAAATAAAGAATTTCTTTTGGGATGATCCTTATCTATTCAAGTATGCAGATCAAATTGTTCGACGATGTGTCCCGGAAGATGAATTTCAAAACATTCTTTCATTCTCGCCATGAACAAGCTCATGGAGGCCATTTCGAAAGAAAATGTACTACTAAAATTTTACAATGTGGTTTCTATCCGCTAACTATATTTCGCGATGCTTACACATTTTGTTCTTCATGATAGGTGTCAACGAATGGGAGCATAACACTAAGAAATATGATGCCACTAAATCCAATTTTAGTTGTTGAAATTTTGATGTGGTATCGATTTCACGGGACCCTTTCCTCCATCTTTGGCCATCAATACATATTGGTTAGTGTTGACTATGTTTCAAATGGGTAGAGGCAATTGCAGGACCAACGATCACAAAGTAGTGATAAGATTTTGAAAAGCAATATTGCTTTCACGCTTTGGATTTCCTCGAGCAATTATCGATTGGTGCCCACTTTTGCAATAAATCCTTCAAAGCACTTTTGACAAAGTACTCCATCACTCATAAAGTGGCAACCCATATCATCCGCAAACCAGGTGGCCAAGTTAAGATCTCCAATCGAGAAATAAAGCACATTTTAGAAAGACGCGAGGCCCGGAAAAGATTGGTCGTCATGTTCGACGATGCATTACGGGCATATAGAATGTTTCAAAACTCCAATTGGGATGTCACCCACTGCTAGTGTATGGAAAAGCTTGCCACCCACCGTGGAACTCGAGCATCGTGCGACCGGGCCATCAAGAAATTAATTTTGACATGCGCAAGTCGGCTCAAAAGACAAGCATACCGGGCGAACTTGAAGAAATTCGAATGACGCTGTATGAAAATGCCAAGATTTACAAGCAACGAATGAAAGTCTTTCACGACAAGCAAATTATGAGAAAATCTTTCACCTGTGTCGAAAGTGCTTTTATTCAATTCTCGCACCTATTTCCGTGTAAGTTACGCTCACGGTTCCGCCCATTTGTTGTTCACACTCGCTTTTCCACAGGGGCAATCAAAATTAAGGATCCAAAGAACGTACTTTTTAAAGTAAATGGTCAAAGATTAAAGCCATATCTAGAATACCAACCATACTGGAGAGGAGAGTGAAATAAACCGAGTGACCCACCAAGTTTAAATTGAGGTTTTCTTTTCTTTCTTAATTTGATTTTATTCTTTTCTTTCTTTTGATTATTCTTTTCTTGATTGAAATTATTTTTGTTTAAGTGTGTTTGTTTAACCATTATAGTTTTCTTATCATTTTAATCACGAGACAAGACTCTTGCACACGATTGTAACACTTCAACGTATCCAAACTCATCTCGCAGTTAGACACGATTTTGTAAATTTCATCCTATCTCGGGATCTACAACCGCCGTAGTTAGTATTCCACGTTAAAGATCTAGAAAGACAACTCACACAAATATAGGATGGTATTTTTATCCGCAATCGAGCTCGAGGTAATTCGACAAGAGGACGATTTTAATCGCTTTGTGTGTTTTAATTTGTTTTTCCGTTTTGTGTTTTAGTTTGCTTTGTTTTAAATTTGTCACCCGCCAAGAAGAGGCGGATAACTACTGTGACAATCAAGTTTGCTACTTCGCTTCCCACAATAACCGATATATTCGAGACGAAGGCATGGACATAGACGAGATTTTAGAAAAGCTTCACAAACGATTCCCTTCGCCTCGTAATGCACTCTTTTCAATCTATAAAGCCCGATCCAACGCACGCGATTGCTTATGAAGAATGGCATACCCGCCGACATCCGCTGGTTAATCGAGGCCAAAGCACGCTTGGCGTGAGTTGCCTCAAATTTATCGCATACATGCCCGGTTGTGGTAAAGGAAATTACGAGAAAACGACGAGCTCAAGACTTTCGTTGCTTGTCGAAGTGTGCCGTAACGATATGCAATCAAAACCATGTTCTTTAGGAATGGTGTCCGATAATGTGGAAGATAAGATTAAATTCATTGTGGATGGCTTGAATAAAGAGTCATTGGATAATATTCTTTTGTCTTTTCAAACGCATCCTGCCGGATATGTACAAAGAGTGATTCTCCGCTACGGCCATTATTCGAGAAAGAACGCACGATACGCCTCGAATCGACTATAAACGACTCGCTTGCCGCTTGTAAGAAAAACCGGATGGGAAACCTATCCTCACCCATGTATGCTGCCGTTGGACGAAACCAGAGGAAGATGTGAGCCACAGTCGCAACTACCTATAGATATCCTTTTTACTTTACTGTTGTTTTACTTTACTGTTATTTTACCATTCGCATTATTGCTTGTAATAATTTTTCTTGTTATCATTGTTTTGCTTTTCCTTTTTATTGTTTTCTTTTTGACTCTCGAGCCATGTGCCTTACGCGTTAATTGACACTGACATAATGCCTCACACACAGCTGTGACCCATTGTCACCAAGGTTCTTAAATATAATTTTTTGTTGTTGTGCACTCACAAGTTGTTTTTGAGCAGTATCCTAATGGCTACTCCCAAAGAAACAATTCAAGAACATTTGTGTGCTCCTGATTTAACTACGGCAAACATAAAGAGTTCGCTGAGGCATCCATAGATCTTGGTCAAGAATAGCAGAGAAAACCGCACTTGGTGTATGGAGGAGGTGACCGAGGGTTATCCAAAATGGTCTCGTGTCGCTTATATCGAGGGAGCCAAGTGTTAGGCATCATCCCAACAATCCTAAAACCTTGTTTGTCTAACTCATCAACCTGGAGAAGAGTTAGTTGTCTCGTGTATGCAAGAACGCATAACCGAAATGCTAAATCATGCCGATGCTTTTATTTTCCTTCCGTGAGATCTTGCAACTCTAGAGGCACTAATCACATTAAGATTCGGGGCCCATCTCGAACATCCACCGTAAACCCATCGGTTTGTTAAATGTCAATAATTTTATGATGGCTTTATCGCATTTCTTAACCATGCAATAAAAACTTTTTCATTCCTTCCTCGCTTAAAAAGTCTTTATTTGTGCACATACCGCTAATGAGCTACTTGATCACAAGCTTTATCAATCGCAGATGATCTCGTGGACCGTTGTGTTGGAATGTTCAAAGATGCAGTATAAGTACAAATTAGATTTAACTCTCCGCTTGTAAATATTTTCTTCTCGTTGCACTACCTGTGATGTCTTCTAAACTCTACTTTTTTTCCTTTCAAACATCGAGGACAATGTTTCATTCAGTCGGGGGAGGGAATAGTTGACAATTGTGGGAATATCGTTAAGTTTTTACTAATTTTTTTGTTGTAGAACTAACCATTTCAATAAGATTTGAATATGAGTGTAGTTACTCTAAACGCATCTTCTTAAGAAAAAATGAAAAAAAATTATTATTATGTTTTTCCTAACTTTTCTTTTGACTTCTCCTTTATAAATATATGTTTTCAAGTTTTAAGTCAAGATGGTCAATATAGAGTGTGACTGTAAACGCATCTTCTTTAAAAAAAAAAAATTCAGACATTTTTCTTTAATTTTCTGCATGTATGTTTTCTTTTATGTTTAGAATAGGTTGGGGGTAGAATTTCGTTAAAAAAAATTTGGTAATTTTGTGTGAGTTTTGATATCGATGATACGATGACTTTGAATTTTAAGATTCAGATTATCTTTGGCCTCGGTTGGATGTTACACCATGTTTGCTATTCTATATGTTGACGGGGACAAATATGAGTCTCATGAATGCATATGTCAAAATAAATTCCAAGTGAGTTTTGAGCCTCATTAATTTTTCTCGAGAGTAACCCTTTGCCCATTATTCATGCACCTTAAGCAGCTTATTATTTTATACACGATCTCTAGATTTTAAGTCAACCCTTTAAAAAAAATGTGTCAGATCTAGCCCACCACCTAACTAGTAGATATGGAAGATTATTTAGAGTTCTAAGAGACGATGGAAGGCCATCTTTGATCCGTTTGAGCCTTTCAAGCCATCCCTATTGTAAAATATCCATAGTTAGCCATTTTGAGCCAAAAAAAAAAAAAAAAAAAGCTTTTTCTTTGTTAACTTATCATCCTGACCCACTCCAATTTGGAGTATTACCCGATATAATACAAGTCCATCACCTATTCATGTTTGAGAAAAAGGATAAATAATTATTTTGTTCAATAAAGTTGTGCCATATAAAAAAAAAATTCAAAAAAAAAAAGAGAAAAAAAAGGAAAAAAAAAAAGAAGATATACAATAGCAATAAATAAGCAAAATGCATCTTGTAATTTTCAAAAGTTCTTGAACTTTTTCTCAAACATATATATTTTGTTTCCCTATTTTCCTTTCTTTGTTAGCCATGTCCCTAGCCTACGTTACGTCCTAATAAAAATCCTTCTTGATTTTAGAACTATAATCAAGAAGTAAAGCTAGTTATATGGACTATTAAGATGTAGTGATGCATTAAAAAAAAAAGAAAAAATTGGGTTGTCGAGTAATTTATTATATTATTATTTAAACAGCATATTTCTTTCATCTTGGTGAGAGTGTGTGGTATTTCTATATTATTTTCTCTCAATTCACTATTCATTGTAGTAACAATTTTTATTGGGTTTAATTTCTTTGTGAGAGTATCACTACTACCGGTGAGATTTTGGGGTTTGACATGTTATTCTTGAAAGTGGCCTGATTACTATAGTCTACTGGACTGATGCATGTGGATTGTTGATGTGGTTGTGATATTTCTTTAGACTGGAGATAATACTTGTACTTTTCTTTGATTGCTATCATTAATCTGATTGAATAAACACGTGTGTTTAAAAAAAAAAAATGGTTTTGAATTTTATCTTCGCTTTATTTGCTAGGGACTAGCAATAAGCTGGTTGGGGGGTGTGTTGAGTGTTAGAAAGTGTATATTTATAAAGGAGAAAATCGTCATTTTACACTTCAAGTCTCACTAACTTGGCTATTTTTATTTATTTAAGTATTTTGTTATTTAATTACGTGTGTTTCATTACAATTAGTTATTTTATGTATTTTAGGGGTATCACGATCGTTTCACAATGAACGAGTGATCAGACAGCAAAACGGACGTCACATTTGAACTCAGGACGATCGAAAACTTTAGGAGGAGCATAAAAGGAAAATGCCATCTGCTCACATATACGAACTATTTATATATATAAGATCGCTCATGATCGCATAAATAAATAGTATCGCGGCAAAACCGCCATCGTATAAATAGTGGTCAAACCGTGCGAATCGCAAATAAGTGTTACCGTTTAAATAGTGGCTGATCGTTGATCGATGACGGGCGCAATCATGAGCGCCCAAACTATTTTTTAATCCGATGGTCATGATTCACTAATGTATTTATAAAAAGGGGGCTTCTAATTTGATATCCCTGAATTCATTTCTAAGCTTAGATTTTTGTAATTCCTTCTCTTTCTTATATTTTCTACGTATTTTAATAAATTTCCATTTTACCCCTAGTTCAAAAATGAGTAGCTAATTTTCTTTCAAGCTTGGGTTGAAGGTGAAGTCTCAACATGTTCCATGGGCTTTATTTGGTAAATTTATTTTCTTTTCCCCTCTAATATTTGTGGTTGTTTTGACTTTTCGTCGACAAATAATAATGGTCTTGTCTAGATACCGCCCTGGTTAAACCGACACCCTAGTACAAGGTTATTATTATTTGGCACGATAAGCCCTTAGCACCATATTTATTTGAGCGTGGTTCATGAGGTGTGGAATCCCCCCTCATGATTTAATTGGCATTAATAATGAATATTTAGCCCATGGAGCATGTTGATGCAGATCCAAATACCCAAGTGCTTCAAGTATAATAGTTTCCATTTCAATTTACTCTCGCCATTTTAATTTAAATTCTAGCATATTTTAAATTCCTTTCACCATAAATCTAACCACCCATTTAAAAGAATTACAAATCAATTAAAATCAACGACATCATCACACCATCACCATAAATCTATTCTACAATAGATTCGTGCGCTTGCGAGTTCAATAAAATTTGCACAACACTTTTGACATTGGATGAGATCAATGTTGTGTTTGATGATGATGTAATGGCTTGAACTTGTTGTAGTTCGGATGTGATAGATTACTTTAAAACTTACTGTCTAAATGTAATATACTAGGATTTAGCATAGGAGATGTTGCTGATGTGCTTGCTTGGTTGCCTGCTTCCTTTCCTACTCAGCCAATTGTTGTATCATTTTACCATTTTTATGTTAGTTTTTCCAGTATATACCACGATGTTGGCCCATGTGATTTTTTGTAAAGGTGAAATAGGAAATCTAATCACTGATTCAATTGCAGAATTTTTTAGGTAGAATTGTACATAAAGTTACCTTGTATGTATGAAAGGAAAAAAAAAATGTTCAGAATCTTTTGACTTGATATGCCTTTGTTAATTTTTCTTTTGAGTTTTGTTATCTTCTATTATAGCCCTATGTGGTTTTCAAAATTCTCCTCTTTCATTGCCTCTCCCCCTCCCCAAAATTATAATGTTTTCCTTGCTTTGAGTTTCGTTATCTTATATTATAGGGCCCATCTAGAAATCGTTGGCCGAATCAGGCAAATGGTATGACAATGTATTTTTACTTATTGATTTTCAACCTCGCTCTTCAAATTGTTTTTAGAAAATAAAAATGAGCTAATTCAAAGTATTTTGCCCTTTTGTTCAGTTTATAAAAAGATTGCTTATGGTATTTTCTCTTATTTTTTCTTCAAAAGGCACTGGCAAATTCACAACTTGTAGACTTTATTATTTGTTCTTTGTTTAGAACCTTAGATTTTGTCTTTCTCTTTTTGGGGCTTAAGAGCTATCAAATATGACATCCAATCAATGCATTTCCCCATTAGTATTTCTGCTTCGGCCATTACTCATCATGTTTTTGCAACCATTGCAAAATGGAAATCCATAAGGTTACTTGGCAAACATCAATATAGTCCATTGTGATAAATAGGAAATTAGATTGTTATATATGCGTATATAGCTTGAAAAGAAAGACTTAGGTGGGGTGGTTTTAGTTTCACCACATCATTTTAAGTGGTGGGTCGAGCCGTTTTGACAGTGGCAACATATAATTGGATAGTCCTCCTATATTATGATAATGACATGTAAGACCGTCTCACCTAAGATTTTCTCACCTAAGATTTCCGTCAAGCCCTCTCAAGCAAATATCTTATCAGAGGGTACGACCTTATACTTATGAAGCCACTGTCTGCTAAGCAAAGCATAGTAGGAGGTGTCGACGTCAATCACATAGAATAGAATAACACCTTAGTCTCAAGCTCTCCAAGCGGGAGAGTGATCGATCCCATTGTATTAGACTCGCTTTGTATAAACAATTTCTTTTAATTCAATTGCAAGAAAACAACATCTTTTTAGAGTTTGATACGAACACAGAGCGTCTATTATAATCCTCTTAAGCAAATATCATATCGGTAGAGTACTCTAGAGAATACTCGAGTCCGCATCAGCAAACATCGTCTCCTTGTGCCATTTATCAGTTTAAGTTCTCTGTGCAATTCGCCTTGACACATTACATTGGCACAATGTGGAATGTGGATGAACAGCAGTCTAAGGTACAATAGTATTTAAATGAAAAAGGATTTCCTGCACTCTGCAGTTGGATTGGTGGGCTTGCTATATAATTTTCATCAACCTGACGGTCCATGAACTGGTGGCGATCAAGCCCACTATTTTAAATAGCCGCTGTTAATGTTTTTCTAGTTAAAAAGGAAAATGCAGGTTTCTTGCAAGTCATAATGGTGTCTCCCATGTTTGCTGGTGCTAGGAACCAGGAAACAAATGGTGCTGCACACTGTTTGGGTTGAAAGTTGAAGCAATTATCCAGCACCCCCACCCCCCACAGCCTCTACCCTTTGCTGCGTTGCACAAATGTCAGTGAAGTGACATTCAGCCTTCAACCCCTCAAAGCTCAAAAGCACACTTTCTAGAGATCAAAAGTTCATGTAACACAGATAAACACACGTGTTGCACAATTATTTTGATTTGTTGGGTGCAATTTTTTTTCTTTTTTTCTTTTTTCCTGGTATATAATGTAACATGCCTTGGCCCGAAATATCCATTTAAAGTATAGGTTTTTGTGTACCATTTATGTCGCACCATATTTGGCTATGTATGTTGCTTATGGAGGAAAAAAATAAAGGGGAAAAAGATGATTCATTGATGGCTGTTTAGTATCGAACGTACCTAGCATTCTTCAAAAGAAGAATACGTGACTTAACTGTGAACTTGAATGCCATAGATTCAATCAATAAACAACATTAAAATAATAATAATAATAACAATAATACTTGTTTCTCATCAATATAGTTTTTAATCAAAACAAAGAATTTTATTGGATAAATAGAATAAAATTAAAGAATTACATAAAGCAAAAAAGATTCCACATATTATATAACTAGGAAAACCTTATCAATCTTTAAATAGCGATGTTTGAATGTCAGTTGGAGGATCTTCAGACTAATTAACTTGATTATTAACTTGATTAGCTAAAGAGTCCGTAAATTGGTAACCAACATGGCAACACATATAATATATATGCAATCGTATCGACAAAGGAAGAAAAATCTTCAATATTCATTCATATGCATATACACATACATATACATATACATATACATATATATATACTAGTTGTCAATGCGCACAAGCAAATTTTTTTCCTTTGTTTCTAACACCATAATATTGCAATCAACAAAGCCCTAAACCTACACACAGACTGAAATTTAATCACATAGAGAGAGAGCAAAACAAATAAGCTGGTGAACTAAGCACCGGAGAGCCAATCACACGTTCCCACGGATCTACACCGTACACGTTTCCCCCTCATCAGAGATCGCACCTCTTGACTCTTTTTCCACTATCTGGGCCTACCTAAGCTACCACCACTGGTAGGCCCACCCTTGCTACTCATAGCCATTTGATGGTGAAACCCACCAGAGCCATACACGTTCCCTTGATTGAGTTGACCTCCATGTCCCATCATCATCATCCCACCGTAGTCTCCGCCAATCGCACCACCAACACCATGACCGGGAGGCGCGTCCTTGTCACGCGCCATCTTCTCCCCTTCCATCTCCCTAAACCTCTGCAGGTAAACCTTGAGCGGCTCCACGTAATCCTCGAAGCCCAGAGTGGTCATTGCCCACAGGAGATCGTCTCCATTGATGGTCTTTCGCTTCTCCCTCTGGCACTTATCGGAAGCCTCGCCGGTGACGAAGCTAATGAACTCGGAGACGCACTCTTGCACGGTCTCCTTGGCATCCTTGGATATCTTGGCATTCGCGGGCAGGGCCTTCTTCATGATCCTGCTCACGTTTGCTATCGGCAAGAACCTGTCCTGCTCCCTCGGCGACAGCTCCCTCGATGAGCCCTGCTGCCTCTCTCTTTCACCTCCCGAATCATTATCCGAGTCTCCCATAATTATTTTCGAGATAAACTTAAATTAAAAAGCTTTTTATTTACTTCTGGTGAAGGGTGCTTTAATTGAAGGCTTTGGGGAAGAAGATTTGAAGCTTTTACTGAATTCTAAATGCATGCATGAAAACGTTAATTATATAAAGCTAGCTAGCTTGAAGCACAATTTCTTTTTTTTTTTTTTAAAAAAAAAAACAAACTCCTTTGGATTTCAGTTAAAATCATAAAAAAATTAAAACTTTGAAGACAAAAATCAAGAAATGATTCAAATGAACAAAAGGGGTGACAAAGCTTGAGATTGTTAATAATTTTGAATGAATTATCAAAATTTATCAATAAGAGTTTTTATTTTTTGGGGGTTCGTTAAGAGGGAGAGAAAGTTTTTGAGAGCGAATGAGTTTTTTGGGTCCGTTGGATCGACGCATTAATAACGGGTAGAGATTCGACGCGTGGGTGATTCTGAGCCGTTGTTTGTCGATAAGTGGGTATTTGCACGGACAGAATTTAAGCCATTCGATTGGTCGTGCGGTTGATTATCTGGACCATTGATTTGGTATCTCGCACGTGGTCGGTGTGACCTGGAATTTTTTATTTGATGGTCCCCTTTTTTTATTTATTTTCAATTTTTTCATATAAAAAAGTTTTTTTTCCCCAAATTAGAGTACAAATAAAAAAAAAAAAAAATAGTGAGCTCACGATTAAGTTCACTAACATCTCATTTGCGAGAAGATTATAATTTATCAATATAGCAGGTAATAAGATTAGCGGTCATTTAACTAATTTAATTTTTAACTATTAAATAATTCGACAACAGTGTTTTTGAACAAGTACACATTAGTCAAGAGTACTATTTAATTTACCAAAATGGGTTTGTTAATTTTATGTAAAGATTAATATAGCAATTTGGTTTTGTCATCGGATTCGGATACATGCAATTTGTTGGCAGTTATTTTTTCTTTCTTTTTTTTTTATTTAATTAATTTTTGCCACTTCACGGTGGAAGCATAATTATTTAATTTTCTACATGGGTTTGCTTACTTTATGTAAATATTACAAATATTTTTTTTTTGTCATCACATACGTGCAATTTGTAGGTATTAATTGACAATAAAGTGTTGTTAATTCCCAGTGGAAGCATACAATGACCTAGCCAATAGGCAAAGGTAACTATAGATTGGCACCAAAGCTAACAATAAAGTACTTATTAAATAAGTGATTTCATCTAGTCATCAACCCCGTGTCTTAATGTCGTCACCGACCCTAAGATTGTGACTACTTATGGTGTATTTGTTAGCCTATATCCTTTGCCTTTAATATATATAAAGTATAATAATTTAAGTGACTAATACTCAAAATTCAAGGCCCCATCCATCATAGTATGTTCTAGATGGTTTTCGTTTGCATTTTACGTTGGATTTAAAAAAAATAAAAATAAAAAATGAAAACACCTTTCTGATTTTAATGATGTTCACAATACAGAGCTTATAAGCTTATAAATAAACCAAACACTGATTAAAACATGACAAATGTAACCAAGACGGGAGCACCAAGGATTGCCATCAACTATCCAGATGTGCCATCCACTTAATTTTTTATAAGATGAGTAGCAGTAGTAGTAGTAGAAGGTCAATGAGTGCTCCACTTTTAGTAGTGGAGCAATTTTTGTCTTTAGCTTCAAGATTTTGACATTTTGCATACCGATAAGGTGTCTATTGTGACAGCGGCAAAGGATGATGTGTATGATTGCTTTCAATATTCAAATCAAGGTTATAGCATGTATCTTCAGTTGATATAAAAAATATTACCTTATTATACAGTAGACATCATTCGTGTTGGGCGGGCCAAATTGTTGCATAATTAATAGTCAAGCACCAAAGGCTCTAAAAGTAGAGCGTTCAAAAGAAATCAAAAATCTTTTGCGTGATGTAGTCCAAAGTGAAACCATGATAACGACGATAGCATTCTATCTTCTTAAACCTCAGTTGGTGAAAAACAAGCTCTTTAAAATCGGCATGGTTGGCAACTGGGTACCCCCCCATTAACGTTATTTATCAACAACTTGGATGCCCTTGCGATGCTGCGATCAAAACCGTCCATTTAGAACCCTTGCCATTAAGAAATGAAAAGCAAAATGGTGCTTGGTACCTACTAAGCAAAAAGGTTAAAAGCAATTCTTCCTACAAAGTGCTTTCCCAAAATCTCTTATTTGTCACTGAGATCTAAGCTAGCGCCTCACTGCGCGTCTAACGAACTGTCAATTGGGTCTGTGGTCCTGTGGACCCCGCGGCCCGCCTAGGTCCCCCGTGCCGTAGCACTAGGTCAAATTCCATTTTAACCTTTTTGTAAAATATCGCTTTTCATTTTAGGCCCCAGCAGTAGGTTTGTTAGCACAATCAAGATAAATTCACTGGAGCATTGCATTGGTCCTGGTATTCATTGGCTGGCGTGTCAGCCATAAACAAGATCGGGCCTAGTCACCACCCCTCAACGCTCTGTGGTCCAATTCCGCATTTAGTCATCATCCTGCTCGAGAGGTAAATGAAAAACGGGCATTAGGGTTCATGCTACAAAGACTTTAGAAGTCAAAATCTCGCATTTGTACAGTAAACAGACATTTACAACTAGACAGAACCAAAACATTCAAGCAATCTCTGTTCAGCAAAGCTTGGTCTTCAGTATCACAAGCCCAGTGGCCCATAGCAACAACGAGAAACAAATTACGCGGCTGGATTAATGAGGCGGAGACCAACCAAACATTATCATCCAAAAATAGGGTCCCATGAGGCCATGAATCATCTCATCATGCAACAATCATTTCTTCGTAAATTAATGTTGATAACAAGCACATACCTGAAATGAATTGCAAGCTTTTGATGGTCCCAGGTTGGATAACTATGAAACCAGACTTGACCGTCAAATCTTTTTACTCCACAAAAGGTCAAAAGGTTCCTACAAATTATGTTATTGTGTACACAAGCGGCAAATTCTACGACAAGCCTTCAGGACATCCATCCAGCTCCTCTGGTTTCTACTTATCTCTAGTTTAATTGCCAGCAAATTAACACTAAGTTACAGCCAGCTTTAGTTGGTACAGACTAAAGGATACAGACGGTACAACTAGGACTCTGAAGAGTAACCAAAAGGCATATAAATATAGGTACAATATTTTCAGGCAGTCACATTCCATTTTGAATATTGTCAGGCTTCAACCTCTTGACCTGCCGCCTGGGCTTCTTCTTTCTCAGCATCACCTTCTCCATCTTCATCATCTGCCTCATCAGCTAGTTTAGTGAGCTCTTCCTGGATCATGAGCTTTATTGATGACTTTCTTGATGTGAGATCAGCGTCAAATTGCTGAGCTGTAAATTGATCAAATTTCCCATCAGGCAGAGAATAGTTTAAAGGGAGTTTCTTATGCCCTAGCACAAGGTATCTATCAGCAGGGATTGCTTCTAATCTTGGGCAGCAGTTATTGACATCGCTTGTCAATGGGTACAACATTTGTGCAAATCTTGTCATCAAATTTAAAACCTTTATGAGTGGTTCTCTAAAGATGTTAACCATTTATTTCTTTTGAGTATTACAAATAACTAATTAACTTTTTACAGATATTCAGCAGTTCAGAATCATGCACCAGATAAAGTTTGCTTAAAAGCTTAGACAATTGAGCAGTATCATCTGATGATAGGAAACTTCAAAATGCTGAAAATAAATGCAATAAATGAAGGTGATGAAGGCATACCAAGTAGCTTCAGAATGTCGGTGAACGTAGCCTGAAAAATAAAACAATACAACTTAGTGATAAGACACAAGCCTAGAAGTTACTGCAGCATTCCCCTTTCTTATATTTTTTTGGTGAAAGAAATTACTGATTGAAACCATTTTAAAGTATTTCCATCTAATTTCTTTTCCAGTCTTCCAAAGCAATTGGAGAAATAAGAATGTGTAGTGTTCATGAGAAATTGGATCATAGTGACATCAAATCTCACCGTATTGAAGTCCACTTCCTTAAGAATTTCACATATTGCGTCTCTTAGCTTCTCATCAGTGAGCTTCAACTTCTCCTCTTTAATTTTTTCCTTCCCTTTTGCAGCCTTTTTCCCTGAATTATTTAAAAGCAACTTTCAGCATATTAGTGCTTAAGAAAAAGCAAACACAAATAATTTGGTCTAGCCAAAAGGAAAAATTAAGAAAAAGGGAGCATGAAAGAAATTGACAGCAACTATTTTACCAGGTTTTTCCTTGCGAGTAGATTTTGTCGGAGTTGAAGTCTTTTCCTTGGTGACTTTTTCATTTTTCTTCTTTCTAGAGAATACTTTCGGACTTGCATCACTGTCTTCATCAGCCTTGGACCGTTTAGCTGATGCTTTTTTGGGTGTTCTTTTTGGGGGTGGACTGGACTTATTTGAAACTGTAATTTTCTTGGTTCTAGATTTTCCACCAGATACCTTCTTTGCACTTGAAGCTTTTGAACGTTTGCGCTTTCGGACATCTTCTTCAGAATCATCCTCAGATTCATCTTTGTCCTCACTTTCAGATTGTTCAGGCATATCATCATCTGATTTCTCTGGAACACCATTTTCTTTTTCCTCTCCTTCAGAATCTTCTTTTTCCTCTTCCTTCTCCTCTTCTTCCTTTTCCTCTTCCTTCTCTTCTTCCTCCTTTTCCTCTTCCTTTTCCTCTTCCTTTTCCTCTTCCTCTTCCTCTTCTTCTTCTTCTTCTTCTTCTTCTTCGGATTCATCATCAGTGTCAGGAATACTCTTCTTCCCCGTTTTTGAAGCACTTTCAGTCTTTCTTTGACTCTATACAACAACCAATAACCTTATATTGTTTAAATGAAACGATAATGCCATTAAAAGAAAAGAGCAGTAGATTTGCAAACAATTATCAAATCAGTCACCATTAGTCTAAAAATATGATGAATTGGAGTACCATCTCCTCAGGTATAGTAAAACTGAAAACCAAAAAGTATTCTAACCATTACAATTAGCTGCAATAATTGTAATCCATCTTTCCGATTTCAATTGAAGTAAACTAATACCTTTGACGAACGTTTAGAAGGGGTGCCCCCAGATGTTGATGAACCTTGTTTGGTTACCCTCTTGCGCTTATTGCTCTTATTTGACTGAGTTAACAACAGAATGTTATAATATGAGATACAGCAGACAAGAAACAACAGCCATCTGTAAAGTCAATTTTCTTTTTCATTTTTTGCTAAAGTAACTAAACCTCTTTCTCCGCAAGCAGCACAGTAGTTGTAGCATGAGGAGCCACCAAAAAGTCGATCAGCGATGTAACAATATCTTCCTGCACATGCATATTAATCTCATTAAGTCATATCACTTGATATCTTCAACTTCTTAAATTCAAGCAGAGAAGCTAAACTGACAAATCCTGAATATTTTGTGCGCATGTACTTATGCAGACATACAGAACAATTAAAGAGATTTACAATTGAAAAGGATCATTTTTCTCAAAGTAAACTGATGAGATAGTGGCCACTCTCCAGAAGATGAGACAGCATACGGCACAAAATATGGACAGAAAACTAAAAAAATAGTCTATATAAACAGTCTAGCCAATGCAGCAGCAAATTGACGTACCTTCCTCCTAGTGGTCTTGGAAGTTGGAATGTCCAGTACATCACAGAATTCCAGCAACTTCTCTTTGTTACACTTGTCAAATTTTTCTTTCACTTTGCTCCTTTGTTTTTCCTGTAGGAATGCAAAATAAAAAATAAATGCATCCAAGTCAAAATTTTCACTCACTACCATCACATGGCAAACCAAGTATGACGTAGTACATAAGAAGAAAACATACTTAAAGCCCTAACATATGCCATATGCATAACAAACTGTATGTAGAGAGGATCAATTCTCTTTCTTAAAACTGCATTTATTTTACCTCATTCTCATGCCACACAAATCCAGAGAAACGAGAAATGTTGCTTTTGACCTGAAATGCCTGCAAATGAAAGAAATGGGAGACATAAAGCAAACTTAGCACAACCAATAAAAGCATCAGAGTAAAACCCAAAACCATCTTATATTCATGGAGTTAATACAGCACATCTGCATGCATGCAGCTGTCTATTTACTACGTCCTCATAGCGAACTACATTGTCCAGGAAATGAACATCAAGCAAGGAAATCGTAGCACTCAAATTACCTTTCCCCTCCTTCCAAAGAGAATTGAATGCAGCAGTCTGAAGGTGTCGTCGGTCTTCCTTCGAGACAACTTAAACGCCACTGAAGAAAGCACATTAAGAGGACATATAATTCATTAGCTGATCTGCATCGACATGCCAATGCACACAGAAGATAAATTAAGCTAAAATAAAGCCATATTAAGCTCAATTCTGCAAAAAGTTTTCACCTTTTAAGACTTTAAAAATGGAGATCTCAAAAATCTAAAGGTCCACAGTATGGTCTAGTGATTTAGTCATAAACTTAAATCGATGTCGCGAGGCCATTATCAAGTAAAAGTTAAGGGATGATAGCAGTAACAAAAAATATATATATATATATATATATGTTTGTGTGTGTGTGTGTGTGTGTGTGTGTGTAATAGAATAGCACATAATAATAAAAATTAGATGACAATAGAAAGATAGGCATACCATTAGGAATGTCTTTTAAAGGAGTACCGCTACCCTGCAAAATCCATGTAAGAATATACATCAAACAAAGTCATGGTAAGGCACAAAATTTACATTTATATGAATGAAGAAAAATAGTTAAAAAGAAAACCTTCTCAATATGGAGTTCCCTTGAGGAGTCTTTCTCAATAGATGCCACAAGTCTTTCAACAGATTTCCGCTCCCTAACAGGGCGATCAACAGCAGGAGTCCTTGGCTCTGGTTCTTTCTTTTGCTTCACTATCTTGGGCTTCTTTTCTCTCACTTTCTCCCCATCACTCTTCCCTTTAGCACGCTTTGCTGAACCTTTCTCCTTCTTAGTCTCTACATTCTTTTGTACATCGTCCTCAGCCTCATCAGACTTCACTTTCTCATCTTCTTTGTCCTGCACCTTTTCTTCAGCCACCTCTTGTTCATTTGGTCCATTTTCTTCTTCCATTGCTTCAGTCTTACGTTCCTCTTTTTCTTTATCTTCTTCATTTTCTTCCTTGGTATCCTCCTCTTCTTTGGTGTCCTTTTCTTTTTCTGTTCCCTCATCTTCTTTTGACTTGTTATTCTCCTTGATTTTCAAGTCTTCATCCATCTTGTCGGTCTCAGCTTGTTCATCCGCTTTCTTATCTTCTTCCATGTCTCTCACACCATCATCTTCCTTCACCTCTTTTCCCACGGCCACAGCTTCACCTCGTTTCTCTGGCAAGCTAGTTGTCCCATTTTCTGATGCCTGAGGAACTTCACTTTTTGTTTCTTCCTCACCCATAATCAAAACCTAATTCAAAGTAAGCTGTTCAACAGAAACAGTTATTGAGCCTGATCAAACTATTCAAGAATCTCTCACAACTCAATGCCAGTAAAAGCTGCAGAAATAGTATAAATAAGTAAATTATTTATCGGTCAAATATATATCCCAGAAAACAGAACAGTTTGATTGCTTAATACTAGCATAGTACAGCAAGTTCTGAAAATTCTTAAGTCAAATACTCTTCCAAAAGTAAATAAATAAATCCCTTCAACATTTTTTTCCTTAAAATAAACCTAAAACTAATTCATAAATGCAAATCAAGCATGCCTGAATGAACTCTCAAGACAGAGAAAAAAAAATGTAAGTTGAATAAATCCTCTGGTTGGTTGCTAAGAAAATAACAAAAAGTTGAAGAAAAAGACGACTCAATTATTAGGGTTTATGAATTCAGCTAAATTAAACTAAAACCAGGCCATATCAAGTAAAATGCAAAAAAAGTTCCATTTTTTCCTCCCCAAAATGATAAAATAACTCAGTATCAAAATTCAACTCTCAAAATCTCTAATCAAATTCCAACATTTTCCCGGCAACCAAACACAGCTTAACATGGGTTTCACCAAAAACCAGCAAGAAGAGCCACAAACACAGCAAAAACCCTATGTTAGTTTGCTGAATAAATGACACGAAGTTCAGGAAAATACTTACTAAAATAAAAATTCAGCTAAAATGGGCAAAACTGAAGTCAATTTCGTAAAAAGTTCCAAATTTTCACGCTTTTAATTATAAAACATCTCCTCAAAAATGATAAAAGACCTAACTTTCAAAATTCAAACCTCAATTTCTCTCCAATTTTCACATTTTCTCAGCCAAAAAAACACAGCATGTAAGTCAATTTCAACCCAAAACAAAAAAACAAAAAAACAAAAAAACAAAAAAACAAAAGCTACAAACCAATCGAAAGCTCTAACCTTCAACAGACAACAAAATAAAAAAGAAAAAAATTTACCGTAATTAGAAGTAAAATTGCCCCAAGAAATTGATAATTAAACAAATAATTATATGCATAGAATTAAAAAACTTACAGAGATTTAAAACTCAAATCTCGAAAGAAAACAGACTCTGAACTCTACTTGTCTTTCTTTCAGTGATTGACATCTTTAAAAAAAAAATAATAATAATAAATAAATAAATATTGTTATTAAAATAAATTGGCTGTATTTGTGAATTTATTTATAGTTCGGACTTGAAATCCGGATTTGAAATGCTGTTAAGTGCCACGTAGGATCGACGCAGTAGTTCGAGGTGGGAAACGAATGGACGGATGGGATTCGAGGGTGAGGGTATCTAGGGAAATCAACGGCTGTTGTGCGATATTCGTTTTGAGTTGTGTCTGAGCATCCGCGAGTAGTGGTGGTCCCCACGGCAGTGAAAGGTGCGCTTTAGTGAATGAATGTTTTTGTATTTTTCTTTTTAACTCTTTATTTTTTTCTGAAAATCCACGTTATTTTCTTTCAATTTTTCTGAGAGTAAGGGCAATGGAAACTCAAATTCCGTAACCCCACATTCAATTTAAACTCAGATGACTGATTGGGAAAAAAAAAATTATTTAAAAATTCATAAACCAATCGACTAAAAATAAATTCATATTATTTTTTTTATTTTTTGTGGTTATAAGTAAAATTTTTGTCGACTGACATGAAAATGATTATTTCTAAAGTTGGCTTTTGTCATTGTTCAAATTGGAATTTGTTTGATGCCTCTGATGCAATAGCAAGTGACAATTTGCCATTAAAAAAACAAAAAATTAATAATTTATTCATCTGCAGATGAGGTTTTGGCTTAACGGATTAACTTGATTAAAAAATCACATAGAGATGAGAATCTCAAATTAATTACAGACGAAGCTTCAAGGGTACAAAGTAACGTGAATATAGATTTAAGAATAAAAATTGGGAGAATGTGCGTAAATAACCTTAAAAAAATTTTAGATTTCTAAAAATAACAACTTCAAGTTTTTCTATCAAGATTAGCCAAATAAAGGCTGTCATTCCTAAAATACCCTAATCAGAAATATACATTCGCTACTGAGCTTTAATAATATGGAAACAACCTTAATAGAAGTAAAAGAATTACTAATACATTTAAAAGAAGAAATCAAAGAAATAAAACAGGAAATAGAAAAGTTAAAAATAGAATTAACATTAATACATGCTGGTAAAAAGAAAAATATAAAATTTTAAAATCGGAAACAATAAAGAAACCTAATATAAATTTAACCCAAAAACCACAACCAGGAAGCTTTGATGAGTGGTTTATGAAAAATAAATATCCTAAAATTATAAAAGATACTGAAAATATTATAAGAGAAAATACAAAAAACAGAAAAATTTTGATAAAAATAAATGCAAATGTTGGAATTGTGGAGAAATAGGACATATAAGTACAGAATGTACCAAAAAGAAAGTTAGAATTCTTAAAAGCGAATTTAAGGACATAGAAGAAGAACTAGAATTAGTAAGTAATCCATCTGATTATGAAGGGGAAGAAATATATATATATGAAGAACTTATAGACGATGAGTCAGAATAAAGAAATAGATTCGGAAGAAGTAAATAAAGAAGAAATCTATGAAGTAGAAAAAGAAGAAAATGTCCATGGATATAGTTTAGTAGCAACATTTAATAGAAATAAATATAATAAACTCTTAAACGCAAAATTAGAAAAACCAGATTATGGAATTTTACATAGATTAAGAGATATCTTTAAAAGGAAAAAGGTAATATTATATGAATACTATGAACAAGAAAAAGCCATGTGTCACTCTGAAGGAAATATAAGATTAGGATTAATAAACAGAAGAACTATAGATTTAGCCCTTAGAAAAATAAAAAGTGAAACAGTAAGAGAAAAGATACAATATGTTTACCTAGCAGAAATACAAATTCTAGTAAAATCCTTATTCAAGGAAGGAATAGATAGCCCAATAATACTATCTTTACATGATCAAAGATTTAACGATCCTATGATAGGACATTTAGGAACAATAGAAGGAAATCTATGTTATACAAAATTAATATTTACATGTTATCCCATATATTGTGTACATATAAAAGATAAAAATATTAATGAAATATTAAGCTTACATTTTAAACTATTAAAAAATAACTTAATGAAAGGAAATAGATTAATGACCTTCCATTACTCAAAGATTATATAGTTTCTGTAATTCAAATTATGGAGAAATATATAATGATAAACCATTAATAGAAATAAACAAAGAATGTGAAGAGATAACTACACTAATAGAACCCATTAAACCTGAAATTAAGATACCAGTAAATTATAGATTAAGTATAGATGACAAGAAAGAAATAATAAATTCAGAAACCCAAGAAACATCAATTATTCCAATTAGTTTTTCGGGTAAAACCTTACTTAGAGGAAGTTCATCAAGGAAAAGTTATTCAGAAAATAATCAATTAATAACTAAACCAACAGCTAAAATAATGAAAATAATGGGACAATACTTTAATGGATTAGACTATGTAAAAGGACCTTATATAACTATAGACACAGGTGCAAGTCATAACCATATAAACCCTATAAAAAATAATGGATTAATAATAAAAGAAAGAGACCCTGCTTATGAGTATGTAGATTTTAATGGAAATAAACACATATGTAAACAAGAAGTAAAAGTACCAATTATAATTGAAAGTACCAGGATTATAGTAACTTGCTTTATAGATTCTAATATGAATAATGATAATCATATCCTCTTAGGAAATAGTTTTCTAGAAGGATTAGAATATTATAAAATAGAAAAGTATGGAATAACTATGCAAATAAATGAGCATGAAATATTCTGTCAAAAATGTTAAATAAAGCATACCTTAAATACCTTTTATCGGTATATATTCAAGTACACACTATAGAAAAAGACATACATACATGTGCTTTAATAAATACTGGAAGTGAAATTACAATAATGAAAACATTCTTATCTCATAAATGGAAGCCAAATGGAAATATAAAAATTACTGGCATTACAGGAGATAAACATCAAGTTAATAATCTAGTTACAGATTATGAACTATTATTAGGAAGTAAAAATATCTCTGTAAAATACATATATCAGTACAATAACATGGATTGTGACATACTATTAGGATATGACTTCCTTCAACAATTTCAATATTATCAACAAACTATGTTTTTAATCACTCTAAAAACTCCATGCAATAATATTCTTAGAATTCCTAGAGAATTTCGACCTTCAGTAAAAATATATTCTTATATGAAAACATTATTTAATGCAAAAGGGACAAATATACAACATAAAATTAGAAACAATAAAACAACAATTAAAACAAGTATATAGTGAAAATCCCTTAGCTTTATGGAAACCAGACCACCCTAAAGCCAAAATAGAATTATTAGAAAATAAAATAATTAGAGTAAAACCAATGATGTACACAATGGAAGATAAAGTAGAATTTAAAATCCAATTAAAAGAATTATTAGATTTAAATCTTATTCAACATAGTAATAGCCCCCATAATAGTCCAGCTTTTATGGTTAGAAAAAGAGCTGAACAAGTAAGAGGTAAAGCTAGAATGGTAATAAACTATAAAGAATTAAACAAATATACAAAATTCGATGGATACTTTTTGCCAAATAAAGAAGTATTAATAAATTTGGTAAAAGGAAAAAATTATTACTCCAAATTTGATTGTAAATCAGGATTTTGGCAAATAAAAATGGAAAAAGACAGTATACAATATACAGCCTTTAGTACACCTCAAGGACAGTATGAATGGTTAGTAATGCCATTTGGTTTAAAAAATGCACCACAAATATTTCAAAGAAAAATGGATAACATATTCAAAGAAAATAATCATATCATAGTATATGTAGACGATATATTAATAAACACAAACATTAGAAAACATAGAATACACTTAAAAGACTTTGTCAACAAATGTATAAAAGAAGGAATAGTTTTATCGAAGAAAGCAATAATAGAACATAAGAAAATAGAATTTTTAGGAATGATTCTAGATAAAAATGGAATAAAATTACAAAGCCATATAGCAAGAAAAATAGTAGATTTTCCAGATAAATTAGAAAATAAACAACAAATCCAAAAATTTTTAGGATGTTTAAATTATGCAGAAGGATTTATAGAAAACTTATCTAAGAAAAGTATACTCCAAAATTATTATAAAATAATACAAAAGGATGGAGTAAAATACACAAGTCGTAATAGAACTTAAAGAACATTGTAAAATTTACCGTAATTAAGATTACCAAATGAAACCGATAATTTAGTTTTACAAACCGATCTTTGATTTACATTGGGAGCAATACTTAAACTGAAATTAATGAAATATGTAGATACACTAGTGGAACATTTAATAAAGCTCAAATAAATTATCCAGTCCATGAAAAGGAATTATTAGCCATTTACAAAGGGATAAAGAAATTTTCTTTATTTTTATTACAAAAGAAATTTATAATAGAAACGGACAATATTCCAGTTAGTTCTTTAATTTGTAAAAATTTACCTAATGAACCACAGTATAGACGATTGCATAGATGGCAAGCATATTTATCTCATTATAATTTCAAAATTATTCATATAAAAGGAGCTAACAATTTTCTAGCTGACTTTCTCAGTAGAAACGTAGATTTCGCAGAATAAAGCATGGAGAAAAGGATTGCAGATCTGGAAACGGATCTCGTAGACCTTGAAGAAGTTGTCAACATCCTTGGCAATTTTGTCAACAATCTTCGACTCTCTATAAAACATTTGAGAGAGGAATTCGAAGAAAATAAAAAAGTAAATCCCTTAAGTGGGAATCCAGTAAATCCTGATGTAAATTCCTTAAGTGGAAGCAGTGGTGGACCAAAACCACATGGTAAATCTATCTGTGATGAGGATTATGTAGAAATCCCGTCTCAGAAAAAAGTAATTACAGTAAATCCCAGTAAACAGCCCTCAAAAGATCATGTCGTGGCTGCAGTAAAAAGAATAAACATTGGTGGAGTCGAGGTAGTAAACCTTTCACCAAAAGAAAAAGAATATAGGAGTTTTTCTGAATATATCTATAGTAGAACTGAATATTCAGAAAACTGCCAAGCTGGTAAATCCGTATATCCAAGAGTCGTATGTATCAAAGGATCTGATCCCGAATTTGTTAAGAGATTAGCAGATTATGGGTATCTTGATCTTATATACCCTGATGTCAGTCTTGGTGAATTATTTAATTTTGATCCATCCCTTGTAAGTAAAATAAGTCAGTATGGTCAAAAGAAACATGTTTGTTTAAAATTCTACACTATCAGCCCTGAATATGACGATGAAGTAGAATATGAAGCCATACACCTCATCAGCCTCAATATAGTCACAAACAGCTTCAACCTGGAAGTAGGCCAAAGTAGACTCAAAGAACCCATCTTCAGTAGAGATTGGGCCAGCTATAGGAGAGCAGCTGGAGTAACTGTTATAAAGTCAATTGCATCCAACTTGTATGAACGAGGATATAAAGTTCTCCTACAACAAGACAACTTTATCCTTTGTACACGCACCGTGTCAGATCTGGAGTACTTGCCAGCTTCATCAGTGACATAGACGGACATCACATTCCATGTAGACCCAGTACAAGACGTATAGCGTGTGAGAAAATGGAACACTTGGCATGTCTTTCGTAAGCACTTACGTCAGAAGCCTCAATTGCGTAAGCACTTACGTCAGTAGCCTCAATTGCGTAAGCACTTACGTCAGTAGCAATAATAATGTAAACTTTACTTTTTCAAAAGTCAAAAGTATGTTGGCCATCTGTCGGCCATCAGTCTGAAAACTTATCATGTAACCTTATCAGGTTAGACGCGTGTAAACCTCTGAAGAGGATGTAAATTTTCTATATAAATGAAAGAGAAAAGAAGAAAGACTCAGAATCTCTGAGAGCTTTATTCATAACAACTCTTTGAGAAAAACTTCTGAGAGCCCTATCTTTCAATCAACTCTCTGTATGTCTCTGTATAACTAAAACACTTCTCTCCAAATCGTAAAACAAAGATCAAAAACAGCTCAACCATAAGAATAGAAAAGGAAACCTAAAGAATCAACCAGAACTTTAAAAGATCAAAACTCTAAGATCTTAGTGACACACAGTGATCCCAATTGCAACAGCCCGTTAAAGCCGTTGAGCCAGGAAGGCGTGGAGGCGAGCAGGGCACAGCTACAGGGAAAAGGTGACCAGTCAACAAGATAAGGAGCTAGATCTGGAAAAGTTCCAGAAGATTTGAGGGTAATAATTCCTAATCTATATCTTTTGGTGGGAGTTTGTTGGTGATTATTGTTTCTTGAGGAGAAATTTTATATGGAGAAAGCAAATGATATTATTAAATCTGTAGAAAATATAAATTTTGAAAATACAAATCAATTAAGAGAAATTGTAAATAGACTTGATGATAAAATACAGACTCTATGTTGGTTCCTAGATCCAACAAACATAGATCAAAAATTTGTCAACTAGGTACAACTGATAATGGAAAAAAGAATCCTAAGTCAAATAAAACAGATTTTAGAATTTAATATATATATATCAGATGTTGATTGATCAAAGTATATCGATGGAAACCAAGGCGTAAATTGGGTGATTCCGAATGGACAAGTGTTCTCCTACAGTAAACAATTCACGTACTTGATCAATCATGGAAGAATATCATGAAAAATTATGTAAAAAGATGGGTATGACAAAATTAAAATGGTTAAACAATGAAACAAAAATTATTTATAATGATAAAGATTTAATGGTAGGATTCAAATGTGGAACCTATTCATATAACAGTATATTATTCGAAACAAAAAATTTAGCCAATAAAGATGAATTAAAAGCAATTATAAACACAAACTTACCACCTGAAATAAAAAGAAAAATTGTACAAATAATAGAATGGGATAATTTAAAAAGTCTAATAATTCAAAGTTTTGTAGAACGAGAAATAGAAAATATTATAAATATATATGAAGACTTTAGTATATTTCAAGATGAAAATAGTCAACATCTAAATGCTAACTTAAATTTATAAAATTCTTAATTTTTAGTAATAATATTTGTTAAAATTCGTTTAAAGGCTACGCCGCAAGTAAAATGGTATCAGAGCCAGGCAGAAAAGACTATAAAAATCATAAAATTATGAACCACATGTCATAAATAATAAATAATAAATATAATGAATCACCAACAGTTTTTAATAGAACAGGCATTTGATAGAATTCAAGAATTAAATTCATGTGTAGACCAGATGCTTTTAGGATGGGAAAACAGAATAAATTTATACATAAATTTCTTAAATCAAAAGATTGATCAACTAGAGCATGAAAGAGCCAATCTAATTAATATGGGAGAACATATATATGAAGAATTTATTGATCTATATGAATCAGATCAACATATATATTTATATAAAGAAATAAAAAAGGTATTTGAAAAAATGAAAAATAGATGTAGATACGATGGTAGGAGAAATGATCGTATAAAGATAATATAAATTAATATAGGGACTACAACGAAATTAAAACTATACTTTTAAAAATAATATTAAAATAATCAAGGATATTTTAGTCCAAACACCCATAAATTGGCTAAAGATGATAGAAAAAAGTTGCTACGGTTAAAATTGAAATTCGTAAAAATTATATGGCTACTTATGTAAAGATCCCATAAAAATTCTGCGTGCATTATTGCCACTTGTTGATTATTATCAAATTATCCAAATTTGGATTGAAAAGAAAGGGGGGCCTATAGAATTGGCATGAATGAAGAAAGAATGCCGCCACTGGCATCTTTTTTTTTTTTAATTGAAAAAATTTTAGAATACATTTATTATATTACAATCGATTAATACATATATGACATGTGTAATTAAATTTAATATAATCATCACTTATATAATAATTTATAAAATAAATACATACATGTTATGACATTATTTACTTGTTGTATAACCGATATAATATAATAGATGTATTTTAAAATTTCTCCTCTTATAAAATCTTCTTATTTTGTATTTACAATTTTACCCTTTATATTAAAAGTAAAAATTTATCTAACTTGTACCATTTTTCACTTGATCGCTTTCTCTATTATAAACTTTTCACACTTACAAACTTAAAAAAGAAGACAATTGTAAAATAGTAAGAGCTTGATATAAACTAAACTTTATCACAATTTATGTTTGTAGGAAAGATAATTTTGTGGAGTTTTCATAGATTACTAAGTTTATGAATATGTGCAGGGACAAGCAAATTTAAGGCTAATTTTATTTTCTTTTCAAAATGAAATAGTCAAATAAATTAAAAATATATACACTTGAGTTTTCTATATCTTCTTTGATGAGGATAACAGAGAGGTGTCAATAACACAACTCATGAAGAAAAAGATAAGGAGTGTGGTTATTCGGTCCCCTCCTTTCTCTTTTGTATTTTTACTTGCATGTTGCAAGCGCAAATGTTTTTATTTGTTTGAAATAAAATGTTCCATTCATTCTATACCGATTTGATGACCAGTGCAGCACAATCTTAGTCTTGATAATTTTTTTTTAAATATTTTATTTCCTTTTTTACTCTAAAGCATTGAATTTTAAAAATTTACTTATCTAAAACAGCCTCTAATAGAAACTTAGGTATCGTTTTTCATTCAAATCTAAATATTCTAAATTTTCTAAAGCTGAATGAAATCAATACAAAATCTAAACGACACATTTGCTTTTTCTTTTTAATATCCGAATATAAGCAGATTCGTTTGTTTTTACAATAAAAAACATCTTAAACTTGGTTATTTGAAATTTATATCCTTGTAAATTAAAACAAAAAAAGATGATTAGATTTTATACTTTAGGAAATAAGTTATTTTACAGAGATATTTTTAGAATATAGTATTTACTTGTCATTCAGACATTTTCTCATTCAGATAAAAGTCACAAAAGTTTACTTTTTCTATTCAGATGTAAATGTCTGAAAATCAGACATAAGTTCCAAAAAACAAACAAGTAAATTTTAGAAAATATCTGAAATTAATAAAATTTCAGACTTTAGACATTTAACAAACAACCTCTTACATAATAGACTATCAATTTTTTTTCCCAAAAAAAAAAAAAGGATGATAGACATGCATCTAAATGTGTTGATAAAATTATTTAAAAAGAAAAAAATAATTATGGAATATCTTAGAAGATTTTGGGTGTCCAATCCATCTGATATCTTAGAAGTTAAATGGGTTTTTAAGTTTAAATTAATCTTGCTCATTATTTAACAAATCTGAGCGTGCTTCTGTTAGTGTCTGCTAAAATCTTTCACATTAGTCTTTTTATCTCAATCAAGAAAGAAATACCTGTCAATTCTTATTTATATAGCCCATGAAATCTTGAGTAAAACTAAAGAAAAGAATCAGGAGCACACTTTTGAATTTTGAAGCAGAAATGTTGGTCACGACTCACGAGCAAAAATTACCCTAGTTTCATTTCATGTCTTCGAATCAATGTTACAAAACAGCAACAAAGTGAGACGGGATACTTGAGTGTTTGTTAGAAAAAGTACCTAAGGCTAGAGGAAAAAAGCATCAAACTTTTTTACTTTTTTACTTTTTTACTTTTTTCGGTTGACAAATAAAAATTGCATAATTTGATTATGTATCAGCATTCAACAGAAAAAATAAACATAAAACATACTGAAACCTAAAGCCAAGCCTAGTTGACAAGATCAAACTTTATAGAAATCAAAATTTTTATAGAGCACATTGAACTCTAGAACATTTGCTTATGCTTCAATTTCAAACCTTGGACATTTGATGGAGCCCATAGAAATGTCAATTTCAATCAAATTTTCCTCCTCGTTCACTTCATTAACATCTGCAAAGAGCTCCAACAGGCCTTGTTGCCTCATGAAGGATTCAGGCAAGAAATCATCAGGCAAATTATTCGACAGAACTTTTTGCCTTGGTCCTTCCTCACTCAAGTTGCGAGTGGAATGATCACTACTGCCTGGAATGGCAATTTCAATGAGGCCATCTTCATCATCTTCTGAGACTGAACCACTTGAAATCGCTAATCCATTTTGACCGACAATGTTGTTGCATCTCATCCAATCGAGCTCAATGTTCTCACTCGAAACTGAGTCACGATCAATAGTATCACTGTCTGATGGAAAATCTTCAGGCTCATGTACAAAGCCAACTTCACTTTCTTGGGCAGCTCTATCTCGTGCAACACTTTCAATCACTTGTTCTATTTTCTCATCGTCCGGCTCACTCTCAAGAACTGAATCACACATGGGATTTTCATTTTGAATTGCTTTCTCATCAACATAAGTATGCTGCTGCTGCTGCTGCTGCTTTCTCGAGAATTTGACGAAGTAAATGGTTGACAGAGTCAAGATTGAGACTGTAACTATGAAAGAAAGTAAGCCAAAACCTAGGAAACAACTGAGAACCAAACAAGGAACAAGGACAAGTGCAAGGCAAATTAGTAGAGAAAAGATTTGACACTTTACTAATTTTCCCATCTTCAGAGATCTATAAACAGCAGAAAAGATATGCGATGAAGGGTTACAGCTATCCGATAGGAACAAATGCCGGTAGTAATAGTACGTCTCTCATATTTATTGACTGGAAAGCAATGAAGGTTTTGCTGCTTAGAAATCAAAAAGAAAGAGGCTACAATGGAGTTCGGATTTTTAAGTATGAACAAGAAGCAAAAGTGGTTTACCAGAATCTTTGTGCCTGATTTGGTGAGCTTCCAAGGAAATTTGCAGTTGACTAGTGGAGAAATGAGCTTTTCAAGTTTTCAAAGGCCTTGTTTCTGCTGAAATCACTTGTTGGGTACAGCCTTTTTCATTAGACAAATGAACATAGAGTAAACTAAGGTCTTGTGTTCAAGTTCGCATAAGGAACAACAGTATGCTAATTTGTTCTTATCAGCAATTGATTCTCTTGAAAGAAGCAAACACTGCAATACTTTTTTTTTTTTTTAACACGTAATCATTTCACAGACATAAAAAGCCTTGGAATTGCCAATCCATGCGCAACACGTCTCGCACACTATGATGACTCTGTGAAACCAATTAAATATTTACCTACTCGAAAGGTCAACTTGCTTAGCGGGGTGAAAATAGGACCGATCTACAAATTTGGCAGATACGATAAATCAAAAAGAAGAGTTCTCAGTGATCATGACCGACCCTGCTACCCATTTTCTTTTGTCTGCAATAAAGCCCATGGAATTGAAATGATATTGTCATGTTGTTCCATTTTCATTGCTCCTCAGTCCTCATGAAGGGTGCCCATTACCGCAGAAGAGATCTTGTGGCTGTTAGCGTCAGGCAACCCCATTACTTGCCTTATTTCACAAGCAAACAAACCCACAGAAGTAATGCGAAAAGGCCAAGTGGAGGGCATCTATGTGACTCTGTTGAGGGATGTTGAATGAAATCAATGAACGAATGGCCCTCTTTATGACAAAGAGAAAGCTTTAATTTCAGGCCTCCGGTTCCATTAATTAACCTTTTTCCTCTTGTTTTTTTGAGCGAGATTTCACCTACCCAAAATGATAAAAGATGGTGTAGTTATGCATATTTTTTAATTTCAATAAACATAATACCAATCTTTCATCTTCATTTTATAGTGATCTCATCTTTTAAAATTTTTGTTGGTTTGCCAAAAAAATCCATGTCAGTGTTAATTAAGCAGCATCTTTATTGTCTCCTAAAATTAGATATGGTTGATAGCTTGCTGGAAGGCCCAAGAAAAAAAAGAAGGTACTTGAGAGACCACATGCAGTATCTATAGCAAAAATTTCTTGGCTCCCCTAATGATGTCACTCGTGCAATTTTTGTAATGATGTGTGTGTAGTGTGCATATGTACATTTTTCGATTCAATAAGGAAGCAATAAAACATTGCTTTTTGGGGTGCATAAATTAATATCGTATTATTAGCCATGATATTAGTAAATACAAAATTATTGAGATAATGTCACAACAAGATTTGATTACTTGGTTTTCAAAAAAACAATCTATTACAAAATATTTATTCAATTTTGTAAATCTACTACTATATCGATTAGATTTCATGTTCTTTTCCTTTTTTCCTTTCTTTTTTTTTTTTTCTTTTTTACCCCCAACTGAATCAACACCGCACTATCATATGAATTTTTAGACAAATCAATGACCTTGATGACAAAACTATCCTTAATTCTAAGCATAATGGCTCAATCCAAAAACCAATCCCATGAAAACGAAAAGGGTAATTTAGGCAATATGGAAATTGTGCACGGGTCAAATCATAATAAAAATTAAACACAACCGTCCTTTTTGCGTATAGTTTTATATATAATAGAATCTAGGGTTAGGGATTGTTGAAAAGGAAAGCAAAAACCTTCCATATTTGTTAATTCATCAGTATTTAAGTTCTTATATAATCAGACGGTCACAAATTGCTTGACTTGAGGGTTGGTTTCGGTGATTGATTTTGATCTGATCCCGCTTCCCATCCGGGCTTTATCGCCCTTTGGCCATTGAAATCCATGATCGTCAGCGTCCAATGGAACCATCTCCAGTGCACACCACTCCTCAGATCGAAGAAGAAGACGAGTGGGGTATGGAATAAAAGAAATTTCCAATTTTTCTGTTTGGTTCGCTAGAAAATGCAGGAATTTCTTAAAAAAGTTTGGATCTTTCTATATTCTTTGTGCTCAATATGGTTATATTGATCTGGGTTTCTTGTTCAAGTTTTGAATTAAGGTTGATATGGGAATGAATTGATTTGGGTGAAGTTTTGGATTTTATTTTATTTTTTTAAATTATTGTAGGCATTGTTAGTATAGGAGTAATGCCGTGTGGCAAGTTTGTTTTGTATTATTTGATAGGATTTGATTGGTGGGTATGTTGATTTTGTATTGAGTTATTGATAATCACGCATTTTATCAATTTACGAATAGCTTAATTTGGCATGAATTTATGTGAGAAAGTGTAATTCTGTCCCAAAATGCAAGTTTTTGGAGGCTTGGAAGAAAAGAGTGCATTTTTAATATTTTAATTTGGAGTTGTCATAACATCTAATTGTTTACATATGCAGGATTGTATCTGAAGAATGCTCTAATCAATTTCTTTTGCAACCTAAATGTCTTTGACATTTCAGTAATTTCTTTTTCTGGGTGCCTACTGCTTACTTCTAATTTACACTTCTGTACTGTATTCATGAATCATGAGTCAAACTTTTACTTCTTTGTGGATTGGTTTAGAATGAAATGGTGGGAAGTTGGTAGAATTTTGTATTAGTCCTTTAGCTAGTTCATGTTTCTTAAATAGTAGTTCCCTGAGAGTGGACTGTATATCACTGATGGAGCCAGTATAGGACTATCTGGGTCAAAGACCAGCTGGGGCATGGGCCCAGTTGGCTTTGGAAAAATTTGAAGAGTAATTTTAAGTCAGTCCATAATTGCTTTGCATTTGTGATAGCGCCACAGCTCAATTTTAAAATTATTAAACTTGCCAAGGTAATTTTGAAGAGTTTCAAATTTAATCCTCGTTAAGAAAAACAAATATTAAAAATTTATTAGGTATTTGGATCCCATAAACATGAATTAGCCACACCTAAGCTTCTTTATTTTTTTCCCTCATTTTCTTCTTCTTCTTAGTTGTATGCATGAAAATGTTGTACGTTATCATATTGACAATGAAACCATCATACATTTTTTTAGAACACAAAACCTTGCTAGGATACTGGTAATTACTAAAAATCTACCGATAAATAATAATATAATATTGTTGTAGTATAATATATTGTTATTTGAATATTTTGAGATCGTACTGTATCATTTTTATAAAAGGATAAAAGTTTTGGATATGGATCGAAACGTCACTCGCTAAACATTAGTTCAGTCAGTTAAGCTGCATTCATGGTCTGTGTCATACGCTGAATATGCCCCAGCTGAAACAATTTTCTGGCTACATCCTTGCTGTGTATTATACGCAGGCAATACGCATGGAATGAAGTTTGTCCTATTATTGACCTCATCAAGGTAATTAATTGTTTTAATGTTTGTGATGCTTATTTCAGACACTGATGGATTTGTGATTCCAAGCTTGGGAATCGGGGACTCAGATCAAAGTAAACGAGATGCTGTAGAAGTGGAAAGTTCGAAACCTCCTTCCCCAAAGGTCAGTGTCTGTTCCATTTCTCTATTTTTGAAGTACAGGAGAAAGAGAAAAAGTTAAATATACATTAAGCATCAGTACATGACATCTTTTCCTTTGAAGCTTTTATCCTATCAAGTATGGTACTGTAAATAGTGACACTTGATAAATCTGTTCTTTGCCTTTTATCTCTAAAAAGGGTAAAAAAGAAGAGAACATTTATCTAGGACCGCATGGTGCCCCACCTTCACATCCAAAGCATCAGGAGTTGAACTCCTCTAGCCGTAAGCAACGATTTAAACAGAAACTGAAGGAAGCTGACCGGAGGACAAGTGGGCCTGGGCGGGAGAATAAGGTGGAAAATCTGCGAGAGCTTGTGGGTGGTGGTGGAAGAGTAAGTGCCAACATGTCGAAGGGTTCTAATAGGGATTGGCTTGACCCACATTGCCATGAGTCACAATTTGAGAGGTGGAACCCCCAGTGATTGGAGTTCTGGTTAGCTTGGATATTTACCTGTTGACAAATTTGACTTTGGTGGAAACCGCAGCCATTAAAGTTTAATCTCATTGTACACAACATTTTATTGAGCTATGTATTTCTATAATAAGTCTTTGGTTAAACCTTTCGCTCTTATCATCATCGTTATTGCAGAAAGCGTTGCAGTAAAAAAAATTATGTTAAAGTCAAGTTCTTGTTTTGATTTCTTTGTGGTCATTTAAGGGACCGGGCATTAAGCAATACATTGAAGATTACGTGTTTCTGAAATTGACTAATGCCATTGCGTGCTTGTGGCAAAATGATTTGTTTCAAAACAGTGTAAGCTTCAGCTCAATGGAAAAGCAAAGGTGGCTCAGTATCTCGAAATAAATTATAATGCTCTAAACATTCAATTAGATATTTGTATAACAAAATAATAAGGTTTGACTGATTACTTGTAATGCAGAAATGAAGTTGATCATAAAAAATAACTAAATATTCCTAATGAATACTCCTATCAAAATAATGACCTGAATAAGTACCCGTATCAAAAATTAAAAATCATCACGATCAATCTGAATTCCCACCCTCAAGAAAATGATTTGTGCTTGATCCACTCTAATGCTACCGCTCAACAACTCATTGGCAAAATTTTCAGGTCGCGTCCCCTTAGGTGACCTCTCACAAATAATATGTTGATGAATAAAATACTTTTCTAGTGGTGGGAACGTACAGGAACAGTGATCTCAGGCATTCTCAAATTTCATTTGATGCCAAGGAATTCTAGTCCAGCTGCAGCAGGTGTCAAACCCTGCTGAGCCAGATAATGGACGTCATAAAACTTACTCAGATGCCTCATTCCACTGTCACACAGAATTGTAACAATCGTGTGTCCAGGGCCAAGCGACTTTGCCACTCTAACAGCTCCAACACAATTCATTGCTGAAGAGCTCCCAAGAAAGAGCCCATCATTCTTCACAAGAAACCTGTACAAGGAAAGAGGATACATGTTAAAGCTGACTAAACCAGTCTATTGATGATAATTAATGGATGGAAGGAAAACATTCTCATTTACAGAAATGAGACGTGGGAAATAAGGAATTCCGCACAACAGCATCTTAAAATATTAGCCAGATAGGGACAAAAATAAAAATACAAGCAGCATAATTCCACCATCTTCGATTCCACAACCAAAGAATCTAAACCCTCTCAACAGCGAAAGAGCTTAGCGTGGACTAACCTTGACATTTCAACAGCCTCCCTATCTGTGCCTCGAAAAGCCCCATCAAGTTTTGCTATCATAAAATTTTGAGTTAATCTGTTGATTCCAATCCCCTCTGTTATTGTGTCAAATGGATTCTTTAATCTTCGTCCTTCAGCTTCCTCTTTAGTGTACATCACTCCTCTAGTTACCTTGTTAAACAAACTAGAACCAGGAGGATCAATCAGAAAGCATTTGATGTTGGGATTCTTTTCCTGTTGAACATGTTTCAGAGAATTCAAGCAACATTGACAGCATAACATGAATAACAAATGAGACAAGGAAAAGAATGAAACCTGGAGAAACCTGGAAACCCCAGCCACAGTGCCACCTGTGCCTGCAGCCGTAACAAATGCATCTAATTCACCAGCTGTCTGTTCCCAAATCTCGGGTCCAGTACCCTCATAGTGCGCTCTGAAGTTTGCTAAATTTTCAAACTGATCTGCAAAGAAGCCACCAGTACAATCACTTGGAAACTTTGAACTTTGTATTGCTCCATCAGATTCATAACCATTGATATGCTCTAGCTCTTCGCCATCCTTGTCGTCAGCTCTTCTACGCTTTGATGCTAACTCATTTGCTTCCAATGCCCATCTCCTTGCAACATTGACAAAGTGGTCTCTGTGTGTAATTGAAACTGGTCTCACCCTTTCTACGGTAGCTCCAAGAGCCTCAAGTATTTGAGACTGAGAAAAGTTTCAAGAGAGATATAGTTTAATGCATTGCAGTACAAAGATACAAAGGGCAAAATGATTGCAAAGAATACTATAGGGTTCATCTCCTACATGTTCAATTAGTTTAAACAATAAGTTCAATCCATCTCAGTAGTTCGGTCTAAGGGCTCTATCACTTTCCAGGCACTTAACTGCTGCATTTCCACCTTTTAGAATGCATGTCAATCATCCATAATTGTAATGTAAATAAAATCAATAATACAAAGGAAATTTAAGGAGCACATCTTTTTCTTTTGGATAGAATTATTAACAAAGTTATACTTAGCAGACTCTGGTAAATATGTATTAAAAATTGATTATAGGATCCGCCTGGGAAACAATAATCTCGTTGATACTTTTAGCTTGCATCATACAAAATTGCCTGGGATGCAGATATCTCACACAAGGAAGCAACAGGACTCTCAAGGAAATATGTCTTTCAATTCCCTGAGTATACTCTAACTATTCAAAGTCTTCTAAAGATACTGCAACACAACCTAAGAGTATTCAGCAGACTTTCAAATGTCTGGGAACTCATTAAAAGTACATAAATACATACCTTCTCTATGGCAGCATCATCAGGGATAACAACAAGGCATTTGCATCCAAAGGTGGGAGCAATTGTAGCGAGGCTTATGGCGGTGCTTCCAGCACTCCCCTCGGTAACCACCCCACCCTGCGTTAGATTGCCGGATTCAATAGCCTGCACAAAGTAACACAATGTACATTACGACTTAGGAAAATGAAGCAACTATCAAGTTATTCAACTTTTACAAGCAATGCAAGCTAAAATCTTGAAACACCAATAACTTCCGATAAATTACAACCGTTTACATAAATCAAATACAACATTTTCTGCTTTTATTTCTCAGAATTTCAAAGCAATCAAATAGAGAATTAAACAATTTACCTCTTCAATAATCTTGACAGCAACTCTATCTTTCACGCTGCCCCCTGGATTCAAAAACTCGCACTTTCCAAGAATCTAAAACAACCCACAAGCCAACCAAACATCAAAAGAAAAAATCAGTGGCTAAATTCAAAAACAGAAATCAACAATATTACAATAGCATTAGAAAATGGGAAAAAAATCAAATCTTGAAATGAAACAAGGATAAAAAATTGAACCTTGAAGAAAGTAAAAGATCGAGAACAGAACTTACCTCACAGCCAGTGGCTTCGGAGAGGCTGTTGATTCGAATCAAAGGAGTGTTCCCAACGGCATCCACGAGGCCTTTTCTCGGTTTCAGTTTCTTCTTCTTGTTGAAGAAGATAGATCGAAAGTTTCGATTTTTATTGGGCTTATAGAAAGTACAGTAAGTTACGACGGCGATGGCGATGCCGGCAAGTGCTCCAATAGCTCCCGTGGCTCTCACGGTCACGGGCGCCATTGCTGCAGTTCGAAGTTGTGACCGTCGAAGTTAAGAAAAACTCATTAGAGAACTTAGTGAACTAATTTCGTTGAAACGTCTTGTCGTTTTTCTTAGTTTTAATGGGATGATAAGTCGGCTTAATTTCTTATGACGTGTTGCTCCAAAATTTGATGAGCTTTTAGTGGGAAAGTAAAACTGAAATATTACGTTTGTAATTGTTGCGTACTATCTGTGATGTTACAATTTTACATACACTTGGAAATATAATAGTTTTGAACCAACAGTCATTTACCCACTGGCCACCCGAGCCCTTAAGCTGGCCACTGGGCCCAGGCTTGGGCCTGGAACACTGCAGGAGCCTGTCTTTGGCTTTATAACTCAAGGCCCCGGAAACCGAAAATGAGATTTTAGTCCTGGGCCATATTATTTTTAAAATATTCCATAATGTGCCTCTTCTCAGGATACATCGTGGCTAAAACAAAAAAATATATATAATAGTTTTGAAATAAATGTAATTAGGTGGTAAGCCATTGTAATAATTTATATTATATGAATCTTACTATAAAGATATGAATTTTACTATAAAACCATTAGTACGTGAACAATAATGATCACACTAGTCATTGTAATAAATTATTAGATATATATATTATTACATATACTATATGAGTTTGATAACAAATGAGAAATATTTACATCAACAACTATGTATGTGTATATGACTGCATGATGGTCCAAATATATATTTTTAGAGTTAAGCCATTTTAACTTAAATTTTACCCAAAAAAATTAAAGTTATTGATTTCATGCAATTCAATTACTGGTAGATAATTTAATAGTATAAAATGTTACATTGACTTTCATTATCAACTATTAGATTATAAGAAATTAATGGTTCATATCTTGTGTCATATTTTAAATTAAAATATCCCAAACCATGCTTTTAAAATGAAAATATAAAATTAAATGAGTTAGCTTTTTTTCCCATTCATTCCCATATGAATATTATTAGGGGTAATATTTTATCGGCTGTCACCATTAATTACTATTGTTAAAGCAATGAATCTTACTGACATAAAATTGTATAACCACAATCAATGAATATTAACAAAATAATTTTTCATGATTCATGCACTAAAGCTAATCAAGAACATAATATATGTTAGATTTAACTTTTGTGAAAACAACAAAGTGATATTGGAAACTAAAATGAAATACCCGTGAGAAACTTAAATTTTAAAAGTCTTGGATAGTTTTCTACCATGAATAATATTAATTTTGTAGTATAGAAATGCTAAATGGGTGTTAAAATAATACACTTAGATCCTTAATAGTATACATAATAGTGGGTATTTTAATATGTTATATTAAATTTTATTCAAATGTAGGTGATCAAGTCTTTTTTTATGTTACAAACAATTTCAACCATGAATTTATTGATGCAATTTATGACATTTAGTTAAGCATATGTACCAAGTTAGTATCATTTCTTGGTATTGCACTATACATAAATTTTATAATTACAACTTATTTATTTGATTTGGATTAAATAATCTACTAAGTATCATATTTTATTCTTAATAGTAATAACTTTTTGAAACATTTATTTAAAGAAAAATAATAATATTACAAATTCAAAAGAGGATTGAAAAATAATTTTTAAAATAAACATGTTATCCAAGTGTAATTGTCTACGCATCCAAATCTTTTATTTTAAAAAAATTATCTTAAATAATGTGACATGCATGAATTAGTTCACGAGATAATACAGTTAATTTACTGTAAATTTTATAAAAATTTATTAATCACTTAATTAATGGCTCATCATTACTCTTCTTTCAAACTCTGTCTCTAAAGGTTATCATTACCACTTCATAAAAATTCATCACCCCCTTAAAAATTTATTATTTCAAAATTATTTATTTTTTTCTTAAAATAAGTATTATTGATCAAAATTATTGGAACAAAATTAATACATTATTGATATTGTAAAAAAAAAAAAATTACAGCATCAGAATCCACGAACCAAAATCTCAATTTAAAATCGATCTGCTAATTTTTGCTACAACGAAAGCTAAAAGGCAGGAAACCAGTAAAAGACAGGTGCATGAATTATTTCTATTTTGTCGAAACCAAATATTCAAGCCGTCCCCTAATCTTAAATTAAAAATTAAAATATTTCAGAAGGGGTATTATTCCAAATTGGAATAACCGCTGGGCCTCGAATTACTCCCAATCAACGAGTGCCAGATCTTATCTCCTCCGTAAGCCTACAAAAAACTTTGGTTAAAAAGTAGGGAATCAATTTCATTTCAAAAACAAATGATAGCCGACACGCCATTTCAGTAAAACGACAAAGAGGGTTACATGTCGAGCAAAAGTAAACCTCGAAAAAATTTAATTAATTCAATCCGTGAAATGTCATTCTCACCCTTCGGTCTCTTTTCTTCTAGAAATTAGAAATATGGGAGGGCGATGCCTTTCTTTTCTTTTATATCTTTTTTTTTTTAATTTCAAATTACTATCGTTATTAAAAATACTGACATACTTTTCAATTGCCACAAATTGTTCATTAATCATTACTGAAATACTAACTAGGCAACCTAAGATAGGGGGTGAATTAGGTTTTTAAAAAATAAACAACTAAAATTTTAAAAAATAATAACTAAGCAATCAAATTCGAAATAAATAAATTAATATGCAATGAAAAGTAAAGAGATAGGGTAAGAGAGATCAAACACAATGATTTTTATGTAGTTAATCCCCGTCACTTACGCCCAAGCCAGCATGATTAAGGATTCCAACGTCTTGGCTGATTGACTTAGGGTGTCGATAAGCTTTCTGAAGAGATTATCCAACTGGCCAGTGTCCGTGACTTTCAAACACTCAAAACAGATTACAAATTATTTTTCGATTACAAATTAATACCCAATGTGTGAATAAGATAAAGAGATAAAGTGTTTAAAATTTCATGAAGATTGTATTCTCAAGTATAAAATTTCGATGGTCGTGTTGTGATCGGCACAGATTTGATTTGAATGAGCTTATTTATAGTTGGAGTGAAAAGCCGTTATTGCCTTTTTCACCGGAAAAAGATCGTCAGATTAATCGTTCTGTTGGTGAAATTCTTGTTGAATTTCAAATAAAGCATTGGCGTTTGTCATTACCCTTTCACCGTTAAAATCCAGAGACCTGCACAACAAAACTATTCTACTCGTTCTCACTAAACGGTTAAGGATTAGCAAAGAATATCATACTGGAAATTATCGGTTAGCCGTTTATCAGTTAACGGTTCGTCGGTAAATTCCAGAAACATGCACAACACATTTCAACTAACTGTTCTCACTAAACGGTTAAAGATTGACAATGTATGTCTCTCTGGAAATTATCAGTTAGCTGTTATTAGTTAACGGTTCACCAGTTATTTCCAGTGATCTTAAAACAACAAGCTTAACCGGTTTGCTTTAAACGGTAAGAGATTAGCACAAAAAGTCCTCTCTGAATATTATCAGTTAACCGTTAAAATTAACGGTTCACCGTTTACCTTTAACATGTTTGTTTGCTAATCGGTTAAAGCTTTAGAATATAACCTTTCTCTGCATTTTATCGGTTAACCGTTAAAATAAACGGTTCACCGATTATTACCAGAAATACACATTTTTGTAGAGATGTTCCAGTTTATCCAAAAACTTATAAACACATAAAGAGAAATTCTGGCTTTTAAGAAAATATTTGTTATTATGAAACTCCAACAAATTGATAAAAAAATATTAAGGTCTGTTATCATCAAAATCAATAAAAGAACATTTACATGTTAACAATTACATTTTCCTTTTTTTTCTAAAATTTTGTATGGAACTTATGTCTTAATTTATAATTAACTGTTTAAAACAAACTTTGAGAAACGCAACAAACACTATAAAATTGTAATAAAAAATTCGTGGTTGTAATATACAACAATTATAAAATTGATTAACCTGACTGATGATAATTACTAACAAGTATCATAACAATATTTGAAATCCATGCATTCTTTTTTTTTTTTTTTTAGAAAAAAAAGTTCCAACGGATAATGATGTCTTTTTGTAATATTTTAATAATAATACTAATAATAATAATAATAAATTCATTCTTAATTAGTAACTTGCACATTCATTTATTATTATACCCAAATTTTAGAAAAATCTTAATGACAAGAGATTGTGATTCATATCTAAATTAAGTATTTAGTAACTAACATAATAAATAGTAAATTCACATATGATAACGGTAAGCATTCTAAATTTTTCATTATAAATAATATGCCATTAATTGATTGATTAGTAACCTTTTATGATATACATATGAATTAATTATACTATCATTACTAAATAATTGATAAATATCACGTTATATGAGATAATTTTAAAAAATATATATAATTTAAGAAATGTAGCAAAATTTTACTACAAGACAATTAAAATTCACTCCGATGTACAGTGTTGCACCAACGCAGCAAATGGGCATTTTAGGAAACCAAATTTTTACTACCCACACAGACAGACGGACGCAGTAAAAAGGCAATAAAAAGTAACCAAACCAAACCAAACCAAACAATTATGTTAAAAGGACTTCAAAGATTACCAGTTACCACTCTCCTCTGTTCAAAATCAAAGGCCCAACAAAACCAACATTTCACTCAAGAGAATCTCTGTACAGAAAGAGATAAAAACAACAATAATACCCACACCCCCAGTCTCTCTCTCAGTCTCTCTCTTTCTATCTTTTTCACTTTAACCAACACACCAATAACAAAACTCTCAATCGCTCTGCTTTTGAGTCTCTCAATCTGATCAGATCAAGAATCAATGGCCATGGAGATCCAAAAAAAGCTTCTCAAGTTCAAGTACCACATAATACTCGCCCTGGTTTTGGCTATTGTACTTATCTCGGTCATCGTTCTAGCACCAAGCTTCCTCACCATTTTAGCCTACTTTTGGCCCTTGTTCCTCTCGACAGCTCTCTTTCTGGTCACGGTCCTCTTCTTTGGCAAAACCTCGGCCCCCGCTTCTGCTGATTCTTCTCCTTCTGGTGAAGGCCTTCTTGATTACGTTGCTGGCCACCACGGCCACCACCCCACCGTTGAACTTGTACAACCTCATCATCCTCATCGTGAAGCTTCAGGAGAAACCGTCAAGTCTGAGTCTGAGTAATAATCTCTCTCTCTCTCTCTCTCTTCTTTTCTTTTTTCACCCCCTTCTCTTAGGTAACCCTAGAGACCTGATTTTTCATTCTACAGTGTAATAGTAATAATAATTATTATCTCTAACTTTCTTTTGGGTTTTATTTTCTTCCCATTTGGACTCTGATGTCGTTGGCAGAATGTGAACTGTAGATTCTGGGAAAAATAATGATATTATTACTCCTGCAAATAGATAAAATTTATGCTATTTTATTTACTTTTTATCTTCATATATCGTTTTGTTTTCAAGATGATGATGATGATGCTGATGTTAGGTGGACCACTTGACTTTTTTTTTTTTTGGATGATAACCACTTGACTTAATTATTGATGTTGATTAAAAAATATTACGACGATACGTATGAGGAAATAATATTTCGGTGGACCGATGACCTGTCCGTGTGCTGCTTGATCACGTGCCAAGCAAATCTATTCGTACCAATTGTAAATTAATGAGTCATTTACCACTACGTATGTAAGATTTGATCAAAATAATGGAAAATTTTAAAAGATTTTCAATAAAATTCCCCAATTATCCAACTCTAAAACGTTTGTCTTCTCGCCGTTGTATTATGAATAATTAAAAATAAAAATTCTTAATTAGGATAAGTCGTTGATTGATAATACCACTTAAAATGTGCAGATTATATTGGTTATAGTAATGTTCTGATGAGAGATCCGTTAAGCTGTTAAGTTATTAAAGTAACTTAAAGTAAGAGGTAGGTTAAAAGATAATTAAAAATAATTTTGTTGAACTGCGTTTTGTTTGTCTTTTAATTTAATAATTTAGAGGACTCATTTAAAGAAAACGACTCATTTAAACTCTTTTTTTTTTTTTTACTTCTAAATTTATTTATTTTTAATTTAGCATCTTTAAACTCTTTATTAACACAACTCCATTAGAAAATTCTTAATCTTCAAAAAGGGTTTTTAAAAATGTCAAAGTAAACTTTCGAATTATGCTCTCGCTATGTTAGTCTTCCACGTATGCCCTAAAAATCTTGTCATTCTCTGCACAGATTCCTCAAGGAATTTAAATCCTTTTAATATTAACATAAAAATAATTTTTCTGTTGCTCATAACGAAATAAATAATAAAAATCGTGTTTTGATTCAAAGAAAGTACTTTTTTAAAAAAAAAATATCGGCATATTAAATAAAAATTGATGGATTCTCGAGAATTTTCATAGTTTGTGACTGTACCTTGTACAGAAACCTTTTGCGTTGTGCTTCCCACGTGGGATGTGGCCTCGGAGCAGTTTGTTTAGGTGCCACGCTACCCCACTCTATGTTTGGTGCCGTTCAATATTGTACGCTAGATTCACCGCCAACGTGGGGCACAAAAGGTGACTGTGATGTGATCATCAATTGACCAATCTGATTGTTTGTCTACTCGTTAGGTGCCTGTACGGTCAAACAATGGATCCAGTCATCTTGTGGGGTAAACGGGGGCCCACTTTAATGTGGCCAGGTTTAGCTTTTAAGTTCAAGATGCTGCATGATCATTCTGTAGATGATGATGAATGGATGATGCAGACCGGACCACAAGGCCCGGTGGCCCCACAAGTTTACAATCATTCAAAACTTGACGTTGGATTTACGCGTGGTTTTGTTTCTTTCCTCGAAATACTTACTGTACGGAAGATTGGTTCTGGGCGTTCTTTTTTTTTTTTTTTTGTTGGTTCAAGTTTTTTTTGGGGCGGGGCCGGTCTAAAGTTTACAAGATGAGTAGGCCTTTTCCCCCCTTTCTAAGTTCTTTGTAAAATCATTTTTTTAGTTGAAATTACTTAGATGATAAATTAACTTTTATCATTTTAAATAAAAATTCAATTAAACACCTGAAATAAATTATTAAAAAGAATAAATTTTTTCATTTATATTTATATTTTAAATTTTAATTAAAATATCTTATGAGAAACTTTTTAAGAATTAACAAGTATAGAGATAGAAATTATGTAACAAGCAAAAAATATTTAAGAATTTTAAATATTTGTTTGCATTTATAAATAAAATTTTAAAATAAATACTTTTTTAAAGGTGAAATATAGTGACAAAATGATTTATTTTAATTTATAGGCCAGTATTTTATAAATTAAGTTGCGTAATTGAGGGAATAGAACTCAAAACGGGCGTTACAAGGATTTCTACGGAGATTTGAATGCTCCACCATTACAAGATTGCGCAGGGGAGGTGAATTGCACTCACCACAAACTTCTAGCCATCATTTATATGTACGCATTTTCATATAAAAAAAACTAATTAATCAATTAATATTTCGTGACATTTTTATTAATTGTCAAAACGTATACTACATATAAAAGGCCATACAGCGTTGCCATAAAGGAAAGCCCATATGCAAGGAGTTGTTTTGGATCCAGTCCAGGCCCAGCCAACTCAAAGAAAGTAACATGGACGAATAACGTTTTAATCTTCGGTGGTGTAGATAAATCACAAGCGAGCTTCATATTGACAAGGGAAGTTGATCTTAATGTACAAAAAGTAGCTATAAGGTAAGATTATTTTTCCCGGAATGCAAAGAGTCACTAGCACCAATGTGACGGAGCAGTCAGCTCAGCTCTTTGTTTGAGAATCTTGGGCAAGAAATATGTCCGACCGCGACAAGGTTCCGGATTGATCAAAATCAAGATCCTGAAACTCCTCCATTACAAGAGCAATATCTTCTTGGCTAATCTTCCCCATTTCTTTCAGCTTGTATATTATGAACTCAGCAGCACTGCAGTAATAGAGCGCAAGAAAAAAGAATCGATGGTATTTTAAATTAAAGGCAATAAACAAGATATATAGTAATTGGAAAGAAAGCATAAACTTGAACTTATTGAGAATCAACTTACCTAACAACCCCATCTTCATCAATATCAGCTGCCTCCAAATCAACCTGGGTCATTTTTCGAGTAAGAACCCATTTGACGAGCGCGTTTTGTCTTGCTTCAGCATTGAACTCGGCAACGTACAGAAAGAACTGTGCTAAGTTCATAGTACTACTTGAGATCCAAAATACACCAAAAGCACGCCCTCCTGTAGTTGAGAAGCTCTTGTCACCATAGCCTAAGGTGGTGATGGTAGTACAAACACAATAGAACGCATCAACAATGCTCATTCCCTCAACCAAAACCAGGAAGATGGTTCCAACAAGAATGAGAACCAACTGAAGGACCAACGTGATGATGCATTTGTATCTCACTTTGTTGGTTTCAATCTCCTTTAGAATATCAGTCGGGCCAACTTTTTGATACCTGTGTAGGGCCCTAACCAGCAATATTTCCTGCTTCTCGACCAGATAGTCGGCTGCTTTGCTCAGAAATAGTCCAACTAGAGTCATCCCTATAAAAACAAACGCACAGGCAAGTAGTTTCGAAACGACACTATTAGGCACAAGGTCTCCATACCCTACGGTGGTCATTGTCACAATACAGAAATAAATAGAATCTAGCATTTCATTGGTTTTTAGTCCTTCAATTTGACCGTTGACAGCATAGAAGGATATTGTCCCCCCACCAAGGTAGGCAGCCAGGTAAGCAATCACCCTCTTAAAATTTGGGCGGGGTTTGCCAAAAAGGGACTCAGAAGGGTGAGTTGAGTCTTTTTCATTTATGTCAAGAGCAGCAACATCAGTCTGGGGAGCACTTCTATACCGACGGAGCCTTCTTCTCTTGGGAGCATCTTTATTATTTGTTTGAGGTGTTGAATCAACTAATCCTGAGAGCAGCGGCTGATTTGCACCATTGGAGGCCATTAGAGGATAGCAAAAGCGGACTAATACTCAGACCTGCAAACCAATTACAATACTAAATTATAAACTCGGCAACATTTTCAGACCCAACTTCTAGTAAATGTCACCCAGAAATTAATGTATTGCCTTTAGAATTATGAACACAGTCACTGTCAAGGATATCAGATGATATACAATACTTCTGGAGAATTAACTTCACATTATAAACATAATTGCCAGTGAAAAATCAGTTTATATTCTTCTCTAGTTCATCTAGCATAAAAAAAATTAAGATCACAATCGCAATTCACAAAGAGGGACAGATAAACAACCAAATATTTATCAAAATTAAGAACAAAAATAAATTCAAATTTGAGTTCCCCCCATATCGATCCAGTCCTCTTACTTTCAGTCGTAACTCCCAAATCAACAGGAAGAAAACATATCCAAGACAATTCTTCAAAATCAACCCAAACTTAATATGCGGACCCAAAAAAAAAAAAAAAAAAAAAACTGATTCATTTCTGAGTTGACCCTTTTGAAACTATGATTGGAAAATAACTAAATAATCCAAATCATGATATGGTAGCACTTCCTTTCATAACCATTGAGGAAAACTTAGCTGAAAGAACTAAAAGAAAATATAATGGAACGAATCTTAATTCCAACATATGCAAGATTCCTAAAGTGATGACTTAATCACACACAATAACAACAGGAAATTTCCATAATTCCATTCCTAATAAGCAATACGGACAAAAGAACTATTATTGAGAGACTATCAAATTAATACGCCAAGTAAATGATATCCAAATAAAAGAAACATCATCTCAACAAACCAAATTGGTATGCATTAAATCATTATTTAAGTTTAGAACACTCACTATCAAGCTGACACGAGACCCACCCCAGATCGAGCAAGAAACTTTATGAAGTGAGTGTGTTTTGAGCCTTACCAGATCAAGCAAAAGGAAGCAACTTTATAAATCCACTTCCGAGGGCTTTGACAAAGAAAGGAACATGGCTTGAAACTTCTCTGAAAATTCCTGGAAAATTCAAGAAATTTGATCCCTTGTGCAATCACTTGTCTGCTTTCAGCTTATCAAAGCCCGCTTCTGAATATGTACTCGATGAAAAAAAGACTGTTGCTTTTTTCCACCTTCAGACAGAGTAGTGAAATTGTAATAGATTCTGCGAAATGAATCGTACAGTGGGTTGTTTAGTTTAGTTTATCTTGAAGATCTGAAGTGCTTGGCTTGGCTTAAGCATTTTGTCTGCTTTATATTCTGTTTCAGTGATTCTTCTTGCTTACGAAAAAGTATGTTAGCTGTAAATTATGTCGACTTCTTGCGGCGTGAACACCGCAAAGGATAATCACATGAATAAGTGACAATAGTAATATTATCGAGCAAACGAAAAAATAATAGTAATACGTTAGGCACTATCCAAAAAACATATCAGTAATACATTGGCATGTCGGATGAAACGTTTCATTTACGCCCCGAATGACAACAATGTTGGACACGTTGGCCCAGCCCAAAATATCCGGCGAGGATATGTAAATTGATCCAATTTGCTTGCGGTTTAAGCAAACTCTGAACTGCCGAGTGCCGACATTTCATCAAACACGCCTGGGTGAATCTATTTCTATTAAACACCCTTAACAGAGTATTGCATATTTTACAGTAATATGTGAAACACAAGATTTAACTAAACTAGATAGGCACATGAAATGCTCAACAAAAAGCAACATGTTTTCATTCATTTGCACACCACCTAGTGGCATTTATGGTCACGTGGGTAACACATCCATGATTCATTCAACATCAGCTGTGCCTGCGCCTCCAAATCTTCACGTGTCATTTTAAAAGCAAGAACCCACTTGACGAGTGCCCTTAATCTTCTTTCAAGGAAATAGTGCCGAAACAAGATCCAATACACTGCAAGACTACGTCCTGTCCTCCAGAACAAGCTCTTGTCACCATAGCCTAAAGTCGTGATGGTGTCACAGACGCAGAAGAACGCATCAACAATTGCCATTTTACCAATGGTAACTTGGTGGACGCTACCAAGTAGTATGAGAAGCATCAAAACGATCAACATCTTGAGGCATTTGTAGCTCGCATTGCCTGTCATCTCAATCTCATTTAGAATGTCATTCAGACCATCTATTTGAATAGATACTCGACTGCGTTGCTCAGTATTATTAGTGCGAATAGAGCAATTCCTGCGAAAACAAAAGCACATACAAGTAGTTCTGAGAGGATACCATTAGGCACAACGTCTCCATGACCTATCGTGGTCATTGCCACCACCCAGAGCTAGACAGAATCAATGATTCCGTCTACGATTCTGTCAGCATTCACTCCTTTGATTTGGCTCTTGACGGCATAGAAGCATATGGTGCCTATCCCAAGGTAGTTAGCCAGGAACACAGCCGCCTTCCTAATATGTGGCGGGGTATATCATAAATGGATTCAGGAGGAGGAATTGAGTTTGTGATCAATGGAGTTGCAGGAGCACTTGTTGGTTCTTTGAGAGGTTGATTCAACAAATCCTGAGAGCAACGGCTGCCCTGCAGCGTTGCAGGCCATTAGAGCTTTAGAGGACAGCAAAAGTGAACCACTACTCGGACCTGCAAATTAATCATTCAATAAATGATGATGATTTGAAGTAACAAAAAAAAACCAAAAATAATTCCAACATATGCAGGATTTCTACAATGAATCACCATCCATAAGCAAAAGAACAATTCAGAGACTAGTCTTAAATTGAGTCAACTAAATACTTCACAAAAATTAAAGAAACAACTATCATATCAAAACAAACCAAATGGGTATCTACCAAAATCATTATTTAAGTTACACAAATCCACCCAGATCAAGCAAGAAACTAGTGGTTATAGCCTTGTGAGAGGCTTATCAGATAAATGCAGACAGCTTTATTGCAAGTGCTTTTCCATAGAAAAGGAATTCGAGCAATTTGATTCCCCCTGTGTAATAGCTTCGCAGTTTTTTTATTTGTTAATTTCTTTTTATAACATTTTTTGAACTTTGTTGTAATCAAATCTTTTTCAATTTTAATATAAAATTTTATTGCTAGATTTAACCCCAAAAAAAATTATATTTTTTGTTTACCTGTCTGGAAGTCTACATCTAAGTTTGAAATTTATTTGCACGGCGTGCAACTAGGTAGATCAAAATATCAGCTTCTGCTATGCCTCCAAAATCTTCATCTATCATTTTCTGAGCAAGAACCCGCTTGATCAGTGCTGTTAATCTTCTCTCAGTATTGAGCTCAACAACATAGAGAGAAAACCAAGCCAAGGGAAATACTACTGCCCAAGATCCAAAATACAGCAAAAATACGTCCTGTTGTAGTTGAGAAGCTCTTGTCACCATAGCCTAATGTTGTGATGGTTGCACAAACGAAACAGAATGCACCAACAGTGTCCATTTCTGAACGGTAACTTGAACATGGCCCTGCAAGTATAGGAAGCAACAGAATGATCAACATCCCGATGCATTTATACCACACTAGGCTCGTTTCACTTTCACTCTGCTTTAGAATGTTATTCAGATGAATCAGATCAACTATTTGATTCATATCCAAGGCTTGAACCAGCAATGTATCCTGCTTATTGACTAGACAAGGTACTCGACTGCTTTGCTAAGTATTATTATTATTAGTCCCATTAGAGCCATTCCTGTGAAAACAATAGCACATACAAGTCGTTTTGAGAGACAGTAATTAATTAAAACAAAACAAATGGTATCCTCAAAAATCGTTATTCAAGTTCACACACAAGAATCCACCCAGATCAAGCATTGTGAGACTCATAGGATGAAGCAGAGCGAGCTTTATGAATCCAACTCCCACGTGGTTTTGAACAAAAGAATTGGGAAAAATCTAAGCAATTTTGATCCCTTGTGCAATCACTCATCAGTATTTTAATTGTTAATATCAATTGTTACATTGATTGAAGTATTCAAATCTTTTTTCTATTTTAATATTTGATATTAGAAAATTTGAGGTTTAACAATTGAAGTTTTTATTACTATTATCAATTTTGTTTGCCTGGTAATTGGCACGGATAGAAGCATCCTTATAAATTATCTACAATACAATGCACTTGGGCAAAAATAATCAAAAGCTGATCTAATCCTGTTTGCTTGGGGGAATATACTGAATTTGATGAACTGCCTCAATGAAGCATGCTCCAATATCCATCCTCTTCAAGCATCAGTTTGAATACCAGAGTCAAGTGACATGTACCCAGATGATGCACACGTGGCAAATGACTCGTCATATGCCTAGAATTCACAGGAAACATGAATATAAGATCAACAATTCAAAGAAGACAAATCAGCAGCAGTAAGGATGAACCACGATAGGACAAGTGCAATGGCCACTAGATTGAATTCGTTTAGGCCTTTGAATCGGTTGCATAACTGTATTATCACAACGCTCATCTTGCTCAGCAAGAAATGAACTTTGTGTATACATTATCTAGTAATATGCCAAATACTAGGATTATTTAAATTAGATATACATGAAATGCTCAATAAAAAAGCAAAATATTTCCATGCGTTCTCACACCAACTTTATTGACATATGAATGTATATGGCCCTGAGGGAAACAGTTGCATTCTGCCATATATAAGGCATCAGCTACACATGTCTCCAAATCTTCACGTCTAATTTTATAAACAAGAACCCGCTTCACAAGTGAACTTAATCTTCTTTCTACATTGAGCTCAGCAAAGTAGAGGAATAACAGATCTAAAGAAATACAACTGATCAAGATCCAATACACAGCAAAAATTCGTCCTCCTGACTTTGAGAAGCTCATGTCACCACAGCCCAAAGTCGTGATGGTAGCACATGAGCAATAGATTGCGTCGACGACATCCATTTTATCAACGGTAACTTTGAAGCCGGTACTGACAAGTATTAGAAGCGGCAAACTGATCAATATCTTGATGCATTTGTATCTCACTTTGCTTGTCTTGATCTCATTCAGAATGCCATTTAGATCAGCTATTTCATACGTGTGCTGGGCTTTAACTATCAAAACTGTATGCTTATTGAATAGATGGTCGACTGCTTTGGCCAGCACTTCTTGTGCGAATAGAGCCATTCCTGTGAAAAGAAAAGCACATACAAGTAGTTTTTAGAGTACGCTATTAGGCACGAGATCTCCATGCCCTATAGCAGTCATTGTCACCAAGCAGAAATAGACGGAAATCTATGATTCCGTCAGGGATTCCATCATTTTTCATTCCTTTGATTTGGCTCTTGACGGCGTAGAAGCATATGGTGCCTATCCCAAGATATATGGCCAGGAACACAAACGCCTTCCTAATATTTGGACGGCGTATGGCAGAATTGGATTCAGGAGGAGGAATTGAGTTTTGTAGTGGAGCTGCAGGAGCACTTGTACTGCGATGAAGCCTTCTTCTTCTTCCGTTGGGAGCATCTTTGTTATTTGTTTGATTTGTTGATCCTACTAATGCAGAGGCCAATTGCTCATCTGGTAATCCAGATAGCAACGGTTCAAGATTTGCATCGTTGCAGGCCATTAGATAGCAAAATTTAAGTGATGAAGCACTATTCGCAGGGACCTGCTGCAAATTAGTCATTCAATTTATATCAAATATTATATCAATCTAATTATTGCCATGAAAACCATAGCACATAGAGGAGGACAATAATCTAAACAAACCAAATGGGTATCCTCAAAAATCGTTATTTAAGTTTTTTTTTACAGTAGCTGTAACTAAGTTACAGCACCTGGATTCCAAATAGTACCTAAAACTAACTGCCCAAATCCAGCCAGATCAAGCAAGAGACTTTACTGTCCGTCTGTCCTGTGAGACTTGCAGATGAAGCAAAGCAAGCAGCTGCATAAGTCCAATTCCAAGTGCTTTTCCAAAGAAAATAATTTGCCTTGTAACTATAACTTCCCCGAAAATTCCAGGATAATTCAAGCAATTTGATCCCTTGTGCAATCAGGAAGTTCAAGCTTCTGAAAGTGATTATCTTCGATTATGAAAAATTTTGATAGCTGTTACTGATCATGAACGTTGGTAATTTTTTTTTTTTATTGCGGTTGACATAAAAAAATAATTTTTAGTTTTTTTAAGTCTTATTTCGCTCTTTATTTTTAATTGTTATTTTTTTAATACCATTGATTGAAATAGTATTCAAGTCTTTTACACTTTTAATTATATTTTTTGTTTACGCGTCTCAAAGTCTACATCTAAAAGCATCTCCAAAAGGCTCAATAAATTTTACTTTTCAAATATTTATTTGCTTACCTATATGGCAAATAAAAAAGTGAAAAAATATATTACTCTCCAAAAGACTCTTCAAATAGAACTATGTTAATGTTATTTTAATTAAATAACTACTTTTTTAAAAGAAAAGTCAATGTTAATTAAAGCACCTCTCTCTTTTTCTCCAACAAAAAATAATAAAATATAAATTAAAGAGTGAGAAAATAACTCTCCAAATTTGAAGAGAGATGATCATTTCTTATTTGAAGAATTTTAATTGGAGCGTCTTTTGGAGGCTTAAATGTTGTTGTGACTCTTCAAATAAGTAATAAAATCTTATTTAACGAGTCTTTTAAAGATGATCTAAATTTGAAGTTAGTTTGGTTAGTTTTTCCTAGTATATAATTGTTGCAGATAAAGATACCATTTTAACTTATTTACAACATGATACACTCGGCAAAAGCTCTCGAAAGCTTACCTAATCCAATCTAAATCAAATTTTACATACTTATCAAGATTTCTTTTTTTTTTTTCCCTAAAATATCCAAAACTTTTTACGATTAAAAACATATAATGATGTAGGATGGTTATGTAGAATAAATAGAGTACTTTTTTAGAATAATAACTTGAGTTAGAAATATTTATTTTTAGCTTATAATATACTATTTCAAAATTTCTGATGAATGAATTTAACCCAATAGTACTATGTTGTCTTGGCCCTGTGATTTTGATTTTTTTTTTTTTACTTTCAGGATTTTTATCTTTACGTGGAATTTATTTTATTTTTCTCATTCTAAAGAGTAGAATTTTATCATCTAATAAGAATCTAGATTTGTCCAATTTGATAAATTTACATTCGTTAGGGTTTAGGGTATAAAAGGGCCTTAAATCCTAATTTATCATTAAGACATAATTAAAAAAATTCCTTATATATATATATATATATTGTTTCTATACCTTTTATCAATCTTTATATTTTAGTTTTGTCACATAAGCTGGTTGCGTTTTATTGTTGTGGAAATATAAAAAGATTGATTCTTTAAGAGTAATTTATAACTTAGTGCTGATAGAGACTAAGGTGGCGTTTGTTTTTTTATCTGAAATCTGAATAAACCTGAATTAGTCTAAATTTTGAGTAGATCTGAATGTCTGAATCTAAATAATATATTTATTTTTTCTTTTGAATATCAAAAAATAAGTATTAAGTTTTTTTTTTTTCAACTTAAAAAACTGAAAATATATATTTTACATTTGTGTCCTTATTAAATTTGAATGTCAAATAAATAATATATTAAATACCACAATATTTTAATATTTATAAGTAAAACTATGTTCGACTGAATACATAATGATTTTGAAATTTTAATATATAAAATACCATAAATTTCAAATTTTATCGTATATAATATAAGGGAAAAAACTAATAAGATGCTTGAAATAGTTGATTTGTCATTTCATCCTCGAAGTTGTCGCATGTAATTTGGATCTTCAATACTTGAGGAGTTGATAGCATTAGTTGTGTGGTTTTGGTTGCCATGACCACTTTCTAGCTCAACTTCATCATTTTCATATTGAGCAAATAATGCATCATCCACTAATATTTTTCGAAGAAAATTATGAATCGCCATGCATGCCACCACTATTTTTCTCTGTGTATCAAATGAGTATGGTGCCATCCTTTTTAGAATTGGAAAACGAGCCTTTAGCACACTAAAAGCACGCTAAATAACATTTCTCAATTTAGCATGGGCATGATTGAATATTTCCTCCCTTCCTCTAGCTCGACCGCCACTACGAAAGTCACTTAACTAGTAACGCACATGACGGTATGGTGCCATGAAACCTCTAGTATGTGAATATGCTGCATCAACTAAATAGTATTTATCTAGAAAAAAGCATTCAACATGAGTGACTAATAAAATATAATATTATAAATTATAATGAATAAATTGGCAAAATAATGAATAATGACATACCAGGCGGTGGAATAGGAAAATTATTTCTTGGATTACGAATGGTTTCAGTTAAGACCCTTGAATCATGTGCAGTTACTTCCCATCCAACAACAACATATCTAAATATCATGTCAAAATCACAAAGGGCCATTACATTTTGAAAGCACTCTCCCTTGTCGCGGCCTCTATATGGTACTTGTTATCAGTTGGAATACATGCATGAATAAGAGTTCCATCAATTACACCAACTGAATCCTGCATATTAGTAATTGAATTATTTCAATAATCAAAGTAGAAAATTTTATTCTTCAAAATATTAGTTTATAGAAAGTTTTATACCTTAAAAATTTGTCTTAAGCGAGTATTACGGATGCCTTTTAAATTATCCGTAAATGATAGAGGAGTGATCATTTCTTTCGAAAACTTCATCATTGCCGTTAGTACTTCATGAAAATAACTATGCTCTGTATGACTTGAGTGCTGGAATCTAATTTTAATGAACCGATTTCGAAGATTATGGCTAATTGTAATTAAGAACATGGCCATTTTCTCTTCAACAGTTAAATGCTTACTATCAGAAAGCCATACTTTTTCTTTGAACAATTGACATAGAGATATGAACCCATTCTTATCCATCCGCATAAGATCATAGCAGACTATTGGTGATCCATTTAAAAGTTCTTGAATGTAAATGGAACCTATCAGAGATGATGTAGATACTTGTTGCCTTTTGGTCGACCCTTTCAATAATTTTTTTACCAAAATAATCAATCATTTCCATAATATTCTTTTAACCCCAATCTTTATGTCATCAACTTCTTTGTCAGCCATGGACATATCTATTTTACAAAAATAAATAAACAAATATATATTATATATGTAGCATTTAAAAAAGAACATTTAATATTAATTGAAGTTCGACATACCTACTATTAAAGTCCAAAGTATTGCCTAGGCTGCAATTTATTTGTGATAAGATATAACAACCTGATCATATAAACAAATTTATAAGAAATTGCAAGGACAAAAATAAAGTGAAAGAAAAACCATATATAAGCAACGTAAACCACACTTTGAGCAGCAAGACATTCATTAAATATTCAAATAACCAAAACACACAATCCACTACACAAACCAAAAGTTCAACAATGACCTCAATCAAAATGTCGATTTAGTGCATAAACAAAAAGCTATATAATCCAAAAATTCCATATGACACCAAATAAAACATAGACAAATGAACTAGGAAAAAGATATTAAGGCCCTTTTGGCGAACTATAAATCCATCCAATTCGTTCTTCATCACACTCTATGCTCATCCATAGTTCTCGATATTCTCTCTTATTGCAAAGTGCATTAATAGCCACATAATACATGGGATTGTCATAAGTCAGCAACTTTCTTAAAATTGGCATGCACTGAGTAATTGAAGGTCCTTTGTCATCGGTCTTCTCTAATACAGCAACCAATTTGTTGATATCTTTGCGAGTTTCATCCGATTTGCTTTTCTTTTGATTCTTTTTACACCTTTGCAAGTCGTCGGGAAGTGGTTCATCTACATTGGTGTATGAATCTGGTGTTTTTACCTCACAATCATTATCTTTTAAGTTAATTGGAGTTTCAGATAGCATCGATGATAGATTTCTCATTTCTGGTATCCCTTTCATTCCAGAACTCCAATTATAAGCTCCTGTTGCTACTGCACCTAAGAACAATGTCTCCAACTCTTCAGCATTTGCTAAAGGTCTATTGCGAAATTGTTTAGCTTCTGGATATTTCTGTTCAATCAAAACATAATAATTGATTATACTTGTATTGTAAAAATTTTAAATAATTTACTTAAATAAAAGAAAAAGAGATGTTACCTTTAAGTATTCTTCCCATCTTTCAGGTGGCCAATCAAAAGTACGAGTTGTAGAATTGTAACCATGTCCTGTTGCCATTGTTAATTTCAGCCATGTGAGGTACTGCCTTTTTATATAATCCCATCCATTTTTTAAGTTGTTTCGAGGTAATAGATTTTCTCGTCAATGTTTTCAGTTCCTGAGAAATCGTGTTCCAAGTAGTAGGCTTTAAGGTTGCCCTAAATCTATTTTCATTGTTTGCTTCACGCATGCAAAGATCAATAAAATATTTCCTATAAGTAGGATCAGTCCAATTTGCTCTGTCTCCTTGTGATGACATCTATGAGAAGGTTCCGCAAAAAACAATCAAATGGAACCAATTGTGGAATATTAATTTCTGCCATTATTAATTTCATTCAAAGATACTCAAAAATTCATAACCACCCAAGATAGCTTTATTAAAACTACTTCAACCAATTATGAAAATAAAAACATGCAATGTCATAACTGCATTTAATCAATTGATCATACACAACATCATCTTAATTATAAAAAAGAAAAATAAAATCAAACAGATGAGTAAAAATCTCCCAAAATAATTACCGTCAGATTAACAAAATATATCCACAAAAAAAAAGATTTGACCAGTCATGTGAATAAAATAATACCCAAAACATATAACGAAGAGTAGCAAAGCTATTGATTATTATAAATAGCAAAGCTATTGAACGATTATGTTAGATCCAAAAAGAGTAGCAAAGCAATTGATTATTATTATAAAAGTGAATACCAGAAAACGTAATTGAAAAGTAAACAAAAAAAAAAAGCCCAAGTCAAGTGCTTACCTGGTGAGAAAGTAATGGAAGATTCAAGAACTAGACGAGAGAAGCAAAGTAAGGAGATATTTTTGAAATACAAGTGTGCAACCCAAGAGGAGGGGGTGAATTGGTATTTTAAAACTTATCGTAACAAAACCACACAACAATCCACAACAATCCAATCTAATGCCTTAATCAAATTAAAAATAATAAATTCAAACAAGCATAATAATAGAGGAGTAAGGGAAGAGAAAACAAACACGAGAATTTTTATGTGGTTTGGCTATCCCCGCCTACCTCCACGCCTCCAAGCACACCGGGCTTGAGGATTTCACTATCCAAGCCTCCCAAGGCTTCAGATGTTTACAATTGACTTCCAAGGTTTCAATGGACCTTTACAATCAAGAGATTATCTCCCCAATTTCTTAACCCCAAGTGTTTCCTCACTTGAACACTCACAATTTAATGATAAATTAAAGTTACAACAATAAAACTCTCTTTAAGAGTGGATAAACAAATTTAAGAACAAAGCTCACTCAAGGATTTATGATTCACGAATTAAGAGCTCAAGATATGTTTTATACCTTTTGTTTGTGCGTGCTAGAGAGCTTAAAAATGAGTTGGATTTGAGTTTTTATAGTTGGAGCTCAAAAATTAGCCGTTATGCACTTTTTGCCTGAAAACGGATCAAGGATAACCATTAACGGTTAACCATTTGCACTGGTCAAAGTTACCGTTGGGCTAAATTTCAAATAAACGGTTGACCGTTAGTCACTATCGATTCACCGTTAATTTCCAGAGACCTGCAAAATAAATTTGGTTTAACCGTTCTTACTAAACGGTTCAAGATTAGCAATCTGAAAATAATCGGTTCACCGTTTTTCGTAAACGGTTCAATGGTAATTTCCAGAGACCTAGAAAATAAATTTGGCTTAACCGTTCTTACTAAATTCTGGTTAAGCAATCTGAAATAAACAACACCGCTTTCAGAAGCGGTTCACCGCTTTCCGTAACTGCTTCAAGGTTAATTTCAGACCGCAAAATAAATTTGGTTTAACTGCTCTTACTAAACTGCTTCGAGTTAAGAATCCTGAAATAAACTTTACCATTTTTTTCTCAGAAGCGGTTTGTTAATTTCAAGATCATTTTAACAAACCTTTGTAGAACGCTTTCCTGAAATTATCTACAATGTTCACAGCCGATCGCTGATAAACGAATTGTTTACCAAAAATTATAGTTTTACCCTAAAACTTTCTATAACTGTACTATGACCCAAAATGTTATAAAACTTTACAAAGAGGTCCAAATTTAGAGTTTTTAAATAATACTTTGTGAATCTCAAAACTTTTAAAAATTATGAAACGGCCCAAAATATTACAATACTTTTCAAATAAGTCCTTCTCCAGAATTTCAAACAATACTTGTTGATTTTCAAGTTTTCAAAACACTTTCAATTAAACCATAAACTTGAAAAACAACCAATTTTATAAAATCATTTTTCCATTAAATATAAAACCTTTATAATGTGAAAATAATGATTTATTTAAAACGTATAAAAATAATTTAAGCTTTTAAAAACTTAATCATTCTTAATATTGTTTGTTATCATCAAAATCAACAATATGGATACATATATGCTAACAAGTTTCATCACGTCTAAAAACATAATGATGAGATTAGTATGTAGGATAAATGTTTATGGGTGAGTTTTGGGATAGATATGAAAAATAAATTATAAAGTAGGGATACTTTTGATATTACAAAATAACTGACTTAATTCATATTTCTCCATTAAGTAAAAAGTCAAAAAAATTAGCTTATTTTATTAAGTCAAAACTATCTAAAAAGTCTCATTAAGTTATAAAAACAAACACTTCTAATTAACTTAATTAATTAAGTTAAGTCAATTTAAGTCATTAAGTTAAAAAACAAACGCCACCTAAGATGGCGTTTAATTTTTTGTCTGAAATCTAAATAAACCTGAATTAGTATGAAATCTAAAGCGAGTTGAATGTCTAAATCCTAATGATATTTTTTTTGTCTAAATCCCTAAAAATAAATAGTAAGTTGTTTATTTTTCAACTTAAAAAATTTGAAAACTACTATTTTTACATTTGTGCCCTTATATTATGAATGTTAACCAAATAATAAACATCTTATAGAACAGAATAAGGTAATATATTATCATAACATAAATCATGTTCGATTGAATACAACCCTTTAATATTCTAAATTAGGATATGTTAAATCAATTTTATTGTAGTTTATGATGTTTTATATCAAAAATATCCATAATTTTAAAGGTTTACAACTATATATTATCACAAGTTATATAGAGATGAGTAGGGATGGCAAAATTCAGGTCCGGGTCCGGGTTTAGCCTTTCCAATTCCGGACCCGGATGCCATTTTTTTATCCCGAATCTGGATTTTAACCCAGATTTTTTTCACTCGGGTCTGGGTCCGGGTCTAACCCTGAAAAATCCGGGTTTCCGGATTTCGGGTTTTGAACCCGGATGGGCACCATTTTTAGGCTTGTTTCAGAATGTAAAAACAAAGGAAGGCACTGACCACTGAGAGTTCAACTTGCAACTTTTTTCTGTCACTGATTGCTTCTATGTGAAAATAGGAATAATATTTAAATCAAACAGAAGAAATTGATTAAAGAATATAACAAAACAATGAAGCAAAAGTGCAAAACAAGACCCAAATTTTGTGATTGTCAACTTGTCATCATCAAACAAAAGCTAAACTAAGAGCAAAATAGAACACAAACGGTGACAAGGAATGAAAATATAGTAAATTTGTCCAGTTGGTCATTGCTTTGTCTACATTCGTGAATCCCAATTGGTCACTTCGTGTGCGTGATATTCTACCGCCAGCCGTGATCGTGAATGAGTTTATGAGCTACTGAGAATTCAAGCCTTTGATGATGATTGATGACGATTTGATGATGATGATTTAAATTGGTGAGTTTGAGAGATGAAAATGAGAGGAAATGGTGGTGGTTGTGAATTTATGAATTTTTGGGAGATGAAAAAGAGATGAAATGGTGGCGGATTTGATGATGATGATTTAAATCGGTGAGTTTGGGAGATGAAAAGGAGAGGAAATGGTCGTGGCTGTGAATGGATGAATTTGGGAGATGAAAAAGAGATGAAATGGTGGCGGCCATGTGGAGTTAAAAGCCAAAAGTGCAAACTAGGGTTTTGTTATTTTTCCATAGATTTTTTTTAATATTTATATTAAAGATAAATATATCTGGGTCCGGGTTTCAGATATACGGGTTCAACTGAACCCAGAACCGGACCTGGATATGTCCGGATTTTAAAAAATTAATATCGGACCCGCATATTATTTAAATACGGTATGGGTTGAACCCGGCCCGGATCATCCGGGTTCATCCGCGTCCGGGCCGGATCCGGGTTATTTTGACATCCATAGAAATGAGTAATAATGTAAATTATTTAGGTAAGGATTAAAATTAATTAATTAAATAGGAATATTTTGGATAATATTTTTTTAATGATATCATTTAAACCTTTTAGATTAAACAAAAAGCTAAAAAATTTAGTTTAATAACTTAATGGCTAAAAATTTTCATTAAATTGAAAAAATAAACAGATATAATGACTTATTAAAATTAAGTCAATTAAGTTATTAAGTAAAAAAAATATATATATATATATATATATATATATATATATTTGTTCCGAATAGTTAGAAGAGTAAATATGCTAAATTACTAAATAAAATAGTGGTTTAGGAGTTTGTAAAGTTCTCCAGAAATGTGTCTTGATAGACCACTAAACTAAACTATACGTATAAGTATTTAGATTTTCAGTAGATGTTATATCATAATATTTTAACCAATTTCAAAAAAATAGAAAAAAAATAAAAGTATAAAACTCTCCATTTTTTATTTAAATCTTTTGAAGTCAATCTTTTGATTTGTATCATCTTATCTGTTCTGATGGGTGGGAAATTGTGAAATGAAAAAGAGATAAAAATAATTATAGATTGGGCTGGGCCAGCTGTTTCATAATTTTGATTGGCCATATTGGACATATCAGCCCGGCTCAATGATTCTCGTCAGTTGTATAAATTGATCCAATTTGCTTCTTCCTAGTTGTTGAAGCAAAGCAAGAAAATGGAGGGAAACCGTCGGGGGTCGCACTTACAGCGCCACGATTTGCTTCGAAAAATAAAAGGTAATTTCAGTGGTGACAATAATAACAAAATGATAATAAATAAACAAATGCACTCACATTTCAATCAAATAGGTTTCGTTTTTTAAATTTAATATATTGTTTTGTGTTTAATTGCACTTGCAGAGTTCTGTAAATCAATTTTGAAAGACATAACGGAGAGACGATCACTTTCAATTTCAATCAATCAATTCAGAAACTACTGCAAGAATCTAGACGCTTACTGGTTTGATCATTGCTTCTTCTGCTTGTTTGATAACCTTAATTTCTTGATTTTTTAAGTTTTATTTTAAATTAAAGTTAAAATTGGGGTGAATTGAAATAGTTGTTAATTAATTTAGTTGTGTTTGGAAGTGGCCAAGTGCTCGGTAGAAAGCACTTTTGTGAAATCAATTTTGATTATCTTTCAATAAATTTAATTAATTAATTAATTAACATTTTGTTCTGTATTTGAAAATATTTTTTCGAAAAAAGTTACCTATGAGTGCTTTTTTACAAAAATAAAAAACAAAAATAAAAATCTTGCAAAATACGATTAAAGTGCTTTTAATCTGAAAGTGCTTTCGTAGGAAGCATTTCCAATTTTCTTTCTACAACAAAGACAAAGTAAAATATGTGTGTATCACTTCTAGACTTGCATAGTTGTTTCTGTGTGAGTTTATCTGTTTTTCATGCCCTATTATTGGTTTATGCAGCTCCTGCAGCTATGATTTTCCACAGGGGCAGGAAATTCTCACACTTGAGAAGCAATGCCATGCACGTAGAATTGGTGAGTGAAGTGTCATTAGAATAATTGAGTCAAGGGCTTGTTTGATGAAGTAATTTACATGCTTTTTGCAGACTGATTATTGTGGGGTTCAAATTTTGTTGGTCCTTGTTTTCAGATATTTTGCTGAGTGTGCTACTGATTGTGCAACAACTTCTGCAAGAAAATATACATATGTCAAAGAGAGATATATATTACATGCATCCATCTCTGTATTCAGGTGAATCTGGATGAATTGCAGTTTTAACATCCATTATGCATTTACTGTAAGTTGTACTCACATGGTATTCATATTCTAAGTTATTCTGTATTGTGGCTTAAGGACATTGTAAAAAATACCATTTACAGTTGCTTAGCACCATATACCCATAATTATCTTGTTACCTGCTAACTTTACTGCACATTTTGGTGTGGTTTTATATAATATTCTGAGTTCTAATGGCTTAGTGCTAATTGACAGCGGTGAAGCTTTGGCTTTTAAGTGGATATCAACTGTCTGCTTCAAGATGTCATGGCTTTTGGGACAATATTGGTTCTCCTACCTTACTTTTTTCCTTTTATTTTGGAATGCAGAACAGTCAGTTGTGGACCAAGCAATTAATGACATATGCATCCTTCTGCAGTGCAGTCGACACAACATAAATGTGGTTGGTACTTCACTTGAACTTTTGATTTTGCCACGTTATGTGAATTAATCTATGAGGGATGTGGCTAGCATACAATACAACGCTGAAGCATGATATATTGTTAGATGATGATGATATGGTATTTCAAGTAGAATACCATATTTAATCCATTTCAATTAATCATCAGTTTTCATTCGGTGTTTGGAGATTGGTTTCTACACATGTAAAATAAAAGCTACAGGTTATTTGCAAAGAGAATTTCTGCTGTGTATTATGATTTACTTCATGTCTTCTTCGTACAGGTATCTGCTGGGAAAGGGTGAGTTCTTCTTTCTTGCATCACTGATTTGTTATCCTATCGTGTTTCGTATGTGCTTAATTGCTTATTTCTTGGATTCTTATTCAAGTTATGGTGGGCGAAAATTGGATGTGAATATTTACCATTCCATTTCACTATGCTGTAGAATGGTGATGGGCTGGTTAAGATTCCTGGAATCTGGAGCTAAATTTAATTGTATAAACAGTCCCAATGATGTGAGTGGAAGAATGATATATACATTTGCTTGCATCACTGACTAGTTTATAATCGTTTATCTGATTCATTTGCAGGCCCATCCAATTCCTACATTTGTTGAGAAAGTCAAAGGCATCCAAACTATCGAGTGTCATTACATTTATGAACATTGGTTTTTGGTGTTACGATTTAATAAGAAAAAAAAACTAAAAAGGAAATTACAGAGGCTTGAACTATATTTATACATATATCTATAAATACTTATAATAATATTATCAATACTAACTTTTAGTAAACTGCTTTAATGGAAAAAGTTGTTTGAGAAGCACCATTGCGATTGTTGCTTATAATCTAGAATATTAAAGCTGTAAGGGATAAGTGATCCTTGATTCTTGCTTCTATGTAGATATTATTAGCACTGCCAATTACATACTAGTTGTAGAGAAAGAATCAGGTAACGGCTCTTATTCTCAATGTTCATAATTTTCTCATATTTTGGAAGAGGAATTTATTTCCAGGATTGCTACTCTCATGAACCCATTATTATGTATATCCTGGATGCAGTGTTCCATCGTTTAGCAAATGATCAATACTGCACTAGAAACCGCTGCATTGTCATCACAGTAAGTATATATTTTGTTCATCTTCTCTTCTTAATGTCATTCTTAAGTATCTTTTCTTTGTTTTCTTCTAGGGGAGAGGGTATCCAGATATCTCCACAAGAAGGTAGGAAACTCCCCTTGCATATTTGAAAGGAATTAGGGATAATGTTTGTGTTGAAATTTGGGCAACTCTCACGCTTTGGTTTCTCTATCATCTGCCTGTATTTTATAAATATGAGCATATCCTCTGCTTTCAGGTTTTTGCGACTCCTCATTGAGAAGTTACGTCTGCCCACCTTTTGCCTGGTAGATTGTGATCCATACGGCTTTGACATCCTTACGACATACCGGTTTGGTTCAATGGTAGGATTTTTGTTTTAAAAATATGCCACTTCTTTGCTTGCTAGCTTCATACTATGTAGTTATTTAAGGTTACTACAATAGACTAGCAAAAGATGGCACCAAGGATTTTCATTATTCACTACCTTTACTTAAATTGTTTCCTCTCTTATATGCTTTGTTTGAAGCAAATGGCCTATGATGCAAAGTTTTTGTGCATCCCAGAGATGCATTGGCTCGGTGCTTTTCCCTCAGATTTCGAGAAATATGATCTTCCTAAGAATTGTCGCCTTAAATTGACAGCGGAAGGTGAGGTAGATGTGAACTAAGGTCTTTTTGGGATGGGTTTCTCTTAACTGTTGCCTTTACCCAAGTTTGTGTAATTGTACCTGGACTCTTGTTAGATACGAGAAAAACTGAAGCCATGTTACATAGGTGCTACTTGCAAAGAGAAGTTCCACACTGGAGGTAGAATTCCTTCACAATCATCATATAAAGCTGTTATTTTCATAGTACTAACCCGCTGTGATTTCCCATGATAGGTCGGAATTAGAGTTGATGCTGCAATCAGGAGTGAAATTTGAGATTGAAGCATTCTGCGCCAACTCGTTTTCCTTCTTGTCAGAGAAGTACATACCATCCAAGATTCAAGGTGGAGTCCATTTTCAAAGCATTTAATAGCTAGAGGTTACACTTGATTATACTAACAAATGATCACAATTTTCGCAGAATTTGAGAGACTAGGAGTTTGAAATATTGCTTCGGAGTTTTAGGACATCATCTTATTGTTCCACGTGATTAGGGTGGCGGTAGTACAGTCTTTGGAATTGAAATGCATCTTGTATTTTCCTAGGCTATTTGATGTATTAACCATTCAATGAAGCAACTGATCTCAACTTTTTTGTTGTTCAATTTTGAAGTTACATGTTCAAGATATTTTTGAGATATTTTCTCAATTACTTAAAAGATGTTTATTATTTTTATCAAAATTATTATTTAAAAAATATATTAACTGTATACTTTCATCTATTAATTCTTTTAAATACATTAAATGAATTCAAGATTCAAAATTCAACAAGTCAACTGCAGAAACCAAACAATTTCGTCGACCACTGATCAAAGAAATTAATCTCCACTTAACAAGAGGGAAGTTAAAAAGGGTAGAGAGATTTAGAAATGAATGTGTGAGTGACAGCTCACAGAGGAGTGAAAATTTTGGGGAATCAAGATTACTATTATTTATTTATGGAAAATATAATTTCTAGAACAGATTTGTGCCCATTTTTTAATGCTTAATTTAGTATTTTAATCTCGTTGCTCTATTTGGCTTTGGCACACCCTTCTGTATTTTCTCTCAAGTCAAACATTAAGACCACCATTAACAGTTTGACATTCTCATGGTCATAGTGTCATAGTTTATTATTTTTCCCTAAGAGAATCAGAAATTGTTCCAATGGAGCCCATGGCAGAAATGGTATCATCTATAACTTGATCTTTTGCTATCATTATACTTTGAATTTTGATTCTCATTTTCGCTGGTTAAATATATGCAGACTTGTAATCTGAAAGTAAACATCCATTGTGATATATGTAAAAGGAAGGTTATGCAAGTGTTGCAGAATCTCCATGGTAATACGCCATTTCCTATGTTCTATTATTTCATTTTAATAATATTAGTCCATTAATCAAAGACTAATTAAACAGTGAAATACTATTGCTAGAAGCTTGTATTAATACATATAGTTCAATTTGTATTGCATGATGCTTTTTTTTTTTTTTGAAAAAAACGTTTAAAAATTTTTGGTTGTAGGAGTATATTCAGTTGTGATGGATGCAGAAAAAGGAACAGTGAATGTTTCAGGTAAAGTGAATCCAAATACAATTTTAAGAATTCTTGATAAGAATGGGAGACATGCAGAGTTCTCATGTCTTGAATTTCATGGCCAAGTTGAGAAAAATAATTATGTGGAAAATGATCACTGTTGTTATTATGGAGATCATGGATATATTCCACCTAGGCTGCCTGTGCCTTACTCGTCATATCCAATGCTGGGCCCTGAATTTTCATATTATGAAAGGTACCCACCATTCTTACCGTTGCTGCCGCCGCCGCTGCCACCATTACCACCTCTGCCACCTCGACCTCCGCCACCGCGACCACCACCACCAGCAGTTAGTGAAACTTCATCAGCAGCCCCACAAGCGAAGGCCGCAACCCCAAGTCAGAAGTCTAAATGTTGTACCATAATGTGAAAATGTTTAATTAGATAAATTTTGGTAGGTTTTGTCCTCAATGGTGGTTCACTAGCGGATCATTTTGGCAAAATTTTAATTAATATATTTTTTTGTATATTCCAAGTTCCTTTCTTGTTTCAAATGTAATGGTATTGGCACACAGCACAACATCTGAATAATGTAATTACAGTATCCAAAGCATTGAGTCCTTTGTTGAGCTTCCACCAATGAATGATTGATTATGTTACCTAAGAGGCAGAGGTTCGATATAAAGCTGATAAAATTTTCCAGAAATCGGCTTGTTTTATTTGGTGCGAAGAGGTTCATTTCATGATTAGGCCGATGTGGATATGGTCAATGTATCATCCATATATGGCTAATGAAAACAAAGAAATGCAAAAGGTTTTGTCTCTTTCAAAGCAAGTAGAAGGGACCCATATAACTTTATCAAGAAGCTTAATATTGCAGCTCCGGAATCTGTAAAATTGGATTTATCTGTGTGCAGTCAGAATCGTCAGCCTGTTGCTCGCCACACAACACAGTATCGAGATCATTTGGCAATCATAGGAACACGTATACTTATTTTTTCTTTTTTTTTCCGCTTTCTTTTTCTTTGGCCTTTTTCATCTTCCATGAAAATGAATGAAGCAGATTGTTGCTGTTTTTTGGATTCTTATTGACCGAAAAATCTACCAGCAAATACGATAAATTTTAAGGGACCGGATTGATGAGGCCACAGTTCCTTGATATATGCATTTACGCTTGTATGCAGAATGAATTTTTCTATCTTGCTTCGAAGCAGATGCAAAATCACATCATGAATTTGGCATCATGCTATGCTGCCATCAATATCTTGTACTTGGATCAGTACAAATTTTCATTAAATCGTGCTTTGAGGAGAAACTAGACTTAGGCTCCGTTTGGTACAATTTATTAAATAGAATTTTTAGACAAAAAATCATTAGGTGTTTAGTTGTCAATTAAAAAAAACACTTTTAAACTATTAAACTGTTTGATTATATAAAACTAAAAATACTTTTGTATAATTAAATTACTAAAAAGAATATGTATTTATAATTATATAACATATAACAAAATACATCCAAGTTATCAATTAATAAGAAAAAATTAATTCAATCACTTCTTTGATTTTCAAAATAAAAAATTACATCATTGATATATTCTCCCAAACAAATAATACTATCTAAATTAAATTGCATCATTGATATATACTCTCTCAAGTGTTGAATAATATGTGTAGGGATTGCAAAATTAAAGTACTGGTTATTTAAAAAGAGAGAGAGAGAGATAAAGTGAAGTGGGTGGCGATAATATGTTTATATGACGGTAATTTGGCGTCAACAATTTTCGTTGGATAAGTTTTATACAAATGGTATTATATAATTAATAAAATATGTCAAAGATATTTTTGATATTATATATTTTTTGGAAAAGCTCTCTAACCTCTACTCCCAAAAGCTCAAAATTTGGATTTTTACTAGTAGAGGTAAGTTAACTTATTTAAACTAAAAAACCTCTACTAAAAAAATAAACAAATACTATAAAAAATTTTAAAAAGTATTTATGGGATTAAATAAGTATTTATACCTCTTAAATAAGTCATACCAAACAGACTCTTAATTGATTTGTTGATGTCAATAATTGAACAGAAAGTCTTGAATTGATGTAATCCGATTGCATTTTGTGGTACACGTTCTGGGAAGTAATGTGAGAATATCTCATCACCATTTTCACTTGTGGATCATATCCTGTGAAAATTGCATGACCTTGGAACTGTTAGAACAGCTCTTCAATGACGGGTGTTGGGAGGTTCTATTCAGAATTATTGGGACCGTATCTTCAAATCAATGCATGATATGCATCATTCTGGTCAGGATACATAAAAGTTATTGCCCTTTTCTTTTTATACAGATTTTTTGGTAAATTATTGGCACTCGAAATGATATGTTTAGGTTTCCCTCTGGGGCCAATCTATTCATTTCTCACAGACCCCACCCCTCATAATTGAATGAATTTGTATTGTTACACTGCATTATTTCAGGAATTGGACAAACCTTAAGTCTTTGATTGCAGTCTTATGTGTATCCCTCATTTTTCACTTTGCATTCAATCAAAATGGCTTCAGTTCCCTGATCACTCATCAACTCAGGTGACTGATTTGACAGCCGCCCCACATTCATCTGATACGTGCACGCCTGATCCGGGGCCCCGGCATTGCAGATTTTGGCGCCCTGAAATATTTTTAAGCCTGAAGATAGGGAAATTTTTGGTCATTTTTATGAATGCTATACCTATACCTATACCTATACCTATTTTCGCATAGAGTGGGGTGTTGGGTGCTTCTGGATACTCTCTGCTGATCGATGTGCCAAATTTGAGGGAACCAGACAATACTGGTTCATTCAATGCGAAATTGATTTCACTTTGAAGAAAGAGGACCCAATCTTGGACTAACAACATGCTCTGATGTAAATCCAAATACAAGGATGAAGAAATTGAAAATGAAAGCTCTTCAGATTATGACCACATAAGTGTAAAGAGCCCGTGGGATTCTTCTGCCACCTGTATCAGTAGATGGCAGTTTCAGTCTTTTTCGGCCAGAAGAGCAGATTTTAAATGTCATTTTTTTCTGTAACCACATTATTAGCGAGCCGGACCATTAAACTCACAGTGTTTTGCTTGAGTGTACAGATTAATATGACTAAGTATGAGTCGGTCCATTTTGAAAGTACTCGTGGCACTGTCAAAACTTTTAAATATGCTTCCCCGGAAAATCATAAGCATATTTTCCTTTTTATCTGTTTCTTATAACATATCGTAGAAAATAAAAATAAAAATAAAAGAGCTTGTTCTTAGCAGAATTTTATTTGCAAATTTTGGGAGGAAAAAAACAAAAAAAACAAAAACAGCGTCACATCCTAATTTTGTTTGCTCCCCACAATATGTGGCCGTGCAAGTTGCGGTAGCTGAATGGCGTTCAAATTCAAAGGACTAGCTGCACGTGTAAAGCCTCATTAGGGGTCACGTACATACATGCATACATGTATATATATATATGTATATATCTTGTTTGTATTTTCTGTTCAATGATATCTATCTCTTAAATATGGCCATGAATCACGTTCTTAAACAGTTTTAAGTAATGATGCCTTGACAGTGAGATGAGATTGTATGTGATTGATTGTAGATGATAACTAGGTGTAATTAAGATTTTGATGTGGCAGAAATCAATTGATTTATTTTTTAAGATAGATAATCGTATTCAGATAATTCTATTATAACATAACTTAAAATATTTGGTCAGAATAGATCCACAGATTTCATATGTTAGTCAATTTTATAAACATAACATCACTTATTAAGTTTTGTAAATTTTATCCTATCACTAATCTCATACATTCAATTTCTTAGTCAAAGTTATGCAATTTCGTGGATTGAATGTACGCATTCAATTTGGTTCAGTTTTTTTATTAAGATTTTAGTTTAGTTTTTTTTTTTTTTAATCGGTGTAGGTTCAATTTTAAAATGATGAAACCAACAGGTTAAATTTCTAATTTTCTTTGGCTTTTGAAAACTAGGGGTGGGCAAACGGTTCGGTTTTTGCCGAACCGAATTGAACCGAACCGAAACAATTCGGTTCGGTTCGGTTCAATGTTAAAAAACCGAACGGTTTGAAAATTAAAGAACCAATTGGTTTTTGTTTGGTTCGGTTTAAAACCGAACCGAACCGAAAAACCGATCGGTTCTTTGATTTAATTAGAAATAATTTTTTTAATTAAAAAAAAAAGTGAAAATATATAAACAGAAATTGCAAAAATGAATCACCCAAAAGCCAAAATCGGAAATTCCTAACCCTAACTACCGTTTTCTTTCAATTGAAGCAGCAGCCACCGGCCCACCGCCTCCCTCTCCTCTCTCACTCGTCTCGTCTCCCTCCATTGCCGCCGTTCGTTTCTCCCTCGCTAGACGGCGCAAAACTGCAGCTCACCCCTCTCGGCTTCATCCTTGTTGGCCCTGGTCGTGAGCATCTCTCAGAGCAGCAGGCCAGCAGCCACCGCCTCCCTCTCCTCTCCCACTCGTCTCCCTCCATTGCCGATCCGACTCTGTGCCGTTTGTTTCTCCCTTGCTAGACAGCGCAAAACTGCAGCTCACCCCTCTCGGCTTCATCCTTGTTGGCCCTGGTCGTGAGCCGATCCGTTCTCCGTTGCATCAACTCGGCCCCCTCTCTTCCTCGTCCTCGCGCACACAGCTTCCTGGCGCTGCCCCAGAGCCGCTCAGCCCTTCTAAGTCTGTTTGGGGTTACGTCAAGGTGAGTTCCAAAATTGAACATAATACCAATTTTCGGTATAGCATTGGCAGTGAAGTACTGAAGTGTTTGCCGATTATGCATAATAATTGCATATCCCTTTGAAAGCCACTTGAAGGAATTTACAGTGTGTATTTGTGTAATACTGTGTATATTGTATAGTGTTGCCGATGTATACTTGTTGGGGATTGATTATTTGGTTTTGAGGGTTGCTATGTATACTTGTTGGTGGAGTAAAAAATGGTGGGCAGATGTATTGCCGGTGGAGTTAAAAATGGTGGGCAGATGTATTTGATTTTGTGTGGACTGCTATTGTATGCTTGTGAGTTGTGGTCCTTGTGGTTGTGGAAGACTGGATGTGAACTGAAATGGGTGTAAATATGTTGTATTGTAATATTGTATATTGCAACTGAGAATTGAACGATTGAAAATAGATAAATGTATAATGTTTCTAATTCTATCAATGAAAAATTAGAAATAATATTTGTTAATTTAATTTATTTGGCATAATGATTAATAACTTAATTAGCTTGGTGAGGTTGCAATTTGATATTGGCAATTTGGCATGGAAAATTCAAATTAAATTAGTAATTATTGGAAGTAAATTATGATATGTTGGCCTAATTTGCTAAATTAAATTATGAGCAATTGCCAAGTACACATAATAGTGATAAAATTAAACTGGTTCAAACGGTTGAAACTTGAAACTTAAAATTGGTCACAAAAAATTGAAAAATAGTCAATGACCTCCTCTAGGTCTTGGCCTTGAGCAAAGATTATATTGTTCACGAATCCGGTCATCCGGGTTAGGCTAACCGGCTAACCGGCTGAAGGCAGGAAGCATGCATTTGGCTTTCGGCTTGCCGGTTCTATTAACCGGTCATCCGGTTTTGGACAGCAAGCGTGTATCTTGCTTTTGGCAATTTGACAGAGTTGTCGAAGCTCTTTAAAATAAATACTGATTCAACTAAATAAATTTGTAGAAATAGTGGAACCAGGTCGAATCCCAAGAGAACTATGTAATTAATTTCTCAAAGTTGAAAACAAAAATTAATTTCCCAAAAATCTGGATTTTCAAAGTTTCTGCACACAATCGGTTAACCGTTAGTGGTTAACGGTGAACCGTTTATTTGGTGAACTTTTCTGGGAGTTAACCGGCTAACCGGTTGAGGGAAACGGAAGACCGGTTGCGTGATTTCCACTTACTGACTTTAATCGGCTAACCGGTTTAAGGAAAACCGGAAATCCGAATTTCAAATCTCTCGTTTCTGGACACAATCGGCTAACCGGTTAGGGTAACCGGCAAACCGAATTTTTGGTTCTCCGCTTTCTATCGGTTCTGGACACTAACGGTTAGCTGTTTGGGATTAACGGGGAACCGTTAGTTGTTAACGGTGAGCCGTTAGTGATTAACGGTTAACCGTTTTTCTGGGTTTTAATTGTTCTTCTTTTTTTTAAATGGCCATCCGGTTTTGGACAGCAAGCGTGTATCTTGCTTTCGGATTGCCGGTTCTCATAACTGGCCATCCGGTTTTGGACAGCAAGCGTTTATCTTGCTTTCGGATTGCCGGTTCTCATAACCGGCCATCCGGTTTTGGACAGTAGGCAACTAGGCATGTAATATTTCGGTTCGGTTCGCACCGAATCTGAACCGAATTTAAGAACCGAACCGAACCGAACTATTTCGGTTCGGATTCGGTTTTAATTCTTATAAACCGAACCGGTCATTGCCCACCCCTATTGAAAACAATGAAAAATAAAAAAGAAAATTGAATAAACTGAACTAAATTTTGAGTTAAATTTGAATTGATTAAGTTTGCTCAGTTTAATTTAAATAAAATTTAAGAACTTATCTTATCTTATCTTCTTTTTTTTCCCCTTCATGGTCTTCAAGCCTCATGATATATAAAAAAATTATATAAATATACATCAAAATACAATTGGTTTCACTTTGATTTGGGCACCCGTACAAGAGGACACGACCCTTGTATCTACAGTAATTAAGTTATGATGAATGCATCATTGAATATACTAAAGATGATCATCACTACGACAATCACCAACTTAAGCTTGACCTAACACAATTATTTGAAAACCTTAAAATTGCCGTGGTTTAGACAACAAGCATAGCCGACCAAATCCCCTGAGTCATTAGCTCTCATCATTTGTTTTCTGAATTCTAATCATTAGACTTATTTGATAAGTTTTGCCTCCACTTCATTTTAATTTGTCGCTCATCCAAAACAAAATTCCCGAGTCAAGGGGAAAATCCTTCGAAGCACTGAAATTGATAATCCTTAAAAAATTGTGAATTGGGGACTTGTTAGTGATATTGCTTAATGTCTAAATATGACATGAGCGAAGCCCCCCCCATTAATTTCGTATTTGGTTAAATAATCTCTGCATTTATTCACCGCAAAAAGTTTTGATTGATTAATTAATTAAATTCACTATCATTTTCGGATGGACCTTTGCGTCCAATACGAAGATAACAAGTAATTAATTAAATTTTTCTTTGAATGATAGAAGAGCCTTGGCGCTCCTACCACTTAACATGAAATCAATCAGAAAAATTAACCAATTGATAGGACCGTGGAAATAAATCAAGGGAACCAAAGACTATACACATGGCATAATTCTATTATTATTGTGGGCTCAGTATGAGACATTTGATTGGTTGACCTTTTAATCAATAGATTTTGAGCGTCAAAATCAAGGTCTGGGTTCAGCTAGCTCACTTTGTATCCTCTAATATATATATATTTTTTTAATTTTACAGTAGGTTTACGCAAAATGTTATCTGGGAAAACTAACTAATTACTGCTGCCCACTCTGACCCCTTTGAACTCCTCTCAGAAAAGAAAATATTATGAAACCATATTTGATGAAATTACCTTGATCAGAATTTAATAAGCAAAGGTTGAACATGGGAAGTGCCCTTTGGTTTGATTAGTGATACGAGGTATAGCTATCAGCATGTCTGCATATATTCATGCAGTTAATTGAATTAATTAATGATCATTTGGCGGTTTCTACTATGAGGATCGGAATCTAATTAAGTACCGAAGATTGCAACATAATATAAAATTAGAAAGGAGATAAACAATAAGCAAACATATATTATTGGGCATACAAACAAAAGGCTAACAAGAAAAAGAAAATAAAGCAAGAATAATAAAAAAAAAAGTAGTAGAATCTCTATGTACAGCTGAAAAGGCATTAAAGATTCACTAATTGCTTAATTATATATTTATATATATCAATATTAATTAGAAAATGGTATGTGTATTCTTTAAACCATGATTAATTGCTGTCTAGCTTCAATCCTTAATTCTTCTTTCATCTTTCTAATAAAATCTTCAAATTTTTTGTTCAATTCCTCATCACTCAACTTCCCATTTCCTTCTTCTTCTTCTTCTTCTTCTTCAACGTCTTCAATAAAAAAGCTGCTCTCTGCTTCTGCTTCTTCTTCTTCATCTTCTTCAAGAACAGCACTTTCTTTTTCTGCTTCTTCTTTTTCTTGCTCTTCAAGTATTTCCTCTGTTTCTGTCTTTGCTATCGCCGCTTCACTTTCTGTGTTTTCATTTTCTTGCTGCGTGGCATTTTGTTTTTGCTGCGTTTGAGTACTTTCCAGCTCAGCTTCTTGTTCCACCGTTATTGGAACTTCAACTGCTGTTGTTTCCATGATGGCCATTTGGGGCTGTGAAACATCTTCATAGTTCTTGAAAGACTCATGATGATCAACCGTAAGATTAGACTTGTTATTATTTGATGGTGATGGTGATGGTGATGATGATTCAGAAAATAAGCCAGAGTACTTTGCCAAAAAAACTAAGAGGCCATTACAAAGAAGGAATGTGCAATTTTTGTCCAAAGTGTGGCTGAACAATTTGAAGGGTAAAGTTGAGAAGTAGAACTTGAAATAATGGAGAAAAGAGATCAAGGTTGTGTGAGAAAAGAAAAGGGAAAATACTGAAACTGATACTATTAACTTGGTAACAGCTTTTCTCAGAAACTGGGATTTTATAAACTGACTCAAGCTCTTTTGTTTTTGGTAATATTGCTCTCCTTGATTTTGAGTATCCATGGTTTCTTTCTTTCTTTCTTTCTATTTTGGGCTCTTTGGATGAGCAAGGGAAAATGCAGGAAAGGAGTTGAATTGTTTTATGAATTAATGAGCTGGGTTGGTTGGTTCGGGTGTGTGAATCAAGCAGCCATGAAGGTGCTTATATAGGAAAATTTGATAGAGGGTTTGGATCGAGTTTACAAAAATACCCTCACTACTTTTTGCATGCAACACAACATTCACAAACTGGTTCCTTCTAATTTGTGTCTCCAAAGCACACATTTTAAGAGGTTAATTTTTTAAGATAACTTCAGCTTATGTTGTCTGTTCTGAAAGTCTCATCCACGAGTCAACATGTGTCTGTAGGTGATTTACATACCTTAAATATTATCTTTTAATAGAATTTCAAGTAACCCCAACAACCCTTGAGACTTGTGGGACAAATCGAGTCTAGGTGTCCAAAACCCATTAAAATTAGGTAAGAGTTATCTTCATATTTACCTATTTGGTGAGTGCTTGACCAATAGTTTTTGGCTACATGATTGAGAGGGTGGCATTCAATTACCATCCCAGGACCAAAACCCTAGCTATAAGATTAAAAGAGAGAGCATTTTCAAAAGTCATCTCATATACGTCTTGGTATTTGGATTAGTACAAAATTCCCCAATGATTTTGTGGTTGTTCCAAATGTACAAGACTCTGTTACCTTTTTTTTTTTTTTTTTTCTTTTTTGGGTAATGGATGATTTGATTCCTTGTACTTTTGGTGGTTTTAGTTGGACTCTAAAAAAAAAAAAAAAAAGGAATGGTTGCTATACTTTGATTTGGTAACTGTGGAAATTTGGATTTGATGCATTGGTGCTTCACTGTTAAGCTCGTGCATTTGATGCCTTGATCTAAATTATTCTTGTTTTCTCTTCAAGCAGTCTCAAGTATTAGGTAATTATAGTTTCAAGTATTAGGTAATTATAGTAATTATTGAATAGTTATTGAGGAACAACAAAAGTGCTTAGGTGGGGTTTATTTTTAATAAGAAATTTTAACCCATTCATTCTCTTAGATATAAGCAATAACAAATTTAAAGATAAGAAATATTCAATCAATAGTTAAACGAGAAGGATTTTGCTTTCATTGTCTTGTTAATATTAGACTTAATCTTCGAAGATTTTAAGAAAGCTGTGTACCAATATCCTTTCATCCAGCTGCTTTAATTATTTCAAACTTTTTATAAAGATGAATCTATCTTTTAATTAATTTCTTGGAGAAATCCAAATTCCATATTTCCCGTCTCTTTTTTTGCACATCACAAGCTTCTTTTGTGAAAAACAATCTCCCCAAGCTTCTGGAATTTGATCATGGATATATTGAGTTTCAACTTCATTGTTAATTTTCTCCAAAACATTCTTTAGTTGAAGCATTTTGCTCCACCGAATTGAAGTGCTCCAATTCTACTATGAATGGACTGTCCCAAGATTCTTTTCTTAAAAGCTAATCCATGTATAAAGACAAGCAAAAATCGAATAAAATTGGGGGGGAAAAAAGTAGACATTATAAATATTCTTATAAGCAAAAGCCAACATCAGAACTATTCTCTTCACCATGCACATGTCCAAAGTATCTCTCGATTATTCTGTATATAATTATTAGCTGTTAATTATACCACAAATTTGAAAATAAGATACTAAGTAAATATATTTTTGTGTAAAAAAATGTGAGCATTTTCTTATTAATCACTTGGAATAATTCTCAATTTTTCATTGATGTGAAGCGAAGGCAACGTGTCTGCCCTCTGAAATTTTCTTTTATTATGATTTTGACCCTCTACTTTATTTTCACTTTTACTTTCTAATTTGAATGATTCCGTCTATGAACCCCACCTTTCGATTTCGTTCGGCATAGAAGAAGGAACCTGAATGTTAAAAGTATCTTCTTTTGCCTAACAATTTTAATAAATTTGCTTTTTTCATTTACCCATGAAAGAGAATAAATTTTTTAGTGAAAATCAATCAATAAATTTTTGTCTAAAAAAAAATTATCAGTTAATTAAATTGCCAGTCTACCGCAGCAGAAGATAATGAAGCAACGTATAATCTGGAATTCTTAAAAGCATTGTTTGTGGAGCAAAAAGCAAATATAATTAATTATTTGGAAGTATCAAATATTTTCAATGATAACTCGAGGGTCATGCTATCTGGCATAATCTGTAAGATACCGTCTTTAGTTCACATTCAATTACACATTTTGCGAAGGCCGTACCTTAACAAATTATGTGTATGTTTGGTTTGGCTCTTAAAAAAATCATGAGTATTTTTTCATCCCAAAAACACTTCCTAAAATTAACTTTGGTGGCGTTTTTTTTTATATCTGAAATCTGAATAAACCTGAATTAGTCTGAATTCTGAATAGATCTGAATATCTGAATCTGAATAATATATTTGTTTTTTTCGTCTGAATCTCGAAAAATAAGTATTAAGTTGTTTGTTTTTTTCAACTTAAAAAATTAAAAATATATACTTTTACATTTGTATCCTTATTAAATTTGAATGTCAAATAAATAATATATTAAATATCATAATATTTTAACATTTATAAGTAAAATAATATTTTATTTTTAGCAAGTTGAGAGAAAGTTATAAGCCGATTCCACAGCTAAAAAATAATGATGAGATTATTATGTTGGGTAAATATCTATAGGCGAGTTTTGGGATAGACATGAAAATAAATCATAAAGCAGAGATATTTTTGACATTAGAAAGTAATTGACTTAATTCAGATTTCTCTATTCAATAAAAAGTCAAAAAAATTAGCTTATTTTATTAAGTCAAAATTATCTAAAAAGTCCCATTAAGTTATAAAAACAAACATTTTTAATTAACTTAATTAATTAAGTTCAGTCACTTTAAGTCATTAAGTTAAAAAACAAACGAGTCTCTTCTTCCCAAAAGTAAAATAGCTTTTTAAGTAGTATATATATACATTAACTCTATTAATTTCTAAAATTACTCTTAATAAAAATAAAAAAAATTATAAAAGAAATATAATTTTCTCTCTCATTTGCACTCCTCTCTCTCTCTCTCTCTCTCTCTCTTAAGCATCGCCATAACCACTACCACGAGTCCATCCTTACCATCACACCACTCTTTCAAGAACAGAAAGAGAGCCTTGAAAATACCCAGAAAAAATCCCGAATTCGTCTTCAAAATTTGGAGTTTGCATTCAATTACTTTGTAGAAACTAGAATTTGTTTACACTACTCAAATTCATGGCTTCCATAGGCCAAGCTGAATTTACAAAATCTATGGCTTCCAAAAACTTACAACATGCCATCCATGTGCTGACACTATAAACAACATGTAAATGTAAGTTTGTCAACGAATTTATAGAATGTTTGGCATAAAATTTTTACTGCAAAGTACGAATAGCAAACTTGTCATCTATGGTTTGAATAAATAAACTACGTGTAATAAACATTTGTAATGAATTGTTTAAGGCTAAAGATTTATTTTATTTATTTATTTATTATTTTTTGTCCCTCTATTCCGGCTTAATACAAATTAGTGAATCACTCATTAGTTAATTTGCAAGCAAAAGGTCAAAACTACTAAAGAAGATAATGAATTTATTTTATACTCTAAATTGACAAAAAACAAAAAAAACCGAAAAAAGAATAATATTAACTATTTTTGGTTCACTTGCAAGGCTTACTGCAGACATGAGGTGAAATACGATCAATAGAAAGACTTAAATCACATGAATCTATATGAAATAAAACAAGTAGAGATAAGGGCAGCCAAATTAAAATCAAAATTGATCAGGCCACAGGAAAGCTCCCACAGCGAAAGCCCTTTTCTCATCAAGGGTTCCCTGGAAACTGAGGCCATATTGTTTCAAAAGCAAGTCCAGCTTCCATTCTTCCATCTTCTCATAATCTGATTTCTTGTACCTCGGATAATGAAGTGGCATTTCAAATCCATTAGGATACTCCTCTTGCTTCATCATTTTCACCTGGGATTTATTAGCTGCTTTCAGCTCGGTGTCCTTGTTGAGAACTTTGAGATTTTCGGTGTGCCCAAGAACATGAGTGAATGAAAGAACCCATTTGAAAGCCATCATTTGGAGCCAACAAGACTCAAGAACTCAAAAGCAAAGAAAAATCTGCCCTTCTGTGTGTGTATATCTGTCTATATATATATATATATATATAGTTCGTTAGCTAGGTGATGAATTTACATCTAGAAAGCTACATGGTTTCTAAATGAAGTTGTTGTCAAAATATATTTGGTTTCCAGAAAATTCATGGGGCAGCTACCTTATTCTAGTAGTTGTGAGTCGCTTTGAGCTTTTGAAATCACCAGCTAAAGCGAGCTTAGATTGAAAGCCCTTAATTAAATGAATGTGTTTTTTTTCAAACATTTTTCTAGTGATTTCCCACTGCGGTTGTTAAATTTAAGTTGGTGGTGCTCGTTCTACGGAAATGAATCGTTTAATGTTGTTTAAAGCGACGCAACAAGGACCAAAATAAATGCCTGCAAAAATATCTTCATATGTTCATTAATTTCGTATGAAAAAGATTGGAGAAACAGGATGAAGATGTTACTGTATTCAAAACAATTTCTCATCACAATTCACGTGAGCTACGTGTGTGTACCGTTAGAACCATCTATGGGCCAGTTTATGATTGTAATTGCTGATTAAATAAGCTGTTTTTGCTGTGTGGATGTAATAAGCAGTTAATTAAAAAAACAACTTGATGTTTGATAAATTATATATTGTTACAATTGCTATGAGTTTGAAAAAGTATTACATATCAATTTGGTAAATTTTATTACAAATGTATTGTTCAATTATATAATGACCAAAATAAACATAAGTTTAAAATACCTTTTATTTTTTAGAATATATTTAATGATGTTTAGATATACCTTTTTCTTTTTAAAATACTTATAATTATATAAAGTGAAAAAAGAACTCAATAAATTTGTTATATAATATATAATAAAATTTCATATTAATACATAATTTAAATAAAATAAAAAAGTAATATGTATTATATTCATGTAAAACTCGATGCAATAAACATCATAACTATAGAAAAAAAATATAAACAAATTAAATATTAAAAAACCATAGTTATGAAATTAATTTTAAAATTTATAGTTAATTTTCATGTGAAATTTTTCAAAATTAAAAAAATTTACATAATTATAAGAAAACCTTTTTTAATCTTATAATAGAAAACAATAACGTGATTTATATAATCAATCCAATTCTTAACGAGATTCAATTGCAAGATTGCCTCTTGTATCACTTTAGTAGACTTTCTGTGGTCAACTCAACTTACATCATTATCTCTTCAACATGCGCTATTCTCTCCTCTTCCTTTAGTTTGCCCAGGTAAAACTGTTCTAATTTTACCCAAGCATGCTAAGTTTTGGCCAATTTCACCTGGAAAAGCTAGGATTGCTGATATGAAAGATCAATTTTTATTTCTTAGCTAGACATACGATATGACTTGATTTAAAGAAAGACCAACATCAGCGGGGTGGTGGCGCAGTTGGCTAGCGCGTAGGTCTCATAGCTTCTGAGTGATCCTGAGGTCGAGAGTTCGAGCCTCTCTCACCCCATTACATTCTTTTTTTAATTTTTTTTTTTTTTATGAAGTTCTTGTTAAACCGACTTCCAAACACTCCCATCTTCTCGATCGAGCGGAATTTGTACTTAACAGCCAACTCAAAACCCTACTACGGCCCCCCCAACACCTCTAAAACCCCAGAAAATAAAGAAACCCCCATATATTAAAAACAAAAAAAAGTCAAATATTTTTTTCCTTCACGAATGTAAAAGAAAATGACTTCAAATGTTGTCCGGCCTCGAATATTTCATATTTTATCGAAAATAAGTAATCGTAATTGCAGTAAATACGGAAGAGGTTTTAGCTCCGACGCCGTTTCTGGTGCTTCGAAGAAGGAGCCGATCATTGCTTCTGAATCGATCGTCGGCGACATCTCACCACCTCCGGAGGTTGCGGCAGCGGGGGAGGCGGCCGCGCCAAATGAAGTGCGGAAGTCGCCGTGGAGGTTTCTCACGTATGGAATTGTTGCCACCCTGACCGGCGTTACTGCTGGCGCTGGTTATCTTACTTATGGTGAAGTTAATTTTTTTCCTTTTTATTTTATTTTTGGGATCTGGGCTTACAATGTTTTTCTTGATATGCGGACTGTTCTATTATTTTGCGTATTTAATGTTCTTGGTGTCAAGGTTTTGCCTTTATCTGGTTTTCGTCGAAAGGACTTCCTTTTGGGATGTTTTATACTTTTATTTGTTGGTGTTCTTTGTGGTTGCAATTTTGGTCATTCGAAAATCATTTTTTGTTTTACTTTCGTTTATGTTCATTGACGCCAGGAAACTGCATTGAGTATTTGAATTTTTATTTAGCGGACTTGTATCACAATTTGCATCGATTAAAGCAAAAATGTTAATCTTGATAACTCAATAGATTCAAACTTTATTACTATTTCTGAGTTGTGGACTATTACTGATAATTTAGCATTACTGAAAGTGCTATTGCTATTTCTTTTATGCTAAATGGCTAGCATCTTACATGTAACTCATCTAAGGGTAACATGGTTATTGGGCTTCTTTAAGTTTTACTCTTTTTAATTTCTTATTCAACACCGGGAAAGGTAATAATTTTTATTTTCTATGTTTATCTGCAGCATACAGCACTGATGAGATAGAGGAGAAGACAAGGTCACTGAGAGAATCAGTGAATTATACTGCTGGGGATGACGCATCTGCTTCTGAGGTAAGTGCGCTTGGAAGCTTTGCTTGTTCACATTTTGAAAGTGAGATGTTAGGGAATAATACTCTAATGTTAATACATTTGTGCAGAAATATCAGGGTTTGCTTTACTCAGCTGCAATGACAGGTAGGTTTCCTGGACTATATTTTCAAAGCTTATCAACATGCACTCTTTTATCTAAGCTTTGGTCTGTAGTTGGAGTGATTTTGGTATTGTTGGATGCAACTATTATTTTCAAGGAAATTTTTGCCTTCTGTTTTTGTTGGGCTGACATGGGCTTGTTAATGGTGTCTGCTATTGTTACATACCTTATTAATTGCTTTGTTTGCAAATGCTCATATATTTTAGATATCAGAAACCATCTATCTTTCCTTATTGATGTTTACCAAAGGGCTGGTGTTTAGTGGGTGAGGATTCTCATCCCCACTTAAATGTTCAAAAAGATTCTTATAGATGTTTGTCTTTGATATTTCAGTTCCTGCCAAAGCAGTTGAAATTTACTTGGATTTAAGGAGGCGTATTGAAGAACAAGTTAGAGTGAGTGTTATGCTTTCTCTGTTATCATCTTATTTGTCTGTATTTCCCTCTGTTTTTGTTTTATGGTCATTATTTTGATTGAAAGTTCTTGATTTGTCATAGGGGTTTACTGAACCAACCTCTGATAAGCTTCTTCCAGATTTGCATCCTGCAGAGCAACATGTTTTCACACTTGTTCTAGATCTGAATGAAACATTGCTTTACTCTGATTGGAAGGTAAGTATTAAATTTGAAAAAATTGCTTTGTTTTTCACTCCCTTTATGCTTTCACGTTGGAGGCTCTAGATTCTAGAATGCATAATATTAGTTGGCATGATTTTTTATGAGTTATTTCCTACTCTTTTTGGATTGATAACAAATCCAACATGATATACATTTATACATAGCACACGGTATATGCACTGGCTTGCGCCTTCCACACTGAAAACAACTTTAGTTAGTTCCCCCTTCAACACCCCCCCCCTCCCCACCCCAAAACAAAAAAAAAAAAAAAAAACCTGCAATTGAACTAAACTGGTCCTAAATCTTCTCGATTGGTTGAATCGTCAATTGAAGTTCAAGTTGTATCCTGGCCTCTCTCTGGCCATGTTGCATAAATAGACTCTCATTTATTTATACTTGATGTGCATGAAGGATTTGTAAGTGCTTTGTGGGTGTCATGTTTTCCTTTTTGGTGTTTATAGCGTGATAGAGGCTGGCGTACATTCAAACGACCTGGAGTTGATGCTTTCTTGGAGCATATGGCAAAGTTCTACGAAATTGTTGTTTACTCTGACCAGCTTAATATGGTAATTTGATTTTTAACCTTTATGGTTACTCCCTGTGAATGATTTGTTTTATCAATCTCGTTAACTCTTTTCCTTGTGCAGTATGTTGATCCTGTTTGCGAGCGGTTGGATAAGAACCATTGTATACGGTACAGGCTATCAAGGGGCGCTACCAAGTATCAGGATGGCAAGCATTATAGGGTATGCAATCAATTACTTCCGTCATATCATTTCACCTTATCATATACAACTGCTTTTGTGTGCGTTCTTTCAGGCGCCAATTTCTTTTGGTGCAATTATTTTAAATGCCATATTTAGACCTGCTAGTTCTGCGTAATGGACAATGCTATTAACATGTTGTGGTTGGCAGGATCTTTCTAAGTTGAATAGAGACCCCGCTAAAATTTTATATGTGAGTGGCCATGCATTTGAGTCGAGTCTTCAGCCGGAAAACTGTGTTCCGATAAAGCCGTATAAGCTTGAGCCTGATGATACAGCACTGCTGGATCTTATTCCATTCCTTGAATGTAAGTATCCTGTACTCATCAAGTACTCAGCATATTTCAACAATAGTTATGTTTCATCAGGTTGTTTCTATGCTCTAAACTGCTAGTACATTTGTTATCCCTGGTTTGCAGACGTTGCCCGCAATAGTCCAGCTGATATCAAAGCGGTGCTAGCATCATATGAAAGAAAAGATATTGCAAAAGAGTTCCTTGAGCGCTCTAAAGACTATCAAAGGTAAAGTGTGTACCTGATTTTGTTGGTGATTGAATCTCAGTAGAGGGCATGAAGATCAATTCTTCCCATCTGCATTTATTTCAAATGGGAATAAGGACATTTTGAAACCTTTTCTTTTCAATAAGTCATCAAAGTTACCCCAACAATTGTAAAATACTGGACCAAACACGAGTATCTTTTGTTAGCAATTCTGGCCATAGATCTAAAATTATGGGGTTGGATACCGTCTAATGATGTTTTTCTTTTTTTTTTGGGTCTCTCTCTCTCTCTCTCTCTCTCTCTCTCTCAATATAGGAGTTAAAGTTGTCAGGTCAACCATATTTAGACAAACGACTTTTAAGTCCAGTAAAATAAGTTTATAGGTGTGAAATTTTAATTTGCTTCAACAATAATGCAGGCGAATGCAAGAGCAAAGGCAGCATAATAAAAGCTTCTGGAGACGTTGAGCACGCATGTGAAAAAGTGGAGCAGATAGTTGTGGGATTGAAATAATTTTTGTTTGGAAGGAGAAACAGATTGTCGTGAAAGACATTTTTGTAGAATTCGTTGAGGCCTTTTTTACCTGCAAGCCAATGCCATCTTCAGCAAAACTGAACTATATGGATTGATGGAATTGCTTTTTCACATATTCATTTAAAACCCTTATCAAAATCTGTAATTCTTTCGGCTCTTGACATGTCGTGTAATACCCTTTTCATCATCTTATTCCTCGAGTAAGTCAGAATTTCGGGTTGACCATCGTTGTTTTTAAAGTACCTAGAATTTCCTGTACATCCCCATTTTAGGCAGACCTTGGTTTCTGAAAATTGATGGCGCTGACCGGCAATGCATGTGATTGGGTTGGGCTGTAATCCTTTATGTTTTGATGTTTCTGTTTCTGGTCCACAGAAGGTTGGCTGTCCATCGCTTTCCGAGTCCGCGGCGACTTGGAGTATAAGTTATGAAAGAGCGCTGCTTTGGCCTGCCATAGCTTAGCTGCTACGGTAACGCGATTCCGATTTCCAGCCGCTGGATCCCACGTTGGAATTTTTTCTAACGAATGCAGTCGCTATCATATCCGCATCCAAGTAGGCCTCAGACTACGAGAGGTCATTAATTTGATAATTTACTTTTGAAGGTTGTTATGTTACAATATCATAATGTAACAGTCGTTGGATGAAAATTGAATGGTTGAGAAAATAATATAATTTTTTAATCTTATATTTTTATAATTGTTGGATTTAATCCAACAACTGTTACATCATCGTATATGTTACATGCCTTTACTTTTAATCTTGACCGTCAGTCTGCTGAACTACGGGAAATGTCTGTCAGTATATGTATGTAAGGATTAGCGGTGCAATTGTGATTGAAGATTCCGGTGTGAATGGTTGAATCTTCCATGGAATCAAACAAAAACATGTGAAGGATCACGTGACACGTAGTTTCGATTGGGACAACCTATGGAGCATGAAAAATCTTGTTTCGGTAACAAGTTTCTCCATGTAATCATGACTCGCCGAATCTTAGCCAATAATTTGCATTTTCTCTTCTTGTACTAACAACCCCCTTTTAAAAATCTTAATCTTAGTACTCTCTCTCATCTTTTGTACTGCAAGCTAACAAACAGAACAAACAACCAAACCATTTATGTATAACGCTCACAGACATGCACGTATTAATGTAATATAATTATTTGTCTGAAATCCCACGGAAACCAAATTAACCATGTCTCGTTTTCTATTAGCATTAGCCATCTTTCTCTCTCTGATTCTGCTGGCCACCGCTCACAGCGGCCACGACGACGAGGGGGACGAGGATAACGGGACTGAAACTGAACCCCACAACCTCCGTTCAAAGCCGTTGGTATTGGTTAAGATATGGTGTTTGATAATAATCTTTGTGGGCACGTTCGTTGGTGGGGTGTCACCTTACTTTTTGAAGTGGAACGAGGGGTTTCTTGTGCTGGGGACTCAGTTTGCTGGGGGAGTGTTTCTGGGGACTGCTTTGATGCATTTTCTAAGTGACGCTAATGGGACTTTTGGGGACTTGACTAGGAAAGAGTATCCCTTTGCCTTTATGTTGGCTTGTGCTGGGTATTTGTTTACTATGCTGGCTGATTGTATGATTTCTTTTGTTCTTGACAAGAAGAGGGATGCTTCTAATGCTGATCTTGAGCGTCAAGGTGACTTTTTTTTTTTTCAAGGTTTTTTAGTTCGTCCTTGTGTGTTGTGTTGTGATTGTTTGGTTGGTGGGAAAATGAAGAAACTGATATGGGGTTGTCTATGTACAATGTTTGTGGCTGGAACGAGATTTGTAGCTCTGTCCATTAATTAGAAAATTCATAGATTGTTGATAAGCTGCAGAGTAAACTAGAGAGAAATTTTAATGATATTGGCTAAAGAACCAAGCTTATTGTTGTTACTAGGCTTAGCTGGTTTTGTGGAAAAACGGTTATGCTAAAATTTCATACATAGGCAAGGCAGCTATTTGTCTTGGAAGTTTTGATTTTATTTGTTGATGATGCACACACACACGCGAGCGCGCGCGCAGACAGTATATCTGGCTTTGTTTTAAATTCGAGACAACTGAATTGCATCCCATTGAATCTGCTTGGAAAAAGTCATGAAGAGGAACAAAACAAAGCATGTTCTCATGTTTATCCTCTAAATAGGCCAGGAATGATTCAAGCTGATAAAATTTTGAACACTTTTTTTTTCTTCATTGCAGGGGGTCTGGAGCAGGGGAAAAGCAGTCACCATTCTGCTACTTCACAATCAGTTTCTCAGGTAGGATATCTTCATTCTAAGTGAGTGAATCACTGTTTGTGACTGACCGTTAGTTTTGTATGCATCACAGGGCCAAAATGGTACAGATGGGCATTCTTCAAAAATTTCGCTTACAGCTGCCAGTTCGCTTGGGGATAGCATCTTATTAATTGTCGCCTTATGTTTCCATTCAGTCTTTGAGGGCATTGCAATTGGAGTGGCAGAAACACAAGCTGATGCGTGGAAAGCTTTGTGGACAATTTGTTTGCACAAGATATTTGCAGCCATTGCAATGGGAATAGCTCTTCTTCGAATGATCCCAGATCGCCCCTTCTTATCATGTGTAGCCTATGCATTCGCATTTGCAATTTCTAGTCCAGTTGGTGTGGCAATAGGTATTATAATTGATGCCACAACTCAAGGTCCTGTGGCGGACTGGATTTTTGCCATATCAATGGGTTTAGCATGCGGCGTGTTCATTTACGTATCTATAAACCATCTGCTATCTAAAGGTTACACACCCCAGAAGACAGTTTCAGTTGACACGCCCAACTATAAGTTCTTAGCTGTAGTGCTGGGTGTTGGAGTAATTGCCGTTGTGATGATTTGGGACACTTGAAATGCTGAAGTGGGTGCCTGTCCGGTTCTTGTTTACTTCTCTTTGATTCACTTTGCTTTTAGCTCTAACTTATTACCAAGACTACCACATCGTCGGTGCTCCTTAGGATAGACATTCAAGTCAGAACAGAAATGTAACAGTGTGAAAGCAAATTTTCAATTTTGTAGCTCTCTCCTTTTTTCTTTTTGGTATAATAATGGGCAAGAGATTAATGCCGTGTTTAGTGTTTAGTATCAAGGTATCGTAGCATTTATATCATAATAATTATTAAAAAAATAATTATTATGAAATAAAAGTAAACAATATATGATAAAATAAGATTTTAAAATAGTAATTTAAATAAAAATAATAAAGATATTATAAAATTTTTAATCATTAAATTATCAATAATTAAGATATTATAAATTTTTTTATTATTAAATTATCTTATATTACTAATATAAAAGATTAAATTATCTTATATTTAAAGATACATCAGTAAATATTTACTAAACTTTATAATCATATAAAAAATTAAATAATCTTATATTTAAAAATACATCAATAAATATTTACTAAACTTTATAATAATATAATTTTTAATTTAAAAATTACAACTAATCAACCGCAATCTTGAATACGACTTAGAGCGTAAGGCCTATGATTCTTTCGTCAAAACGTTTTATCCAAAACTGGACTGAAAAAAGATATTATTGCCAATCTTGAATACGACTTAGAGCGTAAGGCCTATGATTCTTTCGTCAAAACGTTTTATCCAAAACTGGACTGAAAAAAGATATTATTGCTGGCTGCATCTACGATGCCCTTGGGCACCGTACTCACTCTTTGTGTCCGCAGCGAAGTTGCCGTTCGATGAGAAGGAGCAAGATCGTGCAGCTGTTGAGTGGGCACCTGGCCCAAGAGGCAAACGGGGGATGCAGATTATGCTTCCGGAACTGTTTGAGTTGCAATAAATTTATTGCAAGGAACAAGAAAATGTTTATCATAACAATAAATGTATTAGCTGAAACATCTATTTTAGCAGCAATTAATTTGCATGGAACAATAAAATGTACGATACACGCAATTTTAGGTTGAAAAAGCCAAAAATCTCGGTATACTACTGTAACTATAAATAACAGGTAGGATTTTACTAACAGTGTAAGGTTAATGGAAGAAAATTTTAACTAAGCCTCGAAGTATACAAACTACATCTCTGCGAATTTACGATAGCTGAAAAATCGTTCATGATTTGTTCTACGCATTTGATCAGAGACATGGTTGAATTAATATATATATTTGAAATTGGGTGGTTGAATAACACTGAAACAGCCATATACCTAGCGTCCATGGATTCACTTTCTTGATAGACCAATAACCTTATTTGGACTGAAATCGATACGTGCAAGTAATTGATTCGACAGTTGAAATAAATTGTGCTTTTGAATTGTAAGTGAACATAAATGTAAAAGCTTTCATTTGAGTTTAGAGAATGATCATAAATGAAGTAAATGGTGCAACAAATATAAACGAAGGAAAAAAAATACATGGCAGGTTTAATCTGTCGAAATACTACAAGCACACATGTAATATTCAAAAGATGCTGCAACCGCAGTTCTTAGAAGTTGGAATCACAAAATTAAGCTTCAATATCATGACATGACAAAAGATATAATAAAAATACAATAAAAATTGCACGCACATAATAGTTTCCATACTTTCATAACAATTTTCCCAGTCCAAAAGAGCTGGGACAAACAAAACAAATAAAATTGGTTTTATAATTCTGTATTAGAGAGTATCTAAATTTGCAGAGCATGGATTGAGTCTAAATTTCCTTGTTGTAAAGATGGTCAATTGGTGCAAGCATGCAGACAACACGACACGACGCCGTACGGATCGGGCCTAGAATTTTAAGACGCGTTTTAAAAGATAAGACACAAAAAGACATAATAAGACGTCACGTGTGGTAATAAATAATAATAGACAAATCAATAAATTTTTAATAAAAAGTAAATATAAAATGTTATAATTTTACAAATATATTGAAATTAAAATTTTTTAATATTTTTTTTAGCATACACTTTTAAAAATTAATTTAAGTCTTAGTTTAAATAAACATTATAATTCAAAAAAAATAAACATTCTAATTCTTTTATATTTATAATTTATTAAATAAATAAATATCATATTTTATAAATGATAAATAAAAACTTTTACGTCATTAATATTTCATTTATGAAATTATAATTTATTTAATGGAAATATGTTTCATTTGTTAACGAAATATTTTCATATGTATACACAAAAAAAATAAAATTATGAACAAAAATTTTTTTATGGTAATTTAATTTTCATTAATCATTACTATGATCTATGGAATTAAATTTATGTATTGTTGTGTTATGATTGATTATTTTTATGTATTGTGAAATGATAATAAATTGATAATAAATTAATTACTCTCTTAATAAAATTTATTATTGTTGTTGTTGTTGTTATTATTGTTATTAGGTTAACATACTTAAAAAAGCACGTCAAGCACGTGAACTTGAATAAAATATGTGTCAGACTCTTATAAAAAAACATTTGGACACAGCATGGCACATCAACTTAGTGGGTCGTGCCGTTCGTTGTCTATTTTTACCTGGTTGTTGGAGTTTCTTCAATCTTATTCAAAAGTCAATACCATTCAACTCTAAAATGTACTTTGCAGCATCAATCTTCTCAATTAGCAAGCCCCAAAGTTTCCTCTTTAGCCTGCCACAGTTCAGTTATTCGAGCTCATTTGACAAATAACCACTCTTTATTCATTTGGGAAACTGCTGTTGTCGCTAATCAAGAGCAAATCTGGTCAATTCCACAAACTACAAGCCACCACAATCCACTTCCAAAAAGACATGGTATCACTGCTCTAGTTACAGTTACCTAAAATTAAGTAATTATTCCTAATTCAAATAATTCGCTGACGTCGGTCGAAATGCAAGTAAGGGTTTATAGGACCCTAAAAGTAATTTGGTACCTGAATCGGGTTTCGAACTTGCCCACTTCACGTCATTGTGCACTTTTGAAATCCCAATTAAAGTCATTATAATCTAACGGCTGGCCCGCGTAATGACAAAAGAAGGGGGCACGAATCCCTTCTTTATAAGTTGCATTATCTAATGGAATAGGAATATTCTTTCCTGTAAAATATTATTTGTACTGGACATCCACTTTATAAAATTTAATATAATAATATAAATTTTAAATATATTTATCTAATTATAAATATCATAATATATATTATCTATTTTAATAATTATTATTATTAATAATTGTATAATACAGTAACACAATACTTAATCAGTATTAAAAAAAAGTTCGCATTACCTGAGTCCAACTTTTAATAAACAATTAAGACAATGCTTTCATTTTCATCGCAGACCACTGGCACACAATGACAGTGCCATGTGCAAGTTACCGCTACAACACATGTTCACAGCTTATGACCCCGGAAAAAAAAAAAAAACAGAAGGGGGAAAAAATTAAAGTTAATTATTTCAGAAGTTCATCAGAAAACAGAGGAAATGGCAGTGACCACCCAAAGCAAAAATTTTGATAAATGGCCCCCCTAGGACAACTTTTGCTCCAACACCTGCTTAAAATTCCCCAAATAAATATACACTAGTTCAAATTGATGCAGGAGGAAGAGTGTCTACTTCAACTCATCATCAGTGCTTTAAAGTTCCAGATGAAGAGCTCTGTCAAGGCAAAATGATACAACAATTGGCCCAGCCAGATCACCAACAGCACAGCCTGTAGAAAGTAAACAAGTCAGTGCCAATAAATTTAGATTTATTTCCCACAAAAGAAAGATTGATAATTGAAATACTGATGATATGCTAACCTATCCATTGACCAATTGAAGGGCGAACAATAGCGGCACCAATCCCTGCTCCAATCGCTGCAAAAACTAGTGAAGCACCACACCTGATAGTAATACCAGTAACCTTCTTCCCAAGAACTTTAGCTTCTTTTGCTTTATTGATGCCATCACTGTCTTCTTCTTTAAAGTTCATAATGCGATTGAAGTACCGGTAAATCTCAATTCCAATTTGGACAATCCATGATGCTGCAACTCCTAGAAAGTGCCCTGCCTTAGCATACAGAGATAGTTAGAGAATAAAGAGGACAAAAGTTTGAGCAATCAAATACAACAGACACAGAGGAAATATATGTAAAGGCTTTAACCTCTGAGTGTAGTTCTGCTAACTCTGAAGAAATAAACCGTAGTAGGCAATCCTCTCTTAGCCTTCCGCGTTGCCGACTTGGGAACATCTGCACACATTGATAAAGTCCATCAGTGCGATAAGCAAGTCAAAATTAATACTCATCATTTTTTTAAAAAAAATAAAACATTTAAATTTTATTCTCTAGTATTGACACACATTGCTATCTGCTGTCAATCGCCTAATGGCAGTTGAGTAACATGCATATAACATTATCGATAGAGAGTACCTTTGAGAAGTTTCCATGCCATCCGCTGCGAAACATAATGGACGGCAAGTCTTTCCAGTATCCGTCTGGTAGTTACAACAGTTGTCTGAGATGATAGAAAAAAATTAATTGTCTCAGGATGAATAAGCAACATTATCAGTTACTAAAAGAACTGAAGTTTCAGCAGTCTGAAAACTTCATTTGAAGCTTGTTGACACTATAAGTTAATTTTTGCAAACTGTATAAACTGATTTGTCTATTCTTGAGCCAACAAAAGAAAAATTGTCATAGTGCTTTTGAGTAATAAGAATTCAAAATTATAATCCCCAATTCTAAAGGGATACTGTTTATAGATAATGGAGTTAACAGACTAGTTGCTGGGAATTTATGGAAAAATGCAAATTGGTTAGACCACGTGTATCCAAAATTGATTAAACTTACCTCACGAACAATTTGCTTCACTGATTTTTTAAAGGGAACAACAAGATCTAGACGTCGTTGTTCTGGAGAGTCCTGCAGGAAGTCATCATCATCCTCTTCTGTGCGCATATCAGGCTCCAGAAGAGGCAAATAGAACATCAGAAATGACCTCAACGAGGTCATTGCAAGTGCTCTCAACTCAAAAGCTGAAAAAAGAGGCTTTAATTCGATGTTGTACTCTTTGGTAGTGTATTTAATGGCATCATGCTGAAAAATACTTCCTGGTACTTTGCCAAAATTTGGAATGTAATCTTCGGTTATTGCTGCACCAGCATCACAGTAAGCAACTGGGATCTTGGGAGAACTGTAGCATGATTAGGAAGAGAGTCAATATAAGAACAGTAAGCCAAAGCCAGATTCACTTTTAAAGATACTATTATAATCGTAAAATAAAAGGCAAAAATAGCATATTTCAAACATCTCGTCAAAGCACCAAGCCAGTCTGGTTAGTGGCTTCAAAAGCATTAAACTTTCAGTTAGCTAAACATATAACAATTAGAATCCAAAGATTGTGCTTATTTGGCCATTGAAACCTATCTCCCAACCAAATACCGTCATCAAGCAAAAATGGCTGAACTATTGGCATGTAAAAGAACCAAAATGTACAAATAATATTAACAGCTAAAAGGCAGCACTTTAATAATCAATCAAAGCAAAGCGGTCAAAATAAAAAGACTCAAAACATAAATACGCATGCCAAAAATACTTGTAACATATTCATTGTCTAATAGCAATATATACATCAAGCGAGCAATTGAGAATAGAGTACCCGAACAGGAACCGAGAGGCAAAAGGGGCTGCGGCGGCAGCAGAGGCGGCGGCGGCGGCGGTGGCAGAGAGGAGCCCAGAAGAGTGAAGAGCAGTATGCGGTGAACAAAAGCTTGGATTTTTCCTCCATAGATCTAATATTATTGCTATTCCTGCCATCTTTATACCCTACTAACAGAAACACAATACCCAGATTCGCTTTCTCTTCTTTGTTTCAAGAAAATAAAATAAACACAACCCAGTTGAAATTTTCTATTGACCCTTTTTATTTTCCCTTCAATTTCTCGTGAAAGAAGAAGAAAAGTTTTTTTGCTTTACTTTTTTTGGAGATATATTGTTTATTAAATAACAATTAAAGAGACGAAGAAAGAGAGACTGTTGATTGTACGTACGAGTTTAACTCTCTTACAAATGACAGACGGCCGCACTCAATTGGGGGTTTACTTGAACTTTCCTAGGGCTTTGTTTGGTTTTGCAAAAGTTCTGTTCAAAGGAAACTAGGAAAGGAATGCTATGTTGATGAGAATTAGTTTCTATTGACCATGTGACGGTACACATAACAATAGAACGTAACGCTTTTAAGACCACACTTATTTAAACGGGAACTAGTTGTTTGTCACGTAAATAAAAACACAAAATGGGTCTGGTTATGTTGGAGCATCTCCAACGCAGCGCCACCTAACACCATCCGTGCAATCATATAAGGCGCCAACTGACGGACACGATTAAAGCGACAACGTATTTGGTCCTCTGGGACTGCAAATGCTTGATTTTCTCCAACCAAGGCGACAACAAGGGTCGGTCCTCCACACACGAAGGGCGTCCGCGTAGTGCCAGGTGAGATGGAGGGGGTCTAACGAGAAGGATAACTTGGAGGGTAAGAGAGTGTGGAGAAGCGTGGAATGGAATGGGACTATGGGAGGAGCAGAGGAGGGAGTCGAAGGACGAGATTCGATTGTTTCTTATTTTGACTCACACATGGGAGCAGGTATCGTAAGCGTGTGTGGTTGCAAGGGCGTCCGCCTGAGAATTCTATTTCTTAAGAGTTCTAAAGAAACCAGTTGATTAAACGATACCGTTTCTTGATTTTGTTGAAGTGACGGAGTGAAAATGAGATTGATTTCGATTATAATGAAGAAACCGATGAAGAGCGAAGGCGAAGAAGCAGAGACCATCAGTGGCACGTGCGACATTATGGCCTCTAAGATGTCTCGGACAATAGCCCATAATCCTGCTCTGTGTTCCGAGTCCATATAATAATGACCGTCAGATCGAGTTTATATAATCGCACAGCTTGTGTGTGTTAGCGCTGAGTTGGAAATGCTCCAACGTAACTGAACCCACAAAAAATTTATATTACTTTACCATAACACGAGACTACATTAATTTTTAGATCCATCTATATGGTAATTGTCGTACAGTATAATATTTATTTTTAACTATTAAATTTAATTTATGTAATTATATAATCATAAATTTAATGAGTGAAAATAACTATCATACTATATAACAGTTGCAATATAATTTTGTCTTTATTTATGATATTAAAAATAATAAAAATCTGTCCCCACACACCACACAATAGCATGTTCCCATGTTTCTTTTCCTTTATTAGATTTACACATGTACCATATCAATGGGAAGCTTTAATTGTCTAGGCCCATATTCACATTTGGGATGTGACTGGAATTGGGCTTCGCATGCGCACATTCAAAATCCCGCCATTTTCGAACTTGATAAATCAAAAAGTCAAAAACACAAAAAAAATTAAGAAAAGAAAAAGAAAACAGCATCTTCTGGCCATCTGGGGTTCATTCTTATTTTCGTAATCCAATCAAATCAAATCAAATCAAATTAGGGTTTCGTTTTGTCTTTTTATTTTTTTCGCCTCTGTGAAAAGCATAAAATGAACACAGAAGAAGAAGATGATAAGTTCGAAGCATGGGAAATAGGAACTAGCGCAGGAAAGACAAGGAGTAAGGAGAGCAACGATTACTTTTTTAGATTTGATTTGCAAAGCAAGTGGAACCCATTATCCGAAATTCAGTAAATTAGTGTTGTAATTGCATTGATGATGAAACAACTGAATAAATAAAAAAAAAAAAACAAACGAAATTCGCATTGCGCTTGCATCTGATATTACAGCTTTGGCCTACAAATGGGCGTGGTGAGTTTCTCGCCTTTGATAACACATTGGCTGTGCCATAATGCCAGTAATCGCTCATAAGAAATGCAGGAAACTCGAAGATTTATAGTGGTGTAGATGCAAACACTTCAGATATGGTATCTCGAAAAAGAAGTCATGAATCAAACATCAAATTGGAATCCAATTTTATTGATCTAGACTCAGGTACTTCCACCTATGAGCCAAAACTTAACGAGTGTTTAACGCCGCTGGATTGCTGCAGCCGTTAATTCCAATGTGTGAGGTTTGTCGGACACGGAGGAGATGATAGCAGCAAGGACCTGTACATTGCAAAGCTTTGCGGACACTCCTGTATTTAGTTTTCACATTGCTATTGGGCTTCGCACGTGTGACATTCAAAATCCCGCCGTTCTTGCACTTGATTAGCCAGAAAAGTGAAAGCAATCGGATAGGATTCAGTTACTATAAAAAAACACGAACTTGCAAAATCCTTCACCAAATCAAACGCTTATAAAAATCATAACATATTTTGATTAGGGCTTCTCTTTTTTTCCCGTGAAAAGCGAAAATGAAAGAAAGAAAAATGAATACAGGAGATAGTTTCAGGGTATGGGAAACAAAAGCGTTAAGAAGATGCGGAGAAGGAGAAGCAAAAAGGATTTTAGACAGAATTGCCAAACAAGTGCAGCCCATTATGCGTAAACACAAGTGGAAAGTTAAACTCCTTTCCGAAATGCAGTTAAATTTTTTTTTTAAAAAAACTTTTCTATCCTTTTTTTTTTTAAATTTATTTGACTGGGGTTGGTGCAGTAGTTAACTAATGAACTTGTTGCAGTTCAAAAAATGCTCTGGGATCGAATTTGGGAGCTGGGGTACATATAAAACTGCAGCTTCGGAAGCTGAATAGGGACCAGGAATTCCTCCCATTTGATGAAGTTCTTGACACAATGCTTCACGAGCTTTGCCATAATGATATTGCTCCTCACGATGCCAAGTTCTACAAGCTTTGGGAAGAACTTAGAGAGGTCTTTTTTCATATTTTATTCCTAGTTGTTTTGGCATTGCTTCTTTATGTGCTTTATTAAATGTATATGTTTACTCGCATTTGGTCCCATATTTACTTGATTAACAGCAGCTTGTTTCAAATTGTTCGTCAAATGTTTAGCAAAGTTCAAAAAGGTTCTCAAGATATATCTTTTTATTTCGGTTCGTGTTATCTCAAGATTTTAGTTTTAAGCTGGAAAAGTAGCCAATATTTTATGCGATGTTTATCTTGAATTTAGAGATGTAAGTATAACCAATCAAGCTAAAGAATTGGTTTGAGTTTGAAGAGTTCTCTGTCACAAACTTCCTCATTTTGGGGTACATGTAGGAATGCGACGAGCTGCGACCCATAGGCATAACTGGTGTAGGGAGTTTTGATCGTCCAGGGAGGGTTTTGGGTGGGGTTTCTCCTCAGCCTCCTCTTTCATCTCTTCCCCAAACTGCATTAGCTGCTGCAGAAAAGAGAGCTCATTCGAACTCTCTTCTACCGTCTGGACCTAAGCGTCTTGGGGGTGACAGGTTCGTTATGTATGATTTCAGTCCAGTACAAGCTGCTGCAGCGGCAGCAGAAAAGAGGTTACAATATGATCTCTGGCGTGCCTCTCAGACTTCAGAGAATGGAGAAAGTAGCTGTGAACCTGTGATGGACCTCGTAGACATGGGTCAAAATATAGGACACTCGAAGATTATTTGTGGTCCAAGTACAAATGCATCAGATACAATATCTCGAAAAAGAAATCGCGAATCCAATATTAGTTCGGAATCCAATTCTGTTGATATGGATGCAGGTACTTCAACATCTGAGCCAATGCTAAATCATAATGCCAGAACTCATAAAAGCTGTAAATCATCTACCCCTTCAGTTTCTCAATCTAACCGCTGTACAAGTTCTGGTTCTGTGGAGTCATCCGGTGCTTTATCTTCTGCATCCATGCGTAATTCTGGTGCAACTCATAATCCAGAAGAACCTGCAATGTGGGAGTGTAAAGCGTGCACTTTTTTGAATCATGTAAGTGTGTTAAATTATGATAATAGTAGATTTAAACATATTTTGTTGTTATTTCTGCATTTAGATACATAATGCAGATGTTTAAAGTTAAATTTTAGCTTCCTGTGCTCTGTCCCGCTTCTGACAACTCTCTGAAGGGATGCGGGTTCAGCTTTTAGGCTTCATATAATCTCCTGCATAGAAAACCTCTCTGGTACATCGACCCCTGGATTGCTTTCTAATTTGTTGGCGGTCTTGACAGTAGAAACTAATGTCATTGTAGCAATGGAATTGACTGTCTATTCCATAATCATTTGTGAAGCATAAATTCATTGAATTTCAGACATTCCTAATTTTTTAACTGTATCTATAATAAGTCCCTCCCTGGCTGTTCCTCTCCCTTTCTATAAAATAATCTGAGGTAAATTTTGTCTTTTCGATTCTTCGCATGATTTTCTGAATCTAATTTATCTTCTGCTCCTATGGTTTTTCTTGAGCAACAGAACATTTCTTCCCCCCCAAAAAAAAATCTTTGCTGCCATCATACGAGTGTTTATTTGTTTAATGATGGCTGATCTGCAGTCACTAATTCCATCATGCGAGATTTGTACCACACCAAGGAGATGCTAGCGCCAACGACAAAGTATGGACCCGTAAGTTCTGGACATTGGAATACTTTGTGAAGTCGGATGAATGCTCTCGTGTGAGCAAATAGCATAGCGATGATGATTTTCACAAGGCCAACCAGTGTCAACTCCGTCATCCTATGTCTGGCTCTTGGGAGATGTAATCTACATGGCCAATGTACTCATTTGCTTCAAAGTTACATGACGTTCTAACTGCTTGGGAATTTCCGGCTGTGCTGGTTTCGTTTTGTCCACATCTTAAGAAATAATGATTCTGAGATTTAATATTCTGATTTGGCTGGACTGGCTTTTGTGTTGGCTTTCTGTGATACATTTTTGTACCTACAATTATCCATTTTGTTTATTATCACTGGTTTCTTTTCCGGATTTTGAACCATCGTTGACAGACTTATGGTAAGTTGATGCTGATGCAGTAGCAGAATGAGGCATGCATTTGGGAAAGGAAGCCCTGGAGCTTTCTTTCAGTTGTAAGTTGACACATTGAATTTTTATTTTAAGTGCATATAGACTTGAACAATAAAGTACTATAAGTTGTGCTTAGAGTAATCACCCGTGCTGGCTATCAGCAGTATGGGGACCAACGAATCACATGCCATGAGATGCATTATTTCACACACAACTTCAATTTTGTGGGACACTATTATGTGTCGGATGATCAGATTTTATGAGAAACACTGCCGTTCGCGTGGCTTGTTAAGAACAAGTGGTTGAAGAGAATTATAGGCGGCAGATACTTAAAACAAGTATTGGGCAGCATTGAATGGATGGCTGATATTTGAAGAAATTAAATCATCAAAATAAAAAATGTTTCTTTAGGGCTCAGAAAATGCATGTATTGGGAAATGAAGAAGACATTTGCTTCAAGGATCAAGATTATCTCATGATCTGATTTTTATCTGAGCAAAATCTGTTAATATGATTGGTAGTTAATAAATTAAAAAGATAAAGTAGCTAAATCCTAATCATTCACTAACACTAAAATACAGGTGGCATAAGATCTATAAAAGATCAGGAGTGCTCAGATCAGAAGAGGATCCTGATCCTTGCTTTCAAACCTAAAACATGGGTATGCCATAACAAAGTTTTGCTTCAACCCTAGGCACATGACAAATGAGAGAGGAAAAAAATAATAATTATGGCAATAAAAAAAAAGAATATAGAATTAAGATACCTCTCCCTCCCGTATTAAAAAAAAAAAAAAAAAGATACCTCTCCCTTCCAAGGCTAAAACACCAGTTTTTTTATATCTCAATTCAATTGTTTAAACTTCATTGACCCAATTTGATCGTAATTGATTGAATTCAGCCAAAGTCATCAAGCATCGTAACCATCACAATGCAAAAGGTTATTCTGTAATTAAATTATGAATATTTAGGGCAATTTTTTTTGGGGGGCAAAAAAGTCAATCACTACTCTTCACTATTGTCTTCGTGACTGGGAGTGAGGACCCAATGAACCCAAAATCCTTAAACCCAAACGACAGAAATGGGCTCGGCCCAAAAACGTTTTCCAGGTAGGTGGGCATTAGATTATTATTTTTTACAAATATAATTAATTCTCTTTATTATAATTATTACAACAATAAAATTCTTGCTCACCTTTTTCTCAGCCTCTTTCTCCCTCTCTCTTTTATTCATCATTTCCATCCCAAACCTCTGCAACTCTTCAAATTTCTCACCGAAAATGGCTACTTTTTCGTTACTTTCTTTCTCGCACAGCCCATTTTCCTCTGCCTCTTTTTTATCGCGTTTCACTTCAGCACACAGGCAAAAGTTCTTTCTTTTACCACTCTCTTAAACCCTTCAACCCCATCACCAACAACTCTAGTTCTGTCGAAAGTCGAAAGTGCTTGTAAAGATTCATTTTTTTATATTAAAGGTTTTGTTTTTGGCCAAAAATAAGATGCCCATTTAATATTCTTCATGATTCTCTTAGTTAACTCAGTCAAAGCCTTAACCTGGTGCTTCTCAAGGCTTTCAAACTTGGACCTTAGTTTTCTTGACTTGGTTTCTGATCTGCTTTCAGATCTTCAAACCCTAGATTTTTCTGCTTTCTGGTCAGTTATTTCTACCTCACAGTTTCTCTTTGTTAGGCTTCTATAAGTTTGACTTCATAACTCATGGTGGTTTTAAGGTTTATCAATAACTAGGGTTAAAAATTTTCTTTCTTTGTCCTTCGATTAGATGGTGAGGTTTTTCTTCATTCGTGATAGAGAGTTGGCTTTGGAGCTAACTATTTTAGTTGTGTTTGATTTTCTAGAGCATATGCAGCTAATTGGAGGGCTTACATGGGATGTAGTTAGGGTTTCTAATTGTATTTTGGGTATTTTTAGTTTATGGCTTTTGTAGATTTTGGTCTTTGAATATCTGGAGCTTTGTAATTAAAATTAGATTAAAGGTACTGTGTGCGGCCCCTCTTGGTGTCAAAATGTCTGGAAGTGGTCATTGTTTTGTAGAGTGGAAAGAGGAATTTATTTCACAGGAGCGTGGCAATCGTGTAGTTCACTACTTTTTGAAGGATTCTGCTGGAGAATCCGTATTGGCTGTTGTGGGCACTGAGAGAAGCGTTAGGCACATGTTCTATGTTGTAGCTGAGGAGTTTGTGCGAGTTTATGGTGCTGAAAATTCCATGCATGCCGGCTATAAATGGAGGTCACGAAGAGAAGTTGTTGATTGGTTAACATCAATGCTATCTAAGCAGCATCATCAGGGAGACTGGTCCAGTATGTATCAGCCCTTTTATCAGATTTTTGAATTCCTCTGTATTTGTTCCATTGCACATTGTGTCTTTAAATACTGAACAATGCGAGGATTGTCTCTGAAGTATGAATAATATGTAAAGGCCAAAGATTATACCCTGTGTCTTTCTCATTTTCATGTTGATTGTTTGTTTTTTATGTCAAATATTTACTGATAAGAGCCACATTTTGAATTCGACAGCATCACCAGAGCTGGTGGATGCTCTAACTTGGCATCTTTGCTGGTCCTCCATGTCAGGAATAACTTATTAATCCTCATATAATATCAATGAATTTTTTTCATGGTGTTGTATATTCTTGCGACCATTGCTGCTATATTTATTTAGAATCTTATGCTTTGATACCTTTGCTATTCAGAATCTCCCAAACATGATTTAGCACAATCTTCAGGATCTCCGGAATGTCCAATGAATGGAGTTAGTGCTCGGAAGGTCCAAGTACCAGATGAGATGGTATATCTCTTTTGCTGGTCTTTGGTTGATTGATAATTAATACTTTGAAGTTTTAGCTGACACCTTCTTAGCAGGGTCATCTTTCCAGGAATATAAATGGACAGAGTTCGGACATTGTATGGTCAGGTGTTGCATGGACGTGTGGTAAACAGCTCAAACATTTCCCTGCATTCTGCAGGAATGGGACTATGATATCGGTAAGTATCTGCAAATGAATCAAAAGGGAAGGCAAAGTTATTTGAAACTTTATATTTACAAAGTTTGAGATGTGGTCTCCTCTCTTAAAATTCATCCCATGTTTATAGAAATTTAAAAAGTTTCAGTTTTTGGAATATTGACTTGGTATCCCTAGCAGTCTTGAGATGATTTCATAATTGTTGCATTTGTGAAATGAACCAATGTGGAGATTTTCCAATAATTATTTCCCATGGGAAATTGGCTTAGTTTTACGTTATGTTATAAATCTCACATGCTTTTTAACATAGAATGGGAACAAGTTTCTTGTCTGATGTTACATGTTGATTGTTTATCATTTATTCCCCTGACATTCTTTCTTCTTCTGATGTTCAGATTCAATCATTTGTTTTTGTCATGGCCAAGGGGGAGAATCACTATGTTGCCTATTTGGAAGATATGTATGAGGATAAGAGGGGACAGAAAAAGGTCAAAGTCAGGTGGTTCCACCACAACCAGGAAGTGAAGGGCATTGTCTCTCTACGTAATCCTCATCCAAAAGAAGTTTTCATCACACCTCATTCACAGGTTATTAGTGCAGAGTGTGTAGATGGTTCTGCCACAGTCTTAACCCGTGAACATTTTGAGAAATGTTTGGCCACATTTCCAAATGCTTTATTAGCCAGAGTACATTTGTGCACTAGGCAGTTTAGAAGCAACAGATTGAAGCCCTTTGATTTGAGTAAACTACATGGTTATCATGATCAGCCAATTCTCTCTCTCTTAAATTCCAATACCTTACCAGAGACCAATTCTTTGGGTCATGTTATAACTGGGGTTGGGGATGAAACAACAGCAGGTGAGAATTTAAAGCTGGGAATCAAGAGAACTAGACGTGCTAAAGGGAGTCAAAGGTTTCTGACAGATAAATCAACAATTGGAATTGGTAGAGGTTCACAGCTGATGACTTACAAACCTTCTTACAAGAAGTTGAAATATGGTTTGTCAGGCATGAGCTTGCTTTCCCTCAAGCACATTGAGTTCCTGCCTTGGTATAGTGCAATGTATAAGGTCAATGCAAAGATAGAGTTGCTCTGCCAAGATAGTGGAATCCGAGGCTGCTGGTTCAGGTGTATAGTCCTGCAGGTGTCTCGGAAGCAGATGAAAGTCCGTTATGATGATGTACAGGATGAAGATGGATATGGCAATCTTGAGGTATGCTTTGGCATTTCAGAACAGACTATAGGCTAAGTTGATCTTTTCATGGAAAAATAGGTACTGGCAGATGTATATTGGAAATGTAATGCAGACTGAATGATTTCAATCCATGGTTGGAAATGGCGTTCCACACTTTATAGAAATTAAGCCCATGGTCAAATTTTGCAAATGTTTGAGCTGCAAGACAGATTTACAAATATTGCGATCAATTTTGCTAAAATATTTGTTTTTTGTGTTAGTTTGAAATCTATTCCCACACTCTTCTTCCCTTTGGTGGTTTTACCTTTTCTATCTTTAGTGGAAGAGTTGTTGTGTTCAATGACTACAGATTGCAATGTGACAAATTTAGCTCTAACGTGAACATGTATATTCCTATTTGCCTTCGTATGTTTCATTGCTCCTTTTAATTCACAATCTTTTCTGAAAAGTAATTTATTTCTTCAATTTGTAGGAATGGATTCCAGTCTACAAAGTGGCTAAGCCTGATAAACTTGGCATGAGGTGCTCTGGCCGCCCAACAATACGACCAACCCCTCCTGACAGTCGAGAAGATCTGTCCCTTGGTATTGGGACAGCAGTTGATGCATGGTGGAGTGATGGCTGGTGGGAAGGAGTTGTAATTGGAGTTGACAGTTCTAGCACTGACAATCTGCAAGTTTATCTTCCTGGTATGCTTACACTACTTTTATGCTTATTTTAATAGTCTACCATGAAGTCTGTTGTCCCTTTCCTTTCAATTATTCCTTTTCATTTTGATGTTCCACCTTTCCCATTTTGCTAACATGATCATCTTGTTGGTGTTAGGGGAAAGCTTATTCTTGAATTTACACAAAAAGGATCTAAGAATTTCCAGAGATTGGGTTGGGGATCAATGGCTTGATATTGAGGACAAACCTGACATACTCTCAGTCATATCTGATACTATTAGTGCGGAAAATAAAATTTCATTGTCCTCAACTATTGCCAATGATGTCAAGTCTGATGGCTTAGATGTGTGTATTGAAGTTCCTATTACTACAAAGCTTGATACTCCTGAAGAGGGAAAACCAAACATAGCTTCTTTAGCCTGTTCTGATACACTTCCAGAAGACTTGAACTGTGTCAACGACGAGAAAGCTCCATCATTAGAACAAGGTAGTGGGCAAGGTGTTGATCATGTCACTGCCAGTGGTGATAAAGTACATGATGCCCGAGGTAATGATGAACATGAAGATGATGATGACAACGGTGGCAAAGTAGATGCAGAAGTTTTTGAAACTTCTGGGCATAATGACTCTGGAACTACAGAAGTTTGAAATGCCTTGGTTGATGATGATAGGTGGTAGTATTGTTTGTCTAATTTGGTGGGGGTTCTATCTTGGTGATCATGGTGTTTGTAAATAGTGGCTCTGGCAATATGGAAGTCATTATGTTTTTGTTTTGACTTGTTGGGATTGGTAGGTGTACAGTAATGAGGCTAGATATTTAGGATTTATATTTTAGCTGATTGTATTAGAATTGGGGGTGGCATTTATTTTTCTTTGTTAAGAAGCTCTGTTGGAGTAACAAATGCATCAGCGACTTCACAAATGCTTCTTGCTTGTACTTTGTAACATCAAGTTCGTATTCTTATAATGGAAGAATTCACATTGTCTCGTTTCTCTATCCTCCTTTGTTGTTAAGTATTGCTCTTTTTGAGCCTGGCTTTAGTGTTCATGAAATGAAGACCTCTCATCTCAGGCAGCAAGTGCGCATATGTAACAATCTACTCAAGGTCAAAACACTGTCAGTTAGCGCATATGTAACAATCTACTCAAGGTCAAAACACTATCAAAGTGACGATAACATGTAGTGTTGTATTTCATCTAACGCCCACCATGCAGATTGTTTACAAACAAGAAGAAAAAGAAATGAAAGATAAGGGCGGGAATAAATATACGAGTAGGGGAGCAGCTGAGAGAAAGAAACTGCACAGAGTTGCCTGTTTTGGCCCCATGATCTGATGTATGCCCAACAAGCTCCCTTGCATTAAGTAGGATATGTATGGTAAAGAATCAAGATGTAAAAAGAATTAACAAATTGAGGGGCTTCAGCCAGGAGGGTAATTATAGTCTAAGCCATTCCTTCCCATCAATAAATGTCACATTCAGAAATGGCTGTACTTCTCCATAGCTCAAACTCTTCAACCATGGTGGCCGACGGCTTCTATCAGCTCCTTTTCCACTGCACTGGTATTCACCAAACACCACAGTCCTGCAAACATAAGATTTAAATTGGAGTTTAGTATTCAACAAAAATGAGAAAAAAAAAAAGATGAAAATTTGTCAATCAGCTTTTGTAAAGCGAAATTTATACTTGTCTCTGTAAGGCACGTTCCAGTCGCTCCATCCTGTGGGATATATGATATCCTCAAGATAAGAATATGAGTATATTATTCTTGAATAATTTCCCCAGGCTCTTCCCAAATAAATTTTCCCAGTTCCATTGATGACACAATTTACAAATGAAAACCCTGAACTGTCATCTGGAATGTCTCTGTGGTGAGCCGCTATTGCTCCTGATTTTTCAGCAATTGACTGAAGCACGCAATCCTGTTTCGCACGCAAATTACTTCCAAGTACTAGCAATCATAAACAAAGCTTCCAATTTTTGGCATAAAAGGATGAAAAAAAAGAAAAGAAAAGAAAAAACCTGATAAAGTGATCTTGCTCTGCCAAATATGAAGTCTATACTTCCTTGAATGTGACATTGATAAAAGTAATGCGATCCGGTGTCATCCAGGAGTGTGTCCTGAGTTCCCAAAACTTTAACCTTATATAGCATAGCTTTGTCACCGGCAAGCCTTAATGCTACAGCTTGCATTCCAATTCCTCCAGGCACTGCAACTACTGTATTCTGTAACCGTTCCCCACATCAAATTATGTAATTAACAGCAGACTAAAAAAATACGTTTTGAATTATACACTTAATATAAACATTTTAAAGAAACTACCGCGAAAGTAATCCCAGTTGCACAGAAGAAATCAGCAAATACGCTAACAGATGCTGATTTATAAGTTCCAAGTTCTATCCCATCGCTGTCTTTATCAGATGCTTTATTATGCCAAGAGATTACAGTTTCGGAGGCTCGCTGCTCGTGTCCAATGAATGAGATATAAGGTTTGTTCTCTGGCACTGTCACTTTTTCCCTGCATAATTTCAAATAATAACATTATAACATAAGCTGATCAAATTTAGCCAGTTACAGTTCCCTGATGTAACCGCTCAAGTACCCATGTCATTGCTATTAATTTCCCACTAACCCAAAAAAAAGGCCAAATTTTCAGGTCACGTTAAAATTCAAAAGACACCTGTAGACTCCAGGGAGAATGTAGATTTTCACTCTTTCAGAATTATTTTCCGGAACCAAATCCACTGCTCCTTGAACTGTACTTGAATGGCCACCACCATTCTTGTCGACAATTATAAGCCTTGTCCTATTGACACTCTCTCTTGTATCAAGCCAGGCCTTTTGCCAATCCACTTTCAAATCATCCCAAGTTATAAAGTTTCTTCTGTAACTGTAAGCTGCTTCATGCTGTGATAAACTCACCTGAACAATGAAGAGGAACCCCGCAAAAGCTACAAGAAAAGCACTTCTGCCCATAATGTAACCTTAACTTGTGAGTGCCAAAAGTGCTTATGCCGGCCTAAAAAGCCAAGCAAACTGCTAGAATTTTCATGTTTTGTACGTGGGATTTTTTGGTTTTGAGAGATTGAAGTTCTGATGGAAGATGAAAGAGTGTGAAAGTGAGGTGAGTGTAATAAATTGAGGAGCGCATGCAATGTAATATAAGAAGAAGAGACCTGATTCAATTTATTAAAACGTTTGCTTGAGCGAAAAAGAAAGCATATATAGATATTGTGTCAAATTAGTAACACTAGTTGAAGAAGAAGTGGTTTGTACAAAGATTGAGGAAATTAAGATAATGTAGAGTTTAAGGTTCGAAAGAGTTTAATTAGTCATGAAACTTCTGTGCTTAAATGAGAATAATAAATGAAGCTTAAAAGAAAAAGAAGGTCACACAATTATGGGGAGTTTTTGATCACGGAGGAGATGAAGGTGGTTTGTTCGTAAGTAGTTGTTAATTAAAGAAACACTTTTAAAGCAAAATGGCGGTTATGCTTCCTTGTTATTTTAGCTGAGGAAACTGAAAAAATATCAAAAGGCCTTCGAGTTTTGAATTTGGTGTAATACATAAATTGAACACTCTTTCTATGAATGTTTAGTTAATCAAACAGAGAATTAATCAAGTAATTAGAATAACAAAGTTAGGCCCTTTTTTCCCCCCTTATTTTTCTAATCCTTAGATAAGGTTCATTATTGGTAATGAATTAGATTTATTTGTTTAAAATAAGTATCTCAACTAAGTTAGTATTCTTTTTTTTTTTTTTTTTTGAATGAAGTAAACATATTATTACTCTAAATAAAATATGAAAATTTGTTTGATTTCAATTTTTCAACAAACTCATTATATTAGAACCTTTAAATTTAAATTATGTCTACTTGGGATGCATGCGCGTGTAATATGTTAACTTAGGTAAGCAAAAAATAATACAAAACTTTGAAGATGAAGGAACGAGTAAATCTTTTAGTAAAAACTTCTAGAAATTAATCATGTAAGGAGCATATAAATTTTATTAATTTTAAAAAATTATTAATTGATCGATAAATTAATATTTATAAATTTATAGAGTGTATATAAAATTTAATGAATTTGAAGTTACTCAACTAAAAAAATCATTGTATTTTACTAATCTAATAAATTAAAAATGAATTAATCCCGTAGGTATATAGTAAATTAACCACAAAAATACAAAATTCTTGCAATTCGAGAATTGAACTCTAGAAACTTGTAGAAGCAATGAAAAAAATTGAATTAGGGATGTCAAATAAGATCCAACTATTTTTAGATTTCAAGAAAGATAAGTAACAATCGAGTCATTATTTATTTAATAAAATATCATAATAATTATATCTATAATTTTCAATTAATTATTAATTTGTAATAAGAGTGAGACCATAAAGTTATATACGTGTTTTTAGAAAAAGTATTATCTTATTAATTTAGGTATTGTTTATGATTGAAATTGAACAGTTGTAGCTTAAAAATTACAACATTAAAGTGTTTCATAAACATTAGCTACTGGAGCTTATAAGCTAAGTTGATTTGATTTTATACTTGTATAATGAAAAATCTATTATATCTTTTCTGTTTTTATTAAAATTATTATTTAAAAATTATATTTACAATATACTATTAACTTTTTTTTTGTTATTATAAATTTTTTTTTCCATAACAGCTATAATTTAAAAATTACAACACTTTAAGATTAAACAGGGCCTTAACCTATTAGCCCAAGTTGCGACAATAAAAAGGAATTGTTGCATAATAGAAGTTACTAATTTCTAGAGGTTATAACGTACTTTGAAGATTAGATCAATTAGTCTTTACAATTGTCTAAAATTGAGATGAGAAATTTTATAATGAAAAGAATTTGATGTATATTTGAATTTGAGTGCAACTTATTTTAGGGTCAGTTCTATTGCGTCAGGGGTTTGGTACCCTAATCGATTGTCCTTGTGCGGATGACCCTTTAGATTGGAAACAATGGTAATCAACAGCTGAGATATAGTATCAACACTTGCAAAATGGGTAACCGGCGAAAGCTATAGTATCAGACTATCAGTGAACGGAAAACAAAAAGGATGTCATCTTTCCCCTAACGGCTGAAGTTTACAGGCTACTGTTCTGGACATTGTTGTGTTTATAGTGGTTTCAAAAAATTTTATTAAAATATTGAATCTTATTAAGTTGGGTGTTGAAAAAAAAAAGGATTCGCTTATTGGGTCGTAGGTAAGAAGATGATTAGGGTTATTATTGAGAGATTGGGGATTTTCTATCCAATTAAGTAACACCGTTATATTTAGCCGTCGTGAGTTGCAGTCATCTGGGTTGGAATACAACTATTTGAGTCGTGCACAGAACCCAAATTCAAATCATCCAAATTACTGCTGCCCACAAGTTGTAATGGCTCACACGAACAGAATCCTCTAACCTCTCTCCACGAGCCGCAACACAAGGAAGAGACAAGGCAACCTCATCGTGTAAGAGTAAGACCGATTTCTGTCACTCCAAATACTCCACGTAACTAAGATCAATAACTGTCACTCTTTGATGGAAGGTAAATTGAAAAAAATTCAAAAGCAGCCTAAAGACAGACCCAATGCACCGGAGATGCTACATTTACAAAGGGTGTCAATAGCCACACCTCATGAGCATGCTCAGAATAAAACAAAGCGTGTAAAGAAGTCTCATCTGGCTCATCTGAGTCATCTCATAGCTTACACATTGATTCTAAAACAATTTTCTTTACCATCAATTTCAGCATGGTGGGAAGCAAGTGAGAGTCACTCATCTACCCTTACATAACACTTACGGCACATTTGATTTTAGTTATATATCATGGAATTAGATAATTTTAGTATAATATAATCTTTGTATCATATTTGGTGTAAAAAAAGTTAAGTTGAAATAATAATAATAGGCCCACCACTTAATCCCCAACAGTGGTAAAATTCCATCCTAAGGGGATCTCTGGGATTATATTTTCTAAACTAAAGATTTGTCATCAAATATTCATGGGATTAAAAGGTATAATATGTTAAATAAAAAAAAAAACTACGGGAACATTTTACATTTTTTAATAAATTTACCAATAATTATTGATTTAAATTAGATTATATTACATGTCATTTTTAAAAAATCTAAGATGATTTTGATAAATTAATATTTAAGATATATTATTAGTTACTAGCTAATCTCATGGCATGCTAAAAAAAAGATATGATTATTTACACTCCAATATAATATCACATCAAACACAATATAATATTATATATAATTTAGTATTATTCAATCAAATCCAATCTGACATACCAAACCAGCCCTTATATCACATATACTAAAATACTTTTAACATATATGCCTTGTATATCCTAAGTTTGATAACATGTGTGTGCTATCCACTAATCGGTTACTTGTCATTTCTAAGTATTGATATCATAAGGGTATTCTAGTCTTCTAAGATAGAAGAACTTTTGATTTAAAAAAAAAAATGTCATCCCATTTACCTAGTAAAAAATGCCATATCGTCCGATATATTTAATAAAAAATCACATGTCGTCCCATCTATCAAACTATGACATCATCTATGTGAAACAATATTATTTCACCAAGACTAAAAAATAAAAATAAAAAATGCTGGTCCACAACCAAATCTGCTCCTCCAAAATTCAGCCTCAATTTTTTAAGATCTACTCGTCCAAGCTCCAACTCGAATTTTTTTATCGTATAATATGTGTACTCTTTTAAAAATATGTATTGTTAACATTTTTTTCAAATATATAGATAATTTTTTTTGGTTTAATTGTTACTAATTTGTACCATTAATAATTTATCTTTTTTGTTAAATAAATGTATTCTTAATAATAAAATTTAAAAAAAAAATTTCTAGCATTTATTTACGCTTTGAATTAACTATTTGCAAATGTATCGGACACTATTTGGGAAATTTCATGTCAATCTTAGCCCAACCAATACTTTATGTTTGTGTCTCTTCTGTAGTCGTCAGATCAAATTCAACGCTGACCTTGCTAATAGACAAACGAGTGGGGCACCAAACCCCTAACGCAATGCAGTTTTGGCCCTTTATTTTAAAAATGTATAAATAAATGTGCCATGATTGTTTGTTCAATATGTAGAATGTTATGACTCGGCCTCCTTGGCCGAGTGGTTGGGCCTTTGCCCTCACAAATGTGAGGGCAAGGTTCCACAAAAGCGTTGTGAGGCAAATATTTATTTCTTCTCACGAAATGCGAGTGGAGTAGATATATCCCTCTCTTATGGAGGGGTCATTCGTCTGGGCATGTACTTCAATAGCATGAAAATGTAATAATATAAGTCCCAAGTATATATATCTGATTGTAAATATCAGTGTATAGATAGATCTTGTAATAGCATGATTATAAACATCTCATGTAATGCACGATGTCACGGTGTATATGGGTCAAAAAAAAAAAATATGTAGAATGTTATGGAAATCACGGTTAAACAGTGGACCTCTCTTAATATCTTTGTTAAGGAGTTAGGATTGAGATTTGAGTTTCCTATGTGTGTTTGAGAGAATTTTTTTTTAGGGAGACTGTCAATTTTACCCCTATTGAAATCAATATATATCATTTATTCCATATAGTTTAATATAAAAAAATCTCCTTAGCATACAAATTTTTAAGGAAAAGAGGATAAATAAGTCATTTGTTTGATAATTTATCTTAGAAATATAAAACATATATTTATTATAAGAAAAATATTTAAAATAAGAAAACATATAAGAAAAATATCATATTATTAATTTCTCATTCAAACATAAAAAAATATATTTTTTTTGTTTTTAGTACTTAAAAATTTTTATTTGAATTTTCATTGATATAATTTATGATAAATATGAATAAAAACTTATTTGAAAACAAGGGGAACACTATATAATTATGTTGTTAGATAGATTATTGGTTATTATGAAAATTATAGGGCTCATGATATATATTAATTTTAGTAGGAGAAAATTGACGATCCCCTTTTTCTTTATTAGATCAAAAATTTTAGACTGCACTTTCACTTTAATAGATACTTTAACTTTAATAGATAGAGGCTGGTCTCCACAAAGTAAGGCCAAATTGCGGGCCCTAAAGGGCTTCTTCTGATTTACTTATTAATCAATACTAATAATTTTTTTTCTAAAAAGGAAAGAATTGAATTATTATTTAACAGAATCACATATATACAAATAGAAGGAAGTAGCAAAGACAGAAAGGAGTTTGGAAGGAGAAGCCCAACCCAAACAAATCTTTGAAGGCCGAAACGAAGATACTCATAACGGGTTTTCACGTAGGCCTAAAACAGTTGGTGATTTATCACCGATGACCAAAGAGAAAATTAAAAAAAAAAAACAAATTCTTGGATAATTCTGCAAATCTGTACAGAGAGCAAAGCAAGCAGAGTGTACAGTGTACAAGTTTCTTCCTCTTCTTCAGTCTTCACAACGAAAGGAAGGAAAAAAATCCAATTAAAAAAATGGCAACTTTTTCATTATCTGCAGGAATTTCCCCTTCCTTAACCGTACCCATCTCTTCAAATTCAAAATGCCCTGTTTTTTCCGTATCTTTTCCCTCGAAGAATTATGCCGGTAATACGCTAAAACTCGAACCTCTTTCAACGACAAATACTAGGGTTTTTTCCGCTCCTGAAACCCTAGCTGGGTCAGAAAGTTCTGCTGTTGAGGTTTGTCCTTACTGGCTACTTATTTTTTATTTATCTTTTTAGGGAGGGTTAGTGGTGTAATGTTAGTTATTGGTCTGTTTGGTTGATGAGAAAATGTGGGAAAGTGAGAAAGTTTTAATTTCTTGTTCTGAGGATAATTTAATCATTTGGTTTAGTGGTTAAGTTTCCTCTTGTGTATTTTAGTCATATTTAGTTTGGTTGCCGGGAAATGTAAGAAATGAAAGATATTTGACTTTTTTTAATCCGTCCTTTGGGCTTAATGTAATTGTTTGTCTCACTGAGTTTTGAGTTTTTGTGGTCTGGTTTGTTAGTACGATTTTTAGTTACAGAGAAAATGCGGGAAGTGTTTTTAATTTGGTTACTTACGTTATGCTCACTGTTTGAAAGAGATTAGTTATATGGTTGCAGTAATGCTTTTGCTCTATAGCTAACCTAATGCGGCAAAAGATCATGGATAGATTGTCTCCTCATCAGTTGAGTCCAATATGTCTGTTATACTTACTGGGTTGATCGTTTCTCTGGTTTGAAATTGAATATTTCATTTACACTATATTGATAATCATATGGAGAGATAACTAAAACATTGATTTTTTGTGCTACAGGCTGAAGTTCCCGAGACTCTCAGTGTCAGCTCAGGTGCAGACCAGGTATATTTCTAAATTTTCTAAATGGGTAAAAGTTTGATACTCATGTTATTATAAACCAGAGAGATGAATTGGTGAAGCTCAATGTATTTGTTCTGATGAACCCCATACATGTGCTAGGTTTTCCCCTCCACTGTGATTGTTTAACTTAATTGAATTTTCATAATAGTGGAATGCATTGTTTAATATCCATGTTTGAGGATTGAGTATGGTTAATCCTTTCATAACGACTTATTTTGATCTTGTTGTGATACAGTAGAAAATGTGCTTCTTGAAGTCTGTATTTGTCTGTTACTAGTCTATGATCATGGAATCGGCTTCTAATATATTTGTTGTTAGCTCAACTTCCTTACATTTTCTTTCAAAATCTAAAGATGCTCGCTTGACTGGATATGGTCCATGGGCATAAAATGAGAGACCATGAAGTCTGTAAATTACAACAATGATCCAAATGGGTATCCTCTTTCTCCTAATGTTGAATGCCACTAGTTTGTTTATGATTGAGCTCTGTTCTAACATGATTGCTGTCAACAAATATTCTTGATCACTAATTCTGAATGGAATCTTCTCAGTAATGAATGGATCTCAGAGTTTCATTAGGCCTAAATATTTTCAACTTTTAACAATTTAATGGAGGATGATCTGGTGAAGGTGTTAATAAATTCTCTCATCTGACACCTACTGTGCCAAAATTCGTAACTGGGTGTCAACCAAAGTTCTTAATTGCCTTTACTTGTGTATTTTCTTTTTGAGGATGTTGAAATTGATACAAATGCACAGCCTAGAGGCCGGATAATTCTATTCGAAGTTTTTAGTTTATCAAGTTATTATAGCGTTTCTTAATTCTTATCCAGAACCATGCTTATGCTTCGCTTTAAAATTGTTTTTGGAGATGTTTATACTTACTCAAAATATTTCTGTTCTCAGATGGCACCAAAGCAGAAAATCAGAATCAAGCTTAGGTCTTACTGGGTGCCCTTGATCGAGGACTCTTGCAAGCAGATAATGGATGCTGCAAGAACTACCAATGCAAAGACCATGGGCCCTGTACCATTACCGACCAAGAAGCGGGTCTACTGTGTTCTCAAATCCCCACATGTGCACAAGGATGCCAGGTTCCATTTTGAGATCCGAACTCACCAACGTCTGATTGACATTTTATACCCAACTGCCCAGACGATAGATTCCTTGATGCAACTGGACCTTCCTGCCGGCGTAGATGTAGAGGTCAAGCTTTGATGTAGAAGTACTGTACCATTATTGCAATTTTCTTCCCAGTTTCGATCAAATTTTGTTTTGGGTGTGTACCAAAATATAGGTTGAAAACCTGAAGTATCTTAAACTATTTTGAATCAATTGATAATGTCCATATATGCATGGCAGGGCTATGACCACCAGCCGAAATGGTTCAGAGGAGCTTTTTTTATTCATTGTTTTATGCCTACTTTTCCTTGTGGAATAAGCCATTTACCTTGTACTAAGCAAAATGTGACATAATTCGATTCCCCTTTCAGAACGGTATGCAGATTTCAGGATGAAGGAACTCTGTCATTGCTTGATGCTGCTGCATATAAAAGGACTGCCAGTCTTTTCCACTCACTTGGTGTAAATTCCGTCTATACCATATACAGAAAAATTCTGCATTCTTGCTTGCTAGTGAATCTGAAAAGGGTAAATTTTGATTATATTTTTCATGAATTGATTATCTTTAAATTACTCCAACATTTGTTAAAATCTCAAGTTATCCCTAAAAATAGTTATCAATCTGTTAGTTTAGAAAAAAAAATGGAGGATATATGTCTCTAATAATATATGTAACAAACTAAGTTAACTTATTCATTAGTAGGGGTATCATTGTATTTCAATTAGTCAGCCAACAATTAAATTTAATAGATTTGGGACTAATTTGAAGTTTTAAAAAATAAAGGAATAATTTAAAAATAGTGAATTCCTAAGAAGATATGCGAAATTTACCCAGCCCAAATGTTTAGCTTGTTCTTCTCCTGTGATACCACGGCACCAAAGGAAATGTCATGTAAAGCACAAATGAATTGAATTAGCACTTTTACTTTTCGGCCGATGCGCAACTGCACAAGCCTGCGGGTCACCACTGACAATAGTCCATATAGCTTGAGCTATCTCTGTTGGTATCCACTATCAAATATCAATGGTCATATTTTTCCAAATGAAAAAACAAAGCACAAGTGGCAGGTGAGAAGTGGAGGAAGAAGAGAGGTTGCTCCAATTAAAAAGTGGTGAAAAAGTGATAAATTTTGTGATCCAATGAAGTGACTCTACTGTTACTTATATATATAAATAGACACACACGCGCGCGCGCCCGCGCGCACACTCTTTGGAGTTGTGTAATTCTTTGAGCTAAATGAGTCTGCGCTTGAAATCAACAAAAAAGCATACACAAAATAAAATGCTTCGAATCATTAGATGGAAGGAGCATATTCTTGCCTCACATTGTAGTGGGTGTCTTCAAAATCTAATTTTCTTATTAGGCAACTTCGCTCCCTCTCCTTTCATATCATAAGGGCGGCTTCATGATTAGAAAGATCTTTGTTTAGCTTTTGACTAGCTAAAAGGTTCTGTCAAGAATCTGGTACACTATGCAACGCACCTTTTAGGCCCTTCCAATAATTTTCAATTATAGTGAACCCAGTGAAAAAATAACAGAGAACGTGCTGTAACTACTGAACCTAACCTTTTTCCGAGTTTATTTACTGATCAATTTTAAACGTTAAACGCTGAAGATTACAAATCTAACAGTTAAGGTTGCGGATTTTCCTATTGTCGTGATACTTCATCCATGCCATATTTTCCCCGGATATTCATACGCATAATAGCTTAATGCATTTTTTAACGAAAGCTAAAGCCTAAGTGGTCGGGTTGGTTGAAGTACAACTGCAACCTCTGTTAAAACTTAAGTTTGATTCTTGATAAAAAAGATGAAAAAATGTATTTGAGTTGCCCAACAAGGCAACAACGACCCCCAAAGAAGAAAAAAAGAAGGTGGCTTCTAATTGAAATTCAAATATCCCGATGCTATCGTGCAAGTGTCGTTCAGCTTGTTGAAGAGACACCCACTTGGTCGAAGCAAAACCCCTTTCAAGTGACAATGACTGGAGGGTCGTCACATTAATGATTAAATTGGTCTAGATAGCTTGGCGTGAATTCGAACAATACCAGCCGATCAATTTTCTATTTTTTCTTTAAAAAAAAAACCCTTAGTGTCCTTAAAAAGTAAAAATAGATGATGTTGTTGGAACTAATGAAACATTTGCACATTAACGAGTTTATCCTTAACTACTATGAATTATTATTATTATTATTGTTGTTGTTGTTATGGTTCGTCTATATTAGAGTTTACTTATGGTAGAGTATGAATTTCATCATACACATAAAGTGATAAATAATAAATAATAAATTATAATAATTTTTTTACTATTTATCACTTTATATGTGTGACTGAGATTAGTAATAGCCTTATTATTATATCCTTTATTATCTATTTTAGATTAAATAATATAAAATTCTTAGACTTTTTTCTGCATTGGTTTATGAGTCAATATTCATCTAACTTAAGAAAGAAAAGAAAGAAAAACACTTTTTCTTTTATCCTTAAGGTTCAATTGAACTAACCATACGTTAATCACATATTCACATTACTTTTAAAATTCAAAATCATTGTAAACTCTGCATCATATCGTAACAGAAAAATTTAATAATTTCCTCCATAAATAAACGGCCAAAAATTTGACCGAAACTATTGGAAGATGTAATCACTTACATCAGACGGTCTAAAAGGAATCATGAACCCTGAAGTGACGGTTACTACTTACTACAAGCCGCCGTCAATTTTTTAACCTTGTGATTGTTAAGTTGAATGGAGCGGCTCTGTAGCGACGCGTCATGGCTGACGTCAAGGCGCTGTCAGTGTTAATGTTACTTGTAGCTCGCACCTAGTAACTTTGTACCCCGCCGCACATGATAAAAAGTCACATGATTTATTTATAATATCGATCACATGATTGGTTTATAAAATAAATTAATTGAACATAACAAGTTAAATTCAAACTCTTCCTCAATTTCAGCAGGATTTAATGATAATTTAACAGCAATGATATTATAGTCAGCCTACTTCAACCGCACATGAGAGTGCATAAATTTTGCGTTTTATTCTGTAAGTCAAATAAAAAACGGCATCAATTATGGATACTTAAAAAATTATAGTATTGCAACTTATAATAAATAATAACTTTTTAATACGTCACTGATATTAGTCTTTCACCCAAGTAAGTCTAATTACAGAATTTTGATGAGATTAATAATGATACAATTGCACTACTAAAAATAGATATCATATCGGGCCTACCTCATTCATTAAAATAATAAATTGAACAAATCGAAATAGCTTCAGATCGAATTATTACAATTATATGTGTTATGACATGGGATAAAGTTGTTTACTCTCTCCGCATTGAAATCAAGTCGCTACAAGTTTTTATCTTTCAACAAAATTAAAACCAATCAATAATGTGGTAAATTAAAAAAAGAAAAAGAAAAAGAAATCTATGAACGAATTTCACCTCCAAATTGGAAAATTGAGGACCCATGACGAGAAAATTTTTGGCTACATGAGAAAACCTTTGGGAACCACAAAAGTAATATATGCTATCTTGTCCATCCCTCTTGCTTTTAGTTTCCATCATATGTATATATATTTTTAAAGTCCTTTCAATTCTCATCTTAATAGAAAAAACATCGTTGAGAATGCCGACTAAGAGAAATTATTGATAAAAAAACACAATTGAGATTGTCATGCGATCACAATTCGGATGTACGCGTTATTATGTGCTTTTATTTTTTATTTTGATTCGGATCGGCGTGCAGTCTGCGTTAATGGGATTGGATCGGTGAATCTCTATATTTCAGGCGGGAAATATTTCGATCCTCCTCACGGCGTAGATCACACTCGAACCCGGGAGAACCCGCACTGAAATTCACTTAAGTGCCTCAATCACAGCTGAATCCCAGGCGTAGGTGTTAAGAAGATGTAGGCAAAGCTTTTAAATGGTTATGTAGGGACAGCGATCTTCCTAAATTACGGATTAATATATAATTACTTATCCAATAAAATCTGTAGTCCAACCATTTATTTGTTTATCCTTGATTTCTTTCGGTGCATGGTGTGATGTGCTGTGAGAAATCGCATCCTCAATATGTTGCTGTTTGATAGAGAATATATGACGCGTTTTATGAGACATGGCTCCAATTCAACTACGTCGGCTAAAATTCTACTTCACGAAGGACAGCTAACGTGAGGGTAAAACACTCCACCGTTTGTGCACTGTGGAACGATAATTTATTAATTTTTGCCTAAAGTTTTGTAATTGGACCCACTTCTACGATCGTTTTTGTCATTTACTTACCTGAAAAATCAGAAAAAAAGTAGTGATAATAATCAACTCGGAAATGGTACACAAAAAACTTGGAAAAGGTTGACTTGAACTCTTTAAATATTATGTGTTTGATTTATAAAACTTACTTGAGACTAACGCATCTCAAAGGAATATCGCACAATAGCTCCATTTTCTTATTATTTCTCTTTCCATTTGTAATAAAATAAACGCGCACTTGCCCAAGAAAGTCATAATTTGATCCATGAAAGTTCTGGTCGTTGCTCGGCCTCAGTTTCCTTCCCTATATATTAATAATGCTCCTTTTTTTTTCTGCCCACAAACGTCTCCTCTCCTCACAGGCTTCTTCACGAACATCACCAATTTTCTCTCTATCCAAACACCACCGCAAAAAAACTTCCATAGCCGTTATGGCTACTTGTATTGATACTTCTCAAATTTCCCAGGATCCAAACAGGTCTCAGAATGATGATCATGCGTACAGGTACGCAAAACACTGCCGACCCAGTTTTTCTGATCGTGTTTCTTGCGTGCCCTTTAATAGAAACCAGGAACAAGGCATACGCACGCGTTCAAATATTGATGATGACGATGGCGCTGGTGTTGATTTGTGGCTCAAAATGCAAGACGAAGCAAGATCGGACGTTGAGAAAGAACCTGTCTTGTCAAGCTACTATTTCGCTTCAATCTTGTCGCATAAATCCCTTGAAAGCGCTCTGGCAAATCATCTTTCAATTAAATTGAGCAGTTTGAGCCTTCAAAGCGGTACGTTGTTTGAACTTTTCATGGGGGTACTTGTAGAGGATCAAGAAATTATCAAAGCCGTGAAGGCTGATTTGATAGCCGTTAAAGAAAGAGACCCTGCGTGCATAAGTTATGTGCATTGTCTTTTAAATTTCAAAGGGTTTCTAGCTTGCCAGGCACATAGGATAGCACATCGGCTGTGGTTACAAGGGAGAAAAGTTTTGGCTCTGTTAATACAAAACAGGGTGTCCGAGGTTTTCTCTGTTGATATTCATCCTGGAGCCAAGATCGGGCGTGGGTTACTTTTTGATCACGCCACCGGCGTTGTCGTCGGAGAGACGGCGGTGATCGGAGATAATGTGTCAATTTTGCATAATGTTACATTAGGGGGCACAGGGAAAATGTCTGGTGACAGGCATCCGAAAATTGGGAACGGGGTGTTGGTTGGTGCAGGCACTTGCATTTTGGGGAACATTAAGATCGGTGATGGGGCTAAAATTGGTGCTGGTTCTGTAGTTTTAAAGGATGTTCCACCCAGAACAACTGCTGTTGGTAATCCGGCTAGGCTGATTGGGGGGAAGGAAAATCCATTCAGGCTTGATAAAATGCCTAGCTTCACAATGGACCATACTTCACATATACATGAATGGTCTGATTATGTTATCTAGAGGGCTAATTTGTTACCATCTTCGTTAGTATGGATTTTGCTTGAGTTGTGAGTGAGAACTGAAGTTCTCCCCATTAGCAAACAGTTCGTTTATTAAGATTATTGTATGTTGCTAGATTTGCAACATTGTTGATCTTATGTTGTAGTTTTTGATCTTCTTTTTCGGTGTGTGATCATAAGATGTTGCCAAGTCTATTACTTTTGGCGGTAAATATTATGTTATCAGCCACGGGTTAGTTTAATTTCCTCTGTTTCATATTTCCAGTATGTCATACTTGATTTGACGAGCAGAATAGAATGGTTTTCTCAATCTACTTCTTGGATTTTCACCGAAATTGGCATTGAAATCAATTTAAGACTCTGTTTTATGAGTATGGCAGTGGCACCAGGCAATCAGGCAACGGTCGTGGGAGGGGCATAAAAAATTGAAAACCTCATTATTTATTGGGCACCGAGCCAATGGCAAACGAACCAGTGGTTCTTGGCAGGGATATTTTAATTGGGATAAAATGGTCGAGTCCAATTACTTTATTACTTTATTTATTTTTTCATTTGTTAAATTTAATTAAAATTAGAAAAGAAAAAAGAAACGGGCCGCAAATTGGAAGTGTAAGAGTGAAATCGACGAATGAATCCAGTCCAGCAGCAGCCCATTTCAATTCGACCACTGTTCTCGTCGCTTCCCTCGTTATGCTTTGCAGAAAGAGTGATTCTATTGGCACGGGCGCCCGTTAGGGTTGGCAATGGGACGGGATGGAAGTGGAATGAAAAAATATTACACTCCAGTCTCTATATTTTTTTGGAATAAAAATGTGTCTCGATCCCGTCCTAAAAGAGATGGGATCCCGTGAGATTCCATTCTAATTGAAAAATTACCGTTTTAGTGGCCGATGAAATGGGATGGGGACGAATTTTGATTAAACAAATTCCAGTCCGTATATGTAAATGGGATGAGAAAATATCTTATTTCCGTCCTTAAATTTTTTTTTAGGACAACAATATGTTCCAATCCCGTTCCAAATGGGATGGGATCTTGCAGGATCCCATCCCATTGGGAAAAATTACCATCCCTAGCGCCCATGGATTGATAAATTGTGCATATAGAATCATTCAAGGAAGCTACAATGTCCAGGAGGGCGAATATGAGGAAGTGATTGAATTTCAAAGCAAAGTAACACTTGATGAGGTTATTCAAGATTTTTGTGACACGGATCAGGATCAGGATCAAGGCAGGATATTGAAGGAAAAGGTCTTGAATCTCAAGTTTGTGGCTATAATGATACTCTATTGACATGCTCAAAGCCAACCAACTCAAAGTCTGAAATTTGTAGTGACCTGGTTGGTTTATTTACATAAGAATGTGCTTGTGAATTATCTGGAAATTTGAATCAGTGGCAGAGGCAATACGGATAGTTCTTGACAGCAAGCACTTTGTGAAGAAACGGCCATTTAGTGAAATTGCCCTGTGTTCATCAAGTAGAGGCCAAGTCGACATCTGGGGAGCTGGGCATAGTTCCATTGAGTAGTTCTACTTCTTCACATTTGGCTGGATCTCAAGAAAGCCTTAGAGGCGGCATTGACGTCTACGAATAGCATGTATTTTGAAAAATTTCAAGGCAGCAATCATCTCCAAATCGCATACGAAAGTTTATGTTTACTGCATTTGGTTAAGCGGAAATGGGATTTGTAAGTTGAGCTATTAAGGCGGGATTGGGAATGATAATGAGCGATGGAATTATTGATTGTGATTGTGGAACTACGGATGATGGTGGTGTTTTCAGTTGTAACGTGTGGCAGCACTCAAACATGCAATACAATTCTAGTGCTTGCTGTCAAGAGAGGTAATCCATCACTCATTATCATCACAACATAAGGAACAACCTTTGACTTTGTGTTTGGATTTGGGTTTGGGTAAGTGAAGATCTGGGTATAGTTTATGCTATGGCTGATTCAGGTGTTCGATCTTTTGTTTTTATGTGAATGAAATCTCCAAATTCGGGCAATTCTAGTACCATGAGCATCTTTCGTTCGGAATTTCGGATAATCCTTTAAATTTTCATGCCATGAAGCATACCACTTTTTGCTTGTGCCAATTAATTGTTAGGACAAGTACTTTTCAAAAGAAAATGACAGTAAAAACTAGTGAGAAGACAGTTTACCTCACGGGCATCTAATTAGTAACTATTATACTCATTAGCCTGTTTAGAAAGTTATCATGCTTAGGCTTCAAACCAACAATGTCCCTAACCAAGCAATCGATCTCTTTGTACAATGATTCTTTGATACTCAGATATTAAAAAGGCAAAATAAAACAGCAGGACAACAAATACACCTACAAATCTCCCCAGTTTGATCTCTGATCTACAGTCTACTATCTAGCTCATCAAAAGAGTACTAAAGATGCTATCATGATAAAAGATTATGCAAGGAGAGCATCTTCAAGAATCACTACAACAAAAAGCTGTATTACCGACCAAATATTTCCGAGAGCATTGTTTACCCTCGGTAATAAACACTTTTTACAAGGGTATAGAGGAGTTGTCGGAAAATTATTAAAAAATGATAAAGTTTTTCAAGAGCAACTTGCCCTTGATAATAATGAATTTTTGGTTGGAAATATAATGCTAAATTAAAGTAAAATTTTTAAACACCTAAAATAAACATCTTTTAATTCTTAGTTATAGCCTTATTTGTTGTATTTACGAAGTCCTTTTATTTTAAAAATAAATCCTATAAATATAAAAAAATTATAAATAAAACAAAAATAAGATATTATTAGTTTATACAAAAGTAACAAAACCAATTAAAATAAAGCCCAACCTTTTCGTAGTAAATAAAGCCCATAAACAGAATATGACATTTTAATTTATACAAATTAATTAAAAAAAAAATTCAAACGAATAGATGTAGACGCTACTCTTCATCTCAGCATATGCCGCTCTCTCACTCTGTATATCTCGTTCGCATAGAAGCACCTCAAGGTAAATTTACTTTTCCAGAATTTTTAGCTTGTAAACTTTTAGTTCCTTTAGCTTTTCCTACAATTTCTCTAATCCATCTCCTTCTTCATGATTTTGCTTTAGTTTCATAAATTTTCTAGGGTTTTAGAGTTATAGATTCACATTCACAATTTTGTGCGTCTTCCGTGCCTTTCCGAGTCAACTCATCAATGCTTTGTATCTAGATTCGATGCCTATAATTTTCTTTCTTCTTTTGGTTGTTTTGCTTTCGTTTCAGGCATTTCAATTTTATTTAAGTCTTACTTTCTAGGCTTTAATGACTTGAATTTTACCAAGTTCCTTAAAATTTTGTTGGTAATTATTTGATTCGTTAACATGAATATGTAATTAAATGGTTTTTGTACTGATAATTCTGGTGCAGTTTATGTGTAATTAATTTAGTATTAATGTGTATACTAAGCAAGGGTTTAGAATTCAGATTAAGTCTTTAAATTTTACAAGGAGCGTTTTCTCAACTAGCCTAATATAATAGCATTAGCATTTTTTTTTATTTAGGAGCATAGAGTGTACACAACCATTGCTTGTGTATTTGATTAAAACATCTTAGTAAGGTTGAAAAACATTAGTTTAGAAAGTCAAGTTTCATTAGCTATTGAAGATAATATTTAGGAACATTCAAAGGAAATCTACGAGTTTTATATCGTGGCTTGATTAGATCTTTCAAAAGTGGGGAAAAGAGTGAAGGAAGATGTAATTGAACTACTGTACTTGCATCGTGCAATTCGATATTTTTATCTATCTTAGTTTGTTTTACTGTATCTTATCTTCAGTTATTCTCATTTCGTCATCTGTGTTTCCTGGTTGTGTTTAGGATGCCAAAGTTTTGAAAAATCGGAATATTGTGAGAGCACGTCCAAATAGAGTTGCAGGTATTTGAATAGTGTATTTGAATAAGGTTGTAGAATCTCTGGAACTGGGGGCTGATGCCTTCTAAACGTTCTCAATACAAGCTTTGCAGGTGCTACCTTCTAATAAAGTTGTAGTCATATATGTAAGTACGGTGTCAACTTAGTTTGCAAAGTTCTAATATATATATGTTGCTCCACTTTTGAATATCAAGTGGCATTATTTGATTGAGTCTAGGGGGTTTCTTATGCTTACTACTCTTGAATATCAAGTGGTATTAGTTAAAACAAATTTTATTAGTTATGATAATTGACGCTGTTGATATTTAATGGATAATTTTTTGCCTACTGTGATTATTTGCTTATATTCTTGAATTATTATATCATTTGCGCATATGATATAATCTTGAATTATTATATCATTTGCGCATATAATCTTGAATTATTATATCATTTGTGCATATAATCTTGAATTATTATATCATTTGCGTATATAATCTTGAATTATTATTGCTCTTCAGCTGGCCGCGAGTTTGCATAAGAAAAATTATATTTAAAGTTTCAAAGATTCAAAACAATTATACCTTCAAACAAAACAAAACTTTGTTCATAGAAGGAGAAATGAAAAATTAGTATTTTTTTCATTCACTCCTTCATCATCTCTCTCTCTCTTTCTCTCTCATTTTTGCGCGGCTTGGTTTGTTTTTTGTGTTGAGAACAATAACATTGAGATTCCTAATTCTTTACATATATTCTTGCATTATTATATCATCTTGGAGATCTTATATCTGCATTATTTTACATCTTGAATTTCTCCTGACTTATTTTCTATTGATAGGATTCATTTTCTCATTTATTCATTGATCATATTTTAATTCAAAGCCTATGCCTTGTAGATTCAATGAAACCCATTTAAGCAGCTGATGGTGGCGGAAGACAGTGCTTTATTTCTTACTTGCTATTCAAATTGCTTCCTATTTGGGATGTGAAGTGGCTTGCATAGCAATATGCATCTGCTTGAAAATTGTTTGCTGCCTTCTCTAAGTGTACATGTCTAATACCTTGAATCTAAAGAGTATGCGACTCAGGTAATAACTTTGAGAAAGAAGGTGGGTTGTGTAGATGCAATTGTTGCATATTGATTGTTTATATTCACCACTGTGTTATAGTTTCTGAAGAAGAAAGTGAAGAAGTTAAAAAGAATAATGAAACTTGTGCTCAGAAAGTCAAGTGCACAAGAATCATCTCTGGAGGTAGAAATTAATAATTTGCATTCTACTTTCAAGCTTTTCTTTTTTTAATTTTTTTTTCACTTTTTTTGATAATTTTTTTTTCACTTTCAAATCTATAGAAACTGGCCATTATTGGGTTTTCTAACTGATAGACCAGATTTATTGTAAGAGCGTAAATCTTCTGATGGTACTGTTGCATTTTTTGACAACTTGTATGGGGACTTATGCCCAAAATTATAGGTTAGTAAATATTTGCTAACTCAGAATTCAAGTCTTGCTAGTGACTCCAAATGTAGCATATTTGCTTATGTATATAGAATATTGCACTTATGATTATTGGCCATTACTAAAGTCTCATATTTTGTTAGGCTTCTTAAGCAGATATTGGTTATAGTGCTTATGCTTAGTTTTATACAAAGTGATTGTTCAAATATAGCATATTGTTATACATGTTACCCATTTGATAATTTAATGGTTAAAAATTTCATCCTTCATCTAGGATACTACTTTATGGGATGAAGATGATGATGGGGATGGAGAAGATGAAGTTGAGGCAAAAATTTCAAAGAATAAGAAAAAGTTTAAGTGGAAGATGCTCGTGAAATTCAAGATAGGAGATCATTTTGTGCCTGCATTTGGGATATTTTTTTTTCCCCAAAATTGATGTGTTCTACTTTTTATTTGGTGGATATGATTTCTATCAAATTTTGAAATTAATGAAGCTACATTCAATGCATTTTGTGTATCACTATCACTCTTTTTTGATTATGCATTGGTAATACAAATATTTCAAAAAAAAAAAAGGCTAATGAAATAATAATATTAAATAAATTAAATGGGTCGTTGAATATAAAAAAGAAGCATATCGTATCTTGTATTTTTTTAGGGTAAATTATGGTTGGAATGGTACTATTTCCGAGGGCAGTTGAAGTTATTTCTGACGAAATTTCTATTGAAAATAATTTTTTTCTCCGATGACTCATCGGAAATTATGTTTTTTTGATGCGACTTAATACGACGACGGTCGACGACATGACTTTCTCGGAAATGATTTTTCCGAGGGCATTTGTGTATTTCCGAGAGTTTTTGCCCTCGGAAATAACTATTTTTCTTGTAGTGAAAGATAAAGGCATAACTTACTGCAAAGCCAATTCTTAATTTCAATAGTAATTTGTTGTGGGAAAAAGGGCAAAAAAAGGACTCTTTAATGAGCATACTGTGCAATCAGAACTTTTCTTTTTGTTTATTATTTATATTTTTTTCCGCATGTCCAGTATAAACACTGCAATTTTTAATTTTTAATTTTTTCTACGCTGACAAGCTATTACAAATACTGAGGAACTGTGAAAATTGCAAACTGAGGAACTGCAAAAATTTTCGGAGATGACTAGATAAATATCTGGAGGTTCGGTTTTTTGAATTTTTGGAATTATTATTATTTATATTTCACAAACTCTTTCATGATTTTTTTAATATCTTTTGATAATGAAAAATTGTCAGCATCCAGCAATTGGATTTTACAAATGTTGTTCTGTAAATTCCAAAACATTGAGACAACCCAATTATGAAAATATAAAAATTTCAACGACATAATCTTCAGTTTTGGTTATTGATATTTTATTTGTTTAGTTAAATTGTTTTATACACATTCTTGACATTACAAGATTGAGTAATTATTAGCATAAAAATTGCTGATGGAAAGAAAAGATGCAGAACTCAAATAAAGCATTAAAAACAAATGGAAAGGATGAAGCACACTTTTATAATTGCAAGTAAGAGGAGCAATGAAAAAGCTTAATGAAAAGATTGATCGAATAACATTGAATCTTGCTACTCTCAGGTATGAACTCGGAGATTTGAAGAGGAACAATTTAGATACTTATGTATTAGTACAAAAAATATGTGCTGTAGTTAGAAACAATTGAACATAACATAACATATATACCATCACACCCATGGAAGGATAAGATGACCTCTTATGTTAAAGATGTTCCAATTACTTCTATTGCTGAAAAGCATAGACAATTTGGCAAGAATGAATTAAGTGGTCAAAATTTCATGAGAAAGGGAGATGAGGTTGAAGTGAAGATAGTGAAGGTTAAGGAGAAGACTGAAAATGCGTGTGATGAGAATTTATCATTAAAAAACTTATTCATGTGTGGGAAACTGAAACAGACCCAAATCTTCCAAAATGTTGTTAAAAAGCTATTATTCTACTATTCTTTTTCTAAGATTATTCATATTGGCACATTCATGGAATGAAAAATTATTAAAATTCATGTTCTTATGCATGTAGGAAAAAGCCACTGATGGGGTTGAATTCATGGATTTGGGATTATAGTTGAGATAAATAAAATTAAGAGTAAAAGGTGCATCATTGGAAACCTAGTCATTACCAAAAAATCTTATGAAAATTTCATTTAAAAAAAAAGAAGAGGCTGCCGCATCAAGGAGCTTGGTTCATCTAAACATGAAGCTCCTTTTTTGGAGGAAAAATGACATATTTTACAATATATATTTTGTGAACGGTTAGACAAAAGGTATGGAGATATTTATTTGGATATGGTCATATTTGATATGCTTAAATTTTGACTTTTCTAGTGTTTTAATTTATTGCTAATGTAAGTGTATAATTGATTCAGAGAGAACATAATAATGAGAAAGCGACACACTATTAGTCGCTTGTTAATGTCTTCATTAACTCCTAATAGTTGGGTATTTGATGAAGTATACCGTATATTAGACTTGAGCATGACTTTATATATAACAGTTTATAATTTAGAATTTGGTTTTCAATTTGAAGTGCATGTTTTAATAAGCTGCTATGAAATTTATTCTTCCAACGTTTATATCGGCTAAAATGCTCAAAATTTTTATAATTACTGTATTGGACCATAGAGGTGGCTTCAGTTTGGGCAATTTTAGTGGCCACCCTTATACCTTGAAACATTCTCACATTTTAACTTGTGTAGCATATTCTATTTAATAACACGAAATTCAATAAAACAAATGAACTCATATATACAAAACCGACTTTCATAAGAATGTTTAATCATACTTTATAATTTATTTTGCCTACGTGTCTTATACTATTTATTATTGGTGTTTTGTAACTTTAATAAGTGGTAATTTTCATCCAAGCACGAAAAAATGACAACATATCATTAATTTGAAACTCAATACTAAGCTCAAAATTACTAAAAAAGTACTTAGATAAGATCCTTAATGCTATAAGATAATTTGGTTATCATACAATCAAACTAATTTTATAATCTATTTTGAAAGAATGCGAACAAATATAGTCTCTACTATGAGATTTTTTGTTCTAAACATATGGCCATGGAAGACTAGAAGACATATATTTGTCTTATTGTGAAGTATAAATAATAAATCTTCAATTTTAGCATGTCGTATATTTCATTAGCTTATAAAAATTATATGCAATTGTTGAGAAATGGACTACTGTATAAAAAATTTCATGCAGTATATTTCATCTAACCTTAGAGTAGGGTATTATATATCCGTACAATATGGTTTACTTCATTAGTCTATAAAATTGATTTTTATCAATATCTTTAGTTCATATATCAATTCATAATTGAATTATTGTATTAATTTTCCTCTTTTATATATATATAGTTACAAGAAAAATCACTTAGCATTTTTTTTATAAATGTTGCCGATTGTCGTTCTACGATAGCATTTTATAAAAGAAAACTACGATTAATTACTATAAAATGTCGTTATACTTTTTGTTATAATTTACATTAAAGTTGTAGCACATTACAAATGTAACTTTAAAGTTTTAATAACATAACTTCAGAAATGCTACAAAATAGTATTACATTTAATTACTTTTGTACAGTATCATTTGTTTGAGTGCAAAGCATGATATAGAATAATATAGTACTTCATTTTTTTTAAAAGACAAAATTAATTAAAATTATTTCTTAATTGCTAAGGAAAAGGCAAAAATGGTAATCATACGAATAATAACAGTGAGCCATACCATGATATTTTCAGGCAGAACGATTCCCATCGTTGATATAAATCTACTGGCAGTGGCAACACCTCCCACTCCTGTCATAATCTGAGCAAAGCCATTTTAGCTTTGCCTCTACGTTCGAAGATATGACCACCACAGCAGGCAATGAATCCAGCTGCACTGCAGAGTTCCGTGGAGCACAAGAGAATTTTCCCTATCTCCAGCAGAGAATTGCCACCGCCAAATTCGACTGCCAACGCGGCCAGACCCTGGTGGGCGGCGACCTGGAGAAATGTACCCGCCGGGCCAGAGAGATTGGACTCTGTTTCTTCCGGTACAACTTCAGCAGCTCCTCTAGAAAATGAATTGTCATGTGGTACTGTCGGAAAGATCTCAATTGACCAAGCAGCAGGGTCATGATCATGAACTCGATGGTCAAATTGGATTACATGCATCTCGTTCTGATAACTTTTATTAAATGCTATAAAGTTAATATTAATTTAAAATTAAAAAACTAATATTTACCTGCAACTTACAAGTTACTTGCTAGCTTTTAATTAATTACTTATTTATCTATTATATTAAATGAATGGCTCGGATTAAATGACTCAAATCTAAGGGTCCATAATAACTGCACCATTAATGCTGTAAAAGCACATACAGCAGATACCTTATTCGATTATACCACTTAAAACCAAATATGTATATGTATGTGTGCGCGTCTATATATATATATAGATGCGCACACATATTAGTTTATATTTATAAAAACAAATAGACTCTTCATTTGTAGATCTTTTAATTTTTCAAGTTTTTTAAGGGTTCGTTTGGTACAGTTTCTTAAGTATAGTTTTTCAAAGTTGAATTTTTATAAGTGGAGCTTTTGATAAAAATTATTGGGTGTTTGATTGTCAATTTAAAAAAAAATTCTTTTGAACCACTAAATTATTTTATTTCATAATATTAAAAGTATTTTGGTGGAGTCAAATTACTAAAAAAGATAACTTAGAGAATTTACTTTTAAATCATAAATTTAGACAATCCACGATATTATTATAACAAAAATATTATTTTAATAAAAAATACAAATAAAAAATAATTAAGATAAACATCAAACATATTAAACAAGTACAAATATAATTGAAGAATATCTAGCAAACAAATAAAATGAATAATTCACATAATGCATATATTGATTTATGTGGACCACATGATCATGTAGATACATTAAATAATAGTAAAATAAATTAATAAAGTGAAAAAGTGGCTATAGAAGGAAGAGAATAAACAATTCATTTAATGAAAGAAAGCATGAGAGACAAAAATGACTATAAAGAAAGCATTAAAAATTAGAAAAATTTAACAGATTATCCTATTACCTAACACGATATAAATAAATGGGTATTTCAATTTAACACGATTATTAAATTGATGATTTAGTTTATTACGATTTTTTTCCGTGTCGGGTTAGGGTCAAAGTTCTTGACCCATTTACCCGATCAATGACCCAATTATATTTTCTATTTTAAAATAATTTGTCGGTTCTTGTTATCAAAACTCAAATATTAGAGATGATTCTCTCTTTTATTTTTATTTTTTGAAAAGATGAATATAAACACAATATTTTATTTATAAAATTTTATATACATTTAGAGCTTCAATAATGTAAATGTGTAAAATATTGTTAGACATGTATATTTTATAATATCGATATATAATATTATTTGTATATATATAATTAAAACTTCAATAGTGTAAATGTGTAATATTTTTGTAGATATATACATTTTATAATATCGATAAATTATGTATGTATCTATGTATGTACGACAGTATATAAATGTTTGATGTAAATTTTATTTAATATATAAATATTAAGCGGGTTATTGGATAACCCAATTATTTTTCCGGGTCGGGTTTGGGTCTCAATATTTTAACACGATAATGGTTTGGTCGGACATAAATTTAACACGTATTAATCGACACATACAACACGACACGAATTGCTTGCCAACTCTAAAAAAAACCATACCTGTGCAAAAAATGGTGGCAAGTGGAGAAATCTCTGTTGTGTAGAGTTTTGTATATGCATTTGTTTGTTTTGAAATTAATATTTAGTTTCGTATATGCATTTGTTTGTTTTGAAATTAATGAAATATTATTAGGGTATTTTTGAGCATTTTTAAATTCCAGAAGCTCTGCTACAAATGTAGCCAAACAACTCAATATTTTTTCAAAAGAACTTTTGGGTTTTAAAAAACTCTTTCGGCTAATGAAGAAGCCCAACCAAACATACAATTTTGATATCTCTATTCTTCTCCCCTTAAAACTTTTTCTTGCTACAAAACTAAAACAGTCATTCATAACTTTTTTTTTTTTTTCTTTAAACTTTCTCTATAAATCTAAAAAATAATAGCCTCCCAAAAATCAAAATAATCAATGACTAACAAAAAAATAAACCCAGCTTCCCAAGATATTAAAAGGGTGAAGGGTAAGAGGAAGAAGAGGTCGGCAACAGCCATGGGAAGCAGAAGGGTCCTGTCAATGGGCTGGGGACAATCTGAGAGGCCCATGCCCAAGGTCCATCCCCACTTTTCAGTTAGTCAATGATGGACTACATAAATATATTAAGTCTTACACTCTTACCTGTCTGCCTCTTCAAAAGGCAAAAAGAGTCACGTGTGCCTTAGTGTTAAAGATCATTCGAGTGCTCTTGTTATATATTTATGTGCAACAGCCGTTTCGGTGACGTGGACAATAACGGGCAAATCCTAATCATCATTGACTACTTTTCAGTAGTCAATGATGTACTACACAAGTATATTCAGTTTTAAGTCTTACACCCTTACCTGTGTGCCTCTTCAGAAGGAAAAAAGTATCACGTGTGCCTTAGTGTTAAAGATCATTCGAGTGCTCTTGTTATGTATTTATATGCAACAGCCGTGCCGGTGACCTCGACAATAACGGGCAAATCCTAATCTTCTGTTTGGTGCAGATAAATGATTCTATATAGAATTATAGAAATCATATTGTAGGGACCCGGATATTGCTATTTAATGACTTGGGCCTGTTTGATATTAAATTTTTATACATAATTAAGTTAATTGTATTTGCTAAATATGATTTTTACAATATTTTTGTCTAAATTACTAAATATATTAAAAGTTTCTTATTAAACAATTGTCGGATAAAATTATCTTAGCTTAAAATTTCACAGCTATAGAGTATTTGATACTAATACTAAATGTTCCTTTCAAGAGCTTGAGCCTTATTCCTGTGGGGTTGATTGAAAATGACTAAAAATGAAAAATTTACTTATTTTTTCAAAATTTAAGAAACTGTAAATGAAATCATTATATGCTGGTAAACAGTAAACGGTGGAAGCTTACCAGGTACTGTTTAATTGAGTTGGTTTGTATTTTCTCTTTTGAATCGGAATCGGAGCGTTCGACCTGGGTTGGGATGCGCGGGGTTGAAAAGGAAGGTGGAAGCTTTCAAGGCGGAAGTTATTGTCTTTCGTCAAGCAAATGAGGATGAGGGAGAGTGATTTGATTTCTTGGGGAGGCAACAATAATTGTGTTGTGTTGGAATAATTTCAAAATAAATGACGATTCATTATAAAAACATTTTTTATTAATTGTATCTTATAAGAGAAGTATATTTTTTAACTTAAGAATGCATTATTTCATAGAAGCATTTACTTGGAAATTATGATGGTTCAATTTGGATCATTGATTTAAATAAAATCTTGATCTAATGGTACAACCCATTTAGTCATGAAAAATAATAATTCTATACAACTTTTTTCTTAGCCCTCTTCCCTAAAACGAGTTTTGTCACATAACATCTAGTTTTTTATGCATCAAATATCTAATATATTATTTATTTGTAGAAACAATGTATTAATTCTTTACAGGCTTGCAACGTTAAAGAGTGTTTAAGTTTATTTTCATAGATGTATAGTACAAGTAAGTAAATAAGTATTTTATCCTAGAGATATTTTTACTTAATTCATGTGCATCACTAAATTAGTGGAGCAAATAATATCTTAAATAAAATGACTTTTGTAACGTGCCTTAAAATATAATTTATTTTTTCACAATTTATCTATTAATATTATTTTTTTGTACCAATAAAATTATACACAAATTAATTTATTATAATAAAATTCCATCATTATTATTACAATTCCCTACATTTGTCATTTCCCACAAATATATATATATATATATATATAATAAAAGTTGTCGGTTCGAGACTTAAGATTACAGCTGTGTTAAATACTTATTGGGAGAACTTTATCACACTAATGATCTTATCCGATTCAAATGTAAATTAATTGAGGTTTAATATAATTTTTGAATAACAAATGATTTAATACACCAAAATTAATAAGAGTTGGTCAATGAAATACAACGATAAGAAACGAGTACTTTAAAGTAGTGGACCCCTTAAAAGATTGAGGTGCTAAGAAGTTGATTGCAGCTGATATAAATACAAGGACAGGCAAATAACATTCTTAACCTTCATTGTGATTCTTTACCTTTTTTGGGTCATGGAGCTCTCTTTCTCAATCCTTATCACATCTCTTCTCTCTGTTGTTCTCTCTGTTTTTATAATTCCGAAGCTATTCAGAAGAAACGAGAAACTATATTTACCACCAGGGCCATGGAAATTACCCATCATTGGAAACTTGCATCAGCTTGCTCGCTATGAGTTGCCTCATCGTGGATTAGCAGACTTGGCTAAGCAATACGGACCTCTCATGCACCTACGACTTGGGGAAGTTTGCACCATCGTTGTATCCTCTCCAGATTACGCAAAAGAAATTACAACAACGCATGATCTTGTCTTTGCATCAAGGCCTCATGTTCCTGCTGCCCAAATACTCTCTTATGATTTTTCTGATATTGCTTTTGCACCATATGGTCCTTACTGGAGAACATTGAAAAAAATTTGTGTCACGGAGCTTTTAGGGGTGAAGCGGGTCCAATCATTCAGATCAATAAGGGAAGAAGAGGTGACAAATCTTGTTGATTGGATTGGTTCAAAGGCAGGATCAGTTGTTAATCTTACGGAGAAAGTATTTTTGTTGATGTGTAGTATTACTTCAAGGGCAGCTTTTGGTAAGAAAAATGAAGACATTGAAGCATTCCAAGCGGTTGTGAGTGAAGCCACAGAAATGTTTGCTGGTTCAAGTATTGCTGATCTGTATCCTTCCATCAAGTTTCTTCTAGCTCTCACTGGAGTCAAGGCTAAAATGCAGAGGATGCATAACAAAACAGACAAAATTCTTTCAAAAATTGTTGAGGATCACAAGAAGCGCAGGGCAATGAGATCAAAGAGCGGTCAAAAGGAAGAAGTTGAAGATCTTGTTGATGTTCTGTTGAAAGTTCAAGAGGATGGTAACCTTGAATTTCCCGTAACTACCAAAAACGTCAAAGCTGTTGTCATGGTTAGTATTTTATTATTATTATTATTTTTGGCTTAAACTTCTATTAGTAGACCCTTGCAGTTGAATACGTATACATATACGTAGAGATGCCGGTCTCAAGGCTTGTATAATATTATTGTGCCAAACTCCATCTTTGAATGATGTTTTTTAGTTGGATGCATAAATCCGTTTTCAGGATGTTTTTAGTGCTGGCACTGAGACATCAGCAACAACTGTAGATTGGGCTATGTCCTTGTTGATGAAATATCCAAAAATAATGAAAAAGGCACAAGCTGAGGTCAGGGAAGTCTTTAATAGAAGAGGGAAGGTCGATGAAGCGGGCGTTGAGGAAATGAAGTACTTGAAGCTGGTTATAAAAGAGACTCTGAGAATACATCCTTCTGCTCCAATGTTATTTCCAAGAGAATGTGCGGAGACATGTAATGTTAATGGATACGACATACCAGCCAAAGCACAAGTACTTGTTAATGTATGGGCGATGACAAGAGATCCCAACTATTGGACTGAACCTGAGAGCTTTATTCCAGAGAGGTTCCTTGATTCTCCTATAGACTTTAAGGGTGCTAATTTTGAATTTCTCCCATTTGGTGCTGGTAGGAGGATGTGCCCTGGAATGACATATGCCAATGCCAATATTGAGCTTCCACTTGCAATGTTTTTGTACCATTTCGATTGGAAGCTACCAAATGGAATGACGAATGAGGACTTGGACATGACAGAGGGATTTGGTGTGACCGTCAAAAGAAAGCAAAATCTGTGCCTGATTCCCATCCCTTACAATCCTCCAGCTGCTGCATAAGCTCTAGAAGGAAAAACTACAGTATAATTTTGAATAATTGTTCTCCCCATCATGTAGGTACAGTACCGCTAATATTGCTGGGAGGGAATAGCTTGTGTTTCTGAATAATGTTTTTGTTTCAAGCTTGGGTGAAAATGTTATATGTAAGCTGTTCAATTCTCTTTGTTAGTAGTCAGTAACAAATGCTTCTTTACAATTCATTGTAATTATTGATTAAAGAGAATGTCTAAGGTGAGGCACCACCACCAGTTACATACCACACAGCCTATAATACTGCTGTACACTTATTACTAGATTAATGGTACACTTTCGTCCGTTGGATTTTTGTTACTCATGTATTTACTAATTCATACTTGGTGATTGAATAGGTGAGGAAGTGCGCGCACGCGTGTATATATATATATATATATATAGAGGGAGTACCCAAGAGTTCTCGTAAGGTAACAAGTCCTTGAAGTAGTCTTCTTTGTACTGAATTAAACGCTATTAAAAAAAATGGTATTTAGTGATTAATTGAGAGACTGACAAGAATTAGTGAAGAAAATCAATACTGGAGAATAAATGCTTTACTGTAGGCTGGGCCTTTAAGATTTGATTGCTAGTAAATATGTTGTTAATGTAGAAAAAGGGGAAATCATTGAGAAGCTGGTGGAAAGTTATCAGTTGTGGGTGGCAGTGGTTTTTGTCGATATGGCTGATGTGTTGCTTAAAAAATTTCTTTTTCTTTTTTTTTTTTAATTTTGAAAAAGTAGGGAAGTGGGCAATATAATAGTTCTTTCATATCAGCAGTGAATGGGCCTGAAATTGACAGATGGTTGGAAGCTTTATCAAAGAGCATAAAGTTGCTGGTAATGGAATAGCAAACTTGAATTTAAGATAAACAATGATAACGTCAAAGCTGTTTACTCACCAGGGTTTGGGTAATCAGTTAACCTGCTTCCATCGACTTCATCATAATCCTGTTCCAGCACACATTCAACATGGCGTATCCTATTTACAGCTCTAGAATAAGCAATTAACGCCAAAAATGCTGGAAACCAGAAACGATCGGTCGACATGGAACAAATAGATGTAAAGCAAGACATAATATAAATTGAGGAACATGATCATGTTAATCTTCCAAGTACTTGGTTGATCACGTGTTAGAATTCATTTGCAACGTGGGATAGAATAATAAGGGAACATGAGCTCACGGGAAATCTTTCATTTAGAAGTCAGTTTTTAAGGGTGTGTTCTACCCACATCGATTGTTATATTTCGTATCAGAGCAGGTACCGTATCCGTATGGGGTTATGACATCACCCAATTGATTATGGGGTGCTGCCATGGACACCGGTTCGGAAGAATGTCGGAGTCCAATATTCTATATGGCCTAACTTTAATAATTGCTGATGCGAGATTCGGTCTGCTCGTCTACAATAAGAACTCCTCCTCGCCTACTCTGCTCGACGTTACTCTACGGTCTCCTCTTTGTGACTCTCCTCTATTATCACGAGCAGGAAATCTATCTCTCTCTTCTCCGATACCTTGCATGCACAAATACTAGTCAGAGTGCGCCGGGTGGTTTTTCCGGCGTAAACCCTCCGACGCTCAAGTCAGCGATTAGGGTGTTTTGGAAAACCTTCGCCACTTACTCCGTGGCACTCACTCAATTCAAAGAATGCTCCAAAAGAAAATAGCTCTCGTAGCCTTTCAATTATTCTGGAAAAACCCTTTTTGTGTTTGTTTGTCTAACCTCTTTACCTCTTTTGATTGCTCCTTTTATAGCGTTCCTGCGAATTCGGTTTCCATTATCCACATTTCCCACTCCTCGCTCAACATGCGTCATGGGTGCGTGAGCGGTTGATGGTGGACGTGGCGGTTTGAGAGGCTCGTGTCTGGAGTTTCGGAAAGTGGGAGTGATAAGCGGGCCTCGCGCCTTGGGTCTTACGGGGTGGTGCATGTTCTGATGGCCGGTGTTGACTGAACCTGCCACCTCTGCTCCCGTGACGACCCATTCCGGGACTGAGTAGGAGATCCTTGCACGCGACGGCATCCCTATGGAGAATCTTTCGCGGGCAGCAGAGATCCTGCTCACCGCTCGAAAGCGTAAACTTCGATTCTTGGTGACAACGACTGTGAACTTTGGTGGCGAGCAGGAAATTCTGGTGTTTGGTGGCAAAGAGAGACTTATGCTTCTGAGTATATCATACTCCTCGAGTTAAGTTTACCTCTAAGTTTTGCTCGAATATTTTCGCTCTTTGGGACTTGCACTATATCCACAGATTCAAACATCTTGATCATCTGTCTGGCTTTCTTTAGGTATTGTCCCATCTTATGATCTTTAGGTTGGAACGCTTCACTGATATGGTTGGTGACCAGCTGAGAATCAGTCCGTAGTTTAACCCTATCTACCTTTACTGCCATAGTCAATTCTAGCCCCGCTATCAAAACCTCGTATTCTGCTTGGTTATTTGTAGCTGTAAATCCCAATATAACAGCATAAGAGATCTCCTCCCCCTCTAGGCTTTCCAGCACAATTCCTGCTCCGGATCTATGTTCGCCCGATGACCCATCAACTAAGATCTGCCAGATTCGTTCCCCTTTGTCCTCAGTAGCAACACTAGGTTGGTCACATATTATTTCTGACTCAGTGAAATCTGCTACAAAGTCTGCTATTGCTTGGGCCATTATTGTTGCTCGGGGCTTGTAACTGATTTCAAACTCACTTAGTTCTACTACCCATCTAACGAGCCGACCAAAAGCATCTGGCTTGTACAGCGTCTGCCGCAATGGCTGGTTTGTTATGACAGAACAGGGAATGCTTGAAAGTAAGGCCTTAACTTACAAGCAACCACTATCAGAGCCAGTGTCCATTTCTCCAATGGGGGGTACCTTGTCTTTGCATCGACCAGGCCTTTGCTCGTGTAGTATATTGGGTGCTGAACTCCTTCTTCCTCTCTCACTAGAACTGAGCTGGTAGAACGATTTGAAACAGCTAAGTATAGAAAAAGCTCGTCTCCATCTCGTGGTGTGGCCAACAGTGGTGCTTGCTGCAAGTACTGTTTCAGTTTCTAGAAGGCCTCTTTACACTCAGGGGTCCATTATATTTTTCTTCAATTCTTCATCACTTGGAAAAAGGCGTGACACCTGTGTGTGGCTTTGGATATGAACCGAGCGAGTGTTGCCAACTTCCCCGTGAGACTCTGTATCTCTTTCAAATTATGAGGAAACCTCATCCCCATGATTGCTTGAATCTTCTTAGGATTTTCCTCGATCCCCCGATGGCTTACCATGAATCCAAGGAATTTCCCTGATCCAACTCCGAAAGCATACTTTTTCGGGTTGAGCTTCATCCTATACCTCCTCAAAAATTCAAATGTTTCCTGCAGGTGCTTGACGTGCTCGGTTGGATTTTTTGACTTGGTGATCATATCATCCACATACACTTCCATTGTTCGACCAATCAACGGCTTAAAGACCTTGTTTACCAATCTCTGGTATGTTGCCCCTGCATTTTTCAAGCCGAATGGCATTATCCTGTAACAGAACAAACCCTGATTAGTAATAAACGCCGTATGCTCTTCATCCTGTTCGTTCATCGGGATCTGATTGTATCCCGAGAAGGCGTCCATGAAGCTGAGCAAGCCATGGCCTGCTGTGGAATCGACGAGCTGGTCGATCTTAGGTAGGGGAAAGCTGTCCTTGGGGAATGCCTTCTTGAGGTCTGTAAAGTCAACACACATTCTCCACTTTCCATTTGCTTTCTTCACGAGGACGACATTTGATATCCATTCGGGGTAGTTCACCTCACGAATGAATCCTGCTTTCAGAAGCTTCTCCACCTCACTGTTTATAGCTTCATATCTCTCCTAATTAAAATACCGTCTCTCCTCACTGGCCGAGTACCCTTCTTTATTGCTAACTTGTAGAAGCCACTTCCGGGTCGATCCCCGGTATATCATCATGCGTCCAAGCCAACACATCAGCATAAGATTGTAAAAAGTCTATCCGTTCTTGCTTCAATTTTCCCTCAAATCTCGACCCAATCTTGATCGTCTTTCCGGTCGCCAGACAAATCCACTACCTCCACCTCAACTCGACTCGCTTTTCCACCCTCGGTTTTTGCTCGCATCCAAACAAGTGATTTGCACGCCTCCTTTCGCCAGTAGAAGAAAGAACTCCGAGCAACTCTCTGGTTTCCTCGTACCACCCCAACTATTCCATTCACCCGATACTTGAGGGTCAAGTAGTGGGTAGAGAGTACTGCCTTGCTTGATCTCAGAAAGGGGTGCCCTAAAATCACTTGATAAGGACTCTTCTCATCAACAACAACGAAATCCAAGATCATGGTTTTCTCTGATGGACCCGAGCCAATTGTAATGGGAAGCTCGACCACACCAAAGGGGTTTAGCCTTCTTACTCCAAACCCTTTCAAGGAAGTGTTGGTGTGCTCTATCTTCAGATTCGCTATTCCCATCTCCTCTAAGGTTGACTTAAAAAGGACATCAACCGAGCTTCCCGTATCCACTAGGATTCGATCAAACCTTTTACTGGTAATGGTGGCCTTGATAACAAGTGCGTCCTTGTGAGGGTACAACACCCCTTATTCATCCTTATCTGTCCACATTATTGGTACTTACCTATTTCTTGCCCGCTTTGCTACTGGAGTATTAAAGAATACCTTATTACTGGTCATAGCATATCTGGCATAATTTTTTCTGGATCTGTTCCAGTCTTCGGCTAAAGTTGGGCCTCCGACAATAACTCTCACAACAGGATGCTCACTACCCATACTTCTACTACCCTGGTCTGTTCGTCCTAACGAGTCAGTGATTGGTAGAGCTTCATCTATAAACTCGTCCAAGTACCGATTCCTTATTAGATCTTCCACCTAGTTCCTCAAATCTCGACACTACATCGTTGTATGGCCATAGGTGTCATGGAATTCACAAAATCGTCACCTGTCTCTCCTGCCGAGTAATTTCGTTATTGGAGTAGGAGGATACAGTAGACCACGGTTCCTGATTGCCTGGTACACTTCGTCCAACGGTACTTTCAGGCGCGTATACTGCCCATAACTTTGGCTCTGATTGATCATGTGCACTACTCTTTCTCTAGACGCATTGTTTCGACTAGGAGGTGGGACTGGGGCGTCAGGTCTGCTCGTCCTACCATCATGCATGTGCTGGCTCATCGGTGGATGACGGTATGACTGTTTGTATGCCTGCTCCGTCCTTCCCCAAGAATCTCTAGGTGGATGGTAAAGAGACCGCTCAGTGGCCGGAATTGGGGCAGCCTCTGGGTTCAGACGGGCTGCCTGCAGCCCACCCGGAGCTTGGTGCTCCCTCTGTTTAATTGGCCCGACCCCTCCTGAGGTTTTTTTACCATTCCTCCTTAATCCTTCCATCTGCTTGTTTTTAATTCTCACAGCCTTTTCCTCCTCGATCTCCATTTCCCTCTTTGCTTGCTCATACGCTGCCGAGTATGATTGTATTGCGAGACTTCTCAGGTTGTACCACAGACGCCTTATTCTCACTCCTCCTTTCAATCCCTTAAGAGCTTGGGGATGGTTGAAAGCTCTAAGGTCGAAGACTGCACAGTGATACCTCTTAATGAACTCTCGAAGGGTCTCATGTTCTCCCTGTTTCATGCTCATCAGCTCCATCATATCACCTTCCGGTGCCATTGCCCCTCTAAAATGTTCAGTAAACTCTTGGCACATCTGGTCGAATGCCTTTATACTCCCTCTGGCGAGCTGCCGATACCACTCCCATGCTCGCCCTTCCAAAGTTAGTGAGAACACCTGGTATCTCTGGGCATGAGAGAGTCCATGTACTCCAGTTATATCGTTAAACCGCTCTATGTGCACAAACGGGTCAGTCCGTCCAGCATATTTGAGGTTGGGGAGAAGAAAATCCCTCGGAATGATGGCACCTATAATTTCTGCTGAGAGGGGTGACTCATTGTCCAGCATCATCCTCCAACTGGGTGCTTTATTGCAACCCCTCATGTCGTCTATGATCTGCGCTAATCTCCGTACCTCTTCCAGGATCATGTGCTGCTACCTGGTCTCGCTCTCGCTCAACATCATATAGGTGTTGTTGAAGCTCTTTTTCCTCCTCATTCACCACCCAAACACGTTGTGAAGATTCGCCGTGGGAATCGTCCTGCTCGCCTGATTCTGATGGGATCATTAACCCCCTGACCTGGCCTTCCTGTGGTCCAATCTCTCATGTGCGTAACTCTCTTATCACTATTCCTTCTATCCACACGATCCTGCATTCCCACACTGCTTCTCATCCGCTCCTCCTGAGCTTCCCTTTGTCCACTTCTCAGCTCGCACATGATGGTTGTCAGAGTTTCCATCTGCCTTTCCATTCGCTCCATCCATTCATGCATCGCTCTTTCTCGTGCCTCGTTAACTATTTCTCTCAGAGTCACGGAGTCATTAACTCCCAAGTCTCCCCCTTGGGCACTACTCCCCCCTACGTCCATAAGTTTCTCACTCCTTTTTTTTTTCTTCTTTCGATCTATGGAAGCTTTTTGTTTAGCTCCCCACAGACGGCGCCAAAATGTTGATGCGAGATTCTATCGGCTCGTCTACAACAAGAACTCCTCCTCGCCTACTCTGCTCGACGTTACCCTGCGGTCTTTTCTTTGTGACTCTCCTCTATTATCACGAGCAGGAAATCTGTCTCTCTCTTCTCTGATGCCCTGCGTGCACAAATACCAATCAGAGTGTGCCGGGTGATTTTTCCGGTGTAAACCTTCTGACGCTCAAGTCAGCGATTAGGGTATTTTGGAAAACCTTCGCCACCAACTCCGTGGCACTCACTCAATTCAAAGAATGTTGCAAAAGAAAATAGCTCTCGTAGCCTTTCAATTATTCTGGAAAAAACCTTTTTGTGTTTGTTTGTCTAACCCCTTTACCTCTTTTGATTGCGCCTTTTATAGCCTTTCTGAGAATTCGGTTTCCATTATCCACGTTTCCTACTCCCCGCTCAACATGCGTCATGGGTGCGTGAGTGGTTGATGATGGACGTGGCAGTTTGAGAGGCTCGTGCCTGGAGTTTCGGAAAGTGGGAGTGATAAGCGGGCCTCGCGCCTTGGGTCTTCCGGGGTGATGCACGCTCACGGTTTGTGTTGATCGAACTCGCCACCTCTGCCTCCCACGACGACCCTTCCGGATCGAGAGAGATCTTTGCTCGTGACGGCATCCCCATAGAGAATCTTTCAAGGGGCGAGCAGAGATGCATGTTCCATCGGTTCGAGCAGGAACTTCTGATTCTTGGCGACGACGACCAGGGATCCTCGGCGGTGGCGAGCAGGAAATTTTGGTGCTTGGTGGCAAAGAGAGACTTCTGCTTCTGAGTGTATCATGCTCCTCGAGTCAAAGTAGAGGGGGTATCATCTTGTGTGGCTGGTCTGATCGTCATTTACCCCCAACAAAAATATAAATGAGAATGTAAGCTCGAGGGAGGGGTGCCTTCGATTTCCAGTTATGTTATAATATTAAATCCATATTGGATATTGGACCATAACCTCTTATTTCAAGTGCTTATACATTGCAGTATCAGCAATTAATTCTGTTTTTATTTTTGAGCTGTATATCTGGTCCTGATTTAAATAAAAGAAAATCCAACACGATAAAATAAACATTCGCAAGGTTACAAGCTATAACATCCTTTATTTTTTATTATTAATATTATTAATATTATTTTTTATTTGTATTTTATATGCATTTTTTTTCAATTTATTTAATACCTTATTGAAAAAGGAAATAGATTCATTAATGGGTAAGGGTATTAAAAGGCTTGGCTTATAAAAAAAACTCCTCTTACGTGTAAAAGCATGGAGGCTAATAAAGAACAGGATACATGAGCAAACACATGAGTAAGCTCATATTTTTGAATAAGAAGAAGAAAAGATTTTGATTGTGTTTTTGTTTAGCATTAAAAAACGCTCTTGAGTTTTGATTTAGTTTGAAGATAGGTAAGAATTTATAATACTTTGAACTTGTGGTTTTATTTATGACTTTGTGTGATTGATTGAATGATTTTATGTGTTATATTCAAAAACTATTGTGAAAGCATGATCATATGTGTTGGTTCATGTTGTTATTGAGTGGAAACGGTGCTTTTGCGTTATCCTGAAACTATGAATAATATGGATTAAATACTATACAACTACTATTTTCATTAAGTCTCATGCAAGAAACTTTATAGTTTATTAAACTAGGCATCTTTATCTTTCTGTACGTATATTTATTATTTAAAAACTCAATATATATTATTTGTAATGATTTTTCAAAATTAGAAAACTGCAACAGTCCTTAAATCTATAATCCATTACATATCCCAAATGACTTCTGAAAGTTTTGGGAATTTTTATTATTGTATTTGTATATGTCGAGTTTATGTATATCTAAATTCATAGTTTTTAACTTTGTATAGGAATAATTAAAAATCATAGATTTGGGCTGCCGTAATCTTAGAAATTGTTTTCTAGAATTTCGATGGCTGATGTTGGAGCCAATTGGATTACTTTTTCATCGCTAAATGCCTTATAAAATTTAATTATGATGCCTTATTATTTCTCAAATAGTTAAAACTTAAATTCCTATTTTTGAACATATGTAACTAAAGTTATGAATTTTTAAATTAGCAGTCCTCTGTTTATATTATCATTGGACAATTTTGATATTATTGTGGAAAATTAGTTTTCAGAGATGTTTTTGAACTCTAATTAATTTTGTGAAATCTTATATTGAATGCCAACATCTTGTAGAAGCTCCTTGTAATATTTATAATTTTTTTGACATATTTATAGCTTGTTAGAAATCAGCTTCTATAAGATGGTTGAGTGTAGTTTGATGAACTAATGTGCTTAAGTTAGAGCTAATGGTTTAAGACTTTATTGGTTTCCTGTCATGGTTAGAATTGAATAACATGTTGATGAGAATCTTATCTTCATATTTGTGATTGGGGTTATTGTTGGTTGCTTCGGATCGAAGTAAGTAAATTCATGCATAATGTTTATTATATTAATATATATAAATATTTATAAAAAATATCTTGAAGTTATTTTATACTATTAAAATTTATTATAGTAAGTTATATTTTGATTAAAAGCTTATTTAAAGTGTTTTCTTAAATTTATTTTAAAAATGACTTTAAAATACTTGTCTTTCCATAAATTATTTTCTTAAAAATATTTGCAAGGCTTTGCCAATTTAATGTCTTATAAGAGTATTTTATCAAAATATTATTGAATGATTGATATTAAAATATTGAAAACTGTATTTAAGATTTTGGCTTATTGTAAATAGATACTGTTATTGCAATGGCTTAATAGCTGGATGTGTTACGTGCCCCTATTGCCGATTATTGTGGGGACAAAGCACCTTGATTGAACTACTTGTTGGGTCATCGGGATTATAACTGACATATTGAATTACTAGTCAGGTCACCAGGAGTACAAGTGATACCATGCAGCATGAACAATTGAACAAATGAAAGGTTTTATCGATAAATAATTTCTTAAATGATTATCTATTGAAAATGATTGTTACATTATGACTTAATGGATTTTGAGTTTTACTGTACATATGTATTAGATTATGAAATGACTATTGGTTTCTAATTTATGGTATTTCATAATTATTATTATTTACTTTATCATTATTAGCAATTTTATGCATGAGTTTGTTTATCCTGTTGATGACTCACCCCTCGTCCAACATTTCCATTGTAGACAATATTGATCTTTTTTTTTGGGAATAGTAATTAAGATTAATGTTATAAATTTCATTCCAAATTCCTCTTGAGATTCTTAGGTGAATTTGTAATGTTGCACAAGCACTAGTGACGAATGTCAGAAGATTTCCCATTTTTTCCATTTCACGAGGATTTCTATTTCATTTCAAATGTCATGAATAGTTGTTATTATTAACACAATGTACAATTTCTGAGATTCAAGTATTTCTTATGAATAAATACAGAATTATCAACAATATATAATTAAGGAGTATATTAATAACAAGCTTTGCCTAAAAGTCTACTAGAGAAATATAAGATATCTAATGGTTTTACATATGTATTCGATGAAATGCCTGAGAGACAATTCGTGCAAAGTGTGAAGAGAGAGCAGAGCATTGTTGCTGACAAGGGAGCGAGAAAGCACAATTTCTATGACTCAGAAATGACATATAGGCAAGGGAAGAGTTTTGGGGAAATATCTAGGATTTTCAAATTGCTCACTATGTAAATAAAATGAAAATTTTTAGTTCTTTAAGAAAGTGTTAAGAAAAAAACTGGGTCACATAGCCATGGATTTGGGCCAGTTTAGTAATGTTGTACCTTTTAAAATAATTATTATAAGCAATGCTGTATAAATAATATGCTATGAAGTGAATCAGTTACGCATTTGAAAATTTTATTTTTAAAAATACTATGAATTTTAAAAACAGTTGTATGTGCTTAGTATATCTTATTGTTAAGTTGCTGTAAGAATACAAATTACTAAAATTAACATAATGTTGATTAAAATTTATTTATACATTTATAAATGCGTATAAAATATTTTTTTATTCTATATATAATAATTGATTACTAATATAAATATTTTATATTATTAATTTATTTTTTAATTTTGTTATCTCAATATAATTGGTAATAACAATAATAATCTCTTCAAAGTCAATGATTTTATTTCCTAATTAATAAAGATCATTTCGGATTTTTATAATATATATGGGGGTATACATAGAATTATATTAAAAATAAAATTGATTTTCAAAATCAAATATCGAAAAACTATTTCTTTCCTTTTTTTTGAAATTTGCGATAAGATGGGTAATTTTACCAAAAGCGATTTCCATAAAAATTTACCAAATATCAACTTAACTTTTAATTTTTTTTAAATCACTTTTGATTCTGGCGGTGCTTATAAATTTTTAGATGTGTTAATGGCCAAGCATACAGGGTGTCAAGTACAGCAAGATAAACTCTTAATGGTGGCTGTGGCCAACAGCACTAAAATTGCTAGTATTGCAATGTGCAAACAATTGGTCTGGAGTATGCATAGGAAAGAGTTCAGAGGGGACATGTGGCTGGTTCCGTTTGGGGGATATGATATGGTATTATGAATTCAATGGCTATCTCGATTAGGCCCAATATTATGGGATTTCAAGAATCTATGGATGGAGTTCAAGTGGGAAGGAAGAAGAATGGTATTAAGAGGTTCTATGGTGATGCCTTTGAGGCTAGTTTCGGCTGGCAATATGCAAAAGGATCTTAAACAAGTTCTTCGAGTTGCTGTTGCCTATATTTTTTTGCTTTGTTAGAGTAATGTGTTAACTCTACTACTACAGAAATCACTATAGAGGAACTAGAAGAATTTTAAAAAATATCAAGGCATATTTACGAAACCAAAAGGTTTGCCACCACCTAGGGTTTAAGATCATTGAATTCCCTTATTACCTAATACCATTCTTTAAACTAAAAGATCCTACAAATACCCATATGTGCAAAAGGCAGAGATTGAATAGATGATTGAGGAGTTGCTTGTAGTAAAGAGTATACAAAGGAGTGTAAGTCCATTTTCTTCTTCGATTCTTGGTTAAAAAGAATGATGACACTTGGCAGATGTGCATGGATCACCATACTGCTAATTCTATCACTATTAAGGATAAATTTTCTATACCCATTATTGATGAGCTGTTAGATAAGTTACATGAGACTAAGCTCTTTTAAAATCTAGATTTGAGGTTGGGATACCATTAGATTCTGGTGTACCCAAATGACATTTATAAAATTGCCTTTCAAACTCATACAGGGCACTATGAATTTTTTTGTCATGCCTTTTGGTCTTATGAATGCTCTGTCAACATTTCAAAGCCTTATGAATGAAGTTTTTCAGCCCTTCATAAGAAAATTTATGTTGGTATTTTTTTGATAATATCTTAGTTTATAGTAAAAGTTGGATTAAAACATGTGAAGTAATTAGAGTTAGTGCTAGAGTTATTCTAAAAAATCATTTTTTTTGTCAAAAAATCAAATTTGGCAATGAGCAAGTAGAATATTGACATATTTGATTTCCAAGCAAGAGGTTGCTGGTGATTCTACTAAGAATTAAAGTATGAAGTGCTAGTCATCTCCAAACTTTTGAAAGGCGTTGCATGGATTCTTAAGTCTCAATGGGTACAATTAAAGATTTATAAAAGATTATAGGAAGATTAGCCGACCATTAATAGGTTTACTTAAAAAGGATTACTTTTTATGGAATCAAACTGTAGAAGATGCTTTTAATAGCTTGAAGTTAGCAATGTGCACAAGGCCTGTTTTAGCCATGCCTAATTTTTAAAAAAACCTTTATTCTTTAGTTTGACGCATCAAGGGAAGGCAAAAGAGAGGTGCTTCTGCAGGAAGGCAGATCTATATCCTATTTAAGTAAGGTGTTACCACAAAAAAACTTTGTCTTGTCTGCTTATAAAAAGGAAATGCTTGGCAGTAGTATTTGCAGTGTAAGAATGGTGGCCTTATTTTCTAAGGAAGCATATTCAAGGCCATTAATGATGAAATATATTTCGAAATAGCGTATATTTATATCTATGTAGTAGAAATGGCTTAACAAGCTAATTGGTTATGATTTTGAAATTATTTTTAAAAGTACAAGAGAAAATAAAGCGGCTGATACCTTGTCTGGGCTATATGAATTCGCTCAGAATGCGTTAATAATGGCAATCTCCTTTCCTATATGTGTGTGGGTGGAATATGTCAACCAAGAATGGCAATAGGATCAAGAAATTCATAAACTAATTGAAGAAATATTTACCAATAGTGCCCCTCTTTCTAAATTTATTTAGTAAACAATTTACTCAAGTATAAATGAAGACTTTAGATTGGCAAACATTCAAATTTAAAGCAACTAATTATGACTAAGGCTCATGGTGGAACAAAAGGTGGGCATTAGAGGGTTAAAAAAACTTTAGCCGGAATTAGACGATCTTTTTATTGGGAAAAAGATACAAAAGGATATTTGTTCTTTTGTGGTAGCTTATGGCACTTTCAATTGGAATAAGCATGAAAATGTGTTATCTTCTGGTTTCTTACAGCCCCTACCAATTCTTGAGCATAATTAGATTGATATCTCAATGGATTTCATAGGAGGATTGTCAAAGTCTGGTGGCAAGCAGTTAATTTTGTGGTGGTGGATTGGATGAGAAAGCATGCATACTTCATGCTTTTGAGTCATCCGTATACGACTCTTAATGTTGCACAACTTTTTCTAGATAATGTGTATAAATTACATGGCTTGCCATATTCTGTCGTTAATGACAAAGATAAAGTTTTCACCAGTACTTTTTGATAATTTTTTTTTATTTGATGAATGTGAACTTGTTGATAAGTACCATATACCACCCTCAAATAGATGATTAGACTGAAGTAGTTAACAAGTGCTTAGAACAATACTTGCGCGTGTGATGGGTAATAGATGTTGTGCAAATTTTATTGAACTCGCAAGCGCACGAATCTATTGTAGAATAGATTTATGGTGACGAGTGTCGATCCCACGAGGAGGTTGATTTTAATTGTGTGCAGAATTAATTTTCTTTAATTGGGTTTGTTGGATTTGTGATGAAATTGATTTAAACTATGCTAGAATTTAAATTGAAATGGCAGGAATAACTTAAACTGGAAACTATTGAAATAAAGCACTTGGATATCCGGATCTGCATCAACATGCTCCATGGGCTAAATATTCTATATTAATACCAATTAAATCATGAGGGGGGATTCCACACCTCATGAACCACGCTCAAATAAGTATGGTGCTAAGGGCTTATCGTGCCAAATAATAATAACCTTGTACTAGTGTGCCGGTTTAACCAGGGCGGTATCTAGACAAGACTATTATTATTTGTCGACGAAAAGTCAAAACAACCACAAATATTAGAGGGGAAAAGAAAATAAATTTACCAAATAAAGCCCATGGAACATGTTGAGACTTCACCTTCAACCCAAGCTTGAAAGAAATTAGCTACTCATTTTTGAACTAGGGGTAAAATGGAAATTTATTAAAATACATAGAAAATACAAGAAAGAGAAGGAATTATAAAAATCTAAGCTTAAAAATGAATTCAGGGATATCAAATTAGGGGGGGAAGCCCCCTTTTTATAGGTACATTGAGTGAATCATGACCATCGGATTAAAAACAGTTTGGACGCTCAGGATTGCGCCACGTCATCAGTCAACAGTCAACAGCCACTATTTGAACAGTAACACTATTTGCACAGTTCACACGGTTTGACCACTATTTGCACAGTAAACCGGTTTTTGCACAGTAATACTATTTATGTACAAGATCGAACGACTATACGTATGAATAGTTCCGTATATGTGAACAGTGACATTTTTCCTTTTATGCTCCTTCTAAGGTTTTCGATCGTCCTGAGTTCAAATGTGACGTCCGTTTTGCTGTCTGATCACCCGTTCATTGTGAAATGATCGTGATACCCCTAAAATACATAAAATAACTAATTATAATGAAACACACGTAATTAAATAACAAAATACTTAAATAAATAAAAATAGCAATGTTAGTGAGACTTGAAGTGTAAAATGACGATTTTCTCCTTTATAAATATACACTTTCTAACACTCAACACACCCCCCAACCAGCTTATTGCTAGTCCCTAGCAAATAAAGCGAAGATAAAATTCAAAACCAATTTTTTTTTTTTTAAACACACGTGTTTATTCAATCAGATTAATGATAGCAATCAAAGAAAAGTACAAGTATTATCTCCAGTCTAAAGAAATATCATAGCCACATCAACAATCCACATGCATCAGTCCAGTAGACTATAGTAATCAGGCCACTTTCAAGAATAACATGTCAAACCCCAAAATCTCACCGGTAGTAGTGACACTCTCACAAAGAAATTAAACCCAATAAAAATTGTCACTACAATGAATGGTGAATTGAGAGAAAATAATATAGAAATACCACACACTCTCACCAAGATGAAAGAAATATGCCCACAGCTTAGAAATAATACGACCTCAAATAAATTACTAGTCAACCCAATTTATTCTTTTTTTTTTTTAATTTTTTATAAATGCATCACTACATCTTAATAGCCCATATAACTAGCTTTTACTTCAGACTATAGTTCTCTAAAATCAAGAAGGACTTTTATTAGGACGTAACGTAGGCTAGGGACATGGCTTAACAAAGAAAGGAAAATAGGGAAACAAAATATATATATTTGAGAAAAATTTCAAAAACTTTTGAAAATTACAAGATGCGTTTGCTTATTTATTGCTATTGTATATCCCTTTTTTTTCTCTTTTTTTTCTATTTTTTTTTCTTTTTGAATTTTTTTTTTATATGGCACAACTTTATTGAACAAAATAATTATTTATCCTTTTTCTCAAACATGAATAGGTGATGGAACTTGTATTATATCGGGTAATACTCCTAATTGGAGTGGGTCAGGATGATAAGTTAACAAAGAAAAAGCTTTTTTTTTTAAATTTATTTATTTAGGCTCAAAATGGCTAACTATGGATATTTTACAATAGGGATGGCTTGAAAGGCTCAAACGGATCAAAGATGGCCTTCCATCGTCTCTTAGAGCTCTAAATAATCTTCCATATCTACTAGTTAGGTGGGCCTTTAGATGCAGCAACACACATTTTTTTTTTTTTAAAGGGTAAACTTAAAGGAAATCTAGAGATCATGTAAAAAATAATAAAAGCTATTTGCATGAATAATGGGCAAAAGGGTTACTCTCAAGAAAAATTAATAGGCTCAAAACTCACTTGGAATTTATTTTGACATACGTTCCTTCAATCAACTCATATTTGTCCCCAACATCAACATATAGAATAGCAAACATGGTGTAACATCACTCAAGACCAAAGATAATGCAAATACTAAAATTCAAAAGTCATCATATCATCCAATATCAAAAACTCACACAAAATTACCAAATATATATATATATATATATATTTTAATGAAATTCTACCCCCCAACCTATTCTAAACATAAAAAGAAAACATACATGCAGAAAAATTAAAGAAAAATGTTAGGAAAAACATAATAATAATTTTTTTTTTTTAATTAGTCTAGGTACTACAATGACTCCCGTGACCGATATCTTGGAGCTTACAAAAACTTGAAAACATATATTTATAAAGGAGAAGTCAAAAAGAAAAGTTAGGAAAAACATAATAATAATTTTTTTTTAAGAAGATTCGTTTCTAGAGTAACTACACTCCATATTCAGCCATCTTCTATTCAAAATGGTTAGTTCTACAACAAAGAATTAGTAAAAACTTAACCAATATTCCACAATTGTCAACTATTCCCTCCCCCCTAGGGTTGGCAAAATCTGGATCCGGATCCGGATTGAGATTTTAATATCCGGATCCGCATCCGGATCCGCAAAAAAATATGCGGATCCGGATGCGGGTAATATCCGCCCGGATTGCGGGCGGATATTCCGGATATCCGGATCCGGAAATATTAAAATTTATTAATAAAAAATTTAATTAAAAAATTAATAATTTACTTAATAATATCAAATAAAATCTAATAATAATTTAACAATCAACAATTTAATACCACTATAAAATCACAAATAAAAATACCATAATATAAATCAAACATTAATAATAATATAAATTCAAGTGTAGCATCATCACAATTTCACAAATAAAATTATAAAAACACCACAAATTTATATTAGATAACATGGATCTCAATATATTTCTTAATTTAATTTAACTTCTATATTTTTTTAATTAATTCTATTATATTTTTTCATTTAACTTATATATATTTTTTCATTAAATTTTGATTTAATAAATAATTTAATTAAAAAATAATGCGGATCCGGATATCCGGTTTTCCGGATGCATTTGCATCCGGATCCGGATCCGGATCCGCACGGATCTTAAGTTTAAGGATCCGGATCCGCATTTTTTGATGTGCGGATCCGGATTTTTCCGGATCCGGGCCGGATCCGGATAATTTTGCCAACTCTACTCCCCCCAACCTGAATGAAACATTGTCCTCAATGTTTGAAAGGAAAGAAGTAGAGTTTAGAAGACATCACCTGGGTAGTGCAACACAGAAGAAAATATTTACAAGCGGAGAGTTAAATCTAGTTTGTACTTCTTACTGCATCTGTTACCATCATCGTTATTTGAACATTCCAACACAAGCGGTCACAGGATGCATCTGCGATTGATAAACATAACAGATCAAGTAGCTCATTAGCAGTATGTGCACAAATAAAGATTTTTTTAACTGAGGAAGGAATGAAATAGTTTTTTATTGCATGGTTAAGAAATGCGATAAAGCCATCATAAAAATTATTGACATTTAACAAACCGATGGGTTTCTGGTGGATGTTCAGATGGGCCCAAGATGCTAATGTGATTAGTGCCTCTAGAGTTGCAAGATCTCCTGGAAGGAAAATAAAAGCATCAGCATGATTTAGCATTTCAGTTATTCGTTCTTGCATACCTGAGACAACTAACTCTCCGGTTGATGAGTTAGACAACAAATGAAAGGTTTTAGGATTGTTGGGATGATGCCTAACACTTGGCTCCCTATGTCATAAGCAGCTTCTGAGACCATTTTGGATAACCCTCGGTCACCTCCTCCATACACCAAGTGCAGTTTTCTCTCTGCTATTCTTCGACCAAGATCTATGGCTGCCTCAACGAACTCTTTATGTGTGCCATAGTTAAATCCAGAGAGCACACAAATGTTCTTGAATTGTTTGCTGGGAGTAGCTGCCATTAAGATACTGCTAAAAAACAACTTGTGAGTGCACAACAACAAAAAAATTATATTTAAGAACCTTGGTGACAACAGGTCACAGCTGTGTATGAGGCATTATGTCAATGTCAATTAACACTAAGGCACATGGCTCGAGAGTCAAAAAGAAAACAGTAAAAAGGAAAAGCAAAACAATGATAACAAGAAAAAAATTATTACAAGCAATAATGCGAATGGTAAAATAACATTAAAGTAAAAAAGATATCTACAGGTAGTTGATCGGCTCACATCTTCCTCCTCGGTTTTACGTCCGAAGCGGCGAACGCCTCTACATGGGTCGAGGATAGGCTTCCATCCGGTTTTCTTACAAACCGCAAAAGTCGTTTATAGTCGATTCAGGGCAGTATCGTGCGTTCTTTCTCGAATAATGGCCATAACCGGAGAATCGCTCTTTATGCGTATCCAGGATGCGTTTGAAAGACAAAAGGATATTATCCAATGACTCTTTATTCAAGCCATCCCTAATGAATTTAATCTTATCTTCCTGTTATCGAGACACCATTCCTAAAGAACATGGTTTTTATTGCATATCGTTTCGGCACACTTATGACAAGCAACGAAAGTCTTTAGCTCGTGGTTTCTTGCATAATTTCCTTTACCACAACCAGGCATGTATGCAATAAATTTAGAGGCAACTCACCGCCAAACGACTGGCCTCGATTAACCAGCGGATGTCAGCAGGTATGCCATTCTTCATAAGCAATCGCATGCGTTCGGATCGGGCTTTATAGATTGAAAAGAGTGCATTCTGAGGAAGCGAAGGGAATCGTTTGTGAAGCTTTGCTAAAATCTCGTCTCTGTCCATGCCTTCGTCTCAGAATATCAGTTATTGTGGGAAACTGAAGTAACCGACTTGATTGTCACGGAGTACCGTTATCCGCCTCTTCACCGGGGTGACAAACTTAAACACACAAAGCAAACTAAAACACACAAACAGAAAAATAAATTAAAACACACAAAGCAAGTTAAAATCGTCCTCTTATCGAATTTACCTCAAGCTCCAGCTGGGTGTTGTAGATACTTCTCTCAATATCTCTGAGTTGGCTTTCTAAATCCTCAACATGAGCGACTAACTCTGGTGGTTGCAAAACCCAAATACGATGTGTTTTTAAAAATCGTATCTGCTTTCTGAGATGAGTTCGGATAGGTTGAAATGTTCTAAGCATGTACAAGAGGTACTGTCTCATGATTAAAATGATAAGAGAGGACTGTAATAGGTAAACAAACACGCTTACACAAAAATAATTTCAATCAACAAAAGAATAATAAAGAAAAGAGTCAAATCAAATTACCGAAAAGAAAAGAAAAATCTCAATTTAAACTTGGTGGGTCACTCAGATTTATTTCATTATCCTCTCCATGTGGTTGGTACTCTAAATATGGCTTTAATCTTTGACCATTAACTTTAAAAGTGACGTCGCTCTTTGGATCCTTAATTTCAATTGCCCCATGTGAAAAAACAGTGTGAACAATAAATGGGCCAGACCATCGAGAACGTAACCTACCTGGGAATAGGTGCCAGCGAGAATTAAATAAAAGCACTTTCTGACCTGTAGTGAAAGATTTTCTCTTACTTTGCTTGTCGTGAAAGACTTTTATTCGTTGCTTGTAAATCTTGGCCAGCTGTAATCTTCTTTTTGAGCCAGCTTGTTGCATGTCAAAATTGAATTTCTTGATGGCCCAGTACGCACGATGCTCGAGTTTTGGTGGTGATTCTGATGATGGGCTGAGTTCCTTTTCTGATGGCACTAGTTGTTCAACTCTTGACTTCCATTTATTTGTGTCCATGGATGGTGCTGAGTCAAGTAGTGTATTGACCTCATCGATTGATCTGTCAATGTCAAAATCCAAACCAAAGTGAGTTAAACATGTTTGTAAAAGGTCATCACTAAAGTTTGAAAGAAAATTATTATCAACTAATGTTTCTATTAAATCCACATCAACAATTCCATCATCCACATTGTGAGGTTGTTTGGCAATGTTGAAAATATTGAGCTCCATGGTCATATTGCCAAAGGACAACTGCATATTTCCGATTCGCATTGAATGTGAGCATCGGCGATTTGCCAAGAAAGGTCGGCCTAGGATAATGGGGATGTGCTTAACAGATCTGTCTTGGTTGAGTGTCAATTACAATGAAATCAACAGGAAAATAAAACTTGTCTACCTGAATAAGCACGTCCTCCACAATACCACTAGGTATTTTTGTGGACCGATCTGCAAGCTGTAACACCACTGGAGTTTGGTGTAATTCTCCCAGTCCAAGTTTCACAAATACAGAGTAAGGCAACAGATTTATACTAGCTCCTAAATCCAACAAAGCATTCTCAATTGTGTGGTTCCCTATACTACAAGAGATAGTGGGGGAGCCTGGATCTTTGCATTTTAGAGGTATTTTATGTTGGAGTATAGAACTAACATTTTCTGTTAAAAAGGCCTTTTTCTGAACATGGATATTTCTCTTTTTAGTGCAAAGGTCTTTAAGAAACTTGGCATACGATGGCACTTGTTTTATAGCTTCAAGTAAAGGAATGTTTACACTTACCTGTTTGAAGATTTCAAAAATCTCACCTGTGGATTTTCCTTTCTTCCCTTTAGCTAACCTCTGAGGAAATGGAGCTTTAGGAATGTATTCTCGTGAGTTGGTTTCTTCTTTCTCCTCTGGTGATGGATCCTCAACATTCACAGGTACAATCTGAGTTGATTTTGGCATCTCCACTTTGTTATCGACTTCTTTCCCTTTTATCAAGGTCATCACTGCTTTGACCTCTCCATGATGTTGTGGTGAACTGGTACTTGCTTCATTCACTGCTTTAGGGTTAGGCACTAGTTGACTTGGAAATTTACCTTTCTCAACGGTCATTGTCAAGGTTTGAACTGAAAAAGCAAGTTGTCCCACCATTTTCTCGAGATTTGAAATTGATTGAGCTTGTGAGTTGAAGCCTGCCCTCATCTCATTTCGCAGTTCATCAATGGTGCGATTCTGCTGCTCGATTCTAGAATTAGTGAGATTTTTCAGATTCTGGAACGTATCCTCCCATGGTTTGGGTTGAGTATGGTTTGGGTTTTGATTGTATGGTCTAAATGGTGGCTGAGAGGCTTGAGGAATTTGAGGAATTTGAGGAATTGGTGGAGGTGGAGCTGTTGGTTCATTTTGTTGGAATCCTTGAGACCATGAAAAATTGGGGTGGTCTCTCCATCCAGGGTTGTATGTGTTGGAGTATGGGTTGTAATTTGATGGTTTTCTCATGACTCCTATGGCATTGACTTGATCTGAATATGAGTCATAGTCATGTGGTTCATTGAGTTGGGCGTAGATTAATGATGCTATTCGTCGAGAAAGGCCTTCAACCATCTCTTTGACTTCTTTAATTCCCGAGCTTGACTCACCAACTTGAACCTCATTCACTCCCTTAATTCTCCTGGTATTTCTGAGTGATCGACTCCGTTGTTGGGAATTATCCGATTGGCGCTGGAAGAATTCCCAAATCTCTGATGCGCTTTTGGACATTAACTCTCCTCCACTGGTCGCCATTAGCCATTCTTGCACATGTGGCAATAATCCCTCCAAAAAGTATTGGCATTGGTGCCATTTCTCGTACCCATGATGTGGGCACTTCAAGAGTAGCCCATTGAATCGCTCCCATGCTTCGAAAAATTGCTCGTCGTCTCTTTGGGTAAATTCTGAAATTTCCCTGCGAATAGCATTGGTTTTATGAACTGGGAAATATTTATTTAAAAATTTAGTTACCATTTGTTCCCATGATGTAATGCTATTAGCAGGCAATGTATTAAACCATGAACGAGCTCTATCCTTTAAAGAAAATGGGAATAATCTAAGTTTAACATCATCATCTGAAAAATTCTCATATTTAAAAGTCTGACAGATAGCATGGAAATCATTCAGATGATTATATGGGTCCTCATTTTCTAGGCCATAAAATGTAGGGAGACAATTTAGCACACTAGGTTTTAATTCAAAACTCCTAGCTGCTACATTTGGGTATCTGATGCATGATGTGCTCAAATTTGCTAATGGACTAAAATAGTCCTTAAATGGCCTCTCTTGTGGTTCTGGTTGTTGATTTTGCAAATCCATGTCAATTTTATTTTTAAAAGAAATGTATTTTTGTGTGCGAAGTGTTTTTTCAAGTTCAAGGTCTAAAGGCTCAAGATTAGGTGATAATGACCTTCGACCATGCATACAAAGAACAAAATAAATAAAAGCAAAACAAATAAAAATAACGAAGAAGGAGAAATTATGATACTAACCTTGTCACGTTGTTATAACTTTACTATGAAAACACACTCAATTGCTATAAGAAAAAGAAATTACGTGAAACAAATATTAACTAAAATTAAAATAAATTACAAAGAAAGATAACAAGATAAACAAAATTAAATTACAAAGAAAATGATAGGAAAATTAAATTACACAAATTTAAAGAAGAGAAAATGAAATTCTAACCTTAATTTCTTTTTCTTTTAAATGAGAAAAGGAGAAAAAACAATTACAAGAAAGCAACTAAAATAAATAAATAAATATTAAAAGAAAAAAAAACTAACTCTCTGATTAAAATACTTACCTCCCGACAGCGAAAACTTGTTGTGCAAATTTTATTGAACTCGCAAGCGCACGAATCTATTGTAGAATAGATTTATGGTGACAAGTGTCGATCCCACGAGGAGGTTGATTTTAATTGTGTGCAGAATTAATTTTCTTTAATTGGGTTTGTTGGATTTGTGATGAAATTGATTTAAACTATGCTAGAATTTAAATTGAAATGGCAGGAATAACTTAAACTGGAAACTATTGAAATAAAGCACTCGGATATCCGGATCTGCATCAACATGCTCCATAGGCTAAATATTCTATATTAATACCAATTAAATCATGAGGGGGGATTCCACACCTCATGAACCACGCTCAAATAAGTATGGTGCTAAGGGCTTATCGTGCCAAATAATAATAACCTTGTACTAGTGTGCCGGTTTAACCAGGGCGGTATCTAGACAAGACTATTATTATTTGTCGACGAAAAGTCAAAACAACCACAAATATTAGAGGGGAAAAGAAAATAAATTTACCAAATAAAGCCCATGGAACATGTTGAGACTTCACCTTCAACCCAAACTTGAAAGAAATTAGCTACTCATTTTTGAACTAGGGGTAAAATGGGAATTTATTAAAATACATAGAAAATACAAGAAAGAGAAGGAATTACAAAAATCTAAGCTTAAAAATGAATTCAGGGATATCAAATTAGGGGGGGAAGCCCTCTTTTTATAGGTACATTGAGTGAATCATGACCATCGGATTAAAAACAGTTTGGACGCTCAGGATTGCGCCACGTCATCAGTCAACAGTCAACAGCTACGATTTGAACAGTAACACTATTTGCACAGTTCACACGGTTTGATCACTATTTGCACAGTAAACCGGTTTTTGCACAGTAATACTATTTGCAAAGTTCACACGGTTTGACCACTATTTGCACAGTAAACCGGTTTTTGCGAATACTATTTATGCGATGTCATGAAACGATTATACGTATGAATAGTTCCGTATATGTGAACAGTGACATTTTCCTTTTATGCTCCTTCTAAGGTTTTCGATCGTCCTGAGTTCAAATGTGACGTCCGTTTTGCTGTCTGATCACCCGTTCATTGTGAAATGATCGTGATACCCCTAAAATATATAAAATAACTAATTATAATGAAACACACGTAATTAAATAACAAAATACTTAAATAAATAAAAATAGCAATGTTAGTGAGACTTGAAGTGTAAAATGACGATTTTCTCCTTTATAAATATACACTTTCTAACACTCAACAATAGACTGAAATGGCTTTTCTTAGCTGAATGGTGGTATGATACTTCCTATCATTTATCAACTCAAATGACACCGTTTGAAGTTGTTCATAGTATGCCGCCTCTCTTGTGTTGGAAAATTGATGGGTGAAGCAGACACGCAGCTAAAATGAAATTGAGAAAAAATGAGACATAAAAATTATATAGAGACACCAGAAATTACGTGGTTCAACTTTTAGCCTACGTCTACAGGCGAAGACAGAAGAAAGATATTTTACTAGTGAAAAAAAATTATAAGTATTGTAGTATTTTAGCTCACTACCTGAAATCTCGACACATCCAAACTCTTAAATCACTAAAACAAGAGCTTTAGTATTTAAGGTCTTCAAAACTTTGCTCGAATAGCTTCTCACAAATTGGAAATGAAAAAGCTCATTCTCTTCGTTTCTATTTATAGAGAAAATTTAGGCACTATTCACCAATTTTATATTATCTTTATTATTTTATTAATATTTTTTTCTTCTTTCCTATGCGGCCCGGTACCATTTTTCTTCTTTTTTCTTTTTTCTTTTTTCTTTTCCTTTTGCAGTAAGACGTTGACATTCTCCCACTTGGAGATTAGATTGAAAATCAATCAATCTTCACACCATTCTTTCTGCTTCGCTATTGTCATGTCGTTTGCATCTCTACTAGGCCACAAGAGGATATACTTTAGATAAACTTGTCAGCATTAATCGACTTGGTCAAAACATCTGTTAGGTTCTCCTTAGTATGAATTTTCTGCAAATCCACATTTCCATCTTCTACTACTTCTCGAACGAAGTAGTGCTGAACCCCTATATATTTTGTCCTACAATGAAAGGTTGGATTTCTTACAATGTGTAAGATACTCTAACTGTCACAAAATACAAGAATTTTCTGTTGTTTGTGCCCGAGCTCCTCCAATAACTTTTGTATCCAAATATCTTCCTTGCAAGCTTGTGTAGCCGCCATGTATTATGCTTCTATTATAGATAGAGCCACAACGGTCTGCAGTTTTGAAACCCAGCTTATAGCTGCTCCTGCAAGTGTAAATACATAGCCAGTAGTGGATTTCCTTTTATCAAGGCCTCCTACAAAATCTGAATCCACGTAGCCCCTGACAGTAAATTTCGATCCTCCATAACATAATGCAACATCCGAGGTTCCTCTGATGTATCTCGGAATCTTCTTCACAGCTATCCAATGCTCTCTAGTAGGATTCGCCATGTATTAACTGATTGCTCCCACTGCTTGTGCAATGTTCGGTCTAGTACATATCATAACGAACATGAAACTTGCCACTGTTGATGCATACGGCACTCGAGACATTTCTTTTCTCTCTACTTCATTGCTAGGATACATACTTGAGGATAATTTGAAATTAACAGGAAATAGGGTAGAAATTGACTTACAATCTTGCATGTTGAACCGTTGTAAGACTTTCTTTAAGTAGTTCTTCCGTGAAAGTAAAATCTTCATGTTATTTCTGTCTCGGTGAATTTGTATCCCTAGAATTTGTTTGTTGGTCCGAAGTCCTTCATTTCAAACTCCCTAACCAATTGTGCCTTCAATTCTTAGACTCGATCTTTGTTGGGGCCTGCTACCAATATGTCATCTATATACAATAGTAAAATGATGAAATCATTATCTTTAAACCTCTTGTAATGTGCACAATGGTCTGAACTGAGTCTGTTGTATCCAAGGCTCATGATAAAGGAATCAAATCTCTTATACCAACACCTTGGTGCCTGTTTGAGACCGTATAGAGATTTGATCAACCTGCAAACTATTGCCTGTTTTAGCAAAACCTTCTGGTTAGAGCATAAAAATTTTTTCTTCAAGTTCTTCATGAAGAAATGCAGTTTTCACCTCTAACTACTCTAGATGTAGGTCAAATGCAGTACACATCGCTAAGACTATTCTGACTGTTACTGGAGAAAATATTTCATTGAAGTCAATACTTTCTTTCTGAGTATATCCTTTTACCGCCAATCTTGTACGATACCGCTCCACTTGGTCATTGCCATCACACTTGATCTTATAAACCTATTTGTTACCAATGACTTTTCTTCCGTGTGGTAGTGGTATAAGTTCCTATGTCTTGTTCTTGTGTAGAGCCTCAATTTCTTCCTGCATTGCTGTCATCCACAAAACAACATTTGAGCTGCTTAAAACTTCAAGAAAAGTTGATGGCTCTCCATCCTTTGTTAGAAGACAGTATACAACATTGATTTCTGTGACATAATCCGAGTGCCACGCTGGCGGTCGTCCCTCACGAGTTGACCGACGAACTTCTGGAGCCTCGGACTCGACTAGTTCTTTTTCCTTATACTCTGGTGCTGCTTTAGAAGAATCTGAATCTTCTGGATTATTTTTCACATAAACCAGCACAGTCTCTGACATTTCTTTTGCAGTGCTTTTATCCCCATTTATCCTTTGTAGTTGATCTTCTACAAAGATAATATCTCTGCTGATGACGATTTCGTGGGTAATGGGGTCCCATAAACTATACTCCTTTACTCCATCAGTACACTAAAGAAGATACACCTCATGAATTTTAGATCCATTTTTGTTCTTTCTTGGGCATTGTACATCACGTACACATGACATCCAAATGCATATAAGTGAGAGTAATCTGTTGGTTTTTTCGTCTACATCTTCATCGAAGTATTTAACCTAATTCTTGTAGAGGGCGACCGATTTACTATATAATAGGCAGTTTTAGCTGCTTTTGGCCAGAATGAATTTGATAGACTCGCAATCCTCAGGATAGCTCTTATTCTTTCTGTAAGAGTCTTGTTTAGCTGTTCCGTCACTCCATTTTGTTGAGGAGTGTATGCTATCATAAAATGCCTCAGAATACCGTTTTCCTCATAGAAAGTAAGAAACTCGCCGTCTATATACTCTCCGTTGTTATCTGTCCTCAAGCTCTTGATCTTTTTCTTGGATTCAAGTTCAACCCGCGCTTTGTACTGTTTGAACACTGAAAACACATCTGACTTTTTCTTAATTAGATATGCCTAGCATCTCTTGGAATAATCATCAATGAAAGTCACCAAATACTTTACACCTTCCATGGATACATCCGACGATTCCTAAACATCAGAATGAACTAAGTCTAAAATACATTTGCTTCTAGCAACAAATCTACTGAACTTTAATTTATGTTGCTTACTTGTAACATAATACTCGCAAAATGGTAAACTTACTGATTTGAGCCCCGGAGGTAATTTTCGCTCAGCGAGAATCTTCAAACCTTGTTCTGACATGTGGCTAAGTTTGAGATGCCATATCATCGTTGATTCTTCTCCATTTGATGTGACACACGCACAGCTTCCTTTAGTATTTCACCTTTAAGCATGTACAGATTAGCACCGATCTTTTCTGCCTTCATCAATACAAGCGGGCCTCTAGTAATCTTCATGATCCCATCTTCAATATGAGCTTTGCACATATGACTATCTATTTGTCCCAAAGACAATATATTTTTCTTTAGGCCTTTGACATATCGTACCGCCTTAATTATGCGAACTATACCATCAAACATTTTGATTTTGATAGTACTAATACTACGATCTCCAAGGCATGATCATCTCCCATATATACAGATCCTCCTAAGATAGGTTCATATGTGTGGAACCATTCTCTCCGAGAGGTCATGTGTTAGGTAGCTCCTGAGTCTACGAGCCAGACGTCTGATAGTCATTTTCTGCCTTCTGAAATAGTTCTTGCTTCACTGTAGAGAATTTCGCCATCATCCGAGGTAGTTCCTGTAAACTCCTGAGCATTTGATGACTCAGGTTCTTTGCCCACTCTTCTCCTCTGATTGTTCCAACACTCTTTCTTAACATACCCTTTCTTGCCACAGTTGTAGCATTTAACATTTTTTTTACTTATGGATTTTTATTTACCATGATTGTGACTTCTACTGGGCCCACATTCCGTTGATCTTTCTCTCCTCACTGGTAGCGCCTCTGCTTGTTGCGAACTTACTTGTCTGTCTTCTTTACTTTTCTCATACTCTTCTCATTTAATACAGAGGTTTCAACATCATCAAAAACTAGACTTCCGCTGGATTGTTGTTCATCAGATTGATGATGAGTTAATCATATGAATCTAGTAGACTTTAAAGTAGAAGCTCTACAAGTTTAATTTTCTCTATTTTGTAACCCAACGTTGTGAATTGTGAAGATAGAGTCTTCAAGGTGTTGATGTGGTCGGTCACCGTTATAGATTCCACCATTTGAAGAGTATAGAGTTTTCTCATCAAGAAGATTTTGTTCTGTAGTGACTTGGCCTCATACAATTTTATGAGAGTATCTCATATTTCTTTCGCTGTCTTTTTCTCCTCTACACTGGATTATATCCCTTCTGTAAGTGCCAAGTGTAGATCAGCAATTGCGTTGCCGTCCATCTCGTTTCACTTGTCATCATCAGTTATCTCCATAGGTCTTGCTCCAATTACTGCCAAGCAATTATTTTTCCTCCAAATTGTCCGCATCTTCATTTTCCACAACGAAAAATTATTGTCGTTGAACTTTTCAATTTCATTTTGCTGCTGTTTTGTTGATAAATACCACACACAAACTAGTGTACCACCTTGAATAGTTGTGAGTATGTGTGAGAATGCACACCACGAAAGTTCTCAGGAAAGACTGGAGAGGTCACAATGGTCCCATTTAAAACCCAGACTCCCTAGGTTCTTATTGTCTTTGTGACAGAACTTTCCTAGACATGTACAAAACCACAGAGTTGCCCTTCTCACATCACTATTCCCTACTTTCCTCTACAAAATTCTTGGATCGTCCCATTGTTTCCGTGAACAGTACCATATATATGAACAGTACTGTATACCTAAACAGTAACCCATTCGTAGATAGTATTCAACTCCAAAAAATACAACTAATAACTCTTATACGAATGTTGGGAAATTAATAGGTGAAGCAGACACATAGTTAAAGTGAAATTGAGAAATAATGAGACACAAAAATTATACAGAGACACTAGAAATTACGTGATTCGGATTTTAGCCTACGTCCATGGGTGAAGACAAAAAGAAAATATTTTACTAGTGAAAAGGAGTTACAAGTATTGTAGTATTTTAGCTCACTACTCAAAACTCCAATACACTTAAACTCTTAAATCACTAAAACAAGAGCTTTATTATTTAAGCTCTTCAAAACTCTGCTCGAATAGCTTCTCGCAAATTGGAAATGAAAATGCTCATTCTCTTCGTTTCTATTTATAGAGAAAATTTGGGCACTATTTATCAATTTTATATTATTTTTATTAATTTATTAATTTTTTTTCTTCTTCCTTATGTGGCCCGGTACCATTTTTCTTCATTCTCTTTCTTTTTTTTGCTTCCTCTTTTGTCTTCTTTCTTTTTTCTTTTCCTTTTATGGTGGGGTGTTAACACCTTGCATATTGCTTTTATTTAAGGATGGCAAAATTTGGATCCGGATCCAGATGTAGGTGCATCCAAATCTAGATCCACATTAAACGTTTACCATCCAGATCTGTAAAAAAATATGCAGATCTCGATGCGGGTAGTATCCGCATGGATTGTGGTCGGATTTTTTGGATATCTGGATCCGCATATTGATAAATTTAATAATTTACCTAATAATATCTAATAAAATTAAAATATGATTTAACAATCAATAATTCAACATAAATAACGTACAATAATACCACAAATTCACAAACGATAATTTCACAACATGAATCAAACATTAAATTATTAAAAAATCTAAGGTAAACTGATTCATTGCAATATTCTTAATTATTATTATTTTTTAGTTTTTAACATAATTTTCATATTCAATGAAGATTATAGTGTTAATTATGCTTATGAATATTAAATAAATAATTTAATTTATATATTTTCAATTGAAATTTAATTAAATAAATAATTTAATTATAAAATAATATGGATCTGAATATTTGGTTTTCCGGATGCATTTACATCCGGATTCAAATCTTTTAGATCTTTGTGGATCTGGGCCAGATTCGGAGTTTATTGTATGGATCCGGATCTTTCAGATTTTTTTGGATTCGGATCTTCCAAATCTTTGTGGATTCGAGCTAGATCCGGAGTTTATTGCCATCCCTACTTATATTTCTAGTAAGTCTATTGTGGTAGCTCTTGATTTGAGCTTAAGGGATAGGGATGCTGTGATAGGTTTTTTGAAAGCCAATTTCGTGGATGCTCAAGCTCGAATGAAACTATATGCTGATAAGAAAAAGCTCGAAAAGGAATTTGGGTTGGGTTATATGGTATTTCTACGGTTGCAGCATTATAAACAAGTAAGCTTGTCAATGCACAACAATAGGAAGTTGTTTCCGAGATTCTATGAGCCTTATAAGGTTATATAAAAGATTGGAAAGGTTGCTTATAAGTTAAAACTGCCTGTAGAGTCCAATATTCATCCTGTTTTTTGTGTTTCATATTTAAAGAAGAAAGTTATAAATGCTGTCACTCCAAATATAGAGTTATCAATTTTTTTTATTGATGGAAACCAAGAGGTTTTATTTATTAATTTATGGCCATGATAAGGGTTTCACAAAGAGTTGTCCTTTCTGTTTGTTTTCGTACTGTGTTTTTCCGGATATATTTAATTTCCTATTTTTTCTTTTATACTTTTATTAGGGTTATAAGTGTTGAGTGTTAGAAAGTGTATATTTATAAAGGAGAAAATTGTCATTTTACACTTCAAGTCTCACTAACATTGCTACTTTTATTTATTTAAGTATTTTATTATAATTATGTATTTTATGTATTTTAGGGGCATCACGATCGTTTTATAATGAACGAGTGATCAGACAGCAAAACGGACATCATATTTGAACTCAGGACGGTCGAAAACCTTAGGAGGAGCATAAAAGGAAAAATGTCACTGTTCACATATACGGTACTGTTTATACGTACGGTACTGTTCATGTATACGGTCTGATAACGTGGCATTGACCGATGATGTGACATCGACCTGTGATGTGGCAGCATTTGATTGAACAAATTATGTGGCATTGACTGCTTATGTGGCGTTGACCGATGACATGGTATTGACCGATGATGTGTCACGATCTTATTGGGCTAAATTTCTTATGTAATGTGGATCGATGACGTGGCAGCATTTCAGTGGAGCAAAAATCGTGTGTACGGTACATGCACATACATGTGATTATTTACTATTCAAACCGCGTTACTGTGCAAATAGTATTACTATGCAAAACCGCGTTACTGTATAAATAGTGTTACTGTGCAAAACTGCGTTACTGTGCAAACCGGGGTCAAACTGTATTACTGTTCACATGTTGACTGTTGACTATTGACTGATGACGTGGCGCAATCCTGAGCGTCCGAACTGTTTTTAATCCGATGGTCACGATTCACTCAATGTATCTATAAAAAAGGGGGCTCCCCCCCTAATTTGATATCCCTGAATTCATTTCTAAGCTTAGATTTTTGTAATTCCTTCTCCTTCTTGTGTTTTCTACGTATTTTAATAAATTCTCATTTTACCCCTAGTTCAAAAATGAGTAGCTAATTTTCTTTTAAGTTTGGGTTGAAGGTGAAGTCTCAACATGTTCCATGGGCTTAATTTGGTAAATTTACTTTCTCTTCCCCTCTAATATTTGTGGTTGTTTTGACTTTTCGTCGACAAATAATAATAGTCTTGTCTAGATACCGCCCTGGTTAAACCGGCACCCTAGTACAAGGTTATTATTATTTGGCACGATAAGCCCTTAGCACCATATTTATTTGAGCGTGGTTCATGAGGTGTGGAATCCCCCCTCATGATTTAATTGGTATTAATATGGAATATTTAGCCCATGGAGCATGTTGATGCAGATCCGGATACCCAAGTGCTTTATCTCAATAGTTTCCAGTTTAAGTTATTCCTGCCATTCCAATTTAATTTCTAGCACAGTTTAAATTAATTTCACCATAAATCCAACCACCCATTTAAGAAAATTAATTCTGCACATAATTAAAATCCACCTCCTCGTGGGATCGACACTCGTCACCATTAATCTATTCTACAATAGATTCGTGCGCTTGCGAGGTCAATAAAATTTGCACAACAATAGGTTTCATTATAGATTTAGTAGTGAAGAGAGAAAGAATTCAAGAATTCAGAGAAGAAAAAACAAAAATTCATCACAAACACAAGGAGAGAGAGAGAGAGAGATTAATCAAAGAGAGAACAAATCAGCAGAAAGATTAGAATTCATTTATTATTGCTTGCTCAAAATTATAATCTGAAGTACTACTTTTTTATAGTAGCTCAATACAATCCTAATTCTCGTCTAATTATAACTCTAAGGGCCCGTTTGTGATTGCTTTTGAAAGGTTTAAAAGTGATTTTAAAAATCTAAAAACCAATTTTAGTGTTTGGTAAAAAAAAAAAAACTAAAATCACTTTTGTCAAAATCATCATCTTCTACAGCTGATTTTGAAAAGTATAGAAGGAGTAGTTTTTAAATTCTAATTTGGAGAATCAATTTTATCCTCTAATATAATTCCATAAATATTCTTAAAATTATTACCTAAACCCAAAATTATCTTTATTCAAATTGGAAATAAAATCAATATTTTAATAAATTTTTATTATAATTCATCAAAATAAATTTATTAATATCAATTTGTTGGTTGAATTATTATTAAATTTGTTTCACTATATTATAAATTTAATTATCAATTGTTTTAAGATAAAAAATAATATATTATAAATTGTTTTAGTAAAAATTATTATAATACACAATTAAAAATATTATATGTACATGTCTTTATTTGTATAAGTAAATTTTAACCTATATTTTGTACATTATAGTCATTTGTTTTCTCCCAGTAGTTTACTAGTCCAAGCGTCCATAACTACTTCAAAACTCACAGTACTTTTGAAAACAAAATTTACTAAACATTTAACTGATTCTTTTCACAGCCGATTATTTTTACAGCACAGTTAACATAAATTATTTTAGAAGTTACAGCATTCCCAAACTGGCCCTAAATCACAATTGTAATAAGAAACCTAATGCAAATAAGAAAGAAATTTAAAAAAACTACTAGGAAATTAAAATAAACTAATAGGGTCCTATCATTTCCCACCTCTTGAAACAGACATGATTTTACAATTTTTAAAAATAAAATTGACAGCTCAGGACCATTAATTGTTAAATAAAATTAATAATAATTACGACTCCCAAAGTTAGACTATTAGCACTCCCACAAAATTCTCTCGAACTCCCTTTTTCAATTATATTCTATTTAATGGCAAATATATCTTTTTTTCTAAATAAACATTCTTTTCACTAAATCTTTCAATTTATAATGGTTTTCTCACTCTTTCAGCCTTAATAATTTTATTCCTCTCTTCAAATTTTCTTTGTTATTTAATTTCTAAAGGAAAGTATCTAAAAGAAAAAGCAAGAAAACATTAGAAAATAATAAATATTTTATGGGTCTAATACAATTTTATCGTACCTACAAACTTTGAGTGTAACAATTAATTTGAGAATCCTTAAAAAATTATTTGTAGCAAGATAGAATTTATTTAATTTATTTTCCCACTATGTTGTATCCTAATTTTGTTGCTTTGTATTATTACAAGAATGTTATTTTGACTTAGAGGATTACTTCTTAAATTCGGATTATTTTACTGATAATAAAACAAATTTATATTGTGCAAGCAAAAATAACATTGAAGAGAGAAAGAAAATATAAATGAGGTTAATCCTATTTATATTTGTCCTTAAATATAATTGTAATGTAACAGCATTTTTATAAGATTAATGAAGGGATGCCAATAGTCCAACTCTTTTTCCTAACCTTAACCTTCTATTACATTAGGCCAAATTAATATGGTTACAATATAATTTTTCAATTGGGATTTCTTTAAGTTATGAAAGTAAGAGCTAAAGAAAATAAAAGAAAAGCACACACTCCAATACATTGTAAGATCAATACATTGTAAGATAAATACAGTACCTTGGAGTGTGTATTACACTCTTTTATCTTTTATTTTAATAACTTAAGAGATTCTCTTATTAGATAATGACTGTATAGTTATATAGTATAAAATTCCAATAAGGGATGCCTTATTATATATTAAAATAAGGAACAAGCTGAAAACACATGGAAAAAAAAACATATTGCAATGTATTTTGTTTTATTGTGCATTAGATTGTGTTGCTTTTTCTTGGCTTTATAGTTCATTGAAAATTAGTCATTATAAGCCGCACAGTTTGGCAACTTGTTCGCATAAAAAAATTGAGAGCGCACACACCTGAGAATAATGTATCTGTAATGACACTATAAAAATGAGTCCGCATAAAAAAATGAGGGTATATGCACTAGAGAACTATATATTTGTTCTCTCAAAATCCATCAAATCCATAAATATAGTTATTTCATGGAATTTTTCTCAATTTATAAATTAAAAGAATATTTAATTATCAAAATACACCGCAAAAAATCCGGTCTCAGAGCCACCATATATGACTAAGCACCCGTTTGGGAGAGAGCTGCGCTGTGGCAGCGTAACTGCCCCAACGGACCCCAAATCTTTTGCAAAGTTGTCACATTTTATTCTTCATTTTTTTTTCCAATACAGGACAAAAAAGCCAAATATCTTTGAATAGGTTAAAAATATAATATGCCAAAACGAGACACACAAGAAAGAGACACCATGATCTCATGGTATTCGTACAACGAAAATGAACTTTTGTTTTGTTAAACTTACAAGTTAAATAAGACATTCCCCTTTTTTTTTTGGGTTTTTTAAGGAACATAAAATATTGCCTTAAAATTAGCCTTTGATTCTGAAGGAAGAAAAAAAGGGTAATTATTATAACTGAAAGAAAAACTTTTCTTCTATGGTGAGTTAATAGGACGAGGTTGGGAATTATTCAGTGTCTGATGATGTACTGATTATTATTATTATTGTTTTAAACTAAATCGTCAATGACGTGTATGAACATCGTGATCGAGGATAATCTGTTAAAGAAATAGCAAGTTGGCTATGGCGCTGTGCACATGTTCTTTTTTTATTCTTTATCTTTTAAATTGGAAACCCATAGGAAGCAGACAAACTGCTGGAGGCTCCACCATCCTGAACCTATTTAAATTGGATTGCCTATCGATCTGCTTTCCATAACTAATCCTATGTAAGCGAACCCTCTCCCCTTACACATGGAACACCAACTTCCCCCCTTTCCAATCATTTTAAGCTTCCTGCTTTTTGCTTTCATGATTTGGAAGAAATCAAAAAACAATCACTCAGCTTTATTAAATCTACCCCCGGGTCCTTGGAGGTTACCTGTCATAGGAAATCTGCATCAGCTTGTTGGCTCTCTGCCCCATCATTGCCTCAGTGATTTGGCCAAGAAATATGGTCCACTGATGCACTTGCAACTTGGCCAGGTATCGCATATTGTGATTTCCTCCCCAGAAGCTGCAAAAGAAGTAATGAGAACTCATGACATGAGTTTCGCCTCAGGGCCCTTTCTCCTAGCTGCTAGTTTTTTCACCTATAATTTTTACTAACATTGCATTTGCACCACATGGAGATTATTGGAGACAACTGCGAAAAATTTCCACATTGGAGCTGTTTAGTGCAAAACGCGTGCAATCTTTCCGATCAATCAGGGAAGAAGAGGTATCAAATCTCATTTCATCCATTTCTTCAAACTCAGGATTGCCGGTCAACCTTTCAAAGATGGTATTTTCCTTGATAAATGGCATCACTACGAGAGCAGCTTTTGGTGTGAGATGCCAGGACCAAGAAGAACTTATGACAATTTTGCACAAAGCTATCGAGTTGGGAGGAGGTTTCAATCTTGCGGATGTATTCCCTTCGATTAAATTGCTTGGGAAGCTCACTGGGATTAAGCGTGAATTAGAAAGACTGCATCAAGCACTAGATAAAATTCTTGGAAACATCATCAACGAGCATAAAGAAGGCAAGGCACTAGGAAGAACTGTGGAAGGTGAAGCAGATGATCTTGTGCATGTTCTGTTGAATTGTCAAGAAAATGGAGAATTTGGTTTCATCTTAACAACCGATAACATTAAAGCTGCAATCACCGTAAGTCTTTTTCCCCGTGCACAGATCTATCATGATTTAAATTTACCGAAATATTAAGGTACCTTATATTATGCGATTGAGAAACCTAGTCTTTTTTGTATTATTTTTTGTTAATTGTAAGATTGAATTAATTAAGCTGTATGGTTAGTTCACCAAGGTGCACAATTCCCTATTTCAGGATATTTTCATAGCTGGAACTGACTCAGCAGTCACAACGATAGAATGGGCGATGTCAGAAATGATGAAAAATCCAAAAGTAATGGAAAAGGCACAAGCTGAGGTGAGGCAAGTCTTTGACAAAAATGGAAATGTTGATGAAATAGGCCTTCATGAGTTACAATACTTAAAATTAGTTGTCAAAGAAACTCTAAGATTGCACACCCCTCTTCCCTTGCTACTGCCAAGAGAATGTGGAGAGAGGTGTAAGATTTTCGGCTATGATATGCCTATAGGATCTAAGGTGATTGTTAATGCGTGGGCGATTGCTAGGGATCCTAGGTACTGGAATGATGCTGAGAGCTTCTGTCCAGAGCGATTTCTCGATAGTTCAATTGATTACAAGGGGAATTATTTTGAGTATATCCCATTTGGTGCAGGAAGAAGGATTTGTCCAGGAATGTTTTTTGGCATGGCTAATAATGAGCTTCCACTAGCTCGACTGCTATTCCATTTCAATTGGAAACTCCCAAATGGTGAACAGAACAATGATCTCGACATGACTGAGAATTTTGGCGGATCAGTACGAAGAAGAATGATCTTTTTTTAGTTCCAACTCCATATCGTCCACCTTCTGAAGAATTGAAATAATAATCTCGCTTGTGTTCTTAGTTTCTAGATGTGCATTGTCAAGCTCGCCTCTTTTTGCTTATTGTTGATATGTATGTGCTGTTTAAACTGTGTGGACTTCTATTTGTTTAACATATTATTATTATTATTGTTGTTGTTATTAGTTCTAGAAGCTTCATGTGATTATAACCCAGACGTGTCATAAAATAAATTGACGAATCTGGATTATCATATATACTAATCTTCCGAGAACTTGGCTGATCTTTTTTCAAGTTTTGTCTTAAATATACATTTCAACAGCTAATTTTCAAGTTTTCCCCTATTCGTTGAGGTTTACTTGAGCCGTATATCTGATCCTGATTTTAATAGAAGAGATCCATTGCCATAGACATCAGCATAAAATTAATGTTTGGGGTACAAGCAGGGGTGAGGAATGTCTGAAGATCTCCCGTTCCTGTTCATTTCTCGAAGGATTTCCATTTCCATTTCAAATGTCATGAAAAGTTGATATTGTTTACATAAATGTATAATTTCTAGCATTCAAGAATCTTTTATGATAAATACAGAACTATCTGCAACATCTAATTAAGGAGTATCTTACATGAATGGACGATGATATCACCGGCCACGTAGCCATTGATTTATTCCGGGGAGTTCAAAACGTGTTTATGTTTTTAATATTTTAAAAACAATGCAGCAGCACACTTATGAATATCCATAAAGGACAACTTGAGAAATTTCTAGTTGTAGTAACTAAGGCGGGCTTCTGACCCATAATAATCGGCATCCTTAAAAAGTTTTGAAGGCATAAGTTTGAGCCCTAACATATACTATGATTCTTCTTCCCTCATAATTTTAAAATTAGATACAGGTAGTAATCTTTTCACTTAAGAGTAGATTTTATACTATGATTCTTCTTCCTTCATAATTTTAAAATTGGATATGGGTGGTAATCTTTTCATTTAAGAGTAGATTTCCTTTAATATTTATAAAGATAAAAATCTGGTAGTACTATAATAGACTTGAACTAAGTTGTTCCAATAGGCGTTTAATTGGTTAAATAGTATTATAATTTTGATTAGTACATACATATTAGTGCTTAAAAAAAAAGTGGTTTCTATCGTGAGTTATAAGATAAAGTTGTGACCTATTAAGTGTTTGATGTGTTTTTCAATTTTTTGACATTAAATCACTAAATAGCATGTGCATGAACATTGTGATTGCGGATAATCTATTAAGGAAATAACAATTTGGCTGTGCACATGATATACATTTTTTAATTTTTTAGTATAAGATTGCAAATGTTATACTAATTTTACTCAGATACCATCCCAAGTAAATTAGCTACTAGCTAGATGACAAAACCAAAACTCAGCGGAGCCGCGAAACATGTGAAACAGAGAAAACTACTCGAGGGCTCGAGGCTTCACCAACCTGAACTGAACCCATTTAAATTGGATTTCAGATCAATCTGCTTTTACAATTAATCCTTAGTAAGTGAACTCTCCCCTTATAACATGGAACACCATGTGCAATCATTTTAAGCTTCCTGCTTATCATTTTCATGATTTGGAAGAAATCAAAAGATAGTCACTCAACTTTAAATATACCCCCAAGACCTTGGAGGTTACCTCTCATAGGAAATTTGCATCAGCTTGTTGGCTCCCTGCCCCATCACTGCCTGAGAGATTTGGCCAAGAAATATGGTCCACAGTCCACTGAAGCATCTTCAACTTGGGGAAGGAGGATGTGTCCTGGCATATCTTTTGGTATTGCCAGTGTTGATCTTTCACTTGCTCAATTGCCCTATGATTTCAATTGGAAACTCCTAGATGGAGCAGAGATCAATGATCTAGATATGACCGAGGATTTTGGCGCTGCAATACGAAGGAAGAATGATCTATTTTTAGCTCCCATTCCTTATCATCCTCATTCTAAGTTTAAAATTGAAGTCCCCGCAAGTGCAATGAAAGTTTAGATGTCAATTTATGTTGATACAAATAATAGTTTCAACTATGTTTTACAGTGAGTTGAGATAATTTACATGCATTACAGTTTTATTTATTTTTTTTAAATTTCTATTATTCTTATTATCCAATACTCTCAAATTTTTACGTACTTTTCAAGAGCTATGCAGGTAGGCATCCAACACGGGTAGTTAGTCGAAGAATAAAGTTGAGATATTATTATATATTTAACAAAAGAAATCACTCAATTAAATTGTATGTAGAGAAACTGAGAGCTGCAAGTGATACCCATTTTTTACTGAGTAAAATTTATGTAAGTGATAGAAGATTAATAATAAATGATATAATAATAGGTAAATTTCAATCTCGATAATGGACATGTATATAGGGAACTTTAGAAATTCGTAAATGCTCAGATCTTCATGGAACTTTTCTTTGAAAATTACGCATTATTAAAGTTTTTAACTTTCGTAAGAATTGGTTTAATATAAATGGGATGTTCGATTTAAAATTCCATGGACCCCGTTTCACTTGGTCTCGTGGCTTCCTTATGAAGAGACTTGATAGAGCTGTTTCTAATATGGAATGGCTAGACAAGTACCCAGATAATGCTGTGTTACACCTGCCCAAGATTTCCTCAGATCACAGACCTATTTTAGTTCGGTTTACTCATGAAGTCAGTAGTCCTCGACGACCAAAGCCTTTTCGTTTCTTGGCTGCGTGGCTTACTGACAAGTCTTTTGGCGAGTTTGTCTCTAATGCTTGGCTTAATAATGTGCCGTTTTAAATGCAGCTGATAATTTTACGAAGAGAGCCATGGAATGGAACCGAGATCATTTTGGTAACATTTTCGCGAGAAAGAGGAACATTCTAGCTCGCCTTGGGGGGGTTCAGAAGGCGTTAGAAATTAAACCTCGACGAAGCCTGGCACAGTTAGAACTGAAGCTGAAACAGGATTTAGAGGAAGTTCTTACACAAGAGGAAATTCTGTGGCTGCAAAAATCTGGTAAAGATTGGCTTAGTCAAGGGGACAGAAATACAGCATATTTCCACCAAAAAACCTTGGCCAGGCGTAGAAGGAATCGTATCACAACCATTCAGAATGAGTCTGGGGACTGGTTGATGGATAACGAAATCATTAAGCAGCATGCTACGGCTTTCTTTTCAGATCTTTATACTAGGGAGAACGTAATATTCCGGCCTTACTCGATCAGAGGGTGCTTTCCTCCTATTGAGGCTTCCTTATTTCAAGGGCTCACTGTTCCCATTGAGGATAATGAAATCCGGCAGACCATTTTTAGCATGAAGCCCTTAAAGGCCCCTGGCATGGATGGTCTTCATGCGATTTTTTATCAATCCCAATGGCATATCGTTGGCCGCTCTTTCTGTCGATTTATTCAGAGCACTTTCACTAGCGGCAGTACCCCTAAGGAAATTAACACTACGCTTTTAGTTCTCATCCCAAAGACTGATCATCCGGTAAATCTAAAGATGTACCGACCGATTAGTTTATGCACAGTGGTCTACAAAACCATATCTAAAATCGTGGCTAACAGGTTACAGGCCTTAATGCCACATCTTATTGGCCCCCAGCAAACCAGCTTTGTTCCTGGACGACACATAATCGACAATATTGTGATAGCGCAAGAAATTATTCACTCCATGCGTAAGAAAACAGGGAAGAAAGGCTTCATGGCGATTAAGGTGGATCTCGAAAAGGCTTATGATAGGCTTAACTGGGATTTTATTTATGAGACTTTGCAGGAGACTGGATTGCCCAGCGACCTGATCCAGATCATCATGCAATGCATTACTTCTGCGACAATGAAAATTCTATGGAATGGGGAAGTTACTGATGAGTTCGTCCCCTCCAGAGGTATTCGGCAAGGTGACCCTCTTTCCCCGTACATTTTTGTCTTATGTATAGAGTGACTTAGTCATGGAATCAATAATGCCGTCGCTGCTGGGGATTGGAAACCGATTCGTCTTGCTCGCCGTGGTACTCCTCTCACTCACCTTTTTTTTGCTGATGACCTTTTATTATTGGCCGAAGCAAATATTGACCAAGCAGAGGTTATCAATATGGTTTTGGATACCTTCTGCCAGAGCTCAGAAGCTAAGGTAAGCAAGGCTAAATCTCAGGTATGCTTTTCTAAAAACATATCGGCTAGGGAAATGAAAAGAATTGGGAATGCTCTGGGATTCGCAGTTACCAAGGATCTGGGAACGTACCTTGGCATGCCACTTTTACATACTCGAGTCTCGAAGCATACTTACCAAAACATCATTGATAAGGTGGAAAGGCGTTTATCAGGATGGCAGGCCTATCTCCTATCTATGGCCGGCAGAATTACCCTTGCTCCAAGCTTTTCTGTGCTATTCCGGGTTATGCAATGCAATCCATGAGTCTCCCCTCTGGCATTAAACTAAAAATTGATAAAGTTTGCAGAAAATTCATATGGAGTGGAAATTCTAAACAGCAGCGAATGAGCATGGTTAGTTGGGATAGATTGTGCCAACCAAAGGACCATGGAGGTTTAGGTCTAAAGGACTTAAATGCGATGAACAAAGCCCTTTTAATGAAGCTCAGTTGGGGTCTCATCTCAGACAAGGATAGTTTATGGGTTCGGGTTATGTGTACCAAATATGGGGTTGATATGTCCAAACCTCCTCTCTCACTGCACACTCATTATGGATCTCCTTTGTGGAAAGCTATTGGTAAGACTTGGCAAGATACAATTTCGAGTGTGTGCTGGGCTATCGGTGATGGTAGAAGAACCCGCTTCTGGTGGGACTGCTGGGTGTATAAAGACAAACCCCTTGCGAGCCAGGTTACCTCTCCAATCCCTGATCATCTTACTAATTTAATGGTTGCTGATTGTGTGGAGGGGAATGGGCAATGGAACTGGGCATTATTTGATCGTTTTCTCCCTAGCATTGCTCTCATGAAAATTGCATCAATTCATCATCCTTCAGTGTTGTTAGGGCCTGATCAGCTATACTGGTCGCATTTGAATAATGGGCATTTCTCGGTGGCTTCTGCTTATAAGGCTATCAGTCCTCCGGATAATCACTTGAAGGATAATATTTGGAAGTTGGCTTGGAATTCGCAAGGCCCTCAATGCATTAAAGTCTTTATATGGTTAGCCCTTCATGGTCGGGTGAAAACCAGAGCGGAAATCTGGAGGCGTGGCATGTTGATAAATGCGGAGTGTACTAGATGTGGGCCCCGGTTGAGGATATTTTGCATGTATTGAGAGACTGCATGGCTGCGAGAGGGTTTTGGTGTCGTGTAGTTCCTTTAGCAATGAGACAGAGCCTTTTCCAAACTCCTTTTAAAGATTGGATGATTAACAATCTTCAAAATTCTTGGCCGATTTATGAAGTTCAAAACTGGGTTTGTTTCTTTGGTATAGCTATATGGAGACTATGGTTTTGGAGGAACCAATTTTGGGTACATAGAATGAATATGGATAGCTTATCTATGGTTGATGATGTCAAGGCTCGTACTGAGGAGATAATGGTGCTTCAACAATCCATGTTGACCTCAACAACTAGAAAAGTCAGCAAATGGGTTGGTTGGACGGCTCCGAGTTGGCCATGGTGCAAGCTGAACTCGGATGGTGCATGTAAGGCTTCTGGTGCAGCTGCTGCAGGGGGCCTGATTCGGGATCATAATGGTCGGTGGATTGCTGGTTTTGGGATGAATTTAGGGACTTGTTCCGTGACTGTGGCAGAATTATGGGGCCTTTATCAAGGTCTTCTTCTTGCGTGGAATAAAGGGATCCGATGGCTTTGTGCTGAGGTTGATAGTCGCTGCGTTACTCAACTAGTAATGAACAATATGGTGACCTCCAATGAGCTTGCGTCTTTAATTCGTGCTATTCAGGAACTACTCAGAAGAAACTGGCATGTGGAGCTTACTCACATCTACAGGGAGGCAAATTTTGCCGCGGATTATCTGGCCACTTTAGCTTGTTCCCTTCCTTTAGGATTTCATGTTTTTATCTATCCGCCTACTGGAGTACTTCAGTTTATTTCGTGTGACAATTATGGGGTAGTCTACCCTCGCTCTGTAGCCTCTTAGCTCTGTTCAGAGCCCCTCTAAATAAAAATAAAAAAAAAGTTTTTAACAACTAGTGTGAAAGGATGTAAAGCTTTAAAGCTAGACAACCTTTGTCAAAAACAAATTTTATTTCAGATCTTCGTCAAATATGTGAAAGTCGACGCTTCACATGTATTATTATGCTTTTGTCTAAACGTTTGAAAGTAGATCTTTCTGATTCAAGCAGTTAATGAGCTACAATATCAAATGCCGATCTAGATGAAAAATTCTGATAGAAGGCATCTAAAGTAAAGATATTTTAGAGTATTTCTGTTATACTACGTCCACTTCATGTATCCATGACATGTGTACATTTATTTTAAAAAATTATCATATAGTTAGTAGTTATATTAATTCTTGCAAACATGCCATACATATATTAATTGAATATAATACAATAAAGGTACTTTAGAATCTCAATAAAAGATTTGCTGCAAGGCTCCATCAACTTGCATAAATTTTGATGATTTAATTTAGGCATTCGCAGTAAAGCCATGCCTTATCTCTGCCTCTATAAGTCTTACATATGCAACATGGAATACAATTTCACCCCTTTTCAATTTTCCTGAGCTTCTTTCTTTTCATTTGCATGATCCTGAGGATCTGGAAGCAATAAAAAATATATCAATCATCACTCAACCATGTTAAATCTACCTCTAGGGCAATGGAAGCTGCCTCTCTTAGGAAATATGCACTTGCTTGCTGACTTGAAGCGCCTTTAAACTTGGTGAAGTATCACATATTGTTGCTTCTTCCGTGCAACCTGCCAAAGAAGGTAAGGAAAATCATGATCTCAATTTTGCTTAAAGGCCCCACTAACACCGGCAAGGACATTGACTTCAACTTTACAAATATTGCTTGTTGAAAGCTTAGGAGGACTAAATTGCTTTAAAATAATAATATATAGATAATAGAAGAATTTTACAAAACTAATGGAATTTATTGATATTGTACAAGAGAAATATTGCAACAATCGCGGCTCAGTCTGTTAGAAAAATAATTAGCCAGCAACACAAATAAAGAAGTAACAAAAAGTAACACAAGATAAAGAATAAAAATGAGAGAGCAATGTATTATAGAGTAATTTTATTTATTCCAATTGTGTGTACAAAACAAAAAGATGAGCTCTCCTTTTATAGTTACATAATTACCCCATAAAATTAATGAAGCATTATGAGTCATAATTCCTTGTGAGATAGTGGGAGTTATAAGAAAACTAAAGGTTGCTAATGGGAGATAGTGGGGAGGCCAAGAGATATATGTTATGAATATCCACATTTATTTTAATAAATTCACAACACTCCCCCTTGGATGTTCATTACAAAGAATATGCCTCATTAAAACCTTTACTAAAAAAAAACCCTTAGGGAAAAATTAGTAAAAGAAAAAGAGTACATTATTCATTGATGTCTTGAATAATTTTGGAGATATAGAGTTGCCTCATTAAAACCTTACTAGGAAAAACCCTATGAGATAAAAACTTAGTGAGGAAAAAGAGTACAACTTATAAAATTTCCTCCAAAATAAGTTATGTTCCCCAATAGGTATACTTCCCCTCATCTTGGCATAGATTCTTCAAGATTTAGAGAAAAATCTTTGAGCTGACGCATCCCAATTTTGTATACCAACTTTTTGAATGTCGCCGTTGGTAAGGATTTTGTAAATAAATCAGCAAGATTATCACTTGAGCGTATTTGCTGAATATCTATATCACCATTCTTTTGATGTTTATGTGTATAAAAGAATTTGGGTGAAATATGCTTGGTCCTATCACCTTTTATATAACCACCTTTAGTTTGGGCAATGCATGCTGCATTATCCTCATATAATATTGTGAGGTTATTCTTAATTGATGACAATCCACATGTTTCTCGAATATGTTGTATCATTGATCTTAACCAAATGCACTCATGGCTTGCTTCATGAATAGCAAGTATTTCTGAATGATATAAAGATGTTGCAACCATTGTTTGTTTCATTGATCGCCATGACACAACACTATTACTAGAAGTAAATAAATAACCCGTTTGAGAACGAGCTTTATGTGGATAAGAGAGATATCCAGCATCTGCATATCCAATTCGTGGTGACTTTAATCCATTTAGATAAAATAATCTCAAGTCAATTGTTCCACGGAGATAGTGAAATACATGCTTTACACCATTCTAATGCCTACAAGTTAGTGGAGAACTATATCTTGCTAATAAATTAACTGAAAATGCAATATCAGGTCGAGTACAATTTGTAAGATACATAAGTGCACCAATTGCACTTAAATATGGTATTTCAGGACCAAGAATTTCTTCGCCATCTTCTTTAGGATGAAATTGATCTTTCTCTACATCAATTCGTCGAGTACTTAATGGATGGGCTTCATCCATATAAAAATGCTTCAAAACTTTTTTAGTATATATTGACTGATGTAAGAGTATTCTAGTTGGCAAAAACTCAATCTGTAAGCTAAGACATAATCTTGTTTTTACAAAATCTTTCATTTCAAACTCATTTTTCAAACAAGAAGCTGTTTTTGAAAGCACTTCAAGAGTTCCAATAAGATTTAAATCATCAACATATATTGCAACTTTTGCAAATCCAATTTCAGATTTTTTAATAAAAACACAAGGGCAAATTGGATTATTTACATATCCTTCTTTCAATAAATAGTTGATCAAGCGATTGTACCACATACGCCCAGATTGCTTTAATCCATACAAGGATCGTTGTAGTTTCAAAGAATATAAACTACGAGGTTTTAATTTGTTTGCTTCTGGCATTTCAAATCCTTCGAGGATTTTCATGTAAATATTTGTATCAATAGAACCATATACATATGCAGTCACAACATCCATAAGACGCATATCAATCCCTTCAGAGGCTACGAGACTAACTAGAAATTGAAATGTAATTGCATCCATAACAGGAGAATATGTCTCATCATAATCAATACCAAGTCTTTGAGAAAAACCTTGTGCAACTAACCTTACTTTATATCTCACAATCTCATTTTTCTCATTTCGTTTTCTAACGAATACCCACTTATAACCAATAGGTTTGACATCTTCAGGTGTCAGGACTACTAGTCCGAATACTTTACGTTTCACATGTGAATTTAGCTCTGTTTGAATAGCATCTTTCCATTTTGGCCAATCATTTCTATGTCGACATTCTTCCACAGTTTTTGGGTCAGGATCCTTATCATCATTTATGATATTAAGAGTCACAGTGAATGAAAAAATATCATCAATAATTATTTTATTTCGATCCCAATATTTTTCTATACCAACAAAACCAATCATAATTTCATTATTTTGTTTCTCTTCAAGAGAAATTGATAGTTTCTCAGTTGTTGGTAAATTTTCTACTTCTGTGTCAATGGGATGAATACTATTTGATTGATTAATCTCTGTTATTTGATTAGCAGGGAATGACTCTTCAGGAGTGCTAATTTCATTTTGTAACTTTTCTTGTTTTTTCCTCTTCCGGGGAATTTTGTCTTTTGAGCCAATTGGTCTTCCACGTTTCAAACGTACTTTACTTTCATTAGTTTTGTTGTGTTGTCTTTTAGGGATCTCAACACGTACTGGGGCATTTTCAGTTGGAATATATGATTCTGTTATTTTTCTTGAATCAGTAAATGCATCAGGAATTTAATTTGCAATATTCTGCAAATGAATGATCCTTTGAATTTCAAGTTCACTTTGATTTGTATAAGGATCAAGATGAGATAATGATGATGCATGCCATGTAATTTCACGTTGTTCATTTACTTTTGTCTTTTCTCCCCCTAACGACGGGAAAATATTTCATCAAAATGGCAATCTGTAAATCGTGTAGTAAAAAGATCTCCAGTTAAAGGTTCAAGATATCTAATTATTAAAGGAGAATCGAAACCAACATAAATTTTAAGTCTTCGTTGTAAACCCATTTTATTTCTTTGCGGGGAAGTAACTGGGACATAAACAGCACATCCAAAAATTTTCAAATGAGAAATATTTGGCTGTTAGCCAAAAACAAGTTGTGAATGTGAATATATACGATAAGAACTTGGTCGAATGCGAATTAATGATGCAGCATGTAATATTGCATGTTCCCAACATGAAAAAGGAAAATTTGATCTAAGAATTAATGGCCGTGCAATTAATTGTAAACGCTTAATTAAAGATTCAGCTAAACCATTTTGTGTATAAATGTGTGCAACAGAATGCTCAACATCAATTCCAATAGACATACAATAATCATTAAAAGATTTAGATGTAAATTCACCAGCATTATCAAGTCTAACTTTTTTAATAGGAAAATCAGGAAATTGTGCTCTTAATCTAATGATTTGAGCAAGAAATTTAGCAAATGCAACACCACGACTAGAAAGTAGAGAGACATGTGACCATATAATTGATGCATCTATTAAAACCAAGAAATAACGAAACGGTCCACAACTTGGATGTATAGGGCCACATATATCCCCTTGGATTCTTTCTAAAAATTTAGGAGATTCAAGACTTACTTTTATTGAGGACGGCCGAATTATTAATTTGCCTTGAGAACAAGTAGCACGTGGGCTTTCAGTTGGCAAAAGAATCTTCTGGTTCTTTAATTGATGTCTATCTGAATTTTTTATAATACGACACATCACGATTAATCCAGGATGCCCAAGTCGATCATGCCAAAGTTTAAAAATCTTTGAATCACAGAACTTCTAGTTCATTGTAAAATTTATATTTATTGTTCTTATATTTGTATGATACAACCCAGAAGAAAAAGAAGGCGGTTTTTCTAATACATGCTTTTGGCATGAAATAATTGAAGTAATGCAAAGAAATTCAGAATTACCTTCACTAAATGTTTCAACGTGGTATTTTCTTTTTTACGAATATCCTTGAAACTAAGCAGATTTCTGCTGGATCTACTGGAGTATAAAGCATCATCTATTTGTAATTTTGTAACATTTCATAACATGACATTAGCTCTTCCGGAGCCTTCAATTAGATTAACAAAACCAGTTATTGTAGTGACATTAGCCTTAGCTAATTTTGAATTGTGGAAATATTTTTTATTTTGTAGAATTGTGTGCATTGTTGTACTATCCACCAAAAATCCATCTTCATTATTCACCAAGTGTAAATCACGTTGCCCCCCCTAATCATAGGAGAAGTTTCGCAAAATTATTAAGCTTGATAGCAAATTTACTGCGCCAAATTTATGAATATTTTGGATTTGAACTTCTGGTTCATCATCGATATTGATTCAATTTCAAACCACTTCTGGTGGTATAATATTCACATGTTAATCTCTTATAATCATATCGATAGTCATGATTTTCCTTTTAATAAAAAATTCATACTTTTTTCTTTTAATAAAAGAAAACATATGTTAATTTATATTGGCACTCTTAATTTTGCTACTGCAGGAGCATATGTGTGGTACAAAATCATACCCTCTAATATGTTTTCTTTCATATTTTTCTCTCCACATAATTTTGAATGAGAGAATCAATCGAGCTTTTGAAATTATCTTCAAGCATATATATGAATTTTTAGCTCCTTCAGGGAGATGATCATGGAGGAAAATCATAATCTTTTAGAATTCTTCAGGAATTGATTTCTTCCATAAAATTATTTTAGTACTATTCATGATGTCAAACATACGAATATTAATTAGACTTTAATAATTCAAGATAATAATAAAAAAATCATTCATCAAGAATTCAATAAAAACATAGGGACCAATTTAAAAGTTTAAGTACATATATATGCCATTTACAACTAATTCCTATATTTTATCATATCAAACTATTGTTGAAAATTATCTAATATAAAATAAGCATGCAAATATCTATCACAAAAAGTCTAAGGAATTGAAAACAGAATAATGAGACAACGAAGTCATGAAGTTGTTAAAATAGAAAACGAACAATTTTTTTTAATGACCTCATTTATTGCTCAAATATTTTTTATTGTCATATTTTTTCCTTAAAGTTTTTTCAAAGAAACAATTATGCGCTATCTATATATATTCATTTTGTAATTCCTTCTGGGAGATATAGAGAAGAAAATTTACATATAGTCTTACGTGCCATATACATGAACTTATAATATATTGGTATAGTCCATCAGAAATTTAAAATATACACCTATATAGTGAATGCTTTATGAACAAAATATTGAAGAATAATATCATAATTTCATAATAGTTTTTCAGAAACATATTTTGAAAGAAAATCTTCATTGCGTAGTACAATCCTTCAAGGATGCATTCTTAGTTTTCTTTCATTATATATTATAGTATTCACACTTCAGGATGAATCTTTTTGAATTTCAAGAATGGAAAATATATAATAGTAATTGAATATTATAATAAGAAGAATCAAACAATAACAATAACAATGAATAGAACATTAGATAAGATATATGTAATCATTAATAAATGAAGTAAGAAACGACTTCATAGATTTATTATTCTTTAATTATAGAAATATGTAAGCAACATATGTATATAATTTAGACAAATGAAGATAATTTAATTTATACCTTCTTGAGTAAGATCAAAGGAGAGATACTATCATATTACCTCTTAGTGGCTTGAGACTCGTGCTGATAATGTGTTAGAAAAATAATTAGCCTGCAACACAAATAAGGAAGTAACAAGAAGCAACACAAGATGAAGAATAAAAATGAGATAGCAATGTATTATAGAGTGATTTTATTTATTCCAATTGTGTGTACAAAACAAATAGATGAGCTCTCCTTTTATAGTTATATAATCACCCCATAAAATTAATGAAGAATTATGAATCGTAATTCCTTGTGAGATAGTGGGGGTTATAAGAAAACTAAAGGTTAATTGCTAATGGGAGATAGTGGGGAGGCCAAGAGATATATGTTATGAACATCCACATTTATTTTAATAAATTCAGAACACACTCTTCTTTTTCTCTTCTAATTCTTCATTTTTCACTTGATGCCCATGATAAAGAGCTTAGCGGTATTTATAGTAATTTAGAGCCAATTCAAATTACAGAAATATTATATTGCAAAAAATTCAACAACTATATTGTACAAATATCTCTAAATATTTAAGAAATTTCTAAACTTATATTTTTATCTCCATTAGATATTTTTAAATTAGAAATATTTGTCATTCTCTACGCATTTTTTAATCTTTCATAGATTGGGCTTTGAACTTGGGTTGGATAAATGCAATTGAATTAGATCATGAAATTGGTGGACTTTTGATATTGCTTTTGCAGAATTTATAGTACTGGAGACAACTGCAAAAAATTTGCGCATTAGACATGCTCAGGCTGAAACGTGTGCAATTATACCGCACAACAAGAGTAGAAGAGGCATCAAATCTCATTAGATCCATCAGTTCTTCTTAAAGCGCAGGTTTGCCGATCAACTTTACTTAAATGATATTTTCATTATCAAATGACGTTACTGCAAGGTCGGCCTTCGGTGGGAGACGCAAAGATAGAGGAGAAGGTAAACAAGTTTTTCAGGAAATGATAGAGCTTAGAGGAGTTTTCAGTCTTGCCGATATGCTCCCTTTACTAAAATTGCTCGAGATGCTTAGTGGTATGACGTCTGAAACTAAGAGGATGCCTGAAAAAGCAGGTAAGATATTTGGAAACATCATCAATGACCATAGAGCATTCAAGGCAACGGGTGAAGCACATGCTTGATCTTGTAAATGTTCTTTTAGATATTGAACAACGTGTAGACTTTCAATGTCCCTTAACGACTAATAACATTAAAGCGGTTCACTTGATGAGTTTACTTTTTAATATTATTATTTATTTTGTGCAGAATGCGGAATCAAGCATACCAAATAATCATAAGAAAAATAAAAGGCACAAAATTAAACGTGGTTCAACAATATACATACGTCCACGAAAGTAAGAGAAAATAATTGTATCACTAACTATTATTAGAATATAATATTTAAATAAAAAAAAAACTCTTACTTTTTAAAACCCAAATACACCCGGTACTCTGACACACTTGAAAGGTAAAACCTCTCAATTACATACTCTCTAATTGCTCATTCTCTTAACAATTCTAAAATTGAAATTTTACTCTCTTAAATATTGGGATGCATACAAGTGAAGATTGATTCTCTATTTATAAGAGTGCAAAATTGCAGTATTGCACCTACTTCTAGCAAATCGTTAAGATAATTGGCATGTGTTGTAGTCGGTGCCTAAACTTTGGCCAATATGTCAACATATTTTACCAATTTGTCAAGTTTTTTCACAAATTATCATAAAGCTTTGTCTTTGTCAGAAACCTTGTCTTGACTTTCACATTATTATTATTATGCCTACTGCCCAGGAAAGTCTTGCAATTTCATTTCACCGAAGCTCAATCAGTTCCAACTACACCGCCGATGAAATCATTTTTGGATTAGTATTCTCGTCAAATCTCTTTTAGTTTTTTAAATTAAAGACTCAATTTTGAACGCTCACTTCACCAGGAGAGACTAGGAGCAAAAAGAGGAAAAAAAAAAAAAACACTAACTAGGAAAGAATCCTTGTCCATTGTCTCTATCACTTGAGTCGCTGACATGCAACACTGTTTTCACTTGATTTTGGCAAAATAGCCCCTTCTAAAATTTTGAAATTTTAATAATATCATGCCGTAATACACCCCAATTTTTGGCTGTTTTGCCCTGCCCTCTTGCTTCCTTACTTTTCTTTCATTTTTTATCCATCTATCTTGTTCAAGCAATTCTTTGCAGCTAAGAGCACTCACAACACTAGAAGGTAATTTTCTTTTTCCCAGTCAATAATTTTAAGTTAGTTAATTTATCTGAAAATAACATGACCCCCAAGATATAATTAGATAATTGAAATACTGAATTTATGCCTGAAAAAGCAAGCGCATAGAAAAGTAGCTATGCCTTTTTTTGATTTATTGAGTCGGTTAGCTAGGTTTTTGTATTAATCTTTTTATTTTCTTTATTATTTGAGGTTATCATTCAATGTACATCAAGGATAATATGAATTTTTTGAATAATAATATTTCAATGAAGTTAATTTAGAATTTAACACTTAATATTTTAATTGAAACTTATAAAGTTATGTTATTGGTTGAACTTAACCCATCCTCTATGAATTTCGGACTGGATTCCACCATATTCTCTTTTTTCTTCCTCTTTTTAGCTTAATCTCAGAAACGAAAAGAAAAGACAGAGATTACTCGAAATTTGGATTTTTTTAACAATTGTGGATGAAATCGAGACGTAACCAATTTTATTCAATTCTGAATAATGTTTACTATTCTATTTCAGAACATATTTATTGGTGGAAATGAGGCATCATCCACAACTATTGAATGGGCAACGTCAGAAATGCTAAAGAACCCAATTGTTATGGAAAAGGCACAAGCTGAGGTACGGAAGGTTTTTGAGCGGAAAGGAAATGCTGAAGAAGCAGGCCTTGATGAGTTACAAAACTTAAAGTTAGCAATCAAGGAAACTTTGAGGCTACTCCCTGCACTTCCCTTTGCTGCTGCCCAGAGAATGCAGAGAGAGTTGAAGATTTTGGGATATGATATTCCTGTGGGATCCAAAATCATTGTAAATAAGTGGGCGATTGGAAGGGACCCCAGGTACTGGTATGAACCTGAGAGCTTTTATCCGGAGAGGTTTCTTGGTAGCTCAATTGATTACAAGGGGACTTATTTTGAATATATTCCACTTGGTGCTGGATGAAGAATATGTCCTCCTGTGACTTTGGTATGATTAATGTACAGTTTCCTCTTGCGAAGCTGCTTTATCATTTCAATTGGAAACTCCCAAATGGAATCCAGAACAAATATATAGATGTACCCCGAAAAATGATTTGTATTTAATTCCCATTCCGTACCATCCTTCTCAAAATTGATGACTGTAAGCAAATTGATGAATACCAGGTTATGTAACGAGAGGTCATGTATTAAATTTATAATAAATAATAGATTTGTACTTTCGAATTCGGTTGATTTGGATTTTGTTTGACGGTCTTTTGTTTTTGCCTTTTCTTTTTTAGAGATTGTCCTTCTTTTACACGTTATTCAATTCTATAGATTTGTTGAGGGATGAGGCTCACAATGTCCCCCTAATTAGCCGTAATCATTTTTCTTTTTGAGGTTTACTGAAAAACAAAAACAACTATATGTACTTTCACGATAAAACTTAATATGTTCTTGAAGCTTGTTTACTACTACTACTTAAATTGTTTTATTTTAATGCAAATTTTAAATCATTTATCTCATGCAATATATAGACCACTAGAGATGGTTGATGCATTAAGATCATTAAATTTTACTTTGAAAATAAGTTTATGACAAAATTTGAAGCAAACACTTTTAGTTAAAATAACCGACAATTGAAAATCATCGAGGGTCAGCATCAAATATTGATGACGATCAAGTTGCATTTAGTTACTAGAACAAGATTATTCAGTAAATCAAATACAGATTTGGAAAGCCCAGCGTGGCACAATGGCCGTACCGGCCCACTTAGTTTTTTCAAATCATTTTTGCTTTTTCATTTTTTCGCTTGTATAATGGAACTCACACTAGCACTCAAGTCTGCCACAAGTTTATTTTAAATCCTCAACCATTAAGCGAAAACACTTTTATTTTATGTAATTATAAATTGAGATAGCTTTATGATACACAAACACACACACACACACACAATAAAATTTCTACAATTGCATAAAATAATTGATTAGAAATCTATTGAAAAAACTTATTACAACATAAACAACTTAACAAAACATAATACTAAATGATACTCACAAATTCAATTAATTAAAATTTAATTAATGTCTTAAAATTAATGTATAATTTAAGATAACATAACTTTAATTAATAATAAAAATTCTTTTAAACTAAAATAAAATGACATATTATTAGATTTAATGTTGTTCAATTCAAATTTATTTATTTAAATAATATGTAGTAGTATATAATTCAAATAAAATTTAATCACAAAACTTGAACTGTGTTTTTTACGAGCATTTTTCATGCACATTGCTTTAACTCATCTCAAATAAAATTTAGCAACTAGAATTCTAGAAAGTTGGTTACTCCATACTCGCCTATAAATAGGAAAATCCTATTGTTGTACGCAAATTGTGAGCATTAAAGGTGTGGAGACGTGCAAGTCGATAAATGTGCCATTCATGACCAGCCTGTCACGTTGGCTGACCACAAACACGAATTAGGGCAAAAAAGCAAATTAACGACAAGATAGTTCGAATTATGATCAAATCATGAATCATGGATAGACGGCTCTGCAAAGTAGTTTCATTATTTTTTTTAAAAATTATTAATTTCCTATAAGTGATTTTATTTAAGGATATTCTATTTTTTTTACGAGAAAAAAATAATATAATAACATAACTCATAACACAAGTCTGATATGTAATACATGTTGAAAAGTCAAAGAATGGCTTGTAAATTTCAAAAAGCAAAGTTGGTGGGTTTGCCAATTTCAAAAGGTAAAGTTGGTGGCACGATTTTGTTGAAGTTGCATGGAGAAAAATGTGATGGTTTTCTAAAAGCCAACCATTTTTTTCAAAACTGTTGATTTTGGTTGCCATATTTTGAAGACTTTTGGAAACGTGGAATAAATACATGCATGATCTTTGGCTATAAATACCAAGCCATTTGTTCATTTGTTTGTATCCCAATTTGAGAGATTTGAGAGTATTTTGAAGCAATTTGAGAGATTTCAGAAAGCTTCTACTTGAGTGTTCTAGTGAGGTTCCATTTGGGTGTATCGGGGTTTTGGGTATTGAGAGTGTTTCTCACTTTGTAAATTCTCATTTATTAGTGAAATTATCTTCTAGTCTTTGTCCAGGGACGTAGGCATTACGCCGAACCACGTAAATTATTGTGTCATATTTTCTTTGTATTTGTGTACACCATATTTATATTTTTCCAAAAGTTACAGTATTAGTAATTGCTCAACCACGCGCTTCCGCAACAATTGGTATCAGAGCCGAAGGTTCGTGTTTGGGGTATACGGTACTGTTCATTGATACCGTGGAGACGGCCATTTATACTTGGGAGACAGTCTATTGTAAGTAGTATGTATTTTTGCATGTCTAGGAGAGTTCTGTCAACAAGGCGATAAGAGCCTAAGGAGTCTGGGTTTTAAGTGGGACCGTTGTGACCCCTCCATTCTCGTGGGAACTTTCTCGGTGCATTTATTCACACGAAATAAACATCATAGAGGCTGTTTTTTAAGTGTAAATAGTTGTTGAAGCACTGATCATTTGAATTAAGAAAAATGGCAGAGGCATCGTCGTCGTCTTCATCAACGAGGACTACTGTGACTAATGCAAAGTTTGAAGTGGAGAAATTCGATGGTACCAATAATTTTGGTATGTGGCAATGTGAGGTGTTGGATGTCTTATGTCAGCAAGAGTTGGACGTTGCTCTTGAAGAAAAGCCTGACATGATGGATAACAAAGAATGGATAAAGTTTAATAGACATGCATGTTGTACTATTCGCCTATGTCTGGCTAAAGATCAGAAATACTCTGTCATGAGAGAGACATCAGCAAAGAAATTGTGGGAGGCACTGGAAGAAAAGTACATGAAGAAAAGTCTTGAAAATAGGCTTTATATGAAGAAAAAACACTATCGATTCACCTATGAACCTGGCATGTCGATGAATGACCATGTAAACTCATTCAATAAGATATTAGCAGATTTTTTAAATCTGGATGAGAGATTTGAAGATGAAGACAAGGCATTGTTGCTGTTGAATTCCCTTCCCGATAAATATGATCATCTCACCACCACTTTGCTTTATGGGAAAGACAGCATCACATTCGATGCTGTATGCAGTGCATTGTACAACTCTGAGACTAGAAAGAAAAACAGAAAGGATCACAGAGATACAGTTGCAGAAGCATTGACAACGAGAGGTTGTTCACAAAGCCGCAAACTTGGAAAAATGAGCAAGTCTAAAGGGAGACCTGTTAAAGATGAGTGTGCCTTTTGTCACGAGAAAAGAGATTGGAAAAAGAATTGTCCTAAGTTACAAAAGGGCAAGGCTACTTCTGATGCGTGTGTAGCAGAGCATGATGAGAAGTCAAATTTTAGTTTGGTTGGCATGACATTGACATGTCACTCAGATGAGTGGATTTTGGATTCGAGTTGTACTTATCATATGTGTCCTAACAAGGACTGGTTTTCTAACTTCAAGGATTTGGATGGTAGAGTTGTTTTTATGGGCAATGACAATGCCTGTAAAACTATGGGAATAGGTACAATCCAATTAAAGAATCATGATGGTTCAATCCGAGTCTTGACGGATGTTTGCTACGTACCAAGCTTGAAGAAAAATCTCATCTCATTAGGAGTCCTAGAATCTAGAGGGCTTACAATCACTTTAAGAGATGGATTGTTGAAAGTAGCAGCTGAGGCACTGACAGTAACGAAAGGCACAAGAAGAAATAACTTGTACTATTTCCAAGGGAGTACAATTATTGGATCAGCATCAACAATTTCTGGAAAAGATATAGATTCAGAAGCAACTAAGTTGTGGCATATGCGTTTGGGACATGCTGGTGAAAAAGCTTTGCAGACTCTGGTGAAACGAGGCTTATTGAAAGGTATAAATTCTTGCAAATTAGAATTTTGTGAACATTGTGTTTTGGGCAAGCAGACAAGGGTAAAGTTTGGTTCAGCAATTCACGATACAAAAGGGATTCTGGACTATGTTCACAGTGACGTGTGGGGACCTACCAAAACAGCTTCTTTGGGAGGTATGCACTATTTTGTTACTTTTGTTGATGATTATTCAAGAAGAGTGTGGGTGTATTTGATGAAGAATAAAAATGAAGTTTTGGCCATATTTCTAAAATAGAAAAAAATGATAGAGACTCAGACTGGTCGAAAGGTCAAAAGACTTTACTCAGACAATAGAGGTGAGTACAAGAATGATTCATTTCTTCAAATATGCCAAGATGAGGGCATTGTGCGACAGTTCACTGTTCGAGATACACCACAACAGAATGGGGTGGCAGAACGCATGAACAGGACTATACTAGAGAAAGTTTGGTGTATGTTGTTCAATGTTAGATTGGGTAAAGAGTTTTGGGCTGAGGCAGTTGTATATGCGTGCTATCTAATCAACCGTTTGCCATCAGCTGCAATTGAGGGCAAAACACCCATAAAGACGTGGATTGGTAATCCTGCTACTAATTATGATTCTTTACATATTTTTAGTTCCACTACTTATTATCATGTAAAGGAATCTAAGTTAGACCCAAGAGCAAAGAAAGCATTGTTCATAGGTATAACTGGTAGAGTAAAATGATACCGTTTCTGGTATCCTGTTACGAAGAAGATTATTTTCAGCAAAGATGTAACTTTTGATGAATCAGCCATGTTGAAACAAATAGACTCTCAAGAGCATGACAAAACCAATGGCACTTTACAGCAGATGAAGTTTGAAAAGGTTAAATTTAATCCAAATGGTGTCGATGAGACCAAACAGAACCTTCACAGCAACAAGATTAAATTGCATATAGAAGGCCACGTAGAGAGATTCACAGACCTGCTCGCTTTGTTGATATGGTGGCCTATGCACTTCCAATTATAGATGATGATGTTCCTTCCACTTATAGAGAAGCAGTAAGTAACCCAGAAAGTATACAATGGAAGAGAGCAATGAACGAAGAAATGTAGTCTCTTCACAAAAATGAAACTTGGGAATTAGTTACACTGCCCAAGGAAAAAAAGGCAATTGGGTGCAAATAGGTATATGAAAAAAAAGAAGGATTTCCTCATAAAAATGAGATTCGATACAAGGCTAGATTGGTAGCGAAGGGTTACGCTCAGAAATAAGGAATAGACTATAATGAGGTATTTTCTCCAGTTGTAAAACACTCGTCTATTCGAATTTTGCTAGCCATGGTTGCACAATTTGATCTTGAACTAGTTCAGCTTGATGTAAAAACTGCATTTTTACATGGTGATTTGGAAGAGGAAATTTACATGACTCAGCCAGATGGATTCAAGGTTGCTGGAAAAGAAAATTGGGTTTGCAAATTGACAAAGTCGCTTTACGGATTGAAACAATCTCCGAGGCAGTGGTATAAACGATTTGATCGATTTATGAAAGGGCAAAGGTACACAAGAAATAAATTTGACCATTGTGTTTATTTTCACAAACTATAAGAGGGATCTTTCATATATTTGCTCTTGTATGTCGATGATATGGTAATAGCATCCAAGAGCAAAAATGAGATTGAGAAGTTAAAGACTCAACTCAACTGAGAATTTGAGATGAAAGATTTAAGTGAAGCTAAGAAGATTCTTGGCATAGAGATATGCAGAGATAGAGCTCGTGGCAAAGTAAGCTTGTCTCAGAAGCAATATTTGAAGAAGGTATTACAGCAGTTTGGCATGATTGAGCAGACAAAACTTGTGAGTACCCCATTGGCTTCTCATTTTAAGCTTTCTGCACAATTATCTCTTTCAACAGATGCGGAACAAGAATATATTTTACAAGTTCTATATTCAAATGCAGTGGGTAGCTTGATGTATGCAATTGTGTGTACAAGGCCTGATATTTCACATGCAGTTAGTATAGTGAGCAGGTATATTCATAATCTTGGTAAAGGACATTAGCAAGCTGTGAAATGGATTCTACGATATATTCAAAAGACTATGGATGTTGGTTTACTGTTTGAGTGAGATGATACACTTGGTCAAGGTGTGATAGGGTATGTTGATTCTCATTATGCTGGTGATTTGGATAAACGACGATCAACCACCGGTTATGTATTTACTTTTGTTAGAGGGCCAATCAGTTGGAAATCTACACTACAGTTTACAGTTGCACTGTCGACCACAGAGGCCGAGTACATGGCAATTACAGAGGCTATTTGGTTACAAGGCTTGCTTGAAAACCTGGGATTGGCACAGGAGCACATTAATGTATATTGCGACAGTCAAAGTGCCATCCACTTAACAAAGAACCAAGTTTATCATGCACGTACGAAGCATATTGATGTACGATTTCACTTTGTACGGGAAATTATTGATGAGGAGAGGATTCTTCTTCAGAAGATCAAGATTGTGGAGAATCCCGCAGATATGTTGACCAAGGTGGTGATGGCGATCAAGTTTAAACATTGTTTAAACTTGATCAATATCCTACATATTTAAAAACAGTCGAAGAAGGTAGAAATTGGAGGATAATTTGTTGATAATCGACTCAGATTTACTAAATTTTCGCCGAGGTGGAGAATTGTTGAAAAGTCAAAAAATGGCTTGCAAATTTCAAAAAGCAAAGTTGGTGAGCTTGCCAATTTCAAAAGGTAAAGTTGGTGGCACGATTTTGTTGAAGTTGCATGGAGCAAAATGTGATGGTTTTCTAGAAGCCAACCATTTTTTTCAAAACTGTTGATTTTGGTTGCCATATTTTGAAGACTTTTGGAAACGTGGAATAAATGCATGCATGATCTTTGGCTATAAATACCAAGCCATTTTGTTCATTTGTATGCATCCCAATTTGAGAGATTTCAGAAAGCTTCCACTTGAGTATTCTAGTGAGGTTCCATTTGGGTGTATTGGGGTTTTGGGTATTGAGAGTGTTTCTCACTTTATAAATTCTCATTTATTAGTGAGATTATCTTCCAGTTTTTGTCCATGGACGTAGGTATTACGACGAACCACGTAAATTATTGTGTCATATTTTCTTTACATTTGTTTACACCATATTTATATTTCTCCAAAAGTCACAGTATTAGTAATTGTTCAACCACGCGCTTCCGCAACAGTACAATTCTACTAACAAACATAAAATCTAATTACCCGCAATGTTTTCTTTTCACATGAAACTTGGATTCTCCCTTCGTGCCCTTTCTTTCTGTTTGCCTGCACTTTGCTGAAATTAGTGAAGAAATTCAAAACAAATCACAGAACTCCAAATCTACCTGCACCAGGGCCATGGAAATTACCTTTCATAGGAAATTTGCACCAGGTCGTTGGCTCTCTACCGCACCTCGAGCTAAGAGACTTGGCCAAGAAATATGGACCGCTTCTGCTCCTACAACTCGGATAAGTTCCCACCATTGTTGTATCTTCCCAGCAAGTTGCTAAAGAAGCTACGAGAACCCATGATGTTTTCTTTTTGCATCAAGACCTCATGTTCAAACAACACAAATCCTTTCTTATAATTATAGTGATATAATCTTTTCACAAAATGGTGAATCTTGGAAACAACTAAGAAGAATCAGTGTGTCCGAGCTGTTAAGCACTAAACGTGTGCAATCTTTCCGATCAAAAAGAGAAGAGGAGGTTACTAATCTCATTAATTGGATTTCTTCGAAGTGGGGATCTGCGATTAACTTCACTGAAAAAGTTTACTCATGAATGTATGATATCACCTCAGGGGCAGCCTTTGGGAAGAAATCTAGAGAACAAGAAGCGTTTGTCTCATTTATGGAAGAAACTACAAGAGTGGCAGCGGGTTTTAATATTTCAGATATGCTTCTAGTTCATCCACCAGTTGGGTAACCGTAAATTTTCTCCCACCGTAAAAACATAGGAAATTAAATCGGAAAATTTACGGGTTTTAATAATTCAGATGTGTTTCTAGCTATAAAATCTCTTATTATCAGGAACATAGAAAATTTACAAGCTACAACCGTAAAGCTAGATACTTTTGCATGTAAGGTGTTTGGCTAAATTCTAAGCAAGCGCAACTGGAGTGTAAACCGATAAATTCTTCTTCGGAGCGAAGAATTGTTATATTGCCATACTTTGATTGAGGAATGACACTTTGGTCCCAATAAATAATTACTTTTACCTCTTATATCTTCAATAGATTTTTAAAAACCCTCTCTTCTCAATAAGTTAAATGTCTTCCAATTTTTTTTATTGTTTATCTTTTAATAGAATCAAAATCTATTCCAATTTATGATATATCTATTCGAAATTCTATCTAATTTCATTGGAGGATATGACTCAAGGCATTACCTTTTCTATAGTAAAAATATAGCATGATGGTTAAAACAAAAGAGAAAATAACCTTATAAACTATAAACTTAAAAAAGTAAAACAAAAATAAAATAAAATAAATTAGGTGAATGTTTTAGTTAACGTCGTAACACAATATGATGTTAATACTAATGCTTAATTTCAATATAATAAATACAGTACGATTTATTCAATTTTAATTCATAAAATCTTCATCCCACTATAGCTCTTTAATTTCTCTATATTCATTAATACATATAGAGGCTCATGCATTTTTCATTATTGCACCTCTATTTCACATCTCCTTTTTTTTTTTTCACTTCGTTTGTTCTGACATCATTGAAAGCTTGCTTATTGCAGTACAAGTACTGCCACGGGCAAAGCTACTCATCGATAGACATGGGCCATATCCTAGCTACAATTCGGTAATTTTCTTTTTCTACAATACTGGAGTTGTAATTTCACAAAATTACCATACGTTATTAACAAAAACTGCCAATGTTATATTTACACAATTGCCGCAACAGCTCAGTAGTCAGTATTAGAATTACATTGCCCTAAAACTAACGGAGTAACTCGTAACAAATCCGGCTCGACTATAAATAGAGATTAACCAATCCTTTGATTTAATAAAAAAAGAAAGTAATTATTATTACTTTTATTTCCCCACGATATTCAGGAGGAAAGACCCCCGGGATCAAGTACTTAATTGCATATAAATGAAAAACATTTCTGCTAACTAATAACATTCCCCTAATCCTCTTTATCCTCTAATTTTCAAATGGCGCTTGGATTCTCCTTTTTCTTATCTATCCTTGTTGCCTTTCTTCTCTTTTATTGCTTCCTGAAATTTGGGAAGAAATCTAATAACAAAAACAAAATTCCCAATCTACCTCTGGGACCATGGAAACTACCTATCATCGGAAATATGCACCAGCTGGTTGGGTGGGTCTCTACCCCATCGAGCTTGAACAGACTTGGGAAAAAAATATGGACCTATTATGCACCTTCAACTAGGAGAAGTTTGTACCATCCTTGTATCGTCCCCGGAATTTGCAAAAGAAGTGATGAAACACATGATGTCATATTTGCATCAAGGCGTCAAGGTGTAGTAGGCAAAATCATGTCTTATGATTATAGTGACATAATCTTTTCACCATATGGTGGTGATCATTGGAGCCAACTTAGAAAAATCTGCATTTCGGAGCTTTTAAGCCTAAAAAGAGTCCAATCTTTCCGATCAATAAGGGAAGAAGAAGTTTCTAATCTCATTAAATGGATTGATTCAAGAGCAGGATCAATGATTAACTTAAGTGATGAAGTTAATTCATTGATGTATTGTATCACTTCAAGGGCTGTCTTTGGGAACAAATGCAATGATCAAGAACTATTTGTGGAAGTGGTGAAGGAAATCTTAAGATTGCTGGCGGGTTTTAATATATCCGATTTGTTTCCTTCCATTGGATTGCTTAAATCGATGAGTGGAATCAGGTCTCGGGCGGAGAGGGTGCACCAAAACGCTGACAGGATTGTTGAAAACATTATCAATGATCATAGGAAGGGCAAGGCATCATTGGAGATTTCGAAGACTGAAGAAGATGGAGATCTTGTTGATATTCTCCTGTGTTATGAATTTGATCTTAACAAATCTAATCAAATTCACCCCAAGATTTAATCCTGACTCAAGAATCCAAGATCAACTAACACAAATCACACACACAGAATACTTCACGCAAGAATCGAAACCAAAGAAGACAAAACAACACAAGATATAAGTGGTTCAGCACCAAGAGTTGGTGCCTACATCCTCTGGGACGCCAAGCAATTAGATTTCACTATTCAGAGATCAACACAGTACAAGAATAGGTGATGATTACAGAGGCCAAGATTTGTTAACCCTTTCTCTCTCTATCTTCTCTCCACTCTCAGTGTTTCCCGATGATGAAGATGATTCCAGAGCCTGCACTTTTATACTCTGTTTTTCTGGGTTTGTTGAGCTAACAACCCTTCCCGCCAAAACCAACCGTAATAACCCGTCCTCACGTGCCTATCACAAGCTGGCTTAAGTATGCTCAATACGGCATTCATAAACGTCGTTCTGAACGAACGAAAATTCTAATTCAAGTCACGTGTTAATCACGTGTATTACTTCATGTCTTGAGTGACACATATGGACCTGTCAGTCTTGCTCGGAAACTCCTCAAGCGACAAGTCATACGAGCTTGTAAGCTATGGACGACTTGTTGCACTTGAGTTGTGAGTTAACTCTTCATCATCCTGAAAATTCAAGAACTTGGTGGTCACGATCAATTTCACTCAAGTACTGACAAACATCAAAGCAGTTAAAACTGTAAGTAATTAATTACAACACGCTTGTTCTCCCCCCCCCCCCCCCTCTTTCTTTTTTTGGGAAAAAATAAACCGAACGCAGGAGATAATTTAGTTCGGTCATTAAGGGCGTTTTTGGTATTATATTTCAAATGATAAATAATAAATCCCATTTCAGGACGTTTTTACTACTGGCAGCGATGCATCTGCCACAATTGTAGATTGGGCAATGAGCGAAATGATGAAAAATCCTACAATAACGAACAAGGCACAAGCTGAGGTGAGAGAAATATTTAATAGAAATATTTAGTAGAAGAAAAGATGATCTACACATCATCCCCATTCCATATCATTGGCCGCCTACTGTTGAATAAGTGGCAAGGGGAAAAACTGCAGACGTGTAGCGAATCTATTAAGTGTTGCATTTGATGTCCTACAGGCTACAGGTCTCAGTACCCTTTGTCTGTATGCCTTCTGTATCATTAGATGTGTGCATGAAAGCTGGAACGTAATTACTGAACATTTCATATGCTTATTAAATCATTGTGGTTTCAGCTTTAAAGCCCTTTTTTTTTTTTAATTTTTTAATTTATTATTATTATTTATATTTTTTGCTTCGCATACCATGACCATGTCATAGGTTAGTGTATGGTAACTGAGACAATATATGTTTCGCCATATTGAAGTGGTGTGTCGGTCAAATGAGATTCACAAATTTTAATGTTGTGAGAATCTAAATTTTAGAATTAAAATTTTGTTTGTTCCACACAGGAACACATAAACATGCTAAATTATAGGTCATTATTGGGTAGATGCGCCACCTTGTCAAAGAAAAGTAATATGCACCCCAAAAATAAATTCCACCTAAACTCACTAAGGAAAAAAATAATTAAAAAAAAAGTGTAAAAAAGAAAATTAAACTTGAGTGGAGTTAATTTTCAAGAAAATCTAGTATGAAATGCCCAATATATCAAGGTTTGTTAAAATCTTGTGTTAAAAACTATTCATAATAGGTTTAGGAGAAAAATGATCATTTTAATATTTTTGAGTTCTAGATGGATGAATGGATGTCATTTTTGAAATTTAGAGTGCAACCTATGTTATTTTTGGACACGAAGAATCAAATTAGCCTTTATTTCTTCTCTCATTTTTAACTTCATCAAGTTCATTGATGCGAGGTCTTTAAATCCAAGACGGATACTCCCACATCCATTATCCTATTACTCTTATCCTTATCTCCTTAGGTGATTTTGACGCTCAATTCAAGCGGAGGAAAATTTATGAGGATGGTGAGCGTTGATGCAATGGAATTTAGTCCATCCATTGTGAACTCACATTATTTTCATAATGAATTATTTCATCAACATGTGGATATAATCATGTGCTATGGTTTTCAGTCTAGATTGTGAGGATCAAACGTTTCCTCATAAAAATCTCTATGCTGTGGATATTTATTTTCATTGACGTTGATTGATGTTTATATAATTTATTTAATTGGTGGTGGAGTTTGGGATTTCAAATATTTGAGATTCTTAGACGTGCTCATATTGAATATTCATGGAGATTGATTTGTTGGGAATTTTTATTTTAAAGATTGTTGAGAGTGTTAATATTTTTTATTGTGATAATTACTTACTTGATCGTATTCGAATGTATCATACTCATTCAAAAGAGTTCTTTATTTCCTTTTGACAAATGTTCATAGCAGTTCTCCAGGTTAAAATATCCTAGTTTTAACCCTGTGTTGTAATTTATTAACAACCAGAGAGGTTTTGATTTCCCGACTCTTGATCCAATAACATAGGAGGTTAGTGGCGTAAGGTGTTTGAAGTCACAAAGACTAAATAAATGAATTGTTATGAAACTGGCGGCTTTCTACCAGGTGCACACCGCTCCCATGCATGACCTCTCTTACTCGATTCATCAGCCCACCAGCTCATACGACTAGCTAATTAGCTGAGCTAGTTTAAGTGCCAATACTGTTACAGCTGTTTTGTTAAATCACCTATAAGAAATTAGATTAGATGTGGTAATTTGTATTTACATGTGGCTAACTTTCATTCGTCACAAAACACTGTATATACGGGCAATAATCACTTGATTTGTGCGATTTGCGGGGCCCAGGGCAATGCAGGAGAAGAATAAAAGCATTATTTTCATGGCTTATTTCTCGTAGCCCTTTATTATTTATACTTCCTATATTTTAAAGATTTTGTACTGTAAATGTCATTTAAATTGATAGAAGTGAAATATTCAGTGACATTCGAGATATATTACTCATCTGTTTTATAGTGGCCAACCGATATTTAGCCATATTATTGTGGAAGTGTCAGAATACGACACAGTTAATGCAACCAAACAGCGTCCTTCGCCTTTTCAAAGTGTATACTAATTAAAGATATTTTTTTTGAAGAGCACAACAGAGAATGCCAGTCGCCTTTTCAAAGTGTATAGTAATTAAAGATATTTTTTTATGAAGAATACCAGTTAAAGACATTTTTTTATAAAAGACCACAAAAGATACACAACGTGGATATACTAACGGACTAGTGAAAATTCTATCCCCATTCTCGGGTTCATTTTACATGGAGCTTCTTGGGCTGGCTATCTCCTCGTCCATCCTTCTGGCTATTCTCCTCTCTGCCTTAGCTGTGCTGAAACTAGAGAAGAGATCACAAACCAATTACAGAATCTCAAATCCACCACCAGGGCCATGGAAATTACCTGTTATAGGAAATTTGTACCAGCTTGCTGGCTCCCTACCCCATCATGGACTAAGAGACTTGACCAAGAAATATGGACCTCTTATGCTCCTACAACTCGGGCAAGTTCCAACCATTATTGTATCTTCCCCACAGGTTGCCAAAGAAGTTATGAAAACCCATGATGTTGTCTTTGCATCCAGGCCTCATTTTCCAGCAGCACAAATCTTGTCTTATAATTATCGTGATATAATCTTTTCATCATATGGTGATTCTTGGAAACAACTGCGAAAAATCTGTGTATCTGAGCTTTTGAGCACCAAAAGAGTCCAATCTTTCCAATCAATTAGAGAAGCAGAGGTGTCTGATCTCATTAATTGGATTTCTTCAAAAGCTGGATCAGTTATTAACTTAACTGAGAACGTTTACTCATTAATGTATGGTATCACCTCAAGGGCAGCCTTTGGAAACAGATCCAGAGACCAAGAAGCGTTTGTCGCAGTTATAGAGGAAACAACAAAAGTGATGTCAGGTTTTAATATTGCAGACGTGTTTCCGTCCATTGGATTGCTTCAGTGGGTTACAGGAAACAAGTCTCAGGTGGAGAAGCTGCATCAAAAAGCTGCAAGAATAGTTGAAAACATTATCAATGAACACAAGAAGCCCAAGGCAACATTGAAGATTTGCAAGACTGGTGATGACGAAGATCTGGTCGATGTTCTGTTGAAAATTCAAGGGCACGGAGATCTTGATTCTTGCTTAACTACTGACCACATTAAAGCGGTAATCTCTGTGAGTAACTATACGTTTACTATCATCAATTCCCGTTTGTTCTTCATTATGCTGTTTCTTTTAATGTTAGTTGTTGCGGGCTTTGGCCTTGAATTTGTAGTGACCTATCTTATTTATAAGCCAAATAATTCTCCTTTATAAACTAATGTGGCACACAACTCAACATTAGTTTTGTATTATGTGATAAGATGAGTGACAATATATTATTATCCGCACAAACTCATGTACATAAACCCCCTTTCAGGACATCTTTGCCGCTGGGAGTGAGACAGCTGCTACGACTGTGGATTGGGCAATGTGTGAAATGATGAAAAATCCAAGGGTGATGAAAAAGGCACAAGCTGAGGTGAGAGAAGTATTTCGCAGAACGGGAAAGGTTAATGAAACTAGCATTGATGAAATGAAATTTTTGAAGCTAGTGGTTAAGGAGACTCTAAGATTACATCCTGCTGCTCCGTTGTTGATTCCAAGAGAATGTGGAGAGAGATGTCAAATTAATGGATTTGACATACCTGTGAAAGCCAGGGTCATTGTCAATGCATGGGCGATCGGTAGAGATCCTGAGTATTGGACCGAACCGGAGAGCTTTAATCCAGAGCGGTTCCTCGACCATTCAGTGGACTACAAGGGGACAAATTTTGAATATATCCCGTTTGGTGCTGGCAGGAGAATATGCCCCGGAATGTCATTCGGTCTAGCCAGCGTGGAGCTTCCACTCGCGATGTTATTACACCATTTTGACTGGAAACTGCCAAATGGAATAAAGCATGAAGATTTGGACATGACCGAGGCCTTTGGCGTGACAGTAAGAAGAAAACAAGATTTGTGCATGACTCCTATCCCATACCATCATTCATCTGTTGCATAACAAACTAAAGGAAAATTTTCGTAAACGAGTGTTTCAGAATGGGTACATGAGCAAAACCATAGGAATGTATTTTATTTGCTATCGTTTTAAATATGCTTTTTGTATTACTTTCTGTATGTTATATTTCAAAAAGGAAAATAATACTCTTTTTGCATCCTATATTTAAAAACGAAAATAATACCACAGGTTCCGAAGATAGATTTAAAAATGGTTAAATAATACATATATATTAACAGTTTTACTACATGCAAATTAAATCTGTGTTTAAAATTTATATAATAGCTAGTTTATTCTTCAATATACCAACGTACAATAATAATAATTATAATTTTCATATCCGTTATTAATTTTTTTAAATAGCTACTTTTTGATAATGTGTTCACTGTTCAGTCCATCTTCCTATCTTATATGCTCGAGAATAGATCATTTGCCACAAAGATTTGAAAAGGATTTGGCAGGAGGAAAAAAGAATTTTGTAAATATTAGATATCAAATAATTTTTCTTTTTATCAAAAACAAAAAAACTAACTGTCCTTTCAACATTTCAATATTTGATCAGATAAGAAAGTTATTAAATGTGGCGTTTCTAAAGAAAAGGTTACATACTTACTTATAATGAAGAACCGAATACCCAAATCTGCAGAGATCAGTGTAAATCTCTACCGATCTTTTGTAGAGATTTTACCAACATAAAATAAAATAAAATGTATTAGAATCTAGAAATGCGTAAAAAAAAAACAAAAGCAAATAAAGAAGAGAGCTATAAATGAAAAATAAAATAAAAAAAGAGAAAGAAGAAAAGAAGAAGGAGACTTAGGTGGCGTTTGTTTTTCTGTCTGAAATCTGAATAGACCTGAATTAGTCTGAATTTTGAATAGATCTAAATGTCTGAATCTGAATAATATATTTATTTTTTTTTATCTAAATCTCTGAAAATAAGTATTAAGTTATTTATTTTTTTCAACTTAAAAAACTGAAAATGTATACCTTTACATTTGTATCCTCATTAAATTTGAATATAAAATAAATAATATATTTAATATCATAATATTTTAATATATATATAAGTAAAACTACACTCAAGTGAATATATAATGATTTTAAAATTTTAATATATAAAATACCATATATTTCAAATTTTATCACTAAAAAAAGTAACAAACCTAGTTGATTAGTATATAAGTGAATGCTAGAAAATGTAATTGAAAAAAAAAGAAAAAAAAAGGCCTAAGTCAAGTGCTTGCCCAGCGAAAAATTAATTGAAAATTCAAGAACTAGATGGGAGAAGCAAAGTGATGAGGGATTCCATGACGGCTGAAAAAAAAAAAAAAGAAATAACGATGAGATTATATAGGGTAAATATCTATGGGTGAGTTTTGGGATAGATATAAAAAAAAATTATAAAGCAGGGATATTTTTGACATTAGAAAGTCACTGAATTAATTAAGATTTCTCCATTTAGTAAAAAACTAAAAAATTAGCTTATTTTATTAAGTCAAAATTATTTAAAAAGTCTCATTAAGTTATAAAAACAAACACATATAATTAACTTAATTAATTAAGTTAAGTTACTCTAAGTCATTAAGTTAAAAAACAAACACTATCTTAGTTCATAAATCATAGAGCGAGATAAGACTTAAGAGATAAGATTACTACAATAGATGAGCCATTAGAGTCTAAAAGATGGAGACTATCAATTATTATTTATTATAACTGTGTTTTTTATTATTAGAGTAATAATATAGTTACAAACTCTTGCACAATGTTTTTTGTACAAACTGATATGGCATAATTAAATTTTTTATAATAAATATCTCTTAGTTCACATGATTTATTTTTATTATTGTGTATTTTCATTCAACCAATGAGTTTATCCCAAATCAGTTTATACACTCTTTTATCATTAGGGAAAAGAATTGATACACCCCAACCACTTAGGGAAAGGGACACAAAACTTCCAAATGTTTTAAAAAAAAATTAAATCCCAATTTATTAACAAATTTTGTTGATTTTAACAGAAAATTTATTTTCAACTTATAATTACTATTATCCCCCTCTAATAAACAAGTCAATATATTCATTTGTCTATTTTACCCATAAATTATTAATAAAATTACAAACATACCCTTCTTTTTAAAGGTCTAAATTTTTCTGTACAAATCAAATTTAATTTCCTATTTTTCCCAATTTAACCGTTTGACTGTTAATTAAATTACAAGCGCACAAGTGAGTAAGTAATTGAGTTGGGAAATGAAGCCGCTGCTTTATTTCCAGAATTCCTTGTTCTACTCTTCTCGTGTTTGCAATTGTGTGCTTTGTTGTTGCTGGTTTGGTTTTGGGATATGGAATACTAAAAAGGGGTGAAAGGTATTGAGTGGTGGCAGTGGTGGTGAGAGAGTAATTATGATGATGGTGGTAAGTAAGAAGTGTTGTACGCGGAATGCGAAATCAAGCGTACCAAATAATCATAAATTTACGTGGTTCACCAATTAAGCCTAGGTCCACGAAAGTAAGAGAAAAATAATTGTATTATTAACAATTATTAGAATACAATATTTGAGTAATAAATCTCACTTTTTAGAACCCAAATACACCCAGTACTCTCACACACTCCAGGAAATATTAATTCCCTAAACACACTTCTTTTACTTCTTTCAAAAGCTTAAAAACTTATAAGCTTAACAAATTTTTGGATGCATTTTACTCGCTGAATGAAGCTCTATTTATAGTTGATCTTCACTGCAAAAGTCTTAAAGTGGTTGGCAAAAGTCTTGCAATTTGGTGCCGAATTGAAAAACAAAAAAATGCAAGTTGTTCCATCTTCAATTTGCTAATTCTTGTCAAAAGAAGCATGCCGGTTCAATGCACTCAAATTAAATCCAACATGTAGACCTCTTTAATGTTTGACTTTTTCAATAATTCTCTACCTCGGCAAAGATTTAACCAAATCTGAGCCGACCACCAATGGATCATCATCCTCAAAGTGGCTGTATCTCTGTGACTGCATACATACCCATAATCTGGGATCAAACTAACCGTAGTTAAAAAATTTTCAAACTCAACACATTTGAAGAATTTAAATTAGTTTCAAGCAATGTTGAAACATTACTCCAGCAATCACCTTTGTTAACATATCTGATGTGCTATCTTTGGTATCGATATTTCTCAACAACACAACACTGCTCTCGATAATTTCTCTCATATAATGATATTTTACATCATGTGTTTTGTCCGAGCGTGATATGTTTGATTCTTCGCAAGGAATATCGCATTTTGATTATCACAAAAGAGTGTAATATTCTCTTGGATTACTTCCAAATCACTTAACAAGTTTTTAATCAAATAGCTTTATTTACAGCTTCAGTTGCTGCCATGTACTCTGTTTCCATAGTAGATAGAGCAATTATTGATTGTAGAATTGATCTCCAACTAATTGGATCTCCACCCAATATAAATACGTAGCCTGTTATTGATCTTCGCTTATCTGGGTCTTCGGCGAAATCAGAATCACAATACCCAACACATTATTGACCATAATCCTTCTTGAACAATAACTCAATATCAACTGTTCCATACAGATATCTGAAAATCCACTTTACTGCAAGCCAATGGTCTTTACCCAGATTATGCATGTATCGACTAACCATATTGACGACTTGAGATATATCAGGCCTTGTGCACACCATAGTATATATAAAACTACCCACAATACTAGCATATATAACACAAGCCATGTAATCATGCTCCTCTTAGGATGTAGAACATGAAGAAGAGTTTAATTTGAAATGAAGAGTTAGAGGTGTATATACTGGTTTAGTTTTGTCATCCATACCGAATCTTTCTAGCACCTTCTTCAAATAAGATTTTTGAGTCAACCACACACTCCCATTCTTCTTGTCTCTATGGATCTCCATTCCAAGTATTCCATATGCATCACCCAAATCTTTCATCTCAAACTCAGAAGCCAACTACTTCTTCAGTCTCTTGATCTCATCTTTGTTCTTCGAAACTATAAACATATCATCGACATAGAGTAACAGATAGATGAAAGCTCCATCTTGTAGTATTCTAAAGTAAACACAGTGATCGTACTTACTTCTAGTGAATTTCTACTCTTGTATGAATTGATCAAATCTCTTGTACCACTGCGTTGGTGACTATTTCAGTCAATACAAAGATTCAACTAATCTGCACACATGATTCTCCTTTTCAGCAACTTTAAAATCATAAGGCTAAGTCATATAGCTTTTCTTCTCCAAATCTCCATGTAAGAATGCCGTCTTAACATCAAATTGGGCCAACTCTAACTCATATTCTGCAACTAAGGCATGTGGGATACAAATGGAAGTATGTTTCATAACTTAAGAGAAAACTTCATTGTAATCAATACCTTTCTTCTGAGCAAAACCTTTTGCTATGAGTCTTACTTTGTATCGAGGAGTTTTTTTATTTGGAGATCCTTGTTTTTTGGTGTAGACCCATTTATTGCCAATAGCCTTTTTCCCCTTTGGTAACTCCATAAGTTTCCAAGTCTGGTTTTGATGGAGAGATTTCATCTCTTCCTCCATGGCTAACTTTCACTGATCACTTTTACTGATGCGTAATGCTTCACCGAAAGTGTTGGGGATCTCATCATCAATAACTAAAGGTGCATAGGCTACCACTATATCTTTAGTAAGCCATCCGAGTTTCTTTATCACTTCTTTTGGTCTCCTTGCTATAGAATCATCATTATCTACATCATCAATTGTTTTTTCATTTTGTGGGACATCAGAAGAAACAACCTCTTCTTCAACGCTGGGTGTCACCTCCATAGTTGAACTCTTTTCTAATGTAGAACTAACTGGTACATATAGAGTTGCATCAAACTCCACCCGCTGCAATTCCTTTGTGGTCTTGTTCTCTACCTACTGAGAACTCGAAGCTTTCATCAAACGTGACATCTCTACTACACACAAACTTTTTATCTTCGAGATCTCAAAGTTTAAAGCCCTTAACTCTATATTTGAATCCTACAAAGATAGCTTTTCTAGTACGAGGATCCAGTTTACCATCATTGATATAATAATAAGCTGGACACTCGAATATACGATGGGAATCATAGTCTTATGCATGTTTTCCAGACCATATTTCCGTAGGAGTTTTACATGTGATTGTAGCAAAAGGCAACCGGTTTATTAAATGACTTGCGTAGCTCACAGCTTCAGCCCAAAACTTTTTATCTAAACCAACATTAGATAACATACATTATACATTCTCCAGCAAAGTACGATTCATACGCTCAGCCACACCGTTTTGTTGTGGAGTATGTCTCACCGTGAAATGTCTTTTAATACCCTCGCTTTGGCATACTTGCAAGAATGGATCAGAAGTATATTCACCCTCATTGTCAGAACGTAATACTTTGATCTATCTGCCAGTTTAAGTCTCCATCAGTTTCTTCTATTTTACGAAAACCTCTAAAACCTTATCCTTTGCTTGCATGGTGTACACCCACACACGTCTAAAGAAATCATCAACAAATGTAACAAAATAATGGCTTCCACCAATTGATGCAGTCTTGGTTGGTCCCCATACATCATTGTGAACATATTTAAGGATCTAATGAGTATTGTGATTAACCGTACCAAATTTGACCATTGTTTTTTTGCCTACTATACAATACTCACAGAAATTTATTTTACAGATTTTGATACTTTTTAAGAGTCCATGCCTTATCAGAGTTTGCAAAGACTTCTTTCCAGTATGTCCCAGTCGTACATGGCATAGCTTGGTGGTGTCACTGTGCACCTCAGCACAATTGCTTCATCAGTTGTACCTCCCTTCAAATAGTATAAATTATGACACCAAACTTCTTGCATATCACCATATCTCCATATATGAACTTCATTGTGCCATTTTCAATAGTAACCTTGTAGCCTTTAGCTTCTAGGGCACCCATGAACATTAGATTTTTCTTTAAAGCTGGAATAAATCTAACTACTTTGAGTTCTCTGACTATTCCATCAAATATTTTGAGTCGAATTGTTCCTATCCCCATTGTGCGACAAGGTTGATCATTCCCCGTCATAACTGCACCAGATTCTAGATTATGAAAATCTATAAACCATTCTCTAATGGGACACAAATGATAGGTTGCTCTGTTATCAAGTATCTACTCACTCAAACTTGCCATGTATGCTGCAGGAGTAATATTTAGTGAATAATCAGAGTCCTCATCTTTACGTGCCATGTTTGCTGCTGTTGGTTTTTTCCTATTTCTCTTCTGAGCCTTCGGATAATTTTCCCTCTCCAATGGCCCTTTTCATGACAAAAAGCATACTCATCTCGGACTATATTTCTGCTTCTCGATTTGGATCGAGAATTCTTTCCACCACGCTTCTTCTTTTTCTCCATTGTCCGTTCTCTAGCTATCAAAGCTTCAGATGATTCTCTTTCAGAATGTTTATTATTATTTTGAATTTTCAAATTGGTCAATGCTGTACAGACATCTTTGAAGATGATCACGCTTTTTCCATATATCAAGGTAGTCACAAAATGGCTATATTCTTCTAGCAGTGAGTGTAACAAAATCATTGCCTTGACTTCATCTTTAATATCTTCATCAAGATTTTTCAAATCAGCAAGTAACTTTTCAAATCTTGAGACATGATCGTGCATTGACACCCTAGGTTTCATTCGAAAGCCATATACTTAGCTCATTACATGAAGACGATTTTCAGGACTTTTCAACAGGTACTTCTCTTCTAATGTACGCCATAAAGTCATCGTACACTCCTCATCTTTCATTAAGTATTTAACCTCCTTGGTCAAACAAGATCTGACCTAACCACACGCTTTCTCGTTCATACGATCCTAAATTTCTTCATCATACAAATTTCTTTTATTTTTCAAAACAATATCGAGATCGATTTGAATAAGGGCGTCTATAACTTCGCGTCTCCGCATGCCGAAGTTGATTTTCCCATCAAACTTTTCAACATCGATATTCTCACCTTCTATAACAGGTGCTGAAAGGCGATGTGACAAGTATCGCCTCCCATCTGAAGTATCTCTAAGAATAGCTGGATGGATCTTTCCCCACTTTTAAAAGTTTCACCTTCTACCATTTTCTCAATAAACTATTCCCACCTAAGAGATCAGTGTCTATGTGTATGTACACGTGAAAAAATGTACCAGGAAAGTTTTCAGGAAAGACTGGAGGGATTAGACCGGTCTCACTTAAAACCCAGTCTCCTTAGGCTCTTATTGCTTTTGTGACATAACTTTCCTAGACAGGCACAAATCCACACCACTACACAAGCTACTAATCCTCCAAAGTATGAATGGTTGACTCTACCATATTCGTGAAAAGTACCGTATGCAGAAATAGTACCGTATACATGAACAGTACCGTATGCATGAAATACAGAATCAAGCACACCAAATAATCACTGAAAAATAAAGAACACAAAATTTACGTGGTTCACCAATTATGCCTACGTTCACGGGAACAAGAGAAAAATAATTGTATTACTAATAATTATTAGATTATAATATTTGATTAAGAAATCTCACTTCTCAGAATCTAAATACACTCAGTACTCTCACACATTACAGGAAATATAAATTTTCTAGATACACTTCTCTCACTTCTCTCAAAAGCTTAAAAACTTATAAGCTTAATAAATTTTGGGATACATTTTGCTCTCTAAATGAAGCTATATGATTGAGCTTCAGTGCAAAAGTCTTAAAGTATTTAGCAAAAGTCTTGCAATTTGGCTAGGGATGGCAAAATGCGGATCCGGATCCGGATGTAGGTGCATCCGGATCCGGATCCGCATTGATATTTTTATATCCGGATCCGCATCCGGATCCGCAAAAATATATACGGATCCGGATGCGGATAATATCCGTAACGAATGCGGGCGGATATTCCGGATATCCGGATCCGCAAAATTAAAATTTAATAATTTAAAAATTAAAATAATTAAATCAAAAATCTAATTAAAGTCATTAAAACGATTCTGAAATTAAACTAATTAGTAAAGGCCTAGGCATGATTTTTCACTAAATTTATGCTTTTACATATTAATTCACTAAAAATGTGAATATTGATTCGTTGGAAACTAATTGGCATGGGCTTGGCAGTTGGCTCACCTTTTGTGTTTTTGATTTTGGCCGGTTGTGACTGGTGGGGGGCAAAGGGTTGATTTTGGCCGGTTGTGACTGGTGGGGGGCAAGTAGTCTTGATTTCAGATTGCTTGTGATTGTGCGTGGTAAGGTTCGCTTGTGGTATGGGTGGTTAAGGCAGTAGTGGAGGCATCAATCGGTTGTCCGTCCACCGTTGGCATGAGGTGAGGAGAGCAAAGGAGCAGCCAAAGGGAGCGGCGGCCACGCAGGGAGGCGAGAGCGGCGCCATGGGAGCGCCGTCGTGTCCCATCGCGTGGTGAGGCGAGCAAGGCAGTGCAAGGAGGCGGCGCGAGGCGAGAGATGGGAATAGCGGTAGCGAGGCGGCAGCAGAAGAGGGGTTATGGATTTCACGATTTGGTTTTTTGCAATTTTAGCTTATATATTTTAATTATTTTCTAATAAAAAATTGATTTAATTAATAATATAATTAAAATTAATCCGAATCCGGATATCTGATTTTCCGGATGCACTTACATCCGGATCCGGATCCGGATCCGTGCAGATATTCATTCTTAAACTCCGGATCCACATTTTTTAATATGCGGATCCGAATTTTTCCAGATCCACATTTTCCGGATCTTTATGGATCCGGACCGGACCCAAATTCTCTTGCCATCCCTAAATTTGGCACGGAATTGAAAAACAAAAAAATGCAAGTCGTTCCATCTTCAATTTGTTAATTCTTGTCGCATGCGAGTTCAATGCACTCAAATTAAATCCAACATGTGGACCCCTTTAACATTTGACTTTTTCAACAAGAAGAAAAGAGAAGGCGGCACGATGATTGCTACTGGGTGATGGTGTTGAAACGCTGAAGAAAAATCCAATCTCTTATAGAGAGAGAATATCAAGATATGCATAAAGGTGTAGGGATAGAGATAGCTTTCTGGCTAATTAAAACTCTCTCTCTTGTTAGTGAGATTATCTAATGAGTATTTTGGAGAGTTCCTTCACACTTATAAATTTATTTTATGAGGTGCAACAAAAAGATAGGTTTCTTAAGTTAGTAGTTTGCTAGGAGCACTACTTTCAATAAATGAGAGGACCTAGAAGGCGTCATTTGACGGTTAACAATGATCCGAGCCCGTAATTAAAAAAGAGATATTTGGTGAAGGAAAAAATTTTAGTGCTCCTTTTCTTTTTAGTGACGGCTATATGGATATTTTAACCAATCAAAATATTCTATATACACATATACATATTTTAATCCATCAGAATAATCTATTTTATTAAATCACCTACGAAGAAAAACTAAATTAGATGCGGGTGCTTTGCTTTATATGTGGCTAACTTTTAATTAGATTAAATTTAATCGGTTGCGGCAAAATGTCTTAGATTATTCACTTTGCACATATCATTTCAGACAATTTAATCTAATTTAATTTAATAAAAATACTCCAATTAAATTAAATCTAATTTACTAGTTAGCCACGTACAAAGCAAGGGCACCCGCATCTAATCTAAGACATTTCGCTTTGCTTTATATTAAATTGTCAAAATAGGAAAAGCTCGCACCACAATGTCCTCGTATGAAATTCAGTTTAATATAAAGCAAGATGAAATTATCTGTAATTGGGGTATTTCAACCAGTATTCACTTTGGGGTATTTCAATAATCATTGCGCCATCGGCGGCACCGCCAGAAAAGCTCACCATAATGTCCTCACTGTATATGTGGGCAACAGTCATTAGATTTGCACGACTGTTCGGCACACCGAAATACGTGGAGTAAAATCATTATTTCCTTGGCTTGTTTCTCTCAGCCCCTTTATCATTTAATTATTTATACTCTTGTATGACCAATATTTAGCTGTATTATTGTGGAAAGGGAAATTTGTAACCTATCCTCAAATAAATTGACATTTAGCACCGCGTTTTTAAAAAATTTAACTTATTGCACTGTGTCTCTAATTCTGTTAATTTTTTAGTTATTTCTAACGGCTCCGTTTAATTTTTGATTGAATGATAAAAATACCCCTCTATATGAAAAATAACAAAATTTTTAGCTCATTTAATTTTTTTGAAAGGTTTTTATTTCAATTGCAATAAAAAAAAATTTCTTGTTATATGTACATTGTGACCACTATTATTTTTCCTTTAATTTTTTAAAGATTTTTATTTCAAGAGAATTCCCATTAAAATTAATTTAAGGAATACAATTTTAATTTTACCCCTCCACCGTTAAATTTAACTGAAAAATTAACGAAATTAGGGGCGCGGTGCAATAAGTTACATTTTTTAGAGATACAATGTAAAATGTCAATTTATTTGGGGTAGGTTAAAAATTACCCTTGTGGAAATGCCAAAATAGAACACAGGTAAAGGCAACCAATCATCATCCTTCACATTTTCAATGTGTGCACTAATTGAAGGTACTTTTGATGAAAGACGGACCACAAAAGATCCACAACGCGGATATAACAACAGACTAGTTAAAATTCTATCCCCATTGTCCTGTTCACTTCACATGGAGCTTCTAGGGTTGTCCTCCTCCTTGCTCATCCTTCTATCTATTCTTCTCTGTGCCTTCACTTTGCTCAAACTAGAGAAGAAATCAGAAACCGATAACAGAATCTCAAATCTACCACCAGGACCATGGAAATTACCTGTAATAGGAAATTTGCACCAGCTGGCTGGCCCCCTCCCCCATCATGGACTAAGAGACCTGTCCAAGAAATACGGACCACTTATGCTCCTACAACTCGGGCAAGTTCCAACCGTTATTGTATCTTCCCCTGAAGTTGCCAAAGAAGTTATGAAAACCCATGATGTTGTCTTTGCATCCAGGCCTCATTTTCCAGCAGCACAAATTATGTCTTATAATTATCGTGATATGATTTTATCACCATATAGTGATTCTTGGAAACAACTGCGAAAAATCTGTGTGTCTGAGATTTTGAGCGCCAAAAGAGTCCAATCTTTCCAATCAGTAAGAGAAGCAGAGGTATCTGATCTCATTAATTGGATTTCTTCAAAAGCTGGATCCGTTGTTAACTTAACTGAGAACGTTTGCTCATTAATGTATGGTATCACTTCAAGGGCGGCCTTTGGATACAGATCCAGAGAGCAAGAAGCATTTGTCTCAGTTATAGAGGAAGCAACAAAAGTGATCTCAGGTTTTAATATTGCAGATGTTTTTCCTTCCATTGGATTGGTTCAGTGGCTTACTGGAAACAAGTCTCAGGTGGAAAAGCTGCATCAAGAAGCTGACAGAATAGTTGAAAACATTATCAATGAACATAAGAAGCGCAAGGAAACATTGAAGAATTGCAACACTGGTGTTGATGAAGATCTGGTTGATGTTCTGTTGAAAATTCAAGGGCTCGGAAATCATGATTCTTCCTTGACTACAGACAACGTCAAAGCAGTAATCTCTGTGAGTACTATACATTTAATATCATCAATTCAGTTTTTTTTTCGTTATGTTGTTTCTTTTAATGTTGGCCTAGTGTTATGTGATAGGATGAATGAGACCGTATAACTGTCTGCGAAAACTCATTTACATAAACACCGTTTCAGAACATTTTTGGTGCTGGGAGTGAAACATCTGCCACCACTGTGGATTGGGCAATGTGTGAAATGATAAAAAATCCAAGAGTCATTAAAAAAGCACAAGCTGAGGCGAGGGAAGTGTTTAATAGAAGGGGGAAAGTCGACGAAACGGGCATTAAAGAAATGATGTACATGAAGCTAGTTGTTAAAGAGACATTGAGATTACATCCTCCTGGTCCTTTGTTATTGCCAAGAGAATGTGGAGAGCGATGTAATATTAATGGATTTGACATACCTGTGAAAGCTAAAGTCATTGTTAATGGATGGGCGATTGGAAGAGATCCCAAGTACTGGACCGAACCTGAGAGCTTTATTCCAGAGAGGTTCCTCGATCATTCTGTTGACTACAAGGGGACTAATTTTGCGTACATCCCATTTGGTGCTGGTAGGAGGATATGCCCTGGAACGTTATTTGGCCTGGCCAGCGTGGAGCTTACACTTGCGATGTTATTATACCATTTCGAATGGAAACTACCAAATGGAATGAAGCATGAAGATTTGGACATGACCGAGGTCTTTGGCGCGACAATAAGAAGAAAACAAGATTTGTTTATGATTCCTATTCCACACCATCCTTCATCTATTGCATAAGAAACTAAAGAATAATTTTTGTAAAAGATGAGTGCTTCAGAGTGGCTACAAGAGCTGAACCATAGAAAGGTATTTTATTTTCAATCATTTATTGCAGAGAGTTAATATGTGAGATTATGGCTCAAGTTTCAGCAAAGACTAATCTATATAAGGTTGAAAGCTTATCCCTAAAATCATCTTCCGTCATTGTTATTTGTCAAAGCTTGGGCTTATTCTGCTAGAGCTATAGCAGAAATTAAATAACACTTAATGCAACTTCCTGCAGCAAGTAGTATGTAGCACATAAAATGAGTTGAAGTTCATCTTTAATTCTTTTTTAATGTCAGAAATCTTATCCTCCTTCTATGTTCATGCTACAAAGAAACACAATAGTAATTATTTTGATGAAATGTCTTAGATTGATATGTGTTGTTGTTAATACCAACGCCCAGTATCTGGAGTACCACTTTAACAAGAAAGCAAAACCAAAGGTTCGCAAGATGAAAGCTGACTAATTTGAGCTAGATTTACTTGAATCGTAAGTAAATAACGGCATCCTATGTTAATATACCAGCAAATGAACTTGGAAAAATCCTTGTAATTGTCCTCAAAAGTTCTTATTATAAAAACTCCTAAACCGTTGATGAAAAATCTTTTATTGAATTGTTTTCCGTCTGCACCTTTTATGCATCATTGAATGGACATAAAACAAGGTTTCGGTAAACAAAAAAGTTTCCGCGGCATGATTAATTTCCCCATAAAATATAAGGAGTTTTTTACTTGGTAAGAAAGAATAACTACGTACTGCTGCATGCATAAAATGTCCTCTGTTTTGTGCAGATGGTACGAGCTTTTGAATTAAGATTAACGGAATGAACCTGCTCTATTGACTATAAGGGGACTAAATTTGAATACATCCCATTTGGTGCTAGTGAGAGGATATGCAGCCCTGGAATGTTATTTGATCTTGCCACTGTTGAGTTTCCACTTGAAATGCTGCTGTACCATTTTGACTTGGAACCTTGAGGAGTTCATTCGAACTTCAAAGAGTCCTTTGATATGACAGTCCGGAGAAAAGATGATCTGCACTAAATCCGGTTTCCTTGTCATCATTTGTAACAAGGAAGATTGATACCTATAATCAATATTAAACAATATCAAACTCTAATAATACTGGAGGACAATACCACAGGTAGATATCTTATAAAATGTTTCATTGAATAATCTTGTATTAATCTGTCCTCTGCTTTCTCCTCTGTTCCTGGAGAAGGGACTAGCCATGTGGTAACTATAGCAGGTCCACTTGCATGTTCAAACGCCATGGTTGACAAACTCAATTGAATAGTATAAGATTATCTAAAATAGTGCTGACGGCTGACCTCGTGTTTCACTAGCATCGTATCTTTAATTTAATTCTCTAAGACAACAGGTTTGGTTTCTAACACCATCCATCCACACTAGTAACAGAATTAAGTCGTCGTTGGGCTAAATAATAAGAATAATAAGAATTCTTTTTATAACTAACAATTAAGGTAGGGAGAGCTGTAAGCAAGAGATTTGTTCTCTGAATTAATCTAATCATGGAGCTCGAATTTCCCACCTTCCAAATCTTTCTTGCTTTTCTAGTCTTTATCTTTTCAATTCTGAAACTAGAAAAGATATCCAAAACCAATAACCCAACTTCAAATCTCCCTCCAAGCCCATGGAAGTTACCAGTAATCGGAATTTTGAACCAGCTGGTTGGCTCTCTAGCCCATCATGGCTTAAGATATGGATGGCAAATTCCGGATCCAGATCCGGATGAAGGTGCATCTGTATCCGGATCCGTATTAATTTTTTCACATCCTAATTTACATTCGAATCTGTAATATATATATATATATATATATATATATATATATCATGTCATTACTATTGTATCTACTACACCTTTTGTTTTGTGAATTTGTTAATGTAAATTTTCATTAAACGCCTTGCCCTCTATTTTATTTGTAATTTATCATCAAGTATTATAATACTTTATACTTACCTACCTTATCAAAATTTAATTTATCCCCTTACACTTTTTTTTATTTTTTATTTTTTATAAGTGTTAAAAGAATTTTTATTTTCAACCACACTACATTAATAATCATAACACATTAATATTAATGAAAAGATAAAAATATCCTTAAAGTATTAAAAAATTTTGTAGAAATTAAAATTAACTCATCTCCCATCACTGATCATTAACAAAGTTAACTCATAATCAACAGAGCCAATCAGGTAGAGTTGGTGAGTGACGATGGCTACAAGAGGGAGGCTTAAGAATATTTTGGCCACAGTAGTGACCTCAGTGCTGACTGAGGCGAGGGCCAAGATATTTGGACATGTACTTAACCCCATTGGCCAGAGATCACCCCACAAGATTTTACGGAAGAAGCTCATTGGTGACAAGCTCTCGTCATGGCCTGCCAAGAACAAGAGCGCTTATCCAAGCTTGAAATGCTGAAACGTCGTGGAAAGGGACCTCCCAATGAAAGGCTAAGGGAAGCGTGCAGCCAAGTGCAGCAAGTAGATATTCTACCTCGGAATTACCTGGGAATTGGATCATTAATGATTTGAAAGAAGATATGCAACTGGTTCTGGTACTTTTGTTTTAGCTTGTGGAATATAAAATCTTATCCGTTTCCATTTTGTGCCCAGTTACTGGTATTGAGTAGAGTTTCCGTCCTGAATGGAAATTGAAGTATTTTTTGGTTTAAAAAAAAAACCATCATCAACAAAATTTTCAACAATAAGAGTGGGATTCCAGTCTAGGTTAATTAAAAAATCGATCTATTCATAACTTATAATTAAAAAAAAAACTAACACTAAAAGAAAATAGCTCAAATACCCACACACGTGACATCCAAACAAAATCAATCCAAAATCAAATTCAAAAGAAACCATCATGGCTTCATCTCTCCAGTTTGCTCTCAACCCAAATACCCATATTGTGAAGTTACTCACTATCTACCGCCACCACGCCCACGCTATAAGATGGCATAGTCGCATCTACGATCGATAGCCTTGACCCATGTCGCCTTTATCTTCCTCTCTCGAAACAACATCACATCATCGCCACACCGCACTACCACGATGCATGAGGAAAACGGAGATCCATCGGCCACAATACGAAGCCGCAACGCATAATCGCCTGATAAGTAAGGCCTGAGCTCGCCTTGCCATTGTCATTGCACTTTCTCTCACTCTCACTTCAACTTCTCAGATCAAATTTTGAATTTTGTTTTGATGCCTATAATTTCCACCACGAGAACCATCACACAAACAATCAATGACCTACAACTAATTATCCTCAACCCACAAGAACCGTAATCAATATTGAAGCCATCATTAAACCCATCACAGAGAGAGAGTGAGAGCAGAAGAAGAAATGGGAAAAAATATTGAAGACAAAATTTGAGGATAATTTTGTCTTTTTAATATTTACGAATAAATTATAAATAAAATATAGTGCAAGGGGTTTAATGAAATTTTACATTAACTAATTCACAAAAGACAAAAGCTGTGGTAAGGTACAACCGTGGTAACATAGCCGGACCCATATATATATACATACATATAGGTAATATTCGTGCGGATCCGGATGGATTTTTCTGAATTTTCGGATCCGGGAATTTAAAATTTAACCCAAAAAAACTGGTTTTACAATTCCAAAATAATTAATTAAGGTTTCTAAAAAAAATAAATAATTAAGCAAACAAATATCTCCCCAATAACAAACAATTAATTACAAATGGTCTTTTTCCATATCCTGATTCCATCGTTTTCTTAATTCTTTCCATTTTCAATTTTCATTATTATGATGATTGCACTGCTACTCCTTCTATGAAGAACAATAACAACAATAGCACCAACAGATCGCATCAAACTTGTCAAACAATACGGGCCCAAGGTTTGTATAATCAACTTGCTTAAAATGTATAAAAGATAAACTAATTTTAACTTCTTCTTTCTGTTTTTCTCCACATTACCAAACAGAGGCATAAACAAAAATTATTTTACTGCACCATATTATCCAAAGAACCAAATAAATAAATAAAAAATGAAGCTGTCTTTAAGAACCGAAGTCGGTATTTGGCAGGCATCTTCCTTCTTCACTTCGTTATCGACCACCATTTGAAATAAGGGAGACGGCGGGCTGGTTCCTGGCGGCAGCACCAAACGACGGGATGGTGGTGGAGGAGACATGATTATAGACTGATTTAGGGATTTGGGGTTAGGGGCTTTAATTTGCTGCTGCGGGATTTAGGTTTTTGGATTAGGTTAGAAACTTTAGATGTTAGAATTTTCTTTTTCTAATTAGGGATTTGGGTGTTAGGGATTCGTTGTTGCTAGTGACTGGTGAGGATAGCCGTGAGTGTGTGTATTAGTATGTGGATATGATTTTAGTTTTAGGGTTGGGTAATTGGGTTAGATTTTTCCATTTAAGTTATATATTTCTTAATTTATTTTAATTTAATAAATAATTATTTGGATCCAAAAATTCAGTTTTTGGGATGTAATTACATTTGGACCTGGATTCGCATCCGTGCGAATTTTAATATTTAGCATTCAGATCTGCATTATTTAGTAGGTGGATCCGAAAATTTATGAATCTGAATTTTTTGAATCTTTGTAGATGCGGGCCGGATCCAGATTTTATTGTCATCTCTACTTAAAGGTGGCTAGTGTTGAGTGTTAGAAAGTGTATATTTATAAAGGAGAAAATCGTCATTTTATATTTTAAGTCTCACTAACATCTCTATTTTTATGTATTTATTTCTCTTGTGATTTAATTATGTGTGTTTTGTTATAATTAAGTATTTTATGTATTTTAGCATCAATTGTTTCACAACGAACGAGTGATCGACAACAAAAGCGGATACCACTTTTCAACTCGTGACGGTCCAAAACCCAGGAGGAGATAAAAGGAAAAATGTCATCGCTCACATATACGATAATCGCTTTATCGACAAAGACTGTTTACGCCACTATTCACGACATTGTTCACATATACGATCCGATTACATGGCCGACCGACGACGCCAAGATCGATCAATGATGCCAAGATCGACCCACGACAAAGATTTGATTGGAGAAAGAGATTTGATCGCTTACGTGCTGATCACGACGTGACATCGATCACGATGTCACGATCCTATCGACTAAACTTATTGTTGATGGATGACGCAAAGATTTCAAGAGTAAAAATCAGCGCTGCATATGCACATACATAGGATTGTTTACTATTCAAACCGTGTCACTATTCAAACCGCCACTATGCAAACCGTGACATCGCTCAAACCGTGCAAACTGCATCGCTTAACGCAGATCGTTGATCGATAACGCTGCAATCCTCAGCGTCTGCATTATTTTTAACTGGTTATGATTCACTCAATGTATTTATAAAAAGGGGGCTCCCCCCTAATTTGATACCCCTGAATCCATTTTTGAGCTTAGTTTTTTGTAATTCCTTCTCCATCTTGTATTTTTTTTATGTATTTTAATAAATTCTCATTTTACCCCTAATTAAAAAATGAGTAGCTAATTTACTTTCAAACTTAGGTTGAAGGTGAAATCTCAACATGTTCCATTGGTTTAATTTGGTAAATTTATTTTATCTTCCCCTCTAATATTTGTGGATGTTTATGATTTTACAAACATCTTGAAATTAAATTCTTTTTATTTTATTTTTTTTGCATAGGCTCTTTAAAATTAATTTAAGTCCTAGTTTAAATAAATATTTTAATTTTTTTTATGATTATAATTTATTAAATGAATAAATAATATCATGATTTTATAAATGATAAATAAAATTTTTATGACATTAATATTTCATTTATAAAATCATAACTTAGTTAAAGTTAATGGAGATATGTTTCATTTGTGAATGAAATATTCTTTTATATTTATGCATAAAAATATAAAATTATACACAAAAAATTTTTATGATAAATTAAAAATTACATTTTCATTCAATGGAGTTCAAGTACAATTATAATATTAGTAGTTCAAATAAAATTATGTGTAATTCTATTAGATTGTCTTAGCCCTTTAGCATTGGCTTCGACCGAGGGTATTTGTATCGGCATCTCATTTCTAGTAGACTTGCTTGCACATATTATCCATTGGCGTGCATCTAGTAGGAACTAGACCTACGAATTCGACAAATTATGAGTCAGCCATGCAATTCATACCGTATCCCAAATTGAACGTATTTCTTTGTAATTACTTACATCTTTATTTATAATAATTTGTAATTACTTACCTCTTTATTTATAATAATTAGAGTAATGCTACATTTATAAAATCCAGATACAAAATTTTCATCCTATTTATGTGGCATACTTCTGCCCCTCTTACATATTCTAAGTGAGGTAGAAAACTAGAAATGATAAGCTAAGTTACCAACTATCACACAACAACTATCATATATAAAATGGTTAGGATATAAATTTTGTATCACAATTTGTAAGCTTAAAGCTACTAATTAACTATAGCATATTTAAGTAATAATCAAAATGCTCGTTCTAGTAATCAGAAGAATTTTACTTAACCAAATTTGGTAACATTCTGATTACCATAATTGGCATAATTGAAATACTGAGTTGTATAGTTAAACATATCTAATGGTTATAGGTATAGCTTGGCAACAATTAATAAGAGTACAATAAATGGAAAGAAATGTATTTGCATTGCTATAAACTTATGAATAATGATTTAGTGGGTGTAATTGCATTGTTCTTGTAGCGGGACACTGCCACTTGCTACTGACTGATTAATCGATAATGTCAACAACATTTATAAGAATAATAAAATTGTCCCATGTGTTTATTTGCTCATTTTCCATATGGCCAATGCTAAGTTACATTCATGTAACTTACAACCCTCTCAATTTATTTAGAAAATTGACGGTGTGAGCTAATGATTACAATTTTGAAAGATATATCTTATAAACATATGAAATAATCTTAATTAGGAAAAAAAATAAAAGTACGTAATAAAAGATATCTACAATTTAGAATCACAGGGGAAGCGTTTGTCATTAACTTTAAACGTGACCCTTTAAGATCCATTAATAGTGTATTCAGTGTATTATTTTATATTGGATTGAATTGTACAATACTAAATTACCTTTAAGTGTACGGTATTACACCTTAATACATAATCATATATGTTGTAGCATGGATTATATTGTATATTTAAATAACTTATAATATTTAGTAAAGATTAGTTTATTTAATTATTGTTATAAGAAGTCCATTGATCAGCAAAGTTAGTTGAAGTCAATTATAGTATAGTTGGAATCCAATCGTTGAATCTATTCAGCCATACAACTATCATCAGCCAAAAGGAATTTCGTTTGCAGAAACGGTTGGGAACCGCCGACTTACAGAATAGCCATTTGCCATCATCGTAATATTGTTGTTCCTATGTTTGCTCAAGTCCTTATCCAAAAGATGTGGCACTTGAGGTAATTTGCCATTCATTTTATATATGTCATTTATTGTTAGTTGATTATTTACACATTAGGCTATGTTTGGCACATAGGATTAGATTGGACAAATTATTAAGATTGGAATAAATTAGATTTGATTGGATTAGACTAAGTTATATAATACTGTCTCATGTTTGGTACAGTATGAGATTTGACTATATTAAATTATATTTGAATGAAATTAAATAGCATTTAATTTGACAATTAGATACAATTATGAATTATTCATGAACATTCAATAAAAAAATTATTCCTTGAGTAGGAGTATATTGTTATTTAGTTTCAATAAAGTTACCTCTTTAGTTGAGGTTAAAAAAATAATAAAATAATTACTAAAATTAATTTACAAGACAAATATTAAAAAATTAAATATATAAAAAATTAGTTATTAGATAGTCATGATTATAATAAATGAATATAAGTTAGATTAGATTTAATTAAAGTAAACTAAAAACTATTTAAATATTTAATTTAATTTTTTATTACTTGTTTTAAATATATTTTATTTTATCAAAAAGTTAGCAAATAAAATATATATATAAAGCAACCAATTAATGGCATTATTAATTTCCTGATTACTTTAATATTGTGATTATTAAGTTAAATATTACATTAAATATACAAGTTGTGGTTGATTAAATAGACAATTTTTTTAAATTAATCCTAACTAAACCGGAGTAAATTGAGATTGCTAATCCCATGATTTAAGATCCCTTAATCTAATTCAAAGTGAAGCTTGCCTGATATGAGATAAATAATTAATCCAATCCTATACTTAATCTTAAATCCTACTAAAAATAGCAAAGTGCAATTTTAAATGACCGCCATGTGTTTGGGAAGAGCTAAAAACTCATATTATCATTGACAAGATAATTTTTCAATACCAATAAATAAATGACAAATCATAAGCCACATTTTCTTAGATACAAATTTAATTTTTTAGCCAAACTTTGTAAGTACATATATCAATCTTAAAGATAAAAAGTATTAACAACAAATTATAGAGACTCTCAATTGTATATTCTCACATTTTACAAACTAAACTCTCAATTTGACTCTCTTTTAAATTAATTTTTTTTAGTTAAAATCCTTATTTCATCCTTTCTATATTTCCTTGATATTTACTAGCTTGTATGATCAGTAAAGATCAATTTCTTTCATTAACTTTAACGATTGGTAAAAATTTTGTTTTGTTCATATTTGAATGATGAGTTTCGCTTCTCTTTGTTTATAGTAACCTAAAACGAAGACAACTACTTGCAATTAAAAGAAAATATATAAAGTAACTGATGAAAATTAAGGAATTGAGAATTAAAAGAGAAAAAAATATCAAAAACTATTTTGATAATGAAATTCTTAATTAAAAAGGTGATGTATAGAAAAAATTGGTGGGTTTAAATATTGTATCTTGTTGGTAGGTATATATATATATACGAACATATAGAGACTGGTAATAGCAAAAATATTTGAGCCATTATATAAGATTAAAGGGCGTCAACTCATCTATGTTGTTGGCTCTCCTTTGAAAATTCTTCCAACCTATGCTTCCAGTTAAGGCTGGCCTTCGCCTTTCTCTTCTCACTCTTATTTAATATTCTTTCTAAATCTAATTCTATATATATGGTATCTAATTTTTTTTTTTTTTTGTTTTAGCCACGAGGTATCCTAAAAAGGGCCCCAACTGTGGGAGATACCTTTAAGCCCGTATCACAGCCCAGATTAGAAGTTCCCGCTCGAACCGGGAGGCACAGGTTCTCCCAACAAAGGCGACTTCCCTGCGACTCGAACTGGGGAGCAAACCCAGTCAAGTCACTTAAGGGGACTCTATGGACACAGAAGTGCGAAAAGGCATCAGTAATTGAAGAAATACCTGTTCAGGATTGTACTGCTGTCCACACCATAAGTAGATGATACATTAAGCTTATATTTAGTAGTATTTTGATAGGTCATAAATAGTCATATTATATTTAGTTTAATTCCCTCATATTTTGATTGATCTCGTACTAATTTGTGTAAATTATGTTTGATTTGATCTAGGAGCCAAAGCATGGAGATTAAGATAAAAAAGTGGATAATAAGGGCTTTATTTGGGCTTTGCAATCATGGGCTGACCGTTGACTTGAAGGAGACGGTTTCCTAGCATTAAGAGGAGAAGAAACCAAAAAGGAAACAAAAGCTAGCAATATAGGAAGAAGAAGACTCCAACTTTGAAAAGGAAAAGGAGAGCCCACGTTCCCTATATAAGGAGAAGACAAAAAAACGTGAGAGAGTTGGCTTTGGAGTCAAGAGCTGGACGGGAGGAAGCAAGGGGAATTCGGCTGCAATTAGTTTTCTTCTCAAACATCTTTTGTTTTGTTTAGCCACCATGAGTGGCTAAGGTTTTAATTCCGGTCCAGGGGTTAATCAAATTCCAGTTGTAGTTTTGTGAGGCTTTGAACTTAACTAGAATTTCTTCAATCCAAGTAATTTTTATTTCTTATTCTTATTGTCTATGAATTATTTATATTGATTGAGTTGACGCCTTAATTCAATATTTATTTTTCTATCGCTAGTCTTGAGTTTGTGATCCGTAATTGTCATGAATGATTGAATTGAGTAGCAAGGAGTTGGCTCATGTGTGTGTATATTGATGGCCACAATTACATAGCTTGCATGATAGGCTCTAGGGAAATTAAAATACAAATTGATTAAATTGGAGTAATCTGAATTAATTAATCTTGTTTTAGTCATTCTCACTATTCTTAATGTTGTCGCTTAATTTGATATGGAACGATGATGCCCTGTTAAATTGGTGATAAGTTTGGATTTAGGCGATTGTTTGAGTCTATTTACATTAGGAGAATAATTACTTTTCTGGGATTAGATTAAGTAGACTAAGTTCTTGGATTGAGTAATTTATATTTTGGCCTATGATCAAAGTTACAATTGGATGGAATTGACACCCTTGGATTGGAAGTTTGGTAAGATTAATTTCTCTTTGCTTAATTTTAAAAGTCTTGTTATTTTATTTCATTTTATTTCATCTAAATCCTTGTTAAAGAACTTAAAACCCGAGAAAAAAAGCAGTTAGCTGTTAATCCCTGACGGTGACCGTTAGTGAGCGAGAAAGTAGAAATCACGAATTCGGTTTACGGTTTCATTAACGGATTGTCGATTAGCTCGAGCAAGAGTTCCCTTGGTCTTGGTTTCTCCTCATCCGGACCGGTAAAATTGTTCGAGAAAATAGGCGGTAGCATTCGGTCTTAGGATCTGACCAATGGCAAGCGAATTAAGTCGAAAAGGAAAAAGCGAAAGCGGTCTTCCGGTTTTCCATCATCCAGTCATCCGTTTCTTTCGAACCGACACAAGCCACAAGCGGTCTTAGGATTTTCTCCAAGTTATCCGGTTCAATTCGGAAAGCAACGACAAGCGGACTTAGGTTTCGCCCGGTAATGGAATAATTCGGAAAGGTTACGATCCTGACGGTCATCCAGTTCCTCAGCCGGTTAGCCGGTTAACACCGAAATTCTTGACTTCATGACGGCTAACCGTTTTCTCTTAACCGATGATCCGTTTGGTGGCGTGGCTTCAATCGATTTTCTTGGAAAATTAATTGTTTTAACTTTGAGAAATTAAATACATAGTTCTCTTGGGATTCGACCTGGTTTCACTACTTCTACAAATTTATTTAGGTGAATCAATATTTATTTTTGAGGAGCTTCGACAACTCCGTCATATTTCAGTGGACCAAGAGCTCAATTCTGGTAAAAGAAGAGGTAGGAACCCAGTATCCAGTGTACTTTACTAGTAGAGCACTGCTGGATGCTAAGACTAGATATCTGATGATGAAAAATAGAGCGTTGGCTTTAGTCACAACGACTCGTAAGTTAAAGCCTTACTTTCAGGCACATCTAGTAGTTGTAATGACAAATCAATCACTGCGACAGACATTGCATAAACCAAGGGCTTCTAGTTATTTGTGAAGTGGCTGGTAGAGTTGAATGATTTTTATATAAGTTACAAACCCCGAGCAACAATTAAGGTGCATGTATTAGCCGATTTCATTGCTGAGTGCGCAAAGTTAAGCAAAGAAGCTAGTTAGAATTAGGGAACAGGGGAAGAGGACACCACTAGAGTATGGATGGTAATGGTGGATGGATCTTGTAGAGAACAAGGAGCAAGAACATAGGTGATTTTGGTTAGACCAGAGGGTTTGAATTCTCCTATGCACTAAGGGTTTGAGTTCAAAGCAACCAACAACTAGGCGAAATATGAAGCCTTTATCGCAGGATTGAAGTTGGCGTTGGCAATACGAACAAATAAGGTTAAAGTGCAAATAGAATTTCAACTTATAGCCAATCATATCAATGAAAGTTTCCAGGTAAAAGGTGAAAAGATGGAGTTGTGCCTGAAAAAGGGTAAGCAATTGATGACAAATTTTTAGGTGGTAGAGGTAAAGCATATACCGCGGACAAAAAATTTTCGAGCTGATATCCAGGCAAGGATGGCCACAATATCAGACATAAAGATACTGATAACTCTATGAAATGAGAGTTATCATGACACGTTTAAACTTAAATCAAGATTACTTAGAGAATAAATGATAAGATTTCACGTTGTAGCTTTGTTATAGCACTGTTGTTGTATCATCATCGCTGTAGTTATTCTAGAGCATTGACAAAGAAAATTTTGCGTGAGATACTTAAAAGATTGCGATTTAAAGTTTTCAAAAATAGAAGATACGCGCCCTAGACTTCAAGTTCCCTAATTCTAATCTATAAAAAGAGCACACATGCAAAGAAAAGATGAGACACATCAGCCAAGAAAGAAAATCGCAAAGAAATAAAAGAAAAATATAATTCAAGAGAGAGATTGAGGGTTGCACCAGAGGAGAAAACGCAAAGATCCATTGAAAATCAGTTCTTCTTATTCTTTTCTTGTTTTCTATTTATTTGTGGAGATGTATTTGATGGTTAAAACTCTTTTATTTATTTTTCCTTCATAAATCATGAACTGAATTTGATTGTGGTTAGATGATAAATGATCTTAATGTTTGCATGATATATGCGTGTTGCTTTGTGTTTGCCGCAGTAGTTTATCTTAATTGTACTTTCCCTATTTCGGTTGATCACCTATTTAGTGGATACTAAAGCGAAAAAAGAGCCTAAAAAAGGTCTGAATTAATGGAATAAATTAAGACAATACTTGGTTTTAGATTGGATTTTCTAACTTGAATTAATCTCGATTTGAATAGGGCCATACTTCATCTAAGATTTGTGAAGAACTAGATATAGAGATACACCTTGTAGGGTAATTGGAACCTAAAATGCATAATGATATAGCTAATGTTAGCATAACAATTTATTAGCCTAAAGGCTGCACATTATGTAATTTTGATGATAACAAACATGTGTATTAAGTGTTTTAATAAATATTGTATTTCACAAGTTCACTAGTTTTTTAAGAATAATAATTATGCAAATGAATCAAGTGAAATTAAGTTCAAGACATTCAACGGATAACGGCAAAATCAAGAATAAAGTTTAAAGCTCAACGACAAATTATTGCGACAATTTCTTGTAAAGCCGGTATGATTTAATTTATGATTGGTTTAGCATTTGAGAAGCTCAATATTTTATTAATAAATCATTACTTTTCATAAACTAAAAGGTTTTATATTTAAGATAAAATTGCTTTGTGGATTTGAGTAATTTGGATTAAAATAAAAAAGTTTTACAATCGTTTATTTTAATAAATATTATTTTGGATTCGAATTTGGATTTATTTGTTAAGATTTGAAACAATTAAGCCATACTATAATTTATGAAAGTTTGGGGACCCAAATATAATTCAAACACTCGAAATCCAAAATTCTACAGAGAGTAAGTGGCTAATCGCCTGAAGGTTAGAGACTAGCCACCTGAGTAAAATTTCATATTTTCAAATTTTAGACTAAAGTGAAAATTTTTGAAAACTTTTAAATTTATGGGTATTATATTAAACTTTGAAAATGACCATTTTGAAAATTATTATCATATGTGGGCCATATCACAATTTTAAAAAGTGTTAGGAATTACAAGTATTATTCAGAAATTCTGAAATTAGACATATTTGTAAAGTTTTATGGCATTTTGAATCATAGTATAATTACAAAAAGTTTTTGGCAAAAATATAATTTTGCTGAACAGTATTACTGTGGCAAAATTCAAATTTAACGATAACTTTCTTTGTTACAGGATAAATTAAGTATTGCCGTACTCTCTTTTTAGTTCGATATTTTTATATAAAAAATCAACTCAAACTTCATTTTAAAATCTTTAACAAGCAAAAACAAGTACAAACAATATATTTTGAGCTTCCAATTTTCAAATTATCATAGATTAAATCTTCCTTGAGCTATCATTTATAGATTTACTCTAAAAGAGAGTTTATTGTGTAATCTTCATTTTTCTCATCAAATTTGTGAGCTTACAAGTGTGAGGAACACTTGTGTGAAGAAATTGAGAGATAATCTCTTGGTTGTAAAGGTTTATTGACACCTTAAAATCAATTGTAATGAATTTGAAGCCTTGGGAGGCTTGGATAGTGAAATCCTCAAACTTAATTTGTTTGGAGGCGTGGACGTAGGCGGAGACTGTCGAACCACGTAAAAATCCGTGTGTTTATTTTTTTTCCCTTATTCTTTTATTATCATACTTGTTTGAATTTATTGTTTTTTATTCCATTAAGGTGTTTGATTGATTTATTGTGTGGTTTGCTTTGTATAAGTTTTAAAATCTCAATTCACCTCCCTTCTTGGCTTGCATAACTTCCATTTCACAATTGATCACTATTAGGTTGCATATAAATATAAGATATCCAACATGTAACAACTGAGGATGCATGAGGGATTCTGTGTAATACCCTTATTCTCCTAATGATATTTAAGTCTTTTTAGTTTTTAATGATCTTTGGTACCCTAGTATAAATAGAATAAGATATCTTTCCCATTATGAGAGAGGGAGAAAGAGATATCGGCTAAGAAAAAAACAACAACAAAGGGAAAAAAAAAGATGGAGACAAAAGAGAAAAAAGAAAATAAAAAGAGAAGAAGAAAGTCGTCTTCTTTGTTTTGCTATGAGCAACACATGAGATCAAATTGCATAATTTGAATTGGGTATTGTTGAGAGAATTTGGATTTGGAGGTAAGTTTTAATTCTTGGTTTTCATTAAATTATTGTGGATAAGTATGATTGAAATAGAAGTAGAAACCTAAGATTTTGCAGAAATATACTAACAGTGAATTATTTCAAAAATCATAGTAATTTGTACAAATTAATTTTGATTCTGATTTTTGGATATGTTAAACTAGACATTGTCTAGAATGTTTTAAAACTTGTTTCAAGTTATTTAGATAATATTTCAATTAATTAAGATTTTTCAAAATCACGTCTGAAAACCTGGAAATTTTTAATTTCAGTGAGTAACGTGAATTGCGATATATTTTTACCATAGCTAAATGTCTTCAAAAATTATGAAATTTGGATCAATGATTTTATATATGTATAGTATAATTCTATAAATTTTCATGATTTCATGATAAAGCAATATTTTTTTTTTTAATTTTTAAACCCAGTGTGTTCAAAACAGAAAACTATTTGTTAGTATTGATAATGTCTAAAACATCAATTATTTTCAATAGTTTTTGAAGGAATCAAATTATGAAATTTTTATCAATGAATTTTCAATATGTCAGCATATGATTGGTAAAATTTGAGATTTTTCCATTAAGGGAATAATTTATTAAAAACCAAAGACCATGAACTATTTTGTTTTGAGGGCTGAATAAAGAGGAGATTTGAGGTTAAGTTTAGGAGTTGTTTAAAACGAGATATTTGAGGATATTTGAGTTTATGATTGAGACTTGATTGTATCTTATAGGAATTTTATTGATGATTTTAAGTCGAGAATATTAATACGCATTTGTTACATGTACGAATACGGATTTATATGTCTCTGTCCATGTGTTTACGTGATGTGTGGTTATGTGTTGAGCGTGATTATGTACATGGGCATATGTATGTATGATGGTTCATTGGTATAAGCACGAAAATGCATTGAATCTTCTATGATGAGCAAGTGGATTTTTTAACAAACGGAATTTCAGTTTTATGAGATTTTCTATTGGGGGCCACCTCTTGAAGTTGTGTGGTGGCCACCTCTTAAGACTATGTGAGGGCCATCTCTTGAAGGACAAAGCGTCGTAAAGTGCCATGTATGGTGCAAAGTGCTACGTACAGTGCAAAGTGCCACATTGCAAAATACGTATTTTATTGAAAGAAAATATGAAAGTTTAAAAGCAACAAAAAGAGATTTTCATAAATTTGTTTTAAAGTATTTGGAAGATATCATAGCATATCATCCATTGCATTATGTATAAGTATGTATGTATTTTCACATAAGAAAAACTAGTTTGTTTACTGAGTTTTGTACTCATTATAATTTATTGTGATTCAGTTTCCAGAAGTTAGGATTGATTCGTGATGAGTGAGAAGTTGAAGATGATTGATGGTTTGGCTAATTTTTTAAGTAATTATGTTGGCTTTTGTACTTGAGGCTCGAATATCAGTTGTAAAGAGTTTTTTTTTTTTTTTAAATTTATGTGTGAGTTGTGGACATATTTGCTCTTGGAGTTCGGGTTGGGGTGTTAAATTCTGCCAAGTGCTGTAGTAAATATTGTAGCAATAGATTCTTAATTAGAAAAATAGTCAAAATCATTAAGTGAGTTTAATCGCTCAATTACTCCTTTCTTATTGATTGCATCTTCGTGTTATATTTAAGATTTCCTTTATTGCATTTTTTTAGCTTAGTTAGTTTATTAATTTCTTTAATTATTTTATTTTAATTTAATTTAAACTACACTATCAAAATTACTGTTACAAATCTAATAATATTAATCTCTATGGGACAATCTTGAATATTCATTATTATATTACTTGTTGTGTACACTTGTACATTGACACTTATAATATTAGAATTTATGCACCAAATGCCTAAGTATGTTCCAATGGAGGTCAAAATTTCACCAAGCATTGAGCAAGAAGCCAAAGTAATGAATACTGATGTAAAGAGATTATGGATAGATCCTATTGTCTCGTATATCTGAGAAGGAACACTGCCAATAGACAAAAAATAAGTAAGGAAACTCAAGTCCCAAGCAGCCAGATATATATTGATTGACGGGATATTATACCGACGAGGATATACATTGCACTTTCTAAGATGTTTAGATGAGTATGAAGCAAACTGCACGTTGAGAGAGGCACGTGAAGGAATATGTGGGAACTGCTTTGGAGCAAGATCCTTCAGAGTTTTGAGATAGGGCTATTTCCGGCCGACGATGTATCAGGGTGCACAAGAAAAGATGAGGAGCAGCAAGAGTTATCAGGATTTTGCTAATCACCCGATACAACCGAAACACTCACCAAAATGTCCTCATCAGTGTATATATGGGTAATAATCACTTGATTTGCGTGATTGCTCGGCACACCGAAATCCGAGTAAAAGCATTATTCCCATGGCTTATTTCTCTTAGTCCCCTTATCATTTAATTATTTATGCTTCCCGTGGTACCAATAGTTAGCCGTATTATTGTGGAATTGTCAAAATAGGACACAGGTAAGGCAACCAATCATCATCCTTCACATTTTCAATGTGTGCACTAATTGAAGATATTTTGGATGAAAGACGGACCACAAAAGATTACCACAAAAAGATCCACAATGTTGTGGATATAACAACAGACTAGTTAAAGTTCTATCCCCATTGTCTGGTTCATTTCGCATGGAGCTTCTAGGGTTGTCCTCCTCCTTGCTCATCCTTCTAGCTATTCTTCTCTCTGCCTTTACTTTGTTCAAACTAGAGAAGAAATCAGAAACCAACAACAGAATCTCAAATCTACCACCAGGACCATGGAAATTACCTGTAATAGGAAATTTGCACCAGCTGGCTGGCTCTCTCCCCCATCATCGACTAAGAGACTTGACCAAGAAATATGGACCTCTTATGCTCCTACAACTCGGGCAAGTTCCAACCATCATTGTATCATCCCCAGAAGTTGCCAAAGAAGTTATGAAAACCCATGATCTTGTCTTTGCATCCAGGCCTCATTTTCCTGCAGCACAAATCATGTCTTATAATTATCGTGGTATAATCTTTTCAGTATATGGTGATTCTTGGAAACAACTGCGAAAAATCTGTGTATCTGAGCTTTTGAGCGCAAAAAGAGTCAAATCTTTCCAATCAATAAGAGAAGCAGAAGTGTCTGATCTTATTAATTGGATTTCTTCAAAAGCTGGATTAGTTATTAATTTAACGGAGAAGGTTTATTCATTAATGTATGGTATCACTTCAAGGGCAGCCTTTGGAAACAGATCCAGAGACCAAGAAGCATTTATCTCAGTTATTGAGGAAACAACGAAAGTGATCTCAGGTTTTAATATTGCAGATTTGTTTCCTTCCTTCGGATTGCTTCAGCGGCTTGCTGGAAACAAGTCTCAGGTGAAGAAGCTGCTTCAAGAAGGTGACAGAATAGTTGAAAACATTATCAATGAACATAAGAAGCGCAAGGCAACATTGAAGAATTGCAAAACTGGTGATGATGAAGATCTGGTTGATGTTCTGTTGAAAATTCAAGGGCACGGAGATCTTGATTCTTCCTTGACTACAGACAACATCAAAGCAGTAATCTTTGTAAGTAATTATATATTTAATATCATCAATTCCACTTATCTTTTCATTATGTTGTTTCTTTCAATGTTAACCTAGTGTTTTTTTGATAAGATGAATGAGACCATAAAACTATCTGCAAAAACTTATTTGCATAAACCTCGTTTCAGGACATTTTTGGTGCTGGCAGTGAGACATCTGCTACGACTGTGGACTGGGCAATGTATGAAATGATGAAAAATCCTAGAGTGATGAGAGAGGTACAAGCTGATGTGAGAGAAGTGTTTAATAGAGAAGGAAAGATCGATGAAACGGGCATCAATGAAATGAAGTACTTGAAGGTAGTTGTCAAAGAGACTCTGAGATTACATCCTTCTGCACCTTTAATTCTAAGAGAATGTGGAGAGAGTTGTGAGATTAACGGATTCAACATTCCTGCAAAAGCCAGAGTCATTGTTAATTCATGGGCAACTGGCAGAGATCCCATGTATTGGACTGAACCTCAGAGCTTTATTCCCGAGAGATTCATTGACCATTCTGTTGACTACAAGGGGACAAATTTTGAGTACATCCCATTTGGTGCTGGTAGGAGGATATGCCCTGGAATGTCATTTGGTCTGGCCAGCGTGGAGCTTACACTCGCGATGTTATTATACCATTTCGAATGGAAACTTCCAAATGGAATGAAGCATGAGGATTTGGACAAGACAGAGGCCTTTGGCGCGACAGTAAGAAGAAAACAAGATCTGTGCATGATTCCAATTCCACACCATCCTTCATCTATTGCATAAGAAACTAAAGAACAATTTTTGTACAAGAAGAGTGCTTCAGAGTGGCTACATGAGCAGAACCATAGAAAGGTGTTTTATTTTCTATCATTTATTGCGGAGAGTTATTATTTAAGATTATGGCTAAAGTTTCAGCAAAGACTAATCTATATAAGGTTGAAAGCTTATCCCTAAAATCATCTTCCGTCATTGTAATTGTCAAAGCTTGGGCCTATTCTGCTCTTTGATAGTTCTTTTATTTTGTCAACTTTCAGCAAACGTATTTAGAGCTATAGTAAAAATTAAATAATTCTTTATGCAACTTCCTACAGGAAGCAGTATGTAGATCAGTATTTTGACAGACCTAGATTATATGACAAGTAATCAAGTATTAATGTGGTGATAGTGAAAAGTAGAAATAATCATACAAAATATACAATGGTTTGGCTTTTTAATTTACGTCTACAGGCAAAGATGGTGAAGAATATTTTACTATAAAATTGAAGAATACAAGTATTAGAATGTTTATATCAGAGCCCAAAGTTTTAATACACTCAAATTCTCAAATTACTTGAGAACACTTTAGCTCTCTCAAATGCTAAAGAACTATCTCTCAAGACACTCAAATTTCTCAAATTGTTAGAGAACCTCACTCACATTCCAATGCCTAGCTTCCAAACCTCTCTCTATTTATTGGCAAAGTAAGCTTTCGATTGTCAAATAATTCGGGACCAAATCCGCTGAAATAGCGTCCATTAAAGCTTGATAATCTTGACTTTTATAAGCCACCAAATGAACATGATGACTGTCAACGTGATGAAAAATGAAGCAGAATTTTTCTTGCATGTCATTATAATGAAATCAAGGAGCATTTATGGAAGCTTGACTTATTGCTTTTAAATGTTGGCAAAATGGATATTTGAAAAATGTGAAGAAGTGGCCAAGAGAGCTTGCTATAAAATGGCCGGTTACTTGTCAACCATTTGCCATGAACGTGTTATCACTTTAGCACTACTCAAATCAATAATTCAACACTCAGAAAATGAGTTGAAGTTCTTCTTTAATTATTTTTTACTGCTAGAAATCGTATCCTCCTTTTGTGTTCATGCTACAGAGGGAATACTCATTATTTTTATGAACGTAAATTGGATTGATATGTGCCAGTGTTAATACTAACGCCCAATATCCAGCTGTAATTGGTGGTATTGGTGTACTATTTTAACAAGAAACCAAAACCAACGGTTCGGAAGATGAATGTTGACTAACTTGAGCAAAATCATCTTTGCTCCGGACTATCACATCATGGTGAATTTCAATAAAATTCTCAAGGCTCCCATTCAAAATGGTACAACAACATTGCAAGTAGAAGCTCGACAGCGGCAAGATTAAAGACCATCCCACGGCTGCATATCCTCTCACTGGCACCGAAGGGGATGTGTTCAAATTTAGTCCCCTGGTTCATTGCATTAATCTTAATTGAAAATCTTGTCCCAACCGCACAAACAGAGGACATTTTACACATGCAGCAGTATTTCATTATTCTTTCTTCCCAAGTAAAAAACTCCTTATATTTTTTGGGAAAAATAATCATGCCGCGGAAACTTTTTTGTTTACGGAAACCTTGTTTTATGTCAATATAATGATGCATAAAAGTTGCAGACACAGAACAAGTCATAAAAGATTTTTCATCAACGGTTTAGAAGTTTTTATAATCAGAACCTTTGAGGACATTACAAGGATTTTTCCAACTTCATTTGCTGGTATGCGAACATAGGAATGTCATTATTCACTTACGATTCATGTAAATTCATGTAAAGTGGGCACAAGGCTGATGGCCTTCATCACATAATTGATTAAAGAAATTCCTCCATTTTGTTTTGTTTTATTTGTTAAAGTCTTGGACGAGGGGACAACTCCATCATGTGTATCACGGATCAACATGCCGCAAATGGACCAGTAAAATTAATAGATCAAGCTGCCGTGGTTTCACATACGTGTAATCGTCCGCTACATGCCTACGTGGCCCCCAACCCTTTGTCCATTCTGCAATAGAAACGATAAATATTATTGAAAACGATATATGCGAAGCGCGTGTAGAGGACAATTAATCTCTTTTATGTGTACATCACACATGATCCTTTACTCTCATGCAGCTAACTTACTTCTTTTTTTTTTTATTGTGAATATATTATTAAGTCGTATAATTTAATAAAATTAGTATAAATATGTTATTAAATTATATAATTTTTTTTTACAAATACATTATTAAGTTGTATGATTTAATAAAATTATCGTAAATACGCTATTAAATCATATATTAAACATTAACTCTATTAAATTATATACCTTAATAACTTGTTCATGTGAAAAAAGAAGAAGAAGTGTCCAGACTTAAGAATTTATATATATATATATGAAACGATATATATTTGCATAACTTCTATTTATTTAAAGATAGAAGGTATAAGTTGAATTCTTTTGGGTTAATGTCGTCCAGCTTAAGATTTGGATGAGCTATACACGAATATTTCAGCTCAATTTTTCTAGTTAGAGTTGATTTTTTCTTTTATCAAGACACTCAAATTTACATGAATCGCAAGTGAATAATGACATTCCTATGTTCGCATACCAGCAAATGAAGTTGGAAAAATCCTTGTAATGTCCTCAAAGGTTCTGATTATAAAAACTTCTAAACCGTTGATGAAAAATCTTTTATTGAATTGTTCTCCGTCTGCAACTTTTATGCATCATTATATCGACATAAAACAAGGTTTCCGTAAACAAAAAAGTTTCTGCGGCATGATTAATTTCCCCGAAAAATATAAGGAGTTTTTTACTTGGGAAGAAAGAATAACAAAATATTGCTGCATGTGTAAAATGTCCTCTGTTTTGTGCGGTTGGGACAAGATTTTCGATTAAGATTAATGCAATGAACCAGGGGACTAAATTTGAACACATCCCATTTGGTGCTAGTAAGAGGATATGCAGCCCTGGAATGGCATTCGATCTTGCCGCTGTCGAGGTTCGACTTGCAATGTTGTTGTACCATTTGAATGGGAGCCCTGAGAATTTAATTGAAATTCACCGAGTCCTTTCATATGATAGTCCGGAGAAAAGATGATTTTGTACTAGATCCGATTTCCTCATCATCATTTATAAAAAGGAAAATTGATACATATAATCAATATTAAACAATATCAAACTCTAGTAATACTGGAGGACAATACCACAGGTGGATATTTTATAAGATATTTCATTGAATAATCTTGTGTTAATCTGTCCATTCAATCTGTCCTCTGCTTTCTCCTCTGTTCCTGTAGGAGGGACCAGCCATGTGGTAATTGGATAGCAGATCTACTTGCATGTTGCTAGTGGACTACAGAATAATATTTTGTGCTGTACTAATTGACCTCAGACGCTATGGTTGACTCAATTGAACAGCTTATCATTATCCAAAATTTTGCCGACAGCCCGACATCGTGGTCCTAGGGTTGGTAATTTATAGGGTCGGGTCAGACCAAGACCGAGCCCGACCCTATAATGTAAGTAAAGGACCCTAGTCTTACAAAAGTCTTACTATTTCATTTTAGACCCGACTCTAAAAAGATCAAGGTCGGGCTCTAAAAAAGCTCAGTCCTACCAATTTTTTTATATTTAAATAATTTAAATTTAAATCCCCTAATATATTAAAATTTAAAAAATTTTGAAACTAATTTAAAGTAACATAAATATAAAAATTATTCTACTCAACATCTTAACCATAAATTATATAAATAACTAAATATAAATAAAAAGTTCATCAATTAACACACAATTTAATTCTATAATCTAACCAAAGAGTTCATCAATTTAACAAATAAAATGAAAACACACAACTCAATACCACAAGCCCATAATTTAAACAATGAGTTCATTAGTTCATTAGTTCATTAGTTTAATAAGCTACAATTTATAACCCAACATTAAAAAAATAATTTGCGGGCCACATTCTTCTTCATTCATAAATTCTTCTCCAGTAACAATTTCACTTTAAAAAATTTTACCTTTTAAAAAAAGAAAAAAGTGTGAAAACAATTTAAGTATATAAAATTGTTACTAAACCAATTACTTAAATATATTATATTTTATTTGTATTTAAATATATTGCATAAAATTATATAATAGTTAAAGTCGAGTCGGGTCAAGTAGGGTCATATAAAGCCCTAACCCTGACCCTAATTTAATAGTGTCTTTATTTTTAAGTTCTAACCCTATTTTTTTATCATTAAATTCGGGTCAAAACCCTTAAAATTCGAGTCGGACTAATCGGACCAAAATTCAGATCGGGCTTTTCTACCATCCCTAATCGTGGATCACATTTGCATATCATTATCCAAAATTTTGCGACAGCCCGACATCGTGGATCACATTTTTTCTTTAATTTAATTCTCTAAGAAGAGGTTGGTTTGGAACCCCAGCCATTCACATTAGTAACAGAATTAAGTAGTCGTTGGGCTATATAATAATGATACGAATTCTCTTTATAACTAACAATTAAAGAATGGTCAGCTGTAAGCAAGAAATTTGTTTGCTGTATTGATCTAATCATGGAGCTCGAATTTCCCACCTTCCAAATCTTTCTTGCTTTTCTTGTCTTTGTCTTTATCTTTATCTTGCTGAAACTAGAAAAGATGTCCAAAACCAATAACTCAACTTCAAATCTCCCTCCAGGCCCATGCAAGTTACCAATCATTGGAAATTTGCACCAGCTGGTTGGCTCTCTACCCCATCATGGCTTAAGAGACTTGGCCAAAAAGTATGGACCTCTTATGCACTTACAACTTGGAGAAGTCTCCACCATTGTAGTGTCTTCTCCGGAATTCGCCAAACAACTGATGAAAACCCATGATGTTACATTTGCCCTAAGGCGTCCTGGCTTAGCAGCAAAAATCATGTCTTATGACAGCAGTGGTATAATCTTTTCACCGTATGGTGATTGCTGGAGACAACTACGGAAAATCTGTGCATCTGAGCTTTTGAGCGCAAAAAGAGTCCAATCATTCAGATCAATAAGAGAAGCAGAGGTGTCTGATCTCATTAATTGGATTTCTTCAAAAGCTGGACTAGTTATTAACTTAACTGAGAAAGTTTTGTCATTGATGTACGGTATCACTTCCCGGGCAGCCTTTGGCAATAGATCCTGTGAACAAGAAGCATTTGTCTCAGTTATAGAGGAAACATCAAAAGTGATCTCAGGTTTTAATATTGCAGATATGTTTCCTTCCATGGGATTGCTTCAATGGGTCACTGGATTCAGGTCTCATGCAGAGATGCTGCATCAACAGGCTGACAGAATAGTTGAAAACATTATCAATGATCACAAGAAGTGCAAGACTAAGAGTGAAAGAGTTCGAGATCTGGTTGATGTTCTGTTGAAAATTCAAGAAGATGGTAATCTTGAATTGCCCTTAAGCACACACAACATCAAAGCAGTAATTTCTGTAAGCAACTAAATCTTCTGCCAAGTTTTTGAACATCTACTTTCCCTTGCAAACCCACTAGAACCTATATCAGTGTCGTATAATAGTTTTAACTCATGCACATGAACCCCCTTTTCAGGACATTTTTGGTGCTGGCAGTGAGACATCTGCCACAACTGTGGACTGGGCAATGTGTGAAATGATAAAAAATCCTAGAGTGATGGAAAAAGCACAAGCTGAGGTGAGGGAAGTGTTTAATAGAAAAGGAAAGATCGATGAAACGGGCATCAGGGAAATGAAATATTTGAAGCTAGTTGTTAAAGAGACTCTGAGATTACGTCCTGCTGCACCTTTAATTCCAAGAGAATGTGGAGAGAGTTGTGAGATTAACGGATTCAATATTCCTGTGAAAGCCAGAATCATTGTTAATTCATGGGCAATTGGAAGAGATCCCATGTATTGGACTGAGCCCGAGAGCTTTATTCCCGAAAGATTCATTGACCATTCTGTTGACTTCAAGGGGTCTAATTTTGAGTACATCCCGTTTGGTGCTGGTAGGAGGATATGCCCTGGAATGTTGTACGGTCTGGCAAATGTTGAGTTTCCACTCGCGATGTTATTGTACCACTTTGACTGGAAACTCCCAAACGGAATGAACCATGAAGATCTGGAGATGACTGAGACTTTTGGACTGACAGTTAGAAGAAAACAAGATCTGTGCATGATTCCTATTCCATACCATCATTCATCTGTTGCATAGGCCAAAAATGAAAAGTCGTGGCAATTCTTATCCAACATGAATAAGTGCTGCAATCTTCATATTCTATTTCACGCAAGGTTTTTCAATGCATCTTCTGCAGTTGCTTACCTTAATTGCGCTGTGTTATTTTCTATATATTTTTTTTTCACCTCAACTTAGAAAAACAAATGTCCACTAATATAACTAACGCAAAATCATCACATTCGCTCACGAGAGAGCCTCGTTTTAAGCCTTCAGCTTATATCTTTCTCGTTTATGTGCAATTTCCTGGCGGTATATGTTACTTTAGGTACCTTGTGATGCATTTTACTAAATGCTAATAATTCCATCTCAAAGAATTGTCTTTTGAAAGTGAATTCCAGTACAAGATTTACGATGAGCGTTTAACGTGTCATGAATAGATAACATATCAATGATGAAGAACTTCAGGCTGACAGATAAACCACAAATAAAATTATTCCTGTAACTAAACTATTGTTTAGTTATTGGTAAAGAAATCACACTCTATTCGATCATTAGTCAGCGTAGAACTCTTTTTTTTGTTTGGCAACTCAGAAAAAATTAATCCCGTTTGCTAACTACAATTAATTCTTTTTGTCAACCATGACTTGTCTTATTCGCTTATCCCTCAAAAATAGAACTTAATGGTTTGGAATTTTATGAAATAGAATCGGCCATTACGGATACTTGCTTGTCTAATTTTCATTTCAGAACCTCTAGATATATGGTGAAAGAATCTGGAAATGGTATCAACCTTACCAAATTTCTTGTCTGCTTCGATACATTCCGCAGATAGGCAACAAAACTCGAGAGAAAAGGCACAAACTTTGAACGAAAACCTCAACGGCGGCCACATGGATATTTACAAGGTACTAATGTAATACATTTTTATTAACAAACAAGCTAATTCTACTCTAAACTTCACGTCCCATGGATCTTGAACTCCCTCCATTCTCAATTCTTCTGATCACCTTTCTTCTATTAATCTTCATGGTGCTGAAAAGAGAGAAGAGAATCAAGACCAACGGCAGTACTTCAAATCTCCCTCCAGGGCCATTAAAATTGCCTATTATTGGGAACTTGCACAACCTTGTTGGCGTCTACCTCGTCATGGGCTAAGAGATTTGGCCAAGAAGTATGGACCCCTAATGCACCTGCAACTTGGAGAGCTATCAACTGTTGTTGTTTCTTCTCCGAAATTTGCCAGAGAAGTGATGAAGAGCCATGAAATTGTTTTTGCATCTAGGCCTCACAATCTAACAACAAGAATCATGTCTTATGATTCTAATGTCATAGCCTTCTCACCATATGGAGATTATTGGAAACAACTTCGAAAAATTTGCATATCAGAGCTTTTAGGCCCCAAGCGAGTCCCGTCCTACCGATCAATAAGAGAAGAAGAGGTGTCTGATTTTATTAATTGAATTGCTTCAAAAGCTGGATCACCAGTTAACCTTGCCAATAAAACGTACTCATTGATATACGGTATTACTTCAAGGGCAGCATTCGGCAATGAATGCAAAGACCAGGAATTGTTCATTTCTGCTGCAAGAAAAGCTATAACCTCAGCAGCAGAATTACATATTGCAGATCTTTTTCCCTCCATGGAACTGCTTCAAAGCATCACCGGACTCAAATCTCGGCTAGAGAGGCTGCATCAAGAGACTGACATGATATTAGAAAATATTATCAACGAACACAAGAAGAGCAAGAGTAAAGTATATGCGGATCTGCTTGATGTTCTTTTGAAAGTTCAAGAGCAAGGTGATCTTGAATTTTCCTTTACAACCAATCGCATCAAAGCTGTAATCCTGGTTAGTAATTTAACTTCATGTATGATGTCTCTGTTCATCCTTAAGAGCTCAGTAAATTCATCTCTCTTTCGGGGGGTGAACTGAAAAATTCTAGACAAATCAATACTTAAAGTAGATTCGTTGAATGGCTGAGATAAGATTTTTCAGAAATCGTTTTTCAGGACATCTTTACTGCCGGCAGTGAGACATCTGCAACAACTATAGATTGGGCAATGTGCGAAATGACGAAAAATCCAAAAAGTGATAAAAAAGGCACAGATGGAGGTTGGGGAAGTCTTTAATAGAAAAGGAAAGGTCGACGAATCGGGCATTGAAGAAATGAAATTCTTGAAGCTTGTTATAAGAGGGACATCCTGCTGTCCCTATGCTCCTTCCTAGAGAATGCAGGGAGAAATGTGAGATTAATGGATTCAAGATACCTACTAAGGCCACAGTCATTGTTAATGCATGGGCAATTTGAAGAGATCCAGAATATTGGACAGAACCTCAGAGCTTCATTCCAGAAAGGTTCCTTGATTCTTCTACAGATTATAAGGGAACTAATTTTGAATACATCCCTTTTAGTGCTGGAAGGAGGATTCGCCCTGGAATTACGTTTGGTATGGCCAACGTGGAGCTCCCACTCGCAATGTTGTTGTACCATTTTGACTGGAAAGTACCCGATGGAAAGAAACCTGAAGATACGAACATGAGCGAGGCCGTTGGTGTGGCAGTCAGAAGAAAAGATGACTTGTGCATGATTCCCATTCCTTATCATCCATCACCTGAAGCACAAGTCCAAGGGAAAGAAGTGTAGCTGTTTTAGTTTCATGTTATGTACGCAATAGTTGTTGCATGTGTTGTCCTGAAATTAAATTGCTTTGTCTCCATGTCCAAAACAAAATTTTATATCTTCAATACTCACTAGACGAGTGTAGAATCATTATATATTTAATATTGAGGGAAAAAAAAAGGCAAGAGAGAAAACTCACAGTGATTTTTAGCCTACAGAAAGAAATATCAGCTCTTCCCCACGCTTTCTAACTGCCTTAACAGAAAATTGACTTGGTCAAAATAAGTGACTCACGTGATCCGCACGCGTGAGGACTTAATCGCTTAACACAAAATCGGGCTGGACCTGTTTGATTAAATTGCAAAGTATCAAAGCTTAAGACAATGACGTTTAAGGCTTTGTTTTGATTCACAAACTAAAGCCGGCCCAAGAAAATATTGCCATTTAGATATTGGCAGTCTGGACCTTCCGTACGATACATTCCAATACAAGCACTGTCATTCAGATCATGGCACTCTGGGAAAAAAAGACATACATACTTCTAAATTGGTAAATGTACTAACAGGCATGATTATAAAATCTCAATGTTGTTAAAAATCATCATATCATATCATATGTTTGTAAAGCTAAGGTAGTTTTGAGTTGCACCAATTTTTGGTACTGCTTGTGCTCATGAACTGTGAGAATAATAATAACAATAACAGGAAGTCAACAACAAGAGCAATGAAAATAATAAGAACAAACAACAATAATAATGATAATAACAAGAATAACTATGACAATAAATGACTATGACAATAGCAACTAATAATCATCGTCATTATTGATTCTTTTAACATTACCTTCCCACAACATTAGCTGTCACCTAAAATTTCAATTTCTACATCCTCATGGAGCTTCAATTTCCATCTTTCATCCTCATTTTTAGTGTGCTTCTTTTCTTGATCAAGGTTGTCAAGATATTACAACAATCAGTAGCCACCAAAAGTAAGAGCCAAAAGCTGCCCCCGGGGCCATGGAGACTGCCCCTTATAGGAAATTTGCACCAGCTGGTTGCTTCACTCCCTCATCTTTGCTCAAAGGCCCTTGCTTGCATCCGCCAAGTTCACCTCTTATGATTATACAAATATTGGCCTGGCCCCATATGGCAGTTATTGGAGACAGCTACGAAGAATTTGCACCGTGGAGCTCTTAAGTACAAAACGTGTCCAATCATTTCGATCGATTAGGGAAGAGGAAGCGTCAAATCTCATCAAAGCAGTACGTTCAAATGAAGGATCGGTGATCAATCTCAGCGAGAAAATTTTTACAATGACATTTGGGATAACAGCTAGGGCGGCCTTTGGCAAGAAATGCAAAGATCAAGAAGTGTTCATATCCGTTGTCAAGGAATTCATAAAGATAATGTCAGGTTTATCTATTTCTGATCTGTACCCTTCTATCAAATTGCTCCAGGAGATAAGTGGAGTTAGGCAGAAACTTGAGAAGCTGCATCTCGAGAGTGACAGAATATTCGGAGAAATCCTTGATGAGCATAAGGAGAAAAGAACAAAAACAGCGCAAGCAGAAGCAGAGAAAGATCTAATTGATGTTTTTTTGAACCTTCAGCAAGACGGTGACCTTGAATTTCCCCTAACTGACAACAGCATTAAAGCAGTCATCTGGGTTAGTATGTTTATTACTTTCCCAAAAAAATGTAAAAAAATATATAAAAATGACTAAAATGATGGGGATTAACTGTTTTTCAGGATATCTTTGTAGCTGGGAGTGACACATCATCCACTAGTGTAGAATGGGCAATGGCAGAAATGCTTAAAAACCCCAGGATTTTGAAAGAAGCACAAGCTGAGGTAAGAAGAGTCTTTAAGGGAAAAGAAAATGTTGATGAAACTGGCATTCATGAATTAAAGTTCTTGAAATTAGTAGTCAAAGAAACGTTAAGGCTACATCCTCCAGCTCCACTTTTACTTCCGAGAGAAAGCAGAGAGAGCTGCGAGATTAATGGATACGCAATTCGTGAAAAGACTAGAGTCATAGTTAATGCATGGGCGATTGGAAGAGATCCGAGTTATTGGAGTGAAGCTGAGGCATTTTACCCTGAAAGATTTCTGAATAGCTCCATTGATTATAGGGGCAAAGATTTTGGATACATTCCGTTTGGTGCTGGAAGAAGGATATGTCCAGGCATAACATTTGCGGTACCAAATATTGAGCTACCGTTGGCGCAATTGTTGTTTCATTTTGATTGGAAACTTCCGAATGGAATGAGGCAAGACCATTTAGACATGAGTGAGGTCTTTGGTCTCACTATAAGAAGAAAAAATGACCTCCTGTTAATTCCGGTGCCTCATTGATCATCGTCCTTTTAATTTCTCCAATATTGTTGAATAAGACTATCATCAAGAGGTCTAGTACTTGTTTACGAAATAAATGAATTCTTCTGTAATCTTGTAAAGTAGATGTTCTTTTAGTAGCCTGGAACTAAAATATCGATACCTAACCCTACTTAGTTATTATATAAAAGTTTATATTAAATATATAGGAATGTTTTAGTCCGAAATTTTAAAATACGGGAATGTTCGGAAAACTTTTAAAACCTCATGGTTTAAAAGGCTTAAACTGTAAGCCTTTAAAGCCGTGCGGTTTTAAATCTTTTCCGGACTTTTTCAGCACTTTAAGATCCTAGACCATAAAACTACTGTTAAATACAAAGTCCTTTTCTAGCACATATGCTTGCAATTTCGATCATAGTAATATCAAATGCTTTTACACCATTTTAAAATGATTCTTCAATAACTTACGGCGGTGCAAAAATATTTAACACCATTGTGAAACCCCAAATTTATATTATAAAAAATTTGGGTGTTCCTACCTAAGAATGATTAATTACGTATATATAGATAAATCGTCAAATACATAGACCATAGTAGCTGCCCATTAACTTCTATAAAAGTTTATATTACATATATATGTTGTAGTCTATAAAATTATGAGTTTGGTAAATAATCCAAATCACATTTCATTTTTCTGAATAAGGGAGATCGTCACATTCCTTGTAGAGTTTTAAGTGTTTACTGCTAACTCTTCTGCAATTTTTATAATAATTTAGGTGTTGATGTTAAAACTTTTATTAAAAAAAGACACATCCCAGTTCTCAACTACAACAATTAGGTTTTTTTTTTTTTATTTGGACAATGAAAAATTATAAAAACAATAAAGAGGAGGTGATAAAAGAAAAAAAAATGTAGCACCTTTTTTTTTTTTTTTTACTGGTGATATATGACTCCTCAATTTTTCTCACGAACCTCCACTATTCAATTAACAAATTATTCTTATTAAAAAATGAAAAATTAATTAAAATAAAATAATTCCAAGTACGCTAGCGACCTTCCACCATCATTGTCATGACCTCAAACCACTATTCCTCATCATTCATACCAATCTCAATTGCTTTATTGCTAGCCCACTTCAATTAATTTATAATTTCTTGATTTGTATACTAAAATTATTCTTTTCTTTTCTTTTTATTAGATGTTATTTTGATTTTGATACCATCATATAAATCTCATTAAAATCAATTTAAATAAGTGAGTGGTTTTGATTTACAACTATTAAGGAAGTTATCAATCGACAACTAAGGGCTAGTGGTATGGTGGCTTGAAATAGTGAAAGTGGTAGTAAAAGATAGTTATGGTAGATATTGATATCTTAGCAGCATTCCAAAATTTTATTTGCTTTTCAATTATGTTTTATTGTTAAACAAGAATAATTGTAGAAATAACTAATTTTAATTAGAAAGTGGGTATTATAAGAGAAATTGAGTTGGTCAAATGCCACTATTCTTTGTTCTTTTAATTAATATTATATATATAATACAATTAATAAGTATATAGTTTAATAAAAATAGAAGTACATAGGATTGGGAGTCCCACTTTTTATACACAAATTTTGACAAAAATCTTCCTTGTTAAGTCACAATAATTTTGATGGCCAAGATTATCAGCGATAAGAATTATTTTGTAAAGAAATAAAGTCAACTAATGGACATAACAATCTTCCTATCCGCTCCAGGATTACCGCTGTAAAATTTGATCTTGTAAACGCAGCTTACTATGGTTTTTAAACCGAATATACTGTTTCGTTCTCATTGAAATAGAGTAGTAATGACGGGGTTTTCTCAGAATTGTTTAGTAGTTGATAATATAGAACTTGTGAGCCGTTGATCATTGAAAGCTTGAGGCATTTGGTAAAACTATTTCGGCATGCCCTTGCTTGAAACATATTAGCTAGCCATTGTTATGAATTCTGAAACCAGGTCTAGCCGAGTGCAATATTGAGCATGAACATTCAGGAAACAAAATTGAATATAAAAATTACTTTTTCAACGATTCTAACAATATTTGATGAAGTACCTTTCGACAAATTAGTTAAGGATAGTCGCGGAAATATGAAGCTTTGGTCCTGATCCTTTGGGTGAAAAATAGGGGGAAAAAAGGATAATCTTTTGTACCATGTTATTTAATTTTCTGATATATAAAAATAACAAAAGGAGACAGCATGGCAGGAAGAAGGGGGAGTGAATATACGAAGATCCGTTAAGTGTCAATAAGAGAGAAAAAATCAGTGTTAATAGTTGTGGGCTGCATTATTTATTAAAAAATTAATCTCTATAAAAAATAATTTTGGCCATCAAAATTATTGAGATTAACGGTACAATTTTATGTTAAAATTTGTGTATTAAAAGAGGGGCTCCCGATCTCACCCCTCATAATAAGTTATAATTAAGGTACAAAGCCGAACATATAAAGCCCAATAAAAGTTAAAAAAAATATGATAATAAATTCTCAGAATTATACGGGAAGACTCAAATCTTTCACAGCTTCCATACAAGGATGATGAGAGGAGGTGCCACCCATTTCTAACTATAAGATAAACTATAAATGATCACAAATAATATGTTTTAAAAAAATCCAAATATATTAGAGGTAGAGAAAATTTCCTGTGAAAATATTATGAACTTAAAAAAATAACATTAATCATTATTATTTCAGCCAATCATAAATAACCCTTCTCGATTTTCTTAACTTGAAGAAAATTGTCAAAATTATCATATCAACTTTCTTAACTAGACAAGCTTAGTAAAGATTAACATAGTTATCAAAAAACTTATATTTACGTAAACAAATATGGTAGATAAAGACGCGGCAAACATAGCTATATATAGACACATTCATGGCAAAATCATGTGTGCGGCGCCTAAGCAGAGCTCCTTCTGCTACGTGTCTCTCTCTCACAGTCCACGCCTTCACTGGAAAGACGCCATTGTATTAATTTGAGTCCCTTTAGTTGTCGTCCGAAGCTCCGGTCCCGGCCAGCAATCCCTTCTTGGCGTCCTTGACTCCCTCTCTGTTACTTATATATATATATATATATATATAATTGCAAATAACAGAAAAAGGATCTTTTACTTCTCAGACATCAGCCAGAATCATGGAGCTTTTTGATTCATCAAAGCATGTTTTGTCAACTTTCTTCACATTCTTATCATCGTCACTAATAATGCTTTTAGGTGCTGATTTTCTTCTTAAACCAATTTTCCTACGTGGGTTTTCTGGTTCATTGCATTTAGTTTTGTTAGTTGGGCTGCTTGTCTCGTGGGTTTGGAACAAAATAAAAACTGGTGAAGGTGATCATAATAGAGGTTCGAGGGAGATGTTCAAGAACAAGAAGGCTTTGTGGTATAAGCTGACTTTGTCTGCTTGTTTTGGTGTTTCATTGTTTAATATTGTGTTCTCTTTGCTGAGTTACTTTTATTGGTATAAAAACGGCTGGTCTGATTATCAACCGGTGACCCTTTTGGATTTTGGGGTTAAAACACTTGGCTGGGGTGCAATTTGTATTTATTTGCATACCGTATTTCTTAATTGAAGGCAATCAAAGCAACCAGTTTTGTTGAAACTTTGGTGGGGCTTTTATGTGTTTATCTCATGCTACTGTCTAACTGTTGACATTGCTCTGTACAAAAAACAAGTATCTTTGCCAATTCAGTACTTAATATCTGATGTTGCATCTGCTATGACTGGATTGTTTCTATGTTTTGTGGGAATTTTGAGTAAAATTGAGGGTGAAGATGCCCTTCTCCTTCGAGAACCCCGATTGAAAGCTGATTCCAGTGAAACTGATGGTACAGTGCCATCAATCAAGTCCGAAGGGGCTGATAAAGTGACACCTTATTCAAGAGCTGGTGTACTTTGTGTTATTACTTATGGATAAATTCTCTAATTGCTCTTGGCAATAAGAAAACTTTAGACCTTGAGGATGTTCCTCTGTTAGATAGTGGTGATAGCGTGGTTGGGGCCTTTGCAAATTTTAAAAATAAGCTTGAGACTGAAGGTGGTGTGGGGAGTGGACTCACAACAGTGAAGCTGATCAAAGCAATGTTCTGCTCAGTTTGAAAAGATGTTCTTGTTACAGGTTTTTTAACTGTTCTGTCCACTTTGGCCTCGTATGTTGGCCCTTATCTCATTGACACTTATCGTTCAATATCTCAATGGAAGGCGGGATTTTGAAAATGAGGGGTATGTTTTAGTTTCTGCTTTTTGTGTTGCTAAGCTTGTGGAGTGCCTCTGCCAGAGGTTCCGGGTTTTCCGGTTGCAACGGCTTGGAATTAGGATGCGAGCGACACTTATTGCAATGATATACAATAAAGGTTTAACACTTTCATCTCAAGCAAAGCAAGGCCAAAGCAGTGGGGAAATCATTAATTTCATGACTGTTGATGCTGAGAGGGTTGCTGACTTCAGTTGGTATATTCATGATCCTTGGTTAGTCCTCTTTGAAGTTGCTTTGTCCATTTTAATCTTGTACAAGAATATTGGGATAGCATCATGGGCAGCTCTTTTCGGAACGGTAATTGTTATGCTGGTAAATATTCCTTTGGGTAGGGTGCAAGAGAACTTTCAAGACAAGTTGACGAAATCAAAAGATGAAAGAATGAACGCAACTTCGGAGATTTTAAGGAACATGAGAATTCTCAAGCTTCAGGGATGGGAAATGAAGTTTCTTTCTAAGATTATTGATCTCAGAAAGAAAGAGACTGGATGGCTGAAAAAGATGTTTACACTTCAGCCATAAGTTCATTTGTTTTTTGGGGTGCTCCCACTTTTGTGTCAGTGGCCACATTTGGAACTTGTATCCTTTTAAATGTCCCACTTGAGTCCGGAAAGATGCTATCTGCAATTGCAACATTCAGGCTTCTTCAAGTACCAATTTATAATCTTCCCGACGTAATTTCAATGATAATTCAGACAAAGGTTTCACTTCAAAGAATTGCCTCTTTCTTTTGTCTTGATGAGTTGCGGCCTGATCTTGTTGAGAAGCAACCAAGAGGTAGTTCTGAAACAGCAATTGAGATAGCTGATGGGAATTTTTCCTGGAATATTTCTTCACATAATGCAACGTTGAAAGATATAAACTTGGAAGTGTTTCGCGGCATGAGGGTTGCAGTTTGTGGTACTGTTGGCTCTGGCAAATCAAGCTTGCTTTCGTGTATTTTGGGAGAAGTACCCAAGATATCTGGTACCCTGAAGTTGTGTGGTACAAAGGCCTATGTGGCACAGTCGCCTTGGATACAGAGTGGCAAGATTGAAGATAACATTTTATTTGGAAAGGAGATGGACAGGGAAAGGTACAACGCAGTGCTTGATGCATGTTCCCTGAAGAAGGACTTGGAAATCCTGTCATTTGGTGATCAGACAATTATAGGAGAGAGAGGAATCAACTTAAGTGGAGGACAGAAACAAAGAATACAAATTGCACGTGCTCTTTATCAAGATTCTGATATCTATCTGTTTGATGATCCTTTTAGTGCTGTGGATGCTCATACAGGATCTCACCTCTTTCAGGTAAATCTATTCTGAATCCAACAATATCAACAATTGTGAAAGTTTCTCCTCGTAGTATAGTCTGCCATGCTCTTTGTAAGTCCTTAGTTTTAATTGCACCTCACTTACCTTTTGTGTAATATTTTTTCAGGAAGTTTTGTTGTGCCTTTTGAGTTCTAAAACTGTATTATCTGTTACTCATCAAGTGGAATTCTTACCTGCTGCCAATCTGATCTTGGTAAGAAATGTTAAATATAATTTCTTTCCCTATTGGCATGCATTTCCTGTAATATCCCATAACGGTCCTCTTACCTTATTTTTAGCTAATGAAAGATGGAAAGATCACACAAGCTGGAAAGTATAAATGATCTAATACACTCAGGAACTGATTTCATGGAACTTGTGGGCGCACATAAGCAAGCTTTATTGGCACTTGATTCCATTAAGGGAAGGCCTCCTTCTGAAAGAGCAAGTGGAGAGAATGGTGGTACAGTTATTGCTAATAGGATTGTCAAGGAAGTAGAAAATTACAAAGGGCAGAATGATAAAGCTGATGAAGTAGCAGTGTCAAAAGGTCAGCTTGTGCAAGAAGAAGAGAGAGAGAAAGGTAAAGTTGGGTTTTCAGTATACTGGAAATATATCACCACAGCATTTGGAGGAGCACTTGTGCCCGTCATATTGCTATCACAGACGCTTTTTCAGATCCTTCAAATTGCCAGCAATTATTGGATTGCTTGGGCTACTCCGGGTACAAAGGATGTAAAACCTGTAGTTACAGGCTCTACACTATTAATTGTTTATGTAGCTTTGGCTGTTGGAAGTTCTTTTTGCGTCCTTGCTAGATCCACATTTCGTGCAACAGTTGGGTACAAAACAGTCACACTGCTCTTTAATCAAATGCATTATTGCATTTTCCGTGCCCCAATGTCATTCTTTGATACAACCCCAAGTGGACGAATTATAAACAGAGTGAGTTCTTAGCCATTGAACTTCAATTGGTAAATCAACATTGGCCTCTCTTAATTTTTTTTTGAAAAACAAGATAATATCATTAAGTGTATGCTTAATCAATTTGCTTTTCCCTTCTAGGCTTCTACTGACCAAAGTGCTGCTGATTTGGCCATTCCTTCCCTTGTTGGGGCCTATGCCTTCTCAATAATCCGGATTCTTGGAACCATTGCAGTAATGTCTCAGGTTGCAGGGCAGGTTTTTATTGTTTTTGTCCCAGCAGTTGGTAGCTGCATCTGGTATCAGGTAATCATTGTGCTCTTTGCAACTCTTTATAAGCTATGTGCACATCATAACCTTGGGACAACAAAATTTCAGGCCAAATATTTTATACCACCTGCTGCTTTTTGTATTCTATTTTATTGTTTTAATTGTTTCCATTTTAATATTAGATTTTTTTTATGAGACATCAAATGTTACTTGCAATTAAAGGACCATATTTTCTCTTATTGAATGTAAACTAGTGCTGCTCCTAAATTTTATCATGTTCTTGGTCCTTTTTGTATTGCTTTTTGTGTTAACACACTTTGACTACATTTAGTCTCGCACTCATTGAATAACATAGTGTACCAACTTTGGAAAAGAAGTTTTCTAACTATTTCGTGTATATGCAGCAATATTACATATCTTCAGCGCGAGAACTTTCACCGTTGGTTGGAGTATGCAAAGCTCCAGTGATACAACATTTTGCAGAAACTGTTTCAGGGTCAACAACTATCAGGAGCTTTGACCAAGAGTCAAGGTTTAGAGACAGAAATATGAAACTGATGGATGAATATTCTCGGCCAACATTTCATTTTGCTGCTGCCATGGAATGGCTAGGCTTGCGCTTGGATATGTTGTCTTCCATCACATTTGCCTTCACTTTGGTCTTCTTAATCTCTATTCCAAAGGGATTTATTGATCCTGGTCAGTTGTTCACATATGGTAATGGTATCCTTGATTATTCTTCTTGCAATTTGAAGTAATAGTTGAGCACGAAACAAGCTTATTTTTTCTTTTCTTTTTCTCAAGCAATTGCTGGCTTAGCTGTGACATATGGACTCACTGTAAATACTTTACTAGCTACATTAATATGGTTTGCTTGCGAACTGGAGAATAAGATTATCTCAGTCGAGAGAATTTTTCAGTATGCATGTATTCCTAGTGAGCCCCCTCTTGCAATCGAAGAAAGTCGCCCGAACGATTCTTGGCCATTACATGGAAAGATTGACCTGCTTGATCCAGCAAACTCTTCGGCAGCACTTTTTTGACTGCAGAGTTCTAACCATTGCCCATCGGATAACTTCTGTTATTGACAATGATTTGGTTCTGCTTTTAAATCATGGTTAGTGTGTCCAATTAATGCACATATGTTTTCTTTTGTAGCATGCTCATCATTAGATGTAAATAACATTTCAAGCCCTTGTTGCAGGGCTTATTGAGGAGTTTGATAACCCAGCAAAGTTGCTAGAGAACAAATCATCGTCTTTTTCACAACTTGTTGCAGAGTACACTCTCAGGTCGAGTTCCAGTTTTGAGAATTTAGCTGGGAATTGAAGGCCATACCTTGTACCATTGCACAATTGAGTGAGGTAAGTTACTTGATGACTAAGTAACTTTAAGTTACAGGTTCGTTTTGACATTATTGTTAATGTATTTATGGAATGTGTTATTTCAGTTTCTGTGTACTACTTGACTTAGACTTCCGATTCTGATATTGCATTCCTCCAGCAGAATCAAATGTTGAGAATGGCAAAAATGATGAAATAAAAATGAGTTTTATGCCCTTAATCTTGTATTTTCAAATAAACACATGTAAATATTAAATTTTGAGATTTACCTTGATTTGCCATGAATCTGAGCTTGTAAACTTGTTATGGAGCTTCTACTGAGTTGCTACAACCTCGATCTAGCTCCTGAATTCTTCCTTCAGCTCAAGATTCAGATTATCTCAATTCTGTCTGCATCTGAAAATATCGAAGAGAGAAAAGAGAGGCATGCACTACACTATTGCCTCAGTTTCTCAGTTAGCTCGATGGTGAGATTCTTAAATCGTGGTGAGTGTAGGGACTACCTCATGTGTTAGTACCAATTTGCCCATCCCATTATGAGCTAAAATAACACAATTAAAAGACTATACTTGTCCATAATATACTCTTTGTATAGTATATCAAAATCGCTGAATATTTGATCACTTAATAAATGAGTCTATTAAAATTGCTCCTTAATATTCGACATTAGTCACGTATTAATTCAGTAAAATATAGAAAACAATTAGAATGATTTATGTCAGTCCACAAAATGTGAAAAATAAATCTAACAATCTCCCACTTGGACGGCAGAAGCCATTCTAATAATAATTTTAAAATAAAATAAAGTAAATATTTTAAAAACAACTTAATTAACCAATATGTGACTATAACATAAGGTCAAATATGAGCAATCACCCAAAACACAAATAAGTCCAAAATGTGCCATAATCATATGTGCGACGGATCTTACATACAATAAGATACCTAAAACACGTGACTATATAGTAGTATACAAGTATAATTATGGAAATAGTATGACAATGTGATCAACATACCCATTTCCATACAGTCCATATGTCTAGCAAAATGAGACGAAAACAAAATATCTCCTAGACCATCGCTTCTTTGTAACTATAATGAGACTCGAGCAAAATGTCTCGAGAAGCGAGCTTCATTTTCATTATAATGAGACTAATACTAAGATGTCTCAAGGAAGTCGTGCTTTCTTGTAACTCTAATGAGACTGAAACAAAATGTCTCATGAAAGCACACTGAAGCCAAGCCATAATGCTTCAGTTCATAATGTCCATATTGAGACTAAACAAAATGTCTCAGACCACAATATCCTCACTATATACATAATGTCATATTCAACCAAATGTGTACACAATATATGGCATATCAATATCACATAACAATATGCATGCATAATAACAAAATGAGTAATACATAATCTCATTTAAGTTGTAACTCATGTCTGAAACCGAACTCCCATGACTCGGCGTATATAAGTGGATTCTAACAATCCCATAGTCACATGCTTCTTAAACACTTTTGGAGCTAAAACTTTAGTAAGTGGATCGGTAACATGAGTTACAGGTATGTACTCTCTGGAATACATAAGATAGAGTAATTTTCTCTCTCACAAATAAATATTTAACATCAATGTGTTTGGAATGTGAGGAACTTCCTGTATTATGAGAGAAAGAAACAGCTGCAAAATTATCACAGTATATTTTTAATGGCCTCGGTATAGCTAATACAAAATCTAGCCCTGCAATAAAATTCTGCATCCATAAAGCTTGACGTGTAGCTTCAAAACATGCTACATATTCTGCCTTTATTGTTGAAGAAGCTATAAGTGTCTGTTTGACACTTTTCCATGATATAGCTCCTCCTGCCATCATGAAGATGTAACCAGATGTGGATTTCTTGTCTTCTAAACACCCTGCGAAATCAGCATCAAAATATCCAACTATATTTAAATAGTCAGATTGCTGATATGTTAATGCAAAATCTTTAGTGGCTTCCAAATATCTGAGCACTTTCTTTGCAGCCTTCCAATGTTCATATCCAGGATTGCTCAAGTATCTTCCAAGTACTCCCACTGCAAAAGAAATATTAGGGCGAGTACAAACTTGAACATACATCAAGCAACCCACAACTGATGCATACGGGACTGTTTGCATTCTAGCTTTTTCTACATCATTATTAGGACATTGAGACTTGAAAAGTTTGTCACCTTTTGAAATTGATGCTTTTCCAGGAGTACAAGATTGTAAGTTGAACCTCTTCAAAACACGATCAATGTAGACCTTTTGAGACAATCCTAGAACTCTTCTAGATATGTCACGAAGAATCTCTATCCCTAATACATAATGGGCTTCACCGAGATCTTTCATATCAAAATTGCATGATAGCATCTGCTTTGTCTCAAGTAAAAAGTCAATGTCATTAGCAGCGAGCAATATATCATCCACATAAAGCACCAAAATGATATACTTGCTTCCACTGACCCTTAAGTATATACATTGATCAGCAACATTATCCTGAAAACCATAAGAGGTGACAATGTCATGAAATTTCAAATACCACTGTCTGGATGCCTGCTTAAGTCCATAAATGGACCTTTTAAGCTTACACACCATTTTTTCTTTACCAGGCTCAACAAAACCATCAGGTTGCAGCATATACACATCTTCAGACAAGTTTCCATTAAGAAAACATCTTGGCATCCATCGATGCAATTCTAAATTGAAATGAGTTACCAATGATGTCTGGAAAGAATCTTTGGTAGAAAGAAGAATAGGTTCTCTAAAATCAATACCTTCTCTCGATTGAAACCCTTAGCAAGCACGGCCTTATGTCTTTCTGTTGACCTGATGCCTTTCTTGGTTTTGAAAACCCATTTGCAATCAATTGGCCTGCATCTATCTAGTAACTCAACTAAATCTCAAACCCCATTATGGTACATAGATGCCATCTCATCATGCATCGCATGTATCCAAGATGAGGATTCTGAACAACCAACAGCCTCTTGAAAGGTAACTGGATCAAATGATGAGTCAGCATCAAAATTATGTTCCTGCAAATACACCATATAATCATCAGAAATTGCAGGTCTCCTAACCCTCTCTAATCTCCTCAATTGCATATCAGTAACATCATCATCTATAGTTGTGGGCTCCAAATTAAAATGAGGTTCAGGATTAACAGAAGAAACATTAGTATGTGATAATCCCATCGCAGAAGTTGGAAAAGGTGGAATAGGCAAAACAACATGCTCTTCTCTCAATGTAAGATTGTGAGGCTTAGAACTCCCACTATTGTGGTCATCCTCAAAATAAATGGCACGATCAAACTCAATGATTCTAGTAGTGTGGAATGGACAATTGACGGAGGTTGTCGAAGCTCCTCAAAACAAATACTGATTCACCTAAATAAATTTGTAGAAGTAGTGAAACCAGGTCGAATCCCAAGAGAACTATGTATTTAATTTCTCAAAGTTTAAAACTCAAAATTTCCCAAAAATCTGGATTTTCAAGCTTTCTGCCCGTAAACGGTTAACCGTTTACTGTAAACGGTAAGTCGTTTATCTTTTGAAGTTTTCTGGGCGTTTAACCGGCTAACCGGATAAGGAAATCCGGCAAACCGTTTGTTGGCAGTAGCGATCTGAGAGCTGAACCGGATAACCGGCTGAGGAATCCGGAAGTCCGTTTGTGGCTTGTGTCGATTCTGGAAAGAAACAGATGACCGGATGATGGAAAACCGGAAGACCGTTTCTCGTTTTTCCCCTTTCTGACTTAATTCGGTTTCTTGGTTCTTTGAGATCCAGGAAGACCGAATGTGTCTATTTTCGAACAATTTGGTGGCCGGATGAGGAGAAGACCCGGTTGCGGGAACTCTCGGTTACAGGCTAATCGGCAATCCGGTTTATGAAAACGATACGCTGGTTGTCGATTCTCCGGATTCGGGACACAAAGCGGCTAGCCGTTTAGTGAATCCGGTTATCCGATTACTTTGATTTCAAGGGTTTTTAACGAAAACTTGATAAAATAAAATGAAATAAAAGAACAAGAATTTAAAATTAAACAAGAGAATATCAATCTTACCAAACTTCCAATCCAAGGTGTCAATTCCATCCAATTGCAATTTTGTTCCGTTCCATATCAAATTAAGTGATAGCATTAAGAATAGTGAGAATGACTAAAACAAGATCAATTAATTCAGATTACTCTAATTTAATCAATTTGTATTTTTATTTCCCTAGAGCCTATCATGCAAGCTATGTAATTGTGGCCACCAATATACACACACATGAGCCAACTCTTTGCTACTCAATTCAGTTATTCATGACAATTACGGATCACAAACTCCTGACTAGCGATAGAAAAATAAATATTGAATTAAGGCGTCAACTCAATCAATATAAATAATTCATATGAAATAAGAACAAGAAAATAAAAATTACTTGGATAGAAGAAATTCTTGTTAAGTTCAAAGCCTCACAAAACTACAATCGGAATTTGATTAACCCCTGGACCGGAATTAAAACCTTAGCCACTCATGGTGGCTAAACAAAACAAAAGTTATTGAAGAGGACAAAGTTGCAGACTTACCTGGTTTTGCTTCCGTTGGTTCCTTTTCACGCACTCACGTTCCTTTTTGTTTCCTTTTCTTGTCCTTTTTGGTTTCCTCTTTTGCTAGCTTTCCTAATCCTTCTTGGCTTCTTCTTCTCTTAATGCTAGGAAACCGTCTCCTTCAAGTCAACGGTCAGCCCACGTTCCAAAGCCCAAATAAAGCCCTTATTATCCACTTTTTATCTTAATCTCCATGTTTTGGCTCCTAGATCAAATCAAACATAATTTACACAAATTAGCACGAGATCAATCAAAATATGAGGGAATTAAACTAAATATAATATGACTATTTATAACCTATCAACAATAAAATCTAGAACCCTTTGAGCCTATACAATAGCCAATAAAATGACCACTAATAATTTTCGGATCAAGTTTCCTTGATTGTGGATTATAAAGCCTCACTTCTGCTTTGCATCCCCAAACATGGAAATGACGAAGACTCGGTCTTTTCCCTGACCACAATTCATATGGAGTTTTGGGCATTGATTTACTGGGTACCTGATTCAAAATATAAGCTGCAGTTCTTAAAGCTTCACCCCACAGAAAATCTGGTAAAATGGAGTTACATAGCATACACCGCACCATATCAAGAAGGGTACGATTTCTTCTTTCTGCAATTCTATTCTGTTCAGGAGTCCCAGGCATTGTGTACTGAGCTTATATTCCACATTCCTGAAGAAATCTAGCAAAAGCTCCAGGATTACGCCCAGTTTCATCATATCGCCCATAGTACTCACCACCGCTATCTGATCTTACTGCTTTAATTTTCTTGCCCTTTTGGAGCTCAACATTAGCCTTAAAGGTTTGAAAAGCAGATAAAGATTCAGACTTTTCAGCAAGAAGTTCAACATGACCATAACGAGAAAAGTCATCGATTAAAGTGATAAAGTACTTATAACCTCCAATAGGAATATGAGTAAATGGCCCACAAATGTCTGTATGTATCAAGTCCAGCACCTGTTGACTTCTCTGAATTCTGTCTTTTCTGATTGTGGTAGTAATCTTGCCTTTGACACAATCAATACAAGTGTCAAAATCAGAGAAATCTAAATTGTAGAGAATACCATCTTTAATGAGCATTTTCATCCTCTGTTTAGAAATATGACCCAACCGTTTATGCCACAACATAGAGGAGTTTTCATCAACCCTCGCATAATTAGAGCTAACAACATTCATAACATGAGCATTGGATGATAATTCAGTAGCATGAGTAAATAAATCAATCATATATAAGCCATCATATAGAGTGCCAGAACCAATTAGCTTTGAATTACAGAATAAGTAAACTTTTCTGTCACCAAAATGAAAAGTATAGCCACATCTATCCAAAATAGATACAGATATTAAATTTCTCCTAATAGAAGGAATATAAACTGTATCCAATAGATCCAAAAGATGGCATGTAGCTAGATGTAGTCTGATAACTCCTATACATTCAACTCTAGCTTTTACTCCATTGCCCATGTGAACCATTAACTCTCCTTCATTGAGCTCCCTCCTGCTTCTGAATTCCTGTAAGGAATTCGTTATATTAATAGTCGCACCAGTATCCAACCACCAACTATTAGAAGGAACATCAACAAGAATAGATTCAAAGCCTATAAAAGCTACAGGAATACCTTTCTTTTCCAGCCATGCTTTGAATCCCCTGCACTCAGATTTCTTGTGCCTAGGTTTCTTACAGAAGTGACACTTTCCTTTGAAACCTTCAGAAGTGGAACCAAAAGTGGTAGAAGCATTACCATGTGAAGTTTTCTTTCTAAACTTCTTCTTCTTGAAAAACTTATTGCCACCCTTTGAATTACATTTCTTTACACTGCCACTCTCTTGAGTAGTAGTCATCATCACAGTGTAAGATTTGTCTTTCTTTAATGATTCCTCTTCTTGAACCACATACGCAGTCAACTCATCGATGTTCCAAACATCTCTCATAGTATTGTATTGGCTTCTCAGATTGCCAAACTGTGGTGGAAGAGATTCAAGAATTTGAAAGACCAAGTAGTCATCAGGCAAATGGACATCCATGTCCTTTAGCTTCTTATGGTAACTGCTCATCTTAAGGATGTGCTCTCTTGCCCCAGAAACACCATCATACTGGGTATTAGCAAGCAACCTCAGATAATTACCCTTTTCAGCCTTATCTATTTTCCTGAAAGTTCTTCCAACAACTGCCAAGTAATCTTTGGCCTTTACATATGCAGGGATGCTTTCTCTAATTGTTCTATCAATGGTGTATTTCATTGTTTTCAGACAGTGTCTGTTAGATTCACCCCAAGCTGCCCACTCTGCTTTTTGAGCATCAGTACTCTTTTCTGTGGGCTTGGTTGGTTCATCTACCCTTAATGCCAAGTCTCTATTTAATGTAGACAGATAAAACATAACAGACTCACGCCAGTCCTCGTAATTTTTCCCAGTTAGAGTCTTGATGGAGGCAACTTGGAGAAAAGAAAGAATATCTATAGCTGAGGAGTCAATGAAAAAATATATTAAGCATGAGAAAACAAATTCATGCTATAAATAATGACTCTTCATTCTAATTTTCTCCAATAGCAACATAATATGTTAGGCATCCTTTAACAATATAGGAGTGCACTAACCTAAAGATAAAGCAAACAAGTTGAATATAACACCAACATTGACCTATCCCCGATAGGGTAATTAAGCTACTTAGTAAAAATATCTAACAAATCTCTTTATCTACCCAAGCATCCTACCAAGTAGTGATTTGTCGACAGGACAATATCATCACCCGTATGGATCTCGGTAATAGCAATAATAATCCATCGCATAATTCATAATTAATAATTATAAATAGGCATTTAATTGCAAAACACCAAATAATTTATCATGATTGGTCCTACGATAGGTAGATACACAATTACTCTAAATTGTAGTTTTGCATTATAAATACATATTTAATACATTAACAAAAAAAATGAGACTAAATAAATTTTATCAAAAACAAATAATTTTTTTTTAATCAACATATTAAATCAAATAAAATTTTTTATATGTCTCAATAAAATGTATGAATACTATGCCCATAACATTCAATAATGATGGATTATTCTAAATTTAAATTCTGGAAAATCGCCAAAAATTATAAAAATTTTGGACTAAAATGAAGATTTTTCAGAATGATGGTTACTGTTTTTAATGTCAAATGTTTTGGCCCAAACTGTAAATAAAATAACATAAGTTATTGGGCCTCCATAGCATTTATTAAAATATCAGGGACAACAATGATATTTTGTCACGTTGACCATAAGTCAAGGACCCATTTGAACAATTTACAAACTTCTGAATCAAATCAGAATTTCTAAATGCAATTATTTTCCCAATATTGGGCCATACAAAAATTTTATAAAGCTTAGGGATTCAAACGATATTATCCCTACAACTTCGACGTGTACGGTAATGTTACAGTAACCTTATTCAGCTCATCCGAATTTTGGCCATAAAAAATTATGGAAAAATTATATTTTTGCTCCAAAATCATCACTCATGCATTATTTAACATTAATTTGCACAAATATGCCAAAATTCGAAGAATTTGAAAAATTCAAAATTAAAAGAAAATTTCCATGAGTGAGATTTCATCAACAAATCAATCATGGCTTATAAGGAAATGCATAACATTGAGCTCTGATACCAATTGATGAATTAAAAACGAGTTTTATGCCCTTAATCTTGCATTTCTAAATAAACACATGTAAATATTAAATTTTTAGATTTACCTTGATTTGCCATGAATATGAGCTTGTAAACTTGTTATGGAGCTTCTACTGAGTTGCTACAACCTCGATCTAGCTCCTGAATTCTTCCTTCAGATCAATATTCAGATTATCTCAATTTACTGTGCACACATACGAAAAATATCGAAGAGAGAAAAAGAGAGGCATGCATTCACTATCGCCTCGGTTTTTCTCAACGATTAACTCGATGGAAATTCTTAAATCATGGTGAGTGTAGGGACTGCCTCATGTGTTAGAACAAATTTGTCCATCCCATTATGAGCTAAAATAACACAATTAAATACTATACTTGTCCATAATATACTACTGTATATGGTATGTTAAAATCAGACTCATTAACAGAATATTTGATCACTTAATAAATGAGTCTATTAAAATTGCTCCTTAATATTCGACATTAGTCACGTATTAATTCAGTAAAATATATAAAACAATTAGAATGATTTATGACAGTCCACAAAATGTGAAAAATAAATCTAACAATAAATAGTTTCTCCCCAAGAGTCCAGAGATTTCTAAAAGAGGTTCCAAAAATCATGACATTATTTTTTGCTCGTATGCTCTCTCCTCCTACCTGACTCATCGTATCATCGTAAATGATTGACTTCGCACCATGTGGCATTTATCTGAAACATCTGCAAATATTTTGCAAGTTAAGACTTAAGAGCTGTTGAGTACCACAAAGAATGCAATCGTTGGGATCAAACAAGGAACTGTCAAAGTTGATCGAGAGAATGTATTCTAATGAGGGAACCGGCTCTGGTTAATCTCATTGACATTTTTTGCTTGGACCCTGTAGCAACCAATGCGAAGATAGAGAATCATCCATATATGTTTTTGTAATCATAATTATCATAGCTTCACGTTTCTCCATTAGGATTTAGAATTACATGAAGTTAAGTTTTAATTTTGGCAATTTTAAGCACTTTTTTTTAATTTTATTAGGATATCGTGATGCTTATCATTATTAACTAGTTATTAACAACTCCTTAAAGTTCGTAATTTTCCAAAATACAAATGTCTGCATAACAGAGCGATTGTAGATTTCAAAGCATTTACTAGAGAATATTTATTCTCACTTAAAAACGAAAGATAATTGTATATAGAGAGAGAGAGAGAGAAATAAAAGAAAAGAAAGCAAGCCGTGACCAATTATAAAATGAAAAGTCTCAAGGTAATGATACCGGAATTGAGGTGTATATATATCAAACCACTCAGCCTACATTATAAAAATTTACTCCAACAAATTTTATTTTCCCTAATTAATTTTCTGTGTATAAATATGTGTGTGTGTGTGTGAAATTTATTTTTGTAGGGTGTTCTTATTATTATTATTTTTTTCTGTAAGTGCAAAAACTTTATTAATCAAAAAAGTAAAATAGTTACAAGAGATGATCATTCATAGCTAAGAGAACCAGTATTTGGACAAATTCCAAGAGCCCTCGTATAAATTCTTATGAGTGTCATGTGGTGACCATCCCACCAAGTCAAAGCGTCATTACAGAAAAAGGTCATGGTCTTTAACCTGCCTGCAGGAGTATTATCGCAGAGGTAGAAGCTAATCCTAATTAATCGCTGATGGTCGAACAAAATATTGTACAACTCCTCTATGACAAAACATTAAGCAGATATTTTATGTTTTTTATAATAAAAAATTGATTCTAATATTTTATAATAAATAAAAATATAACATTAAGCAGATATATATATATATATATTATAAAATAATTTTAATATTATCAATATTTGACCTATACTTTGTTAATTTTGTAACCCAAATACTTATTTAAGATCTTCATAACAATAAAATACAAATATATTATAAAAATAAATATATGATATTTAAATTTTTAAAACTATTTTCAATATCTAAATTTTTAAAATGCGCCCATTCGCAATACAGAAAGACTTGAGAATTTCAAATTGATTTGAAAAATTTGTCTTGGGCTATAAGTTTCTCAAAAGAACTCCATTAAATTGGATTATAGGAGCAGTATTCTTTTTTTTTTTAATTTTCAATTTCATTTATTCTTAAACAAAATTTTTTATAAAAAGTCTTATATAATATAATGACCAATATGCACTCAATATAAACTTGTCCTTATAATTATAGCTTTTGTTCAACTACAACTGGAACTAGCACCACCCTATTAAATAGCTTTGAGCCATCAATATTTTGTGTACATATATATGGAAAATACTTAGTGTAGAGAAGTACAAGAGAAATAAAAATTAAAAAAAAAAAGGTAGAGAGAGAGTGAGTGGGTAGAGAGAGAGAGAGGGCAAAATTTTCTCATATTTCTCTCGTGTTTCTTTACACCTAGCACTACTCTATATATAATCATACTGAAATGAATGTTTTAATATTTTTCTCATTTGAAAATGAAAGAAATTTTACAAAAGACAGGAAATAGAAATGAAAGCAAAATAAATAAATAAAAGGAGAGACAGAGAAAGCAAGTGGACAGTGGAAAATCAAATGCAAGAAGAGTCTAAGGATAATGATTATAGAATTGATTTCAGGCATCACCTTCCCATTTAGGTCAATTATGAGATTGGAAAAATTGTACCAATCTTTTAGATCAAATTGACTGTATTACTCTATTCCTTTACATTTATCGGTGGCAATCTACTCAAACAATGGCTGGAGAATTTTTTACATCCAACTAGTGGCAATTTTAAGACAGAATTATTTGTTTATCTTGCGAATATTTTGTTTTAGGATCTAATACAAAATTATTTCATTACTGTTAGTGACTTAGAACAACCATTCAATCGCCACCAACTCAAGTGATTTATTATTAGAAACAATCATTCATTCAAGATAACACAAATGATCATGAACATAGTCAAAGAAAAAAAAAAAAAAGCAATATGTTCCACCAAATTTATGGGAAAAAAAAAAGCTGATTGACTGCCGATTTTTTCAAATATATTGAACAAAATGAATCATACTTGGTTTAAATTTTGAATAAAGTATTATAAAAATGAGGCAAGGACATTTTAATTAGCATTTTTTTAATTGTTGAAATATTGATATAGTTAGAGATTTTGTAATATTAATATAATTTGGCAAAATTCCAATGAAAATTACACATAAATGTTTAAATATCATAACATAAAATAATCTATTGAAAAGTCCCAATGAAAATTGGGATGGAAATGAGGTACCACTCTCTCAAAGTTGGTCAAACACGGGTTTGGAAAAAATTGCATCAATTGATTAAAATGAACACATTTCATGGCAACGATTGGGTTGTGGCTAACGGCTGGCTAGCATTCACTTATGACAATTTTACCTCGCAAATTCCAATAGAAAGTCATACCGAAACGAGACAATCAATATGTCAGCAAATAAGGACTTAATGCTGCGTTTACTAAACTGGAATCGGAATAGGTTGGAATCGGAATGACGGAATGAATGAAATTTGGAATCGGAATAGGGAATTTAATCAAATTAAGTTGTTTACTTAAACCGTAGGAATCTAACCTGAATGAAATTTGATTAGAATAAATTACTAAAAAGTCTTAATGGATTATTGTCATAATTATTATTATTAACTAATATATTAATTAATTGTAAAATTTTATTAATTAATTATTATAATTATATTAACAATTATTATAAAAATATATTAACTAATAATATTAATATTAATTAATTAATTATAATAATATATTAATTATTGTGATTATTCATTCAAAATTATAATTATTAATAATTATTGTTAAAAATGTATTAATATATTAATTAGTAGTAATAATTATATTACTTAATTAATAATAATATATGAATTAATTATAATAATAATTATAATAATATATTAATTAATTAATTAAAATAACAATGTATTAATTATTATGATTATTTAATCGAGAACTATAATTATTAATATATTATTGTTAATAATATATTATTATATTATTTAATAGTAATAATTATATTAATTAATTATAATATATTAATTAATTATATATATATATTAATTATAAAAATTATATTAATAATTATTAAAATAATATATTAATTAATTAATTAAAATAATAATGTATTAATTATTGTGATTATTTAATCGAGAACTATAATTATTAATATATTATTGTTAATAATATATTATTATATTATTTAATAGTAATAATTATATTAATTAATAATAATATATGAATTAATTATAATAATTATTATAATAATATATTAATTAATTAATTAAAATAATAATGTATTAATTATTGTAATAATATTAATAATATATTAATTATTATGATTATTTATTCAAGAACTATAATTATTAATAATTATAGTTAATAATATATTAATTAATCATAATAATTAATTAATTATAATAATATATTAATTAATTATAACTTAGGACAAAATAGGTATTTTTTATTTTGGGAGGGTAAAATAGGTAGTTCAAGGAATGGGAACTTGATTCCCACCTCCCCCATGGGAATCAAATTCCCATTCTCCATTCCCAAATATAGGTGGGTTCCGCCATTCCGATTCCGATTCTCCTTTTATTTTTGTGAAGTAAACACGTCAATCATTCCGATTTCGAATTCTGATTCCCCAATCCGATAAGTAAACGCACCATAAATGTAATGCAAATCCAATCAAATGTGCCTTACAATTTTACACACTGTCACACTGATTCATACAAATAAAGTAGAGACACATTTATGGCAAACTGAAGCTTCTGTGTACCGTCCCTATGGCTTTCTGACAGTCAGCATTAAGACAAATGCGGTGTTTTCTTGTTTTATCTGTATTTGGCTCATATGTTAGGGTTCCCTTAGAATACAGTGGCTGTATGAGATACAACCACTTTTTTTTTTTCAGCACCGGTACTATTGGAATATAACCCAAAATTTCAGTATTTCACGAATTTAGTAGGAATATCAAACATAAAATCGGTGAAAAAAAAGTTGAAACACATGAACCAATAAGAGAGAAAGTGCAACGAAAATTAGGAACTGATCTAACGGAAAATAAAAGCTACTTGGAATATAACCCAAAATTAGATTTCATTTAATTTAGTAGGAATATCAAACATAAAATCGGTGAAAAATAAGTTGAAACACATGAACCAATAAGAGAAAGTGCAACTAAAATTAGGAACCGATTTAACTGAAAATAAAAGCTACTTTAATATAACCCAAAATTCAGATTTTACCTAATTTAAGAGGAATATCAAACATAAAATCGGTGAAAAAAGTTGAAACACATGAACCAATAAGAGAGAAAGTGGAACCAAAATTAGGAACCGATCTAATCTGAAAATAAAAGCTACTTGAATATAACCCAAAATTTCGATTTTACTAATTTAAGAGGAATATCAAACATAAAATCGAAAAAAGTCAAACACATGAACCAATAAGAGAGAAAGTGCAACTAAAATTAGGAATCGATCTAACGGAAAATAAAAGCTACTGAATATAACCCAAAATTTCGTATTTTACTTAATTTAAGAGGAATATCAAACATAAAATTCCATGAAAATAAACAAACATACGAACCAATAAGAGAGAAAGACAATCTAAAATTAGAACTGATCTAACGAAAATAAAAGTTACTTGAATATAACCTAAAATTTCTAGATTTTACTAATTTAGTAGAATATCAAACATAAAATCTAAAAATAAAATAAACATACGAACCAATAAGAGAGAAAGAATCTAAAATTGTGAATCGATTTAATCTAAAATAAAAGCTACTTATAATATAACCCAAAATTCCGATATTTCACAAATTTAGTAGGAATATCAAATATAAAATCGATGAAAAAAAAGTTGAAACACATTATCCAAAACTTAAAAAAGTGCAACGAAAAAAAAAAAAAAAAAAAAAGTGGCTGTATGAGATACAGCCATGTAGACTAGGATGACTCCATATGTTAATATCCTCTGTTCTCTCGGCCTCTCCATTCCAAGTCTCCACGTCAACTCTTCCCCAGGAAATGGAAATCCATCTTTGTCTCTCTCATTTGTGCCTTCAATCCTCTCATATATTACGTTGAAAAAAAAAAAAGTACTATTAACTTCATGAATGTGTTACCTATGATACCTCAGAGGACACCCATTTTTCATCTTCAAAAATGTATTCAGGGACTGATTTTCTTCTTAAGCAAGCTTTCCTTCGTGCGGTTTCTGGTTCTTTGCACTTATTTTTGTTGCTTGGGTTGTTTGGATTGTGGGTTTGGAAGAAGCTGAAAGTTGGTGGAGGTGATCACAGTGGAGGGTCCAAGGAAAGGTTCAAGAACAAGAAGGCTTTGTGGTATAAGCTGACTTTGGTTTGTTGCTTTGTTGTTTCACTGTCTAGTCTTGTGTTGTGTCTGTTGAGTTACTTTAATTGGTATAGAAATGGCAGGTCTTATGATCAACTTGTGACCCTTTTCGATTTTGGGGTTAGAACACTTGGTTGGGGTGCAATTTGTGTTTATTTGCGTACGGTGTTTCTTAATGTGAGGCAACCAAAGCTCCCGATATTGTTGAAATTTTGGTGGGGCTTTTATGTTTTTATTTCTTGCTCCTGTCTGATTGTTGACATTGTTCTGTACCAAAAACAAGTAACCTTACCAATTCAGTATTTAGTATCTGATGTTGTATCTGTTATCACTGGATTGTTTCTATCTTCTGTGGGGTTTATGAGTAAAATCGAGGGCGAAGATACCCTTATCCTTCAAGAACCCCTTTTGAAAGTTGATTCTGGTGAAAGTGAAGGGACGGTACCATCAATCAAGTCCAGAGGAGCTGATACTGTGACTCCTTATTCAAATGCTGGTCTATTCAGTGTTCTTACTTACACTTGGATAAATTCTCTGATTGCTCTTGGCAATAAGAAAACTTTAGACCTTGAGGATGTGCCTCAATTAGATAGTGGTAATAGTGTGGTTGGGTTCTTTGCAACTTTTAAAAATAAGCTTGAGACTGAAGGTGGTTTGGGAAGTGGACTCACCACACTAAAGCTTATCAAAGCAATGTTCTGCTCCATTTGGAAAGATGTTCTTCTTACAGCTTTAGTGGCTGTTGTTTACACATTGGCCACTTATGTTGGCCCTTATCTCATTGACGGTTTAGTTCAATATCTCTCTGGGAAGCGGGATTTTGAAAAGGAGGGGTATGCTTTGGTGTCTGCTTTTTGCGTTGCTAAGCTTGTAGAGTGCCTCTGCCAGAGATTCTTCGCTTTCCGGTTGGAGCAGCTTGGAATTAGGTTGCGGGCAGCTCTTATTGCAATGATCTACAACAAAGGTCTGAAACTTTCATCTCAGGCTAAGCAAGGCAATACTAGCGGGGAAATCATAAATTTCATGACTGTCGATGCTGAGAGGGTTGCTGAATTAAGTTGGTATATTCATGATCCATGGTTATTTCTCTTGGAAGTTGCTTTGTCCTTTTTAATCTTGTACAAGAATCTTGGGATAGCATCGGTTGCAGCATTTTTTGGAACAGTAATTTTTATGCTGGTGAATGTTCCTTTGAGTAGAGTGCAAGAGAAATTTCAGAATGAGTTGATGAAATCAAAAGATGAAAGAATGAAGGCAACTTTAGAGATTTTAAGAAACATGAGAATTCTCAAGCTTCAGGGATGGGAAATGAAGTTTCTGTCTAAGATTATTGATCTCAGAAAGGGTGAGAGTGGATGGCTGAAAAGATGTCTTTACACTTCCGCCATAACATCCTTTGTCATTTGGTGTGCTCCCACTTTTGTGTCTGTGATCACATTTGGAACTTGTATACTTCTGAAAGTCCCACTTGAGTCAGGAAAGGTATTATCTGCAATTGCAACATTCAGGCTTCTTCAAATACCAATTTATAAGCTGCCTACCATAATTTCAATGATAATTCAGACAAAGGTTTCACTTCAAAGAATTGCCTCTTTCTTTTGTCTTGATGAGTTGCAGCCTGATCTTGTTGAGAAGCAACCAAGAGGTAGTTCTGAAACAGCAATTGAGATAGCTGATGGGAATTTTTCCAGGGATATTTCTTCACATAATCCAACATTGAAAGATATAAACTTGAAAGTGTTTCACGGCATGAGGGTTGCAGTTTGTGGTACTGTTGGCTCTGGCAAATCAAGCTTGCTTTCTTGTATTTTGGGAGAAGTACCCAAGATATCTGGTACCCTGAGGTTGTGTGGTACAAAGGCCTATGTGGCACAGTCGCCTTGGATACAGAGTGGCAAGATTGAAGATAACATTTTATTTGGAAAGGAGATGGACAGGGAAAGGTACAACGCAGTGCTTGATGCATGTTCCCTGAAGAAGGACTTGGAAATCCTGTCATTTGGTGATCAGACCGTTATAGGCGAGAGAGGGATCAATTTGAGTGGAGGACAGAAACAAAGAATACAAATTGCACGTGCTCTTTACCAAGATGCTGATATCTATCTGTTTGATGATCCGTTTAGTGCTGTGGATGCTCATACAGGATCTCACCTCTTTAAAGTATAATCTATTCTGTTTCTGATGCTATCAATTTTCTTGGAAGTTTTACCCTGTAGAATGTTTAAAGTTTGCTATGTCATTCATGAGGATGAGTCCTTCCTTTTTAATTGTTGTAATAAGTCATCCATGTAATACCATTGGTAACCTTTGTTCAATAATTTTGCAGGAAGTTTTGTTGGGCCTTTTGAATTCAAAGACTGTATTATATGTTACTCATCAAGTGGAGTTCTTACCTGCTGCTGATCTAGTCTTGGTGAGCAATATAAGTATCATCTCTTTTCTTGTTGGAATGTGTTTCCTCACTTCATTGACCCATAACTCTCCTTATATCTTATATTTTAGGTAATTAAAGATGGAAAGATTACACAAGCTGGAAAGTACACTGATGTTTTAAACTCTGGAACCGATTTTGTGGAACTTGTGGATGCACATAAGCAAGCTTTATCAACGCTTGATTCTATTGAGGGAAGGCATCTTTCTGAAAAAGGATCTGCCAATGGAGAAAATGATGGTACAAGTGCTACTGATGGGGTTGTCAAGGAAGTAGAAAACAAAGAAGTTCAGAATGATAGAGAAGATGAAGTTGCAGAGCCGCAAAGGCAGCTTGTTCAAGAAGAAGAGAGGGAGAAAGGTAAAGTTGGGTTTTCAGTGTACTGGAAATATATCACTGCAGTTTATGGAGGAGTTTTTGTGCCCTTCATATTGCTGGCACAGACGCTCTTTCAAATCCTTCAAATTGCCAGCAATTATTGGATTGCTTGGGCAACTCCAGCTTCAAAGGACATAAAACCTAGAGTTGGTGGCTCTATGCTATTAATTGTTTATGTAACTTTGGCTTTTGGAAGTTCTTTTTGCATCCTTGCCAGATCCACACTTCTTGCAACGGCTGGATACAAAACAGCCACTCTGCTCTTTAATAAAATGCATTATTGCATCTTCCGTGCCCCCATGTCCTTCTTTGATGCAACCCCCAGTGGTCGAATTATAAACAGAGTACGTTCTTATCTAATAAACTTTATTAGGGAATCAGCATTGGAATCTCTTAAAAGTTTTATGAAAACCAAAACCATACCTAGAAGTATTTGCTTAACCAATTTGCTTTTGTTCTTCCAGGCATCTACCGACCAAAGTGCTGTTGATTTGAGCATTCCTGCTCTCATTGGGTCGTTAGCATTCTCAATAATTCGGGTTGTAGGAGTGATTGGAGTGATGTCTCAGGTTGCATGGCAGGTTTTTGTTGTTTTTATCCCTGTGATTGCTGCCTGCATCTGGTATCAGGTAATCCTTGTGCTCTTGGCAGCTCTTTATAAGTTATGCCCACATTATGACATTGGCCCATCAAAATTCTGGTTAATTATTCAATATCTATTATCACTTGATGCCTTTTTGTATTCTATTCCATAGGTTTAATCGTTTTCCATGTGAATAATAGAATAATAGATATTTTTTACATCAACTGTTGCATGTTTAAGGCCAACATTTGTTAGTTGACAGTCAAATGGAGTTACTTTGATCCTTAATATCTTCTTGTTGCTCACTGTACTGCAGTTATAGAACTTTCAAAGAAGCAAGTGTCAATACATTGTGTTCTCACCAACCACCTGTCCCTCTTCGAAATATTTTCTTCATTTAGTCTCACTCTCATTGAATAACAGACCAATTTTGGGGTAGAAGTTTTCTTACTTTTTCAAGTTTATGCAGCAATATTACATATCTTCAGCACGGGAACTTTCTCGGCTGGTTGGAGTATGCAAAGCTCCATTAATACAGCATTTTGCAGAAACTGTTTCCGGGTCGACAACTATCAGGAGCTTTGATCAAGAATCAAGATTTGTGGACACAAACATGGCACTGACGGATGGATATTCTCGACCAACATTCCATGTTGCTGCTGCCATGGAATGGCTAGGCTTGCGCCTGGATATGTTGTCTAACATCACATTTGCCTTCTCTTTGGTTTTCTTAATCTCCATTCCGAAGGGATTTATTGATCCAGGTTAGCAGTTCACATATGGTGTCATTGATAATCCTTCTTGCAACTAAAAATAATTAGTAAAGGTGCATGAAACAGCTTTTTTTTTTTTCTCATTTCCTTTTCTGAAGCAATGGCTGGCCTAGCTGTGACATATGGACTCACCCTAAATAACTTACAAGCTATCTTAATATGGGTTGCTTGCGATATGGAGAACAAGATTATATCAGTTGAGAGAATTTTTCAGTATACTTGTATTCCTAGTGAGGCCCCGCTTGAAATAGAAGAAAGTCGGCCTAACCATTCTTGGCCATCACATGGGAAGATTGACCTGCATGATCTTCAGGTCATTTTACTTGCTTAACAGCTTTTGTGAACGTTTTTGTTTCTGTTGTGCTTTTGCTTATTTTTTAAAGCACGCCAACTAATGTGTTTTGTGAAGTGTAAAGACCCATTTTTAGTTGGCTGTTAGTGATGTTTAAAATCTACCCACTGATAATGAGTTCTCCATTCTGAAACAGTTATGGAATAAAAGCCCAAGATCCAAATCCCAAACGTGTCCTTAAGACTTAACAACGATGCTGTTATGATGTAGGTTCGCTATGCACCACACATGCCCTTTGTGCTGCGAGGTATCTCATGTACTTTCCCAGGGGGAAAGAAGACTGGTATTGTAGGGAGGACGGGCAGTGGTAAATCAACTCTCATTCAAACCCTGTTCTGGATTGTTGAACCTGCTGCTGGTCAGATTTTTATAGATGGCATCGATATCTCATTGATTGGACTACACGATTTGCGGACAAGGCTAAGCATTATTCCCCAGGATCCTGTCATGTTTGAAGGGACTGTGCGAAGCAATCTAGACCCTCTTGAAGAATATACGGATGAGCAAATATGGGAGGTAGGAATAAGCTTTTGCAGTGTTTTCAGGCTTGCTATTGATAATGGAAGATAGATTATGCTAAGATTTCTTGAAATGGTTTAGGCTCTGGATAAATGCCAACTTGGAGATGAAGTTAGGAAGAAGGAAGGGAAACTAGATTCAAAAGGTCTGTGTTTTTTCCTATTCCATTGTATGAGCTGAAGTGAAGTTCTGCAAATTTTAGTTGTGATTCAGAATTTCCTTTATTTATGGTCTTGTGGATGCTGCAGTTACTGAGAATGGAGAGAACTGGAGCATGGGCCAGAGACAGCTGGTATGTCTTGGCCGTGTGCTACTGAAAAGAAGAAAAATCTTGATGCTTGATGAAGCTACGGCATCTGTTGACACTGCTACTGATAATCTGATCCAACAAAGTCTCCGGCAGCACTTCTCTGACTCCACAGTCATAACCATTGCACATCGGATAACGTCTGTTATTGACAGTGATATGGTTCTGCTTCTCAGTCATGGTCAGTATGTTCAATTCGTTTTATAGCTTGTTTATCATCGAATATAAGTAACATTTTAAAAATATACTCTTGTAGGACTCATCGAGGAATATGATTCCCCAAGAAAGTTGCTGGAGAACAAGTCATCCTCTTTTTCACAACTTGTTGCAGAGTACACCCAGAGGTCCAGTTCCAGTTTAGCTGGGAATTGAAGGCCATAGCTTAACAAACAAAATTGAACCGAGTTAAGTTTGCTTGACGACTAAGAAACTTGAGTTTCAGGCTCGTTTTGACTTCAATATTGCGAGTGCTTTCTAGGCACATGTCATTACAGATTTGCGTGCACTGCGTGATTTCTGACTGACATTATATTCCAACTGCAGATCAAATGTTTGCAATAGGAGAAGCATTTCATTCACCAGCGTTCACCGAAAGAGGCTCTGAAAATCCATGACAATAAATTTTTGTTTCAGAGGCTCTCTCCGCCTCCTGCCTTGTTCGTTCTTAAGACAGGAACAGATTTGCTTTCCACCTTATTGCAGTTTCTGGTAACATCCGCAAAAGTATTTCAAGTTTAGAGCTGTTTAGTGCTTAATCCCTTCAGCCAATAAATGAATGTCACTTTATTTAAGATTGTAAAAGTTGAGATATTCGTTGAAAAGTTTAGCATCACTCTGTGCTAATATCCAAGGGATTGTTTATCATATTTAAAAAATAAATAAATAAAGCAAATTACTTACAAAAATAAATGATTAGCCTTTTACATTTTCAATAATACTCTACATGTGAAGCTGGAATACATGTGTGTGTGTGTGTGTCATTTATCATTCATTATCATTTATGAAGATTAATTATTCATTAACGAGGTGCTGATCGTAAATAATATTTCATAAATTTATATCCCTTATCTTCTTGAATATTTCAAAATCCACGCCCGCAATAGCTGCCGTGTCTCTTAATGAATGACTTCAGTGTTCAGAATTTGTCGCATGGGAGGCAATGCCAATCGCAGGCTCATCGCTCAACAAATCTTGTTTGGATTCCAAGAAATTCCAAAATTGTGCAGTAGAAATAGATGCTACGGTTGAACAAAATATTGTATTCTCTGACAAGAGCATTGCAGATTCCAACAAGAGTTCTGATTTCCTCCTTTCCATATTTCTTTTTCTCGATAAATGTTGCTCGAGAAAGTTCGATATAAATAAATCGAATATGTAATTAAGATTCCACTGTGCCATGCAAACTCTTCAGGTATTTAGGTCTTGTGAAAAACTATAGTAAAGTGTTTGGTTTCAAGGAAACACAGAGAAAATATTAAACGGAAGGAGAAGGAAATTGATTTTATTTCTCTCTACTAATTAAATGATTACAAGGACTAGTATTTAATTATTTATATTATGTATATAACAAACTTAACTAATCATCAACCAATAACAACTTGACAGCTGTATAAATTATAACAGATTAATGTCATGCTGGCTTATTCATACACGTGAGTGATAACTAACTCTCCTAGCACCAGCTACGCCTTTCAAACCTGAGCAGCCTTGAGCTTACTTGAATATTCTGAAGCTTCTTGAATATTCCTAACATCCCCCCGCAAGCTCAACATTGGGATGAATATTGAGCTTGGAACGAAGATAATGAAAAGGTTGTGAAGGAAGAGCCTTAGTAAGAATGTCAGCAGTTTGGTCACAGCTGGGAACATACTGAATTTGAAAACTTTGATTTGCTACCTTTTCTCGAAGAAATGCACATCTAATTCTATGTGCTTAGTCCGAGAATGAAATTTTGGATTACTAGCAAGAGCAGCAGCACTTTGGTTATCACACCAAAGAATAGGAGTTGGAATTGACAGAACATGGATTTCAGTAAGTAAGGACTGTAGCCATAACACTTCTGATGCAACAATAGTAAGAGCTCGATATTCAGACTCAGTACTGGATCGAGAAACAACAACCTGTTTCTTAGAACACCAAGACACTAAATTTGGACCTAAATAAACACAATAGCCAGCAATGGACCTTCTATCATCTCTGTCTGCAGCCCAGTCAGCATCAGAGAAGCATTCAAGATGAATAAGACTAGAAGATTAGAACTAAAGACCAAGGTTGATAGTGCCTTTTAAGTATCTAAGCACTCTCTTACAGGCCTGCCAATGGACATCAGTTGGGGCACAAAGAAATTGACTGAGTTTGTTGACTGAGAATGCAATCTCAGGTCTAGTGAGAGTGATGTATTGGAGAGCACCAATTGTGCTTCTATGTAAGGTGGCATCTGAAAAAGAAATACCAGTATCTCTTGTGAGATATACCCCTGAAGCCATTGGAGTAGAGCAAGGAGTAATGTCCTACATATTAACCTTGGCTAGTAAATCAGCAATATACTTGGATTGTGAAAGAAGCAAACCAGCTGCATTCTTAGTAACTTGGATACCCAGAAAATAGTTCAGTTCACCAAGATCTTTCAAAGCAAAAGTGGATTGTAAATCTGAGATAACCTGAGCAACTAATAAAGGACTTAAGCCTGTAATCATAATGTCATCAACATATACTAGAAGCAGAAGAATTTGGTCATCAATTCTTTTAAAGAATAAAGAAGTGTCTGGTCTTGAGTTAGAAAAACCTCATTGTTGTGTTAAAGCCAACTTTAGTCGATCAAACCAGGCCCGAGGTGCTTGTTTGAGACCATACAAAGCTTTGGCTTAGATCAACAAACCTTCCGTCACGTTGTATATAGACCTCTAAGGATTCATGGAGGAAGGCATTGTTTATATCAATCTGTCTGAGAACCCACTGATTCATTACATCTAAGCTCAATATAACTCTTATAGTAGATGACTTCACAACTAGACTAAAAGTTTCAGTATAATCAATGCCTTGAACTTGATGAAATCCTTTAGCTACAAGTCTGGCTTTGTATCTATTGACACTGCCATCAAGATTATATTTAGTTCTGAAAACCCATTTGCAACCAACAATCTTGACTGGAGAAGAAGGCTTAACCAATTCCCAGGTTTGGTTCTGTAGCAATGCTTGATACTCTTCACTCATAGCTTTGTGTCATTTTGGATCAGCAAGTGCTGCTGATACAGAAGTAGGTTCTGTATTTGAGGTCTGACTTTTAAGAATATAGGCTTTGGGTTTAAAAATACCATTTTTTGATCTAATAACCATTTGATGACCAGTATAAGTTGGCGGGGGTGGAGATAAATGATGGGGTTCTATTTCAGGTGAGGATAAGGAAGGTGAATGGGATGGCTGCTGTTGATATACCACAGCTGGTGATTGGGAAAGATCAGAGGAAGTGGGAGGTAAAGAAGATGAATCATTCACTGCTGCTGAAGGAGATTGAGAGAGTGGAATGTCAAGTTGTATGACAGTTTGAGGAAGTGACTGAAAGGAAGATAAACTTGAACTAGACTTAGTGGGAATACAAGTTTGTGATATTGAAGAAAAATCAACTCCAGATTTGAATGGAAAAGATGACTCATAAAAAATGACATGATTGTTGATGTAAATTCTTCCAGAGGAATGCAGACATTGATAGCCCTTATGTAAAGAGTTGTATCCTAAGAATATGCATCTGCTAGTTCTATAATGGAGTTTATGATGATTATAAGGTCTCAGACATGGGTAGCAGGCACAGCCAAAAATTCGAAGATGAGAATAAGTAGGTTTTCTATGAAACAGTAGCTCAAAAGGTGACTTGTTATCAAGAATAGGAGTGGGTAGTCTGTTAATGAGGTATGTGGCAGTGTGAAAAACATTCCACCAGAACTTTAAAGGTAGATTTGCTTGAGCAAGAAAAGTGAGACCTGTTTCGACAATATGTCTATGGTTTCTTTCAATCTTCCCATTTTGATGGTGAATATATGGGCAAGGATGTCTAAACTGAATGCCTTGTTCAGCTAAATAGGTAGTAAAAGATCTAAATTCTCCACCCCAGTCAGTTTGTAGACATTTTATCCTTTTGGAAAGATTGTTTTCAATCATTGTTTTGATTTCTTTGAATGTTTGCAGGGCTTTGGATTTAGCAGAAAGAGGAAAAATCCAAGTAAATCTACTGAAGTCATCTAGAATAGATAGATAATATTGGTATTCCTGAGATGACAATATAGGAGATGGTCCCCAAAGGTCTGCATGGATGATTTCTAAAGGTTCTGTTGTGGTTGTGTCAATAGAAGGAAAGTGCTGCATATGGCTTTTTCCAAATTGACATGCACTACAAAAATCAATATTGACAGGTTTATAAATATTGACTGGTTGATCAAAAGTTTTTATTACTTGTGTTAAAGCATGAATTGTTGGATGTCCCAATCGTTTGTGCATAATATTGCAGTCAAAAAATTTTGAAGAATGAGCTACTAAGGCCACTTTGGCATATTTATTTACTTGAAACGATTTTACAGCAAAGAAAGGTGTTGTTTTTGCTGCAATACATTGTGAAAACATAGACAAAGGACTGGATTTAGAGTTGACAATAGACACTGATTTAGAGGACAACAAAGTATGAGACTGAATTGAATGACAGATTGTGTTTAGACCTTCAAATTGATAAAGTCCATCTCTAGCAATCCCTTGAGCAAGATGATCCCTGTATTCTTGTCATTCTTGTCCTTGACAAAACAAATAGATTTGTAAAATTCAACTATTGCATTGTTGTCAGCCAAAAGTCTAGAAACACTTAGTAAATTTTTTGTTATATCAAGCACATGTAAAATATTTGTGAGATAGAGTTTTTGAGTTGTAAGAGTATTCAAGGCTGCTGAACCAATATGCTGAATTTGTAAGCCTAAGCCATTTCCTATGTGTAACTTCTCAACACCAGTATAATGTGAACAGGAAAAAAAATACCTGCAGTTTGTGTAACATGATTAGTAGCTCCAGAGTCTATATACCAAGCCTGGTCAGCAACAATATTGTAATCAGCAAGAGGAACTCCAGCATTATATCCGTACATCAGAGACAGCCTGTAATAGCATTTAATTTGGACCAATATTTCATGCATACATGGCTGTAGGTGGATATCCATTGTAGAAGCCTGGAACACCATAAAAACTAACAAAGCTTGGTGTCATTTCTAGGAAAATTTCCAGGAAAGCTTCCAAGAAAATATCCAATGAATCCTCTACCTGTGCCTCATCTACCAAAATTTCCTCCAAAATTTTGTCCACCCCTGGATCTAAAACCTCCTGCAGCACCTCTACCTTGTTTTGGAACAAAATTATGATTAAACCTATTCCTGCACTTGTAAGCTCCATGACCAAGTATGAAGCAGATCTGACATATGACACTCTTATCTCCCCCAAAAGAGTTTGCAATTCCTCCATTTCCAGTCAAATTATTTCCAGTGTTAACCTTGTTATAGTTTTGTCCCTTCTAAGCAAAGTTTGCACTCATACCATGCATTACTTCAAATTGAGCCTTTCCTTTACTCATCTCAAGTCTTATTTCATGACTCAATAACATTGAAAACAATTCTTCAACAGAAATCTTCTCTTTCTCTAGTCTAGTTAATACATTTGTTACTAATGACTCATAAGAATCATCTAGACCAGTCAAAACATGCATGATGAATTCATTCGATGAGAGTGCATTACCTTCAATTGCTAAATTGTCAGAGATCTTCTTCATCTTGTTAAAGTAATCACTGATAGATAGTGAACCTTTCTTAGTCGCTTGTATCTGCATCAGCAATGGCATGTATCGTGCCTTAGATTGAGACATGAAGATTTCAGCAAGTCTTCTGCACACTTCCTGTGAGGTTTCACAATTTATCACCATTATCAGTACATTATCGACCATTGAAGAAAACATCCAGCTCTGAAGCATCTTATCATTCTTCTTCCATGCAGTATACTCTGGATTTTCAACTTGTCTTACTGGAGTAACTTCAGATCTGTTTGATTCATCATCTGGTTCAACCACAAATTGAGCAGGACAAGATTTATTTCCATTTATAAATCCTTCAAGACCGTTTCCAATTACTGATGCTTCAACTTGTGCTTTCCACACAAGGTAATTAGCTCGATCCAGCTTCACAGGCTGGATAAAGGTGAAAGACAGTGAGGATGATGCTGCAGTATTTGTTTTTTCCATAATTGCAAGGCTTTGATACCATGTGAAAAACTATAGTAAAGTGCTTGGTTTCAAAGAAACACAGAGAAAATATTAAACGGAAGAAGAAGGAAACTGATTTTATTTCTCTACTAATTAACTGAATACAAGGACTAGTATTTATATTATGTACATAACAAACTTAACTAATCGTCAACCAATAACAACTTGACAGTACAAATTATAACAGATTAATGCCATGCTGGCTTATTCATACACATGAGTGATAACTAACTCTCCTAGCACCAGCTACGCCTTTCAACAACCTGAGCAGCCTTGAGCTTATTGGAATATTCTGAAGCTTCTTGGAATATTCCTAACAGGTCTAATTTTATAAGTGACAGCTGAAATTACCTTAAACTAATTAAATTAGATTTCAATAATAATCTTTACTTAGGTGCGATCGTCTTTTTTTTTGTGATAATTTAGGACCGTGATATCTCACATCTGCATTAATTATGAAAAGATTCTAGAATTTCAAATTGATTCCCAAAATTGTCTTTGGTAATTGTAAGTTTCTTAAAAAATGAAATTCATGAAACCTAGTTTACGTAAGTTTATATTGAGGGGGTTATATAGCTTACTATAACTCAGAAGTGGCTGCTCAACATATAAGAGAATAATAGTACTTGAAATACATGAGAGGTCATGAAACCCTTATATTGTATCAATATTTAAAATATTGAATCATACTGAAATAAAATGTTTTAATCTTCTTTTTTTTTTATTTTTCTGATTTGATAAAGAAAGATAAATCATAACAAGTGGGGAAAAGGATGGGAACAAAAAAACTAAAAGCAAGTGGACAATGGAAAAGCAAATGCATGAAAGTATAAAGTTTGGAAAAAAAATGAATCAATCATTTAGATAAAAAATCAAAATGATTAAATCATAATAAAATAAAATGCCTTCAGTTTCTTTTTTCCCCCTCATTCAAAAAATAAAGATAAATCATAACAGGTGGGGAAAAGAACAGGAAGAAGAAAAACTAAAAGTAACTGGGCAATGGAAAAGCAGCAAATGCATGAAAGTAATAAAATTTGGAAAAAATGAACCAATCATATAGATAAAAAATAAAAGGAGTAATACTAATCATATAGATCAAAAATCAAAAGAGTAATCGTAAAGGGCGAGAAAGATGAGAATTTTACTCTCTCCTGGTATTTTTTTTTTTTTCCAACACACTTTCTCTCATTTTTTTTTCATTTTTTTTTTTTTTGAGAAATGTCAGACCATTGTCATGTTACACGTGTATTTTGCAAAAGAAATAAAACTTAAAAGAATTAGAGAAATGTGACGATTTATATAACGTGTCACGTTAGGTCAATTTATATAAAAATTCATATTTTGTTATTTTTATTTGTTAACTATATATTTAATTATTTAAAAGAGAAAAAAAAATTCTTGTGAACGTATTTATTTGAAAGACAAAATCACTTCATCATTGTTAGTGACTTATAACAACCATTCATTTGCCTCATGTGAATTGTTCGTAGAAGCAATCAATCATTCAAGATGAACAAAAGAAAAAGGGGCAAAAAATGATTGACTACCCCTTTTTATAATATATTTGAGAAAAGGATCTGTTAGTTTAAAAATTGGACAAAGTAAATAATTAAAGAACATTCAATTTGTTGTATTTCTAAATTATCATTGAAATTTGTGTGTATGTGCGGGTTAGTGTCTGCTTGTGCACGCATGTGTGTGTGTGCGCATGTGTGTGTGTATTTATTCTAATTTTGAAATTTAAAATGTGAAAAAATTTTAAAAAAATGAATGAACCGTATAATTTTAAATTTTAGACTTCTTAAATCTCATAATTTTAAAATTTTTTTAAATTTTTCTGCACTTCAAAATTTCAGATCAAATAAGACTGTATATACGTTAGAAAATTGGGAGCGAAATGAGGTAACACGTTCTCCAAATGGGTCAAACACGTGTTTGGAAAACCGCATCAATTGTATTGGGGGAAATGATTAACATCAAAATGAGTCCATTTCATGCCAGTAACACTTGCAAAAACCTCATTGAGTGTGCCTCAAGCTTTCACTCTGTGGACCTTAGGCACTAATCGCGGCGACAAATTTTCTCGGCAAATTCCAAATAAAATCATAAAGTGGAAAACTGGAAATCCTGAGGATCCCATGTAAGTTATTTTCCTTGTTTGGCTTCCGGGAAAACGCCCAATAAATTAAAGCTTTTCCCCGTTGCCTTGCTCCGCACACATATCGAACTCGAAGTCAAACGTGGCAACCAACACGTCAGCCGTTTTTTTTGTTTTTTTTCATCGATGGGGAACCAAATTATAGCCGCGGCTAAGTTCCATTAATCTGTGACCAAGAGACATGCATTTTGATGCGTTGGATTTAAAGACTGAAACTGGACGGTTGGGATTAACGGCCGGAACAGAAATCAATTGTGGGCAACCGGTCTTTAACACAAAGGAGGGTTCATTTCCATCTACTACCCCAAATGTTCCAACAAATGTCAGTACCCACCCATTCGTTTTTTATGTATAGCCAACCGACCAGCTTTTCTACTATTAGAATTAAAAGACCATGATGCCACTCAATTAAATTAATTTGATTTGGTAAAATAGCTCTTATAAATCTTTACAATAAAATATACGAATATTTTAAAAATTTAGCACCCAGAACCTTTTTTTAAACAAAATTCTAAAACAAATTTAGGTTGTATACTGACCAACTAGTTTATTTTATATTCAACTTTTTTTTTATTTTTAACCAAAATTTCTTTGAAAGAAGTACTTATAGAGCCATGCCGGTATTAAGAATATTGCTTCATAGTGTGAACTTTTTAGTTTTTATTAAAATATAAAAGTCGGTTAGAGCAATCAAATTCAAGTTTACAGATAAAATATTTTCTTGGGTTTACATGCATGGTACATCAATAATACAAGATGGAATTACCTCTGAATTTTTTTATCTCGTAGAGTTTATATAAAAAAAAAAAAAAAAAAAACTTTGTTGATCCTTTGCAACCTTTTGAAGAGATATTTAAGAACACACAAGCTTCTTCTTCTCCTTTCTTAAAAAAAAAAAAAAAAGAATATTTAGCACAAATCACAACCCAAAAAACCGATTTGATGGTTCAAAAATGATTTAATTGAAGATGGTTAATTGAAATTTATCTTTGCATGATGCAAACATCCTTCAATTTAAAAAAAGTTAAGTCTCTTCATTAAATCAAATTAAGAACGATTAGAAAATATTAATGTACAAAAATTATATTAAGGTTTATTTTTGAAATTCTCAAGTTGTAGAGAATAAATAAATAATTTTAAATTGATTTAGAGAAAAACTTGAGGCGTTCGATGAATTTATCTAGAAAATGAATTTAGAGAGGAAATGAGGGGTTCAAATAGCCCCATCCTTCCTTTAATTATTTGGTGTTTGAAATATATATAGAGCAATGGCACACCTTCAAACTATTTTCTACAAACTATCTTATATAAACTAATGGGCATCACTCGAATAGCTAAAATAAGACATCACTTAGCCCATATGATATATTTTTATTATTTTATATTTTCATTCAACTAATTATATAATGTCATATTAGTTTGTATAAAAGTTTATAAATATAATATTACTCATGTAGTAATTGCATAAGTAAATATGTTATTCTCTTGCAAAATCAATCTAATAAAAAAAATTCACTAAAGGTTTTTTTATTGATATTTTAATGACATTGATGGCAGATAGGTAAAATCATTGATCAATTATTATTAACAGTTTAAGGTAATTAAAAAACTAATTACATGGAGCTGAAGTAATGAATTTTTGAATTACTAGGAGTTAAATAGTAGTCAATTTATTTAGGTATGCAGTGAAACTTATTATCATTTTTGTGTAAAATAAAATATAACTTATTCATTAATTACACTATTAAGTTGGCTAAATCTTAGTTTTTTCCTTTCAAGAACGAATTTATATCTTTTTGCATTAAATCTTCGTTTTCTTGAAAAATAAATTTGTTATTCGCTTTACATTGACCTTATATTCATTAAGGTCAATAATGTCTTTGTGTTGGTCAACAATGGTCAGCAGTTTAACTTGACCGTATTCGGACAAGAATTTTGGGGTGGATTGATGAACTTACATTAAAGTTCGGGATACTGATGATTAATAATAATAACGGGGGTTTTATGAAATTAATCCCCAAACTCTGCTGTTTTTCTTTTAACCGGGTAATTACTGGTCAATCAACCCATCTCTATACGTGGCATGCGTTATTTCTCAAACTTGTCACGTCAGTTTCTGCTACGTACAATTTCTGGAAAGCAGCAAGACCCGCCGTATTATATAATAAAGACATAAAAGTTGGGGAGATAACTACGTTACAGATACTGTATGTAACAGCCATGCATTTTTAATTCGTTGGATCTAGAGACTGAAATTGGATGGTTGGGATTAAAGGCCAGAATAGAAATTAATCACGGGCAACCGTATTCCGTATTTTACATTTAGAAGGGTTTATTTCCCTGGACACCCAAATATTTTGACAAATATCAATATGCACCCATTTACTTTTTATGTAAAACCACATATCCGACCCATTAACTTTTCTACTGTTGAATTAAAAAACTATCATGCCTCAATTGAATTAAATTGATAAAATATCTCGTATAACTTGTCAATTTTTACAGTAAAATATGCTAATATTTAGTAAAATCAAATTTATTTTTTATTTAGTAATTAGATTTTTTATTTAGTAATCAAATTTATTTTTTATTTAGTAATCAAAATTTTTTACTTAGTGAAATTAAATTATATTTTTATTTAGTTGTAAGATTTTTTTTAACAAAAAAGTTCTAAAATCAAATTTAATTCGTTTACTATTTAAAAAAAATAAACTTGTTTATTAACCAACTAGAGTTTATACTTAGTCAACATATTTTTTTCTCTAAAATATCCTTTGATATAATTACTTATATAAACATGTCAATATCAAAATTACTTCATATTTCAACATCCATCTATTTAGATTAGTGTGAAATTTTTTTAGTTTGGTATTGAAGGTGTGATAGTTGATGAGAGAAGCCTAATTCAAATTTACAAATAAAATAGTTTCTTGTAATTGCATACATGGTATATCAAAAATATTTTTTGTGAGTTAAAAAAAAATTATGTCACAAGATGAAACTCTCTCCTGATTTTTTAATTATGGAAGCTTATGTAAAATAATGAACACTAATAAATCATTTGCTTTATGGCTTCTCAAAAGAATATTTAGAAACGCACAAGTTTCTCTCCCCTTAAAAAGTCGAAGTCCCTTTTTTAACCGGATAATTACCGTTCAATAGGTCACGCGTCCCTATACGTGGCAGCATCTAATTTATTCGCTTGTCATTTCTGTTTCTGTTTCATACAGTAACGTAGTTAGCTCCAAAAGTTGGAATTCGGGGGCCTGTTTGTCTCGTAACGTTGATTGGCTTCTGTTTCCTCTCTTAACTTTATAAAAAGCTCATCTTTATTTTCTTTTTTCTTTTTTCTTTTCCCCTTTTTAAATGAATGACAGGGAGCTCATTTTGGGAAACAAAAAGCCTTCGTACTTTGTACTGTAAGTATCCAAAAACAAATTTTTAAAGCTTTTACTTTTTCTTTGTATGGCTCCAATTTATGACACAAAAGAAAATCATCATGACAGGGTGATTCCGATTGAGCTGTTAGATCATCAGATAGTATTTGTGTCGTGTCAATTTTACGTAACTGAAATTTGATATGAAAAATAAGTAATTATTAAATAATTTATTTTATATTTATATATTTAATAAAATTTATATTATATATATGTGTATATATATAATTTATTGATATAATAAATTATCTACTAAAATATTACACACTTTATATTATTGATTCTTAATTATATATATGTAAATAATATTATATATTAATATTATAAAATATACATATCTATTAATATTTCACATATATAATGTTATTGGAGTTTTAAATCTAAATAAAATTTTATAAATAAAATATTATATGCATGTTCATCCTTACAAAAAGAATAAAAAAAAAAAGAGAATTATGTTCAATATTTAAAGTTTGATGACAAAAATTTATAAATTAATTTAAAATAAAAAATATAATTATATTATTGATCGCGTAAATAAATTAAAAACTTTAACCATAACCCATCACAAAAAAAAACATATCAACTCAAACCCAACTCATTTAATAATTATATAAAATTTAATGATTTATATTTCATACAGATTATATAGTGATGGAGCTTACAATTTTTTTTTTTTTTTTGACATTGAGTTTACAATTAAACCAATTAAAAAACGATCATTGATTTTTTAAATCTCTTAAAAAATAATTAAGAGTATATATATATATATATAATGCAGTCCGATCAGAATTTAAACACGAATGATCAATTGACAAAAAAAAAAGGCTAAATAATTGCTCGACCAAGTCGGGGAGCCGCTTGAATTGGGGTGTGGGGCGTAGACGTCATTGACAACTATCATTCAACTCATTAATTGTTGGTGTTTATTGATCAGGAATATACTTGTGAAAATAGAGAAATATAATTTCAGTAAATTGAAATCTTCTGTGTCCATTCAGTCGGGTTTTCTCGGAGATACAGCCTATCATTTCCTTGTTTTTTCTGTATTTGCCTCAAGAACGTGTCCTTTCTTCTCTCCGCCTCTCCCTTCGTACCCTCCACGTTAACTCTTCCCCAAGAAATCTATCTTTGTTTTTTCTCATTTGTCATTTTGCCTTTTGTTCTTTCTCCTTCATCATTCTGCCTTCTATTCTTTTATATATATATATATATAGATATGCACCGGCACACACAAAACTAAGTTCCATTAACTCCACGTGCATACACTGGACTACTTGATTAAGCCCTCCAAAAATGTATCCAGGTACTGCGTTTCTTCTTAAACCAGTTTTCCTTCGCGGGATTTCTGGTACTTTGCACTTAGTTTTGTTACTTGGGTTGTTTATCTCCTGGGTTTGGAAGAAGTTGAGAGTTGGGGTTAGTGCTAGTGAAGGGTCTAAGGAGAGGTTTAAGAAGAAATCGGTTTTGAGACATAAGCTGATTCTGTTTAGTTGTTTTGGTGTTTCAGTGTTCAACCTTGTTTTGTGTTTGTTAGATTACTTTTCTTGGTTTGGAAATGACTGGTCTGGTGACAAACTAGTTACTTTAACTGATTTAATGCTTAGGACACTTGGTTGGGGAGCAATTTGTGTTTATTTGCATACCCAGTTCTTTAATTCAGGCCAACAAAGATTCCCACTTTTATTGAGACTTTGGTGGGGTTTTTATTTTTGTCTTTCTTGTTACTGTCTTGTCACTGATATTATTCTATACACAAAGCATGTGTCTTTATCAGTTCATTATTTAGTATCTGATGTAGTCTCTGTTATTAGTGGATTGGTTTTCTGTTATGTGGGTTTTTTGAAGAAAGACAAGGGTGAAGATACCATTCTTCTTCAAGAACCCTTTTTGGATGGTGATTCTAGTATAGGTAATGGTGAAGTGTCATCAATCAAGTCCAAAGGGACTGATAACGTCACTCCTTATTCAAATGCTAGTTTATTTAGTGTTCTTACTTTCTCTTGGATGGGTTCTCTAATTTCCCTAGGGAATAAGAAAACTTTGGACCTTGAGGATGTTCCTCAACTAGATAGTGGCAATAGTGTAGTTGGGGGCTTTCCAATTTTTAGGAATAAGCTTGAGGCAAATAGTGTTGAGGGGAATAAAGTGACTGCATTCAAGTTGACGAAGGCATTGTTCTTCTCTGCTTGGAAAGAGATTGTATTTACAGCAATCTTAGCGCTTTTATACACATTGGCCAACTATGTTGGTCCATATCTAATTGACACATTCGTTCAATATCTCAATGGGAAGCGGGAGTTCAAAAATGAGGGATATGTTCTGGTTTCCACCTTCTTTGTAGCAAAGATTGTGGAGTGCCTTGCCCAGAGGCACTGGATGTTTCAGCTGCAGGTGGCTGGAATTAAGATGCGCTCAGTACTTGTTTCAATGGTCTACAATAAGGGTTTGACCCTTTCATGCCAAGCGAAGCAGAGCTACACTAGTGGGGAAATCATTAATTTCATGACTGTTGATGCTGAAAGAGTTGGTGACTTCAGTTGGTATATGCATGATCCGTGGTTGGTCATCTTGCAGGTTTCCTTAGCCCTGTTGATCTTGTATAAAAATCTTGGGCTAGCATCAATTGCGGCACTTTTTGCTACAGTATTAATTATGTTAGCAAACTTTCCTTTGGGTAGACTGCAAGAGAAGTTTCAAGATAAGTTGATGGAATCAAAAGATAAAAGAATGAAGGTCACTTCCGAGATTTTAAGGAACATGAGAATCCTCAAGCTTCAGGGCTGGGAAGTGAAGTTTTTGTCCAAGATTATTGAGCTCAGAAAGATTGAGGCTGGGTGGCTAAAAAAATTTCTTTACACTGGGGCAATGACCAGTTTTGTCTTTTGGGGTGCTCCCACTTTTGTGTCTGTTGCCACCTTTGGTGCTTGTATGCTTTTGGGAATCCCACTTGAGTCAGGGAAGATCTTATCTGCTCTTGCAACATTCAGGATTCTTCAAGAGCCTATATATAATCTTCCTGACACAATTTCAATGATAATTCAGACCAAGGTTTCCCTCGACAGAGTTGCATCTTTTCTATGTCTTGATGACTTGCAGTCTGATGTTGTAGAGAAGCATCCCAGAGGTAGCTCTGAAACAGCTATTGAGATGGTTGATGGGAATTTTTCCTGGGAGGTTTCTTCCAATAATCCAACATTAAGAGACACAAACTTGAAAGTGTTTCATGGCATGAGGGTTGCAGTTTGTGGTACTGTTGGCTCTGGGAAATCAAGCTTACTTTCTTGTATTTTGGGAGAAGTCCCCAAGATATCCGGTACCCTGAAGTTGTGTGGTACAAAGGCCTATGTTGCCCAGTCACCTTGGATACAGAGTGGCAATATTGAAGAAAACATTTTGTTCGGTAAGCCAATGGACAGAGAAAAGTATGACAGAGTGCTTGAAGCATGTTCCCTGAAAAAGGATCTGGAAATCCTGTCATTTGGTGATCAGACAGTTATAGGCGAGAGGGGAATTAATTTAAGTGGAGGACAGAAGCAAAGAATACAGATTGCTCGCGCTCTCTACCAAGATGCTGATATCTATCTGTTTGACGATCCTTTTAGTGCTGTTGATGCTCATACTGGGTCTCACCTCTTTAAGGTGAAATCTATTCCTCTCACTTGTGCCTTTACTTTTGGACTTCCTGCTTTTTCTTTTCGTAGTATATTTGGAAATAGAACTATGCCACTCATGAGGGTGGACTCTTGCTTGGATAACTGTATGTGGTTTTATTCAAGTACTACTACTCACTCTGTTGTGATCATCTTCTTTCTCATGAAAACATAGAATTTGAGACTTATTTTTTTTTCATAATATTTGTTTGGCAGGAAGTTCTGTTGGGCCTCTTAAGATCCAAAACGGTGATTTATGTTACTCATCAAGTGGAGTTCTTGCCTGCTGCGGACCTTATCTTGGTGAGCAATTACATTGCATTTCTTCACCTGCTGGATTGCATATCCCTTGTTTATACATCCCTTAACAATAAACAAAACCTTGTTTTTAGGTTATGAAAGATGGAAAGATTACGCAAGCTGGAAAGTACAATGACATCCTAAACTCAGGTACTGACTTTATGGATCTTGTGGGTGCACATCAGCAAGCTTTATCAGCACTTGATTCCATTGAGGGAGGGCCTGTTTCTGAAAAGATAAGTATGAATAAAGAAAATGGTGGTACGGATACTACTAATGGAGTTACCATAAAAGAAGGAAATGAAGATATTCAGACTGATAAAGTAGACGAAGTAGCAGGACCAAAAGGGCAGCTTGTTCGGGAAGAAGAGAGGGAGAAGGGGAGAGTTGGTTTCTCAGTGTACTGGCAATATATCACAACAGCATACAGAGGAGCGCTTGTGCCCTTTATATTGCTGGCTCAGATTCTCTTTCAGATCCTTCAAATTGGCAGCAATTATTGGATGGCTTGGGCAACTCCAGTGTCAGAGGATGTAAAACCTGCGGTCGGGAGCTCCACACTGATAATTGTCTATGTAGCTTTGGCCCTTGGAAGTTCCTTTTGCATCCTTGCAAGATCTACACTTCTTGCAACGGCTGGATTCAAAACAGCTACTCTGCTCTTTAATAAAATGCACTTTTGTTTATTCCGTGCTCCCATGTCCTTCTTTGATGCAACACCTAGTGGACGAGTTCTAAACAGGGTAAGTTAGCATATGTTCATTTCTAATGCACTTCATTTTTGTTGCTTAGTTTTTCTGAGAACCAAAATAAGACCAAGTAGGAGTAATTGCTTATTTAATCTGCTTTCTTTCATAGGCTTCTACTGACCAAAGTGCTGTTGACTTGAACATTGCATCTCAAGTTGGGGCTTTTGCCTTCTCAATGATCCAGCTTCTGGGAATCATCGCGGTGATGTCTCAGGCTGCATGGCAGGTTTTTATAGTTTTCATCCCTGTGATTGCTGTCAGCATCTGGTATCAGGTAATCTTTCAACTCTTATCTCTTCATTTTTTCTAATTTTATTTTCAACTTTTGCAAATGTTAGATGTTCTAGGTTATGCATCAAATGCTGATTGCTCAAGATGACAAGTAGTTGGAAAACCTAAACTTTTTTGCGTTGTTAGTGAGGTTACTACATATTTCATAAAAATTGTGCCGATTATTGTTCTCTGCAAGATGGTTTTTTTAAGTCTATCAATGTGAGATTGATCTATTGGTTAAGAATGTACCTTTATTAAGCCATTGCTCAGGTGGAACCAGAAAACACTTCTTGTTTTCCCCCCCTTCGTCGGCCCTTGCCGCCTTCCTTAACAAGCCCTCGAGCCTCCTTTGCGCCGCCTTCCTCATAGAAGCCGCCGGGTTGACCCCGAAGGCCGAATTCTATGGTAGAGAACGCTGTAATAATAATTGGGCCATGAGATTTTTTTTTAAGTCTATCGATGTGAAATTGATCTCTTGATTTAGACGGTACCTTTATCAACCCATTGTTATGTTATCCAAATCACCTAAGGCTTCTATTAAACATGCTTTCTAGTCTAAGCGCATCACTAAAAGACTCTTCTAATTTAACTCTTCAAATATTTATTTGAGTGAAAAAATTAGTCATCTCCCAAAAGACTATTCAAATAAAAATATGTTCACTTTATTTTAATTAAAATTTTTTCTCTACCAAAATAATAACAATTATAGCACATCTCTCCCTTCAAGAATGCGAAGATAAAAAATAATATGATATTAAATTGAAGGCTCCAAAAGGCTCTCCGAATGAGATTCTTCAAATGAGATCGTCCTTTTCTCTCTTTAATATTGTAGAGAGAAGGACAATCTTATTTGAAGAATTTCATTTGAAGAGGCTCGTGGAATACTTTTTGCTTATACAGTTTTTTTAATTATTAGTAAAATCTCATTTGAAGAGCTTTTTGGTGATACTCTAATGTTGCATATTGAAGAGAGAGAAGGACAATCTCATTTGAAGAATCTCATTGGAGAGCTTTTGAAACGCTTTTTGCTTATGTGGCTCTTCAAATAATTAGTAAAATTTCATTTGAAGAGCCTTTTGGTGATGCTCTAATGTTTCATATTTTGGATAGCTAAGTATGATGTGGCCCTTAAGCAATGAATTACTCAGAGACATCAGCGTAAATGAATTCTGAACTTCTCTCTCCAACAATAGCTTTTACCATAGGACTGCAGCAGTGTTCATAGCATATTTAAATAAAGATTTTAAATTATATACAAGTCAAGAATTAAAATTGCTGTCTTTGTTTTGCACCTAGTGGGGATTGCGTATCTGATTATAAATTATGTTTTCTCGTTGAACTTAGCAAGGAAATGTTAATTTGATGTATTATGTTCTGTCTCCCACTTATTCCAATATTCAATATCTTGATTTTAGTTTACATTTCCTGGAAAGAAGATTTCTCATGTTTTTACAATTATCCAGCAATATTACATACCTTCAGCACGAGAACTTTCACGGTTGGTTGGAGTATGCAAAGCACCAGTGATACAACATTTTTCTGAAACAATTTCCGGTTCAACAACTATCAGGAGCTTTGATCAAGAATCAAGGTTTCGAGACACAAATATGAAGCTGGTAGATGGATATTCTCAGCCCAAATTCCATATTGCTGGTGCAATGGAATGGCTTTGCTTCCGCCTGGATATGCTGTCTTCTCTCACATTTGCCTTCTCTTTGGTTTTTCTAATCTCTATCCCAAAGGGAGTAATTGAACCAGGTACATGGTTAACCACTTACCATTCCTTATCGCTATTGAGAGTAAATAATGAAAGAGAGTTAAAAGTTGTGGTTTTTTCCCCCCTGTAGCAATTGCCGGTTTGGCTGTGACGTATGGACTCAACCTAAATATGTTACAAGCTTGGGTTATATGGAACCTTTGCAATTTAGAGAACAAGATTATATCTGTTGAGAGAATACTTCAGTATACGTGTATTTCCAGTGAGCCACCGCTTGTGATAGAAGGGAGTCGGCCTGACTGTTCCTGGCCAACACATGGAGAAGTTGACATTTGTAATCTACAGGTATATTTGCTTGTTCTATATGATTACATCTCTTATTCTTTTATGATGCTTTCATAATCAATGATTATGGTTGTGGCGTAGGTCCGTTATGCCCCACACTTGCCACTTGTGTTGCGAGGTCTTGCATGCACTTTCCCAGGAGGGATGAAAACTGGCATTGTAGGGAGAACCGGCAGTGGTAAATCAACTCTCATTCAAACATTGTTCCGGATTGTTGAACCTACAACAGGTGAAATTATGATAGATGGCATCAATATCTCATCAATTGGACTGCATGATTTGCGATCAAGACTGAGCATCATTCCTCAGGATCCAACCATGTTTGAAGGGACAGTACGTAACAATCTGGACCCTCTTGAAGAATACACAGACGAGGAAATTTGGGAGGTGGGTTCATATTAATTTGATTTCAGAAAGAAGCTATGATAACCTTGTTTATTCCTAAATCTAGCGTGCTGTGTTTTTAGATTCGATCATTGAAGATTGGGATGCATTTGCTAATTGCTAAAATAACTAAAAAATTTTCTTTTTTAGGCTTTGGATAAGTGCCAACTTGGGGATGAAGTTAGAAACAAAGAAGGAAAGCTAGATTCAAGAGGTTTGTCTTTTCTTCTCTTCATTTGAGTTTTCCCAAGTAAAATTTTTATACTTAGTTATGGTAGAAATTTAGTTGTCTATATTCAAATGGATGATGCAGTTACTGAGAATGGAGAGAATTGGAGTATGGGCCAGAGGCAGCTGGTTTGTCTTGGGCGTGTGCTACTCAAGAAAAATAAAGTATTGGTGCTTGATGAAGCTACAGCATCCGTTGACACCGCTACCGATAATCTGATTCAGCAAACTCTTCGACAACACTTTTCTGACTGCACGGTCATAACCATCGCACATCGGATAACTTCTGTTATTGATAGTGACATGGTTCTGCTTCTGAGTCATGGTTAGTACGGTCATATAATCTATAATATGTTCCAAATAAATTCCTTGGCTTTTTTTTTCTGATTTTTGAATATTTTGGTTTAGGGATTATCGAGGAATATGATTCTCCAACAAAGTTACTAGAGAACAAGTCATCCTCTTTTGCACATCTTGTTGCAGAGTACACGCAGAGGTCCAGCTCCAGTTTAGAGTAGCAGGCAGAAATTGAAGCCATACCGTTGCAAAACAAAATTTTGCTTAGTTTCTTGATGACGATGAAAATTGAGTTTTTCCGGAAGACTTCAACCATGTTGCGCTACAAACTGGTAGTGAAATTTTCGTGGCTAAGTGATTCAAATGTAGCGCTTGTAATAAAATTATGTAATTTTCCTTTGCTTGTGGTAGTAAAAGTTTCTCTGTTTCCTGTGAAAAAAATAGTTTCTATATGCTGATTTTCAGTTTTAGAAAAAATGAATAGTGTGCCTTGATGGCTGTGGTGTTTCGTGTATTTTGCAATTGTGAAGAGTTGCGAATGAATCTGAATTTTGAAGTAACTGTTATTTATAGTAGAGGATTGCTAGCTGCCTTTCCTGGAATGAATGGTTCGAAAGTAAACTATTGGTATTATTTGGCCCCTAAAGGCGTGATCGGATTGGTAACAGTATGAAACTTGTAGTCTAGCTTGGTAACAGTAAGAAACTTGTAGCAACTAGACTACTTGGGTTCAAGTCTTTAGGAAAGTAAAGGAAACATAAAAATTATTTGGGTTTAGTCCACCTTATTACTTTTAATATATATATATATATATATATATATATATTGGCATTATTTGGGACGCAACATTCTTAGTCCATAAAAATTTCCTCTCTTTTTTTCTTCTAATAGTACATAAATGTAAGAAACTAAAATTCCTTCACAATCTTGATTTGTCACAATCTTGATTTGAATGGGTTTTATTTTTATATTTTCTTTTTACCAATTTTCCTTTCGTTTTCCGCAAATGAAATTGTCTATATATTCCGACAGATTTGCAGGCATCGCATCGGAAGCTAAGTCGTTCGAAGCAAAAGTCGGCAGACCTATGCGCCAGGTCTGCAACAATGCCCAAGATCTTTTTGAGCGATCCTTTTGTAATCTTGTTTCCTTTTTCTCGTGCGGGGTCCATGGAAGTGCTGTAGATACTTCTATTTCATGATAACACTGCAACAATTTCGAGCGCCGCGTTCCTCCGTTCCTTTCAGCTACGACGAGAAAATTCTCCCTGGTGACCTTCTCCTGACCTTCTCAGGAAAGAGAGAAAATCGTGTCACAGAGTCCCCTGAGTCCCAAACAGTACGCAATCCCTGTATTTCCAGAAACTGTTACTGTTAACTAATAAATGTGACAGCCATCAAGTGGGACCCTTATAACTACCATAACTGATTTTTTTTTTTTTACCACCACGGACTCAAGTTATTGGTGATTTAATCATTTGATTACAACTTTTTCTTTTTCTTTTTCTTGCCCCGCGCTCCACCTCACTCGACCCCCTAACGCTGACAGATGGCAAACAATTTTAGTACTTTTCACCATTTAACGGAGTATTATAATATTTGTAGCAGACAAGTTGTAAATCTGAAAACCGGAGGAGGTTAGTTTCATTTTTCCTTATTTTGAAGTAAAACTTTACATTTGAATCGCAAATAAACAGATAAGAGTAACGATACACTTTTTGTATCTCAATCGATTTGGCACCGATATTAATTAATTTCTTGAATAAAAAATTATAAGACTCGGTAACTAATAATCAAATGATTTTATGAGATAATACTACGTCATCAGTCATAATTAAAAACACAAATTTTTGTATATCAACTTGATAAGTATGTTATGGAAACAAATATTAAATTTCTCATCATCCGAATGACAAAAAAATAAAAATAAAATAATAAATCAACACAAGAGACAAAAAAATTTTCACAGTAAATCAGAGATGGAAGGAAAATGTATTGAATTTCCAACGAAAATGGCGGTTGAAATGATGCACTAATTTCTCAAAATTGGTCGGACACCGGTTTATAAAAAATGAAAAATTGCATCAATTGTCTCGTGGATGTAGGGCCCAGCGGCAAAGGGTTTATCCAACTTTAATGGTTGGGGTCCCTTCCTCACATGGAGCGTGAACCTGAATCTTGGTTTGTTTGGTACAAGATGTGTGATGGAATAATATATAATAGATTAAGAAAAAATTGAATTAGATTAGATATAATATTGTATTGTGTTTGGTATGTCATTGGATTGGATTGAAATAAGATTGGTTGGTAAATGACATATTTTATACATTAAACTCATCTTAAATTAGTTGTTATTGTAAAAAATTAAAAATATACTTTTGCTAAACATGAAAAATAATTTTATTCGTTATTTTTATTTTTTATTAATTTTGTTTAACTCATTAAAATTATAACTCTTAACATTAAATGTTGAAAATAACAAAAAAAAATCATTAATATAATCAAAGCTGAAGTAGTTTAATGATAAATTTAAGAATTGGAGAAAAATAACACAGATAAATTTAAGAATTGGAGAAAAATAACAAAACATTCTCTTCGAGCATTCCCAAAAGTCTTTATAAATTTTACTCTTTAAATATCTATTTGCTTACTTATGTGCCAAATAGAGAGGTGAAAAAATATATTATTCTCCAAAAAACTATTCAAATAGAAATAAATTAATATTATTTTAATTAAATAATTATTTTTTAAAAAAAAAGTCAATAGCAATTAAAACAATTCTCTCTCTTTCTCTAATAAAAATTAATAGAATATAAATTAAAGAAAAAGAAACCAACTCTCTAAATTTTAAGAGAGTGTTTGGGAAGGAAACATAAGGCCAATGATAAAGCACCACGTGTCAATATTTAAGAAATTGGCTTATCTTAGGTACCTTGGATACCCGGGGTATCCTGGAGATCTCGGGTACTCCAGGTGCTCTAGGGGGTACCTCGAGTACATCATGTAAGATTATAAAAGTCAGGAAAACATTCGTAAAATTGCCAAGGGATATATGGGTCCCAAATCTAAAAAAGATCAGCTGAATACGTGTTAAGAAATAAGGAATCGACGAGGAAATCTCATGCTGCGAAAGAGGAGACAGTTGTTGTCACGCCAGCAAATCAGCCAAAAGGTTAATACTATGACAGTTGGGACCACCAACATTTCCCTGCCACGCCTGCAAATTTGCAACAGATTTGCAGAGGTACGCGGGACCACTCTACTACACCTACCACGTGAATACGCCACAAACTTGCTCTCCACATATTTTTGAAATGCCCAAACCGTCATATGCATGAAAATAAGAATATTCCTGACATGATAACGAGGAACGCCAATAAAATAGCATCATGTGGCATGGCGACTGGGGTACATCATATAAATACTCAAGTTTAATTCTTTTCCAAAAGAATTAATACACACACCACGAAAAACTAAGGTTTCTTCAACCTCAAAACCTCAATTATCGAGAGCTTGCAAGTTCTCTAACATGAGATAACCCAACTCTGACTTGAGCATCGGAATGTGGTCCCCGGCCATCCCTGACTCAACCTCTAACCTTGTTTTTTACTGTTTCGGAGGTTTAAGACGATTTTTTAGCCCTTCGCGTCTGACGTCAGACCCCGCCATATCCACCGCTGTCTCAATCCTCCTCCACTCCACAAAAAACCTGCACAGTCCGTACACTCCGAACAAACGAGGCACCCCACTCCCCTAATAAAAATAAATTTATTATTCTTAATTTGGTTTTTTAGTTTTCTTTCATTGACTAAAAAATAGGTTAAAAATAGAAAAAATTATTTCTTATTTAAAAAATTTTAATTAAAGTATTTTTAAAATTTTTAAATATTAATATAATTATTTAAATAAGTAATAAAATCTTATTTAAAAAGAGCTTTGGTAATGGTCTTGTATCAACAGTTCTCACATGATTGATTTTTTTATCCGTATGCACGGATCAATTGGCGGCGCCGAAGTACTGGAAAGTTCCCGCCATAAGGCCATAACTTTTTTCCTTGCTTGGCTCGCAAGAAAAGGGGAAAAAAACAATATTAATATACTGTCTATTGACTCCATGCTCATCGCACACGTGAAAGTTGAAACCCAAACGGGTGCAATCAGTATGTCACCAATTTTGTTTTATTCATTAGTAATTAAGAACTCGAACAGAGACTTAAGTGACAAGTAACAAATAAGGTACTGCCACGTACCCAGAGTGTGACATCTGCTCTTATTAATTTTAGACAAAGATATGGATGGAAACTAAACTAAGAAAACCAATAGAATTTAGGGGTTAATTTCAATAACCCCCATCATTGTTATTAATCATCAGTACCCCCAAATTTAATGTAAGTTCATTAACCCACCCCAAAATTCTTGTTCTATATGGTTGAGCTCAATTGCCGAACATCGTTGACTAACACAAAGACATTATTGCCCTTAATTAAATATTTGGTCAATGTAAGTAATAAACAAATTTGTTTTTCAACAAATCTAAGCTTCATTATAAATAGATAGAAATTCATTCTTGAAAAAGACTAAAACTAGGCTAAATTAAGGGTTTAATTAATGGAAAAAAATCAAATTTACTTTATGTAAATATCAAGAAAAACTTCACTATATATCCAAATAAATCGACTACTATTCAACTCCTAGTAATTCATAAATCTATTACTTCACCTACACGAATTAGTTTTTTAGTTACCTTAAACTGTCAATAATAATTTATCAATGTATCTGCCATCAATGTCACTAAATATTAATAAAAGGACAAATATAACCTTTGGTGATTTTTTTTTTAATTAGATTGAATTTGTAAAGAATAACGTATCCATTTATGCAATTACTATATGAGTAATGTTATATTTACAAACTCTTGTACAAACTATATGACTGGTTAAATGAAAATATTAAATAATAAAAATATTACATTTTATGAGAATTACTATATGACATAATATGATTGGTTGAATGAAAATATAAAATAATAAAAATTATACCATGTGGGCTAAGTGATGTCTTCTTTCAATATTTCATGTGATGCCACATTAATTTATATAACATATTTTGTGGAAAAGAGTTTGTAGTTGTATCACTACTCTACATATATTTCAAACACCCAATAATTAAAAGGAATGATGAGCTATTTGAACCCCTCAGATTCCTCTCTAAATCTGTTTCTAGATAAACCCATAACTAAAATTTAAAATTATTTATTTATTCTCAATAACTTTGAGAATTCCAAAAATAAACCTTAATAGAATTTATGTACATCAATATTTTTCTAATTGTTCTTGATTTGATTTAACTAAGAGACTTAACTTTGTTAAATTGAAAAATGTTTGCATCATGCAAAGATAAATTTCAATTAATCATCCTCAATTAAATCCTTTTTGAACCATGAATTCGGTTTTATTGGTTGTGATTTGTGCTAAATATTCTTTTCTAAATGAGGAGAAGAACTTGCGTATTCTTAAACATCCCTTCAAAAAGTTGCAAAGGATCAACAAGTGTTTTTTTTTTTTTTTAAATTTTACATAAGCTATACAAAATAAACAAATCATGAGGTAGTTCCATCTTGTCACACAAGTTTTTCATCAAAACCATCAAAAATATTTTTGATGTAGCATGCATTAAACTCGGGAAACTATTTTATCTGTAAATTTGAATTTGATTTCTCCAACCAATATTATCTATAAATTGAATTTGATTTCTCTAATCAACTTTTATATTTTAATACAAACTAAAAAGTTCACACTAGATTAAATACAAGAACGTTGAAATATGAAGCAATTTTAATACTAACATGTCTCTATAAGTAATTCTGTCAAAAGATATTTTAGTTAAAAAAAAAGGTTTAATATAAAATAAATTAGTTGGTTAGCATACAACTTAAATTTGGCTTTAGAATTCTTTTGTTAAAAAAAGAAGTCTCCTTGCTAAATAAAAAATTACATTTGATTTTAAAATATTCTTATTTTTTATTGTAAAAATTTGTAAGACGTCTTTTACCCAACCAAATTAATTTAATTGAGAGGCATCATGGTCTTTTTATTCTAATAGAAGAAAAGTTAGTAGGTTGTGTGTGTATAGATAAAAAACAAATGGGTGTGTACTGGCATTTGTCAGAACATTTGGGGGTGTTGATGGAAATGAACTCTTCTAAATGTGAAAGACCAGCTGCCCACAATTGACTTCTATTCTGGCCGTTAATCCCAACCGGTCAATTTCAGTCTTTAAATCCAACGAATCAAAATGCATGTCTGTTAGTTGCAGATTGATGGAACTTAGCCGTGGCCTTGTGTGTCTTCAACTTTTTCCAATTCAGTCTTGGTCTCCACGTCAACTATTCCCCAACAAATGTACCTTTGTCTTTCTCATTTTGTGCCTTCATGTATCTATATATGTGAGCGTACAAGTACAATTATAACTTCCATACTTCAAAGCACATTCATTTTTTAAAACAAGCTCCTAAAAATTGGAACATTTTGATTCTGCAATGGAACTATTGCTAACTATCTTTGCAAACTCATCTTCAGTTATGTATTCAGCTACTGATTTTCTTCTCAAACCAGCTTTTCTTCGTGGTATTTCTGGTTCTTTGCACTTAGTTTTGATACTTGGGTTGCTTGTCTCATGGGTTTGGAAGAAGCTGAAAGTTGGTGTTAGTGTATGTGAAGGGTCCAAAGAGAGTTTGAGGAACAACTGTTCGGGGTATAAGCTGATTCTGTTTTGTTGTTTAGCTGTTTCAGCGTTCAATCTTGTGCTGAGTTTGTTGAACTACTCTTTTTGGTTTAAAAATGGACTGTCCGAAGATAAACTGGTTGCTTTTGCTGACTTAGTGCTCAGAACAGTTGGATGGGGAGCAATTTATGTTTATTTGCAGACCCAGTTCTTTAATTCTGGTGAACAGAAGTTCCCATTTTTATTGGGACTTTGGTGGGGATTTTACTTGTGTTTTTCTTGTTATTGTCTTGTCATTGACATTGTTCTTTGTACAATGCATGTGTCTTTACCAGTTGATTATGTAGTGGCTGATGTTGTCTCGGTTATTAGTGGATTGTTTTTCTGTTACACGGGGTTTTTGAAGAAAATTGAAGGTGAAGATACCCTCCTCCTGCAAGAACCCCTTTTGGCTGTTGATTCTGGTATAAATAATGGTGAAGTGTCATCAATCAAGTCCGAAAAAGCTAATATTGTAACCCCTTATTCAAATGCTGGTCTATTTAGTATTCTTACTTTCTCTTGGATGGGTTCTCTAATTGCTGTTGGGAATGAGAAAATTTTAGACCTTGAGGACGTTCCTCAACTAGAAAGTGGTGATAGTGTAATGCGGGGCTTTCCGAAGTTTAGAAATAAGCTTGAGGCAGATACTGGTGTGGGGAATAGAGTGACTACACTCAAGCTGGTGAAGGCATTGTTCTTCACTGCTTGGAAAGAGATTGTCTTCACGGCAATACTAGCCCTCATATACACCTTGGCCAATTATGTTGGTCCATATCTAATTGATTCATTCGTTCAATACCTGAACGGAAGGCAGGAACCCAAATATGAGGGATATGTTATGGTTTCTACCTTCTTTGTAGCAAAGCTTGTGGAGAGCCTCTCCTTCACGCAGTGGATATTTCGGCTGCAGGTGGCCGGAATTAAGATGCGCTCAGTGCTTGTAGCAATGGTCTACAATAAGTGTTTGACCCTTTCATGTCAGGCGAAGCAGAGCTACACTAGTGGGGAAGTCATTAATTTCATGACCATTGATGCTCAGAGGGTTGGTGACTTCAGTTGGCGTATGCATGATTCATGGTTGGTCCTCTTGCAAGTTTCTTTGGCCATGTTGATCTTGCATAAAAGTCTTGGGCTAGCATCGATTGCGACATTTTGTGCTACGGTGTTAGTTATGTTAGTGAACTTTCCTTTGGGTAGATTGCAAGTGAAATTTCAGGACAAGCTAATGAAATCAAAAGGTGAAAGAATGAAGGCAACTTCTGAGATTTTAAGGAACATGAGAATCCTCAAACTCAAGGGCTGGGAAATGAAGTTTTTGCTGAAGATTATTGATCTCAGAGAGATTGAGGCTGAATGGCTAAAAAAGTTTCTTTACACTGGGTCAGTGACTGGTTTTGTCGTTCGGAGTGCCCCCATTTTTGTGTCTGCTGCCACCTTCGGTGCTTGTGTGCTTTTGGGAATCCCACTAGAGTCAGGGAAGATCTTATCTGCCCTTGCAACATTCCGGATTCTTCAACAGGCCATAAATAATCTTCCTGAAACAATTTCAATGATAATTCAGACTAAGGTTTCGCTTGACAGAATTACTTCTTTCCTATGTCTTGATGACTTGCAGTGTGATGTTGTAGAGATGCATCCCAGTGGTAGCTCAGAAGCTGCAATTGAGATAGTTGATGGGAATTTTTCCTGGGATATTTCGTCCAATGTTCTAACATTGAAAGACATTAATTTGAAAGTGTTTCATGGCATGAGGGTTGCACTTTGTGGTACTGTTGGCTCTGGGAAATCAAGCTTACTTTCTTGTATTTTGGGAGAAGTACCCAAGATATCCGGTACCCTGAAGTTGTGCGGTACAAAGGCCTATGTTGCTCAGTCACCTTGGATACAGAGTGGCAATATTGAAGATAACATACTGTTCGGTAAGCAGATGGACAGAGAAAAATATGACCGAGTGCTTGAAGCATGCACCCTGGATAAGGATCTGGAAATACTCCCTTTCGGTGATCAGACAGTGATAGGTGAGAGGGGAATCAATTTGAGCGGCGGACAGAAGCAAAGAATACAGATTGCCCGTGCTCTCTACCAAGATGCTGATATCTATCTGTTTGATGATCCTTTTAGTGCTGTAGATGCTCATACTGGATCTCACCTCCTTAAGGTGAAATCTATTCCCCTCTCTAGTGCTATTACTCGTGACGTTGGGTTCTTGTTACGATAACTGAAAAAATTTTAGACTTATCTTTGTAAACTATTTGTTTGGCAGGAAGTTTTGTTGGGCCTTTTAAGATCCAAAACAGTGATATATGTTACTCATCAAGTGGAGTTCCTACCTGCTGCAGATCTAGTCCTGGTGAGCAGTTACATTAACATATCTTTCCCTGTTAGATTGCATTATCCTTGTTTTTAAATCCATTATAACAAACCAGATCTTGTTTTTAGGTCATGAAAGATGGAAAGATCATTCAAGCAGGAAAGTACAGTGACATCTTAAATTCCGGAACTGACTTTATGGATCTTGTTGATGCACATCATCAAGCCTTATCAGCACTTGATTCCATTGAGGGAGGGCCTATTTCTGATACTGATAGTATGAGCAAAGAGAATGGTGGTATTGATACTAATAATGGGATGACCAAGAAAGAAGGAAGTAAAGATATTCATACTTATAAAATAGACGAAGTAGCAGGACCAAAAGGGCAGCTTATTCGGCAAGAAGAGAGAGAGAAGGGCAGGGTTGGTTTCTCAGTGTACTTGCAATATATCACAACAGCATATGGAGGAGCGCTTGTGCCCTTTATACTGCTGGCTCAGATTCTCTTTCAGATCCTTCAAATTGGGAGCAATTATTGGATGGCTTGGGCAACTCCAGTGTCGGAGGATGTAAAACCTGCGGTCGGGAGCTCCACACTGATAATTGTCTATGTAGCTTTGGCCCTTGGAAGTTCTTTTTGCATCCTTGCAAGATCTACACTTCTTGCAACGGCTGGATTCAAAACAGCTACCCTGCTCTTTAATAAAATGCACTTTTGTTTATTCCGTGCTCCTATGTCCTTCTTTGATGCAACACCTAGCGGACGAGTTCTAAACAGGGTAAGTAAGCATATGTTCATATCTAATTGACTAAGGCTTTTCAAGCATTAGCTTAATTCATGGATTTGAAATACTATCTATTTGCTTCTTTTTTTCCTTTTCAGGTTTATCTATTTAGCTTAAATCAACATTTTCCTTTATTTTTTTACCTTAATTTTTCATAGAATGAAAACAATACCAAGTAATAGTAATTTATTTTTTAATCTTCTTTCTCTCGTAGGCTTCTTCTGACCAAAGTACAGTGGACTTGAGCATTGCATCTAATGTTGGGGGTGTGGCCTTCTTAGTGATACAGATTCTGGGAGTCATTGCAGTGATATCTCAGGCGGGATGGCAGGTTTTTATTGCTTTTATTCCGGTGATTGCTATCAGTATCTGGTATCAGCAATATTACTTACCTTCAGCACGAGAACTTTCACGGTTGGTTGGAGTATGCAAAGCACCAGTGATACAGCATTTCTCTGAAACCATTTCGGGTTCAACAATTATCAGGAGTTTTGATCAAGCGTCGAGGTTTCAAGGCACAAATATGAAACTAGTAGATGGATATTCACGGCCCAAATTCCATATTGCTGCTGCAATGCAGTGGCTTTGTTTCCGCATTGATATGTTGTCCTCTATCATATTTGTCTTCTCTTTGTTTTTCATAATCTCTGTCCCGAAGGGAGTTATTGATCCAGGTAAATGGTTAACCCATGTATTATTCGTTATCCTTGTCGCTATTGATAGTAAATATTGAAAGAGAGTTATTTATTTATTTATTTTGTTCCCATTTCTACAGCAATTGCGGGCTTGGCTGTGACGTATGGACTCAATCTAAATATGTTACAAGCTTCACTTATATCAAAGCTTTGCAATCTGGAGAACAAGATTATATCAGTTGAGAGAATACTTCAGTATATGTGTATTCCCAGTGAGCCCCCTCTTGTGATAGAAGCTAGTCGACCCCACTGTTCCTGGCCATCACAAGGAGAAGTCGACATTCGTGGGCTTCAGGTATGGTTACATGTTTTATATGATTACATATCTTGTTCTTTCGTGATTTCAATGATTATGGTTTTGGCATAGGTACGTTATGCTCCGCATTTGCCACTTGTGTTGCGGGGTCTCGTGTGCACTTTCTCAGGAGGAATGAAAACTGGCATTGTTGGGAGAACAGGCAGCGGTAAATCAACTCTCATTCAGACACTCTTCCGGATTGTTGAACCTACCGCTGGTCTGATTGCAATAGATGACATTGATATCTCATCAATTGGTCTGCATGATTTGCGATCAAGACTGAGCATCATTCCTCAGGATCCAACCATGTTTGAAGGGTCAGTACGTAACAATCTGGACCCTCTTGAAGAATATACAGATGAGGAAATTTGGGAGGTGGGTTCATATTAATTTGATTTCGGAAAGAAGCTATGATAGCCTTGTTTATTCCTAAATCTAGCATGCTGTGTTTTTAGACTTGATCATTGAAGGTTGGAATTGGTTTGCTAATTTATTCCTAAATCTAGCATGCTGTGTTTTTAGACTTGATCATTGAAGGTTGGAATTGGTTTGCTAACATAAATTTAAAAATCTTTTAGGCATTGGATAAGTGCCAACTTGGCAATGAGGTTCGGAAGAAAGAAGGAAAGCTAGAATCAAGAGGTCTGTCTTTTTCTCTATTCATTTGAATATCCTCTAGTAAAATTTTTGTACTTTGTTATGGCATAGATGTTTAATTGTCAGTATGCAAATGAATGATGCAGTTGCGGAGAATGGAGAGAATTGGAGTATGGGCCAGAGGCAGCTGGTATGTCTTGCGCGCGTGCTACTCAAGAAAAGTAAGGTGTTGGTGCTTGATGAAGCTACAGCATCTGTTGACACAGCCACTGATAATCTTATTCAGCATACTCTTGGACAACACTTTTCTGACTGCACAGTCATAACCATTGCACATCGAATAACTTCTGTTATTGATAGTGATATGGTTCTTCTTCTAAGTTATGGTTAGTAGGGTCACATAATCTAATAATTTTGTCATAATTTCCATTTAAACCATTTTTTTCTGATTTTTCAAAATTTTTGTCTAGGCCTTATCGAGGAATATGATTCTCCCACGAAGTTGCTAGAGAACAAGTCGTCATCATTTGCACAACTTGTTGCCGAGTACACACAGAGGTCAAATTCCAGTTTTGAAAAGTGAGAAGGAATTGATCAGTGATGATCAAACTCATGATTTAAAGGATGACTTAGACTTCGTGTCGTACTATAAACTTGCAGCGAAATTTGCTGAACTAGTTATTCAAATGTTTCTTACGGATATTTTATTTTAGATTTTGTATTCCGGCACATTCCTGATCTTGCAATATAATAATCAACTGCTTGTAATAAAACAAAGTAAGTGGCTTAAAGTAATAGCTTTTACATGTTAATTTTCAGTTTCATCACTTGAAAGGAATGCTTAATGCTGATTATCGCTGCGGTGTTGGCTGTTTAGCGCATTGCTCGGTGTGTTAAAGAAAGAAGAGATAGTCAGTGGCTAATGGTTAGAGTTGGTAGTGGAATAATTATAAAAAGTTTTATTGCTCTTTTATCCCTCAAAGTTTTGTCGAATCAAATCATCAATGACCCTGGAAGAATTAGAAAGAGTTTCTGTTACTTGTACACTTGGCTCAAGTGTTCATTATTTAATTCTTAACGTGGCCGCGTGAAAAAACTAAATGCTATCGCTCTCTGCGATAATGGCTCTTTTAACTTTTCATTTCTTTTAATCCCTTCCATGAGTTTCATATGAGCTGTAAAGTTCCGTGCTTCGAAAATTTTTGTAGATTGGCCTGAGCAATTGCCCATCATGTTCTAAATTCTCTTGATATGCAAGAGAAGTAACATTTTGAGGTTCACTCAAACAGATAGGTGAGTCTCCGCTTACTGAAATAGTAAAAATGTACAATAATATAATTAATTACTCATTCACATCTATGATTGGTGCTAATTCCTTTCTTAATTTCTCATCATGGTTGGACACCATTTCTCTTGTGTGTGTGTGTGTACAGTCATATCAGTTCTTGTGATTTCATATGAAAAATACATGGATGCTTAACTTTGTCTTGTCAGCTTTTCTGCCTCCAGTTGCTTCTCTTGTACTCTCAGAGTGTGCGCGAAACTGTGCTTTTATGAACAGACTTCTGCATTACTCCTGTTTAAGCAACTCTTTTCCTTCAAGAAAGAAGCTTCTTATCTTTGCAATGAACGGGAGGTTCCTACTGAAACAAAAACGAGCTTTGTGCCCTTGATCTTGTATTTCCATATAAACACATACTTTAGGTAAAATTTCGAAGTTTACCTTGATCAGCCATGAATCCGAACGTGGAAGCTTGTTATAGAGCTTTAACAGAGTTGTTGCAGCCTTAATCCAACTCCTGAAAGCTTGCTTCCTTCACTTCAGCTCAATATTAGGATTTTCTCTTGATTTACTGTACATGCACGGAAAAGGAAAAACGAGGGAGAGAGGTGCACTGCACTCGTGCCACAGATCTGTGAACAATTAACTTCCAATGGGCTGAAGTTACTTAAATACTATAGTTGAGCGCAGGGACCCCTCATGTGTTAGTACAAAATTACCCATCCCATTATGAGCTAAAATAACACAATTACAGATTATACTCGTCCATAAGATACTACTGTATAGGGTATGTCAAAATCAGACTCAACAACACAATATTTGATCACTTAATAAATGAGTCTATCAAAATTGCTCCTTAATATTCGATATTAGTCACGTATTAATTCGGTAAAATATAGAAAACAATTAGAATGATTTGTACCAGTCCACAAAATGTGAGAAATAAATCTAACAATCTCCCACTTGGACGGCAGAAGTCATTCTAATAATAGTTTTAAAATAAAATAAAGTAAATATTTTGAAAACAACCGAATTAATCAATATGTGACTACGACATAAGGTCAAATGTGAGCAATCACCCAAACACAAATAAGTCCAAAATGTGCCATAAGTACCAAAATCATATGTGCACCGACAGGATGCTACATATAATAAGATACCTAAAACACGTGACTATATAGTAGTATACAAGTATAATTATGGAAATAGTATGACAATGTGATCAACATACCCATTTCCATACAGTCCATATGTCTAGCAAAATGAGACGAAAACAAAATATCTCATAGACCATCGCTTCTTTATAACTATAATGAGACTCGAGCAAAATGTCTCAAGAAGCGAGCTTCCTTTGCATCATAATGAGACTAATACTAAGATGTCTCAAGGAAGTCGTGCTTTCTTGTAACTCTAATGAGACTGAAACAAAATGTCTCATGAAAGCACACTGAAGCCAAGCCATAATGCTTCAGTCCATAATGTCCATATTGAGACTAAACAAAATGTCTCGGACCACAATATCCTCACTATATAAATAATGCCATATTCAACCAAATGTGTACACAATATATGGCATATTAATATCACATAATAATATGCATGCATAATAACAAAATGAGTAATACATAATCTCATTTAAGTTGTAACTCATAATACAAACTCCCAATCGACTCAAAGATATATAAGTGGATTCTAATGTTTAGAGCGTGTTTTAGAACGTGTATTGTGAGGAGAGAGAATTCTGCAGATTGCGTATTGTATTATTTATTTCGCCGGTACTAACAATAATAATAAATGATAGCACGCATAAAAATTCCGCATCCATAATCTGACGTACCTCAAACATCAATACATATTTGTTGATCATTGTCAAAGCTTACATGCCGCTTATATTTCCATATAGCCTCCTCCCGCCCGCCATCATGAAGATGTAACGTGATTTCGTCTTCTAAATATCCTCAGAAATCGATCGTAATATATTTAATAAATGTATTGCATATATGTGCAAAATCTTTAAATCTTTGCAAATATCTCTTTCTTCAGTGTTCATATCCGTGATTGCTCAAGTATCAAGTATCTCCCAAGCTTTACAAAAGCAAAATATGCAGCGTCAAGTACCCACATCACTTACCCATGCCCACCGACCTCAAGTATATACATTGATCAACAACATTCTCTGAAAACCATAAGAGGGTGACAATGTCATGAAATTTCAAATACCATCGGATGCCGCTTAAGTCCATAAATAGACCTTGCTTACACACCATGTTTTCTTTACCATGCTCAACAAAACCATCGTTGCGGCATGTACACATCTTCGACAAGTTTCCATTAAGAAAGTCGCTTCACATTCATCCGATGCAATTCTTAAATTGAAATGAGCTACCAATGCCATGATAATACTGGAGAATCTTTGGTAAAATGTAAGAATAGGTTTCAGAAATCAATACCTCTCTCCGATCGAAACCCTTAGCCACAAGCCTGGCCTTGTATCTTCTATTTGACCTGCATCTTTCTTGGTTCGAAAACCCATTTGCAACCAATTACCGCATCCATCTGGTAACTCAACTAAATCTCAAACCCCATTATGGTACATAGAAGCCATCTCATCATGCATCGCATGTATCCAAGATGAGGATTCTGAACAACCAATAGCCTCTTGAAAGGTAACTGGATCAGATGATGAGTCGGTATCAAAATCATGTTCCTGCAAATACACCACATAATCATCAGAAATTGCAGGTCTTCTAACCCTCTCTGATCTCCTCAATTGCATATCAGTGACATCATCCTCTACAGTTGTGGGCTCCAAATTAAGATGAGGTTCAGGATTAACAGAAGAAACATTAGTATGTGGTAATCCCATCACAGAAGTTGGAAAGGATGGAATAGGTAAAACCACATGCTCTTCTCTCAATGTAAGATTGCGAGGCTCAGAACTCCCACTATTGTGGTCATCCTCAAAATAAATGGCACGATCAGACTCAATGATTCTAGTAGTGTGGAATAGACAATAAAATCTAGAACCCCTTGAGCCTACACAATAGCCAATAAAATGACCACTAATAGTTTTCGGATCAAGTTTCCTTGATTGTGGATTATAAGGCCTCACTTCTGCTTTGCATCCCCAAACATGGAAATGACGAAGACTCGGTCTTTTCCCTAACCACAATTCTCTTACTGGCATTGATTCAAAATGTGTGATTCAGCTTAAAGCTTCACCCCACAGAAAATCTGGTAAAGTGGAGTTACATAGCATACACCGCACCATATCAAGAAGGGTACGATTTCTTCTTTCTGCAATTCCATTCTGTTCAGGAGTCCCAGGCATTGTGTACTGAGCTTCTATTCCACATTCCTGAAGAAATCTAGCAAAAGCTCCAGGATTACGCCCAGTTTCATCATATCGCCCATAGTACTCACCACCTCTGTCTGATCTTACTGCTTTAATTTTCTTGCCCTTTTGGAGCTCAGCATTAGCCTTAAAGGCTTGAAAAGCAGATAAAGATTCAGATTTTTCAGCAAGAAGTTCAACATGACCATAACGAGAAAAGTCATCGATGAAAGTGATAAAGTACTTATAACCTCCGATAGCAGTAGGAGTAAGTGGCCCACAAATGTCTGTATGTATCAAGTCCAGCACCTGTTGACTTCTCTGAGTTCTGTTTTTTCTAATTTTGGCAGTAAGTTTGCCTTTGACACAATCAATACAAGTGTCAAAATCAGAGAAATCTAGATTATGGAGGATACCATCTTTAATGAGCCTTTCCATCCTTTGTTTAGAAATGTGACCTAACCGTTTATGCCACAACATAGAGGAATTTTCATCAACTCTAGCACGATTAGAGATAACAACGTTCATAGCATGAGCATTGGATGATGATTCAACAGCACAAGAAAATAAATCAATCATATATAAGCCATCGTATAGAGTGCCAGAACCAACTAACTCTGAATTGCGGAATAAGTAAACTTTTCTATCACCAAAATGAAAAGTATAGCCACATCTATCCAAAATAGATACAGATATCAAGTTTCTCCTTATAGAAGGAATATAAGCTATATCCAATAAATCCAAAAAATATCCTGTGGCTAGATGTAGTCTGACAACTCCTATGCTCTCAACTTTGGCTTTCACTCCATTGCCCATGTGAACTATCAACTCCCCTTCATTGGGCTCCCTCGCTCAAATTGTAAGGAATTCGTTATATTAATAGTTGCACCAGTATCCAACCACCAAGTATTAGAGGGGACATCAATTAGATTAGATTCAAAGCCTACAAAAGCTACATGAATACCTTTCTTTTCCAACCATGCTTTGAATCCCTAGATTCACTCTCTTGTGCCTGTGTTTCTTACAAAGTGGCATTTTCCTTAAAGCTCTCGAAGTGGAACCGTGTGGTAGAGGAATTACCACGTGAAGTTTTCTTTCCAAACTTTTCTTCTTGAAAACTTATCACGCCTCTTTGAAGAGCCCTTTTCACACTCCCACTCTCGAGTAGATGCCATCATGGCGTGTGAGATTTCCTCTTCATGATTCCTCTTTGAACCACATAGCCAACTCGTTGATATTCCAAGTATCTCTGAGTATCAGATTGGCTTCTCAAATTGCCAAACTGTGATGGAAGGGATTCAAGAATTTGGAAGACCAGGTAGTCATCAGGCAAATTGACATCCATGTCTTTTAGCTTCTTATGGTAACTGGTCATCTTAAGGATGTGCTCTCTCACCCCAGAAACACCATCATACTGGGTATTAGCAAGCAGCCTCAGATAGTTACCCTTTTCTGCCTTATCTACCTTCTTGAAAGTTCTTCCAACAGCTGCCAAGTAATCTTTGTATCACACGATGGTGATGCTATCTCATTGTTCTATCAACGGTGTCATGTCTATTAGATTCATCCCAAGCTGCCCACTCTGCTTTTTCAGCTGCAGTGCTCTTATCTGTGGGCTTGGCTGGTTCATCTACTCTTAATGCCAAGTCTCTGTTTAACGTAGACAGATAAAACATAATGGACTCACGCCAGTCCTCAAAATTTGACGCAGTTAAAGTCTTGAGGGAGGCAACTTGGAGAAAGGAGAGAATATCTAGAGCTGAGGAATTAACAACAAAAATTATCAAGCATGCAAAAACAAAATCATGCTATAATCAATGACTCCTCATTCTAAGCTTCTCCAATAACAACACAATATGTTAGGCATCCTTTAGCAATATAGGAATGCACTAACCCAAAGATAAAGCAGGCAAGTTGAATATAATACCAACATTGACCTATTACCGACAGGGTAATCAAGCCACTCAGTAGAAAATACTCAACAAATCTCTTTATCTACCCAAGCATCCTACTAAGATTGATTATTGTATAAAGATTATCATCACCCGTATGGATCTTAGTAATAACAATAACAATCCATAATTAATAATTATAAATGGGCATTCAATCACAAAGCACTAAATAATTTATCATGATTGGTCCTACGGCAAGCAGATACGCAATCACTCTAAATTGTAGTTTTACATCATATTTATATTTCATACATTAACAAAATTGAGACTAAATAAACTTTATCAAACACAAATAAAACTTCCACCAAGATATTAAATTAAATAAAATATATCTACACGCCTCAATGAAATGTATGAATATTATGCCCATAGCATCCAACAATGATGGATTATTTTAAATTTAAAATTCTGAAAAAAAACGCCAAAATTGTAAGGATTTTGGACTAAAATGACTAATTTTCAGAATTATGCTCACTGTTTTAAATATTAAAACTTTTGGCCCAAACTGTAAATAAAATAAAATAAATAATTAGGCCATAATATAATTTACCAAAACTTTAAGGGACCAAATGATATTTTACTATATTGACCTTCGGTCAAGGACCATTATGAAAATTTTTCAAACATATTGGGCCATTAGGATATTTCACAAAGTTTAGGGATTTCAATGATATTATCCCACAAGGTCATCTTCAACCTCACGATACTTCAACAGTGTAGCTACAGTGTAGCTACAGTAACTTCGTTCATACCCACCCAATTTTGGCCACCAAAAATTATGAAAAAATTATATTTTCACTCCAAAATCATCACTCATGCATTATTTAACAACCATATACTCAAATATACCCAAATTCGAAAAACTAGAAAAATTTGAAATTAAAAGAAAAACTCCATGAGTGATATTTCATCAAAAAATCGACTATGGTTTATAAGGAAATGCACAACCAAAAGCTCTGATACCAATTACTGAAACAAAAACGAGCTTTGTGCCCTTGATCTTGTATTTCCATATAAACACATACTTTAGGTAAAATTTCGAAGTTTACCTTGATCAGCCATGAATCCGAACGTGGAAGCTTGTTATAGAGCTTTAACAGAGTTGTTGCAGCCTTAATCCAACTCCTGAAAGCTTGCTTCCTTCACTTCAGCTCAATATTAGGATTTTCTCTTGATTTACTGTACATGCACGGAAAAGGAAAAACGAGGGAGAGAGGTGCACTGCACTCGTGCCACAGATCTGTGAACAATTAGGGCCCGTTTGTTACCGTTTTTCCTCCAGTGTTTTCATTTTCATTTTCGGAGTACTGATATAATACATGTTTGGTTGATTGAATCCAAAAACATATTACAAAATAAGAAATCCTAGATTCAGTGTTATAACTAAGAAATTGAAAACATGTTTAACATGTTCTGTGCTTATTACAAAACCAAACTCAAAAACAAATTAAAAAACAAAAGTCCTCCTCTCCATCCTCACGATCTCTTTCCTCTCCATCGATCTAATTCCTCTCCATCCTCACGATCTCTTTCACAAATCTCTGGAACGATCTCACGGTGGTCTCTCTCCAACCTTTTCGATCTAATTCCCAGCGAAGCTCTCTCTCTCTCTCTCCTTATCATTGCCGATCTACACACATCCTTTCCAGATCCGCTCTTTCTCAGTTTGCCCATCTCAGTTGCTGCACTTCATCTCTGGTCGTTGCTGCTTCACTCGATCGACGTCGCTGCTGCTTCATATCTGGCGTCGTTGCTGCGTCACTCGATCGTCGTCGCTGCCGGCTCATCTCCGACGCTGCTGGTGCGCCATCTCGCTGCAACCCCTGCTGCTCCATCCAACTACCTTGACTGCTTTTGCTCTCTCAACTCCATCTTTGTTATGTGAGTTGCTGATATTTTTCTCTCAACTTCATCTCTGAAATTTTAAAGGCATGCTGATATTTCGAATTTGGCATTCATTGGGTTTTGATTTGCTTGGGAAAATGGTGAGTGTTGAGGATTTATCATGAATTTCATACATGTGCTGTGCCCTGTAGGCTAGCTTAAATGTGGATTATTTTGGATTTTCCTTTTTACCTTCACAGAGTTTTTGTTGTATTCATCAAAGATGAATAGGGAATCGAATGGAAAAAATAGGAATCGAACGTGTGATCTGATTTGTTTTGCTGCAATCCTCTATCATGTTCAATTGGTTGAATTTTGAGTATATCATGTTTAATTAGACAAATTGGATGATTGCCGAGGCCCTTAATCTACTTAAGTTTTAATTCGCAATGCAAATATTGGTTTAAGTTTTCATGAGTTTCTACTTAGATACATGAGTTTTAATCTACTTAGATACATGAGTTTCTCATCCTTTAAGTTTTAATTCACAATGCAAATATTGGTTAACTTTTCATTGTGTTGAAATAATCAATTCTGTTGGGGGATTTATCCTATTATTCATAGTTCTTTGAGTTGGAAGTGCATGGGCAGAGACACTTGCGATTTTATTTAATTTTGTTGTCTTTGACTTGATAAGCATTTAGGTTAATAAATAATACATAAATAGTTTATACATTTTTTGATCTTATTCTTTTTTATGGATCCGATTTCGACTATGATCTAATTTCTTTATTTGTTCGTGGTTTTGTTTCGTTTTTCTCTCCATTATTTATCAACTTTTGATGATTAAAAATTTGATGAATGCTCAACATCTTTTGAACTTATTGTATTCCTTTGATTCATCATGAATGACTTTGTAATTCCACAACACTTTGATTAATATTTGATAGATATTATTTTTTTAATTTTTCTAGATATGGATCCACGTGATGTTGATGGTGATGATAAGGCTGATTGGTCTAGCAGGACCGAAAATATTTTTATTGGTATAGTGCATGAGTATGTTAAAAAAAGTGATTTACAAACATCAACCTTTACTAAGAAAATTTGGACCACTATAAGTGATGAGTTATTTGAGAAATCCCAAAAAAGATTCAATGTAGGGCAACTTAAGTCCAAGTTTAATAGGTTGCGCAAAAAACATCGAGAATTTTCTGACTTAATAGCTCATACCAGGTTTGGGTGGGATCCTATTTCAAATACGGTCACAGCATCGGAAGCTGTTTGGGCTGAATATATTAAGGTAAAACTAGATTCACCGTACATTAAATAGTTTTGTATAAAATTAAAGTATTATTTTATGGTTTTATACACTTATTTTTTTTTCCACAGAGAGTGCCTGGAGTGAAGCCATATCGTAAAAAAGGATTAGAGCACTACCAAATCTTAGGGGAGATATTCAACACCACCACAGCTTCTGGCCATTTACGTTTTTCATCTAGCCAAGTTCCATTGTCCTCAGATGAGGATCGTGAATTGGAAGAGGATTTTCTTAGTCATGGAGTTCATGTTGATATTGATGATGATGAGTCAATGGAACCTGTTTCTGATATCAGAACAGAGAAAAGGCCTCGTCGGCCAATTGGAACTTCAACTGAGCGGGGTAAAAAAAATAAGAGTGAGTTTGATAGTTACTTTAAAATGGCTAGTTCAGTGATGAATGCTAGAATGGAGATGGTTAAGAGCAAAAGTGCGGAGTCAACTTCTCAATGTGTTGAAAAGTGGTATATCGAAGAGTGTATTGAAGCTGTGGAGAAATTGGGGGACATTGATGGAGATACATACAACAAATTGATGGATAAGCTAGTGCCCAGTATTGAGTGGAGGAAAGCATTTCTGAGCATGCCTGAGCATAGGAAAAAATATTGGTTAACTAGTTTGTAGTTTGTTTTTTAAATGTGTTTGGACTTTGTAGGCTCGTGAATTGTTGAACTCTATATTATTTTTATGAGTTTAAATGTGTTTGGACTTTGTAGTATTTTTATTTGTTGAACTCTATATTATTTTTTTGAGTTTAAATGTGTTTGGACTTTGTAGGATCGTGAATTATTGAACTCTATATTATTTTTATGAGTTTAAATGTGTTTGTTGAATTTTATTTTATTTTATTTTTGTGAGGTGATATTTTTTTTTTTTACCAATTATCGTATTCTTGAAATATAATCTAGGATTATTTTTTTTAATCAGAGCAAAAAAATGAACAACAACAACCATGAAGATGATGATATTGACAATTTAACAGATATTGAAGAAGAGGTTTTAGAGGTAGCCATTGCTATAAAGATTTATGAGAAGCAACAGCGTGCTATTAAAAGGCAATGTTATACAGGACAATTGTCTGGCATTGAATTTGTTCAAGAGTTGCTAAATGGTCATCCGGATAGGATGTATAACATGTTTCGAATGGATAAAGAAGTTTTTATTCGATTATGTTATACACTTGAACATTTACAGTTATTAGAGAATGATAGACATGTTTGTATCAAAGAGGCTGTAGCAATGTGCTTGTATATATTGTCTCACGGTGCTGTTGTACGTGTTGTATCTGAGCGTTTTCAACGTTCCGCGGAAACTGTGTTTACACACTTTAAACGTGTGTTAAAAGCATTTTGTCACTTGGCAAATCATATTATAAAACCAAAACCTCAAGGGGAAACGCCATCAGAAATTAGAAACAATCCAAATTTTTTTCCATATTTCGAGGTAAGAAATTCAATACACGTGAGTTCAATATTTATGTGACTTTAACATTTGTTTAATAAATTAATTTTTTTCATATTTTCACAGAAGTGTATCGGTGCAATTGATGGAACTCACATTGCTGCATGGTCACCGGCACATAAACAGATATCATATCGAGATAGAAAGACTCAGGTGACTCAAAATATCATGTGTGCATGTTCTTTTGACATGATGTTTACGGAAGGCACGCCAATGACTCAAGGGTATTTATGGATGCCTTAAATAGACTGGGGTTTCCATAGGAATACACACACACACACACACACACACACACACACACACATATATATATATATATGTTAATATCTTTGGCGTTTATGCTTTAATTAAGTTATATTTATTGTTTCTATATTTTAGGATACTACTACGTTGTGGATTCTGGCTATATAAATATGAAGGGATTTTTGACACCATATAGAGGTGAGAGATATCATTTACGTGATTATAGAGGATCAGGTCGAGCACCTAGAGGTCCACAAGAATTATTTAATTATAGACATTCATCATTGCGTAATGTAATTGAGCGATGCTTTGGTGTTTTAAAAGCGCGATTTTCAATTTTAAGGGATATGCATAATTCTGATTTACGTAAGCAACGTCTAATTCCAATTGCATGTTGCGCTTTACATAATTTTATTCGACGAGAAAATGCAAGTGATAGGTTATTTGAGGACTTTGCTGGGCAAGACTTGGTTACCAATGAAGAAGGAGACACTAGTAGGCCACTTACTAACATTGATTTATCTCCAGCAAGTGTCGCAGAGATGAATGCTATAAGAGGTGGAATTGCAGCTTCTATGTGGCATGATTACACAGTTGCTGCATAATGTCTTTAATGTTATTTTTTTTTAATTATTTTATTTGAATCATGTGTTGTCAAACAATGACAATGACAATGTCAAACTTTTATTTAATTAATGTTTGTTAGCCTACATGACTATTAATATTGATTTTGGTGATAACAAACTACATATTTTTGTTTTTTTCTTTCTGATGGGTTCAAATTCAAAACCAAAACAAAAAAAACCATTCTTAGGCATTTTCAGTTTGCCAGTTTCTGGTTTACCATCGCTTTCCGTAAAATTGTTCGTCGTTAACTGCCATCGTTAATTTGCACATGCCAAACAATGGCTTAACCGTTCTAACTAAGTCAAGGATAACAACGGAAATAATCCGCTCACCGTTTGTAACGGTGAACCTTTTAAGAAGCCAGTTAATTTCGAGTGCCAAACAAATTTGGCCTTCGCTTTAACAACCGAAATCATGGGTTGTCACCGTCAGAACGGTTTACTGCTTTCCAGAACGGTGTACCGTTTTCGAACGCCAGTTAATTTCAAAGGACGCCAAACAATTTGGCTTAACCGCTCTAACTAAACGGTTCAAGGTTAGCAACTGAAATAATCGGTTCACTGCTTTCCCTAACGGTTTGCCGTTAAATTTAAACATCATTTTAACAAACCTTTGTAGAGCATACTTTGGACATTATCGGTTAGCTGCTTTTGGTAAGCAGTATTTGCTATAAAGAACTGCTTTTGAAAAAGTTTTACCAAACGATATTCTCTGCTTTTATCATTTTCAATTTTATCTACCAAACGCATATTATCGCTTTCGGTTTTAAAATACAGAATACCAAAATGATACCAAACGCATATTTAAATCCGAAATATAGTAACTACAAAACACCATTTTCATTTTCATTTTTATTCTCAAAAAATACAAATACAGAAACAATACCAAACGGGCCCTTAACTTCCAATGGGCTGAAGTTACTTAAATACTATGGTTGAGCGCAGGGACCCCTCATGTGTTATTACAAAATTGCCCATCCCATTATGAGCTAAAATAACACAATTATAGATTATACTCGTCCATAAGATACTACTGTATAGGGTATGTCAAAATCAGACTCAACAACACAATATTTGATCACTTAATAAATGAGTCTGTCAAAATTGCTCCTTAATATTCGACATTAGTCACGTATTAATTCAGTAAAATATAGAAAACAATTAGAATGATTTGTACCAGTCCACAAAATGTGAGAAATAAATCTAACAGTTCCTGCTTACCCAAAGATGATGTCTTGGAGGGATGATGCTGATTATTGCTCATGGAATGGCCCCGACGTTAGTTTCAGTTTGCCTTCACGGAAACCTCCCTTCCATCAATAGCCTTTTCTTCCTTCCTCACTCGCAAGACCTCAATCTCCGTGGCAATGATTTCAATCACAGTAAGATTTCTTATGGTTTTAGTCAATTCCGTAGTTTGGCAATCCTTAATCTTCGTCATTGCAATTTCAGAGGGTCAACTACCGCATGCTCCGGTAACCTTACACAGCTTACGCATTTGGACCTCTCCTCTAACATTCTTAGTGGCCACATCCCATCATCTCTTTCAAATCTGAAGCAGCTCCACTGAAATTCCAGAAATTTTTCACCAACCTTGCACAGGTTTCATTTCAGACTTCTCCCTAAATGAACTAACTGGTCAAGTTCCTTTGTGCGTTGGTGGTCATCAAAATTTTGCTACTATTTATTTGTATCATTACTCTCTCGATGGGATCATTCCGTCTAGTCTATATAATCTAACATCATCAGAGGTCATTTATCTCAGCGAAAACAAACTGGCCCGATTTCAAGTTCCATCTTTGACCTTGTGAATCTCACTAAAGTTAGCTTGTCCTCGAACAATTGAAGTGGCAATGTAGAACTTTACATGTTCACAAAACTCAAAAGCCTGGAGGTGCTTGATCGTTCTTGTAACAGACTCTCGTTGCGTTGAAAACTGAAGAGGACTAAATTGTTTAAAACCAAATTAGTTAGGCAACAGAAGAATTTTGTTAAATAAGAGATTTTATTGATATTTTATGAGATAAACACTACAACACACTCTTCTTTCCATCTTCTAAAGACCTAGACTTTGGCAACAATCCCCCCTTCGGGAAAATGAAAACATTCATGAAAAGCCACAGTTGCATGAAATCAGGTGTGGTCAATCCTATTTGTATATGCCTTATGGTACTTATGGACTTGGCGAAATAAGAGCATCTTTGATCCCGTTGGCCGAGCTTAACTCCGTCAAGCCTGTACTTCAAGTTAGAGCTAGAGCACTTCTTTCTTTTCTTGGCCTCTTCCATTCTCCTTATTCCCTGTACCCATGCTATATTAGTTCTAACCTTTGTGAATTGAAGACCGCGTACCTGTGCTTAAAGTACTTAAAGTAAAAGGGAGTTATGTAGCTAAAGTAGCTATACCGCTGTAAGGTAGAAATAAGCAATAAAGGCATAGCTCGATAGACTTATTCGTAAGCCATACCTATGCCTTCCTCACTGCACTGGAATAGATAGGTATTTCAAGTCAAAAGCCCGACCTAGGCCTGAAAAGGCTTATACGCAACTTCTTACTTACAGGAATCCGTTCTATCTCTCGTGTGCCTATAAGAGTTTCATTCGATTTTAACTACTCCGGACTCTTTTTATAAGAAAGAAAGTAAGCGCATCCTGCCACGGGACAGTAGGTCGGATTGCCTAAACTAACCAATACTACTTGCCATTCAAAAGAGTCAACTAAAGATAAATACTTTAATAAAAAATTTCGTATGTAATGAACAGACTTTGATCGAAGATAGCCGAATTGGCGCCACTAGGCCTAGTGGTGAGAATTCGTGACCTCACGGTTGTGAGGTCATGAATTTTGTGGGGGTTTAAATTTTTTTTTTCAATTTGAGTGAAGACAGTTTTCTCTCTTTCGAAATGTGAATAGAATAAACGTCTCGTGTAACACTCCAAAATTATCACGTGCGGAACACGTGGTAATAAGAAGTTACTAACAAAATAAAAATCTTTACACAAATTCAAAAACTGAAATATCTCAAATTTTATTAAACAGATCAACAATTCCACAAATCAAATACTTGACATTTTCTCCCAAGTCATAAAAGTAACAAACATCTCCAAACCCTCCAAATACAAATTCAAAGACCAAAAATTTAAAGGCTGAAGAAATTCATTCTTCTTTTATTCAACTTAGCAAGTAAATAAATCTCTAACTCCAAAAATGCCACACTTCTGAACAAGTCACTTAATCTGCAAAAAGTAATGACGATAGGTGAGCCGTCAACTCAGTAAGTAAAATCATTCCTAACTGACCAGACCTATCGATACCAAAAATATTACAAACTTTCTTTTTAATAAAACATATATCATAATTCATAAATTTCATAAAAAAATATATCACGATAAAATAACATTAATTCATAGTAATTCAGAATATTAAAAGTATAGTTACTGTCGAAAGCAAATCATATAATGCATTAATAGGAAACAAAAAGTTAGCTCATGTCACATAGTGTCACCTATAGTCCCAGTGACTTGGGCAGAATTAGAATATCGTGTGTACATTCAGAATAGAAACTTAGTATGGTACAAAACATAAATATATCTATATCGTATAATACAATCAGAATTAGAATCCGAATGACTACGGACAATAAGTCAAAACATTTAAATTCATTTTTCATTTATTGTAAATTACACGTGGTACTTTTCACTATACGTGGCACTTTGCACTATAGGTTGTACTTTGTGGCATTTTAGCTCTTGAGAGGTGGCCCACATACAGTCTCAGGAGGTGGCCCCCGTATTATTTTCATAGATAATCTTAATCAAACACGAATAAAACATTCATATTGAATCCATAAAAGATCAAAACAACGATTTAGGCTTGCAGAACAATTTCCATTCCAACATTTTATAGACAATTTCAAAAATATAATTATTTAGCAAAAATAAATTACACATTTAAGAACATTTATAATATTTGTTAAAACCATCAAAATAATATAATTTTGAGATTTGAGAACATTTACATAAATTAATTTGGTTACAAAGAACTAAGAAAATATAAGTACTTGTAATACTATTAAAATATCAAAATTATTATACATATCTAGTACACTAGGAATAGAGTTACTTACCTCGATAAGATAATAATTGAAACACACCTCCAAGCTTTTAACAACCTTAAATATCTCCAACACCTTAAAAAAGATACAAGACATAATTAATAACAACTTATTCCGACAACTTGATTTTCTAATTCATGCTGATACAAGTCTAATTCTCTAGATTTTAACTCTTAATCTAATAATCAAAACAATACAATATCATGTAGATCTGTTCTAGACATCCATAGGTATCTCCTATAAAAATTTGAGAAGGATCCGATACCAAAAACTTTTTCAAAACTATTTGTTTCTTGATAGATTCAAAACTATCTCACAGTGCCTTAATAGAACATATTGGTTCCGAGATTTTTAAGAAATTATATATTAATCAGAAAATTATGAAATTAAAACTGGAAATACTAGACATATATATTAACTTCTATTTAAAAATTCAGAAATTTTCAAGTTCATTTTGCAATACAAATAATTTTGTGAATTTGGTCATTCTCCTGGAGCAAAGTTTTCCAGTGTAACAGTGTCAGATTCAAAAATCTATATAAAATCGAAAATAAAGTCAAATCTTATGAAACAAAATTTATTCAATAAGCTCTAGATGTTTGGTTTATAAGAAGATAAGATTATTCTCAAAAATCATTTTTGATGGCCATGATTTAATACAAAATATACATGCTGTCCAGGGAATTTTATAACATATTTCATACAACTATAGTTTTAAGTTAAGCATGTATTCAAAACAATAAAAGCAAAAGCAATAAAGACTCACCAAATCAAGAAGCTTCTAAATTAACTAAGATCTCTAACTCTATTGAAGATTTGGAGAAGGTTGTTATGGGAGATTTAGAATTTAGATTTTTGGAGTTGAGAGAGAAGGAAGATGAATAATGAAGAAGTTGAATAATTATGCTTCCTTCTCTAAGTTCGAGTTTTCAAGATTCAACAAACTCAAAGCAAGCAAATAATAAATGCAATTATGCATGTGAAGCAAACTTTAACAAAGCAATTTTAATAAAAACAACAATAAATATAAATCAAATTTAATAAGTGTAATAATAAATTAAAATAAGCTTTATTAAAGAAACTTTAATAAAGCTATAATAAATATAAAGTAAATGAGTGTAATCATATATACAAAGTAAACTTTAATAAATTAAAGTAAACTTTAATAAAGACGTTTTATTAAAGCAACAATAAAAATATAAAAAGCTTAAATAAATGTAAATATATACGAAATAAATACATAACAAATGCAAGTAACAAATGTAAGTACACATGTCTTGTGTAATTAATAAATGTAATATTAGAAAATTCTAAATAATTCTAGTAAATTAGAAAAGCCTAGAATCATTCTCTAAAACCCTTTAATAAACCAATCAAAAGAAACAACAATTATTATTATTATCTATATAAGAACTACCGTAATAATTAATAAAGAAAAAAAATTCAAAGGCGTTACACCTCGAATATTAAAGAGAGTAAAAATCTGAGCGTGCTTCATAAGAATTAATGTAAACTAGTCTCAGTAATAGTTTGATTTTTAAATATCAGTTGTAATATCATATAATATGAATTGTATTATTGAGCAATAATCTCATGTAATAAAAAAAAAAAAATACAATCCACACAAATATTAAATTATAAAAATTTAACAACCGAATTTTATAAATATATCTAACTATTCAAGAGATTATAGAATAAAATATTTTCGCCATCATTATATATTTTTAGATTAGATATACCTTTTATTCTCTCCACAATTCTTGAATCTTCTATGAATTGAACTTTCAACTTGGGTTTGAACAAATGTAATTGGATTAGATCATAAAATTGGTGTTGAACTTTTAACATGTTGAGCACCAGAATCAAAGTCAACTCTTCTCTACCCAATATTTCACAGGTTGGGTTTATATGCTTGCAACATAAGTGAGTTTCCAGACACCTTCACAACTGCAAGCCAATTAGAAATTCTGGACCTTTCTCATAACAAGATCCATGGTAAGATACCCAATTGGATGTGGGTCATAGGGAAAGATACTTTGTTTGGTTTAATTCTTTCTAACAACTTTCTAGCAGGCATCATAGAACAGCTTCTGTGGAAGAATGTTGAACTTCTTGACCTTCGCTCTAACTTGCTTCAAGGATCACTAAGGGTTCTATCACCTTTCCTACAGTTCTTTTCAGTTTCACAAAACAAATTGACTGGTTCATCTTCCTCTTGCAATTTGAGCTCTGTTGTATATGTTGATTTGTCGAACAACAGCTTGAGTGTAGTGATTTCCGAAAATCTTGTAAAATCTACACTTAATGTCCTGGATCTGCGAATGAACAAAATCCGCGGCAGTATCCCTCAAACATTTCCAGAGGATTGCAATTTCAACCAACTTTACTTGAATAGCAATCAATTGGAAGGGCCATTGCCACCATCTCTGGTCAGTTGTGGATACTTGAACGCTTTAGATGTTGGGAATAACAAGATCAATGTTAACTTTCCAGATTGACCGGCTGATCTTCCAGAATTGCAAGTGCTTATCCTGAGATCTAATAGATTCCATGGTCCCGTTGGCAATTCCAATTCCAGTGCAAGATATCCGTTTCCTAAGTTGCTAATAATTGATCTCTCTCACACTGCATTTGCTGGCCTTTTACCAAGAGAATACTTTTTAAAGTTTAAATGTATGATGCTTGTAGATAGCAAAATAGAATTTATAGCGCAAGTATATCTGGCTGAATATTATTCAGCAATTCTTGTTGTGAAAGGAGATGACAGAGAGATGGAGAGAATTCTAACCGTTTTCACCTTCATTGCTTGGTCAAGCAACCTATTTGAAGGACAAATTCCAGAAATGATGGGAAAGCCTAATGGAAAGCCTAATGGAAAATGCTTGGTGTAGACAAGTAGGAGAGAAAAATGAGAGAAATAAAGAAAAAGAAGATAGAGAGAGAGTGAGTGGGTAGAGAGAGAGAAGGTAAATTTCTCTTGTCTTTTTCTCGTGCTTCTCTACCCTTAGCAGTACTCAAGCTTAATCCACCTAAAGGCTCTACTTGTCTCACAACGATCTTATAGGCCAAATTCAATCATCATTCAGGAATGCGATAGAATTTGGATTCTCAGACCTCTCTTGTCCCTTCAAACAGGTTTGTTGGATAGATTCCTAAGGAACTGAGAAGCTTGACATCTCTTGAGGCGTTAAACCTTTCACACAACCAACTTTTGGGACCTATACCTCTATTCTCAAACAACTCCGGAACTTGGGGTTGTGTGGATTCCCAGTGTCAAAAAAATGTAACAACGATGAAGCTCAAGAATCAGCGTCGACAATGTTCCATGGAGAAAATGATGCTTCTAGATGGTTTGGTTGGAAAATGGCCATGATAGGATACGGATCTGGATTGGTGATTTGCTTGTCACTAGGATACATGGTATTCATAATAGGAAGGTCACATTGGTGTATCAGTATAGTTGAAAGCAAGCAATCCAAGAAGATGAGAAGTCAAATCAGAAGAAATCACTTGGTGAAATTATTAGTATGTTTGTATTTTCGAATTGTAAGTTTCAGTGCAACTGATCTTTTCGGGTTGAAATTAATAGTTATATTGTGTGTGTATGAATAATAGTGAGAAATTATATACAAGTAAAGTTGATAAAAAGTTATGGGCTCCCTCTGTACCAAAAAAAAAAAAAAAAAAAAAGTTGATAAAAAGTAAACAAGGTATTGTCTCTTGATATTGGTGCTGAAATTTTTCCAGAAGATTATTTTTATTTTTTATTTTTTTTATTTTTAGGATAATATTTTTTCTACTCGCAATTCTCTGTCACCCTGATAAGCATTGGACACCAAGTGCCTGGAAATCATTCGAATTTTGAAGAATGTTGAATGCAAAGAATTATGGAACGCGCTGTGCTCTTCCTTGGTGTTTCTTTAACCAGTTTAATTCTTTTAAAATTTGTTGATGCAAAAATTTGGTCAGTGGAAGAGTTGCGACCAGATGTTCACGCAACCACCTCAATTTGTATTAATGGGAACGGCTCTGGCTTGCCTTTTCTTTGCTCGAGCAAATTCTTATGACTACGGACACTTCTTACGGAACTCACATGCACTCACAAAAAAACATTTAGGGGAATGTTGGATGTTTTTCGGGCATGAGCTCTCCGACACTCAAGTTATAATTGGGTCTTTTTGGGAAAAACTTATGCCACAATAGCATGGCTTAATTTTGATTTCTTTTGAGCAAAAAAGCTTTTCAAAGAAATCTCCAAAAAAGAACTGAAGAAAACTTAAAAAAGAGAGAAAGTGAAAGAGTCTAGAGGGGGAAAGAGAAAAATTACTAGGTTTGAATTTTCAGGGGTTCTTATAGAGGATCGAGACTCTCGTTCTTGCATAAGGGGAAGTAGTCTTTGTTGGTCAGGATTTTGCCCTGATTTTCCAGAGAGAATCCTCGAGTTGACTCTTAACCGAGTCTCTAGTTTGACTTGGTTTGATTCTCTTCTCATGAGATCTTTGTGCTAGTATGCAGTAGCAGACCCAGAAACTTAAATTAGGGGGCTTAGGTCAAAAACTTTTATTTAATTTAAGTTTTTATTTAATGTTCATTTAGATACATTTTAAGTCTTATAAACTCAAATTTTAGTACTTTCTTTTAAATTCTAAATAATAATAGTAATAAATTATTTATTTTAAATGAGTGCAAATATCATTTTTTGAAGTTTTCAACAAAATATTACAAAACAAATGTAGCTATTGGAATTTAAACTAAAACTTTAAAACAATCAAATAACACTCTTAACATTTTACTACAAGTCTTTTAATATATGAAAAATATGTCCGAATTTTTTTTATATAATTTTTTCAGCTTAATTGGGTCTGCCCATGGAGCACGCCCGCAGATCGACCTGCTTGCTACGTGATGAATCAAATAAACTGTTTATGAGTTCTTTAGGATAACATCTCGAGGCCTGCTGTTAACTCTAATGTCGAGGAGAACATGATTTGCATGGAATTGTATCCAATCATGCTCCCTCTTTTATCCCTTAAACAAGATTAAAAACGAAAAAATGTAATACCAATGATTTCTTATATGACTTGATGCTCAGCATCTTTGACACGCAGCAGAAGCTATATCAATAAATATTTACCTTGTCTTGACTAAATGGAAATGCTACTTTCTTTGGAATCAAATTGAATCTATTTTGTAATTAAAAAAAAAAAATTGAATCTATTTTGAATGTAACGAAATATAAAGATACTCAATGTTTAATGCTTAGCGGTGTTAGTAGGATAAATATTTTTTTTAAAAAAAAGGCTAATTTATCTCTGAATTCAGTCTCTCACCATCATGGATCTTTTACTTTACCACTTATTTCCCATTCATTGAAGGAGACATGCCTTTTATCCAACATGTGAGTTTTTCTTCTGAGAAAGTGCTTCTACAATTGTGATCACTTTTAAAAAGCGCTTTCTAATAAATATCAACATGCATTGATGAATTGAATGATATGCACAAAAAAGATCAAGGGTTTCATTTTTCAATATACGACCGATACGAGGACTCTGAGAACTGGGTAAAAAGAGAAAAATAGCGCTTTCGTAAATGCTAAATACAAAAATTTATTTGTTGCAGAGTCTCCAGTACTTTCTTTTCATCATTGCCGCAATCACTTGCTGCTCATAGTTCACATCCACACTTAGTACTAATATTTTAGCATGTGAGTTTTTCTTCTGAGAAAGTGCTCTTACAATTGTGATCACTTTTTAAAAAGCGCTTTGTAATATATATCAACATGCATTGATGAATTGAATGATATGTATAAAAAGATCACGGGTTTCATTTGTCAACATATGAGGACTCTTAAAAGTGAACAAAAAGAGAAAGGCAGGGCTTTTGTAAGTGCTAAATACAAAAATATATTTGCTGCAAAGTGTCTCCAGTACTTTCTTTTCGTCATCCCCACCATCACTTGCTGTCTCTTAAGAGTCTTAGTTAGCGTTTACTTTTTTGATTGGAGTAGAAATTTTGAGGAGTGAGAATCTTAGGATTAGGAGTGTGGAGTGGGAGTATGAGTAGGTTATTTACTTAAATTGAAATGAAAGTATGGAATGAAGATAATAATCCAATTTATGTATTTACTTTGTCTTGGATTGAGAGTAAATAGATTCAAATTACAATTTTATTCTTATTTAAAGAATTATAGTTTTTAATTACAAAGTTAATAAAAAATATATTTAATGAATAAATATTTATTTTATTATATTTGTAAATTTATAATAATTATTAATATTCTTAATTATGTACATCATAATTTTTTTATTAATTTTAATTATATAAATTAAAAATTATTGATAAGAACAATATAAATGAAACATTTTTATTATTAACATAGAACAAAATTAACATTTTCTTAGAATAAACTATTTATTAGTATTAATTATTAATATTAAATAAATATATTACTATTATTTTTAAATAAATATAATAATATTATATTTTCAAATAAAGATGGTATATAGTAATATTTTTAATTCTCTATTAATATAATAGTATTATTTTTAAGTAATTTAAACTTAAAATCAAACCAAATTATTATTTAGTTAAATAATAATATTATTTAAATATTTATTAAATATAATTATAGTAAATTTAATAAAAGAAGGGTAAATATAAAATGAAACATTAAATTAATATAATGTTTATTTCATTTTATTTAATATAATTATATTAAATTTATTATTATATAAAATAATAATATAATATTATTTAGTACAAAATTAATATTTTCTTAGAATAAACTATTTATTATTATTATTAATATTAAATAAATATAGTACTATTATTTTTAAAATAAATATAATTATATTATTTAAAATAAATATTATTTTATTTATTTTATTTTATTAAATATTAAATATTAAATTAAATAAGAAAAATGGTAGAAATGACACTCACACCTCTCCCCATGGGAGTCCCACTCCCACTCCTCATTCTAAAAATAAGTGGAGCTCACGGAGTGGGATTCCCACTCCTTTTTCATATTAATAAAGTAAACATTGGGTGTGGAATCAGGATTCACTCCGCTCATTCAAAAAAAAATATGCCTTAATTCATTCCAATCAGCTAGAAGGACAAAGCTTGATTGTGTTTGATAGATCGTCGAATTGTATTATCATTAAAATGGGTTCGGATTGATTGTGGAGTTAGATCACCATGAGTTTAATCACAAAAAATGTAAAAGCATTTAGTGACATTTCGGATTTTCGGTCGCTTTTTGGGGACGAAATGTTTTCTCATGACTGGTCAAGGCTATCCAACTGCAGCGTCTGCTACACCAGTAGAGATTACATTGGATTTGGTCTTCATCTCATGATCATCTTTCGTTGTAAGATTGTCCTTTTCTGTGTGATAGGTTGGAAGTAGATCTAGACAATATCCTTAAAACTAAATGAAACTTGTTTTTTGCTCAATACTTAGCTTCGGCAGGGTTCAACTGCATATAAGCCCGAAGCTATGTGTGCATCTTTGTGCAGGCATCGTTTATTTCACCCATTAATACCGTTATAACTTTGACTATAAACATAAACAAACGGGTGCATTCCAGGACTGATAAGACTAAAGCTTGATTAAGGCCAATTAAACAAATGGAATTGTGAACAGAAGGATTAATTTTAGGATTTAAAAAAAAAAATCCTTCTGTTTGACTCTTAAAAAGGGTATCCTTTAGAAAAATATTATAAAATCAACAAACGGACGTGGGATAGAGTAGTCATTGAAGAACTTGACAAGGGCAAATCTGGTCATGTTGCTCTTGGTCTCCAACTTGCTTGTTGCCACTTGCCAATTGCCAATGTCCTCCCCATAACCAACAAAAACAGAACCCCGCAATTTGACGGCCCTCGATTTTTAATTTTTCACATCAAAGCTATTCTTCAGAGCCGCCAAGCCGATGTTGAAAATGTGGATACCCCAAATTTCACTTTCCTTGTTTTTCACCTGCACTTCAACTGGAAATCCAACACAATTTCTTCATTTATCCCTGTTAAAACTTTAAATACCTTTTGTACCCCTACCAACTTCAACTTCCCAACAATCCAATTGCCAAAACCCACAGTTCATGTACATTCCTTGTTTTGCTTCTTATCGTTTTTTGGGCTAAAGTTCCCTCTAATTCTTCTCTTCTAAATTCTTTTTTTTTTTTTTGGCACAGGGTTTTATCATTTTTGTACTAAAAATTATAAATTTTGTTTATTTTTTGATGGATTTTGCTCTTGAATCATCGATTTTGAAACGACCCATATTGATTTCAGGCTTGAAAACTTCATTTTCCATCCCACAATATCGAAGTTCCAATTTTCCAGTCAGGCTTTCACCCAAAGGTAATCAATACCCTAGAATTTCCAGTTCAAGATTGCCAAGAAACAACTTTAACATTAAAACCCGAACAAAACCATTTAACAAGGCTAATAATGAACTGAGTCGTGATAAAAATGAAGTTTTGGATTCTAATCTAGAGAAAGTAAAAATTTTAATGAAAGGGGCAATCACTTTGGGTGCTTTGGCGTGTGTGGTACTGGTTGTTGGGTGCCAGAGAGTGTTTGCTGTGGAGAGTACAGTGAATGCAGGATATGGAGTGATCGGGCAAAGTATATTACTGTTAAAGAGTTCGTGGCCTAAGCTTTCCCAGGTTTTAAGAGTGTTTAAAGAGCAAGGTTTAATTTTGGCTGCGCTTTTGGGGTTGTCCGCATTCTTCTCGATGGCTGAGACGTCAATCACCACTCTTTGGCCATGGAAGGTATATTATTTAATTGTTTATGTTTAATTTTATCATCAAAGGTCATCCGTTTCATTATTGCTGCAACACAAGAGAGATATGTAAATGGAATAGGAGATGTTGGCCCAAATTTTCCTCTATCAATGTTTGTATAAGTATCACAGGATTGTCGATGATTTAGTTGTCCGCTAGAACAATTTTAAATATGGACAATCTTTTTTTTTTGGTAGTTGTGCAGAACAAAATGTTTGATTTTATTTACTAGTGTTTGTGTATCATTTGCAGTTTTCTGAGTCCCATAACACTTTTAGGTTTCAAAATTAGACGTAGTGTAGTAGTGTTGTGTGATACGCTGCTTAGTTTCTGTTGCTGTGGGCTAAGTGTAGGTTGGAGCAAGTACGAATATATCAAGCAGTGTATGATTTATTTGGTTTATATGTTAAATTTGAATGAGGACTTATTGCTGCTTAAAATTTTAGGCTGCAATAACAAAGGAACGCATAATTCATTTGCTTTCTCCGTTAAATTCAACTGAGAAATTCATGCTGCATACAATTTTTGACCTCAATAGTGCTCGAGCTCATATTTTCTGTTAAAAGTTAAAAAGCAATTTGAATTCTAAGCTGTAGTACCCATTTAAATGTAGGAAATTAAAATATGAAATAACTCGTGTGACCTTTGTGTATAGACATGAGTGTTTCTTCAGATTATATTCAATTTTTCCTTCTTGTCATTGAATGTTATTCTGTTTCAGGTGCGTGAATTGGCAGAAAAAGAGGATGAAGGTGGTGTCTTTAAATTGCTCCGTACTGATGTTACTCGGTTTTTGACAACTATTCTCATTGGAACAACGTACTAGTACCCTTTTCCTTGCTGTTGTTATAGTTGATTTGAATTTCAGAGTTAAGAAATTATTTCTTACTAGATTCCATTTGTGAATTCAGTGTGGTAAATATTGGAGCAACTGCATTGGTCACAGAGGCAGCAACAGCAATATTTGGTGAGGCTGGTGTCAGTGCAGCAACTGGAGTAATGACTGTATGTGTAAATCTCCTTTCTCTCTTTTTGTCTCGTATAAACACACACGTGCTTTATGAACACATATTCAAATGCCCAATTGATGAAACTTATGCAGACATGAGCATTTGCACGTTGTTTCTTTGCAAATTTTGTTAACCAATCATTATTTCCTGAATGATATTAGGTTGCCATATTGCTTCTGACTGAAATCACTCCAAAAAGTATCGCTGTTCATCATGCTACAGATGTTGTTAGGTTTGTGGTAAGTTCAGAAATTAGATTATTTTTTCCCTGTGTGAATAATACTTGGTAGAAGTGCCTATCCCTTTTGTTTTTGCCAATTTTATTGCTTAATGTAGCGCCATATCTCTGTTTGAATTGCCTTATGTTAATCCCATACTATGAGCACTATTTGAGTAATGTTCTTTGAGGTGACTCTAGGTCAGACCAGTAGCATGGCTATCCTTGATATTATACCCTGTGGGAAGAGTTTGCACATTCATATCAATGGGAATGCTAAAGGCTCTTGGTTTGAAAGGAAGAAGGTAAAAGTTAATTATAGTTATATATTTATCTTTTTGTAACTTCTATAGCCTGCTTGGTTCCTCATCATTCTTAATTTATCGTGTCAATGCTTTCCAACAAATATCTTGCCCTTCCTAGATCTTTTTACATATCTTGTTTGAATTAACGTAAACTGTTTTGCTGAGTTCAAGGAAAATAAGAATGGGGTCATAAACATGGACTATGCTAGTTATTATAGTTAGTTTCCTGTGTGCTATGTGTAAGTCTCTTTCATGTTTGTTTTATGTTCATTTGTGAATATGATTCATCTCATATTTTAAGCAAATGCATTATTTAAGTGCTAGCGATTGTAGGCTAGCAGAGTGGGGCTTAGAATGCTGGTTATATATTCGTAAAAGTAAGTTTGTAAATTGGTGCTATGAGACAAAGTCACAAATAGGTTGCCAATAATCTTTATTAACTAATTTATGAATAATAAACTGAAAATAATAATTATGATGTTGATCCTTGATTTACTGTTCCAATTGAAAAAGACGCATTAACATGCTCATTACGTGGGTGGTTGTATTAATTGTTTTCTCTTACTCAACTTTCCGCATTCCTTGTCTTTCAATATTTTCTTTACTAGTGAGCCATATGTTACTGAAGATGAGCTGAAGCTGATGTTGCGAGGGGCAGAATTAAGTGGTGCAATAGAGGAGGAGGAACAGGTACTACTTATGATTTTCTTCTTGCTTTGATATTAAATATAAGTTATTTGAAATTTTTCTGAGTGATAGTAGTCAAAGGAATCCACCTACGTTGTTATATGTTTTTTCTCTATGATCTTTTCAAAGGAGCAAAACAATCAAACTACTGATATTTGAAGACCCTTTTGGATCTTCCAATGAGCTTTTTGTCTAATAGGATTTGTTTTACTTTATGATGCCTTCAACTGAGTATTATCTTTTTGGTAGTCAACCATGTGCATAATAGAGAGCTCTTAGCACACTGCATCGACATTTGTAAAATTCACTTAAGCTTTCTGTACCTCATTTGGCCTATGTTATTGAGAAGAAAGGCTGTGTGTGTCTGTCAATTTTGTTAAATTAGTCGCACAGTATTGCAATTTAGAATTGAATTGTTGGCAAATTTTAACAAATCCACAGAATTATAATACATTTGGTGGGTACTTTACCTGCTTTTGTTAAAATACAAAGGTTATTTTATACTACAGGAACATAACTTTGCTTGTATAAACTAAAGTTTTTGGTTGAGCTGAAGTTCCATGCAATTATTGTCCATTTTATAGACACCCAGCTCATTTCTTGACAGAGTATGATGCTCAAAGGCTATAAAAATTTATCCAAGCGATTCTCAATATTTTACATTTTGATGATCTCCTCAATCATGTCAAAATGTCCAATAATCTGTCTTGTGGTTAAGATGCTCTTGTCTTCGCAGGATATGATTGAGAATGTGTTAGAAATAAAGGATACTCGTGTTAGAGAGGTGATGACTCCTCTTGTCGATGTAGTTGCAATTGATGGCAGTGCAACTCTCATTGATTTCCACAACTTGTGGGTGACTCATCAATATTCAAGGTAAATTAACTCTCTCTCTCTCTCTCTCTCTCCCTCTCTTCTTTGTAATATTTTCTTTGATGGCTAAGAAACAGAAGAAAAGAATAAAATCAACAATAAGAGAAATTTACAAGTGAGAGGACTGAAAAGTCCACGAAAACAAGAAAACTCCTAAAGAACAGAAAACAAATGCCAAAACTCTACAATGAAGAACCTCAGCTAATCAAAAATCCCTTAAAGAAAAAAAAGGAAAAATACACAGCTTTAGGTAATAAGGAAGAAATAGATTTCTCTGAAATTTGCAGTAATAGAAGACCATCTTGCAGTAAGTAAATTTATATTGCAACATGCTAAGAAATTTGAGAATTTGTTTGTAGGGTGCCTGTTTTTGAGCAACGTATAGACAATATAGTGGGTATCGCATATGCAATGGATTTGCTGGATTATGTTCAGAAGGTCAGGGAATTTGCTTTTCCTGTTCCTTCCTAGGTTAACATTACTCTGTTATTAATTTTATGCAACAATCTCACAGTGTGGGAAATTATTGTGATCTTTTATTTTCAAGGGTGAGCTACTAGCAAGTACTAAAGTGGCAGACATGGCCCACAAACCTGCATACTTTGTGCCTGGTAATCCTTAATGCCAATTCATTTAATGTTGTGTTTCAAAATAATATCTACAGTAGTTATTGCTCTTTTAATCTTTTGTATGAATGTTTTCTTTCTATAATTTGACTAAAAAGGAATATCTGATTGGTTTTGCAGATTCAATGTCTGTCTGGAATCTTCTTAGAGAGTTCCGCATCAGGAAGGTTCACATGGCTGTTGTCCTTAATGAATATGGCGGAACAGTGGGGGTATGAATGCTTCCTGAAATCTGGACCAAACTTAGTTGGTACTACTTTGGCTAATCATTTTTTTTTTTTTTGGGGATGAAACAGATAGTGACCCTTGAAGACGTAGTTGAGGAAATTGTTGGTGAAATCTTCGACGAAAATGACTCAAAAGTAATGCGTGCTGTGGAGTTCTATGGCTTCTTAATAACATACTGAGTGATATGCATATTACTGACAGTTAATAAAAGTTTGTAGTAATTTGATTTAATAGTTTTTTCTTTAATGGTCATAGGCTAGAAATTCTTCAGTTAATATGTTTTCACAAGTGTGTTTAATTATCTTTCCAGATGCTACATATTTGAAGCCCGGAGTCTGCTCTTTGTCTTGTGTCTTTTTAGTAATATGAGTTCATCTTGAAGTATGCTAGCATTTAATATCATGGGATTATTTGTTAGCCATTTAGATAACTGTTGTTGATATTTTAAGTAGTTGTTCTGAGTTGAGTTTTTCCCAGTTCAGAATAGGCTTAATAGTAGGATGTAATGACGAGAAATATGATCAACAGTTATTCTTGTGTATGGAACACCATAGGTACCTTGTGATGTTGCTAAAGGCTCTTCATATGATCTAGTGAGAAAAATGTGGAGGCCACATTTTGCTTCTGATTTTCAAGTCTTTTTCCTGTCAATCTATTTTATTTGGAGGCCAATATAGTTGACATTGACGTAAAGAACATTAGCAAATAGTAAAGGAGTTGCTAATAAATGATGATGCTATAGTTTTTCTTATTTTTTTTTCTACATTTTTATCTCATATGTTTGCCCTTTTGTATGATAGGAAGAGATCCAGAAAAAAACTGGTTATATTGTTATGCGAGCAGAGGGGATATATGATGTGGATGCTAATACATCTATTGATCAGCTCTCTGAAGATCTCAATATCAAAATGCCAGAGGTTTGTTGTTCCTGAAAGTATCACTCAACAGGTTATGTTGAGCAAATGCTAATAGCATTGATTTTAAAGTATATCGTGGGGGGATGGATGTTGATTGTCTTTGTCTGATATGTTGAGTAGTAACTGCATGCGGATTACTCTCTCTAGTTCTTCATGTTTTACTTCATTTCCCCTTAATTAATAGAAACCCATCTTAAGGTAATTCAGGAGTGGTTTCTAACAGGCTCTAACCCGTCCAACAGATGAATGGTGTTGAGGTAGTGTCTTGTTCAATATGACCTCTTTAGCATGATACTATTGGATATGTAAGGGCATATATTTTAGGAGCCATAGCATGATCTAATATGAAAATATTACTTGTACGAACAATTGCTTGGGATTGGCCTTGAGACTGCCCATTTTGTGCATGAGTTTAAAGGATTAGACTATCTAGATCACTTCTTCAAGGATTTGATTTGGTGAGACCCACATTGAATAACCCTCCTTTTTTCTAGTGGCATCATAGTAATGACAAAAAATAGCTACTGTATGGCTTTGTTAAGATACCTTTTTAGTCTTGCATATTGGTTTTGTATTTAATTGTGCTACAGAAGCAGATGAAGTGACAGAAAGATTATCAAATGTCCGTGATTGTGTAATTCCACAGTTCCATTTACCTTCGTTTTCTCTTTATTGTTTACAGGGCCATCAGTATGAAACAGTTTCAGGTTTTGTATGTGAAGCATTTGGATACATCCCAAGGACAGGTGAGAGCATCAAAGTGGTTGTTGAAAAGGAAAATCAGGAAGAGAATGATGAAGATACTGAAAATGGATCTGACCGTCAAGATTCGAAGGAAAAGCACCAAATTTACAAACTTGAGGTATTGTTTGGATTCTTCCAGTTATTCCATTGCATTAAGTAATGGTTATAAATTTATTTTTCCGGAGTCAGTCTTCAGCCTATCGTTCAATTGAATTCATATACTTTATTTCTCCCCAGCAGTCAGACATGGCATAAATGCAAAATAAGTGAATATACCTTAATTTGCCTTTCTAACAACTGCTGACTAATATGCAAGGTTACTTGGTCTTTGATGCAGATTCTAGCTGGAAATGCCAGAAAGGTTAGTGCTGTTCGATTTGAACGTGTAAGCAATGATGAAGCAAAGTTGGATGCAAAAGAAGTAACTCGCATGGTTCCTAAGATTATGAAGAGGAAATGGAGCAGTGATGATGAGTTGGATCATACTGAAGATGATGATTATAAATACTCAAAGAAACCAGAAGATCATACTCATGTTGCCTCTGTAATTTCTGAACATGAGGATGATGATGACAGTTAAAATTAGTTACATTGCTATTTTTTGCCTTCATTCGTAGATCACCTATTGAGGTAAAGCATTGAGAACTTAATAAAGAAAATAAGAGCGGGTGATGAAGTAACATTGTCCCTTATTTTTGCCAGGGAATTTTAAAACAAAATTTTATAGATGAAGAGAGGTATCAACATGCGAATCATTATAGGTGTTTGTTTCTTGCATGATATCATCTGCTGCATAAATGTTCACCAGCAGTGGAGTCTCAGTGTGCTGGAGATCAGATCTTGTGCTCTTCTTGTTAGGTTGATGCAAAAAGGAACCATGGAGAGGTGGCCCAGCGGGAGGGGTCTGTTCACAGAAGCTTAACAACCTGGATGGTGCCTCATTGGTTAGAGTAAGCAGCTCTGATGCAGAAAACAGCTGTAAGAGCTCTCTCTTCTGTTTTATCTCTTTTGCTCTCTGCAGCTGTCTGAACCTCTCTTGCAGGAGGGCAATGGAGTGAATGGTAGGTTTACCACTTGGCCTATCCATTGGAGATGAACAATGTTTTCAACGAGACTGGTGGACTACGGGGTGCCCTGTGGACGTGTGGTAGAGTTTGTATCTGTTCATATTTATAGGACATTGAATATAATTGAAAATGGTTAGACTTTTTAAATATAGCCTCCATTAGATTCCGAATGACATTAAAGAAAAAGCAGAAACGACAGCCTTGAGTACAAAAGTCCAACAAGGCAAAGGTATGTGGAAAATTATAGAGTTGAATTTGTGAATGTTTGAGGGCAAAATTTCTTTATAAGTTACGGGTATGAAATCAAAGCCAAATTGAATTATGGAAGTTCGTATTTGGAAGGGTTTTGCCGGGTGATGCTGTCTTCTCTAACAGCTGCAATAGCTTTGGAGAAGACGTTGCCACATTTTTTAGTGGGATTTTTCTATTTTAACCCATTGAGAACATACTCTTTTATCATTAAGCAGGAAAGCTGAATATGTGGAGACAAGAACATTTTTGGAAAGTAGACTGAACAATCATTTGTTGAGTTTATTCCTATTTTTAAATGATTTTGTTACTTCATAGAGACGATAGAAAATCAAAGTCCCAAGTAGCAAGAACCGTTAGCTTTCTCTGTATTTTCAATTATTTGATGGGAATTGAACGAGAATGAGCGGAGGACGTTATCATCGAGATGTTCAGTGTATGCTTTCCTCCATTTTTCTTTAATTCTTTTAAGCTTGTTTGAAGCGGATATAAATTCTCACCTACCTATTTCTATTTGTATGTCAACTACAATGAGATCTAAGATTTACAATGTTAAAAATTTGTTACCCAATTATCGGAAAGGATCGCGACACTGAAACAGTCACGAAAAGACTTTGGGGCTGTGTCTTTTATTGACTTAATGACTGAATAAATTTTTTTTTTAATTTAAAATTTTTTTTCACTTATTTAAGTTATTAGATAATTAAAAAATTTTAATTATCTATTTTTACTATTTTTACTTAATATAAAAATTTTGAATTATATCATTAAAAAATATTTTCTAAAATATTTCTATCTGATTAATTAATTTTTATTATTACTTAAATGAAATTTGATAAATAGTATTATTACCTAGGTAATTTTTACTTTCCTCCCATGAGTTTTGGGTCTTTTGCACTTAGATGGCCAAGATTCATTTATTAGTAAAGATTCCCCTACCGTCAGTTAATTTTGTGTTTAACTGTTAGTTGAATTCAAAAAGACTAAAATAACCCTAGTTGGATTTCCAAGAACTTTCACATGCTATACATTTGGCGCGAAAACTATAACAACCATAATATTACCATTGTACTCCTTAAAATTTGGTTATTTACAATAGCATTTAACAAATAAAAGGATAATTTTAATAAAAAGATAATTATAATAAAAAGATAATACTCACTGTTGTAATTTCACATATTTGCCTATTTAAAGGCTTAAATACAAAGCCTTGTTTACAAGCATTCCTATCTCTTCTTAACACTTTGCAAACTCAACTACATTTCTCTCAATCTTTCAATCTCAACAACATGGATTCAGAGGGCTCAAGTTCAGTAACTAACAAGAAGAATAGATATAATAAAGGCAGTATGCAATGGAGGAGTCAAGTTAATGGAAATCTAGTCAAGTTCAGGAACTTGAAATGTGATTGCAGAGTATGTGCTGCTGTTCGGATTTCAGAGACTGAAGATAATCCAAACAAGCTATTTTACAACTGTCCTTATGATGTCTGTGACTTTTTCCAGTGGTAGTGTCCAGAACCAAGTGATTTCGACAATGGTGCATTATTTGAAGCTCATAGAAGTTGTACAGTAGCACAACAACAAGTGCATGTAGAACTTGAAGAAATACTAAGTGCCCTGAATGAAGTGAAGATTATACTGAAAAAAACTTATCAAACTCAAAATGTTTGTGACCAAGACCTAAGTGATGTGCTTAACTCACTTCAAAGAAAACCGAACAAGGTGGGGTGATATATGGGCTGTTGAAGGTTGTGCTCTGTTTGAATGCCTTATTTTTTTTACTGAGTGTTCTTGTGGTTATTTTCTTAAAGTGATAAACCTAAATTACTAGCATGAATTTTGTAATAAGTTGTACTCTAACTACTGGAATGAGTAATGATAAGATGAAAATGTAGTGAACTTGTAATGCTCTATTTTCAGGATGCTTACTAAGTGTATATAATGTGAATTATCCTGTTTGATTTGAACATATAGCCTAGTCTTCAATACTGCAATTCCTATGTAATAACTTAACATAAGCATTCTGCACATATAGCTAAAAATAAGAGGGATTACAATATTTTAGTTATAATAATATCTACCAACAGTAGCAGAATTAACTTGTGAGTTAAACTCTTAACACCAACAAGCAAACCAATAAAGAACGAGTGAGAAGAGAATCCATTAATTGAATTCCAGCATTAAAATTCTTAAGCAGTATCATACATAGGTACATTCAAGTACCCGTCACAAAGCATGAAGCAGTTGAATATAAATAGCTTCTTGTAAACTCATGTATAATTTGCAACATTAACCAAGCAAGCTTATCATATTACTTGTCTTTGGCATCACAATAATATCATGTACAAAAAACAAAATAACAAAACGCTCAAACCTATAGTCAGTCTGAGTAAAAGATGATACACCAGCTCCATACTTCTGCCCATGACAAGATGTTGTATCATCTGATCCCTTTAAAAAATTAGTTAGTGGGAATAGTCTTGATCTGCTTCATATGCTGGATGCCATCACTTTAATGGTTTCATTCTTGAGTAACATGTCCTGGCATGAATAAAACAAACACTTACATATGAAAATTAAAAAAGTTGGTTGCTGATTACTAAAATTATTTAAAGAATCATGAATAAAACTCACCATTGTCATGGACAGTGGGCTGAGATAGTGCACTACAAGTAACCCTTTGAGTTATAGGCTGATTAGAACTAGAATTGCCTTCACCAATCACAGCCTATGCCACACCCATTACATTATAAGCAATTAAATTAATTAAACTTTACTACTAAATGAAAGAGAGATAATGATTAACCTGTTTGCTAGATACTTTTGTTCTTTTGCATGTTCTCTTGTTATGACCCCAATGCTCACACTTGGAACATTTGACACTTGAACTCCTCTTAAATGTAGCTGGTTCATCGGCTTCTTTCCTCCTCTTGATTTGTGGCTGGCCAATAGACTTGATCACAATAGGTGGCTGTAAATTATCATGTAGAACCAGTGGCCACATCTTCTCATCAGCCAAAGGGAAGTATTGATACTTGTAGGTGTTGATAAAAGCTGGGCATTTCAGATAATTATGGATATAATCTTCAATGTTGAGTCTTTTTGCATCAATGGAACAAACACTATGCTTGCAAGGTAAGCCGGATATCTGCCATTCCCCACAATCACAAGTTTTTTTTACCTAAATCTACTACAAATATCTTAGAGAGAACTTCTATCACATCGAAGGTGTTTTCATGACCAAATATCACTGTTAAACCTCTCGCTGCAGTTCTTGCTTCCACAATCTTTCTCCTAACAAGAGGTGGTAGATGTCCATTCCACTTCTTTGCATCCTCATTCCTTTTATGAATAAGTTTCATGATCTTTTTTCTTATCTCTTCGAGCATCCTAACAACAGACATGCCTCTAAAACTGTTGATCCAGTTATTGAATGATTCAGTCATGTTATTGGTCACATGATTGCACTTGGTGTGGTTAGGAAAAGTGTGTTTAGCCCAATATACAGTTGGAATGTTCATGAGCCACTGGTGAGTTGCATCGCTAATTTTCTTCAATTCCTCAATGCTTTCACTGAATTCTGAGTAGTTTGGACTTTTACATGCCTTCCAAAGGACCTTTTTCAACAAAGTGTCAGGAAACTTTTGCTTAAAATTGGCATAAATATGCCTACAACAGTATCTTTTGATTGCATTAGGAAATACTCTATCAATTGCATTAATTACTCCTTTTTGCCCATCACTTATGAAACATAGGCCTTCTCCACCATTACAACCAATTTGGTCATATAGCTTTTCCATGAAAAACTCCCAAGAGTAAGTGTTTTTGCTCTCTACTACATATAAGGCTGATGGATATATACCATAGTTAGCATCAATCCCAACTGTAGTCAATAAAACTCCTTTATATGGCCCATTTAGATGGCAGCCATCAAACCCTACAAATTTTCTATAGCCTTCAAAAAAACCCCTCCTACTTGCATCAAGTATCATGAAAAATCTTTTGAATACTGGATGAGTTGTATCTTCATTCAATTCCCTTTCAATAGCTACTATGGATCCAGGGTTATACTTTATCAAAGCTTGTTGGTATCTGCTCAGTTTGCTGTAACTTTTCTTGTGATCTTGTCCAAGTAACTCAAGCTGTATAACCTATGCACACTGCACTCAATGCCATACTTTTTCAAAAGATCAGCTGCTATCAACTTGACACTGACTTCAGAAGTTGACTTGAAGATATGAAGATAAGTGGCTACAATCCAGGTTGAAGTAGCTTCTCTGTTATCATCATCAATCCTACCACATGTATGAGCATCACATAGGGTTTTAATTTAGAATGACTTGCTGTTCCAGTTTGGACTAGCATGAATTCTCCATGTACATTCTGACTTACCACATCTAGTTGTCACTCTGGCTTTTTCATTCTTAAGTCTATACAACCTGAACCCATCTCTAATGGCATATACCCTTAACACTTTCCTAAACTCATAAACATCTACAAACAACTGACCAGGCCATAGAACAAGGTTATCTCCATCTGGTGTGAACTCAAATCCACCTGAATTGGTGTCCTATCTCACACAAGCAGCAATTTCCTCATCAGACGAATCAAATTCATCACTGGTCTCATCACCTAACTGATAATCATCAAGAACATAGTCACTTTCTTCACCATCTGATCTTGCATTCTCTTCATCACTTGAAGTTGATTTAGAAGTATAAATTGTTTCAATTGAACCTTTGACTTTGCCATTTTTTCCAGAATTCTCAGAGCTAAAGTGTACTGCCATATCACCTTCGAGTAAATAACCACTCCGAAGGCTGAATTGTGTCATATTATTCTCGTTGTTAATTTCTTCAACATCATCTAGCTCATTCCAATTAATTTCAGGATCAACATTGAGGTTGACAGCAAACTAATTTTCAGGAGCTATCTCAGTCACCTTGCCATCAACTACTGCTTCAACATCATAAAGCACAACACTGTAATGTAATAAAACAACATAAATAAATGCTATTAATGTTAAAGAAAAAGCTAAAATTTAGTAAATAGAAAATGCAAAGTGTAGTTGACTGGTAGTAACACAAAAATGCAGCATATCATATATTAGATGCCAACATATTTAGTACATAACAAGACTATACAGATTTAACAGCATCTAACTAACTTAATGCAGTACATAACATTTTATCAACTATCTAATTAAAAACTATTAATACACATCTTACATTACGCAATTAAAAACAATGATCATTAAGTGTTTTACACTCCAGTTTTTCAGCTATGTATAACCATCATTAAGACAAAAAAAAATCTTTATACTTTCATACATATTTCGGGCCTATTAAAACTCAATTTAAAAAGTACATCATGAATATTACAGGGCATAAATCGAATACATAATCTACCATAACATAAGGTGAAACCATATGCTTGCAAAATACCAGAAATGGCGTTGGAAAATTTATTCTCGATTTTATATTTCACAGTTCCATAAACATTATCAAATATGTGTCAATTAATAAAGAATGAAGCACAAATTTGACATTTACAAACAACTCACAATAATATCAATACGCTCTAAATGGAGCCTAAAAAAAAAAAAAAAAAAGCTTTGTTCAAAACTAACCTATTATTAGTTTCAACACAGCGATTCAAGTCTTTCGAGTATCGGTGAAATTCAGAGCGGGACATGATGCAGGTTTGCTGTTTCTTCTTCGTTTCACACAAGTAATAGATCCTGCTTTGTAAGAAATAAAGAAATTTTTTGCCTTATAACACAGAGCTTTCGTCTCTGAGCTTCGTGAAAGAGAAATGTTTAGTTTGAGAGAAAAGAGAAAAAGATTTAAGCTTTGATTTTTTTCACAATTTTTTATTTATATGAATGATCACAAGGCACGGTTTTTTCACAATGATTTGACAATTCACTGTGCTCATGTCAATCAAAATGTAAAAAGTAATGCTTGTCAAATTAAATTACTAAATTGCCCATAGCTAACCATATGAAATTAACCGTTTGCATTCCGTAAGGGGGTCTTTACTAATAAATAGATCATGGCCATCTAAGTGCAAAAAGCCCAAAACTCAAGGGAGGAAAGTAAAAATTTTATTGACTTAATGACTAAATTAATTTAATTTCAATTAGTTAAGTCATTAAATTTATTTATTTTTAATTTAATAAAAAATTTCACTTATTTAAGTTACTAGATTATTAAGTTAATATTTTTACTATTTTTACTTTTTTGCTTAATATAAAAATTTTGAATTATATCATTAAAAAATATTTTCTAAAATATTTCTATCTGATTAATTAATTTTTATCATTACTTAAATGAAATTTGATAAATAGTATTATTACCTATCTCAATAACTTGTGATAATAGTAGTAGATTATTATTATTTATATCTTTTCATTTTCTTTAAATTAGAATTATTTATCTTCATAACTTTTTATGAATATTTTTCATTACAAACATCATGAACTACAATATACTCGATTAATATATACTAATTTAGAATATTAAAGAGTTGTATTCAATTGAATATAATTTATGTTATGATAATATATTATTTTATTTATGTTCTTTGAGTGTTTATTATTTATTTAACATTTATAATTTACAAGGATATACATACTAATAATATTAGTTTTTAGATTGTTTTAGTTAAAAAAATAACAATTTAATAATTATTTTTAATGATTCAAGAAAAAGAAAAAATAAACATGTTATTCAAATTTAGACATTCAACTTTATTCAAAATTCACACTAATTAAGGTTTATTTAGATTTTAAACGAAAAAACAAAGGTAGGACTATTTGAACCTATTAAACTACTTATTGAACCCACTTTTAAAAATAATTTTTAATTATTAAAATATCCTGAAATCAAATTTCAATTATGGACTCTCAAAAAAGGGTAAAAATTAGAATTTTTACCATGTAAACCCACTCTTATATTTAATTTTTATTTTTTTCTTGAACCCTAAATTAATATTTTTTATTTTGAATTAATCTTAGAACACATAACAATGATTCATATTGATTTTATACTAAAAAATGGTTATAGCATATTAAAAAAAAAAAACTTAACATGTTCTTATTTACGTAGTGAAATGCAAATAGAAAATTCAAATGTTAAGGAATTGGAGAGGTGCTGCTGGAGATGAAACATGTGAATTCAACATCAGAAAAAAAAATTATGTTTATAATCTTACAGGACCAAATAACGAAAATCATGGTAAAGAAAAGCTACATAATTCTCACTTAGAAGAGTGGAAAAAAAAAAATGAAATACGATTACAATGAGGCAGCCATCAGTCAAGCTATTTCAACATAGCTAATAGAAAATAAAGCCCGCGGAATGGAGGTTGAAAGCAAGTAATGATGACTCTTTCAACAAACTAATATATATCAAAATGCAATATCGGCCCTAACAAAAAAAAAAGAGAGAAAAAAATCATTACAAATACCTGTTAAAGATATTCTAATTAACTTTAATGTGACTAAAATATTTGAGATTGAAGTGGAAATAATACTCAAAATCAGTTGAGAGGAATAAATAAGAAATCGTAATACTAATTAGTAAAAATATTATTATTATATAAATTGGGTCTAGTAAGGATATATTGGGTATTTAAGTGGATTTGTTGAGTAAAATTTAAATTTTCAAAATTTAGGAATGGATATATTTAGAAAATGGTTAATTAAGTAGTTTGGTGGATTCAAATAGTCCCACCCAAAAAACAAATGCCATCTTTTTTTTTTAAAAAAAAAAAAGGAGCATCTTTTAAGACAAATACACATTTTGATTACAAACACATAAATGTATTATATTTGGATATGTGTGATTATTTTTAAAAATAAGAAGTTTCGATGACTATTTTACTAAATAACGAAAGTGTTATTGTTCTTTACTTATCAAAATAATGATCGTTCAAAAACCAAGTAAACTTAAAAAAGAGTATTTAATTTCTTCTTTGTATAAGTATATAGGTCTGTGCAAAGCACGAGGAGATGAAGAGCTACAAATGCTGATAAAGAGAAAGTGAATAGATATTACGAAATATGTCTCCTGCTTTAATGGGAATTTGTAAATACTAAATTAAAATATTTACCATGCCTGTCTTATTTAAAAGGATTCTTAGTTAAGGTATAAGTAATTTTTCCTTTGGAACTTGATTTATTCAAAGAAAAATACAATTAGTATAAGAAAAAAATACTATTCCTACAAGAAATAATCATTATATCTAAGGAGGTTGGGTTCACTTGGTTATATAACACAACAATTAGTTTCTCTTTAAGTAAACAACTTTAATGTGAGAGAAACATTAGATCTATTGAGAGATTGAGTGTTATTAGAGTTTTGGCTGTGAAAAACAATATTAGAGTAATTGTAATACACAGTGAATTTTTCTCTCGTTGTCCTTAGCAGTTGTGGTTTTTTTTTTTTTTTTCTGTTTTTTCTGTGTAGGAGTTTTCTATGTAAATTTTTATGTTGTGTGATTGATTTTATTCCTTATCTATTTTCTACTTATTACTTGTTTAATATTTTTATTTACAAGGTTTGTACTAGGATTAAAATTCTCTAACAATAGATACATGCCCAAGCTAAACACGAGCATGCTTTATAGAAACTAGAAGCACTTGCGTCCATGCGCCCCTTTCTGTTTAAGGTATACACCTATGCTTTCTTCAAGTGCTTGGCACAATATTTTTCAAGTAGGACTATTTAATTGATCGATTGAGTTCGAATCTTAAAATAAATAGTTTTATTTCATACCTTCTATCAATATTAGAATCAAATATTTCATCCAATAGGTTCATCTAATTTTTATTGTGCTTTTATTTAAATTAATCTATTATTGATTTTTTTTCTACATTACATAAACTTGTGTTTTTGAAAAATTAAAATTAAAATGAGTATGGTCAATTTCAACTTGTATTTATTTAGGCCATTATACATTTTTTTCAAAAGAAAGAAGGTCAACAATTAAACTATACTTAAACAATAAAATTTGCTAAATGTATACTTTCTGCAATAATTTTTTAGTACAATCTACCAAACAAATAGCTACTTTTTAAATTTGTCCAACTAACTATTTCATCAACATAATAAAAGTAAATTATTTTATAAGTAGTAATTTTAAAATTTGGCATTAGCTCATGCAGTGTTATCATCCAACTAATATTTGTACAAATATTTTGTGCCTCTATAATTATTCATATTTTTAACAGCAATGACTAGTTACTCATAAATTATAAGAAAGTATTGGGATATATTTATTGGAACCAAACTCTGAGGTAAAGAGAAAGTAAATAGATGTTAAAAAGCAACTAAACTTAAAAAAGAGTGTTTAATTTCTTCTTTGTAGAAGTGTGTAGATCCGTGCAAAGCAAGAGTATACTAAATTAAAATATTTACTATGCCTGCCTTATTTAGAAGGATTTTTATTTGAGGTATAAATAATTTTTCTTTTGAAACTTGGCTTATTCAAAGAAAAATAATACTAGTATAAGAAAATAAATACTTTTTCTATAAGAAATAATCATTATATATAAGGAAATTGAGTTCACTTGGTTATATAATACAATAATCTGTTTCTCTCTAAGTAAACAGTTTTAATGTGAGAGAAACGTTCGGTCTATTGAGAGATTGAGTGTTATTGGCGTTTTGACTGTGAAAAATGACATTAGAGTGATTGTAATAGATAGTGAATTTTTCTCTCATTATCTTTGGCAGCCGTGGTTTTTTTTCCTGTGTATGAGTTTTCTATGTAAAATTTTGTATTGTGTGATTGATTTTATTCTTTATATATTTTCTATTTATTATTTGTTTAATATTTTTACTTGCAATATTTGTAGTGGGATTAAAATTTTATCACAATAGATACATACTTAAGCTAAACATGAGCATGCTTTATAGAAACTAGAAGCATTTGCGTGCATTCACCCCTTTCTCTTTAGTATATACACTTATGCTTTCTTTTCAAGTGTTTGACACAATACTTTTCAAGCAAGACTATTTTGTTGATCGCTTGAGTTCGAATCTTAAATAAAAAGTTTTATTTCATAATTTCTATCAATATTAGAATCAAAATATTTCATCCAATAAGTTCATCTAATTTTTATTGTGCTTTTATTTAAATTAGTCTATTATTAAGTTTCTTTCCCACATTACGTAAACCTGTGTTTTTGAAAAGTTAAAATTAAATGAGTGTGGTCAATTTCAACTTATATTTATTAGGTCATTATACAATTAAACTATACTTAAACAATAAAATTTACTAAATACAACATTCTGCAAAACTTTTTTAGTATAATCTACGAAACAAATAGCTACTTTTTTAATTTTTCCAACTGACTATTTCATCAACATGGTAAAAGTAAATTATTTTATAAGCAGCAATTTTTAAAATTGGCATTAGCTCATGCGATGTTATCATCTAACTAATATTTGAACAAATATTTTTGTGGCTCTATGATTATTCATATTTTAAACAGCGATGACTTTACTCATAAATTATAAGAAAGTATTGGGTATATTTATTGGAACCAAACTATGAGGCAAAGAGAGTTTGGTCATCTTATGTATCAATTGATACATGCATGACATGTATAATTGAATTTAATATAATTACCACTTGAAAGGTGATCTTAAAAATAAATGCACACACATCATAAAATGATTTACTTGTTGTATGGCAGTCATTGTATTTTTAATATATTATAGAATTTCTTTGTTTACAGATAGGGATGACAATAAAAATCTATTAATAATGGAAAATACATACATACATACATACATACATATATATATATATATATATAGGCTTTTGTTAAGTTACATCATCATGTAACATACATGATGATGTAATAGCCGTTAGATTTCATCCAACGGTTGTGAAAATAATATGATTTTTATATATGTAACATAACAAGATCCATATATATATAAAACTTAAATATGATGAGCGGCACTCTAAATCTCTCGTAATAAAAAGCAAACAAACAACGCATAAAGTCAAAAGACGAAAAATAGAATTTTCTATGATCCAGAAGAATTGAAGATCGGAATTGTGGTTAATTTCAAGCCACATCACGTGGACATTTTTATTTTGTTTTAATAATGGTTCGCAAGTGTGAAAGCTTTTGGGGAAGGAATGCATACATTAAACCTTAGTTCATTATTAAATGTCATCAACGGCATAAATCAACTTATCAAGTAATTAGGTTCAACACCATGCCCTTTCCAAATATTTTTCATGCATATTAAATACTTCCATAAGAAGTTAAGGTTCAACACCATACCCTTTCCAAAAAATTTTTATAATTATTGATGAAAGTTAAAATATTAACAACAGGAGCTAGAGTTCAATACCGTGCCCCTTCCCACTATTATTTACGAGAAAAATCCGCATATCTTACTGAAAGCAAAAGGTAAGGTTCAATTTCATGCTCCTACGCCGAATATTAAATGACAGCAAAAGGCACAGGATACAAGAGTTGGCCCTCTCCCAAAAGTCTTTAGTGCATACTAAATTTTTGACAAGCCAGCCCTTTTGTCCTGACCTGAAAATAATTAAGAAATAAATAGGAACACACGTACTCAATTAGTCATTGTTCTTGATTAACTCCCGAGAAGTACCAAAATTGAATAACTCTAATGGGAAAGAGCCATCATGATTTGCTGAGTCCAAGTCCATGCACGCTTTGGTTTGACTATCGTGGTTCCATTTCTTTAATTGGAGAATAAAATATAAAAGAAATGACGGAACCGCGTTTAGTTGAAGAATTTGTAAGAATAGTTTAACAATCTATTATTGTCTTGGAAATTACCTAAAAAGTAAAAAGAAATTGACCATCACTATTTCAAACCATCACTGCAATCAGAAATTATCATAAAATCTGTGAAGACCTCCAAATTTGCACAGTAGCTATGAGTATATAACCTCCGGCAAAAGGAAATAATTAATCAATATTTCTGTGTTCCTAGCTATTAACTCTGTAGTTCAAATTGTATCTTAAAAGATATATAATCATTATTTAATTTTAAAAAAAAGTTTCTTTGAAACCAAAAATGCACATATATAATCTTTCTTCTCAATAATTAAATTGGTAAAATGAATGGCATCCGGGGAGATATGTCGTGGCAGTCAATTCTACGTATATGGATGTGCGAGTAAGTTTCATCGTGTCTTCCTTAAAAAGACATTTCGAAACATTTTCATCGTCACAAAGAAGAAAATTCAGCTACTTTAGTCATTTCAGCTTTAGTTTTAGTCAACAAGACAATATCATCATTGGTCAACTGGCTCCACAGCTTCATTGGTCAGTAAACTTTTTCGGTTCCTCAATAGAAGTATTCAATTAGATCCACAGATGACATGGTGCGATCGCCTTATTTAAGTTTTTCTCAGCTTTCAATACTTTCTATAATTCTGTCCACGACCATTGTACCATACCACTTTTTTTTTTTTTTTTTTTTTTGGCAGTACCACTGTAAATTTTTATAAAATCTCTTCCACTCACCTTTATTTAAATTTTACTTCATAATTATTAAATTAATTTTCATTGCATCTATAAACATATTTCAATTAGCACCTTATACTGTTTAATATTAATTTTATTCTGTCACGATACTCCTTCTTTTCCATTTTGAGATTGACCTTAAACTCTTTTTTTTAAATATTAAGATTTTTTTTTTAAATCTACTATCAAATTTCATTTAACACTTTATATTCTTTTTATCATAAATTTTTTAATAAATATTATATACAGTACCTTTTACGTACATGTATAACAAATTATGTAATCTCAACAATTCTATTACAAAAAGTATTATAATTTATCTTACTCTTACTTTCATCATATCATTTTTTTCAAGTATTATCATTTTTATGGGTGCATTTGGTTTATCATTATTTGCTGTGTTAGGGTTGTATTGTATTTTTTTTTATCACATTAGATTGTATCAAACTATAATTTTGTAAATTTTTTATCCCTCATATATAGTAATAAAAAATTTTAATAATATAATCTCAATCCATTGTACATAAAATTAATTCAGCTCCTATTTAGAGATGATGAATTATTATTTATACGGCAAATTAAAAGATTAAATAACATGATAAAAGTAAACGTATGAAAAATTATAATTTTTGTAATAGAGCTATTGTGGTTACATAATTTTTTGTGAATGTAAGAAAAAAATACCACAATATTTATAAAAAAATTGAAATAAAAAGAATGTAAAAGTGTTAAATGAAATTTGATAGTGAATATATGAAAACAAAACCTGATAATTAAAAAAATTGTAATTAAAATGGAGTGTAAGGTTTTAAATTAAATATGCCAATGATTCAATTTCAAAATAGTAAAGAGGGGTATTATGATACAAATTTAATATTACTTAAAAAATACATAAATATGATATAGTATAAGGTTCTAACTAAATTGTACCTATGGATGCAGGTAGAAATAAGTTTAATACTTATGAAACAAATGTTAAATAAAAGTAAGTGGGGGTTATATGAAAATTTGTCACAGAAGACAAAAGAAGTTGTATGATACTACTGCAAAAAAGAAACCCAAAATGTGCTTTTTGCATTTTTTTAGGGCTATTTTCATCTTGTCTCCAAATATATTGATATTTTTTATCGCGCTCCTAAATGTTTCAATAATTTTCACCCCGTATCTATTTCTATTAATTTGACTTTTATTTTTAATAAAACTATTTGAAATTTAATTAAATATCAGAAATGCCCCTTATCTTGAATTGGAGAAGAATTGAATGACATAAAATACTAATCAAATAATTGATATTTATATATCACAATAATTCCATCAATTAACTTATCAAATAAATTTAATTTATTATCATAAAATAATATTTAGGGAATGAAGTTCTAAATCTACCATTTGACTATTAGAATAAACAGTCAAATTAACGGATTTGGGTGATAACTAAAAATTATTGAAATATTTGAAGGTATGGTGGAAAATGTTGAGACATCTGGGGGCAGGACGAAACTAACCCTTTTTCGTCGTGTCTAAACATTTGGTCACTTATATATATTAAATTGAAAAATGTAAAGCTAATCCAATATCATCTCCTCCTTTCCCCCCCATGTTATTTCCTCTTCCTGTTGACATACATCATGTCTTAGTTCATTTCTCACAGTGTCAATAGTACTCATGGAAGAAGAAACTTGTGATCGTGGGTTCAGGCGCTTTTCAATCGACCAAGAAACACTGAAAAAACTAGTAGAGAGTGACAGCTATACAACCTTTCATCAATCAGGCGGAATTCAAGCCATTGCAGCTTCTTTAGAGACCAATCTTGATATAGGAATAAGTGGTCAAGAGATGGAACTTCGTCGTCGTCGTCATGTGTTCGGCTCAAACGGCCTAACTTTATCATTAGAAAATAATTGTAAGCACACAGCTTCATTGCACTTTGGCAGACTAATCTCTGATTCCATTAAGGACTCCACTGTTATCCTTCTTCTGTGCTGCGCAACACTTTCTCTTTTGCTAGGCATCAAGAGGAATGGTTTTGAACAAGGAATTCTTGATGGGGTAATGGCGTTTGTTGTAATATCTAGTGTTGTATGTATCAGTTCGTTATTCAGGTTCGTAAAGAACTGGATAAATGAACTACTTGTTTCTAAAAGGACAAGCAGAAGAGCTGCAGTGAAGGTCATGAGAGATGGAAGCGTGCAACAGATAGCGGTCTCTGAAGTTGTGGTTGGCGATGTTGTTTGTTTACAGACTGGCGATCAAGTTCCAGCTGATGGGCTATTTGTTCACGGCAAAACCCTCAAGCTTGACGATGAAGATGACAAGCTTCCGTGTATATTCAGTGGTGCAAAGGTGGTTGGTGGAGAGTGTTCCATGCTTGTGACATCTGTTGGCGAGAACACGGAAACTAGCAAGCTAATGAAATTGCTGTCCAAAGACGGCCGTATAAATCGTCAAGATTACAAGGAATCAAAGTTGCAGATTTCGTTTGACAGGATGGGCTCTCGAATGGAAAAGATTTGGTTGAGCCTCTCCTTGCTTGTTCTTGTGGTGCAAGTGCTAGGATGTTTCGCATGGGGCGATGATGATCATGATCCGGAACCTAAAGGCGGTGTAAGGAACTCGGTGAAAGAAATTATGGGTGAGGTGGTCACAAAATTTATCAGACGACAAGGTGCAACAAGTCATAATAGGTACGTTGAAATGCTTTCCATATTGGTGTTTGTTTCAAGGGATGGCTTATTGCCTATGGGGGTATTCATATGTTTAGTTTGTGCATCCAAGAAGTTATCATGTTTTCGAGCCACAGCTCGAAATCTTCCTGTTTGTGGTTCACTGGGCTTGGTCACCACTATCTGCAGCGGCAAAACAAGTGATCTTTCCTTGGATCATGCAAACATGGCCGAGTTATGGATCGCTACTGATAATAGCTTCATAAAATCAACATCTGCAGATGTTCTTGATGCATTGCGTGAAGCCATTGCAACCACATCATACGATGAGGCTGCACCTGATGATGATGATGCACTTCCTTTGTGGGCCAAGGAGTTTCTGGGTGTTGATGGAGACAAAATGAAGCAAAATTGCACCGTTGAAGCTTTTGATATCAGTGAGAATCGAGCTGGTTTATTAATAAAATGGAATGGATCAGAATCAGATGGCGACAGTTCTGTTCACATACACTGGAGAGGTTCTCCGGAGATAATACTCTCCATGTGCTCGCATTATTTGGATAGACATGGAATTTTGCAAGCCCTAGATGAGCATAGAAGAGATGTTTTCAATAATTTTATTAAAGACATTGAAGCTAATCATCATAGCCTCCGGTGTATTTCGTTTGCATGCAAACAAGTGGAACAACAAAACGAAGAAGAAATAATCGAACTCACTGAGTGTGGGTTAACTTGGTTAGGTCTTGTGCGCTTGAAGAGCCCTTATGCGTCTGAGGTGAAACAGGCCATTGAAGATTGCAGAGAATCAGCGGGAATTAAGATCAAGCTGATATTAGAAGATGACATTAACATAGCAAGACTAATAGCAATCAATTCGGGGTTAATCCTCAAGCCTGAAGCAGATGATCGCTCAAACGGTTACGAAGCTGCAGTGATTGAAGCATCCGTATTTCGAAGCAGTTCAGAAGAGACTCGGTCACTTATGGTCGATAACGTTAGGGTAATGGCCAATGCTTCTCCATTAGACAAGCTTCTAATGGTGCAGTGCTTAAAACAGAAAGGGGAAGTAGTGGCGGTCACCGGAATGTGCACTAGGGATGCTCCATCACTGAAGGAAGCAGATGTTGGTGTTTCACTAAGTGAAAGAAGCGCACAATTTGCTAGAGACTGCTCAGACATTGTCATCCTGGACCAAAATTTTGCGACAATCACAGCCAATCTGAAGTGGGGTCGATGTGTTTGTAACAACATTCGAAAGTTCATCCAATTGCATCTTACTGTCAATGCAGCTGCATTTACCATAAACCTAGTTGCTGCAATTTTCTTTGGTGAAGTTCCACTTGAACCATTTCAGCTCTTGTGGGTCAACCTAATTATGGATGTGCTGGGTGCCTTAGCTCTTGCAGCTCCAGTAAGCCTCCGGATGCAGCTACCGGCACACGCTACAGCAGCAGCATCTGATTCTCCATTAGAAAACAAAACCGTGTGGAGAAACATCATTCTTCAAGTTTTGTACCAAGTTTCCGTTCTGTCGGTCACTCAATTGAAGGGAAAAGAGCTTCTCCAAGTCCAAGCAAGTAAGACTGTTTTAAAGGCCATTGTCTTTAACAGCTTTGTTCTCTGCCAGGTATTTGTTCTGGTCAATGCTATAGAGATTGAGGCACTAAATATATTCGAGGGCAAGGGATTGCATCAAAATCTCTGGTTTCTTGTAATTGTGGGGTTCATTTTCATTTTAGACATCGCAGTTATTGAGATGGTCACGGTCGTTACTCATGGGACAAGAATGGATCTAAAGCATTGGTGCGTCTGCATTGGCATAGCCGTCATGACTCTGCCCATTGGCATGTTGGCCAAGTGTATTCCAATGCCATGATAATTTTCTAGTTTCTGCACAAACTAAATTCTTGTGCATAAATAATTATATATCAGACGAGACAAGCTTTCTATCATTAGTTTTTTTCTTTTGTTTTTAATTTATTTTTGGATTAACCCCAATTTAATAAGGGGTTTTCTTAATGAAAAAAGTGAAGTGGAAACACTAAATTAAGAATAACATTAAAGAGTCTAATCCCAAACCCAGTGCCGGTTATTTGTGATTGAGCGCCCAGTCTTTGAGTTCTTTCAGGTTAGTGCGACTCGCCGTGAGAGGATCGTTCACGTCCGAATCGAATAGTCGGGCGTGTAGTCTGGGATGGGTGGCCTGAATAAAAAAGAGTCTAATCCCAAAGAGATAAATCATAGCAGTAGGAACAATAAAGAGAAGAATATCTTAGATAAAAAGATAAATAAAATAAGAACATACATATCAAAAGAAAAAGATATTTTTAAAAGCCAATAACATCTTGAGCAAGAAATATTGAATTTCTATAGAAAATATTCCATCGAAAAAGCTCTTCAAATTGGTAAGGCAATCAACAGCACCTTTGTCTTCCTAAAAATATGATAGCTAGTAACGCCAAAGTCATGGTAGTAAGCATATCTTACAATTCAGTCATCTATTCTTGAAACTCCAAAGAAATTCCAAAGAACGAGGGTTTGATTTTGGTGGATGGTTTTCTACAAAAGTTATATATATTTAAAAAATTTAGAATTAGATTGGAAACTTCACGGAACATAAAACAATGAGTTTGGAAACGGAAAAGGAGAAAAAAGTGGAGAGTGGAGGTGTTACTTTTATCTCGTCCTTAACTTCCGAGAGTGGAGGAGAACAAAGGGAAAAAGAGGGGACTTGGGCGTTACCGAAAAGGAATTATTTATTTATTTTTTCTCTCTTCTCAATGGGATCTCTTTCTCTCTTCCTCTCACCGAGAAATTCTTTCTTTTACACTCTACTTTACTTTTCTACAAATTACTCAAAAAGCTTTTAGTTTTAAGGCAAAGTTTATTAAGTCATATAAGTGGTGACACAAGTTTTTTTCAAAGATTTAGAAAACTGACTTAAGTGTCGGAGGGTTCACGCCATAAAAAACTTCTGGCGCCTCTCACCGTCTTCTATGATTTCAGGTATTCACAAGTTAATCGCTAGTAGTCACATGATATCTTTATGATTGGGCAATCGATTCTCCACCAAATAAATTTAATGCTAGTGCAGAAGTCTAATATTAAGTCATTAATTAACTAGATCAAATTTAGGCATCAACACAACGTGAAATGTTTGTACGTATGCGTAATGTCATAGGTAGGTTGATTTTAGTCCGTTCCTTTGTCTGTTTCACAACTTTCACTGTTCCTCGGGGGCATGACATTTTTGCTATCTCTTCTCTCTTGGCAATATTTATCATGACTTTACATTTTATGTGTGTTCCAACCATTTTGAATGCTGGAAATTTTTCTTCCCATCCATATTGATGAAACTCAATGAAAGGATTCTGAAAAATGAAAATGTACCGTTCAAGAAGAATTCGAATCCATACTCAGTTGAGCATAAATCAATGTCCAAGATTTATAAAAAAAAAGAAAAGGAAAAGATAAATAAATAAATCCTAATCATTAATTTAGTGTTCAATAAGTTCAAGAAGGCTCTCATCCAACAAATTTACACTTAACAAACCCTCCAAAATGGTCAAAACAGAACATGCAAATATTGAAGTTCTAGAAGAACCGCGTGACTGATAAACTAATAATCTTTAACTTATAACTAAATTTATAGTTGACTTAATACAATAACAATTGACTTAATTAAAAATAAAACTCAAAAGAGAGTACCAAGTTTAGTAAGTCAAGCAAGATATACAAGTTTACTAAAAGAAAATACATTGAACCCACAAAAAGCGGATCACCAACTTAATTAAGTTGCGTGCTCTTGAACCATCAATTTGACATAATATAAATAGGCTTCTTCTTCTTCTTCTTCTTCTTCTTCTTCTTCATGCATATTCTAACACATAATTCCGGTCCTCCACTTTCTTTAAACAATCGTCCTGGTTTTCCATTTTCGGCTCGTGACGATGAAGGTAAAACTATAACACTAAGATAACAAACAATGTGCCTCCTTTCCTTGTACAATTAATTAGTTTGTTGAGTATGTAAACTTCATGCTTGTGTGCTGTAATGGCGCAGCAAAAGATGGTTATAAAGGTGGAAGTGAGATGCGACAAATGCCAGTCCAAGGCCATGGAAACAGCTGCTGATACAGACGGTTGGTACTATTCTCTCTACTTAAATCTCCAGCATTAACTAGATGCAGCCATGTTGTAACCAAACTCAAACGTGAAAACATATGAACGCCATCAGTTAGCATTTTAAAGTACCGTTGTGGTGGTGGTGCAGGTGTAATCTCAGTTTCACTACAAGGAAAATACAAAGACAGTTGTGGTGACTGGAGATGGAGTTGACTCAGCCAGCTTGGCCAAACGTTTGGGCAAGAAACTTGGGCATGCAAGCTTAGAAACCGTGGAAGAAATCCTCATGTGAAGAGGGGCGGAAATAATCTTTAGCGTTTTTTTTTTCCATCTTCCGTCTCTAGCTCTTTCACTTTAATCCCCAATTTCTGGTTAATTCAAAGTGTCTTGTTGTACTTGCAACATTGTCTTTCTGTGTTTAATTAATGTCCATGCATCAGTGATTTGATTGACTTGTTGTATCAAATGTGGATGAATAAAATAGGACCTTAATCGCGAAACATACGCGGTACCAACGAAGCAGAGAGTTCAAGGCTTCTCAAATAAAGAAAATTCGACCATGTGAAATACAATAATGGAACTTTTGATGTGCTTGTTCACCCTGTTCTGCTTTTCTGAGGATTTTTATAATCTTCATATTCTCAACACGCTGTCATGAGCGCATTTTATATTTCCATTTTATCATAGAGAAGAAAGAGGAAGTGAGGCAGCCACATGAGAGTGCGCGTGCATTCCATCCCAGGACGACACACACTAAATGATCCAGACTAGATATTATGAGTTACTTCATTACTTAAGAATACCTTACATGGTGATGCCTTATACAGTACCTATAACCAAGTTCAGCCACAACCAGAAATTACATACCCCTAGATGTCTGTTTGAATAAAAAGAAAGTCAATTGGTAATATGAAATCAATTATGTTTTAAAACAAATAGTTTTCTTATCAATACACACACACACACACACACATATATATATATATGAAATCAATTATGAAAGAAGCATTATGGAAGACATATACAAGAGAATTAAATCCATCTCACACGCTTCCTTTTAATTGACAAATGATGCAAACGGCAATCCCTTCAGCAACTCCAATAGCAATATGCAGATGAATTACTCAGTCCAAACTATCAAACACAGATACAAAAGGGCCCAAAGGGATAAAGAATTTCATCTGCACACATTTCAAAAAGTGCAGAGATTCAAGACTCAAGAGGTAACCAAGAAAACAATCACACAAGATCTGGGTCCCAAGTGAGTTGCTCAATGCTCATCCTTCTCATGGACCTAGCCATCAGGTCATCAGAAGCACGAATTCTAACAAGCCTACTTTGCATACTCTGAAATGATGGAATGCCAATTGCTTCGGATATTCTCTCATGCTGTAGTGGATCTTCAGAAAAATTTATAAGTGACTCTGCAGCATTGTCCCTCAGCTCTTCTGACTCATCATGCAACAACTCTATCATAATTGGCACTGCCCCTGCATCAGCAAGTGCTACTCGGTCTGCCTCATTATAACTTAACTGGGCGATAGCTCCAGATACCTTTTCCCTAACCTCGTCATTTTCACCTCTCAAAAGATTAACTAGGATCGGGATTGCACCCGAGTTTCTAATGACAGGTACTGAATGCTTGTAACCTGCAAGATCCCACAAAACATCAGCAGCAGCAGCTTTTGCTTCATTGTCACCTTCTCTAAGAATCGTCACCAAGTGTTCAGCAATTGCATTTGCATTCGCTTCAGAAACAGATAATATACAAAACACATCCTCAGAAATTTCTTTACCAGTAGAATCAGGTCCTTGAAGTAGCTCAGCATATAAAGGAATCACCCCTGCTTCAGCAACAGGCCTAATATACTCAACATGAGCCGCTATCATGCCAAGAGTATTACCAGCAACCAACTTTGTCGTCCAATCTCCAATATGAAACAACTCCACAAGACCCGGAATCACACCCAACTCAACAAGAAAACGTCTAGCACGCCCAGTAACCCCAAGTAACCCTATAGCCTGACAAGCTCTTTCTCTAGAAACCATGCTACCAAAACTAACCGCCTCTACAAGATATCTTAAACCGCCTAAACAAATAAGAACCCTCCTAACCTCTCTCAACAATGCCAATGCACTCAAAATTTCTAACAAATGCCTCCTAGTACCATCATTACATGAATTCAACAAATCAATAACAATCTCCAACCCGCCATTCCTAGCTACAATCACCCTATTTTCATTTCCAAATGTGACAAAAACCCTTAAACATTTTACTAAAATAGTTCTAAAACTATCATCAGATTGTGGAAATAACCTCAATACAGAATTTATAACACCAGATTGGCCTATCTCAGTAGCCAACGTGCCATCAGCTTGAGAAGCAATTTGTTTTAAGCAATAAGCAGCTGCTTGTTGAATTGAACGAGTCAAATTACCTGAAAAGTTATTTTCACCAAGAAGCCTCGCAAGGATTGGAACAGTGGCTGCTAATATATCTTGCGGGGCAAATTTAGAGACACGGGCAAGCTTCATGATAGCCTTTACCTGCAAAGCTTCACTCCCAGAGAGTATGGCTTGCTCAAAACGATTAAACGCCTCTTCCCAGTTTGTATCTGGGTCACCCATCGTTCGACGAAGAAACAAGATTCTGAATCCCAATTATGAAACTTCAAAATTTCACAAGAAGAGGAAGAAAATATAGACAGTAATGAACGTAAACGAAAGACTTTTAGAAAAAAAAATTTGATTTTTGGATGACAAACGAGATTTGGAACGAAAAAGGAATTTGGTAAGTGATGCTCTTTGATGAGATGGGACGAAAGAATTGCCTTTGATTTAAGGTTTGAAGCAGAGCACCGAACCGAAGAGTCGTTATTCGATTTTTCTTATTTTATCTCACTCAAAGTTATATCTGCAAACTTTCGCTGGGCCCCTTTAAGTTTTTTAGAATATTATAAAGATGAAACAATAAAATGTAATTATCATTGGAGCCTCCTAAGGCTAAGGTAAACAAGAAAATGGTATGGTTACCTTTGCATTAGACTAAGCATCAGTTTATTCTTAATCCCCCCCCCCCCCCCGCCCAAAAAAAAAATCATCAGTTTACATACAATACAACATGAGAAACGGTAGAGAATATCGTAAAAGAAATAAAAATAAAAGAAATGATAAAAAGTTCACTTTAATTCAGTAACTCTACCTCAATTACTTACGCAAGAAATAAATAAAAGTTAAACTATTTATAAAGTTGTCTTAAAGTTTAAATTAATGATAAATTTACCCCACAAGTTTACTTTGGGATTAGAGGTTTGAGATGAGGTTCATTATGAGTTTTATATTATTGTTTTTACAATAATTATATACTGCAACCGCCAAAGTAATTTTTAATAAAAAGGACCCTCATTTTATTTTAATAAAATAAGAGATAAATTAAAAAAAAAAAAAACTCCAGTGCACTTTAATGTATTGAAATTTATATTTTTTTTTTAATTTGAACCCTCATTTTAATAAAATAAAAAAAATAACTTGTTGCCGCCTAATTGATGCCAATGGATTTCTCAATTTTGAGTTATATTTTAGTTTTTCTCATTAGAAATTGGCTCTACTCGTGTGATTTAATTAGAATTGTAAATAAGAATATTTTTAATTCTAAAGGTTAGTCTTAATCACTTTATAAATGGTTCTTTTCTGTCATGCTCTGAACTTGCTTTAAATGGCTCGGTAAAATAAATATTGGACCAACCGAAAAAAAAAAGAGTACTTGCTTTAAAATTTTAAATGGTTCCAACATGTTGAAACGTGGTCTATTTCAATTTTCAAGCAAAACTGCGATTATGGAAAGTGCTGCTACTATATCCAAACATTTTTTTTTAACTGATGGCCATATAAACAGTTCCCAACTTTCTTCTTATTATTGCAGATACAAAGATAGTAAAAGGGACTCACTCTTTATCAAAAGCGAACTCCATTTGAAACCCAGAAAGGCATAAACAAAGCTTGCTTCAAATGTTAGACCAAAATTGAGTATTAATTAACAATGCCAAGCAAATTGGACACACCTCCTCACTAAACAAACAAATGCCTAAAACGTTCTCCAAGTATGACAGATAAAAGAATTTGCTGACAATAATTTAAGCTATCACATAAAATTGCAATCTGTTGGGTTTCCATATGAAAACTACTTTCAAAACAATGTATGACTAAAAGTACATCTCCCCTAATTACTGAAGCTTGTAGTCAACCAGAATAATGTACTCTGAGAATCTGTCTGGTGATCAACATCATTAACTCAACCATCCACATTTTGTGGGAACGAGTGGCTAAAATCAAATTTTTATTTATGCTGTTGAACATAACATCTGATCACTCGTCGATGAAGAGCAGGGAACAATCTACTGATAATCCTCTGCAGCATTAAAGCAAGTTCTGTGGGAATTCTTTTACAATATAAATTTTGCCAAATAATTTTTCAAAATTTAGCAGGATAAAGCAAACAAAGCACTTCATAGCCTCATTTTTCACCTACATGATGACCAAAAAAGAAAACATAAAACCTGAGACTAAGCAAATAATTCAACCAAAATAAATCTCCAAAATCACATTCATTCTACAACAAAATATACTAATATTTGCATGTTTGGTCACTTCAAAGCCTTAAGTTGATTGAATTAAAAAAAAAAAAAGATATTCCACGTAAACTGGAACTTTATCAAAAGTAATCATTGTATACAGCTATTGCAGAACCAATATGGTAAACAATACAAGTGAAAAGCCTCAACTTCACATAAGAACTTGTCTGAAACAACTATACTAGCCTGTATATCTAACTCATCCAATAGAAAAATATCATGTAGCATATACCAAAGGGCAACATCTTTTGAAGCATCAACCTATTCAGCTAAATAAATAAATCATACTTAGAAGTTTTTACCTGTATATTATGGGTTTTGCAGTACTTGGCGGTGTATCTGCATAATCCAATCTGCATAACCATTGGAGCCCCCAATCTGGTCCTCAACAAGGTTTGCAAGAAGAAGGAAACCTTCTCTGGGCTGTTCACCTTGTCTTACAAGTTGACACAGCTGATAATAGGAAGGATCTTGCTCCCTAAGCTTCTTCAGGATCCCCAATAGCTTCCTTGACATGTCATTATTTTGCTCTCTAAGTGTAACCTAATTCTCATTAACAAAGAAACAATACCAGGTGAGTTCATTAAAGCTACATCATGCAACAGCTAGGAGAAACCGGAAAAAGTGAGTATTCTCAAGACAAACATTAAAAAACATTAAGCCCTCAAAAGGTAATACAAAGAAAACGAAAAACCATCACAATAAATGAATTAGGAACAAGTACAGTTCCACTTTTCTCCGACTTTGATATCATCATATCTTATTTTCAAAAATAACCATGACCAACATAAAATCCCCCAACTGAATTCACATGTTGACACTCAAAGTCAAGTTTTTTTCAATAATGAGACCCTCCTCCACAACAGACCATCTATGATGAAGACCAACATCAATGTTGGTATCCTTTCCAAACAGAAGATAAATCTAGCAAATGAACTTTGAACGTGTCATAGCCAGAAATTCTTGGAAACAATCTGTAGACACCAAAGACATAACATACCTTCGATAACTCAGCCGCAAACTCTGAGCCAAGCAAATTCATAGCTATATCAGGAGAAAGCATTCTACCGAACCACAAAACAAAACGGAAACCGTCATCAAATATATAAAGTCCTCTAGAATCTAAGCTTTCTGCTACTAGTGGTAATCTCTTCATGATGTTTTTATACTCATCAAGTTGAGCAGATGGCTGCATGTATCAAATGCAGACAAACAATTAAAGCTTTGAACAATCTTCATGACCACTATAAATGTTCAAATGTGCAAACTGCAAAGAATTTTTACCTTCAAGAGATGTTCATCAACTCGAATCAAGCAGGGGTATAAAAGCTTCAATAACTTCTTAACAGGCAATGCCATCATTGTGTAACCTGCTGCACAGCGTTCATCCAGTGTAACATCAGCATACCCTCCTCGGATGGGTGTTGATTTACAAATTGCTAAACAATACAATGGCAAAAACTTCAGAGATTCTGGATATATCATCCTGGACCCCAAGCGATGCTGCACAGCATAAAGATTTCGGTATTCCTTCAGAGCTTTGACGAGCCTTAGCTGCACAGCATTTCGTGCATCTTCCAGCTTATGTGACAAGGTTTTCTCAATTGCTGTAAATTATTTCATTTTATCAACAGAAACAAAAAATCAAGAACTAATCACAAAATAAAATTGTTTAAACAAGAAATTCCAGCATAAAGGTGTAGATCTCATACCTAACCTACTAAAAACTGAAACAATAGCACCAGTGTCAGCTTGCTGGTACATGTCACTAAGGTTTGAAACAACTGGAGCCGCTAAGGTATGTACCCGGATACGCCTCTCTCCACAAGATGCAGTGTATCTTTTTATTGTTAAAGAACACAAGGACTTGACTATTTTATCACCAAAAATATTATTACCTTACGAATATTGATAGACAAGATAAATATATTGAGCAAAACTGATATCACTGACCAGATGAAGTGAAGGCTAATGAGAGGGATGGAAGCAGGAAAGAATAAATGTCTTAAAGAAGAAAAAGACAAGAGAAACCCATGCCTAACAAAAAATAGATAAATCAATAAGCCAAATAGCAAGAGCATGAAATAATAAAATTGTAGTCTCCTGACTGTTCAAACAAAAGGAGAATTGAGTTTTTATTCACCTTAGCAGAGCTAGCCCTGGTATAAGAATTTCAGGAATGGATTGTATAAAACAGAATATAACCATAAAGAAGAAACCAGCAATGATTTGTGCAGAAGAATCTCAACAGTTGGACACTAATTTCTCAATTTCCTCAAAAACTACTGTTGCTAAAAAAGTATGGAACATATTATGCTTCTCGGGCTTTAAAAAGTATGCAATCAATTGCTAACAGACTATGAAAAGATATTAAACAAGCAAACTCATAATTGTCAGTAATGTCTTGTAAAGGATACAGCAAAGCAACTTGGAAATATACAGTCTGAGTTGTCAGCAATGTCTCTTCCAGAGATAACTGCATTGCATATGCTTTGTCACAATCTACAGCTGGGAGTGCCAACAAATCGGTGGATCTTAGCATAAAGTTTCCATGATAATTCGTAAAGCGAACCCCTAGAAGCACGACAAAAAGAATCAGCTTTGCCTCATAGTAACGAGAAATCATCATGTATACATGCATCTTCAATTCAATAGTACAGGCTATCTTTGAGAAAAACCGTGCAGACCTTTTCCACATCTTATACGCATGACAGCTTCCCAAGCAGTTTCTCTTGTAAGATCTCGCGATAACTCATGCCTCGGCCTCTCTCCATGAGTGGTGGACTGGAAGCTTGGATAATAATAAACCTGACCTCCAGTATATTTTGCTAAAGTACCTGTATAAAAATGGGATTACTGAAATATGTCAAATTCTCAAAATCACTTGTTTTTCAATAGGTCACACTTTTCTGCATCCAAACAAAAAAGGAAGTTGTAAGAGGTTTCAGAAAGCATTGCTAAAGGGATTTCTTTTCCAGAAATCAAATGACAACATTATCCAATGATAAGAATTTTGCATTTTCATCTAACTTCTAATCTACAAAAATCAATCATTTGCATCAGAAGACATTCATGTTTGTATGCTTTTTCACTAAGCTTGGTTTAAAGGAAATTAATCAAGAGAAAACAGAAAATAATCTGCATTACAAAAATCTCTCAAGCATTTAGACAATTGGATTAAAATCAAAATTCAAAACTCAGAAGCTCAAGATAAAAGAATCATATACATTTGCAAAGCACATCTCTTTAGCAGGATCCAAAAACCATTATGCCCCATTATTCTGGCAGTAGATATAGATACCACATGGAAGATCCTTAATATGGACTCTAATCAGAATTATCTGCAAAAGTTTTGAAACATCACAAGAGAAAAGCTAAAGTAATAGACCCACCATGACCAAATTTTGTTTTGGAAGGCATGGAATAGGGAAAAAAATGTCTTAGTATTTGACAGAAAATATTTACAAATTTCTGACAAGTCGCCTGTAGAAGCCAAAAGAATGTTATTAATATCTGCCCAAACTAAGTATCTAGGCAGAAAACTATCAAATGTGCATTGTGCAGATATCCGGTCACCCAACAGATTCCCCCAAATATGCCCCCAAACATAAGGACGGAAACCGCAACGAATTATACGGATGCACAGAAAAACAGTTAAACAGCAGATAAATTTTCTGCTTCCCAGTTGCAAAGGATAAAAATGAACGGCACATCACTGGAATTCATAGTTATCATGCCTACAAGCACAAACTTTCACTTTGTCCATAGATGGGAAAGAAGTCTCCACTATATAGTCGTCAAGGTTCTTTCTTTTCTCTCATTCCATACAATCAATTGAAAAAATAGGCCATCATAGCACAATGCGGTGCTTCGAAACAGAAGTAAAAGATGGAGAAACACGCAGCACAACAAAGACAAACATCAAGAATTACCAAGATAAAAACTAAAAAACTAACATCATATTTCATACTGAAGCCATATTACTTAGAACAACAGCCACATACCTAAGGAGGCAATGTCAGTGTATTTATCACTGAATGCGTACACATTCACAGCTATCTGGAACTTGGTCAAATCAGCAGCCATTTGCTTATAGAATGGGTCTTCAGGTATTCTTAATGAATGTTCTTTGTCAGTTCCATATACACGAAGGTCATCACCCCGTAACTTTAAACGACCGACACCAAGAGAAGGCAGCGAGTTCTGGAAAATAAGTAGCTTTCCTCCTAGTCGACTCTGCAGGGGGGAACGAGCGAAATAATACAAAGGAAATGGATGACCAAAGTCACCAAACACGATTAAAATAAAAAAAAAATGGATCAACTACCACATTTTGGTGGAAAGGAAATTAGTGGTAAAATCTTAAGAGGAAAACCAAAAGAAACTACTTCATCAATTATAAAAATTCAAAGAGACAAGATAGGGAGAAATATACAAACCATGACCATGAATGCTGCTTTAAGAGCTGGACCAAAAGCGGATTCTACATTCATATTGTCTTGAAACATGGAGGGTAAGCTATCTAACAAAGTGTCCACCACACTTCTAGATTCAGACAAGTTGACAAGGAGATCATCTGGCAATGGAACAAATATATCATCTAGATCAGAAACGACCATCATTTGAGGCTGTGTCAAAGATGACTGCAAAGGAAAAACCACAAGTAATTTCAGCATGTAATTAGGAGAAAGATTGAAGTATTACCCAAAAAAGGATAATTAAAAAAAAAAATTCATTGTAACAAGTTGCTTGCCTTCATATTATAAAAATGTATTGTGCTGTCAAAAGTTATAAACCCAATCTGAGTTCTGGGGAAGCCAGGCAGCTCATCCAAACATGACTTGATAGTTTGAGCAACAACCTGATAACAATGCCAAGAGTGAACGTCAATTCATGTTCAATCAACTATTACAAAAGTCCAATAAATTTCGCTCAAAAAAATGAAGAACTCAATTAGACCACCACTCTATCACCACAACACCACCTCCCCCCACAAAAAAAAAATACCCCCACCCCTCCTACCAGAACCACCACCACCACAAGGCAGTAATAGAACCAAAAGTTGACCAAAACCTCAACCACCTACTTACCACCTCAGACAAGGCACAGAGACATACTTGCAAGTCTTACATTTTCAGTGAAGGAAGTGGTCAAAGCAACCCAATTGACGCAATCTTATCCATTGTACCGTTGTACCACTTGCAGAGGGCGCAACTATAAAATAATCTTTAGCCAAAGCCAAGGAATCTCTTAGATATTATGCAAATGGATGAGCACTTTAAGAACCTAATTCTAAGTTGATCTACGGCTGTCATATTTGAATGCATAAAACTGATGGAGAAATAACCTGTGCTAATTTCATACAAACATTGCAAGATAAGATTTATGACAACCATATATCACTATATCAGAAAAAAAGAACCCAAAATTTTATGGTCATATTTGGGCATGCGAAGCTGCAAGTCCTTACCTCAAGCATTCCACTCCTAATTGCAGAAATGGATACGTCAATCAGAAAAAAGTATAGGGGCGGCATTGGAGGCCGCACCATATACTCCGTTGGAGCAACAAACTCCACACTACCCTTTGTAAGCTCAGGTCGCTGATCTATATCAATTCTTCTACCAGTGGCATCTAAATGAGCAAAGTAATCACCAGGAACTGAACACAAAAGAATGAAGTCAATTAGTATCTACCTGGACCAAAAAAGATATGGTAAAAAAATATACCACAGAACAATCATTTTCTGCCAAATTGAGTAAACTTGCAACTGATAACAATTAATAAAGAAAAACGCAGCTAGTCAACTGTGTTCCATTATAAAGATAAAGCATACAACACAAAAGGTAACCAGCAAAGACGGTAAAATCATGTTCTACAAAGGAGAGTGACTATCAAACATCAAATAAATAAAAAATGCATTGCACTATGACACAGCGAAAGAGAATCTCAATTAGTCGCTACAAGTTGGGTTGCATCTTCTACAGAGCAAATGAAAAGATTACGAAATAGGTTTCAACAAACAAATCCAAGTCAATAGCAAAACTCTATCCCAAAATTCATCATTAGGAGCAAACTCATCTTACAATATTCAACCAAAAATATGGGATAGAATCATCAATTATATTTAACTAGAAAGCATTGAGTATATGAAAGCCAAACACATCAAAGAAATTTTTGAAAGCAAACTAAAAACCAAAATAGTGGCTAACAGAATTAACAAAGCCACTTTTTTCATTTCAGATCAGATCTTTGATTCTATAAAATTTTAAGGCTTACCATCATTAAGTAAAGCACAGATGTTGCAGCGCCACTTTCGCCCAGCATCTGTAAACGTCACATATGGATTCACATATGTGCGACATCTTCTGCAGCGAATAATCCCAGTTGAAGCAAAATTAACTATCGGCACTTCCTCCTGAAGAGAAGAAGAGTCACAATTAATGAAACATGAATAAATTCTGTAATAAATGTTTATCTACTACCAATTCAACTACTTCAGCTGAAGAGACACTAACCCCCTCAGGAGATTCAGCAAGAGGACAAACAACTGCTCCAAGAGGCAAATGCCACCTTGAAACCAAAGACTGTGAGTTTGGTATGGATGAAGTAGTAAGACGTAGATATCTGGAATGGCAATTCAAGGGGTACATCTCAGCTAAAGAATTTGGTTCCACATCACCATCCAATGGCCTTGGCAGTGATTTCAAATCAATCGCGGGCTCAATTGATCCTGGAATAGACCCAAAAGAAAGAGAACTGAAATCTTCTGCCAAACCTTGGATGTCACCAACAGGAGGCCCTGAATGTTGTGACCGAACGCCTGGTGGACCATAACCTCCCTGATGTGCAGGAAAAGAGGAAGCTGATGTTGGTGGGGGAGGTACGTAACTCCCTGGATGAGAAGGAAAAGAGGACGGCATAGTTGGCCCTTGGGAAACCGCATTTGGCTGAGTAGTCACATATCCAGGCAAAGTTTTCTGTGGAGTTGGTCTTGCAAAAGGATAAGATGAATCTGGGGGAGAATTAGGCCTGGAAGCTGAGAATGAGGAATCTGACAAAGGTTGAGGAACATTCATGCCAGATGGTGCAAAATTGGCTCTTTGGACTGGAAATCCCATTGGCACTGGAGGTGGCTGCGCACGAATTGGAACTGGAGGGTTTGGAACTTGACCTATAGGAGGGGAAACTGGCGGTGGTCCCACAGGCGGACTACGTGCTGGAGGAGCTTGGGCCATTGGGGGAAATTGCGGTGTTGGAAATCGTTGAAAAGATCCACTAGTAGGTGGGACATACATAGTAGGTGAAGAAGAGACCGATGGATCATTAAACCTTGTTTGCGGTATAGAAGGTCTAAAACCAGAGCTATCTGACCCAACCCCAGCTGCAGCTGACAAAAAAGGTGCAGCAGTCTGTGGAGAAGCTGGTGGAGCAGGTCTAAAACTAGAGGCTTCAGATCCAACCACAGGACCAGCTGATGAAAATGGTGTCACAGTCGGAGGAGCAGAGGCAAAAGGCGAAGCAGAAGGTCTAGCAGGAAAACTTGAACGACCCGGATTTTCTGTCCCCATCGTTGATTGAAATAACTTGACCTAATTGCCACGAAATTAAGCTTCCATGATCTAAACCTGCCAAAACAAGCAATACATCAGTTGCATCCACGCTAAAATAATAGTATTAAAACATAACACAAGGAAAATAGAATAATGAGGGAGTACAAGAAAATCTGATCCCTAATCAAATACTAAATACTGCATACAACTCGTGCATCACAGTTATTAACCAAGAAAGTAAAAGATGAAAAGCTTGAACAATATATTTATTAAATAGCCAACAGAAAGAGGGATAAGCATAGCTGCACCATTAACAATGAAATTTGTGCCATAATGAAAACTTTACAAAGAAAACATCCAGCAAAAACTAGTAGCAAAAGTCCTAATATCTAACCCTAGAAACAGGGGATATTGTATGTTCAGAAACAATGAGAGGGTAATGTTTCAAGAATTCGATAGCAGCTAAACTATACCTACTGATTCGAAACCAGCACCTCAATGCAGACTTATTTGCATGAACGTAACGTAAACCTACTTGCAAAATGCCTAATCATTGGCACCCAGTTGCCTAAATTCTCTCAAATACACAGTTCACTCAACATAAACTAACGGATCCCAGTCCCCAGTTCCTCTCAACAACACAAATTAAATCACAATAGTAATGAGAAGAAATATCCAGATGCCAGTTTCTCTTAGTAACAAAAACTCACATAAATTTATAGATACCCCACAGTCGATTAAATTCAACAAAGCAAATTTAACATTAAAAAAAAACTAATAACAAACAATCATAAAAATCACCATACACATCGATCAAACAAGCTGAAGCATATAAGAAGCGCTAAATATTTCAAAATTTACCTGATCAGAAATTAATTCACGTGATGAAAATTGGATAGAGGACCCAGATGAAGAATGAGTGAAAAAACTCCTAATTAAGCGTTGATTATGAGAGTAGGCTGGTGATTGGATCGAAGGAGTACTGTTATTGCAAGGATTCCTAGTCTTTGCTCGAGAACTTTAGATCCAAAAGAAGGACACAAACAAGGGAGAAGATGAATTTAGAAAAATTAAAAAATTAAATTAAATAATAAGTGACAAACAATGATGAAGGCATGAAGCACGATTCGGATTCGTACTGGACCCGGCCCATTTAGTTTTTGCAGCCCTTTTTTTTATTATTTTTATTACGAAAATTATCCCCGACCACTTATTTTTTCAAATTTTTTAAAAAATATATAATTTTTTTTTCTGAATTCCACTCAAAATTTATTTTATATCTATCCACTTCCATCTTTAAACTGTTAAAAAAATTAACATAATATTATATAAATAATATTTTTACCCTCAAATATAAAAAATAAATTATCCATCGACCACCTTTTTTTTGTATTTTTTCAAAAGTATATAATTCTTAATTTTTCTTTAACTGAACACCACTTGAAGTTATATTGTTTTACACATGTTCACCAATATATCGTTGTGAAATAATAATTTGACCCTTATGATATCAGCAAAGGTCTAGCGGTGTTATAACGAGAAAAAAATGTTAACTTTAGGTGGAGTGCGGAAAAAAAAAAGATTTATATATTTTTGAAAATAGTAAAAAAATATATAGTCGGTGGATAATTTTTCTTTTATTATTTCTTCTTTCTACTAGCTTCAATCGATATCGGTTACCATAATGCAATAATATAATTTTGTGACTTACTTTTTTTAATGTTAATACTTTTGTCAAAGACCAAATACCACAATGTGTTGGGAAAGTGCTACTGAAAAATACTATTTCTTATATGGAGAGTATTATTTTCTTTTTTGCCATAAAAGAGTTTGCCTGAATTGTGTCAAATCATTTTTACATAATTGAAGTTTAATTGTTTAAATAAGAGGTAAATATTAATCCCTATACTTAGGGGGAAAAACATATAATTGCTTTTGTTATTGCATAGAAGTATTATGATTGTAGATAATTGTAGTACAAAATAGTTCGTAGAAAGAGCTTGTATCTATGACATTATTCTTAAAACATTTTAGTTGTAAAAAGTGGGTTCGGTTATTCTAACTTAAATTTTTACGCAAATCTTAAATTATTGATTATAAAAAATTTAATTGTGGATGAATAATCACCATTAACCACTACTTTGACTTTTAATATTTATCATTGAATTGCTTTAAGTAAATGGTTTAAAATTTATGTCAAAATTTTAAGTAAAAGATTCGAATTAAAATAGTCTCTCCCATAAAGAATAATTTTAATTGTGATAATATTCAATATATTTATTTTGAGTCAAGGTGGGAGCAATTTGACGATTTATAAACTTATAAGAAATATTTTTCATATATTTAGGAATCAGAATTTGGTAATCCATAAATTGATTTTTTATTTTTAAAGCTAAATCCAACTTTTCATTTGATTTAAGCTCCTAAACGTTATTTTCAAAAACCATAACCTCCTAAACGTTAACATCTCTCGAAAATATTATAAATTAGGAAATAGAATTGCGCTTCGCGCAGTTTTGAAAAAAAAACTAGCATTATTTTTTTCTTATTCTACTTTTGACAATTTATTCTATTCAATTAAGAGGTAAGACTTAAAAAAATGAAAAAAAATAAAGTAAAGACCTTTTTAATTACTTAAAATTGCATTCGCTAAATTAACATCACAGAAATAGAAGTGTCATAGATGCACCTTGTCTAAGCCAAAACCTTGGAAATCTAAAACTGATATATCATCGCAGGGCCACCTCGAGAAAGAGCACAAGATGCATCACAGTAGCCTCTCAGTATGTTCCCTTCTTCGGTAGTGAATCCAAGAGAGATGAGCATTGCATGCCAGCAATTACGGGTGATGATAACAATAGCGCAGTAACAGTCAGGGCCAATATCAGCCTAGCTATTAAGGAAAAATATAACAATCTTATTTGAGCATGATTTCAGCTCCATTAATGTGTTCCAACACTCCGTTAGACCCCCATTAACTTCAAGTACTTGTTGCAAGATCGTAACCTGGTTTCATATTGTTGTTGAGGCGATCATTCCTGCTGGTTGCGTTTGCAATATTTGGCATGATCAGGCAAGTGAGGGCCAAAATGAAAAACCCATGTTTTAGAGCCATTGTTATTTTCTATTCTTTTATGTTGTGTTTATATTTACGTGAGACATCATATTTTTTTGTTGCTATTTATAAATTAAGGCGAGGTAGAGGAGAAGAGTGATTAAAAATATTTATAAATTATTGCTTAATTTATGATCAAGAAGGTTTTTAAATTAGAGAAGATATTGGGTCTTTTGATGAACTGTTACTTATTGATTGTGTAATAATAGTAAAATTAATTATGAGAAGATAAAAAACTAAATCTAAAAGAAAATTTCTCTATTTATTAGATAATAGAAAATATACAAAGATGAGAAATTGTGATACCACATCACCTTTTGTAGTCCCAACTTTATATAAATATATAGATGTTAGTAACTTGATAATGTGGGCCTGAATAAGAACTCAAGCTCAATGAGAATCATAAAGATGAGTTGAGCTTTTAATGCCGCCGATATTTCCTTATAAAACCCCTTTTTCAAATCATAGAAATCCCTTTATAGTTATTATATTTTTAACATTGATTGTAAATAGAATAGTGCTTTTCACACTCTTTTAAATTTCTTATAAAACCCCAAACTTGTGATCATAGTTTTGTTGCTAGAGGAATTACAATGAAATGATAGAAATGAATTTAACTAAACTAGTGTTATAAATTTGAGGGAATGAATGTTATAGAATTGGATATAAGCAATTATTTAAAAACAATATTTGGACAAATAATGCTTAAATCACAGATAAACGAAGATTGAAGAAACAAGAGCAAAATGCTTTCAAGGGAAAATAAAATTGCACGTTTTCATTAGCAAAGGAAGGGTAATATATATAGTCATTAGTGGGTAGAACATTTAGGATTATTAATCATAAAAAGGATAATGGGGAGAGCAATAAAGAAGATAATGGGAGAGTAATATTTGGTGGAATCCACCATGATTTACAACACTCCCCCTTGAATTCACCAATTATTCAGTAGATGTGCTTCCCCTGATGACATTGGATACTGTCTCATTAAAAACCTTTACAAGTAAAAGCTCAGTGGGAAAATCTGGTCAAAAGGAAAAAGAATACAGTACATATATGTCAAATATTACTATGATCCTTCTCTTGTAAGATCACACTCCTCTTGTTGAATGCTCTTCCTAAAGGCAACATATATTAATTTAACAGTTTGCTAAAACGACGCATGTCGATGCCATATACAATTTTTTCGAACGTAGATGTTGGTAGAGCTTTTGTAAATATATCAGCTAAATTATCCGTGGAGCATATCTGTTTGATATCAATCTTTTTGTTCTGTTGGAGCTCATGAGTGTAGAAGAATTTCGGTGAAATATGTTTTGTTATGTTCCCTTTAATATATCCTCTTGTGAGTTGAGCTATACACGCAGCATTATTTTCATATATTAATGTTGGGATATCTAAATTTGAAGATATTCTACAGGTACTTTGAATATGATGGTTTACAGATCGTAACCATATACATTCTTAATTGGCTTCATGTAGTGCAAGAATTTCATAATGATTGAAGAATGTTGCAACGGGTGTCTATTTTGTAGACTTCCAAGAAATCGTTATACCATTAAAAGTGGAAACATATCCTGTTTGTGAACAAGCTTTATGGGAATCAGATAAATAACCTGCATCAACATAACCAACAAAATATGGATTTTTGCTTAGTTCATTAGAATAAAATAAACATAAATCAATTATTCATCGAAGATAATAAGAAATGTGTTTGACACCATTCCAATATCTTCTAGTTGGTTTAGAGCTAAATCGAGTTAACAGGTTAACAAAAAATGCTATGTCTGGTCTAGTACATTGTACTAAATATATCAAAGCACCAGTTGCATTTAGATATGGTACCTCAGAACTAAGTATATGTTCATCATCTTCTTTAAGACGAAATTGATCTTTTTTAGGATCAAGAAACCAGACTACTATTGAGGTACTCAATGAGTAAGTTTTATTTATATTAAAACATTTCAAAATTTTCTCAATATAAGTTAACTAATGAATAAATATGCCATTAGGTCTGGGCTCGGTCTGCAGCCTGAGACAATACCTAGTTTTTTCCAAATCTTTTATTTCAAATTCATTTTTCAAACATTCAGTTGTCTTTTGGAGCTCTTCAGGAGTTCTTATTAAATTCAAATCATCAACATAAACTGCGACAATAGCAATTCTAAATTTTAATTGCCTGTTAAAAATACATGGACAGATAGGATCATTAACGTATTCTACTTTTATCAAACATTCATTAAGGCGATTATACCACATGTGTCCAGATTGTTTTAATCCATATAAAGACCTTTGAAACTTTATTGAATACAAACTATAATGTGATGATTGACAAGATCCTGACATTTTAAATCTTTTAGAGATTTTCATATATATATATATATATATAGATAAGCTGTGTCAAGTGACCCATATAGATAAGCTGTCACTACATCTATGAGACACATACCAAGATTTTATAATACAACCAAACTAATTAAAAACCGAAACGTAATTGCACACATTACTAGAGAGTATATCTCATTATAATCAAGACTATGTCTTTATGAGAAGCCTTGTGCAACAAGTTGTGCTTTATATCTTACAACTTCATCATTATCATTACGTTTCCGCATAAATACCAATTTGTATCCAACAAGTTTGACATCCTTAGGTGTTTGAACTATAAGTCTGAATACTTCACGTTTGGTTAAAAAAATCAACTCTGCCTGGATTGTTTATTTCCATTTAAGCCAATCATGCCTCAATTTATGTTTATCAATAGTTTGCGGATCATGATCATTTATAATGTTAGTAGCTACTGTAAACGCAAACACATTATTGATGATAATTTCTTTATCTCCAATTACTTCAGGGGCTTGAGTCATATCTTGGGCATATGCCTTTTTAAGGGATCCTTTAGGGTATTTGGTATTATTAAAGACGAAACGCCTGTTCAAAATATTACTGTGAGTATAATCAATAAAAATCTCACCATTTCTAGATTCAAATGCCTTTCCAAGGTTTTGTTCCTCATGAAGAGTTTGTATATTGTCAGGGTTTATGGTCTTTTCAGAGACTAGTTACTTTTCTAAAGTAATTTGTTCCTTTAGATTTTTATCATCATTTGTAGTAGAACCCTGTTTAATCATTTTTTTTCTCAGAACACTATCTTTTGAACCAATTGGTCTACCACGCTTCTTGTGTGACACAGATAATTCATGAACTGCACTTTTCATTAATTGTTCTTAACTATGGGCAACGGGCCGTGCTGGCCATCAACAGTCGGCCCACAAGGGCTCGTGGGCTGGCACAACCTATTTTTTAGTTGAGCCTGGCACGACCCACAGTACGAGTTCGTTCGTGCCATGCCGTGGGTCATGCCGCCACCAATTTTTTTTTAAAGCCCACGTGCCTGGCGTACTTTTTTAAGCCTACCAACATCATAATAATAATAATAAATTCATAATCATAATCACATTAATTTTTCTTAGGAGAGCAATTTCACAACTATACATTTTATTTCACAATAACCAATCATAACACAACAATACATAAATTTAATTATATAGATCATAGTAATAATTAATTAAAATTAAAAATTAGTGAAAATGTTATAAATTTGCAAATGATAGATGGTTCAATAGGTGCCAACCTACTTGGGATGTACTGTTAAGTGTAGTGATGCAAATTATACCTAATTTTATTTGAACTACTAATATTATAATTATACTTAAACTCTATTTAATGAAAATGTAATTTTTAATTTATTATAAAAATATTTCATTCATAATTTTTTCTTGTGGGTATAAATATGAAAAATATTTCATTCACAAATGAAAATATATCTCTATTAAATATTAACTAAGTTATGATTTAATATTAATATGAAAAAAATTTCATATTAAAAATATTTTATTATTAATGTGGTAAAATTTTTTATTTTTTATTTATCATTTATAAATTTATGATATTTATAATTTTATTTATTAAAATCATGATATTAACTTATTCATTTAATAAATTATAAACATAAAAATTAATTAAATAAATATCATAAATAACATTATTCATTTAATAAATATCATAAATAAAATTATGATATTTATAATTTTATTTATTAAAATCATGATATTTACTTGTTCATTTAATAAATTATAAACATAAAATAATTAGAATATTTATTTAAAACTAAGATTTAAATTAATTTTTAAAAGTCTATGCTAAAAAATATATTAAAACATTTAATTTTAAAATATTTTACTTTAATTTCATAACATTTTATATTTACTTTTTATTAAAAAATTTACTTAAATATATTTTGGCCCACATGCTATTGATGGCACACGGGTGGCGTGCTAGCTCGCCAATGAACCGTGCTTATTACGTGCCTTTTCGCGTGCCGTGCTTTGGCCCATTTCGTGCTGTGCTTTTAAGGCCCGCGTGCCTAAAATTTTAGGCTTGGCCCACGTGCGTGTTGTGTCGTGCCTCGTGTCCCATCGAAACGTGCTCGTGCCGTGCCGTGCCACGTGCCACCTGATCCATTGGCCATCTCTAATTGTTCTTTAGGTACAATGACTCGCTCGGGTGTTTTAGCTGCTTGTATATATGATTTGGTTACTTTTGCTGCATCTGTAAATGTATCTGGCAATTGTTTTGTAATTTACTGCAAATGACTTATCCTTCGCTCTCCAAGATGTGTGTGGATCTAAATGAGATTGATGAGTCATTTTCCATTGAAGATCATGCCTAACCTCAGCAACCTTTTTTTTTTCTCCGAATGGAGGAAAATTTGTCTCATCAAAATGATAATCCACAAATCGTGCAGTAAATACATTACCTGTTAATGGTTCAAAATATCTTATAATAGATAGTGAGTCAAATCCCACATAAATTTTCAAACGTCGTTGGAGTCCCATTTTAGTGCGTTGTGGTACTAGTAATCAACATTTGTACTGCACAACCAAAAATGCATAAATGAGATATATCTGGTTGATGTCACAATACCAATTGCAATAGGGAATATATATGATAGGCAGTAGGTCTCAAGTGGATTAATACCGCAACATGCAAAATAGCATGTCCGTATGTCAAAATAAGTAATTGACTTCGTAATAATAAAGTTTTGGCAATTACCTGAAGATGTTTGATAAGAGACTCTGCTAATCCATTCTGAATATGTACATATGGTATTGGGTGTTCTACATCAATCCCAACTGTCATGCAGTAATCATTAAATATTTTAAAAGTAAACTCACCAGTATTATCTAGACGTATGGTCTTGATTGAATAATATGGAAATTATGCACATGACTTGATTATTTGCGCATGCAATCTTGTAAATGCAACGTTACGTGTAGATATTAAACAAATATGTGACCATCGTGTAGATGCGTTAATCAAAACCATAAAATAATGAAATAGTCCACTTGGTGCGTGAATAGGCCCAACGATATCTCCTTGAATCATTTGTAAAAATGATGGAGATTCAGAATTAATTTTATTATATGATAGTCTAACTGCCAATTTTCCTTGTGAACAATTAGTGCAACTATTTTCATTTGATAATAAAATTTTTAAATTTTTCAATGGATGTCAATGAGAATTTTCAATAATTCTACGCATCATTGTTGATCTAGGATGATCAAAGCGATCATGCAAAAGTATAAAAGATTTTGGATTATATAACTTATCTTTTATGAATGTGTAACTTTTCATTAATTTTATCGTCATATAATATAAGCCAGATGAGAAAGCTGGAAGCTTTTCTAATATCTCTTTCTTCCCAGACATGTTAGAAGTACTGTATAGATATTCTACATTATTCTTATCCATTGTTTCCATATGAAAATTATTACGAAAAATATCTTTCTAAGTAAATTTCTTTTTTATTTAGGTGAATACAGAGCATTATAAATATCTAATTTTGTACCTTTTGCTAATATGATCATTGTTTTACCAATACTTTTAATAAGATCTATTAGACATGATATTGTATTCACATTTACCTTAATTAGATTTAGGTTTAAAAAATACCTCATGTTTTGAAGAATCGTATGTGTAGTTGCACTATCAGCCAAACATATTTCTTCATCAAATATTTTATTGAAATTCATATCCTTAAACAAAAATAAAAAGGGAAATACATATTAAATAACACGAAAAATAAAAATTATATGAACAAACATAAAGCACAAATAGAATTTTAAATGTGATGAACATTTCCATCACAAATCAAGTGATCAATTTTTCCATCTTTGTCTTCAAATAAATCTGAAACATCAAGATGTATAACATTCATTGGATCCGAGTCATCAATATAGTTTTTTTTCAATATTCTTTCCTTTTGATTTTAGAGATGCCCGAAACATATCCACACGATGTCTGGGAGTACGACATTATCTCTAAAAATAACCAAACATTCCACACTTATCACAAGTGTTTTCTTAAGTATTATGCTGATCCATATTTTTCCCCCTTTTGTGGTTTTTATATCCATTACGAGGTCAGTAATAATGATTCTTATTATGTCCTCAATATTCTTTCCTTTTGATTTTAGGGATGCCCGAAACATATCCACACGATGTCTGGGAGTACGATATTGTCTCTAAAAATAAACAGTCATTCCACACTTATCACAAGTGTTTTCTTAAGTATTATGATGGCCCTCATTTTTCCCCTTTTTGTGGTTTTTATATCCATCACGAGGTCAGTAATAATGATTCTTATTATATCCTCGCCCTCGATAATAGTCACAACCACGGTCACGACTATGTCTACGGCCACAGTTATGCCCACTGCCACACCCATTTTCATAATTGTCTTCACGAGCATGTTAGACAACATTTACTTCAAAAATTGATTGTGTGCTAGTAGGATGGGGTTGATGATTTTCATTAATAATTCATTATTCTTTTCTGCCACAAGAAGGCATGCAATCAAAGTCAGAATATTTTATATACTGATGCGCTCTATATTATTGTTGTAAAACCATGTTGGAAATATGAAATGTTGTAAATGTTTTTTCCAACATATTCCCATCAGTGATATTCTCTCCACACAGTTTTAACAGTGAAGTAATTCTTTATAGTGCAGAATTATATTCATGTATTGACTTAAAGTCTTGTATAGTGCATAATCATATTCCATTCATTACGAGCATTAGAAAGAATGACTGACCTTAAATGACCATATCTTTCGTACAAACTGCTCCATAGGACATATGGATCCTTTATAGTGAGATATTCTATTTTAAGTGCTTGATGGGGATGATGTCGTAGAAAAATCATGAACTTAGCACGATCTTGAGTGGATGAGTCATTATTATTTTTTATGGTGTTACTAAGGCTCATAACATCAAGATGAATTTCGGCATCTAGGATCTAGGATAAATAATTTTAGCCTGATATATCCAAAGCGCTAAACTCCAATTTTGTCAAGTAAGACATTATCACAAACAAATAAAAAGATATTTGTATAATAAATATTGAAAAGAGTGTAAATAATAAGCTTTACTTATAGGAATAATTTTAAATAAATATGTAGAAAATAAAAGAATAAATGGATAAAATATTTCCTGTACCAGAGCGAACTTCGTGTTGATAACGTGTTATAAATTTGAAGGAATGGATGTTATAATTTAAAGAAATTAGATATAAGCAATTATTTAAAGATGATATCTGAATAAATGATACTTAAATCACAGAGAGATGAAGATTGAAAAAACAAGAGCAAAATGCTTTCAAGAGAAAATGAAAATTGCCCGTTTTCATTAGCAAATGAAGGGTAATATATATAGTCATTAGTGGCTGGAGCATTTAGGATTATTAATTATAAAAAGGATCATGGGGAGAACAATAAAGAAGATAATGGGAGAGCAATATTTAGTGAAATCTACCACGGTTTACAACAACTCAAATGTTTTTATGCTTACATATCATGAACCCTTCCATCTTAAATGATATAAATCATTAGTTTCAAATTAAAATAATTTTAAGGTGATAACATAATAAATTATGTAATATTATTATTATAAAAAAATTATATTTAATGTTTGTTACATTCTAGGTCAACCTTTTATCCTTTTTTTTTTAAATAATTTTCATCTATAATTGCTCCCCCTCAACATTCTACTTCCTAACAGATGGCATTTTTGGAATTAGATGGGTGTTATTAGAATTATCTTAATATTTTAAAATGAGGCATTTTTCGAAGAGGGGATGTTTTAGCAAACTTGAGTGGCGTTAAAAGCTCACCAGTCACCTCCACAAAAAATAGAGTTGCTGTAAACATTTTATCAGGCTAAACCAATGGGCCTAGCCCGGAAAGATTTTTCGCCCATTGGACACTCAAACCATTGATAAAAGTTAAAATTATCGATGAAATGAGTTTATCTAAACGAAATGAATTTAGTAAATTTTTTTTAAAATAAGAATATACATATATATATTAAGAGTGATTTTAATTTGTGTTCTTAGATTACATTTTTTGAGTAATCCTCTTATGTCTTTTCTTTAAAATTTTGTCATTTTGAATATTATATACATTTTTGTTAATATTATAATCAGAAGTCTAAATGAGTCAATTTTAATAAGCCCAACGCTATTAATGTCATCCAAAGATTGATTAGAAAATCAAAGAAATCTACGTGGTTGTTTATATTAAAACACACTATATGATCTTTGGAGCAAATATTAATGTAATCTACTTAAAACAAGAAAACATGAACTTAAATGTCATTAGATTTTTTAAAATAAGAATATACATATATATATATATATATATATATATGACAAGAGATTGTTGATTTGACGTTATGATACAAAGTAGCTTCCATCGTAACTGCAATAGCAAATATGCATGCCGGCACAAGATTAAGGTCGTATCATAAGATTAGGTTCATGTTTAGCCAAATACAAGTTCTTTTCTTTATTATTATTATTATTTTTTTTTTAAATGACAATTCATTTGATATCAATTTGTGGAATTAAGCATAGCTATTCATTTTATTCACTCAACTTAACATGGTGTACAACTTGGTATCAACCATTTACCAAATGGGATATAATATTGGGTGCCAACCCAACCGGATACTATAACTAATTAAAAGTCTACGTGAAGTAGTTATTGAATTTTATTGATAGTCTTAGAAGTATTTATTATCAAACGTGGCATTTATAAGAAATAATAAATACGGATGTTATACAATACAAATGCTATGATTTAAGGATGAGTTAGTATACTATGCATACATGCTCCATTGTGCTCGGATTAATTAATAAATTGATTCAAGTATAATATATTCTATAGATTTGTTGTTGTATCTTGTAAGTTTTTTGATTGGCTAGATGGTGAAATTTTATAACCTAATAAATAACTTATTAAACTATTTCATCATTCTATCTAATAGATGAATATCTATGATTTTAAATTAGTGACATTACTAAAATAAAATAAATACAACAACCATGATATAGAACACATATTATTTACCCATACAAAAAGAAAGTATTGGTTTAAAATATTTTAAATATATTATCAATACAATCTATTAACATATATAGTGTACAATGAAGAAATTCTTACGTGGGTTAATTGAGACATGAAAACCTATTATTATCGAAAAACTTTATGACATCAAAGACGTGAGAGATTAATTTGGTATCAACTTTTTTTTTTTTTTTTTGGGTTATATCTTCAACACGGCATTCGCTATATGTCGCCTGTAAAGCCAACAATGATGAGGTAAAATATGTGACGCAAATGCTTGCCATTCATTAGCTAAGCACAAAAAGGATTTGATCTATTGATCTTGACAAGTTTCGAAAATAGGACCATACTTGCATACATGCTCCATTGTGCTCGGATTAATTAATAAATTGATTCAAAATTGCTCTTAATATATTCTATAGATTTGTTGTTGTATCTTGTAATCCCTTTTTGATTGGCTAGATGGTGAAATTTTATAACCTATGCAAATAACTTATTAAACTATTTCATCATTCTATCTAATAGATGAATATCTAATTACTTTAAATTAAGGCGTGACATTACTAAAATAAAATAAATACAACAACCATGATATAGAACACATATTATTTACCCATACAAAAAGAAAAGTATTTTTTTTTGGTTTAATATTTTTAAATTATTATAATACAATCTATTAACATATATATTACAATCAAGAATCTATCCCAAGTCTAACTTCATACAACTATAATCTAAAAGGATAACTGTTGAAAATCTAAAACTATATGATTATAACATAACTTAAATTTATGAAGAGTCTAAATTCATGCAAATACTATTATGATATATATTTCGACAGCCCAAATTCATACATTTGTCTACCGATCATATCTTTAAAAAATAAACTAAATACAAACGAAATTAACCTTCTATTTATAAATATTCATAAAGAAAAACTCAAAACACATTTCCCCTCGTGGGAAGGGGAGTAATGAGTCAAATATAATGACAATAAATTAGGGTTTATGCACATGCGAATAAACAATAAGTAAAGTATGTGTGTCGAGAGATGAAAAATAGCCGCTCATTAACTTGATCGAGACGGTAAGTTTCTTAAGTTAGAATGAATAGCTACTTCGCTGTCTTGGATGGATTTTATACCATCCACTGAAAGAGACTGATTATGCAATATAGTATATAATCTACAACAATGACAGCCATTAAAGCATTTTTAATTTGTTGATGGCTCTTTTTTTTATTATTATTATTAATTATTTTGGATGAAAAACAACAAAGGTGGGCGCAATCACATTATTTAATATTCAAAACATCTTCATTCATTTGGATTGTTCTTTTTTCGAATTCAAAATATTCACACTCTTTTAAATAATTCTAAAATATGTAATTTAACGTTTCCTCACAAGTTATACCTACCAAATAATGGAATTATAAAATATTTAAGACAACAAAGTAATAACTTAATTTTAATTCTTTAACGTGATGAAATTCTCAATTGGAATTAACAAAGATTCAGTTTAGTATTAGAGTTGGGTAGTTGTAGTTAACATTGACTACTATAATTTGGAAACTTTGAGTACAATTTGTTTTTTGTTTGAAATTAAAATGGGATTGAATTTTTCTTAAGTTTGAATGGGTCTAAATATAAATGTTTGAATGACATGTTTACTTTTTTATTTTTAATATCTGAATAAATGACATCTTGTTTGTCTTCATATATATATATATATATATATATATATATATATTGGACCTTTATATATTTGTAAATAAAAAAGATTTTATAGTTTAGGAAATAAATATATTTAATATAGAGATTTTTAAAATATAATATTTATTTCTCATTCAGATCTTTCTTTATTAAGATAAAAGTCACAAAAATTTACTTTGTTTTATTCAGATGTATATGTCTAAAAATCATACATAAATGACAAAAAATAAACAAACAAATTTTAATAAAGCTTGAAATTAATAAAGTTTCATACTTCAACATTTAACAAGTCCTAAGTTGTTTTTATACATCACTTATAGATGAAAAAAATTTATAATATCTTTACTATCTTTATTAAAATTATTATTTAAAAATCATACTTACTACATAATAACTTTTACTTCATCAGTATATGTGTATGTATATATATTATTATAACTATAATTTAAAAAGTACAACACCTCAAAACTAAATGAGACCTAAGACTAGCCTCATTGATTATGCCTGAGACAGATTTAAAATTTCAAAACTTTTGATTTCTGATATTTTTAATCACTCTCACATGTATCATTCACTTTTGATTTAATACAATATGATATCTTTCAAAAAAGAAAAATAAATGAATAATAAACATATACTCAATTTTATAATTAATAATTGCTTTACATGCATGAAGAAAAAAATGGACCTACTTAAAACAAATGAGATATTATAATGAAAGAGACAAGAAAGAAAGAAACATGGATTAGTTTAATTCGGTGGCTATGGATTGCATTATGACCCACCATAAAAAAAAAAATTCTTTTTTGCTTATTTCTTCAAATTATGAAGATAATGACATGACAATTATAACTACATTACACTCTTATCTCTATAGTGAAAAATTATTTAATTATAAGCTTCTTATTTTGAATTTTAGACGATACCCATCACATTAATCATGACATTGCCATGGTAAGTAAGCTTTGCTTTCAATAAAGTTTGCTAGGCAAAGCTTAAAAATGGTAGCAATTTTGAAATTAATAATTTGTACCATCCACGAAACTTCAATTAAATTAATTGAATCCACCTTTGCCTCATGCAATGATGGTCGTAGTTTTCATAGCTTGATGGACAAAAGTTATGGTGGGATAATCATTATGAAGTTGGAAGAAAGTTGAGAAAGACCCACCTTAGAATAAACGAAAACACTAATTTAAATTTATTTAATCAACTATCAAAATGGATTATTTAATCGAGGTATTCTGCATACCAACTACTTAATATTTCTAAGGGAATAATTTAGGATTTAAATTTCTTTTCGATGTGTGTAGTGAGAGTAAATTTTCTTTTTTTTTTCTTTTATTGAGTAGATATTTTAAAGTGAGTTTCAATTATATTACATGAAATTCCATACTCATACGACTCTATATAACAAGTGCAAATTAAGTAAAATAATCATGAACACAGCTATAACAAGTGCAAATTAAGTAAAATAATCATGAACACAGCTATGTTTATAATTAGTTATGATATTTTATAAAAAAAAATTTAAAGGGAGTAGTATTTTAATTAAAATTAAATTTTACTAGAGAAGAGCTAGTCAAAAGAGAAAAGCCCTAACAAAGAGGCGGAGATAATGATAATCATAACGGAATCCCCCGCTTAATTATCTCTAATCATATCTATAAATCTAATTAATTTAAATATCGTCACTTACCCTTTAATCTCTCCCCCCTTAGATCCTTTGACCGGTAGAGCTCCAGCTATTGAGCCGGTTGATCCGGTCACCTCCTTCCCACGTAAGCTTCTCATTTACCATAATTGACCTCACCCTTATTCCAATTACCAATTTATCCTCCCCTCACTTTCCCCATTTTTAAATATCGATAATTATAAAAATCATTCACAAATTACTTTATTTCTGGAAAATGTTAGAATATTAAAATATTTCATAATATTTCAATTATTTTTTATTTAACTTAAAGCGGTTTAACTAAATCACTAGATTGTGAATCTAACCATTTAATTTTTTTAATAACAATAACGAGTTAAAAAATAAATAAATAACATAATGAGCCAGTAATATAATTTTTTTTTAAATATTTAACATCAATGGTATCTCAATTATGAGTCATGATTGATAAGCTTACAAAATTGAGATACAAATTTTAAGCACAAATTATAAACAAATCATTCACCTCAATTAAATATTATGTCATTGCTAGTTGAGTTGAGTTAAATATTATAATATGTGTAGAATATAATATTTTATTATTTGATAAGTTATGATTATTTTTAGAAATACTTGTATTTTAAATGGAAACAAAAATGAACCTTAAAAAAAAAATGGTCCCACTAACAAATAGGAAAAAAATAAAAGAAAATGGGGCCACATGATGCCAGTGGGCTTGTCATCTAATGGTGCTTAATCCATCATATTAATCAAATTGGTGTCCTTCCAATAAAAAAATTGAAATTAGTGTCTCTTTTTATTGTCTTTATTTGAGCTTTGTACACAAAACAAAATAAGTTGCATGCTTTGCCAGAGCTTTTGCATGCTTTCAATGTGTGTGTCCTCCTCACCCGTTGAGATCCTGTTCATTGCCAACATCGAGGATGATCAAACGGTGCACATTTTAGCAGGATTATCTCCTCAAATAACCAAAAAAAAAAAAATCTACTCAAATGCGCAGTGCGAAGTTTTAAATTTAGAACATTGTTTTTTTCCGAATTATATTAATTTTTAAAAATAAATTAAAAAATGCCGGTTGTTGGTTACTTTTGTACTTGAATTTAAAAGGTTAATGATGTCATTTCAGCTTTAAACAGTTATCACTAAACTCCAAAATTAAGCAAAAGATATTGCCTTAATTAATTATCTCTTATTATTGGAAAATCTAGCTGTAATATTTTAAAAATAGTAAAAAGAAAATAGCAAAACTATGAACTCTATAGGGTGTGTTTACTGATAGCAGTAAATACAATTATTTAAACCCCTTCAGAATATTTTACCTTTTTTTTAATTTAAAATTAGATTGGGTTTCTTCGTTCAATGATTATATAAAAAACTGAATGGTATTTTGCAAACAAAGTGAAGGGCAGTGTCTGCTTTTTAAAAGCAACATGATCTTGTCAGTTTGCTTTCTGAAATTAACATGATGTTTCCTCTTCAGATAATTGAAAGCATGGGAGAAAAAAAGGCAAACGCCTACATACACATAGATTTTTAATGAACATGGTGTTTCCTTGCTACAAAGTACTTCTGACTTAAGTGCTTTTGCAACTGCAACTTGAGACAGAAAGATTTGGTGGGTATGTTGGATCTCTCTTCAGTTTTCTTGTCAGTTAATGATGGTTTATCTTTTCTTTTCGGAGAGTGAGTTGTTTGTATTCTTCGTGTATGATGAGACCTGTTCAGAGGCGCTACTTTTTGTTCAAAAAGATGGGTTTGTCATGCAGGTTTCTGCAAATAAGACTCAAGATATGAATTTTTTTTCAGAGTCTTTAATAACAAAGTTTGTGAGAAATTACAACTCTTCAACGCTTGAGTGGCAGTTCAAAAACTTCAAAGGGGTTTCGTTCTCTAGCATAAATGCTTTTTCTTGTCTTTATAGAGTTCTTCGGAAGTGCTTTTTTGTTTTGTTGTTGCGTGCTTTTTGTTCTTCTCTGTATAAACTGTATCTAGGCGGAAAAAAAAGTATTGTGTTTTTTTTTTTATTTTTTTAGTTATGTGTTTGTTCGGAAACAAAAGATTTCTTTTTTATTTCTGCAGCAAGTGATTCTACGTATTTCCAATTATTTTTGTTGTGTGTTTGTTTGGAAACAAAAGTTCAATATATATTTGCAATTATTTTTCCAGATTTAGGAAAAAGGTTCATTTCAGGCTCTGCCAGACTGGCGGTCTTCTATTGCAATGATTGCAGCTTTTTCTTTACAATATCCTTTTATATATAAGGAGAAAACGGAAATAAATATAAGAGAAAATTTTGTGGGTATTTTTCCCCGTTTATATTGTAGATTCCTGGGGTAGTTTCTTCATTCTTAAGAAACATGACCCCCTTTTTTTTTTTTTTTGGCCTTTTGTTTGGTTGAGTTATGTATGAAGATCTGCAACTCTTTCTTAGTTATGAGGCCTTGGATTCTGCGACTTTTTGGTTGTGATTTCTAAGATTTTTATATTATTATTTAGCACTTTTGTAAAACCTTTGCTTGCTGATGGTAGTTTAATAATCTAATAATTTTATTTTGGTTGATTAGACATATACTGTAAATGCAACATGGATTTTTCGGAGTCAACAAGAATTGTGTTCAATAGAATCAAGAAATTGGACCCAGAGAATGTTACAAAGATTATTGGGTACCTTCTCCTGCAAGAGCAAGAAATGATTCATCTGGCTATGAGTCCTGATGTGGTAATTCAGGAAGTTGTTTACAAGGCCAAAGCTGAGCTTCAGCAATTGGCTATGAAATCAGCTTCATCCCCAATTTCTCCTTCCATGAACTCGCCTGTGAATGAGGTTTCCTTTCAGTTCAATCCCTTTTCATCTAGGCCTCCAGTGTCACCAGCAGGCTGTAGAGTCCCATCTTACTGGGATCACCAAGTCACTAACAAGAACAACTCAGATTTCGTGGCATTAGGATATTCAGATTCTATCAGTGAACTTCAAAGTCAAACTCAATTATTGAGTTTAGAGGATCAGATGGAGCATGTCAATTTGGGGAATACAGGATTTTCAAGTGATTGTTACTACTCTGATGCTGCTTTGAGTAATTTAGGTGCAAGAGCTGGTCGTCGATATCAAAGCCTTAATGCTGAACTTCCTGTGAAGACATGTCACTACTTCAATAAGGGTTTCTGTAAGCATGGAAGCAACTGTAGGTACTATCATGGACTAGTCTCTGAGAGCTTCACTCAAATGTTTGGTCAAACTTCACCAGATGGTTTTAATGATGACCATCTTTTCTCACCTGGGTCACTTGAGAAGTTAGAGTTGGAAATCATTGAGCTTCTGAAAGCAAGAAGAGGAAGTCCCATTTCAATTGCTTCTCTGCCAATGTTGTATTATGAGAAGTATGGGAAAGTTCTTCAAGCAGACGGTTATCTTACTGAGAGCCAGAGGCATGGTAAAGCTGGTTACAGTTTGACCAAGCTTCTAGCTAGACTGAAGAACAGTATCCGGTTGATTGACAGGTGCATACTGTGTTATATTCTATCCAGTGATTTGTGTCCGATGAAAATTTTATGTATCAGAGTCTAAAATGCATTTTTTTTCAATGAATTTCAGACCTCATGGGCAACATGCAGTGATTTTGGCTGAAGATGCACCAAAATACTTGGAGAATCGGAATGAGCGAAGTGATCCTGGTCCAATTGTTACTGGATCTCGGCAGATATATCTAACCTTTCCAGCTGAGAGCACTTTTACAGAAGATGATGTCTCCAACTACTTCAGGTAATTTTCTTGCAATTCGTTACATCTAATTTTGACTCTTAAAACTTTCTCCTCTTATTGTGATGTGGTTGTTCTGCAGCACCTATGGGCCTGTTGAAGATGTAAGAATTCCATGCCAACAGAAACGGATGTTTGGATTTGTAACCTTTGCCAGTGCAGATACTGTGAAAATGATTTTGGCAAAGGGAAATCCTCATTTTGTTTGTGGGGCTCGTGTTCTCGTGAAACCTTACCGGGAGAAATCCAAGCTTGTTGATAGGTAAATATAATGTCTGATCTTAACTTTTAGCAATTTATAAAATGCAGGAAAAAAAAAGTTTACAACCAAGTGAAATTTATATATTTCTCAAGTTATCCACTGGTGGTGCAATAGGTATAATTATTTATTGATCATTCAGCAGAAATATTTCTCCCATACTTAAACTGTTTATCTCAGCCTTTTATTTTTTTTTCTATCATTTCCTGCATTTTTGAACCGTCTGGAAAGATTGTGTGTGCATCTGGCATTCCAAGCTACAAACATTACATGTGTGCCATTACCAACGACAGCTTCATGGATTTTGTTATTGTAGCTCACTGTTCAATAATATTTATTACTACAACTCCTGCTTCTTCATATGGAGTTTTATGTTAATGCAGGAAGTACCTAGAGAGAATGGAGTCACCAATGTATTTTTCTCCGCAGTACGTTGATATGGATTCTGAGCTTCACTCATGTGAGTAGGTTCTTTTAGAATTTGATGATTGGAAATGGAACTTTAGCACATTTCTACTAGTTGGTGGTCTTGTATTGAAATTGAACCGAAGCACCTCACTTCTCTTAATATCTCATTTGAATTTTCATTTTAGGATTGGTTTTTTATCATTCTGAATGGTATGGGCAAAATAATTTATTTTTAATACTAATCGAAATATTATTTCTGCCCCACTTTTGTGATTTACAAAAAATGGATTATGTCATTTGGCGTTGCCTTCTTTGTTCACTCAACTGGTTTCTTGAATGAATCATGTTTTTACAGAAATCACACTTATGCCATCTATCTCTTCTCTCAGTTTCACGAGGATGCGAAACCTCTAGGTTTATCAGGAAGCAGCTTTTGGAAGAGCAGGAACAGGCCTTTGAACTTGAGAGGAGGCGTCTTGCAGAGCTTCAATTAGTCCGAAAACCTATGCCCTATCCACCATATTTTGGCGGCTACGTGGATGGCTTGAAAATCTCAGAAGGTCTACAACCGTTCTGAATGCTTATTTGAATAGTCTATATACATTTTTCTTGTTTTCTTTTTCTTTATCCATTTTTCTCTTTTAATATGTTTTTAGTTCTCAATGCAGACCGTCTCAATTTTCCATCAGCAGAGCGTATCGATTATCTGCTTGGAGTTTTGAACAACGGCTCAACCACTGATGATAGAGTAAAGCATGTGGAGACCAATTACACTGACCAGGAAAGGTGTGGTTGTAATTAACATTTCCGTTTTTATGATTACTGAAATATTTTCTCCATCCCACTTTCTTTCAAACCTGAAGACTACTTTCTCTTGTAAAGATTTACTTAATAGCGTCTGCTTGCAATCCTCATTCCAAATAATTTTCCTTCCAAATTTTTCCTTGCATTCTGACGTTTTCAATTTTTCCTAGCAGTGAAGGTCTTAATCTCCCTGATAGCCCATTTGCTAATCCAATAGCTAGCGGCATTTCTACTGTCACATAGGTTCAGCAACACAGAAGAACTATAGAGTTAGAGTTATGGCTCAAATGCAGCATCTTACGGTTTGATACATAAACAGCTTCTTTTTTTTCCCCTTTGTTTGTCACTGGAAAGTTATCCAAAGTACATACAGGCTCTAGAAGATAACACTCGAAGCCTCTCCGACGTCGAAAGATGTAGCAAAGAAGAACATAATACTTAGATTACATGAAGGTCTTTCTACAGGTTTTTTTTTTCCTTTTTTAAATTAATCACAGAAAGAAGGCTACGGATTGTTTAGAAGAGAGGATTTGATAATATAGTCTTTAGTAGAACTAAAGAACTAGGGTATGATTAGTGTTGGGATGAGTTCAAACGTTTACAATCTCTGTTGACACTGAATAATAGATGCTAGTAACTTTTAACAAAAGTGTAGGTAGCAGTTTATTCAGTTTATAAATTGTTGCTAGTTTCTGTAAATTTTCACTCTCTTATAGAGGCATCTTTGGCTTTCATATTAAGTTAAAACTGCATATTCGTTTTTATCTTTTTGTTTTAGCAGTTAATGCTTTTACGCATGACAGTGCTGAGATTGAGGGGAACAGTGAGATTGAAGTTTTGATCTTCTGTGATATGGGGACAATGGGGGCATTGAGTTTTATACATTTGTTGAGCATCAGAATCAAATACGTGAAACTTTGGATTTGAAGAGATTATGATTTTCTCGTGATCTGATTTTATACTAAGTAAAATTTTAATGGTGCTTGGGGGTTAAGAAATAAAAAATAGAAAAGTTGACTCTATCCATACACTAGAAAAACACATGATAGAAAATTTTTAAAAGCTCAAAAAAATTCAGATGAAGATCCAAATCCTCATACGGAATGTGAATATATAGAGAGATTGAAGACTAATGATCACCCAAGCTTGTACCTTCTGAGCAAATGCATGGTACTGTTATCAGTTCAATATCTCATGAAAATCAAACTTGTTACAAGACATAAGCAAAGTGCAATTGTGTTTCCACAAGTGACAAAAAGATAAGGTCACCATCGTAGTAAGTTTTGAACTTGTAATCAAATCAACATCATGGGGGAAAAAAACGACCTGCATTGTTGAAGTTTGTCTCTTTCATTATCCCATCCTGTTGGATTACACACTTACAAGCGGACCGTAAAATTGACACCACCTTGCCAAAACTTCAACTTGTTGGCTGATTTGACACCATCAACCACTAAAATCACGATTTTCAGATAATAATGGACTGTTAAAATAGCAGCTGAGAAAGACCTGGCAACCAATGCATCAACTAAACTAGAAAGGTTTCTCCAAGGCGTGTTGTAAACATACTTGGAAGAGAAAAGGAAATGTGATCCAGATAGTGCAGAACAATAAAAAGATGGAACTAGAAAGATTTGTTTGCCGAAAAGACAAGTGAATATGACAGTAAGTTACCAATTCAGACCTGTGTTTTGGGCCCGTAAAGAGAGAACTAACTTAAATATGGTAACCCCCATAAAAAAAAAAAAAAAAAAACTTGAATATGGTAACCAATAGGTCTTTAGCTTGGTAGGAGAATTATTGCACTTACAATGTTGAGTGTAAAAGTTTGAGCCTCCATAAAAGTATTATGAGGATTAATTTCAGTCCTTTCTTAATTATCAAATAATTGAGTGGAGCCAGTCTATCCCTCACGAAATATAAGTAGAGTGGACAGCTCTCGAATATTAGAGAGGGTTTAAAGAATCTAGACAATACTTCATAGGAGTATATGCCATGAATAAAGTCTCAGTTGTATAATTTATTTGTAACTATTAATTATAATAAATGATATAATATCAGTAACAGTCCTGTATAACAAGATTAAAAAAAACTTAAATATGGTAATAACACCCACTTACAAAAGGGAAAGAACAATGATAAATCAGCCTTATATTATAATAATATAATATTATTACTCTACTCTTATGCAATGGTTTCATGTTTCAAGCTTCACAATGCACTTCATCACCATAAACAAACGGATAGAAAAGAGATGATCAATAAACAATATAAATGGAGGAACAAGATACATTTATGATCGAGTCAATGGCACAACTTGAAAGTGACCCACAAGCCTTGTTTCCATAGAGAACTTAGGGTGCGTTGGTTCATGTGATTATATATATTATAATACTGTTTAAATTAATTTAATATCAAAGTCATGTTTGGAAAGAAATTATATTGGATAAAGGTGTGCGCTAATGGGGCAACTACCGCATAGGGCAGGGTAAAATTGAGTTCGGTTGGATTCGGATCAACCCGATCGGGTTTCGGATTGATCGGATTGGATAAAAGTTCATCTGAACTCAACCTAAATATATAACCCGATCTAAATTATATTCGGATCGGGTTAAGAATTCGGATTGAGTTCGGATCGGATCGGGTTAGATTAAATATAATATATAATGAATATATACCAAGTATCAATGCCTCAAACTCAAGCTTCCAAAACGCAAATGTCAACAGTCAAATTTGGGGTTGCAGCTTGCGGGTTCGAATGGAGCTCGAACCGAATCAAGTAATGGTGGAGGATTGGAGGCATGGAGGTTAGTAGATCCGGTACCTAGTAGCAATAGATCGATAGATGGAGTCACGATCCTCGCGGAGTAGCTTCGATTGGCGTCAGCTTTTCAGTGGTTGCTGCGTCTGGTGGTCGTGTGGCTGTCGTTTGTTTGAGGGAGGTGTTGTGTGTTTATTTGTTTGAGGGAGGCGCTGTGTGTGGGCCGTGCGACTGTCAATAGTGGGTTGCGAGGGAGGCTGCTTGTGCCTTTGTGCCGTGTGCTGTTATTTAAAGAGAGGCTGTTTGAGGGGGGTTGTCAGTTGTTTAAGGGATGTTGTTTGTGCCTTATGTCCCTTGTGCTGTTTTCTAGTGTTGTTAATGGCTTAATGCGTTGACTTATGTTTGTTTGTAATGCTTTGTGTGTGTGGACCGCATGGTGTGCGCGGAGTGTTTAGGATTTAGGAGTTTTGTTGCAGTTTAGGTTTCGGTTTTCATTTTTTATTTTCTTGTTTCTAATTTTTTTTTTTTGTCAACCTGATCGAGTTTTACCCAATCCTATCACGATCCGATCGGGTTGACACAAATTCGTCCGATTGGATTTGGTTAACAACCGGATCCGATCCGAGCCAGATAATTTTCAGATCAGGCTAAGTCAGTTCAGGTTAGATCGGATATTTTGTCCATCCCTACTACCACATTAGCTAAACCCGACTGTGATTCGAGTTTAGCTTATAACATTTTGCTTTTGCTTTTTTTTAATAATAATAAATAAATATAACTTTTTAATTTAATATATTATTATCTAATATTATTTTTTGTTTTTTGTTTTTTTATCATAATTATTAAAATAAAATTAATAATTTTATAATTGATTAATATTTAATAAGTTAATATAACTAACAATAAGTACTTAAATAATATATATAAAAAATATAACATAATATTACATTATTTAACTATATTATAGTAACTAATATATAAAAATTGATTATTATTTAAAAATTTAACATAACTAACAATAAATATTTATATATGAATAAATTTAAATAATAATAATTTAAAATTAACACTAATAAAAATAATAACATAAAAAATCATTACGTTATGATATTGTTTAGAGATTATTTGATTAAATTATTTACTTCGATCTTTATTTCACAAGTTATATATTTAGAAAATACTGAAAAATAAATTTTATGCTGTCGAAAATATAAAGCTATAAGTTTCGATATTTGCAAAAAAATTGTGATACTTTTTAACATTTATACTAAAAAACAATGTTAAATTTATAAATTTTAAAACTTTTATATTTAGTATTTTTCTAGGTACTAATAAATATTATTTTCTAAATATATAATTTAAGTTAATCACAAAAAATCAATACAGTATAGTGTAACACCAAATATTGTATAACGTTATTATAATACAGTATTAATGTAATACAGCATAATACAATACATCTGCATTAAAATAGTACAATACAACATAATATAATAAAATATATCAAACACACCCTTAGTGACCAACTGACCATTTATCAGCTCATTCCCAGATTACATCAATCATTATTTAAACAGAAGTTGAAATTTTCAATTATCAGTTTTGTCATTATAATGAGTTACACCAATTATTGGTGATGTATTAGGATTTCGTGAGTAGGATAAAAGAGACCTTCACAGAAGACAACTTTTAGCATTTCTGCTGAGAATCCAACTCAACTGCCTTTTTAGATTGGCAGATTCCCAAGGAGACCCATCACCAAAGAACTTGAAACTGAAGCCAAAAGCACCTGAAGCAATCTGGATAGTGGTGCGTCGTGCAAGTAATGAACCAATGATAAGGCAATTGAGTATCTTTCTAGTGCTTTTTCCTGAGGATAATGCAACATTTTGTGTTATCATGTACAATCACACGGCTTCAATCTTATATTCGAGCATGTAAATTGGCAATGATTAACATAAAATAATCAGTGAGGGATAAAAAGCTATGTCAAGGCATGTTTTAGCAGCCAGGTAGTAAAGAAACATGTAAAATATGATATTAATCAAAGTGAAAATCATATTTACACTCACCCAAACACAGGTACATACAATAGAAAATCACAACAATTACATATGAGAGAGCAAAAGCTAACTACAATGTGTAGAAAGTATAAGAGAACTCAAAAATGAAAATTTGAAAGTGCCCTTCAAGCTAGAGAACCCGCAGTAAATACAACTTGCTTGTACAAAATTGTCTTCTTGATGATTCAGAAGCAGGATGTAAACCTGCAAAGGGTCAGGTAACAATTAAAAAAACATGAATTTGTAACCACCAGCATCCAGAAAACTGATCTGAAGAAATAAAATTCATTGGAAGATAGTTCGTTCAAGTTCTTCGCATACAGTGGTAAATATTAAAATAAATGCTAATTATTAAAAAAAAAAAAAGGTGGATTGCTGTGGTGAGGCAATCCAATGGTGCAAAGGCACGAAAGTGTAATGTAGCAACCATAAAAAAGAATAGGAGTTTTTACAGTAAGGAACATATAAAGGATCTGTTAAATCATAGGCCTGGCCGGCAGCCATACTATTTCCATGGCAACTACCATTGCCAAATATGCAGCTTGAATCTTCCATGCCCACTTATGAGAATCTCTTGTTAAATGTTCAATAACTAACCTTATGGTTAAATACTAAGTGTTGATGACTTATTCTTCTTGTCTTTCATCACCTGAAGTTAGAAATATCTGCATCTGCATGCCTCTGACTTAAAAGCATAAGCGTCAAATGCAAAACACGAAATAGGAGCAGCTCCTGCACAAAATATGACACTGCACAGAATGTTAGTATGGTGAAACCTTACATATAGAAGAAAGGAAAATGAGGAAAAACACAATTGAATACACAAATGCATTAAGTACTTGCCAAAGGCTTCCAATACTCCGATAACCTGAGATAACAATTGCATAAATCCAGCTTTATCAGTCAATGAAAATGATGAAGAGATCACCCCCGTATTCTATATTTTTCTTTGATAACCCAACATATCCTTGAAACCACTTAGCGAACCCAGTTTAAAGTTAGATCACTCTGCAACTATATAAGTCTGTTAAGGCGAAAACACGGGAAATACTTGAGGCAACATATTATCCTCGCCTCTCATATTTTTTAGCAAAATCTTTAAGTAGTAACTTCTGCCGAAATGCCAAGTATTTGTCTATAGTAGTTCCAGCCCACTTCTGACAAAAGCATTCATCAGTTGGAATGAACAAACTCAGAGGAAATGGTCCCTTTGGAGCTTTCTTAAGGGAAACCAAGAACTTATGTCGAGGTCGAATTCTCTGGTCCAAAGACAAGCTCAAGTACATGGGATATTTGGTCAAGGACTGCACTTCATTACGAAGCTCATTAATCAAGTACGTATACTTTGGTTTTAGATTGTCCTCCAGTGAGAGAGAGAGTACCTGCAAATACATTCACAGAACATTCATTTAGAAAAATTTCCAATAAAAGGCAAAACTCTTTTAAAATAAAAGACAAGGTTGAAGAAACCACTCTCTTTCTGTTCAACTTGAAAATCTCCATAGCAAATGAAGGGAAAAAAACCAAGAATACCCACTGAGAAAAAAAAGGTTACTGCAAAACCTAAACCGCTTTCATCAACAAAGAAGCATAGGAATTCAATAGGGGCACAGACAAAAAAATACATGGCCCAATTTGCTATAAGTAAGCTGACCTGCGTAAGGCTTGTCAAGACTTTTAAGATATCAGAATTACGCATTCCAATGCTCCTTAGAAAATTTATCCTAGGCAGTAAACCATCGTCAATGCTATAATGAAGAAGCTGGGGGTGTTTTGTCACCATCTTCACCACATCATCTCTTGGAGCTCCTAATTCCTTTGAGAGAAAAATACAGCGAGTATTCCATGATATGTCAATCCGCTGAACCAGGACTTGAGGGCTCAGTTGCACAACTTTACTTAAACTCTTTTCATTGATACCGACCTCCTCAACCAAGTATCGCACAGTTGGTTTTAATGAGTTCTCAACACTGTAAGAAAACAGGGACGGAGTAGTGGCAATTATCTGCCCTATTTTAGAATTCGGTATACCCAAACTGATCAAAAAAGCAACATGAGACTCCAGATTGTTCTCAACAGTGTATTCCAAAATTTGCGGTTGCCTCAAAAGTATTCTTCTGACATCTCTCTGTTTGACACCAACACTCAACAAGTATTCCAACCTTTCCTGAGCAGAGCATACATTTATCTGAAGGGAAGGCATGTGCCTCTCATACATCTGGATAAAATGAGATTCCTTCAGCCCAAACGTGCTTAAATAATCAAGTAGGGGAAGCCATTTCTCATCCAACTCAATTTCTTCTGAAAGCCGTTGGTACCTGTTTTCTGTAGCATTCCTTGTCATCATCTGCAGCAAAAGAAATTATATAAAAACCCTGTCTCCATTGGCACAATTCATAGCAACATTTGACAGCTTTCATACCTTTCCTCTCTGATCAACATCCTTACTATTGTAGTAAGCATCATCAAAACTCTTCTTGATTGTGTTCCGTCTGTTTCTGATGTCCAATTGCTCTTGTGCAACTTGAAGGCCTTGTCCAGATCTGAATGATCCTACACCACAGCCTTTCACTGGTGACCTCTGACTGCCTGCACGAAGAAGTTATCTCTTAGCTGCACTTTTCTGAATATTTTTGGAGAATGCTTTAACTTTTAAGGCATACCTTTACTTTTATTGACTCCCTTCTGTGACCTATATTGACTTCCATTGACATCATATTCCTCGATTTCTGCAAAGTCCTGCCCAAAAAAAAAAGAATAAATAAATCTTAGCTCCGGATACAAAGAAGTTAGCTAATTAAGAATTATGCTTATATAATATAATTTCACTTATGCCTTCCTGTTATAAAATATACCTAGCCTTGTTAAATCTATCAAAACAAACCAACAATAAAATAACCTTAGAGCCTATACAACATTTAGTACAAATCATTGTTTTAAACAAGGTCATACCAAAAAAATAAGCTCCTAATTCAATTTAAGTTTCAGCTGTTACCAACCAAGGTGATTCCAAATCAAAACACAACTTTTTAAACAGTTATTACCAGCTTAACCAAATAAACTACTATTGCAGTTGATTTAACTGAACCAAAATACCATCGCAGTAATTAATAGAGACAGCATAATAAACCAAATTTGTAAAAGAACCTTAATGTAACAAAAAGAAGCAGCTTCATTGAGAGCAATAATTTTAAAATAATGAAAAACATTCGTCTAACAAATTGAAGCAATTTGACAAATACATCAAACAGAAAGTTCAAACTTTGTAATAAAATACAAAGAAAAAGGAATATCAAAATTAAAGAGAAAGAAAGAAATGTTAAGCAAACTCCAATAATCTAACAGCAAGAGAAAAAAAAAAATATCCAAAAAAAACTCACATCAAAATTTTTATACATCATTCATCATTTTCTTAACTAGTCATCAAAACCAACTTCCTTCCCCATCAATTTCATGAATCTATTATTATTCACATACAAAGACAGCGTCTGTCCGTACTTCCTGTCTTAGTCTTAAAAGACAGTCAAGAGTTGTCATGTCTGAACACCAGTGGAACAAGAGAGACGTGAGAGTCAAGAGTTGTGGAGAAAAGAACTGAACAAGAACTGACATGGTTTTTAGAGATAAAATAGAAAGAGAAGAAGAAAAAAGAGAATATACCCAAAAACCCTAATAGTGAGAGAATCTGTAAAGCTTAAACCTTTCTTTGCTTTGCATACCGCATCTGTCATGTTGTGAGAAATTAGATAACTTTGATTGTGCCTTTTGTTAAAAAAAAAAAAAGATTTTACCATCTCTGAATTTTTAGTTTTGTATTTTATCAATTAATGACATAATTGGATACATGTTATCAACTGATTGAGAGGATAATTTCACGTAGCACGTCCTAAATCGGCATGAGATTATCCAATTTTAGAATTAAAGTCTAGGATTTTAATCGGTGGTATTTTTTGTTCTATTTTTTTTGCATTTCAACACTTTGTCGTATGCTATGGTTTATTATATAAAGTGTTAGATTTTTTATTGGAGATATCCAAGAATTATATGATTTTTTTATATTGTATTTATTTTCCAAGATGTTTTGATTAAATTTTTTTAAATTGAGCACTAAGAATTTTTTTTTTTTTTTGACAAATTCGTGGTGAATGATTGGATAGGGCAGGTGAATTCATTAAATAGGTCATATGGTATGAATCAGTTTTAATTATTAAATTATGGTGACTGGTGAAACGGTTTGTCGTCCGATCCAACAAACGGTGCCTCCATCAGCAACTTGTGCAGACGCTTACGTGTACGCACGATTAAAACCACATGATTTATATGTGGTTGGCGCCAACCCGACCCAAGAAATGAAGAAATGAAGAAATGAAGAAAAGGCCAACGTGGCCCATTTTAAACGGGTCATTATCCTCAATTCTAAAACCACAGAGTGTACTCAACACAGCTTCATCTCGATGCCATGGAAGCAGCTTCCATCTTTTCTCCTTCAACTGCAACTCCAATCTCAAACACTCCATCAGTAAACAGAACCACAAAGTATCGTAAATCAACGGTCGAATTTGCATGTTGCAACAGAAGAAGATGCTGCTACAATTTGATTGGAAATCGACGGTTGGCATCTCCAAGTGTGTCTAGTAACGATGTTTGTAGCGTAGCTGATCCTGTCACGGCCGAGGTCACATGGCAGATTATTGCCGGTGCCATTGGTATATATTATATCTCTGTAAAAATGGAAAAAGAAAAAATATATATATATAATTTTTCATTCTTATAATTGTACATACACTTTTTCTTTTGTTTTAATTTGTTTATCATGTGTGCATGGATGCAGCTGGTGTTATCCCCTTTGTAGTTGCAGGAATTGAGTTCGGCAAAAGAATTGTAAGTACATATAGTAGAAACATTGATATATCCGCATATATGACCTTTTAATAATATTTGAAAAAAATCAATTTGTATGCGAAAACACCATTTACCCATCAACAATATGTTTTTTTTTTTTTTTTCTAATAACGTTTTAATGCTAGAGTGGCGACGAAATTAGTTATTTTATTTTTTTCAATTAGATATATAATAATTGCATTGTTATGGCTGCAGATAGCACAAAGAAGATGTGAGGTTTGTGGAGGGTCAGGACTCGTATTAAGGGAAAAGGATTATTTTAAATGCCCCGAATGTGGTATGTTATATGGTTTGATTAATTAGATATATAATCATATTTCGATGCATGCATACCCTTAATTTTTAGTGCAAATATCAGTTTAATTGCACTAACAGAAATTATGTTATTTTTATGGTTGGTTAAATATTTGTTCTCTTTATTAAATTTTTTGCTATTAATTTATTGATTGGAGGTGGATTTCTCCCCTGGCAATCGTGGAAACGATTCTTTACGGGTTGAATCAGCATCCGTTTGAGAGAGCTGGGCTGTGGGATCCTCAATCAAAGTTCTTTTTGCAACGCATCTATAGCAATATGAGCTAATAAGCAAAAAATGTATGGTCTCTACACAATTAATATAGAAATTAAACTTGTCTAATACTTTAGCGACTGCTTCTACTAATGTTCATTCTACAGGCACACCACAAATTCATCGAAAGTTTTCAATTTATTGGTTCAATACATATTTTCAAGCTTGGGAATGACAAATCTTATTGGGGAAAAAAACAATGGAATAGTCGAATCAGGATTTTTGTTCAGGGGGGCTTTTCAGAGTGCAAAAACATGCAAACTAGTAGAGGTCATTTTTAAAATATCTATGAATTATGAGGTTAATAAAAAATCTATCCATTCAGAATTTCATATATTGATTTAAACAAATTGATTTTAAGGAAAATTATCCACCGATCACATGTTTTTTCACCGTTTTTCAAAAATACACAATTTGTTTTTTTTTTCTTTTTTTGCAGCGCTCCACATGAAGTTAATATTTTTTCATTAGTCCACTTTCGTTATAACATCATTAGAACTTGGCTGACATCATAAGGGTAAAATTATTATTTCATAATGACACAGTGGTAGATAGGTGTAAAATAATATAACTTCAAATGGAGTTCAGCAAAAAAAAAAAAAAAATTGTGTATTTTTGAAAAAATACGAAAAAAGGGTGGTTGGTGGATAATTTGTCTTTTACATTTGAGGGTAAAAACGTTATTTAAATAATATTCCGTTAGTTTCCTTAATGGTCTCCAAATAAAAGTAGAAAAGTAAAAAGAAATGTAATTTAAGGTGGATTCCAACAAAAAAAAAATTGTATATTTTTTAAAAAGTAAAAAAAAAACAAATGGACGTTGGATAATTTCCCTTAATTTAAATACTTAAGTTTCAGTAGATGCATATGATAAAATTTTAAATGAGATTCTCTAACATATGAAAGATTAAAACTTTGATCGTTTGAGATTCAGCAAGCAGAACGATTACAAATTGCACAGTCTGCAAAGTAACTAATGAAGTCACCATTTTCAGTGATGAGAGAGAAACTTACGGTGATTAATTGTGAAAACTAAAATAACTTTTAGGTCATTTTTGTAGATTTTGCAGGTTCATCTATTTGAAAGAGTTCTCGCTCTTGAAGTTGATTATCAACTAATGTAATTAATTATTAAAAAAAACGCTAGCCATGCATCAAATGCAAAAATAAAATGTATTTTTACATTTAAATAACTAACTAGTGTAACAAAAACAATTAATTTAGAAATAAAATGTAAGAAAGGGAATATAATTAATGAAAGAATCCTTCCTCCGTGATATACAATAACATCAAGATTTCATAATTTTAGTTATCCTAAGAAAATAAAAAGTAAACTCAAGATGAGAATTAGTAACTATAATTTACTGACATTTGAATTATCTCTTTCAATTAATTTCAAGAAATGATTTTATTCAAATGGATGGTACTATTTTCACTCATAAAAAGTACTCAGCACACTCATTATTTAGTAAACATTTATATGTTACCAAAATACCAATTAAGACAATTACGAAAATCATTCCCAAATTTGCATTTCTTTTTTTCCAACATTGTTTCCAATATTGCTCTCTCAGCTAGTTTGTATGACATATGAACCAACATTTTAAATTGCCATGTAGCAAATGATTACTTATCTTGTGATCCCATTGCCATGTAATGAATTATAAAAAAGTTTACTTGTATGTCTCATAAATCAGTCGGCATAGAAACTTCACATCTCCCTCAACCTTGTAAACGTAGCATTACTCTTTATTAGTAAAATTCCATTCCACAAAGTAATGCTTATGGTTGGATAATTAGAAACAAGGAGATGTGATTATCGGCCGTAATTAACAATTGATATATAGGCTAAAGATACGAAAATTAATAAAACATCAAAATCACAACATACATTCCTCCTTAAAAATCCATTTAAATAACAAAGTCATCATTTAGCGAGAATAAAATTGTCTGAAGGTAATTGAATATAAAAGAAACTTAACACAACAACATCGCAACAACGAAGCCCCGATTTGTCTATCATTCTTCCAGCTCCAAACAGGAGTAATCAACTTTTGTGTCTCTAAGATTACTACATTTCTGGAAGTTTCATCTCAGTTAACAGTAAATCTGTTGAAAAAATACTAATAATAATTATGATTTGTATCAGAATATATATATATACACACGACAGCCAGAACATATCCACGGGTACTTTTCTGATTACCTGGTCTGAAGTAAGAAATGTTGGCTGCCTGCATCTTTACAGTGTTCATATAATTCGTTAACCAAAAGTACTGCAGGTAATTATGAAGAAATGTTAGGGTTGCGCATTCAAATCCGAATTTTGTAAAACCCAGACGTCCGAGGACCATCAAATTAGATAGCATGTATATGTACTTAAAGCTGGTAAAAGCTTACATTCATGGCGCAGCATTGATTATTGGAACTCAACCAAGCCGGGGGTGGCCAGAACATGTTGAAATATCTGGGGATCAGTTTGAGAGGCCTGATCAGTACTCCCAAATGTAAATCGTATATACCAACTCTTCGCTCGGCTAGTCCAGCAGGCTCATCAGCAATGCGAAAATGCCAATGATTATTTCGATAACTTGGGTCGTCTACGAAGATTATGCAATTCCCACCACAATTAACAAAATCTTGGGATGAAACCGCAAACGAGCAATCGCGGCTTATGAAAAATATCTGATCACCCATATCCGTGACAGGATCCCAAGTGTATTCAACTGAATGACTGTCATTCAGTTTATACACTTTGAATACTACATTTGGAACGAAATTAACTCCTAGAAATGCTCCGAGATTATCCTCCTCCTCATCGTCGTCGTCGTCGTCGTCATCATCATCATCGCTATAATCATCACTCTCATCGGTATCTTCATCATTTTCACCATCACCATGGGTCTCATCACTATCCTCATCATCTTCGTCATCATCATCACCACCATCACCAGCTGCAGCACCGCCGCCACCAGCAGCAGCAGCAGGATTCTGATAAAATACTACAGCAGCTGCTTGCTGCTGACATGTATGGGTAATTTTTCCCACCAAGTACAAAGCCCCATCAGATTGCAAAAAATACCACTCACCACAAGTACACAACCGATCGTTTGGTTGAGAAAGTCTGACAGAACAAGCCCTGACATCAAGAGAAGAAGACGATAACTCCTCAAAAACCCTAACGCTGCCATTCATTTCAATGGCGTAGAACTTGTTCTTGTAAGTATCAACGTCAACAAATTCAGAATCTCTCTCAATCCTCCTCCAGAAATGAGCCCCGTCTCTGGGACAGCGCAACTCCCCGTCCTGATCAATCACGAGAAACCTCTGATGATCATCGTTTGAACGAAAATCAGACGGCAACGCCGCCTTGAAACAAGGCATGATGTCGGGATCATCAAAACCGGCGGTGCCGCTGTTAGGGCGAAGGTAAAACCGGTTGCATACTTCAGAAAATCGGAAGTTGAGCAAGTTCACTCGCTTTGGTAAACGGTTGTCGAGCAAGTATTTAATGGGAAGCGAGGAGAATGGATTCATGAGACGGGACCTGCCGTTGACTTGCTCGCTGACCTTGATGAGACAGCTGTTTTTGGGAGAACTGCCAGGTTCTTCGATGCGATAGACAGTGGTTTGATACAAGGTGAATGGGAAAAAGGAGGTGTTGCTGAAAAGTGTGATTGGAAATCTTAAATTCATGGGCAGTAGTGGTGGAGACTTGATGGGCAGAGCAGAGGCTGCGTTGCGCCATTGCGGGCACACAGCTCGAAAACGGCGAAGGTTGATGTGATGACGGTGATCATCATCGGTATCAAGGAGTTTGGCAATGAGAAGCAAGAGTTCTTTGGGGAGATCAGCCCAGGAAGAGACTGAGTCGGAGAGTTGAGGCTTTTTGCTTGCTGACATGATGGAGCAGTATTGGTACAGGGCTACTGTCAAACTTGCACAAACCCTAACCCCGATTTTGCTTTTGAGAAGAAATGAGGCTGCTGAAGATTTGTGAGTTACTGGAAACTAAATGCTTGGTTGATATAAAAAGACAGAGCTGCAATATTTTGCCTCCAGGAGCTGCATCCAAATGCTTACAGTTGGTTGGTGGTGGCAGTCTTTTTGTTGCATGTAACGCTTACTCTTAAGTCTGTGGGGCTGGGTAGCATTTTCAATTTTTCAACTCATTTTGCAAAACTGAAAAATTTCATGTTGGATGATTTTATTTTTATTTTTTTAAGAAAAAAAAGGTTATTATATATTTTGGCTTCAATTTTCTTGTTCAACAACAATTGTCTAGAAAATTTATGTTTTCTGACTGAAAAATAGTGTGTGTAGAAGGTAATGTTGTGATGGATATTATGATTGTTGTGGTTGAGATGACATATAGAATGGAACTGTAATATATTTGATTTGAAAAGATAAATAGATAGTGACCGTTAAGGTATCGAGAATGAAGACGACGCAGAGTTGGCGCCAATTTATTTTTTGAAACTATTACTACATATTGGATATTGGTTATTATAAAATTTATTTTCTCAATTTAACAATATGATTAATAAATGATATAAAATACTATGACTAATAACCTAATAAGAAAAAAAATATTCAGATGATATTTCTAACTATTTTAGCTTGTTAATTTTTGCGAGACATTATTTAAATACAATAGTACTCATCATACACCATTAAGATTAATTCAATGGTTTAGAACCGGATTAATATGCTGAATCAAATTCATTTTTATGTAAAGAAATCTAAGTTGTAAATCTAAATAAAACTTTATTGATTACAACTATTATTGTATGAAGAAATATGAAACACCTTTATATATTTGGAAATCTATAATCTAAATCCTCTTCATTTTTGTCAATAAATTTATTTTTACAGACTGGCGTGCCCATTAAAAGAATTAACCATACGGGGCTTAACAAAATCAACATCCTTGATGATTTAATATTTTGTTTCTACCTCAGTTTACATTAAAGGAACAAAACACATAATTATTAGGAAAAGAAAAAAAAAAAAAAAGGAACAAAACACATCGACAAATTAAATCCAATCGACATATTTGTTTATAAAAGTGGTGAAATAATTTGATCATCATGTAGTTTATTTCAATTGGGGGGGGGGGGGGGGGAACCATGTCTGACATAACTTAAAATAGCGAAGATTTTGTTTGGAATTGTTTTTAGATTTTGTTTGTAAAACTTACTTCGCATTTATTTGCAATTTACTAATTTTTCATAAAATCGAGTTGGTTTGGTTCCATTTTGCTTTAGTTGCAAATTAATTCCAGTGTGGGTCCCACGTCAACTGAACTATTATTACATGTAAATCGTGTGGGTCCCATTTGAAAAGAGAATGAAACGGATTTTTTTGTGGGTCCCATAAGAGAAAGAGAATTAGAAATGAAATTGGCCACGCCGTTCACCGATCGAATCGAACAAGTAAAAAAAAAAAATTTGTGGAAGATGAAATCTGGGCTTTCAGGCCCGGATGAGAAAAACCTGGACTGGGCCCAGAGTTTTATGACCATTTCACTCCTTAATCCCTTTCAAACACATATTATAGGGTCGGCCTCAAGTCAGCGGATGGGTTCAATTTCTCACAACCCATTTTGTCATTAATGAAATAAAATTCCCATGGAGACATGAAATCAACAACATTATTGACACACCATCCATTATCATGACTCCGGTTGACTTTATTTATTCCTCATGAAAATCAACGTCACTACCTGTTGCAATTAAGAAAACCCAATATCACCATTTGACTAACTTCATCTTCCAACTTGACAATTTGCTTCATCATCATTTTGAGCTCTCTTGTCTTCTTTCAATTTAATCAAACTCCCCTTTATGCGTTTTCAGTTCAGTGCTTGACTTTGCTTTTAAATTAACCAACGTCGACCCCTCTGTCCAATGCTACCAACCTTTTTTTTTTTTTTTTTGGGTTTCTTTAATTTCTTTTGAAAGATCTTCCTTTTTTTGAATCCCAAAAGTCGTCTTTGAAATTTCTTTCCTTGGTGAAAAATATTCGAGACAAAGATGTTTTGTTGTCAGGCATCCACCTCTTTGTTGAGACGTTGCGAAAAAGGTAGAGTTTGTATTTATAATACATTTTCCATGTTGATGTACAATTTCAACCATTTGAAAGTGATACCTACTCCCAAGTGTTTTTCTATTAATTGAAATGAAATCTTACTCCTATTTCCACTAGCGTTAATTTTAGTGAATTTTGCAGTATGCATAATCGTCTAAAACAAACTTATATATATCCATTTTAAGTAATGCATGATTTTGAGTGTTTATGGTCAACCGTTTCTAGAATCAAGGGCCATATGTAAGTTTAAATATGTAGTTGTTCTTGGCATCGATATGTTAATGGTTAATAATTCACGAATAGAATAATATTGGAGCTTCATTAATTATATTAAAAAGAATGAAGACAAATTAAAGGTAGAGAGATTGTTAAATAATTTTCCGTGGGTTTAGTTAATCAACTAAAAAGGGGTCCTTCATGGTCGGCGAAACCATGGGAGGACTTCGATCAATAGTCACCCAGACAACCACCAATGTTTTTGAGCATATCTTATCATATCATAGCTTTAATTCATTATTATATGCTTAATCTGGCTAGAGTATGTACGTGTCATTTGAATATGTTAAATTTTAACACGCTTGTTATCACAAATTGAACTTATTATAATGGGATTATTTTGTTGTTATTAGTTATTTTCTTTGGGTTAATTAATGGAGCCGATCTCTCTCTCTCTCTCTCCCCCTCCGTGTATATATATAGTTTCTAATGCTCCGTTATTTTCTTTTTCAGTTTTAATAAGGAAAGGAAAATATATAATTATGAGAAAAGGACAGTCACAATCTAGGATTTTTTAACAAGGACAATATATAATTATGAAAAAAGGACAGTCACAGCCCAAGATTTAGAAAAATGATCATACAAATTCCTGAGTTTTTAATAAGAAACATTAAATCTCTTTTTTATTATAATACCCTTTGAGTGTATTAACTAAAAAAAATTAATTTTAAGATTTTTTTAATCAATACAATATAATACAAGTAATTTAATTTATCTAGTAGATTAATAATATGATAATATTTTTTTAAAATATGAAAAAACTGTACAGTATTATATTTATATTAATAATATTTTTTATTTATTAAAATATTTAAATAAATGCTTGGTTAAATAAATTTTACAGTTAATTCAATATATCTCACATATTGATAATATTAAATTATTTTATATGATTTTCAAAATAATTTAAATTTTTATAATTTATTTTTAATATTAACTTTCTATTTATTGTAAAATTTAGTTTAATATAATAAGAATATCTCTAGTAGACTGTAACTAATTTAAAATATTTTTTAAATGTTCAAATTATTTTAGAATGTACACGTTATTGCATTAATTTTAACATTACATTTCTATTTATTATGAAATATTAGAATCATTTTTTTTGAATTAATAGAGTTAAAAGATATTATGGTAAGAAAATGAAACTTAATATCCCTTGTTGAAAGATTAAACATCTACATAATTTTTTTTATCAAACTTTGGAGGTAAAGGTATCACATATTTACGAAACATGAGGCTTCTTTTTGGCTGCAGCTTCAATAGTTTGTTTGTAGATTAATTCAGGCATGAAATACACAAAGAAATATTGTAAAATCTTTGAACATCATGTAAGCAAGTGGGTCACAAATAATTATAACTTTCCTATAACTTGTGCAGTTAAATAATGTACAAACGACGGATAGTAATTCTTCAGTTCAGGTTGCAATAAAAGGGGATTTAATATAAACGGTCTGTTTAACATTATAAATGTAGGATCGATAGTTGCGGAGCAGAATTCTGATTGATGATTAGAGAACCAACATCAAATCATTTAACTTCGTCTGAACTCAAAACTTATATAAAATCATTTACAATTACTTTGTTTTACCTTTTAATCCCCTACAATTTCTGCTAAGTGTAACAGTTAATACTCTCTCATGCTAAACCTTCATTTCAAACGGTCATCGAGCACTTAACTATTATTATTATTCTCGGCATAAAAGGTTTACAAAGAAAACGCGTTCAATTAACTATTGCGGGTCTTCATCGCATTATAACTTTCTATTCTCGAAAATCAACTTTCATGCAGTCATGCAGATGCAGCAGTCAATGAGAAAATTCAAAAAAAAAAAAAAAAAAAAAAGAAAGAAAGAAAGAAAAGCAGAAGATGAAAATTGCAACTCAAAAAGTAATTTCGTTGCTGCCGCTTGTTGCAATAAACGCACCGCGTGGGTCCTTAATTGATTAGAACTCCCCTAGTCTTTGGTCCTTACTCCTTACCCACACGTTGGGGGGCTTATCTTCAATCTTTTTAACCAAAGCATCGTTAATCCCGCACCGCAGTACCCTTTTGTTGATTCTTGTTTCCCTTGCATCATTATATGGCTTTGTAACGTTGTGGAGGCTATGACGTAACAAAGACGTTTTGATTACACAAAATCAAGCAAATTTTCTTGCAAATTGCATGTTTTTACTGTTTTTTTTTTTTTTTTTTACTTTTTTGTGTCTTTTATTTGAAATAAGGTCTAGCTTAATAGCTTTGAATATGTTAAGTTCAACATGCATGGCTGACAAATTAGGTACCCATTTGTACGTATATAAAGAAGAATAACAATATTTAATTAAGTTAAATTCTTATTTAAATTGCAACCGTACTGAAGTTAGTACTTAATAATTAGAGACTTGGCCCTAGCTAGGGCTTTGCCGACCACCGGCGTGTTACACATTTGACTCTATATATATATAAGCCTTAGCCTCAGAGAAGGATGTTGTTGTCATGTATTGTTTTTGATGTCGTTGATTCAACTACTTACCATAAATGAATATTGTATTTATCTCGTATTTTCTTCGAAACGGGATAAAGAAAAATCAAAACTCTAGCCCTCTCAATAAATAATTGAAAAGGAAATGCATTTTTCATTATGTGAGATGTTATTGGATAAGAGTGAGCAACGATCGAGGTTCCAAGAACATGAAGTTGGAGAGAGAAACAGTAACAGGTTTTGGGAAGTATTAAATATGGTCGGTCAAACAATCTAGAAGATGATTTGAATATATTAAAGCGAGTGACGAATGGATGTTTCATATTATAAAAATATGCCTATGCTGCTTCAATATAAAAAATGAATTCAGGGAGAAATATTTCTTAATATTAATATGATGAGTAGCTGACAATTATCTTTTAGTTAATCGTGTAGAAATTAAAAGTTTGAGTGTCTGCCATTTTATTTATTTATTTATTTTGTAATGATCCAATTATATCTTAATTTTGAAAGATTATATATCTTTCGTTGACATAGTGCAAGATAAGTTCTAACAAATTTTGTATGCATCTACTTATAAAAGTTAAAAAGAAAATGACGTATGATTTTTTTCCCCAAAAAATCAAAAAGAGTGGGTCCACAATGTAATTACGAATATGAAGAAGGGCATTTGAACAGCGGAGTTGTATAAACTGTGGCAGCTATTAAATTTGATTCTCAGACACAGGGGACTAACAGCCGGGAACTTACAACAACACGAGCTGAGATTTAGATTAAGATTTACATTCTTGTGCCTTTTTGTCGGTCTCAACTCCCAATTCTCAACTCAGAAACTGCTTCCAAGGCAAAGCCTAAAGGTATGCCAAAGCTCAATATCTCATGATTCCCCTTTTACTTCTTCTTTTGCGTTTTTAGCCGAGTAATATTAATTTCTGCATGTTTCTTTCTATTCTGTTTTTTTTCTTTTCTTTTTATTTGAATACAACTACTGCATGGTCATGAAGATGATGATGTGGGTGTGTTTTGATACTCTGAGGTGGTGATTTTTTAGCTCTCTGTTTTATTTGAGCTGAAAGTTACTATATTTTTGCCGTGAAAGCAGTTATTTATGTATTTATTTTTTAGCTGAAAATTTTTTTCATGAGGCGATTCTTTATTCATATACTTTTGATCTTTTCATTTATCTGATGATGCGTTATTTTTATAGCTGTGGTTTTCTTGATGGGATGGATGCTGGTTGAGGATGGTTTTGTCTCTCAATCACACTTTCATCTGACAGACACATGGAAGATTTGTATCTAATATCTTCTCTTTGCTAGTTTGTGATTAGCTTTTGAATCCAATAGCCAGTCTTTTTATGATAATTGTAGTGATATTTGAAACGGAATTGGTCATCTGCAATTAAGAGTGAGTGAATTTCTCATCTGGGTTAGTTTATCCACCGTATGATGATATGCAATCGCCCGGATCCATCGATGGTAACACCAAGAAAAAATAAGAGAACGATTTAAGCCTATGGCCGCATTTCAGTTTATGTTAGTCATAACCAACATGTTATCAACTTATCATGTGGCATTTCCTGCATGTCTGATGATGATGGAGTTTCATTATTAGAGTAACTGACATTTGTCATCCTCAAAAGATGTCTTATCTGTGTCTTTCAGAACGATTTTGCTTGAACTTTCCTGGTTTGCATTGAGCCACACTTCATAGTTTGTTGCTCTATATCAAGGAATTAGTGTTACCCAATGCAGTTTTCGCGGATGCATAAGATGTCAGATGGGACTCAGAAGTTCTATTACCAGCCTGTGCAAAAGCTGGCCTCCAAAAATTGGCCTCCCCATCAGAACATAGACCATCAGCCGTCCTCTGATGACAGCAATGAAGGAGCACACCTGTCAGTAGATACTTTTGAACAATACTGCACCCTTGAGTCATCCTCTGGTACAGGCGGTCACGGTGCTCCTAATTCTCCATCCACTGCCAGTTTCTCTCCTGAAAAAATCCAAGTTTCTTGGCCAAACAAGCAGTCATATTCCTCTGAACTGCATCAGTCGCCTGATCAAACCTGTAGCTCACCTGTAAGTGGGTCTTGTATAACACAAAATGAAAATGATCTGAGGCACAAACTGCGAGAATTGGAAAACGTTATGCTCGGACCTGATATGGATAACCCTGCCATGTACAGTGTTACCAGCCCAAAGGAAGACCAAATCTCATCAGAATCAGAGATGTGGAAGTGCTTGGTAGAGATAATCTCCAGACAGGACCTGAAGGAGTTGCTTTGTGCTTGTGCAAAGGCTATAGAGAATAATAATATGTACGCAGCTGAAAGTTTGATGGCAGAATCACGACAGATGGTGTCAGTTTCTGGTGATCCTGTCCAACGTTTAGGAGCCTACATGTTGGAAGGGCTCATTGCAAGGTTGGCCTCGTCAGGAAGTTCTATCTACAAAGCCCTGAGATGCAAAGAGCCTGCCAGTGCTGACCTCCTATCTTACATGCATTTACTGTATGAGATCTGTCCATACTTCAAGTTTGGATATATGTCAGCAAATGGGGCAATTGCTGAAGCCATGAAGGACGAAAATAAAATCCACATTATCGATTTTCTAATTGCTCAAGGCAGCCAGTGGATCATACTTATTATGGCTCTCGCTTCTCGTCCTGGAGGGCCCCCGCACATTCGAATTACAGGCATTGATGATTCTACAGCAGCTTATGCTCGCGGAGGAGGACTTGAAATTGTGGGTCAGAGACTATCAAAGCTCGCAGACTTGTATAAGGTGCCTTTTGAGTTCAATGCTGCTGCAATTTCTGGTTCTGAGGTTCAACTTGAAAACCTTGAAGTTCGACCTGGTGAAGCCCTTGCTGTGAATTTTTCCCTGATGCTCCATCACATGCCGGATGAAAGTGTGAGCATCCAGAATCATCGAGACAGACTCCTGAGGCTGGTAAAAGGCTTGTCTCCTAAGGTGGTGACACTTGTTGAGCAGGAAGCGAACACTAATACTGCCCCATTTTTTCACCGTTTCCTTGAAACGATGAATCACTTTGGCGCTATCTTTGATTCAATTGATGTTGCTCTGCCAAGAGATAGCAAGGACCGAATCAATGTGGAGCAGCACTGCTTGGCACGAGAGATTGTCAACCTTATAGCATGCGAAGGAGCTGAGAGAGTGGAACGCCATGAGCCTTTTGGAAAATGGAGATCACGTTTTATAATGGCTGGGTTTACACCCTATCCATTGAGCCCTTTTGTGAATGCAACCATCAAAACTCTGCTGGAAAACTACAATGACAACTACACACTTGAAGAGCGGGATGGAGCGCTCTTTCTTGGCTGGAAAAATCAAGCTATAATTGTTTCTTCTGCATGGAGGTGAGGATCCAAGTCGATCGACGCATATCCGTGGTTCTGCAGCCAGCAAAATGAGGTAGAATCTTTGAGAATGTGTCATGCTTTTTCGAGTTTAACTCTGTTACAATGTTGTACTACTATAGATAATCCTTTACTTAGTTGGCTGTTCTCCCCCAAAACCCATCCAAAATAATGTGTTTGGTAGCTAGCTGCCCTTGCAATATTGCATTTGGTTCACTGTAATAGTTGATGATGATTGTAGCTTGGCAACTGTAAGAGTTCCTAAGCATGTAGCGTTATGTTGATGCTAATTGTTAGTAAGATCAAACACTTCTTGTTTTGTCTCTTCACTGAATCAACAGCTTTACTAATTGGCAAACGGCCAGTCTTTCCAAACAGATTGAACAATGTTCTTCTTCCCCAGATGAAGAATTTGCACTTCCTCCAATCTAAAATCAGCTGCCGGGGCATGTCGACTTGCCAAATAATCAATTCTTATGTAGATTCTTTGATAATCAACTTTGTAAATAATCTGGTAAAAGTGGTTGGAAAATCAAGATTATATGAGAATTACTTTTTAATTATTTGTATTACATGCTTAATAAACTAATGATTAATATTTAATGTGTTGCGTGACCAAAATGGTAACCAAATTATTATTATAAAGGAAATTTATTTAATTTCATATTTATTTAGAATTAAAAATGGTAAGAAATTTATGTGTTTAGTAATGAATGAACAAATTTGATTATCAAAACTCAATAATAATATCAGATTATGCAATAATCTTTCAAACATATCACGCCGATTGCAGCTTAATTTGTATTTCTTTTCAGAATAATTTAATTGATCGCTGGTGGTGCTTGACATATGCATGTGCACGTAAACATAGTCAAGTACGGACTATGACACAGCAGGGCAGTACAGCAGATGGAGTTTTAACAATCAAGTCTCCTATGTTGAAAGTTGAAACGCAGTCCACTTGTAAACGAATCGCACTCTTCGTATGCTCTGTCATCAACCATATCACCGACTCTGCGAGCAATTGTCCAGCAAACTATCTGCAGCCCTTTTCACCCCATTGGTCAAGGCAACCATGGGGTCCCACAGTTCGTCGCTATTGGTACTCGCGTGTCAAAATTTGATTGCACTGTTCTGAAGGCTCGGCAGAAGGGATCTCTGCATAGCTCGGACACTTGTGCTTCTTGGATGTCTCTTGCGTTGCTCGTACTCATCATAGGCCTTCTTCTTCACCTTCTCCTGGCGTTTCTCAAGCCGTTCTAGTATTAACACCCTTTTGATCCTCCTTGAATGCTTTGAAGCATCCGACTATCCCTTTTGGAAGATTGTTTCAATAATTTTTCCTAGATTGATGTCCGACGTTAATCTCTGTATAAAACGGCAAGCTGGTGATCAGCAAGATTTATTCCGTAAAAGCATATTCAAGTTTGCATTATAGAGACAATTGTGCAAAGCCTTAGATTTCAAGCACACAAATCCACGCCTAATATATTGAGAAAACAATGATAACGTTTAGCGCTTCTAGGAAGGTAATCATTAAAGCTTCGTTGATGTAATTTAAAAAGAGCAGTGATATCGGCACGGTCTAATTTGTACAAATGGAGGTTACCACCCCATAATTCATCGAGGTTGATCCCGAAGTTCTGTCTATCCTGTAGCAGTAGAGAATGAACTGTCCTTTCTTTTGTGGGACAGATTTCGTTAATACGGATAGACCAGAAATGATTTTTGAAAGCATACTTCAAGAACCGGTGTGAATGGTTAAATGAATACGTCACTTGATCTACAGTACCAAATTTTACTTGATAAGTCAGAGTTCGATTTCAAATTTTAAAATATATAATATTATAAATAATTATACTTATTTGGCCCATCTCTCTCTCTCTCTCTCTCCATATATATATATATATATCCAGTTTCATTAAAATAAAATTTAAAAATCATAAATTATAAATAAATGAAAGAATATATATATATAATATTATAAAATATAAAATTGATCTATGCTTTTTAAGCCCAAATAAAAAAATCGAGCACCTCGCATTCAAAAAACATGCACAAATTAGATTCGGACATTGCAATACCTAGGACTGACCGGGGTTTTCAGCATCCCAAGTACTCTTTCGTTGTCACCCTAGGATCAATGATGACTCATTTTAGTGCTTAGAGTCCCTCTTTACTTTCAAGCTCTCATCCTTTAACGGTCCACTAAAGCTGTACTTGTTTGTTTTGTTAATTTTAGTATCAGATATATACACACATACATATATGTATGTATGTATGCATATGCTGATTATAATTTTTTAAAACTTGTAATTAAGTTGATGAATTAACTTTTAATTTAAACTCATTATGTAAAACTTGCCATAAAACCTTTCGGTTCTTGGATGGTGTGGCTTGAAAAGTACTTTATTTGTTCTCAGACGGACTGGTCCGAAAAGCACTAAAGATACCGTATTTCCTGCAGCTTCAATATGGTTGCCCCTGAAAAGCACATCATGCAAAGAAATTTCTGCTCGCCGTAGCTCATGATCATCATCATCATCATCTTGAGTTCTACAAGCGTTTGCGTAGCTCCTTAGCTTGCTTCCAACATCAGTCAACTTACTTCCTATACACGTGATATTCTCCTTCAAGTTTAACCAAATGCCGTACCCCTGCATCTCTCTCTGGTCAGTTTCTCTATCTCTTTGAAGATACACACACACACACACACTAGTTTTTTAGTTCTGAATCCTAAGGTGCGGGAATAATTCTAGAAAGAATGAAAACCGTAGGATTTTAAAGATTTAAAATTTAAAATTATCAATCAACCTCACAGTTTATGCGTTTTTTTAAACATTCCTGTCCTTTAAAATTTTAGATTAGAATATATATATTATGTATGTATGTATGTGTGTTTTCCATAAGTTTGAATATTTAGTACATGGAGAATGATGCTTTAATAGAAGAAACACTCCACAACATGTATAATCTGTATAGCTCCGCCATTATTCATGGAAAATCATGCTAGACTTGCATAATTCATTTGTTTCAACTTTCAAGCGGAACTAGTAATTTCACATGACTTCCGTGAAAGAAACTTTACCATTGATCAGTGATAGGATAAATATAAGGTTTTGCAAAGGATAGAGGCTATTTAAATCGACCTAATTCTTCCATAAAAATGAATATTTTACTCTACATGTTCATCCAAACACCTAATACAAATTCGTACACTGCTGCTCAAGGCTCTCCAATTCAAGAGTTACTAGCCCTCCAATCAAGAAGGATGTTAGTTGGATTCCAACGGATACTCATTGGTACAAATTGAATGTTGATACAATAAATCATTACCCCCCATACATACATACATACATACATAGTTTGAATATTTAGTACATAGAGAATGATGCTTTAATAGAAAAAACACTCCACAACATTTATAATCTGTATAGCTCCGCCATTATTCATGGAAAATCATGCTAGACTTGCATAATTCATTTGTTTCAACTTTCAAGCGAAACTAGTAATTTCACATGACTTCTGTGAAAGAAACTTTACCATTGATCAGTGATAGGATAAATATAAGGTTTTGCAAAGGATAGAGGCTATTTAAATCGACCTAATTCTTCCATAAAAATGACTATTTTACTCTACATGTTCATCCAAATACCTAATACAAATTCGTACACTGCTGCTCAAGGCTCTCCAATTCAAGAGTTACTAGTCCCTCCAACCAAGAAGGATGCTAGTTGGATTCCAACGGATACTCATTAGTACAAATTGAATGTTGATACAATAAATCATTACCCCCTACATCGCTAAGCATGTCCATAATATAAATTCTTGATCGTAATTCCTCTATTTTTAATTTTGTTTTCCTCCTCATATCCCATCAATGTTATTGAATCAATAATTCATCAATTAATCATTGTCTTGCGTGAAAATTCAATTTTTGAGTGACACAAACCCCTATTTTCATTCGCAAATATACTGTTGATGATTGTTTGAGCCTTATTCAACCATAAATTAAAAGGATATTTTGGTTTTTCAGTTTTGCACTCGACAAGAATGAAAGAACGAACGATGTCAAATTCATTGCGTTTCAATGGCATGCTTCCCATTACAACGAATCAGTGCAACTTGCTTATGTTTACATGAACAGTACTTACTACTGGGCTTATAATTGAGTTGGATTTAAGTAAATAGTACGAGTTGTAGAATTTGTACTATTAAGCCTAGTATCAGCAAATTTACATAAAAAACAAACCCAAATGTTGTTATATAGATGGAAACAACAAGAGGATGCATGCCATTTCTTCCATGCCAATGCTACATACTAACGTGTTAGTACGCCCCTGGCTTTGGCAGAATCCACCGTGGCGAAGGTAGAATAGGATTGTCAAATGCTTGAACATCTGCATGAATTAAATAGAAACATCAATTCAAAATATTTGACCAATAGCCAGACGCAAACTATGGAAACATTAACACTAGAAAACAAGGAATGTGACGATGAACAATAAGCAACTGATAGACATAACAAATCTTCTAACAATTAGTTAAACTGAAGTTTGTAAAAGCAAAGTATTAAACCAAGAAATTGCAAGAGGAAAACATCTAAATTTGCAGTCAGCAATGATTTAATCAAACAATGTTGCCATCATTTTTTTTTTAATTTATATGCAACAAACAACAGTTCATGCTATGAATGCATGGGTCATACGTTGATCACTAAAAGTAAAGTAACGATTTAATCGACGATATTGTTTATATCGTGGCATAACCACCATATGACGCTGGTTAATTAATCCATGAGCTCAACATTATAGAGTTGTGTCATATTAAATTCATGTCCAATATATGTGTTTAATAATGGAATTAATTATTTGATTAATATAAGTTATCTTATTATTATAATATCCATTAACAATATTTATAAGTATTTCTAACTTGTAGGTGTAATAAAATATATAATTTTGGTAATATTGTTCTACAAACTTTATCCATCGCCTTATATATTTACAAAGTGGATGATTTTGTCTTTCAAATGCTGACACATTATTATTCTCTCGTTCTCCATAATCACCTTATTCACATCTATTACCAAAAGTGATATTCTTTGTACTTTCTGCTCTACTTGCATTACTTTATATAACTAAAAAATGCTTCTTACTGTTTGAAATATGAAATTGAATGAGTAAAAAAATTTACAAATATTAAAAGTTAATACGAATGAATTATCTTATTGTTGGTAAACCATAATAAAAGAATAACATTAATATTTTTGTAGAGAGAAATAAATTGATTGTGATTTACAAAGAATGTTAGATTTTTTTAAGCTAAATTAGCATAACAATATTTTAATCATGCTTGTTTCAAATTTCACATTCTTGACCCACCATGGCATGACATCAGTCTAACTGGCCACAAGCAATCCGATTAAGCCTTTAGAAAGTATGATCCTTTCTCGTATACTAACTAAGGGTGTGTTTGAGATTGAAGTTGCGCAGTTGTAACTTAAAAGTTACAACACTAAAATATTTGGTAAACATTAGTCGTTGCAGTTTGAAAGTTATATTGATGCAATTTTTCACTTGTATGATAGAAAATCTATTATATCTTTAAAATTCTATTAAAATTATTATTTAAAATTTATATTTACCACGTATTGTAAATTTTTGTTTTACAATTATAACTTTTTTTTTTATAGTTGTTACCCCAATCCCAAGCAGGACCTAAATCGATAACTCCTTTTGTGCTAACTAAAACGATAGCTTCCTAAGCCGTTTTGTTAGTTACCTTAACCTGGATAGCTGGTGGTGCATTACGCACCCCAAAAAAGGGGAAAATGAGATTGAATAGTGATACAACCACAAACTCTTGTACAAATTTATTTTATATAAATTGATTTGGTATTAACTCATGGGAGTCCCTATGTTACAATTAATGTAACATACACACTCCATCATAACCATATAAATTGTGGGTCCGCACAATTTGTGTGGTTGTGATGGAGTGTGTATGTTACATTAATTATAACATAGCATTTGCTTTAACTCATTGGTTTTATAAAAATAAAAATAATAAAAACAAATAATGTAAACCAAAACGAACGACCCCATTTTAACATGCGCACCTTCTTCTATCGAATTGGCTTATCGTTAACCAATTCAAATCTTTTTTTTTCATATTTCTCACTTTCCCTCAATTTTGTTTTAGCATTGGAGGACAATAGAGAATTATTAAATCTTGCTGGTTATAACAAAAGTACGTAAAAATGATAAGGCCTAACACAAAATACGTTAGAAATTGGGTTTGTTTTTTCCGTAAATTTGCTGATGCTATGCTTAATAGTAGAAATTCTATATCCCGTACTATTTACTGAATTCCAACCCACTTATGAGCCCAGCAGCAAGTACTTTCATGTAAGTATAAGCAAGTTGCCCCTGATTCATTGTAATGGAAAGCATGTCATTGAAACGTAATGAATTTGACACCGTTCGTCTTTCATTCTTGTTGAATGCAAAATTGAAAAACCAAAATATCATTTCAATTTATGGTTGAAGGAGGCTCAAACAACCATCGGTAGTATATTTGCAAATGAAAATAGAGGTTCGTGTCACTCAAAAGTTAAATTATCACGCTAGGCAATGATTAATTGATGAATTATTGATTCAATGCCATTGAAGGGACATGCCGAGGAGAAAGAAAAAATTAAAAATAAAGGAATTACGATCAAGATTTATATTATAGACATACCTAGGAATGTGGGGGATAATGATTTACTGTAGAATGTCCAATTCTAAATTTTAATACTACTTATACAACATCTAAATCAAGTTCCATTTTAAATGGAGGACGACAAGTTGGATAGGTGAGTCTTCTCACTAACCAAATATCAATACATTATGCATAAAATACATGCTTGCCTTTTGGGAAGCTCCAGCACTGCTCTCTTTTATGAACTCCATCCAACCACACAATATAAATTGCAGCCACGTTTCATTCACTATCGAACCAACGGAGTCTTCGTGTCTTTTTTAGAGACAACACTTGAACATGTGTTGTTGTAAAGCTTGTAATCATCATTGAAGTTAATGACTAGGTACAAAATTACTACATGAATCAAAATAAGGGCTATGATGCCAACAAAATGGAAGGGACGACCTGGTGATAACATAGAAGAAGAAAATATTTGAAAAAGATCAGAACTATCTATGATCATGGCTTTGTAGTATTAACAGCGAAAACAAAGCCAAATGTTGTTATATAGATAGAAACAATAAGAAGATGCATGCTATTTCTTCCATGCCAAAACTACTTACCAAGTTGTTTACACATTAAGACAGCAAAACAAACCAATAGCCTGCACACCAGTTGCCTGACAAAACTACCCGGAGACCTAAATTATTATTACCATAAAATCAAAACACAAGCAACAATGTATAGTCTTCAACAAAAAAATTCAAACTACAGGAGAGCCAAAACCATCTTCTCTTCTGACAGTAGAGTCTAATTTCTCAACCTCCAACACATCAGGAGTCATGATTTTCTCAATTATTAATTAAGTAATTTTATCACCCATTTTCACCCCAAAATCAACATCGAAATTATTAAACAAAATCACCTTAATGGGGCCCCTATAATTCGCATCAATCACCACGGCTCATACGCCCATTAAATGCTTCCAAGCCAGTCCTGATGTCGGCGCCATAATATAAACCAATCCCAATTACATTATTATGATTATTTTTGCAATAAAAATGATAACTTATTAAAGAGAAAAAAATTACCAACACGTGCACATGTTTCTTCCGGAGAGATTTTTCCTCTGCTGGCACTTTAGTATCTATGGAACTATATAAAATACAGTGATAATAAATAATAGTGAAAAAGAAAAAGGAAATCATAAATTTTTTTAAGCAATATGAGAGAGTTCCTAATTCACCTGGAGAGATCGTATCCAACAACAAGTGGGGAGCCTTTTTTGGGCAAAATGGCCTTTTAAGAGAGCTTTTTAACTCTCAAGAGAGAGCCTGTGTTGTCATGTTCAACACTATTATGGTGGAGTTTTGGGATCCTCGGAGCTGGCTCTTTGACTTCAAGGCTGCCATTTTACTACCCTACTTTGGCCATTTAAAAAACGAGCTGTAGCGATTGGTGTCGAATTAGGTTTTGCGAATAAGCAATCTACAAGTTTCATTTATATATAGAAAATCCTGTGATTTCTAGTCTTTCTCAATTTATAGCGCGAAATATTCCCACCATCATTTTTCCCTTTTTTTAGAGAGCACACGCTTTGCTCTTATAGTAAATTTCTCAATTGTACCTTGGTCTCTGCATTAAAGGTAATGGTGTATTGGTAGAAGAGATAGACAGAACTAGACTAGAAGGTCACAATAAGTCAAGTATTCAAATCCAAAAGGGATAGAAAAGTGGTTATTGATTTGAACTAGCAGAAGAGACCCACTCCCGTCCTCTCGATGTGAAAAAATCTAACAAATATCATTGGGATTTAAAATTTCCCATTTCTAATGTATTTTGCATTGGGCCTCATCGTTTTTATATACTTTCGTTATAACCTGCTAGATTTAATATTCTCCATTGTCCTCCAATGCTAAAACAAAATTGAAGAAGAGAGAAATAGGATAAATAAATTTAAATTTAAATTTATCCTTTTCTATGTAAATTTTGGGCTTGTTTCCCCCTTAAGCCTTTATATTTATATTATATCCTGTTGGACTTTATGTTTATCCATTGTTGTCCTTTTGTTGGCTCATTGATTGTAAGGATTTTATGTTATTGACTACTCATATTTATGGTTGTAACTTTATGGCCGAAGCCAAAATCAAGATTTCACCGCTATAAGTATAAGAGGTTTTTGTTCAAATTGGCTATTATTTATATTTGAAAAAACACCATGTGGAGATCATGGCTGTAGAATGTCCAATTCCAAATTTTGATACTACTTACACAACATCCAAATCGGATTCCATTTAGAATGGAGAACGGCAAGTTAGACAGGCGAGTCTTTTCACCAACATAATATCAATACATTGTACATGAAATGCATGCTTGCATCATGGGAAGCTCTAGCATCACATCTCTTTATGAACTCCATCTAATCACATGGCATAGATTGTAGCCACGTTTCTTTCACAATTGAACCAAGTGAGTCCCCGTATCTTTTCAAGAGACAAACTTGAAAACACACATGTGCTTGAACCTGTGTTGTTGTAAAGCCTATAATCTTCATTGAAGTCAATGACAAAGTATAAAATTACTACATAAATCAAAGTAAGGGATATGATGCCAACAAAAGAGAAAAGAGGGCTTGGTGATGACGCAAAAGACGAAAGCATTTGGAAAAGATCAGGACAACCTACATTCATGGCTTTATAATACTCACAGCGAAAACAAACCCAAATGTTGTTATATAGGTAGAAACAACAAGAGGATGTCTGTCATTTTTTCCATGCCAATACTACTTACCAAGTTGTTTACAAATTAAGAAAGCAAAACAAGCTAATAGCCTATACACCACTTGCCCCAAAAAACTCCCAGAGACCTAACTTATCATTACTGTTGTGCAAATTTTAATGAACTCGCAAGCGCACGAATCTATTGTAGAATAGATCAATGGTGACGAGTGTCGATCCCACGAGGAGGTTGATTTTAATTGTGTGTAGAATTAATTTTCTTTTAAATGGGTGGTTAGATTTATGGTGAAAGGAATTTAAAATATGCTAGAATTTAAATTAAAATGGCGAGAGTAAATTGAAATGGAAACTATTATACTTGAAGCACTTGGGTATTCGGATCTGCATCAACATGCTCCATGGGCTAAATATTCCATATTAATACCAATTAAATCATGAGGGGGGATTCCACACCTCATGAACCACGCTCAAATAAATATGGTGCTAAGGGCTTATCGTACAAATAATAATAACCTTGTACTAGGGTGCTTGGTTTAGCAGTATTCAGACAAGACTATTATTATTTGTTACCTAAAAGTCAAAACAACCACAAATATTAGAGGAATAGAAAATAAATTTACCAAATAAAGCCCATGGAACATGTTGAGACATCACCTTCAACCCAATCTGAAAAGTAAAGTAGCTACTCAAATTTGAACTAGGTGTAAAATGGAAATTTATGAAAATACGTCGAAAATACAAGAAAGAGACAAATTTTATAAATACGATTAATGAATAGTGATCAGAAGCCGTTTTTTATAGCCGTGGATAATCATGAGGATCGGATTAAGTTTTGGGCCGTCAAGTGTTGCAGCGTCATCAATCAGACAGGTCATGACCACTATTTGACAAAGCTGTACTTATTTGCACAGACACACCACTATTTGATAAGCCGGTTTTTGCACGAACACTATTTGTACGACATGACTATACGTATGAATAGTTAAGTATATGTGAATAGTGACATTTTTCCTTTTATCCCAAAGTTTTCGATCGTCTCGAGTTCAAATGCGACGTCCAGTTTGTCTTTGTCGATCACTGCTTCATTGTGAAACAATCGTGATACCCCTAAAATACATAAAATAACTAATTATAATGAAACACACGTAATTAAATAACAAAATACTTAAATAAATAAAAATAACAATGTTAGTGAGACTTGAAGTGTAAAATGACGATTTTCTCCTTTATAAATATACACTTTCTAACACTCAACAATTACCATAAAATCAAAACACAAGCAACAATGCATAGTCTTCAACAAAAAATTCAAACCCCAGTAGAGCCAAAACCACCTTTTCCTTTGTGAGTAGAGTCCAAGTTCTCAACCTCCAATACATCAACAATCACGATTTTCTCAATTATTAATTGAGCAATTATATTAATTGAGCAACTCTATCACCCATTTCACTTCAAAATCAACATCAGAATGATTAAACAAAATCATCCCAAGGGGCCCTTATAGTCCGCATCAATCACCACGGCTCCTACATCCATTGAGTGCTTGCAAGCCCGTCCCGATCTTGGTGCTATAATACAAACCAATCCCAATTACATTATTATGATTATTTTTGCAATAAAAATGATAACCCATTAAAGCGAAAAAATACCAATATGTGCATATGTTCCTTCGGATATTGCGATGCTCAGATCAATTGAAACAAGGGCTTTTTCTCTTGTTGGCACTTTAGTCTCCGTGGGACTACATAAACTACAGTGATAATAAATAATAGCGAGAAAGAACAAAGAAACCATAAAAATTTTTAAGTAACATGGGAGAGTTCTCAAATTTACCTGAAGAGATCATAACCAACAGCAAATAAGGAGCCTCTTTTGGGCAAAACGGCCTTTTCAAATAGCATTTTTACTCTCAAGAGAGAGCCTGTGTTTTCATGTTTGACGCTGTTATGATGGATTTTTGGGGTATTTCGAGTTGGCTCTTTAACTTCAGGGCTACCATTTTGCTACCCTAGTTGGGCCATTTTGAAAATGAGCTTTAGCGATTGGTGTCGAATTAGGTTTTGCGAATGAACAATCTACAAAGACCATTTATATATAGAAAATCCCGCAATTTCTAATCTTCCCGAAATTTATGGCGCGAAATATTCCAGCAATCATTTTTTCTTCTTTTTAGATAGCACACACTTGGCTCTTATAGTAAATTTCTCAACGATACCTTGGCCTCTGCATTAAAGGTAATGGTATTATTGCTAGAAGGGATATACAGAACTAGACTAGAACGTCATAATAAGTCAAGTATTCAAATCCAAAAGGGATAAAAAAGCGGTTATTGATTTGAACTAGCAGAAGAGACTCCCCCCATCCTCTTGATGTGAAAAAAAGTCTAGAAAATATCATTTGGATTTAAAATTTCCCATTTCTAACATATTTTACGTTGAGACCCATCATTTTTACGTATTTTTGTTATAACCTGCTAGATTTAATAATTCTCTATTGTCCTCTAATGCTAAAATAAAATTGGAGAGAGAAAAATAGAAAAAAAAATTGAATTGAAATTTATCTTCTTCTCTGTAAACTTTGGTCTTGTGCCCTCCTTAGGTCTTTATATTCCTATTTTAACCTACTCGAGTTTATGTTTATCCATTATTGCCCTTTTGTTGGCTCTTCGATTTTAAGGATTTTATATTATTGACTACTCAAGACAAAATCCTAATTTCACCACTACAGGTATACAAGGTTATCGTTCAAATTTGCCCTTGTTTATATTTAAAAAAGAAAATTTGGAGATTACGACGAAAAACATTACTAAATAACATTTGATTGAATTTCAAACCACTCGACCAACAGCCACTTGTAAGGATAAGTGGTTTGAACCCCGACAAAAGCATTGTAGGGGGGTCTAATTTAATTTGATTTCTTTCTTCAAAATTTGAGTGTAGGCAATCCTTTCTCTCTCGAAATATGAATGGAGTTGACGTTACTCGAATATTAAAGAGGGTTAAAACTTGGGCTGCAGTGCTATATAATATTTGATGTAAACTAGTTTCAGTAATTTTGTGATTGTAAATATAAGTCATAGTCTCATGTAATATATTGTAATTTGAGTAATAGTTTCATGTAATTAAAAAAAACAACTGATTGAATTTCCAATATAAATTTAAATTACCACTAGGTAACATATGATAGGAGAAGAGCAATGCCATTGACTTATTTCAAACTTTTAATTTATGTATTTGGTAAGTAACAAATCAATCTTTTAATTGAAAGAAAAATGATACTCTAACCACATTGCCATCCAACCCCACCACTCAAAATATGTATCTTATAACATTATATTGGGGGACCATATCTGGAACCAATTATTTAATTGTGAATATACGATTCAAACACGCATGTGTTGCCATCATTTGTTTCAATTTATATGCAACCAACTACAGTCCATGCTATGAATGCGCGGGTCATACGTTGATCACTAAAACATTAATAAAGTAACGATTTAATTGACGATATTGTTTATATCATGGCATAAGCACCACATGACATTGGTTAATTAATCCACAAGCTCAACATTATAGAGTTGTGTCACATTAAATTAATGTCCAATATATGTGTTTAATAATGGAATTAATTATTTGATTCAAACACTATATTGAGGGACCATACCTGGAACCAATTATTTAATTGATTCAAACACACATGTGTTGCCATCATTTTTTTCAATTTATATGCAACCAACTACAATCCATGCTATGAATGCGCGGGTCATACGTTGATCACTAAAACATTAATAAAGTAACGATTTAATCAACGATATTGTTTATATCATGGCATAAGCACCACATAACACTGGTTAATTAATCCACAAGCTCAACATTATAGAGTTGTGTCACATTAAACTAATGTCCAATATATGTGTTTAATAATGGAATTAATTATTTGATTAATATAAGTTATCTTATTATTATAATATTTAGTAAAATTATTTATGATTATTTCTAACTTGTAGGTGTAGTAAAATATATAATTTTGGTAATAGAAAAAATAAATTTGAATTGAATTTTATCCTTTTGTATGTAAACTTTAGATTGGTGCCCCCCCAAAGTCTTTATATTCCTATTATAACCTGTTGGACTTCATGTTTATCCATTGTTGCCCTTTTGTTGGCTCCTCGATTTTAAAGATTTTATGTTATTGACCACTCATGTTTATGGTTGTAACTTTATGGCCGAAACCAAAATCAAGATTTCACCGTTGCAGGTATAAGAGGTTTTCGTTCAAATTGGCCATTATTTATATTTGAAAAAACACCATGTGGAAATTATGGCTGTAGAATGTCTAATTCCAAATTTTGATACTACTTATACAACATCCAAATTGGGTTCCATTTAGAATAGAGAAAGGCAAGTTAGATAGGTGAGTCTTTTAACCAACCAGATATCAATATATTGTGCATAAAATACATGCTTGCATCATGGGAAGCTCTAGCACCACTCCCTTTTATGAATACATCTAAACACATGGCACAAATTGTAGCTACGTTTCTTTTACAATCGAACCAAAAGAGTCCTTGTGTCTTTTCAAGAGACAAACTTGAAATTGCATCTGTGTTTGAACATGTGTTGTTGTAAAGTCTATAATCTTCATTGAAGTCAATGACAAAGTACAAAATTACTTTATAAATCAAAGTAAGGGCTATGATGCTAACAAAAGGGAAAGGAGGACCTGGTGATGACATAAAAGACGAAAGCATTTGGAAAAGATCAAAATAACCTATGTTCATGGCTTTATAGTATTCTCAGCGAAAACAAACCCAAATGTTGCTATATAGGTAGAAACAGCAAGCAGATGCCTGTCATTTTTTCCATTCGATACTACTTATCAAGTTGTTTATAAATTAAAACAGTAAAACAAGGCAATAGCCTACACACCAATTGCCCGACAAACTGATTTGACATTAACTTATTGGTTTTATAAAAATAAAAATAATAAAAATAAATCATGTAAACCACAACGAACGACACCGTTTTAACCGGCACATTTTTTTTTCTAATTGGCTTCTCGTTAACCAATTTAAGTCTTTTTTTTCGTATTTCTCACTCTCCCTTTTTTTTTTTTAACATTAGGGGACAATGGAGAATTATTAAATCTTGCAGGTTATAACAAAAGTACGTAAAATCGATAGGGCCCAACATAAGATATGTTAGAAATTGTGTTTGTTTTTACTGTAAATTTGCTGATACTAGGCTTAATAGTAGAAATTCTGTAACCCATACTATTTACTGAATTCCAACCCAATTATGAGCCCAGTAGCAAGTACTGTTCATGTAAACATAAGCAAGTTGCCCTGATTTGTTGTAATGCAAAGCATGTCATTGAAACATTATCTTATTATTATAGTATCCAATAACATTATCTATGAGTATTTCTAACTTGTATCTATAGTAAAATATATAATGAGTGATGATACAGTTACAAACTCTTGTACAATGTATCTATAACATTAACTCATTAGTTGAATAAAAATAAATCATGTGAATCAAAGAATATTTAATTCAATCAATTAAATCATGCCACATTAGTTTATACAAAAAGAATTTGTACAAGAGCTTATTGCTATATTATTACTCAATAAGATTATCCACCTCATTTACCTTTTATCACTGAATCACGTGAAGGACACACTCATCAAACATCAAACATTTCATTCAAGTGCTTACTGTAACACCAGTAATAGCTAGTGAAGACAGAACATCGGGATTGCCATAGGAACTCGTCCTTCAATTTAAGAAGGCCAGCTTGACAACAAAGTCAGAGTTGCTTGCTATCATAAGCTCATGAACGACATCGTTTTAACCTGCGCACCTTCTTTTATCGAATTGGCTTCTCATTAACCAATTCAAATCTTTTTTTTCCTATTTCTCACTCTCCTTCAATTTTGTTTTAGCATTGTAGGAGAATGGAGAATTATTAAATCCCGCAGGTTATAACAAAAGTACGTAAAAACGATATGCCCCAACACAAAATATGTTAGAAATTGGGTTTGTTTTTGCAGTAAATTTGCTGATGCTAGGCTTAATAGTAGAAACCCTACAACTCTTACTGTTTACTGAATTCCAACCCAATCATTAGCCCAGCAACAAGTACTGTTCATGTAAGTATAAGCAAGTTGTCCTGATTTGTTGTAATGGGAAACATGTCATGGAAACACAATAAATTTGACATCGTTCGTTCTTTCATTCTTGTCGAGTGTAAAACTACAAAACCAAAATATCCTTTCAATTTATGGTTAAATGAGGCTCAAACAATCATCAATAGTATATTTGCAGATGAAAATAGGGGTTTGTGTCACTCAAGGGTTCAATTGTCACGTAAGACAATGATTAATTGATGAATTATTGATTCAATGACATTGATGGGATATGAGGAGGGAAATAAAATTCAAAATAGAGGAATTAAGTCAAAAATATATATTATGGACATGCTTAACAATGATGGTTTTATAGAAGCCAATCAATTTTTTCAAAATTGTTGATTTTGGTTGCTATTTTTCAAAGACTTTTGGGAAAAAGAATTAAATGCATGCATGATCTTTGACTATAAATACCAAGCCATTTGTTCATTTGAATGCATCCAAATTTGTGAGATCTAAGTTTAGTCCAATTGAGTTTGGTGGAGAAATTTTTTAGGTGTTAAAGGGAATTTTGGTGTATTAGGTATTTATTTTTAAGAGTTTTTTTTTTCTACTTTTATAAAGTCCTGTTATTAGTAAAATTATATTAGTAAAATTATCTTCCAATCTTTATCCGTGAACAAAAATTTTAATCCGAACCACATAAAATTATTGTGTCTTTTTTTTTACATTTATTTACACTATATTTTTGTTTTTTTAAAAATTACAATCAATATAATAGTGATAATTACTCAAGCGCTTTTGCAACAAAAGATTGGTTTACTTTTGACATTCACTAGTTTAGGGTCTGGATATCTAGATACCCTGGTTTTAGTGTATATTCTCTTGCCCTTTAATAATACTTAATCAGTAATTTCCTATGACAAATTCTGATTAGTCAGTTCAGAGAGCATAAATGACCTGCAAAGGACAGGCGCCTAAATCAGTACATTATTTTCTGCAGCACTTGATAATAATTTTTGTAATTTGCTCCTGCTGCTTCACTGAATACTAATTGAGTTATTTTCAATTATTTTCTTGTATGATTGGTAAAAGCTTACCTAAACGACTTTTGTGCATCCTCTCGGTTCAACTTGAGAGTGGATAAATTGTATGTCTGGAATTGTAACATATATCAGTATTTTAGTAATCTTCTTTTTTTTTTGGGTAATTAATCAGTTTAAGTTAACTAACCTTGTTGCTTATATTTGTTTATTTCAAATTCAGCTGGTAGAAAAGTTTGGCATTGATCCTAATAATGCATTTGCATTCTGGGACTGGGTTGGTGGTCGATATAGTGGTAATTTTTTTTTTTAAAACCATGGTGTCTGCTTTTTGGAAGCACTTTGTGGTCAATTTGGTGTTTAATCGGTAATTGAATTGCTGGTTGCAGTTTGCAGTGCTGTAGGGGTTTTGCCTCCGTCTTTTCAATATGGTTTCTCAGTTGTTGAGAAGTATGGTAACTTCTTGTTGTTTTTATTTATTTGTTATCACTTTTGAGTTCTGAGATCAGTGCCAGATATTTATTGTTCAGTGTGGGATTTTCTTGAAGTAAGTTATGGGAATGAAGTGGAATTCCAAAATATATTGTTCACTGTGGGATTTTCTTGAAGTAAGCTATGGGAATGAAGTGGAATTCCAAAATAAACCTCGATATTTGAATAGAAATACATACTCTTGAATTGAAACTATTAGAAAGTATGAATAGAAGAGTGAAATATAAGTTAGTTCTTTGTCATTAGATTTCAATTATATTGACATAATAGTCTCTGTTTTACAGAAAAGTAGATTTGATGTATATTGAGTTTGATTCTTTTTCAGATAAAACAGAATAAATTACGAGTTCTAGTTTGATGCAACTAAAAGCAAATGAAAATGATGCATATCTTTAGTCTTTGTGAGGTGCGTACATCTTTCATCATCGTTCCAATTTGTGCTTTTTAGCTTTTTCCTTACTTAAGTGCTAAGTGTTGTATTCCTGTAATTCTTAAAATGTAGAGTCCGAGCATGATCGAGCAGAGACTTTTCTTTTTCACGTACAAAGGATTCACTTGTTACAAAGGATTTACTAGCTTCTCAATAAGTCATTCAAGGAACTAACTATACTTAAGATGTGAGCTATACCTATTCCTTTGAGCTATACCACCTATTCCTTCTTTTCTTATCTCTTCCCTTTCGGGCGAGTTCTAGCTTCTGCCCCATCGTCAATCCAAATCAATGCATTTGCATATTTTGTTTTATTTTTTGTTTTCACATGATTTTATTGCATATTTTGATAGGATGCTTATTTGTTATTTAAGGTTCTTAAGGGTGCTTGGAGCATTGATCAGCATTTCATTTCTGAACCTTATGAGAAAAATATACCAGTAAGTTGCCCAATGACATTATTTTTCACTAAGCGAGAGATCTCTACCTCCCATTGGACACAGCACACAGCAGCAATAATATTCTAATGGAGCTTTATCTCTGGATAAATTTCCTGGGTTCTGGATGGAGTTAATAGGTCTGTTCAATGCCCTCAGGTACTCTTGGGTTTGTAGAGCATATGGAATGTTTCATTTCTTGGGCATCCTGCCAGGGTTAGTGTTTTGGCTCGAGACTGAATTTCTTGTTGAGCATTGTTTAATTTTTTCTCTGTTTTTTATTCATCTCCTGACCCCTCCGCTATCTTCCAGGCTATATTACGTTACTCCCAAGCACTAGAGAAATTTGCCCTCATATTCAACGGGAAAATGCCTGATCTCCTTTATTTCTCTTTTGTCAAAGCTTTTAACACTTGTAACTTGCTAAATTTACTTTGATTTAGGTTAGCATGGAGAGTAATGGCAAGGGAGTGTCAATTGATGGAGTGCCCCTTCCCCTTGACACAGCTTTTATCAACTAATTCACCAGGTTACACACACATCCCTGTGCGTGTGTTCGAAGCTTAAATGGATAATTTTTATTGCATTAATTTCTAGAAATACAACTGTGGCAGTCAGAAATGAACCCTTTATGAAAAGGTTCCCTATAATTACTCCGTTTAGGTAATATGAGGCTCTTTTATTAATAATGGAACTGTCTGTCTGATCAGCTGTAACATACTGGATGAAGATAATTTTAGGTCACAATATGTTTGGAATTAAAATGTCGTGTCATTTTAGAGGTATGTAGAATATCGACCTGCAATTTAAGTGGTAACCCTTCATGCTAGGTAATTTGTTGTTCATCTAACATGGTTCATGGATTTAGGCTGAATCTGAGCTGCCTGTGAGCTGTGTATGAATCAACTTTCCTTCTTGAAATCTCCAGGGACGTGTAATTCCTTGTGATTTTATTGGCGTTATGAACAGCCAGCAACCAGTTTACCTGAAAGGTATACATAAGATCAAATTCAATTTGTTCGGCAAATTTCAGGATTGATGGTTGAATTTAATGCATTGGCTTTTCAGCTATCCATTAATGCATCAAAGTCTGAATTTGTTTGCAGGTGAAGTGGTGAGTAACCATGACGAACTCATGTCCAACTTTTTTGCACAGCCAGATGCCCTTGCAGAGGGGAAGGTAGATTTTATTCTCATATCTTTTGGATGTTCTGGTCATTCAACCTATTACGAAGAACAGTAAATTTTTATTATTATTATTGGTTTTCTATATAAAAGAATAAAGAATTTATATTTCTTCTTTCCAGCTAAAAACCAAAGCCAGGATTTTTTTTTTTTTTTGAATTTCTAGTGAGCACATGCACTTTAGAATGAAACACTTTCCTTAATTCCAGATATCCAATAAAACATCCTTATTTTGTAGACGCCAGAGCACCTGCAAAAAGAGAATGTTGCACCACATCTAATTCCTCATAAGGTAACTTCCTCACTTTGTAATAATGTCTCGTTCTAAGTAGCCCTAACTATTGGTTACAAATCACATTCTCAGGCAATCGGCCTTCTCTCAGTCTTCTGCTTCCATCACTGAATGCTTACAATATTGGACAGCTTTGTGATTGCTCACTTCCTTTTAATTTGGCAGATTTTATGTGTCTAACTCTATTACACATTAGTATTATTCACATTATCTTTTTGGGTCAGTGTGTTTGTCACATTTGAATATTTTTAAATGGTCTGATGAATGTGAAAAATGTTCTTGGACCTTTGTGAATAACATTTTGTAAGAACAAAGGATATATCTCCGAGTTAGCTAATTTATCATTGTGAAATTGAATATTGAAACTAGCATATTTGTGATATTTGTGTTACAATGAATTGTTTGCTGTTAAACATGGAAGTGAGATAGTTCAATGGCAAAGTGTTGGACCTTAAATATTATAATTACTTGCTCTATATGCTCTTTATAAATTATTTCTATTCCCTAATACTATAATATCTACGAACACAGACTAGCTGTGGAAGGTTTCATATGGGGAATCAATTCTTTCGATGAGTGGGGAGTTGAATTGGGGAAGATATGCATCATCCTTTACCGTACAGAAATTTCTAAGATAAAGGAATTAATATTTTTTTTCAACTTGTAATGCCATTTCCCTTGTCGTAATTGTAAATTATTTGTTTCCCTTTGTGATTGCAGTCTCTAGCTACTCATGTTAGAAAGCAACTTCATGCTTCTCGTACGAAAAGAGAACCGATCGAGGGCTTTAATTTAAGTACTACAACACAGCTGACAAGATACCTAGAGGTATGCAGAGCTTCGTCTCATGTCATGACTATTAGCATGATATGTTTATCATTGATATCAGGTCTTGGTCATCTGGTAGCTTTATTTGTCCTAGTGCTTTGTAGAAAATTTCCCCATGCTAATAGAAGTGCTTTGTTCCAAATACACACAATGTTTTGATGAATGTTGTATCTTCTGTGTTACTGAAAGGTCAATTTTTCACCTGACAGGCAAGTTCTGATATCCCATCTGATCATCCTACGCTTCTGCCACAGATATAAATGGTTTCTGCTAAAAATTGTTTGGCAATTTGGCCGCAATTTGGCCTAAGGAACTCCTAGTTCTGGCGTCATATATCAACTTAACTAAAATCATCTTGGAGACTGCATAATATTTTACTGAAGACCGATTATGCCGGCGAATTATATAATGTTAAAGTTATTAAACTTTAATAATGCTTGTCCCCAGACATTTTGTTAAACCCATATTTGGGATTCCTAGTTATTTTAACGATTGGGTACAAATGTTCTTACCTTCGTGGGTAATTCATAGAAATGGATTCGAATGCCTTTTCTCATGCACATTCAGTACGTAAATCGTGTCATGTGACTCGTGTCCTTTCGTTGTCTCTCCCTCGAGGCCAACATGATGTCAGAAAGTTGACCAAACCTCGCTTGAAATCGGCAGAAAATCAGTAATCATGTTAATTTCCGTTCACAATGCCAATACGGCTTACCAAGTTGTTTACAAATCAAGACAGCAAAACAAGCCAATAGCCTGCACACCAGCTGTCCGACAAAACTACCCAGAGACCTAAACTAACATTAACATAAAAACAAAACACAAGCAACAATGCATAGTCTTCAACAAACAAATTCAAACACAAGCAACAATGCATAGTCTTCAACAAACAAATTCAAACCCCAGTAGAGCCAAAACCATCTTTTCCTCTTAAAGTAGAGTCCAAGTTCTCAACCTCCAACACATCGGGAGTCACGATCTTCTCAATTATTAATTGAGCAATTCTATCACCCATTTTCACCTCAAAATCAACATCAGAGTGATTAAACAAAATCACCCCAACAGGACCCCTGTAATCCGCATCAATCACCCCGGCTCCCACATCCATTGAGTGCTTCCACGCCAGTCCCGATCTCGGCGCTACAATACAAACCAATCCCAATTACATTATTATGATTATTTTTGCAATAAAAATGATAACCCATTAAAGCAAAAAAAAAAAAAATTACCAATACGTGCATATGTTCCAGCCGGTATTGCGATACTCAGATCGGTCGGAACAAGAGCTTTTCCCCTTGCTGGCACCTTAGTCTCCGTGGAACTACACAAAATACAATGATAATAAATAATAGTGAAATAAAAAAGAAACCATATAATATTTTGCAACATGAGAGAGTTCCCGAATTTACCTGGAGAGGTCGTATCCAGCAGCAAGAGGGGAGCCTCTTTTGGGCAAAACAGCCTTTTCGGAGAGTTTTTTAACTCTCAAGAGCGAAGTGCTGTCATGTTCAACTCCGTTCTGGTGGAGTTTTGGGATCTTTGGAGAAGGCTCTTTGACTTCTAGGCTGCCATTTTGCTGCCCTACTTGGGCCATTTCAAAAAAAAGCTTTAGTGATTGGTGTCGAATTGGGTTTTGCGAAACAGCAATCTACAAGGAAAAATTGCAGAGTTTTGCTAGACTAGCATAATTCATTTGTTTCAACTTTCAAGCACAACCAGTAACAGGATAAACAATGTTAAGCATTAACAAAACCCTAACTCAGAAAATTTAGCTGGTAGTTCGCACTTATCCCTAGCCACTCCAATAACTTAACGACCAATTGGTCACAAACGCCAAACCCATGCATTGATCGTGTAAAACTCACACGAGAGAAGAATGATAAATAGCAGAAAGAAATACATCAAAGTAAGAACAGTCACATTACAACTTTCAAGGCGGAAATCAAAATAATTTTAAACGTATATAAATTTGAATTGCAAGCTAATTAAAATGCTTTAGCCAAGGACCGCGTTCGTAACCAAGCTAATTAACAATTTAAAATAAAATTTTTAATTAAAAAAGTGACAAAAACCCTAGCTTGTAAAATTATTAAAAACCACACTCTCGGTCTGGAAAAATCCACTATAATCACCGTATTCGAGTCAAAACCACTAAAAAGCTCGAGCTAAGGTTTCGAAAGAGAAATGGACTCAGATAACCCGAAAAAGATAAGTGTAGTGACAAGATTAGGGCTTGTTAAAATTAAAAGGCGAGGAACCTTTGGAGATCTGAAGGGGCGGCGCGACAGGGAGCCGGTGGCAAGAGTCGGAGGCGGAGCTATTGGCGGCCATGGCTGATCGGAGACGGTTGCTTGCTGTGTATTTTCGGGTTTCGCCCTTTTTTTGTGATTGCTTCGCGAGGTAATAGAGTCGAGGGAAATGGCTCCTCAAAAAAAAAAAAATTAACCAAATGCATATATGAACCGAACCGGACCAAATGGTTCATGTATATATGAACCAAATGCAAACTAAATTATAGAACCGAACCAAATCGAATTAAATTAACTTAGATCAGTTCAGTTCGGTTCTTTAATTTGGTTCAGTTCAGTTTGATTTGGTTTAGTTTTAATATAATAATAATAAACATTATTAATACAATAATAATCTTGAATATATAAATTAACAAACCATAAACAATATAATAAAATCTAACAGTAGTAAATTAACATAATAAATTTCAAAAATAATCTAAAAATCTATAAATAATAACCAACATAATAAAATCTAACAATAATAAATTAAAATAATAAAATTCAATAATAATCTAGAAATTGACTGCACATTAGAAAATAAATTTTAAAATTTCATTGCCAACGAATACTCTCCCAATCATCACTTTTTCATCCTTTAATTTCTACATTCACAATACTTACATTATCTCTCAATGTCAAAGTGAGTCATTAGCAAAGTATTAACAATTAAATTAAATTAAATTAAATAAGGTGTATGCTATGACAGCACATTTGAATTTTAGATCTTTAAAATACATGTCTAAGCATGGTTTGATCAATTGTAATGATGTTAAAATTCATAAGTGTGAAATCTGCATCCAAGCCAAATTAACTAAGAAACCTTTTCCTAAAGCCAAACGAAATACTCAAATATTGGACTTAATACATACCGATATTTGTGAGTATAATGGCGTTTTAACAAGAGGAGGTAAGAGATATTTTATCACTTTTATTGATGATTGTTCTAGATACACCTATGCGTATTTACTTAGAACAAAAGATGAAACTTTTGATAAATTTAAAATTTTCAAAGCTGAAGTTGAGAACTAAAAAGATAAGAAAATCAAAATAGTTCGAAGTGATAGAGGTGGTGAATATTTCTCAATTGAGTTTGATAATTATTGTGAAGAATTTGGAATTATTCACCAAAGATCAGCTCCGTTTACTCCTCAACAAAATGGTTTGGCTGAAAGGAAAAATAGGATCTTTACGGATATGATAAATTCTATTATCCTTAATACAAATCTACCAAATAATCTATGGGAGGAAGCATTACTCACTTCATATCATGTTCATAATAGAATTACTTCTTTGAAAACACATGTATCTCCTCATGAAATTTGGAAAGGAAGAAAACCAAACTTGATGTATTTAAGGGTCTGGGATTGTTTAGCTTTTTATAAAGTACATGATCCTAAATCATCTAAGTTAGGTGCTAGAAGTATAAAAAGTGTTTTCGTAGGATATGCTGAAAATTCCAAAGCTTATAGATTGTTAAATTTAGATTCTAATGTGATTATGGAATCCAGAGATGTTGAATTTATTGAGAATAAATTTCAACATGATTCTAGTATTGAATTAGAATCTTTTATTGGTCAACCATGTGCTAATACTCCTGGTGCCTCCACCAATAACAATAAAAGGAAAGAGTCTATGACATCTTTCGAACCAAGGAGAAGTCAACATGAAAAGAAAGAAAAGAGCTTAGCTCCAGATTTTATATCATCACAAGCATTACTCTTCTTAGTTGAAGGGAATAGAAAGAATGTACTCAACAAAGTACCATTATTGTTAAATGTTGAAAAAGATCCAAAGACATTTAGCGAAGCTATATCTTCTAGAGACGCTTCTTTTTGGAGTGAAGCGATAAATGATGAAATGGATTCAATTATATCAAATCAAACTTGGATCTTGGTTGATCTTCCTCCGGGTTCTAAACCAATTAGCAACAAATGGGTGTTTAGAAGAAAGTATAATAGTGATGGTTCTTTACAAACTTTTAAGGCTAGATTAGTAGCCAAATGGTTTAAGCAAAGAAATGGTATTGATTATTTCGATACATATGCTCCGGTGGCAAGGTTAACATCTATAAGAGTGTTATTTGCAATTGCTTCATTGAACAATTTGCATGTACATCAAATGGATGTTAAGACCGCTTTTTTTAATGGTGATCTTGATGAAAAAATCTACATGGAACAACCCGAGGGATTTGTTTTTCTTGTAAATAAGAAAAAGGTATGCAAGTTAGTCAAGTCGCTTTATGGTTTAAAGCAAGCACCAAAATAATGGCATGAGAAATTTGATTCGGTAATCTTATCGCATGGGTTTAATCATAATAATGCTGACAAATGTATATACTATAAGTTTACGGATGATTTTGGTGTGATTATATGTTTGTATGTTGATGACATGCTTATCTTTGGAACAAATATGCAAGGAGTAAATGATACAAAGAAGTATTTAACTTCACAGTTTAAGATAAAAGATCTTGGTGAAGTAGATATTATCTTGGGTGTAAAAGTGAATAAACATAGTAGGGGTTACTCGTTGTGTCAATCTCATTATATAGAGAAAGTGCTTCTTAAATTCAACTATTTGAAATTTAAAGAAGCTAATACCCCATATGATTCTAGTATTAAATTACTAGAAAATTCAGGTCGAGTAATAGCACAACTTGATTATGCAAGTGCTATTAATAGCTTGATGTATGCTGTGTATTGTACGAGGCCGGATATAACTTTTGCAACTTACAAAATGTCAAGATTCATGAGTAACCCTAGTGTTGAACACTGGAAAGCAGTTGGTAGGGTACTTGTTTATCTTAAAAAGAACATTAATTTGGGTTTATTTTATAATGATTATCCTAAAGTACTGGAAGGATATTCTGTTGCTAATTGGATAACCAATACAAGTGATAATAAATCCACTTCTAGTTGGATTTTTACAATTGCTGGAGGAGTTATTTCTTGGGATTCAAAGAAACAAACATTCATAACTCACTCAACAATAGAAAGTGAGTTTATAGCACTTGCAGCTGCAGGCAAGGAAGCAGAATGACTGAGAAATTTATTGTTTGAGATAAAGTTGTGGCCACAACCGATGCCATCTATTTCCTTGTACTGTGATAGTGAAGCCACATTGTCTCGAGCTTATAATAAAGTGTATAATGAAAAGTCTAGACATATTAGCTTGAGACATGAATATGTGAAACAATTAATAACATATGGTGTTATTAATATTGTTTATGTTAGGACCAATAAGAATCTAGCAGATCCTTTAACTAAAGGTCTTTCAAGAGATCTAGTTAAGGATATATATTTTGGAATGGGATTGAAATCTCCTTTTGATAAAGTCACCAACTATGGTAACCCAACTATGCAATAGTTATACCGCTATTCCATAGTTAAATAGATAATAACAAGTTGTTGTTATGTGACTGGTTTAGCACCGAAAATATATAATCTCATTCGAGATATTCAGTGAAAATAGCTACGAGGTTGAGGTTGAGTATTTACTCTCAATGAAGTTCAAGTCTTATAGTAGCTAAAGACATGATTTGAAGCTTCACCTAAGTAAACATAAGAAATGGTGCCGTTTCTAACAAGATCGTGGTTTAATCTTGTAGATATTCATGATTCTAAGATGGAGCACAAGGCCGGAATAGTGCTATATATTGGAACATAATTTTGAAATCTGGGATAGCTTATATGTAATGTGTCTCCAGTATTTACTTAAGAGACAAAGTTTAATGTTTAACACATTATTGTCTTGTAAATGTTTTGAGATACATTCACTAATTAAAGGTTAAAATCGAAAGATACATGTTTTGTATGTATAAGTATATCATTGATAAATCTGAAAAATATTATAATCCAGTGGGGGATTGTAAGTGAGATTGTAATACTTTTATAGTTTGAAATTCGAAAAGAAAACGGCTAACTGTTTGGAGAAAAAAGGCTAACCGTTTATTTCCAGAAAATATGTTTTCTATTCTACAGAAAAACAGCTAACCGTTTGGATAAAAACGGCTAACCTTTTGTTTCCAGAGAGCATGTTTTTGCTCTACAGAAAACGGATAACCGTTTGGATAAAAAGACTAACCATTTATTTCCAGAAAGTAGCTTATTTGACATTTTGTAATAAAACGGCTGCCGTTATTGAGAAAAACGGCTAACTGTTTTCTTCCAGAGAGAGTATTTCGCATCAACTGAAAAGAAAAACGGCTAGCAAGTTTGGAATAGATGTGAATTTCAAACAAAAGAGTGTCTTTTGAAGAAGAACAATTTTTCAAAAGGTTGTCATCTTTCATAAAAACTAATTTTCTTATTGAACAATAGACACTCACAAATTAATAAAGTATATACCAGATTTTACAGATTTCATACAGGTTCGGGAATTACAGTCTTATTTGCTAGAAATTGTATTCAGGATTTGTTATATCTTGGGGGTAATTTGCCATTGAAACTCTATAGCAAACCAAATGTGGAGAGGGCAAATAAAACCTTAAAGAAAAGTGTACAAACATGTCTCAAATCCTAAGAAATCTTTTTTGTTTTTGGTCTCCATATCCGAAATTCTTCAACATGAATACCTGGCATAATAAACACACCCTTCAAAGAAAAAAAAATAGGTTCAGAAAGGGCACTAACCTACATTGCTAACATGAATTGTAAAAGAAATAATATTACCATACAATTCCCTTGCTATTACACATGTCTACCAACCCTTGATAGAACTGGAATGGCACCTCTCAATTCAAATGCGTAGAGAAGTTCACATAAGTGCAAACTTCCACTCTCTCACCATTGAACATTTTCTATAAAACTAAAATTACACAAAATAATTCAGTGTGAATAAATAAAAGCTCTTTGTTCAGAAAACACAGAGGATTCAGCTTCAAATACAATGCTCTTCAAAGATGAAAAAGTATATAACTAGATACAAATTACAGCATGCAAAAATGATTTTAAAAAAATCAAAAGTTATGGTTACAAAATCAAAAGTTACCACGGTCATCCCTCACAGCGCCTTGAAGCTCTTCAACCATCTCGATATTATGAGTAAAATCATACAGACCCGACTAAGTAACTTGCCCCCACACACCTATTGTGTTTGTGATAGTCAAGAACTACACCATGAATATAATACAGCCAAGATTAATTGCAGTATCGACAACAAAGACACTTACATACTAAGAATTCAAACCCAATGCTTCAATAAGCATATTCTGCTGCAATTCTTTCAACTTTCGCACCGTCTAAGCAAAATGACCACTTCGTTGATCAGCTAAACCATCTCTATCAAGTATCAACACTAGTAATCACCAGATAATCCAAACCCCACCACACAATTACCTCAGCAACATTTGTGGACTCTAAAAGGTTAGGTGGTGGATGTGCAAACGACTTTTTCACACTGCAAATCCTTATATTTCTAACCAATCCAACCTAATTAACAGACATTTCAAATTCCTAATAACATAGATGCCATTTAATAAATCCAAACAATTACCTACAACTGTGAGTACAAGTATCGTCTAGGATCATAATTTGTCCGTAAAGCCCATCTTGGTGGCAGACCAGCACCCCCGCAATTTAGGACACTTGCCCTCTTCACAAAACATGTGAAGCATCAACTCACCTAATTTTTTTCTTCCTCTAATCATATTTATCGCCTCCGGGAATCAATTCTTTCATCTGTTTGGCCTTTGCCAGGGGCTCCTTTTGATCATCAGCTTAGCTTTATAAATTTATCAAATTTTCTTCTACATAACAGTCACCGTGCAATTTCATATGTAAGTCACAGATTTTGTCACATATAAATTTACCTTTTCTTAACCGACTTGCCCGGTATTTTTTTACTCAAACGTGGCCATCTCTGAAGCGTTTGATCTATTGTTTTTAAATCTAATGGTTACATTAGATAAGGACAAAAACTGTAATATGTTATCACAGTTGCAACGTAGGTGAGTCCCATTGTTACATGGCTTCTGTGGATTCTGCTAGCTTACAGAATCTGTAAGCTACAACTGCAGCATCAGTCATTGGATGTGCTTGGATGCGGAGTGAGAAATTAAACAATAGGAAATCGGATGGTGGAATTGTAGAAGATGTTAGTTTAAGAGTCTGCACCATAGACTAGGGTTGGCAAAATTATTCGGATCTGACCCGGATCCGCAAAGATCTGAAAGATCCGGATCCGGAAAAATCCGAATCCGCACATCAAAAAATGCAGTTAGGATCCGTACGGATCCGGATGCAAATGCATCCGGAAAATCAGATATCCGGATCCGCATTATTTTTTAATTAAATTATTTATTAAATCAAAATTAAATGAAAAAATATATATAAGTTAAATGAAAAAATATAATAGAATTAATTAAAAAATATAGAAGTTAAATTTAATTAAGAAATATATTGAGATCCGTGTTATCTAATATGGATTTGTGGTGTTTTTATAATTTTATTTGTGAATTTATGATGATGCTACACTTGAATTTATATTATTATTAATGTTTGATTTATATTATGGTATTTTTATTTGTGATTTTATAGTGTTATATGTTATTCTAGGTATTAAATTCTTGATTGTTAAATTATTATTAAATTTTATTTGATATTATTAAGTAAATTATTAAATTTTAAATTATATTTTTGATTAATAAATTTTAATATTTCTAGATTCGGACATCCGGAATTTTTACCCGCAATCCGGGCGGATATTACCTGCATCCAAATCCACATATTTTTTTACAAATCCAAATACAAATCTAAATATTAAAATTTCAATCCGGACCCAAATTTTACCATTCCTTCCATAGACAGGTCCTGCTTCGTATGGTGTTCTGTAGTTTCTACTTTAAAATCCTGTTGGTAACCAATTGACACAGCTGGAGCAGTTTTGCTGCTCAGAATCCAGATTTTTTGGGCAAAGGGGATTCGTGATTCAACAAGTGGTCCCACCGTGTAAATCAAAGATCTGATCACGTTAATTTTGAGCACGATCAGTTGCTATCCCTGGCTGTAATTTCATGTATGATGCCACCAGTGAAAAAGTTGAATACATTTATTAAATTCCTTCAGATATTTTAAATAAAATACGTAAAACAAAAATTTAAGAAATACAATGCAAGCAAAGTAGCAAACCGCCCCTTCATTAATGGTGGCTCCCAATAATTTTGACGTTGAGGGTTTAAATCTTTTCCAGTGTTATTGAAATGTTGATGGCACTGAAAATCAAAGCTAAACCTTCAGTTTTTTTTTTTAATTCACTCTCTAGAAGAGATCGGACTAATTAAACTACTAACACCCGTAAGTCAAATTTTTTTTTTTTTTTATGTATATATTTGACGCGGAATAAGGTATCTAATCAAAGACTTTGTCATCTAATTAAATCAGAAATTAATGTTAAACAAAGTGTGTTTGATTTGACATTAAGTGGATTACTGATATAACTACAAAATAATTCTTCTTCGTATACCTTCTAGATTGAAGGATTGAAAAAGAACTTTATTGCATTTTCATCAATACTACCAAAATGAATAAGGCCTCAATTAATGTCATGAAAAAGTGTTCATATATATATATCATTAATCATTTCCCCAAATATTGATAATCTTTAAAAGAAAATTATACATGATAGTGACTTTTTTAAATTAAAAAAAAAAGCCCAATAAGAAAACATATAAATGGTTCAATTTGAGGCTGTGATATTGTCAACCATGAGGCCTTGGCCTTGGCCTCTATCCCGAAGTAGATAAAATTTCATGAGCATGGCATCAAATCCTGGTCATTGTCAATTGAATACGAAAAAGAACTTTGACTCTTCAATGAGTCTATTTGAATGGATGGATCCATTGAATTCAACTATTGGGTCCAACCGTGACACAATACTACAACAGACCGTGAATAATCCTTAATTTTATTTCAACAGCGCTATTTTGTAAATGGCTTTAGGACTTTCAGAGCAAATTTCAAGATCCAATCCAAAAGACCAAAGATTTTGAAAGTGAAACACCTACCACCGGTTAACAACTTAAACGCTCAATTTACCTCAACTGAAAGGGGGCATATTTGGGTTATATTATAACTTAATGTATGTCGATCCATGTATAAAGGACAGAATCTATATTTAAATTTATAAAAAATAAAAATAAAATTGAAAAACACATAATTTAATTCGGCGAAACTCCTGTCAATTTGGCCAGGTATCTGACTACCTTAAGAATAAATACAATTTACAAATTTTTTTTATTTTTATAGATTAAAATTATTTTCCCATTTATTTTATTATGGATTAAGAATTTAATGTGCCAAAACTTAATTTTTCTACACTAAATCAAAATATCATTTTACCATATTTTATACTAAGATATTAAGAATTCATTGTGCCAAATTCCTATTTTTGTCTACAATAAATCAAAATTTCATAATATAAAATATGGATAAAACTAAATTGAAAACAACTTAGTTTATAAAATTAAAAATTAAATTTGATTAAACCATATTTTTTTATTAAGAGTTTCACCTTCCCCTAACTATGAATATTTAGCTAAACGTTTTTTAAATAAAAGAAATTATTAAGATTGAAAAACACATAATTAAAATGGAAATTGAAAATTGAAATAAACTTAATTTTATTAATTAAAAATATATTACAAAGAGAGATGAGGAGAAGAATTGGGAGGAAAGAAGAGAAGAGAATGTGCTAAGAAATGTGTTCACCACCCTTCTCTATTTATACTAATACATGATAAATCCATACCACACAAATAAAAAAAATTTAATTCAATCTTAACCTTACATTTGTCCCACTAATAATCCCACTAATCAAACATAATCATATCTTATCCACTCAAGCTTATCCAACTAATTCCACTAAAAAAAAATATCATACCTAACAAGATAAAAACTTATAATTTTACAATTCCCACATTTACCATGGTAAAAACGTAAAAATTTACAACAAAAGTCTTGGATTCTCCTCGATAATGACATAATTTCTCAGACTTCCGGAATCCATATTTGACATCCGTACATTTGTTTGAAGTCTCAAATTACATGAAATTATTATTTTTACCTAATAAACACACAAAAATACACAAAATCAAATATTTAGAAAAATAATTAGAAATTCATAATATGTTACACAATTACAAATATAAATTACATTAATAACGCAAAATAACATTTTTACTTCATAACAAACATACAATTTTTAATATTAATCACACCTTATAAACCCAAGCATCTCCCATTTACTAGCCAATGTAGGACACAACTCAACAATCCCCCCCTCGGACGAAACCACCGTCGGACTCCAGTCCTTTCGTCTGACACACCTGAGTTGTTCGACTGTTACATTCCTCAGGCTCGATACTACTTGTTGATTTCAGATAAGATTTCTAGGTCCAACTAAAAAGACTAAATTTTTTTGTGGGTACACTCTTATAAACCCACATCTCCGCATCTCTCCTACAAATTACTCAATACACTCAACATGCATAAGCATATCAAAATTTTTAAAATACCTTAAATTATCATAAATTTTAATTTATCTATGTCATTATTCATAAGATAAGAAAAATTTGGGGATGTATTAATATGAAATTTTTTACATTCTTAAAAAAAGTGGGGATAAGTTAAGATTTAACTTTGAAAATTATCATTTTACGAAGGATAATTCAAAATCAACTCTTATTCTTAATATTCGGCCACATCAAATAAACAGTGGTTTTTAATAAACAATTTATTTTGGTATTTTGTTTAAGTTTTGTAATTTAGTCAAAAACTCATGTAATGATGAGTAATAGGCATAAAAATTTTGTGCAATTGTTAAATTTATTTGTTAAAAATTTGGTATGTTATTCTTGCACTCATATCGATCTAAATGCGAGTTTAAATGACTTTTGTATTTAAAATATGAGTTTAATTCGCGTTCATTTCAATTTAAACATTCTCATAATGACTATATTACCGTACCATACCCAAAATTTTGGCTTTATGTGAAGCTACACAAGATGAATAACAGGAGATGACGAGAACAAGACGATCATAAATTATTGGGCTTACGTAACCCAATGGGTATCACAATCAAATCCTTAATAAATTTATAAAGGCAAATTATTTTTCGCCCGATGCTCATGTTATGTCAACATCAACTCATTTTTTCATTTCAAATGGTGGGAAGAAGCTGCCATAAAATTGAGTCTATTTGAAATAATTATTGGTTAATTTGTTAATTTTAACATTCTTATAAATAAATTAATTAATGTCAAGAATATTATTGAAAGAGTATTATTACAAACGAAAGGAAAAAGTAAGGATAAGAATATAAGAGCCTGTTTGTTACCGTTTTTAGGCCAGTATTTTCATTTTCATTTTCGGAGTACTGATATAATATGCGTTTGGTTGATTGAATCCAAAAACAAATTACAAAATAAGAAATCCAACTTCACTCAATATAACTAGTAAAGCAAAAACATGTTTAACATGTTCTCTGCTTATTACAAAACCAAACTCCAAAACAAATTAAAAAACAAAAGCCAACAAAAAATCTCATTCACGAATGCACGGTGCTCTCTCTCCATCCTTTCCTGATCTGCTCACAGTGCCCTCTCTCCCTCCTTTCCTGATCTGCTCACAACGAAGCTCTCTCTCTCTCTCCTTATCTTGCTAATTTACACACAACAGCAAGCTCTCTGTCATTTTCTCTCGAGATCTGCTCTTTCTCAGTTTGCCCATCTCAGTTGCTGCACTTCATCTCTGGCGTCGTTACTGGTTCACTCGATCGTCATGCTTCATCTCGCAGGCGTTGCTTCTTTTTTTCGCCGTCGCCGTCGCTCGCTTCATCTCATAGATTTGATGCCCAATTTGGAGCTACAAATCGTTGCTTCTATTCATGTTCCAGACAATTTGAGAGCAGTAATCAATTTTTCAAACATCGCATGCCCTATAAAAGTTAATCCCAGCTCTTAATGTGTGCTTCATCTTGTCAAGCTTAAAGGCCAAGCAACCCCAACATTCATTCCTCACCAAAAGAATAGAGATGCTCTATCTACTTGGTGTCATTCAGAAAATGTTATCGTTTTTTCGATACATTTGAAGGGAACAATTGGAGAGCTGTATCCATTAACACGTTTACAGCCGTATATCCTCCAAGTTTAATACAAGATGATGTATGCATACTTTTATTGGACAAGGTTGCTTCTCTTATAATCCTCCCATTTCATCGTAGATGGTACATTGATAACTCAAGAATCAGATGATGAAAGCATCAGGATTTTAAATTCCAAGGTCCTTGAAAAAGCTCCTTGTTCAGTAAAAATCTTGATTGACCGTGGCAATTTAAGGCATGAATACCATTTTGACATGAATTTGATTAATTGATTATAACAAAATAGTATTGATTATAAATTTTGTGTTATGTTGTGAAAAAATGAGTTAAACACAATTTGACAATAGCTTGGTCTTAATTTGTATTGGTCAATTTGTAGTAGAATATATTTGATTTTTGATATGTTTAATTTTTAATCTACGACATGTTGATTAATTGATTATAATACAATAGCATTGATTATAAATTTTGTGTTGTGTTGTGAAAAAATGAGTTAAACAAAATTTGACAATAGCTTGGTCTTATTTTGTTGTATTTGTGTATGTATTAGATAAATAATTATTTTATGACTATAAATGTAATGTAAATGCTTAGTAAAAATTATTTTTGAAAGAAGTATTACCAAATGCATATTTTTTGTTTTCATCATTTTCAACCGTGTCTACCAAACGCATATTACTGTTTTCAGTTTTAAAATACATGATACAGAAAATGATACCAGATGCATATTTAAATTCAAAATACAGTAACTGCAAAACACCATTTTCATTTTTATTTTTATTCTCAGAAAATACAAATTCAGAAACAATACCAAACGGGCCCTAATATATTTAATTATAGAGGTGTTTTGATGCATTTTTTAAAATATAACGGCTAAACGAACACTTAAGTCAAAATAACAAGATTAAACGAAGATTTACCCTAATAGAAATTTAGTTGATGGTAAGGTAAATGATACAATCTTTGCAAATTAATTTTTTAAATGTTGTTACCAGTATTTATTTTTAAGTGCAATTAGATTTTAGTTAGTCAAAAAATTCAAGTGAATGATTCCCCATATTGTGGAGTCATATCGACTCATGTAGCATGATGGAGAATATATTTTATATTTGTTATTTTTAGGTACTTAGGTTCGTGACCTTGAAGTAAAGTTCGTAGTGTAGTAAGTAGTAACCATAAGAATTTTTCTGTTCTTTGGCACATCAATAGTGTTTTTATAAGAGATTTAAATTTTCTCGAGTTAACTTATTTATGATTAATTTTCCATTTTGCTTAATGTCTTGTTACAATTAATTTATGTCTGGTCACAAAAAGTTTGTATTTGTGACAGCAAACTGACCATCTTAAGTGGGTGGGCATAGTTAGTTTAGTTGGGTTTAATTAAAGTCGTATTTTTATTTTTATTTTTTATTTTTTTGGAGGGAGAGAACTCAATGCAAGCCGGTTCAAATAAGTTTGGTTTCAACCCAAAAATGTTACAATGCAATCCAACCTAAATCATTTTAATTTAGCTTCAGTTTGAGTTGATTTAAAGTATGTTTGAAAAGATGATGATAATAATAATAATAATAATAACTGTAAAAATCTATAGTTTTAGTAGATAAAATCTATACTTTTATTGAAAGAATAATCATAGTAATTGCAAAATTTGTATTTTTACAAGTGAAAATAAAATCTTTAGTTTTAATTATAAGTAAGAGTTTGAATTTAAATTCATTCATTAAAAATATAGATAAATTATTTTATCCTTCTAAAAATAAATAAATGTTTTAATTTCAATTCATTTATAATACGCATGCCAGCGTCATTATTGCGTGATGGCACCAACCAGCACCAGACAAGTGTCACGAGGCGCCGAATGATCGGATTTTATTGATGTGCACATTGGAATTTTATTCGATGGCACATGCGGCCTTTTGGTGGAGCAAAAACCACCAAAACAAGTGACGTTTGCATAGAGTCGCCTTTAAACGACGACTCATTTACGTGCATTGCCACCTGATTCCATGTCGGCCGATTGCGTTTCGTTTGGTTAGGGTGGCAGTCACGTCACGAAAGCTCCATTAGATAATCAAGTCACGGCGTCATCTCTTGCGGTGGTGATTTTACAACTACAGCGTCTCGCTTTTAGTTGCAACGATACTTTTGGAAATGCATGCTTTTATCCAGGATACTTTTTGATATTTTGTTCTATGAAATGTTATTACTAAATATTCGGCTTTTGAGATGGGCTGGGCCCAACCCACCAAATTAAAATGGATTACACCCAACTCTCACTGAATGAGTTTTTAACCCAACCGAACCACCTAAAATTGATTTGGGTTTGGGTTGGATCGTAGGCGGTGGCTTTTGTTTATTAATTAATATTAATCACTGCACGTACGTTACTTTGACTGGCACTTTCTTTTTCTGTCACTTCCGCGTGCTTGATACTTCCTATCTGCCGATTCCGATGCCATCCCTGCAGAATTTGTCAGTTTGTAATAATATTAAACAGGGCTTTTGCGGAATAAAAACTGATGTATCAGCCTATGCTTGAAATTATGGTTCAAAGACTGTCGAGGATTGCAGAGGGAGTCACCTTTCGAGTTCCAAGCTGCTACTCTGAAGTTCAACTCAAAAACCATGGAATTCGACCTGGGTGAAGCCAGTGCTGTGACTTCGTCATCAAGAAACCTGAGGTCGTAGAATCATGAACGTATCACGTTGATTGTAGCTTAATCGTAACCCTTTCTTTTCTTTTTTTCTTTTTTTGAAGAATGATTTAATTGATCAGTGCTGGTGGTTGATATTTATATCTGTCTACACACACACGCGCGCGCACAGAGTCAAGTAAAAACTATGACAAAGCAGGGAAGCACAGCAGATGGAGTTTTAACAATCAAATCTCCTATGTTGGAATGCAGTCCACTCTTAAATGAATCACACTCTTCGTATGCTCCATCATCAACCACATTCCCAACTCTACCCGCAATTGTCCTGCAAACTATCACAGCCCTTTTCACCTTGTTACTCCAGGCAACCATGGTGTCACACAGTTCCTCGCTATTGGCACTCAATCGGATCCCTGTCTTCTTCAGGTGTTGCGTGTCAAAATTTGATTGAATTGTTCTGCAGACTCGACAGAAGGGATCTCTGCACAGCTCGGACACATGTGCTGGCCTTTTGCCGCATGTCATCACCGTGCCATAGAATCGCAACATCTCATTTCCATCCACCGAGCTTCTTGGATGTCTCCTGCGTTGCTCAGACTCATCATAGGCTTTCTTCTTCACCTTCTCTCTGTATTTTTCAAACCTTTCAAGTGTTTCTACTGAGTTTTTCACCTTGAGCACCCCTTTGATCTTATGTGAAGGCTTTGAAGGATCTTTCAATGCCCTTTGAAAGATAGTCTCAATAATTTTTCTTGACGGATCCCCCATCCTGGTCCCTGGATAACGACAGCAATTGTGAGGGTTAAAACTAGATAATTATTTAAGAAAATATACTGAGCTAACGTCCTAGAAATCAGAATAGTGATCATCATACAACCAAACAAGTTGACGGACGGACCATTGTGCAAACTTAAATTACTAGCACTCAATTCATACCCATCTCTATTTTCAAAAAATAAAACGAACGGTTTGCCTATTGTCTATAATTGTCTACTAGTATGAAATTAAAGTCAATTAGTTACTAATTTGTTATGCTTAGACAAATGATTATTCAGCTAATTTATAATTGCTATAACTGCTGCACATCTATAGAGCATACCAGTAAATAGGATCCTCTAACCTGAATTAATTTCGTATATTCTGAAAAAATAATGCAGCTGCTATATATGCCCATCTGTGGACCGAGAAAGCAATACTAAGATAATCATTAAATCTTCTTCAATGTCTAAGAAAAGTCTGTCTTCAATGAAACTGGTGCATATGAGTAAATCTTTAAGGTTTGAGATTAGTACAATCCCGCCTAACTAAAAATTTGACATGTTAAAGCAGCAGGGAAGCAAATTATATAGGAGCATGCAGACACTTACTGTAAAGCCTTGTTCTTGGAAAGTTTGGCCTGAAAAGCACTTGACATACAGGATTCCCTTTTTGCTGAAGCTCAACTTCATTTCTTTTTGGATGTTTTGGCCTGAGAAGCAGTTTCTTTACCGGATTCCCCGCTTGATGAGGCTCAACTTCCACGTTCTCTTTTCCCGAACTGAGGCTTCTTTCCTTGCTATATTTGCGTGGCCGGCCTGCCACGGCAGTTACCTTGCTTCTACAGTTGGCATTCTCCTTCAAATATACCCACATTGCCTGCATATTTCTTTGAAACTGTTGGAATATCCGAATTCAAAAGAGAGAGAAATTTAAGAATTAAGAATAACAGAGGCGCACTGCTAGAATATTAAGTATCAATGGTCAATGTCAGTCTCAATTCTTTTTTTTGAATCTGGGATTAGGTCTTTTAATCTTTCATTAGAAATGAACAAAAATAGCAGATTCTTTTATGAAGGGCAGACGAGCTACTGCTTGAACAGGTTAGCTTGCCTGTGGGTGGAGAACTGAGCCACAACGTGGCTGCATGCTTGTACAGTCCATGCTGAAGCAAAGACAAAATGGTGAATTTAAGTTCCTTTTTGTATTCTACCAGCAGTGCATTTAATATACGTTAGCCCACCCCTAATGAAGCATTAAGAAACTGCCGGTTTTTGCTTTATTTTATTACAAAATAAGGGAGAGGCTAGCAACACAAGATCCATTCTTCAAGAACGTGACTTTTATTGGATTTTTCTGTTTTTATTTCTCTTTACAAAGATTACACCTAATCATTTGCAATTGGCTCATGAAGTACAAAGATACTTTCAAGTGAATATTATGAACAAAGGTGTCCAAGCATTTGATCACCAAGTTGCTTCACATGTACCAGAAGAAACAAAAGGATCCAAGAGGATATGTAATCATTGCAGTTTGTCCCCGTCTCCTTACACAGGGACATAATCACCAATCGATCGAAGGGATAGATTGATACTTCCATTGCCTTCCATTGCGAATGTATCATATGCTGGGAGATTGATACGGAATTGTCCAGTGACCTGCAATCTTTCATGCATATTATGCGAGCCTAAAGCAACAGCCACAGTGGATGCAGATGTCAAGCAAGATGACCAAATGCAATACAATTTCTTACAAATTCCATTGCAAGAACTTGGTTTACACGATATTGTTTTCTTTTAAGAAAATATAACTCGTACCAGTTTCACATTTGTACAAAACATTCAACTATAAGAAATTAATACAAACAGCAGTTAGAAAAAGGCAATTGGTGCGTGGTGGCAACACATAACAACACCACTACCAGTGTCAAGGAACTATCATATATAGCACAATTTTCCAATATGGATTACAGCCTCTCTTTCCTTACCAGCCAAAAAGAAGAAAGCAAAATAAACCATGGAGATTTTATTTCGGCTATGTATAATCAAATTCATGGACCTGTTAGTATTCTTCCAATATTTTGAGGATATGGGTAAGAAGAATGATTTAACGGTGGAAAGTCAACGCGACGTCCTTCAGTTGGATTCCCTCTAGATCCATAATGATTCATGCCACCATTTACAACACCAGGATAAGCTGCGACTGTGTTTGCTTGAATGATTTTATAACTGGAACTGCTAGCATGGGGATGGCTATGGGCAAGTTCAGAATGCAGTGCCTGTGGCTGCTCATTTGATCTATTTTCAGTGGCACAACTTATTCCTACGCCAAGATCCAGGCTGATTGCCTCGCCTTCTTCTGATATAATCCTGGATGGTCCATTCCCAGCTGATGGTCCCGCTGCATCATGGCTACTAGTCCTTGCGGTAGGTACATCATGGTTATGCTTGCCCTCATATGTGGTTATAACTGCTTTTGGATCATGTGATGCTCTCTCCACATGTTTTCTAACAGGACATCCAGAATTTGTGCACTTGTAATAACTCCTGCTTCCCAATTCGTGCATAATGCAGTGAATATATACAAGAGCCAGAAGATTAACCATCACGTTATAATAAGAGCACAATCAATATGATTATCAAAATGCTACAGAACTTACATATCAAGTTACATTATAGATGCGAAATTAATGGAAGTCCTAGACTTCTAGATTAAAATTCCTATGAAGAAAAAAGTTGCAAGATCATCACAGATGGAAAGCTAATGGAGGTCCTAACACCTGAGTCACAAGAAATACCATCAACGCCGGATCTGGTCGCTTACAAAGATACTAGTTATCAATTGAGTGTGAAAAGAAAGCCTGACATATTTCATGGACTCCTCTTATAAGGATAGAAGTTACTTATCAAAATATTCATGATGAAAACTTAAAAGAACAAAAATTAAATCATCAAATTTGACACATACCTTGGATTAGGATTACCTCTTACCACTTTCTGTCCGTACTTGCGCCAACGGTATCCATCGTCAAGTATATCAACCTCACTAAGAGTTTGAACAACAACACGTGGTTCCCGAATAGGCTTGACCACCGGAGTGACATCAGCTACAAGGGCGTCCATCTTTCTGCTTGACAGAATTTGAAAAGTCCAGGTTAGCAGATAGATAATATACTTGGCAATAAGTATGGAAATTTCATTAAACTACAATACCTCCGCTTTGAATATTGATCATCATCATCAACGTCCGCACCTTCAACACTATCGTCATTTGCTACAGGAGACAGGTCAGGGGTACCATTTGTCTCCATGGCATGAGACATCTGACCATACATGCTGCCTGAAGAAAAAGGCAAATCAGTGGACCGTCAAAAATATACCAATAAGTAGGGATTGTTTTGGCAAATTTTCTCTCACCATCTCGACAAGTTAGGGATGAGACCTTGTCCGGTCTTTCTTCTTGTATGGACATCATATTGCCAGCAGAATAGCGGCGGCTGGGTTGAGGTTTAGGATGATCATGAGTACCCTTGTAGATTATCTCTGTAATTTGTCCATCATGGGAACGTTCAAATAGCTTTTTCACTTCACAGTTAGGATGAGTACATTTGTAATAGCTGCGAGGGAATTCACTCCCTTTAACATGTTTCTGACCATATTTTCGCCAATTATACCCATCATCAGATGGCATCGAAGTCCCACCTCCTTTATGATCAGAATGTGAAGCTTGGATCCCAGCACTTGGTTGCCCCATCTGCTTTGGTTCATCAGAATCAACTTCAGCAGGCAAAATTGCCCCTGTAGTCGCCATCTGAATGGGTCCCGATAGACTCAGCTCATTTGAGGAGACAGTCATCTCACCTTTAATAGTAGGTGATGAAGCAAATGACTGAGTCTGACACTGACCTTGGGTTTGCACATATTGTTTGCTTCTTTGGGGGTTCAGGTCTGCAGGGACCTTGAAATAAAAGAAAGACTTTAAGCAACTTGCTACCAGTAGATTGCACATGGGAACGGCATCAGCATATTAATGTTCAATAATTTATTTTGGATAGAGAAGAGAAAGGCAGTTCAGTTCAGAAATTTGCATCATCTATCTCCTTCCTATTACATACTTTGGCTAATATTACAAGTGATATATGCATACACCAGGTAATTCATACACAAAAATCAAACTCACAAATCATTATCTAATCTGCTCCTAGACAAAATAATAAGCAAGAAGCATTTCTAATAAAATATTATGGATCATAAGATATTAGCAGTTAAGTTTGAATCAACTGATTTACCTAATCTCAGAGACCTATAGCACACTTAAAGGCAGATTGCATTTGTAGGAAGCCGTGAACTCTACATACCAGTCACCTAATTGAATATCCAGGCCCAAACTCACAGTGTTGAAATGTTACAAACAATTTGAACAACTGAATACTCATCTTGACATTATCATTACCATATTAGATCTAGAATGGGGTCTAAATTCAAAGCAGCTAGCTTCTCCTTCATTCAAGGTATTGGAGCAAACTGTAGACGTTGAATATGTCCTGGGGCCAACAGACGCATGCACGGCCTGAGGCTTAAAAAAGGAACCAGTAGTTGGGGAAGGTTCTGCCTGCAATATAAGAAAGGAAAATCAATCAAGCTTTAAAAAACCTTTTCATTAAAAGTGAGTAAGCAGCACAAAATGAACAATCCATGATATTGACTGGTATAGAGAGGAACAAAATGAGAGTAGATAATCCCTGCCCAAAGGCTGAGACACGGCACTAGCCAGCAATTCAGATATGATCACATAAAAATATACTGCATCCATCCACTAAGAGGAAACTGCTGCTAGCAGACATTCAGAGACATCAATATGATAGACAACGAAAAAACTCATTTATTCAACTATGATAAACAAACAAACTCCAAAAAGTGTAAATGGTACCAAAGGACTTCAACTCCTGGATAACAGAGAATCTAAAAGAAACCTGAGTATTTAAGAGAAGAACAGTTCATGGGCTTATTAACCCTATTATTCCAATTACTCCAGCATGCTTCAATCTGGAAAATTATGTGCTCTCTGAACATAAGACTTATACTGTTGATGCTTCACTACAAAAATATTGACTACCACATCAATCTTCTGAGGTCCTAACTCCCTATATCTTACGCAATCACATATCTCCGCTTAATTTTGACCCTCATCCTTCCCAGCTTAGCCTATCATTCCTAATGCCATCACATCATAGTTACAAAGTACAACCCACTCCTCGTCACACAAGCATTTATTCCATATTCTGAACACAAAATGGAAAGATTCTCCATGCACCCATCAATGCCGCTATACATAGAGTAAACAAAAAAGACCAACAAACTCCACCAACAAAAGAGTACGATTCATTATAATGTGAAAAAACAAAACTGAGCAATTAAAAAAAAAGTGCAAGAATTTTAAACAAAAGCCATATTCCACAGAACAGTCCACCTGGACGTCAATGACCAATACAAGACTATTGTAATAACAAGCATCAGAATCTTATTAAGGTGTAAACATTAGCACACCCAAATATAATATCTAATGGATTACACATGAGACGCACAACAAAAAATACAATATCAAGAACTTCAAATTTCTAGTGAAACAAAGAGCATCACTTTAGCTAACAATTAAATCCAACTTGCGTCATTCAAGCCTACAAAATTCTCCACTAATCTACACATTAGACCGTTCTTTTTTGGCCACAATCAAATCTTAGCGACAGTTATGTTACACATAAAATTCAAAATAGAAACTTCGAATGACACATTTACCAAAATGTTTCTTTTTCACTAACCACACCCCTCCCCCCGAAAAAAAAGGCGTGTTTCCCTTCAATGAACTTTATTTTTAACAATAAAATAGATCTTAAATTTAGAAGGGGGAAAAAGGCAGAAAAAGTAGCAACAGAGAAAACAGCATCTAAGCTTAAAAAAATTCCATTTTCCTACACTTTCCTACGCTTTCACAGCAAACAAACAGAAAAAAAAAAAAAAAAAAAACTCCTGCATTTTCTCAGCAGCCAAACGGAACTCAGAAACAGCTAACGATCTCCAGAAAAACATAACTAACCTTAACATTAGAGAGAAGAACCGGAGACTCCAAAAACGACGACGGAGAAAGACCGGGGGGGATCGTGATGCAGGGGGAGCGCGAGATCGGCAACTTCGCCGGAGACATCAACTTATACCTAGCTCCTCCTCCGCCGGCGCCACTAGCGGACGCCACACCGGCGCCACGTGTCCGATCCACCACGTCACCCACTCGAACCTCAGTGTCCTCCATTAAAGTGAACGTAATTTTGAGTGAGTAGAGAGAACAAAAGGGATATTAAGAGAGGAGTAGCTAGTGTCTGAGGGAGGTGTAGGGGTAATTTGGTAGTTCAATTCGGTTAATTTTTTTCGTTTTTTAATTCTTTTTTTATTATAAATTCGTTTTTGGAATTTTTTGAGTTTGTGTGTGAGAGAGTAAAGGTTGTCAGAGAGAAAGAGAAAACGATGTGTGTATTAGTTGACTTGTTACATTGGATCTGAGCTGAGACCGCAAGTCACAACAAATGCCTTCCCGTCCTTTTTTGTTTTGTCCAATTTTATATGTTTTTTTCTTTTCTCTTTTTTTCCTTTTTTTTTTTTTTAAATTTTCAAGTCAGGTTACAAATTTTTAATTTTTTTTGTCTTTTCTCGAAAGATTCCATATCGCCAGGGGCACAAAAAATAATAATAATAATAAAGGTTATTAATAAATTTTTTTAATCATGGATGAGATGACTTCATTTATTTAAAAAATTAGTGAAAAATAGCTAAGAGTGTGAATTCAAATTTTATATTGCTTTGAAGAAGTATTAGGCCATTGGGGTCGACGACTGTTGTATGGCATCAATGGAAATTCTACTTTTAGGACCCTAACAAAAACTGAAAAAAAAAAATTTATTACTAAATTTGGTAAATATAATTTTACTAAAAGCTTACTAAAAATTTTGAAGCCATCACTTCATTTATTCTCCATAAACAGTGTCAAATTAATTATTATTCCAATGAACTTTACTTTCAAGTAATGTGGCATTCAACATCTGAATATTTGAATGGTAAGATAATTAAATAAACAATTTCTTATATTGTGAAAATTTATTATTCAATGCATGAATTATAAGCCGTTCTCCATAGAATCCCTCTAGAACTACATCGAAAGCGTAGCATTGTTTTGTTCAAATAACCAAATATCATATTGTTCAAGTAAAGCGTTACGTGCTATTAAAAATAAATAATAATACAATTTCTTTCTCCCACAATCCACATATCGATACATTTTATAAAAAAATATATTATTATTTTACTATCAAAATTTTAGTGACATATCATGTCAGTACTAAAATTTACCAAAAAATACATTTTATTACTAAAATTTTACGCGGTTATCATTTCATTACCATTCCGTTAACAAAACGTTAATGTTTAACAGAAATTATGTTAAAAGTTGATTTTACCCCCAAGAGTTTGGTAGTAAAATGATAATTCTCCTAAAAATTCGGTAGTAAAATGATAATTTCCACAAAAATTTAGTAGTAAAAATGATAATTTATCTATCAAATTAACAAACAATTTTACTCTTACAACTGAAAATATCTTTGATACCCTTACAACATCAGTAAATTTTTAACGTTCTTAACAGAATAGTAGTGAATTAATAACGACGCAAATATTTTATAGTAAAATACACTTTTCGACAAATCATGAGTGAAATAAAATGTCAGAATAAGTTTGGTAGTAAAATAATAATATCCCTTTTACAAAATGAGTAAACATAAATTTGCTATTTGCACATTGGGCCATGGGCAAACATCAAAGATTTGAAAGGAATCAAAAAAAGAAAAAATAAAAATAAAATAACCTACTCTAGACAAGCAAAGCTCAAACAAGGATTAAGGTAAAAATGTCAAGACCATGTTAAGCATAAATAATAGATATAGACCTGAGTCCTGATATACAATGTCAGCTTGTATCTTGCAAATCTTCATACATTCACGCTGCCTGCTATGTAGCTTGACTCCCTTCATTGCATTGTTTCAGCATAACATTCGGCCATTAATGGGGACAAATCTTGTAACTGCTTATCTGCGTCTGAGCCGTCGGCCAAGCAGTAGGAAAAATAATAATAGATCACATAAGTAGCCTTAACAAATCAGCCTAAATAGTTCTTTCTGCTTAAGAATTAAGCAGACTTTGTGCTGCAGTTATTCTTTGCTTCATTCGTTGTGTTGATCATAACACAGCTCAATAATGTTCAAAGAAAGTTGAGAGATGAGGGACGATGGTTTTTTATCCACAGCTGGTGTGGAATGGAATCACTAATTCTCAAAGCTAAACTAGCACGGCAGTCATAGACTTAGCCTTGGAGAGTCCTCCAAATAAACACAAGAATAGATCAGCAACAGTACTCGGAAGTACATAGAACGAAACAGAACAAAATGATATATGACCAAAATCAAACTTGAATAAGATGCAAGAGAAGTTTGTGTGAAAGATAAAAATGCCAGCGTACTTGTGCCAGAAATCTGACCCAGGTTCTGGAATCATTCAACTCTTCAACAGGGAAAATGTAAAACTAATCGAATAAAGAGATCAGATCTCTGATCTGAAAGAGTGTAGAGATGAAGGATGAAGATGATGGTCGTGGAACCAGTAACAATTGAGAGATAAATGAACAACCCTAATGAAAGACACTGTTGTGGCGACAGCTTCTTTACCGGAAAACACGAAGTGAGAATAACCTCACTAATACTTCCATTCCAGTTACTCAACTAAAATTAGCAAATGCAGGAATAGTAAGCAGGTCCCTTGGAGTGTGGCCGAAAACTGCAATCTTAAACGGCCATTATTTAAACAGAGAGAACTATAAGGTACTTTCAAATTGATGTATTCATTTTCAAAGATCTATAAAATAAAAATAAAAAAAAACTCAAATACTGTCACAAAATGAAAATCATTGAAAGCCAAAAAAGTTCATAATTGACCTAAAATCTTCAAGACATATTGAAGTTGTTTACTAAATATTGTCACACCGCACACCGTGCACAGTGACATAAACATATCAACAAGTATTAATCGTTGAATCTAATTGAAGCACTATGATGATGAAGACCAGAAGCAAATTAGACTTTCTGACAACCATCACTGCGAAGTCAGTCAGAAATACAACAGTAGTTCCATAGCTACTGAGGATAGTAAGACGACTGGTATTGAGGTGGTACACCATATCCACCATAGGCAGTTGATCTGTCATAAGGGCCCGATAGCATGTGCTGTTCTGGATTAAAAAAATGTGACGTAGCATGATTTGAATTGCCAGGGAAACCCATAGGGGCTCCTGTCAAACCATACAGACCAGCTGATGAGCCCGCGTAAGGGGCAACAGCAGGAGAAGAGCCCACCAAGCCGTATGGCCCAGCTGCTGCGTTCAAATACGCAGCAGAATTCTCAGGCATCAAACCTGCTGGCTGTATATGAGGCTGTTGGACTGGGGGAACAGTTGAATTGACACAAGAAAGACTAGGTGGTGGATGGCCAACAGAAGCAGCAGGACGAGAACGCTTTTTTCCACCCTGCTGTGGGTTCCTTTGTTGCTGCTGAGGCTTGGCAGCAGGAGCAGGAGCAGGAGCAGGAGTAGGGCGTTTCCTATTAGCTTTCTGCTTCTCTAACTGCTCAATACGCTTCTCAAGTGTCCCCTTTGGGTACTCAGATTCAAGTTTGTGCTCTTCAATTACTTTAATCACCGCTTTCAATGCACCAATTTCCTTGGCTGTGGCCTCATTCTACATAGTATGATTGATGAATATATTTACAACCAATAGTTTTAAGTTAAGCTCTTAAAAGGATCCTGAAAATAACACAAAAAGTAAGCAAAATTACCTGTGATTTAAGAGAGTTTTTTCCATCCTTACAAATTTTCATAGCTATCTTATTGGATTCCTTCACGTAGGTTTCCAGGATGGGAACTGGTGGGTATTTACTAGTCAGCTGCAACTCAAAAACATATTTGGCTGCCAGAAGGTGTTTTCCATTATCTATAAGTTTTTGGATGAGATCTACAATACAAAGGATAAATATAACAGTTTCCATCAGACACTTCCATTAAGGAAACTCAGGGATATGAATATCATAAAAATAAAAATATGCATTATATATCCAATTAAAAGAACACAGGATTTGGACATCAAATACCCAGATAAAAAATTGTGGCTGGTTGGAGCTTTGAAATAAGAAATTATGAAGATGGTAGTCGGACGGCAACTTTATGCACACAATCCGCAACCAGCATACACTATGTGTGTGCATATGCTTAAAATGAAACTTTAAGAGGTTATCCCACGCATTTCCTGTCTCCAACTTCAAATTACATCTTAACTTTTCTAAATCTCCTCATTATTTCACATTTATCAGCTTCAAAAAAAAAAAAAAGAAAGGGACCAGGATATGCAAATTTATATCAGTAGTATCATCATTAAAAGCATACTACTCACATAGAAAAATCTTATAAAAACTCTAGGCTACTCCATGAGTTTAGGGAATCGGGTTGAGTTTCTATAACTTAAATTTCACTGATTGGCCTTGTACGTGACAGCTTTCTAACAAGCCATCCACCTACTGGCTTTTGTCCTTAATCTATAAGATGATACTAAACCCCTTTTTCCAGTATCTAGCAGGAGAAGAAAGATAAATGCAAGAGTGGAATATCACGTGCACAAGCTTGAGGAGCACCAGAACACTTAAAAAACAGTGAGGTGGAAGATCATGTGCACAAGCTCGACGAGCACATGATCACTTAAAAACAGAATCAGTAAAAACGATTTCCAGAAGGGGAAATCAGTTACATTTCCTGCCTAATTATCCAACATAAATGCTCCCATTTTTGGCATTTCTTTATTCATTCAATACTTCAGGACAATTTACAGATATTTCTTAATAATCTTGAGACCTCTAGAATATTATCTGTAATTTCCTTCCTATATTCATCTCTTTCTCTTTGACCAAATGACGAATCGAGTAAACAATGACTTTCCTACAAGTTTGTAAACAATATGATCACAAAAACTCCTCCATGAAAAAATTTGTCTCCTAACCTAACTTTTTAAATCCATAAATCATATTCAGCATACCACTCAATAAAACAAGAAAACAAACATAAGCATAAAATTCCACGAAGAGAAGAGTTGCATTTAAGTTTAAAGCTCTCAATCATCATACCTTGAACCTTATCTCCTAACCCAATTACCTTGCACAACAAGGTACTCTGCCGGTACTTTGCAACAATGACAAAGTACTCAACAAGATCATTCTTTTCAAACTCACATCCCAACCCGTAGGCCACCACCAAATGCAACAACCCCAGTGCCTCAAAACTACTCTCCTCATCCACCTTCACCTTCTGTTTCCACTCAAAGGCCACCTTTTTTGCTTTCTCCCTCACTTCGCTCCCAATATCCACATTAATTCCCATCAAAACCTCCAATAACAACACGCAAGCCCTCCTAAACCCGCACAACTCCGGGTTTTTATTGCCTTTCAAGTGACTATTAGCCCCATAGAACCCTTCCACAGCCTCCAAGACCATCAAAGCCGGATCAGGGGCGACCCGGATAGCATCTGGGAGCTCAAGCCGAATCAATTCTCGCTCTTTTGGGTTGTCGTTAATGTATTTTCTCAACCCATTACCGTCCATATTCTCACACAGCGTTTTCAACTCCGGCCGAGCCACAACTGAGACGACAGGGACAGAAACCAACGGGCCCGCCTGAGGTTGCGACTGGGTCGGTAATTGCGACTCCAGGAGAGTCGGCGCCGAGTCATTTCGGTCCTGACGCGGAGGGGGGTCATGTACTGAGTCGACTCGGCCGGGAGGAGATTGGGACTGAGTGGAGGCGAGCGATTCAAGGAGGCGAAAGCGGTGAGTGAGGTTGTTCTGGACGTGGGTGTAGTGGGCGTCCAAATCGGACCAATTGAGAGGGAAGGTAGAGAGAAGCGAGGAGTGGGATTGCAGGTCATCGAACGCTTTCTTGAGGTTCAGTTTTTTGCTGTCTATTTCTTTTATCGCCGATGCTATTGCTTCCAGTGTTGCCATTGTTTCTCGATTTTTTTTTTTTTTTTTCTTTCAATTGCCTTCTGAGTTTCCGTTGGATTCGTTGGGGGTGACAGACGACTTGTGTAACTGTTGTAAAATATTAATCAATATCAAACGACGCCGTTTGTCTTCTGCATGTACAAAGGATTTTTGCGGTTTGCCATTGTTGAAGCCCAGTTTAAAAGTCCAGGGTATTTGAGATTAAAAAGCCCAATTACTTGTCTTATATTTGTCGAGACTAAGTCAGTTGGCCCATGAGAACAGGCTTAATTCTTTTTTCTTTATTTTGTTTTCCTTCTAATTAATCCGGGACCCCTTATGTTGTTTATAGGCAAAACAGGAATATATATTTCGTATTTTTGTATAATGTGATGTTAATCAATGATTGTTGTGTGTTAAATAATAACATAATTATTTATACAATCATTAATGAGATAATTTTACACCATTAATAAATTATATAATGAGATAATTTTACGTTATTAATATATAAATACACGGCACGTCAAATGTCCTATTATTATTTATGATACAAATTTTATATCTCAACTTTGTATACCGATAAAGGATGGATATGATAAGTGTTTTTAAAGACTCTCGGTAGCGGAATATGATGATGGCCGCATATTCCACAATTATCCTCCACGATATAATCTTTCAAAATAAAGTAAGTAAAGGGCAAAGAGGCATGTGCTGCACATGCTACCCTCATGTTTTCCCTAATAGTGGTGACCAGCTAAGTCTTCCTCTTTATCAAATGCTTTGACATTGATGCATGCCTTCCCATTTCAGAAAAAACAGATATATTTTTGTATATTGTTAACGGATACATAAAACTAAAATAACATGGTGGGGTAGTGAGGCATCATCGCACATTGACGACGACTCACGTTACGGGGTCTCATTATTCCTGCACCGGGCATAGTGATAGTGTAGTTGGTATCGAGAAAAAGATGAGGCAAAAGTATGGCAAATAGAAATCATTTCAAGATTGTCAAGAGTTATTTTGAATCTGAAAATTGTTCAAGGGCCAAAAATACGATCACGATTTTCAGATCGAAAGTGGGTCATTTTGTTTTCTTGACTAGCTTTTGGTCGGTCTCGGTTCCTGCCTGTCATTATGAAAGCGCCATAGAGACCATTATGAAAACAAAAGGATAGATGTTTTCGGCTTTGAGTCTTTGACTAAAGACCCCGTCAAATTTTACTTTGTTTAACAGTATGTCTTATAACAATACAATTTGATTTTGATTATGCAAATAAACTTGGTCTGCAAGAGTTTCTCAAAAGTCACAACCGTTATAAATAAATAGAAACATATGAAAACACGTAATTGGCTCAATATTTCAAGTCAAAAGTGTTGGGATTGCTTTTGTAAGAACCTTTTTAATTGGATTATTAATATTATTTTTACACAAAACATTTAAATCACTTCAAAATTCATTCCATCTTTGGAAAATAAGTTTTTCGATTTCCAATCAAATTATAAATTAACGAACACTCACCACTTGATCATTAGATGACTAATCAAATAACACGAAAAATACTATTTTCAGTTTGATTATTTGATTCTCTTAAAGATCTCAAAACATTAAGAAAGAAATTGATATGATTAATGTCCTGATCACTTAGTTGCCCAGTCATGAGCTGGTTAATCTTTTACAACAAGTTGGCCGTTTCGATTGCATACTGTTTTGAGATGTTAAAATTCAATTCTTCAATAGCATGTCATCTCAACTACCGTAATTTACTGGATGGGCTCTAAGTATTAAGGGCCTTGGGCCAAGTTTTTTATGAGGTTTTCTTACATTTAGCAACTTAATTTTTTTTTTTTTTTAAACAACGACTTGAGCTTAAATAAATATAAAATAGCGTCTAATTTAATTAATATTTAATTATATCATGAATTAAATAAAAAGATCCTAAGAAAATTTAAAAAAAAAAGTCAAGTAGGTATATTTTTTACTTCCTTTAAAATCATTGTTTCAAGAAACTATTTTCTTTTTACTTTAAAAGTGAGTCAATAAATATAATAATTCTCTTCATAGAGAAGCGCAAGAAATTTTTTTGTAATTAAGATTCTACAAAAAATCTATAAAGATAGAGAAGTTAATTTTTTTTCTTGAAAATACTAATAATGAATGAATTAACTTTTAGAAAATATTATTAGTTATAGCTATTTAATATTAAGGTTATCGAATATAGAATTTATAAAAAAAATAATTGTGGGATGATTATTTAAAAAATGTAAAAAAAAAAAAAAAGCATTTCTATTATTTGTAATTTAAAAAATTTCCAATTCAAGTATTATTAAAGAAATACCCAAAAAAAAAACGCTACCTTCCTATTTTGCAGGATAAACTTGATCAATAAACTTCAAATTTAAAATATCAATCAAGAAAATTTGAAAAGAATAATATTATAACCCAATTAGATGTTTTCACATGCTTCAACATAGTTTGCAAAGAAGGACGAGCTCTTTCTTCCAACTTGAAATAATCACATGTTTCTTCATCGATCATTCATTATTTTTCCTCTTTTGCAGAGCCCTATGATATATCACAAGAAAATGCCAGCCTAGCCGGTATAGAATAATTAGCTAATAAGGGTCCCAACCTCCATAAGAAATTAGATTTTCTGCTTTCTCTGTGTTATAATTATTAATAGGTCTGAGTTTGATTTAATTTCTTCTTAATATTTTGAATAATTAGTAGGTCCGAATTTGTTCTAATTTCTTCTTAATATTTTGAAGTCGATGTGCTGCTTCTAGGGCACAAATATTCGGAATGCTACATTAAAGAATTGATGTAGGCAGCTTCAGGAGTTATATGGGTGCGATTGTAATAAAATATTAAAAGGAAAAATAAATCTTGAAAGCAATGGATTTCATAATTTCGGTATTTCTTCTAAGTCAAACATAAACAAAGACTGATTAGCTGTTGTTGATTGAGTCGGATTGACCAAAGCGGATAGCATACCATAAAGCCCTAGACTTCTCCCAAATTAGTGGAATCCTCAAGTTGTATCCGGGCCGTCCATCGATCATCACCCCACAACAAAAGTGGCCCAGATGCTTACATAGACGGCCAAGATTAAACTCCCAATGTTGCCAAAGTTGACTTTCCAACCTATATGGAAATATTAAACGTTACAATGACCTAAAAACACGCAGCAACATGTTTTTATTATACACACACCAAAACAAAAAAAACAAAAAAACAAAATACAAATTCAAATAGCTGGCTATAACTACTAAAACTCAAAAACCAACATAGAAATTTAATGCTTTATTTCTTTTTCCTTTTAACGTTCAGTTACAGAAAATAAAAAAGTAAAAAAGAAAAAAAGTTATAATCCGAATTAAATTAAAATCAAAACCCTTAATTAAGAAGGTTTTAAACTTCCTAATCCGAATTAAATTACCATTTAAGTAGAAAAGAAACACTTAAAGACTTAACCCTAGTTAGTTAACCCCAGTAATTCCTTCCCCTATAAATACCGAACTCCCAAATCCCTTCAGCTTTTCCCATACCTCGTGTTCCCGTGAACTGCTTTTTCGCAAATAAAGCTTCCGCTTCCGCTTCTCCATTCTTTATTTGCTTTTTCATGGTGAGTTCCTCATATTAATCTCATTACTTTTTTCTTTTGTTTGTTTGTTTTTTTATTTTTTTGTAGGTATCAGTTTCTTTGTTGTTATTATGTTTTGATTTTATTGCCTCGTTCTTGTCTAAATCTTTTTGTCAGGTATCAGGAATGTTCTTTTTAGGTTTTATGTCTAAATTTGGCTAATTATTTTAATGTTTTGACGTTTAGATGCCGACTGTTAACTCGGATCCATCCGACAAAGACTCCGAGCCGTTTATAGAGATCGACCCCACCGGCCGATACGGCCGATACAATGAACTGCTTGGCTCCGGCGCCGTGAAGAAAGTGTACCGAGCATTTGATCAAGAAGAGGGCATAGAAGTTGCATGGAATCAAGTGAAGCTAAGAACCTTCTGCGACGATCCGGCGATGATCGAAAGGCTCTACTCGGAAGTCCGTTTGCTAAAAACCCTAGCCAACAGGAACATCATCTCCTTGCACTACGTGTGGCGCGACGAGGATCGCAACACATTGAATTTCATCACCGAAGTCTGCACTTCCGGCAACTTGAGAGAGTACCGGAAAAAGCACCGGCATGTTTCCGTGAAGGCGCTCAAGAAATGGTCAAAGCAAATCTTGAAGGGCTTGAATTATTTGCACACGCACGAGCCTTGTGTCATCCATAGGGACCTCAATTGTAGCAACGTTTTCGTCAACGGAAACACTGGCCAGGTACATATAATTAATTTGCATTTTGACCTGGCCTGGTTACTGTGCCATCACAAAATTGAGCCGACATGTATACATAAGGCGTGTGTCTGTGTATAGGTTAAGATCGGTGATCTGGGGGTGGCGGCGATAGTGGGGAAGAGCCATTCGGCGCATTCGATGCTGGGGACGCCGGAGTTCATGGCGCCGGAGCTGTACGATGAGGATTACACGGAGCTTGTGGACATATACTCGTTTGGGATGTGCGTTCTAGAGATGGTGACATTGGAGATACCTTACAGCGAATGCGACAATGTGGCCAAAATTTACAAGAAGGTGTCATCTGGGCAGAGGCCAGATGCATTGAACAAGATTAAGGATCAAGAAGTGAAGGAGTTCATTGAGAGGTGTCTTGCTCAGCCTAGGGCGCGGCCGTCGGCGGCCGAGCTACTTAAGGATCCTTTCTTTGACGGGATTGAAGATGATGACGAAAACGATTTGTAACCAAATTATCTTGTATTTTCTTTGAAGTAGATATATGAATGGCTGAAGCAGCCAATGATTTTTTTTTTTTTTTTTTTAAGCTTATGATGATTATTGGTGGTTTCAGCATTGATTTATATTTCTTAGGATCAAAATTGAATTAAGTGGGTAATATGCGGGGCAAGGGATGAAGAGATTGATTTATAGATGCGTTGTTTTGAACTGTACATATAAATATGCAACATACGTGTAAGTTTCATTCAATTCAAAGAATTTTTCTTGTGAATTCTAACATTGGATTTAGTAGTTTGATCTCATCAATCCGCTCTTGCAATTGCAGACTATTCAGTCTTTTAAGGTAATCAAAATCTACCAAATTAATCCAACTTTTTTTTTTTTTCTCATTTTGAAGTAAAGTCAAAGTAAAACAAAAGTGAAGTCTAAGGATTGGCGTGCACGTTTGCCGATAATGCCAACTTAGAGAATACAGATTATGACCCCTCATGAAAGGGTTGCGTATGTTATTTTTTAATTGGACAATTAATAATTAACCCAAAGGAATATATTTATAATAAGGTCATGGCTAACTATATAAATAAAATAATAAATAATATAAAAAATTTATTATGACTTCATTTATGTGGTAAAAAAAAGCTCTCACTCTGAGTAAATCAACACAACCAAATCCGAGAGGTGGCTGGGTTAGAAAAAGCGGCCTCGTGTCTGTTCTATGCAGGCTGTCATACTGAATATCGTTGGAAAGTTGTATCTGCCATCACATCCAGACTATTTTCCAAAAGAAAATGGGTTGTCACATAATTGACATAAATTCGCATCAAAATTTGTGAATATTGGCAGCTTTTTTTTTCGTTTATTACGATCTGGAATATACTGAAAATTTTAAAATACATACATTTATTGGAATTCGAATTTATGTTCTTAATTTTTCTGCTCGGGGATTAGCTCCCGAGGTTGCTTGACTCCTAAGGAGAAAATTGTAGTACCCATATTATTTTTTCAGGTACGAGGGAAGTCCGGTACTTATTGCTTACTCCTATCTATAGCGTAAAATAATATGTGAGTATGGGAGAAGCCCAGCACTTATAATTAATGACCGACACATTAATTAACAAGTAGACTTTTAGAATAAATAAGCGCTCTTGAGAGCAGATACTTAGAGGCTCTAAGGGCATCTCTAATGTTTAATATTATTTTAGTATAATATCAATATTAAAAATATATTTTTTTTACGTTAAATTAATATTTCATTTCTAACTTATTTACATTAAATTTTACATCAAAAAAAATATTCTTCTTTTTATTCTTTTAATTCTTAAAAATTAATTCAATTAACACAATAAATATTACTATTAATATAGATAATTAAGTAGTAAGTAATTTTATATCGATTAATAAAAAAATATAGAAAATTATTAAATTTGTATTTAATTAACTAAATTAGTGCATTATGAAAATTAAACATTACATTAATATAAAAAAATACGATAACAATAATAATACTCTAGTTATTCGAATTACTAAATTCATCCCATAAATGATCAATTAGTACATTTTCAGAGTGCAATGTGAGCTTCTTTATCCTTGATTTATTTGTGTCGAGCAAGAAATTCTTGAAATCTAGTATTCTCATCTACCCTCGTATCAACGGTTGGTGATATTGGAAGATCTAATAATGATCTCCCAGATTATTAAATAATCGTTATAATTTATGTTAGTAGTAGTAGCTTTTTTAATTTGTTTTAATTTAATTTTGTATTTTTAATTTTGTAATATGTAATCTAGTAATTAATGTTATTGACATTTTATTTTTATTATTAATGTTTGTGTTGTATATTTTTTATTTAAAATATTAGTATAATATTCAAAAATTAAAAAATAAAATAAAAGTAATAACAAAAATAATAATAATAACTTAAAATATTATATACAATAGGACATATATATAAATAAGAAAATGTAATAAAGATATTTAGAACTTTTTTTACTAGCACTAAATGAATAGTGTTGCACCATATTTGGTGCAATACTATTTATAATACCATTTTGGTATTGACTTTGGTGTTATATTGGAGAAGCATTTTACACCAAAAATAATGTAAAAGATGGTTTGACGTTAGTTTTAGTGTCACATTAGAGATGATCTAAGTCCAAAGCGAACCATACCTCTCCACTAGGCATGTATTTCTTTATATATATTCTTATTTTCCATTTTCATAAATTTCAAAGATAGACTAGTATTCTTCTACTCCTAAATTTAATAAATATAGTTGGAAGAAGACATTGCTGTCTGTTTATAATTTGTATCAGTATATATAATTCTTTATAATTTTTTTTGATTGATTTGTTAAAATTTCTTAAAAGTTGCAGCAAAACATGGAAAAGAGAATGATAGATCTCCATTTTACATTTTTGAGTTGATTTTAAAAAAAAAAGTTGAACACCACAGTAATATCAGAATGACAAAAATGGTAGCATTGTACGTGAACAGTACATCATATTGGTGTGCTGCAGTCGCTATTCTGTCATCCTGGTGTCGTTTTGATGTTCAAATATCCGTGATAAAAATACAAGTATTTGATTGTCGTTTGTACCAATTGGGCAAGTTTGGAAGACAACATTGCAGAGCATTACGAAACTATTCCCCATTAAACTAATACCATCATTTGTTTGGAATAAAATTGTAATGTATTAAGGGGGTGTGCTAATGTGCTAATGTGGCAGTTGCCTTTTTTTTTTTTTAAACTTTTGTTTTATAATAATAATAAATAAATAAAACCTTTTAATATAATATAATATAATATTTTTATTTTTACATTATAATTTACTAATAAATTATAACTTAATATAACTAATTATAAATACTTAAATAGTATATAAAATTATAATATAATATAAAATTATTTTATTATATTACAATAACTAATCTATAATTATTTTAAAATAATTTAATATAACTAATAATAAATATTTAATTATTAATTTAAATAATATTAATTTAAAATTAATAATAATATAAATAATAATACAAATATTATTACATATCCTACAGACTTGGATTATTTAGCATAATTCATTTTGTTAGTGAATATGTTATAACAATTGCATTATTTTATTATTTTATGATTATCTTATGGTATGTATAAACTTTTATTCTATCATCTTAAGATAACTTTTGAACTGATCTTGTAGGTTTTAACTATTTATTTATGTCTTATAAAAAATATTTATTTATATTGTTATATTATTTAGAGATTATTTGATTGAATTATTTGCTTTGATTCACAAATTATGTATTCAGAAAATGAAAAAAAAAATGTTATGCTTAAAAAAATTTAAGGCTATAAACTCTGATTTTTATGAAGAATCATTATATTTTTTAACATTTACACTAGAAAAAAAAAAGTTAAATTCTAAAATTTTAGATTGCTATATTTATTATTTTTCTATGCACTAATAAATATTTTTTTAAACATATAATTTAAATTAATTATAAAAAATTAATACAAGACAGTGCAATACTAAATATAATATAATTAAAAATTAATATAATATAATATAACAGTAAATATTATATAATATTAATATAATATAATATAATATAACATATTAATATTAAAATAATATAATATAGTGTTGACCAATATTTCTTTTTTAATGCAAAACTGTGTCAATATTAATAAAAAGAAACTTATCGAGTGCTGGAACGTTCCAACAAAATATGGCTCAAGCTCAAGCCGGAGCTCCATTGGTTAATAAATTACAAAACCCTCTTCAAGCCCAAACAGGTAGCTCATGTATCAGACATGCTCGATTGATTGGCGCTTTTAAACACAAATGATGTGGAAAAAAGTTATAATTATTAAACAAAAGTTTAAGAATACATAAGAAATATAATTTTAAATAATAATTTTAACAAATTATTAAAGATATAAACATTTTCCATGATATTTAAAAATCATTTTAACGTAGCTAGTTGCTTACTAAAACACTTTAGTCAGAATCTAAACTACAAATGCCCAACCTCAATCCCAAACGCACTCTATATCTAATTAAAAGTTATCAAATCAAACCCTTTTCATTTAGATTTAGGTTTTATCCAACGGTGCAAAATACAGCTGTTTTAACATTTGTTCATCACGACCATATCTTACTAGTTTTCTTGACTGATTTGTTAAAAATTCTTGAGTCCTGCAGCAAAACATGGCAGTTTTTCAACTGCAATTGTGGGATTCTGTGATATATGAAGCATGACGCAGCATCTGAAAACACAAAGATGGGCACGAGTTGAAATGGATCTAAATTTTGTTCAGCTTTGGGTTGGCAGCCACTTGGCAAATGCAATAAGAAATTCCATTTAATTGTTAACAACTTGGTTTATTAATATTGCAGTTTTCAACGATGTGAAGCTGATACCCAGCATAAACTTTTGCTACTGATAAAACCAAACAATAAAGCCATGAATGACAGCTTTAGAATATGCCAAATTTGAGCTCACAAGTTCCAAATCGCCAGCATTGATTTTCACTAACACCTTATCATCACTCTGTTTTTTAATAATAGTTTCCAAATTCTTATCGCACAAATCAAACATAAGAAGCTTAAAATGTTTGGTCTGATGTTTTAAATCCTCGAGAAATCGCTTAATACCTGAAAATAAAAATGTTATCCGAATCCAGCACTGTAATTAAAAAAAAAAAAAAAGAATGATCAGTCACAAAAATATTGAAGATTATGGAATCACCTTAACATATATATATTCTCTTATAATAATATAACATTGCTTAGACCTTGTCGAATTACTGTGTTTTCGCGCATTGTTTATCTTTAATTAATTTTTTTTTAATTACATGAGACTAATGCTCATATTACAATTCATATTGTATGAGATTTACAACTAATATTTACAATCAGACAATTACTGGGACTAGTTTACATTAATTTTTATATAGCACGCTCAGATTTTACCATCTCTAATATTCGAGGGGTGTCTACTCCACTCACATTTCGAAAGGGAGAAAACTGTCTTCACTTAATAATTAAGGAAGAAAATAAACCCCTACATGCGTAGCGGGGGCTCGAACTGCTGCGCTCACAGTTGTGAGTGCACGGTTCTGGCCACTAGACTAAGGCCCAATGGTTATCTTTAATAGGAGTAAGCAAAATCGGGTTCGGGTCAACCCGATCAGATTTCGGGTTGTTCGGGTTGGACAAAAATCAATCCGAATTTAACCTGAATTATTGACCCGACCCGAACTCAATTCGGGTCAGGTCGGGTCGGGTCAATAATTCGGGTCAAATTCAGTTAATGCAATTTTGAGCTCTTTTTTTCCTATTTTTACAGTTTTTAGGGTGGTTTTAAGATATTTTTCTTAATTGTAGTCCTTTTTACTAATTTTCAACAAAAAGAAAAGAAAAGAAAATGTTATCAAATCAAATAAATAAAGTTAAAATGCTAGAATAGGATTATAATTATAAAATATATAATTATAATGCATATAATCACATAACACATTATAATTATAAAATATATGTAACATAATACTTAATTTTAATATTTAATCTACCTAATGTCTTAATTTATTCATAAAAAAATAATTATTAACTGTTATTAACAATTATCAATTAACATTATTTCAATTATTAATAATTAACAGAATTTTTGTTATTTATTAACAATAAATAAAAATTTATTCATAACAAAATCATAAATACATCAATTTTCTTGATTTTATTACTAATATTTATAAATACATAATTACAACAATCAAATAATAACTAATTACATAATAACCAATTAAACATATATAATTATATAGTATATATATACCATAAAAGTTATGACTTATGAAGCTTGAAAGTTGAAGCTTCAAAATTAAGCTTGGGTTGGGAGAAAATTTGTTTTTTTTTTTTGGGCGACCCAATCGGGTATTCGGATCGAGTTTGTAATTTTTAACCCGATTGGGTTTCAACCCCGACTCAATCCGACACGAAATTTTTCGGGTCGGGTAAAATGTCCACCCCTAATCTTTAATTAATGTTATTGTTAAGGAATAATTAAAATATACCCAGAAAACTTTGTAATCTATGAAGAAAAAAATGTCCTCATGTGAATTGGAAATAAAATTTTGAATCTACTTTGATAGTACCTTCTAAGAACTTAGCAGAAACAGAACTGATAAAAAATTCTCTCAGTTCCGATCGGATGAAATAATAACAAAGACCTAAAGATTGTTACTAAATTGTGTAGCATGAGGGGTTCTAAGCTGTTTCTGTTTCTGGAGGGGCTAATATTCATCGCAATACTTCCTCGCTCGTTCACTGGTTGTGTGGGAGGTGAGTTATCAGAGTCTGAATCGTTTTTCAAGTTTATTAGAGCTGTTGATTCACAAAATGTTCTGAGAATTGGCTGGAATGGGACTTTGCCACATCCTTGCTCATATAATTTGAAGGGAATAAAGTACAATCTGCATGCTACTAGCATAGTAGGAATAAGACTTGAAAATATGAATCTTAGTGGGATAATTGATGCAGAATCCCTCTGCAAGCTCCGAAACCTTCGAGTTGTTAGCTTGGCAAAAAATCTTATCCAAGGACGTATTCCCAACTCAATATCAAACTGCAGAAGGTTGACATATTTGAATCTTAGCAGCAACCTTTTGAGTGGAACGGTTCCTTTGGCTCTAACCAAGTTGAAGCATTTGAAGACCTTGGACATCTCTAACAATCATTTTGCTGCTACTAGTCCTGATAATTTCAGACAGGAAATCAAGTATTTTGATAAGTACGTAGTTGAGACAAGTTCATCAGGGATAAATAGGGCGAGCACGGTAGAGGCCAGAGGTTTGGAAGACACACAGCCCCCAAGTGTTCATAACAAGTTTGAGAATGGAGAGAAGAGACATTGGTTTAGGAACTGGATGACAATCATACCACTAGTTGCTGGTATTGGTCTCGTCGTCTTGATAGCATATTGTATGGGCAAAAAGGCTGCTCAGATTGCAAGAGACAGGGAGATTCTTAAGGCCCTTCAGGATTCTCCTTCGAAAAGTCCTCCTCGAGTTATTGACATAGAAGAAGTGAGGCCAGAGGTAAGGCGGTCAGAGCTTGTGTTCTTCGTTAATGAAAACGAACGGTTCAAATTGGATGATCTTCTCGAAGCCACGGCTGACCTGAGAAGCCAGACAATTTGTAGCAGTCTTTTCATGGTAAGACTCAAGAACAGTGCTGTTTATGCTGTCAAAAGACTGAAGAAATTACAGGTGTCCATGGACGAGTTTAGCCAAACAATGAGGCAAATAGGAAACCTGAAGCATCCAAACATTCTGCCTCTTGTTTGTTACAATTCAACCAATGAAGAAAAACTTCTCGTATACAAGTATCAAAGTAATGGCAGCCTGCTCAGCCGGCTAGAGGGTAAGTAATCAATCTTGAAATATTTCTTAAATTTGCAATTACACTTTCATACACACACATAAAAATTTTATCACACGCGACGTAAAGGGTTTCTAAATTTGATCAAATCGCTACTGGTGTAATCTGCAGCGTACATTGAGGGGAAAAGGGATTTTCCATGGAAACTTAGGCTGTCCATAGCAACGGGCATTGCAAGAGGTCTAGACTTCATATATCAGAAGTCCGATGAAGGGAAGACGATCCCTCATGGAAACCTCAAGCTTTCAAATATCCTGCTGAATGAAAATGAGGATCCACTGATAAGTGAATACGGGAACTCAAAATTTCTAGACCCCAAGAAAACTTGTCTCTTCTCATCCAATGGTTACACTGCCCCTGAGAAAACTGTATCAGAACAAGGTGATGTTTTCAGCTTTGGAGTGATCCTACTTGAATTACTAACCGGAAAAACTGTTGAAAAGACAGGAATAGACCTTCCTAAATGGGTAAAGGCCATGGTGAGAGAGGAATGGACAGGGGAAGTCTTCGACAAGGAGGTAGCAAAAGCCGGCAGGCAATGGGCATTTCCATTGCTGAATGTTGCCCTCAAATGTGTGTCGAATTCCCCAGATGACCGGCCAACGATGGCAGAAGTTTTAGATAGGATTGAGGAAGTTGTGAATGGAAATGACGAACGTGATCATGATCATTCCATTTCATCTTTCTCGTCCATGGAATCCATCCCACACGATAGCTGTCTGCTTCACGCTGCCATACAAGAGAATTGGGATACCCCAAGATCAAGCTATTAGTGTTACTACACATTTGTTAACAACTCCTTCACATTTCTTCCCCTTTTGGGACATTTCAGTAGCTCTTTTATTTCATTAAGCATGTAAGAATTTGCATCGCAGAATAATAAACCACCCATTTTAGGCCTTTACTAACAGTGAAGGCCCATTCCAGTGTGCATGTGAGGCAGAGTACTGAATATCTTTCTCTTCCTCTAATTTTTTCATAGCTCCATTTGATGTGCAATTTTCATTTGATCAAATTACCATCAATCAGCCAAAGCCAAAGCCCAAACCACAACCAGACCTACTGTTAGGTAATGATTACTTTCTTTTCTAGAGTGTGATGCTTGAAAAGGCCAAACAAACCTTCGTAGGTTGCTTAGAAAATAGATTACAGGTATTCCAAAATTATATCTCTTTTGGCTGCCCACTAAGACAATGTACAAGCTATTTTCATATTTTTCACACACTCAAAAGGGAAATGGGAAGAAATATTAATAGTCATAGGAGTTGCACTTCAAATAGAAGATAACCAAGTAAAATTGCTTGATGTTCCCTCATTTATCTGATCTTGACTGCTTAGCTTCAGTTGTCGTCACCTCTCTCAAGTTATTGGTGACTTAATAAATTTACTAATTGTAGTGCCAACATCAAGATATTACGTCAATGGTGATTCAGATTTTCTATCAGTTTTAGCACTTTATTTTCAACACAACTCTTAGCCTTAGGACGGAAATTGCTTTCTCAGTATTAATAATTAATTATGGTGGTGCTATTTTGACCTGTGTCATTAATTATGCCAAGAAAAATTGTAGCATGCAATTTGAAAGATGCTTTTCTTTAGACAATGTTGAAACGATGCTTCAACCATAGACCTTAAGGCAACCCAGATGCAAATACTCACATTCCTCACTCAATCCAATTCAAGAAAAATGTGAAGTGAAGTTTAAACTAGACAAAATGATGCCTCTAATCAGTTGAAGTCAGTTTAGGTATAAAATATAATTAGTTGTTCAACCAATCAAGTAATATATAAACATTCCTACAATTTCAACAGACTGAACAGTCACATAATCTTACCAAAATACCTACTGGAGATATAATAATAAAAGTTGTGTATGTTATCTCCTTGATTATATATTAAGATTGCCTCTAATTATGTTTAACACATCTCTTTAGTAATAATTTAATTAACAAAGTAAATAGTTTCGATAAAATAAACATTGAACTTAGTTGACAAGCCACCTGCATTCCATTATGTGGCCTTAAAACAACAACCTGATTTGGATCCTGCATCCTGTGGTTCAGTATAGCAAGAACCTTTGGACCTTAGAAATAAAGAAAACATTTTATTTAGCGTTAAATTTCTGTTTAATTAATCAAATTAAAATCTGAAATATTTCAATAAATGGTCATGTTAGGTGATTAAAAGAAAACAAAAAAGATCCATATTATCTGGTTGTGATATCTAACATGCTGTCTAAGCAAGGAATGGTGTGTCATATGCTCATGTGGGTAAAATATTAAATAAATATTATTAGACATGTAAGAAGAATAATCAAAATGAAAAAAAAAAATCAATAGAGATCACAAAATTTATATATTATGAAAAAAACAGAAAATAGAAAAGAGATCACCATCTCCTGCCATCACACTTTTAGGCTCCTCCAAATATTCTTACACCAGAGGATTGCATTTGCCAATTCCCAAATCTCTCTCTCTATTTATATATAAATAAATAAAATTCCTCTGACTCTCTCTGTGTGTCTCTCTCTTTATCTCTCTCTTGCCCATTTCTCTACAAATTCCATTTCTTTTGATTTAATTAATTAAGAGGAGTGGAATAACCAAAAAAGAAAAAAAAAACAGAGAGCAAGGAGAGAGAGACAGACAGAGAGAGAAACAGCCCCTTTTTTTCAATTATTATAATAATAATATTTTATGGTTATGTATAAAAACACATATGAATGAACAATCCCTTTGTGTTTCATTACTCTGATTCTGCTAATCAGATCTTAGTTCCTCTCATTTCCTCATCTGGGTTCTGCTCAATGATGGTGAATTCTCTTATATCCTCTCTGTTTTTTATCTTCATCTCTTATTATCTCTACCTGGCTATTGTTAAAGATCAATTTTTTGGTTCACGTTTCCTTTTTTTTTTTTTTTTTGGTTTCATCAGGAATCAGGGGTCATCTGTTGATTAGAGCTTGAGTGATCGAATTATGATCTTTGATTGGATTTCACAATTTCCCACTATTTGTTTGACTGGATTGCCAATCAGATTCTATCCAATTTATCGCTTAAGGTGTGTGTGTGTTTTTAAAATTAAAATTTAATTGCTTTTAATCACACTTTGATTTGTTTGCTCCTTTTTGCTTATTTAAAGGTTGGACTTTTTTCCATTATAGCATGTCATTGTATAAAATCAATCCAATTGTGCCTGAGACTTGCATATATGGGATTGATGTTGTCGATTTGATTCAATTCTGAAGTAGCTTTGAATTCAATTGGATATTTTGTTTTGTGATTTCTTATGCTGTTAAGATTGAATTTGTTCATTGATGAGATGAATCGTAATGCATTACTGTAGAAGAGATGGAATCAGATCTTGGTAAGCTCTTCATTGGTGGGATTTCTTGGGACACAGATGAAGAACGGTTGAAGGAATACTTTAGCAGGTATGGAGAAGTAGTGGAGGCAGTGATCATGAGAGATCGAGCCACGGGCAGGGCCCGGGGATTTGGTTTTGTGGTGTTTGGGGATCCTGCTGTTGCTGAGAGGGTCATCATGGATAAGCACATGATTGATGGCCGCACGGTGAGTAGCTTGCTTCATTCCAAATATGCTTTTCTATTATCAATTAATTGATATTTTCTCATTTCTGTTATTTGAATTCAATTCTTAGCGCTTGTAGATGTATAAATTTTGTACCATACAGTTGCTCTTTGTCTTCTATGTAAATGTTAAATTAGCATTTATTTTTCTTTTTCTATATTGAGGTAAGGATTGATATCATTTGTCAGTAACTCTCCCTGGCATAATGAATTTGCAATTTTTTTTTTTGGGGGGCAGCATTGAGCTATTGATGTTGCATAATTGGAAAAATTTGGATCAAATTTGACCTTTAGATGCAAATCAGTAGAAATTTTCTAAATGTTCAACAGTAGATGTTCTTTGTTACTATCAGTTATTATGAATGGTATTTGATCCCCATTGGTCGCTTGAAACTTAAAATGACATTTGATTTTTTGATTTTAAATTTTTGAATTGGCAATTTTCAGGTTGAAGCAAAGAAAGCTGTTCCTAGGGATGATCAAAACATGTTAAATAGAAACACTTCTATCATTCATAATTCCCCTGTCCCAGGACGCACTAAAAAAATTTTTGTTGGAGGTTTAGCATCTACAGTCACCGAGAGTGACTTTAAGAAGTACTTTGATCAGTTTGGTACAATTACTGATGTCGTAGTAATGTATGATCACAATACTCAAAGGCCAAGAGGTTTTGGCTTCATCACTTATGATTCTGAGGAAGCAGTGGACAGAGTTTTACATAAAACATTTCATGAACTCAATGGTAAAATGGTTGAGGTCAAGAGGGCAGTGCCAAAAGAGTTCTCTCCAGGGTCCAGCCGTAGCCCAATGATAGGTTATAATAACTTTGGTTTTAATAGATCCACCAACCTCCTTAATAGTTTTGCTCAGAGATACAATTTGAGCCCTGCTGGAGGTTTTGGAGTTAGAATGGATGGCAGGTTTAGCCCTCTTGCTACTGGTCGGGGTGGCATTTCTCCATTTGGTGGTGCTGGTTATGGAGTAGGTATGAATCTGGATGGGGGGTTGAGCCCAAGCTATGGTGGGAGTTCCAACTTCAGCAACAGTCTAGGATATGGGCGAATGCTGGGTCCTTTTCCGAGTGGGAATTCAAACAGGTTTAACACTCCTGTTGGCTTCGGTGGGGGAAGTGGAAGAGGCGATTCTGTTTTGAGCTCAACAGCTTGGAATGTCTGGGGAAATGGGGGCCTTAACAGTGCCACAAATCCTGCGAGCCCTGGTGCTTTCTTGGGCTCTGGAAGTGGGAACTTTGAAGTTTCATTTGGAAATAACAGTGCGAATTGGGGTCCTGTTTCAGCTCCAGGAGGAAGTGCTTCTGGCTATAGTACTGCAAGCATGGTTTATGGGAGTGGTGATGGCAACTACGGGCTTGGAGGGGGAGGATTTGGAAGAACCAGTAGTGCTAGTGTAGGCGCAACATCATCATTTGCTGGGTCAACCAGTGGTTATGAGGGGTCTTATGGGGACTCGTATCGGAGTGGATCAGGCTATGGTGAGCCAACTTGGCGTTCTGCCACACCCGAGCTGGATGGTTCTGGCTCATTTAGTTACGGGCTTGGGACTATATCCACGAATGTTGCAGCCAAAGGTTCTGAGGGTTTAATCGGAAGTTACAATGTTACAAGTAGACAATCAAATAGAGGTACAACTATTTTCACTTTCTTGATATGGTGTTGCTTTGTGCGAGCTATTCTAGATAGTGCATTCCTGTCGGCCTTTAGCTTATGGAGAGAAAATCTGGATTTTTTTTTTTTTTGGGAGCGTATGGTTTCCTTATGGAGAGAAAATTTAGATTGAGTTTTGACTGAAAAGTGTCTGTAATCTTCAGAAGCATGCTTATGCAATTTATGATGATGGGTGAAAGATATAAACATGCTACACATTTTGTTGAACTATAAGATCAATGCACTGGCCATTTTTATATTGCTTTGCAATCATAAATCCAATTGATCTAAAGTATAAATGTGATGTGAAAAGACCATATTTCCTCTGATTATGATTATGAAAGAGTTGGTACTTGGTTTTTAGTATGAATCTTAACAGATATGTTGAGAATTTTAAGTGCTGTGATGTATTTGCTCTAATTCTTTTTTTTTTTTAATTTGATTTCAGGAATTGCTACCTAGGAGATCTGTCTTTGCTGCCTAGGAGTTTTAAGTGCTGTCATAAGGTAATTGTAGGTAAAGAAAATCAGATAAAACAGGTGAAGGATTGCAAAATTTCACAAAGGTCCTCCTCTTCTTACATTTTCAGCTTATGGGGAAATTGATCTTATAGCTTTAACAGCGGTCATGGTTTGAAGTATACCCATTCAGAGAGAAAGCAGTTATAATGGATTTTGTGTAAGGTTTGGAAATTTGATATTTTTTCTTTTTCATATAGCGACTAAAACTTAGATTTCTTTATTGGTTATTCAAGTGAGGTGTAAGATCAGATTGCGGAATATATACTCAAGATGATTGGTTCCCATTAACGTATTGTTCATACCCAGCAAGGCATGCCAATACAGTGCATGAAACAGTAGAGTATAAAGTTTCTGATTTTTTTCCTCAAAACTGCTGTAGTACCTGGCGAAGTTGCCGGTTCTTGTACGTATAACGTTTCCGCTTTTATCTGGGATATGTTTTCTCCCGGATTGTATGTGAAGTTCTGTTTGATTTACTAGTGTGAAACACAAGAGGGGTACTTATTTAAGATCCCCATCAAATAAGATAATAGACGTTTCCATTTTTTTTTTTCTTTTCATATGACAGATTACTACCTCTCATTTTTTGAATAGACTATATGTGGTGTTTGATTAAATTTTGGATTATCTGCAACTATGTGCAAAATGACAAATAATGTGTTTATAGCCTACCTTGTATTTTTTCATTTTATTCCATGAATATTTCAGTTTCCGATCTGTTTTAGGCTATTTTTCAGTAATGTGTGTGGTTATACTTTGACTCTTATCCATACCTGCCCTACAATAGGATCATGAATTGATGATGTGTCCTCAAGTCACCTTCACCTTAACATTTTTCTAAGGGGGTGGTCTAAAATGCACTGCTATTTGATATTTTCGTTGAAAATTTCTATTTTTTTAAAAATTAAACTAAGGTTTTTATGGTTAATACTTGGGTGCGTTTGGGATTGAGATTGCGCAGCTGTATCTTTCAAGTTACAGCACTAAGGGTGTGTTTGGTACACTGTATTGTATTATATTGTATTGTATTATTTTAATGCAGGTGTATTGTATTATGCTGTATTGCATTAACACTGAATTATAATAATGTTGTACAATGTTTGGTGTAATACTGTATTGTATTAATTTTTAATTATATTGTATTTGGTATTGTAATGTATTAATTTTTTTAAATTAATTTAAATGATATATATTTAGAAAATAATAGTTATTAACGTTTTGTTTATTTATTAAAAAAACATATTTTATTTATTTATTCATTTATTTTAATTGCCTCTCTCTCTCCTTTTTTTTAAATTTTTTTTTCTTTGGATAATACTTTTTAACGTATCATTATCTGCTTCCTGTTTCTCCTCCCTTCGTCTTCTCCAGATCTTTTTCTTCTTCACTCATTTTTGTTCTCTTTTTCTCTTTCTTCGTCTTCATTTCATTTTATTTTTTTCGTCCTTTTCTTCTATTTTCTTTGTCTTCTTCAATTTGTTTTCCCCTTTTATTTTCCTCTTTTTATCCTTCTTTCTTCTTCCTCTTTGGGCTTTATCTTCGTCTTCATTTCATTTTCTTTTTTTCCTCTTTTTCTTATATTTTCTTTGTCTTCTTCAATTTGTTTTTCTTTTTCTATTCCTCTTTTTCTCCTTCTTTCTTCTTCTCTGGGCTTTATCTTCTCCACAGTGAAGGCGTCTTCATGGAGCAATGGCTATGGTGTCGCGCGGCACTGTAAAAGCGTCGGTGATGGCGTCGAGTGATGATTACCAAGTCGATTTAGTGGTGCTGGATTGGGTGATATGAATTTCATCGTGAACATGCTGCAAAATTTTATCAATTTTATTTTTTCGATTTGCTCTAATACGATGCGTAAAACCCGAACCCCCTCGGGTTTGGTTTATGGATTTGACCGCATTAGTTTCTTAAGTTAATGCAATACCACGTCAATGAATTTAACGCCAAACATGAGTTAGTATTGTTGTGTTAATTTTTAATCCTATGTAGTCAACACGCCTAAAGTGTTCTAGAAACACTAACATCGCGACTAAGTTACGTTAACGCGATTTTTATTTTTATTATAGAAAATATTTTATATCTTTAATAATTTTGTTAAAATTATTATTTAAAATTTATATTTACTATATATTATTAGTTTTTGTTTCATAGTTATAGTTTTTTTTCTACAGCAGCTGTAGCTTCAGTACCTCAATTTCAAACGCACCCTTTATGTGTTATAGTTGTGTACATTAGGTGGTATAAATAAAAAACCAAAATGTTATATCGTAACCATTCTCTTCTTCTAAATACTTGAAATTTTTTGCTTATATGTGGAATTGTTTTATGGGTGCCATGTTAATGTATGCGTACTTTATTGTATCGGTAAAAGAAAAAAAAATGTTGAGGCTTTGAATGTACCAGGCTTGTATTACAAGCCCATGCTTTGTTAGTGCGGGTTTTAAGTCTTTTATCTTTGTCTTGGACCTCTTAAGTTTCGAGGGCTTTTGGGGCTTTAAGAGCCATTTTTAGTTCCAAATTGTTGTGTAAAATATTCTTACCATAATATGAATTCCTTTTTTTTTTCAATTATTTTATTAACCATGGCACTCTAATATAGTCACCAAATAAAAATAAATGGGTAAAGGGCAAAGGTCATTTAAGTTGTTTTCCAGTACACAGTCAACAATGGTGCTTAAAAAGTTAAAATGTCTACAGTATGATCGTCATTTTCTTCTCCGAGAAAAATAGGTGTGACGTTTTACCGCGCTACCCATCAATCAAATCAAGATCTTATGGACGGTCCTGATCGCACCGAAATGGGCTCGTGGGGTCTACTTCACGATAATCTAGGCACGATCATCTGGGAGTTGCCGCCAGGTCAACATTAATTCCCTTGATTTACTTGGTGCATACCCTATGCTAGGTTGTTGCCTTCTTAATTTCTTTTCCCCCTTTTTTTTTTTTAATTATAAAGAACTGAATATAATACTTAACCTAAAAACCACCCTTCAGTATTTTATCGACAATTAACCAATACCCACATTTTCTAAAAATTTGAAAGTTTAATCTGAATAAAATTGAACATACCCACCCAAACACGCCTTTAGTTGGTCCTAATTAAAGAGGCTACAAACAAGTGTTAGTAGCAATTGCAAGTGGTGGGATCACTTGAAGAGGTTAATTTGTCCAACATACAAGTTGCCTTTTCCTTCTACTTTATTATCTTTATAGGATTCCTCTCTTTTCAATGGGAAAAGAAGAAAAAATTTTATAAAAAAGTACAATTTTTTTTTGTCTTGCCATCCGGTTTCCGACCCGTGGGTCGATTAATCCAAATTCGGGGCGTGTCCAAAACTTACGGTTTTAAACCCCTCTCCAGCGCGTGTGTAAGGGATCGAACCGTGGTTCGTCCTACCAAGCTCAGCCCCACGGGTCACTGAGCCACGACATCGTTGGTTATAAAAAAGTACAATTTTGTGACAGCACAAAAGGTCAAAAAGCTAGATCACCTCCATCCTCACCTACACTGTCGCCACGTGCCTCCCATCTAGTGCAAAGCATGTCTAATGGTTTCAACTTGAGAGGATCTCATTCTTGGATGTCCATTTTGCCTCGCAAATCATACGGCTCACATTTGGCCACGTGTGAATTTTATGTTGTAAGCATTATTTTATATTGTAACCCATATGTATGCATGCATACAGTAGTGACTGGTAAGCTCCTTTGATGGGAGCATGTGTAAAGGTGTCCGCCTACCTTTGAAATAAAATTGCCCGAACGAATTTCTTAAGTGAGAAGAAGAGAATATGACATAAGAAAAAGCATATCATTTCTGAAGAAGCTCAATGCATAATTCCTGTAATGGACATCATTTTCAATATCGGACACAAAAAGGCTTGAACGAGGCAACTCTCCATTCCAATGTATTTGTCTAACATAAAAGAACAGCTAAAATCAAATCATATCTACTCATCATGAAACCATAACAATCCCATCCCTCCCTTTTTATTTTTTTTAAGTTCGTGCTTTGTAACATCTTACTCTGACAATGGCACCAAACAACGAGAACCTAAGGGACCTTCAATGGCTTTTCCAAGCAATCGAATCCGAAAGCCTCAACCTACACAGCCTGTCATTCTTTCTTTCCCAGCCAGCTTCAGGTTGTCACCAAGAAACAGAAAATTCCATGAACATAAACATTGGCAAAGACGCCTTTTTGTACTTCTCCCACTTGCTGACTGTATTGGTTGCAGCTGAAAAGGCTAACACTTCATTGAAGCACTTGGAGTTCCACAGTGTCGAATGGGAAATAGAGCAAATGCGGATTCTTGGATTGTTGCTTGACTGCAGCTCAAACGTCAAGCAAGTTGTTTTCAAAAGAAACAAGTTTGATGCAGAATGCTTGGCTGAGATTTCAGATGTTGTGCGGAGAAATGGAGCGATCAAAGAGGTCATGTTCACTGAATCTGGTATTAAAAATGCTGGGGCTTCACTTCTTGCTTCTGCACTCAAGGTGAATGATACTTTGGAAGAGTTGCAAATATGGGAAGACTCAATTGGTTCGAAAGGGGCAGAGGAGTTATCAAAGATGATTGAAGCGAACTCAACACTCAAGTCTTTGACAATATTTGATTCAAGCTCACTCACAGCAACCCCGCTTATTTCTGCTGTTTTAGCCAGAAATCGAGCTATGGAAGTTCATGTTTGGAGTGGAGAAAATGGAGAGAAAAGTTCCAAGGTTGTGGAGTTTTTACCTGAGAATGGCACACTTAGAATTTACAGGCTTGATGTTTCAGGCTCTTGCAGAGTTGCTTGCTCCCTTGGATGCAACACAACTGTCAAGTCACTTGATATGACCGGAGTCCGGCTTAAGTCCCGGTGGGCTAAGGAATTCAGAGGGGTGCTGGAGCAGAATCATAGCCTTAAAGAGGTAATCCTATCGAAAACTTGTCTTAAAGATAAGGGGGTAGTGTATGTTGCAGCTGGACTATTCAAGAATAGGAGTTTGGAAAGTTTATATCTACATGGAAACTGGTTTAGCGGCGTTGGTGTTGAACACTTACTATGCCCTTTGAGTAGATTCTCATCCTTGCAAAGCCAAGCAAATATTACGCTGAGGTCTGTGACTTTCGGAGGTGGTAGAACGAAAATCGGAAGGGATGGGATTGCGGCCATCTTACAAATGCTGACAACAAATGAAACCGTGACGCAGTTAGGAATTTATGATGATCAGAGTTTGAGACCGGATGATTTTGTCAGAATCTTCAAGAGCTTACAGAAGAATGCCAGCTTGAGACAATTGTCTTTACAAGGCTGCAAAGGGGTTCGAGGAGAGTTGGTACAGCAAGCTATAATGGAGACATTGCAGGTGAATCCTTGGCTTGAAGACATTGATCTTGAGAGAACTCCATTGAAGAATTCAGGGAAAGCTGATGGAATTTATCAAAGATTGGGCCAAAAGGGGAGGAGTGAACCGGAAATAGATTTGCTGAAAGACATGCCACTTACAGAACCAAAGAGCTGCCGGGTTTTCCTTTGCGGTCAAGAATATGCAGGTAGGCTTTTCAGGAATATGAAATGCTTTATGAACTTGCATTATCCTATATTGTGGTAGAACTTGACGGTTGATGTTGAGAACGATCAATTCTATGTATTCCCACTTGCAGGTAAGACTACGCTGTGTAATTCCATCTCGCAAAACTTCTCTTCTTCAAAGCTTCCCTACATAGAACAAGTCAGAACACTTGTAAATCCAGTTGAACAAGCAGTTAGACCAGTTGGAATGAAGATAAAGACATTCAAAGATGAAGACACAAAGATTTCGATTTGGAATCTTGCTGGTCAGCATGAGTTCTACTCTCTCCATGATCTTATGTTTCCAGGCCATGGCAGTGCTTCTTGCTTCCTTATCATATCCAGTTTGTTCAGGAAACCTACCAACAGAGAACCGAAAACCCCAGAAGAGATAGAAGAAGATCTTCGGTATTGGCTCAGATTCATAGTTTCCAACTCAAGAAGAGCTGTGCAACAATGCATGCTACCAAATGTAACTGTAGTCCTCACTCATTATGACAAAATCAATCAACCTTCACAAGATATGCAGCTTACTGTGAGTTCAATACAGAGATTAAGAGACAAATTTCAAGGGTTTGTTGACTTCTATCCAACTGTATTCACAATTGATGCTAGATCATCTGCATCTGTCACTAAACTCACTCATCACATTCGAAAGACAAGCAAGACTATTCTCCAAAGAGTCCCTCGTGTTTATCAGCTCTGCAATGACCTCATACAAATTTTATCAGATTGGAGATCAGAGAACTACAACAAGCCAGCAATGAAGTGGAAAGAGTTTGCTGAGCTATGTCAGGTTAAGGTTCCACCCTTGAGAATCCGATCGAGGCATGATAATAAGGATAAGGTGGAAATGAGGAGGCGTGCTATTGCTACTTGTCTTCATCATATAGGCGAGGTGATTTACTTTGATGAACTGGGTTTCTTAATTCTAGATTGTGAGTGGTTTTGCAGCGAAGTGCTTAGCAAGCTCATAAAATTAGAAGTTAGAAAGCAAAGCTCCTTGGAGAACGACGGCTTCACTAGCAGAAAAGAATTGGAAAAGATTCTAAGGGGAAGTTTGCAAAGTCAGATTCCTGGAATGGGCTCAAAAGTATTTGAGAACTTGGAAGCCAGTGACCTTGTAAGAATGATGCTGAAACTAGAACTATGTTATGAGCAAGATCCTTCAGATCCAGATTCTTTGTTACTCATCCCATCAATTCTTGAAGAAGGCAGAGGAAAACCACAGAAATGGCAAATAGATTCACCCGATTGCATCTATGTAGGGCGGCATCTTGAATGCGATGATTCAAGTCACATGTTTCTCACACCAGGCTTCTTTCCTCGTTTACAGGCAAGAGTTCTATATTCCTTTTCTCTTAACGTTTAAACTTCATTTTCTAATTATGCTTATAGTCATGAAATAGTATTTGTTAGTGCTAACCAAAAAGTTATAAAGCATTTAAAAGTACAAACTAAAATCCTATGTTCAAATTTTTATCGGAGTTTGATTGTTTGCAAATTCAGGTGCATCTCCATAACAGGATTATGGCTTTGAAGAACCAACATGGAGCAACTTACAATCTTGAGAAATATTTAATCTCCATAATCATCAATGGCATATATATTAGAGTAGAACTTGGAGGACAATTGGGATACTACATTGATGTTCTTGCCTGCTCTACGAAGAACCTGACTGAAACTCTTAGGCTCATTCATCAACTCATAATTCCAGCTATCCAAAGCCTCTGCCAAGGAGTTACCTTAACTGAAAACATCCTGCGGCCAGAATGTGTCAGAAATCTGACTCCCCCAAGGTACAGGAAAACTCAGTTTGTACATCTGCAACTTTTGAAACATGCATTGCTTTCGCTTCCTGCAGACAGCATGTACGATTATCAGCACACCTGGGATCCAGTCTCAGATTCTGGCAAACCTATTCTAAGAGCTGGGTTTGACTTAGCGCGAGACCTCCTTTCAGATGATGACTTCCGAGAAGTACTGCACCGACGATATCATGACCTTCACAACCTTGCTGTTGAACTGCAAGTCCCCACAGAAAACAATCCTGAAGAACCAGATCCCAGCAATGAACCTGATGGCAAAGTCGAACCAACTTTTGGTGGAATTGCCAAGGGTCTGGAAACAGTATTACAGAGATTGAAAATCATTGAGCAAGAAATAAAGGATCTGAAACAAGAGATCCAAGGGCTAAGATATTATGAGCACAGACTTCTTATTGAGCTCCATCACAAAGTGAACTACATGGTGAACTTCAATGTCCAGCTTGAAGAGAGGAAAGTTCCCAACATGATATACTTTGTCAGAACAGAAAACTACTCAAGAAAATTGATCACCAACATAATTTCTGGCATGACTGCACTCAGGCTGCACATGTTATGTGAATTCAGGCGAGAAATGCACGTTGTTGAAGACCAAATGGGCTGTGAAATTATGCAGGTTGACAACAGGACTGTAAAGAGTTTGGCTCCATACATGACAAAGTTCATGAAATTATTGACATTTGCCCTCAAGATTGGAGCTCATCTTGCAACTGGGATGGGGCAGCTGATACCAGATTTGAGCAAGGAAGTTGCCCATCTGGCTGACTCTTCCCTTGTGTATGGAGCAGCAGGCGCGGTTGCTGCTGGGGCAGTTGGAGCTGTGGCAATGGGACGAGTGGAAGGAAGCAGAAACAGAAGTAGAAGCAGGGCTGGAGATATCCAGCAGGAGCTAATAGCTGTGCAGCAATGGGTGGTGGATTTCTTAAGAGAGAGGAGGTGCTCTACAGGAAAGGATATTGCTGAGAAGTTTGGACTGTGGAGGGTGAGATACAGAGACGATGGCCATATTGCATGGATTTGTAGAAGGCATATGATAGTCAGAGCCCATGAAGTCATTGAAGTACCCATTTGAAATTGATACTTGAGCGCGTGGAATAACTGGGGTTTCTTCAAATTCTTTTTATAAGAGCTTTTTGTCTTCCTTACTGCAGATTATAAACCCTGCTATGCAGCTGTAACTTCCACTGTTAAACAACTAAGCTCTTGAGTCATAATTTCAGAACGATATGCTAATGCTATCCCAGAATCCGAACAAGTTTACCTCAATTTTACGGCAAAATCAACTTAACTAATATAAGAATAAAAGAGCCGCCTCCTGCTCGTCAATTATGGTGTGAAAATGCATAAATAAAATCAGTGGGATGTTGAATCTAATGATAGAAAAGTACCAAAAGGTAAATCTAAGTCCTTGCCCTACTTGTTTCAAATCAGTAAATCAAATGGGATATGTGGGACCAAAATATATGATGTGATTAGATAGATTGTCAACCAATTGTTAGATGAAATTTGATTCCGCAATAATTAAAATTTGAAACCAGAAGCTGGAACAGGAAGAATTATGAAACTTGAAAAGTTCACAATTCACATACACTACTAACACCAGATGCTATGGAAATAAACCTAATAACAGGACAAAGTCATGATTTCCGGTCATCTGAAACATCTCAACATACAAAGGAAAACACCACACTAATGATACATTATTACACTTCACTATTAGTATTAGCCTCCAGTCTAAAATCTAAAAGTCACCTGTGTCTTCCCTTGAACCACTTGGAATATGAGCTTAGAAAAAAGCCCTACTCCCATAAAACACACGGGAACCAGTGTTCTTAGATGCCTGCAATTTCTGATCAGAGCTTGAATTCCCTGAACTGGTTGAACTAGGTGGTCCACTATCGATGTCCAAAGGAAGCTTCATCTTGGCCAATGACTCAGTAAATTGCTGCATACTTTTCATATACATGTCCACTATATCTTGCTGCACCACCTTCTGTTCAGGCTCAATGTTGACAGAGACAACAGGCTTATTAATTGCATCACTTGGCACTACACCAGAGGAATCACTCTCTCCTTCTCCAACATCAACCTTTTTCTCTTTTGAGGGAGGTACTTGTTCCTGATTCTGCGGCTTTGAAACTGCCGGAGAATCTGAGGAATCAGAGCTAGCAGCAACTGAAGGGGAAGAGACCCCATTGGTTGAAACACTGCTTGGGGGAGAATCAAGCTTTGGAAGTTGAACAGACTCGACTGTAGCAGTCGAAAAGCTTTCAACAACAGGAGCTCTGATCTCCGAACTAAGTTGGTTTCGGGCATCAGAAGACACCAAGCTCTCAGAGGTTTCGGTGTCCATATTGGAACATGAAATCCCAAAATACTCTGAAACCATCATCTGGTTCTCATTCACAATTTTTGGATCTGGGAACTCAATCCTATCAAGGGACTCGCATATTTCTGATTCTTGGGCAGTTTCATCAGCAGCCAAAGGTTTGAGCACCATTGGAATTGCCATTACATCAGGTGAAGCTCCAGCGTATGCAAGAGACAACTGAACAAATCCAGCCGGAGAATGGAAGAGATCAGTTGAAGAGAGAGAAAACTCTTTCTCCAACTTCCCATTTTTGACAAGTACTTCAGATAAAGGCACCAAAGTGAAGCCCAGCAACTGGTCTTCAAGATAATTCTTCACCCTACTCATCATAAATATTTCACATTTGAGGGAGGATTCAACAGACTTGACATTGAGCTTAAGATTTTCATTGAAAACAGGATTCCTCCCACCACCATTGATGATTTTGGTGGAGACAGTGTTTTCGGGATCACTGGTGAGGCAAAGCTTAGCATAAACATCTTGCTTGTGGTAAATGCAGATGTTATGAATGTCCCTAGCTTGATGTATGTATACTTCAAGAACACCAATGAAGTTCCCTAAGTTTGACATAACAGCTTCTTTTCTGTTGGCTTCAGTTCCCTTTGTCAAGCTACCAGAGCGAGCAAAGAAATCAGATTTCTGCTTCTCAGGCTCAGTAACAACAGAGGACTTGAATGGTGAGACAACAGATTGTGGAGAATCCATGGGAACACCAAGAATTTGAATCTGGAAAAGCACAAAAGATATAACTGAAAAATCAGGTCAAACAAAATGAAATTCCCAACTAGAAAGCAGAAACATGTATCCCTTTAAACCAATCCAAAGAATCAATTCAAAGCTAAGAAACTTAAGCAAATTGACGGCACATCTGATATTTGGAACAGAAATTCACAGACTAAGAAAAAACTTCAAAGCCTATTTTTGTCCGTAAAACCCTTGAGGAAGAGAGCTCCAAATTCAAGGCAAATTCTGAAATGTTAATAAGCTTTTAAGACCAACATATAAGCTGCCTCCCAAAAAGTGAATCACTTGCCGAAGCTAAAGCAAACACTAACTCTGAGCATGAAGAAGCCAATTTTACAAAAGAAAAACCCTTCAAATGAAACCCAAAAACCAACAGCATGGAAAATTTTATGATCAACTTCAAATCATGATTCCTTCACCTTTAAACAAAATCAAGAGCTGAGACACAGTCCCAAATCTAAAAGTTCGCTAAACCTGAACTGGAATTCAAAAACTCAGAAAAGAAAAATACCTACAAGATGAAGCTTTTCACGTCAACTACTCCAAAACGCCAAAAACTGGAACTTTTTAGCTCTAGTGTGAATTACTCCAAAACCCAGAACAGGGAAAACTTAAGAGCAAGCAAAGACCCATAAACGGTTAAATAAAGCCATAAATGACCAGATACAAATAAAGCAAAGCAACCATCTCTTTTACTACACAGAAGCCGGAATCCAAGGAAGACTTAAATCAGTCAAAGCCAAAAAAAAAAAAAACCCAGTAACCCAGATCCTGTCACACAATTCTAAAACATACCCACAAAAATTCAAAGCAAAAAATAATAAAAATAAAGTGATCATCACAATAAAAACAATCAATAAAAGAGTTCCTCTATTATCCATTATTATCACCTGCCTTTAGTCACCAAAAGTCAAAAGATCAGCTAACTGTTTGCTCCAATCCAAGATCCAACAACAGCTCACTTCACTAAACCAGGTGGCTTTGCTTCGCTTTGCTCACTTATCGAGCTGTGAACTGAGAAAAAAACAGCCTGTTAGAATTAAATCACACAAGTACTGAGCATTCAGCTGAGTCCTGTCGGAAAGAGAGAGAAAGTATACAGCCGTGTTGTATGATCATGCAAAGTATATAATATAATGGATTTTTTTTGTGGGTATTTGATATTTTAATAATGCTTTTTTTTTTCAGATTTTTTTCATTTCTCCTTTGCTCTTTGTTGGGATTAGAAAAACGAAAAGCCACCGAGTCTTGGAGTCTATGCAATTTACAGATACACCGCCCCACGCCTTTGTCATTGTGGACCAATGAGAGATGCGTTGAGTGCGTTTTGTAGGTGGGTCATGGAATTGAAAGAACCCAAGCCTGAGCAGCTCCTGTTTCAACCTTCAACTATGTGCAAACAAATACATACGATTGTCAACTTTGTCAGGCTTGGTATTTATGGCTTATGTAATTTAGTTACTGACTTCTATTTTTATATTAAAATTTTAGAGCAATTGAAATCCACTAGGTTCATGTACTTTTGCACAGTAGCTTAAATCTTTACGGAGACTATTTCAGAAATTGTATTTTCGCTGATTAAATCTTAGGAAAAATTAACTCTTATTCTAACAGCAGCAGCTTCATTATTTTAGATAAATTTTGGATTATTTTTTTGTAAACTAATTATTTTTAAAAGTTACTCTCATTTTTATTAAAAAGACTAGGAAAAAATGGAATGGATAGATTTTTTTTTTGTCTTTTTAACAAAAATAAAAATAAATTAATTTTTTTTAAAATAATTAGGTGATTTAAAAATAATTAATTCATGAGCAACTAATCCAAAATTAGCCTAGATTTATTAATTGTGTAGCCTAGATTTATTAATTGTGTTGCGAGTCCATTGTGGGTTTAGTTTCTTTTTTTCTTTTCAAATATCAGTATGTTATAATCAGAACTTTTATGATATCCGGACAATATAGTACGAGATTAAAATTTCAAAGATTTATGTAAATTTCTACTTGATAAATTTGTGGAAGACATATCTACACTTATCTAATTATTCCATAATCAAGATTAAAAGAGTACTACAACAAAGTTGGGAGTGAAAGGATTGGATGGATGTCAATGGGCTAAGTGCCCACTTTTGGTTACCACTTAGCTTCAATCAATTTATTTATTTGTTTATTTTTTAAAATATGAAAAGTTGCTTCAAGTTAAAAAAAAAAAAAAAAAAAAACTAGCAACATTATTGTCTTATATATCCAAGGGGCTGAAAGTGGATTGTTTGGTTACTAGGATAATTTCATTGTTTGCTAAGTACTTTTCCAGTGTAATGTGGATCTTGGGTGGGTACTTTTGAGATTTAGGTCACGCCGAGTTTTTTTTTTTTTTTTTTAAAATCCACATAATTGATTGCAGTAATGAACAATTGTTTTCTCAAAAGAAAAATACTTCCATTTTTAAAAAAATAATATTAACAATAACTATCTAAAAGCATTGTATGGATGAGACCAAGATTTAAAAAAATTCCTATCTTGATAATAATTGGTCTTTGAATTTCCTAAAGACAATCATCATAACACATATGGAAACCTATTGTTTTACATACATTGAAGCAGCCAAGTTTACTAAGATTGGAAATTGAAAATTGATAGGGCCATTGCTGGACCATAACTTCTGGTCTCCCATGTGAATTTTGGCAGGCCAAGAACACTAATAATTTTATTAGGGCAAACTTTATTTATGTAGAAACAGAATTTTAATTGCAGCAAGAAATTGCCAAATTTGTATATTATTGCAATTTGGATGGACCCCAACTGTCATTTTTAATTCTTAAACCTTCAAGTTGATTCACACAAATTCCTCTCAAACTAAGATTATTTTGTGTCTCTTGCTCTTAAATACGATTAATTTTTTGGGTTTTTTTTTCCCTCTAATAAACAACTGATAATTGAGATGTGCAGCTGGAAAGAGTCAATTATTAGGTGGATTTAGACCATTCAGCTTTCTTTCAAGACAAACAACAAATAATTAAATCTTAATCAGCTAATTGAAGAAGCCAGTTGAAGGGAAATAATAGCAAGGACAAAAATAATAACAAGAAAACAAAGACATCACTGTTGTGAGATGACTTGTCTATTATTCAATTTATAAATAATTTTTGAAGACATGATAAACATTTGTATTGTCTAAGTCTTGGCTTATAAGACCGCAACAAAATCACATAAATGTAAAAAAAAAAAAAAATCTCTTTAAAGTTATCATTAAAAAAAAAATGTATCCTCATAGTAGATGTAACAAGAACATATAATTGTTTATCCTAAAAACTAGAAAAAAATGAAACGGGAAATTAAAATTGGAGATGCTAGATCAATCAAGACCACCAAAAAGTGAAAAGAAAGTGTAGAACTTGGAAGAATGCCCCACTTTAGTAACCAAAACGCTCCACTGAGAGGATAAAAGGCAATATGGCTTTATGCCTTTATCATGCATGGGCCCTATAAAAAGTTAATAACATGCTCCCTTCAAGCTTGTGTTGTATTCAAACAAAATCACTATTCTAAAGCCAAATTGGCAGAAAATCAAAGGCTTATTGTGGTGGGGTCTTGTTGCTTCTTTTGGAAAAAAAAAAAAGAAAAAAAGAAAAAAAAGACTGTGTGCTCTTCAAATTCAAATGTGTCAATGAAACTCAAGTCCTTAACCATCCCTTTGAAATTATGTAATCCATCCAAAGTAGACTTTAAACAAAGTCCTTCAATCAACGGGTCTTTTTATCTTTATTTCAAGTTGTTTGCTTGCCCGGAAAAAGTCCTCCCGTGATGGAGATTTAAATTGAAGCTTTTTCTTTCCCTATCTCTTGACTCTCATTTTTTTGCTTTTCCTCCGTCTTTAATAAATAGTTGATATAGACGGATGAGACTCATTTTAGTACAAACTTTTTCTAAATTTTAAACGCTTTTCATTTGCCATTACCCAAGTCCAAGGTCATCTGTTGCGTAATTGGCGTATGCAGTGATGTTTTCGGACTATATTACTTGTACAAAGAGGCATTGCCTTAAAGCATTTAAAAAATTGAAACTAACCATAGGTTAGGATAACGTTACGTGCGTTTCAAAAAAAAAAATGCACGTTAATTTTAATTTTGTTTTAATTTTTTCAATTCACGCCCTCGAACGCTCTGAATAATAATATTAAAAAATTTAGAAACTTATAATTTGTTATTCACTGTGTATTGCATAGGATCCAAGTAGGCGGAATCAATTATTTTGAAAAAAAAGAAAAAAGAAAAAAGAGGTCTATTCTATAAGCTCTCCAAAGACCGTAAAGATTAATTGAAATTGATTTAATCATGAATTATGCATAAAGTGTAGCGCTTCTAGATTGCCGTCCAATTAACCAAATGTCAGCAAATCTTGACCCTTCTTGAAATAACGCCAGCAGATAAGTTAAAAACCAGACATTAAATATTTGAAAAATGTGGAATCAATTGGGTGTTATTTTATTCCATTTCTTTGACCTTTCATCGCCCTTGAGGCCTCATCAAAATATCACCCAATTCCACAACCCCCCCTATATAATTATTTAAATAATTAAAGAAAAATGCCCCATTTTTTTACTAAACAAAGTTTTAGAACATTCCTGTGCCACTCATTGTCGTCACTCATTATTTAATTATGGGTTCGTATAAAACGATTAACATGCACTGTAGGTTTGCACTAACTCAATTAAAATTTGCTTTCACACATAATTTGGGCAGCCTCCCAGAACTCGTGATGCCACTACGATCACACACACAACAACCCATTATTTAATTTTTTCTAATTTAATACCATAACCAAAATGTATTAAGATTCGGCATTTTTTTATTTGATAACTTGTTGTAAAAGCTAAAAGCTGTTATTGAGATAGTGCTAAAAAGTATTTTCAATAATGGAGCGTTTTCCAGATGATGGTAACTATTTTCCAGATTTATTTTAAAACATTTTATAATTTATAAGATTATTGAAGAGTATAATATGAATTATTAATAATAATGGAAATTTCACTACAGGAGATGGAGAATATATGCATAATAATAATAATAATTAAAAAAAAAAAAAGAATCTTGGGAAGTCAAAACTCAAGCAGCCGTTGAGCATTTATTAAATTGCGGTCTTTGAAAACTACCCAAATAAATGTCAGGGCTTCTAGAAATGCTTTTGAAAAAATCTGCTTCCTGTAAATTGCAAGAGGGCTCGGTTAGGATTTATGTGTACTTTGTTCAAATAAAATTTTTATTACTATAATTTTTTTATAAATAAAATTTTTACAAAAACTATTTGAATTGTTCGGTTATTAATGAGAATTTTAATTAATAATAATTGTAAATTTATTTTTATTATTGTCAATGAAAATTTATACTAATAGTTGTAAAATTATTTTTGTAAACGAGTTTTTTAAAGTTATATTATAAAAAGAATAAAATAAAATTATAAAATAAATGAAGAATAATTTTCACAATTTTGATTTTTTATAAAAGTTATATAACCTGTTATTCTCAAAAGTCTAAAATTTAAACTTTTACTAGTAAAAACAAAATAATTTATCTAATGTTTTGTACAACTTTTGCCGTTAAGGCTCCCCCGACACCAAAAGCCTTATACAAAACGTAACTTGGCATTTATTTAATTGTGTTGTTGTGATTGCTATGAGTTTGAAAAGCCAAGTACATGCATTTCGTGAATTCTTTTGCAAAAGTGATGTTCTATTATATAATGATTTAAATAGATTTATATATAAATTCTCTTTTATTTTCTAGAGTACGTTTAATAAAATTATTTAGACATGTCTTTTTTGGTTTTAAAACATGTTAAATTACATACAATGAACAAATTCAATTAAATGAAATCTAATGAACTTTATAATCTCTACATAAAATATGATTTAAAAAAATTGATACTAATATATACATCCAAATAAAATAAAAAGTAATATACATTACATTTATATTAAATTTATTGTGATAGTGTTCTTTAAATTTTTTGTTTCTTGGGATCAAGAGTTATTAGTTTTGCAATAATCTTCTTGAATATCGATGTTTCTTTTTATTTATTCATCAAAGATTGAACCATGATCATTTTCAATGTTATTAAAATGAAGAATATGTTCTTCATTCCTCCTTACATATTGTGCAATGTCATGGTTGTAATGAATACTTACACAATCATATGTAAATCTTATTGATTTTCATGATAGAAAATAAAGGTAAGCTACAAAATATGTGTGTGTGTATAAATTTACTAGATCAAAACTTTGAACTTATTGAAGGAAATATATACTAGTTATGGCAATAATATGATATCTAATTATTTATATATGGGATTTATGAAAAATAAGATATAATTATATTTTTGTTAAAATAATAATGTTATAATAAGAATTTAAAAAAAGTGTGGTGACTTGTTTAATAAACTGTTAATAAAAAAACAAACTTTTTGTTTTTAAAATCTATTGTCAAAGTGAAAAAATTTATTAAATAAGTAGTTCTTAAAAAATGTAATAAATATTATTTTTATAAAAAATTATGAAATAAGTATATTATAAAGTTTCAGCATTAATCTCAAACATAGCCTCGGCCTCTATCAAAACATTAAAAACAAAAATCCTAACTCATGGGCTGCGCCGATCGATATTGAGCCAGCTTTGCACTCTGTAACAAGCCCAAGTCTTGGAAAATGTCATCACCCAAGCCCGCCTACACTGGCCCATAATTTTGTACTGCACAGTTTAGTAAACCCAGTTGAAAAATATAACAAAACTGCAATAGAGAGGTATTTGCTGCAAATGGATGGACCAACGGCTAGTTATTTGAATATTATGGATGGACCAAACACTCCTTATCCTCCTCACTTTATTACTACAAGAGCTGATAATTTAGGAAATTATACTTTGAGATATTATTATCCTTAATTTTGTGAAAACCTTTCCCACTCTTATTGATATGATTTATCTCGCAAGATTTTATCCCAAAAAAAAGGGGTCTGTCTTAATTGTTTTAAATCATATATATTAATGTCAACGTATTAAAGTAATTTTTTTTTCCTTTTAAGAGATTAGAATCAAAAACTCCGTATTTTGACTCACAATCTTTAGTAATTTGGAGTTAAATCTTAACGATAATGATTGGCCAAATGATCTTCTTGTTTCTGTTAGTTGGAGTTTGTATAAGAATATATGTGATCCGCAAGAATCCTTTTAAATAAGTGTTTTTATATTGTTTCTTCTCTTCTTTTTCTCCTTAATAAAATTTAGTATCATTTATATATATAAAAAGCCATATCAATTTTTTGTTTTTTAAATTGCTGTTATATTTTTATTGAAAAATAATAATTTGTTAATATATTTTTACGTGAATCAAGTTTGGATAGACTAAAATAATAAGAAAAAATCTACAATGCCGGGCCAAAACAGTTTTTATGATGTTTATTTACTTTGTGTGAACTTGAGCTTATCTGTGTCATTAGAGAAATTATTGGCAAAATAACCACAACAGCAGTCAATAATAATAATTTCTCTTCTAACGAAGGGTAGACTGGTAATTCCACAACATATAAGTTTTTCAAAAATACAGAATTTCATTTCTCCAACGGTCAGATTGTATCCTCTCGCCGGGCCAGCATCAACATCAAAAACGCTCTTTCGCTGATCTTCCCTCTCAACTCACAATTCAAAACTCGTCTCTCTCTCTCTCTCTCTCTCTCTTCCTTTCTCACTTTCTTAGTGAATTAAAGAAACAAAAAAGACAGACAGCAAAAATGAAAGCAAGCGCCGCCGCAACCTCGTCAATCAGAAACCTTCTTTCAAAATCACTCTCTTCGAAACAAAAATCAAACTCAAAAATTTCCAAATCTAATTCCGAGAATACCCCTCCCCACCATCCAAACATCGCTCAGCCTCAACTCTCTCCTACACCACCGCCTTCCAAATCCTTGACTTTTCACTCTCAGTCTCAGATCCCCCGATGCGACGCTCCGCCTGAAGTTTTCGAATCTCAGGAGGACTCACAACTCAAGGTATTTATCGAGATTTTCTTTTAATGAAATTTTATCATTTCAAAATTCAGTCAAACCTAGTGCTTTGTGAGAAGTTTGTGACTCTTTTCTAAAAAATGAAATTTATCTTGGATTCTAGTATAAATTCTTATTAAAATTTCAATTTAATTTTTAAGTTTTGCTTAATTTATCGATTTTTTCGCTTTTATTATTGGTATAAAAAAAAAGTTTTGCATATGTGAATTTTGCGAACTTTTATGCTATCAAACTTTTACAGAATCGAAAAGAGACTACCAGATCAGACACTCAGGGTGAAGTACCACAAGTTTCAGATCCATCGGTGAAGGTACTTTATACGTTTTTTATTTTCATTTTTTCATAAATACAGTTTTTGGTGAATTAGGAGTTAATTCTAGTGGTTTTGTGATTGATAAGGTTGTGGTGAGGATTAGACCTGCAAATGATCTTGAAAGAGATTCAAATCAAACAGTAAAGAAGGTTTCTTCAGATTCATTAGCTGTTGGTGAACGTAAATTCGCATTTGATTCAGTTCTTGATTCGAATTCAAATCAGGTTTGAAAATCGTTTGAGGCTCAAGTGAATCATATTCAAAATTTTGAAGTATTCTGTCTTCAATCATTACTTATAAGCTGTCATTTGTTGTTCACAGGAAGATATCTTTCAGTTAGTGGGTCTGCCTTTGGTTGAAAATGCACTGGCTGGTTACAATGTTTCCCTTTTGTCATATGGGCAGGTATCCATTAATATATGCTACAAGTTTAGCAGTTTCATGAACATAAATACAATTCAAGTGTTACTTTTTATTGTAGTATGTATGCGTGAATAAGTAAGTAGTATGTATGTGTGAATAAGTAAACTTTGTCTGTGGATTTTTAATAGACTGGAAGTGGAAAAACCTACACAATGTGGGGGCCGCCAAGTGCTATGGTTGAGGATCCTTCCCCAAGAAACCAGCAGGGAATTGTACCACGGATCTTTCAAAAGCTCTTCTCCGAGATTCAGAGAGTACGTTTTTTTTTTACCTTGCCTTCATACAGTAAGATTAAGGAATATTGAGTGTTGCTGATTACATTATGGCATTAAATGTGATGTACAGGAGAAAGAAAACTCCGATGGAAAACAAATCAATTACCAGTGTCGTTGTTCTTTTCTTGAGGTATGCTAAGAGTTTTGAAGATCCAGTGAGTTGTGTTTGGACCTTTTTATTTGCGTAACATAATGTATTTATTGTGTGACTGATTTGCAGATATACAATGAGCAAATAGGGGATTTGCTGGATCAAACTCAACGAAACCTTGAGGTGGATATTTTCTGTACTCTCTTTCTTACTTTTCACTTTCCTTATTACCCTTTGTTTTTGAGTCTCAGAGTTGACTTATGCTTGGTGGTAATCTCCTGTTTGTTCTTAATTGTTTCAGATAAAAGATGACCCCAAACATGGATTTTATGTTGAGAACTTGACAGAAGAATATGTGACTAGCTATGAGGATATAACTCAAATTTTGATCAAGGTAGGCAAGTAGGACAGCTACATCACTCTGTTGATGCTGTACATGAATGTTTTCCTTTTCTATAGTTATGTTCTGGTTTTCTATAGTCATGTTCTGATGTTGTTCTACCTATGTCATGTGCAGGGGCTTTCAAGTAGGAAAGTTGGAGCAACAAGTGTAAATTCTAAGAGCTCTCGGTCGCATATTGTTTTCACGTTCATTGTCGAGTCTTGGTGCAAGGTATCCTAGGAAATTTTCTGGTAGATCAGGTGGTTTATCAAGTAACATTTTGGATTAATGAGATTAACAAAACATGCTGTTGATTTCATGTCTCAGGAAGCATCATCAAAATGTTTCAGTAGTTCAAAAACAAGCAGAATCTGCCTTGTTGACCTTGCCGGAGCTGATAGAAATAAACTTGATGATGTGGGTCGAAAAAGTGTGAAGGAAGGAAAATATGTGAAGAAGTCCCTAGCACAGCTTGGGTATGATGCCCTTTCACAGGAAATTGATATCTTTTTGTTGAAAAATATTACTTAAAAGTGTGAGATTAAGAAAATAATAATGTTATTTTTTACGCGTTTGTTTCATTTGAACAGATATTTGGTGAAAGCTCTCACACAAGAAACTCTGGGGAAATCTGAAGATGTTATATACAGAAGTTCCTGCTTAACACATTTACTGCGAGAATCACTTGGTGGCAATGCCAAACTAACAGTTGTCTGCAATATCTCCCTAGATAACAAGTATGCTATTGTAACATCAATTTCTATTTTAACTATTTGCAAAATTTGAGGAAATAATCATGTCAAAGTTAGAGACTTACCACAGTGGTAGGCTTAGAAAAGTATTTTCCCTCTGTTATTTTCATGATCCAAGTTAAATTATATAATATATATGATGTATGATTCTCCGAGATAACTTGAAATATTGGAAGAAAAAATCACCTAACTTTGATGCTTTCTTGTCATCTGATAATGTCATGTTTTTGGCGCTAGTATGGACAGTCTTTTATTTGCCTGATGTTATGCTTGAGGTCTATGTGGTGATATCTGATGCAAAAGTTGCGCTTGTTGAATGCAGAGATGTAGGTGAAATATTGAGCACTATAAGATTTGGACAGCGAGTTAAATCAATAAGAAATGATCCAGTGATAAATGAAATATCAGAGGATGATGTTAATGATTTGAGTGACCAGATTCGTCAATTAAAGGTATTAATTCTCCCCCCAGAAGCTGTATTTTCATATTCAACACGAGTATTATTAAATCTGTTTATTTTGGTTGCAGGAAGAACTTATAAGAGCTAAGTCTGATGTTAACTCTGGATACTTCAAAGGGCGAAATGTGCGGGAAAGCCTAAATCAGTTGCGAGTAAGCCTTAACCGCTCGTTGATGCTGCCACGAATAGATGATGAATTGGAGGAAGAGGTCAAAGTTGATGAGCATGATGTTAGCGAACTGCGTCAGCAGCTAGCTAAGTTGCAAAGTTCTTATGACGAAAGCTCAAAAGACCCATCTGAGAACAAAGATTCTGTTCTCTGTTCTTCTGTAGAAGAATTCCATGATGCAGACTTGACGAGTCAAGATGACATAGAGTGTCCAGAAGAAAATGACTTCGAAGAAATTAATCTTCCTCCCAAGGAAAACAGTACACCATCATCAGATGACCTTTCAAGTACCCTTAACACATCAAGATCCATTAATCATGTATTCAGAGATAGCATCTCAATCAGCTCATGCCATCAGTCTCCAGTTCTCCAAGATCCAACTTTCTCGGAATCTCCAAAAATTGGGAATATTCTAAGAAAAAGCCTGGCCATTTCTTCGCATTTGGCAAGTCAGACTGATATGTCACAGAGTTCCAAATCAGATGTATTACAACAGTCACTAAAACAAAGTGAGCACATCCGATCCTCTTTGCGTTCAAGCAAGATATTTCCAGGTGCTGCAGAATCCTTGGCTGCTAGTCTTCAAAGAGGCCTGCAGATCATTGATTCTCACCAGCGTAGCTCAGCATCAAATAGATCTTCAGTTGCTTTCTCCTTTGAGCATTTGACATTGAAACCTTGTTCAGAAGTTGACAAAACCAATGCTTCAGTCCAAACTAATATCGAAGAAAGAGACCTTCCTCTCTGTGCATCTTGCCGACAAAAAATGGAAAACAACACTAATGAGGTTCAGGACAGCCTGAAGACTTGGATTGTGGCTAGAGTATGTTTTAAACTTAATTTCTGCTGAAGTTCCATATATGGTCTTTACGTGCTTGTCTTAGACGACTAACTTTTCCTTCTTCATATGGTCTTTATGTGTTTGTCTTAGACGACTAATTTTTCCTTCTTCTTTATCAGGATGCTGGGAACGATTCAGCAGAACCCATAAAGAAAGAGAATGAGCTTGAAAATATTTGTACAGAACAAGCAGCTAAAATTGAGCAGCTAAACCGTCTGGTGATTATTTATATTTCTTCTAAATAAGAGGTATCCACAAAGTGTACAACTGACATTGTTGATGACAATCTGAATTTTTTCAGGTAGAGAAGTACGAACATGAAAGAATTCATACTATTGCAGAACATGGTGAAGAAAGCTGTGCGCTTGGTCGGGCTTTGCAAAATGAACAATTTGAGGAGCATTCAATGAAGGATGACAAATGTGAAATTAAGGAAGTTCAAGTAGTGTCAGGTCATCAGAATGGGAACATTTCCTTTGAAATGAATGAGAAAGAAGCACTTCTTAAGGAAATAGAAAGTTTAAAGACCAAGTTGCAGTATACTGATGCATCTCCGTTCAAGTCTACTGAGAATCTGAGATCCTCTCTATTGTCACGATCCATTCAACTGCGGAAAAGCATAGATGCACGACCAAATACTGCAGAAGAACTTGAGAAGGAAAGAGAAAGATGGACTGAAATGGAGAGCGAATGGATATGCTTAACTGATGAGCTACGAGTTGATATTGAATCTAGCAGACGGCATGCGGAGAAAGTAGAATCAGAATTGAGATTAGAGAAAAAGGTCACTGAGGAGTTGGACGATGCACTAAGTAGAGCTGTGCTCGGGCATGCTAGGATGGTCGAGCACTATGCTGATCTGCAAGAAAAGCATAATGACTTGGTTTCACGTCACCGCACAATCATGGAAGGAGTAGCAGAGGTTAAGAGAGCAGCAGCAAAAGCAGGGGCAAAGGGCCATGGCTCGCGTTTTGCCAAGTCAGTAGCTGCGGAGCTTTCTGCTCTCAGAGTTGAAAGGGATAGGGAAAGGGAATTCTTGAAAAAGGAGAACAAGAGCCTTAAAATCCAGCTTAGAGACACAGCAGAGGCTGTTCATGCTGCTGGAGAACTGCTTGTTCGACTGAGAGAAGCCGAGCAAGCTGCCTCAGTTGCTGAGGTATTAAATAATAATTCATTAGTCGCATATTTGGATTCTTCTAATGTTTTCCGACTAATGACTAACTTCAATTTCTTGCATGATCATTTGTAGGCGAACTTTTCCGGTGTCCAGCAAGAAAATGAGAAGCTGAAGAAGCAGATTGACAAGCTTAAGAGAAAGCACAAGATGGAGATGATCACCATGAAGCAGTACTTAGCAGAAAGCAAATTACCGGAGTCTGCATTGCAGCCTCTATACCGTGAGGATTCTGATGTGGCACATAGCAGTGCGATCCTGGATGATGACCAGGCTTGGAGAGCAGAATTTGGAGCTATATATCAAGATCCCATCTAAAATGAAACCTTCTTCCTTCCCCTGACCCTACTTGGGTTATTGGCCTTTGTTAGTTCCTTCTTTCTCCCTTTGTATGTTGTGTTTTACTTTACATTCTCTTGCTTGAAATTTGTAACAGAATCAAATTCTTTGTTAATTCTTGTTTGATATTAGTTATTTTTTAACTCAACCCCCGAGAAGATGGCTCCTATTACATAATTTATTTTATCATATATATTTTTATTCAATCAATCATTGTAAAAGTGTAATTATTGTTATTGTATTATCTCGACCATGTTTTCATGTTTACGGCCATATGAGATAAGGTACAAAGGTCATTCTTTCAAAGGATTTTTTTTATAATGCTATATATATTTTTAGAGTACTGATTTTAGAGTATGGATAATTGGGTTGTTCTAGATCCTAAGATTTACATATTTTAATATCTATCATTAGTTAATTAATAAGCAATATGTAATATTTAAAATTAAGCTGATGAATTCAAATTAAATAAAAATACTAATGAATTCAACATGAAAAGAGAGATGTTGTGATATTATAATTTTTTCTTTTTTTAATTTATAAACAATCTTTTTAACTAATTTATTAATTAGTACAATATTTCTGAAGAATTTATATCTTTTCATTTGTACAAATATTTTACGCTGTTGATAAAAAACTAAAGTATGTACTAACTACATTTGTTGATCAAAAACCAAAGTATATAATTATTACATTATTCATGCCGTTAATTAAAAGAAAAAAAGCAGCATCACTACAGACCATCTTTAAATCTAAAATGAATAGTGCGTCACGTTGGATTCGGATTTAACCGACCCGAAATCCAAACCCAAAGCAAATCTTTTTTTTTTTTGTTTTGAAGAGCAAAAGCCAATCTATTCAATCGTAAAACTGGAAACAAGAAGATAGATATTTTACACTAACTAGTTCACCTAGAAGCTCTTTTCGCTTATTGATAGAGGTAGTCAAATCATCAACATAGGGGAAAAAATTAAAATAAAAAACATGGCCTCGGCGGATTCTTCTTCAAACGCTAACAACGACACTAACGATACCGAAACTAACCCTAATCCTAGCCCCAACCCTAATTCTTCTAAAGCAATTATCGCTGTTCCGTCCGCTTCTGCCGCTGTATGCCTCATGCAGTTCACGGGAGATGCCTTCGCCGGCGCCTTCATGGGCTCTATCTTCGGTTATGGTAGGTTTAGTTATTCGTAAATTGGATACGTATACTCACTTACCCCTGTCTTAATTCCTTCATTTCATGCGTTGAATATTGGGTTTTATTATTATTTTTGTTTCACGTTGCCTTTGATTCTGGCTTAAATTGTATGGAAATGTTTTTTAATATTTTTTTTGGGGCTAAATTTGAAGTGGGTTGCTGTTAATTTTGTTTTTTAATCATGGTTGTATTGTAATTGATTGTTGATTTTTCTTTTCGACTGTTTCAAGGGTGTTATTTTTTATTATTTGACTCTGATTATTGTTTTTTTGATGATTATGTATATTTGATATTGAATCTTTTTCTTTCTGTAGTCCTAAAAGATATTGTCATTATTTTTTACTTTTATTTTGCTCGTTTGAGATTTGCTGGGTGAAATTCTAAGACTTTTAACTTGGATCTTTATGTTATTATCTTGAAAATGTATATTGTTTTTAAATAATAATATTAGGAGTATCTTATTGTGGTAAGCTTTTGTTATTGATTGAATCAAGCTTTGTAGCCGCTGAAGGATTTATGGGTCTCAAAAAGAAAAGACAAAGCATCTAAGTGATTGCTTGAATGAATAACTAGTTTGGTACTGGTAAAATTTTGGCATGATTTTATTGCTTCACAATAGATGAGCCTCAAATTACTGATTTTTATAATTTTGGCGCAGAAAAGTGTTAGCTTAGACGAGAAGCAGCAGTCTATTAGGCCAACATATGCATATCCCTAGTTTGTATATAGTTGTTGGGCTCAGATCAGAAATAGCAGTGGTATTAGGCTGGAATATTCCTAATCTGCTGGCCTTAGTTTTGTTGTTGATGTTATTTGCTTTATTTCCTCATGCCTTGTAGCTCAAGTTTAGTTGGCAAGCCATACACTTCCGTACATGCACACACACATTAGGCACACATTTGGCTTGAAGCAATTGGGAAGTGGATGGGAATTCTTGGATGACACATATATTGGTGATTTAGTTTTTCCTTGGGTAAAAGATTGCAGTGAACCATGATTTCCTTGATAGTCCTTTATCGAAATGGAGCTTATGTTGAGAGAGAGAATTTTTTAAGTTATTGATTAACTCTTTCTACTTATTATACTTGCAAATGGGGCAATGGGGCTGTTGTAATCTTATACATTAGTTTCTGCAGCATATGTTGAATGGCAAGGTAGTCTTCTGGAGTTTATCATATAATGTAGTCCTCTGCTGTTTATCATATGATGCAGTTGGATTGAGTTTATTGTATAATGACTGCAGTAAGCCCAACGAAGGTGTTGTTGGAATGAACGTTTTCTAAAAGTTCTTATGCTTTTTTTTTTAAATATATTTTTCTTTGTTGCAATTAAAACTTAGACTGCAATCAGTTATACCTTTAAACAAAATTAATTTTCTATGATCAACCTTATTGTACTCTTTGCTGAGAATGTTTTGCTCATGTATGACTCACCGCATGGACTTTTCTCTCAGGCGCGGGATTGTTCAAAAAGAAAGGTTTGAGAGGATCCTTTGGAGAAGCAGGATCTCATGCCAAGGTATGACAATTATCGGGTTTTTATCTTAAAAAAAGGAGGTGGGGCTTAGGTACTGAATCTCTTCCATATTTTTACTTAAATTTGGTTGACTAAACTGAATGGTGAAACTTTCTGCTTTCTTTTATCAGTTTCTGTGCCTAAGTGCTTTCTGACTTTCTGGCAATGAAAGTCTTACATGTCATAATTTCCTTCATTAGACATTTGCAGTTTTGTCTGGCGTTCACAGTTTGGTTGTCTGCTGCTTAAAGAGGCTGCGAGGGAAAGATGACGGTATGGTGTTTCAACCATATATTTTGTTGGTTTTTTATTTTTTTGTTGACTTATACTATAACAATTAATCCTTTCTCTGCAGTTATAAATGCAGGAGTAGCTGGATGTTGTACTGGAATTGCTCTGAGTTTTCCTGGTAATTATATCTCATTGATACATTCATTCAACAATCGCTGTCAAAGAAGTTTATCCCTACTGTCCTCCCACCACTTTGAGCCCTGCTCAACCAAACCCCCACCCCTTCCTCCTGCGGTAATAAAATAACGTTGCTTGGATGTATAGGGTGTTTCTCTATGTTCATTTTTCTCTGTCCATGCACCATTTGAATTACCCAGAGTGAGAGAGAAATTCCTACTGTTAAATTGTTTTTTTTTAGTTTATAATAACATCCAGGTCCCTGAGTTTTCATGTTTTCTCAAATGAGCGCATAGTTTGTCCGTTTGTATCAAAAAGGTCCCTGCTCCCTTTTCAAGTCATGACTATGATCTTTTTTTTGTTTTTTTATCAGCTGAGATTTCCTTCAATGTAATTATTAGTGTCTGCAAAATTATGCAGGTGAGCCCAGTGCCCTGCTAACAAGCTGTATCTCACTTGGAGCATTCTCCTTCATAATGGATGGGTTAAACAAGCAGCAGCCAGCACTGGCACATTCATTGTCCAGGCAAAGCAGAAGTGGGCAGTTCGTGGTGCCTCCTTCATTGGCATTCCCTCTTCCAGATGAACTGAAAGACGCTTTCTCTTCTTTCTGCAAGTCCTTGAGAAAACCCATCAAGCATGGTGGTTGCACCGCCCACTGATCAACTTGGGCATGCATTGACTATGTTTTGCAGTCATTTCTTAGATTTGCTTATGTGATCTATGTAAATTTAATTTTCAGTCAGAGATTTTGAAGCTTCGTTGCAAGACAGAGTGATGAAATTGTTTCTGTTTTAATTGACATTGTTGACATTCTTAACCGATGAACTGTTGCTACTCATTTTTCTTTCTTTTTTGTTTGTACCCTGTTGTTTTCATTTTCCTTTCTGGGAAACTCTTGCATCCTTGATGGATGTAACAGAATATGAGGGATTATTGAGAATGAGAACTATAATTTTGCATTAATATTTTTTAGAATTACTGTTTAACTAGAATAAAAATAAAAATTGAGAAAAACGAATTTTATTCTGATGATTTGAGGATTTGTGAAATAGGAAATTCTTTATAGAGTCTTCTGATTATATAAATCATGATTTCCGTTACTATAAAGCATCCTACCACAATCAATCCATCGTCTTAAAGTCCTCTTCAATATTGATCATCTCTGCAAATTAAATGGGATATTAATGCTTATTTATAATTTAAATTGTTCAAAGAGATTGTTATTAATTAAGAATCTCCGAGCTATGCAGTATTACAACTCAATTGGCGAAGTAACAGGAGCATATATTTATTGAAGCAAATTTCTATATACGTGCTCCAGAAATTATCACGAGGCTTCCATTGTAGAAATATATTTGGAAAATAGAATATCTCTCTTTTGTGCAACAATGGGAGCAAAAATCTTCTGAAAGTTGCTGCTATGTGAATTCATCCATAAAAGGAAAAATAACGAAAGAATATATAAGCTAAGTTTATGTCTTAAATCATTTAGGAGCAGTAGAATCAAAAGCAAAATATGCGCACAAAAAAGGGAAAAAAATTAAAAAACCTTATAATATATATATGGTAACTTAATTAAAGATCAGGATATGATAACCCTATAAATACAGAGCCACAAACCCTCTCTAGCTTTAATTAGCAAACACTTTCTCTTTTTTTCCCAACAGCTTAGAATCATATTGAAATCTATATAGCATCGTCTTTCATATTCGAGGCAGCAAAATGTTTTCTTCATCAGGCAGCAGTGCAAAAATGGTTCGGCCCTCTAATATCTCTGCATATTCTGTTTACTTGGGTTTTTTTTTCCCCCTCCCTATTTAGTTTAATATTATTAATATGGCATGTATATGTTTTTCATCAATGCAGACTTGCGGCCTAAAAGTTGACACCAATGATCCTGCATGGTTCAGTTCCATGACCAAGGTTTTGAAGAAAATCAAGGGTAACCTTTTTATTTTGAATGAACATAACATTTAAGAAACGACAGAATTTTGTCCTAACGATTAAAATGGAAACGACATCTCATGCGTTCGTTCATTTATTTTTCAGGAGCGTCATACACCATTGATGCAGAGGAAGGAATGGCTTACATTACAGGTAGAGCGAATCCAACAAAGCTTCTGAGGAAGCTGAAATCAGGAAAATATGCGAATCTATGCTGGGTCTGTGCTGGAAATCAGATAACTTATGGCAATGCTTATCATGAAGGAATGCAAATGCAATCACCTTACACTTATAACGCACGACAACTGCAACCTCCAGGCTACTGGCACGACCACCATTATGATCGTCCCATGCTTCATTACCATCCACCGCCAAGGCATGCCATGGCAGCTTACCCATATCATCATGATTATCATCACTGGCTCTAGAGTTTTTGTTTTTCTTCTTTTTTTTTTTTAAATTTTGTTTTGTTTGAGTAATAACTAATCTCTTAGGAGACCTAAAGGAGTTCTGTTTTGAGAGGTGATGAACTCTAGGGGTTTTTTTTGTTTCTGTTTTAGAGGTAGGTGCGTAAATATTTGGAGATCCATGCACCGTTTCTAGTTTGGTATCTTGATTTGTACAATTACCAATCCTTGTTTTTTCTGTTGGGTTTGGTAACATGTTTCCTAGCCTTTTTTGGTTGGATAATAAATACTATATTTCACGAACTATTTCATTTGTAATTTACTTTTCTGTGCTATATTACATACTTGTTTATATATAGAGCTCACTATTGTTTGATTCTTTATGCTTTAGTCGCATTTCAAATAATGGCATGCAAATTAGCAGTTTTTAATTGCTATATATTTCATTTATTTTGCTGATGAAGAACATACAGCAAAGAAACAAGAACTAAGACACGGGGGTCAAGATCACTTATTGCAATTAATTAACACTGAACTAGTGGATCATTATGGACTTTTAAGATGTGAATACTTTAAAAGTTAAATGATTAATTATCAGTTAACATCAAATTAAGCCCTTCATCTTGTTCATTGAAAATTAGGGTTCTATGTGATTAATATGAGGAAGAACACTGTGGGAATCATATAAGTGTGTTCTAAAGTCTGTTTTCATCATGTTAATCAACCTATCATTAAGACCATCAACATCTTTTGCATACTTAACAGCGCTGTCAAACATTTTCACACCATTTTTCCTTCTAGTTCTAGATCATTGTCTTAATTATTAATTATAATACAAGTAATACATTTTGATAATATATAGTATTAAGATGATCAAAACCGATTTCTTCATCAGAAGCTGATAAATTTGGATAGCTTAGCTACGCATTGATGCCAAATCTTATATCTAAAATTCCGGTTTCAAAGCCACTGGTGTTGCTGCCAATCAGTATATATACATATATAATTTGATGATATTGAGCACATTAATTAACATACTTCCACTATGTAATTCTTCCATGATTTAAGTAGTACATAAATGGAAAATGAATCTGTCAATAATCAAGTAAAATAACTTGCCCTTCTTATTTTCAATCTCTTTGATTCAATTTCCTTATTCAGCTATCAATTCGAACGGAAAGTTCCACAACTTCCTTAATCCACAAGATTAAATCTGAAGGCTTTTTATTTATTTCTCAACAATTGGGATATAATATATTATCAAAAACTATACACCACTTCTCAATAACAACCTCAAATGGCCTCTCCATCCCCGGGATTCATGGTAACATAGTAACACAGAAATTAAGCTAAATTATTCGTTTTCAAATCCATTTTCTTTTCTATTTTTGTTTTAGTTTTCTGGTTATTTGTCTCTTTTAGCCTGTATACCATGCTGTAGAGTTGTACTTTGATGGTGGACACTGAGACTACTGGCTGGCAAAAATCAAATGGATAAATTGCTGAGCAGCATAATTTTTCCATTTTCCTTCTCTTCTTTCCTTCATTTTTTTTTTTCCCGAATGTAGTCTTTGTTCACCCACATGAATATTTCTGCCAAATTTTGATGCATTTTGTCAGATAGATCCTACACATTGGATGCACAAATAGGGTATGCATGTGTTTCAGGAAAAATAGCTCCAGATGGTCTTCTGAAAAGGCTAGCAAAAGTCGGAAAACATATCAGAACAGATCGAATAGACTATGGTTTTGATCCGTATTGGGATAATTTTAAAAAACAACATGGGAGCCATGAACATGCAAGTACCTGAGTAAGGAGGAGTTGGATGCCGCAGAGCCAACAGAAGCAAAACCTATATAGGCACCATTGCCGGTTGCTAAAATAGATCAAAAACTTAAGAAGCCTATCTGCTGTACAGTGATGTGAACCATGCATATATGGGGCACATGAAATTGCTTTTTCTCCGTATAGCTAGAAGGGTTTAGCGTTTAGCCCACTGTGTATTTAACAATAAGGCAGGATACAAAGATGCTATCTGTATATCAAGTTCTTTTTTGTGTTTCACAAGTTCCTTCAAATATTTCATTCAATGTTAATTGACGCGATTTTAAAATATTTAATTTACTCTCAAGTATAAAAGTGTCTAGTTATACTATATCTCGGTGAGCCTGAAGTCGATTCACAGAGAAATGATTTAATTTACTTATTTAAGTTTATCTTTAAAAAATTGAAATAAAATTTAAATATATGTAATTTAATTTGATAAAAACTATGAAATTAAATTAGTTAGAGTTATGGATCCATTCTTAGTAATAAATACAATTTAATAAATTCTTTTTATTTTTATTTTATTGCCCAAAAAATTAATCATATAAATTGCAATTATTTTCCCATTAATTTTATTATGGATTAAGTACTTAATATACCAAAACTTAACTTGTCTACAATAAGTCAAAATATCATTTTACCATACTTTATACTAAGATATTAAGAATTTATTGTGCCAAACTCCCATGTTTGTCTATAATAAATCAAAATTTCAAAATATAAAATATGGATGAAATTAAATAGAAAATAATTTAATTTATATAAATTAAAAATAGAATTTGATTAAATCATATTTTTTTACTAGTAGTTTCACCTTCCCCTAACTATTATTATTTAACTAAACATAATTGAAATAAAGGGAATTATTAAAATTGAAAAACATAATTAAAAAAAAAATTGAAATTTGAAAATAAAATTAATTTTATTTATTGAAAATATATTACAAAGAGAGATAAGAAGAAGAATTTGAGGGGAAAGAAGAGAAGTAATCGTGTGGAGAGGTGTGTTCTCCATCTGTATTTATACTAATACAAGATTAATTCACACCACACAAATAAATAAAACAAATTACATCTTAGTCTTACATTTATCCCATTAACAAAACATAAACCTAACTTAATCTACTCAAGCACATCCAACATATATCACTAACAATTACAATACCTAATATAGTAAAACCTTATAATTTCATAATTACCACATTTACTGTAGTAAAAATTTATAAATTTACAACAAAAATGGCAGATCCTCCTCGAAAATGACCTAATTTGTTAGACTTTCAGAATCCAAATCTAACATCCGTACATTTGTTTGGAGCCTCAAATTCTGTGAAATTATTATTTTTACTTAATAAACACACAAAAATATACAAAATCAAATATTTAGAAAAACAATTAAAAATTCTTAATATGTTACATAATTACAAATGTAAAATATATTATAAGCACAAAATAACATTTTCCCTCCTTAATAACACATACAATTTTTAACACTAATCAGTAATATGTGAGTTGAATAATCTAATGAAAATCGTTGTTCAAGTTCACGTTCAATGGTCTAGCTTTTTTTCCATTTTTTTTTATTTCTTATTGCAATTGTTGTTGAGAAGAGAAAGAGTTCCTAAAAGTGAGAGAATAAATTGATAGAAGCTAGAACTGTAAAGTAACACAGGAAGAAATTACTTATGATAGAGTGTTTTATAAAAATTTTTTAGAAACAACTTTAGATGTTAGGCGTTTGTAATATAGTGATTAATGTAGTCGTCTCTTAAACGAAATGTTAAATGAAATTTCGTGAGTTTTGAATCTCACTAGGGGCATCTAATGTGGTCATGTGCTATGCTTTCTTACAAGAAACTCATATAAGCAATTGTAGTTTTAATACACGTGATAAAATCAATCGTATGATTAAAAATATTTTTTGTATCATTAAAAAAAATTTACTATAAGTATAATAATATAGATTTTTTTAAATTTCTCAAACAGGCTAAACGATCATAGTATGATAATTATATTTTGTATTATCGAATTTTCATGACAAATTTTTAATTTATGGTAGTTACTTGTCTCAACTTAAAAGCAAATGAGGGTAAAGTACTGGGTAATTTAGTCAATTTATGCTTATAAAACTCTAAGAAAGTTCAAAAAATTGATTACCTTTAAAACAAAGAAATCGCATCTTACATATAAAATTTAAACTTTCTTTTTATTCAATTGATTTTTTAGCTTATCTGTAATGCGTATATCTTTTTAGTTCATTTTATACATTTTTCTAAAAAAATAATTATGCATTATTAGTAATTAATTATAGATTCCTTAGTTATTTTGGTAATAATTTAAGGGAAATTATCATTCATATACTCTTAGTTTACTCCGTTATAAAAAATACTACAACACTTTGAGAGTGTATCAATCGTCCAACCTAAGTTGACAAAATGTATCAGCCGACCACCAAACCGTTAGTTGTCATTTAAATATGATGACGTTAGAGAGGTAATCTGGTCTTTTCATATGATACAAGTGATAATTTAAGGATATACAAGTGATAATAAGAGAATTTAAGGGTATACAAGTGATAATTTTCCTTTACTTTAATTTAAGTTTCAAGGGTAAAATCATCAATTCACTGTAATTCCATTAACTTTCCAACGGCGACTAACGGTTTGGTGATCGGCTGATACATTTTGTCAACTTAGGGTAGACGATTAATACACTCTTAAAGTGTTGTAGTATTTTTGATAACATAGCAAATATAGGATATACGAATGATAATTTTTCATAATTTAATTTCACTTGGTTATTTTGGGAGTAGAGTAGTCTCACACGAAAACAAGTGAATTTTACTTGTTTCTTCTTTTTTTTTTCTTTTCTTCCTGAGTTCCTAAAACGACGTAGTTTGAGGCACGTCTTTTCTTTAGTTAAAAAACAAAAGCACTCTTTTCTAAATAAAAAACAAAACTACTCCTTGGCTGCTAACTAAAAAACAAGCACTCCTTAGTTCATAAATAAAAAACCAAAGCCCTCCCTTGTTCTTAAAACGACATAGTTGGATGCACGCCTCTTACTTAAGTCATAATCTTACTTGCGCTTGAAAATCTTGCTTGCCCTCTGAAAATCTTGCATCTTGAGGTAAATTTTTGCATAAAGAATTTTGATAATGAATAAAGTTCGTTTAATCAAATTAAATTATTGTTTTGTTGAATACTTTATGGCATTAGGTTTTGCTGGGTCTTCTTTTATGTTCGTTTCTTGCCTACATAACTAGTTTAATAAATAAAGTCCAGATGACTGAATTAGATTATTACATATTTCAAGAATTTGAGGTTTTTGAATTTTATGCGTTCGATTTAATGAGAAGAAATTAGTAATTTATTTACAATAGTGAATGATTAGGGCTTAATAAAAAGAAGAAGAAACTAAAGAAAAAAAAACGTGGTGATTCATTTTAACTAGCAATGAAGACTAAGAAAAGTATTTGTGTGTGAAAAAATTAACTATTTTTTTTTCATTTTAAGAGAGTTTTAAATGGCGTCGTAGTGGAACGAAATCAATTTTGATATTGCTAATAGAAAGTCTTGTGATATTCTATTGCTGGCATGGCTCACACAGTCCAGATTGATGAAAGAGAACAGGACTAGTTTTATTGAACAGAATAATGGCATTTGCTTTTTAAGACAGAAAGCCAATTTTGGTTAGATTTGGATCCACCCCACTAGAAATGTTACTTCCAGACGGGGATATAGATTTTAACATCTAATTTCACAAATCTTTAGTGATGAAGTGTACTTTTTTAGTGATAAAGTGTATTTTTAGTCACAAAGTATACTTTTACTGACGAAGTGTACGTTTACCTATAAAACAGGATTCGTCGCTAACAGTTTAAAAGTTGTTTTAGTGACAAAGAAAGTTTTCGTTCCCAAAAAATACTTTTAACGACGAAATCATTCTAGCAACGAAAATTTAAAAAATTGACGCTAAAGACCTAACGCGACGGTCTTATGGTGACCAAATTGAGACGAAATTTTTTTTATCGCTATAGACTTCAACGGCAAAAACTATAATTTTGAACGATAAAATTGCTCGTCACTAAAGCCTTTTTTTTTTATTGTAGTGTATGAAAACAAGTTCATGTCTTTGGCTCGTAAATTCTATGATATGAAAAACTAGTGTCAAACCCGCCAACATTAAACTTAATTATTTGCACCCTCATAGGCACGGATCTAACCCTTTTGAGGGGAGGAGGCATCTGTAGATTTTTTCCATCTATTTTTACACATCTCATTGGCCACTAAAGGCTCTTTCTTGAACGTTTCTAACCAAAACATGAAACCTTATTTCCACTCCTTGAAACTAGTTTTATCTTCGAATTGGATGTTGAAATCTATATCTCCATATGAAAGTAACGTTTTTTAGTGTGATATAATTTCAGATGGGTTTTCTTGAATATATGCAGTGATAAAATTCAATTTCGTTGCAAAAGATCTTAAATTTTGGTTCAAAATCTTTCGCTAACATTTTTTTAAAATTTATTGCTAAAACTATTTTTAGCGACGAAATTTATTTTCATCAACAAAACATTCTTTTTGGGTATATCAAAGATTTTTAATAAATTTTGTCACTAAAACTATTTTTAGCGATGAAAATAATATTGGCATATCAAAGCGTTTTAGTGACCGCTAAAACTATTTTTTGCGACAAAAATTGTTCATCACAATATATCAAATTTTGGTCACGAAAGGTTTAAGCGCCAACAGACGAACTTAATTTTTAATCACAATATGTCCTTTTTAGTGACTAATCTTTCATCGCTAAAAGTTATAATTAAATATTATTTTTTTACTATGAATTTAGCTACAAAATTTTGTTTACGTCGCTAAAAAGTGCTTACAGCAACAAAAATATTTTCGTCGCTAAAAGTTTCATCATTGAAGATCAATGTTCTTATAGCGATATTGTCACTGAAGCAGTAGGCAAACAAGGTCTATTCAAGAAGAGCATATTGCTTTTAAAAGCATGGTCCTACTACGAAGCAAGCATTATGGAGCCAAAGAATGACTACTTTTCCATGTATACTTTAATGATTTTGGCGCTATATGTGATCTTACTGAACTTTGAAAGTCTACATATGCCTTTCAGGTAATAATTACACAAATAAAGGTTGAAAAAGATTACGTGCTATTGGTTTTATTTATAAAATTATTAATACGTAGGTTTTTGAGGAAGTGCTGGGCTACTTTGCAATAACTACATAAGAGGGTATAGCCTTGACATTGGAAGGAATTGTACTAAAAAAGAGAGGCATGCTATTTAATATAATTATTTTTTAATTTTTATCTTATTTAAATATTTCAATAGTAATTAGTTTTTTAACTGAACAAGATATAACTGGACTCCGATTAGGGAACGAGTGCATGAAATCACAAAAAATTGTGAAGGGACATCAACAATTGCCGCACAAAATTATCATTTTATCGTTCTTAGGATAGTATGTACACTAACAGGTAGTATTTGCGTGTGAAAAAATAAATATTTTTTTTTTCATTTTAGGAGAGTTTTAAATGACGTCGTAGTGGAACGAAATCAATTTTGATATTGCTGATAGAAAGTCTTGTGATATTCTATTGCTGGCATGACTCACACAGTCCAGATTGATAAAAGAGAACATGACTAGTTTTATTGAACAGAATAATGGCATTTGCCTTTTAAGATAGAAAGCCAGCTTTGGTTAGATTTAGATCCACCCCACTAGAAACATTACTTCCAGATGGGGATATAGATTTTAACATCCAATTTCACAAATGTTTAGCGATGAAGTGTACTTTTTTAGTGATAAAGTGTACTTTTAGTCACAAAGTGTACTTTTACTGATGAAGTGTACGTTTACCTAAAAAGTCAAGATTCGTCGCTAACAGTCTAAAAGCCGTTTTAGTGACCAAAAAAATTTTCGTTCCCAAAAAATACTTTTAACGACGAAATTGTTTTAGCAACGAAAATTTAAAAAATTGACACTAAATACCTAACGCGACGGTCTTTTGGTGACCAAATTGCGACGGAATTGTTTTTATCGCTATAGCCTTTAACGGCAAAAACTATAATTTTGAACAATAAAATTGCTCGTCGCTAAAGCCTTTTTTTTTTATTGTAGTGTATGAAAAAAAGCTCATGTCTTTGGCTCGTTAATTCTATGATATGAAAGACTAGTGTCAAACCCGCCAACATTAAACTTAATTATTTGCACCCTCATAGGCACGGATCTAACCCTTTTGAGGGGAGGAGGCATCTGTAGATTTTTTCCATCTATTTTTACACATCTCCTTGGCCACTAAAGGCTCTTTCTTGAACGTTTCTAACCAAAACATGAAACCTTATTTCCACTCCTTGAAACTAGTTTCATCTTCGAATTGGATGTTGCAATTTATATCTCCATATGAAAGTAACGTTTTTCAGTGTGGTATAATTTCAGATGGGTTTTCTTGAACATATGCAGTGATAAAATTCAATTTCGTCACTAAAGATCTTAAATTTTGGTTGAAAATCTTCCGCTAACATTTTTTTTAAAATTTCACATTTTTAACGATGAATAGATTTGTTGCTAAAACTATTTTTAGCGACGAAATTTACTTTCATCAACAAAACATTCTTTTTGGGCATATCAGAGATTTTTAAAAAAATTTGTCACTAAAACTATTTTTAGCGATGAAAATACTATTGGCATATCAAAGCGCTTTAGTGACCACTAAAACTATTTTTTGCGATAAAATTGTTAATCACAATATATCAAATTTTGGTCACTAACGGTTTAGGCGCCAACATATGAACTTAATTTTTAATTGCAGTATGTCATTTTTAGCAACTAATCTTTCATCGCTAAAAGTTATAATTAAATATTATTTTTTACTATGAATTTAGCTACAAAATTTTGTTTACGAAAATGTTCAGCGATATTGAGCATATTGCTTTTAAAAGCCTAAGCATTATAGCCAAAAGCTTCTTTTTCATTTTAGATACATTCAATGAGATAAAACATTTTTTGAGAACATATACAACATAATATAGCATTAGAAAATTATAATGTGGAGTTTATCAATGTAGAATTCAATAGCATATTTCAGCAGACCATTAACACGTATTTTCATCATTGATGCATTGTTGATTTGCTTTGCTTAATTTGGTAAGTCTTACAAGACACACAATTCATAGAAGTTTCTTGCTTGATCTGGATGGATTTTTTGTGTGAACTTAATTAATAATTTTTAAGATACCAATTATGGGATGTATCTAAAGTACTTTTTCTAGAGGGATTGTGGTTTTTAGTTTTGTTGAGTCAATTTTCTCATTTCACGAATTTTAATTAATTTATTGCCAACTTATTTGATTAATACAGGTAACTTAGAAGAGTTGGTTGTCTTTGTCTATAAAGTCAAAATGCTTATCGGTTTTTGTTTAATTAAATTAAATTTTAGATCAAGGTTTAGGCCGGGACAAATAGTACATGTTTTTTTATCCTCTTTTGTTTGTATATATAATTTTGTTTAATTGTGTTACTCTTTATTGTATGAATAGAGCTATTATTTTAGTAATTAATTATCTTAACCTAAATGAGTTGAAACTTTACATATTGTGTTTAATTCTTAGTGCTGTGATGTTTATACACCATCATTTTCTTTTCTTCTTATTCTATAGCAATTTTAGTTGAAAAATATTTATTACTTACTTTTATACTCTCATTGGATTAGGATCTCAATGACAAAAATGTGGTTAAATCTGACCAAAAGTTGAGGAGTCTTTTGATCGACAAGTCTTGGGTTGAGCTAGTTGAAATTCCTGCACTTATCAAATTACATTTTTCCTAAAGAGCCAAAATAGGCTGTAATTTTGAGATATGGTGTCTGTCTTTCTAAAATGGAGCCATTGCTTCATGTTGCATCTGTAAGATCAAACATCTAGTTGTGTACGTAATAAATAAGAATTTGCAAATATAAGTTTTGATTGTTTCGTTGGAATTTTTCTTTCTTTTGCACTTGTTTCTTCTATCATTATAATATGTGGTTTACGTTTAGTTCAAGCTAATTTTGTCATGATCACATGTCCACATGATAGGAGGAGCTCATTAAGTAGATGTTTGGGCATTAATTTGTATTTGCTTGTCATGTAGATCCTTGAAGAATCATTTTTATTATTTTGCCTGTACAATTGTTGTTTAGATCAGATTTATCTTCTCAGCTACTTGCATTAAGAAATATTTTTTCATTATTAAATGTTCTATGACTCTGAGCTATTCTGAATCGTGGATTTTGAGGAGTTATCATTTAGAACCTTCGTTTTAATTGATTGAGTGATCATCTCATAAGATTTCGTTTTTCATTCATATTTATAAAAGAGCATGTTCTAAGAATTTTTAAAGTCTATAAGAGAAATTAGAAACAATCTTCTTGAATGCTTATAGAATTTTCATTTTGGAGAATTTGTTTTGTATTTCTTTAAAAGAGAATTACATAGCAATAAGAAAGATAAATAACAACATATGCTATTCTGAATGATTGGGACTAGCACTACAACCATTAAATGCTACATAAGTACTTTGTGATGTTCATAAAAATGTAGCTAAGGAAGTTCTAACCGTATGATCCGCAATAATCCAATTCGTCTTCTCTATCGAATTGAAGGAATCCTAAAATACATATTTGTTTACATCTAAACACCTAAATGGGTTAATTTTAGAACACATGTAACCTTTTTCAAAGAATCTGGTTCCACAACATGATTTTGCTATGTCTGTGTCTTTGAATCTTGTGATTAGAAATTACAATAAGATTGTTTGAGGTACACATGCAAATAGGTATATGCGTTAGCTTAATCACACAAAGCACAACTTTGAAGCTAAAATACTTAACCTTGTTCAAGTGTATAATACACTACCTTTGCTAAGTATATTTTGCATGGTTTCATTCACCTTTAAATTATGTTGTTTCGTGTAAAAGACTAAGAATTTATAACTCAATAGACGATGAAAAGTATCGAGGGACAACTCTAAAGTTACGTTCTGGTGCTCATTTGAAGGAAAATACAATGAAATCTAAAACTAGATAGTACTACTTTATTCATAGCAAATCATGAAACTAGATCTCTAGGTTTCTCTCTCTTATTTTTAGATCCATTGGTGACACATCGGATTAGATACTTATAAAGGCCAGTCTCTCGTTCATAACTCCTCATTCCCTATTGCAAGCCATATTCAATCACCCATAACTTCCGTACAAACTTATACGGAGTTTTCACTATGTAACTACATATGAAAATTCTGTACAAAACTTAACAAATTTATTTTAGTTTTGAATCATATCTAAAAGAATATCATAGGGGTTTGAAAACATTTGTCGGACGCTAGCAAGCTCCTCATTTAGCTTCATGATGACACCCTGCAACTTTTTATTAAATTCCTTAGCTACATCATTGTACTTATGCATAAAGTCACTCCCTTAGAAAATATTTATCGTTCTTTCTGGTGGTAAACTCCCCATTGAATCTTGAATGATTCTTTAATCTTTTAAAAATTATTAACTCTAGCTTGAGTTTGCAAAAATGATAAAATTTATATTTGATTATTGCCTAAAAGAAACCAAAAACATTAAAGGCAAGAGATCATTCAATTACTTGCAGGAAGCCTCAAAGGAGAAAGCCTAGGAATGATGTAAATTGGATTTCCAAGATAAAAAGGGAATTGTAATGTGAAAAATCAAAGATTTTCAGTTGTATGCGTTTTTACATATTTAATTTCTTAATTCCTAGCAGGGACCTTAAGATAGTTAAATAATCAAAGTTAATAATAGTTAATACCTTGCCACTTTCTTAAATGAAATATGATACAGGACTGTTCATAATGTAAGGTTCTGGCTGGCATTAGTCTAAAAATCATTGGGCCTGTTTGAGTTAGCTTCTGCTTTTGCTTTTACTTAAAAGTAAAAGATAAGTAAAAGTTGCATCATATTTTTGCTGTTTAGATGACCATAGTAAAAGATCTTTTCTTTTTTTTTTTAATGAGAAGCTCTTTTTGAAGTGTTTGGATGATCATTTAAAAAAGACCTTTTAATCATTATAAAGTCATTAATATCCTTCAATATTTGAGTCTAACAAATACTTATCAAATTTAAAAATTACTGACAAACAAAATAATTATTTGGTTAAACTTTTACAAATTAAAGTACCGTTTTTCTTTATAAAAAAAGAAGAACAAAAATAACTAGATTAAGTTTATCTAAGCATAAGTTCCCTAGCAATATTTTCACGAACCACTCCCATTTCACTTGCTTCATTTTCATCAACATTAATGTTAGCTGATGATTTTTCATTATCTGGAATATTTCCATATAATTCCATATAATCAAAGCATGAAAAGAGCCGTTGTTATGTCGACTGTTGCATCTGAAATGAAATGCTATATCAATGACAAACCCTTCCCATTTCATCATCCTTGACAGGCCTTGCTCAACACAAACACACACCTCCGTAGCCATTTTAAGCACAAACATATATCTCCATAGCCATTTGAGCACAAACATTCATCTTCATAGTCAGTTCAAGTACAAATACAAATCTAATTTCTCTACAGCCATTTCAAGCACAAACACACTCCTTCAAACTTCAGCACCAACAACCAAACTCCCATCATACCATGACATCTGCCTCAAACTATTCAAGTAACTTAGAGGCTATCTCAAACAATGATGAAGTTAATGGGGGGGGCTATTACAATTTCCTAACAAAATATGCTTTTGTGGCATAAAGGCAGCAATAAAATCATCAGAATCAGCAGCTAATCCAAAATGACTATATTACAAATGTGGCAAGGAACCTAAAAGGTGTGATTTTTTTGAATGGTGGACACTATGCAATGCAGAGAGGCGGCTAATTAGAGAGGGTACAAGGGCAAGGTCCTATATTGATCAACGAATGAAGGATGAAATTCTAGAGAGAATAAGAAGTATAGAAACTAATCTGCTAAGGACATATATGAATGAACAGATTAAAAATGAAATTTTAGAGAGGATGAGCAGAATGGAAAGAAATATGCATGGTGCCCAATCATGTATGAAGCTGTTGACCTTATTTGTTTGTGTATGTATATTTATCTGTTATGTAAATAGTTAAAGCTATAATGCAAGTATTAATAACAATGTGAAATGTAAAATTACAAATACAAAACAAATAGCTCCAGAAGTTGGTTTAAAACATACATTTCTTTCATAAATAAAGGTTATATAGTAATTATCTACATAGATTTCTTCACACTATGGCAGCAACAATCTATTCTATCTCCCGAAAAATAAAAAATAACAAAAAACAGTGTTAGCTTATTTGTCATGTGTCTATTTAGTTCTAAATCCAACCACTCTTAAAATGCCACAAATACCATGGCCTAACAAACTAATACATGATCTTCTTTAATCAGTCTACAATCCACATTAAGAAATAAGCAAGCCATGAGAGTGTCTAAGAAAAACACATTAACATATTCATATTAAACAAAAAAAATTTGATTAAGAAATAAGCAAGCCATGAGAGTGTCTAAGAAAAACACATTAACATATTCAGATTAAATAAAAAAAATTCAAAAGTTGCAGAGGCGGCCGATGAACCTCTGTCATTTCTGATTCTTTGTGGCATTGTAGAAGAAGTTTAAGATATAATGACTTCTACCATATGGTATGTACTTTGCTGCCAATGGTGATAACTGCATTGAAGTTGATCACTATACATGAAGTTTAAAATGTCAAACATATAAGTTATTTTCATCATCACTTGAAGTCCTAATAAATGTAAGTATGATTTAAAAACAATAAATGTTTTACCTCCTTCTGCGGGAAAGCAGGAGCTTTCCTTTTCTCCTTTGTTGTCAGTCTGGATCTAGTCAGAATCTTTCTTCCTTGCACCCCAATCCAGCTTTGTCTTAAATTTGACCCATCTGTATCAGATGTGTGGGCACTTGCTTGATTCTTTGCTCTAGTTCTTAGGGGTTGTGCAGAATTTTTTCTAGCAGCGTGAACGCAATTATCGTTGACTGTATTATGAATTGGGGGGCTTCCAGTATAAGGAACTACAAATGGAAGGCAAAAAATAAGAGCACACATGTCATTTAGTACACAACACATTAACTATAAATCTAACCACTTATAATAAATTTTTACCATCATGTTCAGATGACTCATTTCTTGTTGCTGCTTCTAGTTTCTTCAAATGCTTCTAAAAACACAAGTTTCATCCAAGAAAAACACATAATTAGTTCATCTCAAGCTATAATAAGTTTCCAAACTTATAAAATAATTGCATTACCTTATACTGTCTTGTAGTCTTGCTCTGATTTGCTGGATTTACTGGACAGACCCTTCTATTATGTCCAAATTTTGCACAACAAGTGCACTGCAACTTGTATCTCTTTCTGTGGGATGGCACTTCATCAGCCTCTCTTCTTCTAGTAAGCTTTGGTCTCTCAGGTGGTCTTTTAACCAATGGAGGCAAAATCTCATAACCTTGCACTTTAGGCCATAAGTCTTTGTCCGGAATTGGATGAATCATACCACTATAGCACTGAATATATTTTTTAATCTTGAAATAATCTGAAACAAAGTCTTCTTGCCTGAGTCTACTGTGATTGATACATGGCCTGACATGTTCACAAGGGTATCCATTAACTGCCCACAACCCACAGCTGCACTATTTCTTTTGGAGGTCAACGATGTAAGCCTTTTGTTCATCATGTATTTCAAACAATCTCTCACTTGCTTGCAACAATGAAAGCCTTCTGCCTTTTCGCAAGTTCTCATCCATTTTCTTGTAAATTAATCCAGTGATATTACACTGCCACAACTGAGCTTTTCTTTTTCTGCTGACCAGCCTTTTCATGATACTCCTTCTAATGAATTCTATAATTGTTATTAATGGAAGCTTTCTTTGCACTCCTAACCAAGCATTAAAACTGTCTGTCATATTGTTTGTGCAATGATCTGATTTGCAAGTCTTATCAAAAGCATATCTAGACCAAAACTTAGGATGAATCTTTCTAATTGTTTCAAATGCATCTGAATCAACACTCTTAAGTCTCTCCATTGCAGCTTCAAAATCTCTTATATTAGATGCCCTTGATGCAGCCCAAAAGTGTGCCTTAAAATCTGTTTTGGTGTGCTTATCTTTCACATTGGCAAAAATATGCCTAGCACAGTATCTAACATGAGCTGTTGGAAATTCAGTGGCTAGTGCATTGTGTATGTCTTTCTACCTATCATATATGAAAGTCAGCTGCCTTGAGTCGAACAAAAATTCTCTCAACTGACCAAGAAACCATGTCCATATGCTACTACTCTCTGTTCCACAAACACAATTTTTAATGCAATGCTTTTCTTAACTCTGCCTTAAACACCTCAAAGTTTCTAAAATACATACCAACTCTGAAATTTACAACCTCTGAATATTTTGGGCTGTACATATTATCTTTTATATCAACATTTAACTGTTGTAGAATTGAATCAGTTTCTTTATCAGAAGCAGCACCATAGTCGTTGTCATTAGTCTCATAACCAGACAACTGCCTATCATCTTCATAATCTGATTCACCATTGCCAGCAACACCATCATTACTCTTTTCATATGTGTGATTACACTGAGGTTGTCTTTTAACATCACTTGAAGAAATAGAGAAAATACTATCACTATCATCACAAGGAAGAGCTGGTCGTCATTCAATGGAGATGGGGCAGGTTTCGTAGGTTGAGATCATTTTAAGAATTGGGATTCAGGTTGTTGGGTAAGAATTGAGCTAGGTTGCTGGTTGTGGTGGACAACAATGTTTAGATTATATAGTGATTGAAGTGGTTCTGAGTTCAAAGGCGTATCTCATGAAGTTCTGGTGAAAGATCATGATTAATGGAGAGGTTTTGATTTTGTTGATCGACTGGGGAGTGGAATTCTATGTGTTCAGTTTTAGGGTCAGTTTGTGAATTATTTGTGGTTGTAAATGTATCCTTGCAAGAAGGTGATCTAAAGTAAGTGTCTAAGAAATCATCATACAAAGAGGTGTTAGATGTTTCACTTACAGCTTGAGTTTGAACAGTGTCACTTACATCTAGATTTTGACTTATCGGGTAGGAATTAGGTGGTTGCAGTTGTTGTGCAAATTTTATTAAACTCGCAAGCGCACAAATCTATTGTAGAATAGATTAATGGTGATGACGAGTGTCGATCCCTCGAAGAGGTGAATTTTAATTATGCGTAGAATTACTTTTCTTAATTGGGTGGATGAATTTATGGTGTAAGGAATTTAAATTATGCTAGAATTTAAATTAAAATGGCAGGAATAAATTGAAATTGGAAACTATTGAGATAAAGCACTTGGGTATCCGGATCTGTATCAACATGCTCCATGAGCTAAATATTTCTTATTAATGCCAATTAAATCATGAGGGGGGATTCCACACCTCATGAACCACGCTCAAATAAATATGGTACTAAGGGCTTATCGTGCCAAATAATAATAACCTTGTACTAGGGTGTCGGTTTAACCAGGGCAGTATCTAGACAAGACTATTATTATTTGTCGACGAAAAGTCAAAACAACCACAAATATTAGAGGGGAAGAAAAAGTAAATTTACCAAATCAAGCCCATTGAACATGTTGAGACTTCACCTTTAACCCAAGCTTAAAAGAAAATTAGCTACTCATTTTTTAACTAGGGGTAAAATGAAAATTTATTAAAATACTTAGAAAATACAAGAAGGAGAAGGAATTACAAAAATCTAAGCTTAGAAGTGAATTCAGGGATATCAAATTAAGGGGGGAGCCCCCTTTTTATAGATACATTGAGTGAATCGTGACCATCAGATTAAAAACAATTCGGACGCTCAGGATTGCGCCACGTCATCGGTCAACATGTATGCGATAACACGGTTTGTCTGATAACAGTTTGAATTTATCTGATGTAGCGGTTTGAATAGTAAATAATCCCATGTATGTGCATGTATCGTACACACGATTTTTGCTCGACTGAAATGCTGCCACGTCATCGATCCACAGCACATAAGATATTTAGCCCAATAAGATCGTGACACATCATCGGTCAATACCACATACGCAGTCAATGCCACATAATTTGTCCAATCAAATGCTGCCACGTCACAGGTCGATGCCACATCATCAGTCAATGCCATGTCATCGGTCAACACCATGTCATCAGACCGTATATATGAGCGATGTCGTGAGCGATGCCGTGCGTATGAGCGGTCTTATATATAGCGGTGACAATTTTTCCTTTAATGCTCCTCCTAAATTTTTCGACCGTCCTAAGTTCAAATATGTCGTCCGTTTTGTTGTCTGATCACTCGTTCATTATGAAACGATCGTGATGCCCCTAAAATACATAAAATACATAATTATAATAAAACACACATAATTAAATAATAAAATACTTAAATAAATAAAAATAGCAATGTTAATGAGACTTGAAGCGTAAAATGACAATTTTCTCCTTTATATATATACATTTTCTGATACTCAACACACCTGACGACATTGCTGGTCCAGCAAATAAAGCGAATAAAATTCAAACCATTTTTTTTATAAAACACACGTGTTTATTCAATCAGTTAATGATAGCGATCAAATAAAAGTACAAGCATTATCTCAGGTCTAAAGAAATATCACAACCATCGACAATTACATCCAGTAGGTCCGGTAATTTATAGTAATCAGGCCACTTTCAAAAATGACATGTCAAACCCCAAAATCTCACCGGTAGTAGTGACACTCTCACAAAGAAATTAAACCCAATAAAAATTGTCACTACAATGAATGGTGAATTGAGAGAAAATAACATGGAAATATCACATACTCTCACCAAGATGAAAGAAATATGCCCATAGTTTAGAAATAATATAATCTCAAATAAAGTACTAGTCAACCCAATATTATTCTTTTTTTTTTCTTTTTTCCCCTTTTTTTTGTTTTTTTAATTTAATGCATCACTACATCTTAATAGCCCATATAACTAGCTTTTACTTCAGACTATAGTTCCCTAAAATCAAGAAGGACTTTTATTAGGACGTAACGTAGGTTAGGGAAATGGTTAACAAAAAAGAAGAAATATGGAAAACAAAATACATGTTTGAGAAAAAATAAATATTTTTTGGAAATTAAAAGATGCATTTCGCTTATTTATTATTATTGTATATCTTTTCTTTTTTTTTCTTTTTTTTTTTATATGGCACAACTTTGTTGAACAAAATAATTATTTATCCTTTTTTTCAAACATGAATAGGTGATGGAACTTGTATGATATCGGGTAATACTCCAAATTGGAGTGGGTCAGGATGATAAGTTAACAAAGAAAATATTTTTTTTTAAAAAAAAGGCTCAAAAGGGCTAACTATGAATATTTTACAATAAGGATGGCTAGAAAGGCTCAAACGGATCAAAGATGGCCTTCCATCGTCTCTTAGAGCTCTAAATAATCTTTCATATCTACTAGTTAGGTGGGCCTTTAGATGCAGCAGCACACATTTTTTTTTATTATTCCTTTTTTTTAAGGGTTGACTCAAAGGAAATCTAGAGATCATGTATAAAATAATAAACTGCTAAGCTGTATAAAGAATGAGCAACAAAGGTTACTATTCAAGAAAAATTAATAGGATCAAAAACTCACTTGGAATTTATTATGACATGTGCATTCCTTCAAGCAACTCATATTTTTCTCCAACATCAACATGTAGAATAGCAAGCATGGTGTAACATCACTGAAGACCAAGGATAATACAAATATTAAAATTCGAAAGTCATCATATCATCTAATATCAAAAACTCACACAAAATTACTAATTTTTTTTGTTTTTAAAGAAATTCTATCCCCCAACCTATTCTAAACATAAAAAGAAAACATACATGCAGAAAAATTAAAAAAAAATGTCTGAATTTTTTTTTTTTAAAGATCGTTTAAGTCACTCCATATTCAGCCATCTTCAACTTAAAAACTTGAAAACATATATTTATAAAGGAGAAGTCAAAAAGAAAAGTTAGGAAAAACACAAAAAAAAATTTTTTTTTACTAAGAAAATGCGTTTATAGAGTAACTACACTCCATATTCAGCCATCTTCTACTCAAAATGATTAGTTCTACAACAAAAACTTAGTAAAAACTTAACCAACATTCCACAATTGTCAACTATTCCCTCCCCTCAACCAGAACGAAACATTGTCCTCAATGTTTGAAAGGAAAGAAGTAGAGTTTAGAAGACATCACCTGGGTAGTGCAACACAGAAGAAAATATTTACAAGCAGAGAGTTAAATCTAATTTGTACTTCTTACTGCCATCATTACCATCATTATTTAAACATTCCAACACAATGGCCACAGGATCGGCTCGATTGATAAACATAGCGGATCAAGTAGCTCATTAACAGTATGTGCACAAATAAAGACTTTTTTTACTGAGGAAGGAATGAAATAATTTTTTATTGCATGGTTAAGAAATGTGATAAAGCCATCATAAAAATTATTGACATTTAACAAACCGATGGGTTTCTGGTGGATGTTCAGATGGGCCCAATATGCTAATGTGATTAGTGCTTCTAGAGTTACAAGATCTTCTGGGAGAAAAATAAAAGCATCGGCATGATTTAACATTTCAGTTATTCTTTTTTGCATACCTGAGACGACTAACTCTTCTCCAGTTGATGAGTTAGACAAACAGCCCAAAGGTTTTAGGATTGTTCGGATGATCCCTAACACTTGGCTCCCTCTGACATAAGCAGATTCTGAGACCATTTTGGATAACCCTCGGTCACCTCCTCCATACACTAAGTGCAGTTTTCTCTCTGCTATTCTTCGACCAAGATCTATGGCTGCTTCAACAAACTCTTTATGTTTGTCATAGTTAAATCCAGAGAGCACACAAATGTTCTTGAATTGTTTGCTGGGAGTAGCTGCCATTAGGATACTACTAAAAAATAATTTGTGAGTGCACAACAAAAAATTATATTTAAGAACCTTGGTGACAACGGGTCATGTGTGTATGAGGCGTTATGTCGTGTCGATTAACGCATGAGCATGGCTCGAGTCGAAAGTCAAAGGAAAAAGAAAGAAAAAAAAAACAATGATAACAAAAAATTATTACAGGCAATAATGCGAATGGTAAAACAACAGTGAAATAAAACAACAGTAAAGTAAAAAGATATTCACAGGTAGTTGCGACTGTGGCTCACATCTTCCTCTGGTTTTACGTCCAGAAACGGCTTGAACGCCCTCTATAGGTCGAGGATAGGCTTCCCATCCAGTTTTCTTACAAACTAGCAAACAGGGTCGTTTATAGTCAGATTCCCAAGACTGTAACGTGCACGTTCTTTCTCGAATAATGGTCATAACTAAAGAATCGCTCTTTGTACGTATCCACTGGGATGTGTTTTAAAAAACAAAAAGATATTATCTAATAACTCTTTATTCAAGCCATCTCAAGAGGATTTCATAAACCACATCAGAAGGAAACACCTCCTCAAAGTTTCTTCCCTCCGTTTGTAACTTTCTGTAGTAAAAAAAGTGAAAAATGGAATAAATTTTAACACTGATAACGAAGAATAACTGATTTTGAAACAGTAAATCATAGAATGAGGCAAATCCTGAACGAAACTAAAACTAGGTCTAAGCCAAAATAATAATTAAAATAAAAAGAACTCGAACCAATTATAAACATCGAATCAAACGAACTTAGATCCAATAATCCAGATCAGCTATCGTATTAAAAAATATATATATAATTTAACCCAAAAAAAAAACCCGAGAGTTAGAGGAACAGTTACCTTTCCACATCTTTTGAGAATGCAGGCGGCGGGCGGCCGACGAGATGGAGATGGATTAGACGCCGGTGAGATAAGGGAATTTCTCTTCATATTTTCAGAAAGATAATAAAAACAAACACGGCGAGGGCCTCCGCAACTGCAAGGAAAGTACAACTTGAAGATATTGAGTTGAGTTTTAGCTTGTACGAGGGCGCTTGGGTTTTATAATAATTAAAACCTTAGCCCACTAGAAGTAGGATATCCTTTTCCTTTTCAAAAAGAATTAGAATTAGGATTTTGAAATTTTAAATGACCCCGCGACCCCGCCCAGCTTAGGATTGCTGATACTTACCCCGAGTGAATTGGGAATGGTATGTTAGAGAGTTCCAAATCAGATGTATTGCGACAGTCACTAAAACAAAGTGAGCACATGCGATCCTCTTTGCGTTCAAGCAAGATATTTCCAGGTGCTGCAGAATCCTTGGCTGCTAGTCTTCAAAGAGGCCTGCAGATCATTGACTCTCACTGGCGTAGCTCGGCATCAAATAGATCTTCAGTTGCCTTCTCCTTTGAGCATTTGACATTGAAACCTTGTTCAGAAGTTGACAAAACCAATGCTTATCAGTCCAAAGTAATATCGAAGAAAGAGACGTTCCTCTCTGTGCGTCTTACCGACAAAAAATGGAAAACAACACTAATGAGGTTCAGGACAGCCTGAAGACTTGGATTGTGGCTAGAGTATGTTTTAAACTTAATTTCTGCTGAATTGCCATATATGGTCTTTATATGTTTGTCTAGACGACTGACTTTTCCTTCTTCTTTATCAGGATGCTGGGAACGATTCAGCAGAACCCATAAAGAAAGAGAACGAGCTTGAAAATATTTGTACAGAACAAGCAGCTAAACCATCTGGTGATTATTTATATTTCCTCTAAATAAGAGGTGTCCACAAAGTGCATAACTGACATTGTTGATGACAGTCTCAATTTTTGCAGGTAGAGAAGTATGAGCGTGAAAGAATTCATACTATTTCAGAACATGGTGAAGAAAGCTGTGCGCTTGGTCGGGCTTTGCAAAATGAACAATTTGAGGAGCAGTTAATGAAGGATGACAAATGTGAAATTAAGGAAGTTCAGGAAGTGTCAAGTCATCAGAATAGAAACATTTCCTTTGAAATGAACGAGAAAGAAGCACTTCTTAAGGAAATAGAAAGTTTAAGGACCAAGATGCAGTATATTGATGCATCTTCATTCAAGTCTACCGCGAATCTGAGATCCTCTCTGTTGTCACGATCCATTCAGCTGCGGAAAAACATAGATGCACGACCAAATACTTCAGAACAACTTGAGATAAGGAAAGAGAAAGATGGACGGAAATGGAGAGTGAATGGATATGCTTAACTGATGAACTAAGAGTTGATATTGATTCCAGCGGACGGCATGCAGAGAAAGTACAATCAGAATTGAGATTAGAGAAAAAGGTCACTAAGGAGTTGGACGATGCACTAAGTAGAACTCTGCTCGGGCATGCTAGGATGGTCGAGCACTCTGCTGATCTGCAAGAAAAGCATAACGTCTTGGTTTCACGCAACCGCGCAATCATGGAAGGAGCAACAAGGTTAAGAGAGCAGCTGCAAAAGCAGGGGCAACGGGCTATGGCTCACTTTTTGCCAAGTCAGTAGCTGCAGAGCTTTCTGCTCTCGGAGTTGAAAGGGATAGGAAAAGGGAATTATTGAAAAAGGAGGACAAGAGCCTTAAAATCCAGCCTAGAGACACAGCAAAAGCTGTTCATGCTGCCGGAGAGCTGCTTGTTCGACTGAGATAAGCTGAGAAAGCTGCCTCAGTTGCTAAGGTATTAAATAATAATTCATAAGTCGCATATTTGGATTCTTCTAATGTTTTCCGACTAATGACTAACTTCAATTTCTTGCATGATCATTTGTAGGCAAACTTTTCCGGTGTTCAGCAAGAAAATGAGAAGCTAAAGTAGCAGATTGACAAGCTTAAGAGAAAGCACAAGATGGAGATGATCACCATGAAGCAGTACTTAGCAGAAAGCAAATTACCGGAGTCTGCATTGCAATCTCTATACCGTGAGGAATCTCATGTGGCACATAGCAGTGCGATCCTGGATGATGACCAGGCTTGGAGAGCAGAATTTGGAGCTATATATCAAGATCCCATCTAAAATGAATGAAGCCTTGTTCCTTCCCCTGACCCTACTTGGGTTATTGGCCTTTGTTATTTTGTTCATTCTTTTTCCCTTGTATGTTGTGTTCTACTTTACATTCTCTTGCTTGATATTTGTATCAGATTCAAATTCATTGTTAATTCTTGTTTCATATTAGTTATTTTTTAACTCAACTCCAAGAAGACTCCTACTACAGAATTATTATTTATAACAGAAAAATTAACATCTTCCATTAACAGAACTGTGCAAATGATATTGTACAAATTGAGATGATGTATTGTGATTAATTGAATAAAATTATCACATGATCCACATAATTTATTTTATTATTTATATTTTTATTCATTTATTTTATTATTTATATTTTTATTCAATCATTCATTATAAAAGTATAATTATTATTATTGTGTTATCTCAACCATGTTTTCATGTTTATGGCCATATGGGATAGGGACCGAAGGTCATTCTTCCAAAGGAATTTTTTATAATATCGTATGTTTTTTTAGGGCATTGATAATTGGGTTATTATAGATCCTAAGATTTAAATATTTTAATTTCTACAATTACTTAATTAATTTGCAATAGGTAATATTTAAAATTTTGTTGATGAATTCAAATTAAATATAGGTACTTTGAACTCAATATGAAATTAAAGAGAAATGTTGTAATTCATAATAACTTTTTTTCTTTTTTTAATTTATAAAAAATCTTTTTAACTAATTTATTAATTAGTGCAATATTTCTGAAAAAATTATATATTTTTATTTTTACAAATATGTTACGCTGTTGATCAAAATCCAAAGTATATACTTATTACATTATTCCTGCCTTTAAGAGAAACAAAAAAAAAAAAAAAATGCAGCATCACTACAGATCATCTTTAAATCTAAAACGAGTAGTGCTTCACATTGGATTCGGATTTAACAGATCCGAAATCCAAACCCAAAGCCAATCTTTTTAATCGTAAAACTGAAGACAAGAAGATAGATATTTTACAGCAACGAGTTCACTGGCAGCATCACTCTGGTTATTTTTTTTGTAATGATTACGTTTATGTTATATTGAGTCTTTCTCTTTCTGCAGTCCTAAAAGATACTGTCATTATCTTTTTACTTCTATTTTGCGTTTTTGAGATTTTCCGGGTGAAGTCTTGAAAAGTATATTGTCTTTAAATAATAATATTAGGAGTATCTTAATTAAGCTTGTGTTATTTATTGGGTCAAGCGTTGTAGCCGCTGAGGGATTTGTGGGTCTCAAAAAGAAAAGACAAAGTATCTAAGTGATTGCTTCAATGAATAGCTAGTTTGGTACCGGTAAAATTTTGGCATGATTTTATTGCTTCACAATAGATAAGCCTCGAATTGCTGATTTTCTAATTTTGGCACAGAAACATATGTGAGTATTGGCTCAGATGAGAAGCAGCTGTCTATTAGGCCAACATATGCATATTCCTAGTCTGCTGGCCTTAATTTTGTTCTTGTTGTTATTTGCTTTATTTCCTCATGCCATGTAGCTCAAGTTTAGTTGGCAAGCCATACACTTCCATACACGCACACACGCATTAGGCGCACATTCTGCTTGAAGCAATTGGGAAGTGGATGGGAATTCTTGGATGACACATATATTGGTGATTTAGTTTTTCCTTGAGTAAAAGATTGCTGTGAGCCATGATGTCCTTGATAATCCTTTATCGGAATGGAGCTTTTATTGAGAGAGAGAATTTTTTAAGTTATTGATAAACTTTTTTACACCTATTATACATGCAAATGAGGCAATGGGGCTGCTGTAATCCTGTACATTAGTTTCTGCGGCCGATGTTGAATGGGAAGGTAGTCTTCTGGAGTTTATCGTATAATGTAGTCCTCTGCGGGTTAGCATATGATGCAGTTGTATTGAGTTTATTGTATAATGCCCGCCGTAAGCCCGAAGAAGGTTTTGCTGCATTAGTTTCTGGCAATGAAAGTCTCACGTCATAATTTCCTTCATTAAACATTTGCAGTTTTGTCTGGCATCCACAGTTTGGTTGTCTGCTGCTTAAAGAGGCTGCGAGGGAACGATGACGGTACGGTGTTTCAACTTTCAACCATATATTTTGTTTGTTTTTTATTATTTTGTTGACTTATACCATAACAATTATTCCTTTCTCTGCAGTTATAAGTGCAGGAGTAGCTGCACGTTGTAATGGAATTGCTCTGAGTTTTCCCGGTAATTATATCTCAGTAATACATTCATTGAACAATTGCTGTCAAGAAGTTTTTCCCTACTATCCTCCCATCCCTCCCCCAATAAAATAATGTTGCGTGGGTGTATAGGGTGTTTCCCTATGTTCATTTTTCTCTGTCCATGCAGCATTTGAATTACGCAGAGGCCAGAGAGCGAGAGAACCACCTGTTTAATTGATTTTTTTGGTTGATAATAACATTCAGGTCCCTGATTTTTTATGTTTTCTCAAAAAATCTCGTAGTTTGTCCGTTTGTATCAAATAGGTCCCTGCCCCTTTTCAAGTCATCACCGTGATCTCTTTTTTGTTTGATATCAGCTCACGTTTGCTTTAGCGCCTGCAAAATTATGCGGTGAGCCCAGTGCCCTCCTAACAAGCTGTATCTCACTTGGAGCATTCTCGTTCACAATGGATGGGTTGAACAAGCAGCAGCCGGCACTGGCACATTCATTGTCTGTGCCAAGCAAAAGTGGGCAGTTCGTGATGCCTCCTTCACTGGCGCTCCCTCTTCCAGGTGAACTGAAAGACGCTTTCTCTTCTTTCTGCAAGTCCTTGAGAAAACCCAACAAGCATGGTGTTCGTACTGGCCACCGATCAACATGGGCATATATTGACTGTGTTTTGCGGTCATTTCTTAGATTTGTTTATGTGGTCTATGTAAATTTAATTTTCAGTCTAGATTTTGAAGCTTTGTTGCAAGACAGAGTGATGAAATTGTTTCTTGTTTTAATTGACATTCTTAACCAAGAAACTACTGCTATTCATTTTTCTTTTTCTTGTTTCTTCCCCCTTTTTGTTTTCATTTTCCTTTGTGGTAAACTCTTGCTATCATCGGTGGATGTAAACAAAAAAATGAGGGATTACAGAGAATGAGAACTATAATTTTGCATTAATATTTTGTAGAATTATTTTTTTAATTAGAAAAAAAAAATGGATTTTATTCTGACGATTTGAAGATATATCAAATAGGAAATTCTTTATACAGTCTTGTGATTTGATAAATCATGATTTCCGTCACTACAAAGCATCAATCTTTGCTAATTAAATGGGATATTAGTACCTATTTTATGATTTAACTTGTTCAAATAGATTGTTATTAATTAAAAATGTCCGAGCAATGCGATATTAAGAACAGTTACAATTCAATTGGCGAATAAACAGCAGCAAATATTTATTGAAGCAAATTTCTATATAAGCCCCAGAAATGACCACGAGGCTTCTATTGAAGATATAAATTTGGAAAAAAGAATCTCTCGTTTTCGTGCAACAATGGAAGCAAAAATCTTCTGAAGCTGCTGCTATGTGATGCATCCATGAAAGGAAAATTAACGAAAGAATATATAAGCTAAGTTCACGTCTTAAAAGCAAAATATGCACATAAATAAGGAGAAAAAAATCTTTAAAAACCTTATTGAATATATATATGGTAGCTTAATTAAAGATCAGGATATTATAACTCTATAAATATATAGCCATAGCCCCTCACTAGCTTTAGCAAACATTTTCTCATTTTTCCAAACAGCGCTGAGTCATATTGAAATCTATAGAGCATTGCCTCTTATTTCTTGGGCAGCAAAATGTTTTCTTCATCAAGCAGCAGTGCAAAGATGGTTAGACCCTCTAATATCTCTATATATTCTGTTTATTAGGTTTTATTTTATTTTTTTTCCCATTCAGTTTAATATTATCAATACGGCATATATGTGTTTATCATCAATGCAGACTTGCGGCCTAAAAGTTGACACCAACGATCCTGCATGGTTCAGTTCCATGACCAAGGTTTTGAAGAAAATCAAGGGTAAACTTTTATTTTGAAAGAACATTCAATAAATGACAGGACTTTTGTTCTAATGATTAAAATGGAAACGACATCCTATGCGTTCGTTCATTTATTTTTCAGGAGCGTCATACACCATTGACGCAGAGGAAGGAATGGCTTACATTACAGGTAGAGCGAATCCAAGAAAACTTCTGAGGAAGCTGCAATCGGGAAAATATGCGAATCTATGCTGGGTCAGTGCTGGAAATCAGATAGCTTATGATGAAGGAATGCAAATGCAATCACCTTACACTTACAACGCACGTCAACTGCAACCTCCAAGCTACTGGCACGACCACCGTTATGATCATCCCACGCTTCATTACCATCCACCGCCAAGGCATGCCATGGCAGCTTACCCATATCATCATGATTATCATCACTGGCTCTAGAGTTTTTGTTTTTCTTCTTTTTCTTAAAAAAATTTTGTTTTGTTTGAGTAATAACTAATCTCTTAGGAGACTTAAAGGAGTTCTGTTTTGAGAGATGATGAACTCTAGGGGTTTTTGGTTTCTGTTTTAGAGGTAGGTGCATGAATATTTGGAGAGCCATGCACCATTTCTAGTTTGGTATCTTGATTTAATTTGTACAATTATAAATCCTTTTTTTTTTCTGTTGGGATTTGGTAATATGTTTCCTAGCCATTTTTGGTTGAATAATGAATATTATATCTCACGGGATGAACTGTTTCATTTGTAATTTAGTTTGCTGTGCTATATATATTACATACTTGTTTATATATAGAGCTCATTTTTGTTTGATTCTTTATGCTTTAGTGGCATTTCAAATATTGGCAAGCATATTAGCAGTCTTTAATTGCTATATATTTCATTTATTTCGATGATGAAGAACATAGAACAAAGAAACAAGAACTAAGACATCGGTGTCAAGATCACTTGTTGCAAATTAATTAACACTGAACTAGTTGATCATCATGGACTTCTGAGATGTGAATACTTTAAAAACTAAATGATTAATTATCAGTTAACATCAAATTGAGCGCTTCATCTTGTTCATTTAAAATTAGGGTTCTATGAGAGTAATATGAAGAAGAATACTGGGGAATCATATTAGTGTGTTCTCAAGTTTGTTTTCATCATGTTAATTAACCTATCATTAAGACCATCGACATCTGCTGCATACTTAACAGTGCTGCCAAACATTTTCACGCCATTTTTCCTTCTAGTTCTAGATCATTGTCTTAATTATTAATTATAATACAAGTAATACATTTTGATAATATATAGTATCAAGATGATCAAAACCGACTTCTTCATCACCAGCTGGTAAATATGGGTAGTTTAGCTACGCATAACGCATTGATGCCAAATCTTATAACTAAAATTCCGGTTTCAAAGCCACTGGTGTTGCTGCCAATATATATACATATATAGAGAGATGATATTGAGCACATTAATTAATATACTTCCAATATGTAATTCTTCCATGATTTAAGTAGCATATAAACGGAAAATGAATCTGTCCATAATCAAGCAAAATAATTTACCCTTCTAATTTTCGATCTCCCTTTATTCAATTTCCTTATTCAGCTATCAATTCGAATGGAAAATTCTACAACTTCCTTAATCCACAAACTATACACCACTTTTCAATAATATATTATCAAAAACTATACAGCACTTTTCAATAACAACCTCAAATGGCCTCTCCATCCCTAGGCTTCATGGTAACACAGAAATTAAGCTAAATTATTCGATTTCAAATCCATTTTCTTTCCTATTTTTGTTTTACTTTTCTAGTTCTCTTTTTCGTTTACATTATTTATCTCTTTTAGCCTGTATGCTATGTTGTAGAGTTGTACTTTGATAGTGGACACAGAGACTACTGGCTGGCAAAAATCAATGAATAAATTGCTGAGCAGCATTGAAGGTTGCACATTTTCCATTTTCCTTCTCTTCTTTCTCAACTTTATTTTATTTTTTTTGGAATGCAGTCTTTGTTCACTGACATGAAATATTTCTGCCAAATTTTGATGAATTTTGTCAGATAGAACCTACACATTAGATGCACAAATAGGGTATGCACATGTTTCAGGGAAAATAGCTCCAGATGTTCTTCTGAAAATGCTAGCAAAAGTTGGAAAACATATCAGACTAGATCAAATAGACTATGGATTTGATCGATATTGGGATAATCTTCAAAAACAATATGCGAGCCAAGAACACGCAAGTAAGGAAGAGTTGGATGCAGCAGAGCCAACAGAACCAAAATCTACAGAGGCACCACTGCCAGCCACTAAAATAGATCACAAACCTAAGAAGCCTATCTGCTGTTCAGTGATGTGAACCATGCATACTGCAGACATGAAATAACTTGCTTTCCTGTATAGCTAAAAGGGTTTAGAGTTTAGTCCAGTGCATATTTACCCCAATGAGGCAGAATGCAAAGACGGTATCATTATATCAAGCTCTTTTTTTTGTTTCTCAAGTTCCTTATAATATTTCAATGGTAATACATGAGTTAAGAAATGTAAATGAAAATCTTTGAACACGACAGAAACTAGGAAAAGTTATCCAGGAAAGTGAAACTAACACAAATCCCTAGCTGAATGTTTTGGTATTCAAGGGCAATGGCAGAATAGCCATCTCTGTGAGCATAGTATATGAGTTTTCAACTTGATTTAAGCTGGACAGAAATCTTACAGTCAGCTTGCACATAGACTTTGCAGCTTGTTAAGAAACTATTCCATGTGTACTTTTCAAGTTAACTTCATGCACGCGTTTGTCACTAGATGAGAGATCATAGAATTCTGTTAAGTAAGATAAAGCTTCTGAGTTATTGTCACAGATTTTCCATAATGATGTTACCTCATCTTTGGCCACAGTACCCCAATCCTCACAATCACCAAGAAAGTCTAATAGCTTCTTATAAAATGAGTCATAGTTCATCACAAGAAAAGGAACTGGAAGCTCTGATCCAATCCTTTCTAACTGAATTAAAGCGAGAATCTCGAACATCTCATCCAGAGTACCAACCCCACCAGGTAGAGCAACTACAGCAGTCCTATCGCAGCCATCATTCCTAACTGCACAATCGACGAGTCCATGCTTTCTTGCCGAGAAAAACCTGCATTTTGTTTGAAATACTCATGCAATATAGAAACCTCAAACTCAAAGATGGTGTTAGCAAAATGTAGCAATGGTATTATGTACCTGCAAGTAAGATAGGTTTCTAAAGGAAGGTAAGGATGGAAATTAGAGGATGTCCATTCACCAGCTTCTTTACCTATCTTAAATCCACCAACTGGCTTTCCTGCTTGCATAGCACCTTTGGTGACAGCATCCATGAGTCCTGGACCAGCTCCTGACCATGTAGTACAGTCCAAAAGCCTAGCAATCTGCTGAGTTACAGTGTTAAAGTCATAAAAAAGGCTACCAGAAAAAACCAGACAGCGAGATAATATGCACTTATATTTGATGAAATATTCATTTAAAAAGAAAGATAAAGGAAGATGTGAAACTATAATACGAGATGCCTTGCCTCTCCACCCAACTCAAATGATTGTAAGTAATGCGGATGATCAGGTCCCATTCTTGAAGAACCCAAATATACAACTCCCCTTCCTAGTCGGTGTACAAGCTCATAGCATTGCTCAATCTCTTTTCTAACCTTTCAAACAAGAAACCCAAATTAGAGAATGAGCTTCTTCTTGTTTATCAAAATTGTAAAGCACTTCATATTCACAATAAAACAACCACTCCACAAATAAGAAAGCAATTGCCCAAGGTAGCACATAAAATCTATAACAAACAATTATTAAAAGAGATTCTAGCTAGTAATCATGCCTTAAGGAAAGCACAAGCAACTAGTAAGTAGCAGGGCTACAGATGATAAGGCCCTACATCCCAACTTTTCAGTAGCATGACAATCATAATTTGGCTATAAAAAATGAAGCTTCAAAGTCCAGCAGATATCCAAAAGCATACCACATCCCATCAATGCTAATCTGAGATTGCGAAAATCAATTAATTTGTGAGGTAAAATCAACAAAATGTGATTTCGTGTTCTGTTCCAAGGAAGTATACCAGTAACCAGGGGAATTCGAGAATAATTATCCACAGATGGAAGTTTGAATTACAGGAGAACAGAGTAGCCATAAAATCTGCCGCCAAAACATAAACAGTATTCTGACAATCCTTCCCTCTAATGTAATTGCAAGAAACATTCATCTCCATATAACATTATGCATTATTGGCATTCAATTGAAAGATGCCTAGCCTGAAAGTCAGCTACAGATAAGCCAACCTTACATTGGCACCAACATTTATTCTCTAGTCTGCCTCATAGCTTTTCCGCAATGAATCAATCATCAAAATGTTTCATTTACGATATCTCGCAATAATCCACATTTTACTAACGAGGTTAAAATCATTTGATCAAATTGATACCATATCAAACAAAACTACACAACTAAAAACCCCACAATTAAAAATTGATTTTAAAAGAACAAAAGTTTGTAGCTTCAATGAGACTAAAAACTGAGCTTACCTCATCTGGGCTCGATCTCTCTTCAAAGTCAGCAAACTCACGCTTGCAAAGCAAAGCACTTCCTGCGCAATTCTTAAACTTTGGAACCGTAACATTATCATTAATCAATTTGTTCCCCCGGAAAAACCCAAACTTTACAGTCCTGTGACTAGAATTCCTGAGAAAAACATGGCGACCAAATGAACCCACCATTGAAAATCCCATATTCCCAAATTAGTGAAAAACTAGTTATTTAGAAGTGATTATGCAGGTACAGGCAAGTAATAAAGGTAACTGAAAGAATAACAAAACGTGTGTCTGCAAAGTTGCAGCAAATTGGGATATAACCTTATTAGAGAGTTTACAGAAACAACAGGAATTGGATTCCACCGTGTAGTGGTACTTCCCAACTTGGCTTAGTGCCAATTTTGTTGAAAGGGCATGGTGTTTTCTTGTTTGACCTTTTTTTTTTAATTTTTTTCTTTTTTAACGAAATAATTAGAATTTAGAGGTGGGTACAATTCGGTTCTATTTGGCTTTTTCTACCAAACTGGGCATAGACTGATTACTTTTAATTTTAAAAGGGAAAATATTATTTTCCCATTAAAATTTTTCTGTGTCGTGTCGATCTGTTGGTTTAGTAAAGCAATACGTTTTATCATGACGTTTAAATTGTTAGCGTTTAAAACATTAGTTAAAAGCTGGGTTAATATTTAACGAAAAATGTATAAAAAGTCAATTTTACCCAAGTAAGCAACAGATGATTTAATTCTGAAAATCTGCCATTCTTAATTCTTGAGCTTCCGTGAAATGTCAAAATGCTATAGCGTCGTGAAAATATTTATTTAGTTAACGGAATAGTGGGAAAGTCTTATGATTTAAATGTGCGGTGGTAAAATGATATTTTCTTCGGCAGTAGTCTTGACATGATGTGTCAGGAAAATTTTGATGGGAAAATGATAATATCCCCTTTTAAAATTATAAACTAAACCTTCCAAAAAAAATTATAAACTAAACCAAACCGAATCATTCTGGTTTGGTTCGATTCTTTTGATATTTGATCTTTAAAATCTTTAATTTTCTAATTCAGGTCGATTTTTTCTTATTTTTAATGAACCGATAGATTTTTTTTTTTTTAAACTGAACCGAACTTATCTTTTCAAGGTATCAGTTTACATGCCCACCTCTAACCAGAAATAGGCAAAATGTCTCATTACTAATTGGCACTTATGTAAATTTAGTGAAGTTAGTAATCATTTGCGGCATGAGCTAATAATATAATGTATGATATTTGTTATAGTTGGGATACAAATTTTATATCTCAATTTAATAAGTACATTAAAATTATTGAATTATAATATATACTAAAGAAGTGCCTTGATAATTTAAAAGGGCATTGTATTTTAAAAAACCTATGTTCTTTTCAAAAATTTTCAAAGATTTTTTCTAATCTGCATATTAATAAATTTAGTAATTCTTTTAAAACAAAATAGTAACTACACAAGACATGTTTATGTATTGTTTCAAAAATTTATTTAAATTTGTGATTGGTTCTCAATTTTTACGCTTAATTTTATTTATTTATTTATTGCTTTACAACATAAAAGTTTATTAATGTTAAAAAACAATATATATTAAAAAAAAAATTGATTCCTAAGATGATGATGAAACATTTGTAATCACTAACAACAAAATTATGATGGTTATTGTATATAATAGATTTAAGGTAACATTATTTTTTAAAACAAAAATCATCCTCAATCAATTTACAACAACGATATTGTTTCTTAATATTTTAAAGATAAGTAAAGCATAAAATAAATATATTATTGATTAATGATAAATTCAACTATGAAAATTTCACTAGTGTACAAAAATCATTTACATTAAAGTACATAATTTCACCGTATGCTCTTATCCAATAATATTTAAGCAAGGAAGGATAATGTGGCAATTGAAAAAATTAGGGTTTTTTTCCCATAATTTAGGCAATCTTTGTCTCACTACTATTTCATTTTATCCTTAACCACTTTTCAAAATAATGGCCCCGACATTTCTAAATAAAGGAGAAAAAAAAAGCCATTTTTAGAAGAAACATTTCTACCAGAAGGTGATTTTGATGTAACAATTCAATTTTAAATTAATGATTAGCGTTGAAATGATATGTTGATTAAAAAGGCCAGAAAAATGGGCAGTGAGAAAATTGAGCTAACTCCTCCAATATGTAAAATCTGAATCAAAATATTACAATTCCAGTTAATTTACTCCAATATCTCAACGTAAACCTGAATGCGTATGCATATATACATTGAAATGAAATACTGCAAACTTAGTCTTATTTATACCAATTATACACAAAATAGAACTTTTAATCATGCAATATTACCATGTAAATGAGTACATTTTTAATCCATGATTTAAAAGTTTCATCATAGTGCACGCGTAATTCATGCTAAAGCAAATATTTTTCAGATTTTCCTAAAATTTATTGTTTTATTAAAATATTTCGCTCAATAACGGACTATTTTTGAATAAAGTAAAGTGCAATTGCATGCGTTGTGATAACATAATGTTTCGTAAATAATGTTGAATACCATCAAGTGGTCTTGCACTATAATGTGAAGCAACATTTTTCACAAGATATTTTTAGTTGCTTACTTAATTATTTAAGGTAATAAATAAAATCTTTGCATGTGACAATTGTCATATGTTTGAAAATATGATAAAATAACACATTTTGATAATTTTAATAAAAAAAATCAACTAGTAAGTAAAAAATTGTTATTGATAACGAAAATTTTATGACAATTATTAAGTGGCAGTTTTTTTGTAGTTAGAATAATACTCGCTCCATTTATATAATGTACTAAAAATTACAAGTTATCTTAGATTTAAAACATTCTCATTTGATAAATCGTTGGTTGAATGTAGACACTTTTTCACTTCGATATTAAAGTCATAAGTGTTAAGTGCATTATTTATAGAGTCGCCATCTTATAATAAGTCTAGTTAAATTGAAATTTTATTTATTGCATATCTTGTAATAGGGATTAATTTATTAATTTCCTAATTTAGTAAGATTACAATTTATTAGGAATATTTATTTCCTAATTTAATTAAATATCTAATTCAGAAGTCTATTAACAATGAGATTTATAATTAGCTCGTGAGATCTATTTAAAGTAAAAAGTTAATTCAAACAGGAAGTTTATTAAATATTCTAGATATTTCTTGGGAGACAAGTAAAGCAAAAAGATCATAATTATTCCTATTCAGATTTATGAGAATTATAAGAGGAAATAAACTCTTATTTGGAAAGAATCTAAGTTTTTTAAGACTTGCTATTTGGTGAAACCCTAATGCTTATAGAAAGAGAGGTATTTCACAATTGAAGGTATGAACAACACATAGCATGAAGTAGAAAAGCAAAATTCGGCCTCCTCCTTAGAGAATTCGAATTTGGCACATAGTATTGTGTTGGTTTATTTATTTTCTTTTCATCTTTATAAAGAGTCTATATGGATCTTGGATTACTAGACGTTGAATAATTAAAGAATTGCTATTGATCACTCTGCGAAGTGCCTTGAAAATTATGGATCAAGATGGGTAGCAATTATTCAAGAGAAGCAGATTCAGTCTAAAGTTGAGTAAATTATATTATGATAAACTGTAAGTGAGAGTCTTAAGTTTGGTAAATCCATAGGTTGTAACATCTCAACTTAATGAATTACTTTTCATCTGGATGTAGCCTCGTGGGTGTAAGATTGATTAATTTGAATCATGAAAAATATGCGTGTCATTTATTTTCTATATTTTATTGTGTTTTTTAAAATTAATATATTTTATGCGGATGCACAATAATCGTAAACAATAACAATTAATAATATTTTTGAAAATTAATTAAATTGTTAATTATTTTTTTTAACTATCTATTATCTATATCTATTTATGATAGATCTAAATTTCTATCAATAAGTTTAAAAAAGCTTGCTACCTTACACAGCTTACTACTTCCCTCAATAAAAATAAAATGTGGCCCACTTAGGTGTACTTTCATTTCACATTTTCACTTGTTCTGGGTAGGCGTATCTTATAGAAGCTGTGAGATGGCTATCTCTAAGTTGCAATTACTCATTTGCGTTAAAGAACAAGTTTCAAACCAAGCTTTTAATAATATAATATTAAAAAAATCGACAGTTAAAAATCACTAAAATTAATGTTATGTAAGAAGAGATTCAATTTTATTAGTGTATTCTAAAATAAATATATTATCATAGATGAAATGAAGCTTTGGTTTTTTTAAGTTTAAATTAAATTAGTTTGATAAGGGTTCAAATTATCATCTTCTTTTGATTATTGAGCTCTGTTGACGCAAGAATTTAGGTCAATTGTCAACTGAAGTGAATCCCACGTGGCAAAGTTATAGGCTGTGGTGGAGGCCACGTATTTTTAGATGTGAAAAATATTTTTTGCCCAACAATGGATTGAGTCGTCTGTACTGCTCATATTATCCCTACAAATGAGAAAAATAATTAAAGGTGCCAGTAGTGTTGTCAAAAAAAACCTTCCCACTTTCAGTTTGGTTATGGGTTTATTTTAAATAAGCTTGTGATGCCTCTTAAGACAGTTTCTTATGCTTTTTATGGCTTGCAAATGTGTAATGGAACCTCTTGAAGGATTAGTGAGGGAATCTTTGAGCTTAGGGAGGATTTACTAATAGGCCATCAGGCTTTTGGGAGAATAGATCTTATATACCTAAGACTTTAGAATTATAAGCTTGATACAAGGAAATGTGTTTGTTCTAACTCAAGAATCATTTATTTGAGACCCTTTATTTATACTCGTCGAGATGATGTTGTGGTCGCCCTCATTTAGGACACTATCCTCTCTTTCTCAAGTTGATCTTTGCATCCATCTCACATTGCAGATGTTAGGACAATAATACCATAAGAAGGCTACAAAGAACAATCATTCCCCAACTCATTGAGAAGATAAATCTCATCTAAAGTATGCATGTCACTCTTTTATTGGACATAAATGTGAGGTGAATCTAGTTTGAAGATCCACTTAGACGCTAGCAATTAGGGAGGTCCAAAAAGGGATAATTGCTTTTTTTATGAAGTTGAATATTTGATCTTATACTATTTGTAGGGACGTGTATAGGGTTGGCAAAACGCAAGTCTGGTTTCTGAGTATCGCAATGCTCAAATCCGGTCTAGATATGGTTTTTACTTTTTAGATACTCGAACCAGGCTTTTAATCAGGATCTTTTGTATCATAATTTTATATTTTTTAATATTATATATGTATACTTTTTTTAATTTTATAAAATTTAAATTTATTTTAATAAAAATTGACATGAAAATATAAACTTTAAGTATTTAAAAATTTACATATGTATAATAGACGAGTCAAATAGATATAAATATTTAAAATAATATATATTTTATAATTTTAAAATTAGTTTAATTTGATCTCCGAATTTATGAGTGATCGGACGGTGCAGACTTTGTAATACTTTCTATATATCGCTTAGACATAATTTTTATTTTTCTTTATGTGTTGAGACTGATTGTAGTGACAATAAGAATAATATTTTCTCAAACCTAGCCCCTAATTTTGATGAATTTCAAGACAAATAGACTAGTTACAATATTGAGCTTATTTTCTTTGGTCTTTCACATTATCTTGTGTATGACAAGTTTTAACAAATTCAAGTATTAAAAATTCTTTTTAGAGTGGTATGAAAAGCTTTTGTGATATTCATTTACAACAAAAATTCTTAAAATTGTGTGAAAAGTTTTTCTCCAATTGAGTTTTAATTATTTTATTAAAATTTTCAAACGGGAAATAAATCATATTTTCACTGTTTTACCAGAATAAAAAAGTCGGCCTGGAATTCGAACCGGAGCCCAACTCGCTATCAACCCACAGCCCAACCGGGCATTTCAATTTCAAAGACATAGCATTCGTTTATGTTAAAATCCCCACTCGCACTCGCAAAAAATAAAAAAACAAAGTCCCCACTTTTTGGACTCTTTTACCCCTGAATGATGGGGCAGCAAGTTGGGTTATTTTGGTAATTCACAAACTAGGGTTTTATTGCATAACTCTATAACGCAGCGTCTCTCGGCCACTTTCTTTTTCTCTGCCTCAAACGCTGAGTCTCTTATAAATCACCTGCAGACAGAGAAGCCCTAATAATTTCTCTCTGCGAAAATGGGTAACTGCAAAAATCAATTTTTTTTTTATTTTTTTTTTATTTTTGTTGTTTTAATTGTAATAAAAAAAAATTGACAGAAGATCATTTGCTTTGTGTCATTTTATAGGTATTTCCCGTGATTCCATGCACAAGAGGCGTGCTACTGGGGGCAAGAAGAAGGCTTGGAGGAAGAAGAGAAAGTAAGTTCCTTTTTTTAGTTCTAAATTCAAAGATTGTGATTTGTTGATTGTTAATATTCATAATGTTCATTGTTGTTTTGGATATGGTTTGTTTCTTTACAATCTTTGTATGCCTTTTGGATTGTAGATGCTGTGAGTAGTTAAAACATTTGATTTTGATTACAGGTTATTATATCTTTCATAAACAAAATAATCTGTCAAGTAGTAGTCTTTAAACCTTGTTTTCAGATATGGGTATTTTGCCGACACGTCTAAGGGGGTTTGGACTATGTTTTGTTTCGTAGGATGGGGTTGTCTTATTTTTAACAGTGGAGTGCAAGCTGCCTGGAAAAGAAATTTACCACTAATTTTACATTTTCAAGCCATTGTTTGTAATGTATTAACTGACTTATCTTTTCTTTCTTATGATTGAAGGTATGAGCTTGGAAGGCAACCTGCTAACACTAAGCTATCAAGCAACAAGACAGTGAGGAGGATTAGGGTTCGTGGAGGTAATGTGAAATGGCGTGCTTTGAGGCTTGACACAGGAAACTACTCCTGGGGAAGTGAAGCTGTGACTCGTAAGACCAGAATTCTTGATGTGGTGTACAATGCCTCCAATAATGAGCTGGTCCGTACTCAAACTTTGGTGAAGAGTGCCATTGTTCAGGTTGATGCAGCACCATTCAAGCAGTGGTATCTCCAGCATTATGGTGTTGACATTGGTCGCAAGAAGAAGGCTGCAGCTGCTGCCACAACCAAGAAAGAAGGAGAGGTATAACATTTTTTTGATCAACTTATTCTTTGAGTTGGTGCCTTATGTTTATATTTCTTTTTACTTGTGCTGCCTTGAATGTTCTGAGGTATTGCAATTGTGGTTTTAGATATTGTGTTTTATATTTTCTTAATCAGCTTCACCTGAAAAGGAAGATACACAAACACACACACACACATACACGTTTATTATTCATTTTATGGAATGGAAGAATTATCTGTGTCAATCAACTCAATCAGGAAGAACATAAGAGTATTTGTATGTATGTTAAGGTGCTCGTAACTATTGTTATCTTGTTTGGATGGCATCAAATTGTCTGCGCTTAAATTTCATAGTTTTCTTATCTTTCTAACTCTTTCTTAGAAAACTATTATGACAAAGCTTTCTTATTAGTGTCTATGCTTCATAAGCTTGTTTTCTTAGAATGTAATTTAGCATGATCCTCCATATTTTTCTTCTTTTGGCTAATGTAAAACTTATTTCATTTGATTGCGAGATTACGACTTAAATATTTAACTTGTCTTGTTTCACTGGTGGATAGGAAGGTGAGGCTCCTGCCACTGAGGAGGCAAAGAAGAGCAGCCATGTCTTGAGAAAGCTTGAGAAGCGTCAAAAGGATCGCACGCTTGACTCACATATTGAGGAGCAGTTTGGTAGTGGTCGTTTGTTAGCTTGTATCTCATCTCGGCCTGGCCAGTGTGGACGTGCTGATGGGTATGTGACTCCTTTTATTGCTTTTTAGTTTTCAAGATTTATCGAAGGCACCAAAAATGAAAGTATTCAACATACACCATCATACCTGAACTTTCATGTTGTTGAAGCTGGATATGAGTTACCCCAAGCTCCGATATATATATCCTTTCCTTTCCCTTGCCTTGTAATGGGTATTAAACAATTGCTAGAAGTCATTTTTTTATGCATTAATCACCTTTAGATTAGCTTTGGAGACCATCAAAGCTGTTCCTTTTTATATCTTTATTTCCTTGGTAGTTATTGGATAGACACAGGAGAACAAGACCTTATAATGGTAATATTTGTTTTCTTTTTTCTTCCATTGATGGGGCTCTCTCATTTCCGCCAGATACATCTTGGAGGGTAAAGAGCTGGAATTCTACATGAAGAAGTTACAGAGGAAGAAGGGCAAGGGTGCTGGTGCTGCTTAAATTTTTGTTTATTGAAACTCAGTACTGGAATTTCTAGTTTTGTCTTGTGTTATTGTTTTTAGTCTTAAGTTAAAACTTAAAGAGTTGAGATGATATCAGCAGTTGAACTTGTATTTCTCACTTGTGTTATTGTTATATTTTGTTTTTGAATATTACCAGTGCCTTTGTTAGAATTTCTTCCGCTCCATATTTTTCTTGATTCTGTCAGCGCAATCAATGAATTTGGTAGTTAATGCCTTAATGGTTATTATTGCTTAAGGTTGATGTATTAATTCCATACCGAATATGAACCTCAAATATCTACGCATGTGCAATACAATAACACGCCCATTTTAGGCATTAGTTATGGGTAACTTGGATATTTTATTTTGTTTGGAATTAGTTTCATGTAAAAATTGTTTTCTAACATCTTTTCTGTAACAATTATTTTTGTTGGTTTGAAGTTTGTGTGGAAGGATTCTCTACATGGAATCTATAGTTTCTTGACCTTTTCCGGTGTGTGCACCATATGCTGTGGCAATAGATGAGCAAAAATCATGATCCTTGAATTTGGTATCACAAGAACATTCAAAGTACGTATGAAAGAAGCTTTTCGGGATGTTCAAAAAGCAAGCCGTTGAAGCTTATTGAAATAACAACTAACAGTAATTGGTTACTGAAACAAGAACATGCATTTCGTAATTTAATACGCCAGCGTTAAAACAAAACCAAAAGGGCAAAAAAAAAGGCGGAAACGTAAATGCCATTTTTATTCGAGTTCGTTTCTCAGAGGTAGGAATGGGGGAAGAAGTAACATAGGAATTTGTTACCGGAACAAGGGCATGATGAGCTTCTTCTAGTTCTAGGGCTTGCCAGACTTTTTTCTTAGCCGTTCTCTGACAAAATCATTGCGAGCCTTAATTCTTGCTTGTTGAGGAGCAACATTGACATAAGACAAATGCAGGCCAACAGCAAAAAGGGCAGCTCCGGCAATGAAGTATCCCACAGTCATTGCCAACTTCTTGGGCGTTGAAGGAAAGCACGATACCATTTCTCTCTTAAGGAAGCGCAATTGCAAGGGCCATCATTTTTCTGTAACAAAAACCAAACCATGCATGGTAAGCATACGATAAAAAGCACAGAAATAGGGGCGGCTGCTATGTCTGAGAGGCATTTCATCATACATATGGAAGGCCATTTAACTGCAACCTTAGGTAACCGTTAACAGTCAAGAAATCGGACATGGGTAATCAAGTTTGATAACATATATATACACGACTCACATAAATTACATTCGTTTGCGCAAAGCTTTACAAATATATAGATGGTTAATTACTCCAGCAAGCAAACTAAGATATGAAAACTTGGTACCTGTCATATTGCGGCCAAAAGATTGGTAACTGAAAAAATGATCTAATTCAAACTTGTCTTCTCAGAATTTCACGAAATGTGAACGAAAATGAAAAGACATACAAAAGGTAATTTGGGCAATAACAAATTTACTACTAACAGGACTGAGCGAATAGAATTAGAAGGGCTTGCTTTGCAAGAACCTTTCTTTAGGTGGATGTCAAAGAAAGAATTACATTGCTTTTTATTGTTAGTGAATAACCTTCGACACAAAAGCCTCTGTAACATAGTGGTTAATGTAGTCGCCTTTTAAGCGAAAAGTCGTGAGTTCGAATCTCACCAGGGGCATCTACCATGGGCTTTTATCGCTTCCCCCACCCACCATTTTGACGCTAGAAAAATAGCAATCTCAGTCTAATGTTGATCTTCCTTGTATTATTTTATTTATCATAAAAATGGAACTCGAAGACTGGATGCTTCTTGTTCAATTTGATTTTTCTAAAACTGAGTTGCGTGACACTTTCTTGAAGGAGGGTTTCACTAGAACATCAGCATGCACAACTAAATCTTCATATATCTCACACACACACACACACACACACACATATATACATACTTCAAGAATAATGACGAAAACTTTGCAATTATCAAAGATCAACAATAGAGCGAAATTAAGAAATAGCAAGGTTGATCCTGAAAAGAATATAAATATAAAAGAACCATAAACTTGAAGGGCGTATATATAAAATAAAGAAATTAACAAAGAAAACAATGTAATTAACATTATGAACAAGTTAAAAGAATCAATTAAACTAACTAATGATATACATATATTGATATGATATCTTGATTGACGTGCATATATTTTCAAGATTCAAGAAGAAAGAATAATATAGCTGAGGCTGATACTGTGACTACGTGGCTAACTGGTGTAATGATGAATTTTGTAATGCTGCAGCCTGCATGCAGCATGCATGCATGCAGATGCAGTTGTCTCAGAGACGATGTATCCTTGCGAGAGAGACGGAGCGAGATAAGATGCGTGCATGGGTTGCTTGATTGATTTATTATATCAAATCAAAGAAATCATGCATAATTTAATCATCCCCCTCCGTCTCTCCAGCAAAGATTCATCGTTTTGAGAACACGACACTTCTTCTTCGTTTGAGACGTGTATTGCACGTATATTTATAGGTAACGGTTTCCTCATTACGGAGGGAAACCGTGCTCAATTAGGAGATGAATTAGGAAGTCTCCAAACTGACTTGTCGCTTCTGTTTCCCTCTATTAAACTACATGTCGTTATGATGGTTTAATTGCATTCTAATTTCATCCGGACCGGACCGGAGCCAATCCATGTTTGGTAACTTGCCCAATGAGAACTTGACACACGCACTGTTTAATTTTTATCTTTTTGGTAATTTAAAAAACACTTATCAATTAATTAGAAATAAAACATATTACCGGCGACCTGAATATTACCTGTTTATTATTATGTAATTACTTAATCGACATTCTCATGCCATTAGCCTTCAGTGGATCATCAGCAGCAGGAGTCAATAACCATAGGCATAGGATATCCTATTGGATTGCAACCTACTGAAAATCACTATGATGATCGGGATTCTATTGTTTGAATTTTATACAAGGGTAGAAGTATCTTATTGTCGAATATGGTGATTGATATTGACGATGACATTTCTCCCAGCTTGTTCATTCATCAGTACCATAAGGATCAACACGAGACTTGCATGTGTAAACATTGACGTGATAAAACAGACATAAATTAGTACCGTTTATACAACAATGAGATACAATATATAATGAAATTCATGCAATCAACTTTTTCTGGTAAGATAAATCACCTTCATCCAAAAGTTTCAAAGACAGACAAGGGATGCCTTGTTTCATTTAAAATTTGATTGAATTTCCAATATGTGCATCATCCAGTAATTTTAAGTTACAAGAAGCAATCAGTGCAACTGTGTAAGAAAATAAAAATTTGTTTTGCAAAAAGAATAATCAATTTCTCCACCTCTTCTCAAACGAAAGAATTATTAGATCAATAGTATGACATACCAAACTGGGAGTATATGCGATCCTAATGCAACTTGTAGCTGCTGAACTGCTGGAGAATGTCAACTCCATTTGTAATCATAATGAGGCCCGTGGCATTGACCGAAATCAGTTCTTTTGGAATGAGCATGTATTAATCCCGTTTCATGAATTTTACTTCCCTTTACCGAAATAATGTGAAATGGCAGCAATACAGCTAATTCTACTTCCGAAGCTCTCAGAGGATGGAACAACTTCTGACAAAACCAAAAAAAATTTAGCATCCAAGATTACTAATTATGTGGCTAAGCTTGTCGATGACATCTGTAGGTTTGGCATATGATCCATCAAGATAAATGGCATGATACCCCAATCCTTTCCACTTGGAAATATATTCAAAATGCGGTCGTCTGAATTGGCTGCTAACTATCTCTAGAATCACTGTTTTTGCTGTTGCTGATACTATGTGAGTGAGACCGGCACCATGAGCACCAATAATAACTGATGCATCTTGAATGGCTCGAACCTGCTCCTTCATGGCCATGTGTGCAAACAATCCATTGACAAGATTTATTTTACAATCCAAATAATTAGATGCCCAACTCTGTAAAGAATCAAACACCTCTTGTTCATTGCTCAGCCTCGATTCAACTTTACCACCGTGACGTGGATGGGCTAAATAATCCTCCCGTCTAACAAAGAGGACATTATGTCCTGAACCTGGCTTTTCGGTTCGGTGCCTATTTACTTGAAGCCCAAAAGCAGCTCTAATCATTTCTCCAAACTCAGACAATCGTGCTGTTTTCTTATCATCAGGATTTTGCCATAGATCGTGAGCAGTTGCTCCATGACAATCCACATCTCCCCTCAGCCCCTTGAACAATACATTCTCATATCCCAAAGGTGAAAAAATGGCATGGCGGAAACAAACTGGACCGCTAAAGTTTTTAGCATATCTAAAGCTTGAAAACAATGCGTCCCATATCTCTTCCAATTGTGTCTGGAAAATTTTCAACAGACGAAACATATCAGTTAAAGTAAGATAAAAAGCATGAATAAGCAGTACTTCTAAATCAGAGGAACACAACCAAAACAAACTAGGCAGACAATTTGCACAAAAACAGGAATGAACACAGATTGTGGGAGTTCCCTAGCAGCCTGAATGATTTCAAAGAAGAGATATTCGGGACAGAGAGTTAAATATGCTAAAGTACAAATCAAGATCAAGCAGTTCGAGAATCAGAAGCAGTATGAAACATTGCCTACAGCATGTTTAACACAACAGTCAAGAAACTGAGAGGAAGAATAGATTGAGAGAGAGAAACCAATGGAGTGAAGAGGATGTAACCACCAAGAAGATGACGAACAACAGAAAAGAATTAGAATCAGTCCTAAAGGAGGATCTTATCTTATAATGAAACATCAGAGAATCCAGTAAGTGAATATATTGGATCTAATACACCAAAATTGTAACATCGATTACTCTGAATTTACAAATGATTTGTTCAACTGATATATCTAACACCAGTTGAGAAGCAACACGATCAGCAGCAAGGATTGTCTATTTATGCAAAGTAAGCGGCAGAGTCATTATAGATTTATTCCCAGAGGCTTACTAAGTTAATCGGATACTCACAAACTAGACACGTGATCAATAATATGGGATCCAAAACATACAGGCATTTAATCAGACATCACCCAACTGAAATGTACATTAACCATACTTACGATCACAATCATTCTGGCAATATGCACACCTCTCACCCCGCCCCACAACAGACACAAAACAAAAAAATAAAAAAATAAAAAAATAAAAAAACATAAAAAATACACATTCAGCCAAAAAATCACTGTTGGAAAAATGTGTTCTCAGACACTATTAAATTGAAGCTCAGCACATCCACAATTAGAATAGGATCTCATTTAACAAGCCAAAAGACTAAACCAGTTCAAATTATTCATGTTTAGCTGGCACTTTTTTTCATTCGATGAGCGAGAATGCAGAAAGCTGAAAATAATTTCAGCAATCTATTCTTCATGAATCTCAAATTTTCAAAACTCACATGTTAGCTGCCAGTAATGAGAAAAATCATGTTATCTGAACTTGATCCATGCATTAATAAGTCAATAAATATGAAAGATGCAGCTGGTAATACTAGTCATTTGGAATTGAGAAATCATACTGTGCAGTGGCCATCAACAAAAACCACATGGGGTCGATTAGGCAAGCCTGTAACTCTTGAAGAAATATAAGCATTGTACCAATCCGTCATCGTGTGAAAAAGATTTGCATATTCATACCGAGTAACCAGAAGTGTTGGCTCCTCCACCCACTGCAAGTATGCTTCTAATGTCAGAAACAATAAAAGTAGCACTGATGAGAGATTTCTGAAAAGAATTAGAAAAGAGGAGTCTCTTAACCGGTTAATCTTCTTTAAGCTCCTTTACTTCAATTCCACAAATAATCTTTGTTTCTGATTATAAATCTATCCCTTCCTCATGATCACCAAAAACGGTATGATTTTGCATTAAATCACTTCCAATCAATCGGGAAACCACAAATAAACCCTTCTTCCAGATATCCATTTCATTAATAAATTACTTCCAAAGAATCAAAATTAATAATTAACCTTCAATTCAAAAAATAAATGAACACTTTCCATAATTATGAAACAAAAAGAATCCGCAGATCACAACATCTACTCTAATCCAGATCAACTTCATACCTCATATTCCCCAAAATAATCCAAAAATAAAAAATTTAAAAATCCAAAGATACCTGATCGCAATCGCCAAACTCCTTAGCATCAACAATTCTAGTAGACCCCAGCAACTCTCTCATGGTATGCTTCAAAATATCACCTTGAGGCACATACTTATCAATAAGCTCGTCACTCATCAGCTTTTCACCTTCCCTTTTCCTTCTCCTCCCCTTAAACCCTGACTTCACATCGCCCTCAACCTGAAACGCACCGTTTTCAAACGCAGGCAATTCCTCTTCATCTGCTCTCCCCATCACATCCTCCAGCTTTTCACCTCCTCTCGACATCTTGATCTTCTGATTGTCCATCTTGACCTTCCCCCCTTCACATATCGAACTCCCCAACGTCTCACTGTAATAACACCGGAACCACCCGCCGGAGCCAGCGGCACGCAAAAGATCCAAGTGGGTACTGAACCCATTTCCGAAAAAGGCCTCACAAGAACGGTAACCCACGTTAGGATTCTGTGACCAGGGCAAATAAGAGGGGATAATTGGCCAAGCTTTGGAGAAATGGTGAGGAGGGTGAAGTTGAAAGTGGGTTTCCGTGAACGGTAAGCGGTTTTGGTTCTGGTTCTGGTGCTGAGAGTGGGAATGAGAGTGAGAGAAGTAGAGATAGAGAGAGAATAAGTTGAGTGCGAAGAGAGACAGGAGGATTTTGATGAGCTTCGAAGTTTTTTTGTTCATGGCTTGGATTTGTAAAAATGGAACACCACCAACTCAGCCTTTCCTTTAATTTTCCTTTTGTATTAAAAGTGCGCAAGTTTTCTTCGGCGAAGTTAACTTTTGACATTAAATTGAAGATAATTATATATGGAAATTCTTATAAAGCCAGTTTTCGCACTCTCTTTTGGGGTTAACATAAACAATAAGGTGATGACAAGTAGTAGGATGGGGGATTCTGGGTTATTTCTTAGGTTGATTTTTGGCCCTGTTTGAAAGCCTAATTTCATCTGATTTTGGTAACCATTTAGATGGTAGATCCTTTTTCTCACACTGTGTACATTATTAGGGTTAACATGAAGATAATCTTTACTAGTCTTCGGACAGTTTAGGAATGCTATAGTTTTTAAAATAATTATTATTAATTGTATTGTAAAAATAATCAAAAATAATCAATTGTGAAGAAAATCAGTTAAGCGTTTGATAAATTTTATTTTCAGAAGTACTGTGGATTTTGAAAACAGTTATGGACGTTTGGTAAATTTTATTGTTAAATTACTCAGAGAAAATAAATAACTACAATGTATATAATGTAGGATAAAATTTACTTATACATATAAAATTATGTACATATAATATTTTTAATTGTGTATTATAATATTTTTTACTAAAAATAAAATTTATAGTATATTGATTTATTTTTTTATTTTTTATCTTAAAACAATTGATAATTAAATTTATAATATAGTGAAATAAGTTTAATAATAATTTGACCAATAAATTGATATTAATGAATTATAATAAAATTTTATTAAAAAAATGATTTTGTTTCCAATTTCAATAAGGATAATTTTGGGTTTAGGTAATAATTTTAAGGATATTTAAGGAATTGTATTAAAGGATGAAATTGATTCTCAAAATCAAAATCTAAAATCTCATTCTCTTTTCAAATCGTATTTCGGTGATTTTGTGAATATTTTGATTTTTGTCTTAAAAATTAACTTTTAAATTTTCAAAATCACTTTTAAACCTCCCAAAAGCAATCTCAAACGGACCTTTCGTATGCATCGGAGAAAGATAACATTTTCCATTCAAGTAGAACTTAGAAGTATGTTTCAATATTTGGCTCTCATTGTGATCCTAATATTTCAGAGGGTAACATGAAGGTTTCAGCCACCGGATTTGGATATTACTTCACAACTAATTCCCCTTTTTTAAAGATTAGAAAAAAAAGAGTAAAATTAGTATTAACATTTGATTAAATAAGCAAATGAGAATCATTATTTTTCAATACTCACTCGTTTGTATTTGATGATTTTTTTTCTTTTACAATTTATATTACAATCATGACTCGACCAAACATCTAAATTCTAAATCGATACAATTATAATATTAATTCAAAACCCGACTAATTTAGAAGGGAGGGCTATAGAGAGCTCCAAGTCCTTGTCTAGTTGTCTTTACAACTAAAATGGCTTATGTTTGACAATTAATAATTCTATTGAATTTAAGTTTTCAACTTAATTGAGAGAATTTATGATTACATAAGTATCAAGAAAGAATAAAGATATAATGTGCCCAAACTCTTTTATTTGGTTGCCTATCTAAATTCTAATTTTGAAGGGAGTAAAGAGGTGAAAGAAAAAAAAAAAAGGGAAAAAGAACTTATGCTTTACCCACTCTCTTAGCTTTTTTAAAAGATATAATAAATTTTTAGGCGTCCAGAATCTTTGAAAATCAAGTATAGTTGCCCACAAGAAAAGAATTACTTTTTCTTTTAGTTTTTCCCCCATTTTGGAAGAGAAAAAATTATAGAAACTTGATGGAAAATGAAACAGGCTGTCTTGCTTTAGTTAAATATTTATCACAGCTGATTAATTTATAAAACATTGGAAGTTGCAACCAAATATATTCAATTGTATCAGATATTTGGCAATTACCAATTAAGGGAATGTCTAGTTATGTCAACAATTTCCGAATTTTACAAATTCCAAGCTTATGGTGGTATTTTAATATAATATAAATGGAGCCCAATAAGTACAACCCCGCTGAGTACGAAGCAAAGGTGTCATTGCTATCAAAAGTTGACATGATTGCATTTACAGACAAGCATGCTAGCCTGGTGGGACTTTGAATTCCTACTCTGTAACGACCAATTTCATAATCAAACATCATGAGTTAATTTCCTTTGAGAACATTAAAAATTAAAACTTCTGGGAAACAAATGAAATGGAGCTTTTGAAAAGAATCTGCAGGAAACCATAAGAATTTTGAATCATGCACCTTGAACTGCATTTGAGGATAAATTGGCAACAATTTATTTACTACTTTTGACATAAACCAATAATTTCTTCAATGAAACAGGATCTAAAAACCAAGGGTAAGTGCAGCTTCTGATCTCCAATGCCTTGCCTTTTCGAATCCATTAACGTAGTTCTCAAAATCATCAATGGTTTGATCAATCTCTTCTTGTGTGTTCATCACAAATGGCCCTAGCTGCGCTACAGGTTCGCCTATTGGTTCGCCTCCCACTAAGACAAACCTGAGAGGCTTAGAAAACTTGTTCCATGCCTCCAAGCCATCCCCGGATCCTAAAAGCAGAAGATGATGAGCTGATACCGGTGAAGATTTCGCGGTGCCAAATAAGCCCTCGCCTTCCAAGACATACACGAATGCGTTCCAGGATCCTGGGATCGGTTGTCGAAGGTGAGCTCCGGGTTTTAGAGTGAAGTCCAAGTACATCGTTGGTGTTCTAGTATAGATTGGTGATTTAATTCCCAAGGCCTCACCTGCTATAACTCTAACCTCGATCCCTTCTTTTGCAGCTTCTGCAATGTCCTTACTCGAAACCTCCTGATATCTTGGCTCAATCCTGCATTAACCAATTTGAAGATCAATTAATGAAGCTTGAGATAGGGAGAAGTAAAAAAAAATTGTATAAAGGTTTAAGTCTAGCCCAATGGCTACATGCTATAGAGATTGTTGACAAAAGTCTGAAGTTAGTGTCTCAAGCATTTGGCAGATCATGATTAAAGATTCCTTCTTCAGATGGACCAAAAACAAAAAAGCATATTGGAAAAAGTTGGCACTGAGGCAAGATGCGCATTCAATAAAATATGTGCTGTATTCAGAATCGCTTTTGAGGGTCCAAAAAAAAAAAAGGTCCATTAGACAAGCATATTCTAATTCAACTAAAGCTCCAAATCACCAGTGACCACCACTTACATTTTGTATTTGGAGGAGAGATTGATCCACAACTGCAAACCCTTATGAGTGCCCTGAGCTGCAGGCATTTCTGAGTGAACAATCCCTCTTCCTGCGGTCATCCATTGTAAATCACCAGGCCCTATAGTCCCTTTATGCCCTTCAAAATCTTCATGCGTAACAGCTCCCTGTCACCAAATCATTGCACAAAACTTAGGCAACAGTATCACGTGCCTCTTATGCTAAAAATTCAAACTAATGAAAAACGTAGCACCAGTATGCCGTGCTTTATATATACGTTTTTGACACGATTACGCGGCAGCTGCCCAGAAATGTTCTGGTCATGACTTCGCATAACTGGGCAATATGCGTGCATTATTTGGCATGGCATGCTGACTTTACGTTTAAACGTTGCCGGCCACATAGGATTGCCTTGTTAACACCGTGTTTATTTAAAGTCACACAATCATGTTCATTTACCTAATTGACTTATTAAATTATAGTTTCTTAATCCCCCCCCCCCCCCCCCCCCCCAAAAAAAATAAAGGAAAAAGAAAAGCAATAAAATAGTTGCATCTCCTTGTGCTTTATTTTTTAAAATAAAAAAGATTAAATTATTAATTGGTAGTACCTGCAACATGTATGTCACTGTCTCAAATCCTGTTAAAAAGAAAACATTCGATCAGATTCATCGTAATTGCCATTTGTAAACAGAAGAATCAACTTTCTAAGGAAAATCAAACCTCTATGTGGATGATCAGGAAATCCAGCAGGAGCAGTAACTGCAACATAAAACACCGAAAACATAAAAAACAAGAAAAACACTTTCATAAACAAGGCCCCTACATACATGATACCATGTGAAAACAGAGGAAACAAAACAGAGTAACCCACCTGAGAATTCATCCAAAACAAGGAAAGGATCGAAGTATCTCAACTCAAACCTGAAACAACACACAGATTAACCCATTTAGACAAAACATCTCAAATTCTCATCCATTTCATTGACACCAAAAACAAAAGCAAATGTGTTATTTTTTTTTTCTTTTTCTCTCACCTTCCTATACTTCTTCTCACAATGGCTCCCAGGCCTTCACCTTGAGGCCTAGCCAAGAACTTTCTCACCACAGAGCGAGGTTCCTTCACAAAAACATCAGAGTTCTCTTTCTCAGGCATTTTGCTTCTTTTTTTTTTTTAATTTTCCTATTTCAATGAATCTCGAAGTAAATTTTTGCAACAAATGAAAGTGTTTTTTATGCAGCGAATGTGAGAAACAGAACGAGAAAGTTTCGAGTATATATAGAGGGAAAAAGAGAGAGATAAGAGTTTGTTAATAAATTTGGAAGGTCAAAGTGAAAGTGTTGGCCGCCAATATTAAGACCCACATGGGAGTTTCCTCGAGGTCAAGTAACACCGTTTCTTTTCTTACTCTAGCGTTATGTCAGCATAACGTTGGTCTGATGCCGGTAAAGGTGTTAAGGATCTTAGCCGTTGCATGAGTGACACGTGGCAATCCAGATTTTTTTAAAGTTTTCATTTAGCTTTTTTGGGTCAATGAGAAATTGGGAATTACTTGACGTCCGGGTGATGTTAGGATGGAACTAAAGATTTAGGAACCCACCGGTAAATGTGAATCTTGGTCCACAAAGCTTTGCCATTGGATATACTCTTTTTTTTTTTCATGTTGATTTCAATTTTTGACAGTTTTATCTTTTGTTCTTGAAATTCGGGTTCCACATCAAACATGAAAGAATCGAATCCGGTGTCAAATTTGAGTAAATTTCGGGTTAACAAATAGGTGGTGACATTAGTTAAAATTATTTTTATCATATTATCGCAGGTAAGTTGTATTATCTTGATATATAAAAGATTTGTTCATTGGAATTTCATGTCAAAACTAAAAGTCGCTCGAATGAGAATTTTTATGAGTAGTGTCATAATCGAAACCATCACACGTAGTGATGAATGAAACTTGTGAACTATAATTCATGAAACTAAATTGTGATAGATATTTTTTCTAAATGGTTGGAGGATTAATTTCAACGCATCAGAATATCTACATCGACGTGTATTGTATATAATTAATCACTCTTTCGAAAAACGAAAAAAAAAAAAAGTTACTGCATTTTGATTAAGATTTAAGGCTAGATTTTATGTAAAATCTTACGTATGCTTTACTTTCTCTTTCAACTAATGAAAATTTGTCAATTTTTCTTGTCCTCATATGAACAATTGACCGCAATTTAATTTCTTCGAAATCGTGGATCCACTTGTCACCATAACCACCTTCCCAATTCCAAGAAGATAGAAAAATAAATAACCATTACATCAAATGAATAGTTGATTAAACCAAAAAAGATCATCCAAATCAGGTAATGAAACTGGTGGAACATCGTTTTGTGTTGGGCTTATTGTATTAATACGGTGGCCCATGAGCCCAGTGGGTGGGCCACAAAATTTAAATAAATAATTAATTGCGTGGGCCCATGATTAGAAGCTAATGACATCATTAGCACAGCAGCATGACGCAGTTGGAGAAGTGGGAATGTTGGATGGATAAATCATAAATGAGAAAGAAAGCAAGTCAAATTCATCGATGAGGAAACACAAGCCGCATTTCAAGTTCAATACCACATAACGTGTAGACTTTTAAGGCCATTCAAAAACAGCTAAGACACCAATGTTTCCTCGTGATGATTTAGGTATTACAAAATGATGATGTGATCACTTTATAATATAAATGTAGAAGATTTGTCAAAAAAGTATGCTTTATTTAATAATTTTTTTTTAAAAAAAAAAAACTAACTTTTGCCATAGTTTAAATCTGAGACTAGGTCGTTAGTGAGGTTGTTTAAACTTCAATCCTAGTCATTCATCTATGAATTGTTTATGATTATTATTATTTTTATTTTTAAGTAGATTCTTATATTAGAAATTTAGAATAGCAAGCTTACATTGTTTATATTATTTTGGCATAAAATAACCGTATTCTATTAGAATTCAACCCATTTAAAAATACTTTTTTTAGATTTTGCATTACTCAATTGCAAGACTTTATGGTCAAAACTAAATGAAAATTTTTATTGCTCACTAGATATGTTCCAAGTAGTAGCACGAGTACAAAAGTCTATATGGGGTACTTTTTCTTATGCAATTTGTACCTAAATTATATATAAAAAAAAATTAAATCTTCCCAAGTGATGTACATTACGTGAAATCGGGAGCAACAACTAGAAAGAAATAATCTTTATATGCATGGTGGAGGATGTTGCTTGCCGTAAGCAACACCATGAACATTAGAATAAATTAGATACAGTTTGTCCTCCTCCAGCACCATGACAAGCCATGTCAATCTCCCTCAGCTCAATTTTATCACGTGGCTTCACTTTACTGCATTGTAAATCTACTGCTACTTTCGTGCTCGATGTCCCCTGCATGCATGTTTCTAAATTTCACCCGACTAATCTTTACTTTTGAAATCGGCTGAAGACATACAAAAGATAAAAACCATTGTCAGTTGTGTCGGAACCAGGATTTTGATGTAATGTGGTCAAAACAAAAGAAACTACAAATTTAAAGATTTTGCTCAGGTTTTGATCCTGACACCATTTGAAGTACCTTTGAGGCTACGATTTTGCACTGTAATCTCACGGACTTCTTTTTCGTTTGGGATTCCACCAAGGCTGCTAATGCCGATTCCACGTTGGAGGGCCATATTTAACTTGAAATGCTAACGTTTTGGGACCCCGGACCCATTGATACGCAATCATCTCCTGTTGATATTTCTGAATTCAAGATTTGAATGTGCTATGTGAATTCCATCGACGTAGGGACTATTTTCTGGGGCTTGAATGCTGATCCTAGCTATCAATCAACATGTTGCTTGCACTTCAATATGTTACTTAAATGTGTTAAAATGGAAGTTTTTGCTGTCTCTTGATGTTATATATGTGATTGATCCTTGCATTGGTAATAAAATCAAATCTCAATGTCTTTTAACAACATGTTAAAGAAACACCATTAAAGTCGTCACGTTGATCATGTTCCACGAGTCATCCAATTATTATTATAAAAGGACTTGGCCCTTCTAAAGGCATTTTTAATGCATGAAGAGAGTGCAATGGCGACACACCGGGCACTCCCAAATAGGTCTTAAGAAATTGTTTTAACTACTTTGGTCCTTTATAAATCTTTAAATTAATACACTGAAATGATAGACGTATTAAAACTTATAAGGACCGACCCAAGAAATTGTTTTAACTACTTGTCTGCCATCATCATTCTTCTGCGGACTGTGTCAATTGGGTGGGAAGGCAGAGCCGCAAAGTAGAGAACTTCTGGGATAGACAAAACATAACTTCATTAGCAAAGGGATAAATGGCCTGCCATTCATGATCATCTTATCTTGGCTTGGAATCAAAAGCTTAAGAAGCCCAAAGCGATTTAAAAAAAAAAAAAAAAAGAAGAGCTGATCCACGCGCGGCGGACAAATATATATCCCACCCAAAAGGAAATCATTGGCAAAGCGGCCCAGTTATTTCTCCGCTGGCTGCTTGGTCGTAGTTCCCGTACGCAGCAAGCACATATTGGTACATGGTAGGCCTTCTAAAAGCCCCGTCATAACCCTGGATGTCCAGTTCTAAACTGAACTGTACTGAGCTTTTTATAACACTGTTGATTGGCTGCATGCTGTTGGCGAGTTGTAGCTTCAGGAACAAATTACAAGAGAGAAAAATAAACAAATTTAAAGCATGATTAAATGTAAACATGAAAACAAGAGATTATACAGCAAATTTCAGCAAACTGGTAGATAATTAACGTAAAACCATATACTACTCAGTCACATTTTCGAACAGCAGCCAAAACGAAAAGAGTTACAGATTATGCGAAGCGTAAACGAGTCAAAATTGGAGTAAAAATAATAGATCCGACTGAATAAGGTCGGATGATGAAGATTAATTGTTGTGCTTACCTTTTATAGGTGATTGATTTGTGGCTGAGGTTGGTCTCTCGGGAGAAAGAGGGCGAGAAAAACTTTTCTCCATTTTCTCTCTTTCAATCGGGTTCTTTCATAGATACATGGTAGCAACAGAAACACATTTTTGCAGTCTTCCAAGACAAAAATCCCCAGCCACCAAAAAAAAAAAGAAAAAAGTTGCAGTGTAGTCCACTGAGCGAGATAGATAGCCATATATAAATATAGAAGAAACTTTGACAAGCAAGGCAGAATTCACCTTACCATTTTAATCAGAAGAAGAGAAACACCGTATTGAAAATAAAGAACAGTAAGCTTATTGTTGCAAAAAATAGAGAAACATAAATATAACTATTCTTCATAACTAAATAGTCCACGGAGAAACACAAACATAGCCTACGGTCATAATTAGATAGTCGATTGTGAAAGATAAAACTCATAGTCTTTGAAGAATCTTCATAATTAGAGTTTATGGAGAAACGTAAACCTTACGAACAGTCTTCCAAGAGGAGTACTTTTGAGAATGCTCGATATGATTGCCAAAGTATCTGAGAGAAAGAGGACTCCCCATATAATTGGACACTCCTCCTAAACAACTACACATCTGTATAAATGGGCATTGCACATACCATATACGCTGTGTTTTTAGATCAAGAACAAATGTTCGGTTAACAAAAAAATCAGTAAAAACCAACCCCCGGCCGCAAGTATTAACAAAGAAATAAGATTTATGTTCCCGAAAGCATATATCCGGTCTTACAACACCCACAGTGACATCATCGGGTTACTTCGTCCACACTTGAGTACTAATCCTGTATTCTCTTACCCAATACTCCCTCTTCTTATTGTCATAATCTTTCAGCATCCATAAATCAATCAGTGTATCAGATGGATAACTAACAATAACCAAGAATCCCTCCACAGTAACTAATTGAAAATCATAATAATGTTCTTGGTATCCAAATTGGGGAAGCTGAGTTTCCTTAAACTCCTCCGATTCAAAATCGAAAGATACTACAGAATCCTTTTTACTTTTGCGATCCCGATTAAGCCAATGCGTGTCTCCGTATGCAGATACGCCTGATAGACACGAAGGAGAAAAGGAAACTTGCAAAACTTGCAGAGAGACTGGTCGCCATGAACGTGTGCCTAAAGTGTAAACTTCAGCTTCAAACTTGTTAAAATGTATGAGATGAAAAATCTCGTCATTCAGTGGCTGTGCATATGCTCGGACAATCTTGCATGTATTGGTTGTACTAACAAATCCTATTCCAAAACAAGTCAAGACCATAGCAAATTGGTGGGACTACACCCGTGCCCGTGGGCGTGGCAACTCTAAGATTTCTCCTCTGAGAGGATTGCACAAACAGATATTCCCTTGATCAACCGCATCAACAAAGAGAACTAAACCATGAGCAATGACACTGATGCGCGACACCACTCGGTCTGAAAACTCTAAGACTGGCTGTTCACTTTGCATAACAAGATTAATATCGCATAGAAATGAATGCAGAGCTTTTTCCGTACAAACCAAAAGGGGTAGAGGCACGATTTGAGGTTCGTCAGCAGCATGTATAGAACGTCTGGACGCATGCTCGTTAGCAAACATCGAAAAGGAATAAGAAACATTGCGGGCAATCTCAAAAGGATTTCATTAATCATATCGAAAGGAAACACCTCCTCGAGAGTGTAAGCAGCAGGCGGTCGAGGAGGTGGAGATGGATTAGGCGCCTCCGAGAAAAGTGAATTTCTCTTCGTAGTTTCAGAAAAACGAAACTGAGGAGAGCACAACTTCGACGAGGGCGTTTGGATTTTATAATAATTAAAAGTTTAAAACCTTAGCCCACTGGAATTAGGATTTCCTTTTACTTGTCAAAAAAGAATTAGAATTTAGGATTTTCAGCTACCCAGCTTAGGATTTCAAAATTTAATTTGCGTATATGATAGCCACAGCAACAAAGCCATGGTTTGATACTTGGGTTCTGGTTAAGAGCCTGTTTGGTATGGCTTATTTAAGAAGTATAAGTGCTTATTTAATTTTATAAGCACTTTTTAAAATTTTTTATAGTGTTTGGTTATTTTTTGAGTAGAGCTTTTTTAGCTTAAATAATTTAATTCTCTCTTAGTAAAAGCCAAAATTTGAGCTTTTGAGTAGAGGTTGAGAACTTTTCAAAAATATATAATATCAAAAATATTCTTGACGTATTTAAATTAATTCATGTCTGCTGTATAAAAGCCTCACGTAAAATTATTGCATTATATAAACATATTTGCCATATTCACTTTATCTGTCTCTTTTGTTTTTTTAAATAAGTAACTTTAATTTTGCAATCCTCTCATACCCAACACTGAGAGAGTATATATCGATGATCTGATTTAATTTGGATAGTATTATTTGTTTGGGAGAATATATCAATGATGTAATTTTTTATTTTGAAAATTGAAGAAGTGATTGAATTAATTTTTTCTTATTAATTAATAATTTAGATGCATTTTGTTACATGTTATGAATACATATACTTTTTGGTAATTTAATTACACAAAAGCACTTTTAATTTTATACAACCAAACAGTTTAATAGTGAAAAAGTACTTTTTTAATTAACAACCAAACACCCAATGACTTTTTGTCCAAAAGCTCTATTGGTATAAGTTCTATTCATATAAATTTCTACTATAAAATTTCTATTTAATAAAAATTGTCAAAGCAGACTAAGTCACGCAGTGGTGGAATGTAACAATAACATGACTAATTGGCCCATGTAACAGTAGCCCGGGGCGGTTACATAAGCTGTCGGTCGCAGACAGTTGAATTAATTAGCGGCAGAAAATTTCACAATTCAATTTTTTCCCTTAATTTTGCTCCTCAATGCACGATCCAAATTAAATGGGTTTCGTTATTCTCTAATGACTCCATTCATAATTTAAGTTTTAGGTATCATTTTAATTTCTCAGCAGGGAAAAAAAAAAAAGAAGATTTGAAAATAATCCATTTAACGACATATAATTTCACAGTCATATCTATGTAACTTCTAGTCCTAACACTTTAGTGCATGCTTAGTATTATTTCTTTAATGACAAAAACACTCAATTAATTCAAAAAATTTATCAAAATTTTTTGTGTTATATAGTTAGATTGTGAGTGGAGCTTTTGAGGATTAAATAAATTATTTTGTATCCACTATCAAAAACTCAAATTTTATATCTTTTGGAGAATTTTTTCAAGAAAAATTGAATTATCTAAAATACTCTTGATTTATTTCACAATCTTATTTTATTTCTTTCAGAACATATATAACTTTAAAACTTATTTATTAAGGTAATGTTTACAATTTTTAATAAAATTTATCACTCACAATCTCAATTTTTTTCCCCTCCGTACTTGTGAACTCTATTAATAAAAATTTTACCTAGATAAACTATATGAAAAGCCATCTCAGACAGAGCCTTAAAAGAAATTAAAACTTCATTAACTGTAAACCTCATAACTTTGTTTGCTTCTTTTTCTTTATTCGTTATTTTATTTTATTTATTGTTAATTATAACAACTTAGCAATTATTAATTCATTGTAAGTTTTCAATCATTAAAAAAAAAAGGTGAAAGCCTAGGCCTAGCGCAAGCCCGACCTAGTCACTGAGTCAAGTTCGCCCAATCCTTATACTTCCCCTCCAAGCTCAACCCAAGCTCGCAGTTAGCCATCCATATAACCTTATATAAAGGTTCAAGTCTCCCTGTGTGGATATGTTCCTAAATTTTTACCATCGAAAACAGCTGAAGAAATACAAAAACAAAAAAAAAAAAAAAATTGTCAGCAGTGTTGGAACCAGGACTTTGATCTAATGTGGTCAAAATAAAGAAACTAGACGAAAGAAAAATCATTCCAATTAATTTCCGTTATCATATAGACAATACTGTTGACAATGACTATGGGATTGGCAACATTTATAACACCAATGTGTTCAAATGTTGGTGACAAAACTTTGGTTAAGATTTGGCCCAAGTTTTAACCCTGGCACCATTTCAAGTACTTGTGAGGTTACAATCACTCACTGTAATTTCACTGACTTTTTTAGCGTTTGGGGTTCCACCAAGGCTGCCAATGCTGATTCCATGTCTAGGGCTACATTTAAAATTTGATGTGTTAATGTTTTGGGACCCTAGAGCCATTGATACGCAATCATTTCCTGTTGATATTTCTGAATTCAAGATTTGCATGTTGTTTGAATTTACTATGTGAATTCCATCAGTTTTAGGACTATTTTCTGGAGCTTGGATGTTGATCCTTTCAATCAACATGTTGCTGCAGTTAAATATGCTAAAATGGAAGTTCTTACTGTCTCTTGATGTTATATACGTGATTGATTCTTGAATTGGTAAAAAAATCCAATCTCTATGTCTGTTAACAACATGTTAAAGAAACACCATTAAAGTCGCCACTTTGATCATGTTCCAAGAGTCATCCAATTATTATTATTATAAAAAGGCATTTTTAATATATGAAGAGAGTGTAAGGGTGCCGCACAAAATAGGTCTTAATTTAACTACTTGGGTTCTTTATAAATCTTTAAATTAATATTATTGAAACGCTATGATACATGTAGTAAAACTTACATGAGTCAATCCAAGCAATAAATTAAAACAATTTCTTAAAATGATCAAAGTACCACTCTTTATGCATTTTTATATAACTTAATCTAGTTTAAAACTAAGATCAACAGAGAATAATTTTGTGAGATGGATATTTATTTTCTCATAAAACAATGATAATATATGATGATTTTATAGAAATTAAGGGAATAAAAATTGAAGCAAGAAAACTTACAACGGGAAAAGCCGGGCAGTGGGGATCCTTGCTGCAATTGTTGTAGGGCCAAGCAGAGGACCTTAGCCATCAAGCAAACCCGCACCGCTGGTATTCAAATGGTCAAGATATTGGAGAGTAATCCAATGGTCAATAAAAATCGAAGATTTCCTCTCAGTCGGTGCCTTAACGGTCCCTTGAAGGTGAAAAGTAATGGGCGCTTGCATTCGCCCTCAAATATCACTGGGCCCAGCAAGAATGTCCCCTTGGGAATAACAATCACATCGATCGCTTTTCCACCGTCCGATTGACAAGCCGCTTCGAACGCTTTGTAAAATGCCCCCAACCCAAAATACATGCATGCAAAAATATGTAAAGCAAAAGCAAAAGCAAAAATAAAAACAGGAAACAAGAACAAAAAATTGTTTTGTTATTTTGTATATGATTTTTTTATTATTAACCGAGTGCTGTCTGATTTTCCATTTGGATTAGCACTAAATTTCATCACATTAAAAATTTTTCTTTGAGCTTTATTAGACTAAATTATTAAAAGCTCAAAACCCACGAAAAATATAGGAGCAATAAAAAGTAATTAATGCCCATTTTTTATAAAAAAAAAATGAATTGACTTAAGTCTATTCTAAGTAAAAAGATGGTTTTTGACAAAACGTAAATAAGTGTTTATATAAATAGAGACCTAGGTCCATTCTTTATGGAGAATGATCTACAAAAATGACCTAGGTCCACTTTCTATAAAAATAACCTAGGTCTGCTTAGGTCTATTCTAAGTAAATGCCCAAAGAGCGGTACTTTGACAAAACGTAAGTGAGTATTTCTACAAAGAGAGACCTAGATTCACTATTTATAAAGATGACCTAGATATTCTAAGTAAAACATCCAAAGGGTGAGTTTTCAATAAAGTGCCAAAGACATTTTTCTACATAGAGGAACCTAAGTTTATTGAATGACTTACATTTATTCTAAGTAAAATGCTCAAAAGACAAATTTTTGACAAAGCGCCAAAGACATGTTTCTATTCTAAGTAAAATGTCCAAAAGACAAATATTTGACAAAGCACCAAAGACATGTTTCTATAAAGAGTGACCTAGGTCTATTCTTTATAAGAAGTGACCTAGGTCTATTCTTTATAAAGAATGACCTAGGTCTATTTTTTACAAATAATAGCCTAGATGTTCAACCACTACTTGAAAGTAATATTCTACAAAGGTTGCATATATATGAAATACCACAAAACCAATCTTCTTTATAGGAAAACAACACGAGCTAAAGTGCTCGACGCTGATGAAAGCCAAGAGCTCAAAGTTAGAACAAGTGTTCAAAGAAGACTTGTCATGAACAAACTTGACACATAATTATAGGTGTCTTTATGCATGAGTTTTGTAGATACTTGTCACTAAGATAATGCTATGTGTCATGATGGCATCTCCACCTCATGGATCAAATTGCTTATATACAGACCAAGACTCCCCATTTGAAGGTAAGAGAAAAAAGGGTAAAAAAATGTTGTCCTTCTCATTCTACAATCAAATTTAAAAGGCTGACTTGAGTGTTAGAGGGTTATAAGGAGACATGTAATTTGAAACACTTGCCTCAAGAAAAAAATAAGCCACGGAACTCGATTTAAAAGAAAGTCTAGAACACAATCAATCACTGTATATTGAGCAAAAATTTGCATCAACAAGCTTCAAATTGAGTAATGAACAATAATAAGATTAATGGTAAGAAGAAAAGAACTTCGAAAACTTGAGCTCGAATCCCTTTCTCTGTAGTTTTTTTGGGGGGGGGGGGGGGTGGTGTTGAGAGGCTCTGCAGTTTCTGAGTTCTTCCACTATGAATATCCATATTATGAATGAAATGTAGCTTATTTTATCTAATAATTAAGAAAACAAACCATTAAGTGTTTCTTGTTTTGGTATGATTTTTTATTGCTTTAGCCTTTTAATTCCATAAGAATCCAATTGACTTTAATGCAGATTGCACAGTCAACAAAATGAGATTAAAAACCCTAGTGTCTTTGTGTTGGTTGTTAAATGTATATTCAAGGGAGAGTTTCTCCTTGTACTTGTCTGTCATCACCATTCTTCTGCGGACCGTGTCGATTGGGTAGCAAAGCAAGAGCAGGTGACGGAGACAGAAAGTGCGCGTTTTGCAGGAATTATTACTTTGATATCATGGCAACCATCCTGAAACAATAACTAAATGCCATGATCGAAGATGAAAAAATTAAGTGTGTTGAACATATTCTGTAGACATCATGAACTAGACCTTTGAATTACCTCGACATCATTGGCCAAATGGCTACAAGCATAGTCCAATGGGTGCACAAAGAGACGGGATGACCCGATGCCAATCAATTAAGCTACCAGCAAACCGTTTCCAGTAACCATCCACTTCTTTCTTGAAGTTGAGTAGCATTGGAGCACGTAGTTCCCATATGCAGCCACCACATCTTAATTTGGCACACGGTAGGCCTTTTGAAAGCCCTGTCATAACCCTGGATGTTTTTACTTTTTAGAATGAAGGAGCTGACCAGCTGCCTTCTGCACCAGGGAAGGATGTTGAACCTGATGATCAACCATTGGGACTTTCCCTGCAAAATTAATTGCACAAGCTAGCTAGCCTTCACTCAAAAAGGGAGTGATGCAATATGAGATTAAATTACTTATTTTTATAATTATATCCTTTCATAAACACTCCAACTAGCAGTAAATGTGCTAAAATTATGTGTGAGTGGATCATATGTCCACTTAGCAACTATGCAAACACACCAAGAAGGATTATTAATGTGATAAAACATATATCAATCACTAAATCATACACTATCACAATTGTTGACTAGTCTGTAAAAGGTTAACTAGAGAATGATATGGAAAGTAACAATGTTTAAACTCACGCAAAGTAAGATATCATCGAATCTTAAGCTATCTAGCTATGCTAAGTATGCCCTATAATGATCTAAAATGCAGCACATACCATGTGAGAACCAAGAACAACTCTTTGTAAAATTTATATCATAATCAAACAGTATATAAGTAAAATATTGCATAGAATGCTAACACAAATCAACTAAAAACTTGTCACCACTGACAAGCAGCAACTCATGAAATGCAAATAAAGTCCTTTATTCAGTATAATCAACACACTAACACATGCATATAAATACATCCTTTTTAACCAAAAAAAGGACGGTCCTATTACATGCTACGCATTTTAAAAGATTTCTCTCTTTCAATATGATTTGTCCACTCCAAATATACGTGTTGAATTATATTATTGAGGAGGTGCATGGATGACATAGTGCGCCTATTCATGTAAGTCTTTCTTGGATATAAACCAAAAGGAAATGATACATATAAGGCCAAAAACCAAAATATAATAACCAGTTATCTAGAAAATTAAGGCTTTCTTTGGCGAATTTGGATTCAGTTCTAAGTTGGAATTGTATTCAACTTTTTATAATCTTCTACCGTGTGTATATTTTTAACACTATTGGCTGCTTATTGTTAGAGAGTTGCAGACTTGCAGTTTGAAAACTACAGTCATATCGTGTTTTGGTAATCTAAGAACCTAAACTGATTTTATAATATAATAAAAAATTTATAATATCTTTAATATTTCTCTAGTATTATTATAGTTGTAAAAGTAGAGATGACAAAATTCTCTATGAGTTTGGGCCTCATGAGGCTCCACTCCAAATGATGTGAAATTTAAATAATTTTTTAAGAATAAGGTGGAGAATAGAGAAAGAATAATTTTTCAAATTTTTAATAGGGTGGGGTTTAATTTTTTGCTTCCTACCCCACCCTCAACCCTCACACCCACCCCATTTCCCATTATATATAAATGTTTTTAATTTTTATTTGATAATTTTTGTTTATCAATTATAATGTTGCTTAATAAATATTCTTTTTATTTTTACCTAATATAAATGAGTTATAATTAAAAAAAAATCCTATAATATAATTTCAATTTAATCCTAAAATATTATTAAATTTTCTTTTCTCTCTTAAGGTACACCTCTCTCTTAATGTGCTCCTCTTTTCAAACATTTTTAATTTTTATATCATTTTAAGATTTTGTTTCAAATTTTTGGAGATTTTTTAAATAAATTAAATACTTAATAATATGATAATAATTTTATTTAAAATTTTAATTTATTAAAATTATGTATTTATACTTACTATTAAATAAGTAAATGGAGAAGTAAATGGAGAATGGAGTGGGGACGAAGAATCCTATTACAAATGAGATAGGGAAAATGAAAGTGGAATTTTTAATGGGACAGAGGATCCTACTAGGTCTCTTCACCTCCACCCGACGCATTTCCATCCCTATGCAAAAGGTACAAGAAAGGGGGAAAAAAGCATAATTAACAGTAACCAACTAAAACAAGAGTTTACTCAAGCAAATTGCAGCAAACCAGTAGATAAATAAAGTGAAGACATAATAGATCTGATTGAATAAGGTGGGATACAGGGATTGTAAAGATTGATTTTTGTGTTTACCTTTTAAAAGTGATTGATTTGTGGCTGAGATTAGTCTTTTGGTTGATAGAGGGCGAGTAAAGTTTTTCGCCATTGTCTCTCTATCGGGTTTTTTCATAGACACATGGTAGCGACAGAAGCCTACACATTTTTGCAGTCTTCAAAGACAAAAATCTCCAGCAAAAAGAAGAAAATTAATAGACATAAGTGGCAGTATTTTCCACTTAGCGAGATGGGATGGCCATATATAGGAGAAACTTTGACAAGCCAGGCAGAATTGACCTTACCTTTTTGGGGAAATGAACTCCATTCATCAAAAGGATAGAAAATTAATAAGAAGAAGAGAAATACAATGTCACTTTAAAATTGAAAAGAAAGAATAATAAGCATATTATTGAGAAAATTAAATAGAACATTAATAGTCTATGGAGAAATAAAAACAAATTAATCTTCATAATTAAATAGTTTACGGAGAAACACAAACATAACCTATGGTGATAACTAAATAGTCGATGGTGAAAGATAAAACTTACAAACAGTCTTTGAATAATCTTTATAATTAGAGAGTTGATGGAGAAACATAAACCTTACGAACAGTCTTCCGAGAGGAGTTATAAAACTTACAAACAGTCTTTGAAGAATCTTTGTAATTAGAGAGTCGATGGAGAAACATAAACCTCACGAACAGTCTTTCAAGAGGAGTACTTTTGAGAACGCTTGACATGATTACCAAAGTATCTGAGAGAAAGAGGACTCCCCGTATAACTGGACAGTCCTCTGACACATCTATACATCTGTGGAAATGGGCATTGCACGTATTTGAAGTCCCATTCGTTTTTAAGTATGTAAATATATTCCTTTCAAAAAAAAAAAAAGTATGTAAATATATTATTTAAAGCTATTCTCTTTTTTGGTAAATATTAAACCTAAGCTGTCAAACGAAAAACTTAGGAACTGGAAATAATAGAAGTAGGTTAGGCAGTAGGAAAGTTGAAAATAATTGGAAAAGGCAGCAAAACTGTCCATAAAAACTCCTTTCCTCTGTTACAATCTGCAAATTAAAGCAGAGTTTTTCTGGCCATCTATTGCCATAAAATTTGTAGCAAAATATGAACTGAAGAATTCAAAAAAAAAAAAAAAGAATGAAAAGCTATGCAAGTTGTTTATATATATATATATATATATTCTCCATTTGAACATGGTATATAATTAAATAGGAAACCGCTAGCTATATTATTTATATGCATGCTAACGAAATAAGTCGTATGCTGTTATAGATGTTAAATGAAGAAGAAGAAGAAAGAAAGAATTGAATTGAATTGCCAGTGTAACGAAATCCTCAATTTCATGTGCTGTATGTTTTGTCTATTTTCATTTGCTTCCTCAAAGCTTTATTATTATTATTATTATTTTTGGCATGTTTAGCGTATTTACTTCTCACTCGAATGGGAGGTTTAGAGACTTATGCGTGTTAGGGGAATGTTTGTGAAAATAATTGAAAAAAAAGAATTGTGTGGATAAAATAAATAAGCCTCATGTGCTGAGGTTCTGGCCCTGTCCAAGTTATATCGTATCGACACGATAAGGAAGCCAGCAGCACCGTTAGATTAATAATTGCTATTGCCATCAATAGATATCATGTTCATATAAATACCGATGAGGTGTCATGGTTCTACCCCTACGTGTTTATATGAATAATACCATATAATTAAATCTTAATATGAGAGTTCTACTCTTGCAACTGCTTCATGAACTAATTAATGAACCTCATTAGCATGCCTATGTCTGTATTTGTTTTCGCCTTCTTTGTTACCCGGCCAAAAGCGTCGAGATGGTAATTAGCAAATTTAAATTTTGAATGGGTAAAAAATGTTGGTCAATGATGGCGGCGTCCGAACTCCGAACCAAATTTGGAAGAAATCAAACATGATAACCGACATGTAGTTTCGTACAAAGAAAACAAAAACGACACATCGGTGGCGAAGCTTTTGCGTTACAGATAATTATAAATTACACACAAAGAATAACCGGCAAAATATATTTCTTACAACAATGAAATGACAAACGAATCCCTCATTGCATATACCTCTCCAGAACTTGTGACTCCAAAATAGATGGGGAAGAATGAACATACCTACCAACAATTAAAATGAAAAGGAAAAATATTTTGCTACCGTTTTCATTGGGGGGGGGGGAAGAGAAAAAAAATTAACTAGCCGTGACGGTAGAAGCAGCAAAACCTTAAAAGCTAGTACCTTTTCATTTCCAAGCAATCACAAATAATCTCAAGTGACCTTATTATAGTAGTAAAAGAGCGATAAGGAGCACAGCCATAGTAGAGAGGAAAATGCCTGTGGCAACTTTTGGCTGTCCATTTGGCGGTGTAGCAGGTGCTGCCGAACCATTACTAGGGCTGGTAGATGGGACTGGTCTGACGGGGGGCAAAGGTGGCTCTGTGACATCAGCCTCGTTCAGGATGGGATTTGGTGCCTCAGCTGGTGGCAAGTAATCAGAAGTGATGAGTGGCACGAGACCACCAGGCTGAACAGGGATCATATAAGGAGGTGTCTTGTCACCCATTTTTAAGCATCGATTCCCTGCAATAGATTGTTAAAGCAAGAAGGGTTAACAAAAAGGCAACACCTCAACTGTTCTCCACAGTGATGAGATAGAAATGATGAGATGAGGTAGAAGCTCTTAGTCATAATGTTGGTAGCATTTGAGACTACTAGTAGCATTAATTCGCATATTTTGTATTACGGATGTCCATTCAAGTAAGCATATATCGGAGGCTTCTTAGAATTAGCAGTAAGTCTGGTCTAGAATGTTTAAATTTGTCAAGGTTCTGGACTTCTAGGATGTAGAAACAAAGTTGCTTTTATTACCAAACTTTGAGGATGAATTGTATTCATACACCATATAAGCAAAGAGATGCATGTTTCCAAACCAACTTACTTCGGTATCTAGCAGCAGTCATAGGGAATTCTGTAACAACTCCATCAATACCAGCTCCCTGGTAATATGAGTTGATCTCCACAGTTGGGTCTGAGAAGAAGTCCCACGCTTGAGATACAAACTCATTGCTGAATGTTTCAACATAAACTGGGAGCTTAAAAGATTGTAGCCTTTGAACAATATCTGTAGCACCAGTAATGAATGCTGCATTTTCAGGATATACAGACTCCTTACTGAGGACCACAGAATCAGCAAACTTTTTAATATCCATAATGGTTTGGTTAAGAGCATCACGAATATTTTCTTTGACCTTGTAGACAAGCTCATAGTTATTTTTCTCCCTGAACTTCATTAGAACAGAACTGTTTGTGGACTGAATCATAACCTTCAAAGCTGTCTGATTGTAACCAGCATTTCCCAAGGCCTCAATAACTGAATCAGTTACACTCATTCCCTGCTTCTCTGCAAGATAGGCTGCATTCTGAAGGTAGTGCAGGAAAATTAAGATCAAAGTCAGCTGCTACAAATAGTTGAGTCAAACTGGAAAGTGATTATGATACGATAGAGCTAGAAGGACGATTTAATAAAGCTAGAAGTTAGGTAGTATTATAATTTGGATATGAAATCTTCAAGTATTGAGGCCACAACAAAACTTACCTCTATGCTGATCAAGACACCAGAAAGAGAACTTGCATTCTTTGCCATTTCCAGAAAATCGGACAATTTCATAAACTTTCCAGCATTTTTGTTCTTCGGGTTCCGGAATAATTTAAACTTAAAAAATGGATTAGAAATTTGAGCTACAGTGAAAAAGAAAATAAATAAATATCAGATGATGAGTATTTGTTCAACGAAAAAAGGTAGCAGCAAATCATATTTATTATGAGAAATAATAACGATAATACTAGGCAAATAGTAGAACCATGGGCGGATCTAGAAGATAAAATAGAAATGAAATACATAATCAAAAGTAGATTATGGTGTCCGTCCCAGAGACAAAAAAGTACATGTAGTTTACCAAAGAAAGAACTCATTCGTCATTCTACTGTTAGGTCAGAAGTGACTGTTCAATGAAGTAGATAAAAATGAAAATTATCAAACCATGTCACTCTATAAAAGTATAAATTTAGATATCCAAAAATCAACCTACAATCTAGAGTGGACACATTATATTCTCTAAAATCCGTGTTCTCTCCATCTTCTGGTACGTATTGGCTGTTTTCTCAGTGTGCATGGAGAGAGTTTACACACACCCACCCACCCACACATATAAGGAGAAAGAGAAATAATAACAAAGGGCGCTGAGTTGAAGGTCATTTTACACCAAAGAAAAAAGAAACAAGAATCAATTTAACTTACGGATCAAGGTTTGAATCTCATCCCATGTCAAGCTAAAAGAAAATATTCCGCTGCCTGGCATGATATCGGGAATGGTGGCTGCGACGTTGATAAATCTTGATTGCGCAGCATTTGTGCTATTAATAAGATTTATAAAGCTAAGGCAAAATGGGACTCCATCCTTTGACATCTGGACAGGGCAGTCAATAAAATCAACACCATCTGAAATAGCTTTCTGATATGCTAAGTTAGTACAACTGGGATAGTCTCCGCTTGCTCCATTCTTTGAAATGACTGAAAGATTTGCTGGAACATAGCAATTTTTTATGCCATTAGTCAAAGTGTGACATCACCACTGAGTGAGAAAGATAAACATGTTAGTAAAAAGCACCATAGAGTAGGGGCATACCTGATTTAGATGCATTTTTTCCAAGGTGAGCAAAGCAATCTGTAGCACAACGAAATAAATCAGAATGTCAGAGATAATAAAATAAGAAATCATTGTTGCAATGATCGGATCCATATAACCATATTGGATATGCCATTTTAGCTGTATAAAACGAAGAACAAAAATGTTATTTAAGTTCCGGCAATTGCAGTAATATTCCGCAAAAGAAAAAAAACTATTTTAAATTGTCACAAATTTAAGTGAGCTTAAAATATAAAATTCTACAAATTCGCTGAAAAGAAGCTAGAGTATCACCAATTCAAAATCAAAATAAGGAATAGCCAAATGAAGCAGTCTACAATGCACACTGAAACAATTGAATGAACCAGTAGAGATTTGAGGATACAAGGTCAAGACAATTGCGAGGAGATTATCAATAATACGAACTTCATGTCTGAATCCAAATAGTTGAATATTCATTTAGGTCTATGGTTATCCAGAGATTTGGGTGAAACCTCAGAATGGAAGTTACAGATATAAAACCATTCATAAACAAAAAAATCTCCAAAAACCTCATGATTTTTTTGGATGCGCATTGGCTATGCAATGGAAAAGGAAGACAACATACCTACGGCCGCTGATGGAGTTAAGGGGAAGTCTGACAGCACACCATCAACAGAGAAATCACCATTGTCAATAAACGAGAGATACTCAGCCAGTGGATCATAACTGTAGTTGAAGCTAATTGGAATGTCATTTGCAAAATTTGATGCAAAAACTTCTAGACTTTCTTTATGAGCATCCAACACAATAGTGGTACGAGGTAGTAAGTACAGACTTTCATCTACAGGCCATATATAATCCTTCGGAACAAGGATTCCAGAGGCAAAAGTCTTGATGAATGTAAGATTCTTTAAGAGAGAACCATAAGTCTGGTTGGTTGTGGGCTCGATTTCAGATTGTCCAAGAAATCGGAAAACCAGCTTCGTCGTGCTTGGTCGGAATCTTGCCGCAATACTTCTCAAGAAATTCACCTCAGGTGAAGAGATGTAATTGACAACTACACTTCTGGATACAGAAAGTACAAAGCTTCTCATACTCAAATTGCGTTGTGCGTAGAATGCATTGTGCTGCAGAAGTGTCAGAACAACAGGGTTGGCTCCAAAATATATCAAAAGTGTAGAATCTACCAGTATCAAGAGTAAAGGCAAAAGCAAGAGAAAATATATCATTGACATCAAAAGAGTACTAGCTTTGCGAAGAAAGGACTAAACAATATATCTCTTACCTGAATATTCAACCATAAGCCTGGTGGTTTTATTTGTCTTGCCACATCTTGAACAGTGAGGATTTGAAACACATTGCCATCAAACTTATCGGTTCGAGAATAGACTCCTTGATTTACTGTCCAGGTCAGGAAAAAACGTTTAAAAAAGAAAAAATGGAAAACACCAAACACTCAACAATAGACTTGGATAATCACTCGTAGGTACTTGTCAAGTAGTTTAACATTCACAGACGTCAGATAACCTGAGCAATTTAATAGCTCAAACCAGTATGATCAACCTTGTTATGTTGGTTGTGAAACCAACATGCACATATCCATATTTAAGAGCAACTTATCACAAAATATAGACTATTACGGTGTAAATCTAACCATGATGAATTCTACCCGCTCATCAAAAGAGAAAGAACGAAAGAAAAGATGAAAAGCTTACAGATTATATTCGATAGGTCATTAAGTGTGTAGTCAATGGAAAACCATCCTGGGGTTGGGACCCCATTTACAAGATAATTCTTCTGCTGATTCTTAAAGACTTGAGCGATATTAGAAGCATTATCAAGCTTAAGATCAGGGAAGCAAATCCCAGCTTCATCTTTGGTCAATTGCACATCACACCATAAGATAACACTAGGTGCACTCGTAATCAGCGTCAAACTATAAGCTACAGAACTAGAATCTGGAAATATACCCGAAAATCCCCCACGTGCTACTACAAGTGGTGGATCTCCTGCAAGCATAATCAGAGACGTAAGATTATCCAACAGCATACCAAAGAAAATAAAGATACAAACAAAAAGCATTTGATAAAGTTAATGAGAATTTGCTCATGCTAAACACATTATTATGCCCGGACGATTTTTTTTTTTTTTTTCCAGATAGACAAATATCTTTTGATTTAGACAGTCTCTGTTTAGATTTTCAAAATAATAATAACAAAATTAACAAAGAAAATAATAAGAAGAATTCCAAATACAAAGCGTTCTTCATTTTTACGGTCGAATTCGCATATTTTCTTCAAATTTTCATTATAAAACCCAAAAAATAAAGAAAAAAGAAACACTTAATCTTTACTTCACTATATTTTATTTAATTGATTTTACTTATTGTTTCAGCTTCTAAAACTCATATATATATATCAGAGCTTATACTGAGCTAGAGCTGCATTTTCTCATCTTATCACCACATTTTTTTTTCCTCCTCAACAACCAAACAGAAAACAAACTCACTGTAGTCGCTCAACAACAAAAAAGGTACCGGTTAGTGTCTGCCATCGACTCCTAGCATTAGATCCCTGAGCTGAGACTTGAGCTATAACTCCACAGTGAAGTACAACCAGAACTGAAAAGAGTAGCAGGCCAAGAGCGCGTGTGTTACACATTGCCGACAAATATAACTCCGCCGGAGCTCCACCGTTCCCGCCGATCCTCTTGATGAATGTGCGAGATTTTTCCTCTTTAGAGAGAGAGAGAGAGAGAGAGCCAAATGAATGAGTGCTTTTTGCGGGCTGGCTTGGCGATTATTTTATATTACTGGTTTTGTTTTCTTTTAATTATTTAATTGAGATTTTTTTATTTATATTTAACATATATATTATGACTACGCGTTCGGAGGAGTTCTCATCTCATGTTTGCGTATGTTTGTTGAGAGTTCGAGAATTCGGCTTGGACAAGCCGAAGCCGCTGTCCGAAGTAAAGTTGAAGCTTAATTTTCCATCGAATAAAATAAATAGGCAAACACTACCATACATGTAATGTATGGTGCTCCTCTCACATAAATAGTGAGTAGTAGGATCCACACCACTCATTATTTATGTGAGTGATTGTAACATACATTACATGTATGTTAGGGAGATCCAAATAAATAAGGCTTCACTAAGTTGTTTTTTTTATGCATTTAATTGATTATTTAATATTTAAGAAGTTTCTTCTTTTTTTTTACTTTTAATATTTACAAAGTCCAGTTTTTTCATCTTTAATAAATAAATAAAAATAGTTGAAAAATTTTATGTAAGAATATATTTTAAGTTAAATAATTTTTTCATTAGGTTTAGACCCTTAAATTATTCTACTTTATAAGATAATCTTATTTAAAGTTGAGTTATATCAAGAAGTTTTATTAATTGGTTATTTTAAAATAATCACTTTTTTTATAAATATAAAAAAAAATTACTCTTACCTGAAAATAAAAATCTATTGAAAGAATTTTTTTCATTATTAATTTTTTTTAATATTAGGTGATTATATTTTAAAAAAAAAATAGAATTAAGTCAATTATAATGATAATTGATTGACAACACGGTTCGCGTCGCTAGCTATACACGTCCTGGCCTACAGCGGGCAACATGGGGCGAACCGCAAAGTTTGAACCGGTCATTTTCTCGGCTCTAGCGAGCCGGCAACCAAAGTCGTGGGCTCATTCACCAATACTGATTGCAGGACAGCTAGACCAACCTGGCCAGCTCCTACGTGGCTCCCCGCCATTGGACATCCACCCAAAACGCGCAAAAGGGTCTACGTTGGACGTGGGACCCCACATTTACAATGGGTGTGGTCATTAACAAACAGACTCTGGTCCTGGGCATTGCTTGTGAGTAGTGATGGTGATGCGTTTGGCAACAAGAGAAATTTTTTTGAACAGTCAATGCGTAAGAGATTGTTATAGAAAGTGACTTTGAAAAATAACAACATAAAAGTTTTTAACTCTTTTTTTTTTGGGTTTTAATTAAGTTAGATTCATTCTAAGGGCTTCTTTGATTATGACACCTTTAAATGGATTAGTTGAATGAATATTTTTGTTAAGAGAATGTAAATGATATTTGCTATGTTAATAAGAGAAGGTAATTTATAATGAATGTCAATTATGTAAAAGAGAGTGACAACTATTAATATTTAAACATTGATGATCGTAAAAACAAATGTGGCTCCATACTTGTGTAGAAGTTAAGGTGATGGAAAAAATAATCAACTCGCGATTACAATAGTAGGGTGACGATGATAACAGTAGTTAATTATTCAGTTAGCAAGAGATTATCCCGTAATATATATCGTCGAAGTAAGAATTAGAAGAAAGACAAATTTTTCATATAGCTCGGCATGATTTTGGTATTTTGAGTTAACAACTTTACGTCTATTTTCAATTTTATTCGAACATAAATCCAATTAAAGCACACCGAATACAAGAAAAAGAAAAAGGTACACGAATGAGATTCACATATTTTTCTTCTATTTTTCATGTCAAATTTCTTTTTCCTAAAAGTAAAATCATTATTTTAAAAGAATAAGGCTGGAAAAAAAAACCACGAAGTATGACGGGATGCTTTGAAAGGGAACTTACGAAAGGAAAACACCAAATGATCAAAATCAGCCACTGGGTATTCCCATTCCCACCACCCAAATTAATGAAGTGACCCTTCGAGAAAATAGAGTTTATTTTAGGACCAGAACTGTAGCACTGAAAATGAGAATGACATTGGCAATTATGGTGGCAGAGGGGCAGAGGCCATGGGCCGGTCAGCTTTTTGGGAAAACTTGCATGCAAAGTGACTGATCCCTCAATTTTCAAACTGTAATCCTAAGTTTCCAATCTTTTATCATAATGATTTGTTTATTCTTGGGTAAAGTTGACGAAAGTCTATAAAGTTATGTGAAGCATCGATGCTCACCAGTAACTACATCATTTTCATTCTCTCAAAAGTTGTAAAGGCAAACCTTTAATCCATATGAAAGTTTTTACACACACCCATTTGGTTAGCATAAATTGTTTTTAATTAGAGTTATTTTATTTTATCACTTTGTCAAAGAAATGTTTGTGAGTAACTGGTTCAATCTCTTATAATACTGGTACATCTCAGATTTAAAGTTCAAACTTCGCTCAAATATATAAAAATGTAATCAACAAGTTATTATATAGAATACTAACTATTTATTAAATTTTTTTTAAAAATTGAAAGACTATTGTAGGAAGTCCACTAAATTAAGGGAAATCCTTATTCTGTTATTTTTTCCATTAAAATAAAATCCTTCAAATTGATAATATTGTCATTCATGACTTCATGTTGACAATAATATTCAAGAAAAGCACGAAAAATAAAATAGAGAATTTTGTCTAATGAAACAAATTTGTTTTATGAACTATCTTATCTAATAAAAAAAAAAAAAAGCTTAGAAATTAACACTAATGCATTACAGCCGTTTTCTGCATTTGTTTATTGCCTATACTTGTAACTTGTTCTCTGGTATTTTGTTTTGCTTGTTTATGAATAACAACTGGGGATGAAGATGATAATATAACGACTCTTTTAAAATCTAAAAAATTAAAGCTAACGCTGCAAGTGGCTACTAGTTTTATCACCATAATCATCTTTAATGACTTCAACAAAATCAATCTTTTGAGTCATTTTTAAATTATTATATTCAAATCCGTACAAACGGTATGAATGTTGGCTAATGCGACTAAACATATATATTAACAAATAAAAATTCTCATAAATAACTTCATTCCTGAGTCTAAAAACCAATTGGTGTGAATAAAATTTATCCTTCTTAAATCAAGAATCACAATGAAATCTATTTCATCACGATAAATTTTTAAAATTTATCTGAATGGTTTAATCAGGAATTATCAAGCATGCGTGTGCCGTGTTCAGATCCAAATAAGATAATAAAATATAATTTTGATTCACTGAATATCTAACCTTCATGAGATTGTTAGATCTTACACTATGTATGTGCTTGAACATATTTTAGTTTAATAGAAACTAACGTGAAACGTCCCAGCATCCATAGTTTCTTTTGTCCTATTTTAATGCTATTTACGTTTACCTAATCAAGCCTAATAAATAAATAAATAATAATAATCAAGATCAAAATAATGCAACAAGCCAAAAAGCCAAGGTCAAACTGCGAGACAAAACTAGAGTCGCTGCAATCTTATTACTCAAAAGATATAAACAATTGAATTAATCGATTTTGATTTTCCGCTCTTCATAATATTGTAAAGATTGTCGGCCTGGAGCAGAGGAAGGTTCTTAATTTGGCAATAAAATGATATGATCACATGGGAGTACTTATCAAATATGAAACGGTTGTGATGGACGGCTATCATTTGTCCATATCAGCAGGAATCTATCTAACTTTTAATGGGTGCTTCATGCTTGAGCGCACGATTGGAGGTGGAGTCAAAGAATCAGTAGTGTTGGGGAAGCACTAAATGGTAGAAGAAACAAGAAGCCATGAATGAGAATTGTTCAAGGAAAATGACTCTTGGGTATGGCTCTTTGCTGATGCATGATAGCTATACATGTTCTTTTATTCAAACATTAAATTCATAAGCATTTTTGTGTCATCCAGTGGTGATAATGTCTAGATTGGTACTTGACAGCCACAAAAGAAAAACAAATTAAAAGTAGCAAAAGAGCTTCAATTAAATAAACAGTCTTCAACGTTTTCAAAACTTTCTACATTTAATGAATACATTTCATATATGCGCATGATACCTGTACGCGGATGCACATGAGAATCAATAACATGCAACCGTTGGCAATATTGCATATATCTTTAGGAGTTGAAAACAGCATCAATTTTGTTCATGAGCTAAAAAGGAAAGTTCTGAAAGTATTCATAGTATTGGTCATGTGGCAGGTGATCTCTGTCTGCATGATTTTAAATTTTAAAGCAGTACGCTGTCATGCATTATGCACATATGTGATACTTATTACCACCACCCATTATCTGCCCCATTCAAGTACTCGGCCTACTCGGCCTTCTATTATTCTCTAACCATCATAATGTACAGTGATGTAACTTATTTCATAAGATCTATGTACAAAAACGATAAAAGCCAGTACAAGTCCCTGCTACACAATTGTAGGGAGATACAAAAGCATCAATTTGCACACTAACCTCGCTAATTCGGCAATTCCATTGTGGGTATTTTCATGGTTCAAAATGTTCCTTTATCGTTCAGTCTAATATCAAGAAATGACAGCCGGTTACAACTCAAACCTCACAATTGTAAAGTCATAAGTTCGAATCCTCTCGAATATTAGAAAGGATAAAATCTAGATGGTACTATATAAGATTTGTGAATTAATTTTATAAAAGAAAAAAAAAAAAGGAATGGCAGCGTATTTTTGTTTTGTTCTTTCTTGTATAAAAAATTGGGCCATGCAAAGGCCTTGCCATGAAACCAGCCGCCGATCAGCCATCAGGCCAGGGCGGAGCTAGAAATCATTTTTCCAAAGAGAGATATGCTCTCCAGACCCCGTCAAAATCTTTTATAAAACCTCCTTTTTGGTAATCCTTTAATTCAATTACTTGAAGAAATTATATCCACACTTATAAATTTAACTAAATTAAACTCTTTTAACTTGCAAATTATGAACTCTCCCATATTTAAATCTTAATTTATGACATAATTAAAATTTTTTAATTTGAGACAATAAGGTAATAAATTATTAATTTTATTTTAAAAATACGTTGAAAATTTAATTAACTCTATTATAATATTTATCCTTCTTCATAATTTTAACAATGATAAGTACTGTAAATGTAGTAAATGGAGTTTTATAAGAGTTTTAAAAAAGTGGTAGGCTTCAACTCTTTCGAAAAGTGAACCTGCATGCCAAAGCGTACTTACAACAATCATTTGTAATCACATTAAAATGGAGGACCCGATTGTTATTACGCTTTTTCTTCCCAATTTTTCCTCTTTTTTTTTTCATCTTCTTGAAACGGACGCTTAGCAACGGATCCTGGCCTCTACGCTGGATTAATCCGAAATAACACAAGTCCCCATGCTGGCACTGGCCTTTAAAAACACGTGGCCGTCACGAATGGAACATGTTACACTTGTCAGTCCCACCTGGACACACTCAAGTTCACCGGGTTTCGCGGGCAGTGTTAATTCTCTCTTGCACCGCTTTCGCTTGGGATCTTTCTTCACAGCTCAAATATATCCACATAGAAAATAGATTGAGGGATTACTAGGAATCTTTTGTTTTTCAATATATGTATACAAAATAAATTTATATGGGTTGGTTTAGGAAGAGTGAAAAGTTGGCAAACACTTGGACATAAGAGATGATGGAGATTAGTGAGTTTGCAAAAAACATAACACAGGAACACACACAAGTTGTGCCAATCTCTTTGTTTGTGGCAATTCTTTGCCTTTGTTTAATTGTTGGACACTTGCTTGAAGAGAACCGCTGGGTTAATGAATCCATCACTGCCATCTTGATAGTAAGCTGCTGTCTTTTGCTCTATTTTATTTGATTTATTTATTCCCTGCTAATGATTTTCATTGTTGCATGTGGCTGTGGCTATGACATTTTTAATCCAACAGTTAAACTGCAAGAATTATTAAAATTGTGGGAAATGATTTTTTTTTTCGGGATTCAAACGTTTGGGTCATACTAGGTGAGGATGGGATCGATTTTCCATTAGTAGGTGTTTTTCCAGTAAAACCATTTGTCGTGCTTTCTGATATAGCAAATGAGAATTTGAATATCGATATTTGTGGGAAATAATGTTGTGCCTGATTAAAGTTCTTTTATCTTCACCAACTAGTTCACATTGTTGAATTGCATGAAATTTTAGAGCTTCTTGTTCCATCTATTACTCTATTTAGCATGTAACTTGATCAGTTTTATTGAGTTTCTGATGAGGATAATGAGCACATAGATGTCGCTTGTGTTGCTTTAGAGGAAGATTCATTGTCAAAAAAATCATAATCGCATTGCTTTAATGGCCTGAAGAGTATGTGAGTTCTCATCAGGGATATTAATTTTATAAGGTTGCATAATCCTATGATCTTTCTGTGTTAACTTTTTCTCATCAGGGATGTGCGTCTGGAATAATAATTTTATTTATAACCAAGTGGAAAAGTTCTCACATTCTGAGGTTTGATGAAGAACTGTTCTTCATATATCTTCTTCCTCCCATTATATTCAATGCTGGGTAAGTTCTGCGATTTATTATCCTTATATTCCTGAATTAGTTTAGATTGTTTCACAAATAACTTGTTAACAGTTTATTGTGAGCAATTACTTCAGGTTTCAGGTGAAGAAGAAAAAGTTCTTTCACAACTTTGTAACCATCATGATGTTGGGTGTGATTGGAGTCTTTATTTCGGTGTCAATCATCACTGTGGGTAATAATGGAAGATTTTGTGTAACTTTTAGTCATTTTGTCATTTATTTTGCACAATTCTTCTGAATTCCCCCATTTTGTTGTTCACCTAGGCAGCTGGTGGCTGTTTCCAAAATTAGGATTTATGGGTCTGAGTATACGAGATTATCTTGGTAAGACACCTCTGTAGGTCATTTATAAAATTATCCATGAAATTCACTTTCTCTGCATTCATATCTCATCTAGTCTAAGATTTTTAGTTGCACATGAAATTATTGTTCTGTTTGTTTCAGCTTTAGGGACAATTTTTTCGTCCACAGATACAGTTTGTACACTGCAGGTTGGTTATCTGTATAATTATCATCTTACATTTATGTTTACGTGCTGCTTTTATAAACTGACGTCGTAAAATGTTACACATTCTTGTAGATTCTCAATCAAGATGAAACTCCTTTGCTTTACAGCTTAGTCTTTGGGGAAGGAGTCGTGAACGATGCAACATCAGTGGTTCTCTTTAATGCAGTTAAAAAAATTGATGTCAGAGAACTTAACGGCAAGGCAGCTCTTCGAATATTTAGAGATTTCTTGTACCTATTCTCAACAAGCACTATATTGGGAGTTACTGTGAGTAGAGATGACTGGCTACAAATATGAAAGGGCTTTTTAAGTGATTACTTGACCTAATAATCTGGTCTCATCCGCCAGCTGGCTCACACACTTCTGTGTATTTCATGCAGGCTGGCCTTTTAACAGCATTAGTACTTAAAACCTTATATTTTGGAAAGTAAGTTCTTTTACCTGCCATACTACCATTTCTGAAAATGATCCTCTGAAGCTTTTCTCTGATAATTATAACTGAAAGTGCCTGAGTTCAATATGCTTTATAAATTGTAAAGGCAACCTTTTGGAAATCTGACTCACTATCTGCCTACAGACAATCAAGCGTTCGTGAAATTGCTTTGATGGTTTTAATGGCGTATCTGTCTTACATATTGGCTGAGGTAATGTATGCAGAAGTCCTTTTATTTAAGGTGCCAGCAAATTTAAAATATTAATATTGTTAATTTTCAGATGCTTACTGAAGAGAAACTATTCATTTTATCTACACTTTATAATTGAATCCCTCCTCTTTGTCATAAGTACAGCTTCCATACATCAAGCCATGTTGGTATTCATGCATTATATAGGTTTTTGTTTTGGTTCAATCATTTATTGAAATTTCATTTTGCAGCTGTTGGAGCTAAGTGGAATTCTCACTGTTTTCTTTTGTGGGATTTTCATGTCACACTATGCATGGCACAATATGACTGACAGTTCGAGAATTACAACCAGGCATGAATATCGAGTCAGAATCTTTAATTTATGTTCCTCTTGAACTTTGCTAGTTATATAACCGATCACTTCTCACTCTTCGTCAACAGGCATACATTTGCCATGATGTCGTTTATAGCAGAAACTTTCATATTTCTCTATGTGGGAATGGATGCTTTTGACATTGAGAAATGGAGGATGAGTAAGTTGAGGTAATATTTCCTTAATGTTGAATTGGATTCAATTATCTTCAGGAACCTATTGTGCATAATGCTAACACCTTGGATTATCTAGTGCCTGCCTATGATTTGGACTCCCAATGGGAAAAAGAAAATATAAACCTTATAAACCAAAAATCCGCTTCCGAAGTTAAGTTCTTTACTATGACCAGAAAGCAGAGCCTCCCCCTGCCTAGTTTTGTATGTTAAAAAGGATTCTGATTGCCCATTTTGGAAGCCATGTTTGTTTTTGCACTAGACTATTTTCTTCTAATATGTTAATATTGCTTTTAAACTCTTTTTTTTGTGTGTTGCAGTTTTGTCGCATCTTTGGGTATCTATAGTGCCTTAATCTTGATGATATTGCTTGGACGTGCTGCATTTGTGTTTCCTCTCTCCTTTTTGTCCAATTACATGAACAGCTGTAGGTCACCATCAATCTCGTTCAAGCACCAGGTTTGCTTTTGAAATGGTATTATGCACTAACAAAAATTGAGGATTCAATCTGTTTAGGTCACAAGCTTCTGAACTTGCTTTTATCTAGGTAGTTATCTGGTGGGCTGGGCTCATGAGAGGGGCAGTTTCTATTGCTTTGGCTTTCAAACAGGTGTGTTTCTGTTCATTAAGAATGGATGTTGCAATATCATTTAGCTTGTAAGAGTGTTGGAATGTGGTTTGCTGAATCAATTATCACTCGGCTTGTGAAGTTCACATGCTCTGGAGTTACAAGTGATCCAGATAGTGCTACCATGATTACAACCACCATAATTATTGTCCTCGTCACTACATTGGTATGTAAATGTTCTTCATTTAGAAATTGGTGAAGATACTTGTAACTTTGAGAATGAAAAAAAAAAGACATTTTCTATAATTTTTTTTTCTTACATGCCTTTGGCAGTTGGAGCTCTGTGATATTCTTATGCCATTTTTTTGGAGCTCTGTGATATTCTTATGCCATTTTTACCTCAATTTTGTAGCATATCCATTGGCATTTCAACGGAATATTCTGTCTGTCTGTCTGCATTTAGGATTAATTGATAATGGCACAACTCTACAGGTGTTTGGATTTTTGACAAGGCCGCTTGTCAAATATCTGCTCCCTCATCCTCAGCATGCAACTAACAACAACCGTCGGGGACCAAAGTCCCCAAATGAGGACATGAACTTGCCTTTGCTCTCATTTGATGAATCTACCGCTACCAACCTTCTTCGTGCAAAGGATAGCTTGTCGATGCTATTAGATCATCCTGTGTATACAATACACTCCTTCTGGAGAAGGTTTGATGATACCTACATGAGGCCCATATTTGGGGGGCCTGATAGCAATCAGTCACAATGTTAGGTTATCTTTCCGCTTCGTAGCAATGATGCCATGAAAACATCCCTTAATCAATTTACGGCTAAAGTGGAGATTGGGGTTAACTTATTTGTGCATCACCCTCTTCAGTTAAGGAAAAATGAAGATGCAGCTTTTCTCAACTAAGTGATGAGAATGAATACAGTTTTCGAGCACGAGAGTTGTTTTGAGACAGCAGCACATGGGATTGGCGAATCAAGTTTTGTGTGTCCCTACAATTAATGTAAAAGGATCTTATGCTTTTACAATTTACTGAAGATGGTTCTTATCAGTTGAGTATATCAGATGTTTTTTATGCTAAACTTCAACCAGACAGATTATAAACCAAAGTAGTTTTGAAACGTAGGTTTTTTGCCCCCTAATTTTAAATTAGCTGATTTAATTTATCCTGTTTGCAGTGCAATGCTCCTTTATTAGCTGTATGATGCATCTTTTGAGTGTAGGATGTTATAATATAAAGACAATTAGATAAAGCAATCAATCCCGTCGATGATTACAAATACAAATTTTCTCAGTATGCCCTAATATTATTCTTCTTAAAAGCTTCAGTGGAAGCTGGATCAAATATATCTAGATAGCCAAACCTTCAAGTGCTTGAATTTTTTATGTAAAGCTGACCTCTCAAGCCACTGTAATCAATAAGAGCAAAGGATTAGAAGCTGCAGCCGTCCTTGCAAATAAAACTAGAACATCAAATACTTCACAACTAACCTTTGCATTCAGGTGGTGCTTCAAGGCCACATTTCTTTGGCAAAGCCAAGGCATACTTTGGGTTTATCCCAAATGCAGGGAGAAGATTCTTGTAGCTGCAAAGACATGACAACTTGGCGCGGCTCACCACAGTGCAGCATTGTTCGGTTGGTTGTGTAGGTGACTTGCCGCTGACAGCAGGTAAGCAAAGATTCATTTTGCTCGACTCGATGTTGCATATGGGTATGGCCGTTGCTCCTCCATTCACCGAAGAAGCAACGAACAAGAAGAATGCCACAACCTTTTGAACTAAAACACCGCTAGCAGTGCTACCCATTTTGCTTTCCACATTCTGTCATTTGGACCTCACTTTATAAGTTGTTCCGGGGAGAGTTGCAGTTTGCTTATTGGCAGCTTGTCTTTAAGTGTGTCACGTGAAAATGGGGTTACTCCCTTGAGTTGATAAGGGTTTCCCTATTTCTTGGTGATGATTTGGTAACCTACGCTGTAAAGGAGAAATTGTGCATGCCTTTCTTTTAGGGAAATTTACAAAAATGGCCAAAAAACTTTAACATTTTTCAACTTTAACCCTCCAAAATTTATTCTATCATAACTAGCCAAACACCCTATTTTTAGACTACATTACCCTCACCACTTTCATCAAATTTACAAAGCTTTGCCATTGATTCAAATGTTACAGCAGTAAACCCTAAAGTTCGGAAATAACTTACCAAAACCAATTGGTCTTGACAAACTCCATCACACTTACTAAAATAACGAATTCCATCAAAGTGTAATTGAAGATAGATTTATCAATTGGAGAGCTTGTTAAGGTTGGTTTATACACTTACCATAACTTAAACTTTTAATTTATTGTTTTTGCCATTTAAGTTCGAAATTAAAGTGCATTTTTGTTGCATACGTTGTAATTTTTCATTAGTAAAACAATGTGATTTGTATAAGTAGTTAGTTTAAGTTGAGAAATGAAGATAAATCACTGAAATTTCTGAGAAATCGAGCAAAAAACGGTTTCAGCTCAAGTGAGACGCCGCTCACATGTACTATCGTTTATGTGAGACAGCGCCCCACCGCTGTCTCACTAAATATGTGATAGTAAGATTAGCTGTCACATAAAACTGAGAGCGAGACAGCGCTGTCTCACCGCTCGCCTCACTTGTTGCCACTGGTTTTATGTGAGACGGGTGCCCCATCGCTCGCCTCACTTGTTGGCATCGATGCTCGCGCCTCACTTGTTGTTATTATTTACGTGACAGCGTGTCCCACCGCTTGCCTCACTTGTTATCGGTTTTACGTGAGACGCGCCCGCCCCACCGCCATCTCACTTGTTGCCATCTGAGACGCGCGCCTGCCCCACTTGTTGCCATTAGTTTACGTGAGACGCGATGCCCACCGCCCCGTGCTCACTTGTTGCCATCGGCGACGCGTCTCCGCTCCAGGAAATGTAGGCGTATTGACTTTACTAAGATTTATAGCATGTAATCTTATAAATTTTGTTTTTATAATTTTAGGTTTAATGGCTTAGTAGTACTTCAATTATATTCTGACGGTTGGTGGAGACGTTACGGATGGCGCATGAGTGCGTGAATGCCAAGAATCTGATTTTTAGTTCGGAAAGATTGTACGTTTGAACAATTTATGGCAAGGGTGTATGAAGTTTTACAGATAAATCCTAATGAATATAGTATGACGATGAAGACGACTTTAAGGTCTAGTAACACAATGTATCGTGCATGTTCACTACCTATGGACATATTTAATGATGAAATGGTTAAGGTCGTGCTGCACATGGCCTCTGATGTGATCAATTATGGATGCATCCCTATATTTGTCACCACATCTCCTCGAGTTCCAGCCGAAAATCCTGAGCCACTTTTGGAAAGTGAAACTTCATTTAGAGGAAACGAGTCTGTCCCCAATATTGAGGAAGAGGTGTTAGCACAACAAATGTCATTCCAGCAACGTTACTCTCCACAAAATGAAAACAATGACACAATTGATGAGAATGGCATTACGTCTGCAAATGTTGAAGAAGAGGTTTTACCATTGGGGACATCGTTAGGGCAACATTACTCTCCATTTCACAATAATGAGTTCCGCAGTTATGATGATCCTGCTTATGCCACCAACAACACAGAAGCTGATAATACTTGTTTAGAACCGTTTAATACTGTGCAAGGCATGAACTCCAATACTGAAGCTGATGATAGGGGCATTGGTCAAGCCAATACTCCTATTAATGATGAGGATGAGCATCATTATGACGTTCCTATTAATAATAGCAACGACAGACCTATTCCTCCGATGGGCCCTTCAAGGAGGAGGACAACAGTTAATACTTGAACTGCGTAAAGTGGCCTTGCGAGAAAAGTTTGATTTTAAGACTGCACGGTCCACAATGACACGCTTTGAGGCCCACTGTTCATCGGACTCATGTAATTGGCGGCTTCGCGCAACGAGAGGTTCGGACGAGCAGAATGTTCCTTAGGTGGTGAGAAGAGTTGATAATTTTCATACGTGCTCTAATGAGGTATTGCCTAGTGGTCTCCGTCAAGTGAGGAGTCGGGTTGTCGGCCATCTTATCGCAGAAAAATTTATTCAGGACAGACGGATATACACGCCGAGTGACATTAGGGCAGACATACAGCAAGAATATGGTGTGCAGTTAACATACCAGCAAGCATATCGGGCTAAAGAAGTCGGTCTTGAGATAGTACGCGGGAACCCTGCAGAGTCATACAACTTACTTCCCAAATATTCTCACGTTTTGACCAAAGCGAAAGAGGTACGCTACACACCCTCTCGGCGGAAATGATAATTTCTTATACTACTTTGTTGCTCTTGGATCTTCTATTAAGGGCTTCGCGCAATACATTAGGCCAGTGATCGCTGTGGATGGCACTCATTTAAAGGGACTATATCGTGGAAGCATGTTTGTAGCAACATGTTTAGATGGTAATAATCAATTGTATCCATTAGCTATTGGGGTCATGGATTCAGAAAACAATGATGCCTGGGAATGGTTTATGACGAAGTTACACGGAGTAATTGGCGATATGGCAGAGTTAGTATTTATCTCTGATCGATGCACTGCCATCAAGAGAGCCGTTTTGAAAGCATTTCACACTTTGCTTTACCATGATAAAGGCAACATTAAATCAAAATTCAGGATGTCCAAAGCTACTTGGGATCAATTTGAACCAGCTTTTATTAATGCAGCAAAGGCATATGGACACGAAGAATTTAAAAGGCAACTTGAAGGGTTGTGGATGCTCCACTCGGGCGCAGCTGATTACTTAGAGAATAATGTAGGTACGTGTAATTGGGCAAGGTCTGAATTTGAAAGTAGGAGATACAGTATACTTACCACCAATATTGCGGAAAGCATGAATTCTTTAATGAGGGAACCGCGAAAATTTCCTGTTACTCATCTTGTTGATCACTTTAGAAGAACATTGCAGCAATGGTTTTATGATAGAAAGAATGTGGCTGAATCGATGAGCACTCGCCTAACGACATGGGCAGATGAGATAGTCGGTGAAAGGAGAATTTTAGCCAAACGAATGACCGTTCGTCCTGTGTCTCAGCATCGATTTCATGTATTGGGTGGTGGTATAAAAGAAGGGGTAGTTGACATTCATGAAAGAACTTGCTCCTGTAGAGTATTCCAACTCGATCAGCTTGTTTGTGCTCGTCATTGCAATTCTTTGTCTGACCAATCGTGTGGATTACATAAGTCTTTGCTCTGATTTTTACTCTAAGGATTCATTGGTCTTGGCATATGCAGAGCCGGTGGAGCCGGTTGGCGACATGACAGATTGGGACATTCCAGAAGAAATCCAGGGAATCAGAGTTAACCCACCGATCGAAGCACCACCACCTGGTCGTCGTCCAGAGTTAAGAATTCCTTCTATCGGTGAAGATATTAACCGAAGAACTGTGAGATGCGGGCGATGCAACCAACCAGGTCATAACCGCAAGCGATGTAAAAACCCAATCGTGTCGAACCCAAACTGATTGTATCATTCTAACTCATTATGAATTCGGATATTTTATTTTATTATAGTTTACAATTATATATAATGAGGTTTTTTTTTTGTTTATTTCGATTACTTATAGCTAAACATATGAATACGACCAAAAGTTTATATGCATTAGAATAATATATGAAATACATTAAGTTTGAACATAATACAGTGACCTACAAGTCAATATCGCCCGTAAATATATCAACAGCAATTTTCTTCCTAAAGTAATGCCCGTGGCTAGCATCAAAATCAAGTTTGAGCCCGAACATCAAATACATTGTAAACATCAACATAAAAACACCGCAATCACCACTCCCTTCTTGTTGTTGGGGTACATCCTTAACGATTTTTACTTTCCAAGGGTTGGCACTCTGTAGCTCAGGTCGGATGCTGTAGAATCCAACATCTTGAAGCCATTGAGGGAATACGACCTGAAGAGGTTTGAATTTACGCAAATATGTTTTGTCCTCGCGAAAGGTAACCAAAGAGTCGTAGATCCGCACCCTCTTCGCACGAAGGTCCGCTCGAGCTAGCACCCAATGATCGCCGCCCAAGTTAACAGGGATGAATATCTACATATGGCAAGGGTGTTAGATATCCAAACCGTTTACACAATGGCGATAAGATTGAGTGACAATTCTCACCACATCGACGTCCGTAAACGGTTTGGACATGATATCTTCCCGCCCATCCATATAACTGTTGAAGTTGTTGCCATATTGTAATGAATGCACATCACACTTCCCATTGTTCCAAACTTGCTTTAGAAACACCTATTGCATAATGAGTAACATATTAGTAAGATCTCTAGTTATTTAAAACATCGAAATTATAGTTAATGATTACATAGTTCATTAACATACCCAAAAATATGTATCCGTATGCGTGACGCGCTGTGGTAGTGCATTTGGAAATTGTCGTTGCTTCTCGCTGATCAAGCGGTAAAATGTGTGAATATGCTGTGGAGGAATTAAACCAAGTAAATATAACCAGGTCATAATTCATGCCATCGGAAAAATAAACTATGTTGTTATGTTTTGACCATTACTCACACTTACCTCGTCACCGAGCCACCCCATCGAATCATTGCCCAAGAGTATTTCAAAGAAATTTCGGGACTGCTGGATGGGCCGAACCACGGAAATTGTACCGGCAAACCACTGATCAAACTCTCATCGCCTTGAATCTTGCACATCTTTAAGCGGATTCATTTCCACACTTGATATTTCGTCAATCTCAAAGTCCGTGCTTTTGGGTGCAGGTAGAGGCCGGACATTCCTCACTCTCTTGTAAGGAGGAATGAAGTAAGGACTGCCAAATATATACGACGGTCTGTATGGACGTCCAAACTTACTAACGCCCGGTGGTGCCTCCGTGAATATCTGTACGCTGTCACCACTTATGTCCCCATAGAGGCTGTACAACGACATAGGGGTGCGTTCGTCGTCATTACCAGCTTCAGTATTCATACCGTAGCTAGCATTAGCGGTCGCACCATAGCCATCTTCGGGCTGTCGAATCGAGGGAATGAAAATGTTAAACTAATTTCAAGTTGGAAAACGTAGATCCATAACCAATTCATGTCAAACTTGCTCACCGTATACGAGCGGCCAAATGGAGAATCATCGCACGCGCCCTTCGAAGAAGCTGCGCCAAACGACGCCATAAACCCCATGACCGCTTCCCTATACTGTTGTGCGTCTCTGCGTTCTGCTTGAAGTTCTGATCTAAGTTCGGTAATTGAATTGTGTCCTGCCTGAAGTTCCGATCTCAATTCGCGAATGGAACACTCTATCCTGTCCATCCGTTGAGCGAAATAATCATTGCGGAACTTAGTCCTTTCCTATTATTATGAAATAAGAAAATAATGAGAAATAGTTATGAAGTTAGGTACATGTGATGATACAATACAATCGGGACGACAGAAGTTACCTCCGGCACATGTCTGCCATATGAATCGTGTGCGGAATCGTCATGGTCGTCGGCAGCAAAGTCACCACCAACAGGACTCTGCTGCAGTTCTGTTTGGCTCGTGGTGTCATGCTCCGCGTCTTTTGTCCTTGAAATATGTGGCGTGTTGATTGACGGCTGGTGCTGTAGCAAGTGAAACATAAAAAATTGTTAACACAAAAACCTTTAATTTAATTGTGTTTCTCTTTACCCAGGGTGGTGGTAAATGATACCCACATTACGGACCCAACTTGGCATATATGGCACATAATCCACGACGCTCTGCCAACAATTTGTACCTCTCTCGTTTGCATCCGGCTCAATGGTTTGTAAAACATTGTCATTATCCTGTTGTCAATCCAACAAGATTATCAATTAGTATAATCATCTACTATTTAACAATTACATATGCAGTTAACATATAAGTTACTTACAAGATTCTCGGTATCATTGAGGAATGAATTTACTTCACTGAAGTTTATATTCGAAGAAGCATTGGGCTTCCAGCGCACAATTCGAGGACCCTTCGTCTTAATTTTCACCCCCCACTCTTCTGGTAGTCCTCCAATCGCTTCAAAAATCCATGCCTTTAACAAGAAAATATATAAAGTCACAAAACGTTTTGATAACAATTCATTATAACAAAACTAAGTTATATAAAAATAAATTCTTCACTTACATGCACTCCAGACGTAAAGCCGTAAACATTATATTTTTCAAGTTTATGCGCAGGATTTTGTGCGCATTGCCTCTTAAATTTATTGGCTTTTCCGTTCAATGCATTATCAAGACTTTCATATATCGTTTTCCACGACAAACGACCCCACGGACGACTTCGGAAGTGATTTATGTCATCTACCTCGTTAAGCAAATTGAAGTTGATCTGACAATGATCTTTTCTTCCGTTTAATACTCTATCAGCAAAGTAAAAGAGGGCGATCTTTAGCGCATCAGTGTCATCCATAGTCCTGAAGTTTAAGCTCATAAACATTTGGTCAAACTGGCCAAGATTTATCTCATGAAACCGTGGAAAAATACTTCTTAATGTAGGATGCATTGTTTTATGATGTGTCGATCGCGCTTCGCCATAGCAAAGTCCGTTACTAGGCACCACTCTCGATCGATAAGTATTAAATGGTAGTAACTTCAAACCATAACTCATCTTTGTCATTTCCAGAGCCATGGGACACTTGCCGAAGCAATATATTATGGACAATTACTCCACTGAACGGATAGCTTCGGCACTGAAGAAAATGACCAAATACACCCTCTTTGAACAGTTTCAACTGCCGCTTTGTTAATTTCTCCCGGATGGCATTAACAACGACATCTAATCTGCGTACTTGTGATCGCCCGGAAAGTGATCGCCCGTAAGGTATTTTCATCATTCCGGCTCTTTCGTTGGTCGGTGGATTATGCAATCTTATTTTGATTTCCCCATTTATACGCATTTGAGACAAAACAATACATATTAACAAGTTCACAAAAATAAAAAAAAAATATGAGTTTACAGCAGTCTCTCTTGGTGCGGCCAAGGGTGCTTGTCGCACCGGTAGCGCAACTCTCGGTCTGACAGACACAAGAGGTGGGGCCGGTCTGCAGTCGCTACCAAACGGATGCCGAAGAGTGGGGACGGTCTTGCGTCGCGCAGCAGAGGCGGCCATGAAGGCGTTGTCTCTTGGTGCGACAGGTCTTTGTCGCACCGAGGCAGGCGATCCCGCTGGCGAACCAGAGAGAGCACCGAGGCGGCACGCCGTCTCTTGGTGCGACGGCGTCTGTCGCACTGCGAGACAGTCCCTTTGTGCGACGCAGAGAGCACCAGAGCGGCACGCGAGACGCCGTCTCGCGCGTGCACCAAGAGGCCGCCCGCCAAACGCACGTTGCGCGACCTTGCGCGCGATGGACGCGAGACGCAGGATGGAGGACGAAGGCGGATGGGCGCCACGATGGGCGAGTGACGCGCGACGCAGCGCCGAGCAGCACTGTCGCACCGCGTCGCGCGACTGCGCCAGCCGAGAGCGCGCGCGATGGCGCTGTCGCACCCGTCGCTCGACCGCGCCCAGCCGAGCGCGCGATGGCGCTGTCGCACCGCTGCCGCGCCATTGCGCTGGCAAGACAAACCTGTCGCACTCGCTTGCGAGGTTGAGCAAAGCTGGTGCGACAGGCGATGGCGGCGACACGGGCCCGACAGCGCTGTCGCACCGCGTCGCGCGATCTCGCGCTCGCGATGGGCGACAGCGGGTGAGACAGTCGCGCGCTACGCCCCATCGCCAGACAACCCTCGTCGCACTTTCGCGGGTCGCGCCAACGCAGTCTTGACGGGGTTTGTCTTGTATGCGCACAATCCTTTCTTCCCACTTCCCCCTCCCTTGCTTCCCACTTCCAACACAATACCCAACCCCCACACCACCATTAACAACAACAACAACAACAACAATAACGCTTCCAACAACTCATAATAGCAACACAATTGAAAAAAAAATTTATAACTCACCTAGGGTTTCAATTTTCGTCTTTGCTTTGGGAGGTGTTTAAGCAATTCGTGACCACTCACGACCCGATCTACACGCAATGTATGGGAGATTCCGTGATGAATTTTTGGGAGAGGGTTTGAGGGATGAGAGAAACGTGAAGGGGATGAGGGTATTTTGGTCCTCAAATTGATTTTGTGGCTATTATTGATTGAGAAAAATTGGAGGGGTTAAAATTGAAAATGAAAAAATTATTATGGCTATTTTTGATAATTTCCCATTCTTAAGACAATGATTAAAGAAAGCAGATGATAGTATATATAATATCAGATGCCTGCTGGTGCTATTTCTTGGTCGGTCACCGTGGCGCCAAAAAATTGAAGCTGAACTCATCTAATTCTTGCGAGGAAATCAAGGCTTCGTTTGTAGAGCTACATGGGTAATTTTTTTTTTTTTAAATTTAGCATTTCTCAATATACAAATGATTCTCATAATGTCATGAAATGGGCAGCTTTTTCCAATCAACTTGTCCACATGCGCTTAAAAATGGCCAACGGGCCGTGCCGTGTCGGACCAAGCCCATTAAAAGAAATCCACGCGTGCTCATACTCGTGCTCGTACCATGCCATATCCACTATTTATTCGTCTGCGTCACCCACGTGCTTTCATACTCGTCTTGCTCGCACGGAAAAATAGCTCACTAATTTTTTTTTTTAAGAGCACATAACAAGTTGTTGTTTTTTTTTTTTTAACCTTATATACTTTTTTTTGGATCCATGTATCTTTATTTAAATTTAATAGAATAAAAAACTCAAAACTCAAGTCCATATTCAATGATAATAAATTAATAATAATAAGAAAATATAATATTAGTTGCTAAATTTGACTCTATAATATTAGAATTCTTTTTTAGTACTTAAAAACAATAATAATAATAATTTTTTTTTAAGGTTTAACTTAATTATTAATTTAGAATTACGTAAAGTCATATATCATAGTTTATAATAATATTAATACATATTTATAAAATAATGATATTTATAATCTTATTTATTAAAATCATGATATCAATTATTTATTTAATAAATTATAAACATAAATCAATTATAATTTTTTTGAAACTAAGAATTAAATAAATTTAAAAAGTTTGAGCGAATAAAATATATTAAAAGATTCAATTTCAAGTTATTTATAAAACCATAAAATTTTAAGTTTATTTTTATTAAAAAATAAAACGTGTTTATTGCGTACTTTTTCACGTCCTGTGTTTTGGTTCATCTCTAATCACGTCAAGCTTTTAAGGCCCACATGCCTAAAATCTAAATCCGGCACGACCCACGTGCGTGTCGTGCTGTGTCGTCCGAATGAATTGCTGTAAAAGACGATGAATTGGTTTCTTTTTCTATTCTTGCCACTCATTTTTAGTAGTATCTTCTAGAATACTTGAAGAATCAAAACTTTCAATTGAAGGTATTCTTTCAATGGGTAGGGCATTTTTACTTATCTTCGTATGGTCTAAAAATGAAAACTTCGGGAAATACTTTATAAAGTGGAAACTTAGGAAAGTGCTTTATAAACATATGTATAAAAAGAGCATAGACCACCTCTACATGCGCCCATTGTTGTTATTCTTGGACCAACGTTAAGTTACTAAAAACCCAAAACCTGCACGTCAGATGTGATTATTTTGGGCCCGAAAATTTAGAATGTAGTGCAAGCCACATGGATTGAACCGAAATTTGTCGTTTGGCCGGTGGCTGCGTCCCGGCTTTGGGAGATGAATTATGTGAACAGATGAATTACAAAAAGAGACTACAAATCTTGGAATTAGAATAATGAAATATTCAAAAGTAATGATGATTCTTGGCTTGATTGCATGAAAATGAGACATTCTTTTCGAATAACCTTGATCTCGAATTAAAGAATTGGGATTGGCCGAAAAGTTTGTAATAATGAAATGTGAATTCATTTTGTAATGGATTGAAGCTGGGCCATGATCCGGATCACGCATCACCATCGTTTATGGGCACTGTTTTTTTAGCCGGTCGTTATCAAGGGCCCTACTACATCTCTCGATACTAATTGAAAACTTACAGATTCACTCGGTTTAGTTTTATTAATCAACAAGAAATACTCTTCAAAAAAAATCAACAAGAAATAATTTTTTAAATTGCACAACCACGATTATTTATGTAATTAACGAATTATTATAAATAAAACAACATAAAATTTTCATCCCATATTTTTTATAATCTTCCAGTTAATTTTTATTTAAAGAATTTTTATCACGCATTATTTTTTTTTTATAACTATCAGTGATAATATGAACTCAGCGTAGAATCTAAAATCTAACAAACCCAATCACCATATAAAGAAAATCCCAACCGCTATTAAATTAATCGCCTCATTAATCTCAATTAATCAATCATTAACTAGTAAATTAACCAATGAATTTCGCATAAATCCCGTCTCCAAGTCACCATTTATTTTTTATTTTTTCAATTCGTTCTTGATTTTTATACATAACTTTACGATGAAACAAAAGTGGTTGCACAAGATCCCAAACTGGAAAGTTACGTGTACAAAGAAATCAACCTAGCTGTCGAGGAGAAGAAGCGAGTACACTCTTAATTTATACACGCGAAAACACAAAACCCATTTATGAGTGAGTTCAGAAGCCAGTTTACTCCTCGCTGTCTCTTCTATGGTAATAAAAATCAACAACCTCTACCGCTATCCTCCACTTTGCTCCTTCACGAAGGAAAATCGATCCTCTGTACTGTATGTTTCTTGCTTCATACGTCTTGAAGAAGGGTCAAATCTTTGAAAGAAACTGGACGTGGAAATCTTGGATTTTAAACTGGTATGCTTTTTTTTCTCTGGTTTCTCTTTGGTTTCAAGTTTTCTTTGATGGGTTTGTTTCGTATTTTGATACGGAAGATTAAAGAGCTTGTATTTTACAATACAATATTTTTGTTTTTATTTGTTTTTGTGGGTGCTGAAGTTTGTTTCTTGTGTTATTCATAGCTGTTGGTTTGATCTTTCGTTTAGTAATTTGATTGAGTTTTGTGTTTTCATTGGTGGGTTTACTTATTTAATAGCATTCTGTTTTATTAAAATACTTTAAGAGGACTACTATCTTTTTCATTTCGTTTCTGGGTACTTCTTGGTTTTATATTTTTTTAATTTGATCGATGTTTTCTGATTTTTTTCTTTTGTGGTAAATTAGCAAGAAAGGATTAGTTCGTTATATATTTAATTTTTGCGGTTTATATTTACTATGAGTCTTATTGGGTTCTTTGTCTCATTGTATTTGTCTGATTTTTGGCAGTTGGTTTAGTGTTGTTGTTAATGCAAGCTAAGCCACATAAACTGGTGGCCTCAGAGTGTTTTTTTTTTCTTCTTTGTTCTTCTTTATAAGAGATAAAATTTTTTATGGGATCTGAATTTATGTTGCTGATAGTGTGTTATTGGTTCCTGGAATCTGAATTTGAAGATTCTTGCTGGACTCTTGACAATTCAGTGTCATTCGGACAAGAAGGTTAGTGTAATTTTGGTGGTCTCCGTGTTGAATTCGCGGAGATGTCAAGCTATGTTGGAGTTCTTGTTTCTGACCAATGGCTTCAAAGCCAGTTCACACAAGTTGAGCTTCGCAGCCTTAAATCCAAAGTAAGTTTGCTCAAATTAGATTTAGTGCAATAGTGTGATGATTTTCTTTTTCTCAACAGCAGTCTGATGTGTATCTTATTTCTGGCTTTTTTAGTTTGTTTCAATAAAGAATCAAAATGGAAAAGTTATAGTGGCAGACTTGCCACCTGTGATGGCAAAATTGAAGGCTTTTAGTGCAATTTTCATTGAGGAAGATATCAAGGGAATCTTGGCTGAGTCGTATGCTGACCCTGGTGATGAGATTGATTTTGAAGCCTTTCTCAGGGTAAACTATGTGTGCTCTTGCATATCACTGTGTCTTTCTTCTTTTTAAAAAGTAGATGGATGAAATTAATGCAAAGAAGTGAAAATTGGACTAATATGCACTAGTGTTAACTATCATGGAGCCAGGAACATTGGAAGTAACAGTTTGATTAATTTCATTGAAATGTGAGCTTTCAGTCTTTAACATAGACTGGAACTAGAGTGACGGTGATGTGGATAACATGTTTATAAACCATACAGGCATATATAAATTTGCAAGGTCAAGCTACCACAAAACCGGGAAGTGCAAAGAACTCTTCATCATTTCTTAAGGCTTCCACAACCACCCTTCTTCATACAATCAGTGAATCAGAGAAAGCGTCTTATGTTGCTCACATAAACAGCTATCTTGGGGACGATCCTTTCCTGAAGCAGTTTCTTCCTTTAGACCCAACTACAAATGATTTGTTTGATCTTGCGAAAGATGGAGTTCTTCTGTGGTATTTAAGCAGGATCTGGCTAATTACTCTCTACTTTGCTATGCCAGCTGAAGCTGGTAACTCTTGACAGTGGTGTTGAATTTAGCTTGTTGATTGCTGCAGTAAGCTGATCAATATTGCTGTGCCGGGAACAATAGATGAAAGAGCTATCAACACAAAACGGGTGATCAACCCATGGGAGAGGAATGAGAACCACACTCTTTGCCTAAACTCTGCAAAGGCTATTGGCTGTACTGTGGTTAACATTGGTACACAAGATCTGGTTGAAGGAAGGGTGAGTTTAGGCTATCAACATTTTAATACGTTTACATACCTATGTTTTGCTAGTCTGAAGGTTTTTTGTGTTGTTTCTTCTTCTTGCAGCCTCATCTGATTCTAGGATTGATTTCCCAAATCATAAAGGTGGGCATCTGAACTTTATCACTAATGTTGACTCACATATGGTTGTGTAACCTTTGATACAAGTTCTATGTTCCGAGAATAGGATACTGTTTCCAATAGGTCCCTTAGAAATCAATATTTTGTTTATGAGGGCCAAGAATTTTGACTTTCACTTACTTCCCAACTGTTTTTACCTTCAGATCCAACTATTAGCAGATCTCAATCTTAAAAAGACACCCCAGCTTGTCGAATTGGTGGAAGACAACAGTGTAAGTCACTTTTTAATTACCCTATTAATTTGTTTCCTATGACAACATATTCTTTCAGATTATGTATCTTCTGAAAAAGGTTTGTAAGTTTCTTATTATGCATTTTCAATCTCGCAGGATGTTGAGGAGCTCATGGGATTAGCTCCTGAGAAGGTCTTACTAAAATGGGTGAATTACCATCTGAAAAAGGCAGGATATGAGAAGCCTGTTACAAATTTTTCTTCCGACTTGAAGGTAGCGTATGAGTGGTTAAATTTTCATGCTTTGGACATTTTTATACTAATTCTTCATCCTTAATTTGCCTTTATGTTTCCTTCTCTTAGGCTTAACAAAATGGAGGTCAAGATTATAACTTTTTTTAATGAAGTACGTCCTTTCTTTTAATGGTTGGCTCAGACATTTTTATCTCCATTGTGGGGGTTCAGAGCTCTAACTCTTGGTTCAACTACATGCAATTCATAACTCACACTGCAAGTAGGAAGTTGAAATTATGTCACATGTCTGGGAAACTTTCTGTAATTTGTTCTTGAATTCTCATAATTAATGCAAAGCAAGAAGAAAACTGGAGGCAGAACATTTAAATTGAAATACTTTTGGTCTGCTGAAGTGGGGCTGTTTCTGCTTCAGCTTCTTATCTTTATTTATTATTATTTTTTTCTTATCTCTAGCAAGAGTGAAGCTTTTCTGCTACAGCTAGAGTAGTAATTCTGACTGTGTCACGTACCTTAGTAAGATTTGCATCTTTGATGTTTTTATTGATGTCTTTGTTCATGCACATGCAGGATGGTAAGGCATATACATACCTGCTTAATGTTCTTGCACCAGAACACTGTAATCCAGCTACATTGGATATGAAGGATCCCACTGAAAGGGCTAAATTGGTACTTGATCATGCGGAGAGAATGGACTGCAAACGATATTTGAGCCCAAAAGATATAGTTGAGGGATCAGCAAATTTGAACCTTGCATTTGTGGCGCAAATATTTCATCAAAGGTTGGATTGGGAAACACTAATATTTGATATGAAGCTTTCATATTGAGTCCTTATCTGCAATTTCCGCTCAATTCTTCTTTCCATATCTGTTTTTATTTGGTTGGAAACCTTTGGAGAATTTTTTTTTTGGCCAAGGCCCATTCTTCAGTAGGGTTGGCTAAATTATCCGGATCCGGCCCGGATTCGCAAAGATCCGGAAGATCCGGATCTGGAAAAATCCGGATCCGCACATAAAAAAATGCGGATCCGGATCCAGATGCAAATGCATCCGGAAAACCAGATATCCGGATTCACATTATTTTTTAATTAAATTATTTATTAAATCAAAATTAAATGAAAATATATATATAAGTTAAATGAAAAAATATAATAGAATTAATAAAAAAAATAGAAGTTAAATTAAATTAAGAAATATATTGAGATCCGTGTTATCTAATATGGATTTGTGTGTTTTTATAATTTTATTTGTGAATTTGTGATGATGCTACACTTGAATTTATATTATTATTAATGTTTGATTTATATTATGGTATTTTTATTTGTGATTTTATAGTGTTATATGTTATTCTAGGTATTAAATTCTTGATTGTTAAATTATTATTAAATTTTATTTGATATTATTAAGTAAATTATTAAATTTTAAATTATATTTTTTATTAATAAATTTTAATATTTCCGGATCCGGATATCCGGAATATCCGCCTGCAATCCAGGCGGATATTACCCGCATCCGGATATTAAAATTTCAATCCGGGTCCGGATTTTGCCATCCCTATTCTTCAGATGTTACTAGAATAGACTGAACATTTTGGCTGCATCTTTGGTAATGAATTTCATGAATTAGGCTAAGCTCTAGCTCCAGCTGTGAGGAATGTTTCCCGTAGGACTTAGTCCTGGGTTTGAGCCTTATTAGTGTGTGTGCATTAATGAAAATTATTTAATGTATCCTAGAAGCCAAGTTGTATTTTTTAGTTTTTATTTTTATTTTGTACCCATGCACATTCTTGAAGCAGTTTAGTTTTCCTGGTCACACATTTTTGCTTCTTATAAGCAACTATCAAATTTTTGTAGAAGTATTTTCTTGATAACAAATTCATGGAAAGTTATTATCCTTAGATTTTAGTTCAGTTGATTTACTCTGCCTATTGTACAATCCCTATTGCCCAATCTTCTTTTCTCTTCAGTTTAATGGGGACCTTGGGGCTGTCTGTGAATATATATGCTTATATTGTTACTTCAGCATGGTTGGTCACACCCAGTCTGTTCGCTTTATTGTCTATATGTTCGTTGTTTTCTTAATTTCGTGGTTAATAGGGAAGTATGTCTGTACTTTGCAGGAGTGGCCTGACTACAGACAGCAAAAAGATTTCCTTTGCCGAGATGATCACAGATGATGTGCAAACATCCAGAGAAGAGAGATGTTTTCGACTATGGATTAACAGTCTTGGAATTGTTACTTACTGCAATAATGTGTTTGAGGATGTCAGGAATGGGTGAGTGTTTATTTCTTAGCAATGTTCTTTGTTGGGACAGCATTCTCTGAGTTCTGTATGAAGCGACCCCCACTGATTGAATTTTGCAAACCTTATAATTTCCAACAGAGGGCCAGACTTTTGACTTCATTCTGATGGTTCCAAGTCACATGAATATTTTATTTTACGGGGGGTGAAGTGGGACGATGCATGACTTTTCCATCTATAATTGATTTGTGAATTGTTTTCTCCGGTGTATCTTGCCACCTTAATAACTGATAGATAATTGTTGATGGCGGAGCTTGTATGGTTGATCCATTTAAGTATTCTGACCATTGAAATCATGATTCACAAGCGTCGGTTATGCATGCAGATGGCTACTTCTAGAAGTGCTGGACAAAGTTTCTCCTGGATCGGTTGATTGGAAGCAGGCATCCAAGCCACCAATTAAGATGCCATTTAGAAAAGTGGAGAACTGTAATCAAGTTATAAAGATTGGAAAGCAATTGAAATTTTCCCTAGTGAATGTAGCTGGAAATGATTTTGTTCAAGGAAATAAGAAGCTCATACTTGGTAAATTTCATTTTTCCCTCCCTCTTTCCACATGCGCTGACAGATAATACCCTTGTCCTGTAACTGCGAGTTCAAATCCTTATCACTGAGAGAGCTTCTTGTCCAAAATAGGAAATTTGATTTTCTTTGTTTCAGCTTTCCTGTGGCAGTTGATGAGGTTTAATATGCTTCAACTCCTGAAGAACTTGAGATCACGCTCCCAAGGGAAGGAGATTACTGATGCAGATATCCTTAAGTGGGCAAACTACAAAGTGAAGAGTACGGGCAGAACTTCTCAAATGGAGAGCTTCAAGGTTAAACAAAGTTTGATGTTTTTCCTTTGTTATCAAGAATCTTATTTTAGGCCATGATTTACTTGTGTATACTGAATTTCTTCAGGATAAGAGCCTATCAAATGGTTTATTCTTCCTTGAGCTTCTAAGCTCGGTGGAGCCAAGGGTGGTCAATTGGAATCTTGTCACCAAGGGTGAAAGCGGTATGATATTTTGCTGCAATTAGTTTCCGATTGGATGAAAACTTTATTAATTACGTTTTGTTAGATGGATGTACATATGAAATTGGTTGCTCTTTTAACTTATTTCTAGAAAGATACCTATAAATATATAGTCTCACTTTTTTTCATTGTTGATTTGATTGACATGGTAGATGAGGAAAAGAGGTTAAATGCTACATACATAATTAGTGTGGCTAGGAAGCTTGGCTGTTCCATTTTCTTGTTGCCGGAGGACATTATGGAGGTATGAATGCTACTGTACTTGGATTTAGCATTCAGATTTCTACAAACATAGTAGTGATTCAATTCGATGACCATTCGTTTTGTGATAATTTGGCAGGTGAATCAGAAGATGATCCTCACTCTAACTGCTAGCATAATGTTCTGGAGCCTACAGCAACAGGTAGAAGAGGCCGAGTCATCGCCCTTGCCCTCACCAACTAACGGCCACAGTACAACTTCCCCTGATGCATCTCTGGTGCCTTCCCCAGCTAAGGGACGTAGTACCACAACTCCTGCTGCATCCCCAATACCCTCCCCGGCTAACGGGTATAGTACCACAACTCCTGATGCATCCTTGGTTCCCTCCCCGGCTAACGGGTATGGTACCACTACTCCTGATGCATCCCCGGCACCATCTGTAAGCGGTGAAGATGAAATCTCATCTCTCAGTGGTGATGTTTCAAACCTGACCATCGATGATGCTGCCTCTGATACTACGATGTCTTCACAAGTTGAGAATGAGGATACACCGGTTGTATAATGAACCATCTGAATTGCAAAAACTTCCACCATGTGATCAGACCCGAGAAGAAGTGAACATATTCACAGTTAGGTAGAAATCTTGCATTTTGCAGAGTTTCTGTGCTTCTGAAAAAAATAGAGAAATGCTGCAAACTTTTTGTTTCTCAAAATTTTCCCTTACATGCATAGGTAGACTGTATGTTATATGTTTTTTTTTTTTAACAATAAGACGATCAATAATGTTGAATAATGTAATTAGTAAATCAAAGAGTTGATTTTGTATGCGGAGAAGACAGATCTTCATGTCTCGTTTTTCTTGATATTTCGACACACAGTACTAAAATTTCCTGGATTAATTTGCAGATGTGCATGTATCTTTCTTTTGGAATGCCCCATTGTAACAACAAAATTGTGCCTTGCCAAGGAAGTTAAAAATCAACTGTGTTATCATTCAGGATATGATCATTTATTTGTCTTTTTATCTAATAAAATGTAAGAATTAAGATGTGGTATAATATATCTGTTTTTAAAATGTTCATTACATGGCAATGTGGCAAAATTATATATGTATGATGTGATACCAATTAGTCAATTACAACCGTTAATTGGCTTCGTAGAGTTATGAGATCGAGACTGTTCATAAAAAATCCGATGAGACGCAATCGGACCCACTTAAATGGACTTAAGGACCCGCCCACTACTACTGCCACGTCACTCTCGCTATTAAACTTTAAACCGCCAAAACGAAGCGGAGGGAAAAAAAAAAAAAAAAAACAAGGTCAATATTGTTCTGTCCCGATATCAAAGTTTAATAATTTATTAATCGTGTTTTAGTACATTCTGTTTAATTGAACTGAATCCGTATAAAAGAAAAATAAATACGTGGGTTACTTAATAGAAATAAGACACTCGAGGTGAAACCCTAATTATCTGCGTGATTGCTTACACGTCACTTGTCAGGTAACAATCTGTAATTATTTTCTTTAAAAAATTCGTTTTAATGGTTTCTTGCTGTGTGTGTGGTTTTTGCGTTGTGATGGAAACCTTAATTTGTTGTTTGGTCAGTCAGAAAATCAATGAAAAGGGAAGAAAATAAGATTGAAGAATTTCTTCAGGTCTCTTCTTGTTAGCCAACTGACACGTCAGTGTGACTAAAAAACAGCATAAAAAAATATAGAGAGATGTTGTTCTTCTATTTTCTGCATTTACAAAATTAAAGTAGGTAAAACTCGATTGTTGAGAAAGTGAATAAGGTCAATAATGTTTTTCTTTTTGAAAGAATAGTAAACCCAAATCATCGAACACTATAAGGAGAAACCCAAATTTCTGCATTGGTGGTTTCTGATTTTGCTAAGCAGGTAATTGTGTAATTATCTTTTTTATTTTTGATAATTTCATTTAATTGTTTGATTTTATTGTGTAATTATGCCATTTTCTTACTTCTTCCTGTTTTTCGTTTGTGAATCCGTACTTGGTTACTGAGAACATGAATGAAAAGATTGAAGAAATTAAAAAGAAAAGTGGGGAAATGATGCCTTTTTTTGGCTATTTTAAATTTTCAGGTTTTCTATTTGTCAATCAAATGGTGTGTTTAGTGTTAACCAAACTTTGAAGGTTTTTTTAACATTGATATACTTTTTTTTTCTTATTTATCATTATCGCATTTAATTATTTTCTGCCTTTACTGTAGATTCTTATCATTGTTCTTATTTTTTGTTGTGAATTTGTTGTTTTAGGTGTGAATAAGAAGTAAGGGGTTTATTATGGCCTCTTCCGACGATGAGGTGGAGGTGGAGCAACAATTAGTCTCGGATTATTATTTTGAGCATGAGGGTGAGGGGAAACAAAAGGAGATAATTTCATTTTCCGCTTTGCCAATTCAATGGAATGAAAATGAGAGGACTGGGGGTTGTAAGGAACTTTTATACTTGCGTGGTGCTGCTGATTGTGGACTCCAAAAGATTTTTAAGCCTGTAATAGCATGGAAATTTGATCTTACAAACGTGATTCCTGAGATATTTGTGCTTTCTAAAGAGAAAAGTTGGATAAAACTTCAAAAGCCTAGGAAGTGCTATGAGGAAATTTATAGGACAATATTGATTATGGTGCATTGCCTTTCATACGCAAAGAGAAATCCAGAAGCAACTGCAAAATCTATCTGGGATTTCTTGTCCAGGTTTTTTTGGTATGTTCCAAATTTTAAAAACTTTTGGGTTTCATTTTTTTTTTTTTAACTTTTTCTTCACTGGGAAATCTATTTGGGGTTCCTTGCTGAGGTTCCTAGGTATATTATGGACTTGTCATAATTTTTTTGTTTTTTTCTCTTTGCAATAATTCCTTTTTATGGTTTTTTGTTTTCACTTGCTCCCCTCGGTTTATAGCTTGTATGAGGTGAGACCTTCTCAGAATGATTTGGTGGATCACATGGATTTGATCAAGGAAGCACTTGAAAGGGATGATGTTTTAGCAAAGTCTAAGGTTTGTATATCTTTTCTATTTACTTGTCATTTCAATTTTAAGAGGATGCTATTTTAGCAAAATTTGAAAATGAAGGTAAATGTTTCTTTTGGTTCATATTCCACAACCTACATTTTTGTTTTTCATCCTTTTGACAAATTGGATCTGAAGTTTATTGGTTTTAGTAGATAGCACATGCCACCTTGCTTTCTCTGTGGTTTTAAGGAAAAATGATGAGGTATCCGTTCCTTCTAGTTATGGCTTAGCTATCAGCAATTCTCTTAGATGCTTTTAAAAGCAGATCATAGTCAGAACCCAAAAGGAAAGAAAGTTTTGTTGTCTGTTTCAAAATTTAATCTTAGATAGACTGACAAATGTATGATTTTTTGAACAGTTTCTAGTCACATTTCTTGAGGAGAAGCCGATGAAAAGGAAACTATCAGATGAGGTTTTACTCTTGTGCTTGCTTTAGCTGGTCTTGGTGCATTTTTTTTTCATGTTTTTTGTCATAACCTTTCTTCTCTACCATTTTTTTTAATATGCTTACGACTGTTTGAGGTAGCGAGCTGATTGAATTTTCAGGTTGTTCAAACTAAGGCAATGTCTGGATTTATAGTCGATGATATGGAAGAAGACATTGTCGATGACACAGAGGAAGATGAATCCAATGAAGAGGATGAATTATTTGATTCCGTTTGTTCTTTTTGTGATAATGGTGGTGACCTTCTATGGTATGAGTTTTTGTTGGTTAAGCTTCAACTTATATGTCATTGAAGCAATTATTTTGACTTTTGTCATTTGAATGAATTACTTTATTTTTACAGTTTTTGCTTTATTGTGGTCTTAATCACTAGCATCACCATCTATTTCATCGCTGGTGTTGTTGTTGTCAAAATCGTCAACACAATTTCCTATCAAAGGAAATAGAAAAGTTATGGATATCATTTTGTTTGTCTTCAAAATCACTGCAACCAAAATGACTTTATTATCAAATTGTTTTTCAATAGGGATGATGCCACTTTGAATTATGCATTTGCAAACTGTTGTCTGCACCTGTTTTATTTTGATATGATTTCCAAACAGTAATGAAGCATCTCAGTGTGTTTCTAGTGTATATTTTTTCTTTCTTGGGGTTTTGATCTCGTGTTTTTTGGTTAATCGATGTCTTTAATTTATTGTATGACATTGATATCTGATATCTCACAGTTGTGAAGGGAGGTGTATGAGGTCATTTCATGCAACTATCGATGCCTGTGAAGAATCTCAGTGTGTATCTCTTGGCCTTACCAAGGATGAAGTGGAAGTATGCAATAGCTTCATTTTTCCATGTAATTCAGTTGTTTTCTAGATGTCTGTATGATTTAACTTGTATTTGCCCTCAACATGGCAGGCAATGCAGAACTTTTTCTGTAAGAATTGTGAATATAAGCAGCACCAGTGCTTTGCTTGTGGGAAGCTAGGCTCCTCTGATAAGGAAACTGGTGCTGAGGTAGAGTTTTTCCATCACAAACTGAAGGGCTACAAGTTCCTGACTTCTTTGTCATTGCTATATCAAACACTGCATGTTTTCTCATTGTGTCCCTTTCGCTGAGATAAGATATTTTTCTTTCATGTTTTTAGAAATCAATTTCAGATATAACATTTGCATTTCCCTGTTTGAAAGGAACAAGTTTTAGTTTGGATGATGATGTGAGCTAACATGGTGCAAAAAGTAAAGTGGAGTCACTTTGAATATTCAGTGTTGGCTGTCTAAATGCTATGTATAATTTTCTATTCATACTTGAGGCACAAGCTTTTGAGACAAAATATTTTTCTTTCTTTTTTTAAATATCAATTTCAGAAATATCATTTGCATTTTTCTGTTCAAAAGCAACATCTTTTGGTTTGGATAATGAAGTGAGCTAACATGGCAGAAAATGTAAGATGGAGTCACTTTAAATTTTCAGTGATGGCTGTAAAAGTGCTATGTATAATTTTCTTCAAGAAACAGTACATGGTTAGTCAGAAACATGTCATCTTCTTTTACATCATGGTTTAATTTTACCTCTAATAAAGACATTGAGAAGCTAGATCTTATAATTTTAGATCTGCTTAATGGTTGACTAATATTGATTTATTCTGCCACAAATTAACATGACTTGAACAATTTAGTTGGTGTATAGATGTCCTTCTCAACAGCTATTCTATGAACAGTTTTTTCCTTTTTTCCGGGTGTCTTTTTAATCAACTATAAGGATAAGCATTTTGATTGTTCCTACTTTTTCAATTAACAACTTTTTAGGTCTTTCCTTGTGTTTCTGCTACCTGCGGTCATTTTTATCACCCACATTGTGTATCAAAATTGCTTTTACGGGATGATGAAGTTGCTGCGGATCAGCTGGCAAAAAGCATAATTGCGGGAGAATCTTTTACTTGTCCGCTTCATAAGTGCTATATTTGTAAACAAGGAGAGAATAAGGCAGATTCAGACCTACAGTTTGCTGTCTGTAGGCGTTGCCCCAAGGCATACCACAGGAAATGCTTACCGAGGTACTACTTTTTATTCTTTTTCATTTTTCTTACTTTTGGATAGTAGTTGACAGAGAATGTTTGTCTATTTTACGTTTATAAGCTTGTATTTTCATGTGTTTATTAGGAAGATTGCCTTTGAGGACAAATTAGAAGAAGGTATAATCACAAGAGCCTGGGAGGGTCTATTACCCAATCATCGTATACTAATATATTGCCTGTAAGTATCTGAAACTTGCTGCTTTTATTTTTAGTATTGTTGGGAAGTAACATGCTGAATTTTTTGCTGAATATATTTCCCCAGAAAACATGAGATTGATGATGAAATTGGGACTCCAATCAGAGACCATGTTATATTTCCTGGTATTGAAGAAAAGAAGACTATTATTGACAGACCTAGAAAAAAACAGTCGTTGGCTCTACCTTCAGGAAAACTGAAAGTTGCATCAACGAAAGGCAGTCTGACCTCAAAAGCTTCCCCTCAAGGAAAATTTTCCATGAAAGCACTTAAACGTGTGCCTTCTAATGCTGGTCAGGGTGAAACTATGGAAATAAGGGAGAGGTTACTTGTGGGATCAGATTCCTCAAGGAGAGCGAAAGCAACTGATGTATCCAGAAAGTCTTTCAAGGGAAATGTGAAGTCTGTCTCAGTTCAGGTTGATAGGTCCTCCTCGGTTGATTCAAAGAAAACCTCCCTGGGTGAGAGGTTATATGCTGCTTTTTTGACTGAGGGGACCGAACAAACGAAGTTTGGGAAACAGGATAACTCAGACAGAGAAAACAGTAGAACAGTGACCTTTAAGCCTCTTAGAAAAAAGTTAATTAGTGAGCTGCCTTCATTAGATGAAGATTCTAAGAGAAGGTGATCTTATATTATTGCTTCATTTACAATAGTTATATTTACCTTTATTAACTTTATCTTAGAGCGCTGGGTGAATGATAGTAGTGACCGGCTTTGTTTAATGCTTTCATGCTTACAGTATATTTTGTCTCAATCTATATTTATTCTTACAATGTAGGCTGTCGTCCTTGATGAAAGATGCTGCTTCTTCAGTAAGTATGGAAGAGATTCTGAAAAGGCACAAAATTCCATCAACCCATGCATGCTCGTCAAAATCTGCTGTGGACAAGGCCATCACATTAGGAAAGGTGGAAGGCTCGGTTGAGGTATATGTCAATTTTGATGGTGTTAATTATACCTTAGTCATTGAGTATATTGTCAATTTCATGTTTATGTATGCAGGCCATTCGTACTGCATTAAAAAAGGTAGTAGATGGAAGCAGTATTGAAGATGCAAAAGCTGTTTGTGAGCCAGAAGTTCTAAGCCAGATATTTAAGTGGAAGGTGGTTGCATTATTTTTTCTATTATCTTTGCACTGATTGTGCATGTAAGGATTGTTTGTGTTTAGAAATAGATTAAAGAAGAATTGGTTTACTAAATTGGTGTTCTTCTTTTTGTTTCCCCCCGTAATAATATTGAAAATTTTGAATTATAGTTTGTTGACAATTTTAGATGTAGGAAGGTAGATTTAAGTAGCTTGGACCTAAGACTTATTTTCTGCTTGTAGTCCAGCTGTCCTCAACTCTCTGCGGCATGTTCATGGAAGTTGTCAATTATCTTCAATTTCTCATGAATGCCCATCGTGTAACTCATGCTTCTAGCTGGTTGTACTTAGTTTTTTGACTCTTGCCTTTTAGCATGTTACAAAAGATTTTGACTTTTCTCTACGACTGTGTTTATAAGAGAAAAGCATGTAATTCCTTTGAAAACTGGAACATTTTTTCTTGAAATTTTACTGAGATTCTTATGTTTTTCCAATTAGGTTGGACAAGTTTGTTAAATAAGCTAAAACGTGTTTTATCTTTTATTTTCTCATGGGCATAAGACTACAAGGAAATCACATTTGGCCATATTGTATAACTCATGATATCAGCGCTCTGAGTTTTGACTCTTGGTGTTTTTCATATTAGATTATCTTCTCTCTTTTGTTTATTATTATTTTGGTTATTATTTTAAATAACTTTCTTTTGTCATTTTGTTTTAGAACAAACTCAAAGTTTATCTTGCACCATTTTTACATGGTATGAGATATACATCCTTTGGTCGCCATTTTACTAAAGTGGACAAACTTCAAGCGGTAAGTTTATTTCATTTCGGTCACTAACCCCCAGTGATTCTCTAAAATTATTATTAGTATAATCATTTTAAAGTTTCTTTTCATCTTGCATACTTTTGCCATCAAAGTAATGGGGGAGTTTATAATTTACCCCGTCTATAAAAGCAGTGTTTTTGATTGTTGACGAGCATATAATATAATATTATGAAGAATGGTACTTTATGTGCAGATAGTTGACAAGCTTCATTGGTATGTAAATGATGGTGATATGGTAAGTATTCATGTGCTTTTTTTAGCTTTTAATATTTTTTGTATGTTGGTTATTTTTGTATCTTTGTTTTATTATGGAGTATGGCTTAGAACATGCTTTGAGTTTAATGGTTGTTGGATAATATCCTTCTCGCTTCTAATTTAGTGGCTGGAATTACTGAATCTTTGAATTGTAGCTGTATCCACATAGATTATGCAAATTGTACAATTCTATAAGATGGTTATTCTGGGTGAGGATGGCTATGTATTTATGCGTAGGACATGACAATCTGTTCACACAGTCATAAACAAAGCCATCTAAAATGGATGGAAACCACATGCTTGAAAAGGAGAATAGGAATTTGGTGAAATTTATTTATTTATTCCCTTCTGCCAGTGGCAGTTTTAACAGGGAGAAGAGACATTAATTGCAATGTCATCAGTTACTATCTAAGATTCACCTGGGAATTGCGTCAGTACTGAATAGTACTGAATGAAATCTTGCTATTATAACTCGGTCATAAGTTAACTATAGAATTGTCTTTTTCATTTGTGGTGTATGTGATGTTCCATTAGCTGCTGTTGTATTAGTTTGTGCATCTTTATTTGTGTTGAGTTTCAATTCGCAAATATTGTTCTGTTAGCCACATTATTTTGTTAAACAGTTAGATAGATTGCCTATCTCTATGAAGATTAAGTTACACTTATTATTTGCTTGTGATGTTGGCTACAAGCATATACTGTTTATATTTAATTTACATCCATAAATATTTATGTGAACTGCCTGATTGTCGGTTCTCCTGGGAACAGATAGTGGACTTCTGCTGCGGTGCTAACGATTTTAGCTGCCTAATGAAAGAGAAGCTTGACGAAATGGGAAAGAACTGCTTGTACAAAAATTATGATATTTTGCAAGCAAAGGTAATCTTCACCTCACTGTTTTGTCTTGCATACAAGTGTAGTATGTGCCAATGCTGATCAGTAATATGTTAACTCAGTTTCTAATGTTGCTCTCATGGTAAAATTGGAAGAGGGAAGGATGGGTTTTGGCCCAATTTCATTTTGTTTATTTACTTATTTTTCGCAAAAGGTAAATGATGGATGAACACAGTATGGTTGTGTATTTTGACGAGATAAGGAATTTATTAAGCAAATTCTGCTGACTAAATTAGGGGTGGGCAAAAAAACCATTGCCTCAAAAAAAGGGAACCAAACTGATTTTAAAATTAAAAAAAAAAAAAAAAGATCAGTTTATATGAGAAAAAGGGAAAACCGAAAAAATTAGAAATACAAAGGAAATTATGATTTAAAACCAAGAAAACCAAAATGAATGGGAAACTTAACCAATTTGGGTTGGTTTGGTTCAGATTATTATTTCTAAAAAAGCTGTTCAATTTGATTTGGAACTAATTTGTTGCCCAGCCATAACTAAACGGTAATTATGTTTCCATAATCGTGAAGATCATGGAACTCCTTTACTGTTTTTCGGGTTTCTAATCTAATGAAATATAGCCAAAAAGTACTTTGTTCTTTACTTTGGGTTCTCGAGTTTTCTTCTTATATATAATTCAATTAATGGTATTTGGTTGTCGATGTCCTCTTTTCCTGCAGAATGATTTTAATTTTGAGAAGAGGGATTGGATGACTGTTGAACCAAAAGAGTTGGCACCAGGGTCACGATTGGTAAGTATAGGTTCTATTTCTTATTTTGGAATTAATAACCATGAATATGCTGCAGTTATTTGAAACTTTGTTGGTAGATGTTTCTCAATTTCTTGTTCTTAATTTTTGAACAGATCATGGGGTTGAATCCTCCTTTTGGGGTTAAAGCAGCTTTAGCAAACAAGTTTATCAAAAAGGCTCTTGAGTTTAACCCAAAGCTCCTTATTCTTATTGTTCCCCCAGAAACAGAAAGGTAGGGACATGGGTTTCTCTCCGTCGCTCACTTGCTAGCTTCGCCTATCTCTCATATGTTCATTTCTTTTGCCAGGTTAGATAGAAAGGAATCACCTTATGAACTTGTTTGGGAGGATGATCAGTTTTTATCTGGAAAGGTAAATGATAATGTTTTGTGCTTTTCCATTTTATGTAAATATACATATTAATTTCTTGGAATGTGAGCTTTATGGTGGCTTCTTCTTGGCATCTTTGATTTCAGTCATTTTATCTGCCTGGATCTGTTGATGAAAATGATAAACAAATGGATCAGTGGAATATGACAGCACCACCTCTCTATCTTTGGAGCCATCATGATTATGCTGCCCGTCACAAAGCGCTGGCTGAACAGCATGGTCACATATCCAGGCCACAGAGTCGGATGCAGATGGAGAGAAACTGCTACGAAACTCATGCCGTAAATCATCCAAGGGAGGAAAGTCAAGGTGATACCTCCATGCTAATTGATCTTCCTTTGCAAATTAATGTAACGAAGGAGCTCAGAAACGAAGGAAGAGAAGATGACAAAGCTGGCTTCCCTGACAACGCTTCTGAAGAAGGGGGTGAAAGCAGTCGTGGCCATGGGGACAACCAGTCTAGTAAGACTTCAAGGAAGAGGAAGCGCGATGGGAAAAAACATGGAAGTGGAATAAGAGAGAACTCACCTTTGGATGGGCAGAACCATGATCTAGCGAGTGGGATACATGGAATATCAAAACGTTCACCAGCCAACGTAGCTAATGTCAGTCCCTTATTGGAGGGTCACTCATCCAAATCTATTGATATGCCTTCACATGTCGGATCCAGAGATAATGATTGTCAACATTTCCGCAATAAGGGAATGCCTCTCTCTTCCCCAGCCATTGTTATTGATGGCAAGTCCCCATTGGGAGCTCACTCATCCAAAACTATTGAGATGCTCTCTCATGATGATGGTTATCAATGTGACCAAATTCCTCACAGGTCCCCTGTCAATGTGAGTAGTGGAGTATTGGAAGGTGAATCATCCAAACCTATTGAGATACCTGCCCTTTCTGGAATTGGTGACGATGGTTATGAACATTTCGGTGATGGAATGTCTCATCATTCTGCAGCCACTGTGATCGATGGTGCATCTTCATTGCAAGGTTTCTCATCCAAATCTATGGAGATGCCTTCATATACTCAATTTGACGACAATGTTCATCAACATTTTGAGGACAAGGGGGTGCCTCACTGTTCTCCCGCCAAAGTGACTGCCAAATCCTCATTGGAAGATCATTCCTCCAAATCTATTGATATACCTTCACAAACTGGGTTTGGCAGTGATTATCAACATCATGAGCCGACCAGATCTAGCTCACATATTGGAACAACTTATTATGGGACCCAGGCTGGTATTCCCAATGACATGGGAAGCTATGGCATGAGCAGTTTAAACAATGGACTTTCACATGGTGCTAACTTGGATGATCGGTATACTGGGTATTTAAGAAACACAGATAGCCTTGGTTATAGGCCCTCCATGAGTACTGACAGGGAATTGGCTATGTGGCCACCGGCACGTATGTACGGGCAAGACTTTCCAGCAGCTACCCCTGGATATGGTCAGATGGGATCAGTGCCATCTAATTTATATGGGAATCTGGGTTCTAGTGCTGCAGCATCCTATAGAATGAGCACATCTGCTATGGATCGTTATGCACCTCGACTGCATCAATTGAATAACACAAGGATGAACACAAGGTCTGAGCCATTAATTCCGGGTAGATTTGGCTTTTATGACTCTAGAGCACCGCAACCTGGCTTCTTTGCAGACACAGACTTTGGTCCTGGTTTTCATCCCCACTTTCCACAACAAGGCTCTGGAGGTTGGCTCGATGATTGAATCTCTCACTTATCGTTTGCAGGTATGATAGATCAGTAGTATATTCTTTCCGGTAGATAGTTGCCGCAAGCTCTATGTAGTTTGGTTTTTTTCCCCCTCAACTAGTGGGGAATTAAACAGTATTGTACATAATGTGATTTTTGTCTTGATGGATATTCTTTTTCAAACAGAAAAATGAATCCGTTTGACTATTCTTGATTATATTTGTTACTAGTGAGATGTTTAAAGCTAGTGAATCCTCCTGCTGCGACCTTCATGTGCGTGCACTGCCTTCGATTCACATATATATTGTATGCTTACTAAAACGAAATTCAAGCACGTTAAGGTTTGTGTTTGATTTACCGACTAATTATATCCTAAATTTTGTTTTACATTTGTGCTTTTGTTCGAATTATTGTTTGTCGGATTGCAAATCCTATGTTCTCTCTAGAATTCGTAATAATTAATGTATTAAGTAGTTAAAGAAAGGGTAGTTATCTTTTGAATAAAACTAAAATACAATGGCTGTGTGGTTGAAAACATAGTTGTAGTAAAAGCCTTCTTCCTTTTCTCCTCTTCATTTTTATTGTTCCAATTCATTTTCTCTTCTTCATTATTCTCATTCTCCCTCTGAATCTTGCCACCGTCCATCTCGGTGTTGTTACACAGCCGTCCTTTTTCTGCTCTCCAACTTCAACCTCCTCTTTGCCCTCAATAAAGAGGCTCCCCACACCCCCCCCCCCCCCTAAATAAATTAAAAAAAACACCTCCCATACGAACGTTCCCATTTGATCTCAAGAACCGCCATCAAACAAACATCAACGCATCTCAACAAAATTAAACAAAAACCAAAAATCAGGAGTAAACATGCCAATTCGTAGGGCAGTTTTGTTGGCCACAAACAATACTTCCTGCATGGAGTGTGCTTGATCTTGATCATCCGCGTTGACTGACGGGTGGGGTTGCATCAAGCTTGTTTGATTGTTTCTGCCACAGTTATTTAGAAATGGAGCAGACAAAAGGGTCATCAATCGTGAGTTGTTCACTGTCGTAGATTTTACAGAGAGCAAAAATAACCGAGTTTGATTTTCTAAATTTTACAAGGATTCCAATTAATGTGACGCATTGCGTAACACTATCATAAATTGTTGTAACGAAGTGATGAGAAATGAAGAGAATCAAAATGGCATTGTCTCTTCATTTTCATCTTGGGATACAGAGAGATTTGGTCCTTGTTTTGAAAAAATATCATTTCTCTGAAGAGCTTGCTTGTCTTATCGCTTTATTACTAGGTGATGAATTTTATGGTGGCCACTAACAAAGTGCAATATGTCACGTCAATTGCAGCATCAACTTTTTTATAAAAAATTTCAACTTTGTTCTGCAGTAAATTATAATATTTCTAAAAAAATAAAGTCAAAATAATTCAAAGACGGCGGTCATATAAGGTAAGATTAGTTTTTTATTTCCAAATCAACATTTCCATCTAAAACATGATGGAGAGAGAGATCGAGAAGTTGCAAATTGAGTATTGCAAAGGAAGAGAAACGAATTAAGCAATGGACGGTGAATTCAAGAACTTTCTTCAGGTATGGATTTTGGCCGTAACTTGTTTAACATATTGTTATTACATACCATCAAAAATCCCAAGCGGAACTTCAAGGCTTCTTTCTCTTCTTCCCATCTTTTACCTATTAATCATCCTCCCCTTGAAACTCCACACAATTCATCTTTGTGTCTTCACATCTTTTCTCCTTGTATGGCTCACCAACTTCAAGCTCCTCCTCTTTGCTTTTGATCAAGGCCCTTTATCTCCACCCCCATCAAAACTTTCCCATTTCATCTCCATAGCTTGTCTTCCAATAAAGCTCAAAACAAATAACACAAACCCATCTCACAAAAAGATGCAAAAACCTCTTCAAAAATCATTTCCGATCTTTTCTAGGTCAACGTTGTTGGCTATAAAAGTAGTTCTTTTTGTTATGCTACTCCATGCATATAAATATAAACAACATTTGCATCAAAAACTCATCATTGTCACCTGCATGTTATACATATACCTTGTACTTGAAACTGTTTTAGCCGTGTGCGCAGCTCTGGCTCAGGCCATTTTAGGGCTGGAGCTCGAGCCTCAGTTCAACGAGCCCTACCTTTCCACCTCACTCCAAGACTTCTGGGGACGTAGGTGGAATCTCACGGTTCCCAGTATTCTACACCCTACCGTATATGATCCCGTACGCCGTATTTCTACGCGTTTGATCGATGACAAGTGGGCCGCACTGCCAGCCGTCTTGACGACGTTCGTCGTGTCGGGCCTAATGCACGACATTCTTTGCTGTTATCTCACACGTGCGCCTCCTACGTGGAAGATGACGTCGTTTTTTGTCCTACATGGCGCGTTTTTCATTATGGAGCTGGCGGTCAAGAGGGAGTTGACTGACGGCCGGTTGCGGTTGCACCGGGCGGTCTCCTGTCTCTTGCTGTTGGTGTTTCTGTTAGTGTCAAGCCTTTGGCTGTTTAGTCCTCCGCTATTGAGAGATGGTGTGAATGAGAAAATGATGGGGGAGCTCTTCACTTTTGCAAATTTGATCAAGAATGGAGGGAATGGATAGCTTTAATGAAGATTTTACATGAAAAGACCATTTTTGTGTTTTCCATATGAATGTAACTTTATATACACTGGCCAGTGGTACGCATGCAATAAAGTAATTGAGTGTTGAGCTTTTATTTTTGTTGATTATTGAATTAATGATAAAGATTTATTTTGAATTTTATTTTCTTTATTTCTCTTGTCTACTCTTGTCTAACAATAATTAATTTAAGGAGGTTGTTATGTTACATCATCATGTAACATACATGATGATATAATAACCATTAGATTTTCATTATAAAAATAATATAATTTTTTAATCTTATATTTTCATAATTGTTTGATGAAATCCAACGGTTGTTATATCATCATGTATGTTACATGATGATGTAACATAACAAAAGCCTTAATTTAATATTCAGTAAAAACTCAGTTCTGAATCCTTATCTTAAATTTTAATGTACATATATATCAAAGATTACAAATTTATGCGGTAAAGTCTTTGAGTATTGTTTTTTTTATTCATTCAATGTTTGTCGTGTCTGTGTTTTAACTTTTAACTAATTATGATAATTTGTATGCATACATATGTTCGAGTAATGAATGATTAAAAAACAATGTTGTAGTTGAAATACTAATAAAGACCTTCTAATTGATAAATCACAAAAAAGTAGAAAATTTTGGTTTCTTTTCACTAATTATATATTCTTTAATTTGTCAAGTGTGTGGAAATTAGATAAGAAACAGAATGTGTCAAAAAAGACGGCTTCCAAATATAACATTTGAGCAAATTAGAAAATGTGAGTGACATTGTTAACACGAATAAGCCTGTACAAAAAGCTGCTATAAGTTGTACTGGCTACATAAAATGTCATGCTTCAGGCTGCATTGTTCAAGCTATAGCTATGGCACCAGTATTTCATGCATTGTTCAAGCTATAGCTATGGCACGAGAATTTCGTGCATTTATGGTATAACTATAAGAAGTACTAGAAATTTTGCATTATTTGTCTTAATCTTTTACGACAATGAATTTCAATATTCGAGATACTTTGTTCAATCAAAAGCAGGATACACTTCATGTAAGTATATGATATTATATACTTACATATCATATGTATTTTTGTATCCCAATCTTTAAGAACTTCTTTAGGCTATTTCTTTTGTATTGGATTTTTTTTGTTGCATGAGAATTCCCATTAACGAATAAGTTTTAATACTTAAACTTATGCCTACGAGAAATATACTACTAATAAGTAATCAATAAACATAGAGCTAATTAACTTGTTAACATATGACAATTATTTCTACAAATTTCTACAGTTTTGGCGAGAGAGAAGCAATATATTTATTACGAGATTGGGTGTTATTGAAAATTAATTAAGTTTAGGTTTGAAGTAAAAGCAACCAAAAAAAGAAAAAAAAAATGCTAGGCTTGTCGCTATAATACTTTTTCTTTTCTTTTTTTTTCCCCCTAAAATATACAGACAGAATATCGTCCCGTTTTATACAAGATTGCTATTCTGGATAAGTAATAGGGATTTACCAACCCTAAGTGTGGATGAGATGGAGAAGAGAACATGTCTTGTTGCCAAGCATAGAGAGTAAACTGTTAGGTTTATTGATAGAACCAATTACTTATCTTCTAGGGCTGGGCTGAAACAATGGGCTTTTGTCACATTGGGCTCAATTCTTGAATATTCGGTAGTTAACTTTTATTCACAAAATCGGATATAACCAATTTATTTTAAGGGGAAATGACACTTTTACCTCAATGTTTGAGAAAATAGTTATATGGACCCCTAAATTTTTAATAAGGACTCATTCACTAGAAGAGTCCTCGTCGAGTAGAAAGAAACCACTGCCTTACCTGAAAATAGACTGAAGTAGATCTCTCCTTGGTCACCAAAACTTCTTCTTAACTATCTTTTGTAAATAGTAATTAAAAAATAACTTTTAAAATTTTTTAATAAATACAAATTTAATTTAAATAGTTTAATTTGTTGAGTAGACTAATAATATTAGAGTTTTTTTTAATATTTAAGATTTTTTTTAAAATTTAAAATTTTTATATTTATTTTATTAATATATTTATATTTATTATAAAAATTTTTTAAATAAATCTTTGTGTTAAATGGGATTTTCAATTAATAAAATGTATGCCATGTATTAGTAATATTAAAATTATTTTATATAGTATAAAAATAATTTATATTTTTATATTTTTATTTCAATATTATGCTTCTATTTATTATAAAATTTAGTTTAATATTATATAAGATTGTAATATATATATTAAATATTGAAATTATTTTAAAATGTATAGATTGTTACATTAATTTTAATATTATATTTCAAATTATTATAAAACATTGGAGTTAATTTATTATTTATTTGAGTTAATAGAGTTTAAGGATATAATAATAATAATAATAAAAGATCTTGGTGTCCTTTATTAAAATTTTGGAAATCTACACAAATATTTCCCCAAACCTTAGAGATACAAGTGTCCTTTTCCTTTATTTTAATAAATTAATCTACACAAAGGTCAAATCAGACAATCACCATGCAATATAATTAAAGCTTCCAAAATGGGTCATTGGGCTGTATTCATATTATGTTAATTTTGTGTCGTGCCAAATTTAAGTCGACCCAAACACAACACATTTAATATTTATGTCAAAATATTAAGACCATAATTCGTCACAAAAAAATAAACAAGTAACTCAATCACCCACTGAATATCTATATATTTAACAAAATTTACATCAAACATTTGCACACTATCATACACAAACACACTAAAAAAAAAATTATTACACATTTACTAAATTGAAGCTTTAATTATAAATAGGTAAATAATATTATAAATTAATATCATGAAATATAGATATCTACCAATATTTTACACATTTACACAATTGAAATTTTATCTATATAAAATTTTATAAGTGAAACATTATGCATATGTTCATCCTTCAAAAAAAAAAAGGAAGAGAGAGAGAGAGAGAATCCTATATAATATTTGAATTTTAATTACAATAATTTAGAAATTAATTTAAAATAGAAAATATAATTGTGTCATTGGTCCGGTACATATAGGGATGGCAAAAAAGTCCGACCCTAATTTTGGCCCGATTAGCCCGACCTGAATTTTAAGGGCTTTGACCCTAATTTAAGGGTAAAAAAATAGGGTTAGGGCTTAAAAATAAAAGCCCTATTAAATTAGGGTGGTTTTATATGACCCGACCAGACCCGACCCGACCTTAACTATTATAGAATTTTATGTAATATATTTAAATACAAATAATATACAATATATTTAAATAATTAGTTTAGTAACAATTTTATATACTTAAATTGTTTTGACACTTTTTTCTTTTTTTTAAAGGTAAAATTCTTGAAAGTGAAATTGTTACCGGAGAAGAATTTGCGAATGAAGAAGAATGTGGTCCGCAAATTTTATTTTTAATGTTGGGTTATGAATTGTAGCTTATTAAACCAATGAACGAATGAACTCATTGTTTAAATTATGGACTTATGGTATTGAGTTGTGCATTTTTATTTTATTTGTTAAATTGATGAACTCTTTGATTAGATTATGAAATTAAATTGTGTGTTAATTGATGAACTTTTTATTTATATTTAGTTATTTATATAATTTATGGTTAAGATGTTGAGTAGAACAATCTTTATATTTATGTTACTTTAAACTAATTTTAAAATTTTTTAAATTTTAATATATTAGAGGATTTAAATTTAAATTATTTAAATATAAAAAAAAAATTTGGTAGGGCTCGGGCTTTTTTAGAGCCCGACCCTGACCCTTTTAGGGTTGGGTAAGGTAAAACATTAGGGCTTTTGTAGGGCTAGGGCCCTTTACTTGTATTATAGGGTCGGGCTCGGTTTTTGTCTGACCCGACCCTGACCCTATAAATTGCCAACCCTAGGTACATAGGTCAAGGACTTTAACCCTAATCTAATATGGAAAAAAAAATTATGTCGACCCGAACCTAACCCATTTAATAATCATGTCAAATATAACGATATATACCCATTTATTCGTAAATAATATTATATATTAATATCATGAAATATAGATATCTACTAATATTTTACACATTTACACAATTGAAATTTTATCTATATAAAATTTTATAAGTGAAACATTATGCATATGTTCATCCTTAAAAAAAAAAAAAAAAAAAGAGAGAGAGAGAGAATCCTATCTAATATTTGAATTTTAATTACAAGAATTTAGAAATTAATTTAAAATAGAAAATATAATTGTGTCATTGGTCCGGTACATAGGTCAAGAACTTTAACCCTAATCTAATATGAAAAAAAAATTATGTCGACCTGAACATAACTCATTTAATAATCATATCAAATATAACGATATATACCCATTTATTCGTGTCCCGTTCATGTTAAATAATTAGATCATGTCAAATTTTGCCATGTCTAAGTATGACATTTGCATTCACCTCAAGACTGCTTATTGTCTTTCATATAATATTAAAAATGTGAAATCACAGTTTTATTCTCTTTTAAAACTTGTTTTAACCACTTAGAGGTACTTGATTGTCTTTTAATACTCTATTCATTTCTCGTGTCAAAATGTAAAATAATTACAGAAAACATTTGAGAGTTAACATGACCTTTTTCAAGACAAAATATACGGGAAAATAAGTGATTTTCTTATTTTACAATTAATAGCGTTGACCAATTAAAAAAAAATTATTATTTGATTTTTTTATTTTTTTTTTAGAGGAAGAGAAACTTCAATTGTAAAAGAAACTACCGAAAAATTAATCTAATCCTATCAAGATCAGCCCCAAGATCCAGAGCTTGTTGAGTAAATTAACCCTAATATAAAGCCAGACAACAAATAAACCCAAGCAAACAAACACAAGTACTCCAGTACAACCAAGAAACTTCAATGAAAAAGAATGGACATCCTCAATCCTTTCTCTTTAATGACAGGAAACAACCAGATTTACAAAGCAGACTGCAATCAGTTAAATTATGAAATTAATTTAAATTGAACAATTACCTGTAACTTGAGTAACCATTAGCTATCCATAAAAAGTATATTAAGTGTGGAGAAGTTTTTCCTTTCAAATCAAATGACTCATAATAATCTCATTATTGATAGTGAAATTCTTTTACGGGACCCCTCAAAATTCCTCATAAAACCTTTTTTCCAATTGAAATTACCTAAATAACCTAACATAAATTAATCAATTTTTTGTTTTGAATGGAAATTCAAGTAGACACTTGCATAAGTTATTATTTTAACAAACTTTTTACACCAACCTCATTTCATATTTATATTGACATTTTATATTTTAATTAAAAGATTTTTTTTGAGAAAATTATAAGAACTAAGAGTTATGAAAATAAATATCATATGATAATAAAAAAATTAAGATGAATTTAGTATCTAAGGATTTCTATATTATTTAAGATTAATTTTTTAATAAATTTGATGAGAAGATGGTTAATTTTAATATATAGATTTGTGTTTTATTAATTAAATGGAGAGTATTTTAAGAAAATCAATTTAAAAGGATTGTTGTGAGGATTTTAGATGGGTGTTGAAAGCTCACCCATAATTAAAATTGGAGTAAGGGACCCCTATCTTATAATTAATGTAAGATACATTCCTCATATAACTAGTGCGTGAGTCTCACACATATACTATTCATGTGCGCACACATGTACTATTCATGTGAGGAGATGTATTTTATATTAATTGTAAGATAGGGATTGCCCTCAACTCAATCATAATCTTTTCTTTTCCATTTCACATCAATAGCTTGTCTCCCCGTAAAATTCAAACCATTCTCTCGGGTTTAATATTTAAGGGGGTGTGCAAATTTTTTGGAACTTATGAAAGGCATTTTGACATTGGTGGCGTTATTGTCAACAAATTAATTTCTGTCTTGTATTCATTTGCACCACCATTCACTACATTAATTTGTCAGTCAAGCAGCCCTTAATTTATTTTCAGCTTATAACATATGGTGGAGGTTTGTCATACCATTCGCTGTATATTAATTGAATTATTAACGTGTGATTTTGGATCATATCTTCTTTATCATGCAGTGGGTTACGCAATGTTTCAAATCATTTGCATAAGTAGGATTTCACTTTTGTGTCATATTCATAATCTCAATGTGTCACAATATAGAATTAATTTTAGGACCAATTTGGTAATACTGTAGATTTTAAAATAATTGTTATTATATGTGCTAAAAAAAAATAATCGCATGTGAAAATAATTAATTAATTTTTTGCTAAAATTTATTTTTGAATGTGTTGTAAGTTTTAAAAACAGTCATATATATTTAGTAAACTTTACTGTTAAACTGTTGTAAAAGTGTAAATGACTAAATTAGATATAGTATTGAATAAAATTTATTTGCGCATTTATAAACATGTGTATAAATTTTTTTATTATTTATATATAATAACTGATAACTAAAATAAAAATTTATATTATTAATTTTTATTATAATAATAATAATAATAATAATAATAATAATAATAATAATAATAATAATAATCTATTTAAGGTTAATGATTTTATTTCTTAATTAATGAGGATAATTTTTAGTTTTTATAATAAATATGAGAGTATATATGAACTTGTATTAAGTACAAAACGATTTTCAAAATTAAAATTTGAAAATCATCCTTACTTTTCAAAATCTACTATAAAATAAAGAGATTTTACCAAAAAATGATTTCTAGAAAATTACGGAAATACTGAAATTAATTTTTTTTAAAATCACATTTGAACCTCTAAAAAAACAATTTCAAACAAGTGGAGCTATTGACACCACATTATTAATAATTTAATCTCTTAAAACCCTTTTTCTAAACATACCCTTAAAATAATTTAAAATATGATATTACTTCTATTAGAGTAAGAGTGGAGCTATTGACACCACATTATTAATAATTTAATCTCTTAAAACCCTTTTTTCTAAACATACCCTTAAAATAATTTAAAATATGATATTACTTCTATTAACACCACAACAATTTCCACAAATAACCCTATCCACTTTTGCCTCTCCCATTGATATGTCAAATTCAATTAAATAAATTTGTGTCCCAGCTCATTTTCTCTAGTAGCTACATTCATTAAAATTTGCCAATTACTCAAACTTCTCACATGAGTTTCACAATATCAAAAGCACATGGCAACAAATAAAAATGCTCAGCATATTGTATTGGTAGAAATATTTGAGTGACCTGATAAGAAAACTGCAAATGACTATAATGAGTTCTAAACTTTTCTCTTAAAAAAAAAAAGAATTCTAAACTTAATAACTAAATTACACATTTGTCAGTCTGTAAATTCAACAAAATTTTTTTAAATTGAACTGTAATTTTGCCATAGATAAAGATAAATTCTTGTCAACTTATTGAGAAATAACAATTGTAAGAGGCGTTAAACGCAGATCCTAATTATTATTGAAAATGGTTCATTGATTTAAAAAAAAAATTAAATAACTAGCAATATAATTAAAATAGCGTCATAATAATATAATTAATTTTGAGAAACTACTATGAAATTATTTTACTTGTTTTATGTTGATGTCCAAAATAGGGATTCTGTAAAAAGTTCGATAGAATGTTAACATCACTAGTACTCTTATTTCATACCTTGCTTTAATGTAGTTTTAATTGAGGGCAAAAGTGTAAAGTCACTCTTAGGGTGCTAATAGCTATACTCTTTAGAATAAAAGATTTTGGTTTATCTTACGTGGAAACTGGAAGCTTCATTTCGATTAACATCTCGTATTAAAAAAATATCAATGGCCAGTTCAATAAGAGTCTGTTTGACAATATCAAAAGAAATATTGTTAATTAATATTTTACATTTCAATTCCGGATAACATCCATACATATATTATATATATATATATATATATATTTCTCCTTTTCTTTTCCTTTTCAAATAGAATAATATTAGCCATAATTAAATATTGGCTTTGGCAAAGCAGGATCAACATTTTAGTGAAAAGAAAACATTGAGATCCCCTTTTTCGATATTAAAACAAGCATTAGATTTAAAAGATGAGCACAATGGAGATCAAGAGAGAGAGGTAAAGCTAGGGATATCGTCAAATCAAAGAAGCTGAAGAACAATTAGAGAGCAGCAGAGATGGATGGCGAGCTCAAGAACTTGATCAAGGTATGGATCCTTGCAATTTCATGCTCGAGCTATTGCTACGTGATAGCATCAAAATTCCCGAAAGGACTTTTAAGGCTTGTCTCTCTCCTTCCTGTCTTCTACCTCTTCATCATCCTCCCTCTAAACCTTTCCTCCATGCATTTTTGTGGCGTCACATCCTTCTTCCTTGTTTGGCTTGCCAACTTCAAGCTCCTGCTTTTCGCTTTTGACCAAGGCCCTTTGTCATCTCAACTCCATCATAAACTTTTCCATTTCATATTGGTAGCCTGTCTCCCCATAAAATTCAAACCAAACCCACCTCAAGGTATTGTTACAAAGCCTCATCAACAAAGCACCCAGAAATCATATCAAGTGCCCTTAAAGTCACTTTTACTTGTCACAAAGTTGTTACTTCTATTGTCAATATTTCATGCTTATGAATATAGACAGCATCTACACCAATACATGGTCTTAGCCCTATATTGTTGCAACATTTATCTTGAGCTAGAACTGGTCCTAGCCTTGTGTTCAACCCCGGCTCGGGTCATTGGCTTTGAGCTCGAGCCTCAATTCAATGAACCCTATCTAGCCACCTCACTGCAAGACTTCTGGGGCCGTAGATGGAACCTAATGGTCACAAGCATCCTACGTCCCGCCGTATACGATCCGGTGCAATATATTTGTAGACGTAATAAAGTCGGGCACATGTGGCCGCAATTGTTGGGTGTCATTGCCACTTTTATTGTGTCGGGACTAATGCACGAGGTAATTTATTATTATCTAACACGTGTGCCTCCCACGTGGGAGGTGACGTGGTTTTTTGTCCTTCACGGGGTATGTGTAGCTATCGAGGTTTGGCTCAAGAAGAAGTTGATCAAGCGATGCGGCCGGCTGCCCCGGGCAGTTTCAGGGGCTTTAGTGTTAATGTTTGTGACGGCAACCGGTTTGTGGTTGTTCTTCGCCCAAATATTCAGGAACAAATTGGAAGAAAAGGCCATAACGGAGGTGTTCTTTTTTTTAGATGTTGTAAGAAGCAGTATGACGTGAGTCACGTGACTTGCTACTTTAGTGACACAACAAGTCGTGTTTGTTTTGAGCACTAGCTAGTAATTGTATGCTTAATCCTTATCTTAAATTAACTTGCTTTAATTATTCTTTTCATTTCTGTTCCATCTATGCTGTAAGTTAAAAATGCTCATCTCTAATCTCTATAGCCATTTTAGGAAAGTATGCAATTGGAGAGTTCGGCAAGAAGCCCAAAAGAGGAGGAAACCGAAAAAAAAAAAAAAAAAGGCTTCCAAATCCAACTTTTGACCTGAAAAGAATTCTAAAAAGTAAAAAAAAAAAATTAATAATTCTTTGAGTTCCATAACTTAAACTTTGTTGACCACCTCCTTTATAATTACTTTTTAATTAAAAACATTATTTTACACGAAGATCAGTCACCATGCAAAATAATTAGTTATCATGTTCAATCCCAAGTTTTGTTTATAAATTTCAAATACAATTCTATGTGAATGTGTTAGAATCATGAAGAAGCATGATGCATGTGATCCTTACTTAGAACTAAACCATGCTAAAATCAAAAGAACTTAAAAGTTGAATCGATGAGCTGCAATGCAAATGGCAAAAGAAGGCTGAAGAAAATGGATGGAGAGCCGAAAATTTTGATCAACGTGTCCGTTAAATATTTGAGTTATTATTACTACTTACATAACATATTAAGAACTTATATGGAATTGAGGTTGGGTACCGTAGTCTAAAAGGTATAGCACTAAAATATTTAGAAAATATTAATTGATGTAATTTAAAAGATAAGTTGAATTGATTTTTATGAAAAATCTATTATATCTTTATTAATTTAGTCAAAATTATTTTTTTAAAAATGTATTTACTATTTACTATTAATTTTTTATTTTATAGTTACAATTTTTTCTACGACAATTATAGCTTAAAAATTACATTATCTTAATACTAAATAGAGCCTGACACTCCTCTTTATTATCCTTCCCATAGTCCCTTATTATCTTTCCTTTAGGGATGGTAAAATCCTCCATGAGTTTGGGTTTTATGGGCTCCACCTCAAATGAGACGAATTTTAAATAATTTGTGGGGAATAAAAGATAAATAATTCCTAAATTATTAATGGGGTGGGGTTTTGTTTTGTACTCCCCACCTCACTCACCTTACCCCCACCCCAATCCCCATTATATATAAATATTTTTTTAATTGTTATTTAATAATTTTTGTTTCATCAATTACAATGTTAGTTAATAAATTTTTTTTTTATTTTTACTTAACATAAATGGACTATAACTAAAAGAAAACCCTACAATATAATTTTTATTCAATCTAAAACATTGTTATGTTTTCATTTTTCTCTTAAGATATTGCTCTTTTCAAATATTTTTCAATTTTGATATCATTTCATGATATTATTTCAAACATTTGAAGATTTTTTTAAATAATTTAAATACTTCATAATAATTCTATTTAATACTTCATAACAATTCTATATTACTTCATAGAAAGAATGGTTCTCAACTTCCAACAACTCTATATATAACCCTCCCCTTAACCCCATAATAAATCAGTAAATCACCTCCTTCAAAATTCATTTTTCCCTCCTCCTCATGCTTCTTCGTTATACTGAGTAAAAAATAAAAATATTTTATTCTAATTAAGGCTTTTGAATGAAATGTGGGTTAAGGCCCAAAAGAGACAAACAAGGCAAGGCTCGGCCCATTAATATTTGCCCCAAAATTTCATCCGTTAGGGCTCAAATTTCCAGCTTTATCATCTGCACCACTACTACCAAGAGACAGAGAAATTGAGAGCAAACGAGAGAGAGGGAGGAGAGATTGAAGGACTCATTTGATCTGCTCCGTCACCAACTCGATCTATTATTTATCAAGGTTCAATTTCATTTTGTTTTTCTGCTTAATTTATGATAAACGGTTGCCCACTTTTTCTTTTCAATGTTTAAAAAGGGTCTCTTTTAGCGTAATTTTTGCATTAGTTGTTTGGTTTTGTTGTTTCCCTCATCCGAGTTTCTCTTAATTATTTCTATTTATTTTGTAAAAGATTTTGCTTCTAGCTTCAGTTTCTGAGTGTGCTTCTCCTTTTTTTTTTTTTGGTGGCGGCGTTCTGGTTGTTTCTATTCCTGAAATTAGTTTTTTCTTTTCGAGAAAAAAATTGTATTTTAAATGTTACCATGCTTTGTTTGCATTGAATTTGGTTAATTGGCAGCTAGTAGTTGCCAAAGCTCGGACAAAATAGAGGCCATGAATTTGTTTGATTTTGATGACTTTTCTTTAACATTTATTAACTGATGTGTTTAGCTCATTGTTATTTAATTTAGTTCTGTAATAGAAAATCTGTCCTTATGGTAATGGATTACTTCTCATCGAAGCAAAGCCCCCTTTTTCCTGATTGGGTGGCCGTGTTTGGTTTTTAATTTTCAGCCGTGTTGTAGTTTTTCTCTGGAAAGTCAGTAGAGTGCCATCCTCAGGAAGAATTGACGTACATTTGGGTTCCTTAGCATTGTTTTTGTTGATTATGGTGACTTATTTGTTGAATTTGACATCATCATGGTTAGTGCTGGATATCTCAAATATTTTCATTCAACATTGAATGTTGAGAATATTTTCTTGTAATAATATTAGTGTTAAACTGCTTCAAATGTGTATTAACTGTAATTTTGGCACTTTTATTTTTATCAGAAACTGGTGTCATATACATGCCAATATAGTAAGTGGTGGAATAATGGCTGTTGAAGCTTCTTCTAAACCAAACAGGGTCTACGATTTTGATGATGACGATGATGGTCCAGTAGTTTTTAAGCGGAATACTGCTGCTTCTAGGAAAAACCTAGCAAACCCAGAAGTCAAAAGGCCATCGTCATCCACAGCCAATGGTCAAAACTCTAATGCTTCAAAGGATAAGACAACTGTTTCATCTTCCAAGGTGTTGCCAGTGAAATATCCTCCACCAAGCCAGAAAGTGTCTACTTCATCTGCCAAGGCATCACCGTCAAAGTCACCTATGCGGTCACCTGTAAAGTCACCTGTGAGGTCACCTGTGAAGTCACCAGTGGCTAATTCAAAAGAATCAAGTCCTTTAGATGATAGGTTAAAACAATCGCTGCAGCACAATGCATTGGCTGTTGTGAAGAAGGAAGAAATTAAGGATGGCAATTGCTTGAAAAGTGATGACGATGATTCTGAGGATGACAAACCATTGAGTGCTAGGCTTAAGGGTAACACCAACAATGTCAACCAAGGGATTGGTGCCTCCAAAGCAGATGCGGCAATATCTGAGGTTAATGTTAAAACAGATCCTGAAGATTCAGATGATGAAGTTCCACTATCTTCAAGGTTCCCCAAGTCCAATGCAGGGACATCAGGTGCGAAGCCTATTGATTCTGATGAAAAGAAACCTTTGGCTTCAAAAGTTCAGCAAAATGGTTCCACTTTGAGGGAGAAGCAACAAAAGTCTTCCTCAGTGCCTGTTAAGAGACCTCTAGAAAAGGCGAGTTCATCAGGTGCTTCCTCAGCTAAGAAGCCAAAGGTTTCTGATACATCTAAAGAAGTAAAAGTTAAGCAAGTAACAGTGAAAGTGGAAAAGAAGGCCGATGATGATGACCATATTCCAATTTCTCAGAGAATGAAGAATTCAGCACCGTCATATAAGAAATCAGTAACAAATACAGCAAAAGCAGCAAAATCTGTTTCTTCTTCCTCTAAGAAAATAAACAAGAAGACCAAGAAAGTAATAAAAAATTCACAGTATTCAAAATCAACAAAAATGTTACCTGGTTCAGGTGATGGTCAGAAAAAATGGACTACCTTGGTTCACAACGGTGTTATTTTCCCACCTCCGTACACGTCTCATGGGGTTAAGCTGCTCTACAAGGGGAAAGAAGTTAATTTGACTCCTGAACAAGAGGAGGTTTTTTTCTCTATTTAAAGGACTGTCATTTGAATGTTTGATTTATGTTAGCTTCTGCATCCTAACCCATTATTTTTTTGTGAGGGGATGCTAAATCGCATTTGCTAGAAGTTCTGAAAGTTAGCTTTTTTTGGCCGAAATTTTTGTTTTGAAATTTTTTAATGTATGATCACTTCAATCTGCAGGTTGCAACAATGTTTGCAGTGATGCTAGATACGGATTACATGCAGAAACCTAAATTCAGAGAAAACTTTTGGAACGATTGGCGCAAATTGCTGGGCAAGAACCATGTAATTCAGAATCTGGAGGATTGTGACCTTAAACCAATCTATGATTGGCATCAAGAGCAGAAAGAGAAAAAGAAACAGATGAGTTCAGAAGTAAGTTGGCTGTACTCAGAACAATGTACAGGTTTGACATGCAAAATGATAAACTATTGAATTGTATGCCACCATGAGATTTCTTTTTTCCTTAGCTTTCAATTGGATATGCAGTCACCAAATTTCATTCTGTGCTTAACTATTTTACTCACAAGGTGCAACTTCAATCGTTATGATTACAGTTACCAATGCGGCTCATCGAATATCTCCATTTTTTTTTCTTAAGGAGGATCATGTTGTCTATTTGATATTGTTTATACAAAGTTTTAGGACGGTATAGTTGTTTGCTATGTTTATTGGTGTATCAGGAAATCACTTATGCCATATGTCTGATAGAAGCATTTACAATGGAATTTTATTGATTCACTGGAAAGACTATTGAAAATGTGCCATCTTTGCATTTTTAAACTTCTACGCTCTGTAAAAACAGCATTGTGTTTGTGTGTCCCAAAAATTCTCATCCTTCTTTTATTAGGGATTAAAAAATGCTGTTAATATAAACACATAAACTCATTTCTGTTGGGAAGTTCGTGCATAATTTTCACTTCTCAGGCACACGAATGCTACAGTATTTCCCTTTCTCTGTCTCCTGTTTTGCACTTATTCACTCTCACCTCTTTATAAGTATTGTCCCTTGATTGAAATCCAAGTTTTCTTTCCTGATTGCTTTTTGCAGGTATGAAGAACAATTGTAGACATAGTAATTATAAATGCATGTAATCAGTAGTTTTTCTGTTTTCACATAATATTTGCTGTTGGCATGTCTGCATTAAAACCAACATCTGTACTTGGTTGTTGCTCTTTTAGACTGGATAAAATCATCCTGTTTGGTAATTACTGATGTAGTAGTTTTTGTTCATGTAGGAGAAGAAGGCCTTGAAAGAAGAGAAATTGAAACAAGAGGACAAGTACATGTGGGCTATTGTTGATGGTGTTAAGGAGAAGGTCTCTTTTTAGCTTATTTGTTATATGCTTCTTTTTCCATGGGCTCAGTGTCTCTGGAATCAACTGTTTAATGCTTTTGTTGATTTGTATTGTAATGCCTATTTTTTGTAGTTAACTTAACCCTAAGAATTATTGAATGGGAGATCCTGTATAGAAAATAGCTTCAAGAATTCTTTTTTTTTTTTCTCTCTCCTGAGGTCGAATGAAATCTGGCTGACCTTTTTGTTTCCTTTTTTTTTTTTTTGGGTTGATGATTGGAAACACTTTCTTAGCTGACTTGTAGTCCTATTAAGCACCGTGGACTGCCATGCAGAGTCATTACCATCACAATGTGTTTCTCTTTCCAATTCTTATCATGTTCACTAATACTTTTCATGATAGCTTTTGTTTTAAGTAGATTTCAGCCTTGTAGGTATTTGCTTCTTAAACTTCTAAATTATATACACTGGAGGATGATGAAAGGGTTTCTCAGTTCTGCCCTCTACTCCTCTTCACTATATGATTCTTTTATTGTTCCTTGCATCTACATTTTGCAATTTATCTTGTTCTTGTCCTGATTTTATTGATCAGTTTTGATGGGAAGTGATGATGTATATTGACAGGTGTTTTTTTTTTTCTCTCTTTTCTTTTTCATTGCTTCTATGTTTTATATATATATATATGTGTGTGTGTACATATGTTTTAAGTATGTAATTAAGCGTGCATGTGTGCATGCTACTAAGCATGCATGCCCTAAGGTCCTATGTTTTCACCAATATGTTCTGATCGCTGCTTCATATAGGTAACAGGTTCTTGATTTATGTGTTATTGTTTGAATGCATGAACTTGGTTTTAGGTTCTTGATTTATGTGTTATTGTTTGAATGCATGAACTTGGTTTTATTATCTGTATTATATTATTTCTGGAGTGTGAATGCCGATGTTGATGATGTCAATGCCAGGTTGGAAACTTCAGAGTTGAACCACCTGGGCTATTTCGAGGCAGAGGAGAGCATCCAAAGGTTATTGTCACATCTTTTCTTAAACATAAGTCATTCTTATGTCATGGCTATCTCTGACACTTGTGCTACTTCTTAATGCATTTCAAGAGTAAGTGACCTTTTGGTTATTTTATGTACCAGATGGGGAAGCTTAAAAAACGTATCCAACCAAGTGACATTACCATAAATATTGGAAAGGATGCTCCAATTCCCGAATGTCCTATCCCTGGTGAAAGGTTTTGTTTCTGTTGATATTTTTCTTGGGGGAAGGGAAAAAGAGAGATATTTGATATTTCAGAAATTCAAATGTTTAGCTACTCTTTTGTTCAGATTTTCATAACTCTTGAGATATTTTACCTTGGCAGCTGGAAAGAAGTAAAACATGATAACACTGTTACATGGCTAGCTTTCTGGAACGATCCAATTAATCCAAAAGAGTTCAAGTATGTGTTCTTGGCGGCTAGTAGTTCCTTGAAGGGGCAAAGTGACAAAGAGAAATATGAGAAAGCAAGAAAGCTGAAGGTATTACCCATATGCTTTTGATAGACTGGCTTTTCTGGCGTTCTCGATTAAGCAACTTGCTATTCAGCACATACATGTGTGTTTTATATTTATTGTTGCATCTTTGACCTGTTTTAAATAGCTAGTTCTATGCTAATTGCAGGATTACATACATAGCATCAGAGCAGCATACACAAAAGATTTTGTCAGTAGAGATGGAACAAGGAGACAAATAGCTGTTGCAACTTATCTGATTGACAAACTAGCTCTTAGGGCGGGTAATGAGAAGGTATCTACATGTGTCTGTTGTAATGAGTGAATACATATTTCTTTAATAGTTGAATAGTATATTTGTCAAGAGTTATCTGTGTGGTGAAGTTGATGTTTTATTCTGGTTGTAAAAAAGTTCTCAGCAGCTAGTTCTTTTAGTATCTCATATTGACTTCTGTTTGGCCAATTCATGCTGCTTAAATGTAATACATGGCTAGCAGCTTTTCCAAATAGAGTTTTTTTTTTTTTTCCTCTCTCCCCTTGCTCCATGTCAACAACATAGAGTTCCCTACGGTAATTTGTTCAATTATGAAAACCTTTTTCAAGCATTGCTGTTATGGGATTAAATGTGTTGTTGGGACATTTGCCGCTGGCTAGTTTTGCTTTTTGACATTGTGAGCAGGATAACATCTGATAGCTGTCAACCATACATCCTTCTTATATTTTCTTGCTGTAGGAATGTTGCTCCTTGTTTTTCTTGATTTTGTGGTTGACTTTCTGCAGGATGATGATGAAGCCGATACCGTTGGTTGCTGTACTTTAAAAGTAGGGAATGTTGAGTGTATCCCACCAAATAAATTGAAGGTTTGGCTTTTGTTCTGAAGGGCAATGCATGAAAACTAGTTTGTAGTAGTTTAATACCACACCTTTTTGTTAATTGTATTTCCCCTCTTCACACCAATCTGTAAGCAGTAACACATGTGCTCCTGTTTGATCATTCAGTTTGACTTCCTTGGTAAAGATTCGATCCAATATGTAAACACAGTTGAAGTTGAGCTTCCTGTCTACAAGGCAATTGGACAATTTCAAACTGGTTAGTGATAACCTGTTATTAAATTACATATGTTTTTAATTTCTAATTGGGGCCAATTAGTTTGTTTTCTTCTTCTTTTTATTATTATTTTTTTTTCTTTCCAGGAAAGAAGAAGCAAAATGATGATCTTTTCGACAAACTGGACACAGCTAAACTGAATGCTCACCTGAAGGAACTCATGCCTGGACTTACAGCCAAAGTCTTCCGTACATATAATGCCTCTATCACATTGGATGAGATGGTAAGTTTCCAGTGGAGTGTGGGCTAGCTATAAATTTTAGTGTCTTATCAAAGATTTGAAAAATGATTTTAATCTAATATGAGCGAAGGAAATATAAGGGGGTAGAGCATATTGGAAATCTGTCATAGATTTTCCTAGTTTTTTAAGCTAATTTGATACAAGCAGTTTATCCGGATAAGTAATAGCTTAGGTTCATTTTTATTAGTCCTTTTATTTAGCATAATGCCTTTAGAGACTGAAAATTTTATAGCCTTTGTTGAAAGAGCAATGATGAATACTTCAGGTGAAAGTCAATAAGTCATTGCGTAATGGCTCTAGTTTTATCGTTTGGATGTCAACAGTGTTTAATGAGATTTCTTTCATAATATTTTATTTTAGGTATTTTTCTAGGATTTCTTATATAACTTGGTTGTCATGAAATTTTTTTCTTTAATCTGCTTTTGTGATTTATGCCTGTTGGATTTGGTTACACCTGTAACAGTTGAATAGGGGAACTGGAGATGGTGATGTTGCAGTAAAGATAGATGTTTATCAGCGTGCAAACAAAGAGGTAAAGATGGTTGCTTTTATAAAAAAAAAAAAAAAAATTACTTTAGATAATGGTGATGTCCATTTAAGTAACTTTAATGGCATTTGTTATGAACTGACTTTTCTTTCTGCAGGTTGCTATTATTTGTAATCATCAGCGAACTGTTTCAAAAACTCATTCTGCACAGATGTCAAGATTAACTGAGAAGATAGAAGACCTTAAGGTAAATGAACGGTACTGGAAAATATTAATCAGAAAATAATTGAGCTCTCTTGGTTGATGGATATGGTGTTTTACCTTAACAAAATCATTTGAGTGAGTTAAAGTAGGGCTCGTGCCCTGAGCTGGCCGAGTGGTTTTCAAGCAACTTTATTTGACTGGTCACCTGAGCTCAAATTCTAGAGGAAGTAGGGGGATAAAAAATTGATTTGGGCTTTGTCCACCTCTCTTATCCCAAAAAAAAAAAAAAAAGTAATAAATAAATAAAAAGTAGGGCTTGTATTTTTGGAGTTGATTTTTTGTGATTTTGTTGTAGGGTGTTCTGAAAGACTTGAGAGTCGATTTAGACAGAGCTAAAAAAGGGAAGCCCCCATTGATGAAGGATTCTGATGGAAAGAGAAAGAGGAACTTGGCACCCGAAGCGTAATATAATTTGTGACCACTTGTTTTGAGTTATTTGTGCATGTCCAATGCTGTTATGTTATGACCTATTATTTCATCCACAGATTGGAGAGGAAGATAGCTCAAACCAATGCAAAGATTGAGAAAATGGAACGAGACATGAAGACCAAAGAGGATCTGAAAACCGTGGCATTAGGCACGTCCAAGATCAATTACCTTGACCCTAGGATAACAGTTGCTTGGTGCAAGCGACATGAAGTTCCCATTGAGAAGGTAAACAGCTTCTACAATTAGTTTCTGGATAAAATAGTTTTGCTAATTACTATGCATTTCTTCTTGTTGGAAATGAATCTCCTGTAACCATATAATTGCGCAAGCACATATAGCCTTTGATTTTATGCAGCAAGGTAATTGTTTTGAGTTTTTGCAGATATTCAACAAGTCTCTTCTCGCAAAGTTTTGTTGGGCAATGGATGTAGATCCTGAATTCAGATTCTGATCGTTGAATATCTGCAAAGTTTTTGCAGATACCACACCCCTCTCCCCCAGGCCAAAAGTTTACGGGGGGAAAAGAAAAAGATCGGCTCTTCTTTTTTGCCTTTTCATTTACAGTGATTCAATTTTTTTTTTTCACCTTTTTTTCTCTCTTTTCCAGCAGAAAATTCTTGTTGTATGTTCAGCTAATCTAATTAAGTTCCTTTGTTGTAGTTATTTTCTTTTCTGAACTAGAAAAATTGTTCGCCACAACTCATTTTAACATTATAACATACTCATACTAACAGCAAATGTCAAGAGATACATTTTATTAAGTTCATTCTCATTTGGATCTTGAAGTGATTGTATCTGAAACTTCACCCTTTATTCTTTCATGGTAACAGTAATTGGAGTGTTGGGACTATCTCAAGAGATCTCATCTGTTGAATCAATGAGATCAACTAGCAGGCAAATATAACCTAATGCTCTCTTTTAGCACTATAATATATACTTCACTTTAACCTCATCCATGCGCATAATTTTCACACAACTGCAGTGGTTCTAGTTCTTTATTGGAGCTGTAACAGAGAATTTGTAGATACGTGAGCTTCATTTTCAAATGCCCTGACATTTCGCTCCTATTCATTACTTATCGGCTGATTTTTCAAGCTTATAAGGTTTTTGGGATTTAATTACCTTCATTTTAAGCTCTAACAGGTCGTGGATGCACTCGTGTTCGAGCCCCGATCTTTTCCTGCCATTTGCGTTTCGACAGAGAAACATAACCTCGATCATATTCCTTCGAACAAATTGTGATCGCATTTTATTTATTAGCTTGACCAACAACTGTTGACAATAATAAAGGTGGAATTCTTTCTTTACCCTTTTTCGTTTTCTGAAAAAGTGGGGGAGTGGCAAAACAAAATTAGTTTTTTCCCTCCCTATTTAAAGATTTCAATCCAAGTAACCAAATAAATAAAAATACTTGAAAATTACTCTGCAGATTGAGGATCATCAACCTAACTAGTGACTAATGGAACTTAAGTCTTTGATGCGAGAATTTTTTCTTTACAATCCCTATAAAATTTTAGAGTAAAGATAAATATTTTAACTTTTTTTAATCCCAAATAGTATGCTATTATATTGAGTGATAGGTAATTATTTGCAAGTTCCAAGTAAATTGATTGTATTATCTCATCAACCAATTGATGAATGTCACATAATTTGATTTGACTTTATTTAGCTTGGTTTAGGTAAGCAAAACCACTGTTAGACTAGCCATCTATTCTGCTCAAGAGGAAAAGCATACTGCGCACCTTTTTTAGGTTAACTTGTAGTTTTTCGAAATAAAAAATTTAAGACGTGTAGTATTACTCTAAAATTTTATTGAATCCTTTAATTGACTAAGCCGCTATTGATTTATTTAATTATTTTTTAGTTGAATAAGAGAATTTGCTTCAGACAAGCCCCTTAATAATTCTAAAATTAATAATCCATATTCTTTGTTTTTGTTTTTCATTTTTACTTTTAAACAACATTTTTCGCTCAATCATTCTACTTGCTCGTTCATTTTGTACGTGTTATTAGATGTAGCCCCCTCCGAATGAGATAGATGTCTAGATCCGTCGCTGCTGGTGACAAAAAAGGTGGACTTTAGTTCATTCGTCATCTGCTTAATTATTTAACTAAACTTCTTCTTAACGTAGCCGAAACTCCCAAATTTGTCATGGCACATCAGACTATAAGAAGTAAAACACTTATATTTTATAGTAGTACAAATTACCCGATCAATATCAACGTAACCATGGTGCCTTATAAAAGAACATTCATGGCCGCATCTCAATATCGAGCCTTACTTACACACACTTGCTGACAAGAAAACATTCATAAACTGAAGCTTATTTATTTATTTCAGCCAGCAACACATTCATAAAAGACCTAGCTTAGCCAACAAGGAAGAAGAAGGCTAGCTAGGTTCGCAAAGGGTTTTTTTAGTTCTCTCCACCTTCGGTTTCAACTCCATCAGCACCGTGTCCGGGGTGACCTCCATGGCCAGGCTTGCCGTAATGTCCATGTCCACCGTGTCCGTGTCCCTTACCATGACCATATTTATGTCCATGGCCATATCCGTGTCCGTACCCATAATGATCAGTATCGGATTTGGTTTCGTCCAATCTTGTCCTGTCCTCCGCACCCTCTACAAAAATCAATGAACGAAGGATTGAAAAAATATACATGAAAATAAACCGTAATAAGTAAATTACACTATTAAATTATATAACTTAATAACGTTTCCGAATTTTAACAAATCCACGATTCTGAATTGGAACATATATATACTAAATAATAAAACTTACGGGCAGGGGTTTCTTCAGCAAGCTCGCGAGCTGATGAAACCTCAGAGGAAATGAGAAGAACAACAGCCAATGCAAGGCCGAGAAGGAGGAAAGTCTTGGATAAAGCCATTGTTGTTGCTCAAGCTAATTGTTATATATGATTCTTTAATTGCTGTCCAGTTCGTTGAGCCAGTGCAATGCGAGCATCCCCTATTTATACTACTTTGTGAGTGAAAGGAGTTGGAGAAGAGAGTAAGGAGGGTCCACGATATTTGTTTGATTTTGTCAAACTTTGTGGCTAGAGATGGGACCCGGGACCCTATCGATTTTCTTCATTTTATGTATTTCTTGCGAATCGTTGTGATTGTTAAAGATGTGGTGGAGATCAAAGAGTCAAAATTTTGTTGAGACTTAAGAGCGATTAATTAATGACGATAAAGACCGCTGTAGAAGGTGGCAAATGGATTTGATTAATAAGTCTATCAGAGTAGTGCCCATCAGATTATTTGATCGATATCTTGCGTACATGGATCACGAAACTCCTTTTTTTTCCTTTTGGGAAAAAAATCAAAAATTAAAACAAAATCACTTAATTTCATCTTCAGGGATTTTTTTGTTTTTTTTGTTTTTCATGCATTGTCACTTTTGATTAATTAATGGTGCTAGGTAGCAAATGCATTAATGGTTTGAAGTCTGGAAAAAGGCTTCTCTCAACTCTAAAAACTACCTCAATGAACAAGGCCTCAAGCATTGAGCCTTGGGTGAGAACTATAGACACTCATTCTCTCTATTAAACTGTTGAACTGAGATGTTGGTAAACTTAGACTCTAATACCAATATTAGATGGTCTTGCCTCTCTCTCAATTCTAAAAGCTAGCTTCAAAAGTGAAATTTTTCCTCGCACTTATAAAGTCACTACCAGCCTCTTCCACACCCGATACGGGATATCTCGAAAACAATGTATTACCATTTGAAAATTTTTCTCATTGAAATTATTTTGAACAGTAGACAAATGACTGAGTTTTACTATTAATGGTTAATATACTGTCACTTTTGATTAATTAATGGTATTAGGTAGCAAAAACATTGATCGCTGGAAATCTGAAAAAGTCAGTCTGATCTGAACTTTTTTTTTTTCTTTTAATTCAGTCTGATCGGAACTTTATCTTGTTGTATTTGATCTTATTTATTTATCTTTTAAAAAGAATTTATGTACTTATTTTCAGTGCGTAACCCTTTTGAAAAATTTCTCATCGAAAGTATTTTAAACCATAGACAAACGAACTCAGTTATACTAATAATGGTTTAATTAATCTAATTCATGACTTCCACGATCCATGTAATTGCGTAAATTAATCAGAAAGTAGAAAGATTACCAAAAAATAATCTGTTATTACTTGCAGGCTTTAGTATAATATTTTTCACATACAATCGTACAACACAATGCAATGCAATAAACACACGGCCCCCTTTGCGTCACGCAGGCTCAGAAAGAACAAGCTACACAGTTTCATATTTTTGATAATGCTATAAATTAATTGTCTTTTCTTTGAACACCCTACCCTCATCGTCACGTGATCTTTTATGCATGGCTACGCACCATCTCACGTCACCCTTTTATTTGCCACCGTCCATGCATGTTTATTTCTGAGTAATATTGTTCTATTATTATATATTATTAATAATCCTCAAATTAATTAAGCATCTATCAGCGGATATATAGGGTCACCAAATTCACGATAAATCCACATAATCCATAATATATAGTTAATGGACATTATGGCAATGCAACATAACATTGAAATGTATACACACACATACACACATTGTCAAATTAAGCTGCTTTTAGGTCTTCTTTGTCAAAGAATTAATTAAGAGCAAGAATCTTGTAGCAGGTAGCAGCGACATGTGGCTTTGAGGCCGTCGGTGGCGACGCAGAAGGGTATATGTATATTGAGAACGATAGGTAGGTGAAACTTTTAAAGAACAATAAAAGGAAGACAGTTATTAGTTAGACATCCGCATAATTAAAGGCTAAATTATATTATATAAAAGACTGAAAGTATTATAATTGAGAATTTAATTGCTTTTCATAAACTTTAATGCTAATTAACAATTAATCTTGGAGTTGATTGTCAAATCTGATTGAGTCTAATCACTCTTATTTTCTCACTTTGATTCTTATCGCCCGTTTTCAAGTTAGCGAGAAAAGTTACGTAGCCATCTTAATTTAAGATTTTTTTATTCTTCATTTTCTTTAGTGGTTGGTCTTTTGTCAAATGTCATAATACACTTCAATACAAATGGGGTCTTTAATCTTTAGTCATGCTTACAATACATATACATGTATAGAGAGAGAGAGAGAGGAGACTGGAGAGGTTATATATTAGCAATTAGTTAACTTAAAAAGAAAAAAATAGATAAGGCTAAAATGGCGTTAACCCTTGCGGGCTTCTTTAGACCAAGTGCTAGTGTCTACAGTGACCAAAAGCCCAATTAACAAGCCCAAGACTTGAAAAATGGGCCAGCCGTACCCCTAAACTCGTGACCACACATACCAGGATCTTCGTCTCTCAGCGTCTCAGTAAGATCAGAAGCTTTCAAATTCCCGTTAAGATCCCTATTATTTGTTCCAGATTCCCGTTTTTCCTCTTTCACCCAATACGTTGTCGTTCGTAGTTTCATGTTCTAGATCACGAACCGGTTTTTTTCCGCTTATAAAGTTTGAATTTTTAGTTAATCACTAAAATCTCCTAAATTTCGGATCGAGATGGGGTTTTTGGTGACAACGCTAGTTTTTTTAGTGATTGGAATCATTGCTTCTCTTTGTACCAGAATTTGCTGCAACAGGGGACCTTCTACCAATTTGTATGTTCTTTTATTTTATTTTTCTTCTTTTGGCCCAATGTTTGATTTTTTGGATTCGTTTTTTTTTTTAATTAGGGTTTAAAGTTGGTATATCTGCTGATTAGAGATTCTGTGCATGATTTGGATTTTAAAAGAATGTTGCAATTTAGTGCTAATTGTAAATGTGACCATTGAAGAAAATTAGAATGTTATGAAAATTTGGGATTAGGATCATTTAGGTGATTGGCATTGTGGGAATGGATCTAGCAACTTTGATGGGTTTTACAAATAATCCTGTTATCTGAAAAATGCTCGAACATGAACCGTATTAATGTTTCACCCATATCATCTTTTCTTTTTCGATGGATGCTGGTTTTTGATGGCATTTGTATCTTTGACTGAAGTGTGAAATTTTGGTCTTTGCAACTCACTTCAACGTGTATGTAAGGGCCGTTGTGCAATTATGCATTAATAGTTTGTGCTGACGAGCACAATATTGATGTCTCTAGTCTAGCTAGCAGCTGCATTATGTAAGATTACCTGAAGGTGAGAATGTAGGATTTCATCTTGGATTACTCTGGCAGGACAAGCACACATAATGTTTGCCTCCTAATGCGAATTAATATGCACACATTCTTGCTTGCTGATGATATTCATGTATCAGAACATATTTTCGTATGATAATATTCTTATGAAGATGCGAAACCTGTGTTTCATGATGCAGGCTCCACCTAACCTTGGTTATTACCGCCACAGTCTCCTGCTGGATGATGTATGAATTCATTCTCTCTCTGTTCTAATTTTTGTTTTGTGCTATTTAAGATTTCTTCAATCTGGTGTTTTTTGTAACTAATCTGATTGTAGAGGATTTTCAGTCCTGGATACATTTATGCATTTGTATGTCATAATTTAAACAAAGAGTGGAAGGTGAACTGTATACTGGTTGTGATTTATTTTTTTCAGAAATGATTGTCTAGCTTTTTTATTGTGTTCTTTGGACCAGAAGCTTCACCAGTAGTCTGGTGAATGTTAGGCTGTCAGCCATTTTACGGGCGGGCATTGCAGTGGTGCCATAGAGTGTCATATTCTCTTAGAACATCACTTCTGATGTTATACCAAACAGAGACAATTCCTTTTATTTAGATTTACCGAAAGCAATAATATTTTATACCTGCAATCTTCTATTTCCAGGTTTATGCTAACGTGCAATATAAACATGCAATTTTTGTTCATCTAGTTTCTAGTCCCTTTTTGTATTTACTTACTGTTTCTATTTCCTGGTTTATGCTGATTTGATATATTAGAATGTTGTTCTGTTTGTTTTTTGTCCAAATTCATATTCACTATATCCTTTTGCTATGTTAGGTGGGCAATCGTATATCTGGCGCAAATGAAGCCTCTCATTGTTCCAATACTGAGCGAAGAGGAGTGAAGTTCTTGTGCAGAAGCTTATAGTATCTTATTGGTAATCCAGTGATGTCTATTGTGAATTGGCCCCTAGATAATATCTGTTTCCAGGTGTCATGGATCAATTTGTATTTCACTCTTGTTGGGGTCTGTATGTATCCAGGGCATGAACTTTGAAACTGAGTTGTATTGTGTTTGACAGTTAACACTACCTCATTTTGAGTTGTTAATTTTTCACTTCTCATTCATTTCCAAGCTTTTAGTAGGCATTCTACTCGACATTTCAACATGAATGAAATAAAGCTTCTAGAAGAGCTTTTCTATCTTAAACCTGTCGTTCCTGATTGTGGTTGGGGTAATTCCTTGCGCTGTATATATTGTCTATTAGTGTGATATTATCTTCGGAATGAGATCTGAACAACATGCCTGCACTTTTGATTTTTACTCAGAAAGAAATTCTGGTTACTGGGGAAGGATTTTCATTCATTTCTGAATTCTGAACTAATGTTCAGTTGAAATAAGTTTCAGGGTTCGGGGTAGGGTATTCAGGCTTCAAACCTTTTTAAGATTGCTACGCGAATTTTGCAAGCTTAAGCAAGGTAGGGGTGTCAATTTGGGTGGGCTAGTAGTGTTCAAGCTTGAACCAATACGATTTCTCTAATTGATTAATTAATTAATAATAATAATAATAATAACAATAACAACAACAACAATAAGAGAAATTATTCACCGTCCCTCTGTTTGTTTTGTCATTTTTTTAAAATACACAAATATTTTTTTTTTGGCGGGCTACTTGAAGTTTGCTTTTTACTGCACTTGTCTATTTCCGTCTAACCGTTGTTAAAAAGTTGTTGACGTCAGAGGGGTAAGATGTGTATTTCATTCGAATATCTAAAATTATGTTATATTATACTTTTTTTTTTTTTAAAGAGTAAAACAAAGTCATTTAATGCGAAGTCATTTAACTCTATTGCTTGCAAAAACTTAAATCCAACCAATTTATCTCCAAACTCCATTTATTTTGGGTTAGATTGTAATTTTGAGGGATAAAAAGGTCATTTCATTAACATTCCGTTAAATCCATTAACAGAGATCAGACGGAACTGGACGAATGCAACAAAAGGAAAATTTCAGGTGGCGCGTTGAAAAAAAAAAATATTTGTGTATTTTTGAAAAAGGCAAAATAAACAGGTGGACAGGTGGACGGTGGTAAATTTTCTTAATAATAATAATAATACTTTTTTTCTCTAAAGATTTGATTAAGATGTAAAATTTCACACATTAAGTACCAAATTGTTAATCATTCCATTTGCAAGTGGCAACTACTAAGTAGAGGTGGCAAAAATATCTGTTCGGTCCAGACACGGACTGCACCCAAGTGTTGTGGGCCGGGTATTTATGAAATCGGGCTGGTCTTAGGCATTACTTGATAAACTCATAACCTGAATTTTATTAAAAAAAATTATAAAATGTATATTATTTTAAATATTTATATTTATTTGACTAATTTATTACACATATATAAAGTTTTAAACACTTAAAATGGATATTTTCATATCAAATTTTATTGAAATAAATTTAAGACTTATGAAATTACTAAAAAAAATATACACATATAATATTAAAAAATAAAATCTGAGTACCCGCATTAAAACTCGTCCCGGGCATCTAAAAAATGCATCCGGGCCGGGTCCGGGCATTGCGATACCCAGAACCGGCCCGGGTTTTGCCAAACTCAACTACTAAGTTACGTTATCTGTTTAAGAATTTTTGTTCAAGCAATTAACTATATTATTATTTAACTTACAGTTGATCTAATATTAGTTTGACGACTAAGATTAAGTCGTACACAAAAATAGGGGTGGTGCCAAGAATTCGATGTAGCAAGGATTAAGTTCAATTAATAATATATTTTTTAAAAAAATTCAATAAATAACAAGTATCAAAATTCAAATTCATTAAAATATTTCATTCAATGTATTTATAATTGTTCTGAATACGTTTTCATAAGTTGAAAACTTTAAGAATAATTTCATTATCAACATGAGAATTACAAATGCCCTAGAACATAATCCTAGCTCTCTCATCCAAGAGAAATCCTCAAAAATATTAAAGAAATGATAGGCAATAAAGAAATAATTTTCTAAATAATTAGAGTAGCAAATTAATAGTAAGCTTCTTAAGACAACGTAATTTTTCAGAGATAAAAAATAAGTGAAGTGGGAAGAATTAGAGGAATGAAGAATTAGCGAGAAGAAAACTAGCAAACCAAAGTATGTGCTAACAGTTAGGCTATGTTTGTCACACAAGATTGAATTTGACTAATTATTAGAATTGGACTAAATTAGAATTTATTAAATTAGGTTGGATTATGTATAGTGCTAACTTATGTTTGATATGTTATCAGATTGTATTACCCTAAATTAAATTTACATGAAATTAAATACTATTTACATTAATATTTGAACTTAAATATCAACTATTTATAGATATTTAACAAGAAATATTATAATTAATTAAAAATAAAACTAATAAAAAATACACACACACAAATAAAGAAGTATAAATTATTTAAAATATAGGCTATTTCAAATGAGATACATCATTTCATTAAATGAAATATATAAATTATTCAAATAGTAAATTAATTAATAACTTTTAAGTAAATCATGAATAAAAAATAAACTACTTAATCAAAAATAATAAGTAAATAAATAAATAAATAAATTTTAAGTTATAAATAAAATGGTATAATAAAATATGGAAGATATTATAAATGGACAATTATTTTTCTTGATATTATCTAGTCCCAACTAAACGCACATGAAAATTAGGATTACCAATCTTATGAATTTACGATTAAAATTTGAATTTAGTCCATTAATCCAATCCAAGTGAGCGTGCCAAACATGATATTAATATTTTGTCCCAATAATTAGTTCAATCCAACACTTAATTCTATCTCCCAAACATATCCTTAAGGTAAAGTCATGAAGTAATTTTTTTAATATGCGATATTTTGTATATTTTTAAAATTTAAGAGGGTATTTTTTTGGTGTTTCAAAGCAATGATGGGTCAATGTTAAAAAATGCGCTTAAAAATTAACAGAAGCCGCACAACGCTTATGCAAAAAAAATAATTGATGGAAGTTATAAATAATGTAAGTAAGCTAAACTTTGCTTAATACAATCGGATTTTTTATGCTGTATTTACTTTTTATATTGGTAAATTAAAATTATTGATAGCATTTATTTAATAAAATAGAGTTCGGAATCGAAATCAAAATTATAGGTCTACCTCAATTTGAGAATGAAAAATGAGAGATTGATTAGAGGGGGCTAAGAATGGGTCTTCGATTCAATGAATGACCATTTTACACCCAAAAATAAAAAATGTCTATTTTATCCTCAGTTCAAAAAAATTATTATAATTAATTAATTAATAATGATATTATTATTATTATTAATTTTTGAATAAATAATCACAATAATTAATATATTCTTATATATAATTTTTAATATATTATAATTAATTAATATATTATAATGATTAATATAATAATAATAATAATTAAATAATATATTAATATATTTGTTAACAATTAATTAATTAAAATTTTTACAATCAATTATCAATATATTATTAACAATAATAAATTTTGAATAAACAATCACTATAATTAAAATACAAAATACTAATTATGGCAATAATTTATTAAATTTTTTTTTATAATTTATTACAATCTAACTTATTCTAATTCTAATTTAAAAAAAATAAACACATTAATAATAATCCATTCCCATTCTTATTATTTAATTAAATAATTTATTTTAATTCTCATTCTCTATTATCATCTCAAGTTCCCAACCCATTTAAATTCCCATCGATTCTAATTTCAACCCATTCTAATATCCCGTTCAGTAACCGCACCATTAACATTGAATTCCAACACAACTTAAACTGAAAAGTAATTATCTTCAAAATAATTTTTTAATTAATCATAACATAAATGAAAACTTCTGCTCAATACGGCGCCGGTCATAAGTGGTCCGCCCAATCTTCCTAATTGCAAATATCTCCCAGAATTAAAAATACAAAAACTGTAATGTGAAATCCGATCAATTCCCTCCATCTAAAACCCTAAAACCTCCTCCTCTTTTCCAAACAATTAGCAAACGAAAGAAACAAGAAGATTAAGGTTAAAGTAAAAAAAAAAAAAAAATCGAATGGCAACACTTCAAGTGACAAACCCAAATGAGTTAATTTCATCATCAACCTCATTTGCCAATTCATTTCATTACAATGAATCACGCTTTCTTAGTCGCAAAACTACGAGGAAAAGTGCCTGGAAACGGTGTCGTTCTGGGAATATAAGCTGCTCCTTTGCTCCAATGGAAACTGCTAAGATAAAGGTTGTGGGTGTCGGTGGAGGCGGCAACAATGCTGTTAATCGCATGATTGGCAGCGGCTTACAGGTGGGGTTTCTTTTCTTTATTCTTTAAAGGATTTTTTAAAGAAAAAATTGTTTTTTTTATTTATAATTTTAGAATTTATCAGTAACATTATAGTGAATTTGGCTGAAATTTGATAAAGGCTCCAAATTAATTACATAATTTCAAATATTTTTGTTTATTAATGACAATGTTGAAAATGTAGTAAAATTTTTGGAATTCATAGTTTCATTTCTAAAATGGTAGAAGGTCGATAAGCGTTTTTATTATTGGCTCTTTGAGTTTCTGATCACTTATGTGTTTACTCTGTTATTGTGGAGTGAAATTTTTATTCTATTTATGTTATTATATAATTAAGTAATATTGTTCAAGGCCATGTAATATATGTGCTAATTTGTAATTATAGTCCATCACGCAATTTCAGTTATAGGATGTAGGCAATTTTACTTAATAAGGATTATATTATGTAAGCTGTTGCTAATGTTGCTTGGTTTCGTGCCTAGGGAGTTGATTTCTATGCCATAAACACAGATTCCCAAGCCCTTTTACAGTCAGCTGCAGAGAACCCACTTCAAATTGGAGAGCTTTTGACTCGTGGACTAGGTCTGCACTTGTCTTTTGCTGTTATTTGTTGTGTGGGTAGGTACTGTTTTTTCTTCTATTCTAACTGTTTGATTGAAATGTAGGAACGGGTGGGAATCCACTTTTGGGGGAGCAAGCTGCTGAGGAGTCAAAGGAAGTCATCGCAAATGCTCTCAAGGGCTCGGATCTTGTGTTTATTACTGCCGGTATGGGTGGAGGCACAGGATCAGGTGCTGCACCGGTTGTTGCACAGATAGCCAAGGAGGCTGGTTATTTAACTGTTGGTGTGGTTACTTATCCTTTCAGTTTTGAAGGACGTAAAAGATCCTCGCAGGTAGGTGTTATTTTGATTTCTATTTGATATCATGAGCACTAGCTTAGTAGTTTATTCTTAATATGTGATGTATAATCTGGAACTTTGCTGGTCGAAATATTCAGCTGTTGTATTATGATCCATTAATTTCCAGTTTGCTCTGTGGAATTTTTTTTTTCTTTCCTTCAGTTGAAAATTCTGGAACATTGGATATCGATCATAAATAAATTTAATTTCCTGTGTTTGTGTGCAGGCATTAGAGGCCATCGAGAGGTTACAAAAGAATGTTGATACTCTAATAGTAATTCCCAATGATCGTCTGCTTGATATTGCTGATGAGCAGACGGCCCTTCAGGATGCTTTCCTTCTTGCCGATGACGTTCTACGCCAAGGGGTTCAAGGAATTTCAGACATAATCACTGTGAGTTATTTGGTGGAAAACTGAATAATCTTTTTCAATTATACTTTCCTCCCAAATTACCATTTCAAGAGGTTCCTAGCCATCCGCTCTTGAAATTTCTTCCACCATTACTACCATTGCATCTGAGACTTTCATGATACTCTTAGAGGCAGGCTTTCCGGAATGGTTCAATTTGGGGAAAAAAAGGGCTTAAATGTCCATGTTTTTCAATGGTTGTTAATTGTTTGAAAATCCAGATTGCTTATGTTGTTTCCTTTTTTGCAGATACCTGGGTTGGTGAATGTGGATTTTGCAGATGTCAAGGCAGTCATGAAAGATTCAGGAACTGCAATGCTTGGAGTGGGGGTTTCATCCAGCAAAAACCGTGCAGAAGAAGCTGCTGAACAGGCAACTTTGGCTCCCTTGATTGGGTCATCAATCCAGTCAGCAACTGGTGTGGTATATAATATTACTGGAGGAAAGGACATAACTTTGCAGGAGGTTAATCGGGTGTCCCAGGTACTGTAGAATTTTACAAGCTATATGAGGTGTCAGTTTACATAAACTTAATAAAAATCGGTTGGCATCCTGGAATATTTGAATCTATGTAATGATTTTATGCAGTCAGTACAGTTAAAATTATTAGTATTAAGAAAAGGCTCTTTTAGCCAGTAGCTTAACAAGTAATTTGTCGTGTTTTTGATTCTTTCAGGTTGTGACAAGTTTGGCAGATCCTTCAGCTAACATAATATTTGGGGCTGTTGTGGACGACCGCTACAATGGCGAGATACATGTGACTATAATCGCTACAGGCTTCTCACAGTCGTTTCAGAAGACGCTTCTAACCAGCCCTAAGGCAGCAAAAGTGCTTGACAAAGCAGCAGGAAGTCAAGAAAGCAGAGGGGTTCCCCTTCCCCTAAATACGTCTACCTCACCTTCAACTGTTAATTCCAGACCACCAAGAAAGCTCTTCTTTTAATTCTTTTGAACTTGTTTTTGCATCTTTTCTATCTCGTGATGCCATTAGGCTGTGTAATGATCTTGAAGCTCAAGTGTACCAGACATCTAGGTTTTTCTTTTCATCCAGATCACATTTGTCATTTGTTCATTAGTAATGTGAATGATTAAATTAATCCCATAATTAGTGGTCTTTGATAATTGGATCTGCATATAAAGGTTGATGCCCTCAGGCACATTATCCAAACCTTAACAAATTTTTCACAAGGAGCTTAAACCCAAAGCTGTACCGGATGAATGATTTATTTTAATTCTAGAAATAAGTGAAAAGAATTACACAGGTGGCGCACAATACTTCATTAAACAAAAAGCCCTAGAAAATAGGTGAGTCTCAACCATCAGTATGTATGTAACTGATTCACTTATCTGCTAATAGTTTACGAGCTTCTATAACCACTTAACCAGTTGATTGTAAACATAATACAAAATTTACAGAATTATTGTAAATTGTAAGTTCCTATTTCCTAATTATTACAAGAAGAGATATAACTCAGATTTGCGAGTAAAAGAGAACATGCTTTCACCAAAAAGTTCAAACAGGGATGCCAGCAAGTGCCCTCCTTCGGCATCCTCCCTCCAAGCCTGAGCTAGAACAGTTAAAGTCTTTAGTGCTTGACTGCCGACCTCCCTTCTCAACATCTTCTCATTTTGTAAATGCCGTAACATTGATACACCAGCCCTTGGACCTTCTACAGGAGTCGAAAATCCACCTGATGGTCCTTGCATGTTAACAGCCATGGAGTTCACTGGCATCACACCCATGGCGCCAAGTGTTGCCATTTTCTTGACTGGCGGTTGCAGCATTAAGTTGTCCATACTTGCTTTACGTTTACCTTGATAAGTTGAAAAAAGACAATATAGTAAGATGATGAGAGCAATTATCTATTGCAAATTCTAAAGATAAAGAGTGTGCTAGCAACATTATGAATACTTCATTGCATTTGCTAGATACCCTGAATGATGAAGATTTACAGGAGCAGATTAAATTGGTTTCTGCAATGTTAGCAGCATACCAAATTTGCTACCAACATCAGCAACGTTAAAAGACATTCTGGCCACTGAAACTCAAATCAAGTCCATTCATTCACATATACAGCCATGGGAGATCAATGTTTAATTTAATTCTTTTGTCTCGCCGGTATACTATTAAGAATACAATTTTCAAGCGATTAAAATCTCCGGATTCCAGAATAAGTTACACAGCTTACAAAAAGATGCAAGTATCCACAGGCATATGCATGTATGTAAATAAAGAAAAAACTAATTCAATGATATCATACTTGGAAACACAATCATGCCTTTTCTATTACTCTCCCATCTGGACTGTTTTGGAGGCCTCAACAAAACAGTTTTCAGTCGATCATATACGCATAGACCTGCTGCACACTGAAAATTGTGGTCATGTTAGTGTCAATGCATACCATGTCAATAGTAATCAAAGTAGAGGAACTCCTTGAAGAAAAAGTCAACCTGCAAAGCCCCATAAACACGCCAAGCTTCATGCCTCTTCATCTCATTTTTTTGTTTCTCAAGAAGCATTTCTGGTTCAAGGAATTTCAAATACAGCTCAAGATTCGGTAGTATAAGAAGACGCACCTACCCAGAATCAGAAAAAAGTAATGAACTCTATAAGACATAAAAATAAATGCTACAATGACAGCTCAAAGCAAGTTAAGCACCCTATGGTTAATATGCAAAACAAAATCCAACAATATCAGAATTTCTCAAAAAGTTCAAAGAATGTGATGCTGCTAAGTGAAAATGGATACAAAAAGAGCATATTCATAAAATTGGCACTTATTCTAAAATGCATGTCTCCCCTTCCGGCTTTTCTCCTCAGAACTTGCAGTAAATACTGGCTGAAATAGTCTTTCCAGAAAAATGGGTTATCAGAGTATCTTCGAACTTAAGGCTCGCATTTACTCCCATTCCCCCTAGCCCATAAAAGAAAATTTTTTTTCCCCTAACCTCAAAAATGGAAAAAGCGTAGAGGATGAAGAATACCACACTGGGTCCGAGGGCCGCCAGCCCCTGAATTGCACCGTAGTGCTGAGACAATGATTTTGTTGGATCCAAGAAAGCATGGAGCAGAGTCCTTGTCACACGTGATTGGAGATTTTGATAAACATGCCCAAATCTGCAAAAGTTTACACATGAGAAGAAAGAGAGCTACAGTGATTATAAAGACAAATTAGGGAGCAAATGATATTCTCTCGAACACAGGTTCTAATCTCCCTACTTGGGAGAGCATATCTATACTGGATATTGCTGAAATCATGTAATTCAAAAATGAAGAAAGAAAAGAAAAACAAATCAATCTAGAAAAATACAGGACTTAATACACCAGCTTAAGCACATACAAAATCCATTCGGCTCTAATTATAAACAAGCATGACTAAGGGTATGTTTGGGATTGAGGTTGGGCAGCTGTAGCTTCCAAGCTACAGCACTAAAGTGTTTGGTAAACACTAACTACTGTAGCTTGGAAGCTATGTTAATATGATTTTTCACTTATATCATGAAAAATATTTTATATCTTTAATAATTTTATTAAAATTATTATTTAAAATTTATATTTAATATGTATTACTAGCTTTTGTTTCATAGTTATAGCTTTTTTTCCACAGCAGCTGTAGCTTAAAAGCTCCAGCACCTCAATCCCAAACATACCCTAAGGCAATTTACAAATGATTCTCAAGTAGAAACACGTAGAAGTAAACTTTCCAACAGTAGAAATTCACAATAAGGTAAATTGGCTTTACATACTGATTTTGAGTAAAGCAGATTTTTTCTTACAATGAACTTTAAAATATGTAAAAATCAGAAGGAACAGAAAATCACCTTGTACATATTGAAGCAATGAGGTCAGCCGCAAAGTTTCTAAGGTCCCAGTGATTGTCAGAAAATCTATTCCCTAATCTTTTAGAGACAAGGCAGGTAATAATGGAAGGCATCATTTGGTGTAGCTGAAGAAAATTAACACCATTAGTGTTGATTAGCACTTGCAGTTCCAAGCCCAAAACTTAGGACCTGACAGATCCCAACAATGTGATAATTGTTAAAAAATAACATTCCCGAGGTTACTCACTGTCCTTCGACTAATTCATAAACACGGATTTCCAGAGTCAAATATTATTTTGAAAAAAGGCCAATTGCTCCACTCTATTGTCTTGTTTCTTATTAAAAATAAATAAATAAATTTGAATAATGCTATAATCTTTTAAACCCTTCTAGGATTCTTCACAAGATAATTTCATGTAATCATTGCAAAACTTGACTGATATGTTTCAAAAAGAAATCCATATGATAGTTTGTACAGTTCAATATAAATGATGAAAGCAGGACCAAATAGAATGCAATACACTTACATAAAGTTCTATATGCATGTGTGGATTTCGAAGAAGACTTCGGGCAACACACATCAAAGCAAACAATAGAGAAAATTTTTTCAAACTTCTTGTGACCTGAAGAAAACACAGAGACGTCAGCTGATATCACTAACAACAAAGTTTTCATAATTTATGCCAAGAAAAGACAAAAGTTTAAGATCCTAGTGACTACCTCCTCAGAGATGAAGTATGTGAAATAAGGAACTAATGGATGAAGTCCTGAGTCCATTGCCAAGCTTAATAGTGCTTGTTTGAAGACAGTAGAGTTGGATCTACTCACAGTAAGCTCTCTTATTTTATCAAAGTAAAGCTGCACAGGCAGTGACAGCAAGATGTTATCATTGAAATATTCATAATTTTTTTTCTTTTAAGGGTAAACAAATTAGGGCGGTGAAAAAAACATATAGCATATTGGCATGGGACAGTAAATGTACCTGAAGCTCCTTAGAAAGTACATGCTTAACAGGTAATCTAATGTCAACAGAAATGCCATCTTCCCTATATTCTGATCTTCTACCATCAGAGACAGCTGTAGGCACAGCGAATAAAGCAACATAAAGAGCTAAAATACCCATTATATAAAAAATCTAAAAGTTAGTCTACATTTGCCAAACAAGTCCATAAAAATTAATCCCTTCATTGATTAAACATCACTAAAGCACATCTTGGAGCTATCCACATGACCATCCAACAGAGACATACTACACGGTTCAGCAGCAAACTAAATGCAATTATAATTGACTGTGCTTATAAACAAGACAAATTCTAAAAGATAATACCCATAGTTTCTAATCCACAGCAACTTTTGGCCACTCAAGGTTTCACCCCACATATATGAATTTAGTAAAAACCAATCCTTCATCCCTTAAATTTACATGGCATCAGAGTTAAAAAATATACCATCAACTGGAGCATTTTCAGGTATAGCAGGTTGGACGCCTTCAATTGCCAGCCAGTGCACAGCAACAGATGTATCAAGCGGTGCCTTTGGCAACGGTGTTTCAATCACCTGCATCCATCAAGCAAAATCAGAGAACAGCCACAAACAAAGCTGCTTCAAATATCACATCTAAATGGAATCTCCAATTCCTTACATTCCTTAATTCTACATCTTTGTCATCAATGTAGTACAAATCCTTGAGACCAGAAGCTCTCTTGAATCGCAGAGAATCACCGGAAGCAAATCCATAGATTGGCTGATGCAGAAGGAAAACACAAACTAAATATTTAGAAATTCAAAACTACAACACTAGAGAGGAGAAAAAAATCGCAACAAAAACATCTATAATTTGTTCAATTCAATCTCAAATGGACCCTTTTTTAAGATCAAAATACATATCAATCAATAATAAAAATATATATATACCTCCACATTTCTCAAATTAAGTGCACTATCAACATCATTTGCAGTCAATACAGTTCTATGCGCGTGTCGCATACATTTAATCGCCTCCTACAATTTGAAAGCAAGAAACTTTACTAATAAACTCATGTAGTAACTAAAAATTGAACTTCAATGATAAAAGAATGAAGCTTAATTACTACACCAGCTAATGAATGAAAACAAAATTATAAAGAAATAAAAGTGTACCTGCATGATTTCGCGGACGCGATACTCGACATCAGGAGCGAGAGCGAGTGCGACATCAGAGGACAAATTGTAAACTCCAATGCTCTGCGCGATTACCTCAATTGTTTCTTTTGGTACTATGCTCATTTTCTTCCTCCGTAAGTCAATTATTTAGTGCAATTGCATGTTCGTGTACTCGAACCCAAGAAATTTTTTTTAAAAAAATGAAAGAAATTTGAAGTTTTTCAAACGAAATTTTTTTTTAATTTTTTTCCAGACATGAACGAATGATGATACCTGAAGCTGAAATTTAGGGGTAATCGTTAAAAGAATGAAGAGTGGGAATCACTAACTTGGGCTTTCCTTACGGGCTTTGGTGTCAAAATTAAAGCTCAAGTTAAGCCCAATTGTTATCAGGTTTGGCTTCTTTTTATTTGAATATAGCAGAAATTTCTCTCGCGTGGCGTATGTAGCAAATCTTCTCTTAGAAAATTAAAATAATGCCATTAGATGAAGAACTACACAAATTATTGACCAACCGCTCTTCTGTGGAATAGCGCGACTCTCTTTGAATGTTGTATTTTCTAGCCAACCTTCTAAGCTTTCTGGCCTTCCCGATGCGTGCGTATTAAGCTGCTTAGCATTTTATTTCACCGAACTTGTTAATGCAGCGAGGTTATTAAAATGAGAAATTTCACATGCATTTCCTTTCGTTTTTACCCCCTCCGTTCATCCACCATTTGATCGAGGCTTAAAGAGAATGGAGTACAGCCCCACGTTCAAGTTGCAATTTCTATCTGATTGAAAAGTTTGCACCATGAGAGAGGGGAGCCGAAAATACGAGAGGACAAAATGGTTAATGTGGCAATATGAGCACGACAAATTTACTAACAATTCACTGAGTTGTTGAATGCCTCAGCCTTTTTGACTTCACTTACAAAGCAGACAAAGAAAACAAGAAAATCAAACGAAAAGTTTGCACACAACAATAAGAGCGAAACCCAGCCAGCACACCAAAAGACAGACGGCAAGGGGGAAACAGTGGCATTCACCATTGTGGGTTTTACAAGTATTTGATCAACATATATATGACCACAACCAGAACAACGATTCCGATAACAGCTAAAAGCATGCACATACACGTGCAACCACCCTTTGTGCGCTTATTCAAAATTGCCAGGTTCTTCTGCACTCGCTGTAACAGGAAGACAGAATTGATTTAAATTATATATTATATAGAACACAGTATCCCAAAGAACCTTCTTTGGTCACAGCAAATTTCTGCTACCTAGGGGCAGAGTAAATGAAAATGCAATTGTCAAGAGAAATTTTGAGGAAGTTAACAAGCAAATAATTGAATATTTACCCGTAGACGAGAATCTGTAACATCCACATGCTGGTCCAAGTCATCCTGCACGGTGATATAGCAAGAGGTTGTTAAACCTATGGACATAGCACTGGTCATTCAGCTAACTACAAAATCAAAGAAAGAAAACAACTCATGAACTTATAAACCATACAATAAGTCTAGTGTGCAGGTCAAGTTCTTCATTGACTGCCAATGCAATATGCTTTGTACTGATTACTGTCTCCTCCAGTTTCTCAAGCCCTTCATCTTGCTCTGTTAAAAGAAATACTCTCATTAAGATCAGCATTTAAAAAATAATAATAATTAATAAATTAAAAAAACCTAAGCAATATACATAATAAGAATAGGTTATACAATAGTCAAGAGCACTTGCCTCTCATAATTTGTCGTTGAAAACCAACAAGGCCCTGATTGTCCAAGCCAGTTGCTCGGCTCATGACATCTGCTGACTTTATCTCTGGTCCAAGCAGGCTATCCCTATTAGCAAAGTTTGACATGTTCAACGTGGAAGCCATTTGATTGACTTTGGATCTCAAATTAGCAAGCATGTCCTTCCGACGATTCATCTCTTTTTCCGAACTGTGCATCATAAATAAAAATGATAAGATAACTGTATGTGGATAAAATCATTTATGCCTCACAAAGCAACATCACAGAGTCATCATGTTCACTCAACAGAAAATTTGCTGGTCCATGTTTCTCATTACTATTCAAGAAAGAATCAGCAACAGGTTCTATATTCAAAAGCCACAACCAAAAAGTTGAAACTGCCAATATTACCAAAAGAACCTATGGTTATTGACAGGAAACTATTATTTAAGAAGCCCTACTTGTAAGACAATGAGGAACCTTCCAAGTCCCCAAAAAAAATAAATAAATAAAAAGAAAAAGAAATAATTAGCAATGAAATAAATATGTCAAGAACTAATTAACTCTTAGAAGCCTGTCTTCACATCCCTTCTTTTTCCAACTAAGAAATGCAGGTACACTTTAAAAAACATGCAGAAAGAATGGGATAAACTGATAGTCTTACCTATAAAAAAAACTGTGTAAAATGACATTGAATGATGTTAAATCAAACAAATCAATGACTGTAGATAACGATATGTGTCAAGTCATAACTTTCCCCAATTAAAAGGAATCCACATTCCATGGAAATATGTCTAATTTCATTTTCTTTCCAACTCAAGTATTTGCTCAAGCGCTCACCAAATGAAAAGGAAAAGGGAAAGTGTAGTACTGTTCTCAAACCATGGTAGTAAATCACAAAAAGAAAGACAATGCAAGCAGTTGGGTTTTATCAGGCATGAAAAGAGATGAGGCTCAAATATAACTTGTAGCAATCAAAAGCCATTTTAGTTTCCACAAAGAGGAGAACCACCAACAACATCAATGAACACAATTCGTAACCAGCAGGCAAATACATTTGAATGACAACACCGAGCAAGTAAGGTATGGAAAATCATATTGAAAAAACACAACATTAAAATACTGAATTACTGATGAACAAGCAAAAAAAATCAAACCTAAACAAAATTGCTGAATCCAATTCCCGTAAGAATTTTACCACAATATGCAACACATGGAACTACTTACATGGGCTGCTTCCCGGGAAGCTTAGATAAAAGAGACTGCAAGCTATCCAATCTAGTCCCTAATATGGTAATCTTCCTCCGTATGGCAGATGCATGACGCTGGGATTCAGGTCCAGATGCAGGCAATGAACTTCGTTCTGATATCATGCCATTAATATCATCTGCCAGTTTTATTGCTTCATTGTATTCCTTTATCCACGAGTCTGAAGCAGAAGCCATTGAACTAAAAGAACCAAATATATTGAGGTTAATCACACACTGTTACAACCACAAAAAATTACACAATGCAACAGAATAAAGGAACTTCTGTACACTTTGAGTCCCCATTCAATGACAAAAGAGCTCAGCAAATACCATCCCCTTTTTTTTTTTTTTTTTTTTCTCCCTTCAATAATTATAAATCAAAATTTACACAATTTTCCCATCATCAAAATTTTTCCCTTCAATACAAAATCAAATAACTTTTTTTTCTTTTTCCATATGCGATCTAAAATTCACATTGTCAGAAACCATAGTTCAACACAATTTCATCACTTAACCCAAAATTTGTCCAAAATATACAAAGCTAATAACTTCATTTCAAGTATCAGATACTGATCGATCAGACACAATACAAGAAAACCACTAATTAAATGAATTCCCAATAAATTCAAGCTAAATACGAAATTCCTAAATCTTACACATTCATCATCCAATAATATCATGCGATCAAAACCCTAAAACCAAAAATTGCATACCAGATTATGGGTAAATTTCGGATTCTAGATTGAGAGAGGGATTGGATTGAAGAAGTTTAGGATGGAGCAAAGCTAAGTCGCGTTAACGAGCTAACAGACGGGAATTAGCGTCAACACTGCCGATACTGTACGGCCCGTCCTCGTTTTACTTTACAGAATTGTAGAATAATAATAAAATAATAAAAGCCAAAAAAACCACAATAATTCCTCATCGACACCGACGTTGTCGTTTGGATATCCGCTAAGAAATTAGACCACCGAAACGCTGCGTTTTATTGGGGCTACAGTGTTGATTTTTTGAGTGGTTGTAGGGGACTAAAAAAATAATTATTGCTTTATTGTTTATTTGTTTTAATCGAAAATACCAAAAAAAAAAAAAAAAAAAAAAAACCTAGAATGCAACACCTCATGAGGATTCTAACAAACATTTTGCTTATACGGCGACACCCTGACAATATCTAAATTCTAACAAAAATCAAAACAACCAATATAAAATCAAACCAACATACTAATTTCTAATATAATTTGAGAAATAAAGTTTGTTGAAGCCCAATATAATAATAAACTCTCGTATAAAAGATTCAAAATATGCACTTTAGAATTTAAAAGAATGAGATGTCAATCAACATAACAAAGGAGTAATTCAACTTTCTTTTAATTTTTGAAGAATGATTTTGTTCGAGAATTTTATTCTACACTTATATGTAATATACATAAATAAGATGTCCTAATTGATAAAAATTCACACATAAGTGATAGAACTCTCCAACATAAGATGTCCTAACTGATAGAACTCTCCAACACAGGTGCCAACAAAAATTCACACATAAATTAGGGTAGTTTGGATTGCAATAGTTGATTAAATAAGTTACTGATTAAAAAATTAACTTAGAGGTTGTTTGTTAAATATCTAAATTCTGAAATTTTATTAATTTCATATATTTTTTAAAATATACTTATTTGTTTTTTGGAACTTATATATGATTTTCAGACATTTATATCTGAATAAAAAAAAGTAAATTTTTGTGACTTTTATCTGAATGAAAAAATGTTTGAATAATAAGTAAATATTATATTCCAAAAATATCTTTATAAAATAACTTATTTCCTAAACTATAAAATCTAATTTTTTAATTTTAATTTACAATGATATAAATGTCAAATAATCAAGTTTAAAATATTTTTTATGGTAAAAACAAACAAGACGCTACTTATATTCATATATTAAAAATAAATAAATATGTCATTCAAATTTTCGTATTTAGACCCATTCAGATTTTAGAAAAATTCAAACTCATTTAGATTTCAGACAAAAAAATAAATGCTAACTTAGTATTTGATAAATTATATTTGTAGTAACAGCTTTGAGTTTGAAAAGTAAAATATATAGATTTAGTAAGCTTCATTACGAAATTAATGTTTTATTATGTAATGACTAAAATAGGCATGACTTTAAATTATTTTTAATTATATACCTACCTAAAAAATTTTGTTTATACCCTTAATTTTTTATTATTCGTCGTATAATTATAAAATTTTTAGTTTATTTTCAGGTATTTTCCTAATTCAACTCTTTTCCTTTTTAATTAGAGTTAAAGACTTATTGTATACAATGATTAAGTTATATATTTATTGAATAAATTGAAATCATTAGGATATAAAATGTCAGTAGTGGTTTAAATTATTTAAAAAATATATTATGGCTTAGTTTGATTGAAAAAAAAAAATCAATAAAGTAAAACCTTTATAATTTAATACTCGATAAATTAATAACCTCCATTATATAATAAATTTTTGCAAGCCCAATTTGTCCAAAAGGCTAAATTAATAATTTCGCTAAATTAATAAAATAATATATTTTTTTTCTGAAAACCCGTTTACAACAGTGGTCCCATTCATATTATAAATTAATAATTTGTTAAAATTACAAATATAATTATTATAATATTTTATTAAATAAAAGATGATTCTAATTTTTGTTTTTTAGAAATTTAAATATAGTGGATCTTATCTCTAATTTTGTTTATTGTTTTAAAAAGTTTTGGGTAGAATTTTTATGTTAATTTAATTTATATTTAGTGAACTAATTCATTTTTTATTGATTATATTGGTAAAATATAATCAATTTTTAGTTGATTACAGTGTATGTTTATTGAATTGTACATACAATCTATAAATTAATATCTTATTAATTTATCCATTAATTACTACCTCTTTCAATTAATAGGTTTTATTAGCTCCGGCATTATTAGTTTATAGAGGTTTTGCTGTATATTATAACATTGTCATTAAAATACTTTAAGGCAATATATATTTTTCTTATAGTGTATTAAAATTTATATTTTTCTATCTTTTAGCTTGTTCCTTATTTCATAAAACAAGATATTATTTGATTGGAAGTGGAAAATTGTCACTAGTATTAGAAAGTTATAAAATGATATAATAACAGTTAACAACATTTTCATACTTTAATTGTTTATTTCCTACACAATCATACTTGTTATTTCCCTTTTTATTAAATCAAATTATTTAAATATATCACATTCTCTATAACTAAAGTAAAAAAAAAAGTCATAAATAATTTATTTGTTGCACAAATTTTATAGTTCATATTCCAAGCTTTTTTGTTGTATTGTTGTCATTCTATTTTTTAAATATATATATTTTATTAAGAGTTTTATATCTTGTTTTTTAACTCTTTACATGTACCGTCATTGACACAAATATTTATCATAAATTTATAAATTACCCTAGATAATAAAAAGTCAAAGGCCTACCCCTATTTATGCAAAATAAGATATAATTATTTTTTATTAAAATTATAAGATTATAACAGAAATTTTAAAAAGATGTGGTGCCTTATTTAATAAATTACGCATTAAAAAAATCTCTTATCTACTTCTAAGAGTTAGGTGGCATTTGTTTTTTTGTCTGAAATCTGAATAGCGAATTAGTCAGATTACGAATAGCGCAGATATGCGAATCTGAATAATATGTTTGTTTTTTCATATGAATCTCGAAAAATAAGTATTAAGTCGTTTGTTTTTTTCAACTTAAAAAACTGAAGATATGTATTTTTATATTTATATCCTTATTAAATTTGAATGTCAAATAAATAATATATTAAATATCACAATATTTTAACATTTGTAAGTAAAATAATATATTAATGGGAGATTCAAGAACTAAATGAGAGAAGCAAAATAAGAATGAATTTCATGATGGCCAAAAAAATAATGATGAGATTATTATGTGGGGTAAATATCTATAGGTGAATTTTGAAATTTACATGAAAAATTAATTATAAAACATGGATATTTTTGACATTAGAAAGTAAGTGACTTAATTCAGATTTCTCCATTCAGTAAAAAGTCAAAAAAATTGGCTTATTTTATTTAGTCAAAATTATCTAAAAAGTCTCATTAAGTTATAAAAACAAACACTTTTAATTAACTTAATTAATTAAGTTAAGTCACTTTAAGTCATTAAGTTAAAAAATAAACGCTATCAAAATAAAAAAAAATATAAAATAAATAATTTTTAAAAATTTTATTAAATAATATTTATCTCAAAACTTATGAAATAAGTAGCTTATAGTATTTCAATCTTAGCCTCAAACAGACCTTAAGAATTCATTTTGATGGCACCGTGGTAATTTGCAATTGATCTCGGGTTAGTCACGAAATTTTAAGTTTGTGGTGACCGTTTTATTTTGAACCCGTCCACAAAATGGCCACTTTCATAAATTACTGCAGAATAGCCCCAAAAGAGGGAAAATTTATAAAAATAACTAAAAATTTTTTATCATTTTTCACATTTAACCCTTAAAATTTTTTATTATCATAACTAACCAAACACAAATTTTTTATCCCAAAATATCTTTTTTAGTTCAATCCTAACTTCTCTCCCTTTTATCAAATTGAATGTACATTTTCCCTCTTGAATCATTCTCGACAGCGGCAAATGGCGACGGCGAACGATGACGGCAATGGTAAAAGTGAAATCTGATAAAATATAGCTGAATCCATTTGAATCCAATACCAATCGGACACAATTCTAACAAAGTGAATTAGAGCCCAAAAATTAGGTAAGATAATTGAAAGGAAATTAATTTTGTAGAAGTATTGTACATTAGGTATTTGATGGAATGTTTTTTAAATTATTTATGCTTTATTTTTGCATCACCAAATGTTAAGAAGCATGTTTGTTGACTTGATTTGGTGCGATAAGAGTTTCGGTGGCATTGTATATTAGTGCGACAAGCATGCTGTCACACCTGACATGCGTGATAGGCACGAGTGACAAGCTCGCTCACGTGCATGTTGCCCTGATCAAGTGTGACAACGCTCCATGTTTGGCACCAATGGCCACAAAAAAAATTTTCCCATGAATTTGGTATCGTCACCCACACCAACAACTTCATCCACACCACCAATATCATAAAACACTTCAATCTTCTATTACCATAACCAACACAACAAAAGAACAACAACATAAAATAATAACACACAATAAAACATGCAATAAAAACGGTTGAACTAACCTTTGATTTCAAATATTGAAATTTTGATTTTAAATATTAAAATTTTGGTGATGTTAACTGCTGATGATGGACTCTGAGAAGCCGTCGACGATGAGTGACCAACTTGGAGGCGAGAAATCGTTCTGTTAGAGAGAGAGGAAGCTTGGTGAGAATGAGAGGGGTATTTTCGTCACTTGAGGTGTTATTTGACTAATATTGATAGAATTAAACTTGAGGGGCCAATTGTGAAAATGATAAATTTTTATGGTTAATTTTGTAAGTTTCACACATTTAAGTTTGATATTATAAATAATTTATTATGCACATAGACTGAGTTAGTGGTGATGAAAAGTTTGCAGATGCACAAGGATTCATTCATTCACGCAGAGTAGGTGACAGAGAGAGACAAGCCGCGGCTCAAAATCGGGTGAGTATCAGTTAGGTTAGAGGAACGCAAGTGAAGAAAAAAAAATAAGAGATGTCGGATTTAGATAGGCAAATAGAGCAGCTGAAGAAATGCGAGCCATTGAAAGAGTCGGAGGTTAAAGCCCTTTGTCTCAAAGCCATGGAAATCCTCGTCGAAGAAAGCAACGTTCAACGTGTTGACGCCCCTGTCACTGTATGTTTTTTTTTTCCCGTTTTGATACTATTTTCCGTATCTATATTAGAATATATGTTTGTGACTTGTGTGTGTTTGAATGTTATATATGGTTGTGACTAAATTAATAGGATAAAATTTATTCTGATTTTTCTTTTTTGTTTGTTTTTTTGGTTCTGGGTTTAATTTGGATTTAGGATTTGCTTTTGAGCTGTGCGTTGTTTCTCTCCTTTTTTTTTATATACCCAAATTATTACTAAAAGAATTGATGGGTCTGCTTGCGTATAACTAATAAGACGTGGTGGGTGATAGCTAATTTAGCTGGTAAAACCTCTGGGGTTGTGACTGTTGGTGTGGGATTCAAGGGGATTTAATTTCCAGAATGCTGTGCTTAAAATAGAAAGCAAAAGAAGGGAAAAAAAAAAGCCTTAATAAGGTGTGATATATTGGAGAATGAAATAGATGGTCTGAATTTTGAGTTAATTGGACGTAAATTGTTATTTTAAAAGAGTTATGTATTGAAATCTAGGGAGACTATTGGATTTGATTGAAAGATGTTTCTTAATTGGAGAATTTAGTCGGCATGGATATGCATTATACATTATCACTTTGGGGTTATGCATAGAATTTCATAATACGGCTTGGATTAAGTGAAATGCTGCTATTAAAAGTGTTTTCTTCCTTGGTTTTGAATGGTTAAATGTCTATGAATCTTTTTAAAAGCCATAGTAGCAACTAAACTAGTGTTTTTAAAGTTTATGCTGCTAATTAACATTTGTTTAGAATCTAAGTTTACAGATATAGAGTTAGAGAATGCACAGCGCATCCAAGTGTAAGTTACTGACGACCACAAACATGAAGTTCTTCTAGGTAGATTTTGGTCTGGAAATAATTAAATAAAGACTGTTGTCTATTTGGTATGGTTAACCATCTAGTTAATTGGGTTGAGCTTCAGTATGATCTTAGTTTCGAAGAAGGATGCTAATGTTTTTTGGCTGTTCTATTGCACAGATATGCGGTGACATCCATGGGCAGTTCTATGACATGAAAGAGCTTTTCAAAGTAGGAGGTGACTGCCCAAAGACAAATTATTTGTTTCTTGGAGATTTTGTTGACAGAGGATTTTACTCCGTCGAGACGTTTCTACTTCTGCTTGCCCTTAAGGTAACAGTAATACACAATTCTCTTTAGAAAATTTTAGTTGGCTTGTTGGTCTGACGAACCGGACCATTTTTTATTTTGCTTTGGCTTCAGATATTATCCAATTTGCTCTCACTCTGATATTTTCATATAAATATCATGTGTTGGATTTTAAAGCATACCCGTATTTTTTTTTTGTTTTAAGGGCAAAAAAAAGTTGAAAATAAAGTTTGCATGCATCGAATAAAAAACTCACTACCATACTCTTGCAATTTGTTGAAGCAAGGGGCCTACATCTAAACAACATGCTGGTGGATGTACTCTTACTAGAAATCTCACTTTTCAGATTCCATTGTGGAAGACACCATTTTTTCTGAAGATGCCATGCTTTATCTGATCCATGCATGATATCATACTATTTGGTGGATTTTGTGCTGATGGTAAACTTTCTTTTAAATTACAATAAAAAATGCTTATGGAATGTCATGGCTATTTCAAAAGCCTATCTGTTTTTCTGGATTTCTAGGGATATAAAGGAGACCTATGTGCCAAACAAAAGAGCTAGCATCAAGTTGATTCCAAAATTAGTTCCCGCATGTTGATCCCAAAATTAATTAATGGGATTTAATTGGGTTGAATATCAGGAAAGTGTTGATTGATTTAATCGGAGGAGATGCCATACAGGCAGTTCTAGTTAAAATGATTTTTGGACTAGGACTGTTGAATAGAAATCTTCATAATCCCAACACTATAGCTTTCTATTCTATCTTCATAAGCCCCTCTGTGCGTCTGACATGTTGTAGCTAAAGCTAAAGGACTATGCCCCTTTCATATATGCTAAACTACTATATGATCATCCTCATCTTACCATTCTACATCAAGTAGGCTTCATAATCTGCTACCGCTTAGAGTTGTTCAACATCACTTTTCTTGACTGTGCCTTGTTCATTTGACTTTTCACCGTCAGTTAGAAAACATTGATAGGTCATGCTTATCCGATTACTTGAATCTACTATTTTAAGTCTTCCCTAGAGATTCTATTGCATTTTCGACTAGTAATGCGTGTATTATCAGGTGAGATATCCAGATCGGATAACACTCATTAGAGGGAACCATGAAAGTCGTCAGATCACACAGGTGAAGCCTCTATAATTGACATGTCCTTTTTCAACTCGTTATTTGTTCAGAATATTTATTTTTTGTCTTTTTTTATCAGGTATATGGATTCTATGATGAGTGCCTACGTAAATATGGCTCTGTGAATGTTTGGAGATATTGCACCGATATTTTTGACTATTTAAGGTTTGTGAATTTCCATTAGAAAAGCACTGGATACTGTATTTTGGAAATTAAGAGAGTTTTAAGAACCACAGTGTTGTGAAAGTTGCCCAAGTATTAGAGGGTCTCATATAGTGCAAGTTGAATGGTTTGATTTTTCATTCAATCAGATGGTTGTAATTATCAAATTTTATTTGGTACTTGCACCCAAGAGTCATAAGTTGGAGCTACTTTATGACATTTTGGTGTCAGGGAAATTTCACCATTATGTTATTGATATTTGAATACCCTTTTATCTGCCTTTATGTTTAGAGCTCATGTTTATTTCCTTCATTATTTGGCATTCATGGTTATTGCAGTTGATATGTTACAATCGTCATTATCGAGTTGAACAGGTGCCTTGGTTTTGTGTTTTGTTATATTTTGGTGTGTTTGGAAGCAATTGCTAGTTTTTGTATTAAATCTTTTTGTCTATATAGCTGCTCGGCCCTTGGCCGAGTGGTTAGGGCTACTGCCCTCCAAGTTGGAGGGCAGTAGTTCGAACCCCCACAAACGTAATGTGGGGCTATTTCCTTCCTTAATTATATTGTATAATTGAGTGGATGTAGTCTTCTCCCTTACCCAAGTGTGAGGGAGTTGACATCCTTCGAATATTAGTGAGGTTTAAAATCTGGGTAGAGCTCCATAAGTATTTATGTAAGTTGGTTTCAATAATAGTCTGATTTGTAAATATCAGTTATAGTCTCATGTAATATGAGTTGTAGTATGAGCAATAGTCTCATGTAATAAAATATATATATATATTTTGTCTATATTTCCCCATATGTTCTTCCTGTATTATTAGTTCTCTGAACTCTCTTCTTTGAAGTCACTATAACAGGATTGACTAAGTTACTAGTTTTTCCTTCACTAAATTGAGATTATACTCTAGTGGCCATTTGCAGCCATTTCTTTATGTTTAAGTTACTTCTGGATCAAACTACGTTCAGTGATTAATGTGTTCCTTTTACTATTTCTACTGAATTTTATTCTTTTATTGTAGTTTGTCTGCTCTCATAGAGAACAAGATTTTTAGTGTCCATGGTGGTCTCTCGCCTGCCATCTCAACATTGGATCAGGTACATGAAGTCATCCTTATAGTATTAGAAAACTCTGAAGATTTTATAGGACACTTTTAACATGACCCCTGTTCGCAGATTCGAACAATTGATCGTAAACAAGAAGTACCTCATGATGGTGCCATGTGTGATCTTCTATGGTCAGATCCTGAAGACATTGTAGATGGTTGGGGATTGAGTCCCCGCGGCGCTGGTTTCCTATTTGGTGGCAGTGTTGTCACTTCTTTCAACCATTCAAACAACATTGACTACATATGTCGTGCTCATCAGTTGGTAATGGAAGGATATAAATGGATGTTCAACAACCAGATAGTGACTGTCTGGTCAGCTCCCAATTACTGCTATCGGTAAACAATCGTCAATTGGAAATTTTCTCCTTTTTCTTCTTTTAGAGGAAAGTAATCTCATTGTACTTGGATGTGTTACAGATGTGGCAATGTAGCAGCAATCCTTGAACTTGATGAAAATCTTAACAAGCAGTTTCGTGTATTTGATGCTGCCCCACAGGTATGTGCGTGTGATATTCTTTTAGTAAATTGCACGATTTGGGTTCTCTTTTGACCAATTATTTGATTATATACTTCTCATAAGAGGGTTAAAAAATTTTGGTGACTAAAAGGCGCAGTGGTTTTCGCTTACCAAGATGTATTTTTTTCCCTGAAAAGGCTGGGGATGAAGTATCATTTGATTTGGTTGCAATGCTCTTACAGTTGGATCCTATAGGAAATCATTTCTCCACCCGTGCATTCTCCAAATTAATCAGTTACAATTCATACAAATCTGAGTGTGTGTTTGGTTGCATATGGAGTGGGGTCATATAATCCATGTTGCTTTTCTACCTTTTCAAGCAACCCCTTTTTTTCCCCAAAAATAAAAGTTCTCCTTTTTTATTTCTCTGTTCTTTTCCTTTTACTATGCTAGAGTTGTTTCTTAAAATGATTTACATTGATCCACTGAAAGTTTATAATCAAATGCAGGAATCGAGAGGGGCTCCTGCCAAAAAACCTGCACCAGATTACTTTTTATGAGGGTTGAAGTTTTATATTCTTAGAGCATTTGCTTGTATGGGAAAACCAAGATTGCCGGTACATGGTGATGATCTCGCAATACAAACAGAACTGATTGTAGGCTACTCAATGATCAGCTCCTCAAAATGAACAGCAAGAGTTGTACTTTCCAGTTGTTGATCCGTTTGGATTCTGGGGTTTGCCTGCATCCGCCACTGTTTGATGTTTGCTTGTGGTAGAGTGTTAGTATGTAGTATTTGACGTGCTAGTAAATCACGAAATACAGAACACTATTTTTGTTCTCCAAAGAGGAGAGTGAGCGAGAAAGGGGTCTTACCGGAGGAAACTCTGTTTCATCCGTAGATTATGAAAAATGATTTGACGAGGGACTTTGGAGGAATTTTATTCATGATTCTTGAAAGAAAAAAAAAGAAAAAAAAGGTTGGTTCTCTTTTCTATGTTGTGCTTATTCCTCGTTGCATATGAAACACTTGAACACAAGCACTAAAGTATGATCGCAAGTGGAGGCATTTTGGCCTTGACTTTGTCATTTCAGTGGCCTCAACCCGAATTCAAACAGTTTGCTCAAAGAGCACTGCCCATAACAACTCACAAGATGCCCCCAGCTGCAAGTTTAACACGTTAGATTTTATGTTATTTCACATAGAACTTGAAATTTTCTAAGTCAATTCATCATTCTGCCGTCTGTATGAAGACAGTTTGCGATTTGGGTTGGGAAATAAGAAGCGAATTTATGCGAATCTTGTACAATGCATGGATGCTAACTTAGGAAGTCTAGAGTCCCACGTATCTGGAGTCGTTTTATAAATTGCTGACATTGATGCACGTGGCACTCCTTGTTGGCTAAAATATCTTCCAACTTTCGATGGAGTGAAATGATGAACAAAACTACAAAGCTTGAATCAACAAACTTTCTTGTTTACAAACCAATAATTGTAAAAGCCATCAGTATCCAAATTAAAAGAGTTTCTACTGAAGAATTCTCTGAGTCAAAGCGTAAGCTCTAATGGGTTGCTTCATAAAATTCTTGTCACCAGTTATTTTGTTCATGTTCTTATCGTTACTGCTGATTCCTACTAGTGCCCATGTCCAAGTCAATGGAGGAGGATACATGTCGGCTGTTATATCCAAAAGGGGTCTTGATTTTTTCAAAAATTATCTAATAAACAAGGCTACTTCCTCTATTATTCCACTCGAGCTCCCAGATATTGAGAAGTCCAAGAAAATTCCACTAATTGGGAAAGTTCACATGGCTCTATCCAATATTATAATCCACAGTGTTGAGATTGATTCTTCATATGTTGAAACAGGAGACACAGATTTACTGCTAGCTGTTTCGGGCGCTACCGCAGATTGCGGCATGAATTGGGAGTACTCTTATGGTTCCTGGTTGCTGCCAACCATTTCTGATTCTGGAGCTGCTACTGTTCTGGTATCAAACTAGAATCCTTGCCCTTTTACTTTACAAGAATTTATTTTATAAATTATCGAAAATTATAGCGGATTAGTCATATATCCTTTTGGGTATGTTTGTAATTACTGTGCTGGTGGGCTTTATTTTGATAGTAAAAAGCATCTAATGTGTATTGAATGAAAGTCACAGCACCTCGACCCCAAGCATATCCTAAGTTAGTTTCAATTTGATTAAGGGTCTGAAGACTGTAACTAGATGTCGAAGTGATATGTCTCTTGGAATGAAATATAACTTCAACCGAAGTAGACGCTTTGTTATCTGATTTTTTTTTTTTTTAACCACGTGTTTGTTGTTTAGATTGTCTGTTTTTCCTTTTATCAAGCTGATGATGAGATCAACAAAATTTCTTCAAGGTTGAAGGACTGGAAGTGGGGCTAACTGTATCTTTGAAGGAACAAGGAGGGATGGTTAAGGTTATTCTCGTAGACTGTGGAAGTCATGTGAGAGATATCTCTATAAATGTGGATGGCGGAGCATCCTGGCTTTATCAAGCGTATGCAATCCCCTCACACCCTTTTTTTTTGTGGTTCAGATACTAGTTTGTTGAATTGATGAATTTATTCTATTAAGCCTGATATCTCCAGGTTGTTTGAAGCATTTGAAGGAAAAATAAAGTCTGCAGTCGAAAGTGCTGTCACGAAAAAAATAAGTGAACTGATAACAAAGCTGGATTCTATATTTCAATCACTTCCAAAGCAAATCCCAGTTAGTGATATCGCTTCAATAAATACTAGTTTTGTGAGAAGTCCTGTATTGAGTGATTCTTCTGTTGAAGTTGAAATCAATGGTTTATTTACTGCAAGTAGTGGCACTTCAATGTTGAACTATTACCACAAAGGATTTGAGTCTTCTGCTTCCTGCAGTAATCCAGCTAAGATGATCGGAATTCAATTGAATGACAATGTTTTCAGCTCAGGTGCACTGGTCTACTTCAATGTAAGTTCATTCTTTGTTAAACTTTGAGTTTTCACATGATTAAACAACTCTTTTACCAGGATAAGCCTGGCCAAGAAAAATAACCTTATGTAATCTTGTCTGGCTTGTATATCTGGGAGTCTGGGACAGTGGTCTTTTTATAGCTTCAGCTTGGCTTGTGCTAGACCTGGATGGCTTTGCTCGATTTTGGGTGAGGGCTAGGTTACCTATGAAAGGGATTTGCATCCAATTACTGAACTGATCTCGGTCTAGCTGAAACTGCACAACTTTATCACTGGGCCCTTAAATTCTTCTTTTTATTAATTATTATTCTTTGTTTTCCATTTCAGGCAAATCGTCTGCACTGGATGATAGATGACATACCAGAGAAGTCGGTTCTCAACACTTCCGGATGGAGGCACATTATACCTAAACTCTACATGCAGTACCCAAATGATGGCATGAATCTATATATATCCGTAACAAGTCCTCCAAAGATACATGTTTCAGAGCATGACATAGGTGCCACCATTGACTTAGATATGGCAATCAACGTTCTGGATTCCAGTGAAGTTATACCGGTTGCATGCATCTCATTGGTGAGCTTAATTGAAAATCTATCAGCTGCACACAACATACAGCCATTTACTAACTCCATTCATTTTCTTTTTGACCCACTCACTTGCGTATATTGTGCTAGCTGAGAGCCTGGTGTTTTGGCACAGGCAATAAACACTTCTTGTTTTCCAGAAATCAAAGGAGATAACCTGGCCGGTGTCACTAGATTAAACGACTTTAAAGCATCTTTGACGTGGAGCAGGATTGGCAATCTTAACATGCACATATTCCAGGTATATCTAGTTGAGTTTCATCATTTCAATATGTGTTGTTACATATATCTCTGCTGAGTCTCAGCATAGTAATAATAATGCAGCTATTGCTTCATCTTCCATTAATTGGCTATTCATCGTCTGATATTGTTTGAAAATGTGCTTGCAGTCCATGATGTCCACAATTCTCAAGACTGGCTTCTTGCCATACATAAACGCACATCTCAGAAGAGGATTTCCTTTGCCGCTTCCTCATGGTTTTACACTTGAGAATGCTGAAATTTTCTGCACCAATTCCTGGGTGGTTGTTTGCAGTGATCTGGCCTTAAGCTTCACAAAATAAAATGATCTTACAAATGTAGCTGTAAGTTAAGAAGCTAAATAGAAGTGAAGATTTATCACTGTTGATTACTTGATTGTTGTATCAATTGCCAAAATGCATTTATAGAATTTGATCAATTTCATGTACATACTGCCTTGTGTAGAAAAGGATGACCCACGGCAAGATTAACTTAAAGTGAAAAGCAGCATATGTCAAGTAATTATTTAGGGAAAGGGACGTAAACCCTTATGACCTAAGGTTTGATTAAAAGACATATAAACCCTCATCCGTTAATTCATCCATTACATTTCGCACCCTCTTTGTAGCAATGCAATTGACAGAGTGACGACGAATATCATAAACAAAAACGTTATAATTTTATTGCAAAATTTGTGTAATACGCCAACTTTAGATGTAAATTATAATATGTGCTGCAAATATTGTATAATGATTAAAAAAGATAATTATTTTTGTGGTTTCCTTCAACTTTAATAACCAAGTGTACATCTCCTTATCTCAAAAAATAAAAAATAAAAATAATGTGAGAGACAATTTCAATGAGATCATCCAATCAAATTATGATATTTGTCTTAAAAATTTATTTTCTCCCACTTTATGGTTGGTGATGTTTAGAATGTATATGTGTAAATATCTTGTAATTTTATTACACGAATGTATAAATAATATGATGTGTCTGTCTCGTGTAAGATTTTTCTTTATATTTATTTTTTTAGCATTGAAGTGAACATTATTATAAGATGAATGAAACTTTTATATCTACAGTAGTTACAATGCTATTGATTTAATAATCGGTATTTGAAAATTTAGTTTATTATTAAATTAAAAATAGTAAGAACCAAACAAAAAAAAAAACTAATGAACCCGTCCCGCCCCAAAATAAGAACCGGTTCACGAAATAAACCAAAGAAATTGGAAATTCTAAACAAACCCCTCTTTCTCTCTATATTTCTCTCTCTCTCACTCAATGCCCCGTAACATAACATTATTAACATCTCTCGTTCAAATCAAGCTCCCGCATAAACGACACCGTTCATGCGCTTAAACTCTGAAACACAATGGATCCAGCGCCAATTACTTCCCCAAACGCAAACGCAAACGCAAACGCACCGTTTAATCCCCAGCCAGACGTTTCAATAACAACAAAAACAAACGAGAAAAGGGCGGCAGAAAACGGAGAAGACCCTGAAATGAAGTCCAAGAAAAGAGCTCGAATTGAGGCTGCGGGGAAAGAGGCGAAGCGAGTGGCGGAGATCGTGCTGGTGCTGTCGGCTATGTGGCGGATGAGGGGCGGGGGAGGGAAGGGCCCGACGGAGGTGGAACGGCGGCTGATGGCGGAAGCGAGGGAGAAGTTGGTGGAGATGTGCGAGGGCTTGGCGCCTAAGGACATTGTGGCCAGAGACGCAATTGTGGGGCTGATTGAGGATTTGGGCCTTAACGGGAGGGTAAAGGAGCAGAAGTTAGGGTTTCGTGGACAGAGGTTGAGTATTAAGGAGAAGGTTGAGCTTAGCAAGAGGAAGGTAACAAAGACGATTTTATTTTATCATATAAAAAAGAAAGACGATTTTATTTCTTTATTTATTTATTTGGAAATTTTAGCTCGTGTTTATTGGTTTAGAATGAATAGTTTGGTTTTCAATTTTGGGCTCCCAAGTAAAATTGGGTGTTTTCTACGAACTTTAGTGGTCGTATTTTCAAAATTAAGTAGTGGGAAGAAAGTAAAACGGTTTTCTTGAACAGGGTTGGATGATTTTCATGGGACGAGGGATAGCGGTTTGGTTTTGATTTTGGTTAATTTGATGTTTAATATGGCTTTTATGTGTTTGGCAATTGTTGCTAACGGTGAGTTTAGTAATAGGAAGGTAAAAGGTTTTCCTTTTGCGGATTTATGTGGTTTTTGCAGGATTGAAATTGTAGGTTGGTTTAATTTTGTGTTATGCCATTAATTATTATAGGTATTGTCACTATTCTCTATGTGATGTTTTTAACAATGTGGGGAGGCAGAGAATAAATTAACTCCTTTAGATTAATTTTTTTGGTTATTGTGGAGTGGTTTTTTGAGAGTTTATTTTATTTTTATATGAAATTTATGCAATTACCAGCAGTAATTGAGTTTTTTGCTTAATCTACAGCTGCAATTACTGGGTAGTTTTTTAGCATTTTTTTATTGATATTTATTTCACTGAATTTGAAATCTTCATGCTATATGTTTTGTTAGTGAATATTTTAGGAAGAGCAAACAAGTTGGAAGTTGTTTCTTCATTAGAATATATAAGAAACTCAAGTTGAGAAGGTTGAGTTGCCCATGGGGAGGTGAGGGTTTTGGTTCTGTCGGTTTAGAGGTAGTCAACTAATTTGGATCCATTTGGCATTTTGGGTTTGATTGATGTGGATTTTATTATTATGTGATTTTACTGATTTGTTTGGTCCATTAAATTTGGTATCATTAATTGATATTAATCTTGCCGTTTTGGTGACTTTAGAGATTGTTATCATGAGATTTGGGATGTCTGGTGTTGTTAAAAGGGCTTAGGAGTTGAAAGAAATTGTATCTGAGATTCTCTTAAATTTCTTGTTAATTGGGACTCAAATTGAGTGAATCTCTGAGACATCGTATTTTCTGCTAGGAATAGTAGATCCAACATGTAGTCCCCCCCAACCCCAACACACACACAAAAAAAGTTTGTAGTTCTGCACGATCACAATGATGTGCCCTAACGTATCTTGAACTGATATTTTCTCAAGCAACTTTAACATGCCGTGTAGCACTATATAGTATGCAAATTCTGATATTTTTCTTTCTCATTTTTAACCCAGATGGAAGAGCCTAAGAAATTCTCAACACAACCTACTACATATACTTCCAACTCACTGCAAACAAGTTTTGGCACAGCACCTGAAAACCGTGGGACATCACATACTGTTCGAATGTTTCCATTAGATAAAGTAGGTTCCTCACCAACTCCATCCTCTGGAGGTTTCTCTACTTCATCACCTCCTGTCCATGTTCATGCTACAACTTCTACATCGCTACCATATCAGTCGCCGAACAATGATGCAAGACCACCCACAGTCTCCACTGGGTTGCCTAGCAGCCATCTAGGAAGGGATTCATCTTCACTAGCACTGCCAAGGGTGGAGAAACCACAAGTTAAATTGGATGGAGGATCAAATGGGTCTTCTTATGTGTCACAACTACAAGGTAATCCTTCTCTGGTATCAAATAATGGGTGTACATGGTAAATGATGTTATCATTTTCACTTTGTGGCTCAGTCTAAAAGCTGTCGTTCTTTTTCTTAAATAATATACTCAGCTATTTAATGTTATCACATACTTTCCATTAGTATATTTTTGTTTGATATGGAAATATTTTTGCTTCATTTTGATTGTACAATTCATGCCTATGTTATTTCATTTGCAGCAAATGCTTCTGCAAATCATCTATTAGTGAATGCTCCAACTTGGTCTGTACAGCCCCAATCTGCCTCATCGGCTAAAGCTGTACCAGAAAATAAGGTGCCGAATCATATTCCTGTCAAGGTCGAGGGACCTGCTGATATGTCACGGACAGCTCCTCAGGCTGCAAGAGATCAGAGCTTTAGACCATTCATTTCTCAAACTGGAAATATGCCTAACGTGCATCAGCCTTTGCAAGGCACAAATATCGTCCAAGCCCCACAATTTGGCAGCAATCATGGTGAAATTGCTAAAATTGTTCAGAAGTTACTGCATCCGAAGCTTCCTCAGCATCCCACATGGACCCCACCTTCAAGAGAATACATGAACAAGGCCTTTACTTGCCAGATATGCAAACTTCCTGCCAATGAGGTGGAAACTGTAGTTCTTTGTGATGCTTGTGAGAAAGGATTTCACTTAAAATGTCTGCAAATGAATAATCAGAAAGGAATCCCTAGAGGTGGTGAGTGGCACTGCATGAGTTGCTTGAAATTATCCAATGGAAAGCCCTTGCCGCCTAAATATGGTCGTGTCATGAGAAGCATAAATACACCAAAAATGCCTTCCAACACATCAGTAATTCAGTCTCCTTCAGATAAGAAAGTCATATCTGCAGATCAAAAAGTAAATAACCAGCAGAAGATTACAGTGAACGGAAGCTCTGGTGGGTGTGGTGCTCTAGGCAGCAACTCCAATGACTCTGATTTGAAAATTCACAATATAAGAGCAACACAGGGTGGTAGTTTGGTTTCGAGCACAAAGAGTAAGGACCACGAAACTTCTTCTGGAACTTGCCCAAGTAACTTGACAAAACCTTTGGGGGTCGTTCCTCCTCTTGGTGATTCTCGTGGACTGATCCAATCTACTCAAGTATGTGAATCTTCGATACACTTGGAGAAATTGGCTTCTGAATCAAAATCAGAGCATCCTGTGCTCTCATTGGAGACTGTTAGTAATAACTCTGCTGTATCACAACCTTCACACAATTCACAAGTTGTCCGTACAGATCTGGCTAACAGTGCTGAAGTTTCTTTAAAGAATAGTCATGACAGCAACTCTACAATAAAGCAAGATGAGGAAGTTGTTGGACGGCTAAACCCTGTTGGAAATTTTGTGATTTCTTCTGATGCTTTGCACAATGTGCAATGGATTGGGGATGTACTTCAAATTGTGGATGGGAAAAAGTTTTACCAGTCTTGTCGCATTGGTGGAGTAACATATAAAGTAAAGGATCATGTTCTTTTGCATTCTAGCAATGACAAATTGATGCCGTCTAAACTTCAGGCAAGAATAAAATAGTGCATGCCCTGGAATTTTTATTACTTGTAATCTTTACTAATATTCTCGTGTACATATCTTCCATTTTGGTTTCTGATTTGTACGGTTTTTACTTTCTATTGCAGACCATGTGGGAGGATACTGGAACTGGTTCTAAGTGGGTTATGGTCAATAGGTGCTTCTTTCCTGGTGACTTGCCAGAGGCGGTTGGCTGCCCCTGTGCCCCTGAAAGCAATGAGGTGATTTAGTTTCTGAAATGTTTTCTTTTTATGTGAATTACTAGATATATAAGAATAATTTTTAAACTAAACTAACTTACTCTTAGACGGTTTGCCCGATGGTGTGCTCTTTTGTGGGGGCTGGGGGGGTGGGTGAGATAATAGGAAGGTCATGCACACAGCTTACTTCATTTAGTTGAATTTCTACCTCTCCTTTTTCGTGGATTGGAGTCTGAATATTCTTAATTTTAGTTATGCATTGCTAATTTTCATTCTAACTCGCTGTTGATGTGCAGCTCTATGAATCTAATAATGAGAGTTCTGTCATGGCTGGCTTGATTCGAGGTCCATGTGAAGTTCTCCCTCCAGGCAAGTTTAAGGAAGAGAATGAAAGACTAAATCACTTGGGAAATGAGGCAAATGAAGGAAGACAGCCAGTGTTCTTGTGCCAGTATGTATTTCTTTTTCACTCATTCCATACGAACCCTATACCAACATTGCTTTTTAGAAAATGCATTGCATGCCTCGTTTCTAACTTTTTTAGAATCATGGGGAGACATCTGAGATACACAGTCCCTGAGATGGCATCAAAAATGGCTACAGCAGTAATAAAAAGAAGCGCGCCTTAGTTTTAGTCTATTTGAACATCTTGGGCAATTTTCTCATCAGATTAATTAACATTGTAATGAAAAAGGAATTCAATTCATTTGTTCTCTTTTTCTCTCTATCTCTGATGGTACAAACTTTTTCTACTGCAGATGGTTTTATGATGAACTCAAAGGCGTTTTTCGCCCAGTTTCCGGTTGATCTGATCAAAACAGATACTGACATATGGGTGCTCCGAGTTTTGATGTATAAAGGAGCGCCAGAACTCTCATCTTGTATCATATGTAGATGGCTTTAGTATTTAGTCTGTATGATCATCTCAATAGCAATTTAAATTGCCCCATTTTTGGTGCTTCGCACTTCTTGTTGTATGAAGGCCAGGTAAATTATAAATGTCATATTTCTGCTGTGTTGTATTTTGGATCTTTTTAGTGACTATTTTATTATTATTATTATTATTATTCCCTCGCTTGAGGATATCATTCAATATTTACTCAAATTTGATACCATCATAAAAGTTTCTCGGAAGTATTTCAGCAATTCATATTCTGTGATCTTGATGTACTTGAATAAATACTATTCAGCTGAATGTCCTCGATCTAACAACAGTCGTATTTATAATAATAATAAGTTGAACCCAGAATTTCAAGCAAGTCTGCAATTCCCAATACCATTGAATTTGCAGCTGCTACATCTGGGGAGCTAGTAGTAGACAACAATTTAAAATGTTTTTTGTTGCTTATTGTGATCCATTTTTGCATTAATAGTTACAGCACAATATTTTGGTTGCTTTGCTTCTCTTCTTTGCACTCGCTTGTAGGAAAAACCGTAAAACTCAGAGAGATATTGCAAATCTCTAGCTAGCTTGTCTTGTGATCCAATTAACCTTTTAGTAATAGAATTATTCCATTTAATTAATAAGTTTTATCTGCATGAAACCATTAATTTAATCATGCTATTAGTTTAGCTATATCAGAAGAGGCACAGCTAGCAAAATGTTTTATTATTGTGAAATTTTTATTCGCTGAAACTTATTATCTTTGTCGTCACTGTACCCTACCTAGCTTAAGGATTTGCCTGATAAATCCAGAACCAGACCATTACTGCTTCTCAATAATTGCTGGAAGTCTGTTCCTCGCAAGTACTGCAAATTCAAACCATGCTTTGCAGAATCTAGACTCTAACATTTTTCAAAAGATGAACCCCATTTTTTTGGGGCCCCTTTTCAATAATCTAAGGTGATGACTTATTTATAAGATGTCAGTTCAAAGGATGCATGTGTCACTTCTCAGTTGCTAGCTTTATGTCAGCAAATTAATGTAAAGTCATCCCTTAGCTAGCATTCAAATGGTGAGAAGGACTACACTACTGCAATGTCTAGGGCAGCACGCCCACCTCGCTAGTCCTTAGTTGAAAAACTTCCCCAAGTTTTTTTCGTTGATGACTTCCTGTCCCAACTTATTATACACTGTACACATCACTATTAAAATAGAAAAACTGAGATTAAAAACAAAAAAAGGAAAAAAATAGAAACACGAAGTTTTCAAGAGGGAGTCGGGAGCTAGCGTTTTACCAAGCAATTAATACTGCGTGACTGTATATGTTGGTAGCCCCAACGGTTGACTGGCAACACTTTCTTTCATTTGATTTTCTGAAGTCCTTTTCTCCGAAAATGGACAAATCCATGTAAGGCTGATCAATCATCAGCCGTCGCTCGTAATGTTGCTGAAACCTGTTTCTTCCCCTTGTTCTGTCACTCCATTGTGCTAAAAAAATAATAATTGCAGGAGGGACATTAATGAGGGTTTTATTATTTACATTAAATATGGTAGCTACCAAAGTAGCACTTAACGTGCAGATGCAGTCAGAATGAATCATGGGTTTTAATCCTCTTGAACACTTTTTAGTGTTCTTTTGTTTTGAACTTTGGCTCACGTGATCATCTGAAATGAGGTCCAAAATGAAATTGTGGTCCATGTTGAAATGCTGGACAATAGCTTCATGAAACCCTAAGAATTGAATCTACCTATAGCTTTTTGACCATTCCACCACGTACTGTACTCTACGGACTTGTCTCTTTTAACTGGCTGGAAGCTCTGTCACGCTTTGTCCAAAATCACAGCAATTTAACCATTTCTGACCCATCTAACACCACCAATGCTAAAGCATCTTTCTTGCCCAAGTTTTAAAACATAAGCAAAGAGTCTCACAGAAAAAGTTAATAAAGTTTATGCCAATTGCCATGAGCAAATGCCCACTATATATATATATGTATTTCTATTTTAACCCAAGGAAAAAAAAAGAGTGAAAATGAACGTAATTAATCAGTAGAAGCAAAAACCTAAGTATAGCTGCATAGGGTGGTTAATTAGAAGTTAAACAAATTAAAGCAAAAGCAAAAAGGCAGAAGCACAAGTAGAAGCAGATGATGAAGTAAAAAATATATTACACGGTCCGGCCTAGATTCACGTGAATCGGCGACTATCACGGCTAGTTTAAGGCTTTGTGAATATTAATGCTGCAAGAAATATGTTGTAGGTGTGAGGGGGGTCGGTCAAGTACACAAAGATTGATTAGTGGAAAAATAGAGAACAAGATTCCAGGTCTTTAGTTAGTTAATTAGGGTTTAAATTAATAGTCATTAGGGTTACAGTGCTAATGCTCCTGTGAAAATTCTGCCCCTTTTTCACTGCCTGTTGGAGAGCGCGTAAGATAATCATGAAAATATTGGCGCTTATTTATTCATTTCTTTGTTAAATGACATAATCTAAATCAATTACTAGTGCATGATTGATTAAACATCATTTGAATGCTAACTTAAAAATATTCTCTAAAAAAGAGGAGGGTTGATTGAACCATTGACCTCATCAAAAAGGTAAGATTGCATATGTGAGGACAACTACAATATTAAGGGCCGTTATCAATATATGACTATCGATTAATGTGATGATATAATAAAATTATAAACATTATGTTTGAATCCATTATTCACGTAAAATTTACTCGAAGAATCAAGGGTTCACAATCAATAAGAGATCCCAAGCAATTAGGTACTAAACAAAAATAATTCAAATCTTGGAAATTTTGGAGAAATTAATTAGGTTAATTTCTTCACAAGAGGAGCGTAAAACGCACGCAATAAAATGCAAGTTGTGGCGGCATTACATTTTTGTCCGAGTATCCAACATCAATCCAACAAAGACTAGTAGTCTAGTTAGTAGTTAAAAGAAGGTAGGTAAAAATCTGAACCTTGATTTCTGGGGTGATGGTTTAATTATTAATTAAATCAGAGAATAATTAATCCTAATCAAGCTTTTAATAGATCCCTCTTTGATTCAATTAGGCCCTAAAGTCCCATTCCAAAAATAAACAAGAATTAACCCATAAAGCCCTCATATAATTAAAAAATATATATATTTACCTTTTATTAAACAATGAAAAAGAAAAAAAGCTTGTAGTGCTTTGCATGGCTTACTAAAATTGGTTTAACTGTATCAGCAACATCTCCTAATCATTCTTTAAACCCATAATTGTGTGAAATAAATTAATTAACATTATTAAATGCTTTAGGAAACAGAGTGATCGTCATCTTATGCTTAATGAGTTCATTATCATTTTTATACGTATTGTAAAGGAGATAATTACTCAATAATTCTTTGGAACAATTTTATAATATATATGTACACTCTATGCAGGCGCATGCAATCAGAGGCACATTGCATCATAGCTTATAATCCAAAAACCTTTTTGCATGTATGTACTTAGCAATGCCCCAAAGCATGTTAAGGTTTTATTTTAAATTTTAGAAATTATTAACTAGTAATAGCTTTAAGAAATAGTGATTGTCATCTTATGCTTTTCGGGCTTATTAATTAGGATCTTTATAATTTACATTTATTGTTAAGCAGATAATTACTCAATAATTTCTTTGTTAATTAGTTTATATTATATTCGCTGAGTCTAGCTAGCAGCATGCAATAAGAGGCAAATTGCATCATAGCTTATAGCCCAGAAATCTTTTTGCATGCATGTGCTTAAAAATAATGTCTCCAACCATGTTAAGCTTTTATTTTTAAATTTAAATTTTTTGTTTTTTCAATTGCTATGTTATTGCCGTTTTGCAATTTTGTTTTCTACTTATTGGAAGCTTACTTGATTATGCAATTGTATAACAAGAATTGTTGTTGGCTTGTTTTAGGTTATGTTGGGGCCACGGATGTTAACTTTTGCACGCTCTCTATTAGTAAATTTCATTTAGGGTGTGTTTACTCCTTGGAATAAGGAATGAGAATGGAAGAATGTGAATCAAAACTATGTTTACTTGATAAAATTGAATTTGGGAATTGGAATAAATTGTGTGAATCCCACACAATTTGGGAATAAAGAATGGGAATCCCATTCCCATGGGGGGTAGGGAATGAAAATGTGAGAATGGAAATGAAAAATGAATTTACTTTTGTACCATTCTAATTATTTATATTATTATTAACAATAAAATTATTATTATTATTATTATTATTATTATTTTAGTTATAATAATTAATAATAATTAAAATAATAAAGTTAATAAAATTTAATAATAATAAATGTTAATAATGATAATATTAATAAAAATAATTAATAATAACTAAAACAATAAAGTTAATAAAATTTAATAATAATAATAATAATAATAATAATAATAATAATAAATGTTAATAATGATAATATTAGTGAAAATAATATTAACAATAATTAATAATAATAAAATAATAAAGTTAATAAAAAATTTTAATAATTATAATAATAAATGTTAATAATTATAATATTAATAAAAATAATAATAACAATAATTAATAATAACTAAAACAATAAAGTTAATAAAAAAATTTTAATAATAATAATAATAAATGTTAATAATGATAATATTAATGAAAATAATATTAACAATAATTGATAATAAAGTTAATAAATTTTAATAATAATAATAATAATAATAAATGTTAATAATGATAATATTAATAAAAATAATAATAATAATAATTAATAATAACTAAAATAATAAAGTTAATAAAATTTATTAATAATAATAATATTTATAATAATTATTAACATTTATTATTATTATTATTAATTTTATTTTTAATTAATATCATTTTTATAATAATATTTATAAATGTATCTAGTTAATGAAAATTACATTATTTAATATTGTGGGTATTTTGGTAAATTAATTCATTCATTCATAGATTCATATTTATTTTGTCAGGTAAAATTAAGCATTGATGGCGTTTAGACATTCCAATATTTCATTTATTTTTTAGAGTAAACATTAGAATCTCATTCATTCTTTATTTTCAAATTTAATTTTCAAAAAAATTCTCATTCCGTGGAAGTAAACGCACCATTACTTTTAATTTTTTTAAAATTTTTTCACTTCAAAAATAGAATAGGGATCAACAAAATAACATAATTAAGTAGGTTATTTAAAAATTTCAAGATTAACTTAGTGAATGACACATCATTCAGATGAAATTTAAGATGTTTATCATTACTCATGTAATATGTATATGATTAAGAATGTAAAAAAAAAAAAAAAATAATAATAAATAAATATATTATCATTACTCACAATCTACTATTTTATTCAGGGGAATAATTCCGACAACAGTGAAGTTACATAGAGATCGGAAACATGGAAAATCCGGCGTCAATTTTGGGTGCTTTGTTGCTTAATTTGTTGCTGCATGTGAGGTCCATATGTGCATATTTTGAACTTATTTTTACCATATTTGGCTATCTTTTTCTATTTTTAATATATATATCCCTTTTAATTCTCGTTCGCTCACCAAAATACGCAACCTGTATCAAATATCCTCTCATTATATATAGTCTACTTTCCCCAGCCTCCTCCAGTCCACAAAACCAACCGCCAAAAGCACTTCCTCTCACATTCACATCACGCAGAGCAAGAAGCTGCAAAAGCACTTGCTTATTCTTAGAGTTCTTGTTGCATATATACACACATAGCATACATATAAAGCATTAATGAATATGGCTCCGAATGGAAATGATGTTATTGTTTCTGACAGAAAGCTTGAGATGATACTTAGCATGAAAGGAGGCAACGGTGAAGCCAGCTATGCCAATAACTCTCAAGCCCAGGTTCCCCTTGGATTCCTTTCTAGTTATATTTTCACTCATTTTTAATTTGTTATTTGCGTATTATGCATAAGTCCTGATTTATATTCGACATGCAGGCAATACATGCTCGATCCATGCTTCATCTACTAAGAGAAACCCTAGACAGTATTCAGTTAATGGAGCCACCATCAGAAACCGTCCCCTTTGCCTTGGCAGATTTAGGCTGTTCATGCGGCAACAACACGCTGTACATCGTGGACGTGATCATCAAACACATTAGCAAACGTTACGAGGCATCGGGGTACGAGCCACCGGAGTTCTCGGCTTTCTTCTCCGACCTCCCCAGCAATGACTTCAACACTCTCTTTCAACTCCTGCCTCCCATAGGCAGCAGCATGGAAGAATGCCTGGCTTCCGACACTCACCGGTCTTATTTCGCCGCCGGAGTCCCGGGTTCATTTTACCGGCGCCTTTTTCCGACAAGATCAATCGACTTTTTCCACTCCGCATTCTCCTTGCACTGGCTGTCTCAGGTGATCATTAAATTATTTTTCTTGCTAACTTTGGCGTTACCTACGTACATTACGTGACCTTTTTGTCACGGTTCATAATTATTATATGTGACATTCAAAGTTCTAAGTTTGATATACAAAATAATAAAATAATAATAATAACAATAGTAGTAGTAGTTCGTTCCCTAGGATGATTTTTCGGGTGTAAATTATAATTGTATTAGGCAAGAAAATTTTTAGTATTCAAATCAATTAAGAGTCAAAATGAATGATCTCAAACTCTGAATTTGTGCGGCTTTTAGAAGGTCAAAAAGTTGCAGCATTTACCAAAATTGTCCTCAATTGGCAGAATTTCACAAGCAGCTGTTTCTCTTTTCAAAATCACTCTTGATAGATAAATTACTTTTTTGCTTTTGTTCTACAGTGAGAAAATGACAAAATGATGAATAGTAATCGTTGAATTTAAACAATAGTTTTAGAAATACTTAATCAGATAGAAGACGTTGTGTTCGTAATTATACATTACCGATCACATATCACTTGATTATGAATTAATATTTAATAACTCGACTAATAATCAAGTGACACGTGATCCGTAACGTATAATAACAAGTACAACGACGCACCATATCATTGTTCTATGTTTAGAAGCATTCCTTGGAAAGTGCATTTGAGGTGTACTACACACTAAAGAATAACTTTGCATGAAACAGGTGCCCGAGAGTGCTCTTGATAGGAGATCAATGGCGTATAATAAAGGGAAAGTGTACATCCACGGTGCAAATGAGCACACAGCAAATGCATACAAGAAACAATTTCAAACGGACTTGGCAGCATTCCTTGGAGCAAGATCAAAAGAGATGAAAAGAGGTGGGTCCATGTTTCTTGTCTGCTTAGGCAGGACCTCAGCGGACCCCACAGACCAAGGTGGGCCTGGGATTCTTTTTGGGACCCACTTTCAGGATGCTTGGAATGATCTTGTCCAAGAGGTAATCATGATCATCATCACAACTACATTTCGATTTTTAAGCTATTCATCTCATGTGCCTCTGTGTGGGTGATTTGGGCAACTTCTTTTTGGACTTGGGTCTTTGTTTTGCATTTTATTTTTGTTGGCAGACCAAAATGCAATAATAATTCACCATGCATAAAGGGTAGCTATGATTAGGTGTGCTTGGGCTAATTGGCCGGTCCTTGTCAGTGATCATGATCAACCCAGATCAATCCTAGCCGCTCGATATACTCCCCGCAGTAGAATCTAGCCGCCCATGTGTCAATCCTCTTGTCGGCAGTATGATAAACACTGCCTAGTCAAGTGGATGTGTGCTAATTTAACTGACCACCGTAGTAAATCGATAGGTTGATGGATGTTGCCCAACACAATCATCATCATATATCATAGCAAGGTTGATCAGATAACGTTGAAATTTATGAGGGCCCAAATTTGTCCTCAAACAATTGAATTTTAGAGTACATTAACGTATTACCATGTCCCTTAATCAACAACCATAATCAATATGGTCCATGGATTATGATTAGGTATTCATGGGATTTGTTAGCTTTATTCCTTTATCTATTTTGGGCCTTCAGGCCCTTTTAATTGGGCTCATCACCAACTTTGACATTGCATTAATGTTTTAGGGCCTTATTACTAGTGAAAAACGTGACTCCTTCAACATACCGGTTTATGCATCAAGCTTACAAGAATTCAGGGAAGTAGTTGAAGCTAATGGTTCATTTGTCATCAACAAGCTAGAGATTTTCAAAGGAGGAAGTCCTCTGGTGGTTAAACGGCCGGACGATGCAGCCGAGGTGGGCCGAGCCCTCGCCAATAGCTGCCGGAGTGTGGCCGGAGTCCTTGTGGATGCCCACATTGGTGATCAGCTGAGTGAAGAGTTGTTTAAACAGGTGGAGCGCCGCGGCAGTTGCTATGCTAAAGAGTTAATAGAGCAGTTACAATTTTTCCATATAGTTGCATCTCTTTCTCTTGCTTAAGAAAAAGGGTATCCAACCAAAAAAAAAAAAAAATGGAAATAATCCTTTTTTTTTTTAATGTCCTTATTAAGACTCTATTTTGTGTGTCATTTATGCATGATTATGTAAGTGTGTAGTAACCTTTATACATGTGGGATCTTGAGACTTTTGTGTTTTCTTGAATCCAAACCCATGTAACTTTTCAATGCCGCTGATTTTAGGTACTTTAAAATTTTGTAATCCCTCACTTTCAGTTATTTAATTTGAAGGAGAAGGATAAGGAAGGTATGATGGTCGTTATTTTAGTTATAAATTGAAAGAAAAGATTCTGCTTCTTTCCAACAGCAACATTTAACCCAAAAATAAATTGTACCCGAAACAGGTGGTTATTTTACTTATATTTTTACTTGAAGTGGATATTAAACGAACTATGAATTAAATATATTGAATTTTAACTCGAACAAGAGACCGCACAATTTGATGGTACTTTCATTTCAATGTTATAAGCTTTGATTCAAATATACGGGGCCTTAAATTAGGTTGATTACGGAGCATACTAAGTTACTTTCAGAATTCATCTTCTGCTGGTGAATAAAATATGAATATATCAGCCTCTTCAGGTAATTTGAACCTCACCCTCTTCTTTGTCTTCGCACTTTGGCTGCTTGTTCTAAGCTCCTCTTTTTCAACTTCATCAAGTTTCAGTAATCCCTCAATTGAGTTAGACATGTAATCTGCTTTATCTACGTATAAAGACCGATGAAAATGAACCTTGGGAGATAAGTTCTTGAACACATAGTAGTCACCTCCACTGCTGCTATTCTTGTTCAAGCTTGGTGAGGCTAAGAGCCATTCCTCTAAAGTACGCAGCTTCGCCTCATTTACCGGCTGATGCTGCTCGTTCTCTTCATCTGTCCATAAGCATCTAGGCTTCATGAAGTTGATAATGGACGATGTGAGAACAGAATTTTGATCACTTAAATATTCCTTAGGCAGCTTCTGGGGGCTTGAAGATCGCCTGGAACTAGAGAAGCCTCCTCCCATTCTTTCTTTCCGAAGTTTCTCTCGTGTGTAAAATGACCTTATATGGTAAAAATCTTGACGGGCTCTCCAAGACGACAGGATTTTCATTGAAAGTGAGCATAGTTATCATCATCATATCCTGAAGTAATATTTGTATTATCTGAATGTTTTTTATTATCTGAAATAGTGATTAGACTGTCAGCTAATCAACCTTTAAATTATGTTGGACATGGAAGACAAAAGTCCCTTTGGCTTATCCACCAGATAACCCTTAGCATAGCTGGTGATGAAGGCAAGATTAGCATTATCGACAATGTTAATCCATACCATACAGAGCAAATGGGACAAAACCCCTGAAATGTCAAAGCCCTTGGTTTACTTTAGCTATTATAGGATGTTTAAATCATAATCATCAACTTTCATGTTTTAGTTGCTGTTAAGGAAATTGCTCTTGTTTGCTACAGCTGACAGCAATTAGATTCAGTTATAAAATTAGAAATATTAACGATGATTCTCTTGGTTGCATCATCCTACGGTCTCTACAGGCAGAGATTCTATGGAGTATGTCAGCGGGAATCTCGAATTTCCCCTCTCCAAGATGTTGAAGCTGAAGCTTCCTACCAGTATCACATAGAATATCAAACATGCCAATTTCCAATTAATATTCATTCTCTTTCGATATCATTTTCCATTCTTACATAGTAGCCTAATGCATCATTCTCAGACACCTCAAAAAACAGTACAATAACGACTTATTTCCCACCAACCGATGGTATCTTACTACATCAGCTTGTACGATTATTTAAGACACTCATTTTTCTACTACGATAATAACAATAATAAAGAAAGAAATTTTTTGCGGTTTTAGGTGAGCCTGCGTTTCTTCATTTCCCGTTGATTCACTTTCTTTTGAAGGCAACGCCAGCAGACCGGCTTTTTCCCTGCTTATCCTTCCATTACATTTTCAACTTTTTGGCTTCGTACATATCCTTTGATGAACACTTACAAAAGTTGCTATCGAGAAATTAATGAACAAAAGAGAAACACGCGAAAGGCACAACTCGAGTCATTAGAAAGTAGAAACCGTGTATGAAAGGAGTCCCTCAAAAATCATTGCAAGGAAAAAGAGTTGCTTGAAAACCATTGTATCTCAGTCGAAGATAAGTGGCTTCCAAATAGAAACATGGTTTTGTTCAGAGAGATTATAGGCAGACACATTCCTGTATATATACATGTTTCGAAATCCTGTAATACAAACCAAGTTTCTAACAAAAGAATTGGGACCTCCAAATTGTAAGGAAAATATCAAGAACATTCATTCACATTGGTGGGTAACCCTTCGTTTCTGCAAGCACCCGATGAACTTTACAGATCAAACAATTTAACAGCCAGAAACAAAGGATGAAACATCAACGGAAAAGACCAGGCCAGGAAAAACACAATTCACTGACCGGCAGATGGATTTGTCAGCAGTTCAAGTGATTTCTTTAAGTAGTCCACAGCAACTGATACATCATCAAATGCCAAGGCTCCAACCGCAAATCTCGCAGCCTTGTGTGCCTCAGAGATTTTCTCAGGCGGGGGTTGATAATTGCTGTCATATTGATATTTTTGTGCCGGGGGAGGTTCCGAGATAGTCCCATTTCTACTGCTTGAAGAGTACTCAGAAGCTAACTGATAACTTGCAGTGGGAGCAGGAGCAGGAGCAGGATAATGAGATGGGATGGATGGGATACTGCTCTCAGTAAAACTTGGATAAGACTGGAAGTTGGGGTAATTGTATGTGGGATTTTCTTGAGATGCGTAATTCTGAGGCAAATGTTGCTGGGGTTCTTGAGAGTATTGATGGTGGTATGGCTGAGAATACGTAGAATTCTCTGATCTGTTAGCTGGGGGGGGTGGATGAAAATCATGAGTAGGGTAACCTGCACTAGGGTGAGAGTATGAAGAACTATCTGATCTGTTCAATGAAGTTGGATGAAAATCATGGGTAGGAGGTGGTGGGGGAATATCAGATGAATGCTGGTTGGAAACTTTGTCATGGAACTGAGGTGGCAGTGAAACGTTTGCAGAATAATGATCAAGTTTATCAGGGAACTGAGATGATGGATCAGAATCAGATCCAGGACCCTTAATTGGTGTTTCACTCGTTCCAATGTCCTGCAAAAGTAGATAAGAGTTAAAGACCTACCGAGAACAAGAGCAGCATGTTTTTCCTAATCATCATGTTCACGTACAAAGAAGCTAAAATTATAATATGTGTGACTACATCCTATTCATCCAGAGTTCTCCTTTACCATAATCAGTTTTTGTCATTAGGAAGAAGCCGAAAGGCAAAAAAGAAGGTGCAAGCATAATGTGCATATGCATTGTTTTACTCAACAAACTCAGGAACTGTTCGGATCAGAAACATACATATGAACCACTAGCCGTACTTGGTGGAATTGATAGATCTTCACCCCCACCAGGAGGGCCTGGGACAGGTTTCCTTCCTTCCTTCATGGCTTTCCTTATATCTGCAGCTTTCCAAGCTGCATATTTCTGTTTCTGCTCAAGCTAAAAAAGATTTCCATAAAAGCATAAATGAGCCAGTTATATCAGAGTAAATGTCAAGTCAAGTTGCAAAAATCATTTAAATTCAGGTAACATAAACCTAAAAGATTTGAGAAGATGAGCTTTGATAAGATAATAGTAAGACCATAAAACTCACATCAGGCTGAAGTGCACCAAACTGGTTTAGGATCTCAAAGAAAATACTCGCAGCATAAAATGTTTTAGCAGTATTCCTGTAACAATCATGCATTAATTCCTGAATCAAGTACAGAGACAACCGAACTAAAAAGTCGAGTTAGCACAAGAAATAACATGAATAAGACACTCAACATACAACACCAGAGTTTGCCAATGACACTCAATGATAGGTGAAGCCTAGAGATAGCCTTTAACACCAGTGAATTACAAGACCAGGACCCGCCCTGAGTCATATGACTCATATTAACATCATTTGTCATTCTGATTTTGACATGTTCTCTTGAATCTCTTCCAAATTAAACCATTTTTAACTTTGCATTTACATGCACACTAGATTCCACACATCCTTCTGGTTACCAACAAAGCATGAACAAATTCCCACTAATCCCTGAGTTTGTAGGTCCAGCTAAGCATGAAGTGCATACAAACAAGCAAAGAATGAGCTTCAGGATATGAGTTACTTGGTTCCACAAATGCCTCAAAATAAGAGATATAGACATCCAGATGCTTATGCAAACAAGGTTAATGCTACAGGTAGTATTGAGGCATCATAAGGACCAAATGTCAAAAAGTAAAAAGCCGTATGAAAAAAGATTGAAGTTTTTCGTACAAGTCTGCTCGTCCAGCGCGATCTTGCTTATCTGCCTTGGCAAAAACATTCAAAGCAAATCCCTCTAGATGCAAATTGTCTTCAGGCCCCAACTTCAATGACTTCTTATCCTGCAAAGGACCGGTATCATTCTCACCAATTAGGAAAAATAAATAGTGATGAAAGGAACCATAAATCTGGAAGAGATTACAGCCTCGAATTTACATTTAACTGAATAACAGTCACAAGGTGGACAATTTCAGAAAAGTCAATGAAATGAAATAACCAAAAGGAAGCTACACAGCTCAAAACTACATAAACCATTCGATTTCTTAAAAACATTAGATAACAACCAAGTAAACAGTTTATTTCTATCCCAAAAAAAAAAAAAATCGTCACTGTAAAGTAAAATCTCCTAAACGATGTGAGGGCATTACAGGCAGCAGAAACACTCAAAAATAGCTTAAGCTGCAAAGCGGATCCCAACAATTGTTTTTGCACATACAGATTCGGCACTGGGTAACTCAATAATGATCCAGAGCCTCAGTACTAGTGCAGCATTACTACAACTCAAACCAACATTGCATCCGCTTCACACAATCAGAAGTGACTTTTCATTACATTTAATGAATAAAAATTTCCACACACTTAACTCTCCCTCGTTTTCTCAAAAAACAAACACACCCGGTTGACTAAACACATCAATGATCCATACTCGCTTCTCTCAAAATTCAAAAACTATATGATCAACTCCATCTTATCACAAATAACTTCGAATAAGAAAATAAATAAATTTGATTACACAAACAGCATATGAAATTAATCAGAAATATGAAAATTTGACCTTCTCAAGCTGGTTCATGAGAGAGACAAGGAGAGAATTAGTGGTTTTGGTCCGCTCGCTCTGTGGAATCCTCAATCCTCTCTCCATCGCATACAATCGACCTAAATGATTAATAAACAAAGCCACAGAGTTCATAAAACGGCGTCGGTTTTAAAAATAAAACACAATATCCTGTGACCAATCCAATTGTAACGAAAACCTAGGGTTTTAAAAACTGTGATACAACTCACAATAGTAAGCGACGAGATGCTCGTGCTTTTGTAATTCATCGGCTCGTTGTAGGTACGGTAACAGCAACTTCGCTGGCTCGGTTTCGCTCGCCATGCCCCTTCGCTTGAGCCTTTTTCCTGGATGTGTGAAGAGTTTTTGAGCCTCGCGTCCAGTAGTTTGTTATCGGCGAGAGAAGATGATCGAAACGCCGTCGTATGTATGAAGGACTAGGCTTAGACGCGAAGGTTTGAATTTTGAAAGTTGCATTTATTTTATTTTTATTTATTTATTTTTTTCAGGGTGCCCAAAGGTAACGTGGCGTTTGGAGTCGGAATCTCACGGAATTGCTAAATTAAAAATAAATAATAATACAACTATAAATTTGTAAAGCAGCTGAATGCAAACACTTGGTCTTGGAGAACGACAGCGTTTAAAGTGCAAGTGATAAATTCGTTATGAAGTCACGTGTGCAAGCTCGTGACTTACTTAAAATAAAGCAATGACCGAGTTTGTCATGAATTTATGAGCGTCGTGTGGAAGTCACGTGTGGGAGTTTGGTTCGTTTAGTTTACTCTAACGGCGCGGACACGTGGAAGGAAGGCTTTCACGGGAATCGAGGTTGTTAATTAATTTGGTTTTAAGGCGGAAGGAGGAGCTTTGAGAGAGGAGAGTATTCATGAGTCGAGAGGTATTCAGTGAGAGAGAGAGTTTCTTGTGCTGATTGCAGACTCTGGATTACTTGTAATTTTCTTCACAAATCAATAAGAATCAACTCTGATGTTTCACTCGTGGATGTAGGTCTCTCAACAGACTGAACCACGTTATTCTTCTTGTTCTTTGAGTGTGTGATTGTTTTCTGAATTGGTGCTTCTTGAAACGTTTTCTTGCTTGGTTGGATCTGGTTAGTTCTAAGTTCCAATTGATTCAGATTTAGTTCTTGCTGTGCAACTTGTTTTGTTCTTAGTCGAATTCTTGGGCAGAGTCTTTGATCTGACGAACATAGATCGATCAAAGCTCTACACGTGGTGTCAGAGCCAAGGTGTTTGACAAAGAACCAAGTATGGCGACTCAGAAAGTAGATCTGGAGAAGTTCGATGGAAGAAATGATTTCAATATGTGGAAAGTGAAGATTGAAGCTCTTTTGGTTACTCAAGGCTTAGGGGATGCACTGGAACCAGCTGAGAAAAGAGAAGGAAAAATGGCTACCTCTTCTAAGACTCCTGAACAGCTGGCTGACATAGACAAGAAAGCCAAGGCAACAATTATCTTAAGTCTTGCAGACTCTGTGATCAGGGAGGTGGCTAAAGAAACATCTGTAACAGCCTTGATGGAGAAGCTGGAAAGCTTGTACATGAAGAAATCTCTAGCAAACAGACTTTACATCAAGAAAAGAATGTTTACACTGAAGATGTCTGAAGGTTCTTCATTGGATAAACACATTGATGAATTTAACCAAGTGTGTGACACCTTGGCTACTATTGATGAAGCTCTTGTGATGAGGCAAGGCGCTACTGCGTCGATTCTTTACCAGAATCCTACAAGAACTTTGCTGATGCCTTAATGTACGGCAGGGAAACACTTACTCTGGATGAAGTAAAAGCTGCACTTAATACAAGGGAGATACAGGAGAAGCAAGGGAATCTTGGTGGTGAATCTGGTGAAGGTCTGACAGTAAAAGGAAAATATGACAGAAGGGATGACAAGAAAAAGAAGCAGGGGAAACAGAAAAACAAGAACAAAGTGCTGAAATGTTTTGAATGTCACAAAGAAGGGCATTTTAAGAGGGATTGCCCTGAAAGAAAAACTAAACAAAGAGAGAAGAAAAATCAGAGTGGGGATGCAGCTGTGGTAGAAGATGAAGGATATGAGTCAGCAGGTGTGTTGATAGCTTCAGATGTGAATCAAGAAGGTAAGTGGGTTTTGGACTCTGGCTGCTCATTTCACATGTGTCCTGTAAAGAGTCATTTTTATGAATATCAAGCCTGTAATGGGGGTAAAGTGATGATGGGAAACAATGCAGTATGTGACATTGTTGGTACAGGAAGTGTGAGGATCAAAATGCATGATGAATCTGTTATAGAGTTAAAACAAGTAAGACATGTTCCTGAGTTGAAAAGGAACTTGATCTCACTAGGAATGATGGATCAGATTGGGTGCATTGTCAAAGTCCAAGATGGTGTTCTTAATGTCTTTAAAAGGGTCTCATTCTTTGTTAAAGGAATGAGGAAAAATGGATTGTATATTACGGAGGGTACATGTATGGAGAAGTTTACGTGTCATCAACTTAGAAGATAAGACTAGGCTATGGCATTTGAGACTTGGTCACATGAGTCTCGAAGGATTAAAGAACTTTCAAGAAACATTAAGTGGGGATAAGATTGATGATTTGGTGTTACGTGAAGATTGTGTCTAGGTAAATCCACGAACAAGTTTCAAGTCATCGGTGCACATCTAAGGGGACTACAGAATCGTTCACTCGACGACCTTTGGGGACCCGGCCAGGAGATATCTCTGGGAGGAGCTAGATGCTTTGTGTCCTTTATAGATGATTATTGAGGAGAGTGCGGGTGTACACTCTTGGCGGAAGGATCAGTATATGAGAAGTTTAGAGAATGGAAGGCTCGGTTGAAAATCAAGCAGAGAAGAATATAAGAAAGGCGAGAGGCGACAATGGGGTGATCTTTGCAATAAGGTGTTTGATAAATTCTGTGCAGATGAGGGCATAGCAAGACACAGGACTGTGAGGTTAACTCCTCAGCAAAATGGTTTAGCTGAGAGGATGAATAGGACACTCATGAATAAGGTGAGATGTATGATGATCCAAGCTAAACTACCAAAGAACACATGGTGAAACTCTCGGCCTGACATTGTTATTTAGTAAATTTGAGTCCTCACTGCAATTGATTTTAAAACCCTCTCGAGATGTGGAATGGTCAAGTACCAAGCTATGCACATCTAAAAAGTATTTGGATGTCGGGGCATATGCTCATGTTAATCGAGCAAGTTGGCACAGAGCTTTAAAGGGTGTCTTTATTGGTTATCAGGATGGGGTCGAAAGTGCTGAACTACGGTGTCTGAGTTGGCTCCACCTAGATGCATAATCAGCAGAGATGTTGTGTTCAATGAAGGGGAGGAGGAAGACAAGTTACATACAGACAAAGATCAGAGATCAAAACAACCTGGCAGTAATCAGTTTGAGGTGGAGACATCCAGAAGAATTAACTCAGAAGAGATACCAGGCTTAGATGACACTGGTGGTGAAGTTGATGGTGGTCATCTGTCTCAAGATGAAGATTTAGCTCATACTCAGACTCAGGATTATCAACTGGTCAGGGACAGACAGAAAAGGCAGATAAGGGCCCCCAAGAGGTATGGTTATGCTGACTTAATTTCTTATGCTCTACACTCTGCCCATGAGATTGATGTTGAAGAACCAAAGAGCTATGAGGAAGCCATAAAATGTCAAAAAGGGAAAGATTGGCAGAAGGCAATGGATGAAGAAATGAATTCCACAATATAAGAGCGCACTTGGGGAATTGGTGAGGAAACGAAGGATAGGAAGATTGTAGGATGCAAGTGGATTTTAAAGTCAAGGAAGGGCTCGCGTGAATGAACTAGAAGGCTTAAGGCTAGAATTTGGTTCTTAAGGGTTATACTCGAAAGGAGGGTAGATTTTAAAGTTTTTCACAGGTTGTAAGACATTCTTCAATCGAGTTCTACTTTCCATGTATGAGCAGAGTTGGGCTGGAACAATGGATGTTAAAGGCCCTTTTCACGTGGAAACTACTGAGCGGTCTATGATGACTGAAGGGTATGAAGTCGAGGGGAAGAATGGCGTATACGCTTGCTCAAGAAGTCTCTCTATGGACTTAAACAGTCTCCAAGGCAGTGGTACCTTAAATTTGATGAGTTCATGATTACTCATGAGTTCAGGAGATGCAGCTATGATTGTTGTGTCTATTATAAGGGGTTGAAATCAGGGTTGCATATTTATCTACTGTTGTATGTAGATGATATGCTCATTGCTTGTAAGGAAAGAGCTGAAATTGAAGCTCTTAAACAACTACTCAGTTCTGCTTTTGACATGAAGGACCTGGGTTGTGCAAAGAAGATTTTGGGAGTTGAAATCATCAGAAACAGAAGAGAAGGTTTAATGTTCTTGACACAAGAGAAATATCTAACAAAGGTGCTGGAAACCTTTGACATGCTAGAGTCTAAGCCTGTTCGACTTATTGGCGACTCATTTCAAACTCACAAACTCATTGTCGATCTGAGAAGAGGAAAAGGAAGAAATGAAATGTACCATATCTTAATCTTGTACATTTAATGTATGCCATGGTATTGACAAGACGGACATCTCACATCTTGTGAGTGTTGTGGTCGATACATGGCATCACCGAGAGCATTGGAAAGGGTGAAGTGGATCGTGAGGGTATATCGAGGCACTCTTATCCTTGGACTGGTATATGGAAGAAGAAATCTTTGAAGGGCGGCTTATGGGGATCTGTTGATTCAGACTTTGCTGGAGATCTGGATAGGAGAAGATCACTTACAGGGTACATGTTTTTCTTAAATGGATCCTTGATAACTTGGAAGGCCGACTGCGTGTAGTGGCTCTCTCAAGCCAATGTGAGTATCTGCGTGTTGAGTCGATCGAGGAAGCTATATGGCTAAAGGGTCTCCTGAGTGAACTTGGACTAAGACAAGAGGCAGTCTCAATCTCTTGCGGCTCAGTGCCTGCGTCTCTGTAAGAACCAGCACCATGAGAAGACCAAACATAGATATCAAACTCCATTTTATAAGAAATGAAGTTTCTACGGGGTGATCGGGATGGTTAAAATTCTGCGATGATAATCCTCAGACGTTCGACTAAGGTGGTTTCGATGGCTAAGTTCGTGATGCTTGAGCTTAGTGGAATTTCTGAAATTCGATTTGCGTAGTAGTGGTGACGAGAATCGAGTTGGTGTTTGATTCGAGGTGGAGAATGTAGCGGTGAATCTGAACACTTGGTCTTGGAGAGCGGACGTTTAAAGTGCAAGTGATAAATTACGTTATGAAGTCACGTGTACAAGCTCGTGACTTACTTAAAATGAAGCAACAAAGCGAGTTTTGTCCATGCGAATTTATGAGCATCATGTGGAAGTCACGTGTAGGAGTTTGGTTCGTTGAGTTTACTCTAACGGCCTGGACACGTGGAAGGCGTGCTTCGGGAATCAAGGTTGTTAATTCCAGCTGGTTTTTTAAGAGCGGAAGGGAGGAGCTTTGAGAGAGGAGAGTATTCATGAGTCGAGAGGTATTCAGTGAGAGAGAGAGTTTCTTGTGCTGATTGCAGACTCTGGATTACTTGTAATTTTCTTCACAAATCAATAAGAATCAACTCTGATGTTTCACTCGTGGATGTAGGTCTCTCAACAGACTGAACCACGTTATTCTTCTTGTTCTTTGAGTGTGTGATTGTTTTCTGAATTGGTGCTTGAAACGTTTTCTTGCTTGGTTGGATCTGGTTGGTTCTAAGTTCGATTGATTGATTTAGTTCTTCTTTGTGCAACTTGTTTTGTTCTTGAGTCGAATTCTTGGTGAGTCTTTGATCGTGAACATAGATCGATCAAAGCTACACTGCGTGGTGTCGAGCCAAGGTGTTTGACAAAGAACCAAGTATGGCGACTCAGAAAGTAGATCTGGAGAAGTTCGATGGAAGAAATGATTTCAATATGTGGAAAGTGAAGATTGAAGCTCTTTTGGTTACTCAAGGCTTAGGGGATGCACTGGAACCAGCTGAGAAAAGAGAAGGAAAAATGGCTACCTCTTACAAGACTCACGAGCAGTGGTGACATGAACAAAGAAAGCCAAGGCAACCTTGATTATCTTAAGTCTTGCGGACTACGTGATCGGGGAGGTGGCTAAGAAACATCTGTGATGGAGAAGGCTGGAAAGCTTGTACATGAAGAAATCTCTGAAACGGACTTTACATCAAGAAAAGAATGTTTACCGAAGATGTCTGAAGGTTCTTCATTGGATAAACACATTGATGAATTTAACCAAGTGTGTGACACCAGCTCTTATTGATGAAACTCTTAATGATGAGGCAAGGCACTACTGCGTCGGTTCTTTACAGAATCCTACAAGAACTTTCTTGATGCCTTAATGTGAAACACTTACTGGATGAAGTAAAAGCTGCACTCTGAGGAGATCTGAGGAGAAGCGAGGAATCTTGGTGGTGAATCTGGTGAAGATGTCGGCGATAAAAGGAAAATATGTGAAGGGATGACAAGAAAAGAAGCGGGGAAGCAGAAAAACAAGAACAAAGTCTTTGAAATGTTTTGAATGTCCTGAAGAAGGGCATTTTAAGAGGATTGCCACGAAGAAAAACTAAACAAAGAGAGAAGAAAAATCAGAGTGGGGATGCAGCTGTGGTAGAAGATGAAGGATATGAGTCAGCAGGTGTGTTGATAGCTTCAGATGTGAATCAAGAAGGTAAGTGGGTTTTGGACTCTGGCTGCTCATTTCACATGTGTCCTGTAAAGAGTCATTTTTATGAATATCAAGCCTGTAATGGGGGTAAAGTGATGATGGGAAACAATGCAGTATGTGACATTGTTGGTACAGGAAGTGTGAGGATCAAAATGCATGATGAATCTGTTATAGAGTTAAAACAAGTAAGACATGTTCCTGAGTTGAAAAGGAACTTGATCTCACTAGGAATGATGGATCAGATTGGGTGCATTGTCAAAGTCCAAGATGGTGTTCTTAATGTGCTAAAAGGGTCTCAACTACTGTTAAAGGGAATGAGGAAAAATGGATTGTATATTCTGAAGGGTACCACTGTAACAGGAGAAGTTTCTGTGTCATCTAACCTTAGAGAAGATAAGACTAGGCTATGGCATTTGAGACTTGGTCACATGAGTCTCAAAGGATTAAAAGAACTTTCAAAACAAGGGCTGTTAAGTGGGGATAAGATTGATGATTTGGTGTTCTGTGAAGATTGTGTCCTAGGTAAATCCACCAGAACAAGTTTCAAGTCATCAGTGCACATCTCTAAGGGGACTCTAGAATACATTCACTCTGACCTTTGGGGACCAGCACAGGAGATATCTCTAGGAGGCTAGATGCTTTGTGTCCTTTATAGATGATTATTCGAGGAGAGTGCAGGTGTGCACTCTTAAGCGGAAGGATCAGTATATGAGAAGTTTAGAGAATGGAAGGCTCTGGTTGAAAATCAAACAGACAAGAATATAAAGGCGAGGCTGACAATGGGGAATCTTTGCGATAAGGTGTTTGATAAATTACATGCGAGATGAGGGCATGAGACCAGGCTGTGAGGTTAACTCACCAGTGAAATGGTTTAGGCGGAGAGGATGAATAGGACACTCATGAATAAGGTGAGATGTATGATGATCCAAACTACCGAAAGAACATGGTGAAACTCTCATGACATGTTGTTAGTAAATTTGAATCCTCAAGCTGATTGATTTTAAAACCCTCTCGAGATGTGGAATGGTCAAGTACCAAGCTATGCACATCTAAAAGTATTTGGATGTCGGGGCATATGCTCATGTTAATCGAGGCAAGTTGGCAAGAGCTTTAAAGGGTGTCTTTATTGGTTATCGAGATGGAATTGAAAGTCTGACTACGGTGTCTGAGTTGGCTCACTAGATCATGTCAGCGAGATGTTGTGTTGATGAAGGGAGGAGGAAGACAAGTTACATACAGACAAAGATCGAGATCAAAACAACTGGCGATGTCGGTTTGAGGTGGAGACATCCGGAAGAATTAACTCGGAAGAGATGGGGCTTAGATGACCTTTGGTGGTGAAGTTGATGGTGGTCATCATCTCGAGATGAATATTTAGCTCATACTCAGACTCAGGATTATCAAGCAGTGGGGACAGACGAGAAAAAGCGGATAAGGGCCGAGGTATGGTTATCTTGACTTAATTTCTTATGCTCTACACTCTGCCCGTGAGATTGATGTTGAAGAACGAGCTATGAGGAAGCCGTAAAATGTCAAAAGGAAAGATTGGCGGAAGCAATGGATGAAGAAATGAATTCACAATATAAAACTGCACTTGGGGTGGTGAGAAACCGAAGGATAGGAAGATTGTAGGATGCAAGTGGATTTTTAAAGTCGAGGAAGGGCTCGCGTGAATGAACTAGAAGGCTTAAGGCTAAATTTGGTTCTTCAGGGTTATACTTTCGAAGGAGGGTAGATTTTAAAGTTTTTCACGGTTGTAAGACGTTAACTTGATCGAGTTCTACTTTCATGTGAGCAGGATTTGGGCTGGAGCAATGGATGTTAAGGCTTTCTACATGGAAACTACTGAAGCGGTCTATATGAACTGAAGGTATGAAGTCAGGGAAGAATAGCGTATGTCTTGCTCGAAGTCTCTATGGACTTAAAGCATCTCAGCGGTGGTACACTTAAATTTGATGAGTTCATGATTACTCATGAGTTCAGGAGATGCAGCTATGATTGTTGTGTCTATTATAAGGGGTTGAAATCAGGGTTGCATATTTATCTACTGTTGTATGTAGATGATATGCTTTCATTCTTTTGTAAGGAAAAGAAATTGAAGCTCTTAAACAACTACTCGATTCTAACTTTTGACATGAAGGACACAGGTTGTGCAAAGAAGATTTTGGGAGTTGAAATCATCGAAGCAGAAGAAGGTTTAATGTTCTTGACCTGAAATATCAACAAAGGTCTTGGAAACGCTTTGACATCTTTAAATCTAAGCTGTTCGAACTTCCATTTTGACTCATTTCAAACTCAATACAAGCTCATTGTCCCGATCTGAGAAGAGGAAAAGGAAGAAATGAGAAATGTACCATATCTTGTCTTGTGAAATGTTTAATGTATGCCATGGTATTGACAAGACCGGACATCTCGCATCTTTGTGAGTGTTGTGAGTCGATCGTGGCATCACCAGAGAGCATTGGAAAGGGGTGAAGTGGATCATGAGGTATATCAGAGGCACTCTTAACCTTGGACTGGTATATGGAAGAAGAAATGCTGAAGGAACTGGCTTATGGGGATCTGTTGATTCAGACTTTGCTGGAGATCTGGATAGGAGAAGATCACTTCTGAGTCGTGTTTTTTCTTAAATGGATCATGATAACTTGGAAGGCCGACTGCGTGTGGTGGCTCTCTCAATGTGAGTATCTGCGGAGTCGATCGAGGTATATGGCTAAAGGGTCTCACTGGTGAACTTGGACTAAGACAAGGCGATCTCGATCTCTTTGCGGACATTTCAAGTGCCCTGCGTCTGTAGAACCAGTACACCAGAAGACCAAGCACATAGATATCAAACTCCGTTTTATAAGAAATGAAGTTTCTACGAGGGTGATCGGGATGGTTAAAATTCACCGATGATAATCCTCAGACGTTCGACTAAGGTGGTTTGATGGCTAAGTTCGTGATGCTTGAGCTTAAATTTGGAATTCTGGTCGATTTGCATAGTAGTGGTAATGAATCGAGTTGGTGTTTGATTGAGGTGGAGAATGTAAAAGCGGTGAATCTGAAACTTGGTCTTGGAGAGCAGCGTTTAAAGTGCAAGTGATAAATTAGTTATGAAGTCACGTGTGCAAGCTCGTGACTTACTTAAGTGAAAGCGACAGCAAAGGCGAGTTTTGTCCATAGAATTTAACGAGCATCGTGTGGAAGTCACGTGTGGGAGTTTGGTTCGTTGAGTTTCTGCGGCTGGACACGTGGAAGGAAGCTGTGCTTTCTGGGAATCAAGGTTGTTAATTCCAGCTGGTTTTTTAAGAGCGGAAGGGAGGAGCTTTGAGAGAGGAGAGTATTCATGAGTCGAGAGGTATTCAGTGAGAGAGAGAGTTTCTTGTGCTGATTGCAGACTCTGGATTACTTGTAATTTTCTTCACAAATCAATAAGAATCAACTCTGATGTTTCACTCGTGGATGTAGGTCTCTCAACAGACTGAACCACGTTATTCTTCTTGTTCTTTGAGTGTGTGATTGTTTTCTGAATTGGTGCTTCTTGAAACGTTTTCTTGCTTGGTTGGATCTGGTTAGTTCTAAGTTCGATTGATTGATTTAGTTCTTCTTTGTGTTGTTTTGTTCTTGAGTCGAATTCTTGGGCAGAGTCTTTGATCTGACGAACATAGATCGATCAAAGCTCTACACGTGGTGTCAGAGCCAAGGTGTTTGACAAAGAACCAAGTATGGCGACTCAGAAAGTAGATCTGGAGAAGTTCGATGGAAGAAATGATTTCAATATGTGGAAAGTGAAGATTGAAGCTCTTTTGGTTACTCAAGGCTTAGGGGATGCACTGGAACCAGCTGAGAAAAGAGAAGGAAAAATGGCTACCTCTTCTAAGACTCGCAGGCAATTTGGTGACAAGAAAGCCAAGGCAACAATTATCTTAAGTCTTGCAGACTCTGTGATCAGGGAGGTGGCTAAAGAAACATCTGTAACAGCCTTGATGGAGAAGCTGGAAAGCTTGTACATGAAGAAATCTCTAGCAAACAGACTTTACATCAAGAAAAGAATGTTTACACTGAAGATGTCTGAAGGTTCTTCATTGGATAAACACATTGATGAATTTAACCAAGTGTGTGACACCTTGGCTACTATTGATGAAGCTCTTAATGATGAGGGCAAGGCCTTACTGGCGATCGATTCTTTACGAGAATCTCTGAGAACTTTCTGATGCCAATGTACGGAAACACTTACTCTGGATGAGTAAAAGGCGCATGTCTGAGGAGATCTGAGAAAGCGAGGAATCTTGGTGGTGAATCTGGTGAAGGTCGGCGATAAAGGAAAATATGAGAAGGGATGACAAGAAAAGAAGCGGAAACAGAAAAACAAGAACAAAGTGCTGAAATGTTTTGAATGTCACAAAGAAGGGCATTTTAAGAGGGATTGCCCTGAAAGAAAAACTAAACAAAGAGAGAAGAAAAATCAGAGTGGGGATGCAGCTGTGGTAGAAGATGAAGGATATGAGTCAGCAGGTGTGTTGATAGCTTCAGATGTGAATCAAGAAGGTAAGTGGGTTTTGGACTCATTGCTCGTTTCACATGTGTCTGTAAAGTCATTTTATGAATATCAAGCACATAATGGGGTAAAGTGATGATGGGAAACAATGCGGATGTGACATTGTTAGTGCAGGAAGTGTGAGGATCAAAATGCATGATGAATCTGTTATAGAGTTAAAACAAGTAAGACATGTTCCTGAGTTGAAAAGGAACTTGATCTCACTAGGAATGATGGATCAGATTGGGTGCATTGTCAAAGTCCAAGATGGTGTTCTTAATGTCTTTAAAGGGTCTCAATTCTTGTTAAAGGGAATGAGGAAAAATGGATTGTATATTCTGGAGGGTACCACTGTAACAGGAGAAGTTTCTGTGTCATCTAACCTTAGAGAAGATAAGACTAGGCTATGGCATTTGAGACTTGGTCACATGAGTCTCAAAGGATTAAAAGAACTTTCAAAACAAGGGCATTAAGTGGGATAAGATTGATGATTTGGTGTTACATGAAGATTGTGTCTAGGTAAATCCACGAGAACAAGTTTCAAGTCATCGATTGCATCTCTGGGGACTACAGAATACATTCACTCTGACCTTTGGGGACCAGCACAGGAGATATCTCTAGGAGGAGCTAGATACTTTGTGTCCTTTATAGATGATTATTCAAGGAGAGTCTGGGTGTACACTCTTAGCGGAAGGATCAGTATATGAAGTTTAGAGAATGGAAGGCTCGGTTGAAAATCAAGCAGAGAAGAAGATAAAGAAGGCGAGAAGCGACAATGGTCTTGCAATAAGGTGTTTGATAAATTCTGTGCAGATGAGGGCATAGCAAGACACAGGACTGTGAGGTTAACTCCTCAGCAAAATGGTTTAGCTGAGAGGATGAATAGGACACTCATGAATAAGGTGAGATGTATGATGATCAGTAAACTACCGAAGAACACAATGGTGAAACTCTCGGTGACTGTTATTTGGTAAATTTGAGTCCCTCCACTGCAATTGATTTTAAAACCCCTCTCGAGATGTGGAATGGTCAAGTACCAAGCTATGCACATCTAAAAGTATTTGGATGTCAGGCATATGCTCATGTTAATCGAGCGAGTTGGCACGAGCTTTAAAGGGTGTCTTTATTGGTTATCCGGATAGGGGTCGAAAGTACAAACTACGGTGTCTGAGTTGGCTCCACTAGATCATGTCAGTGAGAGATGTTGTGTTCAATGAAGGGGAGGAGGAAGACAAGTTACATACAGACAAAGATCAGAGATCAAAACAACCTGGCAGTAATCAGTTTGAGGTGGAGACATCCAGAAGAATTAACTCAGAAGAGATACCAGGCTTAGATGACACTGGTGGTGAAGTTGATGGTGGTCATCTGTCTCAAGATGAAGATTTAGCTCATACTCAGACTCAGGATTATCAACTGGTCAGGGACAGACAGAAAAGGCAGATAAGGGCCCCCAAGAGGTATGGTTATGCTGACTTAATTTCTTATGCTCTACTCGCCGTGAGATTGATGTTGAAGAACGAAGAGCTATGAGGAAGCCATAAAATGTCAAAAGGAAAGATTAGCGAAGGCAATGGATGAAGAAATGAATTCCACATAAGAGCGCACTTGGGAATTGGTGAGAAACGAAGGATAGGAAGATTGTAGGATGCAAGTGGATTTTAAAGTCAAGGAAGGGCTCACGAATGAACTAGAAGGCTTAAGGCTAGAAATTTGGTTCTTTAAGGGTTATACTCGAAGGAGGGTAGATTTTAAAGAAGTTTTTCACGGTTGTAAGACATTCTTGATCGAGTTCTACTTTCATATGACGAGCAGGTTGGGCTGGAGCAAATGGATGTTAAGGCGCTTTCACATGGAGAGCTACTGAAGCGGATCTATATTGACCCAACTGAAGGGTATGAAGTCGAGGAAGAATGGTATACGCTTGCTCGAAGTCTCTATGGACTTAAGCAGGTCTCAAAGCGGTGGTACACTAAATTTGATGAGTTCATGATTACTCATGAGTTCGGAGATCTGTATGATTGTTGTGTCTATTATAAGGGGTTGAAATCAGGGTTGCATATTTATCTACTGCTGTATGTAGATGATATGCTCATTGCTTGTAAGGAAAGAGCTGAAATTGAAGCTCTTAAACAACTCCTCAGTTCTGTTTTTGATATGAAGGACCTGGGTTGTGCAAAGAAGATTTTGGGAGTTGAAATCATCAGAAACAGAAGAGAAGGTTTAATGTTCTTGACACAGGAGAAATATCTAACAAAGGTGCTGGAAACCTTTGACATGCTAGATTCTAAGCCTTCGACTTCTTAAGCTCATTTCAAACTCAACAAGCTTCTGAGCGTCGAAGGAAGAAATGAAATGTACCATATCTTGTCTTTGTAAATTTAATGTATGCCATGGTATTGACAAGACCGGACATCTACATCTTTGTGAGTGTTGTGAGTCGATACATGGCATCATGACGAAGCATTGGAAAGGGTGAAGTGGATCATGAGGTATATCGAGGCACTCTTAACCTTGGGCGGTATATGGAAGAAGAAATCTTTGAAGGGCGGCTTATGGGGATCTGTTGATTCAGACTTTGCTGGAGATCTGGATAGGAGAAGATCACTTACAGGCTACATGTTTTTCTTAAATGGATCCCTGATAACTTGGAAGGCCAGCCTGCAGCGAGTAGTGGCTCTCTCAGCGGTGAGTATCTGCAATGGTCGATCAAGGCTATATGGCTAAAGGGTCTCTGGTGAACTTGGACTAAGGCAGGCGATCTCGATCTCTTGCGACGACTCAGTGCCCTGCGTCTACTGTAGAACCAGGCGCCTGTGAGAAGACCAAGCACATGATATCAAACTCCATTTTATAAGAAATGAAGTTCTGAGGGTGATCAGGATGGTTAAAATTCACACTGATGATAATCCCTCAGACGTTCTGACTAAGGTGGTTTCAGTAGCTAAGTTCAGCAAATGCTTGAGCTTAGCTGGAATTTGCAAATTCTGATTTGCATAGTAGTGGTGACAGAATCAGAGTTGGTGTTTGATTCAAGGTGGAGAATGTAAAGCAGCTGAATGCAAACACTTGGTCTTGGAGAACGACAGCGTTTAAAGTGCAAGTGATAAATTCGTTATGAAGTCACGTGTGCAAGCTCGTGACTTACTTAAGTGAAACGGCAACCAAAGCTGAGTTTTGTCCATAACGAATTTAACAGAGCATCATGTGGAAGTCACGTGTAGGAGTTTGGTTCGTTGAGTTTACTCTAACGGCCTGGACACGTGGAAGGAAGCTGTGCTTTCTGGGAATCAAGGTTGTTAATTCCAGCTGGTTTTTTAAGAGCGGAAGGGAGGAGCTTTGAGAGAGGAGAGTATTCATGAGTCGAGAGGTATTCAGTGAGAGAGAGAGTTTCTTGTGCTGATTGCAGACTCTGGATTACTTGTAATTTTCTTCACAAATCAATAAGAATCAACTCTGATGTTTCACTCGTGGATGTAGGTCTCTCAACAGACTGAACCACGTTATTCTTCTTGTTCTTTGAGTGTGTGATTGTTTTCTGAATTGGTGCTTCTTGAAACGTTTTCTTGCTTGGTTGGATCTGGTTAGTTCTAAGTTCCAATTGATTCAGATTTAGTTCTTGCTGTGCAACTTGTTTTGTTCTTAGTCGAATTCTTGGGCAGAGTCTTTGATCTGACGAACATAGATCGATCAAAGCTCTACAAAATTTTTATATAATTTTATTTGATATAAATTTATTAATTAAATAAAAATATAAAATAATAAAAATATATCATATGTGTTAATAAATATTTAATTTAATAAATTTTATCATATTACATCAATTTATATAAAAATTTATAAATATATTATTAACCGTTAAAAATAAATTAATCTTAAATATTTTATTTTTTTTGTATATTAAGAGGCATTGATATACGTAATGTTGGTCACATTTTTTTATTTTTTAAAAAAAGAAGGCATCGCATTGTCATGTTGAAACTTGAAAGCTGATTTGTTGGAACAACATAAAATACTCTTGCGTCCGTACTAAAGCGGTACTACCAAGCACCCAATATTTTGTGAATGAACATTTTGCCAGTGGTCCCTATGCAACCCGCGGCCCACAGGGTCTTCCATTACAACTCATATTAGCCAGTGGCAGGTTGTGTAGCCCACAGCCCACATACAACTCACAAGTGATTTGACAAAATAAAAAGCATGATTCAAGAGATTGATAAGAAAAGCCAAATTTATAAGAACTAGGAAAAGCAGTTTACTCTCCAGTCACCTCTTGAGTGTTTCATGGTCTCTATACCTGCTACAACAGATCTAGTAATAACAACAGTAATATCACAGGTGTGTAAACCTACTAATTATCTCTCTCTTTTTACTGTCACGGTGAAGCCGGAACTGTGTCAGAGACTGAAACATGGGAAGCAGAATCCTCCTTTGATATGGCAACGTAGTTGACGGGAGCAGCTGGCCTGATGCTGCCAGTGCTCTCCCTCTTCCCTTCTTTAGTTGTTGACCTGCTGCCATTTTGATGAGCATTTAGTGATAGTCGTCTGCTTGGAGTTCCATTAACACCACCATTTGCACGTGGACCAATGACCTTCTTTGGACCGGCTGGTCGTGCAGGGCTTGGCCTTGAACCAAAAATGGATTCTTGTTCTGTGCTTTGCTGCTCATGAAACTTCTTTGATTCCTATGAAATCCAAGAGTTATAACACAACATTTAGCACAAGAAATAACCACAAAGTGTAGATGTTGAAAATGACCGACCGGATGAAAAAATAAAACTAAAGATGATTTAATCCAATCAATCAATAAAACTTACCCTCATCCGCCGCTTTTCTTCTTCTCTTTCCTGCCTCAACATGGCATATTCGTCCAGCATTGCAAGGAGCGGGACTCCATCATAAGTGAATGATATGCCATGGTCCTCTTCCCAAGCCCGAGTTTTGGCAACCAAGGTTTCAACCAGAGCTGCATGAAGAAAAAAGGACACTTTTTAGTACAAAGAATTAACTGACCAACAGGCATATACACAACTAGAAGAGGACACATGGCAGCATCATGATTTTCTTAGGACCATGGACACAAGTCAGACCTATTCATACATTCACTTGCATCACCACATGATTTCCATTAACATTACATTTACATTATATACATAATGGACTTTTACGGGTCAAGAAATTCATTCACAATCTAAACTCACTCCCACTCCCTCTGAAACACACTAATCCTATCTTAAACTCAATTGTCATAACAGGTTGTTCTTGAATTCTAGGCATACCTGGAATCTTGTTGACCAGAATCCTAGCTTTTTCTGCCCGCTTGAGATTTAAATGAGCACCCCTGCTTGCATTGTACCTGTTTTCATCCTGTTTCAGCAAGCCAATGTCAGTAAGGTTGAAAGTTGACATAACCAAAATCAGCCACGGACTAAATAATTATAAGGAAGAAAAAGTAAATGAGGTCTACATATTTAACAGGAAAGACAAGCCCATGGATCCACACATGCACTTTCATGCACAAGTATGCACGGAAGCACGGGGAAAGAAAGAGGAAGAGAGATATTCTAAGTACCCGATTGTAGTCTTCAAGCCAACTCTCTTCTTCACAGGCAGACATCCATTTCTCAACCTTGTCCAAAATTTCTTTTCTGCTGTGAGCTTCTTCTTTAGCTTTGGCTATCTGATTATCCATGTCAGCTAATAATTCAGCAGGCTCAACATTCCCGGAGTCAATTAGTGTCATAATTTTTTCTCGAGCAGCCTCCGGATCTATCTCTATATGAGCACGAGCAAATATCTCTTCAAGTTCACCTTGCCTTTTGAAAGCAATTTCCTTCATTTTGCTAGCTTTTAGTTGATCAAGCCTTTCGACTTCAACTTCAGCCTAAAAACGAAATAACGAGATAACAAGTAAATAGCTGGAAAAGTTTAATTACAACATGATTTTGTGGCCACTGTTGAATTGATACCTGCTCAATCAGATCCAGAGCAAGAGCGCCAGGGACAGTCACTTCATCTACATAAGCTGATATGTTGCAGGTAACATGGTCAAACAATCTCCGTTCCTCTGGGGGAGTATCCATGAGGTTCCACAAATCAATTAGCTGAGTAGCTAATTCTTGAAGCTGTGGGAGTATCAAATACTTAATGTCACTTGCACAGAACATGAAGAAATTATATAAATGCAATAAGCTGTAGAACTAAAATGGACAGAGACACCCAGCTCCTCATTATTAGTAGGAAAAAGATTAAAGACAGAATTTTCAGTGACTTTCTGTTTCTACTAGGAAATATTTCTATCTAGCAGAACCAGCAGCAAAGTGTCATGCAAGTGATATTAGATGCACTCTTAAAAGAATGAACCATAAAGCTTTAAACTATACCTTATGAAGCCTCTGCTTCTTATCTTCTTTAAGTGCCAGCACAGTTTTAGCCAGCCTAGCAAGGGTATCATTGCTAATGCTTTTGGATTGCACGCCAGTAGAGTCATTTAAGCTTGGATGAACTTCAGTTACAGTACTGAAGAAGTCCATGCCAAGCACACCACAGAGATCATGCACAGTGCTGACAAATTCAAGGACCTTGTGCAACCTATCACTCTGCAAATTCAGGTAGCAATTAGCATCAATCAACTCCATGCATATGAGACATCAGATGCCAGAAAAATTGTCCTTAAGTACCTTATTGTTTATAGAAAGGAAATGCTTACCTTCTCTTTTTGAAGTTCCTGGAGTTGAGCTTGATATTCATCCAACTTCTTCAAGGTTAGGTCAGACTCATCAACTGAAGGTGCCTGATCACCAAGGATCAAATTCCCAGCAATTTCTCCACTTATTTTTTGAATTTGTGACCGCACATCAGAAAACTCCTTCACCCTCTCCTCTTTCTGTTTCCACAGCTGTTCAAGTGCTGGTGCTATAGCCGCAAGTTGTTCCTTGATTGTCCCCGAAGTCTTCTCTGGCTGCAACAAAACCAAGGAATCCGTAGGTAACCCAGTTGATTATATCTTACAACATAAATGCTTCCACTTCTCAAACATTTTGAATGCGAAATATAAGACCAAAACTAAGTAATTACTCACGATTCCAAGTCCAGCAATGCTTTTTTCACCAAGGGCTGATAGAAGACTTGCAAGTTCAATTTTGGCATCTGACAAGGCCTGAAGAAGCTGTGCCCTTGACTTAGCTGCCTGCTCCACCTTCCTCTTGTACACATCCAAACATTCTTTCTCTATCTGAAGAAGCATCTTGTCCCTTTCCTCATCATTTTCACCAACTTCATCCCAAATTTCCTATGGCAAAAATTGGATTGGTTGAGTGGCAATTCTTTTATGCCACAATGTACTATGAGAACTACAGAAAATAAGAACAAGAACACAACTTACCTGTAGTTTGTGCAGTAAAGAACTGCAAGTGGTTTCACCAAGAAGAGGGTTTTCAGTATCTGTCACCGCCATTCACGTAGCCACCACAGCCTACCCTGTGTCAAACTGTAACCAAATGCAAACTTCATCTTTCCAGTTGGCAAGATACTTTTCTAAAACAGTGCAGATAAACAACACAAGCAAGGAATGGCAAACAAAAACTATATACCTAATTGATCAGCAAGTAAAACTAGTTCACTGGAAATGTAAAACATACACAACTGTCAGATTAGTCACAAATGAAAACAATCAACTAGTCAGTAGATGGCATGGGAATCAGGATAACTAGAGATCAAGGAATTAGTTCCAACTGGATGGACAACCATAACACCAAATGAAGACTCTATGTTCAAATCCATTCAATTGCTTGGCATTTACATTTTAAAAACCTAAACATATGAAATGAAAGACAACTTGTTGTGAATATGATGTATGACATCATTCAACAAATCATTATTCCTAACCAATGAATTAAAAGCCACTTTTCAGTTAAAACCTGCCAATATTTACTTAATTGGTGTGATCTTAAATCATTTAAACGAGGAAAAGAACATAGATTTGAATCAATTAAAGTATTGACTTCTTCCCCAATCCCACATTGTCTGAACAACCATGCAGGGGCTTAATTTATTTTTAGCAAAATCCACATCTTTCAAAAAATTGTGTCCCACCCATAGCCTAGCAGAAACCAAGTTAAACTAGCTTCACTCTAACCAAATTCCACCAAATAGACACAGTAACTCATTATACACCAAACTCATCAACCATCAAAATCCAGCATCTATAATAAGACCACTCATTCTTCTTAAAGCCACAAACTTTTACCCAGACTTAAATCAACCAAACAAAGCCATGCACTTCATTTCGCTTAAAACCCAGTACAGTTACACAACCAAAAATCACCTACCATTTCAAAGATAACGTCAAAAAACAAGATCTCAACTTCACAAACACCGAACACGCTTACTGATCCTAATCCCCACAAAAATTCAAGTCATCAAAGAACCTTCTTTTCGGACAAAATGTACTACAACACTCAACTTGAAGAAAACCCAGATATATATATATTTTTAATAACTCCCAAAAACAAGAAAAGCAAAAACCCAGAAACAGTTAAAATCAAGAAATTAAGAGAACAAAAAAAAAAAGCTACATTTGGCACCAAAACAAGAACAAGAAAGAAACTGCTTACAAAGATCAGAACTTGAATGAAGGCTTCTGAAGGTAAACTCAGTCTCTGTGGTTTCAGATCTAAAGATTTAATTTTTATTTATTTTTTTCTTTTTGTTTTCCCCTCCTCTTTGGTTTCAGTGTTTAGTGTAAAGCGATGTGAGCGAGAGTGAGTGAAGAGAAGACAGAGAAATGGAAATGGATTCAGAGAGAGACATTGTCAGTGGGGCCCTTTCTACACTACAACAATTATCTGACTGTCTTAGACGATTTCGCTTGTAGTTATTTGCCCGTGATTTTAGGGTTATCTACGAAATTGACACTGCCAGCCAAGTTGAAATGACGTTTTTGTCCGGTTGGTTGACTCCTAGCACTGTTGTCTTGACCGGCGATCAAAACTATCAACTGTGTGATACTAATAAATTTTAGGAAAAGTTTAATGTTGTTAATTTTAAATAATTTAATCTTCTACTAAATTAAATCGAAATGATAAAATTGTGACAAAATTACGACAAAAGAAAGCATTTAATAAAGACCAGCAACTAGAAAGAAGAGAAAGAAGTAATCGACAACTTGATTAATGGGAAAATCTTTGATTTTCCTTCAAATACAAATTAAAAACACTTATGCCTAAATTTAAATGGACTATAACACTTGTTTTCTTAAAATTAAAAAAAATATATACTTAACCCCTTATATTTCACAATTAAAAAGTTCGCACTACCCTTAATCAATTCAAATTATTTTATAAACTGTAAAATATTCATGAAAATAACACATTATGTATGTGTTATGACAATATTGGCTAAATAAGTTGGGTTAATTAACTAATTTATGTAATTTTTATTTTTTTTTCATATTTTATATATTATCCATGAGAAAATATATTATCTTATTTAAATAAGATTACTATATAATTCATGATGCGATGAAAATGGAATAAAATGAAATTATATTATCATGAAATAAAACTTTAAAAGAAGATCAAATACACAAATAGCTTATGTTATGCCAAAACTCTAAATTAGAAAAAAAAACAAAAAAACGTATATAAGGAAAGACAATATTATCATATCACACAAAAAAAAAAAATATTCTGTTTTAATTTCTGAAATAACTTCAATTTATTGGGGATAATATGGACTTTCTGATGGTACAATAACTTAAATTGATTAGGGATAATGTGGACTTTTTCATTATAAAATAATTTAAATTGTTAATGTAAAGAGGTAAATATAGCGTTTTTTAATTTGAAGTGTGTAAGTATCACCGTTCATTTGAGTTTTAGTATTAGTTTCTCTAACTTTTAGCGGATAGAAATATGTGCTTTTTCCTTAAATTAATTGATGGGTTAACTTAGATTTATTTAATTAACTTAAAGAAGATTAAAAGTGAAAAAAAAAAAAAAGTGATCAATACACGCATTTAACTTTTATGAATGAAAACAAAAAGAAAGGATTAATGGGAGCTACAATGGCGTTGGATCAATCAACAAACCAAGCACTAAAGGGTGTTCAAAAAGGCAGATTGGTTAAAAAGAACATCAAATTTCTCCCTATCATCACAATTAATGAGGCCACAAAGACTGTTGTATACATTTGAGTTTGAGTTGGTGAATTGCTTTAGCTCCATTTCGCCTTTCTCACAACAAGGATATGGGTTTATGCATCTATGCTTTCTGAATTTGTAATTCGTTAAGAGAAAAATAAACAAATTATGACATAAAACGTAATAATTATTGATGGAATGCGAATTACATACCTTAAAAGTGTAAATGCGTAAGCATACATGCTTCTATAAACATTAGCAAGCACGTAGATGGTGCTTGTGACCCAATAAAATTAAAAAAAGATCTTTTAAACGGGTTTGATAGTTTATGCAATTTGAAGATGGATTTGTTGAATATTTTTTTGGTGCCTGGATCATATGGTAGGATAAGAATTTGACAATGATGGTCGATGCTCAATAATAAGACAATATGTTGAGTTTTTAATTCATCATCTAATACATAAAAAAAAAATAGAGGTGGTTGAACGATTTTGAATATCATAAAAAAACACTTATTTGAAAACACTTCTACACTAGGACAAGGCTATTGCCTTTGCTACCACTATTGGAGATTTGGAAACATACAAGTTTAAATTGGAATGAAAGGGGCATTTTTGAGGTTAAGTCTAGCAAAGAAGGGCATGGGAATAGTGACCCAATTGAAAAGGAGGGTTCACATGAATGCTAATGCTAAAGAGCTCGTGCCCACAAAGAAAAATGAGATGCCATATTTGGGAAGCAAAAAGTCATGGTCCATTGCTTTGTGTTTGCTTGCTTGATGCTAGGTGTCACGTAGAGGAAACAAAGCAGTCATTATCTTAATGCATAAATAATATCATGAGCATGCATAGTCATGACACTTGACAAGAGAAAGTTCACCAAGAATTAGGTTTTGAACATCTCAACTTCATGATAATTCATTGATTATTATTTGGTATCTCATCAAAAGATTTTGCTATATATATTATACTCTCTCTCTCTCTCTCCTTTTTTTTCTTTTCAAAAGAAAATTTGGCTTGGACCCAATTGTCCCACATTATATCCTTAGCTAAAACATGGCAGTATCTAAATCCAAAGAGAAACTAATATATAATAAGGTTGTAATTGAAATACCTTTTGATGATATCAATTAAGTTCTTGCTTTATTGTATAGCTACATTAACTTTGTGTGAGACGAGAAGTCCATCGAAGTAAAAAGAGGGATTGTTGTTTTTTTTTCTATGTACTAATATTCAACTTATTCATTACAAATTTCACAAATATCTCAACCATAAACAAGTAATTTTTTCTTTTATTTATGAGTGGGACTATTGGCACCATTTTAAATATCTCTTAACACATATTCTCTTAATTAACTCCATTAAAATATTTTAAAAAATTATATGATTCTTTTAACACATCCGTCAATAACAAAAATGCCCTTAATTAACACTTATTGTGTAAATCCCATGCTCTAATTTTTATTATTAAATCTCATTTCAACAATGGGGTCTCTTCCATTTAAAAGAAAAAAACAATGGACTTTCATTTTCTTCATTGTAGTTATTAGTGGTAAATTCCTTACCCGAAAATCAAATCAGAGGAAAAAGCAATTGTTTTAATTTCTAAAATGTTACATTTTGTAAGGGAAAAATATTATTTGACTTTTGAGTGGAGGTTCAATTAGACATTGTTTCATTATGTAATTTTAATAAAGATTAAAATTGTAAAATAATTAAGGGGGTTTTAAGAGGTATTTGGATGGGTGCCAATAGTCCTACTTTGCTTATTTATTAAACTTTTACATTAATAGAGTAAATAAGGTATTATAAAAAAATTGTTGAAAGCCGAAAGAAATTACAGGGAAAGCAGCAATCTTACAAATAAAAATTCGTTACATATTAAGTAAATACGAATGATGAAATTAAAAATACACATAGCATAATATCTTTTAAGAAGCTTTTCTAGGAGATTTTTTTTTTTCAAGATAAAAATGCATAAGTGAATATAACTTTTTTCCTTAAAAAAATTCACATATTACAATATTTAGTTAGGGGCAGACCCAAGAATTTATATTACCCTAGGCTAAAACACTATTTTAATTATGAAATCCGACATTACAATCTATAATAACATATAATTGTATAAGGATTAATAAATCAATTAAGAATTTTATGCTAAATTAAATCAATATATGTAATCACAATCAATTAAAACTTGCAAGTAAAACTTTAATGTTTAAAGTTAAATACTTAATTAATAGGCTTAAGTAAATTAAACAACCAAAATTTATTCATCTTTTAAAATTATAAATATATTGTTAGTTAAAAGTTTAAATAATAAACGAAACTCATCCAATAAAAACATATATGAGTGTCATTGTTTCTTTGGTAGGCGCTCTAACTCTCTTTTGAAAAATCAGATGCCGATAATTCTTCTATCCAAAACTCCTCAAAATACTCAAATTTTATTTTCTTACTTGTCCTCTTAGCTACTATAACTACTAAATGAAAACTCAAAATTAATATAAAAAGTTTATGAAAATGTTGGTAATTGCTATAACATGTTGTTTTTGTAAGTATTTTTAATACTAGTGACAATTTATATTAGATTGACATATTTTTTTTCAATTAGAATTTTTTTTAAAATAAAATAAATCAGTAATAACATTAGCCCTCTAATGTTTTCAATCTATTCAATAAATGTATAAATTAATAATTTTATAAAATACGTCACTAATTTCAATAAAAAAAATATAATTAATTAAGGATATATTTAAAAACAAAATAAAAACTCTACCATAACATAAAATTGATTAAAAGTATAAAGGTAATTGAGTTAGGAACATATATTAAAATAAAATAAAAATTTAATTATTACATAAATTTAATAAAAACATGAGGAGTATAAATAATTTGTTTCCTTATCAAGATCGGGCTACAGCCTGGTGTAACCCAATTGTAAGTCTGCCGCTGATAATTTAGTGGTTTATTTTAATTTAATTAAATCAAACTTACCAAAGTGATGCAAAATGAAAATTTTGAGACTGCTCTAATTTGATAAGACTATGACCCAACATGGATAATTTTCTTTTCACAGGAGAGGAGAGATGTTTTTCGAAAATTATCACACAACTGACCAATAGAAGCACTTTTGTAGGGCTTGCTTCATGTGGCCTAGGCAGAGAATGTATGGGATTTTGTTTGGTGCATTGAACAAGCCGAAAGCACCTCACATGCATTTTGTCCTTTCATGTTATTTATTATTATGTTTACACGCCATACAATATAAATACATAATTCATAAAGCTATGCCTATCATGCGAGTTTTAGACCCTAATGTGATTGTTTATACGTGAATTTGTAGTCATGTGATGACCAAATTGACCTTTGTTTTTTCACTTTTTAGTTAATGATCTCCTTAGTAACAAGAAATGCAGATTTTGTAAATAGATGTTAATTGGTTCTATCGATAAAATTTACAGGAAAACTAAATTCAACTATCCGCTCACATGGTAACAGGTAACTAGTATTAAGAAAGTTAATTCATATTAGATGGACCAAAATTGCATTTGGGCTGATCATGGACTATCCTTTCTAAAACCCAACACAGCAGAAACACTTCTGTCAAAAACTATCTTGTACAACAATTGCTATACAACAAGTCTGTTGCAATGCAAAATTTTGCAGAAACACCAATGTATCTGCAATGCAATTCGTGTCCGGCTCCTGCCAACTCTAGCTCCTTTTCATATTATTGGTTATGTTCTCATCTGGTTATGTACTGAATTTCCGCATGTTCACTCAACCACTCGAGAACTTTAGCTCCTTCGAGTATGTCTTGCACCTATGTAATAAGTTCCAAAAGCAAGAAAAGTGAGATGAATTATGACTCTGCATTATGCCATAAAAGATCAACCCCACGTTAGAGAACGTGCTAACCTGTTCTCTTATGCGATCCTCATCATATTCCTGTTTTTGTTGTTTTAATTCAGCAATGGAGTTTTCAACTTCTTTGACTAAGTCTTCAGTCGAAAACTGCAGCAATGTTCAATACATTTACTTCCATCATGAATCTCAACTCTCAAGAGTTAATGTTCCTGAGCTTGTTCCAGAAATTAGCAAGAGATACATAGATACCTGCAAATTTTCACGTTTAAAGATATCTCCGACAGCTAGATTCTGTTTTATCACATTGGTTATGTTCTCCCTCTGGTTTTCCAGAAACTCTTTTACTGCTTTTGGGCTTGAAAGAGCAGCCAACTGCTGTTCATTCAATTTCATATTTGCCTGTAGTAACAAAGTGCTGGAATGAGAACTAGTTCTTGCAAAGAGATATTGCAAAATCAAATCATGGAAAATGGTTAATCTTTTGAGGATCCAAGCCCATCAAATGGGGTAGGGACCTATACAAAGAAAGACAGTCAGTACCGACCTGCATCTGCAAAAGTTGAGCCCCATAAAGCTGCCTTCCTTGTTCCTCAAACAATGATTGAGGAATATCAATTTCCACCATCTGACATTAACAAAGATTGCGATATAGTAAGTAAAAGAAGTTATAATATACGGCCGGCCCATAAATAACAATACTTTTGTTTTGACGATAATGTTCCCATAAGGAATGAACAGCAGCCCAGGCATTGACTTGCCGTACAAAGCCAATGTCCAAGGGAAGCACCAATTAAAGACCTCATGAAATCAATCCAATCTAAATGTTGCAACTTCACTACATCAAATAACCTTGTGAAGCTGGTCTAGAATTGCATTATCAGTCGCCTGGTCTTTTGCAGTTTGCTCCACTTCTCGACACTTCTGCAATAATGCTTCCCTGACCTGCAGATTTGTGCAATCATCAATGGAAGAATACATCGAACCAAAACTGTTCCGATGGTTTTAATGCAACGTTTACCTGCTCTATGGTAGTGCATCCGGGAAGAAGCTTTTCAGCAAGGGAGTCATCCAATTTCGGCAAATCTCTATAAAACAGTTCTTTGCATTCAACCTGAAAAGAAAATGGAAATAGAAAAGAAAATGTCCTTAGACATATTCTAGACATGATTCCTTCAATTCGTATTAATCTTGTTTCATAGAATCCTGTTAATCAACAATGGTGCTAAACTCTATAAAGCAGGAAGAAACTCACAGTAAATTGAGCTTGAACACCACGAAGATGTTCTTGTCTCCAGGATTCAGGGAATGCGAGTTGAAAGAACTTTGTTTCACCTCTTTGAATTCCACTTAGAGAATCAAGAAAACCTGGAAGAACTTTGTCCCCATCTTCTGTATCAAAATGAAATCCTGCAAAAGAAAGGGAAACAAGGATGCAGTCACTTGATAGTACACTGGGTCCAATGGTAAACATATGCCCATCAACACATTTCGAAAGAAGGGAACAACTGACATGCATACAAGGGAGCTTTTGGAAGTGAAGAAAAACAAATTCTTAGAAGTAGTTCAGTTAGAGACTAGTTCATCTAACTTTCTGAGCATATAGTAAGAAATGCAATGAGCAGGGAGGATAATGGAAAAAATGAAATACGCGCAACATAACTCAGGCTGATAATGGCAAACCTTTGCTCTCAGCATCTGGAATCTTTTGAACATTTGATTCATCTTCATCTATTGTTTTCGCTGATATATCAACAATTGCAACGTCGCCAACCTGTGAAAGTGTCAAGTTCTTGTAACATACAAACATTGTGATAATAGAAAGAAGTTTTTAAATGCATCTCAATTTCAATATGTCTAATAAGACTTGTAAAACTATAAACTCAATTCCTATCAACAAAATGCAAAAACCAAAATCTAAACCGAAAGTGAAAGGAAAAGTACCTCTACTACATATATGATGAGTACAATAACATCTAAAAAGGAACAAATACATAAATCATCAAATAAGCTGTTCTAACAAAAGTCAGTTTCTCAAACCTACTGAAAGATGGAAGCCATGAACATCTTCCTCTGCTTTAGGAAAAGATAAAGTAATATTTCTGCAGTTTTTCCCTTTTAATGGTGACCGCATTGAACTCTTATTCTATTGAAAGAGTTGGGCCCTTAATGGAAAAATGAAATCTAAGTTGGCTTCCCCTCAGTGTTAGGCCAAATTTGATATTCTTACAAAAATAGATTTGATTAAATAAGGTCTGGAGGAGTCTTACAAATATGTACAATTGTAAGCATCCAGCATATGTTCCCTAAAATTCTTATTTCATAGAAAGTTAGAAACAACCCATAAGTTCCATTTAACAAAAATGATGAACCATCACAATTAAAATAGCTAAAAATTGACACTCCTACCAATCCTTTTACATAAACAACTGCTGTTTGTTATTACAGCATACAATTAATACCTCACATACAAAAGACATTAAATAGGAAGAACTAGAGTGATTTCAATCAGGTACCTGTAGTCCTCTGTCAGTGACAATTTTCATAGATCCAAGGGACTTATGGCGACGTCTTAATTCTTCTTCAGCAGCTTGTTGAGCAGCTATGTCATTATCTATTTCTACAACAATCTTCAAATTCTTGTATCCATTTTCAGGATTCCATTTGACTTCAGGCGCAACATCAACAAGCACATCATAACTGGAGCACAAGTCAAATCAGCAAGCAGAATCCATATTAGTGCATGTAAGTCGAGAAACGTTGAGGCTTAAAATTACAAGCCCATGACAAGAAATTGAGAGGTAAAAGTTGCAATACAGTACAATGAAGATGATAGAAGAAAAGGCAAGCTTGAACCTGAGAGAGTTGAGAGAAGAATAGTTCTTCTCCATTTCAGAAAACTTAGTCACAATGCGGACGGAGTCTCTCAAAGCCCTTCCAGTCACCTAAGCAATATAATTCCACAACAAGCTTATAAATTCAAATTGTTTACTGATAAAATAAGAAATAAAGAGAGTATGATATCAAATACCGAAGTCATTGCATGAGGAAGGGTCCTCTTCAGAATAGATTCAACCGTAGCCTTTTTAACATTCTGCTCCCCAACAAAACCTACAAGAACACTCTCTGGAATCTTTCCAGGACGAAATCCAGGAATCTGCACGGAAAAAACTAGTTACATGTCCAAAATTCAACTCCTGCCTACACAAGTTAACAATCATCTATTACATCTCAGCAGGAATTCACATGTAAATGAGAGAAGCACCTTGACTTGCTTCATCAACTCATTAAGGACCCTTTTGTAGCTATCCTTGCATACTACCTCTGGAACTTCTACACTCAGCCTCACCTGCATAAATAGAAACATAGAAAGATACAAATCACAATGAGCCCACCAAAAGAATAGAAAAGAAAAAAGAAGCCCATAACTACATAACAAAGCAGACTTAAATATCAACCAAGACACAGATAGTAAAGAAGAATTAATAAAAAATAATAATAATTAAAGAAAACATACATACACACAACACAATTTAGGCGGTGATATGGCACAGTAACATTTAGCAATAATATTATTACAACAAATTCAGAGAATGAAAAGAACGAAAGGCCATTTAACTGATAAAACTTCAGTGTTGATCACAATTTAAGGCGATTGATAAAACAAAAGAAACATATTCATATGAGAAATGAAACGAATTAAAACTTGTAAGATAGTAAAAAATGCAGCAATGAAACAACCTATGGAATTTAAACCAACCGAAACAGATAAATATCCAGTAATACAAACAAACAAAACCTCAAAATTAAGGTGAAAATATAAAGAAACACCAAAGAAAAATGTGGCAAATTTAACAAGAGACTATAGACAAAAATGGACAAAAAGAGAGACAGAAGGGGAAAAAAAAAAAAAACTCACTGTCGAATTGGGTTCTGGACTCTCCGTGACCTCGATATCAGCCGGAAGCCGATCCTTCTCGGGTCCGAGAGCCACCGAGGAGGATGAAGAAGCAAAGACACGAACTGGGCTTCGATGAAATTGAGGTTGATGGAGACAGAAGTGAATTTGGCGGGAAAATGATGACGGTTTCTGAGAATTGAAGTAGCTTTGGTTCATGAACTGAACAGTTGAGTTCTTTAGAGAAACAGAAGGAGGAAGCTCTGTTCTGTTGAGAGAGTTCAAGTTAAGGATTCCTGTTGAGTTGGTGATGCAAAGCTCCATTTTTTTTTTTTTTCTGTTTATTGGGTGACGATAAAAAAGAGCTCGACTTCCCCAAGAGATCGTTGTTGAAGATAGTGATCGGATCTTTAATATCTTTTCAGTTAATACGCTGCGTTTTTGCGTAATTACATTTTCTTCCAATTAGGTGCTTGGTGTTTGGTGCTAACTTTCACGCCTTCACCCAACGTGGATTATTCCAAATTTTACGTTCTTCAACGAAATGGTAAATTGTTATATTGTTAAAATAATTAATAAATTTTATAATATTAGAGATGTGTTTTTATTAGTTTTTAATCAATCCATACTACTGCTCTATCTTATTGGTTATTGCTGATTGAGGAATGCAGCTGCATTAAATATTTATTGGGAGAATTTTGCCGTCCTTGTGGTCCTGTACGATTGAATTTGGATTAGTCGAGACTTCAAATCTGAATTAATCGAGACCTAAGGTAGTTTTCGAATACCAAATAATTTAATTAAAAAAAATCAATCTCTATTCCAATCGAGTAATGCAATACTTCTCTAACAAATAATTTCTTTAGTTATATAACATTCAATTTTTTAAATATTTTAAAATTGAATCATTTAACACCCCAACGCTGCATCGTTTTTGCCCCTGAGAATATTAACTAATACAAAATTATGTAAATTATTAAATGACCAACCAACTTCATTGCATGAAAGAGCTTGTAGGAAGCCATACAAAATAGTATAGTGATAGAATTACCTTAATTTAGACATCAAGACCAATTTTATTTAACTACGAAGATTGTGGCTTGGCAACTAAGTTGAACTAATTAGTTAGACTTTAAAAGTATGGAGGTAATTTTTTCAATAAATGTAATATTTTATTTTAAATTAATTATAATTTATTTAACTAATATTAACATTTTTTTACACGAATTTATTGATTTAATAACTAGATTTACAAATACCATGAGCTTTAACCTTCATTTCCCAAACATTGAACAATTTTTTTAATTTTTGATCTACAAAATAATAATACAAAGGGTACAATGAACCGACAAACTCCATTTGGCGCTTAACAAAAACGGTTAGGCCACTTTGCTTTGCCAAAACGACATCGTAACATCTGATCTTCATTGAATTCAACTTTATATAAGAAGCGAAACAGCCAAAAGTTTGGGCTGGGCAGTAGCTAGAATCACTGACAGCACATACTAAACTCTCTTCAATATCACCGGTCGGGCCATCGGAAAAAGTTCGGAACTTGAAGAGAGAGGGAAAAAAAAGAAAAAGAGAGAGATGGATGCAGTGGGGTCCCGGATGGGTCGGGCCTCGGCCCGGTACGGCCCGACGCAGACAGTATTCAACGGTCCGGTGAGGAAATGGAAGAAGAGGTGGGTCCACGTGTCATCATCACCCCCGTCCACCATTACCCAATCCAACGGCCATAACAACAACAACAGCAGCAGCGGCATAAACGGCGCTCCTCTGCTTCTTTGTAAGTGGACCCCACTCTCTTCGAACCCCTCTGATAATAACGGAGCCACACCGGAGGAGCCGCCGAAGCGACGGTTCCGTTACACTCCAGTAAGTTAATAAGTTATTAATTTATCTGGGGGTTTAAGCAGGGTTTTAGTTATTTTTTTGGACTGTTATTTACTCATCTATTTACCTAAGTACTGGGTTCTGCTTGATGTTGGATTTTTTTTTTTTTTTTTTTTTTTTGGGGGGCTTTGTGTTGTTTATTATTTTTAAATTTCGGTATATTTTCACTTTCCAGTGCTTACCAGCACTCTCGTATAGCTGGTTTGTGTTCAAAACTTCTACTCAAAGGTGGATGGTTGATATCATTTCTTGAGTTGTATGTAGTACATCTTTGTTTTTACATAGCTTAATTTGATAAATCTGGTTTAGAAGTTTCTTGCAAAGGTTCCAATTGTGGATGATGTGATGATGGGAGAGGCTCCTTGGTTCAGTGGCTAGGAGATAGTGTTCTCATGTGATAGGTTCTAAATTAGTATTGTGGGTCTGCTGGGGTTGTGTTTGTCAATGCTCGGGAAGTGTTTTCCAAACAACCCCCCCCTCTTTCTCTTGAAGTAAGGGATCATGAAAGTAGGAAGAATTTTAACATGTTGATATCATTTCATACCAATTTGTTGACATTATATTTTTGGGATGTTTCCATTATGTTTGTTGTCTTGAGCATTGATTGATCGCTGTTGTATGGTGCAGGTTGCTGTTCTAGAGGAACAGAAGAAGGCTGCTTTGGAGAAGGATGAGGACGAAGCTAGAGAAATTGAGACTGACATGCTTAATGGGCATCCCAATTCCGAGACCAGTGAAGTGGAGGTAGACAAAACTTTAACAAAAGAAACTCAGGTAACAAAAGTTTCTTTGTGCTTTCTTTTCCAAATGATTCCACTCTATAAAACATATATTGTGTGTTGCTAGAATTTTCTTCTAATTAATTGCATCCTTTACATTGGCTTAACCTGTCAAGTATGGGAATGATGGAAGATACTTTTCTTGAAAAGAAAATATTGAGTTACACAGCGCCGTTCCAAATGAATTAATTGGAACCTGCCCAAAACAGCTACGGCCACTAATCCACCATGACACCAATCCCCATCTCTTCCCCCCCACCACCCCCCCCCCCCCCCAAAACCCCCTAACCCCAAAACAAAAAAAAAAAAAAAAACAGAAATACCCCCTTCTCTTTTAAATTTTCAAGATTTAACGGAACTTATGTTGCTTCTTTAGATCTGCCTTAGGTTGTGATGAACTTTGATAATGGTAAAATCCCTCCCCTTCTAAGTAGGGGGAAGGGAAGCATCTATGTGCATATAAGTACTTTATGGAGCTTGAACTACATGTGACAATAATACATTATTCTCTTTGCTTTGCAGGATTTGAACATGAGTGATTGGGATGTGGGACTGTGCTTGAGAGGCCAGAGTGACGACCAGGATTCTGTCAGCCACATCAAAGACAATCAGCTGATTAAGTCAGCAATTGATGACTTGTTTTAGTGCCATGACATCATCATTGTGCACTGTTAACTGTTAAACAGGAAGCTATGCTTTAGTTTGTAATTAAGATGTAGTCTTAATATCTAGGTATATAGTATCTAGATAGGTTCGTAGCAAATAAGTGAACGTTTGATCTTGCTCTTGGTCTACCGTCTGTATATATATAACGTATGCACTATGAAGCATGTGCAATATGACACCTTTTTGGGCATGCGATGCTCTCTCTCACTCATTCGATATAGGCTCTTGTTGGTTATGCTCGAGAAACCCATTGCCAACATTGGACGACTCGAGAAACCCATTGCCAACATTGGACGAAAAATCTTGAAGAAAATTTTAGGGTACCTATGGTTTGGTCAAAAAATCTTGAAGAAAAGTTTTAGGGTACCTTTGGGTTTGGTCATGTTCTCCGCATTACAGTTTAGCCTATTGCATTTCTTTTCTCATCCTCACGGAACTTATAATGAAATTATACAAAACAAATCACAAGCTTAAGTTACAAAGCAGGATAAAATGACAATTCCGAGGAATGAAACCAGAACTCTGAACCTATCGGCATTTATAAAGCTCAAAACTATCTCTATGCTTCAAATAATTAATAATAATGATAATGCACCAACGCAATTTTTGTAGCATCATTATAATGTCTAAATAACAAGAGATTTGATAAGAGATGGTACAAAAAAAAGGGGAAGGAAAAAGTGTTCTCTGCTGCACTTGAGGCTAATCTAACAAGAAAACCATGGTACTTCTTTCTTCTCAACCGACAAATCACAAATGAAGCCAAAATTTGTATATGGGGACTTCATAAGCTCTGTCTTTATGCCTGATCATTATTCTCAGCACCGTCATTTTCCACTGCTTGAGTAACCCCAACTTCAGCAGGCCTAATAACTCGCTCATAAAGTGTGTATCCCGACTGCAAAATAAGAGAACAGAATATGCATGTATCACAAACCCATGACCTGATAAGTCTTGGACAACACTTTAAAATCAAATATTGACCATAAGCATTCCAAGCCCAGCAAACAGACTATGAGAATTGAACAAAGTAATCATACCCGCTTCACACAAATCACAAAGATTGGTCTAAATATTCACATTCAACCACATCAATTAAGCAAGTGTATAATTCAATTTCTAACAAAAATAGAAACAATATTTAAAGTGTACAATACTTTCTTCCCCTGAGTGAAATGATTATCTATGGCAAACAACATTATAAACAATCAATGCAATATTTATATAGTTAATCAAGGAAAAATTGATCAATTTAAATTATACCTTTAGAACATGAGCCACAGTGCCTGGAGGTTTGGAATTGTCTGGTACTTGGAACATTGCATTATGTCTGTGTGGATCAAATGGTTCGTTTATAGGATCAAATTTTTCAACTCCAAACTTTTTAAACACCTAAAAGCACAATGTTCAGGAAACAGTTAGCACCAATTCAACTTCCAATTTACTCTTGATGTCTCAAAATCCATCGTGACAAGCACACTGAGATGCAAAAGGCTGACAAGCAAAAAATACTTATGATGTCTCAAAATCCATTGTTCAAGCACACTGAGATGCAAAAGGTTCACAAGCATAAAATAGAACAGAGAAGATTCATAAAAACAAGCAAGCTGATTCCCCCCCCCCCCCCCCTCTCTGCTGGAATAAAATATAGAAAATCAATGATTTCCTAGAACGAGATGGATGAACATCAAATCGTAATGGCCCAATTCATACAAGTGCTCAGGAGGCAGTGACACTAAGGGTGTTCGCGGATCGAATTTTATGGATTGGACATCAATCCATATCCGATCCACGATTTTGCAAATTATAAATTTTCAATCCAATCCAATTTACGGATTGGCAAAATTCAATTCAAACCCAATCCATACATCTGCAGATCGGATGCGAATTTGACCCAATCCGTATCCAATCCACCATTTTGTAGATTCATTTGTGGATTGAAAATTTTTAATTCTATCCAATCCACGAAATAACTAAATAAAAAATTTAATATAAAAATTATTTTACTACTAATCAAATTTAAAATTAAATAAGATTTAAATAAAATAATTGTTTAAATAAAGCTAGAAAATATGTTTGAAGTTTCAAAATATAACACACCAAAACAAAAAAAAAATCTCATTCATTTAGATCAGTACATGGAAATTAATTATTTAAGAAGCTATATTTGTTTACTTAATTATTTTTTATTTTACATTATTATCGAATAATATATAATATAGTATTAATATAACTATATTTTAACTTATTTATTTACTAATAAGTACTAATGCCATATTTACAAATTTTATTTTTTAATTAAATAATTTTTTTTTTTTTTTTTTTTTTGCGGATTTACAAAAGTAGATCAATATCCTATCCACCGATTGCAGATTATCAAATTTTTAATTCAATCCAATCCACCAATCCACGGATTGGATTTTTATGGATTTCTACAGATCAAACGAATTGAGCGGATCGGATTGGATTCTGAACACCCTAAGTGACTCAGAAATGTGACTTGGAAAGCAATAATAAAATCTTACCTCTCCCAACTGCTTCTCAGTCATTTCCACACCTTCTAGAAGCGATTTCAGAAGGGGCACAGCTCCAGCAGTGTCATTAGACGTATCTATCTTTAAGAAGTTTTCTTTAACAACTGAAGAAGCTCTACCCAAATTGTCTGCAACATCCAGTAGGCCCTTCGTAAAATTCTGCGGAACATTGTAAAACAACAAACATCAGGGTAAAAATTCTAAATACAACACCAAAAAATATCAACACGTCTTGATAATTTTATTATAAGGAGGGAATATGCTAACAAAGAAACCTGTATGGCAAATTTTTTCGAATTCTCTGCTTCACGTATTGTCCTCTCCTTGACATTCTCCATTTCCGCAAAAGAACGGAGAACTTTATCTTGCATTTGCTTCATCTCTTCATTCTTTGCCATGAGAAGCTCTTCTCTTTTCTTCAGAAGTTTCACCAAATCATCCCTTGAAAGTTCAATCTCACTCTCCGAATCTGAATCAGAAAATGCAGTTCGTTTAGAAACTCTTCTCCTCCTTTTATTAGATTGGGACATGGTAGATTGGGGTTTTGAATCAAAACCTGATTCTTTTGTTCGATCAGTAGCTTCCATCCCTTCATCAGAAGCTTTAGCATCTCCATTTGGTTTGGGGGCCTCAGCCCCATTATTATCTACAGAATCCTTAGCATCTCCATTTGGTTTGGAGGACTCAGCACCATTATTATCCAGAGCACTTCCTTGTTCCTTTTCATTAGGTTCAGGGGATGCCGAAGAAAATCCAAATCGTTGAAATATAGATGAATTGAGTGTTGTTTGATGAAACAGAGACACCTGTGTCAACTGACACAGAAAACAATCATATAACTTAAGCTTTTGCATCTCAAACTTGAAGATATGCCATACAAAGGAAGAAAAGAAAACATCAAAGAAGCATTCAAGTATGGATAATATTCAAATGCATGGGAAAAAAAAAGCAAGTTTTACCCGTTAAAGTACCAAAAAAAAATTAGTCTGCTCATATGTTCCATGCCATATTAGAGTCTGGAAGAAATAAACACTCATATTCACTTTTTGTAAGTTCTCATATTCATACTTAAGATGCTTAACAGCAGGGGGCTTTCGTTTGGGTGGGGGGGGGGGGGGGGGAGATCAAATGTAAGAGAAAATAAATCCTGCTGATTCATATCAATCCCAATATATTGTAAAGGAAAAACAGTTAACCTACCGAGCAAAACCCTGGTTACATAAAAATCAACGCACCTTCTCATTCATACACAGATAGACCAATTAATCCCAACAACTATAGAATTCAGGCAATTCTGTGATTTATCAGAAACACAAACTCTAATCTCAAAAATAGAGAAACTTGATAAAAGTCCCCAACTTTAATAACATAAACGGTAAGCACATTGGGAACTTGTATTCAATTAACCCCCAAAAAAAAAACTGAATGAAAAATAGTCAAATTTAGTAAAAAGTCTTAAGCCCTAGCAAAACCCTAATTCAAAATTACGAGTGAAAAGTGAAACTTTTTTTTATTACCTTATTGGGGGATTCAAAAACAAGTGAATGAAACTGGTTTGAGAGAGCAGGTGAATGTTGCTTTCCCGAAGCAGGAACAAGAAGCAACGCACGTCGGCCAACGCTCCGAGAGGCGCGTGATAAAACCCTAGAGGCCATCATCACCGAGGAAGATAAAGAATAACTGGAGGACTAATTTTGGAATAGGAAAATTTGGGTTTAAGAGGCAAAGATTGGATTTTTTTTTTTATTGGGATGGGGAAGAGGACGGGAGGAAATAAGAGGGAAAATAAGTGCGTGGCGAGAAAGAAAAGAGATTTACAGTGGAAAATGTTGGGTTTTAGGGCATTTTATGAATAGACGTAATTGCCCTTGTGAATGTGCAGCTTGTGAACCGGTGAAGTGGATGGTTGAAGAATCATTCTGGGGTATTATTGTCTTGAAGGCAGTTAGTTAAGTTAGGTTTCGGAAGGAAGGGTCGAGAAGCTTTTCCTTACGATCCATCCGTCATAAAGTTAACATAACCATCGTCTTACGAACCCCTTTCACCGCTGTCGAGGAAGAAAGTATATTTGGAGGATTATAATTGAAATATGAAAACTCCAGTTTGTCAAAAGACTAATTTATTTTATTGTTTCAATCCAAAAGTTTAGATCATTAATTATTTATAGGATTCTAGAGAAATATTTTAAAACCTCCAAGAAAAAAAATTAATAGTAATAGAATTCTTCATTTAAATATAAAAAAAAAAATCAAAATCCTATTTCTATTGGATTTTTTAACATTCCCCTGCCCTAAAATTATGCCCTTGTCCTAGGCAATCTATGATTGAGGTATCTCTTTCTTTTTCTTTCTTTTTTTTCCTTGTTCAAGCAATTTTTGTGCAGGTTCTTTTATAATTTATTGTTCAGGCAAATTGTTGTCCATGCAGTTCTACAGGACCCTCTGGTGACAAATTATGCCCTTGTCTTAAGCGACGACACTAAGAATTTTCTTTTATTTTTTTTCGAATTACGACTAACGCCGATTACAACTCATATCAGATGAGATATTTACAACCATCGGCACTGCTTACATCAATTCGATACAAGACCAGATTTTAAACCTCTCAAATATTCGAGGACGCCAAACCCCATATCGAGAAGATCGCTTCACTCAGCCGGCGCCCAAGGAAGGAAATATAAATTAAACCCTCAGAATGCGTCATGAGCTGAACCACTTCCTCACATCATGGAGGAATGATTTACCACTGTGCCAGTTTCAAGTGGTTAGAATTTTCTTTTATTTCAGCCATCTCTTCAGCAATTTTTACTTCGGGCCTTGCATTTATTCTTCCCTCTAAATTCTAACTGCGTCAAATCAGGTACCATGGAGTATCTGGATCGATCCTCTAGTACCACTTTGATAAGATTGTAGACCCTAGGGTTCTATCAACTGAAATAAAGAAAAAAAATAGAAAAAAAAGGGTTGATAATATTCATATATCTAGATAAGTGGTGAATAGGTAAAAAAGCAGTGCTTCAAAAGCCTTCTCATAACCCTAAAATAAATTTAAAAAGACTATATTTCAACAAATGTTACAAGGTCAACCTGTTAGCATTTACAACTGAATTTGATATGGCATTAATATTTATGGAATTTTCAAGCCAAATAGACCAAAATCGATAGTTTGTTCCTCTAGCTATAAACATAAGCAAAGCAGTTGTTAATCGCAAAATTCTCGCCCAGAAAAAGAGCAGACTGGGAAAGTTAAACCTGCAAATTGGAACAATAAGCAGACATCTAAAAATCCTAGAAAGAGAAAACCGCCTAAAAAGAAAAGACCCGAAATCTGCATCAATTTTGAACCTAAAATGGAATTTTCAGGTTCAATAACACAGTTTAATACCGAAAATGCATTCCATGTACACTTTAAAGAAAAAAGACGAAAGAAATCATCATGATAAATATGTTTAGCATATCTATTTAAGGTAATCATATTCATTTTGATTTTCATCACAATCAATCTGGGGCCCTTAGATAACCCGCACCAACCAATCTAACAGCAAAAGAAGATAGCATTTTTTAAAAGCATTCAGTTTTTGACAATAGCAAAAAGAAAAAAAAAAAAAGATTCTAGTTTCGGCTTTAGGAAATTTGCATCATCATTCTTGCACCGCAGCTGCCTCTATCTCAGTGCTCTCGGCGAAGTAATCTTGCCTGAAAATTTATAGTAGTAAATCGTTGGCATCAGACTTAAAACATAAAAGCATTCAGATCACATGGAGATCATGCCCGAAAATTTATAAAAGAAACATAATATAGATCAATCACATTAAGTTACAATATCTTTCGCAGGGAAAGGGGGATGCAACAAACATAGCCCTTAAGACTAACTCAAATGGAACAAGTTGACTAGGAATCGGATTAACAATATAGGCCTTGCTCATGATAATATCACTAGAACTGAATTAACTACGGTAGGGCCACTTCATCTACCTATGCTTTCATTTTATCATGGCATCTTAGGCCTAACAGGAGACAATTATGTGTTTGAACAATATAATAAGAACCGATAAAATCTTGACAAGGGTTTCTGACTTCTGCCTCTTCCCAGCTCTTGAAAATCAATGAGAACAAAACAAAGATGATTGGGATGTTAAGCTCTCTTCGATTGAAAAGAACTCAGTCGCGGCGTATGATTAAATTAGTTTCAGAAACTGGAAGGTTTATTCTTTATGTTTTCTCACTGGTAAAAAATCTGACAACCGTTTCAATTTCTTTTCTTTTCCTGCGTGTACCTCATCAATGATACAAATTCCTTCAGCTTCCAAAATAATGACATTGTAAACTATCAAAATGAGAAATACCTTCAAAGCGGAATTTGACTAAAAAAAGATGCTTCACATACAATTAGAATAACACCAAAGCTATTACTGAAATCATACATGATATTCAAGAATTTGGCGCCCAACTTACTTGATTTTGCGTGATAGTTGATACAAGCCTGTCCCAGCCATTGCAACGTTGACACTAAAAAGGTTCCAGTTTTTCTGCAATCTCAGGAGGTAATATAGTATTAGAATTGTTCCCAAACATATCTTAAACAAAATGTAGTACTCTACAATCACACCATGCCAGTAATTTCTTTGCACATAATAGAAAGAGTTTTAATATCTAGATTCCCCAGTGGGATCATCATTCCACACTTAGACGGAGAACTGGAATATAACATTGGAGATAAACTAAACAAAGATGAAAAAACTCGTGTAAAATTAGCCTACTTTGATCAGTCAAGCAAATTCAAAATGCTAGCATGATGGATAAACAAACACAAAGGACATCTTTTCTGGTGGCTTTGAAAAGATCCAATTTTTAGAGGGCATAATAACTCTACAGTAAACAGCAATTCTTTTATCTTTCTCTAAAGGTAGAAAGTAAACATACCGGAGTAATCACCATGCTGTAGCGCGACCAAATAACTCCAGTAGCAGTAACAGCTGCATTGGAAAGACGTTAAAATACCATATATGCAGGAACAAATAACTTCAAAATTTCTAATGAGGCACACCTAATTGCTGAGGATAGGAGATCTTTTCTGGTGGCTTTGAAAAGTCTGCAATGTTTGCTATGCTGATGCCCCATTTGAATGTTGGAGCCCAAAAATGAACTGCCAAAATTATAAGCTCTACTAAGATATACTACATTAAGGAGTAAATAAAATAAGTAAACACACAACTCAATTTCACTCCACGATTCCTTAATTATCAATTACTTCCATCAATTAATAGGGGCTAATTCAGGATTAAACACTAATCATCATATACAATTATGTACACCCAGATGTCAATTTACAATTGTTTTAAGAATTTTCAAACAACCGTAGCTCAATATGGATTGATTGATCAAAGAACACAATTTTTTAAAAAAAAATCCAACTAATTTTCCAAATTTCATTTATTTGATACGACCAAGCAGCCATCTACGAACAAAACGATAAAAGTTCAAAAAAGAAAACAAACAAGAGCAGAAATAAGAGGGCGTACTGGTTTTAGGACCAGCCGGGTGGTTCCAGAAAGCTAGGAGCTTGTTAGCTGCCATCAGATCGATTTCCTTTTTGTTTTTTTTTTTTCCCCCCTTCTCTTTCTCTTTCTCTTTTCTTTTTGTTCCTTCCCTGTGATGATGGGGGCAGTGAGATGACAAAATTATACAAAGATTTTGCGGATTGTAAATTCCAACATAAGTGTCATGTCGAAAGACGTAAATGCCCTTACAGCACTGCTACTCGCCTTTTTTTTTGTTTTTTTGAAAGGCTGCTACTCGCCTACCACAACAGTTCGGAAAGAATCAGAACGCTACTTCGGATACTGTGTCGTTCTGTCATGTGATCGTCTGCGACTCAAGTACAGACATAGAATCGCAACAAGCTAACAGCCAATAGCAGAGTTGCATATGCCACGTGGAGAAAATTTGATGGTGATCAAAGCTGGACCAGGGGGACAAATTTTTTTCTTTAACTGATGGGGGGTTTGCTTCTTTTCCTTTGTCTGTTTTTTTTTTTTTTAATTATTATTATTGACGTACATGGCTGAATATTGCTGAGTCCACAATTTTTTTTTTTAATTCTTCAAATTTGGATTGCTTTGTTGTTAGTAATATTTTGACTAAGTTAAAAATTAAGATAAAATAAATTCTGAATGTTCTAAAAATCCATACATGGGTTGAGTGGATCCGAATCCTATTTAAAAAAAATGCACGATGTAATAATACTTGCACTAAAAAATGGCAATTCAGAACATTTAAAAAACTTAGGGTATAATCAAACAACGCTTTAATTCTATTTTTAAAATTCTAACAATAGGAAAATTATTTAATTATTGTCACTTTGGCGTAGTCGATGCACAAGCCACTATTTGATGCGAAAAAAATCTATCGTCCAAAAGCCGCAGCCGTGAACCACATGAACTGGTGCATCACATTTAAGCCGTGAATCAATTTCACGATCCAAGCCAACTTTTGGCGCGCAGAACCAGTCCTAAACGACAACAAAAAAGAAGAAAGAGAAGCTCTCGTTCCAGCCTGTTGTTGTAACTGCATGAATTCTTCCTCACGTCAAGCCTATACAAATTACAAAACCATGCTCCTGAGAACTTCAAGCTGTAACCCAGAAAATAAGTAAATAACGCTCACCAAAAACGCAAACACAATCTATAAATTGCATCAAACAATTTGTATAAGAAAAATTAGGGTTGTTGATCTTGATCCCGTAAATTGGTATCGGATAACTTTACAATTAAACGTAACTTGAAATTAATATGCAAGATATCAAAATGGCATTAGCTGTTATGACAAGTTAACAAGGTGGAAGACATTCACTCAGAAGAAATTTTGTCGAACAATCAATACAACAGCTAGCAAAAGGAAGCTAACAAGCTACTCATGCCTTTCTCGCATTTTTTATTACAACGGTGCAAATGGGGAAACACTTCTATTTCAAGTAAAGATTGTTATTCCATCATTTTCATTAATCATAAATAGCACGTAATCTGTCTCGACTCTGCAACCAATAAATCAAAAAATTCAATGTAGGACTTGGAAACTCACCTGTATAAAGCAAAAGGCGAGTAAAAGTCTCAACAAACTTCATCCACCTTAACTTATTGTTGTTACTTCCCTACTTCACCACAGCACAAAAAGTCATTCGTACCAACTTGACCGACAAACACTCCAGACTCGTAATAATATAAACCAGATAGATAGACAAAAGCATTAGATATGGGTTATGAGGCCATGCTTTGGTTTCTTTTAGCTCATCTCCTTGTGCAAATCCTTCAAATAAATGCAAAAGTTCCGGCAATCATTGTGTTTGGCGACTCTTCTGTTGATTCAGGGAATAACAATGGGATCTCTACAGTTCTAAAGAGCAACTTTCAGCCATATGGCCGTGATTTTATCGATAGCAAGCCCACTGGTCGGTTTTCCAATGGTCGGATTCCAACTGACTTCATTTCTGAAGCTTTTCATATCAAGCCAACAATACCTGCATATTTGGATCCCACATATAACATATCAGATTTTTCTACAGGAGTTTGTTTTGCTTCGGCTGGAACCGGTTATGATAACGCCACTTCGGATGTGCTGGTAAGTCCCGTTATGACTTCAGACTGTGTAAAACTAGATAAAGACAAAACTCACCCAGTCTGTGGAAAGTTTGTTTTCAATCAGTTTTCAATAAGGTTACTCATTTTCCAAGTTGATGCTGACATGCCTTTTCATTAAAAAAATAATAATAATCAAATTCAATAGCCTTTTTATCAGATACTTTTAAGTTGTCAAAATTTCTAAGTCTACGCGGGTCTTTCCGAGAAGGAATTAGGGTATTTCAGTAAATACATTCAACTGACTCTGATTCTTTTACCCACTAACATTTTAGAAGATCTCACAAAACATCTATCGCTTAGATTTTGACTTTTTGGGAATATATTAGCCAATGAATTAGTAACTTATCTATGTTCTAATCACAAGATATTTTCTTTGTTCCTCGTGGATTGCAGTCTGTAATCCCTCTTTGGAAGGAAATGGAGTACTATAAAGAATACCAGGAGAAACTCAGAGGGTTTCTCGGCAATGAGAAAGCTAATAAGGTCATAGGGGAAGCACTGTACCTAGTGAGCATAGGGACTAATGATTTCCTGGAAAATTACTATGTACTTCCACGTAGATCATCAGAGTACAACATTGTGGAGTATCAGAATTTTCTTGCAGGAATTGCAAAAGATTTTATCACAGAGCTTTACTGGCTAGGAGCTCGAAATATATCTCTAAGTGGGCTTCCTCCAATGGGGTGTTTACCACTGGAAAGAGCGACAAATATTTTCTCGGGAGGTGACTGTGTGCAGGAGTACAATAATGTAGCTAAGGAATTTAATGAAAAGTTGCTGGGTATGATCATGAAACTGAACAAGGAGCTTGCTGGCATCCGGCTAGTGTTTTCAAATCCTTATGATATTCTTTTAGATATCATTCAGAACCCAAAAAAATTTGGTGAGTTTTCTGCAGCATTTTTACATGTAGTTAAATGGCACAAATTCCGTGAAGTTAGTAGGGAAGTTATGAATGATTGAATCTCGCTCGACGCTCGCAACAGGGAAGAGAGGAGTCTCCAAATGGACCCAAAAGTAAGAGAGAAAAACCTAAGGATCTACTTCTCGTGATTTGATATGAATAAAGTAGTACTGTCTTGTTTCTGGCTTGGCCTAGATTTCATTTTATTTTCCTTCAAATAAGCACCAATACGTAACTTTAGAGCTGTCTCTCAATACTTTTCATCATCTGTTGAGTTATAAATTCTCAGTCTTTTTTACCGAACAACATTAACTTAAAAGGAGAATGAAACCATGCAAATATACTTAGCAAAGGTAGTTTATCATTCGTACTAACAAGGTTAAGTATTTTTAGCTTCAAGGTTTTGCATTGTGTGAATGAGCTTGTGCATGCACCTATTTGCATATGTTCTCAAAGTATCTTATTGCAATTTCTCATCACAGGATTCGAAGACATAGCAAAAGCATGTTGTGGAACCGGATTCCTTGAGATGGGTTACATGTGTTCCAAAATTAACCCATTTACATGCTCAGATGCAAACAAATATGTATTTTGGGATTCCTTCCATCCGACAGAGAAAACGAATTGGATTATTGCGGATCATGCGGTTAAAACTTCCTTAGCAACGTTTTTATGAAGATCACAAAGTATTATGTAGCATTTAATGGTTGTAGTGCTAGTCCGGATTGATATTTATCATTCTTATTGCTATGTAATTCTCTTCTGAAGAAATACAAAACAAATTCTCCAAAATGAAAATTTAAAAAACGTTCAAGAAGATTGTCCCTAATTTCTCTAAGTATGAACGCTAAAAAATTCTTAGAATATGCTCTCTTATAAATATGGATGACAAATGGAATCTCATGAGATGATCACTTAATTAATTAAGAGAAAGGTTCCAGATGATAATTCCACAAAATCCACAATGCAGAATGATCCAGACCCATAAAATGTTTAACGATAAAAAATATTTCTTAATACAAGTAGCTGAGAAGATTGAAGATAATTCTGATCTAAACAACAATACTGTAAGTAAATAATAGAAATGGTTCTTCAGGGATCTCCATGAAAAGCAGATACAAATTAATACTCAAACATCTGTTTAATGGACTCCCCCTATCATGTGGACATGCGATCACAACAAAATTAGCATTATGAACTAAATTTAAAACACACATTATAATGATAGTAGAAACAAGTGCAAAAGGAAGAAAAATTTCAATGAAAGAATCAAAACTTATATGCCCAAATTCTTATCTATTACATACACAAGTAGATGATTGATCTTACAGATGCAACATGAAGAAATGGCTCCATTTTAGAAAACAGACACCTTATCTCAAATTGCAGCCTATTTTGACTCTTTAGGAAAATGTAATTTGATAAGTGCAGGAAGTTCAGCTAGCTCAACCCGAGACTTGCCCATCAAAATACTCCTCAACTTTTGGTCACAATCAACCACATTCTTGTTATTGGGATCCTAACCAATGAAAGTATAAAAGTTAGTAAAAAATATTTTTCAACTAAATTGCTATAGAATAAAAAGGAAAGAAAATGAGGGTATATAGGCATCATAGCACTAAAAATTAAACACAATATGCAAAATTCCAACTCCTTCGGTTAAGATAATTAATTGCTAAAATAATAGCCCCATTCATACAATAACGAGTAACACGACGAAACTAAGTTATATATACAAACTAAGGTTGCACAAAATGATTGGAAGGTTAAAATTGAAAGTGTCAAAATGAATAAACAAGAATAAAAAAACACATTGTACTCATCTAACCAAGATATCATGCCACCTCCATTTGTACAGATAGTTGCCTGTACTATATGCTAAGATAAAACACCCAAAGCATCACCATTAGGACACTCAAAGCATCAACCTTAGGACAGACACATGATTACCATGGATTATTTATTAAAGTTTGAAGACACATAAAATCACCAACATATATGCTTCTAATTGGAAAACTGAAAAATAATAATAAGCAAGATTAACAACCTGGAGATTGTTGGTCTTGATGTAAGACCAGACGCGCATGAAGCAGCCCAAACGAGAAATCCGAGACTGACCCACAAACTGTCGAAGCGTGGAAGGGAGATTTACAAGGTCAATCAAATTGGCCAGCTTCTTCGGGTTATCAGTGACGGTTTTCTTCACTCCCTGTGGCAACATTATCACACTCTCCTATTTGCTTTCCTCCTGCAACTCACAAACAAATATATACGGTAAGCCACTGTATAATATATAAAAATTATTACTTCTTCCACTATAAACCACCAGGTAAACGAAACTGACTATGTTCTCATGCCTCACAGTAATGTCACAGAGTCTAAGGGGAATTTTATCGAACACTTGATACGCAAATATGAATATTACTGATACACATATACGAATATTACAAACAAGAGACAACCAAAAGTTAACTTCAAAAAGTGGACTACCCATTTTAAAAAATAAAAATAAAAATAAAAATAAAAAAGTAAAAGAGCGAAAAGAGAATGGGTTGAGTTGATACCTCGAAACAGATGTTGCACAGGAGATGGCGAGCTGGACTTTGAAGCTGAAAACGAAAATGCCGTTTTTATGAAAGGAAAGAGTAGGGTTACTAACTAGCCCCCACTAAAATGTTAGCTAGCCCATGACTACGATAAAGATGAGCCCATTGGAAAATGTAAGAGCAGTTTGGGCTAGTTTCCTCCACAGATACGGAAGAGTATTCTTTCACTTATCAAAATATTAATAATAATAATAACAACAACATTTATGTGACGGAAAAGAAATTCACAACTATATATTGTATCTTAAAAGAGTAAGTAGTCTTCCAAGCCTTCAAATCTTATGACGGATTTGGCACTTCGGCTAGATGATTCTAACAATAAACCAAGTGAGAAATATGGCGCAAATATGTCAATTTCTTTGTCTCTTGGCGATACAATCCATGAATGATATAAGTAAGATTCCATTTTTATACAATTGAAGGTGGTATTAATTCTTACCGAAATATCTCTTTTCATTTAGCGGAATCTTACTCTTAATTTGGAAAATATTAAGTAATTACTTTTCTTTTTTCTTTTTTTATTTCATATATCAATAACTAATCTATAGAATACATGCATTTCAAGAATTTTGATCTCGTCTCAAATGATAAGAATTATTTTTAAGGTAATAAGACCCGAATTTTTTTTTTTTTTTGGGGCAACAAAATAATTGGAGAGACCATTTTAAAAATAAAAATATCGCCTTTTGAAATTCAAATCATTATAAAGCCCGGATTGAGAAAGAACATCAACAAAAGCTCAAGTAAATTTGACTTAACAGCGCATGTCAATAACAATTGTGTATATAATTAGAGATGCCTAAAAATTATTGAAGTACATTAAAACACAAAATAATTGCTCAAAATATGCAAAATTTTGTCACTTAAATGTGCTCAAATTAAAACAAGACAAAAAATTAATAAAGTGTTAAATAAACAAGTTTCGGATCATCTGATCTAGGGATAGAAGCTCAAAATTTTGATTAATTATAGGAGCCTAGTGAATAATGTAAAAAAACAAATTAAGGTCGTAAAAGAATGGAATAATAAATATGTAGACATGAGTTAGATAGTGAGCTTTTTTAATTGGATATTGAGTTAGAGAAGAGAATTATTACATGCTATTTTCTATAAAAATGGGCAGACTATAATCAAATTATAATAAAGGTAGGATTTAGGTATTATGAATTATTAGGCCATGTATTTAGTGCAAATGCTAAATACAAAGGACTAAAAATATAAATATCATGATGATTTAGTAAATTCTACTTAGTTTAAAGATTTTTTTTTTAACTTCTATTATAATTTAGGACATATCATGTATATTGAAAAAAAAAAAAAAAGAAATTGAAATTTTTATAGAGGCCAACGCTTAGTATGGTCTCCATTATGTTCTGCCCCTGAGGGTGATCAGTATCTAATCATTTTCTGCAACCATAACAACAAAACAAAAAAAGTGAAATGATCAATTTCATTCTCATCATCACTTTTTCTTTCATAAATTAGTTCACCTTAATAACCCAAAAAAGAAAAAAAAAGTGAATATATTAATAACATAACTCAATGGTTGCATTGTAATTAATATATCTTCATGACCCGCGAGCTAACATTGCAAAGAAGTCTTCCACGGATTTTTGCCTTTCAAGTCTCCAAGCTTCCTTGTTCCTCCGAATGAACTCCTCAGCTTTTGCGTCGACTCCATGCAATCTTAGCGCCACAAACGCAGACTCCATTGACGTACAACCAACAACCACATCATCGTCTTCCTCCACTACATTCTCCGCGTCAGCAACACGTCTCGTTATCATCAAATTATTGGCCTCATAATTACTAGAAGTTTGATCCTCATTTGGTGCAAATACTTTTCTTCCAACGCTTCTTTCAATGACTTGATGATCAACTCTCTTCCGAGCGATCATCTTTTGTTGTTGTTGATGTTGATAATGATGGTATTTATCATACACGTTTTGGCGTCGAGGAAATGTGTTGCTTCGAGCAAGCCGACGGTTGAGTACTTTAGGTAATTGAAGTGTGGATAGCAAGCGTTTCCATGCTTTCTTAGGGCTTGAAAGCTTATTCTCCGAGTTGTAATAAAGAGACATGGCCAAAAGATTTCTAACGGTTATTAACTTTCTTGCTATCAGAGAAGATTCATTCAAATGCAAGCTAACGTAGGGTTTGGTTGTATGGCGAAATGTTAGTAGTATGTATATATATTGAGACAGCAAGATATGAAAAATATGTCCATATCTCACGTAAAAATGGTACATGCCATTTTGATCATGTGCGTGAACTGATGCTATAAGATCTATTATTGATTTATTTATTACATGCTACAAATATCCCTTTTTTTTTTTTTTGCTTTTTCATCGAGCACAAATTTGGGTTCTTATTTAATCCTCAATAAAGAAAGAATCCGATCCAAAATGACTTGATTCAATAATGGTTTTTAGACTAATGACAGCCAGAAGAACCTTGCATAATGAACAGTCCATATCGTATTTCATTTGAGAAAGTCGCAGACATTAGCTGCATATTAACTTTGATTAATTTAATTATCTTAATGTCCTTAATAGGAATTAGGAAAGTAGATTATGCAAAAATGCATTTACCCGTAAATCTTTGATTTTTCACATTACAATTCCCTTTTTATCTTAGAGATCCAATTTTCATATTTCCTTCCTGAGCTTTTTCCTCGAAGCTTCCTGCAAATAATTGAATGATCTCTTGCCTTCAATGCTTTTGATTTCTCTTGGACAATAATCAAATATAAATTTTACCATCTTTGCATACTCAAGTAGAGTCAATAATTTTTAAAAATTAAAGAATCATTTAGGATTCCTTAAAACTGGATTATAACCAAGAGTGGCACAACGGCATAAAAGACACGAATTTTTCACTTCTAAAAATCGAGAAACAAATAAATTTTCTGGCGGGACACTGATACGCATTTTCTGTTAACAATTGATATATTTATATTCTATGGCCACACTCACTCTCCTAATCATAGGGATTTCTGAAATTCTTCAGGAGGTCGGGAATGTCATAACCAAGCATATCATCAACAGCCTGTACCATCTTAGGTTTCAGCTTCTCAAATTTATCAAAACTGTAACCACTCAATATCTCCTTGAAGTGCTCGACATTAGGGAAATCTCCGGGAGGTAAATGGAATTCCCTCTGGACCTGCTCGAGGAAAAGGAGGGGAAAAAAAAAAACAAATTCAATATATGCAACTATCTAAGCATGACCTGACATGCATGGAAAAAAAGAGACAGTTGAACCTTTCCGAATTCGTCTGCTAAATTATCAATGAGTTTTTGTTGAGTCTTTGCTTTGCCCATCATAGCAGGCATCTCTTTTCTAAGATGACTAATGATATAAGCATGAATCTTTGCTGCTCTGGCACGTTTCACAAATTCATTTATCTATGAAATAAGATCTCAGTCAGAAACCATTTGCAAATTTGGTCCATTACCATTAAATAGATAAATCTAGGCTGACGAAAATAGCATGCAATGAACTCACTCGTCGATCACAAGCCTTCTTGGGGATATCTTTCAGATCAGATAGAAGGTCGTCTTGTTCTTTTTCAAATAATTCTTTACCAAGGGGGCCAAAGGCTGATTCATTAACAGGTTTGTCATTGAATGAGCTGTCAAATGCATGAGAGAAATTAACTTTGCATAATAAACAACATCGAATGCGTGTAAGAAGGGGCATATATACTAACTTGCTTGGATGTGTAATAAAAACCATGTGTATATATGTTCAACGAAAGGTACAACTGGTATCAAAATGTTAAAAACTGCCATGATCTTAAGCACATCACCAAGTACTTGGTATTTCATCAAATCCATGACATTCTAAATCATTATTCAGGCATTAGCATGTAAAGACGAGAACCTACCCAATATACACACGAACAACTTCAGGAGTATTAAGAACTTTTCCAAGTGACCACATCAAAGCTCCATAAACCCTCATCAGCTGCGAACAAGAAAGTAAGCAGACCGAGCAGCTCTATGAAAAAGGTATATCCAATGGTACAACAGCATGTATGTTCCAAACCAGAAAAATGTAGAACAACTTGGTTTAATATGCTCTTACCTGTTGAGTGTCAACTTGATCTGCCTTGTTCAAAACCACACGAATCTTGTCATCATGACCGCGTAAAGATGTGATTACGCGCTTGAACTCATCACTAATATCAAGTTTGTGGGGATCAAACAGAAGCAATATGAGGTCACACTTTGCAGCAAACCATGATGTTACACCAGTAAAATCATAGGCTCGCTGTGTCCGTTGCTTCTCTCCTGACAAAACTCCAGGAGTATCCACAAGTGTTATGTGCTCTAGCAGCTTCGAGTACAAAATAGTATACTTCAAGAGTTATAAAAGGACTAGAAAAAGAGTTTAATACCAAAGAGAGTTTAATTCTAACTTCTTGGATGATTACTCACAGAATGTGGCATTTGAGAACACTCAAACTTCGACAAAAATGCAGTGCCAAAGGTTGTGAGACCACCGAATGGCATGTCTGCTTGGACAGCGACAGTGTTCCCTGGTATACTTCTCTCATCAACTCCAGACTGTATTAAAAGCACAATTGTAGGTGCTAAGCATACATCTCGACATATTTTCCTAGCAAGGAAAATAGTTCTTGTGTATCTTATTGTCAAGTTCTTTTGACATATCAGATATGATATACCACTTTAGCCAGGTAACATTACAGTAACACTCGTAGTGATAAAGAAAAGAGAGATAGTAAGGAATATTTAAATGAAGAAGAAAAAAGGTTCCACACTGATTATAAACAAAGAGCATAACCCAAAAAATGAGTGAAATTTTGAATATTTTGTTTGCATAACTGATATGACTTAACAAAGAAGCATAAACTTTTATTGCTTTTAAAACTGAAATGAAAAAGAGCAAAAATATATAATATAAAAACGAAAGTAAAATATCAAAAACACAGATTACACATACCATAACAACAACAAATCTATCGGTAGTTGGCTCAGGTCCAATATGAGCTCCTGTGAATAAGAAGAAGAAATAGGATAAAATCAACCATTAGCTTTTTTACTCCAACGAAAGTGGGTGTGGAGAGAAGAGAGAGAGAGAGAGAAATGTTAACTTGCCTGGATAACTAGTTCTAAGCAGATGTTTTATAAATGTTGTTTTCCCAGTAGAGTATTGACCCAACAACATAACCATTGGTTTAGCATCAAAATCACTATTTGTCTGCATTAGAAAATAAAACAGATTTATTGCGTCTTATCAAAATAGAACAAAGTTTGAAGAGTTACCACATAAAATTTTGTGCAAACGCCATAAAAACTGAAACATAATGTAAAAAGAAATGGAATATCTTGTATGTGGACATAACTATCCCCAGATAAAGCTACTTCACTCACCAACAATGGGGACACAAAATCGTTAAAACGGTAGGTCACTTCTAATGGCTTCAACTTTTGAATGTACAATCTCTTCAAACCATCAATTATTGATGTAACAGAAGACATAGATATCTGCAGATACACAGGAAAAAGTTCATAAAGCAATTCTAGCAGCAGCACTCCCAGAGATAACATGATTATAGTACATGGAGAGAACTGCAAACACAGTCAAAGAAAAAATATGTGGAAAGAAACTGGCTTATACAATTAAACATCAACTTTCACACGCATGACCTTCAATGTAAATATTTGCAAACCTCTCAATCTTAGGTATTACCGGTGATAATTAATATTAATAAACAAACACACACACGTGCAAAGAATTTGAAATACAAACTGGTCTGTGCCATAAGTGAAAACAGAAGATGCTCCTCCATTTTGTCTATTAAAGGCACAAGAATTAGTTTGAAGTTAAACCTCAAACCTTTTTTGATGATTTTGAAGAAAACCAATTAGCTGATGGTGAGGGCTGTGGCTGCAAACTCCCTGTAACATGGCAATTAGTAAACATATTGCAGAGCACAAAAGGTAGCAAAGGCAATCATTAGGGTAATGAGGAACATCTTACCATTTAAATCAGGATCACTTGTCTTTGATGAATGCCTTTTATTCTGAAAAGATTGAATAAAAGAGCAAGAGTTGGCATATAACTAAACTGACAAGTAGAAGTTGAGAATAGGATACTTACTGCAAGTAATTTATCCAGACCTTCCATTGCAGGAGGTTTCAGATTTTGAAAGTCAACTGAAACATTTGAAAATATTTTAGTTTAGATCAAATGACACTACAAGAAAAAACACACAACACATATAGATGTGCTCTACAATTTATCAACTTGAAATTATTCTGCCATGCAGGGAAGAAAAAAGGGAGGGGGCGGGGCAATACTATCTCAAGTAGTTACCATCGCCATTCCAAAGATCATGTGTTACTTGGTGTCCATCTTGTACTAGAGAAATCAGCTACACGTCAAAACTAGGAGCTGTTCAGTTTTTAAATCAAACAAAAATGAAAAAAAAAAATTTACAGCACTAAACTATTTAGTAACCTGCATTGCAGCAATAAACTCTCTGTAACCAAGGTATCCCTGTCGCTTGGCATCTGCAATTGCCCAAACCTTTGAAGGGAAAAAGTAAAAAAGGAAACAAAGAAAAAGAAGTAAAAAACAGTCATTGTTAATTAAATCATAAGAAACAAATAGTAAATTAGCAGCAAGATTTCTAAATAATAGTTCCAAATGAAGAGGTAACCGCATAAGTCCATAAGTATTAAACAAAAAAGGTGGCTTTTAGTTTTTGGCAAAGAAGATTATTCAAGAAATATACAAAAAGAGTCCCTCCCCAGTCCCCCACTGATTAAGAATAGAATCAATCCACAATCAAATAAGGATATTTTCATCGTGCTGATTGTGTATGATGCATCCGTTTCTAAACTTTAAATCCAACTACTAGATACTAAGCAGTGGTACTCTCTCGCAATATACACCCACTCATGAACTTGACAAATAGCTGCAAAGTAAAATTAGGTATTCACAAAACACCATAAGCTGCTCTGTTTTCAAGGCTACATTTGCTCATCATATTTAAGTCCAACATACACCGGCGCAAAAGCAGCCACTCATAAGATTCAAACAGAAGTAAAACAAACCCACAACACAGCTAAATGAACGATAAAACAAATAAAAAGAGCTTTACTAAAAATTATACCTGCTTGAGATCTTGTCGAGATAAATTCGACAAAGCAAAGAACTTGGTTGCATCATTACCGGTAATTCGTCCATCACCATCTATTTGGAAAAAAAAAAAAAGTTACATACATAAATATCATAAAATTGAACGAAAGCGAAAATGGAAAAGAGAAGAAGAATAATAATAATGGTGTACCTGAGTCGGCATAATTGAACCATTCTAGGTAGATCTTTTGGTGATCTTTAGAGCACGAACCGATTGGGCCCGTACCGATTTCCATTCGCTGTTTCTCGAGATCAAGCAGCAAAATTTTCTTTTTTCCTGCAATATGTTTCTGTTTTTATTGTTTAGAGATCGTGCTAAAAATCCAGAAAACAGTTGCCAGCACACATTTATTTGTCTTTGTGCTCTGTTGTGCGCCTGACGTAACGCGAAAGTGGAAAAGCCGAGATTAACGAATACGACACCGTTGGGGCCGGTGATAAAAACGATGCGTTTTCACCATCAATACAAAAGATGGGCTCGCGCCAAAACAGGAAAAGTTTGCTTTGCGCCGAATCAAAAGCGATGCAGCAAGCAAACATGGTCCATTTTCTTTCTTCTTAAAAGAATCATCAAAGTTTGTTGTTCAATGTTTAGGCCCCCCCTTTTTTTTTCCTATTGAAGAATTGTTTAGAGACATATTTTAAAATATAAATGGGTTGGTGATTAATAAATATAGGATCCTATGAAGAAAAATTAAAGTACAAAGAAATGCCTAAATCATTGCAGCAATATGTATGTTTAGATATAAAAAATGTTATTATTACTTGAATTCCAAACAATAATATAAAATTGTGACAGATGAACGTGACTCAAATTTTTTAAAAGTTCAACATGGCATCCAATTCATGTTAATGACATGTAATTAGATATTGAAACTTGTAACATAAAGCTAAATATATTGCAATAAATTTTACTTGGAAAAATTTTTCAGTGTATCGAAGTCGTAAAGGTGGGCATGATGAGTACTAAACACATATTTAAGAAGTTGAAAGAAAATATGACTACATGCTTAGAAGAGTAAGAGTCTTTGCCATAAACGAGTAAATTTTCTCTTTGTTGTCCAGGTATGGTGTTTTCCTGAAGAGATTTCTAGTAGTCACAATAAAGTACTTTTGATTATTTTTCGCACCCTTTCATGTGAAGGTCCCCTCAGTTTTCTTGCCTATAGTCTAAAAATTCAGGCTGCTTTGCACTTTTTCAAGTGATCTCAAAACCACAAATCAATCTTTTTCCATATTGAATGATGACTGAAGTGAAAGAGGGAAAAACATTAGGCTAATAGTAATTTCTTGCCATTCAAAGTGAAGACCTGGAGTTTCATTTATTTGTTTGTATTAATCATAGCTAATCCACCAGTAGGCTATTGGTAATAGCAGCAGCAGAAAAGCTGAAGCAAGAACAATTTCTCGTTCAACAATAAGAAAATAAACTGAAGCAACAACAATTTCACCCTCAACATTAACAACACAAATAACGACGATAATAACAAAAATACAGCAACCCGGTGGGTATGCACAAAAAAAAAAAGAAAAAAAGAAAAAAAGGACGACTTAAAAAAGAGAAAAGGAGATAAACATACAATGGAAAAAGAATGGAAAATTGAATGGCTTTGAAACCGTAATTTACACCCCCCACCTTTGCCTCTCTTCTTCATATAAACAACATGAATGATGAATTTGGCACAACAAAAAGAGGAAAAAGAAAACATATATATACTCCTCAAGACAGACCAACTGTCTTTCCAAGCAACCATAGTACAAGAGATAACTGAATACCAAAAATGGTGTGAAGTGTGCTCCGGTCTAACGTGAACCCGTATACTGTAATCCCAGCTCTGTTGTTTTCAAAATAGTTCACTGCCGTTACAAAAGAAAATAATCATCAAACTCTGCAAACCATGAATAAATGTAAGGTGTGTGCATGAATCAGTAGTATTAACCCAGTCACCACCTTATCATTTTTCAGTATCAAGATTCCGATAAGCCACAGATCCTTGGTACTTTAATAATTTTTCCTACTCCTAATTTGAATAAAATGGTAATACAACTTCTAAACATAACCAAAACTTTATTCCAGCCAATTTAAACCATGAAATGAGAACTATGACCTGAATATTTATTTAGCAATTATTTGTTAGAGAATTTGGCTTACCTAGAGCCTGTCTCTTCTGGAACGAAATGGTGCTATATGCATATGCTGGGATAAGGTTTGAGTTGTCCAAGTCATCTTCTTCATCACCAGCATCATCAAGGTCTGATTCCCCATGGCATATTGGAAAAGCTCGGCCAGCAGCATCCGGGATCCTAGGAGTCTCACCATCATTTGCATCAAATGAGTCTACTGTTGCACACACATGCCACTTAGCAGCAAGACATGTAACAGCCTGTGCCTTGTGTGTGATCTTTGTTGCACTTCGCAATAGTATGAGGAGCCCAGTGACAAGGGTCATGGAGCACAACTGCAAAAAAGATAAACACAAGCATAAGTTAGTGCTCCTTGCATGTGAAGCATACTATCATTGCAGTGTCCTCTGTCCTTTAGTCAATACAATAAACAATGACCAGTAAATCAACAGGTTCATCATGATTATTACTAGTTCTGTAAAATTCAAAATAAGGATCAATTGGAGAGCCAATAATGTAATGAACTCATAATGTTTATCAATGTGTAGAATTTTATAATGTTGTCGGAACCATCATAATATGGACTCACATAATTAGGAAGGTAAGAAGACTGTTAATTACTCTTTAATGGATGGTTTCATTGGTGAATGACAGACCAATTTTGAGTTCTCTATTTAGTTATGTTACAAAACTGGGAAGAATGCTTACCGCAAGTTCGCCAGCTATATAAATATTTACAACAGCACTAGGCTTTGTTGTCATAAGCAACGAGGCAAACTGGCTTCCAGTGACCATGATCAAGAACCATAATATGAATGCACGATAACGATGGCTAATGATCCTCAAATGCCTCCTGATCCTCAGGTGCTCAGCTAACACAGAATCTACATCAGAGTCAGTTTGAAAAACCTGAGCAAAGTCAAGGAGCCTTAGGATTTGCAGGTGGCAGACCAGACGGAAGAGAACACACACGAGGAAAATGACAGTGGTCCGATAGAGCCATGAGCACAACTCCATTATGCAGGCTACGGTGTCACTCAAGTAAACATTGCCCAAAAAGGGGATTTGTGAAGCACCAGATGCATACCACCATATCTTGTATGCACTCTCCACTAAGAAGCATGGGAGGACAAAAATACTGAGGATCTTCAATGATCTCTACATAAATTACCCCCCCCCAAAAAAAAAGTCACATTAACAATTACATTCATAAAAAACTTGTTCAGACAAAAAATTAAAAATAAAATAAAAATGCAAAAATAGATCTTATACTTTTCCAATGTATATTGAGTAAAGTACCCACTAACCTAAAAGCGCAAATCATTGCCAGCTTGACAGCAACACATTAAGCAATTCATCAGCAACAAGAATCTATACTTTACTTTGTTCTAGTCCTTTATTTCTCATTTTACATCCTTCGAGTGTAAATCAAAGCTAAGAACTCCTAAAATGCTATCAGCTAAGTTAATCACACTAACTCTGGACAGTTCTCCGAGATCTTGTAATTACAATTTTGGGCAGGTGATTCAGCTACAGAACCGTTTGTACAGTGTAGCTATTCATTTATTATTGATTATTACTACTATCACTTATATGTAGCCGTAATTAGGATACACTGCGAACGAAAGTTTTATTTTCTTTCATAAACGGCTTTCTTTACAGCTGATCAAAGTCAAACACCGACTCGATTATTCACATAAATTAGGAATATTTGAATCTTCTTCCATACACATTCCCCCCCCCCCCCCCCACAACAAAAAAAAAAGATCTAATTTAGCTTCCTCTGTTATTCCCCTGGCTTCTTAAAAAATCCTCTGTTGTTTCCATAGACACTTGAAGAGAAGAACTGAGTTGACCAAATTATGAAACTATTGGTAGAGTAAAATTATAATTCTAAACCAACGATCATTCTCTAATTCTCTCAAGATAATCGAATCAAAACTAAATTTTAAACCCAAAAAAAAAAAATAAAAGGAAAAAAGATAACAAAGAAACATAGGTGAATTATAATTTATAAATACGTACATTGAGTTGTTCCATGTAGCGGCTTCTGACCATCTCACTCTCATCGCAAAGCTTATCAAAGAACAAGAACCTTCGAAGGCCATACTTCTTGACAAAGCTAGACAGGCAGATGAACGAGAGAGCGGCGACGCTGCTGAGGGAGAGCTGCACGAGGCCGTCGTAAGGCCGCTTGTGGGTGCCGTCGCAGGTGTCACACGCCAGAACGAAATGCGATATGGCGGGCACGACGATGGTGAAAAGAACGAACATGGACCACGAGAGACACGCTGTAAAACAATTCGATTGATCAACGCACATCCATTTGAGATACGATCGGAAGCTGTGTAACTCGTCCTGCGCATGCGATATGCTTCGAGATAAGTTCTTGCGGCGGTTCGTTAACAAAGCTTCTATGGCGTCTCCCATGGCGGAATTGTGGAAGGTGGGTTGTGATGGGGGAATTCGCTATTCGTGTGCTTGCTAGAGCTGCTACTATTTATGGGCCAACTTCTTTCTGGTTTTAAAGTGTTCTATTGAGAATCAATGAAAACTGGGTAATAACATTTGAATCCCTAACCTTTAGTGAAATAACTCATGTAAACATAATTGTGTTTTTAGTTATATGCGCCACAATTCTTTAAAGTTACTAACAATAAATCCAGCCCACATCAAACAAGTCAAAAATACTAAACCTCATTTCCTGACTTTCATGATAAAGTTAAATGGTAAATATTTCAATTTTATTAAAAATATTTTATAATTTTTTTTAAAAGTTTCGGATATATTTATAAGAAATAAAAAGTCAATTAAGCCGTTCAGTTCTAATGACATAATTCAAATTAATTTGAAAAATTAAATTATGAATTTTGCTGAAAATATTTTTTTTTCTTTTTACTAAGATCAATTACTTGATAGTTACACTTCTAAAATTTAAATAATTAATTTCTTTAATTAAATTTTATGAAATCTATTTATGAAACTATTTAATTTTGTTGATATTAATTGATTCAGCTGTTGATTTTTTTAATATAAAGTAAAATTACTTATAATTGCACAAGATGTAAAATTATTTATAGATATATGTATATATTTTTGATAGAGTAAAGTTACTAATAATTTTATGTATATATTTTTGATAGAGTAAAGTTACTAATAATTTTACAAGATGCATATTCAAACATTGATGGGATAAGTTGAAAAGGGAGTTCCCATCACAATACTTGATAAAAAAGAGAGGAAAATGAAAATAAAAAATCGATAGTAATTAGGATCTTCATGAAAATAATAACAAACTATATCCTTTTTTGTAATAACATCAAAAACTATATGTACATGTGTTATTATCACAAAACTATATAAGCTGCTTGAATTTTTGTTTCCAGACTTCCGGTATGAGCCACGCGAATACGCGATGCTTTTCCATTTGGATGGTCTGAGCTAATAGCTAATATGGGAATGAAAAATGGCTTTAGTTAATTGGTTGAGGATTTGGAATAGTGGTTATGTCAAGGGACCCACCGAGCACCAAATGTTATTGAGAACTGCGAATTTCTTAGGGTTTAGGAGTAAAGTTATGTAGTTTTAAACTAAAGTTGTTGTAGAGTAAAAGTTATAGCTGTGTAGTAGAAGTAAATAAGAATAAGATTGTTAAGTTTCTAAAGTCCAATAATAAGTAGGGAAATTATCAGCCATATACCCTTAATTGTCACCGGTATCAAACATACTACAACACTTTTCACTTATATCATTCGTATACCCTAAATTGACAAAAGAGTTAGCGTCAGCCCACCTTCTCGCTTACTACATACATACGCCGACGTAGGGGTATTATAGTCTCTTAATAAAGAAGAGGCTGCAATGAAAGGCGGCGTCGTTTTTGTTGGACAACACGACGTCGTTTTAATACCCCGAAAACGCAGCCGTTTCACTGTAACTGAAACAAAATCCGACGTCGTGTTTAATTCAAGCTTTAAAAAAAAAAATCACAGAGAAACGACATCGTTTCACTGAAACTGAAAGACAAAAACAAAAGAAGTGGTCCATTCTCCCCTTTCTTTATTCAGATCGAGAGAAGTTTGCATGCATACGAACAAGCGGTGCAAGACTGTATGCATGCCTGCCATCTTTTTACTAAAAACCCTCAATATTTGACCATCAAACAAGATTAATTGATAGCTGTGGAGATTGATTTGGACCTTGACAGAAGAGTTAGCTGATTTCGATCAAAGCCAGCGAGCGAAGCATCAAGTTGTTGGTATGTTCATATATAATTTTTTTTTCATACAATATATTTCTTATCTCTTATTTAGTCAATATATATAAGAAAAAAAATTGAAATTATCCAAATTTATGAGAATTTAATTTTTGTTACAAACCCTAGAATGTAGAAAACGAAGAAATAAGCAATGGTTTTTTTTGGGTTATTTATATTCTTTAGTTACTCGCTTTAGGTTTATAAAGTGCTTTTAGATGGTAAATGATATCGCCTGGTTTTGCATATCGAGGTCTGCTTTGTTTTGGGATTACAGACATGTCAACAATGGAGCTAGTGATTTCTTTCAAAGGAGAAAACATCATGTCGGTATGATTAACCACAAGATTGGAATTGATAGCATAAGGGCGAGGCATTGAAGATAACAATACATGGGTTAGATCTGATTGGTAAAATCTTATTGACTGTTATGAACCCAGAGAGTAAAGTCAAGGTTGTGTTAGATTCTGAATTTGGAATGAAATGCTTAGTTGGGTTTCATAATTTAATGGGTGTTACTACATTTGAAGTTGAAGTCGTGCCTGTTTATGCCCTCAAAATCCAGATGCTCCGTTAATACAATCATTCTTTGTATAATTTAGAGTACATCTCTTCGGTTATAGATATGTTGAATGATCAAGCTACACCAGAAGTTAGCCATAAAGTTGAAGAAGGGGGGAGTAACAGAGATGAATTCGATGATATGCGAAGGGGTTCTGGAATTGATGAAGACAAACTATTATCAGATTGGTCAGACAAAAGCATTGACAGTGATGGTGAAGAACCTGTTGTGCAACCAATACCTACTATGCCTGTTGATGATATTGTTGAGGACAGTGATGATAGTGAGGGCAGTGAGGACAGCCAATGCGAGAGTGATAGTGATAGAGGTGGAGATAGTTTACTAGATGATGACACTAGGGCAGTGGAAATGGTTGTGAACTCTTCTGATGATGACATCAATGTTGGCAGTGTGAAGTTTACAAAATATTTAGAGAAACATGAGTATAAATTAGATGCTGATGGGATACATAGGCTGAGATTAGGTGATGTATTTAGGGATGTGAATCACTTTAGACAAGTGTTACATGAGGTTATGATTAGGAAAGGGTTTAACATTAGCATAAAATATAGTGAACCGCGGAGATATTATGCAACTTGTAAGGAGGCTGGCTGTCCATGGTTTGTTAAAGGTGCAAGACTGAATAATAGGAATGGTTTTTGGTCATGGATATCACAAAAACCATGAGTGCAAGCTTACCAAGAAATCTGTGAAAGTTACTTCAACATGGATTGCTGAAATGATAAAGGGACATATTGCTATTGATGCAAATGTCAAGATATCTCTTCTCAAGAATTATATGCAAGAAAATTCAGTTGAAGATTGAGAAGTCGACAATGTATAGGCTAGAGAAAAGCAAGGATTCTAGTATATGGTGACCATTCAAGGGCTATGAAAGTCGTTTCAAGACGTGCATTATTTATCGAAATGGTGAGCCATTTGCAAAGTTTTATGTGATGCAGTCACTGTTCCTGAAAAATGTCTATTTCAAAGATTTTTTGTTGCATTTCCAGCACAAAGAAATGCTTTTCTGAATGGGTGCAGACCGTTTATTGGAATCGATGGGTGTCACCTAAAGGGAAAATATGGTGGAGTTTTGTTGGCTGCTGTTGCTTCAGATGCTAACAAAGGGATTGTCCCATTGGCATTGTGTGTATGCGAGATTGAGAACACGGAAACATGGACTTGGTTTCTTGATCATTTGCATAGCTACTTAGATGATGGAAGGCGGGTAACATTTATTAGTGATAGGCAAAAGGGGCTGTTGAATGCAATTCCAAACACATGGCCTACTGCCTATCACAGGGCATGTTGTAGGCATGTGTATGCTAATTTTGCGAAAGAACATGCTGGTGCCAACTTGCGGACTCTTTTTTGGAAGGCAGCAAAAAGTAGTAACAAGCATGATTATGAGGAGGCAATGGCACAGATCAAAGAGGAAAAGTTAGCAGCATATAATTGGTTGGAAAGAGAGCTGCAGGGATACACTTGGTCTATGCATACATACGACAGAAACTGCAAGGTAGAAAGGACTGACAACAATACCTCCGAGTGCTTCAACAGTTGGATTCTGCCGTATAGAGATAGGCCTGCTTTGTCAATGCTTGAGGAAATTAGATGCAGACTGATGAAAAGATTTACAAAGAGAAGAAACGAGGGAAATACCTGGCAAAAAACTATTGCTCCTAGGATTTACAAAGAGTTGGATCAAACTTACAAGAAAGGGGAAAAAATGATTGTGCAATCCTCGGGAGACTTGAATTTTCAAGTCATGGATAAATCTTATTATCCAGCTAGGAGGTTTATAGTGAAATTAGAGGACAAGGCGTGCGATTGTGGGTATTGGGAAATTGCCGGCTTACCTTGCTCTCATGCTATGGCTGCTATAGGCTATGCAAGGCATGACATTGAGGAGTATATTCCATTTTGCTTTACCAAGCAGGCCTACATTAATACATATTTAGTTATGTTTAGCCCAATTCCCGATGAGCGGACATGGGAGCGTGGTGATAGACCCCTAATTGATCCCCCAATAGTGCGGAAAAAGATCGGAAGGCCAAAGAAATGCAGGAAGAGAGCAGCCACTGAACCTCAAAAACGCAGCAGGAGATTCTTCCACAATTGCTCGGTTTGTGGTGGCTCGAACCACAATGTAAGATCTTGTCCATTGAGACCATCGGTTACAAGCACTAATTCTCAGGTATCTATTTAGTCCATCAGTTTTATTCATTTATGTTTACTGTTTATATTGTCATCTAACACCGAAGTCACGTTTTTTCAGCTATCAATTGGAAATTCTTTAGGCCAGAATGCAGATCCTTTAAGCCAGCCATCAAAGCCAACCAGAACGAGAAATACAGCCAGGAGAGACCATGTACCAAGTGATCGAAGTAAAAGCTCCGATCTTTGGATCGATGAAAAGAAAAGGTGCAAATGCTGCTGTTGGAGTTGCTGGAACAAGCAAAAAAAAAGGTTGAATTTCTTTTCTTTTTGTTCATAATTCATAATTGCATATAAGGAGCTTAATTTATTTTATTTTCTGTAATATAGGAAAGACTTCAAATGTCAACCTATCCCGTCGCCCAATCAGAATCCATCGCGGCGTCGCCCACCGCAGTGCTTTGTAATGAGTTTGATGCTCATTTTGCAATGTTGTTGAAATAATCACAACTTCAATTTCCTTAACTATTATGCTAGTTATGTCATTTCAATTTGAACTTAATTATGCTCTTGCATGAGCTAAGCTATCAAAATGCTCACAGGTGCTATGTGCATATTTTGGATATGTTATGATTAGATTCATGCTGTTTTAGTTGATAATTATGACTGTTGAATATTTATTGAATACAAACTTTATGTGTTACATTACTTTCTCATAAAGACAATTACAAAGACAAACACTAGCACAATTAGGATCCATTTAAGCTTTCCTTCGATGCTTTTTAGCCTTTTCTTTATCTTAACCAAATCATCATTCAGCTTCAAGTTTTGCCCTGGCATGAGGTTAACATTAGTACTAGGATATATGAGAGATTCCACAGTGAACCATTCCCAAAATCCACAATGCCTCGCTCCACAATGCTTCCACCTGCATGACCAAAACATTGCATTAGGGTTTTGCAATGTAGTTGACACCATAGCCACTGCTTGCACGCCACACTTGCAGTATTTTGGTTGGCATTTTACTTTATCATATCTGGTATGTCCACTGTCAGCAGAACTTGATGCTTGACTGGAGGCCATTTTCATATGAATTGCTTGGTGTGTGATTGCTTGGGTTAATGTGCTTCTGGTTTTTAGTTGGAAAAGAGTGGCAAATTGCTTCTGGTTTTGTAGTTGGAAAAGAGTAGCAAATTGCTTCTGGTTTTGTAGTTGGAAAAGAGTAGCAAATTGCTTCTGGTTTTTAGTTGCTACTGCTGAACTTAATTAGTTGCTACTGCTTCTGGTTTTGTAGTTGGAAAAGAGTAGCAAATTGCTTCTGGTTTTTAGCTGCTACTGCTTCTGGTTCTTAGTTGGAAAAGAGTAGCAAATTGGTTGAATTTAAAGAGATTAACAGGTGTGTGGTGGCTGAAAAATTAGATGCAAATTGATTGAAGGTTGCAAGCTATTTTTGTTGTTGTGTTTTAGGTCATTATATAGCCCAAATTGTAACCGTTATTGGCTCCAACGGTTACATTTGCATAGCTTAACTTTCAGGGCAAATTTGTATTTTTAAGTTAATTTGAGTTTAAAGGGTAAAATAGTCATTTTGCTCAAATTCTGTTAAGTTGTTAACGGTAGTAAACAGAAAGGTGGACGCCAGAAATCTTTTGTCAATTTAGGGTATACGAATGATATAAGTGAAAAGTGTTGTAGTATGTTTGATACCGGTGACAATTAAGGGTATATGGCTGATAATTTCCCTAATAAGTATTACCAAATATCTTAGTAGTTAGATTTTAGCAGTCCAACTACCTTACCACACTAAAAATTTTCTATGTAATGTATTAGTTTTGGAAGGTCGATGGATCAAACTTTTCAGTTCAAATTGTTTAACAATTGAATTTTAAATTCAAATGTACGATGAAATTTGCGTTTGCTAATTTTGATCAAACTATATTGATTTCAAGTTCCATGTACTTCTGCTGGTTAAAACCCTCCTCATAACGTATTGTAGGAATTAATTTTGTTCTTAATTTGAGTAAATATAATATTCTTTTTTTCGAAATGTTAGTGGAGTGTGCATCTCTTTAATATTAGATATGGTTAAAATAGATTTTTTCTTTTCGAAACATGAATGGAGTGAGCGTCCCTTAAATATTAGAGAGCGTTAAAATCTGAATTGTATTATATAAGATTTGTAAATTAATCTCAGCAATTGTTGAATATTAATCTTATATAATTCAAAAAAAAAAAGTTTCACATACTCCAAATTCAATAAATCTCCCGTTTAAATTATGTTTATGGAAAAATTTATGGTATGTTACTGAATAATCGTAACTCAATCTAGAATTAGCCGAAGAAAAAAAAGTATGTTAATGTATAATCAAGCATTGGACCATCAGCCAACCAATCACTTCCGTCAAAATCTTTTAGTAAACCTTTGTCATCTGATCAAGTGAACAAAGAGCAGGGCAGTCAAAATCTGAGATTAAAATCCTGGATTAGCACAAAACCAACACTGAATTACTGTCGAAATCTCTCAGTTAAGTTACCTTCTTTAAAGAAATAATAAATAAAAGTATCACTTAACAAGAAACAATACCCATTACCCAGAAGAAACAATACCCATTACCCAGATCATAATCCTGATACGATATGCTTTTTATCTATTTAACGTCTTTATCATATTTTTTGACAGTTCAATTTAGTGAGGCAAGCCATGTTATCAGCCAAATGGAAAAGGGGCTGATCCAATAAAACCATATAATTAAATTAGTTAAAATGTCCTACAGCTGGTGGCGGGGCCCACATAAAGTATAACGGGAACAGCCGGGCCGTCATTTACGGCGGAGACCAACATGAATCCGCCACATGGGTGTGTCAACGACCAGATCATTAGTCTCATAAATTTTTTTTTTTTCATTTTTTTGGGTCACGCCGTATTTTTTTTGTAACAGGGCAAAAATTTAAGCAGAAGCTGTCAAAAATCTATTGGCCAGTTTAAATCTGGCGGTTAAGGAAATAGCAAATGATCATGGGGATGGTCAACTTGTGCGTTGTGACTGAGAAGGTCATCGCGTGTGAGAAGTTTATTGGCTGCATATGCACGCGATCGAGTGTCGATTCGGGGCTCTACAATTTTTTTATTTTTCTTGAAGATTCCTGTGAAGTTTTGGCAGAAAAGCTGAATTGTTCATTATCAGCATTTCAATCATTTAACGCCAGTAGTCAAACGACCTCAAATAAACAAATAAAGAGCACGAAGATTATTCAATTTTGATGAAGATTTTAAGCAAATAAATACAAGATAATATTGTCCACATATATAAATAATATTGCATGCATGCCCAAAAATATAATTTGAAATCCGGTCTATTTTAAGAGATAATTCTGCCACAAGGCCATGTGGCGATATGGGCCCTTGTAGTGCTATTAGGCGCACAAAGTCGAGTCCCGGCCAACCTTGTTGTTTTAAGATTTTAGTTTTTTTTCCTCATTTATTTAGGGTCCGTTTAAAATTGAGATTAAATAATTATATATTAAAAATTATATTATTAAAGTATTTGATAAATATTAACTGTTGTAATTAAAAAATTATATTATTATAATTTTTAACTTATATGGTAAAAAATTTATTATATTTAAAATTTATATTTATTATATACAATTAACTTTTTTTTACATAGTAACAGTTTTTTTCTAAAGATGTAATATCTCAATTTCAAATGGGACCTTAATTAGCTAAGGGTATATATTCTTCTACGAATATGAGTAGAGTGATGTATATAATGTATTCATATAAGTACTTATTTGGTATAACTTATTTAATAGCCATAAATTCTTATTTAATCTCATAAGCTCTTTTTATTTTATTTATTTATTGTTGTTTGGTTTTTTTTTTTTTAGACAAGTTTTTAAAGATAAAATAAATTACTTTGCCTCTACTAACAAACACTCAAATTATGGACTTCTGAAAGTAGAGGTTGAAAAACTTTTTTAAAATATTAAAAATTTTAAATTATTATTTACTTATTTAACAATCTTATTTCATTCATTTCAGAAATATTTACCTACTAAAATAACTTTACAATCTTAATAAAAACTCTTATTGATAACCAAACAACTATAATTTTTTTTTGTAAATATTCTACTAGTAAAAACTTCTACTTAAATTAGCTCTATTTAAAAGTTATACTAAATAAAACGTAAGCTAAAGATCAAATAAATAATAATGAGCATAATGACGTGATAAAGGAAAAAGTAGGGGCTGGACATTGTTAGCACTTACTCCCCATTTCAAGCCCATACTCTGTAAACCATATTAAGTCCAGTCCAGTCTCAAGCGAGCCCAAGAGAAGCGACCACAAGCATTTTGAACCCGGTTAGTTCTGTGCGTCCATAAACCATTTCCCACCCGAAAACTGCCGATTAGTATGACTTCTTTAAAACGAAAGGACATTAATTCCAAAAAAACGCAGACAACTAATTGCTGATTATGCTGAAATTTTGAAACCTTCAGGATTGCTATCACTGTAATATATGATCAATTATATAACTTAAAGTCAATGGCCATCATCGAAGTCTTTGTAACACTGTGGTTAATGCAGTCGCCTCTTAAGCGAAAAGTCGTGCACTCAGATTAAGCTGAATAGCTACCTTTCAATTGAGTGACTCCAAATAGCAATTTGAAGTTTGCAGAGTCAGTGTGTATATATGACTGTGATCTTTCTTGGTGGTTGGTATTATATATATCACGCTAAAAAAGAAAAAGAAAAAAAATAATCAGTTAAAAAGCTAAGGGCCCACGGGCAAATTGCAGACCACTACTTTTCATTTCTAAAAAACAATATATTTGTTTTAGTATATGGTCCAAACAAGAACAAGAACAAGAACAAAGTCGCGCCTCACACTCGGCCAATGCCCAGTAGTGCATAAAAAAGTAAAATGCCATGAAAGCAAAGCCGAGAGGATTAGGGATAGGATTTTCAGGCACCTTCACTTCACATTCATTTTAAAGAAGGGACGATAAAGTTAAAAGAGGAATAAATAACATTACAGCTGTGTTGTTGGTGGTACAGGCACTGGCTGTACCATCTACAAGACTACATCTACGATTAAACGTCCCCACCCTTTAATGCGTTCCAAAAACAGCTAATAATTCGTAGCTTAATCACACACACACACACACAAAAGAAAATCTTTAATTTACAAATTTTAACTTCTTTCTATGAACTTATTTTTCAGAATCCTACGCCAACGTATGAATAATGAATCATAGTTCAAATACTGATTGATTTCATATACTTTCCTACTCTAGATAATTGGATAGATCTTGTATGCATTAAAAACACACACACATATATATATATTCAACCATCATTCCGCAGAAGTCACAAGAGAACCAACAAGCGAAACCCAATGAAAAAGCAAAAGCAGTTTCATGCAACAATATCATCGTGTGGTTGTAAAGAATTACTTCACAAAAGGAACTTGATAAGTCACAAGACATATTATGCTCTGCAAATTGAACAAGAGAACAAACCAATACAAGCTTACATCCAGAGGCCAGTTGCCAAATTTGCAAAATACAAACATGAAACACAATGCAAACAACAAGATTCAAGTAACAATCTGTAATACCGTACATATACATGGAGAGTACAAGAACAGATGAAAACTTGTAATTTTCTTTTATGCAGAGCATCATGTGATACAAAATCAGATAATTTTTAGATAAAAGCATGTTATCAATAATAACGGCTAGCTACGAGAAACCCAGATCTCCTTACAACACAAGCACTAATCCATTGTGTTCCAATAAACAACAAGATCATCATCATCATCATCATATATCAATTCTGTTTTTTGCTTTTCTTGATTCGAATAACAACATGCCATCATCATCATCATTCTCGCAGAATTAAGATCATTTCATCTTAATTTTTTTTCCGCACAATAATAGGGGGGAAAAAAACAAAAAAGGAAAAAAAATAATAATAACAAAGATCAACCGTCATCAGAGACATAAAGCGGTGCACTGGAGATCATCATCACCGTTAAAATCGACATCATCCAACGGTGGAAAGTTTAGATCAAACGGCAACAATGACTTCCTGCACGAAGACAGCGCAATCTCTCCATCATCATCAATAACGGAAGACGAAGAGTCGCAATCGCTATGGCAGTCCTCCGGCACCACCGGCGGCGTCCGTGGATACCTACGTGAACCATCCGTCAGATTCGCTGATCTTTGCGGCGGATGAGGCGGCCGGGGCCCGCTGAATGACTCGACGGTGCTGCTCATACTGCTCGTCGTCGGTCTCTGCGGATTTACAACTTGCTGATCTTGAAAATCTTGTAAAACGCTGCCGTATAATCTCTGATCCAAAAACGGATCGTTATTGTTATTAGGATAATAAGAGGAAACATTCGTGTTATGAATCGGGAAATTGGTTTTGGCCTTGGGGCCACGGAGGGTACGCGCCGCCGCGTCGTAGGCACGCGCGGCGTCCTCGGCGGAATCGAAGGTGCCGAGCCAGACGCGCGTCTTTTTCCAGGGGTCTCTGATCTCCGCCGCGAAGCGTCCCCATGGTCTCTTGCGGACGCCTCTGTATCTCGGCTCTTTCCCCGCTGCGGCGGCGGTTCTTGCCGCAGATCCGTTCGGTTCTATAAGTTGTTTGGTTGCTGCGGTTGTTGTTGCGGCTCCTCTCGCCCTCCTCATATGGATGTGAGAGTTTGAAACCCTCTATACAAATGATTAATGAATGAAATAAAACTATACTTACAAACGTTTGTGTTTGAAAACTTATTAAAAAAAAAATCAGAATAAAATTCTCTTCCAACGCGTTGGAGAGAAATATTATTAAGGGATTCCCAAGAAAGAAATTAAGACCGAGTGATTTTGATGTGTTGGATGGAAGGAGAAGGGAAGGAAGGGGAGGGGATAGGTGGGTGGGATGGGAACTGGATGGCAAAAGCAGGCAGCACCTCACCTTCTCTTCTACACAAAAATGATTTTTTAAAAAAAAATATATTTTTTCATTTTTTATTTTTTATTTCATTTTTTTGGGGTTCGTCTTTGCTTTTTAGTTTCTCTGGCTGAAAATGGCTTTTCTTTTTTGTTTTCCCTTTCTCGATTTCTCTAACCTTCTCTTGCCCCCACACACAAAAACCGACGCCTTCCTCGATTGCCATTTTTTTTAATTCTTTTTTTTATTTAATAAATGGGTCAGTAATCCGTAACGTCCGAGTCCGGAAAATTTTTTTTTTTAAATATATGGATCTGATCTTCATTTATTCGATTGAGTAGACCCTAAACCTAACTGAAATGACGGAAATACCATTACTGTTAAGAACGCCGAACTCAATAGGGTAAGGTTATTTTAGCCGTTTAATTTAGGATCAGGGGCCGGTTTGATGTAAATTGAGAAACTATAACCATATCCTCAAATAGAAAATTCAAGGGATCTAGTTGTTATTATCCCTGGAATCAGTCATAATACTTCAAAAATTAAAAATTTCATTGTTTTTGTTTTTGGGTTCACCCTTTCATTCACTCTGGTCTCTCCTTCGTGTGTGAAATCGGCAAGGTTAAAAGTGCGGAAAACATGTTTATGTAAAATTGTTGTAAGGATTTTATTCGTATTTTATCAAAGGGATCCAAGCCAAAACGAACTTTATCTGGCTTTATCCAATTATTTCACTTTTTCTTTTACATTTTTTCATTTGGGTTTTTTTTCCCCTCTTGTTCTCTAAATTTTAGAGCAACGAAATATTTTCTTTTCTAATTTTTCCACTTCCTTCTTCCTCATTCTATTATTTTAGCATTTTTATCTCCATTCCATTTTTAGTGAGGATAGAAAATATATATATAGAACCAACTATGGTGTAATTGTGATACCATACCACTTCTTTCTTGTAACAATCTACAATTCTACGTTGTCTAACTTATATTTTTTTTGTTTTTCAAATTTAACAAATTTTTTTTTTAGTCATTAGTGAGTCTCCGAAATAATCTACCATCAAAGTTAGGAACACAATTGCTTGGAAGTAAGCGAATCTATTTTTTGTCTTTTTATTTTGGTGAGTTCTAATTTATTATCTACTTTAATATTTTTTAGTTTTTACCATTTTATGAATACCCTGGATATATTTTGTAATTAAATCTTTTTTTTTTCATTTCACACACTCTTAACCTATCTCCACGTGCATGTGCAAATACAAATTAAATAACTTTCTCCTTATAAAATTAGTGTGAAAGATAATTGATCCTTTAACATCTTATTTTTAGTGAAAGAGTCAAGTCAAGTAGACTAATTTTTAAGAATTTTTTGAACTCAATTTCTACTTGTCTTGAATGAACATAATTTAATTTATAACATAGGATGGGGATGGTTTTAATAAATTACATTTTATGAAATAAAATTGGTTGATTAGAGATGGTAAAGAACTAGAAGTATTATTAAACATATAAATTGGAGGCCAGTTTGCAAAAAGATGACCGTGTCATGAGTATAAAACAAACCAACCCACCAAAATCAACATGCAATGGAAACACTGAATTAATAGTAAATCATGTGCCATTAGGCCAAAACAAATTACAGCCATCATGATTACTTGTCAACAACAATAACTACAATTTACAGGCTTGAAATTGAAGTAACATGATTCAAAGAAAACAACTTGTGGCAACACACAGCGTGGCTCGTTGGAGGACCACTACCAATAGAAAGTGGCTTCTCATTGGCCATATAAAAATAAATAAATAAATGAAGAAAAGATTAAAGATCGTTAGCTGCACGGTACCTGTCGAGTTCAGATGGGAAATTTAATGCTCATTTTAGGTGAGATTGTTTTTTTTTGGAAAATTTTATAAATTTAAACCATTCGACTTGTTTCGAATCTATTCATATAAAACTCACGACTTTGTAATCACAAGTGTACCAATACATACAATTAAAAATTCATTTGGAATTTTGGACCCAACCTAATTACTTAAATCAACTTAATATTACACCGCGGTGAAACAAAAGATACTCAAAATAAAATGTTCAACTTGAAAATGTCGTGGGAACAAGACAATGTGTGAGTTGAAATTGCAGCCAATTAAGTGAATATGCTCTCAATTATTCTACATAAACAAATTATAAAATAATATACCCATTTTTTAAATCTCGTCATTAGCTCCATAATCCCGTAGAAATTTTACATTGAATAGAATTTTCCTCCACCAAAAAGTAAAAATGTTCCCACTTCTTTCTTCCCATCTTTTTTTTTTTCCCTTTTTCTTATGGGATTTGTTGATTTTATTTTATTCATATTTTCTCTTTTGGAATAGCTGAAAATAATGAATTGAAATGCCAACTATAACCACCGTCCATCATTACTAATAATGCTGGGCATGCATATTTGGCTGACCCCATTTTTTTTTATTTTAATCAAGAGAAGGACCCTTTTTGTTTAGGGCACTACACAGCTGTTTTTTTGTACCCATCGAAATTTGTTAATAATTCTTATAAATTTCGCTAATTTTTAATAATAAAAATAAATTGAATATGCTCTCCCGGCGCTCATAAGTTGAGTTAAGAATTCTCAGGTTCTGCTCCATGGGAGGGACCAGCCCCGCCCATATATTAAAGCCAGAGCAAGGGTTACAGGATGTGCTTGACAGTCTCCCAAAATATGCTCATTTGGGGACTTCGTATTCCAGCTGTTTCAAGAGGCTTCGTTAGTTGATTTAATGATAAAACAGTCAATATAAGACGAATTACAAATCCAACCTTGAAAAATTTACAAAATTGCTAGATGTAAATATGTTTTAAATTGGTTTATTCGAGTTCTTGTTAATTTTGTCAAAAGAAAGTAACTAACATCTTAAAGGTTAAATTGAAAATATATTAAAAGTGAAGTAATTATAAGGTTTTTGTTTTTGTTTTTAATAATTTTGGATCCCTCACAACATTGTAATAATGGCAAGTGTGAACTTGAAGGTTAAATTGAAATTATATTAGAAGTGAAGTAATTGAAAGGTTTTTATTTTATTTTTTCTTGTCGATCTCTTACAACATTGTAATCATGGCAAATGTGAACTTGATGCAGAAGATTGAGACCCAAGATAATTAAATGGTACCTTACTTTTAAAGTCCATTAACAAAAGGCAAAAAACATTAATCACCTAATCCCACATTTATTTCCTAATCCACAAAGCATCCTATATGGCAATTTATTATAATATTATCATGTACAAATTACATGTCCTTTCTCCCCACATTTTGCTCACCACCATCCAAACAGTTTTGACTCTAAGTTTTAATAAATGACTTTTGAATTCTGAATTGTATTGATTCTTATCTTTATTTCAAAGTCAGCAACATAAGTGAAAAATATTTTTTGGTGGTAAATAAAAGATTTGAACGAAAATAAATCTATCTTTTAAAATTAGATTTAAAGTATTAACCGATCTTTTCTTGATTGTTACAATTTTTTTTTATTTGTTGTCAATGAGAAGAATTTTGATTTTAAATTAATGGTTAAAAATACGATCTTTTTGTTTCTTGAAAAAGAAAAAAAAAAGCGTTGCAACGAAACAAGTATTAGAATTTTAGTGTTTTTTTTTTTTTTAACCGCAAATTTTTATTTTGCTTAGAAACGAAGAGGACACACAAATGCCAAGAAAGTAAAAGACCAAATTACAGGCACCCATTAAATTTTTAAAACATGCATTTGATTTAAAATTGATTTTAGGAAAAGACGATCTCATTGACCTCGCTTCGTGGGCCCCCACCACGCCGCTGTCTCAGACCAGAACCCACCAAACCCACTCACTAACTTTTAAAAATTTTCATCAATAATTCAATATGATAAAAATTATCTTAATTTTGAAACACAACTATTTTCTCTAATAGGAAAGTATTTGAATGTCTTTCGTTAAGACCAAGAATATCCAACAGTATAATATCACACAGGCATAAATACACAGACCACATTAAGCTTAAATATAATATATAGAAGATAAAACTCAAAACTGAAAGTTAAGTTAGGACAACTCCTTAACTAAGCATAATATAAATTGAAAGGAGAAAAAGAATTTCACATATTAAAATCGCTTATAACTATGATAGATTTTACGTAATTGTTGTCAACCTCAACTAATACAGATAAAATCCATTTTTAATTAGAAAAGAAAAATAATAATATAATACACCATAACATGATACTTACTACAAAACACAACTAAAAAACCACAAAAACTGCAACAACAATGACCATTCCTCTAGAGTATTCCCAACAAGCCTGATGATGAGCCATCAACCCATGCCATTGGTAACTCTCACTAGGTCGTAAGAATCTGAATGCAACGCTGGGAGAGCCATTCATTAATTCTAATATAGACATACCATCCCAATTCAAACACTGATACAATTTCAATCCAAACTTTGAGTTGACACCATCTATAATCACAAAGGATCTCAAGAGGAGCATATAAATTACATTCAACAATCAATGAGAAAAACAACCACCGGAATGAAAAGGAAATAAAAAAACAAAAAAAACCTAAGAAAAATCAAAACATAAAAATAAATAAGAGACTGAAAAATTTAAATAAATAAAAAAAACAAATGTACTTTTCAAATATTATATCAAGCAATTCGTTATCAATATGTACATTTTTAATATTATATAACAAAAAGATCGATATTTACAATAAAAATTTAAAACTTTTAAATGTGGTGTGAATATATGCATGAATTAATCCATAATATACCAAATTTATTTTAAATAATTTGAAAGTGAAAATCTTCTCACAAAAACAAATGGAACTCGAACGCTAACTTATTCATGTAGGTAAAGGAGGTGGTTCGTAATTTAAATATGATTTTTGTCTTAAAATTTATATAAAAATGTTTTACTCTCAAATTCTCATAAATGAAAATTAGTATAATATCTAAAGACCACAAATTTTTTATTTTATCCATTTTAAAAAATATTTGTTTAATGTCTACGATAAATTATATTTTTAAGAATACTAAAAAAAAATTACATTTCGTTTTTCTACACACTTAAAATTAATATAAAAACTAAGCTAATTAAGATTTAAAAATAAAGCTATCAAAAAGCTAATCCTCTTATAAAAATGCACAGCGTCTCTAAAATTGTGAACACAGGCCCACACATAAAGCAGACGTAAGACATCTGTCATCCCTACAACCAAAGCTGCTGTCTCTGACTCCTTTGAGACAGATTATCCCATCTTTTACAGGCAGCAGCAGGTTTCCCGGTCACCTCTGAATCTGATCGGCCTGTGGGTCGACAAGATGCAGGATCCACGGGGAGTGGGTCTTTCTGAATCATCTCGTGACTCGTGATCACGCTAACCGACAGCTGTGCTGCCTTTTATACGGCGTCACTTCATACGCAGAGGACACGTCGACCATCGCAAACATTATTCGTCTCCTCTTATTATTTTGCAACTTTTTAAATCTAATTTTTGACCGGTTCGGCTTCGGCCCTTTTTTAAAAAGATATTTGAGTTACATTTACATGTTTTCTTGAAAAACAAAAACAAAAAAAAAATTCCCGAAAAAGAAAAATTCTCGCAAACTCTTGGCATTACTTTTTAATAAAAATTTAAAATTATTCTAATTTACCGATAAATAAGAAATGGTTTGCAGTACAGTGAAGAAATCTACCCCGCAACAACGCGAAAAACTATTCGCACATGAATACTTAAAAATCTATTCCTATACAAATATGCTTTATTTTCACTCAAAATGAAAAGTCATTTGAGTCATCCTTTTGTTTAGACAATATATCGTGCTAAGAAATCGGTCCATAGTCAGACTAAAGATTGGCGAATCAACGAGAGAGATACTTAGAATTATATATTTTCTTCATCAGTGGGCTACAAGCTCTTTTATTTTGAAAGTTTCTTGATAAATAAAAAGGTTCATTGTAATTAATTAAAAATTTAATGTTACCGAATAGTTCTGGATTTAATCTAGAAATGTATAGAGACACCAACTATTGAATACGGGATTCTAAATTGAACGATGCTATGGTCTGTTTGACATTAAAAATGTGGAGTAGAATTATCTAATGTAAATTTTGCTTAAAGTTTTGAGATAAAACACAATAATTAAAAGCGTGACACCATCTATATTTTAAATTTTACTTTAAACATTTTATTATTCTTAATATCCATTCAATAAATTCAAAAAAACAATTTTTACCTTGTACATCCTTTTAAATACCACAATAATCTTTCATTAAATCCATATTAAGTATTGTTCTCTTTTTACACTCATAAAATATTTCATTATTCTTGAAGTAATAGCTCTTGATGTGCAAGAATGTTATAATCATTGGCTAACTTTTCTTTGTATTGGATATCTTTCTACGTAAATGGCAATTTGTTAATTTTATTCAAATCTGTCTCCCCCTACAAAACTTCATTTCTTCATATTAAATTTTTCCATTGCATTGGACTTCCTAGAGCCAAGTATTCTGTTTTAAAAATGAATTTAAATTGGAAAATGAAGAGGAAAAGATTCGAGATTTCATTTCTTCTACTTGCTATAGCGTGTACTAGACGAGTTTAAAGACTAATAAAATTTTCATAAATTATATTATTATCCATAGTAATAAATCATATCAAGGATATTTTAGTAATATAAATTTTTACTGAAACTAAAGTGTCCCAAAATATGTATTAGAGTGCATATAACCCTACATAATTAAAAATATACCCATAGAGCATAATTGAGGAATATAATCTATGTTTAAAATAAATAAAGATAAATATAAAATAAAAAAGTTTCAAATGTAAGAAATTAATAATAAATAAACTATTGTCATCAACCTCTATTATTGAGTTTAATATAAAGGAACTAAGATATCGTTTGGGATTAAAATTGGATAATTGTGGCTTAAAGTTATAATAATAAAGTGTTTAGTAAATATTAACTATTGTATCTTAATTAATTTGACAGAGTGACGACGAATTAACGATAATGACATTATAATTTCAGATAAATTAAAGTACGTTATTAATGATTTTTTAGAAAATAAATCGGTAAAAGAATTATTGAGTGTCAAAACTATTTTTTTTTAATGCAAGATGGTGGAATTCAACAATAATTATTATTACTTAGTTTATATATAAATATAATTGCCTACTTGCCTTATGGGGAAAGAAATAAGCTCCCTTTGGTTTAGAAGGTGGCGTCAGTGTAGGCGATTGAGGAAGGTGGCGGTGGGTGCAAGTGCAATGGTGGGGTCACATTCATGGGTCATGCCGGTCCGGTGAGATTCGGGATAAGCCATTAGCGGTTGACCAATAATGCCATGTCACCAAAAATTACCTCAAATGAGTGACACCTTAGTATTTTGATTATATATACCTATATAGAGTATTATTGATGATCGTGTAATTATAAAAATAAATATTAAATATGTATTTATTATGATGGTCTGATAGTTATTATTAATGCTCTACAATAAAATAGTTTCATCACAGACACTGCCTTAATAAAAATACAATCAAGTATTTTTAAACTTGTACAAATCTATTTGCTTCCTCAATTCGTGTCATATCTGAGGTATATTGCGTGGATGAAACTTGTGACATTATCTTACAATCAATTAATAAGCTTCCTTTGCGCCACTTGGGCTTGTAGCCCAGTGGTGAACTATTGCCCTTAAAGTTAAGCATGACTATGAGGACAATGGTTCGAGTCCTCATGGACTCAACCTCCCTTAATTAAAATTTAATTGTGTGGAAATTGAACTTTCTTCCTCATGAAATGCAGTGGAGTGGAGACATCCTCCTCCGAGGGATATTCACGTGTATTTCATAAAATAAAAATGTAATAATGGGACGAGTGGAGTGGAGACATCCCTCCTCTGTGAGGGATATTCGGCTGGGCATGTATTTCATAAAATAAAAATGTAATAATGTAAGTCCCGCGATATATCGATCAGAATATCGGTGTATTGATCATACATGAGATAAATATAATAATGGGACGAGTGGAGTGGAGACATCCTCCTCCTCATGAGGATATTCACGTGTATTTCATAAAATAAAATGTAATAATGTAAGTCCTGCGATATATCCGATTGTCAGAATATCGGTGTATTGATCTCTGTCATAGCAGAATATCTCACAGAATACAAGAATCGACGCTTAATCAAAAAAAAAAAAAAAAACTTCCTTTGCTCCCTGGTTTACAATTTGAGTTTTAACACGCACGTAAATCCTGAACCCAAATGTACGGTAGGTAATGACATGATTGAATTCATTAGTTAAATAACCATCCCGCAATCCAAGTCAGTCAGGATAGAAGAAAGCTCCAAAATAAGTAGCTGCGAGGGCCGGCAACAATCAAATTGATTAGAGCAACCAAACCAAAGTGTGCCAAAAAAATCTTACGCCTGTTAACAAATAAAAAATTAGACAACTAAGTTTCTTGAAGATTACGCGTTTGGTGCCAATAATAAGTTCATGACGCAGTGGTAAGTAAAGTAGTAACGCACCGCCCAACCAAACATCAACGCCTGTGGAGCCACTAGCCAAAATCACACGCTAGCTTGCTCTAAAAAAATGCAACAGCGCGCAGCAGGCAGCAGCTAGCGCACACGTTTTCCTTTTCGCTGAGGCGATGCTACCCGCGGATGCTGGTTTATTGAGACTTTCTTGAGGGAAATTGATTTGTGAATAACGTGTCTACGCAACTCTTCTTGCGTTCCCAGCTAGTGCTTTATTATTGTACGGCGTCTCTGCTCTTTATGGTGCGTTATAATATACACATATTAAAATTGTGTGGGTGTGTTTTTTTTTTTTTATACATCTAAGGAAATGAAACACGTTTTATTAAAATTGGTTTTAAATGGAGAAACACGCTTTAAAATTTCCAACTCACTGCCCAAAACACCTTTTTTTCAAGACATCGTATTATTGGTAAAATCGGGCCAATATATACTGTGTTCAAAAGAAGTTTATAAAAATTCATTAGAAACTTTTGCCCAATTCTTAATATTTTTATCAAAATAATACCAAAGAAGAGAAAAAATTGGAAGTCGAGGGGAAGTTGCTAAGGCAAAAACTGACCTTTCAAAGTTTTATTAAAACTAGTTCCAAAAACGTGCTTATAAAAACATGTTTGTAACTCCTAATTCATCCCCAAAATACTTATTTTCAAAACTAAGGTGGCGTTTGTTTTTTAACTTAATGACTTAAAGTGACTTAACTTAATTAATTAAGTTAATTAGAAGTGTTTGTTTTTTTAACTTAATAAGATTTTTTAGATAATTTTGACTTAATAAAATAAGCTAATTTTTTTGGCTTTTTACTGAATGGAAAAATCTGAATTAAGTTAATTACTTTCTAATGTCAAAAATATCCTTGTTTTATAATTTATTTTTCATGTCTATCCCAAAACTCACCCATAGACATATTTACCCAACATAATAATCTCATCATTATTTTTTAACCGTCATGGAATCGCTCATCACTTTACTCCTCTCATCTAGTTCTTAAATCTCATATTAATATATTACTTTACTTATAAATGTTAAAATATTATGGTATTTAATATATTATTTATTTGACATTCAAATTTAATAAGAATACAAATGTAAAAATACATACTTTCAGTTTTTTAAGTTGAAAAAAACAAACAACTTAATACTTATTTTCTGAAATTCAGATGAAAAAATAAACATATTATTCAGATTCGTTCGGATCTATTCAATTCGGTCAGTAATTCTTATTCGTATAAAAAACAAACGCCACCTAACATATTATCTTCTTAATATTGTGTTAATGATAAGGCTTTAAATTTCTAAGGGACGTTTTTTTTTTTTAGTTTCAATTAAATATCTGACTAATTTTAATGAGTTGTTAATCTTGAATTTAGAATAATTATAAAATTTTTCAAGCAATCGATGAAATCAATGCATCCTTATGAAATTAAATGATGAAATATGAGGAGGAAAATGATTTTAGAATTTAAGGAAAGGCTCTCTTATAGCCAATGTAGAGAAAATATATAACTAGTTTGAATTATACCTTCATTAATATGTTCTTATATTCATTCAAGACACTTCACTGAAAAAAGATTGAGGGCATGGTGGATCCACAATTAATTAGTTTTCACTTTTCAATTCTCATTCTCTTCTGTGTCCATAATGTAGTCTCAAAAAACTTATAGAGTTCTGTCTAATCTTATGCAATATTATTTAATTCATAAAATTTTGATGAAATTAGGTACTTAAGAGACATGTTGTTTGCCGGTATTTAATTTTTACGGCATGTCGTACATTCATTTGAAATTAAACGACATATCCTACATGGTATAGGCCGATACATACTATATACAAAGTGTCGTCCAGTTTTTTCTTGAAGAAGATATATCATTCTATACACTCTCACCCTGAAGTCATATGGTCCTAATGTTTCTAATCTAAACGGCATATCGTTCGTTTTCATGGTTTTTATTTGCACATGTATAGTAAAAAATTCCTTACTTATTCTTGTCCAACAAGTAAAACTGACTTGAGTTTATTACTCGTTAAATTTAAACTTATTTGCTTATTTGGGTCCAGATTCAAAAGGGAATAGAATTATTAATTTATTGTCTTCTTAATATTTTGTTAATTATAAGACTTTAGACTTCCACCGAACATATTTTTCTTTTTTTATTTTCAACCAACTAACTGATTTTAGTAAGCTATCAATCACGAATTTATAGTAATTATAGGATATTGTTATTAGTAGTGGTATTTGTTGATGCGAGATTTTGTCTGCTCGTTAACAACCAGAACTTCTCCTCAACGATCGTGCTTGCGATCACGCTGTGGTCTACTCTCGTGATCCCCTTCTACTACACCAGACCAGAAAAATCTATCTCTCTCCTCTCCGATACCCCGCGTACATAAATACCAGTCAGAGTGCGCCGGGTGATTTTCCGGCGTAAACCCTCCGACGCTCAAGTCAGCGATCTGGGTTATTTCAAAAAATCTTAGCCACTAATCTTGTGGCTCTCACTCAATCAAAAGAATGCTCAAAAGGAAATTGATTTAGTCGCCTCTCAATTATCCTAAAATCCTTACTCCCGCCACTTGGGCTTGTAGCCCAGTGGTGAACCATTGCCCTCAAAGTTAAGCATGACTATGAGGGCAATGGTTCGAGTCCTCATGGACTCAATCTCCCTGAATTAAATTAAATTGTGTGGAGAGTGCTTGAAACCTTCTTCTCCCTTGCGAAATGCGAGTGGAGTAGAGACATCCCTCCTCTGTGAGGGGTATTCGGCTGGGCATGTACTTCATAGAATAAAAATATCATAATGTAAGTCCCAGGTATATATCTGATTGTAAATATCAGTGTAATGATCTGCTGTCATAGCAGTTGTAAATATCTGTGTAATACAGTAGTCTGATGCTTAATCAGTTTCAAGAAAAAAAAAAAAATCCTTACTCCCAATTTAGAGTTTTTTATGTTTTTTTTTTCCAACCCATTTACCTCTTTTGATTGCCTCTTTTATAACCTTCCTGCGAGTTCGGCTTCCATTACCCACGTTTTCCACTCCTCACTCAATATACGTCATGGGTGCGTGAACGGTTGGTGGTTAACGTTGCGGTTGAAAGCCTCGTGCCTGGATTTCTGGAAAGTAGGAGTGGCGAGCGGGCCTCGTGCCTTAGTTCTCGTGGAGTGATGCACGTTTTGACGACTACTGTTGGCTGAATATGCTAGCCACTGCTCCCGCAAACGACCCCTTTTGGAACCGAGCAGGAGATTCTAGCTCACGACAGCATTTTCAGGGAGAGTTTCTGGGAGCGAGTAGAGATCTGTGCTCCACTGGCCGAGCAGGGACTTCTGATCCTTGGCGGTGACGAGAAACTTCTGCTCTTGAGTGGCACCATGCTCCTCGTGTCCGAGCAGAAGGGGCATCGTCTTGCATAACTGGTCTGGTCGTTATTCATCCCCGAACAGTATTAGTAATAATAATAATAATAATAATTGAACATAAAAGCAAAATTTAATGACAAAACCCAACAATTTTCACATTCTATTCTGTTGCCTCGCGAATTTTATATTTGGGAAGATAAAAATTAGTAAGCTATGACAAAACCAAGAGCAAAAAAATAATTTGAAGTGAATATCAAAATCCTATTTTATCAGTTGGGAATTCATAATCACTGGCTGAACTCGAATCACTGCGGTGGCTTAGATGGCAAATTCGCCTCGGGCCCCGACCTGCATCAAGACCCGGGCGCTAGGGCTGCAGAACATTGTGCAATCCTGTGATGTCATTTCAAGAGGCCTCAAGATCACTGAGCAACCTTTAACCCGGATTTTATTAAAAAAAATATTATAAAATATATATTATTTTAAATATTTATATTTATTTGACTCATTTATTACATATATATATAAAGTTTTAAACACTTAAAGTTTATATTTTCATGTTAAATTTTATTAAAATAAATTTAAAACTTATAAAATTACCAAAAAATAAAAAAATATACATATATAATATTAAAAAATATAAAATCCGGGTATCCGGATAAAAACCCGGTAAAATCCGACCCGGACATCATGGCATCCGGGCAGGGTCCGGTCATTGCGATACCCGGACCCGGCCCGGGGTTTTGCCATCCCTAGTGTGGCTGCTGTATTTTTAATTTTGAGTTCATCATTTTTTAAACTAAAATTTATATATTAAGTCATGCATAACAATATTTACCGCACACCTAAAATAAAATTCCTTGCAATTACTGTTTTTCCATTTAACTGTAATTTAGAAGTCACAACCACTCACTACTAAAGATGCTCTAAATTAATTTAGTTTACAGTAGTCAATACATGATTTTTCTTTTCCTACACCGCTCTTTAACAAGACTATTACCTCATCAATGCCTTCGAATTTCCATTTTTGTACGTTTTTGCAAGATAAGATGGTAAATGCTACACAGCTGCCTCCAATATCATTGCTTTGAGAATCAAGAATTTTTTACTCTTGTTTGAAAAAAAAAAATTGTTATTTTTTAAGATGAAATTATTTGAATCCACTGAAATTCTATCTATACCTGATATTTAATAAATATCCTTCAGTTAGATTATTATAACCCAACATTATAAATATTAACTTATTTTACACCCTTTTGTTGTCTCTTTTTTTTTTTCTCTGTAATTATTTTTAAACTTGATGTTAGGCTTTTTAATCTTTGATATTCGTTCTTATATTTTGTAAAACTTCTCTTAGTTCAAGCTTTCAATTAATTAGCTCTGATTCTTAGTTTCTATTGCAAATAATAGGTGTGTATGATTTGTGTTTTCATAAAAATAAAAAATAAAAAAATGGTTAATTTGAGAAAGGTCTCTTTAGAAAGATCCGAAGATTTCAAATTTATTTTGAGTTTCATTTAATAAGATTTATAAGACTTATTGTCATTAACATAAGCCAAGCAACAATGTACCTAGCGTAAAAAATAAAAATAAAAATAAAAATAAATTGGAGTTTTAAATGTGATAAAGTCTCAATCAAGGAAGAAAAGGTTGGAAAAAAAAAAAAATTCTACCGGAACAAGTCAAGAGGATTTGGCTGTAAAAACATGACAAAAGATAAACTCGGAATTAGAGCTAGAATTCGCCAATAATTATAAAAGATGATAACGATGTAATGGGTATATTAGTAGGTTTATAATGTAGAAGATAAAATTTCAAATTTTAGTAATTATTATACTAAATAGATATATTTATTTTAGTAAGTCCAAATAATCTCACCCTATTTTTATTCACACATTCTTTTATTTTTGTCCATGTAGACTGTAAAATCAATTTTTTAAGAAAATTTATGTACAAGTTATAAATCGGTTTGAACTGTGAATGGTTTGTTTTCAAAAGGAAAAAAAAAAAATCGGTTTAAATAGTTTTGTTACATCTGCTATGTTATAAATTAAGCTGAGTTTTTATCTCGCACTGTAATATATTTTGATACTTGGTTGTTGAATGGTGTTTTTGGATTGAAAAAAAAAATCTATAGATTTTTATAATTATAAATGTACGATCAACTCGGGATATTGCAATCTACATATATGAGTGCGGAGTCAATGGTACAATACTAGACTATTGACTATTGACTATTCAGTGGTAGGGGTGGGCAAACCGGATTTCGGTTCGGGTTGTTCGGGTTTCGGTTTGGGTTTCAACCCGTTCGAGTTGGAGAATTGAACCCAATCGGGTTGGCAATTCGGTTTGGATTGGGTTGGAAATTCGGGTTAAAATTTTAGTTTAGGTTAATTCGGGTTAGTTTGGGTTAGAATAATTCAATCTAAAAATTCGGGTTAGTTTGGGTTAGAACGGATTAGAACAATTTAATCTAAAAATTCTAACAACAATCACTTAAAATCCAAAAATCTCAATTCCAAACATCCTTAACAACAAATATCAACTATAAGTTATCCTTAATAATATTTCAATAATTTAAAAATCTCAATTCTAAATCATCCTTAATAACAAATATCAACTACAAAATACAAATCATCCTTAATAATATTTCAATAATTTAAAAATCTCAATTCTAAATCATCCTTAACAATAAATATCAACTGCAAATCATCCTTAATAAAATTTCAAGAAGTCTTTTTAAAATTAACAAAACATAAAATATGTATTGAAATTTAATAAAGCTACAAAAATTACAAATTTAAAAATTAAAATGGCAAATAGCAACCATGATTAATATATATATATTTAAAAAACTAAATCTTAAAAAAAAAAAATTCAACCCGTTCGGGTTGAAAATTCGGTTTGGATTGAAACCGAACCAAATTTTAACCCGAACGGATTGAAGTTTTCAACCCGTTTGAGTTTCACTAGTTAACCCAAACCGAACGCCTACCCCTATTCAGTGGTCCAACATTTGATGACTTTATGAAAGGAAAGGCATTGGGTGGATTTGACACTTCAGAGTTGTTTTAATTTGAATTATATTCATAGATTTAGGACCATAAAAATAATGTAATCGGTGGAAAAAAATGATAGGGGTTCATTTAGAAGAAATTTGCCTTTTCTGTTAATTCCATGGAGGAATTTCATTGGGCTTTTCTTGGACAGATAAACATTGTTGGGTTTTTTTTACCCAATTCCTTGGACTCACAGCCCAAAACCTTTCTGGGGGGACCTTGTCGCCGCGGGGCTCAGTTTCTAATCATAGACTCATAGTTCCATATTGCTGGAGGAAATTCCATGAAAGGACAAGCTATCTTTACAAATCATCAACTTAAATGCTAATATAATTTTTTTGATAAAATCAAAATAACATTGAAACAATAAAAAATAAATTTCCTAATAGTATGAATTTTATTATAAAAAATATATTTACAATTTAATTACCTTACTCTGAATGATAGTAATTGCAACTTTATCGCACAAAGAACTATAAATATAAAAAAGTGGGGTTCATGTTCGTGTTGTTTATCATATTATCACATGAGAACACATGAGGATTTTACTAAGTTACATTCATCTATGATTAATAGTTGGTGAAAGAAGGAATCTTGTGTACATGTACAAGTAATTTTGATGGCACTGTAGAGTGGAGAAGTTCATACGAGATAGGAGTGGAATCCCTAATTAATTAAGAAAATGATTGCCGTTTTACCACCTGTACTTTGGTTCATCTATATACCGTAGCTATTGTTTGATGATAATAGCCTAATAGGGAGGTGCTAATAATTATGTGATGGTAATAGCCTCGTAGGATGGTGCTAATAGTTATTACGATAGTGTAGACTTGAGAGTAACAAATTTTAAAAATATACGAATTGCAATTTAATAATAAGATTTATTAATATATATAATTATTTTTAAAATTTACAATACTTTTTAAAATAAATTTTATTAAAATTTAACTATAATTAATTATTTCTATAATATAGTTAACATTAATTATTTTAAAAAATACAATATTACCCAACTGACCTCTAATGTCATGAAACTGTAACTATCCATTTTATTTTATTTTTCAAAAAGGAAATTGTATAATTGGTTATCTTCTTCTCCATCCCAACATTTTAGATCTAGTGTATCAAAGGCCCATTTCTTTTACCAACAATGAGAGAGCCACTCGCCACTTGGCCTTAGAAGAGGTAGCTTCGAGGGGCACTTTAATATTTCCTCGGTTCCTCTTCTAATCGAGCAATGATAGAGTAACAATTAATCTACCCGTACAAATATATATGTACAAATTAATATGACATAAATTGATTGGTAATATAAAATTATTATGAGTCCACATAATTAAGAAAAAAAATAAATATTTTTATTTTTCAACCAACCTTTAAAGAATTTTACAATACTTTTGATGTTCAATGTCATTAGATGATGTGGAACCACTAAATAATTATTTTTCGACAGGTGCCAACAATTTTTAAACTTAAAAATTAGTTTATTAAAAGTCAAACAATTCCCTCCCACTCTCTGTTTCCTCTAGTTTAAAAAATTTCAATTCCTTCTTCCAAATTTCAAGAACAGAAAATCAAGAAACATGAACTTATTAGAAGTTATAAAAATAATTAATTGAATAATTGCTTTGCAAATCTTTATTAATCTCGCATTGATGCTCCTTCTTCTTCCCATTCACAATTCCATTCCCTGTAAAAACAAATCTCTCATAATCTCGCTTTGAAATTCCTTTTGCTTCCCATTTTCATAAGTCTGACAATTGCATAACACAGTGAACCCATCAGTCTGACAATTTCATCTGGTACGTATAAATACTGTCATTATAATGATTGCAGTGATGGCAAGCTGGGAAATAAGCAAATTCACAATGTTAAGTTTGAAATGAAGAATGTTTTTGCATCAAAAACATGTTTATCAATTGCTTGTTTTTGCTGGGGAGTGAAGTTGTGAATGCAAAGCAAGATTATTTTTAGATTTGCAAAGTGAATTAAGACCAGGGGGCATCATACTTCAAGCACTTGCAGAGTCAAAAAAGACCATTCACCAAAATTTTCTTTTGTCCACTACTTGTTTGTTTAATGTACTGTGACACAAGTTAAGATATTAGTGCCGAATATATATAATTGTTTGATTCATTGTTTCTTGATGGACAAATATGTGTAACCATTTTATAAATTTCTGCAAATTCTAAAATTAATGCAAGTAAGATCTTTATGTATGCTTTATCCTTTGATAAACACGCTCTTATGAACGGAATTTTGTTTTGAATTTTCAATAATATTCTGGGGAAGAGAATTATTTATCACCAACTTCTAGACAAATGTTCAAAATTTTAAATGTCCTTAAAACAGTTTTTTTACTGCTACTCAAAATTAATCGTATTAAAATATCATTATTTTATTTAAATAACAAAATGCAGGCACTAGTGCTAAAAATAAACTATAAACAAAAAATTCAGAAGCTCCTCAATTATATTTAATTTAACCAACAATATTTTTTAAATAATTTTGAGAAGCTAAAAAAAAAAAAAACAGGGGTAAATCCTTGTATTGCCATATTCGGTAAATACCTTGGCAACCTACACGTGCAAAAAGGGAAAACAAATCAAAGCGATGTTAAAAAAATAATAAAAATATTAAATAGTGAATATAAACAATGATAATATGTTAACTGGAGACACATATACACCAGGTACCATTTTGCAAGGGAATGGAGTTGTGGCTGGGAAGACGAAGGAGCACTAAAAGCGAGGTTACCAAAGATTTGCAAAGGCACTTTATTCAATTAATTATTTTTATAACTTTTAATAAAATAATATTTCTTGGTTTTCTGTTCTTAAACTTTGAAAGAGAGAGGAGGAAATTTTCTAACTAGAGGAAAGCGAGAGAATAGGAGGGAATTATTTGATTTTTAATAAATTAATTTTTAGGTTTAAAAATTTATTGACACATATCAAAAAATAATTAGTTAGTGGTTCGAAATCATCTGATGGCATGGAACATCATATTTATAGTAGAATTTCTCTATATGCTACATTAATTTATTGTGTAAAGCTTCGGTACCCCTGTGATACCGTACCCGTCTTTTGTCTTTTTTAATTGAATCCCTTGCATTCTTTCTTATTTACAATTTAGTTATATGTATAATGGTAATTGTTTTTTTGGCCATTTTTCTTCAACTCTCCTCCACAATCAACGTGATTTTCTTCATTTAACATTACTTTTGGACTATTAGATATGAGAAAACAGATTTATTTATAATTAACTAATAAAGCTGCATTTTAAATAAAACTCATTTTATCCAGGCAAAATTGGGGAACTTGGTGCCAAAATATATTGTACAACTCTTTTTATTTTTTTTCCTCTTATCAAATTCATGGATTGCACAATTCTTTTTTATTTTCTTTTCAATTATCAAACTGGACAAAACTAGGTTACTAATGGGGTAATAACCCCTTGCGTTGTCTTTTTTACTGTTTAATTGAACTACAATCTTTCTTAAAAAAATTGAAAAACTAAATAATATTTTTAAATTTTGACACTCAAGGCCTGTTCTTTTTTTATTTTTTATACATATACAATTAAGCTGAGTATTAACAGAATTTTACCCTTACAAAGAATAAATTGAGGGCTGTGAATATTTAAATCATAAAAATACTCATAGTACATCCTTTTTAATTAAGATTAATCTATTTGACTTCAAAATACTTTTTACACCTATTTTTTAATTAATTTTCTATTACTAAAATGCATATGAAATAATTTACTATTAGGGACAAGATATATACTTAATTAATTATATTTTTCTTTTATTCTTATCCTAATTTAACTTCAAAATTTATTTTAAGCTAAACATAATTTCATCATAAACAAATAATATTCATAAAGCACATTTTTTTTCATCTTTATTGTCCACACTTTGTAAGATTATCCAATCCATAAAAGATTAATTTTGATAGAAAAGCAAACAAAAATAATTTTGTTATTAAAAAATAAATTAAATTGGGGTCAATTTTGGTATTATTAGGTGTACATAGTCAAATTATAATTTGTAAATTTATGCTATAGGTTTCTTGAGTAATTGGATGTAAAGAGTAATTTGGTGGGTTCAAATAACCTCACACTATAATTAAATCATTTATATTATAAAAATACCCATTCATTAAATTACTACTAAGAACAAAGGATAAACATATATAATTTACAACCATTTATTCTCTACATATGTTGTCCTTTATTTAACATAAAAATATATAAATTCGAAGAACAAGTTTCCAAGAAAAGGTTTAGTCCAAGAATTTTAGAGAACACGAATGGTAATTTTATAAATAATAAAATTTTAAAATCCATGAATCTTTATTCAAGAATTTCAAATCACACTACTACATAGACCAAATAATCAATAGTAGGATTATTGTCGAAGAAAAAATCTATTTCTAAAATATGATGCTTTTAATTAAAAGTATTTATTAGGTCAGAGTTTATGAAAAGGAAAAAAATTAGAAGATAAAGTTCATGGGTGCTAAACCACTAAATAGGAATAAAGAAAGAATAGAAATAAAATTTGGTTATTGTATGCATGCAAATATTACTATTAAAATAAAAAATAATTAAATAAACGCAATTCTTTCATTAATAATATTATTGAAAACATTTAATTTAGGTATATACATGTTTATTTTGGTCATATATTATTATTAACAAATTAATATATTTTTATTATGTATTCAGTATTCTATTTTGATTGATGAATTCAAATAATTTATTGTATATTAGATAGATATTATGTTATAAAATATTTATTGATACATATTAATTTTTTTTCATGCATTTTGAAATTTTTACATGAGAATACATTATTATTGATACATTGATACTCATTCTAATAGTCAAACTAAGTCAATGGATTTAAATGTAAAAAAAAAAATGAAACAATCTGGATATGTATGTTAACATTTAGAAACCTTTGTCTTTTCTTATTTTTCAATAAATACCAAGGGTGACAATGTTAATAATCATTCAAACACATCCTGACCGTTATGCAAGTCTTTGGTTAAATTTTGATAATTAAATCACTAAATGACAAAATAGGGGTGCCAAACACCAGTTGCAAAGTAGCAGGACCCTAATTTACTTACCCTAATTTGTATATAATTGTTTGTGACTCTATCTTTATTGCTCCTTGCTCCCAATTATGTAATTGGATAGAGGTAGAGATAAGACTTTTTCCCTAATCATATGGATGAAGTAGATATCTTTAATAAACTTATTTATAATTCCAGTAACAATTTTATTGTAAATAACAATAATATTGTATAATTGTAACAATACATATCTATGTATAATAATACCATTTTTACGAAGGGAGATGTTTGGAGCTTGGGTAATAATTTTGGATTATTAACAAGGGTCATTTTATAATTTCATAATTAAAATCACAGCATCAATACCATAATTTAACATAAATTATGTAAATAAAACATAAGATATGTAACTTTAACATAAAATTTGTAAATCAATATTAAGTGTAAAACAAAATATAAATTATGTAAGTGGAACATAAAACTTGTAAACGGAAGGTAAAACAAGTAAATTAACATAAGAGTGGTAAATTGATGTATTATTGGTGAATAAAATAAAAACTTATAGATATAACATAAAATTTGTAAATGAACATTAAGTGTAAAATAAAACATAAATGATGCAAATGGAATATGAGAATTGTAAATGAGAGGTAAATTAAGTAAACTAACATAGGAGTGGTGAATTGATGCATCATTGGTAAATAAAACAAAAACTTATTAATATAACATAAATCTTGTAAATCTACATTAAGTGTAAAATAAAACATAAATTAAGTAAAAAAAACATACCTATAAATAGAATGTAAACTAAGTAAATTAGCATAGGAGTAGTAAAATGATGTATTATTGATAAATAAAACATAAATTCATAGATATAATATAAAACTTATAAATCAACATTAAGTGTGAAATAAAACATGAACTAAGTAAATAAAATATAAGACCTGTAAATAAAATGGAAAACAAGTAAATTAATAGATGAATGGTAAAATGAGGCACTATAAGTAAACATAATATAAGTTTATAGAAGTAATATAAAACTTGTAAATCAACATTAAGCATAAAATAACATACACATTATATATATAAATGAAATAGAAGACTTATAAATGAAATGTAAAATAAGTAAACTTTATAAAAGTAATTGAAAATAATAAAAACTTACCTTACAAATATAAAATAAAAACTCATTATAATAATGATTACATTATATATATACTATTTTTATTTCTAAATTGAATAATGATAATTTTGGATTTATGTAATATATGTGATGATATATGTGAAATTTTATTAAGGATAAAACTTATTTTCAAAATCAAATTTTGGAGACTTTTTTTTTAATATTTTTCAAAATCATTTTTAAGATAATTGATTTTGCATCATTCTAAACCTCCTCGACAACAGTCCCAATTGATCTTTTAGTATAAGTAAGAAGCATAGTTTGAAAGTATATGAAATATATATAAAACTAAATTAGATCCAACTTTATTGATATTTTATATATGTCTAGTAATATAAGAATGTATTTTTTTTTTGTTTCGGCTTGATCAACATAAAAAAAAATAATTTTGCTCAACTATCTTGCATAGTAAACAAATACTGTGATAGAAAATGAAAAAAAAAAGTTTATAAATGTCCTAACTTGAATATAGAACTTACGGTTAAATCAATTTAGTGAAACTTATTTTAATTGTTTTTAATACAAATTCTTATTTTCAATTGATGAGAAACTTTTTATTTGCTCGAATAAATTAAACAAATAAACTATTTTTTAAATTAATGTTTAATGTTGAATTATAATTTTTATATTATTTTTACAAGTGTTTGTTTTGTTTACAATTTAAAACACTAATTTATTATTCTTATATTAATTTACTTATTTTATATTTTATTTATTAATTTTATGTATAATTTATAAAATTTTTATTTATCACAGCATTGATGCCATAATTTTAATTGTAACATTATATAATTTTCTTCTTAACAAATTAATTCAGTACTTAATTCGTCATCAAAGATAGGTTGGGGGAAAAAATCTACAATTGAAAAATATATTTTGTCACATCCCAGTAGTAAATTCATAAAACTTTTTCAAAAGTTCAAAGCGAAATTATTGACCCGAAATGAGGATCTATTTTCTTAGTCATCCTACAGGGCTGTATTCAATACAGCCGACTTTTTTTTTTTCAATTTTTCGTTACACTTTCTTATTTATGCGTTCATATGTTTCAATTTATTTTTCATCGATTTTATATTTTATATTCCTAATAAATTCATGAAATGACGAAATTTTGGGTTATATTCTAAGTAGCTTTTATTTTTCGTTAGATGAGTTCTTAATTTTCGTTGCACTTTCTCTCTTATTAGTTCATGTGTTTCAACTTATTTTTCACTAGTTTTATGTTTGATATTCCTACTAAATTCGTGAAATGGTGAAATTTTGGGTTATATTCCAAGTAGCTTTTATTTTTCGTTAGATGAGTTCCTAATTTTCGTTGCACTTTCTCTCTTATTGGTTCATGTGTTTCAACTTATTTTTCACCGGTTTTATGTTTGATATTCCTACTAAATTCGTTAAATGGTGAAATTTTGGGTTATATTCCAAGTAGCTTTTATTTTCCGTTAGATGAGTTCCTAATTTTCGTTGCACTTTCTCTTTTATTGGTTCATCTGTTTCAACTTATTTTTCACCGGTTTTATGTTTGATATTCCTACTAAATTCGTGAAATGGTGAAATTTTGGGTTATATTCCAAGTAACTTTTATTTTCCGTTAGATGAGTTCCTAATTTTCGTTGCACTTTCTCTCTTATTGGTTCATGTGTTTCAACTAATTGTTACTCTACTTTTGTGTTGGATATTCCCATTAATTTGGTAAGATTCCAATTATTCCGGTTATGTACCAAATTTATTTTCATCATTTTATTTTTGGTTAAGGAAATCCCTAATTTTGGTTATACTTTCTCATTTATAGGTTTATATATTTCAACTATTATTTCACTGATTTTGAGTTTAATATTCCAATTAACTTGATACGATTCCGGTTATTTGGGTTGAATACCCAAATTAATTTTTTTTGTTAGATTAGTTCCTGAATTTGGTTAAGTTTTTTCATTTATAGGTTCATATGTTTCAATTTATTTTCCACCGATTTTATGTTTGATATTCCTACTAAATTCGTTAAATATCAAAAGTTTAGGTTATATTCCAATAATACTGGTGCTGAAAAAAAAAAAAAATGGCCGTATGAGATACAACCACTGCATCTTAAGCGGACCCCTATTTTCTCCAGCCTACTAAGCTCTCTCAAGATAATTGAAGCGACTAAGTGAGTCCGCTGCAAACAATAATGACTACTTTGTCACATCATAGATTCGCTTCACTTTTTGTTGCACTCTCGATCTTAAGTTGATCTGACGGTGTCTTACATCCATGTTGCCATTACTGATTACTCCCCAGTTAAAGCAAGATGCCTAAGTATATAAGCAAATCAATAAACAAGAGTACTTTATTTTTTATCATAATAATCTTCGTATATTTAAGATCATGATAATATTATTAAGTTTAATAAATTAAATTATGTCATATCAATTTATATAAAATAAATTTATAAAAAAATAAAATTTGCGGTGTAGTCTTTCCTCCGTTAAGTAGACAAGGTTAAGTGTTCAATGAGAACAAAGAAGTTCTTTTGTTAATTCCCAAACGGACCACACCATTGCCGAAATTTGTCGGGCCATTTTGACAAGATAATTATTTGTTGGGCTTTCTGCACACTGCCACTAGCACAACTTGAAAGTTTTTCGAGCGCCTAAAGATCATCGTTTGACAAAAATACAACATCAATTCTCTTGCATGATTATCTACAACGGTTTGTATTCATAAAGTTTGTGTGTTTGTGTTATGGGTGTGACTAAATTGAATCCAACACAAAAAGTCGCATCTTATAACTAAGCACATGCTGATAAGTAAATAATACTTAGAACTTTGGGGGTACTACTCTTGGGTTGATATTGTTAGAAAATATTAAGGTAACTTGAAAAAAAAAATTGAAATACAAATTACAGGTCAAGCAATCCAAAAGTACATGTGAGAATAGTTAAGCATATAATTTATACATAACATAAAATTATTACAGAATACTAATACAATTAAAGAGAAAGGTATACTATATTTAAGATAATTATGTCTCCTACCATGATATTTTAGGATTCGTATGACTTCTATCTCCTAAGATACAATGGGATCAAATAGTTATGGCCACCGCCATACTATTTACGACAAACTTCCGTTGTGTTTGAACTTTACAAAAATGCATATATGATAATGGAGGAATTTAGGGTTATCTATCCTTATTTCTCCATCTATGTTCACTCTATTCTTATCATTTTGCTCATGTATCTATTCTCTCAAAATGAAGAAGATTAATGGGCCGATTTAGAGGATTCTTTTTTGGGGGGGGGGGGGGAGCCCGCGGGCTTTAAGCCCGGCCCAAGGATGAAATTATGGACAAAGGCTCAGCAAACATAAAGCCCATGTAAAATGGGCATGGGTAAGGGCCTTAAACAAAAGCCTGGACAAAAGCCCGGGCTTTGTAAATATATTAAATTAATAAATAAAAAAACAACTGAAAAAAAAAAGACAATTAAAAATAAAAAACGCAAAACAGCTTCCGTGAACCCTAGATTGCTTATTGCAACCAAGCCAACTACAAAGGGAAGCAGCAGCAGCCAACAGCCAAAGTACCAAATGCAATCGTTGCACTTGCCCCACATCCATCCGATCAAGAACCAACAATTGCGGCCGCCGTTTAGTAATCGTCGATCGATCAAAGCGCAAACGTGATGCAGCCGTGCAAGCCTAGCACAGTAGCGCGACGCAGCAGCAGAGAACCTAGCAGCAGCAAACCAGCAGCACCAGCAACAGCGAACCCAGTGTCAATGCGACCCGAACCAGCACCCACAACCCAAACCAGCAGCAAACCATCACCAACTCTCCCTCAAGAAAGCCTTAAAATTTTTATTGTAGAAATTCTGAAAAATTTTTGTTACATTTCGAAAATTTGTTGAAAATGTTGAGTTACTCTATTGTTTATTCATGGTTGTATCAAAATCTAATGCCATTTACTTGATTGATATATTAATATAGCACTTAATTCAAGATTGCGGAGATAGAAAGTGTTGAACAGTTGAAGAAGAATTTTTTACCGGAGAGGGAATTGAAGAATGAGAAAGATGGCTGCAAATATTGGATTTTGTTTTGATACTAATATTTGTAGTTTGTTATGTAAAAACAAGTATTTTAAGTGTTAGACATAATGTACTGGATATTCATCCATAATTTAGGTATTTTTCTTAATTTTTTTGTGTTATTAAAAATTTATTTGAAATCTTGGTTAAAGCCCAAGTTCGGCCTGAGCCCGGCCCCGACCCGGTCCTTTCAAGTCTGGATGGACTTTTTAAGGGCTTGGACGTGTTTTAAATTCATGGGCTTGGACCTAGGCTTGGTTAAGCCCAGCCCAAGCCCGCAATTTGCATTTGGGGGCGGGCATCTTTATCCGCAGTTTTGACTACATAAATTTTGTAACCTCTACTTTCATTATCTCATTAAAAGAGTAGTTGCAGCCCATTAATCATGTGTTAACTTCTATATTTAATTTCTAATTAATATTTGAATTTAATTGGTAGTAGTTGCAGCCCATTAATCATGTGTTAACTTCTATATTTAATTTCTAATTAATATTTGAATTTAATTGGTAGTTACAAATAATAAATTCTGGAATTAGTTGCATAACTAGTTATAAATTTTAACAAATTATCATATTTTTTGTAATTTCTGCTTTTATTCAATACTGTTAATAATTCAAACCTATTTTTTTTATTTATCCCAATATCATTTTGAGTAAATAAATACATTATTTTAAAGTACTCTCCGAAAAAATTCTGAATTATTTTTGACTTTTCACTTAGACCAAATAGGTTTCACTCAAAATTATGATTCAAAATAATAATCTGTGTGCTATTTTCTCAACATATATAAATTACATAGATATCGAGCCAAGAAAATAAAACAAAAAAAAGAAGCTGAATGACATTAACATAAAGTCCGCCACATCATATTCTGATCTATATCCACATAAAATAATGGACTAAATTCATAATCATTAGAATAAATACAATAAGGATTTGATCATATTGACACTAGAGTCAAACCAACTGATAACAACCGCACCCACTCAGCGTACTATATATAAAATTTAAATACAAGGGAGAAAAATTAATGTTCCAATCGTCTAAATCTATCAGAAAAAACAATCACCATCATAAGCCGCGAGAAAGCTCCAAATCTGCTGCACAAATCAGCTAATGCTCCCTATTTTTTCCCACTCAATAACCAGTTGGGAACTCGCATTTTCCATATTCTGCAACATAAACAGCAAAAACCCAGTTTTTTGAGCCATAATTAATAAATGTAAAATAATAATAATAGTAATAATTTGAGTGCGTCACCCCCTAGTAGGGTCCGTGATTAAGCGTATATTATTGAAAGTAAAAATCAACTTGCAAAATTTTCATTAACTTTCTCAACCACTAAAATTCAGGATATAATTTTTTTTTTTGATCTCTTAATTATCATTTTGTCCCTCACTATCATTCAATTTTTTGCTCAAAATATGGCTTTATTGATCAGAAACGAACGAAACTCCTTACTCTTTGAGTCATAGATAACAAACTAATGAATTAAGCTTAAAATCAAATCCATCTACTAAAACAAATAATTAATTATTTGACATTTAACGCAACAAATTAGAATTGGGAGAAAGGATTGGATACTTACTAGGAGCCTGCGTGACCACGTAGGCCGCACCACCAAAATCACAGGATCCAGCCTTACGTACTTGCTTCTGAAAATAACTATTGAAGGCATACGATGCATGGGCTTCTAACGTGTTAGGATCGTAACACGTGGCGCCCTCTTGAATGGGACGGCAATCAGCGCCTCCCTCGCCGCAGGCATAATCAATTGCGGCTTGCAACTTTTTCTCTCCAGCATTCGCATTAGCTACACACCAAGTCTGCCCCGCCGCCGAGGGTGACACGTCGCCACCGCCTCCTCCGCTCACAGGAACTTGAGTCTTGCTCTTATTGGCCGCCGGCGTCGAGCTTGAGTTCCCACTAGTTGACACAAACGGCGAGTCGTACACCGTCTGTTCGTTGGGGTAGAACAGCCCGTAATTCCTTTCCGATGTGGGACCCGGTTTTTGATTCTCATTAAACAAAGCGAACAAGTAAACGTTAAGTGGGTCCTTTGGTCTCAAGGGGGTCCCACTTCCAGACAAAACTCTACGTACTAGATTCCGGTTGTACGCTGCGGCATTGGCCGCACCTGCGCCCACCTCCTTCTCGTCACCCATAGACGGCCATCCAGTCTCCGTCACCACAACCTTCACGTCGTTATAACTGATTGCTGACATGGCAGCGAAAACGGCGTCGAGTTGGGCATCAAAAAGGTTAGTATACTTCAGCCCGTTACCCGAATCCACTTGACCGGGATTATCCCTAAACAGAGCGTAGTCTAAAGATATCTTATCCGCGTTAGCAGAGTAGGCGAAAAAAGGATACGCATTAACCATGAGATACGACGACGTCTTACGGAGAAACTCCAACATGGGTTTCAAAGCGGGCTCGACGAGATCCGATTTGAACGACCCGGACGATGGCGGGTACGAATTTTGTAACGCACCTAAAGCAATAGGAGAGGAGACTTTAACGTTAGAATCAAGCTTGTACTTAACCAAGGAGTTGTAAACGTTCTTCATGGCAGGGACGAGAAACGGCGTCGTGTTCTTCGGGTCTGCGAAGACTTCGTTGCCCACAGCGATGGCCTCGATCTTCGTTGCCGGGTAGTACTTGGAGATATTGGCCTGGACCCAGTTGTCAGTAAATGACTGGTCAGCTGCGGCCTTGGAGAGTTCCTCATTGGGGAACGCAACGACGACGCTTATGTCCGAGTTCGCAAGTGCAGTGAGTACGGCTGAGTCAGTGTCGTATATTTTAACTCGGTCGATTCTTTGAGATTTTAGCAGCTCCACAACTTTCTCCGACGACGGTAAATTGTTTGCAACTCTGCCGTAATTTATACCTACCTTGCCAGTATCTGCAACAAAATGTTAATGGTTAATTAGAAATTAAAAATTTAGTCCGACAGCGGCCATAATGCTAATAACATGAGTAAAACTGAGGGGACAATAACGGCGTTCATATTGGAAAAAATCATATACTAAATTAACAATGAAGAATTAGCATAAAAGTTACCTGCAAAAGCGAAGGTCACGAGGAAGAGGAAGAAGAAGAAGAAGGAAGAGAATGCAGGAAGGGTCGCCATTGATAGAGGTGAGGTTAGATTTTTTCTTTTGGGATTTGGTGGTTTAATGGCGGTTTTATAGAGAGGAATTAACGTGAGAGTGGGGTTAGTGGGAAAATGGAGAAAGAAAGAAGACGTTGAGGTGGGTCCACGTGTTGACGATAAAATTGTTAACGATTTTTTATTTTTTGTTTTTCATGCGTCAATAATATTGTTATTTGTGGGCGGTTGAGATTTAATTAAGCTCGTATTTTGTTGAGGAAGATTTACATTTTAGATATGGAGGCGAGTATTTTGGTAAACGATACTAACGGAAAATCTCGACCTCCATGTTGGATTTTCGCCAAATGGCGTAAGTTATTTGCCGTACACGTGTCATGGTGAATTGCCGACGTAGCTTCGGTGCATTGTGCAGCTTTTTACATATTTCCACACGCAATGATGATTTGAGGTGAAATTAAGAATTTACTAATTCGAACGTTGAGATTGGCCAGCTAAAATGATTTAATTATTAAAGCGGACTAGTGGAATTGGTTAACGGGGCCTCACATTAAGCTTGTAATTAAACCAACAAAAAACCTAAAATTTAGCTCCATGCCTAATTATTGGCATATTAATTCTATTTGACCGCACATTATAGTTAAAAATCAGGTACTGTGTAATTGTCAGTCTGTTCACACTGGAGGCTTAGCCTTGAAGGTATCGAATTGCTATCTGTTTTGGTTGCCTCTTCATGAGAGGAGCGATTGATTGAATGATGTCAATTCGCATTCATTATTATTTTGTTTCTCCCTGTCAATTTATTAGGAAATATTAAATTCACATATTGTCACATCATTAGTTAGGGAAGAAAAAATTATTCAATTCCAGGGATGGCGGATTCAGAAGATCTCGATGCATAAAAACTCATATTCACATCTTAAAAAATATAAATATGGATGCAAGTATATTTAGAAAATTAAATATCCGAATCTATATTATTTTATAATTATTTAAAATTTAATTAAAATTTTTATAAATTAAATTATTTATTTAATGTTTATAAGTATAATTAATTCTATAATTTTCATTGACTATGAAAACTATGTTAAAAAACTAAACAAATAATAATAATAATAATTAGAGAATATTGTAATAAATATGTTTACCTTTAATTTTTTTATATGTTTGATTTGTGTTGTGAAATTATTGTTTGTGAATTTATGGTGTTGTTGTACCTTTTTTTATGTTGAATTATTTATTGTTAAATTATAATTAAATTTTATTTGATATTATTAGGTAAATTATTAAATTTAAATTATTTATTATTATGCGGATCCAGATATGTAGAAAACTTGCTCGTAATCCACGCAAATATTACCTGCATTCAAATCCGTAAAAAAATTTACGGATTCGGATTTGGATTTTGCCATCCCTATAATCAATTCTTACATTAAACCTTTGTTTCACCACATTGTATGCACCACCTAAATCATTTTAGATTACCTTAAAACATTATGTGGTTAGTAGTTGTTAAATGTTGCAAGCTTTTCCAAATTTAAGCAATACATAAGTTCTATTTGTAGATTAGAAAGGCCATTACAAAAACTTATCTACTTTTGTTACATCACGTTTCTTTCATTTTTTTTTCCCTTTTTACACATACGTTATCTAATAAATATCTTGCGCACGACCCACGAATTTAGAACTTGATTTAAATGTCATATTTCCGACTTTAGTTATGAGGATGATCCAACAAATGCTATCTATTAGTGCTGCATTATATATGGCAATAAGCACGCATGTATAACTTAATGAAAGTTGCATGTGAATCCAAATTGGCCGCAGAAAAAACTCATCCCTTTGAGAATTTCAAGTTTCAACACATAGAGTTGTCCTTTTTTGGGCAGAAACATCAGCAAGGAATCAATGGCACCACCAACTTCAACGGCTCCTTTGAAAAATTACAAGAAATTGAACAAACACACACTTTGACACCATTGGTTTCTGTGGACATATGCATTTGGGTGGTCTCAAAGTCATCATCATGTTTCTTTGCGAGTTTCATATTGGTCATCATCAGAGAATGTCATGGCAATCGAGGCTAGCCATTGCTTTTTTACTAATCACCCCGAAAAGACGAGACACGTGTTACGTGTATTCTGGGTCTCACGTGACCAAAAATTGATTTGCATGTTATCCTGCATTTTCAATGATTAAAATAATAATAGCAATAAATAAATAAATAATGGGAAATGATCTTTCTAGTTCCCAGAACCACTGTTGTAGTTTTTGTATTCGTCTGTTTGGAATATGAAAAATTAAGCAGCAAAATGGTTCAAATGGGTGAACAAATTCACTCGATATTGTTAAATTTTCAACATGCGCATCTAAATCAAGAAGCTAAAACAGGGCGATTGAGAGTATTAAGTAATGCAAGGTTTCTTATTTTGTTAGTTAACTTTTACGAGTGTATTTAGGGCTGGCAAGAAGCTAAAATGAAAATTTAAAATGAACACATTACATTTGACACGCTGCTTGGAGACTTAAATTCCACTCAAAGGGTAAATGATTCATGAAAAGCTAGCACAACTCCTAAGGCAAGTGCTTAGGACAACTAGAGAATTAAGAAACTTTTTCTGGGGAATGCTAAAATATTTTACTGTACTTTTGCTCTTTCTCTTATTATATACGTCAATAGTTGGTAGGTTTCAGTTGAGAAATTAGAGTGGTACGCTCACTACCCCACTAAATGCCCTTGAAAATATTAAATTAAAAAAAAAAAGCTTAAAAAAATGTTTCCAACTCCACCTTGACTTGTTTTCTTGAAGCGTGTTATTTGGACTAGCCTACAATACAAACCCTCGAATTAATTTTTGACCTTATCCCTTCGCTATAAGTAATATTCAATCCTTCATTTAATAATTAATAAATAAATGTCAATTTTGTGTTAAAGAGGCACGTGGCGCTCTTGGTCCCAACCTATGTCTGTGTGTGTGAAATTTCGATGATTTTATTTAATATGAGTTATTATAATGTCAATGGAAGTAGAGAGGTCGACAGATTTCTGCTCACCAAAATCACGGCAAAGGGGGGTGGCTTTGTTGCTTTGAGTTGGCCGACTTCACCTGAAGGATTTTATGATATGATCGGCCAGAGTTTTAATTTGCATTTTGATGCTATAGAATGCTGACACATGTATTATTGCGTGTGAACTTTCCTTGCATGTCCATACCATGAGCGAGGAAAATAGTGATTGTGGCTACTGAATGAAATTTCTTCCCCCTTTTTTGTTTATAATAGAACCAACTGAGTGGAATTAGAGAACTCGGCTTGTGTTTGGCAATGAATGTTGTGATTTTGAAGTCACTAACTGCTATAAAATGAAAGCATTAGTTGTCCGATAGAAGTGTTTGGTAGTTATAATTTTTTTTAAAAAATTAAAATAAAGTTAAATTAATAAGAATCGTATAAACTTTTCGTTCAATAATTATGAGATAAAGTTAACTTAACATGCAAAATTAAAATTGTTTATCAAATATTTTAATAACTTTTAATTTTTATCAAACTAAGTCTAGGCAATTGCTTGCAAAGAAGGGCCTTTGTTTCGCCAAAGATTTTGAGAGATGTGAACGATTCAAATTGACAATCTCAATGGTCAATAATCAAGTGACAGCTCGTAGCAGCTAAGGAGTAAGAAAGGTCCAAACTTACCCCTTTGGGCCAAACTACAGTATGGGGTAAAGCCAAATTTTAGTGGATTGGGTGGCGATATTTCCACCCCATTTGTTAATACAATTACACCCACTAACCACGAATAAGGCAATCTATAAAAAGATGGTTGATAGTTTGTCTATTACTCGGATTGGTAGTTTCGTAAATCCCTCTTAAATTTTTAATTTATCTTTTGTCACTTGAATTGTTTAGCCGTCTAGGACCGGTTGTCTTTTGCCTCAATGCAAAATTAATTTAACGATTTTACTCTTCTAATATGAAATGACTAAATTGCCCACGAAAACATTAAACCTAAGTGATAAAAGAGAAATTAAATAGAATTTAATTGATTAACCATTAAAATTTTAGACAGACAACAAAGATTTTAATGTAAATTTTAATATTTATGGTGAGTTATGATCACATAAGATGTAGGGTGGAGATTAGTAACCTATTGGATTGGATCAGCAGCATGATGTCACGGGGTGAGTGTTTTGTGCAGCAACCCGTGCGACGCTACTAGCGAAGCAAGGACACTTGCAGAAATATTAGAGAGAAGTGAGAGTAATATGACCAAATATAATTATACTATTCACAAAGAGAGAAATATAAGAGAGTTTTGTACGAGGGAGCCTGAGTGCTTGTGTTCTGTGTGTGTAGTGTGGTGGTAAGCAAATGACTTGCATAAATATCTCATCCCAATTTATAGGTGTTGAGTGCTACATTCTTGAAGCTTCCTACTAACTTGCATAAATATCTCTTAGACTTAAATGTTTAATTTTAGAAAACTCTAGGATATTTATAATTGTAGACAAGTTTAGAATTTGGGCCAAGTTTGGGTGATTACTAGACGCACCATGGCGACCTAGTTGTGCTAGGTCACCCATTACGAAGCGCAACCTCCATCTAAGCACATCCTACCTTTAGTGGAAAGCGTAAACTGTTTCTAAGTGCACTCCACGTTTAGATGGAATTTTACTAAGTGAGCTCGCGTGCACCAAATTAATCTCCAGATTTGAGCGCCCCTGACAATGAACTCACTTTGAGCACTTTCAAACCCAATTGATAATACCTTTGATTATTTCACCCAATTTCTTAATGGGTTCAAGATATGAAAACAAAGACCTAATAGAATAAATGGATTAAAATCTGCGGATTAAGTGTCTTTAGACAAAATTGAGTTCATAAATAAGATTTTAAAAAACTTTCCATAAACAACCCATAAACAGTAATTCAAATTTTTGTAAGTACATAGAAATGATAACAGTTGATTTATAAAAGTGCAATGCTGCCTTAATTTAATATCTATATTTGCTAAACATGATGGATTTCAACAAAAAATGGCACACAGACATTTAGGTAGCGTTTGTTTTTTTTGGTCATGAGTCTGAATTTTTTTAAAGTCTGAATGGGTCTAAATACGAAAATTTAAATAACATGTTTGTTTTTTGTTTTTTAATATATGAATATAAGTGACATCTTATTTATTTTTACAATAAAAAACTTCTTAAACTTGGTTGTTTGACATTTATGTCCTTGTAAATTAAGACAAAAAAAAGGATTATATATTATTGTTTAGTAAATAAGTTATTTTACAAAGATATTTTTGGAATATAATATTCTATTGTCATTCAGACATTTTTCATTCAGATAAAAGTCATAAAAATTTACTTTTTCTATTCAGATATAAATGCCTAAAAATCAGACATAAGTTTCAAAAAACAAACAAATAAATTTTAAAAATTATCTGAAATTAATATAATTTCAGACTTTACATTTAACAAACAACCTCTTACTATTACAGTAGTAGTTATTCTTTAGATTTTGTCTGTACAGAGAAATGATAACGGTGGAAGCCGGCTCAAACTGTGCCCAGCCGTCAGATTATTACTTATTATTGCCATCCAAAGATGTTACGTTCATCAAACGGCGAGGAATCGTGGGTCCACCTCTACGTGGGATTTTTGTTGGCTATTCAATTTTTTTTAATAGATAAACAAACGAATTTAACTTAAACCAAGAATAATTCCTATACAAATCACATTATATATGTGCACTCTGCCAACTTAGAAGTGATTCACGCATTAAATTAACCTAATAAGAATTGAGTTTTTTCAGCAGTTATTCTGGCTTATTTGCCACACGTCCTAAAGTGTTGATTTAAGTAATAATATTTCAAGTTCGATCTTTAGAAGTAGTTCACCATGCAAAGATCATTAAAAACTAAACGTTCTTGGTTTTTTTTTTTTAAATTACAAAACCCTGAATTTAGTATATTTGGTAGGCCTATATATTCAATTACTTGCGTTTTGAAACACCAAATATAAATATAGAGGTGTAAGTGAAGCCATAGAAGTGGAGAGATCAATAGAAATGGAGGAGAAAAGGCAAAAGCAGTGCACGGTGGTGAAGCAACCAAAATATTTCCAAAGTTCATTTGGTTTATTATTTTACTTGATGGCTGTGATCTTGCCCTTAATAGTACAAAGTCATGACTCCTTCAACTACGGCGATGCTCTCTCCAAGAGTCTCCTCTACTTCGAATCACAACGCTCCGGCCGGTTGCCGCACAACCAAAGAGTCACCTGGCGCCACCACTCCGGCCTAGCCGACGGCCTAGAACAAGGAGTAAGAGCATTCACTATATATATCATCACATATATATTTCCTTAATAAATGTTATAAACACGTACATGCACCCACACACAGGCGATGGCAAATGTACACATGAATGCAAATACGATGAAGAATAATAAATACGAATATTTTGATGGGAATTATGTGTAGGTGGACTTGGTGGGAGGGTACTATGATGCTGGTGACAATGTGAAGTTTGGTTTGCCAATGGCATTTACTATAACAATGCTCTCCTGGGGAGTTATTCAGTATGCTGGAGAAATTTCCGACGCTGGCGAGTATCATCATGCAATCGAGGCCATCAAGTGGGGAACTGATTATTTCATCAAAGCTCACACTCACCCTCATGTATTATGGGCTGAGGTAAAATTGAATCGTTTCTTGGAAAAAAAAAAAATAAAATGTTAATTTGTACGACAATGGCCCTGTTTTTTTTTTTTATTCAATCGACGTTAAACAATTAGCAGGTGGGTGATGGAGACACCGATCACTACTGTTGGCAGCGGCCGGAAGACATGACGACATCGCGGTGTGCTTACAAAGTAGACGAGAGAAACCCCGGCTCGGATGTCGCCGGAGAGACGGCAGCGGCAATGGCGGCAGCATCAATTGTGTTTAGGAAACTAAACCCACATTACTGTCACCTACTATTGCACCACGCACAACAGGTAAGTTAATGAGGTTGTTAACTTGTAATAGTAGTGACTTAATAGTGACCATAAACATGTCCATATATATGGTAGGTACAATACTCACCAAAACAAGAGAGTTTAGTTAGTAACCAAATTTAGAGGATGCTTTAATTAATTAATTCCAGTTTATATTACAAATTACAAAAGCATTTTGTTTTGCAGTTGTTTGAGTTTGGTGACAAGTACAGAGGGAAATACGACAGTAGTACAGAGGTAGTGAAGGGGTACTATCCGTCGGTGAGTGGATGCATGGATGAGTTGTTATGGGCAGCTGTGTGGCTATACCGGGCAACCGACAACGAGGAGTATTTGAAGTACGTGCTTGATAATGCCGATGGTTTTGGTGGGATCACTTGGGCCATTACTGAATTTAGCTGGGATGTTAAGTACGCTGGCGTTCAAATCATCGCTTCAATGGTGAATAACCACAAGGAACACGAGCAAGTTCTTGAACAATACCGTTCGAAAGCTGAATTTTATCTCTGTGCGTGCCTTAACAAGAACAATGAGACCAACGTGGATCGCACCCCAGGAGGCCTACTGTACATCCGCCAATGGAACAACATGCAGTACGTGTCAACGGCGGCATTTCTGCTCACTGTTTACAGTGATTACCTTCAGTCAACAAATCAGACTCTTAAGTGCGACCGCGGCACGTTGACCCCCCGGGAACTCTTTGACTTTGCCAAATCACAGGTTGATTACATCTTGGGCTCTAATCCAATGGCGGTCAGTTACTTGGTAGGCTATGGTTCAAAGTTCACTCAAAGAATGCACCACAGAGGAGGTTCTACTGTGTCTTACAAACAGGACCAGGGTTTTATCGGGTGCACCCAGGGGTATGATGATTGGTTTAAACGGCTTGATCCCAACCCGAATGTTGTTGTTGGGGCCCTTGTCGGTGGGCCCAATGAAAAAGATCAGTTTCGAGATGAACGGTCGAACTTTGCGCAGACAGAGGCCTGCACGTATAATACCGCACCACTAGTCGGAGTTTTTGCAAAATTACATAGATTATACAGCCTTGGTTCGCATACTGATAATCTCTTGATTGCTTCTAGCTAATACATGTTCAGTATTCATTATTTGGTTTTACCTATTGGAACAACAAATATTCGACGTATCTAATAAAATTATGAAACGAGATAGTCAGATAGAAGGAAATGCGATGGAAAAACACATCAATGAATTTATTTCCGCTGAGATGTGATAAAAGATTTCACTCACACAATGCTTTGATTGAATAGGTAGAACAATTGGGCAAGAATCGATGAAACATACTTCACATATTGCATGCCGCTTTAAAAATATCAGCGCTTTAATGCTGTGAGAAGTTAAAAGAAAAGATAGTACATATGAATTTAAATGCAAAGCTGAAGAAAACATGACCTTTGGGGGCCTAATGTTTTCAACTGATTAATGTGTATGCCATTAAACTATAAGATCGTTATTTCACTTTACTTCTGCGTGTGGATGGCAATTTTCTGGGTCCATTCACTCAAAACTTGAAAGTGTTTGCTTGGACGACAAGTTTCCGGGTTGGGTATCGGTAGTATGACTGCTGACTACCCTTGAAGATCTTACAGTTTATAACTTGAACTAGGTTATCAAAATGATCACGATTAGATAGATTTCAGAAGATGAGGAAATTGAAGACATAGAAATTCATCAAATGAAAGGGCTAGATTCTAAGCAGTACCCCAAAGTTTGGAAACCAAGTGATGGGGTAGTTGATTTGTAAATGTCACATCAGTGAATTCGTTAATTTCTATCAACGTACAAAAAGGGACCCTAACATTACTGCTTCTCAAAATACATCTAAGAAAAGCTCGACCAAGTGACATCAGCCTTTACAGCCCTTCAAACTTTTTTTGGATTTTGAATCTTGCTAATTTACATTTTTCGTAAGATATAATCAGACAAAAATTATTAACCAACCGACTTAGGATGCATTTGAAATTAAAATTGGAAAATTATCAACCAACCGACTTAGGATGCATTTGAAATTAAAGTTGGACTACTGCAGTTTTTAAACTACAGTACTAAAGTATTTAGTAAATACTAACTACTGTAACTTATAAGCTATTTTAATATCGTTTTTTACTTGTATCATAGAAAATTTTTTATATCTTTAATAATTTTACTAAAATTATTATTTAAAATTTATATTTATTATATATTACTAACTTTTGTTTCATAATTACAATTTTTTTTTCCACAACAGCTGTAGTTTACAGTATCTCAATTTCAAACGCACCTTTAACTCCGACTTTAGCTTCTGATTTTTGCTCAGCTGCACTTTACAGTAAATGTATGGTAATCTAGCCCCCTTTTGTGACTTTTTCTCCCAAAATTTTCCTTACAAACTTTAAGTTTTCTGTCAAATTTTCAACTTAAGTGTATCAAAAAACTTGGTACAGGTAAGAAATGAAACAAGAAATAGGGAGGATTGTACAAATGTTGCAACTTGAATTTTACATTCAATTAAAAGAGAGAGAGAGAGAGAGGGAAAAAAAAAAAAGAAGGTTCAAGATCCTTGATCAACATGAATATTTATCACCAAGCAGAAGGTGCTAGGACAATAAAATAGACTATATTTTGCGTTCATGTTTATTCACCAAAGATATCAAGTTCTGGAAGTAATAAAAATACTCAAACCGGTACCAAAAAGGTGACTGATGAGAGGAGAAACACTAAACAACAAAATGAAAATCTGAAAACCTTGACTGGCATCCAAGAGAAACTAGGTGGCATTTGTTTTTTTTTTTCAGTTTGAAATCTAAATATGCCAAAATTGATTAAATAATATGCATAAACCTTATTTATTAACTAAATCTAGCAAACAACTACCTTAGATCTTACACTAGCAGTTCAAAGGAAAATGTCATAATCCCAAGCAACTGGAGCTGAAAATTGCTTAGTTGAAAAATCTTGTAGCTGAACAATCCAGACAAGCATCTCATCAGTTGGATTATGTATTAGACTTGGAGCCTAATGTCTAAAAATTACTTTTATTTGTTACAGCCGGCGCATTCCCTTCTAGAAAAATAAAATTCATAACCATGGAAGAGATAAGCAGTTACTCGCAAAGAGCTTGCATCTCACACTAAATGTTTAGACATATTAACATAAAAATTCAAACATAACTAAAACCCTCATTGTGAAATATCGTCCATTTATAGTGATATACATATTGTCCTTCAACATTGATACCATACTATCTTCCCTGCAACAAAATATTTGGTCAAACAAATCATGTTCATTCCGGTAAAATGAAGCTCATTTTCAAGCCTGACAACATTTTGAATAATAGATGGCACAAGAAAGTAATATTTGGTGAGAGTAAAAATACAGGCCAAAACAAATCATGTTCAAGCCTCACAACATTTTCAAGCCTTTCCATCGATCAATCATAAAAATACAGGCCAAAACAATCAATTCATCCTTTACATATTAATAGTGCCATGGATGATCAAAACCCACGGAGCACCACTAAGTAGTATTAATCGCGTAGAGCCAGCAAATAATTCAACCAAGAAAAGTACAAACAAATTACCAACAAAATATGTTCAGTCAGCGTCAAATCATCATAACAGGACTCTGATTACTAAGTTATACATTTTGCAAAGCAAAATTTGTTGAACATCTAGAATTTACTCCATAAATCCGATGAACCTGGTATGACATTAAAGTTGAAAACAACACAAGAAGAGCAGTACTAAACCATGCCACTCTAGACAGTTACGTACTGCAGGGCACTGCTAGCTGGAAATATTCCATCCTGCGCAGAAGAAGAAACAATATTAACCGATTTCCATTGAATTAAAATTTAGTGCTACAAAAGGAAATCAGGAATGAGTTTTTGAGTTTACCCCGGCCTGTGCTCGCTTTGGTGAAGCTTGGAGCCTTGGACGGTGAAGCTTGGACGGCGAAGCTTGGACGGCGAAGGCTGGATGGCGAAGCTTGGATGACAGATGACAGATCTGGACTCAGGCCGGGCGAGCTTCGGTAGATCAAGGCGGCAGCGAAGAGAGGAGAGATGCGAGAATGACAGATCACGGCGAGTTGCGACGCAGACGGAGTTACGGCGAGTTGCGACGCAGACGGAGTCACGGCGAGATGCGAGGCAGACGCGGCAGCGAAGAGAGGAGAGAAAGATGGGGGTTACGGGTTACCAATTTAGGGATTACTGCCGCTGGATGAGGATGACTGGATGTGAGGTTTTTTTTTTTTAAATCCAAGCTTATATATTTTTCGATTTAAAACCAAAAAAAATCCGGATCCGGATATCCGGTTTTCCGGATGCAAGTACATCCGGATCCGTACGGATTTAAAAAATTCAAATCCGGATCCGCATTTTTTACGGATCCGAATTTTTCGGATCTTTGCGGATGCAGGCCGGATCCGAATTTTTCTGCCATCCCTAAATTCACTATAGTTTCTGATTCCACTTATTCAAAATATGCAATGAAACCAAATTAATAATCTTGGAAGATTGTAAAACTTGCTCTCGGATTGTCAAGTAAGTTCTAATACAAAACAAAATCAAAACGCAGGTCCCCTACATCACATCCAGTAAGAAAAAGAAATGTCACCACAACTAGGGGTGGGCGCGATTCGGTTTTTTACTAAATTTTTCATAATCATTCGATTACGATTATTTTAAAATCATAATCGCGATTAATCAAATTACCGAAATAATCAAATTCTCGATTAATTGAAATAATTCGATTCGATTCGATTATTTCGATTATGGGCCTATTGGACCTATTTTGGACTTTTTTAAATTTAAAACTTTAAATTAATAAATGTTCCACAAACATAAAAAAATTAACAAACAAAAAATCAAAATATGTCTCAAAGTATGTTCAAGAACACATAATAAATATTAGGTTTATTAATAGTTGCAGCCTTAGGCAAGCATAATTTGGACACTGCACTTTAGCATAAAGAAAAAATATTAGGCATTAATTAAATTTATTGGGCACTGTACGTGATAATTTAATTATTCAATGCTTCAAAACCAAATGGCATTAATTAAATTTATTCAATGCATGGTAATGGAAATGTGGCCAGCAGCTGTGTTGGCATCTGTGTGTTGACATTGTAACTGGTTACATCTACCATTCCAAAGGAAAAGTAGGAAGCAAAATTTGTACGGAAATTTTATTGTGTTATTCTCAATATCAATAAAGTTGGACTATTGCCTGATGCTTGGAATTTCTAAGATGAGGGTTTTTATGATTTTGTCAAATTTCCGATGATCTAAAACGGACCTAAACAGCTTTCAATGGGTATTTGCTTGACAGAAGCTTTAACATGTGAGGTGAAGAATAAACAATCGAAATAAACAATCATTGTACTTCCTAAACAAGTTTGATTCAAATCAAAACAGTACAAAGAATAAACAATAGAAATAAACTTCCAGAAAACAAATACCAATCTTCAGTCTTCACACGGCAGGTGTGGTGACTGCGATGTGCAGAGGGACGATGACGAGATGACAGCTCTACGGCATGCCGTCTTTGTTTGGGTTTTGTCGACCATTGTTTTGGTGAATTAATTTGTTTTAGTTTTAGATTTAGATTTAGGGTTTGTTTTTGTTTATTAGATTTTAGACATTCGGTTCGGTTTTTCAGTTTATTTTAAAAAATCAAAAACCGAACCGGTTAATTTTATTACTTTTACTACATTACTATTCGGTTTTTTTAAAGATAAAAAACCGCACAAAAACCGAACCGAACCGTTCGGTTCTGTTCGATTTTTTATTAATCAGTTTTTTTTGCCCACCCCTAACCACAACATGAAGCTTTTAATCAGGTATAAAAGTAAATTTTTTCTCTGTTCTTTGATGTTTTCAGTAATGATTGCGATACAATTAAGGGTGCTAAGCCGATAAAAATTCAAAATGATAATAACTTTTAGAGAGTAAATTTTAATTTTTCAGAAAAAAACTTACTGCGAAGAGTGAAAAAACCGGTGATTTGGTCAGCCAAGTGACTACTACCAGCAGCTTACGGCGGCAGCCGCTGATTGATGGCGGTTTGTTAGATAAGTGAGAAAAATTGAGAAGAAACGAAGCAAGAAAAAGTGAAGAAGGCAGGCCAGGTTTTGTTTGTTCACTTATTTATGTTTTTAGCGGGGCTTTGTTGGGTTCAAACATATTGTTCCCATTGGGCAGATTTAAGAATTGTATATTTTAAAAAAAATGAGAAAAAATAAGTGGTCGGTGGATCATTGCCCAAATCTATTTTGCTTAGATTCAAAGAAAAAGTGAGAAGAATTGAAGAAGTGTTTTAGTTTTAGATTTAGATTTAGGGTTTTTTTTTGTTTATTAGATTTTAGACATTCGGTTTTTTTTAATATCTGGTTCGGTTTTTTTAGTTTATTTTAAAAAATCGAAAACCGAACCGGTTAATTTTATTACTTTTACTACATTACTATTTAGTTTTTTTGAAGATAAAAAACCGCATAAAAACCGAACCGAACCGTTCGGTTCGGTTCGATTTTTTATTAATCATTTTTTTTCCCACCCCTAGCCATGGTGGCCTTGTTAATGATGGCCGTGACATATTCAGGAGGATGACAGAAGATTATGGCATCCAAGCAAAAACTGAACATTACATTTTCATGGTGAAGCTCCTGTGGCTAGCTGGAAATTTGGAGGAGGCATACAGTTTCATCTGGTCCTTGCCAAAGCCAGTGGACCCTGCTGTCTCAGGAGCACTATTATTAGGTAATGAGCCACCGACTACTTATTTTTTCTCACCTTTTTTAAAATATACAATTCTTAAATCCGCCTAATGGGAATAATATGTTTGAGCCCAACAAAGGCCCGCTAAAAACATAAAGAAGTGAACAAACAAAACCTGGCTTGCCTTCTTCACTTTTTCTTTCTTCGTTTCTTCTCAATTTTTCTCACTTATCTAACAAATCGCCATCAATCAGCGGCCGCCGCCGCAAGCCGCTGGTAACAATCACTTGGCTGACCAAATCGCCGGTTTTTTCACTCTTCGCAGTAAGTTTTTTTCTGAAAAATTAAAATTTACTCTCTAAAAGTTATTATCATTTTGAATTTTTATCGGCTTAGCACCCTTCATTGTATCGCAATCATTACTGAAAACATCAAAGAACAGAGAAAAACATTTGCTTTTATACCTGATTAAAAGCTTCAAGTTGTGGTTAGGGGTGAGCAAAAAAAACTGATTAATAAAAGGTTTTGTACGGTTTTTTATCTTAAAAAAAACCGAATAGTCATGTAGTAAAAGTAATAAAATTAACCGGTTCGGTTTTCGATTTTTTAAAATAAACTGAAAAACCGAATCGAATATTAAAAAAAACCGAATGTCTAAAATCTAATAAACAAAAACAAACCCTAAATCTAAATCTAAAACTAAAACATTTCTTCGCTTCTTCACTTCTTCACCAAAACCCGAATAAATTAACCTATCGTGCCACCAAAACCCGAATAAAGCAGGTAGCACTGGCCGTCAGAGCCGCTATCTGTCATCGCCCCCGCCATTGCCGCTGCTATCTCGCCCCTCAGAATGAATTCCCGCCGCCGTCAGCCGTCGTGAGCCACTGCCACCGCCGTGAAGACTGAAGATTGGTATTTGTTTTCTAGAAGTTTATTTCTATTGTTTATTCTTTGTACTGTTTTGATTTCAATCAAACTTGTTTAGGAAGTACAATGATTGTTTATTCTTCACCTCACATGTTAAAGCTTCTGTCAAGCAAATACCCATTGAAAGCTGTTTAGGTCCGTTTTAGATCATCGGAAATTTGACAAAATCATAAAAACCCTCATCTTAGAAATTCCAAGCATCAGGCAATAGTCCGACTTTATTGATATTGAGAATAACACAATAAAATTTCCGTACAGATTTTGCTTCCTACTTTTCCTTTGGAATGGTAGATGTAACCGGTTACAATGTCAACACACAGATGCCAACACAGCTGCTGGCCACATTTCCATTACCATGCATTGAATAAATTTAATTAATGCCATTTGGTTTTGAAGCATTGAATAATTAAGTTATCACGTACAGTGCCCAATAAATTTAATTAATGCCTAATATTTTTTCTTTATGCTAAAGTACAGTGTCCAAATTATGCTTGCCTAAGGCTGCAACTATTAATAAACATAATATTTATTATGTGTTCTTGAACAAACTTTGAGACATATTTTGATTTTTTGTTTGTTAATTTTTTTATGTTTGTGGAACATTTATTAATTTAAAGTTTTAAATTTAAAAAAGTCCAAAATAGGTCCAATAGGCCCATAATCGAAATAATCGAATCGAATCGAATTATTTCAATTAATCGAGTATTTGATTATTTCGGTAATTTGATTAATCGCGATTATGATTTTAAAATAATCGTAATCGAACGATTATGAAAAATTTAGTAAAAAACCTAACCGAACCGAATCGCGCCCACCCCTAACCATGGCAGCATGCACAAAGAAGAGCAGAGAAAGTATATTCATAAGGATTTAATCATTTTTCTATTATATCCCGAAAAATTTCAAATGCTAGGTATGTAAATCCATGCAAACCAAGACCCAAAATTACAGAATTGTAAGTGATGATATTCCTTTATGACATAGTCTCAAAGAGAAGTGCAATCAAGCAGCTGTAGTTAGCTTCTTCTTTTTTTTAATTGGCTGCAGTTAGCTTGTTAAAAGCTCTTTCAGGCCCACCCAATGGTCTAAACAAACAAAATCCTCACTCCAAGCTCAGTTGCTTGCAGAGAAAATTTCAGGCAACACAGAGCTTGAATAAGGTGGGCTCAATTATGCTATACTTTTAAACAAGTTTTTGACACAATGATTTTGCACAACTCAAGAGCAAAAACACATACCAATTAATTCAAAAACTCCTGCACACTTTATTCAGCTTCCAGTGGTATGCATTCAATTGAGCATGTGGCAAGCTTTACACACACACACACACACACACACACACACACACACACACACACACACACATATGTATATTCTTAATTAAGGCTTCAATATTGAATATAGAGATCGACGGTGCAAATATTCAAGCTACTGCATTTCATAATCCTATATTATTGTCTCTCTAATTGCATACATAACTCTGAGGGTCACTGGGCAATAAGCAAAGACAAAGAAATATGGACAATAATATTATAGATAGCCAGCGTTGTCTAGCCTCGAATATGAGCATATATATCATCATTAATGCATAACGCAAATACCATATCTCACCAAAAATCTCACACCATACTTTCAATCAAGATTTACTCAAATAAAAAAAAATCCATGAATCATTAATAAGAGACGTTGTACCTGAGTAAACAAAGAAGTTGAACAAAGCAATAGATAGTACCAGCAATCTGGCAGAGACGCAAAGAAATAATGAGGATGGCCAAGGGATTGAGACTCCGAGTAAGAAAGAAGGCCCGATTTAAGGGTGAAGCGACGAGTCCCAGCACAAAGCACCGATTTTAAGATATATGTATTTAAGCCGGGAGCAAGCGACGCTAGAGCATCTGGAGTTTATTTTTTAATTTATTTTTAGGTTTAATTTGGAATACGGGGAGAACATGTCAAACATGTTCTCTATTTGATAGTTATAAAAGTGAATTTCAAATCACCTATTTTAGGGAAATTTACAAAATTAGCCAAAATAATTTGGTCTTTTTCACTTTTAACCCTTCAATTTTATTTCAATCAACATTAACCACAAATTAAGTTTGAGGACCAAAATACCCTCATGACTTTCACACTTCTCTCCCTCCCCCCCCACCCTCTCCCTCCACCGAAATTTCTCACCGGAATCCCCTATACATCGTCGGCATAGTAGATCGGCACGGGAATCCATCGTTGCCGGCTGAAACAAGGTGTATTACGTTGCAAAACTTCCGAAATCTCCAAAAGCAAAGAGTAAAATTGAAACCCTAGGTGAGTTATAACTTCATTTTTTATTTGTTTGTTTGTTGTTGAAGTAGTTGTTGTTGTTGTGGTTGTTGTGGTGGTGGTGGTGATGATGGATTGAGCATTTGTGGTTGTTAATGGTGGTGGAAAACGGGCGCGGGTCGGCGAGCCAATCGCGCGCGACGCGCGACGCGCGCCCAGCCTCGCCGAACGCTGGCCAGGCGACGCGACGTTAGGCGGGGCACGCGACGCGATAACGCGTGCGACAGGCGCATCGCGCGCCTTTGCGCCACGCACACACCCCCGGGCGCGTGCGCAGGCGACATGTGGCTCGCCGGCGAAGTTGCCGACGTCGCGTGCACGATTGGTGCACGCCAGCCCGCACCCCATTTTTTCCCACCACCATTAACAATCCCCCCCACCACCATTAACAACTACAAATGCTCAATCCATCATCACCACCACCACCACAACAACAACAACAACTACTACAACAACAACAACAACAACAACAACAACTACCTCAACAACAACAACAACAAGAACAACACTAGCAACAACAACAACACTAGGAACAACTCAAAATAGCAAAACAAATAAAAAATGAAGTTATAACTCACCTAGGGTTTCAATTTTACTCTTTGCTTTTGGAGATTTCGGAAGTTTTGCAACGTAATACACCTTGTTTCAGCTGGCAACGATGGATTCCCGCGCCGATCTACTATGCCAACGATGTATAGGGGATTCCGGTAAGAGATTTTTGAGTTGAAATAAGCACTATATTTACATAGATGAAATTAAGTATATGATTTTGGATTTGATTCTTCTTAATGTAGTTATGACTGATTAAGTTACTGTAATAACAAATTTAAATTTAATGAAAATGTGCAGAAGGAACTGTCTCCACATACATAAAAAAAGCAATGTGTGGTGGAACAAGTGAGACAGGCATGTGTCTCACATAAAACCAGTGAAAACAAGTGAGACAGACAGTGGGACATGCGCCTGTCTCACATAAAACCAGTGGGAACAAGTGAGACAGAATGTGCGTACCGTCTCACATAAAACCATGGGAACAAGTGAGATAGTAGTGGGACGGCTGTTTACATAAACCAAGTGGGAACAAGTGAGACAGAATGGGACGGTAGTGAACAAGTGAGGCACCGTCCTCACATAAAACCAATGGAAACAAGTGAGACGCAATGGGATACGCCTCACATAAAACCATGAACAAGTGAGATAAGCGGACAAGTGAGAGGCACCGTCTCACATAAAACCGTGGGAATAAGTGAGACAGCATGACTAGAAAACAAGTGGGCAGTGTGGTGAATAGGCAGACTGTCCCACCGTCGCATATTTTGGTGAGACAGGGACGGTGCTGCCTCACATAAAATCGCAAGTGACGTCGCCTCACATAAACCAATGGGAAGTGACAAATTGTCCACTTGATCCGGCTTGCTTTTGCTCGAAGCCAAAGATTTCGGTGATTTTTCTTCATTTTTGAACTCAAACCAACTACTTTAACAAATCACATTGTTTTATTCATGAAAAATAACAACATTTGCAATCAAAACTCACTTTAATTGGAACTTAAATGATAAATTCAATAGATGTTTATTAGTGAGGGAATTGAAAGAGTGGCATGCCTTTGTAAATTTTATGAAAGTGATGAGGGTAATGTCGTCCAAAATTAGGTTGTTTGGCTAGTTATGATAGAAAAAAGTTTGGGGGGTTAAAGTTGAAAAATGCCAAAATTTTTTGACTAATTTTATAAATTTCCCCTTGTTTTATGATTTGTTTTATGGAATTTAGTTACCGAACACGTATTAACGTAGATTCATAAAAGGAGCATGAAAACGAGGCCCATAAAATACTACCGAACAGGCCCTAAGGCACTACAACTCAATTACCATATTCCCAAATAATCCATTTAATCTATACATGTAATTGTTTAATCCATTAATTGTGCGCAGGAGTTGTACCACGTCACTTACCTTCAAAAACTTTAATTTATGAGCAAATAAAGAAATGTTTATCTATCCTCGGGACAGGGATCTAATCTTAATCACGTACTACAACTTATTGTAATTAATTGTCCCCTACTTGCCACCAACAATACATTAATTTCTTTTTTGCCACGAAAAGGCAGATACGTAATAGTGAGCATCAATAAGTAGTAATAATCATCGTGAAAAATCTTCAATTTGATAATAAGAGTCATTATCGACTTAATGAAAAATCTTGAGTACGGGGGCCTACCAATGTATTATGATGCATCGGAAAGGCCGAAGTGGAAAAGTAAAAAAAAAAAAAACAAAATCCCCTAATGGTCTCCAATTCTCAATTCAAATTCAGTAATTTTTTTTATACACTGATATATTACAATTAGAAGTATACTGATATTTACAATTAGAAATTAATTAGAATTCTCCTGAATAATTTTATTGTGGCACAGCCCAAATATCAACCTTTCACTTAAAATTAAAAAAAGATATGTTCTCACTATTAATACTAGAGAAAAATTGATTCTACCCCAATAATCAATAATTTTCTAACTTTATATTTATACATCGCTTTCGATCAGCCTCTTTAGGTTTAGCAATAATCCCAAGTTCCCATATTAAATAATATACAACTATCTGTTGACAACTAATAAAACCCCAAAATTGAAGAACAGCCCATTAAAACCTGGAACCACATCAATCACATAGCAATCTCACATAATTCAAAGGTACAGCTAATGTAATGTTGTGAAATTTTTTTTAATAAATTACAATTAATTCTATACTTGCTTGATTAGCTGAAGTGGATGCCAAGTAATTGAGCTTTAATCTATAATTTAATAGTTTATTATAAATACTTTAGAGGACGCAGAAAGATTGAACAGAGATGGCAACCCAAGTTTTTCTCTACACAGACAAGGATTAGATTAACGGAATTTTAATATTTTTTATATCATCAGAGCATGATCATCATAATGCGAGATATTAATTTTAATTTTAAAAAAGACATGAACTTGGGTCTTGGATTTTCATTATAATTTTTAGTAATCATTCCACGATGATATATGACTTCCAATGCAATAATAATAATATTAGCTACAAAACCGTCTAATATAGTGAGATTTGAAACACATGCAGGTTCCCGTAACGTGCATGTGTGGCAGCTACGAGCTCAAGGTAAGAACAAAGTATGTATTTTTATAGTTACATTTTTACTGACGTTTAGCATAATGAGGTTTTAATAAATATAAAAGAGTTTTTAAATAGGATGAGTCTTATTATATATATATATATATATTTAATGTGGGAGTCTTCATTTTTTTATATATATAAGCTACACCGAGACATATCCTAACACTCTCGGTGTACTATATGAGAAAAAAAAATTATCGCAAAAAAAATAAAACTAAATGCATCTCAAAATTAGGATGCATCTGGTTTTTCAGTCTTTCTGACTATCAAATTAAAATAATAATTATTTTCGACATAAAGCCCACAATTTACGTTAGAAGAGGAAGAATCTTAACCGTCCACAGACGCATCGTGCTTCCAACCAAGCCATGAAAGATGAAACTATTGTCGGTGGAGGAGACCACTGGCGTCACATGATCGATCACATTCGTCCACGTGTCACGTTTAATAGGTCCATGCCAGCCCGGTAATTTTCGGAGCACGTATCACACCGCAGTCTGCGACGCCACAAATTAAACAAAGTTAAACATACTGCCCTACATATCTTCCCTAATTACCCTCCAGTTTCTACTGAACTACAAAAATGCCCTTTAAACATAACCCGCCTTTTCTTGACGTGATATCTTAAGAGTCAAGCCAACACTCCCAGCTTGGTCCCTAGTCATCCAGATCGACGGTGATTATTCATTCAATAAGCAGAGGAGATATCGAGAGTTCGAGACATTGGTCCTCCGAATCAAATGCAAATAATGTATTAATTTTTTAATATTTAAGCTTGCAAACCAAGATAAATGTTTTATAACAATAATAAAAGTCACAAAAAAAAAAGTTTATTTTTTTCAATTAAAAGAGAGAGAGAGAGAGAGAGGAAAAAAAGAAAAAAAAGAAGGTTCAAGATCCTTGATCAACATGAATATTTATCACCAAGCAGAAGGTGCTAGGACAATAAAATAGACTATATTTTGCGTTCATGTTTATTCACCAAAGATATCAAGTTCTGGAAGTAATAAAAATACTCAAACCGGTACCAAAAAGGTGACTGATGAGAGGAGAAACACTAAACAACAAAATAAAAATTTGAAAACCTTGACTGGCATCCAAGAGAAACTAGGTGGCATTTGTTTTTTTTTTTCAGTTTAAAATCTAAATATGCCAAAATTGATTAAATAATATGCATAAACCTTATTTATTAACTAAATCTAGCAAACAACTACCTTAGATCTTACACTAGCAGTTCAAAGGAAAATGTCATAATCCCAAGCAACTGGAGCTGAAAATTGCTTAGTTGAAAATTCTTGTAGCTGAACAATCCAAACAAGTATCTCATCAGTTGGATTATGTATTAGACTTGGAACCTAATGTCAAAAAATTACTTTTATTTGTTACAGCCGGAGCATTCCCTTCTAGAAAAATAAAATTCATAACCATGGAAGAGATAAGCAGTTACTCGTAAAGAGCTTGCATCTCACACTAAAATGTTTAGACATATTAACCAGATTTGACTAAAGCATATGCCCATCATAGGAAGCAACAATTTTAAAGGGAAACATAATTACTACATAAACGGAGGAGGAAATGCAAGCTTGTGAAAATTTTCAAAGGTAGCTAAGTTGATTGAGTATAGAACTTGGGAGATGATTAACAGCCAAGGGAGGGCATAGAGCTCGGTGGTTGGCCAACTTCTCTTTGCGAGCCTTATACACCTCTTCTGTCTCAATTACAACCAACCTTTTTACCTATATATATGGTATTTGTAAGCACCAAAAGAACCCAAAAACAGAGAAACTTGCACGAAAATGTTAAAAAGAAAAATAATCATTTTGAGCCTTTTCTGATACCTGCTGACTTTAAAGCACCAAAAGAACACAAATATAGAGAAAGACCCTAGTGCGAAAATGATTAAAAAAAAAAATCACTTTGAGCTTTGCCTGATACCTGCTGAAGCATTCCTCGGACGGTGGGAGTGTTCCAGCGCATAACAGTGCGGTTACATTTTCGGAGACGTAATGCCTCTAAAGTGCGCCTGTGAAGCCTTCTCGTGCCTGGCATCCCCCTCACAAGGGTTATATACAAGTTTGGACTCCATTCAATCGGAACACAGGCTTTAAAAGCTTTGAAAGCATTCATTTCAGCCTTATTCCCAATATTATTCCCTAGAGATACAAAATCGACGTAACATTAACAAAAAAACCAAAAAAAAAAAAAAACATAAGAACACATGGAATGTAAGAGAAGCCAACTACATGTCTGAACAAACATTAGCTTGGAATTCACTGTTGTTTCTGATTTCACTTATTCACAAAATGCAATGAAACCAAATTAATAATCTTGAAAGATTGTAAAACTTGCTCTGGGATTGTCAAGTAAGTTCCAATACAAAACAAAATCAAAACGCAAGTCCCCTACATCACATACAGTAAGAAAAAGAAATGTCACCGCAACTTGAAGCTTTTAATTAGGTATAAAAGCAAATGTTTTTCTCTGTTCTTTGATGTTTTCAGTAATGATAGCGATACAATTAAGGGTGCTAAACCGATAAAAATTCAAAATGATAATAATTTTCAAAGAGTAAATTTTAATTTTTCATAAAATTTCAAGACAAAAGTGAAACTAACATATTTGATCACATTATCCTGCATTATGCGGTCACGATCATGAGCGATTGTTAGATAAGCGAAAAATTGAGAAGAAAAGCAAGAATAAGCGGCAGTTCAGGTTTTGTTTGTTGCTCACTTTTACGCTTTTAGCTTTACGCCAAGATATTATTCTCAATGATTTGTAACACCCTATAAAATCCAAAAAACTTTTATTTTCTAAAAGATCTCAGTTTAGTTTATAAAATATATTTATAAAAAAATAACCATATTTTTACCAAATTTCACCTTAAAATTTTTTAATTATTGATTATAAATAGATATAAATTCTAAAATCCTTAATTACTTTTTTGTTATATTATTTATATTTTCATAACTCAAAATTCTTATAATTTTCTTTAAAAAATATTTTTTAATTATAATTTTAAAATACAAATAAAAATTATGAAATCGAATATGAAAAAGAATGTTTTATTTAAAATAAAAATAGTTAATTAATTTTTGAGCATTTAAGTAATTTTAATAACAAAGGAGTTTTGCGAAAAATTTTGAGAGATGGAGAAGGACCAACTCGTTGGCCGTTGCCATTGATATTGGGCTCTTTTATGCTGTACGGCTGTGTAAATTAGACCCAATATAATTTATTCAAGCACCAGAAACCGAGAGAAAAGCTTTGCACGGGGCCCGCGTTAGTTGTGATTAGTGCTGGAGTCAAATTTGTGGGTTCATATTTTATTCTACTTTTTGGTTCTCATCCTTATATTTGATCAGGAATCAGGATAATGATATAGACAGCGTTTCATGCTTTAGAAATTTGTCATAAATGACTCTGATAATAATGCTTGTTCGAAAATTACATTCATGTAGCTTCAGCTATTTCTTTGCAACAATTTTTAAGATGCAATCACAGATATATTATAAAACCAATGCGAATGAATGAACCCACATATATACCAAGTGTATTTTTGATCATACCAAAACTCAGCATCAATCAAAACAAGAAACTAAACAGAGAAGAATTTTACGTTTTTGATGAATTGCACATACTTCATCAACTTATTCAAAATCACAGAACTTCTAGTATTTGAAACTAATTATTAAACATCTCAATCTCCCCTCCTGCGGTAATCAGCTCCTTGTTCATGCTCCTCGGATCTGTTTTTGACAGAATCAACATTGGAGCCACCGCCGGTGGCTTCTTCAGCTCCATCGTAAACCTTGTCCTTGGTCTGACTTGCAACACCTTGACCCGCAGCTCGAAGCGTTTCCTCTGCAACTCTCTCGAACTCTTCAGCTGTTGACGGCGCTCTCTCATGCCTCTCAGGATGAAGACTACTTATATTTTGATCTCTATTGCTTGCTCCTTCGCTACCGTACCTCTGATATGACACAATATTCATTTATTTAATTATGTCAAAATAACGTAATAGACACGAACAAAAAAAAAAAAAAAAGAGATAAAAAATTAATCTTATAGTTAACTAATCAGCTGCGATTAATGATGTTCTGTGCGTATGTGCGTACCTTGAAGGGCTTGTACAGATATGCCGTCAGAGGCTTGATGGAAGATGGTCGTGAAGATTTGAAGCAAAGGAAGATCAAGCCTCTCATTTGCGACACTAACGACATCGTTTATTGTTAGTATTGGATCGTTGCGACTGATCGGATGGATGGTTTTAGCTGAGCCGAAAGAAAACGATCGGACTTCGGATTGATCATGTATATTTATAGAGACCCGCGCGGTACATGTCAGTCACAGAGCGAGCGAGACACGTGGCTGTTTATTCATTTGCCATTCCATTTTTGTTCTCACCATGTTTCCGATAGCGCTCATCCCTGGCGGGTTGTGATTTGGTGAGAGCAATTACATCGCACACGTCTGGAATCTCCTTCAAGGGTAATTTCGTCTTTCTATTTCTTTTTTTTTTTGGGGTCCCATATTCCGTTAGGAGTCTGAAATTAGGATGTGTTAAAGATATTTTTTATGTTTCCAGCTCACCGGTATCATTCTTTGAATTTGTCACTTTTCCGTCTGATTAGGGTTCCTCTGATTGCTGCTTCATCTCTGACTCCACTTCACAGTCTTCACTGGACGTCTTCGGTTGTTCAGAATATGGAGACAAACGGAGGTAGCGCTGACGTGGCAAGAGTCCTCGGCGAAATTGAAACCTTAAAGGCTGCTAAGAGTGATATTGATTATCGAATCTACGCTCTTGAAGCTCAGCTTCGTGAGACGACTGTTAGTCAGCCCCAAATCGATACCGTTTCTAATGGTTCTTATCGTCCAAGCTCTGCCGCTGATTCTGGACTATCACCGGACATGATTTACCGTTACAGTCGCCACCTCTTGCTTCCTTCTTTCGGTGTTGAAGGTTCGACTTTTTAAATAAATTCTTTTCAGAATTTCATTCCTTTAGCATCTTATTGAATTAAATTTGAAATTTTGGGCTTATTTCTTGTTGTAGGGCAATCGAATCTCCTCAAGTCTTCGATTTTAGTGATTGGTGCTGGGGGCTTGGGCTCGCCGGCTCTGCTGTATCTTGCAGCTTGTGGTGTTGGTAAGATGATTTAAGAGTTCACTGAATATGGTTTAAATTGTGTTTGGTAATGCTTTTACGAAGTAGCTCTTCTCGGCAGTGTTTCTTTTCAATAAATTTTTTTTTTAGATCGGCGATACCAACGCCTTATTTACTATCTGAAGGGCTTTTGCTGAGCAAAATACCCCCCCCCCCCCTGCATTCACTTTGATTTATGCTGAATGGTTTGTTTTATGTGATTATCAAATGGCTGCTGTTTTATATAAGTCTTTTGAATGTTTCATTAGCTTGACTTTTTTGTTGAATTGTTCTTCAGGGCGATTGGGTATTGTGGATCATGATGTAGTTGAGCTTAACAACATGCACAGGCAGGTAAAAAGAGGAAATTCGTGTTTACTGTTTCCTGCTACTATTGTTGATCTGTAGAATTCTGTCAATTTGCTATTACCATTGACCTGGTGCTATTACTTATGACTTTGAATACGTACACGTGTGTCACTTCAGTGTCTTTTTCGACATCAAAAACATTTTAACTCCCCCTGTAACAGGCACGTGTAGGCAGATGATCAATGCTTCTAAAAATTATATCTACATTGCTTTTCTTTCTGCATCTCTCTTTCTAGAATGTCATCTCGAATTTTCAAAAAAAAAAGAAAGAAAAGAAAAACTACTTATTGCGATTATAAATATTGTTTTATTAGTTTCTTTTTTGTGTGCATATTTCAGGTTATCCACAGTGAAGCATATATTGGTCAATCAAAAGTGAAATCTGCTGCTGCTACTTGCCGTTCGTATGTTACTTTTCTGCATTTTTTGCATTAGCTCACCTTATTCTGAAGGCTGAACTCATTTTTGTCTTCGCTTGAGAGTTTGGTGGGCTTATTCTGTTGTATTGGCTTTGTCTTGATTTTATGTAATATGAATGCGTGTTCCAGGATCAACTCCACTGTTCACATTATTGAGCACAGAGAAGCTTTACGCACATCCAATGCTTTGGAAATACTGAGTCAGTATCCTTCGGAAATAGTTGAATGAATAATTCTCTCTGTGAAATAAAATTTCCCTCCATTTACCACTGGGGTCAATACATCTGGAATGACATAGTGTTCCGTAACTGTTGCAACATCTTAGATATGACATAGTTGTAGATGCAACCGATAATGCTCCAAGCCGTTACATGATCAGTGATTGTTGTGTGGTTCTGGGAAAGGTAAGTTGACTCCGTGACGTGCTGATCGTCTTGCATGATTGTGTAAGGATGTATAAATTGACTTCAAAACAATGTTATGACGTGGGGCAATTGGAGTTCGATGAAGTTATATTTTGGAATGCATTTAAAATTATAAGAGATTCAATTTTAATTTCACATAACGAGGTTACTAGGCTAATATGTGTACTGTGTTTACAGTTCTGCCTTTTGTTTTAAATGAGGCTTGGAAATACTTTCTGCTTATGAGAATATCTGTACTTCTGAATATACATGTTTGCAGCTGAGGCAATGTCTTATGCGTTGTAACATGTGAGAAACATATGATATTCTGCCATTGCTTGCTTTGAAAAATTATTAATCCATGTTTATGGCTGCAGCCTCTGGTATCAGGTGCTGCACTGGGACTGGAAGGGCAGGTATGCAATTGAGCGGCAGTTTTGTGCTATTCTTCTAGCTAAGAACATATAAAAGATATTTTGTAGAGATTTTAGTTTTGGCTTATGTGTAGTACCTGAGCTCCTAGCATAACTGTGTTGTTAAAATTTGCACTGCAGCTCACAGTTTACAATTACAATGGAGGTCCTTGCTATCGTTGCCTATTTCCAACCCCACCGCCAACTACAGCGTGCCAAAGATGCGCTGATAGTGGAGTCCTTGGAGTAGGTAGGTTAGTAATTCATTTGGGACAGCCGAAGTTATGTTTGAAGCTCTTGAAATGCCAGTTGCTTTATGAAATACTAATGCTTTTAATTTTTAGTTTTCAGTTCCTGGAATCATTGGCTGTCTCCAAGCCTTAGAGGCCATTAAGATTGCAAGTGCTGTTGGTGAACCACTCTCAGGACGGATGCTCCTGTTTGATGCATTGTCAGCTCGAATCCGAATTGTATGTTCATTTTACTTCTTTTTCAAAGTTTGTTACTGGTCAACTCTAGTTTGGAAAGCATGATTAATATTCTTAACAATTTACAAGCTTCGCATCTACCATATTTGGTGAAACCAAAATGGATTTAGATTTGTATGGTTTCAGTCTTCTTCTATGAATACCTCAAATGCGTTTTGTTCTAGTAATAGTTAAACTGAACCTTCTTGATAGTTAATTTACATGCTGATATTTGTCTCTTACCATTGCTTAGGTCAAGATTAGAGGCAGAACATCACAATGTGAAGCTTGTGGAGAAAATTCAACATTTTCCCAAGATCACTTTATAAATTTTGATTATGAAAAGTTCACTCAGTCACCTCTGTCTACGGTATGTGTTGCATTCTGCTAATTTAACTGCCAATATTATTATATAGCTGAAATCTAATACCTTGACATTCAAATTATGTACAGCTTCCCTTGAAGTTGAATTTGCTCTCAGCAGATTCTAGAATAAGCAGCAAGGAGTACAAAGAAAAAGTTGTTAATGGAGAAGCTCATATATTAGTTGATGTCAGGCCAGCACATCACTTCAGGATTGTTTCTCTTCCAAACTCCATAAGCATCCCTCTCTCGGATTTGGAATCCAGGTTACCTGAGATTTCATCGGCAATTAAAGAAAAGGAAGAGCACAGAGGATCAAATGCGAGTTCAGGTTCTAGCCTGTATGTAGTATGTAGAAGAGGCAATGATTCACAGAGAGCTGTGCAAGCTCTTCACAAGCTGGGTTTCACATCTGCGAGAGATATTATTGGAGGCCTGGAGTCTTGGGCAAATGATGTGGATCCAAGTTTTCCTGTCTATTAATAGTAGGCGATTGCAATCGGACAAGTCTTGCCACCGCTGTTCCATTTACTTGAGTTCCATTTACTTACAGGGAAGTACAAGTAATTACGACCTATTTTTCCACTCTGAAACACGAACTTGGGAAAACTAATGTCATTTTGCAAAGTTGATGCAGTTGGTTGCCCTTTTTTATTTTTTTTACTTTTTTTTTAAAAACCTAAAACTGTATTCGTATAATAACAGTCTCCCTTGGTTTCTGATGCTTCCCACTGATGTTTAAATTTATGGGGCAATTTCATGACTTGGTTGCATAATTCTTTAAAATTAAAAAAATTTACCCCAAGTAATTTATAAATGGGCAAGTTTTGTGAAGACGATAATTTGATAAATGAAATGAAATCTATGTCCGCAATCCACAATGAATTTAAACTAGAGCGTGAATCAGACTCGGAGGGAAGTAGAGGGATTATTCATGCAATCGAGGAAACCCTATATGCGTGTATGCTTGCATCTATGCCATGCGTGGAAACCCAATTATAAGCAAACTGAATTAAGCTTTGTATTGCATGAAAGTGAAACACCAAAATACTAGTGTTTATGAAAGTTGAAACACGAGATCACTCTCTAAACATAAAGTGAAAGAAATATACGACTAGTTTCACCAACAGCAAGACTCAAAACGGACATTAACTAAGAGGCAATGATAAAGCTAATAGCTCATTCTAAACGAGAACCATATAGCCAGCTAGATATATGATGAACTTCAACCCATAAGAGGTGGCTGATCACCCTGTGGCGGGCAATGCCTAGGTGGTTCAGGTGGCTGATCACCCCTTGGCGGGCAAGGCCTAGGTGGTTTAGGTGGCTGATCACCCCCTGACGGGCAAGGACTAGGTGGTTTAGGCTGAGAAGGATGCGGAGGCTGCGGCTGCGGCCTTGGCCTTGGTCTTGGCCATGGCTTAGCATATCCACACATACCATAAATGCACCTGACACCCCAAGGGCATCTATTCCCACATCTTCCACAGTTAAAGAGGCTCCTATTTGTGTTGGTACAAAATCCACGACAACATTGCCAAGAAAATCGACATCGAATTCCACGTAAGCCGCAGTTATTAATATCAGAAAACACATCAACACAACGGTTTCTGCAGCATCTCATTCGGGTCCCCGGTGCTTCTCCTTGTCTGCATATCCATTGCCTGTTCCAGCACCCGGACGGCCTCGGCCGCCGGCCCCAGTTTGCTACCTTATTCAGCCATGGCGATGATGTTGATGTAGAGGCATTTACAATGGCATTTTGTTGCACAACTTTGTGTATTGAAGTCGCTTCTACTATCACAACGAGTGATAATAGCAAGAGTTGCAAGATGGTTGCGATTAGGGCATTGGCCAGCCGGATCATTTGAACTTTGCATTAGAGGTAAGAAGAATGCTAAATGAGATTTATATACCCAAAAAAAAAAAAAAAATGAAAAGTGATTTTCAGTTACTATTAAGGAGCCTCATGTTTTTCTTACAGGAGCTTCATGATTTCCAGTCTCGTGTTGTTACTAATTACGTGATGGGCAGGGGATTTATGCTTTGCGTCGTGCATGTAGTTGCTTTAGCTGTAACAAATCCTAAATTAGAAATAAAGTCGGAAGCGATTAATCAAATACCTTGAAATTAAAATTCTACGGGCTTTTAGGCAAGTGGTGAACCCTTACTTTCAAAGTTAAGCAGGATTATGAGGGTAGGGGCTTGAGTCTCCATAGATTCAACCTCCCTCAATTAAGCAAAATAATTGTGTTGAGTTAATTTATAAGTCTTTCTCCCTTGCAAAATGTGAGTAAAAAAGAGACATCCCTCCCTATGGGGGCCATATGCTTGGGCATAGGGTTGGCAATTTATAGGGTCAGGGTCGGGTCAGACCAAGACCGAGTCCAACCCTATAACACAAGTAAAGGGCCCTAACCTTACAAAAGTCCTAATGTTTTATCTTAGGGTCAGGTCAGACCCGACCTTAAAAGGGTCAGGATCGGGCTCTAAAAAAGCCCGAGCCCTACCAAATTTTTTTTTTCATTTTTTATATTTAAATAATTTAAATGTAAATCCTCTAATATATTAAAATTTAAAAAATTTTGAAATTAGTTTAAAGTAACATAAATATAAATATTGTTCTACTCAACATCTTAACCATAAATTATATAAATAACTAAATATAAATAAAAAGTTCATCAATTAACACACAATTTAATTCCATAACCTAATTAAAGAGTTCATCAATTTAACAAATAAAATAAAAACACACAACTCAATACCATAAGTCCATAATTAAAACAATGAGTTCATTCGTTCATTGGTTTAATAAACTACAATTCATAACCTAACATTAAAAAAAAAATTTTGCGGACCACATTATTCTTCATTCACAAATTTTTCTTCAGTAACAATTTCACTTTCAAGAATTTTACCTTTTAAAAAAAGAAAAAAGTGTAAAACTAATTTAAGTATATAAAATTGTTACTAAACTAATTATTTAAATATATTGTATATTATTTGTATTTAAATATATTACATAAAATTATATAATAGAACTTTTTTAAGCCCTAACCCTATTTTTTACCCTTAAATTTTAAATTAAAATTGTTAAAATTTAATCGGTAATAAAAATTAGTGGCTTTTATTATCCCTCTTTGGCGTGTCTTGTAAATTAATGTAATAATATAAGTCCCAATTATATATATCTAATTGTAAATATTAGTGTAATATCTGCTCCAATAGCAGTTGTAAATATCTGTGCAATACAGTAATATGATGTGTAATTAGTATTAAAAAAAAAAATTGGACGGATTTTTCTCTAGGAAAGAATTGGGTCTCATATGGGGCAAACCTGAGGCCCATTACTTTTATAAACCCCGAGAAGAAACAACTGGAATAGAGATACGATACCGTTTTTTTAATAACAAATATTGACAATATTAATAAATGCGTAGACATGGCATATACAATAAATTACGTGTTGTATTCGTGTTAGACTACTTAAACATAGTTACACGTTTATGACACAAATATTAATTAATTATACATATTAATGTTATTGAAAAAATTAAATTATATACTACAACCTAAATTAAATTTTTTTTTATATCATACTCATATTCTGTTATAAGTTTATTCATGTCATATTTATGTAATATTAATTAATTTATGACCTATTTATATGAATAGTATCAACATATATTTTATTTTTTAAATTAATTTTCAATAATTATATATTCAATTTGTTAACAAGTCAACTCTATTAACACAATGAATAAACAAATTGTATCTTTTTTTTAAATGTTTTGACATGATTAATAAACGGGGTCATATCTGTATTTGCCTAAATTTGATACGACATGAATATACATGATACGAATACGACACAATTACACAGATTCACACCCGTACTTGAGATGGAGAATACAAAGGCTAATTAATGTTTTGCATTAAGTAGCATAAACAACAAAAGTTTGCAAAGCAATGGTGTTAAAATGTAATAATGCACACTTGCTTGCATATACAATGCCAATGCTAGAAACACCACAGCCCAGAGGAGGATTATGCCTCCAATTCTAACTCAAGACCAAACGTAAGTATGAAACAGTACTGCCATAAAGGGAAAGGAAACCACCGCAACAGCTGCTAAAAACCAAGTCAAACTATCAAAATATACATGCAATCAAACTATCCGATTGGTATTGCACAAAAACTTTAGAACTATCGTTGAGATCACCCCAATCATCAAAATGGAAATGTGCACTTAATATTGAAGCCTTAAGGGAGCAGAAAACAAACTTTGCTTCAGAATTTAGGGCACAATGTTTATGCTTATTTCTTAAAAGCAATTCAAATCCAACAGATACCTAACTTCTCTATGTGTTCTAGATGCCTCATTTTTCATTGTTTTCTGCGTCCTGTTCATAACGTCGCCTGAACTTGGCAACTTGTCCAATACTCTGAGCCATTTGGCGCCTTGCCCTAAAATGGTAAACTTTGCCAACATTGTGTATTTTTGTCATCATAACATGCATCAGTCTGCCACTCTGAGTCACATACGATATCCATTGCATCTGAGGGTGCAGTCCTTTCTTCATTTTCTCCAAATCTGCAAATTAAAAAGAAGCTTATGAAAATAACTTTACACAGAAATTTACAATTTAAAAAAGTTTTGTAGCTAAACAACAAGGGAACGAGGATAATTGTTTTACCAATGTATATGCAGTGATCAATTATTAGATAAATAAATACAATGTTATTTATTTAAATATATTGCTAAAAATAAATTAAAACTGCTTAAACACATTATATGTGAACCATGTTAAAGAAGAAAACAGCGCGAAGGGACTCTATTGATGTTAAATGGCACAGCTGGAGGTTTTTCTTTTGAAATGCTTTAGCTTCTTCTCAATAAGGGACAAAAACAATAGGACCTACACAAGACATAGGCTCATACCAGTGGTACTCAATAAACCATAGAATTGGATTGGATAAATGTTTCAGTTCACATACAGCTGAAAGCACTAAATATTTCATCGCCAACCTCTTTCAGATATGAATCGATCTGATTCAGACGAGAAGAACTTGCATCAGTATCTCAATTTCAATTCAAACATGGGTTTGATTCACACTCCATGTTCTGAGAAATATTTACCATCCGAAAAGAGAAAGAGGAAAAAACGGAGTCTTTGTCTAAAGAAATGCGTTGAGAAAGGGCAGATGTCTAGAACCTTTCAACGAGACAGTGCTTTTTCAACTCTCTCAAAATGGAATCGATTCCAAACATATATGCCATGGTTCCTTACTTCGACAGGGTACAAATATCTAAATTTGATATTTTTAGATACTTTTTCAGACCTATTGCCGGTACTAAGTAGCAGTCAAAAATTTGTATCTATTTTTCATGATATTATGCATGGATCAGATAGAGCATGGCGAATTCTTCAGAAAAAATGGTGTCTTCCACAATGGAATCTGATAAGTGAGATTTCGAGTAAGTGTTTCCACTTGATCTGTGGCGGCACATGTAAGCATGTAGGAAAAAAATAAATAACTACTAAGATGCATCAAGATATTATGTTTATTTCTCGGTGAATAATTTTTAGATGCTTCAAGAAATGTTTGTTCCATCCAGTCTCATTCTAACTGATGCTCATGGATTTTAAGAAAATTAGGTTTACCTTTGCTCATCCAAAGTAGATAGCTACAGTCAGCAACTGTCAATGTATACATTCAGCCAACATGTAAACCTCTGATTACTAAGTTATACATTTTGCAAAGCAGAATTTGTTGAACATCTAGAATTTACTCCATAAATCCGATGAACCTGGTATGACATTAAAGTTGAAAACAACACAAGAAGAGCAGTACTAAACCATGCCACTCTAGACAGTTACGTACTGCAGTGCACTGCTAGCTGGAAATATTCCATCCTTCGCAGAAGAAGAAACAATATTAACCGATTTCCATTGAATTAAAATTTAGTGCTACAAAAGGAAATCAGGAATGAGTTTTTGAGTTTACCCCGGCCTGTGCTCGCTTTGGTGAAGCTTGGAGCCTTGGACAGTGAAGCTTGGACGGCGAAGCTTGGACGGCGAAGGCTGGATGGCGAAGCTTGGATGACAGATGACAGATCTGGACTCAGGCCCGGCGAGCTTCGGTAGATCAAGCGCGGCAGCGAAGAGAGGAGAGATGCGAGAATGACAGATCACGGCGAGTTGCGACGCAGACGGAGTCACGGCGAGTTGCGACGCAGACGGAGTCACGGCGAGATGCGAGGCAGACGCGGCAGCGAAGAGAGGAGAGAAAGATGGGGGTTACGGGTTACCAATTTAGGGATTACTGCCGCTGGATGAGGATGACTGGATGTTAGGTTTTTTTTTTTTTAAATCCAAGCTTATATATTTTTCGATTTAAAACCAAAAAAAATCTGGATCCGGATATCCGGTTTTCCGGATGCAAGTACATCCGGATCCGCATCCGGATCCGTACGGATTTAAAAAATTCAAATCCGGATCCGCATTTTTTACGGATCCAAATTTTTCGGATCTTTGCGGATGAAGGCCGGATCCAAATTTTCTGCCATCCCTAAATTCACTATAGTTTCTGATTCCACTTATTCAAAAAATGCAATGAAACCAAATTAATAATCTTGGAAGATTGTAAAACTTGCTCTCGGATTGTCAAGTAAGTTCCAATACAAAACAAAATCAAAACGCAGGTCCCCTACATCACATACAGTAAGAAAAAGAAATGTTACCACAACTAGGGGTGGGCGCGATTCGGTTTTTTACTAAATTTTTCATAATCGTTCGATTACGATTATTTTAAAATCATAATCGCGATTAATTAAATTACCGAAATAATCAAATACTTGATTAATTGAAATAATTCGATTCGATTCGATTATTTCGATTATGGGCCTATTGGACATATTTTGGACTTTTTTAAATTTAAAACTTTAAATTAATAAATGTTCCACAAACATAAAAAAATTAACAAACAAAAAATCAAAATATGTCTCAAAGTATGTTCAAGAACACATAATAAATATTAGGTTTATTAATAGTTGCAGCCTTAGGCAAGCATAATTTGGACACTGCACTTTAGCATAAAGAAAAAATATTAGGCATTAATTAAATTTATTGGGCACTGTACGTGATAATTTAATTATTCAAATCTTCAAAACCAAATGGCATTAATTAAATTTATTCAATGCATGGTAATGGAAATGTGGCCAGCAGCTGTGTTGGCATCTGTGTGTTGACATTGTAACTGGTTACATCTGCCATTCCAAAGGAAAAGTAGGAAGCAAAATTTGTACGGAAATTTTATTGTGTTATTCTCAATATCAATAAAGTTGGACTATTGCCTGATGCTTGGAATTTCTAAGATGAGGGTTTTTATGATTTTGTCAAATTTCCGATGATCTAAAACGGACCTAAACAGCTTTCAATGGGTATTTGCTTGACAGAAGCTTTAACATGTGAGGTGAAGAATAAACAATCGAAATAAACAATCATTGTACTTCCTAAACAAGTTTGATTCAAATCAAAACAGTACAAAGAATAAACTTCCAGAAAACAAATACCAATCTTCAGTCTTCACACGAAATGAGCCAAATGATGAGTAATGGAACCATTCGGCTATAACAAATACAATGGGATCTAGACGACAAGCGACAAAGAATGGGACGACGATGATGACAATACACAATGCTGGCGCGGTCGTGTTGTTCGAGTTTTGGCTGACGGCTTATTGGGAACATGTGCAACATGTGCCGTGTGCAGTAAATATTCTCGTTGTATATTTTGATAGCTTTTGTATTCCACTAGAAAATCTATTAGATAAGAATTGATAGCTGTAGTTGTTATCGGTTTATGTGTGTGTATATATGAACAGCCGAATGATATACAATAAAATATAGCAGATTTCTTTTCTTCTCACAAACGTTTTCATGGTATCAGAGCATTGAGCAGATCTTTCTAACAAATCAATTTTTTTCCATAGCTGAAGCCGAAGCTTAGCATCATGGCTGGAAGAGAAAAGGAAAACCGAAACGTAATTGACTCATCTTAATCTTATTATCTTCATCCCTCTGATTAGGGGTGGGCATTTTACCCGACCCGAACCGACCCGAAAAATTTCAGGTTCGGATCGGATCGGGTCGGTATCAAAACCCGATCAGATAAAAAATTTCAAACCCGATCGGGTTGTGATCGGATCGGGTGATACCCGACCCGATCCGATTACCCGATCGGGTCCTTAAAAAAAAAAAGCACAGGCTTACACTGTTACACACACATACACGCCTAATTGCTAATTCCTAACCTGCTCACTTACTCAGCTCAACACACACACACACGCTGCATACTACACAACACATTGCACACACAGTCACAAACTCACAACTCACAAGTCACAACAACTCTGAACTCACAAGTCACAACAAATCAACAACACCAGAACACACACGGCCACGGCCATACCACACTCTACAAACTCACAACACTAACACAAATAAGAAGAACCACGAACGATCCGCATCGCCAATCGAAAGCTCAAATCGTGATTCGCTGGCGACAAGTGAAGCAAGACGTGAGCAGTGCGGCCAAGAAACCCATCCAGCGAGCGCGATCCGGATCCGCCAACCGCCAACGCCAAGTCGCTAAGAGAAACCCGCCCAACAGGATCGAGCCGCGATCCGAGGCCGCCGCCGCTAAGTGCCAACCGTGAAAGCCCCGATCCGCTTGAAGGTCAAATCCGAATCCTCACAACCCGACCCGACTTTCTACTCACCAACCCGATTTTCTCCACCAACGGATTTGGAATTGGAAGCTTTCCACTCAACTCAACTTCAAGCAACTTAAGTTTCATTTAAGTGAAAATCATCAAGGTAACCGAACCTAACCCGACGAACTCGAATGATCCGACCCGAACTTAGTTCGGTGGACGGATCGGCCACATCGCAAATTCGTTAATTTTTCCTTACCAACAACTGAACCCGATCGGCCGACCCAACCCGACCGAACCCGATTTTGCCCACCCCACCGATCATACGGGCATGATTATATCCGTGAAATTAAATGGTGAGAAGGAAGAGGTCATGCTCGATGCGTAATGCCTTTGGGCATGAAGAAAACAATCGTTTTGGATGGCAAGATCGAGAAACCCGCCAAGATGCTCGAAATCAAGATTGGTGGAGTGAATTCAATGCTTGAGGGATGGATATTTACGTCCTTTGAACCACATATACGCTCAACAATTACATACTGAGACCATATGAACTCGGGATGAATTAAACCGAGATTTTCAATCGGGAATGGACCGCGCAGTTATGCCGATCCGCCAAACGTAGACAAGACGGGCGCATGCAGCCTATTTGACGCCTCAAGATTCTCCTGATGAACTTAGCAACTACGTTCAACCACTGTTTGCTTCACGGCAAGCACCAGAATCAAAAGCAAAGGAAAAGAAAAGCGCTCACCAATTCACGGGACTGATGATACAATTGATGGGACGTTTCAATATTATTGCTCAAGATCCTCTTCCTTCACAAAGTCGTACTTTTTGGTGGTACAGAAGGCATCAAACCACACGGGACACGTGATGCGCGTCGGCCGCGATGGTCAGTCAAGCTCCCACGGCTGACCGTGTCTTTTCCAACTAATGCGAATGGAGAAAATCGGTATGTAAACATTGTGGCGAATGGTTTGAGATGGCATCCCGCTTGCTTATTGGATATCCGCGTGCTAATCGTGGAAAAGAAAACTCAAGCGGTAGAGGCGGACAAATAGTCTTGGGCATGGTAAATTGAATCTGCTGGCTAATCTTTGCTCTTATGCTCTTTGGTGGGAGGAAACCAGGCTAGTCCAACTCTGTCAGCACAAGATCGGGCTGCCCTTGCCGCTACTCTCACGGACGATCAATGGGAAACCGTGGTGAATATGTTGAATTCACAAAATAAAGAGGTTTCAAAAGAAGTTGTATGCAGTAAGTGGATTCTTAACGTCTGAGGGCTTGAGACATATGACGAGCGGAATTAATGACGATCTGCGGAATATTGGGCCTTTGCCCATAGCCCTTCCAAACGGCACATGCTCTTGCTCGGTCACGAGGGGAGCCTGTTCTTTAAGATTGAATCATGTTCTATATGTACCTGATCTCAGTTGTAATTTAATTTCTTTGGCTTGTTTAATTCATGATTTGCAGTGCCTTGTCACGTTAACTGATAAACTATGTGTGATCCAGGCCCGCACTATGAGGACTTTGATTGGTGTGGGTGAGCAAGAGGATGGGGTCTATATTTTTCAGAGTCCGACATCAGCAAAGGCGTGTCGTGTCTCTACAGAAGGCAATTATTATCTATGGCATCAACGGTTAGGTCATGCTTCTAAGAAGATTATTTCTTTACTTCCTGGTATTGGCAAAATGGAGTTTCAGAAACTTCGTGATGAACCATGTGATATTTGTTTTAAAGCAAAACAAACTCGAGATACTTTTCCAATTAGTATGAATAAAGTCGATGATATGTTTGCTCTAGTGCATTGTGATGTGTGGGGTGCTTATTGTATTCCATCTTCTTGTGGTGCTCATTATTTTCTTTCCATTGTTGATGATTATTCACGAGGTGTTTGGGTTTATTTGATGGCACATAAATCTGAGGTGGCTCAACTTTTCAAAAATTTTTGTGCTATGGCCAAGACTCAATTTAATAGGCAAGTTAAAATGGTAAGATGTGATAATGGTACAGAATTTACAGCTTTGAATTCTTTTTTTGCTGAAAATGGCATTGAATTTCAAGCCTCTTGTGTGGATACGCCTCAACAAAATGGGCGTGTCGAACGAAAACACCGTCATCTCCTCAATGTTGGGCGTGCCTTAAGGTTTCAAGCCAACTTACCTCTTAATTTTTGGGGAGAATGTATTTTAAGTGCTGCATATATCATTAATCGTACTCCTACTCCTTTACTTGATGGAAAAACTCCTTATGAATTATTGCATGGCAAGCCTCCTCCGTATGCTCATTTTCGTGTTTTTGGATGCTTGTGCTATGCTCGTTATGTTCATCGTGACAAGAATAAATTCAATCCCCGAAGTAGGCGATGTATATTTGTCGGCTATCCACATGGAAAGAAAGGTTGGAGAGTCTTTGATTTGGAAACTAATGAATTTTTTGTGTCCCGTGATGTGTATTTTTTTAGGGTACGTTTCCGTATCATGATATCCCTTTGGATTGCTCTCCTGCTCCTAATCCTTACATCACACATGATTCTCTACAAGTGCCACGTGTTGAGTCTCCTTTTTCTTCAGTTGGTAGTGAAGGAGACGTTTCCTCTAATAACGTTCAGGAGGAACCTAATTCTAATGATAGGGGGAGCTGATTTAGCTGATGTGAATCTTGATATCTCCGTTTGTCGGAGTACACGGCCGAAAATTCCCGACACTCGTCTGCGTGATTACGTGTGTCATACAGCTCGAGTTCTAGACCCCGCCTCCTTCTCCCCAGCACCACCATTGTCCTCAGGTACGCCTTATCCCATAGCTAATTTTGTGACTTGTGCTAATTTTTCTGCAAATCATTCTCGTTTCTTGGCATTATTCTGCTCTTCGAGCCTCCTAGGTATTACAGGTAAAGACCCATTGGCGTGAAGCCATGGCCAAGGAGATTGCCGCCCTTGAAAAAAATGAGACCTGGACACTAGCCGATCTTCCTCCCGGCAAAAAGGCTATTGGTTGCAAATGGGTATACCGCATCAAATACCATTCTAATGGTAGTATTGAGCGGTACAAAGCTCGACTAGTTATCCTTGGAAATAACCAAATTGAAGGGGTGGATTATAATGAGACTTTTGCCCCGGTTGCTAAAATGGTTTCTGTTCGAACTCTCTTAGCTGTTGCCATTGCTCGAGATTGGGAGTTACATCAAATGGATGTCAATAATGCTTTTCTGCATGGTGATCTAGATGAGGAAGTGTACATGCAACTTCCTCCAGGTTTTTCGACTACTTCTCCTGGTAAAGTATGTCGTCTCCGTAAATCTCTATATGGTCTTCGTCAAGCTCCTCGAAATTGGTTTGCTAAGCTTGCTAGTGCCTTGAAATCTTTCGGATTTGTGCAATCATATGCCGATTACTCTCTTTTTACATTTAAGCATCATGATATTTCTATTCATGTGCTTGTTTATGTTGATGACTTACTTATTGCGGGGAATAATACCAATGCTATTTCTATTTTTCAAGCCTATTTAAACCGTTGTTTTCACATGAAGGATTTGGGTGTTCTTAAGTATTTTCTGGGCATCGAGATCTCTAGAGGATCTACCGGCCTATTCTTATCCCAGCGCAAATACACGCTGGATATTTTGGCTGAAACTGGTCTCATTGGTGCAAAACCAGCTCCATCTCCTATTGACCAAAATCATCGTCTTGCTCTTAATGATGGCCCTTTGTATTCTGACCCTGTGCGGTATCGTAGGCTCATTGGACGCTTAATTTATTTGACTATTACTCGTCCCGAGCTTTGTTATTCAGTTCATGTCTTGGCTCAATTTATGCAATGTCCTCGTGAGATTCATTGGGAGGTTGCTATTCGTGTTTTGCGCTATCTCAAGGGTCATCCCGGTCAAGGCATTTTCTTACGACGGGATAGTGCTCTTCAACTTATTGCTTATTGTGACTCGGATTGAGGCGCTTGTCCTCTTACTCGTCGCTCTCTTACTGGTTATTTCATTTTTCTTAGTGGTTCTCCCATTTCCTGGAAGACAAAGAAACAACATATTGTCTCTCGTTCTTCGGCTGAAGTAGAATATCGGTCTATGGCTTTCACTTGTTGTGAATTAACTTGGCTGAAGGCTTTACTAAAGTCCCTTGGTGCTTCGCATTCTCTACCCATGCGTCTTTATTGTGATAGTCAGGCTGCGCTTCATATTCGCCAATCACTTTTTCACGAGCGCACGAAGCACATTGAAATTGATTGCCACTATGTGCGGGATCAAATCCATGCTGGTCATATTGCTGCTTCTCATGTTCGTACTTCTGAGCAACTCGCAGACATTTTCACAAAGGCGCTTGGACGACCCCAATTTGAGAATATCCTTCGCAAGTTGGGCATTCGTGATCTTCATGCTCCAACTTGAGGGGGAGTATTGGGAACATGTGCAACATGTGCCGTGTGCAGTAAATATTCTCGTTGTATATTTTGATAGCTTTTGTATTCCACTAGGAAATCTATTAGATAAGAATTGATAGCTGTAGTTGTTATCGGTTTATGTGTGTGTATATATGAACATCCGAATGATAAACAATAAAATATAGCAGATTTCTTTTCTTCTCACAAACGTTTTCACGGCTACAGCCGCTGACAGGTTCGGCTGTTCGGGTTTTGGCTGAGGAAGAGAAGGGAGAAGAACTGAAGAAGTGTTTTAGTTTTAGATTTAGATTTAGGGTTTGTTTTTGTTTATTAGATTTTAGACATTCGGTTCGGTTTTTCAGTTTATTTTAAAAAATCGAAAACCGAACCGGTTAATTTTATTACTTTTACTACATTATTATTCGGTTTTTTTGAAGATAAAAAACCGCACAAAAACCGAACCGAACCGTTCGGTTCTGTTTGATTTTTTATTAATCAGTTTTTTTTGCCCACCCCTAACCACAACTTGAAGCTTTTAATCAGGTATGAAAGCAAATGATTTTCTCTGTTCTTTGATGTTTTCAGTAATGATTGCGATACAATGAAGGGTGCTAAGCCGATAAAAATTCAAAATGATAATAACTTTCAGAGAGTAAATTTTAATTTTTCAGAAAAAAACTTACTGCGAAGAGTGAAAAAACCGGCGATTTGGTCAGCCAAGTGACTGCTACCAGCGGCTTGCGGCGGCGGCCGCTGATTGATGGCGGTTTGTTAGATAAGTGAGAAAAATTGAGAAGAAACGAAGCAAGAAAAAGTGAAGAAGGCAGGCCAGGTTTTGTTTGTTCACTTCTTTATATTTTTAGCGGGGCTTTGTTGGGCTCAAACATATTATTTCCATTGGGCAGATTTAAGAATTGTATATTTTAAAAAAAATGAGAAAAAATAAGTGGTCGGTGGATCATTGCCCAAATCTATTTTGCTTAGATTCAAAGAAAAAGTGAGAAGAACTGAAGAAGTGTTTAGTTTTAGATTTAGATTTAGGGTTTGTTTTTGTTTATTAGATTTTAGACATTCGGTTTTTTTTAATATCTGGTTCGGTTTTTCAGTTTATTTTAAAAAATCGAAAACCGAACCGGTTAATTTTATTACTTTTACTACATTACTATTTGGTTTTTTTTAAGATAAAAAACCGCACAAAAACCGAATCGAACCGTTCGGTTCGGTTCGATTTTTTATTAATCAGTTTTTTTTGCCCACCCCTAGCCATGGTGACCTTGTTAATGATGGCCGTGACATACTCAGGAGGATGACAGAAGATTATGGCATCCAAGCAAAAACTGAACATTACATTTTCATGGTGAAGCTCCTGGGGCTAGCTGGAAATTTTGAGGAGGCATACAGTTTCATCTGGTCCTTGCCAAAGCCAGTGGACCCTCCTGTCTCAGGAGCACTATTATTAGGTAATGAGCCACCGACCACTTATTTTTTCTCACCTTTTTTAAAATATACAATTCTTAAATCCGCCTAATGGGAATAATATGTTTGAGCCCAACAAAGGCCCGCTAAAAACATAAAGAAGTGAACAAACAAAACCTGGCTTGCCTTCTTCACTTTTTTTTTCTTCGTTTCTTCTCAATTTTTCTCACTTATCTAACAAACCACCATCAATCAGCGGTCGCCGCCATGAGCCACGTGATCACTTGGTGACCAAATCGCCCGATTTTTCACTCTTGCGATAAGTTTTTTCGAAAATTAAAATTTACTCTAAAAGTTATTATCATTTTGAATTTTATCGACTTTTCATATATCGCAATCATTCGAAAACATCAAAACGAGAAAAACATTTGCTTTTATACACGATTAAAAGCAGTGTGGTTAAGTGGGCAAAAAGCGATTAATAAAGTTTTGTCGGTTTTATCTTAAAAAAAACCGAATAGTCATGTAGTAAAAGTAATAAAATTAACCGGTTCGATTTTCGATTTGTAAAATAAACTGAAAAACCGAACCGAATATTAAAAAAAACCGAATGTCTAAAATCTAATAAACAAAAACAAACCCTAAATCTAAATCTAAAACTAAAACATTTCTTCAGTTCTTCTCACTTCTCTTCTTCAGCCCAAACAATGATGAACGACAACATCACGAAGTATCGTAAAAACGAACCGTACCGTCATCGTCATCGTCCCACTTGTTATCATCTAAATCACATCGCCACCGGTCGCTAATCGTGTATGCAATTCGGCATTTGTTTTCTGGAAGTTTATTTCTATTGTTTATTCTTTGTATTGTTTTGATTTGAATCAAACTTGTTTAGGAAGTACAATGATTGTTTATTTCGATTGTTTATTCTTCACCTCACATGTTAAAACACATCGACAAATACCCATTGAAAGCTGTTTAGGTCCGTTTTAGATCATCGGAAATTTGACAAAATCATAAAAACCCTCATCTTAGAAATTCCAAGCATCAGGCAATAGTCCGACTTTATTGATATTGAGAATAACACAATAAAATTTCCGTACAGATTTTGCTTCCTACTTTTCCTTTGGAATGGCAGATGTAACGATTCTGATGTCAACACAGATGCCAACACAACATGCATTGAATAAATTTAATTCGCCATTTGGTTTGAAGCATTGAATAATTAAATTATCACGTCTGATTGCCCAATAAATTTAATTAATGCCTAATATTTTTTCTTTATGCTAAAGTGCAGTGTCCAAATTATGCTTGCCTAAGGCTGCAACTATTAATAAACCTAATATTTATTATGTGTTCTTGAACATACTTTGAGACATATTTTGATTTTTTGTTTGTTAATTTTTTTATGTTTGTGGAACATTTATTAATTTAAAGTTTTAAATTTTAAAAAGTCCAAAATAGGTCCAATAGGCCCATAATCGAAATAATCGAATCGAATCGAATTATTTCAATTAATCGAGTATTTGATTATTTCGGTAATTTGATTAATCGCGATTATGATTTTAAAATAATCGTAATCGAACGATTATGAAAAATTTAGTAAAAAACCTAACCGAACCGAATCGCGCACCACAACCATGGCGGCGTACATGCACAAAGAAGAGCAGAGAAAGTATATTCATCAGGATTTAATCATTTTTCTATTATGTCCCGAAAAATTTCAAATGCTAGGTATGTAAATCCATGCAAACCAAGACCCAAAATTACAGAATTGTAAGTGATGATATTCCTTTCTGACATAGTCTCAAAGAGAAGTGCAATCAAGCAGCTGTAGTTAGCTTCTTCTTTTTTTTAATTGGTTGCAGTTAGCTTGTTAAAAGCTCTTTCAGGCCCACCCAATGGTCTAAACAAACAAAATCCTCACTCCAAGCTCAGTTGCTTGCAGAGAAAATTTCAGGCAACACAGAGCTTGAATAAGGTGGGCTCAATTATGCTATACTTTTAAACAAGTTTTTGACACAATGATTTTGCACAACTCAAGAGCAAAAACACATACCAATTAATTCAAAAACTCCTGCACACTTTATTCAGCTTCCAGTGGTATGCATTCAATGGAGCATGTGGCAAGCTTTACACACACACACACACACACACACACACACACACACACATATGTATATTCTTAATTAAGGCTTCAATATTGAATATAGAGATCGACGGTGCAAATATTCGAGCTACTGCATTTCATAATCCTACATTATTGTCTCTCTAATTGCATACATAACTCTGAGGGTCACTGGGCAATAAGCAAAGACAAAGAAATATGGACAATAATATTATAGATAGCCAGCGTTGTCTAGCCTCGAATATGAGCATATATATCATCATTAATGCATAACGCAAATACCATATCTCACCCAAAATCTCACACCATACTTTCAATCAAGATTTACTCAAATAAAAAAAAAATCCAGCAACTCACAATAGTAGAGACGCAGAGAACGGCGTGATCAAAGCGGTCGAGATAGAGTACCGGTATGGCGAGAGGCAGTCTGGCGGCGGTGGAGGCAAGCAAGGCGCGGCGGAGGCGAATGGCGTGATGGCCCGGATGAAGGGGTGGCGGCGGGTCGTCTGATCGATTTGGAAGATATATGGCCGAAGCGATAAGGATGAAGAGAGAGTGACTGGAGTTTATTTTTTAATTTATTTTTAGGTTTAATTTGGAATACGGGGAGAACATGTCAAACATGTTCTCTATTTGATAGTTATAAAAGTGAATTTCAAATCACATGTTTTAGGGAAATTTACAAAATTAGCCAAAATAATTTGGTCTTTTTCACTTTTAACCCTTCAATTTTTTTTCAATCAACATTAGCCACAAATTAAGTTTGAGGACCAAAATACCCTCATCACTTTCACGCTTCTCTCTCTCCCCCCCCCCACCCTCTCCCTCCACCGAAATTTCTCGCCGGAATCCCCTATACATCGTCGGCATAGTAGATCGGTACGGGAATCCATCGTTGCCGGCTGAAACAAGGTGTATTACGTTGCAAAACTTCCAAAATCTCCAAAAGCAAAGAGCAAAATTGAAACCCTAGGTGAGTTATAACTTCATTTTTTATTTGTTTTGCTATTTTGAGTTGTTGTTAGTGTTGTTGTTGTTATTGTTGTTGAAGTAGTTGTTGTAGTTGTTGTTGTTGTGGTGGTGGTGGTGATGACGGATTGAGCATTTGTGGTTGTTAATGGTGGGAAAACGGGCGCGGGCGAGCACCAATCGCGCTGCTGACGCGCGGCGACAAGCGCCCAGCCTCGCCAAACGCCGCCGCGTGACGTGAGCGCAAAGGGCACTCGATGCGATAACGCGTGCGACCCGTGCGACAGGGCTCGGCTGGCGTGCACTCGTCGCACGTCGCGTGCGCGATTGGTGCACGCTAGCCCGCACCCCATCTTTTCCCACCACCATTAACAATCCCCCCCACCACCATTAAAGACTACAAATGCTCAATCCATCATCACCACCACCACCACCACAACAACAACAACAACAACAACAACAACAACAACTACTACTACTACTACAACAACTACAACAACAACAACTACCTCAACAACAACACTAGCAACAACAACAACACTAGGAACAACTCAAAATAGCAAAACAAATAAAAAATGAAGCTATAACTCACCTAGGGTTTCAATTTTACTCTTTGCTTTTGGAGATTTCGGAAGTTTTGCAACGTAATACACCTTGTTTCAGCTGGCAACGATGGATTCCCGCGCCAATCTACTATGCCAACGATGTATAGGGGATTCCGGTAAGAGATTTTTGAGTTGAAATAAGCACTATATTTACATAGATGAAATTAAGTATATGATTTTGGATTTGATTCTTCTTGTTGTAAACTTCGAAACGGTATATTATACGCCTAAAACGGACACATGTAGCTCAAGTTATGACTTTCAGAAATAGCTGAAATTTAGTGAGACGGGCAGTGGAACAGGCACTTGTCTCACATAAAATCAGTGGGAACAAGTGAGACAGGTAGTGGAACAAGTGAGACAGGCATGTGTCTCACATAAAACCAGTGAAAACAAGTGAGACAGGCAGTGGGACATGCGCCTGTCTCACATAAAACCAGTGGGAACAAGTGAGACAGGCGCCTGTCTCACATAAAACCAGTGGGAACAAGTGAGACAGGTAGTGGGACAGGCGTCTGTCTCACATAAAACCAGTGGGAACAAGTGAGACAGGTAGTGGGACGGGGTAGTGGAACAAGTGAGACAGGCACCTGTCTCACATAAAACCAATGGAAACAAGTGAGACGGGCAATGGGACATGCGCATGTCTCACATAAAACCAGTGGGAACAAGTGAGATAGGCAGTGGGACAAGTGAGACAGGCACCTGTCTCACATAAAACCAGTGGGAATAAGTGAGACAGGCAGTGGGACGGGTAGTAAAACAAGTGAGACATGTAGTGAAACAGGTGAGACAGGCAGTGGGACAGGTGCCTGTCTCACATAAAATCAGTGGGCTTAAGTGGGACAGGTGCCTGTCTCACATAAAACCAGTGGGCTTAAGTGGGACAAGAACCTATCTCACTTGATCTGGGCTTCGTTTTTGCTCGATTTTTCAAAGATTTCGGTGATTTTTCTTCATTTTTGAACTCAAACCAACTACTTTAACAAATCACATTGTTTTATTCATGAAAAATAACAACATTTGCAATCAAAACTCACTTTAATTCGAACTTAAATGATAAATTCAATAGATGTTTATTAGTGAGGGAATTGAAAGAGTGGCATGCCTTTGTAAATTTTATGAAAGTGATGAGGGTAATGTCGTCCAAAATTAGGTTGTTTGGCTAGTTATGATAGAAAAAAGTTTGGGGGGTTAAAGTTGAAAAATGCCAAAATTTTTTGACTAATTTTATAAATTTTCCCTTGTTTTATGATTTGTTTTATGGAATTTAGTCACCGAACACGTATTAACGTAGATTCATAAAAGGAGCATGAAAACGAGACCCATAAAATGCTACCGAACAGGCCCTAAGGCACTACAACTCAAATACCATATTTCCAAATAATCCATTTAATTTATACATGTAATTGTTTAATCCATTAATTGTGCGCAGGAGTTGTACCACGTCACTCACCTTCAAAAACTTTAATTTATGAGCAAATAAAGAAATGTTTATCTATCCTCGGGACAGGGATCTAATCTTAATCACGTACTACAACTTATTGTAATTAATTGTCCCCTACTTGCCACCAACAATACATTAATTTCATTTTTGCCACGAAAAGGCAGATACGTAATAGTGAGCATCAATAAGCAGTAATAATCATCGTGAAAAATCTTCAATTTGATAATAAGAGTCATTATCGACTTAATGAAAAATCTTGAGTACGGGGGCTTACCAATGTATTATGATGCATCGGAAAGGCCGAAGTGGAAAAGCAAAAAAAAAAAAAAATCCCCTAATGGTCTCCAATTCTCAATTCAAATTCAGTAATTTTTTTTATACACTGATATATTACAATTAGAGCTATACTGATATTTACAATTAGAAATTAATTAGAATTCTCCTAAATAATTTTATTGTGGTACAGCCCAAATATCAACCTTTCACTTAAAATTAAAAAAAGATCTGTTCTCACTATTAATACTAGAGAAAAATTGATTCTACCCCAATAATCAATAATTTTCTAACTTTATATTTATACATCGCTTTCGATCAGCCTCTTTAGGTTTAGCAATAATCCCAAGTTCCCATATTAAATAATATACAACTATCTGTTGACAACTAATAAAACCCCAAAATTGAAGAACAGCCCATTAAAACCTGGAACCACATCAATCACGTAGCAATCTCACATAATTCAAAGGTACAACTAATGTAATGTTGTGAAATTTTTTTTTTAATAAATTACAATTAATTCTATACTTGCTTGATTAGCTGAAGTGGATGCCAGGTAATTGAGCTTTAATCTATAATTTAATAGTTTATTATAAATACTTTAGAGGACGCAGAAAGATTGAACAGAGATGGCAATCCAAGTTTTTCTCTACACAGACAAGGATTAGATTAACTGAATTTCAATATTTTTATATCATCAGAGCATGATCATCATAATGCGAGATATTAATTTTAATTTTAAAAAAGACATGAACTTGGGTCTTGGATTTTCATTATAATTTTTAGTAATCATTCCACGATGATATATGACTTCCAATGCAATAATAATAATATTAGCTACAAAACCGTCTAATATAGTGAGATTTGAAACACATGCAGGTTCCCGTAACGTGCATGTGTGCAGGTTCCCGTAACGTGCATGTGTGGCAGCTACGAGCTCAAGGTAAGAACAAAGTATGCATTTTTATAGTTACATTTTTGCTGACGTTTAGCATAATGAGGTTTTAATAAATATAAAAGAGTTTTTAAATAGGATGAGTCTTATTTTATTTATATATATATATATAAGCTACACCGAGACATTGGGCGGATTTGTAACACCCTATAAAATTCGAAAAACTTTTATTTTCTAAAAGATCTCAGTTTAGTTTATAAAATATATTTATAAAAAAATAACCATATTTTTACCAAATTTCACCTTAAAATTTTTTAATTATTGATTATAAAATACATATAAATTCTAAAATCCTTAATTACTTTTTTGTTATATTATTTATATTTCCATAACTCAAAATTCTTGTAATTTTCTTTTAAAAATATTTTTTAATTATAATTTTAAAATACAAATAAAAATTATGAAATCGAATAGGAAAAAGAATATTTTATTTAAAATAAAAATAGTTAATTATTTTTTGGGCATTTAAGTAATCTTAATAAGAAAGAAGTTTTGCGAAGAATTTTGAAAGATGGAGAAGGACCAACTCGTAGGCCGTTGCCATTGATATTGGGCTCTTTTATGCTGTACGGCTGTGTAAATTAGGCCCAATATAATTTATTCAAGCACCAGAAACCGAGAGAAAAGCCTCACACGGGGCCCGCGTTGGTTGTGATTAGTGCTGGAGTCAAATTTGTGGGTTCATATTTTATTCTACTTTTTGGTTCTCATCCTTATATTTGATCAGGAATCCGGATAATGATATAGACAGCTTTTAATGCTTTAGAAATTTATCATAAATGACTCTGATAATAATGCTTGTTCGAAAATTACATTCATGTAGCTTCAGCTATTTCTTTGCAACAATTTTTAAGATGCAATCACAGATATATTATAAAACCAATGCGAATGAATGAACCCACATATATACCAAGTGTATTTTTGATCATACCAAAACTCAGCATCAATCAAAACAAGAAACTAAACAGAGAAGAATTTTACGTTTTTGATGAATTGCACATACTTCATCAACTTATTCAAAATCACAGAACTTCTAGTATTTGAAACTAGTTATTAAACATCTCAATCTCCCCTCCTGCGGTAATCAGCTCCTTGTTCATGCTCCTCGGATCTGTTTTTGACAGAATCAACATTGGAGCCACCGCCGGTGGCTTCTTCAGCTCCATCGTAAACCTTGTCCTTGGTCTGACCTGCAACACCTTGACCCGCAGCTCGAAGCTTTTCCTCTGCAACTCTCTCGAACTCTTCAGCTGTTGACGGCGCTCTCTCATGCCTCTCAGGATGAAGACTACTTATATTTTGATCTCTATTGCTTGCTCCTTCGCTACCGTACCTCTGATATGACACAATATTCATTTATTTAATTATGTCAAAATAACGTAATAGACACGAACAAAAAAAAAAAAAACAATGAGATCAAAAATTAATCTTATAGTTAAGTAATCAGCTGCGATTAATGATGTTCTATGCGTATGTGCGTACCTTGAAGGGCTTGTACAGATATGCCGTCAGAGGCTTGATAGAAGATGGTCGTGAAGATTTGAAGCAAAGGAAGATCAAGCCTCTCATTTGCGACCCTAACGACATCGTTTATTGTTAGTTTTGGATCGTTGCGACTGATCGGATGGATGGCTTTAGCTTAGCCCGAAAGAAAACGATCCGACTTCGGACTGATCATGTATATTTATAGAGACCCGCGCGGTACATGTCAGTCAGAGAGCGAACGAGACACGTGGCTGTTTATTCATTTGCCATTCCATTTTTGTTCTCACCATGTTTCCGATAGCGCTCATCCCCTGGCGGGTTGTGATTTGGTGAGAGCAATTCCATCGCACACGTCTGGAATCTCCTTCAAGGGTAATTTCGTCTTTCTATTTCCTTTTTTTGGGGTCCCATATTCCGCTGGGAGTCTGAAATTAGGTTGTGTTAAGGATATTTTTTATGTTTCCAGCTCACCGGTATCATTCTTTGAATTTGTCACTTTTCCGTCTAATTAGGGTTCCTCTGACTGCCGCTTCACCTCTGACTCCACTTCACAGTCTTCACTGGACTTCTTCGGTTGTTCAGAATATGGAGACAAACGGGGGTAGCGCTGACGTGGCAAGAGTCCTCGGCGAAATTGAAACCTTAAAGGCTGCTAAGAGTGATATTGATTATCGAATCTCCGCTCTTGAAGCTCAGCTTCGCGAGACGACTGTTAGTCAGCCCCAAACCGATACCGTTTCTAATGGTTCTTATCGTCCAAGCACTGCCGCTGATTCTGGACTATCACCGGACATGATTTACCGTTACAGTCGCCACCTCTTGCTTCCTTCTTTCGGTGTTGAAGGTTCGACTTTTTAAATCAATTCTTTTCAGAAATTCATTCCTTTAGCATCCTATTGAATTAAATTTGAAATTTTGGATTTAATTCTTGTTGTAGGGCAATCGAATCTCCTCAAGTCTTCGATTTTAGTGATTGGAGCTGGGGGCTTGGGCTCGCCGGCTCTGCTGTATCTTGCAGCTTGTGGTGTTGGTAAGATGATTTAAGAGTTCACTGAATATGCTTTAAATTGTGTTTAGGTAATGCTTTTACTAAGTAGCTCTTCTTGCAAGTGTTTCTTTTCAATCAATTTTTTTTTTTTTTTAAAGATAGGCGATATCAACGCCTTATTTACTATCTGAAGGGCTTTTGCTGAGCAAAATACCCCCCCACTGCATTCACTTTGATTTATGCTGAATGGTTTGTTTTATGTGATTATCAAATGGCTGCTGTTTTATATAAGTCTTTTGAATGCTTCATTAGCTTGACTTTTTTGTTGAATTGTTCTTCAGGGCGATTGGGTATTGTGGATCATGATGTAGTTGAGCTTAACAACATGCACAGGCAGGTAAAAATAGGAAATTCGTGTTTGTTGATCTGTAGAATTCTGTCAATTTGCTATTACCATTGACCTGGTGCTATTACTTATGACTTTGAATACGTACATGTGTGTCACTTCAGTGTCTTTTTCGACATCAAAAACATTTTAACTCCCCCTGTAACAGGCACGTGTAGGCAGATGATCAATGCTTATAAAAATTATATCTACATTGCTTTTCTTTCTGCATCTCTCTTTCTAGAATGTCATCTCGAATTTTCAAAAAAAAAAGAAAGAAAAGAAAATCTACATATTGGGATTATAAATATTGTTTTATTAGTTTCTTTTTTATTTGCATATTTCAGGTTATCCACAGGGAAGCATATATTGGTCAATCAAAAGTGAAATCTGCTGCTGCTACTTGCCGTTCGTATGTTACTTTTCTGCATTTTTTGCATTAGCTCACCTTATTCTGAAGGCTGAACTCATTTTTGTCTTCGCTTGAGAGTTTGGTGGGCTTATTCTGTTGTATTGGCTTTGTCTTGATTTTATGTAATATAAATGTGTGTTCCAGGATCAACTCCACTGTTCACATTATTGAGCACAGAGAAGCTTTACGTACATCCAATGCTTTGGAAATACTGAGTCAGTATCCTTCGGAAATAGTTGAATGAATAATTCTCTCTGTGAAATAAAATTTTCCTCCATTTACCACTCGGGTCAATACATCTGGAATGACATAGTATTCCGTAACTGTTGCAACATCTTAGATATGACATAGTTGTAGATGCAACCGATAATGCTCCAAGCCGTTACATGATCAGTGATTGTTGTGTGGTTCTGGGAAAGGTAAGTTGACTCTGTGACGTGCTGATCGTCTAGCATGATTGTGTAAGGATGTATAAATTGACTTCAAAACAATGTTGTGACGTGGGGCAATTGGAGTTCGATGAAGTTTTATTTTGGAATGCATTTAAAATTATAAGAGATTCAATTTTAATTTCACATAACGAGGTTACTAGGCTAATATGTGTACTGTGTTTACATTTCTGCTTTTTGTTTTAAATGAGGCTTGGAAATGCTTTCTGCTTATGAGAATATCTGTACTTCTGAATATACATGTTTGCAGCTGAGGCAATGTCTTATGTGTTGTAACATGTGAGAAACATATGATATTCTGCCATTGCTTGCTTTGAAAAATTATTAATCCATGTTTATGGCTGCAGCCTCTGGTATCAGGTGCTGCACTGGGACTGGAAGGGCAGGTATGCAATTGAGCGGCAGTTTTGTGCTATTCTTCTAGCTAAGAACATATAAAAGATATTTTGTAGAGATTTTAGTTTTGGCTTATGTGTAGTACCTGAGCTCCTAGCATAACTGCGTTGTTAAAATTTGCACTGCAGCTCACAGTTTACAATTACAATGGAGGTCCTTGCTATCGTTGCCTATTTCCAACCCCACCGCCAACTACAGCGTGCCAAAGATGCGCTGATAGTGGAGTCCTTGGAGTAGGTAGGTTAGTAATTCATTTGGTACAGCCGAAGTTATGTTTCAAGCTCTTGAAATGCCAGTTGCTTTATGAAATACTAATGCTTTTAATTTTTAGTTTTCAGTTCCTGGAATCATTGGCTGTCTCCAAGCCTTAGAGGCCATTAAGATTGCAAGTGCTGTTGGTGAACCACTCTCAGGACGGATGCTCCTGTTTGATGCATTGTCAGCTCGAATCCGAATTGTATGTTCATTTTACTTCTTTTTCAAAGTTTGTTACTGGTCAACTCTATTTTGGAAAGCATGATTAATATTCTTAACGATTTACAAGCTTCGCATCTACCATATTTGGTGAAACCAAAATGGATTTAGATTTGTATGGTTTCAGTCTTCTTCTTTGAATGCCTCAAATGCGTTTTGTTCTAGTAATAGTTAAACTGAACCTTCTTGATAGTTAATTTACATGCTGATATTTGTCTCTTACCATTGCTTAGGTCAAGATTAGAGGCAGATCATCACAATGTGAAGCTTGTGGAGAAAATTCAACATTTTCCCAAGATCACTTGATAAATTTTGATTATGAAAAGTTCACTCAGTCACCTCTGTCTACGGTATGTGTTGCATTCTGCTAATATAACTGCCAATATTATTATATAGCTGAAATCTAATACCTTGACATTCAAATTATGTACAGCTTCCCTTGAAGTTGAATTTGCTCTCAGCAGATTCTAGAATAAGCAGCAAGGAGTACAAAGAAAAAGTTGTTAATGGAGAAGCTCATATATTAGTTGATGTCAGGCCAGCACATCACTTCAGGATTGTTTCTCTTCCAAACTCCATAAACATCCCTCTCTCGGATTTGGAATCCAGGTTACCTGAGATTTCATTGGCAATTAAAGAAAAGGAAGAGCACAGAGGATCAAATGCGAGTTCAGGTTCCAGCTTGTATGTAGTATGTAGAAGAGGCAATGATTCACAGAGAGCTGTGCAAGCTCTTCACAAGCTGGGTTCCACATCTGCGAGAGATATTATTGGAGGCCTGGAGTCTTGGGCAAATGATGTGGATCCAAGTTTTCCTGTCTATTAATAGTAGGCGATTGCAATCGAACAAGTCTTGCCACCGCTGTTCCATTTACTTACAGGGAAGTACAAGTAATTACGACCTATTTTTCCAGTCTGAAACACGAACTTGGGAAAACTAATGTCATTTTGCGAAGTTGATGCAGTTGGTTGCCCTTTTTTTATTTTTTTTACTTTTTTTAAAAAAAACCTAAAACTGTATTCGTACAATAACAGTCTACCTTGGTTTATGATGCTTCCCACTGATGTTTAAATTTATGGGGCAATTTCATGACTTGGTTGCATAATTCTTTGAAATTAAAAAAATTTACCCCAAGTAATTTATAAATGGGCAAGTTTTGTGGAGCAAGCAAGAGTTAAAATAAAATGAAGACGATAATTTGATAAATGAAACGAAATCTATGTCCGCAATCCACAATGAATTTAAACTAGAGCGTGAATCAAACTCGGAGGGAAGTGGAGGGATTATTCATGCAATTGAGGAAACCCTATATGCGTGTATGCTTGCATCTATGCCATGCGTGGAAAGCCAATTAAAAGCAAACTGAATTAAGCTTTGTATTGCATGAAAGTGAAACACCAAAATACTGGTGTTTATGAAAGTTGAAACACAAGATCACTCTCTAAACATAAAGTGAAAGAAATATACGACTAGTTTCACCAACAGCAAGACTCAAAACAGACATTAACTAAGAGGCAATGATAAAGCTAATAGCTCATTCTAAACGAGAACCATATAGCCAGCTAGATATATGATGAACTTCAACCCATAAGAGGTGGCTGATCACCCTGTGGCGGGCAATGCCTAGGTGATTCAGGTGGCTGATCACCCCTTGGCGGGCAAGGCCTAGGTGGTTTAGGTGGCTGATCACCCCCTGGCGGGCAAGGACTAGGTGGTTTAGGCTGAGAAGGACGCGGAGGCTGCGGCTGCGGCCTTGGCCATGGCTGAGCATATCCACATATACCATAAATGCACCTGACACCCCAAGGGCATCTATTCCCACATCTTCCACAGTTAAAGGGGCTCCTATTTGTGTTGGTACAAAATCCACGACAACATTGCCACGAAAATCGACATCGAATTCGACATAAGCCGCAGTTATTAACATCAGAAAACACATCAACACAACGGTTTCTGCAGCATCTCATTCGGGTCCCCGGTGCTTCTCCTTGTCTGCATGTCCATTGCCTGTTCCAGCACCCGGACGACCTCGGCCGCCGGCCCCAGTTTGCTACCTTATTCAGCCATGGCGATGATGTTGATGTAGAGGCATTTACAATGGCATTTTGTTGCACAACTTTGTGTATTGAAGTCGCTTCTACTATCACAACGAGTGATAATAGCAAGAGTTGCAAGATGGTTGCTATTAGGCCATTGGCCAGCCGGATCATTTGAACTTTGCATTAGAGGTAAGAAGAATGCTAAACGAGATTTATATATCCCAAAAAAAAAAAAATGAAAAGTGATTTTCAGTTACTATTAAGGAGCCTCATGTTTTTCTTACAGGAGCTTCATGATTTCCAGTCTCGTGTTGTTACTAATTACGTGATAGGCAGGGGATTTATGCTTTGCGTCGTGCATGTAGTTACTTCAGCTGTAACAAATCCTAAATTAGAAATAAAGTCGGAAGCGATTAATCAAATACCTTGAAATTAAAATTGGACGGGCTTTTCTCTTAGAAAGAATTGGTCCTCGTATGGAGCAAACCAAAGGCCCATTACTTTCTTAAAACCCCGAGAAGAAACAACCGGAACAGAGATACGATACAGTTTTTTTTATAACAAATGTTGACAATATTAATAAATGCGTAGACATGGCATACACAATAAATTACGTGTTGTATTCGTGTTAGACTACTTAAACATAGTTACTGGTTTATAACACAAATATTAATTAATACATATTAATGTTATTGAAAAAAATTAAATTATATATACTACAAGCTAAATTAATTTTTTTATATCATACACATATTCTCTTATAAACTTACTCATATCATATTTATGTAATATTAATTAATTTATGACCTTTTTATCGACATATCTTTTATTTTTTAAATTAATTTTCAATAATTATACATTCAATTTGTTAACAAGTCAACGCTATTAACACAATGAATAAACGGATTGTATCTTTATTTTAATGTTTTGACATGATTAATAAACGAGGTCATATCCGTATTTACTTAAATATGATAAAACATGAATATATATGATACGAATACGACATGATTACACAGATTCCCAACCGTACTTGAGATGGTGAATACAAAGACTAATTAATGTTTTGCATTACGTAGCATAAACAACAAAAGTTTGCAAAGCAATGGGGTTAAAATGTAATAATGCACACTTGCTTGCATATACAATGCCAATGCTAGAAACACCACAGCGCAGAGGAGGATTATGCCTCCAATTCTAACTCAAGACCAAATGTAAGTATGAAACAGTACTGCCATAAAGGGAAAGGAAACCACCGCAACAGCTGCTAAAAACCAAGTCAAACTATCAAAATATACATGCACTCAAACTATCCGATGCAAAAACTTTAGAACTATCGTTGAGATCACCCCAATCATCAAAATGGAAATGTGCACTTAATATTGAAGCTTTAAGGGAGCAGAAAACAAACTTTGCTTCAGAATTTAGGGCACAAGGTTTATGCTTATTTCTTAGAAGCAATTCAAATCCAACAACAGATACCTAACTTCTCTCTGTGTTCTAGATGCCTCATTTTTCATTGTTTTCTCCGTCCTGTTCATAACGTCGCCTGAACTTGGCAACTTGTCCAATACTCTGAGCCATTTGGCGCCTTGCCCTAAAATGGTAAACTTTGCCAACATTGTGTATTTTTGTCATCATAACATGCATCAGTCTGCCACTCTGAGTCACATAGGATATCCATTGCATCAGAGGGTGCAGTCCTTTCTTCATTTTCTCCAAATCTGCAAATTAAAAAGAAGCTTATGAAAAGAACTTTACACAGAAATTTACATTTTAAAACAGTTTTGTAGCTAAACAACAAGGGTACGAGGATAATTGTTTTACCAATGTATATGCAGTGATCAATTATTAGATAAATAAATACAATGTTATTTATTTAAATATATTGCTAAAAAACAAATTAAAACTGCTTAAACACATTAAATGTGAACCATGTTAAAGAAGAAAACAGCACAAAGGGAGTCTATTGATGTTAAATGGCACAGCTGGTTTTTTCTTTTGAAATGCTTTAGCTCTTTCTCAATAAGGGGCAAAAACAATAGGAACTACACAAGACATAGGCTCATATCAGAGGTACTCAATAAACCATAGAATTGGATTGGATAAATGTTTCAGTTCACATACAGCTGAAAGCACTAAATATTTCATCGTCAACCTCTTTCAGATATGAATCAATCTGATTCAGACGACAAGAACTTGCATCAGTATCTCAATTTCAATTCAAACATGGTTTGATTCACACTCGTTCTTAGAAATATTTACCATCCAAAAAGAGAAAGAGGAAAAAACAGAATCTTTGTCCAAAGAAATGCTTTGAAAAGCGGCAGATGTCTAGAACCTTCAACGAGAGAGTGCTTTTTCAACTCTCTCAAAATGGAATCAATTCCAAACATATATGCCATGGTTCCTTACTTCGACAAGGTACAAATATCTAAATTTGATATTTTTAGATACTTTTTCAGACCTACTGCTAGTACTAAGTAGCAGTAAAAATTTGTATCTATTTTTCATGATATTATGGATGGATCAGATAAAGCATGGCGAATTCTTCACAAAAAATGGTGCATTCCACAATGGAATCTGATAAGTTCAAATTTCGAGTAAGTGTTTCCACTTGATCTGTGGCGGCACATGTAAGAACGTAGGAAAAAAATAAATAACTACTAAGATGCATCAAGATATTATGTTTATTTCTCGGTGAATAATTTTTAGATGCTTCAAGAAATGTTTGTTCCATCCAGTCTCATTCTAACTGATGCGCATGGATTTTAAGAAAATTAGGTTTACCTTTGCTTATCCAAAGTAGATAGCTACAGTCAACAATTGTCAATGTATACATTCAGCCAACATGTAAACCTCAGTTCTCATAACAAAACAACGGAATACATCCAAAACCTATGATATCTAATCTATTTTTAATGCATAAATCACTCCTAAGTTTTGTTTTTTTGGGTGTATTAAACCATCTGGTATCCGAAGACAACATTGGGCCCCAACTAATCCAGATTCGAGCCGGGTATGACCACTAGGGCGGCAAAGCATTCCCAACAAGTATTTGACGCAGCTGTATTCCCAAGCCTCGAACTGAGGACCTTGGTTAAGCTAGACCAACCCCATGCTAGTTGATCTACGCACTTGTTGGTAATCACTCCTGAGGTTAATGTATAAGATATCCAAGCTGGCCTTTCAAGAGCATATACATGGCAGATGATTTTATAGTGACACATTAATACAAGAACTTTCCAACATATTAGTATTGGCATCTCGTCTATTTGCCAACAAATTCTTCTCTAAAATTTCAAAACATAGAAATTGCAAACATCTACTCACTAGCATGCCTCTAAATCCTAAACTCCAACATAAAAAGTTTTCTAATTAATTCAATCTTCATACTGAATTTTGCAATTAAAATTTCCAACCCTATGCTGTGGGTTCCAAATTAATAATCTTGAAAGTTTGTAAAACTTGCTCTGGGATTGTCAAGTAAGTTCCAATACAAAACAAAATCAAAACGCAGGTCCCCTACATCACATACAGTAAGAAAAAGAAATGTCACCAAATGGCATTAATTAAATTTATTCAATCCATGGTAATGGAAATGTGGCCAGCAGCTGTGTTGGCATCTGTGTGTTGACATTGTAACTGGTTACATCTACCATTCCAAAGGAAAAGTTCGAAGCAAAATCTGTACGGAAATTTTATTGTGTCATTCTCAATAGCAATAAAGTCGGACTATTGCCTGATGCTTGGAATTTCTAAGATGAGGGTTTTTATGATTTTGTCAAATTTCCGATGATCTAAAACGGACCTAAACAGCTTTCAATGGGTATTTGCTTGACAGAAGCTTTAACATGTGAGGTGAAGAATAAACAATCGAAATAAACAATCATTGTACTTCCTAAACAAGTTTGATTCAAATCAAAACAGTACAAAGAATAAATTATAGAAATAAACTTTCAGAAAACAAATACCAATCTTCAGTCTTCACACGGTGAATGGCAGAAGAATGAGCCAATGACGAGCTGGAACCGCTCGGCTACGGGACGAGATGACACATAACAATGGGGACGATGACGAGATGACAATACACAGCCGTCTTCCGTGTCTTCGGTTTTTGTGACGGCCTGACGGGTTCGGCTGTTCGGGTTTTGGTTGAAGAAGAGAAGTGGGAAGAAGTGAAGAAGTGTTTTAGTTTTAGATTTAGATTTAGGGTTTGTTTTTGTTTATTAGATTTTAGACATTCGGATTTTTTTAATATTCGGTTCGGTTTTTCGATTTATTTTAAAAAATCAAAAATCAAACCAGTTAATTTTATTACTTTTACTACATTATTATTCGGTTCTTTTAAGGATAAAAAACCGTACAAAAATTGAACCAAACCGTTCGGTTCGGTTCGATTTTTGATTAATCAGTTTTTTTTGTCCACCCCTAACCACAACTTAAAGCTTTTAATCAGGTATAAAAGAAAATGATTTTCTCTGTTCTTTGATTTTTCAGTAATGATTGCGATACAATTAAGGGTGCTAAGCCGATAAAAATTCAAAATGATAATAACTTTCAGAGAGTAAATTTTAATTTTTCAGAAAAAAACTTATCATGAAGAGTGAAAAACCGTGATTTGGTCACCAAGGATCACATTATGGCTACGGCGGCGGCCGCTGATTGATGGCTGTTTGTTAGATAAGTGAGAAAATTTGAGAAGAAACGAAGCAAGAAAAAGTGAAGAAGGCAGGCCAGGTTTTGTTTGTTCACTTCTTTATGTTTTTAGCGGGCCTTTTTGGGCTCAAACATATTATTCCCATTGGGCGGATTTAAGAATTGTATATTTTAAAAAAAGTGAGAAAAAATAAGTGGTCGGTGGATCATTGCCCAAATCTAAATATGCCAAAATTGATTAAATAATATGCATAAACCTTATTTTTTACCTTAACGTAGCAAACAACTGCCTTAGATCTTAGCAGTTCAAAGGAAAATGTCATAGTCCCTAGCAATTGGAGATGAAAATTGCTTAGTTGAAAAAACTTGTGGCTGAATAATCCAGACAAGCATATCGTCAGTTGCATTATGTATTAGACTTGGAGCCTAATGTCTAAAAATTACTTTTTACAGCCAGAACATTCCCCTCTAGGAAAAATAAAATTCATCACCATACAACTGAAAGTGAAAATTACTAGACAATGTATAAACATATTTCAAATGACTGCATATTGCATTTCGTAACATTGATTTCAGACACAGTAGAAGAGATAAGCAGTTACTCGCAAAGAGCTTGCATCTCACACTAAATGTTTAGACATATTAACCAGATTTGACTAAAGCATATGCCCCCATCATAGGAAGCAACAATTTTAAAGGAAACAGAATTACTACGTAAACGGAGGAGGAAATCCAAGCTTGTGAAACTTTTCAAAGGTAGCTAAGTGGACTAAGTTGTGGAACTTGGGAGATGATTAATGACCATGGGGGGGCGTAGAGCTCGGTCGTTGGCCAACTTCTCTTTGCGAGCCTTATACATCTCTTCTGTCTCAATTACAACCAACCTTTTTACCTATATATATGGTATTTGTAAGCACCAAATGAACCCAAAAACAGAGAAACTTGCACGAAAATATTAAAAAGAAAAATAATCATTTTAAGCCTTTTCTGATACCTGCTGACTTGAAAGCAGCTAAAGAACCCAAATATAAAGAAAGACCCTTGCGCAAAAATGTATTAAAAAAAAAAAATCACTTGACCGAAACATTGACGGAGTGTTAACAGTTACATTTCCGGAGACGTAATGCCTCTAAAGTGCGTCTGTGAAGCCTTCTTGTGCCTGGCATCCCCCTCACAAGGGTTATATACAAGTTTGGACTCCATTCAATCGGAACACAGGCTTTAAAAGCTTTGAAAGCATTCATTTCAGCCTTATTCTCACTATTATTCCCTAGAGATACAAAATCGACAGAACATTAACAAAAAAAAAAAAAAAGAACACATGGAATGTAAGAGAAGCCAACTACATGTCTAAACAAACATTAGCTGGGAATTCACTGTTGTTTCTGATTCCACTTATTCAAAAAATGCAATGAAACCAAATTAATAATCTCGAAAGATTGTAAAACTTGCTCTGGGATTGTCAAGTAAGTTCCAATACAAAACAAAATCAAAACACAGGTCCCCTACATTACATACAGTAAGAAAAAGAAATGTCACCACAACTTGAAGCTTTTAATCAGGTATAAAAGCAAATGTTTTTCTCTGTTCTTTGATTTTTCAGTAATGATTGCGATACAATTAAGGGTGCTAAGCCGATAAAAATTCAAAATGATAATAACTTTCAGAGAGTAAATTTTAATTTTTCAGAAAAAAACTTACTGCGAAGAGTGAAAAAACCGGCGATTTGGTCAATTAAGGACTGCTACTGACTGCGGTGACGTGATGGCTGTTTGTTAGATAAGTGAGAAAATTTGAGAAGAAACGAAGCAAGAAAAAGTGAAGAAGGCAGGCCAGGTTTTGTTTGTTCACTTCTTTATGTTTTTAGCGGGCCTTTTTGGGCTCAAACATATTATTCCCATTGGGCGGATTTAAGAATTGTATATTTTAAAAAAAGTGAGAAAAAATAAGTGGTCGGTGGATCATTGCCCAAATCTAAATATGCCAAAATTGATTAAATAATATGCATAAACCTTATTTATTACCTTAACGAACACGCGCTTAGATCTTAGCAGTTCAAAGGAAAATGTCATAGTCCCTAGCAATTGGAGATGAAAATTGCTTAGTTGAAAAAACTTGTGGCTGAATAATCCAGACAAGCATCTCGTCAGTTGCATTATGTATTAGACTTGGAGCCTAATGTCTAAAAATTACTTTTTACAGCCAGAACATTCCCCTCTAGGAAAAATAAAATTCATCACCATACAACTGAAAGTGAAAATTACTAGACAATGTATAAACATATTTCAAATGACTGCATATTGCATTTCGTAACATTGATTTCAGACACAGTAGAAGACATAAGCAGTTATTCGTAAACAGCTTGCATCTCACACTAAAATGTTTAGACATATTAACCAGACTTGACTAAAGCATATGACCATCATAGGAAGCAACAATTTTAAAGGGAAACAGAATTACTACATAAACGGAGGAGGAAATGCAAGCTTGTGAAAATTTTCAAAGGTAGCTAAGTTGATTGAGTTGTAGAACTTGGGAGATGATTAACAGCCAAGGGAGGGCGTAGAGCTCGGTGGTTGGCCAACTTCTCTTTGCGAGCCTTATAAATCTCTTCTGTCTCAATTACAACCAACCTTTTTACCTATATATATGGTATTCGTAAGCACCAAAAGAACCCAAAAACAGAGAAACTTGCACGAAAATGTTAAAAAGAAAAATAATCATTTTAAGTCTTTTCTGATACCTGCTGACTTTAAAGCACCAAAAGAACCCAAATATAGAGAAAGACCTTAGTGCGAAAATGTATTAAAAAAAAATCACTTTGAGCTTTGCCTGATACCTGCTGAAGCATTCCTCGGACGGTGGGAGTGTTCCAGCGCATAACAGTGCGGTTACATTTCCGGAGACGTAATGCCTCTAAAGTGCGCCTGTGAAGCCTTCTCGTGCCTGGCATCCCCCTCACAAGGGTTATATACAAGTTTGGACTCCATTCAATCGGAACACAGGCTTTAAAAGCTTTGAAAGCATTCATTTCAGCCTTATTCCCACTATTATTCCCTAGAGATACAAAATCGACAGAACATTAACAAAAAAAAAAAAAAAGAACACATGGAATGTAAGAGAAGCCAACTACATGTCTGAACAAACATTAGCTGGGAATTCACTGTTGTTTCTGATTCCACTTATTCAAAAAATGCAATGAAACCAAATTAATAATCTCGAAAGATTGTAAAACTTGCTCTGGGATTGTCAAGTAAGTTCCAATACAAAACAAAATCAAAACACAGGTCCCCTACATTACATACAGTAAGAAAAAGAAATGTCACCACAACTTGAAGCTTTTAATCAGGTATAAAAGCAAATGTTTTTCTCTGTTCTTTGATGTTTTCAATAATGATAGCGATACAATTAAGGGTGCTAAGCCGATAAAAATTCAAAATGATAATAACTTTCAGAGAGTAAATTTTAATTTTTCAAAGAAAAACTTACTGCGAAGAGTGAAAAAACCAGTGATTTGGTCAGCCAAGTGATCACATTCATAGCATGGCCATCATGATTAATGGCGGTTTGTTAGATATGTGAGAAAAATTGAGAAGAAACGAAGCAAGAATAAGTGAAGAAGGTAAGCCGGGTTTTGTTTGTTCACTTCTTTATGTTTTTAGTGGGCCTTTGTTGGCCTCAAGCATATTATTCCCATTGGGCGGATTTTTAACACCTTATAAAATCCAAAAAACTTTTATTTTCTAAAAGATCTCAGTTAATTTATAAAATATATTTATAAAAAAATAACCATATTTTTACCAAATTTCACCTTAAAATTTTTTAATTATTGATTATAAAATACATATAAATTCTAAAATCCTTAATTACTTTTTTGTTATATTATTTATATTTCTATAACTCAAAATTCTTGCAATTTTCTTTAAAAAATATTTTTTAATTATAATTTTAAAATACAAATAAAAATTATGAAATCGAATAGGAAAAAGAATATTTTATTTAAAATAAAAATAGTTAATTACTTTTTGGGCATTTAAGTAATTTTAATAACAAAGGAGTTTTGCGAAGAATTTTGAGAGATGGAGAAGGACCAACTCGTAGGCCGTTGCCATTGATATTGGGCTCTTTTATGCTGTACGGCTGCGTCAGTTAGGCCCAATATAATTTATTCAAGCACCAGAAACCGAGAGAAAAGCCTCACACGGGGCCCGCGTTGGTTGTGATTAGTGCTGGAGTCAAATTTGTGGGTTCATATTTTATTCTACTTTTTGGTTCTCATCCTTATATTTGATCAGGAATCCGGATAATGATATAGACAGCTTTTAATGCTTTAGAAATTTATCATAAATGACTCTGATAATAATGCTTGTTCGAAAATTACATTCATGTAGCTTCAGCTATTTCTTTGCAACAATTTTTAAGATGCAATCACAGATATATTATAAAGCCAATACGAATGAATCAACCCACATATATACCAAGTGTATTTTTGATCATACCAAAACTCAGCATCAATCAAAACAAGAAACTAAACAGAGAAGAATTTTACGGTTTTGATGAATTGCACATATTTCATCAACTTATTCAAAATCACAGAACTTCTAGTATTTGAAACTAATTATTAAACATCTCAATCTCCCCTCCTGCGGTAATCAGCTCCTTGTTCATGCTCCTCGGATCTGTTTTTGACAGAATCAACATTGGAGCCACCGCCGGTGGTTTCTTCAGCTCCATCGTAAACCTTGTCCTTGGTCTGACTTGCAACACCTTGACCCGAAGCTCGAAGCTTTTCCTCTGCAACTCTCTCGAACTCTTCAGCTGTTGACGGCGCTCTCTCATGCCTCTCAGGATGAAGACTACTTATATTTTGATCTCTATTGCTTGCTCCTTCGCTACCGTACCTCTGATATGACACAATATTCATTTATTTAATTATGTCAAAATAACGTAATAGACACGAACAAAAAAAAAAAAAACAATGAGATCAAAAATTAATCTTATAGTTAAGTAATCAGCTGCGATTAATGATGTTCTATGCGTATGTGCGTACCTTGAAGGGCTTGTACAGATATGCCGTCAGAGGCTTGATAGAAGATGGTCGTGAAGATTTGAAGCAAAGGAAGATCAAGCCTCTCATTTGCGACCCTAACGACATCGTTTATTGTTAGTTTTGGATCGTTGCGACTGATCGGATGGATGGCTTTAGCTTAGCCCGAAAGAAAACGATCCGACTTCGGACTGATCATGTATATTTATAGAGACCCGCGCGGTACATGTCAGTCAGAGAGCGAACGAGACACGTGGCTGTTTATTCATTTGCCATTCCATTTTTGTTCTCACCATGTTTCCGATAGCGCTCATCCCCTGGCGGGTTGTGATTTGGTGAGAGCAATTCCATCGCACACGTCTGGAATCTCCTTCAAGGGTAATTTCGTCTTTCTATTTCCTTTTTTTGGGGTCCCACATTCCGCTGGGAGTCTGAAATTAGGTTGTGTTAAGGATATTTTTTATGTTTCCAGCTCACCGGTATCATTCTTTGAATTTGTCACTTTTCCGTCTAATTAGGGTTCCTCTGACTGCCGCTTCACCTCTGACTCCACTTCACAGTCTTCACTGGACTTCTTCGGTTGTTCAGAATATGGAGACAAACGGGGGTAGCGCTGACGTGGCAAGAGTCCTCGGCGAAATTGAAACCTTAAAGGCTGCTAAGAGTGATATTGATTATCGAATCTCCGCTCTTGAAGCTCAGCTTCGCGAGACGACTGTTAGTCAGCCCCAAACCGATACCGTTTCTAATGGTTCTTATCGTCCAAGCACTGCCGCTGATTCTGGACTATCACCGGACATGATTTACCGTTACAGTCGCCACCTCTTGCTTCCTTCTTTCGGTGTTGAAGGTTCGACTTTTTAAATCAATTCTTTTCAGAAATTCATTCCTTTAGCATCCTATTGAATTAAATTTGAAATTTTGGATTTAATTCTTGTTGTAGGGCAATCGAATCTCCTCAAGTCTTCGATTTTAGTGATTGGAGCTGGGGGCTTGGGCTCGCCGGCTCTGCTGTATCTTGCAGCTTGTGGTGTTGGTAAGATGATTTAAGAGTTCACTGAATATGCTTTAAATTGTGTTTAGGTAATGCTTTTACTAAGTAGCTCTTCTTGCAAGTGTTTCTTTTCAATCAATTTTTTTTTTTTTTTTAAAGATAGGCGATATCAACGCCTTATTTACTATCTGAAGGGCTTTTGCTGAGCAAAATACCCCCCCACTGCATTCACTTTGATTTATGCTGAATGGTTTGTTTTATGTGATTATCAAATGGCTGCTGTTTTATATAAGTCTTTTGAATGCTTCATTAGCTTGACTTTTTTGTTGAATTGTTCTTCAGGGCGATTGGGTATTGTGGATCATGATGTAGTTGAGCTTAACAACATGCACAGGCGGGTAAAAATATGTGTATGTTACATTAATTGTAAGATAGCATTTGTCACACTCAAATAGTTAATTGTCGTTCCATAAATATATGGCGTTTATTTGAAATTATCAAAAAAAAAAAAAAAAAAATCGTTTGAAACTGTCAAGTGTCAACTTCCAATTCAAGACTTCTTTTATTTATAATCTTGATATCATTATTTATTTGTTTCAAAATAAGACATGAAATGTATATTTGAAATTGTGTGGACCTACAATTTGTGTGGTTGTGATGGAGTGTGTATATTACATTAATTGTAACATAGGGACTCCCTTAAATTTTGAAGATTAAATTGAGGGATAAAAACACTTTTATGCAATCGTAATTTTAAATAATATTATAGTCTTCTGTTCAATCATTAATTTTATGAAGACAATCATTATCAGAATATGATGGAATCTGGAGGAGTGGAAATGGACTTGTGTTAAAATATTTATAAACTATGCTCGTATTTGTGATTTGTGAAAAATGAGAGGGAACCAGATATTATTGTTCCAAACCATTTTATGAGCTCTATGTTCACAGTAGTTTTAAAACGTTTCGACAAAGGCTTGGAAACTCAGTTTTCGGTCACTGTAAGTTTTCAAATCTCTCAACATACTGATGCGCAAATAATTGGGTTTCAATCTAGAACTTTACACTGTATGTTTGATTTACCTTTTCAATCTCATGATGGCCATTTTATTCTCTATACAGAATTTTTGTTTTCTGAAAATTGAGTACGACTGTACGGAGTATGAATCAACCCTTGATTTTTTTTCACCCAGAATAATTATTCTTTTTTTTTTTTTTCGAGTTACTGGCGGATTAAGGGATCCTTGTCTCTGAAATTTGAATTTTTTTGATAGATGGGTTAGTGAACTTTGGTAATTACTAATGTGTTTGATGAAATACATGTGAGAAATTAGTCTTATCATGTGAAACATTTACAATCTGTTTGGCCAGGAGGATGTTTGCAGGGAGGGAAATAGGGTGGAATTTTATAATGTTTTGAGTCCCGGTAATAGCTTGACCTTTTCTATGTTCTTAACCAGCAACTATTGCTGGAACCCACGGCATAGGGTTGGAAATTTTAATTGCAAAATTCAGTATGAAGATTGAATTAATTAGAAAACTTTTTATGTTGGAGTTTAGGATTTAGAGGCAGTTAACGTGACTTGCAGCTGCCTTGTAAAAGTTTGATAAGCCCCCTATACTCTATGTCTCTATATTATTTATACTTTATTTATAAGTATTATAAAACTTTTTGGATTGTAAAATTTTGTTCAACTCCTTACACTGTTTTATTTAATTGAATTCCTAAAATTCCAATTCACCCCTAAAATTCTAATTCACCCCCTATAATTTTAAACTTCCAAAATAATCTCCATTTAATTAAAAAATATAATAATTATTAAATAAATTATAATTATAATTATAATTATAATTATTATTTTATTATAATTATAAATATAATAATAATTTTTTCGTTAAATTATTAATGATAATAATTAACAATAATTATTATTGATAATTAATTTTTGAATAAGAATAAGAATAACAATAATTAAAATACAAAATAATAATTATGATACAAATTAATTAAGAGTTTTACAGTAATTTATTACAATTTAACTCACTTTGATTTTTATTTTAAGATAAAATAAACACATAATGGTAATATAACTCAAACTAATTACGATTCATGCAGTTCAAGTAAACAATTATTATGATTCAAATTTCTCATTCAATTCTAGCTATTCTAATTCTAACTCATTATATTTTCAAATAATTTCGATTCCTGATTAGTGCACGCATTATAAAATTATAAACCACTCTATATTTAATTAGATCATTCTATATTATTTACAATTTATTCATAAATATTATGAATTTTATAGTACATTTACTAAACATGAATCGAAATTAACTGGAAATATAATGAGTTAGAATCGAAATAATTAGAATCAAAATGAAAAATTAGAATCATAATAATTTATTTACTGAAGAAATCATAATTAGAATTAACTGTAGTATCATTTGTGCTCACTTTATCTTAGAATAAAAATCGGAGTGAGTCAAAAACGAAAAAAATCTTGAAAGTAAGAGAAGCCAAAACAAAGAAAAAAAAAACATAAGATCAGATGGAATGTAAGAGAAGCCAACCACATGTCTGAACAAGCATTAACTTGGAAGTCAGTGTTGTTTCTGATTCCACTTATTCAAAAAATGCAATGAAACCAAAATAGTAATCTTGAAAGTTTGTAAAAATTGCTCAGAGATTGTCAAGTAAGTTCCAATACAAAACAAAATCAAAACGCAGGTTCCCTACATCACATACGGTAAGAAAAAAGAATTGTCACCACAAATTGAAGCCTTTGATCGGATACAAAAGCAAATGTTTTTCTCCGTTCTTTGATGTTTTCAGTAATGACAGCGACACAATTAAGGGTGCTAAGCCGATAAAAATTCAAAATGATACTAACTTTCACAGAGTAAATTTTAATTTCAGGAAAAAAACCTTATTGCCAATAGTGAGAAAACCGGCGACTCGGGCAACTAAGTGACTCCTACCAATGGCTTGCGGCGGCGGCGGCTGATTGACGGCGGTTTGTTAGGTAAGTGAGAAAATTAGAGAACAAACGAAGCAGGAACAAATGAAGAAGCCAAGCTAGGTTTTATTTGTTGACTGCTTTATGTTTTTACTGGGCCTTTGTTGGGCTCAAGCATGTAATTCCTATTCGGGGGATTTTTAACACACCATAAAATCCTAGTAACTTTGTTTTCTAAAAAATCTCAGTTTAATTTATAAAATATATTTATATAAAAAAAAGTGACCATATTTTTACCAAATTTCAGCTTTTAATTACTTTTTTATTATATTATTTATATTTCTATAACTCAAAATTCTTACAATTTTCTTTAAAAAATATTTTTTAATTATAATTTTAAAATACAAATAAAAATTATGAAATCGAATAGGTGTAGAAATGTTGAAGAAAGAATATTTTATTTAAATATTCAATTAAATTTTATTTAAAATGAAAATAATTAATTAATTTTTGAGCATTTAAGTAATTTTAATAAGATAGGAGTTTTACAAAGAATTTTGAGGGATGGAGAAGGACCAATTCATTGCCATTGATATTGGGCTCTTTGTGCTGTACGGCTGTGTAAATTGGGCCCAATATAATTTATTGAAGCACCAAGAGACCGAGAGAAGAGCTTTGCACAGGGCCCGTGTTAGTTGTGATAAGTGCTGGAGTCAAATTTGTGCGTCCATATTTTATTCTGTTTTTTGGTTCTCATCCTTTTCCATATTTGATCAGGAATCCGGATGATGATATAGACAGCATCAGCATTTCATGCTTTAGATATTTGTCAGAAATTACTCTGATAATAATGCTTGTTCGAAAATTACATTCGTACTCAAGTTTTCAGAAAACAAAAATTCTGTATAGAGAATAAAATGGCCATTATGAGATTCAAAAGGTAAATGTAAATCAAACATACAGTGTGAAGTTCTAGATGGAAACCCAATTATTTGCGCATGAGTATATTGAGAGAGTTGAAAACTTACAGAGACCGAAAGCTGAGTTTCCAAGCCTCTGTCGATAAGTTTAAGGGTCTCTTTGTTAACGTTTTCTTTTAAGGGTGTTTTTTGTTTTTCAAAAATAAAAAATACAAAACATGTTTGGTTAAGCCTTTTTGTAATAAATAGTAAAAAAATGAAGAATAAAATATTTCTGTTTCTTAAGTTTTGTAAAAAAAATTCAAGAGCCGGTGGAGAACAAAAATAGAAAAGGAAAAATAAAAATTTTTTTTCGACCCATCACTATTATTTTATTAATTCTTTATTTATATTTACTTTTACTTTATTTTTTTCTCTTACTTTTACGATTTTCTTATCTCTTCTTCTTTCTCATTCTTCTTCTTACCCGTTATTTTCCTTATCTTCTTCTTCTTCTTCATTACCGTGAACAAAATTTTTATTTTATTTTCTTGAACTTAATAAAAAATAAAAGGGTCTTCTAAAAATTGTTATTGTTTTGTGATTGATTAAAATTAAAATTAAAAAGATAAATGTATAAATAAATTGAAGAAAATTATTTTATAAGATATTCTATAAAAAATTCTATATTTTCAGACAAACAACCAAATAAATTTTTATTGTTCTCATTTTCATATGCCGTTTTGAAAACACAATACCAAATAAATTTTCGTTTTAAAAAACATCACGTCAAAAACATCATTTTCTTTCTCTAAAATGAGAGTAAAAAACACTAATTAAAAAATATTACCAAACGCACCAGGGAGCTCATAATATGGTTTGAGACAATAATATCTGGATCCCTCTCATTTTTACAAATCACAAATAAGGGCATAATTTATAAATATTTTAACACAAGTCCATTTCCCCTTCTCTAGATTCTATATAACGATTGTCTTTATAAAATTTAATGATTTAACTGAAAACTATAGTATTATTTAAAATTATCATTGTATAAAAGTATTTTTTTCCTTAATTTAATCTTCAATTTTTAAATATACATTTCACGTCCTATTTTGAAACAAGTAAATAATGATATCAAAATTATAAATAAAAGAAGTCTTGACTTGGAAGTTGACAGTTTCAAATGACTTTTTTTTTCCCCGAGAATTTCAAATGACTTGCTTTGTTACGGGTCCGTTTTATAAACGCTATATATTTATTTATGGAACGGCAATTAAGTATTGGTTGTAGACGCAATGTTTGGTGCATGAGGCGTCTCGATTCGCTTGATTATTTTAATAATTATTAATGATCAGCGTTGAAGCATCAGAAGCACTTTTCTTTTCCAATTTTTTTAATTAAATTTTTTATTATTTATTTTGACGTGGGCAGGTTAAAAAAGTTTTCCATTATTTAAAGGCTTCGGTGGAATAAGAAACATAGATTCTCTGTTTGCATTCCTTCAGTACGTACTTGCTGATGCAAGTTTGTAAAAGGGGTAGCTGATCATCAAGCCACGATAACTGCTGCTGCTGCAGCATATAATTATACAAAATAAATTCCATGAGCATCAACAGTGAGAGGCTCATCAGCAAACAAAATATCTTACATACATCACGGTGCCCATAGGCGGCAAATTAGACTAAACGCGAACAGCAGCGCAAACGAAGTTTGCTTATTTAGGCTACTGGCCCACTCCATAACACAGCCACTTATTTAAGCTATCATACATGAACCAGACAAACACAACCAGTCTGGTCACCAAGGCAAAGATCTTACTGAAGAACCAGGCATTCTGGAGTCCCAGACACCATGGCAGGGCAAGAGCTTTTGTTAATGGCATCCACTTCACCGTGAGACTTTGGTTTCACATCTGCCTCCCCAATTACGCTCTCAGCAACACCTCCATTGGCATCATCACCACACGCAATGGCTTCAAAGATGAGAGCATTTACTTCTTGGAACCTCTCCTCTGAGAGAGAGACCTCGGCAAGCAGCCTCCAAGCATTTTCCTCGGATGCCTCTTCATAGTCCTTCTTCCTCTTTAACACCATATGCCCACTAATTTCCCACACAGCAGGGTTCACTTGGGTGTCCAGAAGCTCTGAACTCACTTCCCCAAGAGCTTGTTTCTCAGCATAGCACTGTTGGTTCATTTTGAACAAATTGTAAATCAAAGTGGAAATAGAAAAATATTTGCATGCACAACACGGCAAAAACAAAATAACTTCAGTAATGATTCTAAATTTATTACCTGTGGTAAGAGAAATATGCGCTTTCCACAATCAGCAATGAGAACATTGTAAGGAATGTTGTTCGCTTGAAGGCAAATGCATGCATCTGAGACTCTACTGGACAAGTCTTCCAGAGAGTTTCCACCTTCAAAGACAAGGCCTCTGACCGGATAGTTTAAAAGTTCAGAGATCTTCACCCCACCGCCAGTAGAGATTATCTTCTTGGTGGGAGCCTTCTCAATCGGAAAAGGCAAAGCCATGTAGTAAGCCTGTGTCAATAGAAATCAGTAAGTTGCATTTTAGTTACCAACTGTTAAGTAACTGCGGATAGATATTCATAAGCAAAATCCGCATTTGAGAAAATTAGCTGCGTAATTGAAGTAGATATAAACCTGGAAGTGAAGGTGGTTGATGGTAGCAAATGCACCCAAGCTGTTGTAACCCAACCTGAAGTATGGATTCCCAGCTTCAGCAGCCATGTAAAGTGCGAGCAAGAAGCTATCACGGTCAATCCTCTGTGGCAAGCACTCAAGAACACGTGGGATCAACAGCACATGCCCGTACTCAATAGGACTCACCTGTTAAATTATATACACCAGGAAAGATAAATTATTAGCATATATCCTAGCTCAACTAGCTCCCTAAGCTCTCTTCATTTTGTGCCCCCCCCAAAAAAAAAAAAACAATCTTATTAATTAAACTCTTGCTCAACATTAACATACTCTCTTAGCTATTAAAATTGAGAACAAAGAACATACATTGATGGCAACAACACTTGGAGAATTCTCAGCATCAATGGGGGCACTTGGGTGAAACTGGACTTCACCATCTTCGCTTGCCTCAAACTGGAAGAGCACCTCTTCTTGCCCCACTTTGGTAAAGTTGAACTTGTTCCCATCAAAAGGCTGGAGGACCTTATCAACACGGAACTCAGTAGGCCTCTTCTTCAGGTGCCGGCCCTCGTTCAGTTGAGCAATGAAACCATACTGACCAGGAATGACCTAAACAAACATATGTATAATAAAGAAATCTCAATGAAAACCAACATGCAAAATCAAATAAACATTCAATTTTTAGAGGAACCAAAAAGATACCTTGGTTTCACAGGCCGTAACATCATAGCGAAATAGTCCTCTCTGTACGCGGTCCTCCCACTACAATGAAATTGTAAACTAATTTATACTCCGTTACAAGTAAGCAAATGCTATCAAGGACACACAACATAAACTCAACATTCAATCTTCATTCTATCATTTGCTTAACAAAATTTACCTCCCCAAGAACGAGCGAGTCCAGAAATGCAACAGGAGTCTCAGGCTCTCTAGCCTCATGTCCTTGCATGCACATTTCAGTTTTAAACTTGTTCACCCTCCTGAAAGCATATAAAGGAAGCTTTGCACCTATTTTAAACAAAAACCCAGATAAAATTGCTCCCGAAACAAGTCAAAAATTTTGGGAAAAAAAAAAACACAGTAAACAAAATTTCGTATAAGCATTTTAAACAAGCACCTTGAATGCAACATTTGTTCAAGCAATTCCTCCCGCACCCGCTTACACGACGAGCAGCAGCAGCAGCCTCCTCCGTCTCCTCTTTCTGATAATTCGAAACAACCGTCGGCACCCTCTTGATCCTCAACATCATGAAATTTCCCAAAAAAGCAAAAGAAACAAAGAACAAGAACAACGAAGGCTTTTTCTTTTTCTTTTTTCTTTTTTTTTCTCTTGAGATCTAATTAATGCCTGCAATAGCTTAATTCTAAAATACTTGTTTAAACTTACGTATATATAATCTACGGAGCTAGGCTAATAATACAAAGGAAAAGAAGAAAAAGCGAGACCGCCGCCAGCGAGAAAGAGGAGATCAGAAGGGCTGCCGCCTTCGGAAGGCAAAGCGCCACGCCCGCCGTGCGGCGAAGGGTTGCTCTCAATCACACAACCCTTGCGTCGTACAGTTCGGACATGAGTTGGAAGCCGCGTTACTCCGTGTATAGCCGTGATGTCTACAACTTGCTTGCCCGGGTTTTACCCCCCACCTAAGCAACAACTAAAAACGTCAAACAAACGAACAAACCAACCAAACCCACTTTCAAAACTTAAAATCTTTCAATGGAAGTTGAAGGGCAGCGAGAATTAATTCTTCGTGGGGAAGTTGAAGATGAGGCAGAAGCCTGGGGTTTAATTCATTATATAGCAGGAGGGATAAGGGGCGAGTGAAGGAGAGGCCAGGGAGAGGGGATGTGGCTCAGGACGTGCCGTGAGGTTTTTGTTGTGGGTGTACAAGGACAATTATTGGGAGAGTGGGGCGTGAGGGAGAGTGACTTCTTGGCGCGTGAGCATGGGTTTGAGACTTCTTATACCCCTGAATCCTTCTTAGCGATTCTCCAATCCCCCATCAGGTGGGAAAGGTTTAAGGCCTTGGCTCTCTCCACGCGCTTTTTGGAAAGTGGACAGACAAAAATTCCGTTTGGATCTTCATGTTTTGTGTTTTATGAAAAAAGAAAGTGAAAAATGGATAAATTTTTTTGCGGTTCGCCAATATATTTACTAATTTACATTCCTCCTTCTTTGGGGCCGATTTTTGGGTCTTTGCACTGATTTTTATTTAGGTCTAAATTTTCGATTGTATTATTAGTAAATTTGTTGTCTGATACCAAAAAAAACTATTGTTCAGATTATTAAGTGTAAGTTTAGTAAATTTGTTGTGTTGTAAGAAAACATATTAACTAAGTAAATTAAAAATTATTGTGTGTAACATTTAAGGTGGTATACAGTAAGTGCTTTCGTTTTGTAATACATTAGCTTTATTTACGAAAATATGCTTTTTTTTTTTTTTTTTTCCTTGTTCGTTATTTCTTTTATGGGTCGTCCCCTTGTATGGCTGAATTTTCCTTGTATTTTCATGTGGGCGCAAGGCCCCAAATTTGGACACGTCAATCCAACGCACGGGAAATTTCGTAAGGAAGAAACAGCCATAAATATCATTGATGAGTTGTTGGGCCACGTCCCCATGCGAAAAACGCAACACTTTCTTTCTCGTGATTTGTGAACTACACTGTTACCCTCCTGGGGACCGCTTACATCACATCATCTCCTTTTCTTTCATTTTCCTTACTTTTTTTTTTTCCTTAACTTTTTAATTCTGGAAATGAACACGTGGGTTGTTAATTAAAAAAATTTTTAAATAATTGAACGAAAGTGATTCTTCTTTTCTTTTTCTTTTTCTTTTTTTTCATGGAAGTGTTTTATTTTTAACTATAAGGAAGCATACAAAATTGTAAGAGAAAATATATAGATTCGGAATCTAAGGCCGGATCATTCTCTGTTAATCTTTTGAGAATTATTTGCTTAAATCTCAATCTCAATGGTCCTTTGTATCATGTGTGGTTCAGATTCTATTCAAGTGCTAACCGTTTTCGTTGTGATACTTTTTTTTTTCTTCTTTTTGAATTAATTTTGATACTTATTTGATACTTATATATATATATATATTTTTTATTTTTTAATATCTGTTTGCTTTCTGGGCAACTTGATTTTACATCAATTGATGGGCTCACAACAAAGGAAATCTATTTGTGAATATTGGAAAGAATTTCGTTTTTCCACTTGTGCACACGAGAATTTACAATTTCTTTTAAGTGAAGATTTAAACTTTTTTCCAACAAGTTGTTTGTGCACTGGAAGTAATAATAAGGTAATAACAGCTTAAACATTAGGTACTAACGTAATAAAAACTTAAATAGTAGGTGGTAAAATATAAGTTTCAAGAAATCTCACTACTAAATTAACATGTTAGAAAATTCTCAATGGATAAATAATAATATTTCTTTCACAATTAAATAATGCGCTTTAGATTCAATGTGAAATTCTTAAAATATTCTTATGACATTAGTAAATTTTTAATTGTGTTAATGTTTTAGTAGTAAAATTATAATCGTGTAAGTATTTATTAATAAAATAGAGTTTTCACTAAACCTTAATACTGACTTGATAGATATATATATATATAAATTTAGGTGGACAAATGATAATATCCCTCTATATATATTTATTCTCTAATAAGAGCATTATCACTTTAATAAAATGAGAATGCATACTAAAATTGAAATAAATAAATAAATTTTAGTATATTGAAAGTTATATTTTTTTATCTATTAATGGTATTCTCAATTTGTTAAAATGAAAATAAATTCTCACTATATTTACCTTCTTTATAATTTTTGACATAAGTGGCAAGTTAAAGAAAGTAGTCGAAGAACCACCAATTCAATCCCCTAACGGTAAGTTTCCTTGACAAAGCAGAAATATATACAAGCATGCACAACGTAGAATTATCAAAACTAAATTTGTAATGTTTGAGTATATATCTTGTTATAACTAATATAATAATAACTAAATTTTCTTTTCATCTACGCCAGTGAGTTTTGAATCCCAATTTCTTAGCCACATATTATATTCTTTCATTGTTACGCATTGTTTTGAGCTTATTATTGATGGTTTGTCTTTTAATTTTCTCTAACTTATATTTGCGCACTTAATTGATAGTTTATCTTTTAATTTTCTCTAACTTATATTTTTTCATTCTACTTCGAGTATCGTATAAAGTTGAAACTTCTAGACAATTCATGAAAAGTTACAGTATTAAAGTATTTAGTAAACCCTAATTATTGTACCTTGAAAGCTTTGTTGAAATAATTTTTCACTTGTATGATAAAAAATCTATTATATCTTTAATAATTTATTAAAATTTTTATTTACTACATATTATTAATTTTTGTTTCATAATTACAATTTTTTTCAATAACAGCTGTATTTTAAAAGTTACAGTACCCTAATCTTAAATATGACCTTAATAGAAAATTACACAATCTTGTCACAAAAGTGACATTTGATCCTTTAGTAGAATTTACACATGACATGGAAGAATCAATCACATGCAATAGAAGCCAAATTGACAATGATTGAGGAACTTTCGTGCACATGATATTATTACACAAGTTTTAAAGATCCAAAAATGGAAAGACATAACATGAAAATTAAGAAAGTTATATGGCTATTTAGCTTTTTACTTAATTCTTAGGGAAGGCAAAAAATTTCGGTGGATACAGGGCTGGCAAGGGCAGTTATATCAAGGTTGAGTATCGAATTTATTTTTTTTTTGTTTTATAAAAAACATTGGATGAGTGTATAATTATTCATACTCGTAAATTGAACACATAAGGTACGAATATTAAACACTAAAGCCTATATCTTCTTATAAATCTAAATATTCATATTTATTTATTTTTATTAATTTTAAAAGCTAAAATTATTAATTGGTAGATAAATCTAAATATTAGAACCTTAAAAAACTAAATTGTGTATAACTAAACATTAGTGGCTTTAAGTATTTAATTGTGAAATATTTCGAAACCTTAAAGGACGAATGATAATCGAACGAAAGAATAAATAAATTGGAATGGAGAATGAGAATTAGAATAAGTTGTTTTATCGAACTATGAATCTAATGAATAAGTTGGATCACATTAACGCTTTACTTCAGACGAAATGAATCTAATAATTAAATTGTTACAAATTATTAAAAAATCCTTAATAATAATGATAATAATATTCATTAAAATAATAAAATTAATAAATTTTAAAAATAATAATAAATTTAATATTGATAATATTAATAAAAATAATAATAACAATAATTAATAATAAATATAATATAATATAATAATAATGTGATTATTATTTTATTATTTTATTTGCAGTCACTGTTGCAGCCCATTTAGTTTTTGCATATATACTATATGTAAGTACTCACAATTGATAGCTTTGAAACATAAATGGAAACATAGTCAATTGAAACTGGGTCAGTTTCATAGGGATATGTAAGTGGTCCACAATCCCGTTGAGGTAGATAACAATTGGAAATTGGGAACAACCGAATTAAAAAAAATTAAATTCTATAAGATGATCAGATTTTGCTTATTAATTATTACTGTAATTTAAATTTGCCCCTGGTAATTTATAATTCCACCTCAGCTACTGCAAACCTTGGTATGTTGAATCGACACTAAAAAGTGTACATTTAATAAGGATAAAATTATAAATTTTTTACTTATTGTTTTGATTAATGTACTCATTATTTTTAAATTATTTTAATACTCTCTAAATATATTATGTTAAGTTAATTTGTAATTTTGTAAGTTGTTAATTTATTTTAATATATTATAGACATATTTTAAGAATAATGAAGAGTTGGAACTGGAAACAGGAACAAAGAAGAATTACTAGAGTTTTTTAGAATACATTATCGATGAGATGTAATTAATAAAAAATATTTCAAAAAAAGAAAAATACAAAAAAAAAAGTAAGCAACCATGCTTTGGTTGCTCGTGATGGTCACGATGGATCTCTTGCCTATAAAATGCAAGGGGATGCAAGCGAGAAAAGTGAGAGCGGTAGAAGAAAACGAGAGGAGAGAGCGAAGCTGAGGAATTGTTTCTTTTTCTTCTTTTGTTATGTAATCAACTTTCTTGTAATATATTTCAAAAGTTTGTCAAATAAAAAAAGTGGCTAATTTTACTACGTTGAAGTGAATGGTGAAGTTTAAGGTTTCAAATTATTAAATTAATTATTTTCTCAAGTGAGTTTTAAGTTTATTTTATTGTTTTTCTAGTTATTTTTATGTCATGTTAATTTACAAATTTCCCTAAATCTAAATGGTATTTGACATAATGTCGACACATTAGTATAGTTATGGTACATTAGGTACTTGATTATATATTTATCCACACACATAGTTAATTAAAAATTAAATGATATAATAATTAGTTGGTAAAAGTGAGGTAAAATATAAAAAAATATATGAAAGAGTAGTAAAATTATGGTTTCAATACTGAGAGTAGATCTCGTATCCTTACCATATTTTTAAATTGATTTATAGTGATTTTTTTTGCAATTAATTTTCTTTGTTTAACAAATTGGCTACTAGATTTTAAATTCCCTGTGATTCGACCCCGGACTCACCAAATTATATTATAATTAGACACTCTTATACTTAGAAGTAATAACACTGTTGAGTCGTGTCACATGCTATTAGTGTTGGTAAATATCCTAATAAAGTCACATGAGGTCCAAACCCTTGATTTGTTGTCTAATATGGTTAGAGAAAAAAAAAACGGAACAATTTTATTCAATGTGCACATTGTCTTCGGGTGGGGATAATATTTAATGTGGTTTGCATACGGTTGTCATGTGCAACCATATCCTATGAGGTTCGCACTTGATATGTCTCTGATAATTGCCATGCCTACAGTTCTATAGGTTTTCACTATGTCAGTTAGAGGAGTCGAACATAGAGGAGTTAGTTAGAGGAGTCGAACATAGAGGAGCACTAGAATTTTGTTCACCTAATTTAATGTACCTAAAATGTGGTCGGTACACTATAATTGCACGATGTTCAGGTAGATATCCATGTATGCCTCTTGTGTATATTCTATTTGTTAACACATTAGGAACAATTATTGTGTTGTCATTAACTTGAGCAATGTATATTATGATCATTTCTGTGAAAGTTAATTTAACAACAATTTATAATTCTCTTTTATATATCTGTGTCAATGGTTTGAATTTTCATGCTGGAAATTGTGAACTTCCAATATGTTCATGGTTGCACCTGGCAGGGTGACTGGGTGAGTAGTTAATGATGAGGACATTAGTTAGGGATGGCAATGGGCATTGCTCACAGTGAGTTTGTTATTACCAAATCTAAATCCACATAAAATTTAAATTGCCAAACTCACCCACAACCCACAGCGGGTTTTAATTTTTTTAAGAAAACCTACCCGCAGAGGGTTTTGACAATTATCAAACCCGCAATAGTAGCCGGCGGATTTTTTGCGGATTTCTACATTTAAAATCATAAATATTTAATATATAAATTTATAATAATAACTTCAAATTCTACATAACATACTCAATTTTATATTTAAACAATATAAATTAAAAATTAAAATTTCAACATCAATCTAACATAAATTATTAAATTTAAGTATAAATTACACAAATTCATTTAAAAAACACAAATTAGTATCTAAAATAATAATTACATTTCATATTATCATTTAAAACAAGCTCCTAGAGAAGATACTTCATTTCATTCACCACCACAAGCACCCATCCAACACGATGCCTGCAATAATAATTAAGATTAACATTTTCAAATACTAATTCGGCGAAAAAAATTATAATAATGAAATAATTCATGTATTAAGTTAAAGAAAAATAGCACATATAAAATTATTAATAGCGATATAATAATCTATGAATTAAGTTAAAGAAACTTAATTCTTTACCTCATCAACAATATCTTCATCTTCGGAGAATATGTTATTTCTTGCTTTATTAAAAGAAGCTACATCTACAAGTAACAAGTATATCAAAGAAAAAAAGATAGATAATTATAAGTTTGTAAATTATAATGTATAATAGATATTATATTATATTAAAGTGAAAATACATTTTCATACCGTCAAATTCATCACATTTTGAGCACACTTTAAAGCTTCCAATGTCTTTGGATGAAGTCTACTACGATGTGGAGAGACAAATCTACCACTAGTACTAAATGCCGACTTGGATGCAGCAGTGGATACCGGAATGACTAAAACATCTCTTGCAATTGCTTGTAAAGTTGGATATTTTGATCCATTTGTTTTTCACCAACAAAGTATATCAAAATTTTCAGATCTTGGAATAACATATTCTTCAAAATAATAGTCCAATTCTGATTTAACATGGGTTGTGCCACCACTTTGATCTACAAAAGCATCCAAATTAGCCAAATGTTTCCCAAGTTTTGAATGAGCTACCATAGCTCGAGATGATGAAGCAACTAAAGCTTGAGCTGGAACTTGAGAATTTTCTTTTGACTTACACCTAGCTTGATAATCTTTCAATATATCATAACAAAAGCTTCGAACATTCTCAATCTCTTTTTCAACACCATCTCCATACAGTAAGTCAAAATAATACTCAATTAATTTCATCTTAAATCTAGGATCCAAAACAGCTGTCATAACCATGAATCAATGAACTAATATTTTTCAAACTTTCCAATCATTGAGTCAGCCATTGCTCGGATTTTTTCACAATTAGAATAGTCCACTTATAAATTGACAATTTAATCTCACAAATGCTTGAAAAGTAAATATTAGCTATTGGATATCTAGTCCCAGAAAATAATGTAGTCACTTCATAAAATGATTCAAGCCTATCTCAAATTTCTTTAGCAAAAACCCAATTTTCTTCAGTGGGTAAAGATTTGTATAACGATTCACGTTGTTTCAAACGAGGAAATACTTATTTGAAAACCAAAGCTCTATCAAACATTAAATATGTAGAGTTCCATCTAGTCTTACAATCCTGAATTAGTTTTCTATTACAAGAAATATTACATTTACGAGCAGCCCCATAAAATGTTTCTTGTCTTTTGGTTGTGGCAGACTAAAACAAAACATTATCACTAATCACTATCTAGTCTTACAATCCTGAATTAGTTTTCTATTACAAGAAATATTACATTTACGAGCAGCCCCATAAAATGTTTCTTGTCTTTTGGTTGTGGCAGACTAAAACAAAACATTATTATGAATTCTCTCAATACTATCACTAATCACACTCATTCCTTCTTTCACAATTAAATTCAATATATGAGCAGCCCAACGCATGTGAAATAAATCCCCATTCAAAGACAGCAAACTACTAGAAATCTTTTCCAACAAGATATCAATCATGGCATCATTTGTATTACAGTTATCGACAGTCAAAGTAGACAACTTATTGTCAATGTTCCACTCAAGCAAACATGACACCAAAGTTTCAGAGAGTATCTCAGCAATATGTGGACATGGCACGTATAAAAACCTAAATTTTAAAAGAAAATTATTAGTATCATGCCATAAGTATAGAATTTAAAAATAAAATAGACTTAGTAATTTCGTGTAGAACCTACCTAATGATACGACTTTGCAGCTCCCAATTATTGTGATGTTATAGCCATAAATCCCTTTTGCTGGTTATTAGAAGTCCATATATTGATAGTACTTGCAATTCTACTTCGATTTAAGTCCAACAAGCTCATTGTTTTGGCCCTCTCGTAGTCATAAATTTTCAATATGTCACTTTTTACTGTGTTACGAGAGACAACCCTAAACATTGGTTGGAGAGAACCAACAAATCTTTTAAAATCCCAATGTTCAACCATATTCAGCGGATACTCATGAACAATTATTATATTTGCAAGCTTTTTCCTTGAAGTTTCTTGATTAAAAGAAAATGTAGATACTTTACATTTTCCACTCTCTTTCTTAGCTTGCAATTGCTTTTGAGTTGACTCAACTGTGTGATTCGACCGCATAAAACACAACCCCATATGAGTGCGTAAATGGTTGGTGTCATTTTTACGCTTCACACTTAATCTCTTATGACAGTAGTTACAAACAACTACATATTCTAATTTCCCACCAACTTTCTGTCTTTTAAAGTGTTCCCAAACATCACCAGTCAATTTACTATTTTTAGTATCACCAAAAGCAATTTCTTTTTCATGAACTGAAATTGGAGTTTGGGTTAAAGCTACCTTAATGTCTGCAAGTTCTTCACATGTTATTGGAGATTGGTTTAAAGCTATCTGAACTTCTGTTCTTGTTGTAGGCGAATTATTGTTGCTCAGATCAAAAGGCTTGCTCCATCTTTTACCTTAAAAATTTCAACAGATTTTAAATCAATATATAAGAATACTAATTTTCGGGTTAACAAGTTAAGCTAAACCAAAGGTACAAAATTATGCATGCTAATTTTAAACAAGCTAAATTATATTATATCAATTAACATGTTATTTTAAGTGATTTTAAATTATATCATATATTGGATTAGCCGGCATGTTTATTAAGCCAAGATATAAGATGAAAAATTAGCAAGTGAATTCAGCAATCTACGCTAGCCTAACTATTTCCAGAATCAACTCAAAAGCAACAAAATTAATAGATTGTTGATGAATTGTAAGCTATTTTTCAATTTGCAACCTAACTATTCATATTAGTTATAAATTGTTAGGAAAGGCATTATCGGTACGACAGCTACTGCAAAATTGGCTACGAATGCGTGTAATCCGTGCAACAGATGATGCGTACTTGTCGACGAAGAGAGTTAGGTGTAGAGTGGGACTATCACAACTCACAAGCTCAGGTTGAAAAAGAAATAAATGTTGAATGAAGATAGAGATGAAGATGGACGATGTGCGGCAGAGAGGCAAAGTCAAAGACTCAAAGGGGAAGTGCAGCAAATGCGTTTGATTTGCTTTAGGTTATCTTATCACTTTGGAATAAAAGATTGACAACATGCACATGTGCAACTTTAGCGTTGGACTTGGGCTTTTGGGTATTTTCAAATTTGATTTTAATTGCAATTTCCTTTATACATTTTGAATAATTGCATAATTTTCTTTCTACATTTTTTAAATTAAAATTTTTTAAATAAAATAAAATAAAAAATATTTAGATAAAATATTACGGGTCTGGCGGATATCCCTGCGGGTATCTACCGAATATAAGATCAATACCAAACTCACCCGCATCCATGTGCGGGTTTTAATTTATAATACTCAACCCCCCTAACGGGTAAAATTACCCGCAGCAGGTGGGTTTTAACGGGCGGGTTTGCGGGTACAATTTTCATCCCTAATATCAATAGGTGTAGTTCGGCACAGACAGAACATACGTGCAAGAGTAGTTGACAATAATGGTGATAATAGGATTAATGCTTTACCTAATTCTGTCCTCTCTAACATCTTTAGTTTTATGCCCATAGAAGATGCAATGGCCACCTCCAGTCTTTTGTGAAAATGGAAGCTTGTTTGGATTTCAGTTCGTAACTCTGTTTCGATGATGGGATTGCCATGAGTACTATTACCATCCGAGGAGTCAGGCTGGCTGCATTCCACATGTTCGTAGATTCAATGATTGCTGAAACTGACTCGATATCGATACAAACATTTTTCTTATACATGTGGCATGGTTTGATTTGTAGGTATATAAGGTAATAATGCATACCGTTCGGGAGATGGGTATCGATCTTCTGGAGTACAAACGCATGAACTTGCCAGCCAGTGTGTGCAGTTCAACAATGTTTAAAGTTCTTCGACTATACTCTGATTTTGCCTTATCAAATCTTTTTAATGGTATGTGTTTTTCAAATCTGAAGATTCTTCATATATTCATGCAACATCTTGAAAATCGGCTGAAAAAAAAGTTATTTTTCAGTTGCCCTTCCCAAACGAAACTTAATATAATGGTTTCATACTCCCCTACGATCTTCTAGCCAACTTCATCATTCAGTCTATTACTTTGAATACACTTACATTTGTTGTTCTCTTCGCCCAGTTGCGCGGTAAGTCATATCACCATCGTACTATCATTAGGGTATTAAATCTCCAGCATATCTGTATTGTGCTCGCATGTTAATGGAATATGAGGTACATGAGATTCAATTTATACAACAAGCAAATTTAAACGCTTTATATCTGGAATAGGCTATAGTTGATCCATAGCATGCTACCAACCTTGTTAAGGATGTCGCAAAAACACCTCGTTTAATCCTCTTCACTGGTGTTGTTCTAGTAAACTTTCTCATAATATATTAGAATGCTAAATATTATCCATAAAAGATTTTGTTGCTATTGATGTGTAGTACTTTTATTATTTCTATTGAACTTTATATACCGTCAACCATGATGGACAATGTTGCGAAATTAACAAATACAGTGTGTTTTTAAAAATTTCTTACTCAACTGATCATAGTTAGTTCTTGCAACATGTGGTGAACACTAATACAAATGTAATTGTTGTTGTTTTTGTAATAATTATTTCAACCGCAGGCACTTAAGCAAGCATGCACAAACTGTTCGCTCATTTTATTTAACAACCTCACATTTTTTGATGTTGCGGTTGGACGATGAGGCGGAAAGGTCTCCATACCATCCTCACTATTTTGTCCCATTTACATACCTTTATATTAACAATGGTTAGGAAGACAATAGTCATTTTTTGTCAATTGGTACTGGATTAGAGTTGTTAATAATATGTTTTATTGTTTTCACTGATCAGAGATATTGGTTTAACTTCAGTGACAGTGAACTAGGCTGGCTGGAGAAAGAGAATGTGTCCCTTTACTTGACTTAACGTGTCATCAAAATACAGATGAAGGTATTTACTGATGGAAAAGGTAACTTACGACTAGTGGAGTACTTCATGTGATATAGTCAAGTAATGGATAGTTTCAACTTTCGGTGCCACGGAAGTGTTTGAGGTGATAGATTGGAAACACTTTGCTGCAAAGTACTCAAGTTTGACATATGATGTCCTAGTGTTCACATTCGGATTATGAGTCCTTCACACTAAGTGTGTTTGCTGCTCTCGTGTACGAGTGTTGAGTTGGTAATAAGATATGCTGCATTTCTTATTCATGGGATATTGTCACTACATTAATATGGCATATTCATTGGTGCTGTTTTGCCTGACTTATTTACTTTTGTAACTCGGTTAATCTCCTTTGTTACAAATAAAACTTCATTTTTCTTGTGGTTACTGATTGACATAGAAGCATCTAATTTTTAGTAAATTTAATTTATCATTCTGAAAAAAGTTATGTGGCAACATCAACCAATGAAATATAACATCATCACTACTATTAAAAAAACCTAAAAATATTAAATATACCTCAAAATTTCAACATTTTCATACAAATTCTTACAATTTTATTGTAGGTTGTAACAACAAATCTCATTAACAAATCTTAGTGGTCTCATATTTTAATTGGCTTCTACTCTTTTACATTTATATTCACTAATGATATTTTAAGGGTCAATTGACATTTTTTATGGTGAAATTTTTTTCTTTTTTGCTCAATCACTAACGTTCACGACTTAATTGAATCAGTCACATAGGGATGGCAATGGATTAGATCTGATCCAAGATCCATGTAATCCAAATCTAATCGGATTGGATTTGGGTTAGTTTAAAATGAATTTGGATCGGATTTGGATATTGATGTGCAGATCTAAGACGGATCTGAAGCAGGTCTGGATCTATCTTACTATACATATCCACCTATATTTTAATTTTATTTTATTTTAAAGTTTCTTAACAATTGTGGAATTATAATGATAATAAATTTTATTCATAGCATATTAGTGGTATTTATCATGCATTTAAACTCTTAAAACTTAAAGGTTAGTTTTGTAAATTTAAAGGTCAGCCAGACCCCAAGCATGTACATGTAATATTCAAATTGCAAGCCAAATAATACAACCTCACAATTTATTTTATTATCTTGGCCAAATAATTTTTAAGGAATATAGTTATTCATATATTTAGTCAAATATGGTCATAATAAAAATAATAAAGCACTGAATATAAATCATATTTAATTTATATTTCATTATCTAATATTGTAGGAATGAGGTTAGGTGTGTCGTGGATATTAGAATGATGAATGAGATAATAGAATATTAGATTGATTTTATTCCTATAATTACTTTTTAATGATATTTTATTATCTTTCTTATTTATTATTTTGGTGTAAGAGTATAAGCTACAATATTTATTATATTTTTGAGAAAAATTATATAATTTATTTGTTATCAATACATTTTAGCCTTCAATTTTCATTCTAAAAAATTATCACTTTTTAATTGCTGAGTTTTAGAATTTATGATGGATCTAGAGCAGATTTGAATTTAAAATTTTTTTTTTAGATTTGGAGCAGATATAGATATTTATTTCTTTTTTGGATCTGGATATGGATTGAAAAATATGAATTCATGATGGATCTGAAGCATATACAGATCTTAATTTTTATTATGGATCTGGGTCTAGAATAGAGTAGATCCAATCCATATCTGCCCTATTGCCATCCCTAAGGTCACCAATAAGGTACGTGAATCTTATAACAGACCATGAATTCATCCTCCATGAACATTAACAAATAAAACAACAAATATTCATATCTTGTTTAATACCTTCAGCCAATGAGGGGGAACTATTTACCAAAATCATTAAATTCATGTGCTACTAACAAATGTTCCACACACCAACTATAAATGATATGCTAAGTTGGTAACAGTAAAAATGATTCCCATCAAAGTCTTACATCATTTACCAAAACAACGATAAGGCCAAAACCCCTCAGCCCATTTGTCGAGTTTTATCTCATCACTAACACACCGTTTGTGTAACGCCAATAGCTTCCGACTCAGAATTCGTACCCTTTCCCTGTGAACACTAGCTCTGCAGCGTATGGTCATTGTTTGTAAGACTTTGCAATTACTCAGCAGGTACTCCATTAGGCAGATGTAAGAGTTCCCATCGCCAAGTTCCTTGATAACTACTGTGTTCACATGGTTAGTTAGGTAGTGAGGAACAATGACTGATTCTATCCATTAGATTTCTTTGTCGAATAACCCGTACCAATATGCCTACATTAATAATAAAAATTGACTTGTAAATAACTATAAGCGATAAGCAATTGCACTCATATAATTATTAATCCTCACCATTTGTAGCACAAAGGTCCTAATGTTTGCCAATCTACTCAAGATAATAAGAAGTATAACCCATCCCTATTCACCAACCATCACATGCAAAGAGATCAAGGCCGAAAATGAAAGAAATAAATTAGCATTGACAAGTGCAAAACCCTGCGCATGTGTGGGGAAAAAAGGAAAAAAAAAAGGCAAACAAGCTGATTTTAATAAATAACAATAAGGCCAAAAGGAAATGTGCATCAATGCAATAACATCAACTACTGAAAACCATGGTTATGGCTATGGACAACAATGGCGTCCATGCCAGATTGCATGTATGAAACAGGACAACATGATGGTAATCTAAATTAGATAGTACAGTTGATACAAATCACTTCAATCACGCTAGCAGACAATTGTAGAAACTTAGTGTGACTCACATCCTGCGCAGCTCTACAACATGTGTTGGATCAATGGCTGACCGTGACAGATGTGACACTTTTATAACTGATTTCTGTATGGATTGAAGTTCATCGACGGCATACGACACAAGCATCTTATAATTAGTATCAATGAATTCTATGTTTGGAGCCCTGATCGTGACATTGTGCTGATTAGGTCCAGTTACATGACTGCATTTGGTTATCACCCACACTAACCTCTTCAGAGTTATTGATAAAAGAATGAGGTTCGAGGATGGATCTTCCGATCTGAGATAAACAATTAAGGACAGCTGTTCAAGGGAAATGTATTAGGAAAATAAATCGCAGTCAACTCATTTAAAGGTTTCCGCAGTAATAGCTAGAGAATCTTTACATTGGGAAAGCACAGATTGTGTGGAGAAACTGAGAGGGCACAATCCGAATGAATTTGAAGAATTTTGAGTGTCCGCGAACTGTACAAAATGGCAGGTAATACAAAGCATTCTTGGTTCCTAAGATCAATTCGATCCCTCGAACGTTACGACTTACTGCAAAGGACACCCAAAATGCAAACCTAGACAGATTAGGTAATTTCGGACACTGAAGAAAGAACTTGACAATGTTTTCTGCTGAGTTCGAACAGCCACTTGGTGAACAAAGTCCTCAAAAGCAGCCGTTCCAACGCTTGAAACATCATCGTTCATACCGCCTAGCCTATCATCGAAGCATAGAATATATATACCTCTCCAAACACGTTTCCATCTTCAAAATAAAACAGAAGTGGCCACGACGTATTTTATGGGGAGAAAATTAAGCATGTGGCATAGAATAGAATCTGTCAAACCACTTATCCTAACTTTTACGCCGTCCTCTTCCATTGTAGAATAAATGCTACATGTGCTAAACATCACTTCTGCTCTATTCATCAATACAGCCCAATCCACCTTGCCAAGTGTTAACACGTCGATAGTTTGTCTAAGCACCTGTGAAACCAAAATGCCGAAATTATGCTTTTATTAAAAAATAAACAAAAAAATCACAATTTAAATAATAGGTTCTAATTTTTTCCTCCAATTATTTCACCATCTAAATCTAATACAACTATGTATACACTACAAGAAACTACGAAATGTTTTCGACTGCGACTCTTCCCATTCTTTAGTTGTCACCTAGGATTCTAATTGCATGTTTCATAGTCATGGTTAACAAGGTGATTACACACACACGCACATACAAACCTTTTTTTATGTCAGTTTATCCATATACCATTTTCGAATCATCTTGGACTTTTGCATTGAGTAATCATAGTTCTACTTTAACCATTTACTCATTAAATAATTCGCCTATAATTTCATATTATCATTTCAAAATTAATCAATGCCCACAACTCAGAACAACACACCCCCTCGTGGTCATAAATTGGTGTTATACCTAAACAGATACAGATTTTAATTATTCAATCAATCTTCAAATCCACAACAACAATTATAACAACATCATTCATGAGACTTGTTTGACAAATAGTAATTATTAATAGTCAGCGCACAACAACAACCATAAATATGAAATCAATAATAGTAAGGGACACCCACATATTAACCAAATCATACCTGCAGTACATGACGAACAGAATCTAAGGTTGTTAACTGTGAATCAACGGCATCAGTTATTGTTCAAACTCTGCACGATTTTATTGTCGCAAATGTATGCATTCTTTTGAAACTATCCACAGTCTCTTATGCTCAAAATCAGTCGGCAACACTTTTTATTGGCGGTCTAACCTGGCATAAGTCTATAAACACTCATCGTCGACTTTCAAAACAAATATGTCAATGTGCTAGGAGTTGCAAACTATGACAAAACGGAATTTAAGGCTTTTTTTTTCTTCTTTTTAAAGGGGTACTCCATTCGAAGTATCACATAAGATCGATTATACATCTCTTTTACGTACATTTGTATTGGTTATTTGTTCAATTGATGTATCACTAAGGTATTCGATTTTGATCACCTCCTTTACTGGTAACTCATAATCCAATGCATTCAATACATTATAAGTGCATTTCATCTTGACGATTAGTTAATATGACTACAATCGGACGACTCATATTGCTGGGATCCACCTTGGAGACGTTCCAAGGTCGCTAAAACCTTTAAGTTATCCTCAAAATTAACTAAGAGACAAAAAGTTTAATCATGACTTTGTTCATCATTGGTCATGTGGATTTTGATGCTATAAAGAAGTAGCCAAATCCATTCAATTTTAGATTACAGTAAGAATGTGTTTCAATAAAGCAAGCTATAGCTAATTTTGTAAAATAAAAAAATAAAGAAAAAGATAAAGAAAAAATTCCAAATCTAAGAGGAATCATGTATATAAATGAATGTGAAAATTTACTTTTGCATGGCATGACTAGGAGAAAATCTTTGCTAAATGAGAGGTGATGCATTCAATTAATGGTCGAATGATGTATACATAGTTAAATTTAACTACCGCTGGGTTAGTTTTTCAACACAAAATGCACACATTGTTGATCATGAGCATCAATCAGTTAAGAGCTCAAATCTCTCTATATATAATCCTTGCCTCGTGCTCTCACTTGTCATCAAAGCCATCTTTCAAGTTAATTATTAAAGTTAACTGCTGCATTATAACTGAACATGTCATCTTTTAATAACGCGCGTGTTTTACTCTTTTTGTGTTCTTCTTTTATGCTCCATGGATGATTGGAAGCTTGTAGGGGTGGGCGCGGTTCGGTTCGGTTCGGTTTTTTACTAAATTTTTCATAATCGTTCGATTACGATTATTTTAAAATCATAATCGCGATTAATCAAATTACCGAAATAATCAAACACTCGATTAATTGAAATAATTCGATTCGGTTCGGTTCGATTATTTCGATTATGGGCCTATTGGACTTTTTTAAATTTAAAACCTTAAATTAATAAATGTTCCACAAACATAAAAAGTTAACAAACAAAAAATCAAAATATGTCTCAAAATATGTTCAAGAACACATATTTTGTTCAAATAACAAGTTCAAATTAAAATAAATAAGCAAAAAGTCTTTTAAACTTTAACAAAACTACAAGAGCAACAATCATCAATCAACTCCTAAATCTCAATTAGTCCTCAGCTGCTTGTTCTTGTTGAGCTACTATTGGCCTACCAAATTCTACATTAACAAATTAAACAAAAATATTAGAACGATTAGTAAAGAGTAAAATAACCAGAACAATATATTAAAATATAGTAATAACATATTACCTGCTTCAATAACTTCATAGAATTCAGTTTCCTCATGAGTGGGTTGTATTATCCGTTCTCCTAATAGAGTTGAGCGAAGCCAATTTTGAGTACAAATCAATGACTCAACAGTTTTATAAGTTAAAGAACTTCTAAAAGGATCAAGAACACGCCCTCCTGTGCTAAATGCCGATTCTGAAGCTACAGTAGACACTGGAATTGCCAAAACATCCTTGGCAATCTGAGACAAAATCGGATACCTATGCCCATTCAACTTCCACCAAGTCAAAATATCAAAATGGACATTACTAGTACTCTCATTAGCATCCGTCAAGTACTTTTCAACATCATTTTTTGAACTAATGTCATCATTTGAACTTTGCTTCATCATTTTGAAAGATGAAAAAAGATCAATTGACATTATACTACTACTAGCATCACCACCACCACCGCCATCACCACCACCAACACAAATATCATAAATATCACCAAAACAAACACCACTACTATTCCTCACATTACTCCCACCAATATAGTTATTATATAGCTTCATCAACAACTCTTTAACCTTAGATTTCAATTCTTCAACCTTCCTAGATTCATACATGCTACTAAAACAAAATGTAACAAACTCCAATTTACATCTAGGATCAAGCACATTTGCTACAAATAATAACATGTTAACCTCATCAAAAGAATCACCCCAATATTTAGCAAACTTTTGCTCCATTTTTTCGACCATTTTTCTCAACAAATCATCACTAGAAGTAGCAAGTGACTTCAAATGAATTTGAACTTTTGTCATTTCATTTAAGTAATCATTGGAAGTGACATTAAGAGAGCTACTAAATTTCAAGGTCACATAATAAAAAACCGATAAAAAGTTGACTAACCTCCCTGCATTTGCCCAATCGTCATCGCTCGGTGGCCCCTCCCTCTTCTTTTCACCCTCATCCTCAACAAACCAATTAATATAATGTCCATCATCTTCCTTCATTCTATCAAATGCTTTTTCAAACACAATCACAGAACATCAAATATGTTGAATTCCATCTAGTAGGCACATCCAACACCATAAGCCCTCTATATGAGATTTTTTCCCTATCAACACATGCTTTAAACTTTTGCAATCTTGCTGGAGATGATCTAACATACTTGATTGCATTGCGAATACTAGCTATTGAATGATTCACCTCCGCCAACCCATCTTGCACAATCAAATTTATTATGTGTGCCGAACACCTCACATGCATATATAAACCATTCAAAACCATTGAATTCGCACTCCAATTTGCTAACTTCTTCTTCACGTAAGCTATTGCGACTTTATTGGCACTTGCATTGTCCACTGTAATTGTGAACAACCTCTCAATCCCCCAATCAATCAAGCATGCCTCAATTAACTTCCCAATACCATCTCCTTTATGATTAACTATAGGTGTGAAACTAAGAATCCTTTTGTGCAACACCCACTCCACATCAATAAAATGAGCAGTAATTACCATATAGTTAGACATTTGAATTGATGTCCATGTATCTGTGGTAATACACACCCTCTGCTTACTTGCACTCAAAACACTTTTCAACAACCCTTTTTCATGTTGATACAATTCAAGAATATCTCTTGTAATTGTTCTTCGCGATGGCACATCAAATCTTGGGCAACAAGTTTGCATAAACTCTAAAAATCCTTCAGCCTCCACAAAGCTAAAAGGTAATTCATCCTTGACAATCATCTTCACAAGTGCCATTCTACAAGCCTCTTGACTAAACACGCCACTAACTTTAACAACTCCATCATCTTTATCTTTTCCCTTTTGACGGAAAAGTACTTGTTGCTTCGGATCCCCTTCAACCTTCACACCTTCATATGACTTACATCTATCCAAATGATTCCTCAAATTAGTGGTATTCCCTCTATTACCGCAAAGGTTTTACGGCAATGATGACATTTTCCTTTGTTTCCACAAGGAAGTTTGGTTAAATGAGCCCAAACATTTGATCTCAAAGATATTTTCTTTTTCCCATCACCAACCTCCACCTCTTGCACTTCCTCATCATCACAATTTTCCATTCTATTACAACAAAAAGATAAAATCATTCATGATGGAGTGTCTTTGTTTCAATCAATAGTAAAAAAAAAACAATGTTTTAACATGTACATTAAAGAAAAATTTTAAAAAGGCTCCTATAGTTAGATATTTTCTTTAGATTATAACAATTAATAAATTAATAAAATTTATAATCTTTAAATCGTACAATCAATTCCAAAATATACAAATTTGAAACCGATAAATCCATGAACGTAAACCGGCAAACCGTCGAAGGTAAAAACCGCTAACTGTTATGAAACCGCTAAGTGAAACCCAATAATAGCTTCCGCCATTCTGCTACAACCTTTAAGTAAAACCTAACACCAGAGTCAATGCTTATTCGCTACAACCTAATCGTTAGTAAAATTCACCAATAGTTGGTCGCTATTCTGCTTACTAACCTGCTAATCGTTAGTCTAAACCGTTAGCCGATGTCTTATAATCTTTCTCTTTCTTATAGTTTTCTTGTTTCAAAGTTAATAAAACTCAACACTCAAAGTCGTAACAACTTCGGGGAGCAAGAACAAGACAACATTTTGTCTTCAAATCAAAACAATACAAAGACTAAATAATCAAATAGACTTCCGTAAAACAAATAAAAGAAGATGGAGAATGATGTGAACCGTGAGACAAAGAACGAGTGTGATAGTGGCAGAAGAAGAGACAAAGAACGAACGAGCAAATAGAACTGCCGGCCACAAAGCAGGATTTAGATGACAAAGAATGACAAACGGGCCGATCGCCGACGGCCACCCGAGACGGCTACAAATCGGAAGAGAAGTGAAGTGAGAAGAAGTGAGATTTGAGAAGAATGAGTTTTACTGTTTTAGATTTAGATTTAGGAATTACCGAATTAGGGTTTGTTCAGTTTTTCTAAAATTTGCGGTTCGGTTTTCGGTTTATTTTAAAAAATCAAACACCGAACCGAACCGATTTATTAGTTTTACTATATTATAATTCGGTTTTTTGTGGATAAAAAAACCGAAAAAAAACCGAACCGAACCGTTCGGTTCGGTTCGATTTTTGATTAATCAGTTTTTTTTGCCCACCCCTAGAAGCTTGTGAATGGAAAGGGTTGTTTTGAGTTTTGATGATTATAAGAAGTGCTTCATTCACCATCTTGACACTGCTAGAGGTGGCCTTCGTGGTGGTGGTGATGGTGTTGGATTCAGCGGCAAGTATAGAGCTGGTGTTAGAGTTGGTTTTAGATTCAGTTTTGGAGCTGGTGCTGGGGCTGGTTTTGGGTTTAGTGGCAATGATGGAGTTGGATTTGGTGTCAGTACTGCTGGTGGTGGGTTTGGAGGTGGATTGCCTTGAAGACTTTATATAATTAATATATAATTAATTAAGCTATATATTAATGTTTTAGTGTTTAGTAAATAAATTAATTATTGTTTAAGTTGTACTATTTGTTATCACCTTTTGCTTCTTCATATTATCATCATCAACTAGTTTATTTGTCTTTATTCCAAACATTATTAATTGAACAAAAATAAAGTTTTTAATATATTATGTTCGATCTATGTATGCATGTGTGTGTTTGTGTGTGTGTATACCCTCTACTGATCACAACATTGAAGTTACTGCCAAAGGTCTGAAACTAAACACTTAATGAATTAAGTTCATAAATAAGGAACTAAATAGAGCTCGCTTTAATATAAATTATTTCATCATCTCATTGAAGTTCCTCAAATATCATTATAGCTAGGCTTGTGCTGCCACTAATTTCATTAGTAGCTCGATTGGTACAAAACCAATTCACCATTAAACAGTGACCCTGGCTAATAAGATTAGGTTGCTTCATTATCATATGTTTTTAAGGCATGGCAGTGGACGTGGTTGTGAGAAATCGAGAAGTAATTGCTTACAGGCTACAACCGTTAGCCCAATTGAACTAATTAACCAGTAACCACAATGGAGTTTTTTTCCTTCACTTACCAGTTCAATTCTAATAACGAAAGGGAACGACAAATTTACAGGAGCCAGAAAAATAAAAAAGAGTTAAAAAGATTTCAAGTGAGATTTTTTTCAATGATATAATGCTTCTCTCTCTTTAATATTTTTTAGAATATTTAATTTAATATTATATTATTTTTTATCTTATCATTTTTTAAAGGGGAGAAATATAATAATTGTTATTATTTTGATAATTTAATTAAATAATATAAACTTATTTTTATTTGACGAGTCTTTTGGGACTTTTTTTTAACACTTCTATTTGTCACATAAGTAAACAAATAAGTGTTTGAAGAAAAAAATTAGAAGAATCTTTTTGTAGTGCCTTAAGGCCTAGTTAAACATATGAAATCAACGATCAATTAAGCTCAATCAAAGATAACCACAAAAAGTATGATCTACACTGTTTTTATTATTGAGATATTGTATCTTTTAAGTTACTTCAGCTGTGAAAAAAATTGTAACTATAAAATAAAAGTTAATCATGTGTAGTAAATATGATTTTCAAATAATAATTTTGTTAAAATAATAAAAATATTATAAGTTCTTCATCATATATGTGGTGAATCAAATTAATTTACCTCATAATCAACAATAATTAGTATTTATTGAACACTTTAACTTGTAATCTTTAAACTACAACTGTCTAACCTTAATATCAAACACTGCTCTGATGAACATTTCCACTTATAATGAGAGTTCTATATTTTTGTCCATCTATAAATGTTTCCGTATATTGACATGAATTAATTTTAAAAACTACATAATATACAGTTCTTTATTAATTTCAAATATATCCCAAAATCGTTACCATTCAAATATAGGTTTCAAAAAAATAAATAAGTAAATTAAAAAAAAAATGACTTCAGATCCTAGCTCTTTGACCAATTTTTGAGCATTAGTTAATGACGTGTAGGCGTATAGAGGTGTCATTTGAACGGTATCATTTTATGGCGTTCTGATATTACAGGAGACAACCAAACACGCCCTTAGTACAGTTTTCTTTCAAGTTTGAAATTACGCTTGTTGCTCAACTCGCAAACACGCCCTTAATTAGTTAGCGCATTTTTCTTTCAACGTACGCTACGCTTGTTTAACTCCCTCCATTTTCAAATTTTATTTTTCTTTGTCCCTAAAATGCCGGAGGCGTTGAGCCCGAGACAAAGGGGCACGATTTCGAACCGACTCCATTCTCCGATAAGCCAAAGGCAGTTCTTCTTAGGCTCCAACAACGACCAACTCGAGCGCCAGCAGGCGCGTGCCGCACGCGCCGCCGCCATCCGCCGCCGCAAGGCCACCTCCATCTCGTCCTCCCCACTTCCTGAAGACCCTTGCCTCAGCGAAGAGCAAATCGTTGAGTTGTTACAAAACTGCATCAAGCTTGCTAGTGAAAATGTCAGTGCGCCACGTGTCATGTTCATTGAACAAAACTTTTATATTTTTTTAATTTTCCTTTATTAATAAAAAAAGTCAATACCCTGCTAATTTGTTTCTTAGACTCCACGTAATTGTTAATTTGTTAACTAATTGAAAGCTCTGAAACGAAAATAAAAAGATATTGAAATATTGGATTCTAAAAATTTAAACATTTTAAGAATCCCAGATGACAAATGAGTTCAGGTTCTCATATTTGAAAGCAGAAGTGTTTCCTTTTCGTTTTCTATACTGTTTCTTTCACTTAGTTTTGTGAAACAGTCACCAGGTTATAGTCCATTTTGGATTGATATACGTACATTTTTTATAATGTAGAAAATAAACCAGAAGAACACTTGGGAGCTGAAGCTGATAGACCACCTTAGTGATATCATTAAAGTTGAAACAGTTGGAGATGCAGAGACTAATTTCCAAAAGGTTTGGATCAATTTCATGAAAAATTAATTCGTGAAGATGTGTGTTTTGTGTTTGTTTTGGGCATTAATGACTCTTTAAATGGATAGGCAAGTTGTACGTTGGAGGCAGGGGTGAAAATTTACTCTGTTAGGGTTGATGCAGTGCATGCCGAAGCGTATAAGGTCCTTGGTGGAATCACTCGGGCTCGTCAAGAGGACGAACAAGGTAACAATGTAATAAAACTGGATATAAGTTGGGGGTCTTTGCATGAGGATACTATGAATTTACATTTCCCTGAAATGACAGACCACCAAAGAAGCTTGTGCATACAGTGTACTTTAATGCTTAAAATGCTACTTTTCAATCAACTGCATGTTTGAGTTGTCATCTTTAGGTATTAATGTCGTGATTTACTCTTTTCAACTTTGCTGCATTTTGCTTCCCTGAGGGATTTACACTTTGGTCGAATCGCTAACATAGTTCTTTGTTAACAGAGACCATCACAGCAGGTGAAAATGTTGACAACAGCACAGATGCAATTCATCCAAAGAGAGACTTTGAGAGAAAGGTTCACACTTATTTATTTACTATTATTATTTTTTCTGTCTATTAAATGATTTAGCAAATTAGAATTCTAACTCATTTAAGTGCTTTCTGCAGATTTCACCACTGTCAACACTTGAGTCTTCGTTTGAAACTTTTAATGTAAAGAAGTTTGATGGTAGGTGAGCCTTAGATTATCCTTTCAAGTAAAAGGTTTCCTTCCCCTTCTGATTGTCAATTCATGATCCTCTTTCCAGTTGCATTTGCGGTGGATCCTCTATATCATCAGACATCTGCACAGTTTGATGAAGGTGGGGCCAGAGGTCTCCTACTGAATAATCTTGGAGTATATGGAGGATGCAGGGTACTTTTTGATTCTTTAGAAGTGCCAGGGAGGTGTGAGTCATACTCACTCCAAAACAGTTCTTCGGATATGATTGATATCTCATTTGCCAAAGGCATGTGACTTTGCTAGCTGCAAAGCTTTAGTTTGCATGCTTTAATTTTTGTTTGTTGTTCTTTTTTTTTTTTTTTAACTATATCCATTTATATTGTTGTACAGAATTAATTGGGAAGGTGGTGAGCGACATGCATGCAAAGACTGAAATTTCTCCAACTCTCAGGGAGATCATCTGCCAATTTGATGAAAATAATCAAAGGTCACAAATATTCAGTCTTGGCGAGAATATTGATTTTAGGTTAGATGGGTTGGGTGGTCGTGCACATGCATATCACACCAAGGAAGAAACATTTGTTGGTAATGACGATGGATTGGATGATAATTCTTTTGGGAATTATAAGGCATGGGGATATGATCATGATGGGGGGACATCTGTTGTTAATGAGAGCTCCAGTCTTCATCCTACTTTTCCTGGTTATCATGAGGAATTTGTTACATTTTTAGTGAGAATTCCTGCATACTCTTCACCAATAGATTACACGTTTCTTTTACTTTTAAAATTTTCTCTTTCATTTCTTGTGAAATGAAAAGAGGAGATTTGTAATGCTCTTAAATAGAGTTGTGATTTGTTTTGTGTAGGAGAATGACCCCTGCGGAGCAGATGAACTTGATATAAATGATAGATTTGAGGATGTTACTATGTTTCTGTTCCAAGGGCTGGGGTTCATTTCAAAACGGAATGCCTGGGCAGGTCCAGATCATTGGAAGTATCAGAAGTCTAAGGGTAGGTATTAGCAGGAAGTGAATAATGCTGACATTACTGGCATATGCAATCTGTCCTTGTTATTTATTAGTTTACTGTTTAATTTGGTACTTTTTCTGTTGTTTCAGAGATTGCTTCCCCTTCAGAAAGTGGATCGGCATTCAATCCCAAGAAACAGAAGAAGAAATCCCAGGTAGAAGTTGACATTGATTTCACAAAATCTTTAGATGAAGAAATGCTTGATATTTTTGCTCCCCCGAGAAATCCCAAGTCTCTTCTTCTACCATCAAATAGACCCTCATGTAGCAGCGTCCTTCCAGAAGATTGTCATTATCAACCTGAGAATCTTGTCAAGTTGTTTCTTCTTCCTAATGTATTGGTAATACATGTTTATTTGCAGTAATTATTTAATGCATGATTGCTGGCAATACAATAGTGTGGGGTGGCATGTGGAAAAACTAGTTTTGATAATTTTTTTTTTTTTTAGCCGAGCAAGAGTAAGCTCATTTGAACTTTTTATTGTTCGTCTAATGAATCAACTCAATTGTAATTTTGTGCAAAAATTATCAAGTGGCCTGTGCACGCCCAAACTTTGGTGCTCGGAGTGTATGCGTTAGCATTTGTACCCGAATTGACTTGCAACAACTTTTTCTTGCTGCCATCCTTGCGCAGACAATGGACAAATTTTATGTTTTTACCTTTTTTTGGAAAATTCTTTTTAGTATTTTCAATGATTGTAGTGGTTTCTGATCAATACCTATATTGATTGTAGTGTATGGGGAAGTGGAGGAGAAAACTTTCAGGTGGGGGCTCTTTCTCTTTGACATTTGTTTATTTTTAGTACTTGATTTATGATATTGGGAAAGTTGATTAGGCTATTTCGCAGACATCAGATTATATTGGATACAAATAAATTCTCAAGTTATGACTTACAGGGTGTAAAAATGTGAGGTTACAGTGATGAAATGAAAGAAACAAACACATTTTTTATGCCATAGGCAAATGATGTAGACTAAAGAAATAAAAATTGAAGGGCTGATATGTAGCAGGACAAACAAAGGTCTTGATGATGTTTGTTCTATATTACTGACTATCACTTTTCCTTTGGTAAAAACACGGTTAAATTTCTTTTTTTTAATTGTATAAATGTCTCTTGCTCATGACAATGATGATGGCATCATAGGAAGTAGCTGACAGTGATGGTGGTGTGACAGTATATAAGTTTTAGATTATTTATCTTCCTATTCTTTTCCAGATAATCATGCAATGCAACAAAACTGTGATTATGCCAGAACTTTGCCATCATGGGATAACAAGAGCATGGTTAGTGGTCGATATGAATATGATGATCGATATGATCCTAATGATTTGGGAGACTTGGACGGACTTGTATCTCAGCCACGTCAGGTTCGTAATTATTCAACATTTTCTCAAATCAAGTCAATGCCGCTGCCCTTCCGGGTTAAGTCAATAGGTGTTCCAAATTCCAATGTGCATTATAGGAGCTAGAATGGTAAATACTTCTACAAAAGTTTTAATGAGAAATGAAATTTTTTGGTGAAAGTTTTGGAAATTATAAAAAGAGAACGAATCTTTGTCTTGAGAAGTGATGAATGTGATGGATGTTTTCTAGATTGGATTGAGGCAGTTCGGCTAACCACTCAGACTGCTAAAAGAATTAAAAATCAAAATGTTGTTATTGGAAATGCAGATATCTCTTTTTCCGTTGCTCAATCCATGTGGATTTCTCTAATTGTAGCTGGGTATTGTTTTTTAATGTTATTCAGAGAACAAATTGTGTACGGAATTTACACTTATTATTCTGGTCTTCATATTCAGGTAGAAAAAATTGAGGTTCAGTATGACAAGTCTTCTAAGCAAGTTAATATTCATGTCCTAAAGGAAACATTATGGTATCATGTACAAGAAATTACAGAAGTTCCTGGAACAGTAAGCGTTATTCCCTTTATACTTGGTCCAAATTCATTTTCTGAAACATGTTTTTCTTGTATTTATCTAACACCCTTTTTTTTTTTAAAGATGAATGGGTCAACTTTCATTGAATGATAAGTTGACTGACATGTATCAATTTTAATACTTAGTAAAATTTGTTGCTTGATTTTTAGGAGTTGTTCAACTTTCCAACTTTCAAATAAATTCATACTCTGTTAAAAATGGTATTAACATGTAGGCCTTTTCTTTTTTTTTTTTTCAAAATCAGCTAATTTATTCTTCCTTTTGATATTGTTCAAAGATGTCAGTCTATTTTAATTTCTTTATTCAATTTGCAGTCTAGATGTTCGTTTATAAATAGATGATTGGATGTGAATTCCGCTTCGTATGCATTCTGTTCTAATTTCTCTTGATAATTTTTGATAGCATTGATATCTGTGTTAAAATTTATAATGCTGCTAGAGATCTCTTCCTTCTCCTTAGCATCACCGTGTGTCTATGGTAGATGTTTTTTATTTCAGGTTTTGAACTAACTTGAACTCAATATTCTCACTGAGGTGCTTTTCCCTTTATCAAAAGGTATGCAAGGACAAGGTATCTTTCCGACATGTATTGGCAACTTTTCCTGCTGACTGTGCAGCTGCAGCTTCGAAGGATATTTCACCCCATTTGTGCTTCATTTGCCTCCTGCATTTGGCCCATGAGCATGGTTTAATCATCCACGACTGCCCCAGTTTAGATGATCTGAGTATATATCTTCACTCCACTTAGCAAAACATCACTCCACTCAGCAAAACACTGACAGACAGGTCCAAGATCCATCATAGCTAGAATGCCACGTTATTCTTTTAATGTCTTGGGGTTCCGTGCTTCTTTTTGTTATCAAGTTTTTGATGACCTATAAAGCAATGCAAGAAAAAGACTAAACAAAGATGTAAGCCAAAGGTAGATATCGTGGTTGTTAATTGTCATTAGAGTATGATATCGGTCATGTGTGCGTTTTGTGAATATGGTCTAGATTGATAGCTCCCAAAATGATATGCTTCTTTGTCATGTAATACCTCTCCTTTTAAACGATCATTTAACAATATTTGTGTTTAACTAAGGACTGTCTCATTACAAAGGAACTAAGTTGATTATCAACTTTTAACGATGGATCTGCTGCACTGAAATTCTCTGCACTATGACTTTGATCTTGCAGCCCATTTAGGGTATGTTTGGGATTGAGGTGCTGGAGCTTTTAAGCTACAGCTGCTGTGGAAAAAAAGTTATAACTATAAAACAAAAGTTAGTAATATATATTAAATATAAATTTTAAATAATAATTTTAATAAAATTATTAAAGATATAAAATATTTTCCATGATATAAGTGAAAAATCATATTAACATAACTTTCAAACTACAGTAGTTAGTGTTTACCAAACACTTTAGTGCTGTAGCTTGGAAGCTACAGCTGCCCAACCTCAATCCCAAACATACTCTTAATCATGTCGATGCCAACTGGAATTAGATAAATGGAGTTACGTGTAGGAGGCAGGGCGAAGATCACCAGTTCAAGGATCGGTGAAAATCACAAGCAACTTCTCCATTTTGTCTTGCAGGGGTGAAGGGATAGAGGGTAGGCTTATTGGCTCCAAAACTAGAAAGAGTAAAGCCAGCTAATGGCCATCTTTTTGTATTTGTGGGATCTCAAATAACAATCTCAGCTTGCAAAAAGACCAACCAAATCAATGGTTCAAACTCAGAAAAGAAGATCATTTCGTTCAGATAAATCAAATTCTACTTGTGGGTTTTGTTTGCATTGACAACCGGATTGCCTCGACTGAGCCCAGTGGAATAGATTCATCTTTCACATTGATTCAAGGCATGGTAGCTTGAAGCATATGATAAGGTATTAAGGTGTCTCCACCTAGCATCATAATACAGGTGTTTGGTAAAATCAAACCGCGACAAATTAATACTAAATTACGGGCACAATTCGTCTAGGAAGAATAAAATCTTGACAACAAATTCTTGTCTAATAATGGAACTCGACCTTTGATTCTTGTCATACAGCATAGCAAGCAGAGCGTCGGTCAAGCTTTCCAGCTGGTGTATCCACGGAGCCTAGTTGGCATCACTTCATGGCAATTTGCACAGAAGCTGACAGATTTTGAAAGAAGAAAGAAGAGAGAAAAGGCCTGAAAAATGGCCAATGATAACCGAAAATACAATGGTAATTAGTTGTCACATGGCCAATGATTCCCATTTTAAGTTTGTAATCAAAAGATTAGAGTGCGTGTTCAACATTTCTTTTGCTACTTTGAGAATAAAATCGAATTATCTGAGCCACGTAGGAAAGTAAATGCAGTCAGAAAGGACTTGGTGAAAAGATTCTCCGATGCCAATGAGCTCATGCATGCCCACCAATGGAGGTGAAGATGATTATGTAATCGTCCAATTTGCCGAAAGAAAAAAAACAAGGTGGGGCAATGTATGGATAAACTTGAACACAGAGATTTAAAAAAGGGTTGATATGGATAAAATATTTGCCGAAAATCCAAATAACTTTTCACATTTTTGTTAATCCACTTTTCCTGGGGGATCATAAAATTAAAATTCTCCTACGAATTGAAAAAGCAAATTGATATTGATTATTGCCTGGAAATGCCTTCCTCGTTTGCGCGCGCAAGAACTTTTTCAAAGAAAAATCTCGCTTTTGTTTGATAAATTAATAATTTTCTATTAAATAATAAAATTTATTGGTCTTAACTTAGGTGAATATATTAAATTAATAATCTTTCTAAACGCATAAGAATTTTTAACAATTTCTTTTTTTCCCCAAATATTTTGGGGTCCAAGGAAAATATAAATTAATAATGAATCAAATGAAAAAAAATGATAATAGTAAATAATATATTAAATTTATAATATTAAGGAGTTTCTTTTTTTCTTTTTTTTTTTGGGGACACAACTTCAATTTTCTTAATTCAACTCTTTCCAAAACATGCATTTAATGATTTGAACCTAAAAAATAAAAAAGTGACTAATGTACTTTAAGTATCTGGAATATTTTATTTTTATATGGTATTAAGTTTCAAAAGTATATGCTAACCACCAAGTTTATGTGTTTACATTAATTTTGGGGCATCTATATACATGTACATAACATCTCTGACTTTTGAAAATTTTACATGAATATTAGTCAAAGGAATAGTACACCTATTAAGATGTCACAAGCAAGTAAAATATAAAATTCTTTTTAAATTAATAAATATTTATTTGCTGGTAAATTAATAAATATTCATTAACTGATGAGTAAATAACCTCGTTAAAATTTTTTTTTTTGTAAGTCCAGTACTATGAAGTTAAGGTCACCCGAGTACTCCTGTAAGGGTTAGTTACCTTGTTGGCAGAATGGGCCGGCCCAAGCAAGGCCTGTTAGGAGTCAAAAAGTGGGCCATAAGACCGCACTCGCGGGACCACAAGCGCAACAATTGCAAGTGAGACATGCTAGTTGGGCGGACATATTCTGTAGTGGGGTCAAAAGTCAAAGATTCTACAATTACTGCACACGTGGGACCCACTACTGAGGGTAACTAAAGTTTGAGACAATTTTGTAGCAGCGACCCAAACCGCACGTTTGTGCAAGAATCGGGCAAGAGCTGCCTTTTTCTTTCATTTGATATACATTTCTTTGTTCAACAAATTAAATAAAAGATAATTAAAAAAAAGTGAATAGAGACCGGAGAATATGCTCGCTTTCACCGACCTTATCAAGCTCTGTCCAATCATATTTACTTCTTCTCCCCCTTGCATGTTCTCTCCGTCTCTATATTTCTTGTTAATCTTGTCTTTTCATGCAAATGTTTTGATTCAATCTCTTTGTGTTGCGAAAGTTAATGTTAATTGGTTTGAAAATTTATCTATTATCTTATGATTATCTCTTGTGAGATTGATTTTAGAGGGTTGACAGTGCAAGAGTGTCTTTTTCTTTTTCTTTTTTTCTTTTTTTTTCCTTTATGCACTCAATATAGAATAATGATCAGTTCTATACATACCCACACACACACACCCAAAAAAAAAAAAAAAAAGGGGCTCGGATTTAATAAAATAAGAGTATAAGAATTTCATTCGTACTGAAGATTATGGGTTGGAGTACTTGTTAGCTTAATCCAAATTGAGACAATAAAAATGAGATTTGTTTTTTTTTATCTTTTTACTAGATAGTAACTGATAAATAGCGAATAAGAATGTATATGTGGTTAAATCTTCATGGACTATTGTTATAAATATATACATAACACAAGATCTTTATAGAATTTATATTCATATATACTACATTATCCATTATCAACCACTACTTCATAATCCGGAATGGAAATGTGTCGACCATAATGTGATTATGATTAAGGATTAAAAATTATCAAACATAATCAAAGCGCCTCTCCTGATATATAAAAACTTTGACAATTACAGATGTCTTTTGTACTTTTCTCTTTTTCTTTGCTCTTTTTTTTTTTTTTTTTTAATAATAGCATCCATGCAGGTAATATACACATTCCTCTATAAATACTCCCACAAAGCCTCCGCTTGATCTCTACTACCACCAAACACTTCTAATTATATATCTCATATTATCATTCTTCAAATTTGTTCAAAATCCCATCACCATTTTCACTCCAGCTGAATTGAAGCCATGAACAGTGGTATGTTCAAGAAGTCCCAAATCCTAATGCTTTTTCTATTAGCTTCACTGTTAATCATAACACCACTCTTGTCCTCCTCATTAAGGCCAACCTATCTATACTTTGTCATCAATATTCTCATTATAGCACTTGGAGCCGAAGCTGGCCTTCTCTCATCAGCTTTCTCCAAGCCTCCAGAAGATCACAAGAATGCTCAGGAAGCCTCTACTGATGATGAGGCTACAAAAGCTGGTGCTTCTCCTCCAAATAGTGAAATAAAGAAGGTGAAAGCTATCGAAAAATCTGTCTCTGAGAAGATCTCTGGTGCTGTCAAGGTTAAGCAACTGAAGAAATGTCCTTCGACGCCGAGCCTTTTCTTTATTGGAAGTGGAGAGACCGAAACGGCAGATGATCATCAAGTACTTGGTGAGGGGCTATATGGAGAGAAGGACGAAGAAGAAGAAGAAGAAGAAGCTGGAGGGCTAAGCGGGCAAGAGCTGTTTACTAAAGCTGAGATGTTTATTGGGAATTTTTACAAGCAGTTGAAGATGCAGAGGGAAGACTCTTGGAAGAGTATTCATGGCTTCTATCAGAAAGCTTTTTAAGCATATATATATTATAAAAATAAAAGCTATCGGTTTGTATTTAGCATCATTGGTTCCGGGGTTATTATGATTTAATTACCAGATTATTGGGGGCAATCATAAGCCATTTCTTTAATGCTTCTTCCCTTAATTAGTTTATTGGGTGCATTGTCTTTTACCTGTCAAGAACTAGTGCTGCTTCTTTATATAGCGAATGATATGTTAGTCTAGCTATAGTTGTACATATATATATATAAGCTAGCAGTTTAGACACTTCATGTGATATTTGACATGGAAGTGTCATCAAACAAGATGATTTGTAGCTGTCTGTTCTGAAACGCTGTAATATACATTGATAAGTGTAATATATATATTCATATCTTAATTTGCTTTTTTTTTTTTTTAATTAAAAACCACACAGATGGTGGGGGTTATTTTAGGCCAGACGCCTATCTGTAAAATAAATCAACCAATGAATGAACATAAGAAGGGAATATAAACCAAAACCTCCCAAGAGAAGCAAATGTTTTAGCGACCAAGATACAAACAGTCTAAGTTAAAATGATTAATGTCGAATATATAGAGTTTCGAGGGTGTTCAAATGAAGAATGTCATATAAGCCAGTTGGAAGTTCCCTAAAATTAAAAAATCACTGACAAGTCTGATAAGAACAAGCTTAATTGACCATAAAATCAACAGCAGCAGATATAACTTCTCAAAAAACATGCTTGATAATAATATCTTAATTTGCTTTTGTTCTATGTTCATTTATGATCACAAAAACTCATTATTGATGAGTATACTGAAATTTACATTATGAACTTAGCAGTTTTCCACCCTCATATTTATGTAAATTGTTACTTGGAGAAATAGTCATAGAAGAAAAATCAAGTCAGTACGATGTCTTTTAAAAATTAATATATGATTAGGATTGTATGCGTGTCCACAAGAGTATTAGCGCTACATTTATTATAAGGTTAGAATATATAACTTGTAATCCCAACTTATGTGACATTTACATAATTCTCATATAAATCACCATGTAAAAGTGCAATAATTAAAAAATTAAGACACTTGTACACACGCCACGCAGGGGAATTTATGTTTGATGTAGCGTCATAATCCTATTAGCTGGAATACAAACATTGCGTTCTTATTTTGTATTTATACACACAACATTATTGAAAGCAACAAATATGACAAAGGAAGACAAAAGCGTAAAAGAATTGGCCATGGTGAAATTCGCAAATAAGCTTAATAAGCTTGTATACATGGTGCAAAGAATTCCTTAAAAAAATCACTGAATTTTTTTATTTTTTAATATGAATGAAGTGATATAATTGACAATTCGAAAACAATTTGATGCAAGTAGACAGGAACCGACAACATTTTTTCCTTTTTTTTTTTTTTTTTTTTGATAGAACATCATGTTCAATTCTGTATACCAAACTGGCAAATACCTTATATAAAGAAACAGGGGTAAAAAAAAAGAATCAGATTTTAGTCATGTTTTGCTTTTCTTAGAGGAATCAGAATTATTCGATAAAAGAAAAAAAAAGAAGCTTAACTCATATTTCATCGCCAACAAGTGAAACTTTTCAGTTTCAAAGACACCAAATTGTCTATCATACATTCCCCTTTGCCAGCAAATTAAAAGCCATATTCAAGAGCTTTAACTTCGCAAAATTAGAACAGATCAAGAGATACACTGAACACGTAATATTTTTCCATCTCACAAGCAACGCCATCTAAGTAATTTATAGTATGTGGTTTCACTTACTTTCTTTTTATAGATTTATTCACAATCGACCCATACGGTAACTTGGATACATTGCACATATCAACAAAATGGAAGGTTTGATCATTTCTTGGAGGAATCATATATTGGAGTCAATATTTATCTTATTGGATCTCAAAGTGCAGATAGAAGCCTATCTACGACACAAAATCAATGTATGTATTTGTGTGTGTATATATATAGTTGAGGTTTGTCATAGTCTCATGCTTATATGTGCTCAAAAATTATTATTAATCGATGTGAGATTATCCCACGATTGTTCATCTCCTTGACATTTTCTATATGTGTGTAGATTATAGAAGTTCATGGACGCAATGCAGACATAAAAGTAAACTTATAAGTTATGGGTTAGTCAAGATTCATTCTCTATTAACGTACGGTAACATTCCTAATCCCATATGATGAATTGTAATGTGGGTGGCACTCGTACATAAGTTTGGTATTGAAAAAAAAAAAGAGTAAAACTTATACTAAAAAATTAAAGTAAAACTTATACTAAAAAACTAACTCATAAATAAATAAAAGGCGTCTAAATCTTATATACTTAGCATAAGTCATTCTCAACTAAAGTGGAATATTATATGTCCTTAACAATAGGTGTAGGGGTCATTTCATTAACTCAAGGAATATCCCATTAGCTCTTTCCTGGAATGTGTTTTTTGTTCAAATAGCATATCTTTGTTATCTCAGATTTGATGTGTTCTTTTTCTTTTTTCTTTTTTCTTTTTTTTTGGTCTTTTCCTTTTTGTTATAAAGTCGATCCTGTTTCGGTTGTAATAACTGTGTGTGGTTACAAGTGATTGACAGAGAAATTATCAAAATATTTTCTTATTTATTTCAATTCAGAATTCCATGTCGGTTCTTGTGGTGTTGGGGGTCCATTAGAGGCTGCTGCCTGCATAGATCCTTATCTTGCTTTTTCATGGTTCCCCATTGATATTCTTCTGGCATTTTCATATAGAGACAGCCATTTTAAAGCTCAAGAATTGATTCATGGTCTACTTTGCTCTAAAATTTTTGGAACATGCGAGGCATATTATATCATTGACTCGTTATGACTTTTCCTTTTTCTTATTTTCTCTTTAAAGTTTAACATATATGGTTAATCATTATTAATTATTGGACACAATCTGGCTTAAGATTATGAATAATTAAGAGTTAATGATGGCTAACCATTAAATAATACTGAAAAATTCACTATTACTACTAGCACTCACCTTAACTTTAAAAAGGAGATTGTTATGTTACATCATCATGTAACATACATGATGATATAATAACTATTGGATTTGCATCCAACGGTTGTAAAAATAATATAATTTTTTTATCTCATATTTTCATAACTACTTTCAAATAATAGTTCCTTTGGTTAAAAAGTATGTAATGCTTATGTGTGGGTAAAGAATTTTGTGAGAGAGAAGACTTGGTTCTTTTTTTTCTTTTTTTAAGAAAAACATAGAGGTCTATTTAGATTTATATTTTTTACTGTAATTGCTAGAATAAGGGATTTTACAAGATAGTGTAGGGGCGCGAAACTGCCAATAAACAAAGCATCATCTCGGCCCAAAGTAAGTGTATTTGGGGCCTCTAATCCATTGGTGATCTTTTCTTTAGGCCTCGGCCCAGACTACAGGCAACGGTTCATGATTAGATTAAGCCCTCATAAACCCTTTTGTTTTCCCACATTTGTGGCTCCTAATCCTATGACAAAATGTCCTATACTTAGTAAACCTTCTGCACGCATCATAAATTTAGATCCTTTCAATGCTCAGAACTAGGCTGTTTAAAACAATGGTGTAAAAAGCCACCAAAATACTTTGGACAAATGAACAGATTTTCACTCCTAGATTTATATAGATGTGGGTATTTGTGCAATTGCCAAGCATTTATATACCCTTTCTAAATGCTCTTAAAACATGGGGACTTGGAGAAACTTATTTGTAATGCCGTTATAGTGTAAATTAGACCGATAAATAGAATCATATCTCTTAATAAATTCACTAATTTCTCAGGTTTGCATTATCATTCTGGTAGTTATAAATAAAACTCAACCACTGCCAGATCACGTACAGAAATGAACATGAAAAGTTGTACTTTGCCCTCTTACCAACCAATACTGATTTATTAATAATCTAATCCGATTATTTTATTGAAAACTACGAACCTTGATAATCTCAAGCATCAGGATTGTGCTTAAATTGATTAAATTGGCATATTAAGTTTATATATTATATATATAACAAGCTTATTGCGAAAAGAAAATTAATTGGAAATTGACTTCGTAATGTAGCCCATAAGCTTGGCAGCTGAAGTAAATAATGGCTGCTCATAAGTTGATCCAATCATGGACCAATTAAAAATAAATTACTCATTAACAAACACCCCAAGAGAAAAAATATATATATGTAAATAAATTATTATGCTAGCAGATCTCACCCAAAGAAACGATTCAGCAATACAGATAAGGTGTCTCCATCAACTTTCTGATGCATCATTAAAGTATAACAATAATATAAAGGTCGCTAACAAATTGATGAAAGAAATGCAGACTGTTCAAAAGAAAAGACATGCCAACTGAGGAACTAATTGCATGATTGATATTGTCTTCTTTAATTTCAATTGTTTAGAATACAAAATATTTGGACTAATTTTACATAATAACCAGAAATGGGGAAGGAGCAGAACAGGCTTGTGCTTACTGCAACTTCAGTAGCTTTCCTACTTCTTCTTGCCTGGCTTTTTGCTGTATTTTTTGCCTCAGATGTCACACCATTTGAGTCATGTAAGTATCAATTTCATTACATTTAGAATTAAGAAGAAAGTGTGAACAATTAAGTTTGGTGATTAGTTTAAGCTTATTGTTAATTAAGTTGGCTCAATAAAGTGATTAAATTATGAAGGGAAGGAGCAGTTGTTAAATTTCAGAGGCAATTCCAGCAGCAAAAGGGATGCCAAAGCCGTTGAAACAAGTGATTCTTTAGAGTTCCTGTTAAGGAGACTTGTGAGAGGTTCTTTCTTCTTTCATCTCTAGCATTCTAATAATACAATAAGCTGTATTTATGAAAAATTCAGAGAGATGGATATAGTATATGAAAATGTTTCAATGTATGTGCAGGAGAAAACAGGATCCAGCTTGACGCATCAGGCTTTACTTGCGACACCGATATTAACTCTGAAGTGTGTCTTGCAAACGGACCAGTTAGGATTGCCAACAATGCATCAACAGTTTACATTGAATCCTCTCAATCCCAAGTTAAACGAGTGATTAGACCATATCCTTCAAAACTTGCACTGGAATATGTTACACCAGTACAAATAGTTAATGGAGACGCTGATCATTTACCTGCTTGTCATTTCATTCATGATACTCCTGCGGTAGTTTTTTCTACTGGTGGCTTTGCGGGAAACCAATTTCACGAATTCAATGAACTTATCATCCCTTTATTCATCACCAGCCGCCATTTCCGCTCCCAAGTCAAGTTTGTGATCATAGACTATAAACCCTGGTGGGTGAGTAAATACAGCAACATTCTCTCGCTTCTGACTCGTTACGAGGTTATAAATCCGGCAGCAGATTGTAATGTTCACTGCTTTCCTGGAGCTGTTATCGGGCTTAAGTACCATGGCTTTTTAGCTCTCAACAGCACCGATATTCCAGGAGGGTACTCAATGCTGGACTTCAAGCAATTCCTAAGAGAAGCATATAGTCTGAAAATCAAGCATGTTTTGGAGATACAGAGAGAAAAACCAGTTTTAATTTTCATATCTCGTGGTAATTCAAGAAAGTTCCTAAATGAAGATGAAATGGTGGTTATGATGGAGGAATTGGGATTCCAAGTTGTTGTGACAAGGCCTAACAGGATGTCAAATTTGAACAAGTTTGCTGAGGTAGTGAACTCATGTAGTGTACTGGTTGGAGCACATGGTGCTGGTCTAGCAACTGAGCTGTTCTTGCCCGCAGGGACAGTGATGGTGCAGGTCGTGCCACTGGGGCTAGAGTGGGGTTCAACTTACTACTTTGGTGTACCGGCAAGAGAAATGGGTGTGCAATACTTGGAATACAAGGTTAAACCAGAGGAGAGCACTCTCATTCAGACATACAGTAGGGATGATCCTGTCATTACTGATCCAGCATCATTATTCGAAAAGGGCTACTTTTCTGCAAGGGCTGTGTATATTGATGCTCAGAATTTGAAGATCAATTTAACAAGGTTCAGGCAGACAATTGTTCAAGCAATGGAACACATTAGAATGTCTAGTCCTCTGGACTGAGGAATTGCAGTTTCAAAAATGGTACTTGTAATTTGATGAGCAGTTAAGTAATACATATAGCAAAAAATGTCCCATGCAATCATCTACAGCATGCATATCCTCACTTTTTCCCATGAATATAATGGGCATTATTACAGGGCTTTATTCCTGTCTCAAGTCAAAAAACTAACCATTACAGACACAATTACTTGTAGGCCAACTTAATGATTCTTACCATATCTTCTATTGATAAAAATTTTTCCATGAAATCCTACACAATAGGCTATACTATGATATCATTAGAGGATTATCCAGCACAATCATAAACAAGGAACACGACTACTTACATTATACAAAGCAGACGGTTTGGAGTTGCACCCTGTTCTGAAGGTATGTAGGACCCTCATCTTTCTCACTTCTGCAATTTCTAGGAAAGAGAAGAGAATCAATAATTAAATTTGTCATAGAGAAAGATAGAAGTGCGAGAAGACTAAGAGAACGAATTTCTAGCAAGAAAGGTGTGAGACAACTTTTTTTTTTTTAATGAAGGAAGATGAGTAATATAAACTCATGGGCAGTCAAAGGAACTAAAAAAATGTCTTTATAGCCCATTGGCTTGCCAGAAGAAGTAAACGATGGCTAATGATAACTTGATTGAATAAACAAACAATTCGCAATCAAATACTAACAACTGCTCAGAAATTAATACATAAAAACTGAAGCTGTAGAAGAACTTCCCCACAGAATGATTCTGCATATAGCTAAGTTGTCCCTTTCCATGGTCAAATACATTAAAAGAATACCATTAGCAGATGCAAGCTATCGAAACAAATAGACTCACCAACTGATGACTATTTTCGCTTAAGTAAGGTGGAATTCTCCTCCATTATACAAGTCTAAAATTGTTATAGAGAATAAGCAATGGGAAAGGAGCAAAAGAAGCTGGCGCTTGGTGCAACATCATCAGTTTTTCTTTTTATTCTCACTTGTCTTTATGCTGCTCTCTTCACATCAAATTTGACACCTTTTGAGTCATGTAATTTCCTTAAAAAACCTGGCAAAATTAGATACGGCGATTTTGAGTCTTTGGTTCATTAACTAGGCTAACTGGAGCTGTTTCATTTTGAAGGGAAGCAAAAGTTATCAAATTGGAGAGGTATCCACAACAAAAAGGCTGATAGAAGCATTGAAATCAATGAGTCCGCGAAATTTCTGTTAAGAAGACTTGTGAGAGGTTCTTTCTTCATCTCTGGGCTCTGGCATTCTTATATAAATTCACTGCCTCAACTTGCTTAGTTGCTTTCATGTACAACTATGTATGGAAAAAAAAAAAAAAAAAGAGTAGGCGAAATCAATTATAGTAAAGCTATTTATTTAATAACCAATGTAATAAAATCTTTCAATCTGCGTACAGGTGAAGATCGTATAAAGCTTGACACAACAGGCTTCTCTTGCCACAGTGACCTTCACTCTGAACTGTGTCTGGTAAACAAACCGGTTAGAATTGACAACAGTGGATTAACAATTTACATACCCTCCTCTCAATCCTACGTAAATCGGACATTTAAGCCGTATGCAAATAGGGATGATGGGACTGCAATGAGTAGAGTTTCACCAGTGCAGATAATCAATGGAGACGTAAACGCCCCTGCTTGTCGTATCACTCATGATGCACCGGCAGTTGTTTTCTCCTCCGGTGGTTTCACAGGAAACGTATTCCATGAAATAAATGAAGTTATCATTCCTTTATTCATCACTACCCGCCACTTCCGATCCCACCTGAAATTTCTCATTACTGATTACAAGCCCTGGTGGGCGAGTAAATACAGCAAAGTTCTAACCCATTTGTCCCATTATGAAGCCATAAATCCAGCGGCAAATGGTAGCGCCGTTCACTGTTTTCCAGGAGCAGTCATAGGACTTGTGTACCATGGCAAGTTAGCCCTCAACACCACTGATATTCCCGGAGGGTACTCTGTGTTTGATTTCAAGCACTTCCTCAGAGAATCCTACAATCTGAAAATCAAGAATGTCTCTGAGATAAAGAGAGAAAAGCCGATACTAGTCCTCATATCGCGTAAGAAATCACGAGTGGTTTCAAATGAAAATGAAATAGTGGTCATGATGGAGGAGTTGGGATTTGAAGTTGTTGTGATGAGGCCTAACAGGATGTCAAATTTGAACAAGTTTGCTGCACTGGTGAACTCTTGTAGCGTTCTCGTCGGAGCTCACGGTGCTGGCCTGACAAACCAAGTGTTCTTGCCTGATGGAGCAGTGATGGTGCAGGTGGTGCCGTTGGGGCTGGAGTGGGCTTCCACTAATTACTACGGTGCACCGACAAAAGAAATGGGCGTGCAATACTTGGAGTACAAGATTGAACCAGACGAGAGCTCTCTCATGCAGACTTATGGCAGGGATCATCCAGTTATTACTGATCCAGCAAGTGTATTCGCTAAGGGCTATTACGCTGCTAGAGCTGTGTATATTGATGCCCAGAATTTGAAGATCAATGGAAGGAGGTTCAAGGAAACCATCATTCAAGCAAAGGAACTTATTGGACGGTCTAGTCCTCTAAATTGAGGAATTGCAAGATCAGAAATGATATTTGTAATCAGATTCAGTAAATAGAAAGAAATGAATAAGATGTGTTGACTCAAAAGGCAATGAAACAATCTCACAGATTTAGCTACAGTTCACAAAACATTTATACGTCCACATTTGGCCTTGGAAATCGCAAGCGATGTTACTGGCAATAAGACACAACTTTTGTTTTTTCAGTTATGTAGGTCAACAATACAAAAATCTGTACGGAACAATAATTATCATGGAGCAAAAACACCATGTTTTCCCCAGCAATCTCAAGTTGTTAATGGATGGAATCCAACTAAAATTATAGGTGATATAATGCTGTTACAGGATCATCCAGCTCAATGGTGGACACAAGTATTAACATATCTCAGAACTGGACTTGCCGGTGGTATTATGTAGTCAAATGACAGTTCAGTCAGATGATAGTGGTCTCTAATTCCATTCATGCGTTTAGTAGAGATAAGTGGATTCACGCAAGGCACGAAGCATCATGGAAGCGGCAGAATTCTCTGCATCCTTTACTCTTGACTTTTCATCTCCCATGATATAAAGCACACCATCTGAAGTTGCAATCTGAACCGAAGACATAAATTTCTTATAATGTGAGGGACCCTCATCTTTCTCAATCCTACAAATTCAAGGAAGGATGAAAAGGGATTATATGGGAAGGCTAAGGAATATGCAAGGCATGAAACTGTTATATGAAGGAAGATGAGCAAGTATATGTGACTTATTAATTCAGAATTCACACAAACTTTAGTCAATTCAAATAAATGAATACAGCATGACATAATGTCACTGATGACTGAAGAATTCAACTGCTGGACTGCATTGTTAAGTAACTAAAACAACACATCAAACGTAAATGATTCTCATACAAGCTAAAAGATACTGATATAAGCATATAACACACCCCCCCCCCCGGGCGTGGTCGGGTTGGTTGCAGTGCAGCTGTAGCCTCTACTAAAACCCAGGTTCAATTCTTGGGGGTGGTAAGGAGGGTAAAAAAACTGTGTTTAGGCTCCCCCCACCCCCAACCAAAACAAAAGAAAAAACTTAAAAAAAAAAAAAACATATAACACAATATTTATTGTAAATTTGAATTCAAACATACAATATCCATAAGACCCACTCACAAATTTATGTTGGTATAAAATGTCATGTGATAAAACTACTGTATGCAGGCATCATCATATGCATATGTTCATAGCAGAATTGAAGATGCAAATTTATCTGCAAGAGAAGGATTAAAGTTAAAACGCAAGATTTGCTATGAAGTCTAACTAAAATTATAACTTAATTACTAATAGATCATGGGTTCATACTTGTAACTTGGTTTGGGCCACTTCTTCTTTCCACAGAGTTCATGCAATTTCTGTTTGGCTGCTTCAATCTCAAACTTCTCATCAATATCATCAAAAATTTCGCAGATCCCACAATTAACTGGCATTGATTGTGCTAACTTTTCCAAAGCTTCCCTTGCAGCATTAAGCTTAGCAATTTCCTTCTGCTCAGAAGAAGCCGAGGTTACAAAAATGCCATCCACGTATACACTGGCAATATTTTTTCTGTTCTTTCTCCAGTGCTTGATATCAACTTGCTTTCCATTTTTCTGGCATAACTTAAACAATAGTGTAACTGGTTGGGGCTGTTGCTGTAAGTCTTCAAGGGTTACAATTGGCTCTAAAAGACCCCTAAAGATCTAGAAAACATTCAAAAGCAATTATCTTTAGTCAAAACTATAGAATTCTAAAATAAAAAATGTCAGAAAGATTATGTATTAGTGTGCTGTTGAGAGATGATTTAAATTAGCTAACGGACCACCCAGAGCCTTTGGAGATCAAAATCAATGTCTACGTAAATTGCAGCCGCTATGGATTCAACAATATCAGCAAGAACCTTTGGTGCTTTTATTGATCCACCATACACAGCCGTGTTATCTTCTTGGCTCACTGCTTCAGAAAACTCCCTAACCTATAGACATTAAAAAAAAAAAAAAGGTAAATTATATAATGCTAATATTTGAAGATAAGGCACTACTAAAATTCTCTTATTCATAAGACACTTTGCAATCGAAATCGCTAAAGGCATTTCCAAAATTCTAAAGCTTTACATTAGATCATAAGAAATTTTAAAGCTTTGCACTAATATTTCCCAAAAAAAAAAAAAAAAGAGATAAATAATTCAATAAATCAAACTTAAGACTATACCTTATCATCAAGAGCAGCAGCACTGTGTCTGACGAACTTATAAAATCCGTGCTTGACGGCCACGCGTGCTAATTTCTCGGTACTAATATTGGCCGCGCGTAGAAGCGACAGCTCTCCAGGATCCAACTGAGGGTAAGCCAAGAACACATAGTTACTAAAGGCCAAGCCCAGGGCGGCATCGCCAATGAACTCGAGGCGCTGATACGACGTCGAATCGGTGTACGAGGAGTGCGTCAAGGCTTCTTCGAGAAGGCGTTTGTTTTTGAAGCTGTAGTTGATGATGTTCTCCACGTCGAAAACTGCGTCTTCCATCTCGGGAGAGGGGAGGGAGGATAGCATCGCCTCCTTCAGTAGCCGGTAATCGGTGACGGTGGCGCGTGGGAGCGTGAAGGACTCGGGGTTCATTATTTTTTGAGAGAAACAATGAGTCAGTCACCGGGCTGAGTGGACTGAAGACTCGGTGTTTTAGAAAAAGAGAAAGTTCCAATTGCTTTTGAGTTTGAGAAGGAATGTTGGCGCGTGACGAGGGGGAGGGGGAGGACTCGAAACTCACAAAGTCAAAATTGAAGTGGATTTTTTCAACTCTTTAACAAGTCACTTGTGAACTGCGAAGTCGGTGACATCAGTAAAATTTTGAGCATGTTGTGAAAGACACCATTGTTATTATCATTATTCTTTTTATTTATTTTAGGGTTTAGGATAAAAAATGACGGCGCAAATATGACTAGCGTGTATTTGTTTTTTATTTTTTAAATTTTCTTTTATTTTAATAAAATAAAAAATTTCATAAAATTATTTTTGTATCTCAATGATTTCTTCATTTTATTAAAATAAAAATGTACTTAGCTGACCCAAGTCTCAAGACTTTTCACCATTAGAGTTATATCTATATACCTCAAGATTGAAGAAAGTTCTATTAGTAGTACAAAACTAAAACTTTACATCACAATGGTAAAAATTTTTCAAATGTTGATATATGCCAACAATCACATGGTACATTGGTACTTGACATTCTAATAGTTATTTAAATAAAATTCATAGCCTTGGAAGTGATATTTATTTATAAGTGTTTATTTGGTGAGAATTTCCACATTATTTTATTCCACAATATACTATAATAGTTTTTTAAAAATTTTTAGTATTTTATTAAAGTGCAGGAACCTTTAAAATTTTCTATTTATTCATTAATTAAATTATATTTTTTGTTCGTAATTTTTGAAGAATTTATTATACCCTTTCGAAAAGAAAAAAGAATTTATTATGCTATTTCTTGCCACACTAATTACATGATAATCTTTTCAGGATTTCTAGTACCAATTATCAGACAATTTCACGCGCCATTTATTATTAATTAAATGATGATTAAAATTAGGTTTTAAAAGTCAATCAAAACATTATTTATTTCCAAATCCAATCCTTATAATGAATGCTGCCAACTGCTCTTCTTATGTTTTGCAGTGGCAGGTGCAGTCCACGTCCGGTATCTTTTAAAAGCAAAATCTCAGGTCATCACATGGCCTTTGGACAGCTTCACCACTCAATTCAGAACATCAAAGCCCGTGGCCTTGCGGTGTCTTCATTATTTATTATTACCTTTAATAATTATTGAATGCATTTCACGCATTATGTTGTATTATATTATATGGAGATGGCACAAATTTTAAAGAGGATGGGATTTTTAGAGATTTTTTTTATTTTAAAAAGGTATGGAGATAATTTTATACCTAATTTTTTATTTTTGGATGAGATGGGATGATTTTTTATTCAATTTTTTATTCGAAGAGATAAGAATGAGATGGAATCCTCGTCCCATCCTCATTTTTATTTTATTTTAATTTTTTAAAAATTATTAGTGAATAAATAATAAATTTTAAATTATAAAATATTAAATATTATTATAAATAAAAAATATCAAAATATTTATATTATTAAACTTTTGGGACCTAATTGACTAGTTGTAGTCTTAAATTTTTATTTAGGACATTAAAAAGGCTGGATAGGATCCTATTGGCCCCAAATTTTTGTTTTTTATGATATTCATTAAATATTTTAAACTTTTATCTAATAAAACAAAAGTTAAAACAAAATTATAAAATCTAATTTTTAATTTTCAATAGCAACCAGCAATCACTTATCTTTATTTTTATTTTAATTTTTTATTTTAATATAATTAAATTAAAATCAAAAATTAAAACGATATTATTTGAGATTAAGCCGATCCTCATTATTCGAAACGAAATACTAATTTCATCAAGCAATTGACGTGACGGAAGCTGACAAGACATATGCAGAACATCAAGGATGGGTATGGAGATATCGGTCCCCTCCTCTCCCCATTGCCATCCTTAATATTATATTATATTATTTTAATATAAGTAATTGTATTATATTGTATTACATTAATAATGTATTCAGTAATGTTGTATAATGTTTGGTGCTGTATTATACTGTATTAATTTTTAGTTATACTATATTTAGTAACGCATTGTATTGTATTATCCTTTTGGTGATTAATTTAAATTATGTATTTAAAAATAATATTTATTAGTACTTAGAAAAATACTAAATATAGAAGTTTTAAATTTTAAAAATTTAACATTATTTTTATAGTATAAATATTAAAAAAATTATATTTCTTCGTAAAAATCAAAGTTTATAGCCTTAAATTTTGACATTATAACATTTATTTTTTTAAAATTTTCTAAATATATAACTTATGAAATAAAGATTGAAGTAAATTATTCAATGAAATAACCTCGAAATAATATTACAACATTAATAAATAATTAAAATATCCCAGATTAGTTTAATAGTCACTTATGATGACGGAATAAAAATTTTTATATAGAACAAGATAACTATAAAATAATAAATAATACAGTAATTATAACATAATCACTGACAAAGTGCAATGTACTAGATAATTCAAGACTTCAAGTAATACTCATCCGTCGGATCCAACAACATTTACAATACCCTCGTTACTACCTTTCTCTTTCTTTAAAGGCTTCTTTTCTTTTATTTTCAGAACTTTCTAGTTCTTTGTTTTTTCTTTCTTTTTCTTTGCCTCCGCTTTATTTTTCTTTTCCTTTGTTTTTTTTTTCCTTTTCTTTCTTTTTCTTAGTTCTTTGTTTTTTCCTTCTTTTCTTTCTTTTTATTTGCCCCCGCTTTATTTTTCTTTTCCTTTGTTTTTTTTTTCTCTTTCTTACAAATTCCCTCCAAGTGGTTTCCCATAAAAATACACAGAAGCTGAAAGAGTATTTAAAGCTAAAACTAAATTAGAAAATTATATCGCAAGTAAGAGATTTATTAGTATTAGAATTAGAAGACCATAAACCTAGCCAATGGAAACAAGCATTTAATCAATGAGAAGGTAATTTACTTAGGCATTCAATGTAAGCATTAGCAATAATAGTAGACCCAAATTATAAATTATTATTATATTTAAAGAATTTCTTCTTATAAAATTTTCTACTACTATGTCTATAAGGTGGCTTATTTTAACTATTCTTTTTTCTATATTTTCTATATTTTTTATGTTTTGCGTAACTAGGGTAATTACATCCTAATGTCGGTACTTCTATCATATCTATACACATTTTTTTAAATTATAATTTTAATTGATGTCTATGTTTTTCTTCTTCACAATACCATTTAAATAAAATTTTAGATTGTTTCAAGTATAATCATATAATTATTTCTAAAAAGAAAATAGAACTATTAAAACAGAAAATAGATTTTTTAGTATCAGAGCACCTCTTTTGTTTTTGTATCCTCGCTATTAAAATATTTTTATCCATTTTTACTTAATTTATTGTACAAGGGTCTTATTAATGTGCTAAGATTTGGTATAAATTTTCTACTATAATTTAACAATCTTAAAAATTTTTGTAATTCTTTAGTGTCTTCTATTTTATCTGAAAATTCTAATATTGTACTAACTATATGTGGTTGTAATTCTATTGTTCCTCAGTCCGTTATATAACTTTGATTATGTGTACCTGTAAACATTTTAAATTTTTATTTGATATATGTGGTTGTAATTCTATTGTTCCTCAGTCCGTTATGTGACTTTGATTATGTGTACCTGTAAACATTTTAAATTTTTATTTCAAATAATTATCTCAAATGATATGATATTTATTAGTTAATTGATAACTCTTGATATTTATTAGTTAATTGATAACTCTTTATAAAATTTAAGTGAACTAATTATATCATCCCACTAAACAAATTATAAACACCACATCATTTGATTTCTCTTTGATTATTGGGTCTTCGAGATCGCTTCGGTTTTGACGCCTGCATACTTTTGCATGCCGTCATAATCGACGCCACAGTATGCAACGAATATGGCTATTTTGCGGTGCTCGTGTAGCTAGCAGTCTTTTGGTGACGTAATCAGCGCTTGCGGCAGCGGAAGAGAAGTCGCGTTTTTCATCGGAGATGGCAGTTGCGGACATTTTAGGCCTTCTGGGATTTGGGGTCTTGTTCTTATTGTGGACAATTCTTCCGCTTTCTTCATCTTCTTAAATTTTCCTTTTTTTTTTCGCGCAATGAAACGTAATTACGACACCCCATGCTCTTTTTAATGCAATGAAGCGTAATTACGACACCCCATGCAACCATGCAATGGAGCGTAATTACCACACAGGTTTGTTTTGGCGACATTTGAATGTACTGCATTAGGAATTTAATACGGTCTAATACAAAGTTAATTTTTAACCAAATATAGTATAGTATACAAGATTATAAGGCGGTTTAATCGCCATTAGGTTCAATTCACCATCCATTTCAAAATCACCGAGAGAGAAAATTCAGTTTAAAGGGAAAAAAAAAAGAATTATTTTATCAGCAAAGTTCTTAACTCTGCAAAAGGTAAATGGTGAGTCATCACGCACCCCAACACAGAAAATAAGGACGACAATTATTTGAAAGTTTGAGCATGATGCCACTCGAGGCAAAACAAAATAGCTTCATCACAAACTACTACGCTACAAATGAGAGGCAGATGACAAGCTATAGCTAACTTGGTGATTAAACCAACTTTGTTGTTTTCTCTCTTAAACACCCACTAATTACAGAAACTAAACCACAGAAATTGACATAAACAAAAAGGTGAAAATGTTATGAATCAGCCTACGATGCGCAGTTTGGACCTGCAACTATGGGCATCAAATAGATTGAAAAATTGCTTTGTTTCCAAATCAGCTCACCAGCATATGATCAAATGCCGCTCCAGCCTGAAGTGTTGGAACTCGATTGACTCCAACATTATGAAGCAGCTGTTGCAGCCATCTCCTTGTTGTTGGATCTTCCTGCCAACATTGATTAAACCATAATGTCGGGATGGGCCAAAACGAATGTGAGAGCACATGGAACCAAAAAAATGGAAAGCAACATAAAAAGATTCAAGTCCATTGCTAAGTTAGATGAGATAATTCTCTTTTGAAGAGGTTATAAGTTGAGCAACTGACCCATTAGCTATAAGGATCAAATTTTCAGTCCGCGTCAAAATTTCATTCATTTGACATTCAAAAACTAAAGCTATACCATATGGAATCCAAACCCCTCAAATGCATGTGACTGAAGCTCATTCACAGGTAATGAAATATAAAGAGAATAATATAAACATTTACTAATGGCACTCACACGAAGGCAACTACTGAAGGTTGCATCTCTTAACATGTCTGGAAGGCAACTTCTTAGAGCATCACAAGCCCTGCGATAGAACAGTCAAGCGAAATGTCTATTAAGAACCTGAACCAGAAACTTGCGCAAGAGAATGAAGGAAACAATATGGTAGAGGTAAGGAAATCTGTTTAGCTAAACCACCTTGGATTGTCTGACAATCGCAGATAACATCGAATGATATGCTTGAGCAGCCGCGAAGAAGGTTGCTCAGCAAGTGCCGCAACCATGTTCCCCAAAACTCGCCCTACTGCAAAAAACCTCTCTGCTGTAGTACAAATATAATCCAAGCCCACATCATCTAACAATATTTTCTGCACTATAAATGTCGCGACCTGCCATCAAAAAGCTTAGTCAAGCATTGATGGACCATATCTACATGTTTAAATTCCAATTTTATCATCTCCACCAAGATTTGTCAATAGATAATTAAGATATAAAGCAGTAGCTCTTTTGAGATCTCAACGGCAATCTGTCTTCTATAAACAGCCTCAAAATACTTTCTGAGTGAATCCAGAATAAACTAAAATTAAATACTTTTAGCGGATTGACTGACGTTGTTGAAAGACATTGTTTTCAACATATATGCCAAGCAGAAATTCCATGTCAAAAGGAACAATGCCTTTTCAGATGGTATTACAGATGAAACAGAGAAAATGGAAAATTTTAATATAAAAGCACTCAGAAAAGAAAAGGCTACAAATCAGCACACTCAACTGTTTTTGACAACTCGCTGCCCATCTCCATGGTCCGCAGGCAGAGTGGGATTATTTCTGTTGAAAGAAGGAAGCTAATAACTTCTGTATCATCAACCTGCAATGGAAGGAGGATACAACAATCATCTTTATTAGAAAGAAAATACCTATCAAATGAAAATGGACAAGAAAATATACGAATTGGAGCAATTGAAAGTCAGTGATGATTAAGTACCTTCACCAGGGCACCAATAACACCTAAGCTTGTAAGTCTCAAGTACTCAAAGGGCCTTGACTTGCTTGTTGTATTCAGGAAAGGGTACAAATACAATGGTATATGAGCTGCAAAGAGAAACAATCAGCTGCAAGAACTGTCCCGTGACAAATAAATGTTAAATATGCATCTTCCCAAACAACCATCTCCTATAGAAAATTTGTGGCCATTCTTGAATTGAAAAAAAAAAAATCATCTAATGAATACAGCAAGATTACAAAGATTACCATTGAGAAATAACATCCTTGTGTCTGGATGGGAGGCTACACACTGTAAAATAACATTGTGAAGCATTAATAACTTTCGCCTCCAAATTGACAAATACAGGAATTTACAGCAATTGAGGTAACTAAATTCAACAGAATTATTTGCGCAAGTAATTAACACATAAGTACAATAAGTAAAAACACAAGACATAAAACTTATATTTTTAAACCAGTTTGACTGACTTCCAATGCAAGCACATGAATCTTCAAAAAATACCATTTGATTACTGTAGTGTGCAGCTATTACTCCTTTTATCATCATGCAGATTGAAAACTCACATCTTTTTGCTCTTTTGTCAGTAAAGAGACATTATTCAGGAAAATAAATCACTCAACATCCTAGTTCATATCCCAAAAATGCAACATAAGGCAAACTACCACCAAGGATAGCGAAGACACTTGATAACAAAGATTAGACATTTAACTCTCTCTTCGATGCTACTTAAATACATATGAGGTGAAAACCAAAAACAATCCAATTTTTCAGATGAAACAATTATAAGTCCAAGATGAATCAATAAGTTAATAGCAAGACGTCAAGGAATGAAACTGACCTGAAGAAGAGCAAGTGCATTGCAAACTCTGTTTGATTGTGCAGGAGTAAGGTTTGGTGGTGATAGAACAGGGTATATTGAAACTATCTCCTGATAAAAGGTGTTAAAACATGTGAATCCAATATGATGAACAGAGAAAATAATAACTGACTACATTACAACTCAATTATTACTGCATTCCCGCACAGAGACAGATGTAGCACAAAAAACAACAGATGATCTTCCCAGAAGTTGATTATAAAGACAATAAGCAAATGGATGGTTTTCCATTAAAAAAGCATCCACTTTCCATTTTCCCCATAACCATTCATCCTGCTGCTTTATAATTAATTCTTTCTCAAATTATGACATCAGAACAACATAAATTATCCCTAACCAAACAACATGTAGTATGCCATAACTTTTATAAAGAAAGGCAGAAGCTTCAGTAAGGGGGGAAAAAGTAATGAAAGAGACAAAGAGCTTCGTTGTGCAAGCACAAGTATATTGCTGAATGAGCTATATAAAATTATGACAAATGATGGGGCTGAGGGAAGAAACACAACAATAGAAGACCAACAAATAAAGAGCATACCTGTAATAATGCAGCAATAGTACCAAAAGAATTCCACAACAAGGGAGCCAAATCTTGAAATAATTCTCTCTTCTAAAAAATAAAAACAAAAACAAAACATAAGTTTATTAGGCATACCTGTATGAGTGCAGCTATAGTACCAAAAGAATTCCACACGAAAGGAGCCAAATCTTGAAATAATTCCTTGTTCTAAAAAATGAAACCAAAGGTGGACACTAGTTTATATACAGCACACAAATCTCAAACACTTAAACTGCATAAACCACATGATAGAACGAGCATCGGCAGCATGCATTCAAATACGTCAACTCTAGTCATTGGATAAATTAAACCCTGTCTCCACAGGCTATCTAATTCTTTGAAGCAAAATCTGAACAAGATGAATTATGTTCCAATTTCGCTTTGGTTAACAACGATAAAGAAACTCATTTCACAAAAAAGAATTGGAATCCCCTCTTGATCTAACCTTTGAAGGTTTTGACATGTGTGCATTTCTATCCACGTTCTCTACTCTTTTATTATGTTCGCGATTATTAAATACCAATCACATGCATGTATTTACTGAGAGCTCAAATCAAGAGGGAATCCATCCTGATTCGAAGAAGGCCAAGAAAACACCAATGTTGGGCAAAGACCCCCTTGAAACCAAATATAATCCGCACTGCTCTTACTCTTAGGATCATGAGAAAAGGAACCAAATGTATATACTCATTAGCCATATTTACATGTTCACATCATCAATCAAAATTATAACAAAATTGCATTGGCATCAAAATATCAAACTTGATTTCACTCAAAACCCTAGCTTCTAATTCATAGCCAAGAAAATGTATATAAATAAGAAACTAATAATAAAAGCCAAAACTGAGGCTCTAGGGTTTAATTTTTGTAAAATAAGAGGCAAAGATAAATTTACCTTTGATAATTCGAGAAGAGCGTTTTCTCTTAAATCAGGATTGCTTAGGTCGAGTACCAAATGTTCAGCCGACGCCATTTTCCGGTCCTTGTTAGCTCCAGCTCCTGCAGCAGAGCTAGGGCTCGACGCGCTGGGCCCGCCGCCAAACGGCGCGTTCATCGACAGCGACTGTGGCAGATTCGCCATTCTCTCTCTCTCTCACTCAACTTCCTTGCGCTTTTTCTGCAAGTGCCCTCACGGTATTTACAAAGCAAAGGGCAGAGACCGAGACAGACCGTTTCCTTCTTGTTGCGTCTTACTTCTGACGTCTGGAGAATCGGTGCCACGTGCTTTACATGCGCGTCGGGTGGTGAGACACTTGTGTAATGGGATTTTGTAACTTTTGCTCCTTTCATTTTCTGTTTGCCGTTTGACGACCTTTTTGCAAAGTAATGTTAAATCTAGTTCCTTCTAAGAATTATGGTCAAATTGAAGGCATTCATATAAAAATTATTTTATTTTATTTTCCCTTTGTTTGTTAATAAAGGAAAATGATAAATCACTCTTTTCAATTTTCATCTTATATTGTTCATTTTACACTTTCGGACCATGTTGGAATAAAGATGGCAACTTCATATATAGGAAAATTATGAATTTGGTTAAATAGTGAACTGAAACATTATTTCAGATCGACAAAATTACACTGCAATAAAGGGTTGGAACATACAAATCAGTATAACTTTTAAGACTTGGTAACATCAAAATTTTCATCCTGCAATCTAGCTTGTTTAGCATTGAGCAATGAGCAGGAATGCTGCCAATGGATTCACCATTGCCTTATGTACACATAAAGTTTAGCGCGAAGGAGCTTCTGTGAGAAAAATTAGTCGGCCATGACCAGCTGGTGTGTAGCAAAATATTGGTGGACAAATGCATTTCTTTCTTTTCACAAGCTGATTGGGGTTCTGAATTACGGAACATCTCTCCATCAACGATAAAGTTTCTCATTCAAGTGACTTAACAAGATGTAATTAGTCTTCTTCTTCTCGGATTTCTGCAAGTATCTGTTCGTAATGCAAAATGACTTAGATTCTTAAGATCCGGCTGAGTTTATAAACCTGTGAATATGGAAAAGATTAGTTCATGAAAAATGTGGCAAACGTTATAACAAGAGTATTGCGGCAAAATTTACCAACCTGGGCAGTCCTACTAGGTAGAGGCACCTCTATGCAGTTCCGCAAACCATCAACTCTGCAAAGACTGGTGTTAAAATCATGCAAAAGAGCTCAACAAAACAGAATGCAGAAAACAGAATTATTAGAAAGATGAGGAGATCATCAAGAAAAGTTATCATTTACTACCTTTTGCTGATGGTCCTTTGAAGATATTGGTGCTCCTTAATAAGTCCTTGACCTCCAAACTTACTTTCATCGGTATTTAGTATTATCTGTACCATTAAAAATATTGCTCTAGTTAAACTACAGGAGTCCAGATGCGACAAATGATCACAAAAACCCCAAAAAAGGCAAGTGTTGTTCATTTTGAAGCCTAACAGTCCACAGCTTCTAACTAGAAGCGCCAGGCGCCGCACCTGCGCACGGCTTTAAACGAGGGACGCTACTTGATCTCAGGTTCTATACGGATGCTATATTGATTTAAAAGTTCTTTTTTAATAAATAATATATATATTTTTTATTACAGAAAAATCATAATAAAATATAAAATTACAGATTTATATTATATAAAATTTAAATTCTTTATAAGTTTATAAGTTTATAATCATGTATTAGAAAATTCTTTATAAGTTTTTTAGCCTATTGTAGTATTATATATTGAATAATTATGTTTTTAAAATTTATAATTTTATTAAAAAAAATTATTTAAAACCAAGCCAAGCCCTACTGTCCGCCCAGTAAGGCCTCCAAGGCCCAGCCAAACTGGATGGGCTTTAAGAGGCCTGTCAGAACGCCAGAAGGGCTTGGACCTGGCTTAAGAAAGTTCTCGCCCAGTTCTTAAATTGCCAAGCCTACTTCTAACAGCTCAGCTTGCCCAGTACACTTGCATTAAAGCCATGGAATCTATATTTTGGGTATAGATATGTCCCAGAGATTGTTTTCACAGTAAGACTTAGACGTCAATATGTGACTAATAGAAGTTAACTACAATTGGCATTGAACAATACTTACTTGATACTCTCCAGCTTCTTCCACGCCTACAGAGTAGTCTTCATAAGAATCTGTTGGATGAAAGTTGAATATGAAGACAAGCGGACCTCTCATATAAGATATTACCTGTGGACAGCCAGATCTTGCAGCAGTTAGTAACAAAAGGCCGTGGCAGCGCAGCTGCCCCAAACGGGTCCAAAATTATGTTGTTTACCATCCAACAAAAATTAAAATGCATAAAAAAAAAGCTAATAATGTAGAATAAAAATCAGCTGGAAAACAGAAAGTGACGAGCATGAAAGTTATGCATTACAAACAATGCCACCATATGGACATTAATTGTTCAGCAGAAGATACATAAATTAAAAGAATCACAGTTTAAAAATTTGAGAGAATAAAACTTTGAAAACATAGAGTGTCCATAAAACACAGTGCCACTATCAAAATACTTTATGGTGAAGACCTACAATACTGAAATTGTAGTTTGGTTAATGCAAAATTAACTTGTAAAACTGTTACAACCTCTGTCTGTACAATGCTGTTGGTTATCCCACCCCTAGTTAAAATTCGTAACATATTCCCTTGCAAACAAACATGTAGGCATGAGTTCACCAATGCAAGCAGATCCACTATAAGCTGGTAAAAGGCAACATAAGAAGATGCTTCAAGGATTACAATGACAAGTAATAGAAAGGAAGAGGATTTTATATACCATCTTGGCATCATTCACATGGTGAACGCTAGGCGAACCTCTCAGAAGCACCTTTGCATTTTCATCCAACTTCATCAGTTCCTAGAAAAAGCAAAAATGTTGTCAATTGGTACCAGTGCCATCAATCTATATCATGCTCAATGACCAAAAAAGACAACATAAGAAGTTCATGAAACAAGTGCAGATGGCATCCAACTAAAATCATGTGCAGTATACTCTATTAATGTGGCAGGAGAATATAATTAACAGAAGCACCAAATGCTTACCATACTTTTCAGCATCTAGAACAATAGTGAAGTCAGTTCAAACAGAAAAAGAAACCTTAAGGCTATAAATTAACTAAAATAAAGGCTGTAATATTAAGTGAACTAACACCTGATCAAAGGAATATAAGTTGGAATGTAATCTGTTGGCTAGCAAATCCCAGCAACGATTGGCAAGAGAAAATGAGAAATTGTTGCTTGGCATTGGGAACTCGACCCTCTGGTTCATGAAAATCATTAATCAGAAAAAATAATTTATATTCAACGAATTCAACAATCTGAACAATAAAACCTCACCTTTGGGTGGCCAAATTCATTGCCCATGAAATTGAGATAAGCATGACCACCAATAGTAAATGTAATCAATCTGATCATCTGTATCAAGACAAAATAAAACTAATTAAAATATATGGATCAAACAAAAGAATGAATCAACTGGACATAAAAAGTTTATACAATTTATGACAGTGACAATGCTGACATCCATGCTATGGCCCCAACAAAAAAAAAAAAAAAAATCTACTTTCTAAAGCTGTTGAAACAAATTAAGTTGTTGAATCATTGGCATGTGGAACATTCTGAAAGCACTGCATTTAAAAAAGAGGAAAATGATAATTGTGCCTACAAATGTAGAATCTAATTTGTGAGGAAATAAAAAAAAGAGAAGAAAGAATAAAATACAAGTGCATGGCATACTTTGTGCAGTGAACACCCTCTCAGCAACAAATTATTTGTGTCAGGAGAATGCTCTGAGATTTCACCAAACAATATCTCTGCAAATGACTGCCCTCCAGATATGGACTACACACAAAATTGTTAAAGCAGGCAGTAGTCATTATCCAAATGCATATAAATTAAAATCTGTAGAAAATTTAACTTTGATGTGAAACAAGAGATTAAAACAGATGATTACCTGATTATGGTTTTCGACATACATAATCATCTTATCAGAATATTGCCCATTGCCCACTAATGTGCTGACAATCTACATAATAGAATCAAGTTCAATAAATTTTTGAAACTGGACGACAAAAAATGATTACAGAGATCATTCACGAAGCAAGAACAAAATCTCATTTGATGTTGAAATAACATCTGATAATCAAATAACAACCTTGCTCATCCTCCATTCATGATCAGGAGTATTCTCAAGAAACGACAACCACATCTCTGATGCAGAAAGATTGAGAAAATAATCAAATCCCAATCCACCTTGAGTAGTTGGTTCACATAGTCCAGGATAATATGTTGCCTGGAAAAGAAGAGGCCGTTTTAGAGTGAGTAATGCTTGTTCAATCTTAACCATAATAAGAAGGCCAAGACAAAATGCTGGGTTTTGATTGCGAGCTGAAAAGCACACAAACTGTGATACTTACATCTTCAGCAATTGTTATAATATTTGGATGAAGAGCATGCAGTATCTCATTTGCCAAAATAAGATATAATAATGCATCCTTGTCAACATATTGATTGCAGTACCTACAACAAGAACACTTCATGTTGAAATGAACATTGAACTGGTTATAATAAAGTTTACAGAGCAAACATATCAAGAATTGAGTATTGGGTTTAATTGTAGTTTCCTCCCTACATTAACTTGGATCAAATCCACTAACACTGCATCACACAATCGATAACATTTCCTTTTATGGTGAAATTGCAGATATGAAACCAAAGACAAAACTGTTATCACAGAGCTCAAATGAAGAATTAGATTATATTGAGGCTACAATAAAGCAACACTTTTACAAGCTAGGGCATTCTGGTTATAAATCTAAAAAACTCAAAACAAGGAAACATAAGGAAAGAACATATGGGAAAAATGTTATCAAAAATATGATTTGACAAATGTTTGAGTAGAAGGCCTTACTCCTCCAAGTCACCCGTTAAAGAAGCAAAACCATTGTGCGTATATATCATTGATGAGAGGGAATGGAACTGAAAACCATCAATCTGATACTCCACAACCCACCTGATCAAAGACAATGACATAAGCAATGGTAATATCTCCTATGCAAAGTAAATGTACAACATTTTGTAGTTAAAAGATCAACTGACATCTAATAATATACAGCATCCAGAGTTAGGTACAAACTTGCTGAACAGAAATGATACATTCTGCTAATGCTACATTTTGGAATTTAAAAGTATAGAAGTTCGTAACATTTACCAATTCAGATTTGAAAGGAGAAAATGTAGCACATCAAGGTCACCATATTTGAACATCCTGGTTCCCCAATATTTGTGAAAACCTCGTTTACCTATTCAAGTAAGAAAATTTGAGCAAAGCAAAGATGTTAGTGAAACAGAAAATAGAATGATGCCCCATCTAAGAACATGATACCAGGTATCATATGTGGAGAATACAACACTACACAAAAGAATATGATCTGTACTGCATAAAAGTTGATTGAGTAGAAAGGCAAGCAAAAACACCTACTTTAATTAGAGAAGATAGTTTTAGTCTGTCAGTATTAGCAACTTTTTACCAGTGTGGAAGTAGCAGTCATTTGATCCATCAAACTGTGATAGTCCAACCATCTGGTCTGCCGCTGAGTAGGAATGGACAATGTCTAAGAAGACCAGCAGTCCTAGTCCTGTCAAATGAAAATGGTATTTAACATTACAGAAGCTATACTAAGTGCCAACGTCTTCCAACACTATCTATGTGATACAATCTGGTCTTGAATCTGTAATGGAATTTCAATATGAAAGTGCAAGTACACAGCAATCTCAGGAAGCTATAAAAGATTATAGCAGTTGCTCAGCTGTGAAGAGCATAAAGGCAGTTGCTATGGTTAACCATTGAAATAAAATATTGAATGGAATCAGGTGAGGAATGGTAACCGTGTGCTTCGTCAACCAAACGCTTGAAGTCATCAGGAGTGCCATATCTGCTGCTTACAGCATACAAGTTGCTGACCTGTATTACAGTGGAGATATTTTGTAACATCCATAGTACTATCTCAAATAAGTAATAGATCAATAGAAAGTGATAGTGAATGAACATATCTCAAAAGTACAACAATTTTTATTTTTTTTTTGGGAGAAAACAAGAGTGGAAAACATTTGAAAATATGAACCCAGCTATTAAATGTGTTACATCCTCCAGTATTACAAGTAGCTAAACTACAAATATCACGCATGTGACATAAGTTTGCATCAACTATGAAAAATGATTACATTGTAACAAACTAGAAATGATTTGGCAATCAAATTTCAACTTTCCAATTACTAATTACGAATTTCAGTATTTCATTTCCGATTATTATACATGACATGATCAAATATCAACCAGAAAGTGGGATGTCTGCAAATTTGGGAACTCCAAATGTAAATTTTACCAAGTTTTCAATTAACAAATAGGGGAAAAAGAAAAAAAAAAAGTTAACTTACTCTATAACCAACTGTGAAATAATCTTTGTGCTCAACAACTCCAAATAACTGGATTACATTGTATCCAGCTTCCTTCACATGAGGAAGGACCTAAAAGAGAAAAGCTTTAGTGCAAACCAGGAGAAAAATGATTATTATACTATAATATAAGCCATTGGTAATAAAGCAACATTCATGAAGTCACCTTCTCTGTAAACTCATTGAATGAAGATATTTTCGGCTCTGATCCACTTATTCCAACATGGCATTCATATATACGCAAGGACTTTGGCACTTTGGGGCGTGTGTTTCTCCACTTATATGCAAATTCGGGGGATGGTTCCCAGTGGATTGCGAAAGCTTCCCTTCCATCGGCATCTGAATAAGATGAAAAGGATTCAGATAAAGAGAATGACATGCAATTTGCAGGTATCTATCGAAATCAAAGCAGAAGGTACACCAGAAAGCTAAGGAAAGGCAATAATGAGCGCAATCGTAGAGATGTTCAAGATAGGAATGAATAGTAAGAACCATGGCCACAGGCATGCAGAGTACAATTTGAAAGTTGTAACACTAGCAATAGATAATATTCCTATCTAACTGATGTATACCCTCCATTTAGAATCAATCAAGCTTATGATTTCAGAAAAATAGAGTAAAAGTTTCCTGCCAATCGAAATGTTTTCATGATGCCACCATTTCGAGAATTATGATGGACAAACATTTGATAAATAGCTTGCCCTGTTCATCTTAATCAAACCACAAAAAGACCCACTACCAAAAGTACCTTGAATGTGTCAGTTCAAATCAGATAAACATTAACTAGATGCAGAACAAGGAGAACAGTTACTCCATAGATTACCATGAAAATGCAAGAACGACTTCTAGCAGATGCAGAGCAATTTACCTGGTTGTACATAAGTAGCCCAAGCAGGTATTCTCTCCAATGGCCCATCAGGAGTGTTGAAATAGACCCTGTATTTGCTCCCATGAGGAATTCCAGGAGTGTACTTCTTCAACCATGCCTTCCTTCCTTTACGTGTCTCCAACCAGTATGGAATGGGAGGTTCCTTAGAACGAAATTTTTCTTGCCACCGAGGATCACTAGCAACATTGAAGACGTCATAATCCTTTCCATTATCAATAACATCATAAGAAGGCAGGTTACTTGGTAGATCATCTTTATGCTGTTCTTTCCATGCTTTATAAGTCGTTTGTGCGTCCGGCATTTCCTCCAGTTCTTGTAATGTTTGAGGACCATTAGGCCCAAAAAGTTGCTCATATAACTTTGCTGGAAGTTCAAAACGATTTTTAACAAATCGATCCTCTCCAGGTTCCCAGTACTCATCATTTGCTCGCTTGAAAATCTCTTGAATGCTAACTCCACTGTCACCTTTATCATAGTCATCCACATAGTTATACTGCTGAAAATAGAGTTCATCTGGTTTCTCCCCTTCCCTTAATTTATCTTCAAGAATGATAAACCAATACCCGTAATCATCATGGCCCAAGTGACCTTCACGTGCACAATTTTCCGTCGGTGACCATCCATTGAAGTCACCGACTAATGCACAATAACGAGCACCTACATTCAAGAAGGCTTAAATTGAAGATGTGATCTACCAAAAGCAGAAAAGTTTTGACAAATTAAAAGCTGATTTATCATAAGGGAATTTAGAATTTAAGATAACGATGTTGTTAATTCACATAATAATAGTTTGGTGACTTGGAGCCATGACAGCATTCAGGAAAATTATTGATTAAGTCCGGTAAATTAAAAATTTTCAGAATTAAAGTTATTATTTTGAAAATTGGGATCCTCCAACTGATCAAGAACTTTGCTAAATAAACAAAATTTTAATTTGTGTCAAACCTGGAGCCCAGTCCATAAAATCCACCCGATGTTCCACATTCCGATGCATACCCACTATCTCATATCTAGACAAAAATATCAAGACTATGAAATCAAAAACTCAACTCAACAAATCCTCAACAACACAAATGATCTCAACAACATAAATCTCTGCTAAAAATTAAAATATACCAAAAAAATTCCAACACAAAGATCAAAATCAAGACACTGCCAACTTTACAAACAGATAAAAAAACAATCATCCAACCATCCTAAAAGTTTAGACTTTAACATCAATCATTACTGACCTAAGCAAACACCAACTAAAGTACCATAACTCCATAACAATTCAAGTAGAATATAAGAACTAACCCGGTAGAGAACTCCATCAAATTGAGAAATCTTTTAAAAATCTCATCTTTACGGTTTTTCAACTCTTTGTGCCTGCCAGTTTAACAATTAAGAAAGAAAATTCTCAATATTTTGTCAGTCTTGCTCAGACAAATAGCGAAATGAGTTTGTTATAGACTTCAAGTTCTTTTTTTCACCCCCACTTTCTCAATATTAACATGCTATTTACAGTTCTTTGCCCTTTTTTTTTTTTAAATATTTGCCAAAAGTTTACCTTTCTCGAAGAAACTGAGCAAAGGGTTTATGTGTAATGCCAAGTTTGTTGAGGAACCCAACTGGGTCAATCCCTTTATCTCCTTCACTCGCATTTCTTTTCTTTTTTGAATAAGTTTGCCGTTGTTGTTGCTGCCGTGGTTGGTCAGTTGCTGAGCATGTTACTTTGATTTTTATTTTGCATTTCTTCGGAAAGTTGGTGTGTTGAAGCTTGGTTGGTGCATTAAAATGAAGAGCAGAGTTGTTTGGATTGAGAGAAATTTTGGTTTTCAGAGAAAGTGAAGTCATTTCTTCGGGTTTTGAAGGCAGTGTTCTGGGTTTCGTTTTTAAGATAAGACTCGTATCACATAACAGATTAACAGGCGCGCATACAGAGATTTTTTGGGGGGTTTTAACTCGGGAGATTTTTGAAACACTGTTTCAAAATGAAAAAACAAAAACGGAGTAATTTTACAACCATAATACAAATTGCTTCTCAATTTTCTTAAAACATAAAAATGTTGGGACATTCAACTTATTGATGGTTTTTATTGTTTTGTCAAATAATTAGGATTTTGCAAAAGATTTTGAACTTCAATTAATTAAGTAAAGCCACCATTTCGTATTGGAACTTGGAAGATCAGATTGCCTCAAAACAATTTAAATTTTTGATTCCTCAATTAAATTTGCATTGATTTTACTACTCGTTTAAGATTGTCTTTTGAGATTGAAAAATAAGAGAAAAATTCTACTTAAAGAACAGATTTTTCACCACTGTCGTAGGCTCCTCAGCTCCCTCATTTCAAGGGGGTAAAAAGGAAAAGCATGTTTCAAGTGATTTAGGGGAAAAATACAATTAAACAAAAATAACGAGAATATTTGAAACCAAGGTAACACCAACTTGGCTAACAATTCATTCAGTTAAAAGAATAGTTTGCCAAGCCAAAAAAAAAAAATCATTAAATAAGAATCATATGACATATTCACGATTCATTCTCAGTATTAAGCCCCCAGTTCAAGATAGGAATGATAATTTGACCCGATCTTAATTTAGACCCGACTAACCCAACTCTAATTTTTTGAGTTTATTTAGATTGAATTCAAACAAAAATTTTTAAGCTCAATCAAATTTCAGGTTAGGGTCGGATTTAAGTCGAACCGATGTGACCCTATATTTAAAAAAAAAAAAAAACAAAATGATTGTAATCCTTGTAGAATTAAATTGTGTGTGAAACAAATGGTTGTAGAATTGAATCATGTGTTTTAAATTTAATTGCATTGTGTGATTTTAATGTTGGATTGTGGAATTAAATTGTAAAAAATCATTTCTATTAAATTGGTCATTTTGTGAATTATTTTAAGTTTGAAAAATCATTTCTTCCATTTTATATTCATGGTATTGAAACTGGAAAGAGAAAAAAAATTGTAAAGTAACATAAATGAAATTAAGATGTAATTATAAAATTAGAAAATATTGATAAAATAGTGTAAAAACAAATTTATGATCTGGTCAGGCCAGACCCCCACCTGACTATGGGCTATGGCCCGAAAACACAAATCTTAGGGCCGGGCTTTTAATTTCATTGATCAAATCCGAGCCGACCCGATGGATTGCCATTCCTAGTCCAGGACGTGCCAGTGCGTGCAGTGTCCTATACGAGCTAGAATGAATTGGAATGAGAGAAATCTAATAAAAACTTGACTGTGATCATTTTTGCATTGTGCAGTGAGTGCATTGAGCGTAAGCAGCACAAGCAGCACAGCTGATATTAATTTTGCTGCTGCTTTGCATATTCCCTAGGTCCAAATATCGTTGATCCGATTCTCACACTGGTACTACCCATTTCAATCTGCATGAAGAAAGTGAAGCCATTAGTTGCAACACCTCTTCATTGATTGCTGTAGCACCTCAGACAGCATTGAGTATGAGCATTTGAAACTTGCAGGCAAAACAAAAAATCAAATTATGGTAAATGCCATCGAAACATCAAGAAAATGAAGATGCTCGCTAAATTTAAGGTTTAAATTCAATAGTGTGACATACTGCTTGTTCAAAGTCACCAGACATGCCCATCGATAGCTCACATTGATCCTCTGCCATTCCAAGTGCCTTGCAAACCTCAGCTCTACAATTCAACAAAGTCTGTTCCATCACCACGGAAATAAATAAAATATTCCACAAGAAATCATTAACTAGTGGAAACAGACCACATAATGGGGGGATTAGCAATTGAATTTCAATTTTGAGCATGAATGATTGCCACCAGGACTGGAGGAAACAACAAAGCATCAAAAGATAACAAAAATATAATATCAGTAACTTTAGGAATAAGAGAAACTTTCTCAGAAAATCAGTCTATTTATTCAAATCAACCGTAATGATTAGAACAAAATAAGCTCCAGAAAAACGATAATGATAACAATAAAACATCTATATGCTGGACCATTAATAACAGATCAATTCAATTTTAATGCAACAATACATGTGCTCTCCTAAATGAGAAATCCATTACCCTGAAGTTCTCTGGAGTTGATGTATAATCCGGCATCCCTATTGTCATTAAGCCCGAAAACTCCAAATTTGGGCATTGCAGTCTAACGTGTTCCACAATTCCTAGACAACCTGAAGGATCAATTCCTGATTTTGCTGCAGCAAAGTCACAATCAATCCATCAGTTTTTTGAGAGTTTGAGGTGGCTAAGCATTAAGAAAATGGTGCAATTTTATTGTTATGTATGCATTTTGGAAAAAAATGCGCCAAACACATTTTTTACCCCTTTTTCTGTTTATAACTGATTTGAAAAATGCATCCCAATTCAACCTAATTCTCTTGAAGGAAATGAACACAAAGGTGCTACACCGAACTCATACATAGAAGGGTTAGAGGATAAACATAACTTAGAAATTGAAAAGAAAGTTCACTTGCCAGCACAATTACAATATTACATGAGATTATATGACATTCACAAGCTAAGAGAGTACACAAATTCAATATAATGACTTATCACGGTAAAGATGCCTTAAAGCATAGAAATCATAATAACTGAAAAAGACATTGTCCATTTTCAGAAGAAAAAGTATTTTAAATAAAAAAAGACATCATTGTCATTTTGGGAATTGGAATCCTTGAGAGCAACAAGCACAGATTGATTTCAGTTAGCTTGTGCTTCCCATGTTTTAATATGAAAACAATATAAACTATGACGAGAATCAGAATATGTTGCTCACATTCTTCTCCACTGGTATTCACTTGGACCAAAACCTTCAAAGGCTTTCTTCCGAGGTTTGAAACTGCTTTGTCAAGATGATTTGCAATCTGTTAAATAATGAAAATACAAGATAAGACACCTGTCATTGTGAGCTGCTGCTATATCCCATCTAGATCACTGATATTACTAATCTTGAACTCTTTAACTTAGAGGAACCCAAGATGAATACGGCATAGATAAAGAAGCATTAATCACTTCATGACATAAAAACCATGAAAACATCATCCGACTGCAATTAATAATCATTTGAAACTTATCAGGTTTCTAACGAGTAACGTCACTCAGCTATAAATACAAAAGAATCTCAACTTAGCACAAATATCAGACTAAAGTCTTTACCTTCTCATTATCAACACCCTCAACCATGTCCAGATTTGGCACTCCACCTGCTTAGACAAAACAATGCCATAACTTTTTCCATAACTCTCCTATTTACCGTGAAAGAAGCAGCTTCAGAACAAAAATAATCAATAACTCATCCATTAGCAGTCAAATGACCAGTACAATCATCGGTATGTTTGGGACTGAAGTGTTATAGGATAGCCATCAAGTATTATTGGGTGGTAAAAGCAAGTATTTATGTAACATTTTAGCATTTGTGCTTTCAAAATTGAACAGAATCTCAACAACTACAAACCTACCCTAATATCTTCCTAGCTTCAACTTTCAGGTGATTTAAGAAGAGGGTCGGCTCATGAAAACTTTTAACTAAAATTAAAATAGTTGCGGTAAAAAAAGAAAAGAAAAAAAAGTGAAGCAGTAAATAAAATGAAACATACCCAGAAGAGTTTTAGCTTTGTTGCTCTGCAAATGCCCTACAAAATGCCACTTTATGTCCTCTGGCAGCTGCACCAATCCCACTCAATTTTATCATGAACTTAATTAAATTATTATTTTAAAAATTAAAACAATTTGCAGCATTTACATTGTATTTATTAATGAACCTGAGGAGCTTTATCAACGATTTCTTGTACATAATTTTCACCAAAGCTACGGTGACCAGCATCATACACTTGGCGAATCAGAGAAACCGGTTTTGTCTTGGATACAGCCACGACCCGTATCTGTTCCTGAGTCCGACCCGACCGCTCCGCCGCCCGTCGGACACGGCGCACCACCGAGCGAAGCGCTGTCACAGCTGCTCCCTCGACCGTTGGAGCTACCATTCTGCTTTCTTTTTGTATACGTGTTATGAGCTTTTTCGCTTGTTCATTTCCTTTTCCTTCTTGTTTTCAATTTTCGTGGATAAGAACAATTTTTTATTCAATTTGTCATTTACAACATTATCATGGATTATTATTATTATTTATTTACATTCTCTTCGTCTTGGGTACAGCAAGTCAAAAATTAAACATAATTTTAGTCTTTTTACTATTGTATTTTGTCATGTTCTGTAACAAGTAAAACAAGGGGCAATTTAATATTTTTACATATAATATCAATTTTATGGGAGTGTTATAACTTATAATTTCCGTAACAGCCCTATTATTTGCCCCGAGTCAAAAAGATTCCAAAAACGACCTCGTTTCAATTTTTTAATTTAATCGAGAACTCTATCTGCCCTGCTTTCTCTTAAGTCTCACAGAGCTGATATTTACCCAGGTCAAACCTCGAAACGGCAGCATCGGTCGCCGTTTTCGACTCTTTTTTTTTTCCTTTGTTCTGATTTCTTCCATCTCTTCGTTTAAACCAGTTGCAGACCCTTTGCTTCTTCCTCTTCGTTCTCTTCATCGACCGATAGCCACGTTCGTCTGCAATCCAACCGCAAATACTTTAGAACCAAGTTGCTCCTTCGTTTGCCTCGTTTCATTTTCGTTCATCGACTGAGGTCCAGCCATTCGCAATCCCTAGTCTATTATTCATTAATCTAGTCTCATTTGGTCAGGATGGTGGTAATTTATTCAAGTTAAAGGAGATATTTTGCACTAGTAAGGAAAATTTCAAATTTTCAGGTCAAACACACAACTTTATACTTTCTTACACAATAACATATATAGCTGCAGAGTCTCATTGTTGTTGAAATGGATCAAGACATAAAAACATATGAGCACAAATTTTCGAGGACAATCTCCAAGTTCAATGGAAGAAATTAATGGCAATGAAATAATCATGATACGAGACATGATTCATATAAACACAACCTAGAAGCACGCATAACGCATAAGTTTAATATTTTATACACATCAATCTACACTATGCTTCAAACTGAAGAAACTAGGGGCACCATTTTTAAATTCAGGTATATTATTGTTTCTCTTCTCGTTGTTCCCAACAAATCGGAACAAAGAAAAAAATTAAAAGCAGAAACGGTGTGATGAAGAGAACGAAGAGGAAGAAACAAAGGGTGTGCAGCTGGGTTAAGTTAAATGAAGAGAAAGAAGAAATCAAAACAGAGTTAAAAAAAAAAATAGAAGCAAAAACAGTGTCGTTTCAAAAATAATAAAAACAAAAAAATAACAGACAAAACGACGACCTGTACTGCCGTTTCAGGGTTTGACGCAGGACAAACATCATTCTCTTAAGTCTTAACTGTTATCTTACTTCTTTTTTGTCAAATACACTCTTAACTGTTATCTTACTTCTTTTTTGTCAAATACACTCTTAACTGTTATCTTCTTTTTGCTTCTTTTAAATTCTGAAAATTCTGATTTACCAAGCATAGATCCAGAAAACTATAAACAACATTTTAGGAAACGGAGTACCACCAACAACGATTTAGCTTGCATATTTCTCTATACATATTTCTCAGCCTGCCAGCTTCTTCTTCTGTGGGCTGATCAAGCTTCTAATCCAAGACCCACATGCTGCCCTTGTTGTCTCACTATCTTCATCAATCTCCACTCTAGCAACCATTCTCAATCTCAAACTCAGCTTTAAATGATTGTTTATAGATTTATTAAACCCACAAAAGCTTTTCAGATTACCCCCACTTTCAAAATCCTAAAACTAAGCAACTTGAAATAGGAAGAAATAACTTATAACTCAGTTTTAAATTTTGATGTTTATTTGAGATTCATACTCCAACTAAGAAATGAAAAACTCAGAAAATAACTAAATTGAAAAATTAAGACAAAACTCTAATCAATTTAAGACAAAACAGAGAGAAAAATTCAAATAATAAAAAAGTTAAAAAACTTAGTCCAATTTGTCGTACAGCCAGAGTAACGAATTGACGCTCACCAAAAAGTTGAAAGGCGGAGGAAATATTACTAAAACAAGTTGAAAATGAACTAAAAGAGGTTGGACGGCAAAGAACAGATGAAAATAGCCAAAACAGGAACTTGACGACTTAATTCAATAAACAAAAACAATAAAAATTAAAAAAGAAAAAGTTAACCAAATTATCAGAGTTGAGAAGGACAGTGGTGGCAGCTGGGATACTTGAGGTGACTTTGGTTGTGACTTGATATCATGTTGGTTGTGGCTGGTGTGACCTCGATCGATAATGGAAAGGATATAACAAGCGGTGCATTTTTAGCCTAAGTAAAACGGTGCGTTGAAATCGGGGCTTGATTCGGAATTTAATTCGGTGCAAATAACTTTTTCCTTTCTATAAATAACAGACCTAACTTTACATTTCATGAGTGCTTGTTAGTTTTAACGAACTATAGCCTCGATACTAATACAGCCGCGAAGACCGTCATCGCGTACGATGCGCCGCAGCGACGTTAACTTAAGACACGCCAAGTTTAACGTGAATCTCAAAGACACGCTTAATAAGAATATCGATTTCCAGACGCTTTTTCTTTCTCTATCCTTCGAACAAGTATGACCTTCTCATTCGACGTATTATTAACAGAAATTGTAATATAGCAATGTCTTAAATTGATGTCACATCTTTATGTCTAAGAATTATTATTATTTTTTCTTTTAATTTTAGTTTGTTACCAACTTCATTTGTTCTCAAGAGATTTTTACTATACCTCTTATTTCATTATAAGAGATTCTATTAATTAAAGTAATTAATATTTATTTAATATTAGATGGATATACCCAATCTTTCTTCCATTTTGATGCGAACGAAAGGAATTTTTTTATATATTTTTAAAAAAAAGAGATAAATGCTTTTCCAAATTTCATCAATTTTTGTTTTAGAAAAATAAAATTAATCCAAACAGCAAAAACTGGAGCTTATTCCGCCATACACATGCCTATAACCTCAAAATTATTAAAATAACAATAAGAGGCGCAAAGAAAAGCAAACATGAACAAAAATTTACTAGTTAGCTCTGGGAAAAGGTGGGCTGGCCTTCTTTTTCTTATCTGAAATGAATTTACACCAGCTGTATGTTTCAAAACCCAAAGTAACGATAGCGAGAATTCCCAGAAGTCCAACATAAGCCCATTTCCAAACCAGTTGATGCGGCTTCAGTATGGCAATCCCTTGGAATATGTTAACCGATATCAGAGCAAGCAATGCGTAGCCCAGAAAATGATGATACATGTCCCAGAATTTCCTGTACTCATCTTTCCTCTTGGGCTTCAAACGTAAGGCCAGCATCTGTAAATCATAGAAACAAGACCATTAAATTAATGATCGAGTTTGGTACTAAAATAAAAAATAGGTTATGTCTGAAATACTGATTGTCACTATATAAGGTACTTATGTACGAAATAGTTATTGTCACTATATAAGGAAAGGACAAAAAGTTGACTACATTAGTAATTTGCTCTTAATTTTGAGCTAATTCTGAAAATTTTCCAAGGAATAGTAGGTACCTGTAATGTTGTAAACGTGAAGATGAATATTGCGAGAAGCCTATGTGTTTGAAAACTGTAGTACCTAGAAGCATGGCCAAGCCCAAGGCCAATGATCCATCCAATGGTACCAAGAGTGTATCCAATAATTTGGCATGATACATGAAAATGGAACCACCAAGCAAATTTGTTCGGATAGACTCTGTAATATCTTGCAATTATCACACCAATTGGCAAAAATGTTCCCCACCCCACAATGTTCAAAATCCCATGAACCTGTTTTTCAAAAAAAACAAATCGTAAATTAAGCAAAAGCACAACAGTTATGAATGAAAAACAAATAAAGCTTCTAATTACTTACAGTTCTTAGATGGCGTCGATGCTTGCCAATGCAGCAACTAGTTTCTTGATTCTTTAAGTTTATCGTCTCCGTGCTGTCGACATTGGGGAGATTAACAGGATGCTTCTTGGGCTGCATTTCATCCGAATCATACCCGACTTGCCATACATGGTTCAACCTTGAAATATTATACTCCGGGGGAAGAATCAGCGTCGCGGATATAGCGAAGTAGTCGAGCGAACTCACGTACTCAATGTGCTTGCTTACAACTGTGACTTCGATACGCGAAGGCTGAAGCTTGCAGCCTAGCTTTGTATCAGCTGTGATATTGTAAGTGCCCAAAGCCAGAGTACCATTTGGTTGCCTAATGCCAATGAGGGCTCTGGTGCCAACCATTTCTGGGCTTTGATTGGGATTCACTCCCCAGGCTAGCCATGATCCTGTGTCTGAGGGCAGCCGCGCGCCAAACAAAATGTCAATATGCGTCTCATTTTGATTATCATAGTAGTTCCAGGCAAATTCGGCTCCCAGGGTGGGTAATTTCTTGCAAAATGTAATATTCTTTTCCCTATTCAACTGCAAAAATTCATCACTACAAGTGGAGAATTGAGAAATGGAAGTGGAAAGAACAGAGAACAATACCAAAATGAAAACTACGGGCCCTGTGCCTGTAGGAGAGCGCATTTCTTATTTCTTTCTTTGTTTGTTCACCAGGCTGGTGGTGTTATTAATTGTTTAAGTAGCTTATCAGCTTTCGTTACAATAATACAAGTTAGAAAATTTAGAATTGAACTTTATTCTCTGTGATTAACTGTGAGTTATGAACAAGTAACGTACAAATTCTTGTTCACTACTCTTTTCATTATTTGTCCAGGCACTTTGTAAAAGTAGGAAAAGGAACTTCCGAATGCCGCTATACAAAGATTGTTTAGCTTGATAATCAGTCAAAAAGAACTCCATCTTGGATTGGACTCTCTATTAAGCCAAGTATCAACAAGATTAGGTTATTAATTTCTAAATTAAGAAAGTATGCTGCTTTCTCAAAGTGTAAATTATAGAACTATCAGCTGGGCTGATGGGGTTATTAAGCTGATCAATTAATGTTGGTTAAAAAATTAATGAGAAATCGCGTTTTATGTGTCAGTCCAGCTTTACCATACGAACTGTGAAGTTCTTTACTTCACTTTTGCTTTAATATAAGATATGAGAAACACAGATTCTTACAGCTTTTCTTTTCGTTTTTCGTTTTTTATTTTTTTGCCCTCTAGTTATATTTTTACACTTTTTTACCCTTAAGCACGTAAATCTCGCAAAAGGTACATAAAAGAGTAAAAGACCGCTCTCAATGGATTAGGCCAAGCTATAAACCTTAAAGTGAAGGGCAATATATTTTTCTGGGTTTATAAAATTTTACAACTTCGACAGAAAATGGAGGGATAAGTTCAAATTAGATTAAACAAGATAACAAGAATTGCATGCATAAATGAATTATAAAGCATAATATAATTAATAGAATTTAAAATTGTACCTTCTTCTCATTCGGGGAGAAAGAGGAGAGATTTTAATTTTTATTTTTTTGAGAGAGAAGGGAGAGACTAACCAAAAGAACCTTTATACCAAACATTTGATCTCACTTGCATAAATAATATAAGAGTTGTAAGAGATCACATGACTAGCTGTACATTTTATACTGCTAATTGTGGAATGCATGCATGTGCAGATGACTTGTATTTTATAGACAGGTGCTCTGTCAATATACATTCCATTAGTCCAATTCTTTAATCCACTTTTTTACTTCATTTAGTAAAACTCTTTCCTTCCTTGTACCTTCCACTATAGTTTTGTATTCGAATTCAATATAACACATCTCTAGTTTTTTATTCCTCTATTTATTTTACAAGTTCAATTCATAATTGTTTATGATCTTTGACCACCCCACTAACTGTGTACAAAGATCTACCAATTTAATTCATATATATTTCCAACAGAATTCACATGTCAAAATTTAATACTATATAAACCCTTCTTCACTCTGCCTATTCTTCATCCCATTTCACCTCTTTCTTTCTTTCTCTTGGTTCCTCCACAAAAATCCTAAAGCATTATACTAGATAGTCACGTTGAGACCGTTTATTATCATATACATCTATTTTTATCGTCTTTGTGCGGCGTAAAGGCTCGTTGCATCCCTCCTATCTAGTTGCCCAAAAATTTTATACATATTGCCATGATTTTCACGAAGACATTACTGATTCTCCTTCTCGCTATAAATCTAGTTTTGCACAATGTTGTGAGTGCAACAACGACCGTAGTACATGTAGAGGAAGAAAATCAAAACCATGACGCTGATCATTATGAAGAAGATCAGGATCATGATTCTTTTGAAGATCAGTCAATCGGCAGCGGCCGATCGTTGCTGCAGAAGAAACATACAAGCTACAAAACTCTTAGGCTAACTTGTGACAAGTTTCCTAGGATTTGTTATTTTAAGGGAAGCCCTGGATCTTCTTGCTGCAAAAGAAAATGCGTGGACTTGTTAAAGGATAGGATGAATTGTGGAAAGTGCGGGGAGAAGTGCAAGTACAATGAGATATGCTGCAATGGGAAATGTGTGAACCCATCATTCAACAGAAGGCATTGTGGTGGATGCAACAATAGTTGCAGTAATGGAGAGTTTTGTGTTCTTGGTCTGTGCAATTATGCATAGAAGAGGATTGTTGTTTTCAATGACTTTTTTTTTTAAATCTTTTTATTTGCGATTGATTGATTTGTTTTGGTAAACAACAAATGTTACTCATTTAATTGAAAGATTGTTGTCTTTTCATAATCAACTCAAGCATGACACCGTAGGTAGTGTATCCATGCATAAATTTTACATGAGACCACCGTTACCCTAAAATTAAAAATTTACTGATGATGATTGCAAATTGCAATTAAAAAAAATGGTCAAAAGAGATTAATTAGAGAGTATTTAGAGCTAGTTTGGAAATACTGTAGCTTTTAATATAATTTATGCTAGCTGTGCTGTAGAAATAATTAGCTGCGAAGAGAATCAGTTAAGTGTTTAATAAATTTTATTTTCAGAAGTACTGTAAGTTTTGAAAACAGTTATGGAAGTTTGATAAATTTTACTGTTACTGCTGAGAGAAAATAAATGAATAAAATATACATAATATAAGATAAAATTTATTTATACATATAAAAACATGTACATATAATAATTTTTACTAAAAATAAAATTTATAATATATTGATTTTACTGTTTTACTTTTTTATCTTAAAACAATTGATAATTAGATTAATAATATAGTGAAATAAATTTAATAATAATTTGACCAATAAATTGATATTATTAATAAGTTTATATTGATGAATTGATTCTTAAAATCAAAATCTAAAAGTTACTCTTTCCCTATTTTTCAAAATCAAATTGTGAGGGGTAGATTACGAATTGGGTCAAGCAGATGAGGCACCAGACGACACGAAAGACGTTTCTTGCAGGACACGCTGACACTCAAGACGACACGCACGTGGGTGTGCTAGGCCTAGAATTTAGGCAATACCTAGCTTTAAAATAATATAATGATTGTAGATTAAAACACTATTACGGGGTGCGCATTTAATAAACACGTCATTAAATGGGACTAAAGTATATCAAAGTAAAATTTTTAATGAAAAATAAAAATAAAATATCATGATTTTACAAATACCTTAAAATTAAATTTTTTTAATATATTTTTTTAGCATAGACTTTTAAAAATTAATTTAAGTCCTAGTTTAAATAAATATTCTAATTTTTTTATGTTTATAATTTATTAAATAAATAAATAAGTATCATGATTTTATAAATAAGTATCATGATTTTATAAATAAGTATCATGATTTTATAAATGATAAATAAAAAATTTTACGACATTAATATTTTATTTATGAAATCATAACTTAGTTAATAATTAATGGAGATATGTTTCATTTGTCAATAAAATATATTTCATATTCATGCACAAAAAAATATAATTGTGAACAAAATATTTTTATGATAAATTAAAAATTATATTTTCATTCAATGGAGTTCAAGTGCAATTATAATATTAGTAGTTCAAATAAAATTATATGTAATTATTATTCTAAAATTGAAATTTTATTTTTCATTAATCATTACTATAATTTATGAAATTATTATTATTATTCTTATTAGACTGATGGGCATAAAAAAACACGCCAGACACGTGGGCTTAAAAAAAACACACCAGACACGTGGGCTTAAAAAAAACACACCAGACACGTGGGCTTTTTTAGGCACGATGTACATGTAAAAAAAAGTTGATGAGTTTTTTTTGGGTACGGCCTACTAAATTAGTGGGCCGGTGTTTGGTGACCGGCCATCATTAGTTGTAGGGGGTTGATTTTGATAAATGTAATTTTAATTTTTTTACCAAACACTAAAATTAGCTTTTAAAATTTTAAAATCACTTTTAGGTCTCCTAAAAATAATTCCAAACGGACCCTTAATACTTAAAAAAAAAAACCCCTCACTAAATACTAATACACAAGCGACTTGAACAGTTGAACTCTTATCCACCCGTATGCAAAAGAAGTGATTTATCATTTGGCCATATTAGGCGGTTTTGTGAATACGGAATACCTGTTGAATTGCCATTTGATTATCATTATTTAGTGAATTATGTAGTGATTAAGTCATGTTTAGCTATTCGCAACCAATGTTCTGCGGTGCAAAAATCTCTTGAATGTCTCAAATAAATTAGATTATAGTTCTGCATATGTGTCCTGTCTTCTACTGCTTTTGTATTTTTAAAATACCCTTATCTTATAGTAATAAATGTTTTAAGTAAATTATATACAGATATATTCTTCAGTAGTAAAGCTACAGTTAATTCATGCGCCTCAATTATCATTTGTACATGCATTAACAAACTATACAACTCTGTTTTGAAACGATAATAAAAATTAATTCCACTTATACAATTTGACCATGAATGCTGTGCACTTTAATCACTTTGCTTGAACCAAATAACTAAAAATAGGCAGCACTAATCCCTGTATCCAGAACTGGAGAAGGAAAAAACGAAGGAGAGAGAGAAGTGTTCGATTCCTCACATTTTCATAAATGTGGAAAACATTTTGACTTGTGTATGTAACTATTTAATTGACTGGGTGGAGAGACCAAGGGAGACAAAACAGGCATAGAGGGAGGTCGTGATGTGACACGTTTTTAATCCCACAAACATTTTGTTGATATTTTATCAAATTATGAGAACATTAAATTATGTACCAACTATTTTTTTTTTTAACTCTGTTACCGACATTGCATTATATATTTCTATTAATATTTACAATCATAACACAACAACTGATTAATATACTTAGACGATTATTACAATTCATTACAATTATATTAATATTTCCGATTATATTACATTACATCACCAATACAATTACACATCACACACCATATTCACATATATCGACACACCTTCGACATCGCATCGACATACAATTAATATCATATCATTATATATTTATTATTGACCATCTCGACATCGATTAATATTTACAATTACACATACAATTAAACTAACATTGCATCAGACATTACAATTAATATCCGCCATACATTGACACACTGAAGCTGACATTGCATCAGACATTACAATTAATATTTACAATTATACTTGTCAACTAATTATCGACACAAAGACCACCACCATATATTGACACATCGACGTTCGTGACATTACAATTAATATTTACAATTATACTATTATGGTCCATTATCGCCATACATCGACACTAAAATTGACATTGCAAGACATTACAATTAATATTTATAATTATCTTGCAACCACCGCCATACACACACACCCAAGATTGCTTAGATACTTTAAACTCTCACAAATATTCGAGTGGTGCCTACTCCACTCACATTTCGTAGGGAGTAGGGGTGCCTACTCTACTCAATTGATTGATAATTGAGGGAGTACTAAAACTAACCTCCATAATACTCTTATGGAGGCTCGAACCCTTACTCTCAACATTGTACGTGCAAGGGTTCTTCCATTAGACCAAATGCCCATTAGTATGTAACCAACTAATTAAATAAATAAAGAGGATTAAGATTTCGTTCGCAATAACCAAAGAGATTGTGGCAAATCGACAAAATTATATATATATATATTTTTTTTCTGTATTAGTGGAGAAAAAGAAAAGTTTAAGAAAAGCTCAAGTGGGAGAATAGCTATGAGCCTGTGACATGTTTCAAGTCAAGGAAACGTTTCTTGTATTATCAATTACGTGCACTGAATTAGAGACCTTTTCAAAGATTTATTCATAGCTTGTCCTCCTTTCCTGAGTTTTTCCTGCTCCCTTTCCCTTTGTTTTTCTGCTTCGGGTCAAAAAGCAGCTTGTTTTATATAATTGTGTTGACACAGGGGAAGATCACTAATTTGCTAATTGCTACACCCATGATCTTCTACATAGAATTAAATCTTACTTTGTTAATTAATTAACAGCCATCATTGACAAGTCCACTAAGTGCAAATGCAAGCTCTTGAAACATACTCGAGGATATAAAACAATTTTTCTATGCCACATACTTAAAGGCTTCACCTTTAATACCCCTAAACTTTCTTATTCATTCATCATGAAAATGCTATACATTTTCTTCATATATATTCTCTTTGCTGGTCTAGCCCCGGCCAATTTGGCAACACCAAATAATAATATTAAAAATACTGATAATAGCAACAACGAAGAGGGTGATTTAGATTTAGAAAATGATTTCATGGACAAACATTTAACGGAAACCGATGATCAATCTTCTTCAGCAGTAGGGCTATTTCTTTTTAAAAAGAAACGTGCTCGAAGATTAACTCGTAACAAGCTCGAAGTTCCCTAGGGTTTGTCATGCTAGGGGATGGGATAAGAATTCTGGAAGATTAATTATTATTTATCATTTAATTTTCTTGTTCACACATCATAGAACACAAATTTTGAAATTAGAGTGGGAATTGAAGGCTGGCGATCTGCCACGAGGCGCAAGGACGCAATCGTTTTTTTGCAACGGCCCGATGCCCAAAAAGAGGACTGCTAAGCAAGACAAGTCATAGATTGTTGTCTAAATTTAACTTATCTCTTTTTAAATTTCAAAATTACATCAATTTAAAGAGCTAATTTACTATATTACCCATATCATCAAACTTTTCCCGCCTTAACTTACCCAACAACCAGTTCACTTCTAGCACACTTTTTTTTTTTTTTTAAAGATTCTCTAAATTGAATGAATAAATATTAATGTTAAAAATTCAGATTTGTTCCATTAAAAACTTTTTATACAAAAGATGATAAAAAGAGTGAAAAAAATTTAGATTTGTGCTTTAAAACAAAAAAAAAATTTTTACTTAAAATATATTGAGATAAAGAATCGTTTGAATGTTTTCACTCTAAAATTAAAATAAAAGATTCGGAGAAAAATATTCGTTCTCGTAATTTGTATCCAAGAGTCAATTCAAAATTGACAATTTGGATTATGAAATTGCAAAACATAATTTTATTTCTTTTTTTTGAATTGGATCATTACTTCCAATTTTTTAAGCATAAGTAAAGGATCCATGGACAAAGATAGAAAAGTATAGTTTGAATCGTAGCTAAATCTTCAAGTTTGGTTTTTTTATAGGTTAAATTGAAGCAAAATAGCTATTAAATGACCACTCTAGTTTACTAGAGGAAGCATTCAATTTTTCTTATTTATTAATACAATTTTTTTAGATTCAATTTTAAATTTACTTGTCAAATATAAAAAAGGCACAAAAAAGAGGGAAATCTTACAAGAGAAAAAGTTAATATAAATGATAGATGTTTTAAACTAAAAAAATAGGGCTGAAATATGTTAAAAAATAAAAAAATTGTGCTGGGAGTGAACTGATGATCGTTGGGTAAGTTTAAGAAAAGCAACATCAAGATAAGGGTAATATAATAAAAAAATTTGACAGAACGTAGTCTACGAGAAGATCCCTCTTTACTGCTCCTCTTGCAAGCACCTCGCCCATTCCGCTGAAACGTGCTATGTGGCCAATCCTGGCCTTCGCCCCTATCGGCCCACCAGGGCCCGGCAGCTCGACCCTCCCAAGGGTCAGGACCCAGAGACCCCTCCATATGGCTCTCCTCCTAGTGCTCCAGGCTCGACCCGAGAGCGTTCGAGTATGGCTCTTCAGATTGCGGACACCCCCCTCGATATCTATGATCTGCCCTGTAGAGGTAGACATGATCGACCCCGCTGCCACCCAGCATACATCTACAGGTTCCCGATATTTATCGGATGATCTTGGCACATCGGTTGTGGGTTTCAACAACCATTGCACCGATATTCCTTTTGATGGGGAGATCAGTGGTGATGAGCACCGGCACTTCGATTATTCTGCCGACTATCAGCACTCCGGGATTCAGAGTTGTGACGATCACAGTTCTGGCGAGCCCTCGGGGCATGATTTGTATTTCTTGTCCGCTTCTGAGGATAGTAGCAGACCAGACCCAGCCCCCGACTTCAGTGTTACTTAGCAGCACTCGAGGAAGGGTTTCAGATTACTCATTGGCCACAAATATCGGAGACAGTTTTCATGCAGACGTTACTAGCTTTTCGCTATTTCTAATTTTCGGTTATTAGGCTTTGCCTTTTTTTTTTATGCATTTCTTGTTTTGGCCTTTTATTGGAGGTCTTGGTCTACGTCCCCCTCCTCTTGTACTTTTTCATTTACTGATCTATATTTCAGGTAGGGGTCTCCGCCTAACCCCCCACCGCACTGGTGGTTTTTAATTAAAAAAAAAAATTAAACCAAAAAAAAAATGATAAATTTAGTCTTGTAGGTGATGTAATTTTAATATAAAAAGAGATAAATTAAATATGAACAACAATCTAAGTAATAGAAAGACAATTTTTATTTTACAATTAATGTAAATACACCTCTCACATGAACAGTACATATATAAAATTCATATACTGTGTATCTTATATTTATTGTGAAATAAGGGATTCGTAAGAAAAAATGTGTTCTACTTATAAAGAAGCGAGTTGGACAGCCAGCACTCGGCGCCCAAAAATTTAAACAGTGGCAAGTAATGACGTTTCAAATCATTAATAAATTGTCAAAAATAATCACCAATAAATTATTGATGTGGGCTGTCGATCGATCAGAAGCCTCCATGCCTTTTTCAAAATGTGGCACCGTTGTACTCTCAAGGCCTAAGCCTTAATTCAGAATTTTCATTTCATTGGAAGCCACCAAATTAATCAAAGCCGTTGAAAATTGTTAATCCCTGTAGGGCTACGCTAGCAAGATATGTAAAAACAGATATCAAATTCGCTGGGGGTCAATTTTCCAGCTTTACACGAATTGCGGTGTTAAATGTGTAGATATTTGTTAGCAGTCAATGCTAAAATAATGACTGTTTTAGTGGACTTTTTTTTCCCTTAAAAAAAATAATATTCACCTGTATTTCTATTTTACAATTAATAGTAATATAATTTTAATTAAATTTATAAAATAAATAAACTTTTAGGGATAAAAGTTCGTTAGTTCCTATATTATAATGTTAGTACTTATTTAATTTTTAGATTACATTCACTGGGGTCAATTTTCCACCTTTACAAGAATCGCAGTGTTAAATGTCTAAATATTTATTCAGCAGTCAATACTAAAATAATGAATGTTTTGATTGACCTTTTCCTTTCTTTAAAAAAATAATATTCAACTATATTTTTGTTTTACAACCAGTATTAAGATAATTTTAATTGTATTTATAAAATATATATTTTTTCTTGGGTAAAAGCTGGTTTACTTCATATATTATATATTATGATGTTAGAGTTCATTTAGTCTCTATATTTTTAAAAAGTACTTCAAAACATCCCGCCATTAAACTATTGATACTTTTGCTATTACTTTTTGTTCATTTTAACTTTTTTTTATAATATTACCTTTTTATAATAATGTTTCTTTTTTTAACATTAATAAAAAAAATTAAATTACCAATTTAACCCAAAAAATAAAATAAAAAAGAATATATATTAAATTTTTGTGGATGCTCAAGTATGTCCAAAAAAATTAATATTGTAAAAAAATAAATTACCAATTTTTTGAACATTAATAAAAAAATTAATATACCAACTCCTCAGCAAAGTGTTCCATAAAAATTAATATATATCCTTCTTGTTTCTATTTTATTTTTGGGGCTAAATTGGTAATTTAATTTTTTCTTTATTAGTGTCTTAAAAAAAAGAAAAATTATTGTAAGATAGTAATATTGTGAAAGTAACACAAAAGGAATAAAAAATAATGGTAGGAGTGTCAATAGTTTAACGACAGTGATGTTTTGAGCTAATTATAAAAATATAGGAATTAAACGGATACTATCCTTAAAATATAAAGAATAAGCAAGTTTTTATCAATTTTCTAGTTCCAGAAGTTTGACCTCTCCCATGAATTTTTGTGTTGTTTAGCAGTGAGAGTTGTTCCATTTTTATTTTTTAATGTTTATGAGAGAAGTAGAAAAAATATAGAGAAAAAAATTATGTTTCTTTCATTTTCAAATTTAGTTAGTCTCGTCTTTTTTATTTTTTAAAACCTCAACTAACAACGCAACTTTATTTATGACAAATAACAATATACTCATATTCAAAGGGGATGTAGTGAACCTTAACCCTCAAAATAGCTAGCAAGCTACAACAACAACAGAAGAGCTGAAAAGAAAGACAGCAAAATAAGAAAAAAAAAAAAATAGAAAGAACAATCTTAAAAGAAACAATAACTAGAAAATCCATTATCATCATTTGAAAGAAATCTAGAAATCTCATATAGTAGATTATTACACCAAGTGTAAGTAGAGTCCAAGATTTGCCATATAATTTGACTTCACGAAAAAAGAGACTAATCTCCGGCTAAGGAGATGACAACAATTCAACCAAGGGTTTTGTAAGATCTAAGGAGGCTAAAGTGACTTATTCTAAAAAAGATTAAGACCAACATAGAATCAGATTCTAGCCAGAAAGTTCCCTAACCCTTACTGAATGCAAGCTCAATAGCAAGAATAGCCGCAAAAATCTCAGCATAATAGGTTGTATGATCTCCTAAAGGTATCTAGTCTCGTCTTGTCAAAGTTTATTTTTAATTAAAGTATCATATTTTGCTTTAAAAATTTCAATGTACTATGATATGTTGGCACCTTCTTCCCCTAACTCCAAGGTGGAGGGTTTGAGTATCTCTAGTAGTTGTAGGAGTATTTTTTCTTTTCATTTCTTATCCTAGACTCTAGTGGAATTTAGCTCTTTATTGAGCTTTAATTGCATTGTATATTATACTGAATAAGTACAAGTTGGCATATAATGGATAAATTTTTTATAGCACATATTTTTATTAAAAAAATAATAGATGTTATTTTATATTGAATAATTATATCTTATTACAATAGTATTTACACTCTTTATTGAAAATCTTAAAATTTAATATACATGAAATAAGAGTATTTAAATATATTCAATTAGTTTTATTTTCTAAAACTTTTAAAATTACTACTCTTATTTATTAGCATATTACCAGGAGGGTAATATAATCAAGGGGTATAGTTCAATGAAAACATATAATTTGGCTGAGACGTTCCTCCTGCCAAACGTTAAATTCAGAACAACTCAGAGCAGGCTTAGATGCAGCGGCAAAGTTACAACATTTCTTAACATGAAAAACTTAAAAGTTGCACTTATGAAATACTCCAGAAAGGGTTATATACCTGTAGAAACTCTACTCAAAACTAATTGGACAACACTTGATCAATCTGATCAATGGGGACAAATCAATCTCACTGGTGAATCAGAAACCAAAACGGGTAAAAAAATACAAATGTAATGACAATTATACAACACACCAGGAGGTTACGATGTATTTTAAAACAGGAGGTCATGATGTATTTTAAAACTAGAATATGATCATCTTTTGATTTGAGCTCTATTGATATTTTAAAGATTTTTTACCATGTATCTTTTAGTGGTAGTGTATGAGTAAGATTTAACTTTTTTACTTTTTTATTTATTAACGACCAATCAGCAATTGAATTATTTGTTCAGGACATGATCAGATTATGAGAGAATACTGATCCAAATTTTGGGGCGGGTGAATGTTTACAATTTGCCAAACAAGAGTGGGGTCATTTCCCTTCTTTGTGAAGGTTTTTATTCTTAATAATCAGTTTGTCAATTACATTTTCGTTTTTAGACTTTGTTTGAATTAGGTTTCATTTTCGGAATTGAATTATTAAATTCATACGCCGACCTACCCAAGATAATTCTAAATAAAATTAATCCAAATATTTTTAAAAAAATTCAAATTTTTTTAACGTGAAAATAATTATAATTATTGCTACTACTGTGTCTTCTCTCAGCCAAGCCTATAAAATGCGGAAGCATGAAGCCTCCAAAGACTCAGACCAGCGAGCTTTAGCACCCTTTTTTTCTCCAAACTCAAAAGCCTTCAGAAAGCAACATAAATTAAATATGTCTTTAGGAGTTTCAGCCTCTCCTGCTAAAGTTGTCCAAAATGCTGGTAAAGATACTACTCGTCGCTCTGCAAATTTTCCTCCAAGCATTTGGGGGGATCATTTCCTTCAGTATGCTTGTGATTCCCAGGTAAAACGATTCTCCAGAAATAATATTCCCCCAAACAGGAAACTCGCACTTGTATTAGTACTTATGATTCTTTCGTATACTGTATGTAGCGGAGGTGCCAATCACTTCAAGTAACAAGCCGTTGGTACCACGCAATATAATAGTATTGAATATGTTAGTTTTTGGATCGAGATGTAGGATAATATACATGGTCTAAAATGTTTCCATCCCCCTACTAATGCTTTATTTCTTCAAATTTCTTCCCGATAGGTACCTGATGATGGAAGCAATGTAAAGCATCTAGAGCTGAAGAAAGAAATTAGAAGAATGCTAAAAGCTGATAACAAGCCTTCACGTACGCTTGAATTGATTGATGCAATTCAGCGTTTAGGAGTGTCTTACCATTTTGAAAGTGAGATTGATGAAATCTTGGGAAAGATGCATCAGGCTTACCGAGACTCGGATCTTTGTGATGATGAAAACGATGGGATCTATTATATCTCTCTTCAGTTTCGATTGCTTAGACAAAATGGCTATAGAGTTTCCGCTGGTATGTATCTTGTAAAACCCTTTCATCTTCAATTATGTCCAAGTCTTAGGAGCAAGAGAAACACAAGGGGCAGCTCTTGTGCATGTGTTATGTCACTTTCATTTCCCAAGCTATCGTTTTATCTGAGCTGCCATGGGGTAAAGCTTGCTACTTTTGACTAGTTCGTCTAAAATTTACGTAAAGAGCTGTTTAGTTCTCCATAAAAAAAAGAGATTAAAACTAAAAATATATTTCTACTGCGATGAATACTAGCAGTTTTTTTCCAACCAATAAAAATCAAGCATTTGCTTATCTTGATTTAGACATAATCAGAAACCTATAATAAAATCTCGAAGAAAGACATGGTAAAGCATTTGAATTTTTTTTTTTAATTGTTATTGCTATAAAAAGAATGTTCGCATAAAATAGTAAAAAAGAAATTCAAAAACGTAAATCATTTGATGAACTAATCTTTCAAATGGTGTAGCAGATGTGTTCAACAAGTTCAGAGACATCGATGGGAACTTTAAGCCATCTCTTGCAAGAGACGTTCGAGGAATGTTAAGCTTGTATGAAGCTACGCATCTCAGGGTACATGAAGAAAATATACTAGATGAAGCCCTAGCTTTCGCTACTAGCCACCTCGAGTCAATAGCGACTCATCAAATCAGCTCCCCTCTGGCTGAACAAGTCAAGCATGCCTTACTTCGGCCTATCCACAAGGGCGTTCAAAGGCTTGAGGCAAGACATTACATTTCTATCTATCGAGAAGAATCTTCCCACAACGAAGCTCTGTTAACCTTCGCAAAGTTAGATTTTAACAAATTGCAAAAGCTTCATCAGAAGGAACTCAGTGATATTTCAAGGTAAATAACTAACCTCTAAAATTGATTTTAATTCCATTTTGATCATATTTAATTAAGCTTTGCAATTTTGAAGGAATATTAATTTTTAAATGTTTGTCTCATTTAGGTGGTGGAAAGAATTAGATTTTGCACATAACTTACCTTTCATAATAAGAGATAGAATTGCAGAGTGCTACTTTTGGGCAGTAGCAGTGTATTTTGAGCCGCAGTATTCACTTGGTAGAAGAATGTTGGCGAAAGTGTTTTCCATGACTTCCATTATTGATGATATCTATGATGTGTATGGCAAAATTGAAGAACTTGAGCTTTTTACTTCAGCTATTGAAAGGTTTGATTGCTCATTTTTAATTTGGGATCTCATGCTCAAGATTTGTTAGCACTTCTGATACAAAATTCCCCTTATTGAAAGAGGCTAGCATTTGCTTTCGCAGGTGGGATATCAGTGCCATAGATCAGCTTCCTGAGTATATGAAACTATGTTTTAGGGCCCTTCTTGATGTTTACAGTGAAGCAGAGAAAGATTTGGCCTCTCAGGGAAAATTACACCACCTCCATTATGCAAAAGAAGCGGTGACTACTCTTCAATATTTCATTAAAGATTGATACTAGGCATTATTAATTCATTCTTAATTGCTAACAGAGATATGATATATTTGGTTTCACGTGATCAGATGAAAAATCAAGTTAAGAGTTACTTTTTTGAAGCTAAATGGTGTCATCAGAATTATATACCGTCAGTGGATGAGTACATGACGGTTGCATCAGTTTCTTCAGGCTACCCAATGTTGTCAACCACATCTTTTGTTGGCATGGGAGACGTAACTAAAGAATCTTTTGAATGGTCATTCAGCAATCCTAGAGTTATTAGGGCTTCTTCTGTAGCTGCCAGACTCATGAACGACATGGTGTCACACAAGGTAAACATATAATATCGTGCTACTGCCGCCATTAATATAATTTTCCCTTTAACCAAATTTTATTATATATATATATATATAGTCATTTTTTGGTATGGATTTTTAAACTACCGAAAAATTCGGAAAAATTTTAAAACCGTACAGTTTTAAAGTATATGAAATCAACACTTAAAAATCTATTTTTCCAGACTTTTCCACACTTTAAAATCATAGATTGAAAACTTTCTAATTATTATATATGTATTTTTGTTTTTGCATGCAGTTTGAACAAAGTAGAGGACACGTTGCCTCATGCGTTGAGTGTTACGTGAAACAATATGGAGGAACAGAAGAGGAAGCATGCATTGAGTTTCGGAAACAAGTTTCAAATACTTGGAAGGATGTAAACGAGGAGTGCCTACGCCCAACTGTTGTGCCAATGCCACTTCTTATGAGAATTCTCAATCTTGCCCGCTCTTCAGATGTCATTTATGGGTTTGAAGATGGCTACACTCATTCTGCAGTTGCGCTAAAAGATGTTGTTGCTTCTCTGCTTATTGATCCCGTGCCGATATGAGCATGATATTAAGCTTATGTTACCAACTACTCTACTGCCAAATAATTGATCCTTTGCCGTCTAAGCTTGGATTAGGGTTTCAAAAATAAATTGAAGGGTAATGATCCCCTAACACAATAGACAAGTTGTAATAAAGCTTTTATATTTTTTTAATTTAAATTATCTAGTAGTTTGCACGATTGATAAATTAAACCAAGGAAGATATTAATTATTTTTGTTAATTATTCCCTTTCCCATTCTGGCATGATTATTGATTTTTCAAATGTCACTCAAATTTCTTATACTTATAAAGAGAATAATTGGGTTGTTGATAGCTTGACTAATTTGAGGCTTCAATGTGATGCTTTTTTCTTAGTGAAGTGAGCTGCCCACTAAGATACAAAAATTTCTTTCTCAAGATGCCAATTTCAATTGGACATAATATGTGGTTTTTCTATCTTTTATTTTTTGTGGCTTTTTTTGTAAGATTTTGCTTTATAGTTCTTATAACAAGGCCCACTATACTAAGTGCCAACGTCTTACAGCACTATCTATGTGTTACAATCTGTTCTTGAATCTGTAATAGAATTTCAATATGAAAGTGCAAGTACACAGCAGTCTCAGGAAGCTATGAAAGATTATAGCAGTTGCTCAGCTGTGAAGAGCGTAAAGGTGGTTGCTATGGTTAACCATTGAAATAAAAAGTTGAATGGAACCAGGTGAGGTATGGTAACCGTGTGCTTCGTCAACCAAACGCTTGAAGTCATCAGGAGTGCCATATCTGCTGCTTACAGCATACAAGTTGGTGACCTGTATTACAGTGGAGATATTTTGTAACATCCATAGTACTATCTCAAATAAGTAATAGATCAACAGAAAGTGATAGTGAATGAACATATCTCAAAAGTACAACAATTTTTTTTTTTGGGGAGAAAACAAGAGTGGAAAACATTTGAAAATATGAACCCAACTATTAAATGTGTTACATCCTCCAGTATTACACGTGGCTAAACTACAAATATCCCATGTGACATAAGTTTGCATCAACTATGAAAAATGATTACATTGTAACAAACTAGAAATGACTTGGCAATCAAATTTCAACTTTCCAATTACTAATTACTGATTTCAGTATTTCATTTCCCATTATTATACATGACATGATCAAATATTAACCAGAAAGTAGGATGTCTACAAATTTGCGAATTCCAAATGTAAATTTTACCAAGTTTTTGTTGAAAGGTTGACCAAATCAAATTGACTTACTCTATGACCAACTGTGAAGTAATCTTTGTGCTCAACAACTCCAAATAACTGGATTACATTGTATGCAGCTTCCTTCACATGAGGAAGGACCTAAAAGAGAAAAGCTTTAGTGCAAACCAGGAGACAAATGATTAGTATGCTATAATATAAGCCATTGGTAATAAAGCAACATTCATGAAGTCACCTTCTCTGTAAACTCATTGAATGAAGATATTATCGGCTCTGATCGACTTATTCCAACATGACATTCACATATACGCAGGGACTTTGGCACTTTGGGGTGTGTGTTTCTCCACTTATATGCAAATTCGGGGGATGGTTCCCAGTGGATTGCGAAAGCTTCCCTTCCTTCGGCATCTGAATAAGATGAAAGGATTCAGATAAAGAGAATGACATGCAACTTGCAGGTATCTATCGAAATCAAAGCAGAAGGTACACCACAAAGCAAAGGAAAGGCAATAATGAGCGCAATGGTAGAGATGTTCAAGATAAGAATGAATAGAAAGAACCATGGCCACAGGCATGGAGAGTACAATTTGAAAGTTGTAACACTAGCAATAGGTAATATTCCTATCTAACTGATGTATACCCTCCATTTAGAATCAATCAAGCTTATGATTTCAGAAAAAAATACAGTAAAAGTTTCCTGCCAATCGAAATGTTTTCATGATGCCACCATGTGGAGAATTATGATGGACAAACATTTGATAAATAGCTTGCCCTGTTCATCTTAATCAAACCACAAAAAGACCCACTACCAAAAGTACCTTGAATGTGTCAGTTCAAATCAGATAAACATTAACTAGATGCAGAACAAGGAGAACAGTTACTCCATAGATTACCATGAAAAAGCAAGAACGGCTTCTAGCAGATGCAGAGCAATTTACCTGGTTGTACATAAGTAGCCCAAGCAGGTATTCTCTCCAATGGCCCATCAGGATTGTTGAAATAGACCCTGTATTTGCTGCCATGAGGAATTCCAGGGGTGTACTTCTTCAACCACGCCTTCCTTCCTTTACGTGTCTCCAACCAGTATGGAATGGGAGGTTCCTTGAAATTTTTCTTTCCACCGAGGATCACTAGCAACATTGAAGACGTCATAATCCTTTCCATTATCAATAACATCATAAGAAGGCAGGTTACTTGGTAGATAATCTTTATGCTGTTCTTTCCATGCTTTATAAGTCGTTTGTGCGTCCGGCATTTCCTCCAGTTCTTGTAATGTTTGAGGACCATTAGGCCCAAAAAGTTGCTCATATAACTTTTCTAGAAGTTCAAAACGATTTTTAACAAATTGATCCTCTCCAGGTTCCCAGTACTCATCATTTTGCTCGCTTGAAAATCTCTTGAATGCTAACTGCACTGTCACCTTTATCATAGTCATCCACATAGTTATACTGCTGAAAATAGAGTTCATCCGGTTTCTCCCCTTCCCTTAATTTATCTTCAAGAATGATAAACCAATACCCGTAATCATCATGGCCCAAGTGACCTTCACGTGCACAATTTTCCGTCGGTGACCATCCATTGAAGTCACCGACTAATGCACAATAACGAGCACCTGCATTCAAGAAGGCTTAAATTGAAGACGTGATCTACCAAAAGCAGAGAAGTTTTGGCAAATTAAAAGCTGATTTATCATAAGGGAATTTAGAATTTAAGATAAGGATGTTGTTAATTCACATAATAATAGTTTGGTGACTTGCAGCCATGACAGCATTCTGGAAAATGAGTGGTTAAGTCGGGTAAATTAAAAATTTTCAGAATCAAAGTTATTATTTTGAAAATTGGGATCCTCCAACTGATCAAGAACTTTGTTAAATTGTGTCAAACCTGGTGCCCAGTCCATAAAATCCACCCGATGTTCCACATTCCGATGCATACCCACTATCTCATATCTAGACAAAAATATCAAGAATATGAAATCAAAAACTCAATATAATAGTATTGAATATGTTAGTTTTTGGATCGAGATGTAGGATAATATACGTGGTCTAAAATGTTTCCATCCCCCTACTAATGCTTTATTTCTTCAAATTTCTTCCCGATAGGTACCTGATGATGGCAGCAATGTAAAGCATCTAGAGCTGAAGAAGGAAATTAGAAGAATGCTAAAAGCTGATAACAAGCCTTCACGTACGCTTGAATTGATTGATGCAATTCAGTGTTTAGGAATGTCTTACCATTTTGAAAGTTAGATTGATGAAATCTTGGGAAAGATGCATCAGGCTTACCAAGTCTCTGGCCTTTGTGATGATGAAAACGATGGGCTCTATTATATCTCTCTTCAGTTTCGATTGCTTAGACAAAATGGCTATAGAGTTTCCGCTGGTATGTATCTTGTAAAAACCCTTTCATCTGCAAGTATGTCCAAGTCTTAGGAGCAAGAGAAACACAAGGGGCAGCTCTTGTACATGTGTTATGTCACTTTTATTTCCCAAGCTATCGTTTTATCTGAGCTGCCATGGGGTAAAGCTTGCTACTTTTGACTAGTTCGTCTAAAATTTACGTAAAGAGCTGTTTAGTTCTCCATAAAAAAAAGAGATTAAAACTAACAATATATTTCTACTGCTATGAATGCTAGCAGTTTTTTTCCAACCAATAAAAATCAAGCATTTGCTTATCTTGATTTAGACATAATCAGAAACCTATAATAAAATCTCGAAGAAAGACATGGTAAAGCATTTGAAATTTTTTTTATTAATTGTTATTGCTATAAAAAGAATGTTCGCATAAAATAGTAAAAATGAAATTGAAAAACAGAAATCATTTGATGAACTAATCTTTCAAATGGTGTAGCAGATGTGTTCAATAAGTTCAGAGACATCGATGGGAACTTTAAGCCATCTCTTGCAAAAGACGTTCGAGGAATATTAAGCTTGTATGAAGCTACGCATCTAAGGGTACATGAAGAAAATGTACTAGATGAAGCCCTTGCTTTCGCTACTAGCCACCTCGAGTCAATAGCGACTCATCAAATCAGCTCCCCTCTGGCTGAACAAGTCAAGCATGCCTTACTTCGGCCTATCCACAAGGGCGTTCAAAGGCTTGAGGCAAGACATTACCTTGCTATATATCGAGAAGAATCTTCCCACAACGAAGCTCTATTAACCTTCGCAACGTTAGATTTTAACAAATTGCAAAAGCTTTACCAGAAGGAACTCAGTGATATTTAAAGGTAAATAACTAACCTCTAAAAATGATTTCAATTCCATTTTGATCATATTTAATTAAGCTTTGCAATTTTGAAAGAATATTAATTTCTAAATGTTTGTCTCATTTAGGTGGTGGAAAGAATTAGATTTTGCACATAGCCTCCCTTTCATAATAAGAGATAGAATTGCAGAGTGCTACTTTTGGGCAGTAGCAGTGTATTTTGAGCCCCAGTCTTCACTTAGTAGAAGAATGTTGGCGAAACTGTTTCCAATGACTTCCATTATTAATGATATCTATGATGTATATGGCAAAATTGAAGAACTTGAGCTTTTTACTTCAGCTATTGAAAGGTTTGCTTGCTCATTTTTAATTTGGGATCTCATGCTCAAGATTTGTTATCACTTCTGATACAAAATTCCCCTTATTGAAAGAGGCTAGCATTTGCTTTCGCAGGTGCGATATTAGTGCCATAGATGGGCTTCCTGAGTATATGAAACTATGTTATAGGGCCCTTCTTGATGTTCACAGTGAAGTAGAGAAAGATTTGGCCTCTCAGGGAAAATTATACCACCTCCATTACGCAAAAGAAGTGGCAAGTACTCTTCAATATTTCATTAAAGATTGATACTAGGCATTATTAATTCATTCTTAATTGCTAATAGAGATATGATATATTTGGTTTCGTGTGATCAGATGAAAAATCTTGTTAAGAATTACTTTTTTGAAGCTAAATGGTGTCATCAAAATTATACACCGTCAATGGATGAGTACATTACGGTTGCATCAGTTACTTCAGGCTACCCAATGTTGTCAACCACATCTTTTGTTGGCATGGGAGACGTTGTAACTAAAGAATCTTTTGAATGGTCACTCAGTAATCCTAGCGTTATTAGGGCTTCTTCTGAAGCTGCCAGACTCATGAATGACATGGTGTCACACAAGGTAAACATATAATATCGTGCCACTACCGCCATTAATATAATTTTCCCTTTAACCAAATTATATTACATATATAGTAGTTTGTTGGTCTGGATTTTTAAACTACGGGAAAATTTGAGAAAATTTTAAAACCGCACGATTTTAAAGCATTATGGAATCAACAATTTAAAACCTGCTTTCCCAGACTTTTCTGCACTTTAAAATTCTAGATTGAAAACTTTTTAATTATTATATATGTGTTTTTGTTTTTGTATTTAGTTTGAACAAAGCAGAGGGCACGTTGCGTCATGCGTGGAGTGTTACATGAAACAATATGGAGCAACAGAAGAGGAAGCAAGCAATGAGTTTCATAAACAAGTTTCAAACGCCTGGAAGGATGTAAACGAGGAGTGCCTACGCCCAACTGTTGTGCCAATGCCACTTCTTATGAGAATTCTCAATCTTACTCTCTTTTTAGATGTCATTTATAGGTTTGAAGATGGCTACACTCATTCCACAGTTGTGCTAAAGGATTTTGTTGCTTCTCTGCTTATTAATCCCGTGCTGATATGAGCATGATATTAAGCTTATGTTTTGCACGAATACATTTTAATAGGTACACGGTACACTGTGCACATGAGTCATACCGGATCTAAAATTTTAGACACACAGATCTTAAAAGTAAGATATTATTAGAAATGAATCAAAATACAACACGCGAAAAGATACGTAATAAGTACGCTTTATTGGTGGGCTGGTATGCGGCCCATGGGCCATCAATAACACGTGGACCTAAAATTTTTTAATGAAAAATAAATATAAAATATTATGATTTTATAAATATCTTGAAATTAAAAATTTTTAATATTTTTTTAGCATATGCTCTTTAAAATTAATTTAAGTCTTAGCTTAAATAAATATTTTAATTTTTTATGTTTATAATTTATTAAATGAATAAGTAAATATCACGATTTTATAAATGATAAATAAATTTTTTACGACATTCATATTTCATTTATGAAATCATAATTTAGTTAATAGTTAATGGAAATATGTTTCATTTGTGACTGAAATATTTTTCATATTTATGCCCAAAAATATAAAATTATGGATGAAATATTTTAATGATAAATTAAAATTTATATTTTCATTCAATGGAGTTCAAGTGCAGTTATAATATTAATAGTTCAAATAAAATTAGGTGTATTTATTATTTTAGGATTATAATTTTATTTTACATTAATCATTATTATGATATATGAGATTATTATTATTATTATTAGACTGATGGGCTTAAAAAAGTACGCTAGATACGTGGGTTTAAATAAAGCACGTCAGACACGTAGATTTTTTTAAATAATCTAGACATATGGGAAAAAAAAAAGATTTGTGGGCTTTTTTTGAGCCCACTCGTGCCGTGGGCTGTGCTGGGCCCTTATAAAAAAAGAAGTGGGCACGGCACGGCACAACCCACCAATTTAGTGGACTGTGCCGTGTCGGCCCACGACCCTTGTGAGCTGATGTTTGGTGAACCGTGCCATTAGCCATCATTACTTGTAGCATAGATTATCAATCGTAGTCCTTGTAACAATTATAATTTTATTTTTACCTGTATAATTTTGATAAAAAAAGTCTTTTGCCCCGACAATAGTCTTTATTTTTTATGCTTAATTATTAAATTATGATTTCTTTCAATTTTCATGAAAAAAATAATATTTATTTAAAAATTTAAATCGACTGCAACATTTGTTTAACATGACCATAACAGCTTTACATAATTTTGTTCACTCCAAATTTTATTTTTCTGAGATAAGATTTAAAAATGAAACACCAATGCACCATTATTATTTTTTCAACTTCTTATTTTAACCCCTCTCTTTTATTATGATATTTATAAATAATTTGAGATGAATATCCTCTTAATTATCAGTAGAGTGGATTTAACTTATTTTGAACTTAAATTTTGATTTAGATATTCAAACTACTTCCTATAATTAATTTAGTAGATTCAAATAATTTTTTAATTACAAATATCAATATTTTTGTTAAGTAATTTAGTGACTTAGGTGGCGTTTGTTTTTTTGTCTGAAATCTGAATAGACCTGAATTAGTCTGAATTCTGAATAGATCTAAATGTATGAATTTGAATAATATCTTTGTTTTTTTATCTGAATATCTGAAAATAAGTATTAAGTTATTTATTTTTTTCAACTTAAAAAACTGAAAATATGTACTTTTACATTTGTATCCTCATTAAATTTGAATGTAAAATAAATAATATATTAAATATCATAATATTTTAACATATCTAAGTAAAACTACACTTAAGTGAATATATAATGATTTTAAAATTTTAATAAATAAAATACCATACATTTCAAATTTTATCACTAAAAAGAGTAACAAACCTTGTTGATTAGTATATAAGTGAATACTAGAAAATGTAATTGAAATAAAAAGAAAAAAAAGGTCCAAGTCAAGTGTTTGTATAGCGAAAAATTAATTGGAGATTCAAGAACTAGATGAGAGAAGTAAAGTGAGGAGGGATTTTATGGCGGCTGAAAAAAAAAAAGAAAAAAAAATGAGATTATATGGGATAAATATGTATGAGTGAGTTTTGGGACCAATATGAAAAATAAATTATAAAGTAGGGATATTTTTTATGTTAGAAAGTAACTAAATTAATTAAGATTTCTCCATTCAGTAAAAAGCTAAAAAATTAGCTTATTTTATTTAGTCAAAATTATTTAAAAAGTCCCATTAAGTTATAAAAAAAAAACACCTATAATTAACTTAATTAATTAAGTTAAGTCACTTTAAGTCATTAAGTTAAAAACAAAAGCCTCCTTAGAGTGAAAAATTATTTTTACTTGTATAATTTATTTAATAAATTTAATGTACAGTAATCATCCTATATTTTTGTTCATAAACTTTTATTTTTTTGGTTAATTATTTTCTTAAGAAAAATATTAAACAAATATATAAAAGGTGATTGTATTATAAAGAGCATTTAATGAAGCACAAAAGAAGAAAAGGAACACTTGCCCCTTAGAAGCAGTGACTGCGTCGATCGCTCCCGAAGGCGACTGATGCTAGCACTGCCCTTACTGTGTAAACGTCGTGAGCATCAATATATCATTGGCCCCACTGCAAACTTGAGCCAGAGGAAGGGCACTCTAGTCTCCGATATGTCACATTTCATCATTGACTATGCTTTTTATTGAAACAGAGTGCTTGGCACGGGTCAAGTCATCTCAGGATTGTTTCTTTGCAATTATATGCATGCATATTATATAAAAGTCAAATTTTATAGGAGTTTTACGTGTAACGCATCATTGCACAGTGTGGAACCCAGATCGTCGTAGACGTTAAACGCAACTTAGGGAAATCCTTTATATAAACATTTTATATAAAAGTCAAGTCATCACCTCTTTATATAAACATTTTATTATGTGAAGATTTTAATAGTTCCAATTAAGATCTCTCACTTTAATTAAAAAGGTATGATTTTTAATGAAACCTAACTCATATATATAGAAAGTGTTTGTTTCTAACATCCTTATTTTATTAAAATAAAAATGTTACTAAAATATTAAAAAAAATAAATTTTAGGGAAATTATCCACCGTTCACCTGTTTTTTTTCCGTTTTTCAAAAATACACAATTCTTTTTTTTTTTTGCTGGAATCCACCTGAAGTTACATTTCTTTTCACTTTTCCACTCTCGTTATAACACCGTTAGAACTTTGCTGACATCACAAGGGTAAAATTGTCATTTCACAACGACAGAGTGGTGGATAGGTGAAAAATAATATAACTTCAAGTGGAATTCAGCAAAAAAAAAATTAAGAATTGTGTATTTTTGAAAAAATATGAAAAAAACAGGTGGTCGGTGGATAATTTATCATTTACATTTAAGGGTAAAAAAGTCATTTAAACAAAATTCCGTTAATTTTCTTAACGGTCTCCAAACGGAAGTGGAAAAGTGAAAAGAAATGTAACTTCAGGTGGATTCCAGCAAAAAAAAAAAAAGAATTGTGTATTTTTGAAAAAGTTGGAAAAAACGGGTGGACGGTGGATAATTTCCCTAAATTTTAATATATTATAACTATATTTTTTTATCTATTAGAAATGTCTGTACTTGTTAAAATAAGAATTTCCTTATTAGAGAATACATAGTAATAACTTTTAAATATTTTCAAATGAGAGATATTCCTTAAATTATTAAAGTAAAGGATAGATTAAAAGGCAAAGAAAAATATACATTTTAATACTATAAGATAAGAACACTAAATTGGAGTGTATGTTTTACTTATCTTTTAATAAGTGATTATTCATTTTATATATATATATATATATATATATATATATATATATATATAGTAAGCATTCTCTTATTTTAATATGATAAGGGACATGTTAAAAAAATATATGTAACCAACTACTCTACTGCCAAATAATTGATCTTTTGCGTCTAAGCTTGGATTAGGGTTTCAAAAATAAGTTGAAGGGTAATGATCCCTTAACACAATAGACAAGTTGTAATAAAGCTTTTACAATTTCTTAATTTAAATTATCTAGTAGTTTGTGCGATTAATAAATTAAACCAAGGAAGATATCAATTATTTTTGTTAATTATTGCTCGTTCCCATTCTGGCATGATTACTGAATTCAATATCAACTATAATTATTGGTTGACTAATACTTATAAAGAGAATAATTGTGTAGTTGATAGCTTGACTAATTTGAGGCTTCAATGTCATGCTTTTTTCTTGGTGAAGTGAGCTGCCCACTAAGATTCAAAAATTTGTTTCTCAAGATGCCAATTTCAATTGGACATAATATGTGGTTTCTCTATCTTTTATTTTTTGTGGCTCTCTTTGTAAGATTATGCATTATAGTTCTCATAACAAGGCCCACTTTGTGATGCAGCAGAAGTTTAAAGTTTGAGATATTCCATTGATTCTAAAAAATACCAGAAAAAAAAGTTAAATTTACGTTGATTCAAAAGAGCCGCAAATTTTAAGGTTAAGACTCGTTGATTCCGTAAAATACCAAGAATTGACTAAATTCAAATACTCACACAGAGATTTGAAAATTAAAAATATTTATCGAACTCGAATCTTCCTTAAAGGCCACAAGAGAGAGCTATTTGTACTAGTAGTAATTATCGTAAATCATAAAGTAAAGGAAAATAAAATTCTAAATTGGAAAGGAAAATAAAAGACCTAAACCTTAGTTAACAAGGAAACTATTCCTAGTATAATATGGATTCCTAGTTTGCATCATTACCCCTGGGATGGAAAGCATTTGTCCTCGAATTCGAATTGTAAGTAACAATATCTTCATCATGATCACCTTTGTAAAGAATAATGTGCTTGATATTGAATACATTTGTGGTGCGGATATCACTAGGAAGCATCAGTTTGTATGCATTGGGATTTATCTTCTCAATAATCTCTAAAGGTCCAATTTTCCTGGCAGAAAGCTTGTTGTAGTCACCAACTGAGAACCAAACAAGATCTCTCACTTGAAATCTAAAGCTTAGACACTTTTTGTCTGCCACAATTTTATAACCTTTGGTAACCTTCTTCAAAGACTCTTATGCAGCTGTATGAATCTTCTGAAGTTCCTGAATGAAGTCTTCTACCTTACTACTTTTACGGACTAAATTCAAAACTAGAGCCAAGTCGATGAGGGCTCATAGATTATATCCATAATTCACCTGAAAAGGGCTTAAACTAGTACCACGCTTAACTGTACAATTATAAACAAACTCGACTTCGTATAACTCTTGATCCTATGTCTTCAAGTTATCACCAACTAGACTACATAGATGGTTTCCTAAAGAGTGGTTGACAAATTCGGTTTGATCATTTATTTATGGGCGGTAAGCACTTTCAAAATTCAGGCGAGTGTTAGTCAACTTCCATAATAGCTTCCAAAAATGGCTAAGAAATCACATATCCCTGTTAGATACTGTGGAACTCAGTAAACTATGCAATCTATAGACTTTCTTGAAGAATAGACGAGCAATAATTAAGGCGTCTATAGTCTTCTTGCAGGCAATAAAGTGATCCATTTTCAAGAACCGATCCACAACAACAATCATTGAATATGTACCCCTCCGAGTACAAGGTAATAAAAAAAAATCAATGCTAATGTCAGCCCAAGGTTGTGCTAGAATTAGCAGCGATATATATAACCTGGAAATACTTACGGTGCCTTTAGAAACTTGACAAATGCAGCAAGTCCTGATATAGTGATATGCATCACGCCTCATTGTAAGCAAAAAATAAGTGTCAGCTATTAGAGCAAGAGTTTGCTCGCAACCCATATGCCATTCATTATGTAAATCTATAATAATTTTTAGCCTCAAACTTGAATTAGGAATACATAACTAATTACTTTTGAAAAGGAATATGAAATACTAGTTATGTAACCCAAGAGGGGAGGTGAATTAAGTTTTTAAAACTTAAGCTAAACAAATTGCACAATGGTTCAATCTAATGCCTTAATACACACAAAAACAATAAGTTTTATAATAATCAAATCAAATACAATAAATTAGACAATGCTTAAAAGCAAAAGAATAAGGGAAGAGAATGCAAACACGGCGATTTTTACGTGGTTCGGCAATCCCCGCCTACGTCCACGCCTCCAAGCCAACCAAACTTGAGGATTCCACTATACAAGCCTCCCAAGGCTTTAAGTTCTTTACAATTGACTTCAAGGTGTCCATAGACCTTTACAATGAAGAGATTATTATCCCAATCTCTTTATCCCAAGTGTTTTTCTCACTTGAATACACTCAATTTGATAAGAAATGAAAATTACACAAGAAACTCTCTATAAGAGTAGATTCTCAAATAATAGCACAAAATGATTTAATCTATAATGATTTTGTGAATTGGAAGTTCAATATATGTTATGAGATCTTATTTATGCTTGCATTAATTTTTAAAAAGAAGTTGGAGTTGAGTTTTTATAGTTAGAGCTTGAAAACTAGCCGTTATAGTCAAAATCCCGAAATCAAGCGGCTAGCCGCTTAAATTAACCGGATCACCGCTTGTAACAGTGAAGTTACCATTAGATTTGAAATTTGCTACAGTAATACTGTTCACAAAATTATAATTTTACCTAAAACTTTTTATAATTATACTATGGCTCAAAATCTCATAAAACTTTGAATAAATGTCCAATTTTAGAATTTCCAAATAATATATAATTCCTAAAACTTTTTAAAATTATAATATGACCCAAACTATAGTAAAATTTGTCAAATAAATCATTTTCAAGTTTTAACACAATTATCATAAAATTTAAAAATCTCAAAACCTTGCACTTAGACCTTCAATCTTTTATAAGTCACAATGTAGCCCAAAATGTTTAAAACTTGACAAATAAGTCCAACTCCAAAATTTAAAACTTTTTTTTTTATTTTGAACCAAATTTCTCAAATCCACAAAATAATTATTTATTAAACCATCTATTGAGCTTTAAATCATACCGGCTTTACAAAAAATTATCGCACTGAATTTTTCCGTTGAGCTTTAATCTCTATTCTTGATTTTGCCGTTGTCCTTTGAGTGTCTTGAACTTGATTTCACTTGTATAAAAATTGTCCTTAAAAAACTAGTGAGCTTGTGAAATATAAGAATTATTAAAACACTAAATACATATGTTTGTTATCATCAAAATTATAATATGTATAGCCCTTTAGGCTAACAAAATCCATCATATAAATGATAATCTGATCGAAACCCTATAGTAATGTCTTCTAATAAAGGAGCAAAGAAAGGGCGAGTAGCATATAACTCTCAAAATTTGTCAAATCTGAGGATTTAATTATGCATTTATGTTAATAAAGAAGTTTGTCAACTAAGTGCATCTGCTACCCGGTTGGATTCATGCTTTACCACAAAAGTAATTGCTGAAGGAATACTGTCCATATGACATGTCAGTGAGAAAGCTTGTCTCGACTATTAAAATGATTCAACGCGGCATGGTCAATGTATAAAACAAAGTCTCTATGAATTAAATAATGACACTAATGTTTTAATGCCAAGACCACTTTATAAATTTCCACGTCATAATTAATGCCTTTGCTCCGTTCAACTTCTCACTGAAATAAGTTATCGACTTACTCTGTCGGCTAAGAACAACTCTAATGCCTACTTTAAATGTATCACAATACACCTCAAAAGTGATAGAAAAGTTTGGTAAGGCAAGTACTAGGGCTGTAATCAACTTCTCTTTCATTCAGTATAGATGTCACATCTTCAGGAATTTTTGAATTACTATGACTCTTATTTCTTAATAAAATATAGGTATTTTTTGTCTTCGTTATAACATCTATAAATTGCTTCTTAACTAATAAATAATTACCCAAATCTTGTTTAGAATGAGCTCCTTATTAGGTAGAAGAACGATCTTATTGCTATTAAACATAGGTATAAGTATTCTTTTTCCCATCATGTGTTACATTTTTATCATACTGACAGGGTCTACATAGTAATGGATGATAAGTATCCATAGCCATAACTTTAGAACAAACTTGGTCTTTATAAATTGATCAAATGGATAATAAAACTAAGCAATGTTTATATACTGTTACTTGATTGCCTGTCTTCAGCCACGTGAGCTTGTACGGAGTTTGATGAGGTTTTGTCTTTAAGTTTAGTTTTGTTACAGCTTCCTTTAAGATAACATTCTAAAACTACCTGAGTCTATGGCCATACATCATACTTTTTCCTCAATAGTACAAGTAGTTTGAAAAACATTTTTTTCGTAATTACTTGTCTTTGTCTTGGCCTATAGGAGTGAAGAATGTGCAATTTACGATCAACATTGGTCTGCTATCACCATGCTCTTCAATAGATTATGCGCTGCCTCTACTATCAAAAGTTAGCTCTTCAATGAACTCTTATGTTTCTTCCTTCTAGTAGTCTTCACTTTCCTCAGTGCCTATAAATAAGCCTTTACTATACTTTTCTCCCTTTTTACACCCTGTCATTCGGTGCCCACTTACTCTGTAATTAAAACAATGTAATCCTAAACTCGAGGATTGAGTTTTATTACTCTAACTAATTTCACTAGATTTATTAGTTTTATTTGAAGGATTTGGAAAAGTGAAATTATAAAATTAGGAACTCGAGTTTGAATTATCATGAACAACACTTCGAAGACCCTAGAAGTTTAAGTCACTAGTACGCTAAATAAATCGTTTCTCCAACTACAAAGCCTGTTGGTGTGCTTCTGAGATAGAGTATAGATCGAGTAAATTCAGTTGGTCTTGAAACTGCAATCGTAGGCCTTCAATGTAGCAGCAAACCTGTTGCTCTTCTGTCTCTGTCAAGTTATGCATGCTACAAACTAATGGAATTATATAGATTAATAATCTATTGATCGATTACCTTGCCTTAAATATTATAGTTGTTGGTATAATAGTTTGGCGTAATTGTGAGGTGGGAATGCTCCACGTAAGTACTTCTTCAACTTTTCCTAAGAATCAATCTTCTTTTTACCTTGCCTAACCTTGTGAGCTTAGTTTGTTGCCACCAAGCTGCTGTCCTTCCATGAAATTAAGTTGCAGCAAAGGAGACTAGTTTATTATCAAGAACTTCTTTATATTAAAAACCATCTTTAATGGCATTAATCTAATCAAATAATTTTTCAGGCCAACCACTTCTCTAGAATTTAGGAATGTCGATTATTAACCTAGATTGCCATGTTTTGTCATTAGTAGACTCAGTTCTATACTAACACCAGCGAAGCTTTCACTTAACTTGTCCTCGCGTTCCAATGTACGATGACGTTTGACGAGTAACTCTGCCATCTGTGTCATTTGTGCATATAACATATCAATTATAGCTATCATGTTAGTGAGGGCTTTATCTTTAGGAATATCTTACTGATTGCAAGTTGTAGTATGAGGAGCATCACGGGCTTTTCTTGGAGGTATTTTCCAAATTTGGTTTAAAAAGGTTTAGGGATAAATTAAAATTAAATAAAATTTTGGGCAAAATGATAATTAAGTGAAAGTTTAGGGTTTCTGTGACAGTTGACGGAAGTTAAGCAAGGATGGGTGGATCTGAAAGTTTTCAGGTTGGTGAGTATGATGGTGGTGGTGATTTGACCGAAAATTGGAGACATAGGTGACGGTTTTGTGTTGGCTTTGATTCTGGCAACCGGTTAGTGGATCGGCAGCGAGGAGTGGTGAAAAAGGTTGAGTTGATGGAGAGGAGTGGATTGATGATAGTGGTGCTGGCCAACGCGTGGCTGAACCTGGCGAACGATGGTGGCGGCTAACGTGGCTATTTTGGTAATTTTTCCAGCATTCTGTTGCGATGCTTGGGGGTTTGATGGCTGGCTTGCTTTGTCTCTGGTGGTGATGGCGATAGACGAAATGGTGAACGAAAAGTTGTGCCAACCACTGTAGACGGCGGTCGCTGCAATGCTAACTTTTTTTTTGGGTTTTTGATTTGGTTTTGTTTCGTTTTTTTAAGGTTAAAGGGAAAGAAAAAAGATAAAGGGTTTGCGGATGAGGAAAGCTAAAATCAGGCTTTGGACTCTGATACCAAGCTGATGCAGAGAAAGTTTAAAGTTTGAAATATTCTATTAATTCTAGAGAATGTCAGAATAAAGAACAAGCTAAATTCATGTTTATTTAAAGGAATACTGTGAATTTAGGAGTTAAGATTCATTGGTTTCGTAGAATACCGAGAACTAACTGAGCTCAAATACTCACACAGAGATTTAAAAATTAAAAATATTATTGAATTGAAATCTACCTCTAAAGGCTACAAGAGAGAGCTATTTATATTAATAATAATTATCCTAAATCATGAAGTAAAAGGCAAATAAAATTCTAAGTTGGAAAGAAAAATAAAAGTCCTAGACCTTAGTTAATAAGGAAACTAACCCTAGTATAATATGGAATCTTAATCTGCATCACTTTGTCTCCTCTTAGTTTCTCTATTTCTATTTCGTTTCCTTTCTTTTTTATTTGTTATTAATAAACTCCTCTTTGAGAGACCCACTCGCCAAAAAAAAAAAAAAATAAAGTGGGGTAGAAATATCCACAACCAAGTTTTCCTGTTATGCCTCTTGTAAGGGTAAAGTTCACTAAGTTTCTTCTAATTTCACTAATTTTGTTTTCATTATTATTATTATTATTATTATTATTATTATTATTATTAATGAACATCTACTTTGATAGACCTGCTTATAAAAAAATGAAAAATACTGAGATTTTTTTTACAAAATTATTGAAAGGCTTAGACATTTTCACAGCTCAAATTTCTTTGTATTCTTTATGCTACCCTACAAAGCTTATTAAGTATTAAGACAATTATAACTTTATAAAACACTAAAAACCTTCTAAGTGTGAAGAACATGAGTTATTTGTTTATTAATTTTCAATTAAACTATAAAATAGTATATCTCATTAAATATACAATTGAAATTATTGGGTTCCCTTCAAAAATTTTGTGTATGATATAGTCATAATAAAAATAATTGAAATATTATGGTACAATAATAGCACATATTTGTTGAACAATTTGATTCATTAACATAAGAAGGACAAATAGTTGAATTAACTTTACCACTTTGAGGTTCCTATAAAATGTGCATGGACCGGAACTATTATGAAGAAGTTCTAGAAATTGTGAAGGAAACTTTGAGTTTAGTAATGATGACAGACTTAGAAATTCTTATACAAATTTATTTTGTATAAATTGATGTGGTATAAATTTATTGGTTGCATAAAAATTCATGTGGGTCAAGAACTATTTAGTTCAATCAATTTAACTCTTGTACAAATTATGTGGCATAAATATATTAATTTGATGAAATAACTCTTAGCCCACATGGTTTATTTGTATTATTTTATATGTTCATCCAATCAATGCATTTATGCCACATCAGTTTGTATAAAGTAAGTTGCATTAAGATTTCATAGCTTTACTATTGCTTATTTCCTATATCTTTGTTTCTACTCATCAATTTCATTCTATTCTACGATACATGAGGATCACAGGTAATAGCTCGATATAAGTATGAAATAATCTTTTGTTCCATTGTCTTAAGGCAATATACAATTAGGTAAGTAAGAATTTTAATCATTCTATCTTAACATCCTATACAATTAGGTAAGTAAGGCAATATACAATTAGGTAAGTAAGAATTTTAATCATTCTATCTTAACATCCTTAGTAGTCAAATATGCAAGATAATAAAATTTGGATTTAGCCATTTAGAAATTAGGAAGGCTTTAATAGATCAATTTTGCAATATATTAGTCAATTTCATATTTTGGAAAACTAAAAGGAGTTTACTATAAATAACCATTAAAGTGACTATTATTTCCTTAAAAATAATAATAATAAATATATGCTAAGGATTGTTGCTAGCTCAAGTCGGGACACAAGGGCTAATTGATATTCACCTCTTACAATATAAAATTATATGTTAAAAATATTTGGGAGATAGAGAGTTGTGGAATGGTGAGGCCCAGGTACATTATGTTATTCTTATTTTAGACATCTTTTTATATATTTAATTTTTAGTGGTACTCTTGTCTCAGACTTATTAGTTTTTTTGACTTAATTGATTTAATTTCAATTAGTTAAGTTATTAAGTTTATTTGTTTTTAACTTAATAAAAGTTGGGAAATTATCCACCGTCCACCCATTTTTTTTCCGTTTTTAAAAAATACACAAATCTTTTTTTTTTTTTGCAGCGCTCCACCTGAAGTTAATATTTTTCTCATTGGTCCACTCTCGTTATAACACCGTTAGAACTTTGCTGACATCACAAGGGTAAATTTGTCATTTCACAATGACACAGTGGTGGATAGGTGCAAAATAATATAACTTTAAGTAGAGTTCAGCAAAAAAAAAAAAAAAAAAAAGAATTGTGTATTTTTGAAAAAATATGAAAAAACAGGTGATTGGTGGATAATTTATCGTTTACATTTAAGGATAAAAAAGTCATTTAAACAAAATTCCGTTAATTTTCTTAACGGTCTCTAAACGGAAGTGGAAAAGTGAAAAGAAATGTAATTTCAGGTGGATTTCAGCAAAAAAAAATAAGAATTGTGTATTTTTGAAAAATTTAGAAAAAACGGGTGGACGGTGGATAATTTCCCATAAAACTTTTCTATCATTAAGTTATCAAGTTATTAGGATAATCTTTTTAGTTTTTTTACTTAATCTAAAAAATTTGAATGACATTGTTAAAAGATATTCTTCAAAATATATTTAATTAGTTAATTAATTGTCATCCTTACCTAAATAAAATTTATTAATTAGCATTATTATTACTCATCTCTATAACTTATTATAATATAATGGTCAACTATGTTGGAGAATTTTGAAAATCAAACACAAAAAAAAAAATATTTTATTTCTTCAACAATATTCCTCAACCACAACTCTTATTTTCCACTCTCTATAACTTAGATGTTTTGTTACTTTACTTGATGCTTAAATTAAATGCATGAGGGGTATTTATACATGTTAAAATCATTCACAACCATTCATTTATTCAAATACAAAATAAATTCTAACCATTCATCAAAACCTGCTACTCACTTACTTTATCAACCACACTTACCATAAGAAACTTTTATGAATTGTTCATCTTAGATCAAGCTTATAATCCAACACCCCTCTTAAACTTGATCATAAGATACCAAGCAAATTTATGAATCTTGCAAAGTTTTCTTGCTTGAGCAGCTTAGTGAAGATATCAATTGTTTGATCTTATGATTCACATACTTGACTTGCACTACTTTTCTTATAATACACTCCCTTATGAAATAGTAGTGAGTATCTATGTGTTTCCTTTGATCATGAAAGATCAGATTCTTGGATAGGACAATTGTTGATTTGTTATTAACATAAATCTCGGTTGGCTCCTTTTATGGAAAATTCAACTCTTTTAACAAATTTCTGAGCTAAATTGCATAACAAACACTTGATGTAATAGCTACATACTCGGTGTTATGCAAATTTTATTGAACTCACAAGCGCACGAATCTATTATAGAATAGATCAATGGTGACGAGTGTCGATCTGACGAGGAGGTTAATTTTAATTATGTGTAGAATTAATTTTTTTAAATGGGTAGTTGGATTTGTGGTGAAATTAATTTAAATTGTGCTAGAAATTAAATTAGAATGGCAGGAATAAATTAAACGAAATCTATTGAAATAAAACACTTGGGTATCCGGATCTGCATCAACATGCTCCATGAGCTAAATATTCCATATTAATACCAATTAAATAATGAGGGGGGATTCCACACGTCATGAACCACGCTCAAATAAGTATGGTGCTAAGGGCTTATCGTGCCAAATAATAATAACCTTGTATTAGGGTGCCGGTTTAACAAGGGCGGTATCTATACAAGACTATTATTATTTGTCGACGAAAAGTCAAAACAACCACAAATATTAGAGGGGAAGAGAAAGTAAATTTACCAAATTAAGCCTATGGAACATGTTGAGACTTCACCTTCAACCTAAGCTTAAAAGAAAATTAGCTACTCATTTTTTAACTAGGGGTAAAATGGGAATTTATTAAAATACGTAGAAAAATACAAGAAAGAGAAGGAATTACAGAAATCTAAGCTTAGAAATGAATTCAGGGATATCAAATTAGGGGGGAAAGCCCCCTTTTTATAGATACATTGAGTGAATCATGACCATAGGATTAAAAACAGTTCGGACGCTCAGGATTGCGCCACGTCATCAGTCAACAGTCAACAGCCACTATTTAAATAGTAATACTATTTGTACAGTATACACGGTTTGACCACTATTTGAATAGTACCGTATATGTAAACAGTGACATTTTTCCTTTTATGCTCCTCCTAAGGTTTTCGACCGTCAAATGACGTCCATTTTCTTTGTCGATCACTCGTTCATTGTGAAACGATCGTGATGCCCTTAAAATACATAAAATACCTAATTATAATGAAACACACATAATTAGATAACAAAATACTTAAATAAATAAAAATAGCAATGTTAGTGAGACTTGAAGTGTAAAATGACGATTTTCTCTTTTATAAATATGCACTTTCTAACACTCAACACTCAGCTTTACAGGTGGAAAGTGTGGCAATTGGTTGCTTCTTCGACATCCACGTGAAAGCAGTATCTTTCATAACGAACACAAATCTGTGGTGCTCTTTTGATCATCTACATCTCCACCTTACTCGCTATCGTTATATGCAACAAGCTTGTAGTTATTAGAAAATGAATAGACAAGCCAAAATTAATTGTACCTTTGACATAGCAAAAAATTCTTTTTACAGCTTTAAAATGAGTGATTTTTTGGATTTTCCATGTATCGACTCACAAGTCCAACAACATAAAGGATATCTAGTCTCGTGCATGTCAAATAATGTAAGCTTCCGACCAAACTCTTAACGAATGTTGGATCTACATCTTTGCCTTCATCATGTTTAGATAACTTGACTCAGCATTCCACCGACGTGCTTATAAGCTTGCAATCATTCATTTTAAACTTCTTGAGAATCTCTTTTGCATAGCTTTTTTGGGAGATAAATATGTCTTTTTTTTTTGTTTGACTTCAATGCTGAGGTAATATGCCATCAATTGATGTCAGTCATCTCGAACTCTTAAATCATTACTCTTTTAAACTCTTCAAATAAGTTTTGATTATTTTCAGTGAAGATGAGATCATCCACATATATATACACAATCAAAATATCTCTATCTTTTTCTTTAACGTAGAGTGCATGTTCATATGGACATTTAGTGAAGCCATTTTCTTGAAAATACTTGTCAATTCTTCTATCTTATATCTTTAGTGCTTGCTTTAACCCATAAAGCGTTTTCTTGAATATCAGAACTTTCTCTTCATATCTTTTCATCATATAGGCTAATGGTTGTTCAATATAAACTTCTTCAAGGAATCCATTTAAGAAAGTAGACTTTATATCCATTTGAAAAATCTTTCATTTTTTTCTGAGCAGCTAAAGAAATAATAGGTCAAACTACAGGAATAAATACCGCATCGTAGTGTATACTAGCCTTTTTACTATAGCCTTTTGTAACTAGCCTTGCTTTGTGCCTTTAAATTTCTCATTTGGCATTTCTTTTCATCTTGTACACTAATTTGGCACTTATCACCTTTGGGAAGAGTAGCAAGTTCCCAAGTGTCATTCTTCACAATAGCTTTGATTTCTTCATATATTGTGATTCTCTAATTCTTATCTTGTGCAGTTTTTTAAAAATTAACCAGCTTACAATTAGCAAAGAGGCAAACGAGAGTAAGATTATTGAAACTCCTTATGCATTCTTCGGTTTTTCATTTAAGAAAGATGGTGGTGAATCCTTTCATATGGTTGATGCTTGTGAGATAACTGGAGTAGCTAGTTCTTGTTGCTCTTCTACTTGTTTTTTAGTATTTTTTTCAATAGGAAAGAAGTTGAAGTCATCCACACTAGAGCCAAAATTCATTCTTCTTCTTTATCAAAAATTATATCTCAGTTAATCATGATATTCTTGTTGTTTGGATTGTATAGCTTGTATCATTTGAAATTATTTTCGCAGCCAATGAAAATGAACTTCTCACTTTTTTCATCCAGCTTGAATCTTCTCTTGTCTGGTACATGTACATGGACAATACTTCTAAGTACTCTCGGATGGGTGATACTAGGCTTTCTTTCACTTTATATTTCTTGTGGCGTCTGGCCATATACACTTCTTGTTGTAGATCAGTTGGATAGGTAAACTGCGCATGCAAAAGCTTCAGCCAAAATTCTTTAGGTGACCTTTTACTCTTAAACATGTTTTTTACCATGTTGAGAATGATTCTGTTCTTCCTTTTCACAACACTATTTTGTGGGGGGATCTTAGAACTATCAAAGGGTGCCAAATTTTATTTGCTTTATAAAACTCTACGAATTCTTTAGAAATGAACTCTCCACCTTGATAAAATCTTATGGCTTTAATCTAGTATATATATTTTTTCCACTGTAGCTTTAAAATTCTAAGACTTCTGATTTTTTCTTAAAAAATATACCCAAATTTTTCTTGAAAAATCATCTATGAAGAGAAGAAAATAGTTATTTTTACCAACAGAGCTTGGCTTGAATGGACCACACATATTAGTATGAAACAGCTCGAGTGACTTTTCAGCTCTTGAGTCTGACTCCTTTGGAAAGCTCTTTCTGAACTGCTTGCCAAGTAATCGTCTTTTATAAAGTTAATTAGGATGATTGATTGAAGGCAGGCCTTTCGCTATGTTCTTCTTTGATAGTACCTCTAGTCCACCAAAGTTGAGATGCCCATATCGAAAACGCTAAATTCAGGATGGATCTTTGTGACAAGCTTTGAGACACTTTGCAACATCATTTTGAATATTCAAACAAAATATTCTATATGTCAATAATTTCACCTTTACTATTAGGTTTCCTTTTTCATCTCTTCGGAAAAGGCTATAATCTCTTAAGTAAATATCATAGCTTTATTCTAAGAGTTGACTCAAACTGAAGATGTTACTTTTTATATTGGGCACATAATAAACATTTAAAATTATCTAGTGGTTACTGTTTTTTGCACGAAAAAGAATGTTACCTCTATTTTTTTTCTAGTACTTTTAAATCATCTCTAAATGCGACATTGTGTTTCACTAATTCATTTAATTCTACGAACATGCTTCTGTTTCTGCTCATGTGATTGCTAGCACCTCTTCAAGATACTATGTATTTTCTTGACCTTCACCAGTGTCATTACGTACTAGTAAAAGTGTACGATCTTCACTATTATTCTCTTCAACATAATTAATCTCTCATCAATTATGGTATTTGGAGCATTACACTCTGAAGCATAATGCTCAAATTTTTGAAAACTTTGGCATTGTACTTGGGATTTACCATACTTCGATCATGGATTGACTATATCTCGTCTTCTGGTTGAGCTTTCTCCTTTTTTATAATTGGAGTTGTTGTTGTTGAACTCCAGCCTTGTCCATAACCACAACCTCTACTTCGTCCTCTACCTTTACCTCTACCTCGGATACAATGCATTTTCTTGTTGTTAGAGCTTTTTTTTACTCTTCTTCGGATTGATTTTCATTTTGAGAAGTTGCTCTTAAATTACTTGCTTCTTTTTCAGTTTTTCTTCATAGGCTTGCAATTGATAACTCTATGAAATGAGAGTTATCATAGTGCTTTAAACTTAAATCAAGATTCTTTAGAGAGGAAATGATGTGCTTTTATTGCATTTTAAGGATATTTTGCATGAACATCTATTTTAGTTTATTATTAGTAAATTTTATTTGATTTAAAATAAATTGTGTGCTTTAATCATATGTTTAACTGTAGAGGATTGGAAGCTCAAATTTCAAGGAAGGAATGCTGTTATAATAAGGTTACAAAAGATGAAAAAGAACTTAGCTGCAGAAGAATTAAAGCAAATTTGGAACAAGTGGAGTTGCTGGAGCAATATCTGTTGCTGTAGCAATCTTGGAATAATGACAGAGAAAATACACGACCTAGATTTAAGACTTGAGTTTCTTAATCTAGAAAATACACGACCTAGCTAATGCTACAAGTTACTGTTAAGAGAGAACCACAAAATAACCTTTCTTAGTGGAACATATTAGAGCAATACTTGGTCTTAATTTGAGTTTTTTAGATTGAGTCCTAACTTGAGTTAAAAAAGGGTTGTCCTTGATTTAAGACTCGTAATGCACTGGATATAAGGATTGACCTTGTAGGGTAAAAAAAAAAAAAGAAATCTAAGCCTGTAAAGCCATATCTTATGTTGACATAACACTTAGTTACTGTTAGGTTGCATAAAGGTATGAGATGTCCAATATATGACGACTGAGGATATATAAGAATTCTGTCTAATGTTGTAGCATATGCTGTAGTAGCTGAACTCGACATGGATTAAATAGTCAACCCCATTTAGAAAAATTTGCTCACTTAACTACTACTTGCTCATTGATTCTTCTTCGTGGTTGACGTGAATTTCTGTTTTATTGCCTTTTCATTTTATATTGCTTCATTAATTTTTTTTAAGTTAATTAACCTTTTCATTATTTTCTTTCTTTTAAATTGGACAAGAAAATTGCATTGTTGAGATTGCTGTAACAACCTTAATAGCATTAGTCTCTGTGGAGACGATTTTGATTACTCATCACTTTATTACTTGTTGTGTACACTTGCACATTGACACCAATAGTAATTGAATTAATTCTACAACAACAACCTTCTTTGATGTTCTTCGATTGTCATGGCCTCCAGTATTTTGTTTCCTCAATTGTTATAACAATATGGTCAAACTTTAAGTCTACTGATCGAAGTATTTTTTTCAATGATCCTTACTTCTTTTAACTCTTCACTATTTCTTTTCAATTCATTGGAAATAGTCACAACTCGAGTAAAATGGTTAGAAATCGACTTCGATGCCTTCATGTGTAAGGACTCAAATTCTCTTTACAATGTTTGAAGATGAACTTTCTTAAAGGATAGAGTTAAAGTCACCGTCGATAAGCCAAGGTCCTTGAGTACTATTCGCAAGTCTTCCAGGATAGTCCCAAAGAATTTGTCTATTAATATGAATAGGACTAGCATATGCAACAATTATCCATGATAGAAAGCCACTATTATTGATAATTCTAAAATGGATAAATTGCTTATGATTGAAAACCACTTCGACATCCATCAAATCTGTCCATAAGAGCTAAATCCACCTAGAATACCCAATTGCTTCGACCTTGCGGGATTTAACAAAAACACCATTCTTAATGAATTCATTTGAACCTACTAATTCTCAGTTCCAACAAGATAACCACGGTCGGGTTGTAAATCTTTGTTAGAAACACAAAAGCATTATGAAATTTTGTGAGCCAGCCCTTTGGGCATTCTAAAACATTATAGAAATAATCATTTAAAATATATAAAGGAAAAGATAGGAATCTTACATTACTGGCTCCAAGGTTTCACAAATTATCTCCATATCCTTCTTATCTTCTAGAGTTATATTACCATTAAAGGAAATAATACCATCATCACTTTCTCCCATATAGTCACTGTCTCTTTCATCATCATCTATAGTCACCATTCCCACCATAATGCCATAATCAGCAGGTTTGCCTTGGGCTCTGGGTCGTTGGACATTGTTACCCACGACAACGAGGCTGTGTTGAGGTTTAGTCAGGGCGGAGTTTGTGGAATTTATAGGAATATCATGTGTGGTCTTCTCAATGTCAAAAGAAATGAATCCAAAACCTAATTTTATCTTGCGAAAGTTACCTTTAACATTACTAACAGCGCAAGTTACCTTTAACATAACTAACAACCAAACCAATTGCAAATATCACATTTAAATCTTTTCAATCCAACGGCTAAGACATAATTTATAGGAAACAAGTAACAATCGGGCTATCAACTGAAAAAATTAAAAGTTAAAGAGAGTTCCATCTTTTAAGTTGCGCTCATGGGGTTTTTTTTAATTTATTAATTGTGCTTAGGATAAAATAACTAGTATTAAACTAAAAGATAAAAAGGTTTTGTTATATAAATGAGGTGTTTTGAATAGTCTGCTCAATAGTTTGTTGTTTCTCTTCCAACATCAGCCCATAAATTTTATTCAACAATAATCAAAATCTTCTTTCCTTAATTCCTTAATTCCATTTACTATCTCAATTGTTTCTTCTATTGCGGTACGAGATCATTGTTTTTATTATTTCTGTGAATGCTAATCTTAAAAATAGAAGATAAATTATTTAAATTTTAAAAAAGAAATTTCTTAATGCATTACAAATTTACCATATGCAATTGATTCGTTCATCTTTTTTAATGCATTACAAATTACAATACACAATTGATTCCTTTTTTTTTTTAATTTTGAAAAGATTATGATTGTATTAGATTACTAAATAATCAGCTATTTGAAAAGCAGCATAGAATATGCTTGGTAAACACATAAAGCGATTATCAAATAATTTGTTTTTCAAATTATCATTTTGAATTGAATTCTAAAAACAACATTGAATAACTTTTAAAATTCTAAGGTAAGACTGTTTCAATCCATAAAATTTCTAATGACGAGCACTTTCTTAATGCACCTACTATCAAATGTCGATTAATATAGTTCTTTAGCATATATTGGAAGTATATGAGTGCATTAGTACAAGAATGACAAGGCTTATCATTGTTGTTTAATGTCTCTCAATCATTTGTTACGAAAAAAAAGTGTTTCAACTGTCAAAGTTGACGATGCCAATTCAGTACTACCTAACAAATGTCAGATTGTGGTTTGACAAAAGAAAAGAAATGAATATATAATAATTTAATTGTTATTTTAATAGCTAATTTTGGCTATAATAGGTGGATACTCCTCCGCATTTTAGCATCCCCAATTTTGAGAAACATTTCTAGTATTTAGAAAGCAGAGAATTTTGAAAGCTTAAATTATAAAAGCTCTTGAGAGTTTAGTGACTGAGAGTATTTGGTATATTGAGATTTTGGGTAGTGAGACAAAATACAACAATATTTGTATCTTCACCTCACAGGTAAAATATTTTTTCTTCTGTCTTCACCCACGTACATTGGCTAAAAACCGAATCACGTAATTTATAGTGTCTTTTTTGTGTGTTTGTTCTTTATTTTTCTTCCAATTTTAGTTATGGCCCTGCTTCACCTATTAATTTTCTAACAGTGGCATTTTCACGTATACAATACTGTTCACGTGGAATGGTGGGAGCCGATCCTAACAAAGCTAGTTTGTGGTGAAAAACAATGGCAATAAAATACAAAATTGATAAGTTCAAAAAAGCAATTTTTCAATGCGGAAAATAAAGATAAAGACTATTTTGAGAAAAAAAAAAAAACAATTGCTTAGCAACAATTGGAGAAAGGCCTATGGAGATAGTTGATTATGCCAAGTGGAACGAGATAGATGATAATGCAATTGTTGATCTACATCTAGCACTAGCTGATGAAGTGTTATCTAATATAGAGGAGAAAAGGACAACAAAAGAAGTATAAGATAATTTTATAAGATTATATTAGACCAAATCACTGCACAATAAGATCTTCTTGAAGAGGAGACTTCACACTCTTCAGAGACCACATCAATGATCAATCATACCAATACTTTGAAAACTTTATTTTCACATCTTACAATGTTATGTCATAAAATAGAGGGAAATGGACATGCAGAGCTTCTACTTCGAGGTTAACATATTCGTATAATCAACTTATCATCAATTTGACAAACAACAACCAAACTAACAGTCTAGTCTTCAAATATGTCGCAACCTTTATATTAAATAAAGAGAGTACGTAGAAAAATAATTAAGATATACTGGCGAGTTCACAGCAAGCGAAAGCGCAATCAATGACAAAGTAGGAGTTACAATTATAGTATATTAAAATCGAAAAGTAAAAAGCATGTCAAATGCTATAATTATGACAAAAAAAGACACATAAAAAAAGAGTTTGAGAACAACAAAAAAAGAAGAGAAGGTAAAGATCTTGGGTCATCAAATGCTCAAGGGGTGTAGCAAGTACCTCAGAGGATGGTGACATTTCATACAACGAAGCAGTAATAGTTTCAAAAGATAGAAAATGGTTATCTGGCGTCTGGCTTATAGACTCACAAGCTATCTAGCACATGACCTGTCGAAGAGAATAGTTATACAAATATGAACTTATCTCATGAGGATCTGTATACATGGGTGCTTATTGCGCGATTTCTTATACTATTGATATCAATGTGCAAGCGTACACAACAAGTGATATAATGATAAGTATTCAAGATCGTCTCTATAGGGATTGCTGTTATTAGACTTGCTACAACAATCTCAACAGTGCAGTTTTGCATTGATTGAAACTAAAACAAATAATAAAACCAATAAAATAATTAATTAAAATTAAATCCAATTAATAGAAATGTAAATAAGTAAATCTTTACATCAATCACAAGAATAAAATCAATGAGAATGGAGTAGTTAAGTGATTAAACTCTCTTAATAGTGTTGACTATTTCTTCTCATGTTAAGTTCAGTTGCTACAGCACTGGGCAGAATCCTTATGTATCCTCAGCTGTCACATATTAGATGTCTTATATCTTTATGTAATCTAACAGTGACCAATTATTATGCCAATATAAGATACAACATTACACGTTTAGGTTCTATTATTCTACAAAGTGAATCTCTATATCTAGTTCATCACTAATTTTAGATCAAGCGTAGACCTTTTGGACTTAAGATAAACTTAATCTAGGAAACTCAATCTAAAACTAAGTATTGCTTTGATATTTTCTACTAAAATAGGCCCTTTTGTGGCTCTTCCTTAGCTAGTATCATTAAATGGGTGGTCAGCTGAAATAATAAATATAAATAAATATTATCAAAAAAAATGCTATAACAAATATGTACTAACACATATAACTAGTCAATAAACCTTAAGATTATTTATCACTCAACCACAAATAAATTTAGTTCATAGTTTGCTAAAGAAAGATAAACAAAAGAGTTTTAACCATCAAACACATCTGAATGTTTAAAAAAGTAAACAAGAAAACAAGAGAAGAATAAGAAGGATTGAAATCCCAATTGATCTCTGTAGATTCTCCTTTAATGCAGGCCTTGATCTCACTTTTAAATTTTGTTTTTCCCTTGTTTGTTCTCAGTTCTTGCTCTTGATTGATGGCCTCATTTTTTTTTCTTAGCATGTGTGCTTCTTTTATAATTGAAATTTAGGGTAACTGGAAATCTAGGGCACGTATCTTTCAAATTTGGAAACTCCAGATCGCAATATGCTAGATTGCTCACACAAAATCTTCTCTGCCAATGTTCCAAGATTGTTACAGCAATGTTTGCTATAGTAATGGCTGCAACATCTGAACTGTTCCAGACTTATCTCAATTTTTCTATAGCTATACTCTTTCTTTATTTTTGCGCGTTTACTGCATAACATTCTTCCCTTGAAATTTGAACTTCCATTCGCCTATAATTTTGCACACAATTTAAGCGCAAAATTATTCTGAAATAAGTTAATCTATTAAAAATAAACTAAAATGGATACTCATTTAAAATTCAACTAAAATGAAATAAAAATATATCATTTACTCTTTAAGTAATCTAAATTTGAGTCCAAAAGTGCCATGATAACTCTCATCTATAGAGTTACCAGTGATGATCATGCCATAGAGATCGCTGGTATTAGTACTGTCAAAATTTTTCTTTAGCTATACTCTTTCTTTATTTTTGCATGCCTACTGCATAGCATTCCTCCTTTGAAATTTGAACTTCCATTCACTTATAATTTTACACGCACACAATTATTTTAAAATAACCTAATTTATTAAAAATAAACTAAAATGGATACTCATTTAAAATTCAACTAAAATGAAATAAAAATATGTCATTTACTCTTTAAGTAATCTAAATCTAAGTCCAAAAATGCCATAATAACTCTCATTTCATAGAGTTATCGATGATGAGCATGCCTTAGAGATCGCTGGTATTAGTACTGTCAAAATAAAAATGTTTAATACTGCAATTTGCGCAATTAAAGAGATATGACATGTCAAAGGTCTAAAAAGAAACTATTTTCTTTAGGATAAATAGATAGTTTTGGATGCAAAACTCATGTTAGAAATAGGATCACGAAGATTGTTAATAAAGTGCTTATATTGATGAAGACAGAAAAAATTAGTGCTAATCTATTAACGCTTAGAGGGAAAACATGGCAGGAAGCTGATGCGTGTCGAGTCAAATGGAAAAGAGTTGGCGATGATGTGGCATCTCAAATTTAGCCACATATCATAATAAGATTTGAAGATTCTCTCTGAACAAAAGTCGCTTCTCGGCTCAAATAAGTAAACTTACAATTTTGTGAGCGTTGTATTATAAGTAAGCTGCATAGATTAAAGTTCAGTAGATTTGACACCAAAAGTAAATGCATTCTAAATGTGGTTCATTCTTATATTTGGGAATTGCTAGGATATATCTATGGGAGGTGCAAAGTATATGGTGATTTTAATTGATGATTATTCCAGAAAATATTGGATGTATAGGTAGAACTTGAATTCAAAAAAAGAATAAATTACTTAAGGACATATAATGGTGGAAAGTATATAAATGGTGAATTTCTTGTATATTGTTCGCAAGAAAGGATTCAGAGATAGTTCATGGTGGCGAATACTCCTCAGTAAAATAGAGTTGCAGGGCAGATGAGTAGAACTTTTATAGAAACAATAAGAGTTATGTTGAGAACTGTCGGTCAATCCAATTCATTTTGGGCAGAAGTAGCCAAAATTGCTTGTTATGTGATTAATTTGTCTCTATTAACAGCCAAAATTGCATATTATGTGGTAAACATGTTTTTATTAGAGATGTGGACTGGAAAGCTAGCTGATTACTCTTATTTGAATACATTTGGATGTCATATGTACATCATGTGCAATACCCAAGAAAGAACAAAGTTGGATCCACAATCTAAGAAATATATCTTCTTATGATATGCTGATGGAGTTTGTAGGAACCCATTGCCTGCAAGATTATCATTAGCAAATATGTTATTTTTATAGAAAATCAACTACAAATGAAAGAGGAGGATGATTGCATTGTAAAGAAAAAGTCTGAAACCATACTAATATATGTGAAAAATAATCCAAAAAATAAAGATTCAAATTTTTTTGAAACCAGAGCACAAGTAATAAGAACCAGTCGAGTCTGAAGTTCCAGAAGTTTATTAGTTAACTCTTAAGAGACGACTGCCAGTGTCATATTCGGAGTATGTAATAAAGATCAATGTTTCTTCTTGTCTTTTAACAGAAGATGGAGAGTCAATAACTTTCCATGAAACTTTAAAAGGCTTAAATATTGCTTTGTGGATCACGATAATGTATAAAGAAATTGAAGCTCTACATAAGAATAATACATGAGAACTTGCACCACTACCACGTAGAAAAAAAGCCATTGGGAACAAATGGGTCTACCAGATCAAGTGTGATGGCACTAATCAAGTGGAGCGGTATCGTGCAAAATTGGTGGTGAAAAAATATGCTTAAAAAAAAGAAATCGACTTCAGCGAGATATTTTCTCCAATGTTTCGACTGACGACAATCAGAATAGTCTTGGCAATGTGTACTATATATGACCTACATCTAGAGCAGTTAGATGTGAAAACTGTATTTTTTCATAGAGAACTTGAAAAAGAAATTTATATATAGAACATTGTGTTGAATCAGGCAAAGAGAACCTGATTTACATGTTGACTAAATCTCTGTACAGTCTCAAATAGGCGCTGATGTGTTAGAATAAGAGATTTGATTCCCTTATTATGAACCTTGAATACAAGAAACCCAGTTCAGACTAACGTGCATATTATAAAAGATTTAAAGATAATGATTTCATTATTTTGCTATTATATCTGGATGACATGCTGATAGTGAGCCTCGATAAAGATCAAATTCGAGAATTAACGGCACAATTGGCTAGAGAGTCTAAAATGAAAGATTTAAGACCAGTAAATAAGATTCTATAGATGAAAATTCACCGAGACTGAAATAATAGAAAGATTTGGGTTTTACAGAAGAATTACTTCTGAAAAATCCTGCGACGTTTCGATATATAAGATTGTAAGCCAATTTATACCCTACTTTTTATTAATTTCAAGTTATCCTCAATGAAGTGGAGACGAAGAAGATGTCTCATGTATTGTATATACTAGTAATGGGAAGTTTGATGTTTACTATGATTTGTACGAAATCAGAAATTGCACAAGCAGTAGGAGCAGTCAGTCGTACATGGCAAACCCTGATGGAGAGCATTGGAAAACAATGAAGAGCACTTTGAGATACGTTAGAGGATCTTCAAATGTTGCATTATGTTATGGAGTATCAAAATTTACTGTCAGAGTCTATATGAATTCAGATTTTGTATGAGACCCTCATAAAAGGAAATCTACTACTAGCTCCAAAGAGAGGTTGGTGGTAAATCCACCCTCAAAAGAGAGGTTAGACATCTCCTAAAGAATAAGAATCTTAGTTTGTGTGGCCTTGTGGAAACTAAATAAAGTAAGATCCATCAATAAAGACATAATCAGTGATAACTCTATGAAATGAGAGTTATCATGACACTTTTAAACTTAAATCAATAATACTTAAAGAGTAAATGATGTGTTTTTATTGTATTTTTATTATATTTTACATAAACATTCATCTTTGTTTATTCTTAATAAATTTTTTTTGATTTAGAATAATTCATGTGCTTAAATCATATGCGTAATTGTAGGTGACCAGAAGCTCAAATTTTAAGGAAAGAATACTGATGCAATAGGCTTGCTAAAGATGAAAAAGAACATGGCTACAAAAGAATTGAAACAAATCTAGAACGGTGTAGTGCTGTAGCCATTGCTGGAGCAATCGTTGCTGTAGCAATCATGGAACAACAGCAAAGAAAATTATGTGCGAGATACCGAGAATATTACGATTTGCAATTTCCCAATAGGGATGATGCGTGCCATAGACTTCCATTTACCTTAATTTTCAACTATAAAAAAAGCACATAAGTAAAGGAAAAGAGGGAGTCGTTACCTAAGGAGAAAAACCACAAAAAAAAAAAAGAAAAACATAATTTAAGAGAGATTAAGGGCTGCACAAGAGGAGAATTTGCATAAATTAATTGGGAGCTCAGTCTTTCTTATTATTCTCTTATTTTCTTGTTTTCTTTTAGTCATGAGGATGTGTTTAATGGTTGAAACTTTGTTCTTTATTTTTCTTTTGCAAATTATGAACTAAATTTATTTGTGGTTGAGTGATCAACAATATTGATGGTTTATTGACTGAATATATATGTTGTTATATGTTTGCTGTAGCATGTTATTTTCATAGTATTTATTTTTATTTATTATTTCAGTTGATCAACCATTTAATGATATTAACTAAGGAATAGTCTAAGAAAAGAAACCATGGTCATAGGGTAAAAGTTGATTCTTATTTTATCGACTTCCTGAGGTGCAACGCCACACAAAACGATCTGTTTACATTGAAAACCTTTATTTTATCCCCACGACATCTATCTCGTCATCCCCGGAAAGGATGATGTTCCCAGTAGGCTTCCTAGAGGATATGTGACTTAGTATTTGGAGTGTCTCAAACTAGGAGTTAGATTGCCTCTTCAACCCTATTTTACCAAGGTGTTGAGTGACATGTATTTGGCTCTTGGTCAGTTAAACCTAAACAGATAGAGGGTACTATCAGGCTTATTCGTGCTATTGGCTATGTGCGAACACGGAAAACCCACCACCGAGGAAGTAAAAAATTTATATCAGCTGAGGAACACCCCAAAAGATGTAGGCTAGTACTATTTTATATCGAGCTCTGCAAAAAGAAAACCCATTACAGACTTTCCTTTCTTTTGTAAAAACTGGCAGAGTAAATTCTTCTTCGTTTGGGGAAACTAGGGTCCAGTGGATCAGTCGCCTGGTAGTGGTATTCACGTCTCCACGCGTTTTTGTACCCCAAGTCGTTTGTTATTCTTCATACCTCATGTCTTAGGTTGTCATTCACCTTTCCTTTTACCCTTGACTGTATCTTTCATATTCTTGGAGCTTAGTTTATAACATCAAGGAAAAACCACTACTCAAAGTGCAAACTGCTCTGATTAATACTTGTACGTGCAAGGACCTTTTGACGTCAACGAGTCTCATTTAGTTGACTTAGCTCCTGGGATGGATAACAAGATCCTTAGTGCCGTGGCAAATAAATGTGCTCAGGGTTCAGATGACTCTAGCAATGCCCCTACCCCACTGAAGAAAAGTAATATCACCCCAACCAAGACTCTACTCCCATCTTTGCCACCCCTCCAACTCGAAAAGGTGAGGGGCGAAAAGTCTCGCGAGAGGAGTCCCGAAAGCGCCGACCCTTCTGCCTATTGAGCTTCATCACCTCCGCCCCGGGACCAGAGTGATTACTTAGGCATATACTAGAAGGAGTATGCTAGAGTGATATGGTTGAAGTTTGTTAAGGAGCTTGAGGGTATGACTCTCACCGAGATAGGAGGTTCCATCTAGAAGATTGATTTTCAGGTTGCTACAGCAGCTTCTTACTATAAGTTTAAGGCTTCGCGCCACGAAAAAAAAAGGCAAGCAGACATCCAAGACCTGAAGAAAAATGTTGAGTTTGGTGATCGCTCAAAGAAGAAAGTCTTTGATAAAGTTGCTCTTGCTGAATCTAAGTCCACTCAGCTTGATATCAAGCTAGCGGACCTGAAATTTGATCTTGACGTTGCTCAAAACGAGCGAAACACTTAAAAAATAGAGTATAAAGAATAAATCAAGTCTTTAGAATCGCTGATAATTGAGTTGAAAGATAAGGCCAGCAACGTGGAGGACTGGTTAAATGTGGAGTACAACTCTGGGCTTGCCTTTAGCTATAGATGTATTATATCCATCTTTAAAAAGGAATATCTAGAGTTAAATATGGACAAGCTGAAGGTAGGTATGCATGAATATATAGCCAAGCAGAGTCAGGGAGACAAAGGCCAAGAAGGGGCTCCTTCGAGTGTTAAAGAGCAGGAAAAAGAGACGGGGACAAGACATCAAACACAAGTGTGGAGACGACCTCTGCTCTCTCTGGAATCATTCATCCCTCCTCGGCTAAGGTTATGGATTCCTCTCCTACTGAAGTAGTTGAGTCTCCTTCTCAAAACCCATACGTTTTGCTTCATGTTTGAGTCGTAGAATTTTTACTTGGTCGTATATTTTGGAACATTTATAAGCCTTTGGCTTATATTTTCTATTTTAATACTTTACTGTCTTATTTTTCAAATGTTCCATTGCTTGATCTGCTCATGAATGTTAAAACTTTTGTTGGCCTTAGCGTTTGCCTAATAGGCTTTGTCTGCTCATCTTTGCTCGATCGCGTAGATTTTTTGTAAACTTCTGGCCAGCTCCACTTCAGGTTGACCATGGGCCTTTCGAGCCCTTGTTTACCCTAGAATACTTTTGCGAAGTTTGCCTGCTTGTAATCACATGACAGAACAGGCTTTGGCAAACCTTTAACTAGTCTTGCTTCTAGTAGACTATGAGACTTTTGAGGCTTTGTTTCCCTTAGAATGATTTTTGTGAATTTTACCTGCTCGTCCTTACATAACAAAGTAAGTTTTGGCAAACCTTTGACTAGTCTCCCCTCGAGCAGGCTATGGGATTATTGAGACTTTGTTTATCTTAGAGTAATTTTCCTGAATTTGCTTGCTCGTCCTCACATGACAGAGGAGGTTTTGGCAAACCTTTTACTCGTCTTACCTCAAACAGGCCATGAGATTATTGAGACTTTGTTTGCTTTAGAGTTGCTTTGGTAAGGTGTCTCTGAATAAAATTTATTATCTCATCATTATCGAATGCTTGAATAGTTATAGAAAGTAGAACACATAAGCATGTGACAACTTCTTATTACATCTAGCATAAACAACTAAACTAGAAAATTCTATGAAATGGCTGGCTTATTGGAAGTATTTTTTCAAGTGCCCCACGTTCCACGATCTCTTCACTTCTCGTCCGTCTGGGTAAACCAGCTTGTAAGCTCTTAGACCAGTTGCTCGCATTACCCTGTACATGCATTCCTAGTTAGGGCCAAAGACGCCTTGATTGGGATCTCTCATACTTTAATTTACTTTCCTAATCACCCGTCCTTGGCTCGGAACTGCCTTACGCACATATTCTGATTATAGTAAGGTATGACCCTTTGCTGATACTAAATCACCATCCACGAGGCTTTTTCTCTTTTCTCCTCTAAAAGATCCAGATTTATACACATCTACTCATCGTTCTTCTCTTCATTAAAATATTTTATTCAATGTGTTCAGATTCTAATTTTTGCTGGGATCATATCCTCATAACAGAAGGCTAAGACAGATGAGGTTTCTCTTGTTGTAATTTTATGGGTCATCCGGTAAGCCCATAATACACCCAACAACTCATTGACCCACGCCCTCTTCTTCTCCTCCAACATGGTTTTTAGGAGTTTTTCTATGATTTTGTTGGCTACCTCCACATGCCCATCTGATTAGAGATGTATTGGAGTGCAGAACTTCAGCGCAACACCCAAATTTTGGTAAAATTCTCTAAAGTTATGGTTGTTAAATTACCTCCCGTTATTCGTTACGAGTGCGTAACGGATTCCATATTTGGAAATGATATTTTTTCAGATAAACCCGGTCGTTCTCTTCTTCGTAATTTGGCTTAAAGCTTCCACCTCTACTCACTTTATAAATTACTCTATGGCCACAATAACATATGTAGTAGCTTCTCACTCTTTGGGCAGAGGGCCAATTAGGTTGACCCCCTATTATGCAAAGGGCCAAGAAGATGACATAACAATAAATTTTTCTAGAGGTTAAGCAGAAATATCTAAGAAACTTCGACAGCTTCTACAATTTCTGGTCATTTCCCTCGTATTCTGGTGCGTGGTCGGTCAAAAATATCTCTGCCTTAACGTTTTAAGTGCCAAAGCTCTTGCTCTGGAATGGCTGCCACATATTGCCTCATCTATTTCTTATAGCACGTAGTTTGCCTCCGCATCGTCCAAGCATCGCAGAAATGGTAAAGTGAACCCCCGACGGTAGAGTATTCTATTGAGTAACGTCTATCTAACCACTTGACACTTCAATTTTCTCACTTGCTTCCTATCCACTAGTAAGTTTCCATTACGGATATATAAAATGATCTGATCCATCCAGGATTCTTGAGCATTTACCCCCATTACTTCCACTTCTTGATCGATGCTTAACAAAGTTTTAATCTCCATTAGGACTAACTTAAGCAGTTTTGGGTCCACAATTACAGTCATTCTATCTAATATATCTGCTTAATAATTTTTTTGTCCTTGATATCTATTTTATCTCTACCTCTAGAACATTCCGACCATTTATTTTGCATTTCTCAAGTAGAGCTCCATCTTCTCGCCTCTCGCTTGGAAATGTTCATTAAGCTAATTACAAGCCAGTTGGGAATATGCTCGAATTTTGACTCTTTTTGCTTGTAATTCATGCGCCAACTTAAGCCCAATGATGAAGGCTCTGTACAGTACTGGGTTATTTGTCACCTAAAATTTAAAATTCACAGTACAAAAAACTTCAACCCCATCTGGACTGTGTATTACTATTCCCACTCCAGATCCTTACTCGCTACACGACCTGTCAACCATTATCAACCAAACACCTATCGGCTCTGTATCTTCAGTTGATCATTTTTCGTGAGTCTTTTCATCTAACTCCGTGTATTCTGCCATAAAGTCAGCCAAAACTTATACTTTGATGGCCCTTTGGGGTCGGTAAGTTATGTCAAACTTACTCAGTTCCATCGACTATTTGACTAAGCAGCCAAATGCCTCTAGTTTTAAGAGTGTTTGTCAAAGAGGTTGGTCAGTCATCACGATTACTGGGTGTGCCTGGAAGTACGGCCTCAACTTGCGCACCGCTATTACTAGAGCCAGCTTCATTTCTCCATCATTGGGTATCAGGTCTCTACGTCCACCAAGGTCTGGCTGGTATAATATACCGGATGCTGCGTTCCTTCTTCTTCTCTCACCAACACTAAACTGGTAGCCCATTTCGAAACAGCCAAGTACAAGTACAACACGTCACCCTCCTTCGGTGTTGACAGTAATAGGCTTTGGGTAGGATACTTTTTTAACTACCCAAATACCTCCTCACATTCTGTTGTCCACTCCATTTTTCTCCCATTTCTCATAATCTAAACAAAGGATCTGTTGCCCTCGAGATAAATCGATTCAGAGCTGCTAACTTTCCCGTAAGGCTTCGCATCTCCTTGATTGTCCGAGGAGATCTCATCTCTGTTATTGCTCGTGTCTTCTCTAGTTTGGCTTTAATTCCTTGGTAGCTCACCATGAATCCCAAGAACTTTCTCGAATATACCCCGAATGTATACTTCTCTAGATTAAGTTTCATCATATATCTCCTCAACAACTGGAAGGTTTCTTCTAAGTGTAATACATGCTCTACGGGTTCTTTAGTCTTCGTGATCATATCATCTACGTGCACTTTCATAGTGCGCCAATAAGAGGTTTAAAGATTCTATTCACCAATCTCTGATATATGCCCATACATTTTTTTAGACCGAATAGCATTACTCTATAATAGAGCAAACCCATGTTAGTAATAAAAGTAGTGTTCTCCTCATCCTGCTCGTCCATAGTTATTTAGTTGTATCGAGAGAATGCATCCACAAAGTTGAGCAGCCAATAGCCAGCTGTTGAGTCAACCAGCTGGTCTATCTTTGGCAAAGAGCAGTTATCTTTCGGACATGCCTTGTTGACGTCTGTGAAGTCTACACACATTCTCTATTTTCCATTTGCTTTCTTCACTAGCACTACGTTAATGGATACAATCTGCTCATGGTAAAACTTCATATGGGTTCGATGTACTTTTATCTTCAACGGATGGCCCTGCATTCAATGCGGGAAGAAGCATATGGTTGCCTAGCTGGTTAAGTACTGTTAATGAGAATATCCATACTGGATACCTGGCTTCCCCAATGAATCCCGCTCGTAGTAGCTTTTCCACCTCAGCATTTATGGCCTTGTACCTTTCCTAGTTGAAGCATCTCCTCTTGTTTCACCAGCCTAGCCCTTTTTTATTGCCAACTTATGACAAGCAATCCCTGGATCAATCCCTTATATATCTTTCTGTGACCAGGCAAACACATCAACGTGAGACCTTAAACACTCTATTAGTTTATCCTTTAAGCCCTGGCTTAAACTTAATTTGATCTTTCCAATCTTACTTGGATTATACTGTTTCATTACCACTTCTTTTATGGTTTTAACCGGTTCTTCCGGACATTTCTTAGAATCGCCTCAGTTATTGAGTACAGTGACTTGTAAAGTCTCATTTGCAGTTGTGACATAACAACTCCTAGCCATCCTATGATCGTTGTTTACTACGCCTACTACCCCATTCACTCTATAATTCAACACCAAATAGTGGGTGGACACAACATACTAGCTTATCCTCATAAATGGTCACCCAAATATCATCTGGTAGGGACTGTTTTCTTTAACAACAGTGAAGTCCAGCATCATGACTTTCTCGAACGGTCTCGTGCCTATGGTAGCTAGCAGTTCGAAAATCCCTATTGGAGTCAATCGTCCTCCTCAAAATTCCTTCAGAGATGTGTTCGTGTATTCCAACTTCAGATCCGTAATTCCCATCTTATCAAAAGTCGACTTAAAGAGTATGTCGATGGAATTGCCTACGTCTATCAATATTCGCTAGAATTCTTTGCTTGCCATACTAGCCTTTATTACTAGGGCATCTTCATGGAGGTATAGGACACTTTCCTCATCGTGGTCCATCTACATGATGGGAACTTGTCTTACCCTTGCTCTTTTTGCTGCAGGCAAGTTGAAAAGTACCTCCTTGCTGGTCAAATCATACCTCTCGTAATTCTTGCGTGCTCTATTTGAGTCACCAACAAGCTTCAATCCATTGCAGTCACCGTAATAATGGGTTGTTAACACTTCATATCTCTTACACTTTCTGCTCTCGTTTCGTACTGTCAATCTGCAATGGGAAATGAACCATTGACATACTCATCAAGGTATTGATTCCTTACAAGGTCTTCCCTTTGGTTTTTGAAATCATAACACTAGTTAATAGTGTGTCCGTGGTTGCCATGAAACTTGCAAAATTATTTTTATCTTGTTTATGGGCTGGTTTGGCAACTGGGGTAGGGGGATACAGGAGGCCTCGCCCTTCAATCCTCTCATATAGTTCTTCTAGAGAGATGTTTAATGGAGTATAATACTTGTAAGTTGGACTTTGATTAGTCAGTTGAACTGCTCCACTGTAATGGAAACTGTCGTGGGCTAATATCAGGGGTGGTTAGTTTGGTCAGCTGGCCCTGGGGTTTCTTGCATAAAACATTCTCGAAGTATTGTAATAAAGAGAGGTAGCCATCTAGTGAAACTCTCTTGGCTGCTCTTGAAATGAATAGCATTAAGGCTGAGCTCTGCTGTGCTGGGATTGTAATGACCTATGAGCTATATGATATGGGTGAGGCCGAGCAGAGGCTACTCTGCCTATTAATGATCTCCTGCCATGCTTTTCTGACCCGCTTTCCCCCTTGCTCTTTTCTCCTTCCGCCCCAGCTCCTCCACCTGCTCGCTTTTTATTTTTGTCATCTTTTCCTCCTCAATTTTGACATCCCTCTTTGCCTGTTTATACCCCCATTGAATAATTTTGAAAGGTGGGGTTTCTCAAATTGTACCATAGCTAACTTATTTTCACTCTTTCCTTTAGCCCTTTTAAAGCTTGTGGATGATTGATGGCCTCTAAGTCAAGTACAACTTGGTGGTACCTTTTCACAAAATCCCTAAGGGACTCGTTTTCCTCTTGTTTCATCCCCATCAATTCCATTATATCGTCCTCTAGGGCTACTGCTCCATGGAATTGCTCGGCCAATTCTAGATACATTTGCTCAAAACTTTTTATACTTCTATGTCGCAACTTGCGGTACCAATCTCGACCTTGTCCTTCCAACGTCAAGGGAAATACTCTGCACCTCTGTATTGGCATTAGCCTTTACACCCCGGTCATATCATTGAAACATTCAACATACACTGGTGGGTCACTCTTCCCAGAGTATTTGAGGTCAAGAAAATGGAAATCTCTTGGTATCATGGTAGTGCCCATGATCTCTACTGAGAGTGGAGATCCGTCATTCACCATTATTCTTCAACTGAGTGGCTTTCTCCTGTCCTGCATCTCGTCTATTACTCGTGCCAATCACCACATTTCTCCCTCCAGTTCTAAACTACCTGACCAAGATCGCGTGCCGCAACTTGGTCATGTTCCTGTTTAGTGTTATGCATTTGTTACCTGAGCTCGCTTTCTTCAGCATTTGCCCCTCGGCTACAATTTCCCAAAACTCGCCTACTGTGGGGTTAGTCTCTCCCCTCATTTCCATGTTCTCTTAAACTCTGACCTCCACCTCTGTAGTTATACACCCCGTAAAATTGTCCTAATGAGGGAATCTCATCATCTCTACCCTTCGGTGGTTGGGCTCCACGGCGACCTCATCTCTTATCGCATTGGCTTCGTAAACTTTTTTCTACTCGTTTCTCAGCTCATGTAATATAGCGGTGAGGGTCTCCAGGGCCTTGTTGCTGTAGGACAAAGCATGTTATTGTGTTAAGAGATCGCCTGAACTGCGGGTGTTGTGGCAAGAAGTGCAAGTACAATGAGATTTGCTGCAATGGCAAATGTCTAAACCCTTTTTTCAGTAGAAGACAATATGGTGGATGTAATAAAATATGTGCAGCAATGGGAGTTTATGGGACTTTGGCCTGTGCAATTATGCTTCATAATTTCTTATTGAGGAGAAAATTAATATTGAGATTCAAAAATTTTTCATTAATAGGAAATTATCTTTAATAGTTGATTTTTATGTCATTTTTATAATTCGGTTTTGGGGTAAATGTCTATTTAATCCCTATAATTTAAAATAATTATTCAGTTAATCCATGTATATTTTAGAATTACCTAAAAAGAATCATGTTTTGTCCATTTATTTCCATTAAAATATATTTAATTATCATCTATCTTTTACTTGTTGCATAAAACATTTCTTTGAATTTAAGTATATGAAATATAAATACAATTTTACCCTAAAAATTAGATCCAGTAACCAAGAAAGTTATAATATTATAGGATTTTGAGTACTAATACTTTTTAAAAATATAAGAATTGATATGATAACTACTTCAAACTGTAAGGCCTAAAAGAGTAGTTATCCCTTTCAAGTTGTCATGGTACACTTTTTTGGCATCCCCTTAGCATATTGGTGGAAAATATAGTTTAATTTCACTTGGTTGACCAATAATGAGAATTAAGTATGTGTGTATATGGAATGAATTAAGCACATCAAGATACCAGCAGGTTTATTTTGATTTCATTCATAATAAGTGGGTGGTAAGCCATAATCAACAGTACCGTCAAACACAGGAGAAATGCGCAAGATGGGAAGATATATATATTCTTTATTGGTTATAACACATGTATTAATTGATGAAATTAACATGGAAAACTTGCATATATGTTGTTAAAATTCTGGGATTGGCTGGATTCTTTTCTTGTTAAAATTCGCGAACTACGCTTGATCCCATGAGCTTGACCTTTTCGGTCTAGCACCTAGGGATGGCAAATATCCAATTGGATATGGATATTATCCATCCATGTGTAAATCCATGATTATCCATGATGGATTTGTCCATATCCATATCCAATTTTAGATATTGGATATGGATATGGATTTTATCCACACAAATATGGATATTCATGGATGTCCATAGACATTAAATTTGTATTTTTAAATTTTAAAAAATAATATAACATAATAATAAAATAAAAATTAATTAATGTTGTATTACATTAAAATATTTTTATTTTCTATTTCTTAAACTCATTAATTTTAAAAGCTAATTAAAACTATTTTAGAAATTTTGAAAAAAAATTACAGCAAAGTGCATCGTAGTCATGATCGCCATCGCCTAGTCTCTTAAGTGGCATTGAAAATGTTGCTCGTAATCGACACAGCCTGCACCAACAGATCGGAAATTCACCGATCTATCTAATGGAAGTGTTGGATTCGGAAAGTAACGAATGATGGGCGCCGCGCATCCTGAAGCGACGGCCACCACATGGCCGTCGCACATTTGCGGCGCGTGCGCCTTCGTTCTTCGTAATAGTTGTTGATCGATTCCATAGTTGTCTAGATCGTGTAATTTCCAACATATTTACGTCAGCGTTGTCAACATTGGATGAATTTTGTTTTCGCCGGCGACGGAATAGTGGTGGTTCCGGTGATTGAACAGTGAATTTTTCTAAATTTTCAAATATTAAAATATTTTCCAATAATTTTGTTGTTAGGGTATGTTGGACAATAAATATTTTAGTTGAGGACAATTTTACATTTATTTATTTTTAGTATTTTTAAAATTATTTGTTTATTACATTTTTTATTTTTTATTTTATAAAATTAAAACTTTTTAAACTTATGTTGGATTAAATGGATATCCATTGGATAAAATTAATTATCCATATCCATCCATATCCTTTTGGATATAATTTTAAAATATCAATTCTAAAATCCAATAAGTTTTCGATGGATATTATCCGATCTAATTGGATGGATATTATGGATATCTATTATGGAGCGATCCAGTTGCCATCCCTACTAGCACCGAAAACAACCATGTTATCGTGAAGGAGTCAGGGAAGCATTATATACGTAAAGGGCAAAATCAATGATGAATTTGTTGCATTATTTATTTTTATTTAATTACTAAATTGCTTCTAATTTTATATTTTGTATCTTGAAAATACCGAAAGATCAACAAAAGCTGCATGGCTTTGCTTGACAATTTGCCGTTCCACTTCATTTTTTCCGTGGGGGTCTATAGGTCTGTCTGGATCTAGTGTCGCGCTTGCTTAGTTATCAAGCGGCAAATTAGCTTAGGAATACCCTAGGAGCACATGCACATCCATGGGGTTTAATTAGAATTTTGACCATGTGTGCACATGCAGCTTAATTATTACTTATAAAGTGCACGGCTTAGTCGTTGTCATACGTTTGGCTCATGTACTCACAAAGTATTTAATTAAGTGATTATATTGTAATTGATTTTTTTATTTACGTAAAAGTGCAGCGATTAAAAGTATGCAATTAATCTTCTATTAATTAACAATAACAAAACAATGAACCATCGGTTCAACATGTAGATTCAGGTGTCTGCTGCCACTCTATCAAAAAAAAAAAAAAATTGTATGAATAAACGAGTAATCATTAATACATAATTCTTTAAGTACTTTCGTAGTATTACATTTAGAGAAACCACTAGATTGTTTGTGGCATTTTTATTGTATTAAGAATAAATCGTGATCGAACTCACCGTATATATATAATTAATCAAGATTAATTAATTAAGCGTAATCACACATACCATACACACAGAACTGCCCCGTCTCACACCTGTTGTTGCAACGACCACAATGCCTCTTATCAAATGCCAAATTCACACACTGCCCTCTGCAACAGGCCTCTGTGAACTTGCACTTCTTCTTGCACGCGCCGCAGTTCTTGTCATCCGTAGACAAGTCCATGCACTTGTTGTTGCAGCAAGTTGAGTTTCGGCCAAACAAATTACAGACTTCATTGTCCTTATGGCAGTGATCGGCAGCTCTAGGGTTTCTATTCACTTCAGCAAGAAACCGGCTCCCTCTCTTCGATGGCAACAACAGCTTGTTTTCGGTATGCTGCTCTAATTGTAGATTGTCCTCTTCCGCTTCACCAATGCCTTTCATCGTCAGAGTGATGGTTATCGCCGTTGTTATAGCTATTATTAAGACAATTTTCACCATATTCATTGTGTTTTTGGAATCGAGAACGTAAAGAGAATTAAGAGATGAGTAGATGATTTGTAAGTTTGGAATTTTTTGAAGGATTTAGGGTTTGGCGTGTGTGTGTGTGTGAGAGAGAGAGAGAGAGAGGGTGGGATTGGACTGTTGTGGGAGAGAGAGTTGTGGGGGAAATGGGAGGGGCAAGAGTTAGGGTTTATAGTAGGAGGAGAGGGGAGGGAGTTGACGCGGGAAAAGTGGTAAAAGGTCGTAGCTCTCGTTGGGTTTTGCTGCGAAGAGTGTGTTTGAATTTTAGGGTTTATTTCTTAATATATTTCACATTTTAGGGCATTAACCTATGCATTCGTAAATAGTAGTGTTCATTCTTCGTGAAATGACCTTGCTATCCAATTCAGTTCATTGCCATTTTCTTGTGTAACTTTATTTTTTTCCCCATTTTTGCTGTGCAAACGGTATAAAGTCATCATTAGGGTTATACTTTATACCGTTTTGCGTCAAGGATCGTCAAATAGTCACAAGTAAACTATTTCCTGTTAAGGCTCTTTGGAGAGTTATTTTTGGGATATTCAAGTCATTTTAAATAAGTTAAAAGCTAATTTTAGTATTTAATAAATTTTTTTAAAAAGCACTTTTGATAAAATCACAAATTCTTATATGGCACGACTAATTTTGAAAAGCAAAGAAGTTTTTTTTTTTTTTTTTAAATCTAATCTTCTAATTCTATAGATATCCTCACATATGTTATAAGAATCCAAAATGAACCTTATTTAATTAAGAAACAAAATCAAGAAATTTAAAGGGATTAATATTATTGCCAATAGTATTGAGAAAATAAAATAAAAATATTTTTTATTTATCAATTATTATGTGTGTGTGTGTGTTTATGAATGTGTAAATAAATTAGTATTGTGTCCATTTCAATCATTTACATTCTTACAACAATTTAACAATAAGATTTACCAATAAAATTAGACTTCTTTTTAAAACTAATAGAATTTTTTAGAATAATTTTTACTAAATATTTAATTGATTCTCTTTTCAAGCTGGTTATTTATATAATAACAATTATTTTTAAAAACTACAGTATTATCAAAATGACTCTTACTCAAGTTTGTGTCTACTCATGTGTATTATTGGGGATCATTTTTATTTAAATATTTGAAAGGATATTCAGTTCATTTTTTTGTCTAGTTATCAAATTATATCACAATGTAGTTATTTCAAATATTCCACTACATTTTTTATTAGAAATATTAGTAGATTTATAATGATTCCACTACATTTTTTTATTGAAAATATTAGTAGATTTATAATGCAACTGCATCACAGTGTCACATATTTCAAAAAAATTTATTTTAAATAAGGTGAAACTATTTATCCACAAAATATTTAGTTGATTAATCTTACTGACTTAATTAGAATCAATTTCTCGTGAATGAGAAAGAAATCAATGATTGGACACATTAATGATTAAATTGGTTAATATTAATTGAATTACTTATATTCCATCATAACTCGTATGATATTATATATATTTCAAGTCAAAGGGTAACTGTGTCCTTTCACCAACTTTGAGGCAGGAGGAAGATCTCAACATGAGGGCACACTCAGTGACGAAAGCCGTGGGTACCCAAATGGCCGACCTGAGGAAATTTAGGCATGCTGTTAGGGAAAGCAAAGGGGAAGTTGCCATTTAAGAAAAATTGTACAGCCATTTTTAAGCAAACATTGCCCTAGACATCCTGCTACGTGGCCAATTATAATTCCTAGAACAAATGATTACTTAAACTCGAAGCTGGGTCTTCGTACAAATACAATCAATCTCTCAATTATTAATTTACTTTATTTTATTGTATTAATAATGCAAAAAATGCAAGTTAACTAGAAATGAAGGTCGAATTTCACACGTTTTTTGGGTAGCAAGTTATATTGGTAACATTGTATGTGGGATGCACATTCCAGTTAAAAGTTTGCCAAGTGGCACGAGACTATCCGTAGCTTCGACTACAGATTTTTAAAAAATAATTTCTTTTTTAATGGATGGGACATTGGAGCTTGTTATGCTTTATAGAGTGGAGAAGCTTAGAGTTGACAAATTTGGTCCATGTCTGAAGAATATGATGCTTTGGGGAGAGGTACCAAAGTAAAGCCGGCCGCGTTTACCAAACTTATAATATTTCGGCTGTTTTGATTATCTCTCATTTTAGGCTTTTACAATAGGCAATCACTGTTGTGACAATGAAATAACAAAATTTTCATTTTTATTTATTTTAATTTTAAATACTTCATATAAAGATATAATAATGCTGCTGCAATCTTTTCTTTTGAAGTAATACCATAAGTTTTATAAATTGAGAGATGGGTATTTATTCCATCATCAAATGAATGAACATAGCGTTGTTTTGGATGAAAACTTTAGAATATGAATATCACTTCATAATTAAGTTATTATTTGGTATTACTTCTCTTTAGGCCTGGAGATTTTTTAATACCAAAGCTCTTTTCAATTTTTTTAATGTCATTTGGCTGTAATTGAGTAGAGTTAGGTATCGTTTGTTTTTTTGTCTGAAATCTAAATGGGTTTGAATTTTTAAAAGTCGAATAGTGCGAATCTAAAATCTAAATGGCGTTTTTTTTTTTTAATATCTGAATATAAGTGGCATCTTGTTTGTTTTTACAATAAAAAACATCTTAAACTTGGTTATTTGACATTTATATCCTTGTAAATTAAAACAAAAAAAGATGATTAGATTTTATAGTTTAGGAAATAAGTTATTTTATAGAGATATTTTTGGAATATAGTATTTACTTGTCATTCAGACATTTTCTCATTCAGATAAAAGTCACAAAAGTTTACTTTTTCTATTCAGATGTAAATGTCTGAAAATCAGACATAAGTTCCAAAAAACAAACAAGTAAATTTTAGAAAAGGTCTGAAATTAATAAAATTTCAGACTTTAGACATTTAACAAACAACCTCTTAGTTTTTGAAGATTAATAAGCTATTTTATCTCTAGTAAGAACATCTTAAATTTTAAAGTTTTTTTAAAAAGTGAAATTATTTAGAGGACTTTTATTTCATTTCACAATCTTTTTTCATTGTTTTCATGACATAACTTAAAAAAAAATTATTTGTTAAAGAAATTTTTATAATTTCTAGTAAAAGCACTCATAGCAACCAAACAACAAAATTTTATTTTATTAAAAATTATACTTATAAAAACTCTATACCATAGTAAAAGATTACTATCTTTTTTAAAAACTATACCCAACGGAAGCTCAAATGTCGCATTGCTCGTGTGAAAATATAAGTTACACTCGAACTTCTCGAAATGTGATAAAAATAGGTAGAAAAATTTTATAAGGAAGCTATTGCTGATAAAAACAAATAATACATAAAGTACATATTCTCATAAAATTAACGATTATATAAGCTCGAAATTAATTCTTTATATTTCACATATACGTATACAATTTGAATTGCTGCATGGCATATGCAACGGACATATAAATATAGAAATAAATTAATCCTATTTCACACTGAAATTTGATGACCATGATAACTTGCATTGGAGAACAACATTAGGTATATTAGAGTATATTTATTATATATAAATATTTTTAAACATGTATATTATAAATGTAAACCTACCGATCCCTCGTTTGAATGATAATGAGAATATATTGCATGATGGAGAATGTAAATAAATAAATAAATAATTTCCTCTTTTATGACTATAATGTCAAAGTCAACTCTTTAATTTGTACATGTTTACATTCTTCTCCCAAAATCGTTGCATATGCATATACGTTGACGGTTGACCAATGAAAAACATACCGTGTAATTTCACAACTGTGACGTATTATATATATATATATATATATATATATATATTACCCCCAACTTGATAAGTGGCTTAAGTTAAGAATACGATTCTAAATGAAGTGTTGTTCATATTTTGTGATAAGTCATAAGTGGGCATTGGGATTAGGTTAAGTCCTTGATCGCGTTGTTGGGGCTTGTGCTCTTATAAGTTGACGAGGACCTAGTCAGGTTGTTATGCGAGCAAAATCATGGGTTGGTAGCCAAAAGGAATCTCGTCATTAAGCAAAAAAAAAAAAAATTCTGAACCGGTTAATACTATGATCATGTGTTTCGTTGATTATTTTTTTCATATGATACGCAAAAAGTAACTCGTGTTATTCATTAACAAATTTACAATGTTAAATAGGTGATTTTGTCTATGAATTTGTGGGACAAGTGTGCATCTGCCATCCTTCATTTGATGGTACCTCTGGCAAATATCACTTGGACCCCAACATTCTAAATAAAGCAAAAAACAGTTTCAAATGTTTTGGAAAAGACTGGCTGACCCCCTTCACTTGCAAATTCTGTTAGATGGGCCGATCCAACATTATGGACCCGCGTGTTTGTCACAATTAGATCGCAGTTGACAATCGTGATCGGCCCAACTGTTTACATTTATTTAAATTTAATATGCCAAAACGGTGCGTTTAAACAAGAACCAAGCAACAGTTGTGATTTGCGACTTGCGATCCTGACGAAGGCTGGGGGGAAAAACCAAGAAGGCCAGTTGATACAGTACTAGAGCCAAGCACCGATGGAGTTCAGGCCTCGAAACTACATTGCCGAAGAGGAATCCCACGCGCTTCCTCGATCACGCGCCGATGATCACCCCCTCTTCGCTCCATCTACATCGTCCAGCCATCACAAGGTTTTGGTTTATTTAAGTTCGTTTTAGTTCTTTGGATTTGTGGCATATTACACGTGGAGCTCCAATTTAGCTCTTCTTAGTCATTCTAAGCTAATTTAAGTCTCTTAGCACCCAAAGAGAGCATTAATTTTGTTAATTCTGTTTGGCTCCTTTGAAAATGTTGCTTAAACTTTGAATTCTGGATACGACTGTTAGTTAGGCTAACGATCATTCTATTTTTTTCCGCTTCGTTGTATGGAATTTGTAGAACACGTGAAATTTGATGATGCATCGATAATGCATCTCTTAAACTTAAGAAATATCTTGGTTAATATTTCTTTTACTATGTTCCAAATTTGGAGCATGAACCCTGCAAACATAGAGTTGCTAAAAGACTAATCATCGTGGCATAATTTTGCAGCTTTTTTTTAATAGTTCACTAAATTTTTGGTTTCTTAGCAATTCTCTGTCGTGTAGATTTGAGAAAAAATGCCTACATCCGCATGTGAGTACTCTCTTTCTAGCTGCAAAGATTGAAACAAACTTCTTTGCATGTTGGAATTTTACATCATAAAATTTGAATACTGCTTGAGGCTGAATATTCCCTTTTTTATTGTTTAAAGACATGACAGTGTCAGTTGTTATATTATTATAGGTTGATGTCGTGGATCATGAAAGTCATGATTTCTTTGATCCACTGAGATTTCCTGCAGCTAATGTGGTGGCTTCAAACAAGGATGTGGCGGATGGTGACAGTAGTTCTACGGTTTCAAGTGAGGCTGCTGCTGAGGTTTCAGTTAAAGAATGGACCACTTTTAAGAGATTCTTAATGCAGAAATTTCCTGTCTCCAAAATGGTTTCAGTTTCTTTAGTAAGCATATACTTCCTTTTGCTTGAACATTAAAAATCATTTCGAATTTAACATTCCATGTTTATTGAATTCAGGTGCTGTGCTTTCAATAAATATGAATTTTTGTTTGACATACTCTCCTGCTTGTTCATTTTATGTGGCCATGATGAGAGTAAAAGTAGAGTTGTGGTAGTTGTCATGATAGTTTCCTTCTTTGCTCACTAAAAGACATCTTCCCCTTTCTTAACAGCATAATACTTGGACCTTAAATCAGTCTTTTGTGCTTTCTTATGTGGGTAAGTGATAATTTGATTTTTTCTTTTTGACAGATGCCCGATGTAATAATTAAAACTGGCAAGGGTATGGTAATCCTTTCCTTTATTTATTTATTTTTTTAATCAAAGTTCTTATTATTTTTCAGGGACAAGTACTATCTGTTGATTTGTTTATTTCTAACAAATTACTTAGTTATCTGCAGAACAGTTCTAATATTTGCTTATCAAAGTTATTGTAACACTTGAATTTGCAGCAAATGTGAAAGACTCAACAACTAAGCATCTAAAGGAATTGGATGATCCTGAAAATTTTGCTGAAGAGGATGTCAAGGTGATAACGGGGCAAGAATATGTCTCACGACTACATGAGCTAAAGGATGAAATTAAGCGTGCTTGGACTGCTGAAGATCGAGTAACATCTCTTAAATTATCCATAAAGGTAAATATTTTTTTGTTTTAATTCAAGTTATTTTCTTATTATGTTTTCTGAAATCAATGTCATCTTTAAAAATTAAACAGCTGAATGCACAAGCCAAACTTTATGCTGTCAATTTTGGATTTCTTTTTTCAACTATATGTCCAAGAAAAATTATTCGGCTGTTTGTTTGCATTACAATTCTAGCATTAGCATTTCACCTTTTTAGCTGCTCTACGGGCATGATTACTTATCCTGTTAATATGTTGCTATTAAATGAGATTCAACCCCCTCCCTGTCTCGACCTTTCTTTCTCTCTATTTGATGAAAATTTATCTGGTTTGAGAATTTTTGGTCTGGACCTTTTTAGCAATAATCTGATTCATATATGGATCAATTGACTTTAAAATTTCTTCTTATGTTCTGCAGGTTGCTAGACTTCTGATGGATACATCAGTTTTACAATTTTATCCCACTCTTTTTGTTCTTGCCGCGGAGATAATGGATATGCTCGGGAATTTGGTATGGGAACGCATCAAGCAGAAAGCTGAATTTGGTGAAGATGGAACAAGGCTCTTCTACTTATCAGGTCCATATTCATTATCATTTTGTGTTTTTCCCTCTATATCTCTCTGACTCTCTTTTTCTCACTTTCACTCTCTCTCTTTGTCTTCTTTCTTTCTGTTTTTCTTTGTGTACTGCACTGTTCATATCCATTATCATTGTCTATAGTCGATAAGTTTAGATTTATTTTGTACTGATGTTTACTTTGGCTGGAGAGAAGTTTCAATAAACCCTTGAAAAAATTTAAAAATATATTACCATCTTGTTTATTTTTCCTGAGTTTTAGTCATATGGCAGAGAATTTTAAGGAAATTAATATTCGCATTGAAGCCAAAGAAACTTGCAATAATTGGTTTTGCAAAGTTGGTTCTGTCCGAGAGCTTCTTCCACGCATGTAAGGTCCTTATCTTCTCAAATTCTCTATTTTCTAATCTTCTGTTTAGAAATAAATTTTGCTTTGAAAAATACCTACTGTTTCTCTCTCTGTATCTCTTTTGTTAATATTTGGTCATCTATTTGACTTACTTCAGTTACTTGGAGCTAGCAATATTGCCTTGCTGGCGTTTTTTGAACGACCGACCTGCCGACAGTCTCCAGCGCCTGGTACTGATGACAAGAGGGTTAGCAGATCCATTGGCATCTGCCTATTGTCGGCTATATATGGCCCACTGTGCACGGAAGTTACCCTCATGTGATACAGGTAAAGATATCTTAGATGTTTGTGCAGACAAAGCGCGTGCTTCTCTTCAAGGACGATGTACATCTACTTCTACATGTATAATTGTTCACGGAACCTAAATACTTTCAGCTTATGTTTAATACATAAGTCATGCTATTGTCTTAATGATCCCAGAAAATTAATTTAAAGCACTATGCTGTAACAGGACACCTAATTACATCTATAAATGACATCAAAATTCTATTAACGCGGGTTTCGTCAACAAAGGAAGCAGCACATGGAAAATCTGTGGACAACAGTAGGTTGCTTGTCAGCCTAATGGAACCAACCATTGAGTATATTATGAAGTGCATTTTTAAGGATGCCTCTCAGGTCAGTAATGGAGTTTGTCTGACACCATCTGTCATAAGCTTAAGCTGTCATTGTCTTCTGATTCTCTGTCTGTAAATCACAGGCAGCAGCTTGATATGCTATTAACGATGCATGGTTTTCTGAATTTTAAAGTGCACCACACTTGTGTAGCAATTAGGGCTGTGAAAGTTGTTTAAGAACTCTTTTAGTAATTGCATAGAAGTATTGTCTCACTTGGCCCATTGGCAATCTTGTAGACTCTGATGAAGTTATCTCATTCTCGGTAAATTTTCTAAATATGTCTAGCTGATTTGAATATTAATCTCTATTGAAAGAGGCAAGTAGACACAGTCCTTATGGAGCTTGGACTAGGAAGGAATCAGGTTGAGTTGTTTGGAAGTAACCCCTGTGTCTCAGTAGTTCTTCATCATCTGCTCAAGGAACTTCCAACTGAAATAATCGGCTCTTATGCTGTGGAGATCCTTCATCTGATTGAGTGCAGCAATGATAAATCTTATGATCAGGTATCATTATCTGATTATTACATTATCCATAAGCATTCTCGTACTTCTTAAGATTTAATTTTCAATGATATGTGATGAATTGTCATTGCCGTTTACTATTATTATTATTATTTTGTTTATTTATTTATTTACTTATTTTTTTGGGGGAGCAGTGTTTGAATTACAGATTACTTGGATTCAGACTGTGTGAGAGGAGACCAACACTGGACATTTTGAATGCAGTGGTTGATAGAATTATTCAGGTCTTTAGATTGTTCTTTTCCTAGTTGAGAATTCTTTGTTTGTTTTATTCTCACATGTTAAGTTTTCATAATGTAATTGTCAGTTCTGCTAAGCTCTTTTCATCTCAGGCTATGTAAGGCTTAATACTTTCTGTTGTGTGTTTCTGTGTCATATTTAAATGTCAGATGTGGTGTTCTGATCATTCTTCTTTCAGAAAATTATACTATTATACTTAAGAGATAACTTTAAATTATTAGGAGTAATCATAGTGGATACTAGTTAGTCCGGTTGGCAAGGCACTGTCAGGTGGTACTAGAGATCTTGGTTGAATTCTGCTAATGTTAAGAGTTAGGATGGGATTTGGTCTATACTAAAGAAACAATTTATTTTGATAAATGCATATAGACATGAATATATGCACATTCAATTTGTGTGGGCAAGATCAATGGTCAGAGGTTATACCCTTTTTTTGAATATACATTTTTCAATCAATAAATCATGATCCCATCATTCACATGAGATTTGAACTTTTTTACTTTTTCCTAAACTGATAAGAATTATCTTGTCGTTAGTGTTTCGTTGCTATAGCTGTTTACCCTAATTCCTAGGAGGCTAGGATGGATAGAGATTCTTTTCTTCATTTATTATGTTTACTTTCTTATTGATTTATGTCAGGTTGTTACTCTACTTGATGAACTTGATGACTTCCTGAAGGCTGTGGATCCTTATGTGGATATTATACTTCAGAATCAGATGGTGAGCTTAACTTTATTGTGAAATTGTGACACCTTATGGTTTTGCAGGCCTCTTAAGTTCTTTTGAATGTGCATTTTTCTCACATTGATGTGTGGCATCCTGTCTCTGCTGTCTTTATTTGGCTACTTTTCAAAGCTTTTGTTGTTGATCACAAGTTGCATATTAGGTAACTCCTTCCTGTATGTCTGGAAAATCGATGTGTCTCCAACAGTGTTGATTTTATCCAAGTAACCGTACTTTTGATATTTAGCTTTTTCTTACTTCTGATTCTTTTTAGTACTGTAGCTTGTGGCACAAATGAAGTGATAGCAGTGCTATTTTCCTATACGCAATATGTACTACCTAAAAAAAGTAGCTCTTTTAAACTTTGTTCTCTTTCTCTTGTTTTAGTAGAACTTACATGGTTCAAAACAGTATAATGTCAAGAGAATGTAACAAAACTTCATATAGTGATTTCTAGTTCATCTGCTATTGTAATTAAGTGTATAAATGTTAAAAAGTTTCATAAACTTGAGATCTGCTTTGAATTTTAACAAAACTAATGTGAGACTTCTGTGCAAGTATAATACAAAATGGTTTCGGGAGTACCATTTTATGTATTTTGATTTGTTTGTCTGAAACTTTTGTCAGTCTTCTCTTTAAGCTGTTTGTTCTGTAATTAGTTGACCATTTCAAGTACATATTTTGCTGCATTTCAAGACTAATGCAAGCTTAATTTTTTAATAGAAGAGAAGTTATGCATTTTGCACATTACCATATATTTTCCATATTAGTTTTATTTCTCTGAGTCCAATTGTTGTGTCAGGATAATCATCTGAATGCTATTTTAGAAGGTATTTCAGAAAGAGCATGCAAAAAAGAGATCGTTGATAATGATGTGGTAGGCTTGCAGTCCATCTTGGTGAAGATTCTTTCTCATTTCAAGGACTTAGAAGATGTATTTGCTTTGGTATTCTTCTCACTAGACTTCTGTTTTCTTCTTTCTCTTTTGATGTTTTGGTGCTGTTGTACCAGAAGAATACAGGAAATAGTATGTTCTTTGAGACCCTAAAATAAATTATATGATTGAACTACTTACAAGCTATTAATTGATTGATTATGTAATCTTGTAGGGACATTTTCTTGAGATATTGGATGTAATGTATGGGAGCTCACGGATTAGTATTGATATGCAAATCCTCAATATGGCTTCAAGGTATCTTTTGCCCTTTTCTTACTGGTGAATATATTTGCTACTTTTTCTGTATAATGTTGAAAAATTGTTCCACTTCTGGGTAAGAATAATTTATTCTTCTTTTGTTTGCAGAAATGGTTGTATAAATGATCCGACTACCGTGCAGTTGCTTTTTGAAATTTGTCAGGCTCTACATGATGGTATAGATTTTGTAAACTCTAAAGGTGATGATTATCAAGCGGCATGTCTGATTTCTCGTTTTGTCCTCATGGTATTAAATTTAACTACATATATCAGATCCTCAAAAATTGAGCCCTTTAAGTTTTGACGATGTTATGGCTATCAATTTCATTTGTTTGAGATTCATTGTTTGCTTGTTACTGTTAGGTTGACTATGGAGCAGAGATGGAACGGCATTTAACATTTCTAGTTGAATGTCGTGGAGCTTTTGGTAGCATAAATGAACTTACGGTCTGCAGTTTTTTTTTTTTTTTTTGGGTACTTCTTTTCTCTATTTTAAACATAGTAATATAATTGTTGATGTACTTCAGGAAACTCTTGTTCACTCAAGCAATCATTTAGCGACTAAAGCTTTGAAAGATGGAAGGAAACATTTAAGTTTTGTAAAATCTTGCATAGCATTTAGTGAAGTCACTATACCTTCAATTTCAGATCACATTAGGCAGTTAAATCTATACATTGAGACTTCCGAGGTAACGCATTCTTCTTTTGATGTGTTTCTGTTGATGTCAGCTGCTCCATGTTACTAATTCAATTTTTAACAAATCAGGTTGCCTTGTTAGCTGGTTTAATTTCTCATTCAGATGGACTGGTAGACTCAGCAATCAGCTGTTTACAAAGTTTTGACTTGATAAACGGTTGGTTCTTTAATTTATTATGGTGAAACACTTGCTTAAGAAGGTGCTTTGCAACAAACTTTTCACTGTACTAAAAGTTGATTGTTGATATTTATTGGACTTCAATAATCATGTCCATGTTTCCATGCAATCGACTCTTGCTTCTTTCTATGCGGCTCTTAGATTGTAACCTTCTGATGTAACCTTTGTGGATACAAATGATTTAAGTTCTGTGAACTGACGGTGGGTGAATATTAGGAAATAGCATTAAGAAAATAATTGAATCATTTGTGGGATAAGAAATGGCTTTAGTTTTGAAGATTAGGAGACCAGCGCAATCACAATCAAAGTGTATAAATTAAAAAAAAAAAAATCTAGAACACCATTAGATTCATTTTAGATTTCAGCTTAGATGCAAATGGTTGCATGGTGACAGATCACAGTATCATCATTCTAGCACATGACTGTTCAATGCTATTTCTTTATTCCCCCAAACTTGCTGTTTAAATTTAGTTCCATCCCTTTCAAGTTTATTTTGTTATTACTCTTATTAGATTGCTTATATTCCTTATGTTTCTTCATTTCATTAATGGTGCAGTAATCATTTTCGGTTTATGTTCTATGAGTCGTGAGAATTTTTTGGTTTTAACTGGTTTCTAATTTGTTATTTATCTATTTCCCCCAATAGGCCCCCTAACACCAGTTGATGTTGATGGTATGGTAACCTCAATTCAAAAATTATGCAGCCTCTTGGTTATCGTTCCAGGTCGGTAAACTATTTTTTCTGTTATTCAAGTTCTTAACTTTTTTTTGTGGCATATTTAGAATTATAATGGAGCTTAAATCACATCCTTCATTCTTTTTATTTTCTTTTAGTGGCCTTGCTGTATCGTATTGAAATGAGACAAAAACTTAAAAATAAGAAATCCCAAAAAATAAAGGTTATCATGTTTAAATGCTGTGAATGGTTGTTTGGATCATTTTGAGGGGACTTCTTAGATTATTTGGAAGGAATTGATGGTTTCTTGGTTTATTTTAAAATAACAGTGAAACCGGTGAATGTGTGATGAAAACTTCTCTTTGGCTTGAAGAGAATCATTTTCTTGTCAGTGCAGAGAAGAAAATTCTCTTATACGGAGAGAAGAAGGGATTTATTTATTTATTATTTTTTAATGAAAAATTCAAGGAGAATTGATATTTCTCTTTATTATTAAGATCTTCCTGAGCTTTCCCCTGGAATTTCTTTTCTAAAACATCAAACTTTTGAGTATTGCAAAAATATTTTGAACCATGTGTGATGCTACTTTGTTATTATATTTTTCTTCTACTTTCTTCCTAAAAAGCATCTTAAGCGTCGGATACTCTGTTTGTTTATGGAGATTTCATCTAAGATATATCTGTATGCATGTGTGCGGTACACTTGTGCACGTATGTTTCATTTTTTTTTTTTTTTCCATTTGAAGGTAATCCTGAACTAGGGTTTACACACACTCTTAAGAGTATACTTTCTCTCATTAACTCCCGATCATGGTAAGCCTTTCCTCTCCTTTTCCATGTCGAAACCTTACTTCAGTTTCATTCTCTAGTCAATCTTCATTTTGGATAACAGTATAATGTTTTACAACACCATTGTAGGATCACATCAAAAATAAAGATGAGGATATGTTGTGCAATTATTTCATTGTCAGCAACTCTTTCTCAAAATAAGCTGCCATACAATGCAGATCCCGAGGTGTTTCTACACACAATTTTCTATTTAATGTTTTTAAGTATTGATGGATTTTCAGAATTCAGAAGTCCTTAACAATCATTTATCTGAATCTCTCTCCCTTTTATTTTTGCAGATTTTGAGTAATGACTTGTTGTTCTACGGTGATTCATCCTATGTACAAGAACTTCTGTCCTTTTCTGAGCATGTACTTCAGAATTTAGTTGAAATCATTGAACAAGAGCCTTCAGGGGTATCAATTGCTTTGAATTTATTATTGCAGTATTTTTATTTCATAATTTTTTATACATGCTGACTATGCTATACTGGAACTAGGCTGCTCGCGGAAGCATGGCACTTGAAGCTTGCGACTGCATAGCAGCATCTTTCAAGGTTTGGTTCCTTTCATGTTTTGATGGCACTCTCGATTTTACTACAAGACAATGATTTCATCTTGCATTCTTCCTGTGTGAAGCCTATTGCGTACTCATCTCAATGTTTTGCATTATTCTTTGCTCCTTGATTGATAACTTCCTTTTGTCTTTGTAAATTGAGCCTATCACGTACTAATCTCAATGTTCTGCATTATTCTTTGCCCTTGATTGATAACTTCCTTTTGTCTTGGTAAATCGAGCAGATCAATCACGGTATACAACCAGTTTGCTCCAAACTCATTGAAACTGCCAAGTCGAATTTGAGCACCAATGACGCGTATCTGCAGTCCACTATCAAGGTTTTGGATAAGCACTTGCCAACTTCTGGAATTGCAGCTTCTACAGCCATCTGACATAACATTACTTGGGTGAATAGTTTAGGAAACATCATTTATTCTTTGATTGTTATTCGGTATTTGATCTCTTCATTAGACAAAATAAATACTAGAAGCAAAGTACATTCGTTATGTACAAATGTTCTATGATTGTAGATTAAGTGCTTCAATCCCATTAATTATTGGACTCTTTTTTTTTTCTTTTTTGGGAAAATTCTATGCCTACCTAATTTCCTTTTTCCCCAAAAAGAAGGGTAAATTATCAGTAATCTATCTTAAAAAAGTTTATTATCTTATCAAAAATATTACAAAAGTTTAAATTTGTTTAAATTTCTATCTTAAATCTTTAATTTGTATCAACGATTAAAAATAATAATTACCTTTAAAAATGACAAAATAAAAGTAAATGCAAATTATAGTATTAGTTACTTTGTAAACGTAATTTTGTTTTTATTTTAGATGATTGATGCCCGTTATAAAACTTATGGTGAGAAATTAAAGAAATTTATAGCATTTTTTCTATAATAGAGTAAACTTAGGGTGAATGGTTAATAATTTTTTTTTAATAAAAAACATTTATGGAGAGCCTGTGAAAGACAAACTAATAATTAATGCGAAATATGTATTTTATATTTTGGATATATTTTTTGAACCAATTGTAAAATATATAATTGTTGTACCTACTATTATTTGTATATATTATGATAATAACAGTAATAAAAAGGAAAATAATAATAAATTTGAAATAATAATAATAATAATAATATTTTTATTATTATATTACTAATAATAAATAATAAAGGACCTATTTAAAAATAGTATAAAAATTTTGGGTGTTTTCATAAATTTTGGAGGGATAAAAATATAAAAAGATAAAATTTAATTGAGTGTAATTTACTAATTATGAAAATTCAATAAAGATAAAATAGATAGTTTTTGGGAATTGAATTTTGATTTTCAAACCCCTCTTAGAAATTAGATCTATAGGAATGATTCGTAATTTATAGATTCCACACAATTTTTTTTAAATAAATACTATCAATAATTATAATTTGAATTCCGATTCTCCGGTTTGGAAGTAAACACACCTGTAAAATTTGGGAATTCTTCCTTCTAAAACTCTTTATTCTTTGACGTAGTGCCAATTGCAAAATTCAGAAAAAGCCAAAAAAAAAAAAAAAAAAAAGGCGGCCGCCTGTCAGGCCGCACGTGCGTACATTCGAAGACAATAAAGGATCATCACCTCTGGGATAACCAAAATTAGGGTTTCCTTAGATCTCCCGTTGCCCAGTCCAACGGCCAAAACTCAATGGATCTCGAGGTAGTGGGCCGCCACGCACTGCTTTTCGACGACGACAGCAGCGCATCGTTCGTGAACTCACCAGACGCCTTGGTCGAATGGAACTCGCTCGCCATTGACCGTTATGACGCCCGGCACCTCCTCTCCGCCCTTCCGCCACGTTCCAAGCGTCGACAACTCTCTCCGCTGCGCCATCCAGATTCCCCGTCCGAATCGGAGCTCGATCACGAAAGATATCTGGACTTACCCCCCACGTCACCGGAACACGAACAACAAGGTATAAATCAAATTCGCGTAAAACATCGTATTATTATAGTCCTTATCTTTTGTCCATTGGCGCTGTTTTAGTGCTTTAATTTTTATCTATATTTTGAATTTGTAATTTACAGTTGGCTGCATAACTAATCTGCTAGTTTAATTGGCATTTACTTTATGAGTTTATGGAATATCTCATTAGTTAAAACTCTTATACTACTTGACAGCATTAGAAGTTATTGAAAGCACTAGAAGTTATGCAAACTGATGAGGGATGACTATGTGATGTGTCATGTCATGTAATTTAAACTCGGGCATTCTATGGGTTGTTAGTGTGATGTGTATAGTATGATGGTGTGGCATGTGTCGAGTGTTTATTTGCATTAATCTTCCAAGGTTGCAGGAAGAAATGTAGTTTCAAACAGTTTCGTCTTTCAGAGAAACAAGTAAGGATTATTTCTCAACCCTGGCTTTTCCTTAAGTTTTTATAGTGCTGTTGATGCTGGGTACTAGTAATGGTCTGATATGAGATTGGTTATTAATCCTCTTTTCTTTTATTTCCAGATTTAGATAATGGTACTCAACCTGTGAATAATGGAGGCTTCAATGCTGTTCCTTTTTCATATGGAAACACTGATGAAACGACCGAGCAAAGGATTGCAGATGCTGAGTCTGGTTTTCGGCCACCCTTCTCACTGCCTGAAAGTTTATTTCAAAACCTAGTAAGTATATACCTGGCTGATTTTTTATTTATATTGTGATTTTTAGTGTAATTAACATATAATGGTTTGTTGATGCTTACTCAGCATGGCCAAATGATAGTTGTGTAAGGTAATTTTGTTATTCTAAGGTTTACAATGTCTAGTTTCAGATGCTCGAAGCAGAGATGGAAGTTTTTGTGACCCAAGGTTGCCATACGTGGGCTCCTTGTTTCCTTATGTTGTCATGACAAGGGGCCGTGCAGGTGGGATTAGGATGATAGGAATTTGTTGCTTTTCAGAAATCTTAACCCCTGAGAGCAAACTGGATGATACATATCTTCGTACAGTTCTGTTTCTTGATCTTTATGGTTATTTGAATATGAGTGCAATTTAGTTGTTTTCTTTTCTTCTTTTTTGGGACATTTGTAAAATTTTATGTATTCTGCAATCTTTTTCTGGTTGAGTTCCACTGTTTGAGACAAATGCATCTCTCTTTCTGTTTTTTCAGCCTCCTTCAGAGAAGGTACATCAGATCATTGCAAGGACTGCTATGTTTGTGAGCCAGCATGGTGGGCAATCAGAAATTGTTCTGAGGGTAAAACAAGGAGACAACCCAACATTTGGGTTTTTGATGCCTGATCATCATCTGCATGCATACTTTAGGTTCCTTGTTGATCACCCAGAACTTCTGAGTCAAGAAAACAAGACCAATAGTGGACCTGATGCTGGAGGAGGTGGTGCATTGTCTTTGCTTGGTTCCGTCTATGGAACTGGAGAGGATGAAGATGGTGCAAATGAGGATGCCCCTGAACTTAAACAAAATAAATCTGACGAAGCTTTTTATGCTGTTAATGTTTCCTTTTCAAATGCATCAGAACAGACAGAACCTTCAGGAAATGTGTCACGGAAAGATGAGACACTTTCAAAGCATTCACTTGCTTCTAGGAAAGAAAAAGTTCCTTTGATTAAAAAAAATCAATCCATTACTGCAGTAAAGGCTAGAACCTCATGTGGGACTAAAGAAGAAGGTGATACTGCTGTGGTTAAGTCAGAAACTTCTGCGTTGCCTAGGTTGTCCAAGGCGGACTTACCTGTTTTGGAGCCTCCATCTGATATGAAGAGGGCAGTTGATAAGATAGTTGAGTTTATCCTGAGAAATGGGAAAGAATTTGAGGCTGTTCTTGTTGAACAGGATCACAAATATGGGAGATTTCCCTTCCTTCTGCCTTCAAACCTGTATTATCCTTACTATCTAAAGGTTCTTCATAAAGCTGAAGAGGTGAGTTTCTTTGAAATGCTCTATTTTTCTGTAATAGCTTTTGCTAGTTCTGTATGGATTTTGTCAGTTTGTTTATTGAATCCTCTTTAGGCATGAATATTGGAGAAGATAAGTGTGCTGTGGATTTTGATTGTATTGGTGCTACTATTTAATTTTTCAAAAGACTTGATCCTGAATTGCTTGGTACTTTGCTCTGTTCTTCTTATTTCATGATATGATGTGTTCTGAATAATAGTGCATGTTTATCCTGTTGGTGAGCCTGTATTATCCTTTTAACTGCTGATATTTTTGCTTCTCCTGTGTTTACAGTCGAAAATACATGGAAAGGGCTTTGCTTCTCAGAAGCATGATTCAACAGGGCTTGAGGCGGACAAGAAAAATACTACATCCAGAGAAAATGATATGATGTACTCAGAATCTGATAGACCCTATGATTCTGACAGGAAAGAAAAGTTTAAGATGATAATAAGCAAGTCGAAGAAGGATGCATCAGATCTACCTTCCAAACCTGCTGAACCGGATAGTGTTGTCACTGTGGATGCAGCTGCAGCTGCTGCTATTCTTCAGGCTGCTACAAGAGGCATTAGAAACCCCAACCTAGAATGTCTAACAAAGGCGCCTGTAACTGGTACCAGTCAAGGCCCTAGCAGTGAGGGTGGACAGGCTTCAAGCCTTGATAGTCTCCTCTCTTCTCGGCCTGAAAGATCCAACCAGAAGTTGAATCAGAAGGGGGAGCCTAATGTATCTGTCCCTGTCGCAAATGCTGTTGCAAAATCAGCTGCTGTTGCAGCTGCTAGTGAGGCTGACTCCTGTGACGCAGGTTTGACCAGAGAGGAGAAGTTGAAGGCTGAGAGATTAAAGCGAGCAAAGATGTTTGCTGCCATGATTAAAAGTAAAGCTGAACCTTTAAAACAGCGTTGCCTTTCTGTAGAACCGCCTGAGTCTGGGTTTTCTGGGTCAGCTGCTGAGGTTGTCAATCTCGTAGGAAGAGAAAGAGAAGGTAGTTCAGTTCCATTTGATGTTGACACTCATGATAGAAATGAGAAGTCTGAAAAGAAAGATTTGGGTGATGATCTTGATCGACGATCGAAGAGGAAGTATCGTTCTAGATCTACTAGGAACGAAGAAGATGAGGAAGAGGAAGAAGAAATAAAAAATCACAAGCATTCTAAAAAGAAGCACCGATATCATCAATCTTCACCCCACAGCAGGGACAGGAAAAGGCATTCCACTTCCAAGGACAAAGACTCTCGGCATCATCATAAGCATGATAGCTCTTCTGACAATGAGCATCGGCATTCCAGCCGTCGGCATAAGCATGATAGCACGGATGATGAGCGCAGGGATTCTCGACGTCGACACAAGCATGATAGCTCCTCTGAAGATGAGCACATGCACTCTCGACGTCGGCACAAACATGATAGCTCTTCTGATAATGAGCATAGGCACCGGAATAGATCTCGTAAGCATAGAAAGAGATCTTTCTCAGAAAGAGAAGCGGAATTGGAGGAAGGGGAGATTAAATCAGATCAATCAAAAGCAGGCGAGGGTAATGCTGGTAGTAGGGAAGCTTCTGTAGGTGTATCAAAATCTCATCATAGCAGGGAAGCTTCCGTAGATTTATCGAAATTGTGGCAAGATGATAGGGCCTCATCTCAGCCCTCTAATACTGATGAAGTTTCTGATGATTTGAGAGCCAAAATTCGTGCCATGCTGATGGCAACCTTGTAATTAGTAGCAAAATGAAATAAATTTTGTTTTTAATAATAATTCACATGGCAAATCTATTGCTCTGTCTAAAGTAAAGTGCATTGCCTGTATTTGTTATCCTTTTCTTTTTCCTCCTTTTTTATGCAAGTTTTTGCATTCATGATATCTTTTGATGGTTGTCAAGTGAAATATTTTGATTTGCTGTGACAAAAGTTGTAAAGTTCATGATAAATTTAACTTCTCTACTGAAATATATTCACGCTCTAGAGTAGCAATAGCATATTTTTGCAGCACATCATTTTTGCCTAGGCAGGATCTAGTAGCAAGCTGACTACAGACGGGCTCTATTCCAGAAGACAAATCATACATTGGCTTGTCATAAGTTTCATACCTACATTCGTTTTCAAAATGTTTACTTTCTGCTTGTCTTAGCAGAGATATGTTTAGGTTCAAAGATCCGAGTTAGGTGCAGAAGATTCTTTGTAGAATGGCTTATGCTAAGAGCTGAATGTTGGGGAACCAAGATGGCATCTTCAATAAGGGTATGTCTTCTGGTTCTCCTGGCATGCCTACCTTCTAGTTGTATAGGATTTCTTAAAAGTCTATTTTTGAGCTGCTATGTTCTCAATTTACATCCCTTATATTTAAGGAAGAATAATGCAACCAGGGCTAAGCCCTATAGATTATGCCGTTTTGAGAAGAGCCTTTTCCTACCCTATTAATAGGGTTTCATTGTCTTGATTTATTAAGGATTTTACTCCAGGGGTTCTTTCCTAGTTCCCACACTTGCCTGCATGCTTAGAAATTATAAATCTATGTGGGAATGAACATATTATGAGGACACTATGAGCACCTAAGGGTTTCTAATTTTTATATTTTAAGGTACATCGGATAGCAGCAGAAACATTTTAATCCTCTATTCATCTACTGTTGGACCAGCAACTTCCAGCTGACTTATCTTTATCTAACCTAGAATTAAAAATCTAGTGAAGAAAAATTCTAACGCTCAAGCTTCCGAAGTCATATCTTAGTGGCGAGCATTATAGTAATAATTTACATATATATCCTACATTTCAAGCCCGTTATTTATTGGTGGTTAAAGAATAGGCTTTTTTTATTTGAGGAAATAGAATTTGAATTTAGAAGAAAATTTTTCTTTCATGTTAATCATTTTTGCCTTGAAAATGACATCACACCCTAATATATATATATATATATATATATATATATATATATTCTCCCTTAAGGTCCAAAGAATTTGTTATACCTGGAAGGATGGACCAAGGGGTGAATCACCGATGCAACAAATTAGGTCATTGTAAAGAAAACTCAAAAAGGCTTGATTTTTTTTGCTTGTGCATTTATTATAGCTATAAGAATTAAAGACTCTACCCAGGTCCATTGACTATGTAGAATCAGCATTGATTAACTTACAATCTACAGAGAGAGTATTTAGACAGTTTTTGGGATGGTTCTCCCACCCTCTCTTTATTGCATTTATGTACAGTTCTTAAGAAATACTGAATGCAATATTGCTTAATGAATTAAGTAATGCCAATTAGCTTAGCTTACTAGTGCTCAAAATATCTGTACTAATCTTGTGTGGTCAACCCCCCCCCCCCCCCCCCCCCGCGCGGATAAATAGCCTCCCCTAAACTATCTATCTAATTTCAGGTAAAATCGCAATTGCTTCAGCATTAACATCATTTTTTTTTTAATATTGTAATGCCATCAGATTTGGGTAAAAATGATAAAAATGCTGAGGCAATTGCGATTCTACTTGAAATTAGATAGATAGTTTAGGGGAGGCTATTTAAAAGGGAAATGATGGCTTTACAATATTTTAAAAGAAAAAAATACAAGAAAAAAAAAATTGCAAGTCTACTTTCTTTATCTTGCATCTTCTAAAGGTTCGACCTAATTGCAACCAAAATTTTCAACATTCTGAGTTGGCAAAAAGACCACCACATTTTTAATAATTGCATTAGTCAAGTTCTAATTATAGCTAAGTTTCATCTTCAGTTGATTTGAAGATGCTTCAATTTTAATTAAAAAGAAAATTAAGCTTGATTGTTCTGAGTGTGAAAACAATAGATATATCTGGTGACTAAGTCAAAGTCATCATCTAATAATAATACCCATAAAAAAAGAAAAAAAAATTGATCATGATTATGCTGCAGAAATGAAAATTTCTGAGCACTGAGTTCTTCCAGTCACACGTGTAGCACGATTTCAGTAAACTTAAAAGAAAGATGAAAGCTACATCATCAATCATCACCGATTCCCCATCACATATTAAACCTTAATTTAGAGTGTTGTGGGGGCATCAGGTGTTTCATGTTTGAATTTGTCACAATTTTCTCCTTATATATACACTGAAAATAGTATAAAGTACCCACGAGGTTTCGGTTCATTGTGATTGAGCACTTAAGTCATTCGGCGAGTTTCTTTCTCAGGTTCGGTCGCGAAATCTATAGTGAGGAGGATCGTTCGCACGTCCAAATCCAGGAATAGTCGGGCGTGTGAGTCTGGGATCTGGGATGGCGCAGATAAAAAAAAAAAAATTAGTATAAAGACCACAAAAGATACAAACTTTTTCTTTTTTTTTGTTTTATAGTGAGTTTTTTTAATGCTATAATTGTTCTTTATTTTTTTTTTTTTGGTCTTATAATACTAGTGTGTTATTTTTTTTGTACTACTTTTTATACATACATCATTGTTGCTTTTTGTTATTGAAACAATTGTGTTATTATCACACTAGTTGTTAGTTCCTTCTAATGCATTGCATGTGCGCCCGTAATTTTATTATGTGATGTGTAATTTCTTTCTCTTTCAATCTTCTTTTCATTTTTTTTCCTTCTAATATTGTATTTAAATTGATTCAAGCTGAATTTGTAGGTGTTCTTTTTTTTAACCTTTTCCAACTTAAATTCAACGTTAATCCTTTTTGTGTCTAACTTTATGAAATCTTTCACCATGCATGGTATTTATAACATTTTTTTTTTTTGGAAAGGTAGGGAATTAGGCGGGATCCCTACTTGTGAAATAAATTCGTAAATGAATCAAATACAAAGAAGGGGGACATAAATCAAAACCTTCTAGAGAGAAAGAGATGCAAATATAAGATAAATAACTATAGTTTGATATAGGGGATCTCCTAAGCATCCGTGTGAAGAATACCAAATAAACCTCTAGGTAGCTCTCGAGGAAAATAGAATCGCCGGGTAATCCTATGAGAGCACGCCCAGTTGGCCAGAAAATCAGCCACTGAAGTAGCCTCGCGGAGAACATGTCTCACCTAAATGGGGGAAGAAGATATCAGACGACACGCCCGACGTAATGAATAAACACAATCCCACTAAACATGACCCTAAGTGAGAATCCATGACACTACCGTAGCCGAATCTGACTCCACCTCAAGAACAGAGAAACCAAGCTGGATGGCAAGCTCCAATCCCTCACACACTGCCATGAACTCAGTATATAATATCGGCCTATGGCTCAGAAAAGATCCAAATGCAGCTAAAACACAGCCTCGGTGATCTCGGAGAATACCCCCGGAAGCAGCCATCCCAGGGTTGCCACTAAAGCAATCATCCACAGTCAGCCTAACCACCCCATAGAGCGGTCTCGTCCAAGCAACTAATCGAATCGGCCTCCTAAGGGTGGACATAACTCGCAATCCCTCCATAATCCGGGGACTTAAGACTCCCCTCAGTTGGAGAGGCTTGAAGCCAAAAGCAGAACTAACGAGTCTAAGATCAGATCCTACCTGGAAAATAACCGCATCAGTAGAGAAAGTCCGCGGGCTGAACCGAAACGCATTTCGGGCCTTCTAGACTTGCCACAATATGAAGCAAGGCAGAAGAACACGAAAATGATTCCGGGAGGGGGTACAGTGTCTCCAAAAAGTAATCAAAGCACGGGGAGACAAAAAACTGAGCTCTTGCATCCCCAGCATCCGCCGATAGTGGTCCCAAATATGCTAGGTCCAAGGGCAATCCAAAAATAGGTGACGAAGGGTCTCTGCAGCTCGTCCGCACAAACATCGAGAAACTATGTAGAAACCTCTCGAGCACAATGCATCATCAGTAGCAAGAAAACCATGGAGCAGCCGCTAGAGAAAAAAAAAACTCACGTCGGGATGTACCTCTGCCATATCATCGTAAACATCTCATCTCTGGGCCTAGAGCACCGCACAAGCTCCCAAGCAGTCCGCATCTGAAAGGTGCCGTCGGGGCTAGAATCCCAACGAATCAAGTCCTGCTCCCTCCTAGAAATTGGCATTAATAAGATCTTCTCGACAATAGATTAAGGCAATATGTCCTCTAATTTGCCTCTGTCCCGGTATGCCCTTGATAAAAAGCGGCACCAAAAAGCCGCGATGAGTTATAAAAAACTAATGGACAAGATCCCAACCAAGGTGATAAACTACGGTCATCTCCCAACTAGTGATGGGGTCCAGCTTACTAATTGCAGAGGCGTCTCCATGAGGGAGGCGGGATAAGCGGGCTGGACAATGCCCGGGTGCGTGGATCTACAATACTTAGACTTTATGAAGGAGGCCCATAGCGAACTTTACTGATGAAATTGCCACCAAAGTTTAATCTCAAAAGCCTTTGCCATATCATCGAAAGACTGAACACCAAGGCCGCCCTCATCGACTGGATAGCAAACAGTCGGCCATCTACACCAGTGGATTCTACGCCTTCCCTCAGAATCACCCCATAAGAAACGTGTGAACAAACGCTCTAAGCTCTAGACTACTGTCGAAGGAGGACGAATAACATGAAACAAGTGCAGGGGCATAGCAACCAACATATGGTGAACGAGAACCAGCTTCCCACCAAAAGAAAGTAGACGGTTGGCCCAACCGGAGGTCCTCTTCCTGACCTTCCGAACCATATCATCAAAGTAAAAGATCTTAACACACACAGAGAAGATCGGACACCCAAGATAAATGAAGGGAAGCTGACGCCACTGAAAGCCAGTAATAGAGTGAACTCTGGCCCGACAAGATGCCGGAGCCGACTTTCCAATGTAAAAGCAACTCTTGTCCTAACTAATCAACTGCCCCGAAATCGCCTCATAGTGGTGCAAGAAGTCCATGACCCGCTATAAACTGGATCGACTCACATTTGCAAAAATAACAATATCATCCGTAAAGCTCAAATGGGAGATATAAGTAGGTGCAGCGGAGAGATACCGAACTGAGAGATACCGCGAGTACAAGTGATCTAATCCTCACGATAGAAACTCAGCAGTTATAATGAAGAGGCACGGTGAAATGGGGTCGCCCTGCCGAAAGCCTCTCTCAGACTGAAAGTACCCATGTATGGCTCCGCTCGCAAGCACCGAAAACCAAGGGCCGTAAACTGATCTCCGAATCAAAGAAATCCAACGCTCTGAGAACCCAAAACAACTGAGCATATGGAGAATAAAAGGCCAAGACATACGATCATACACCTTCGCCATATTAAACTTTAGCACTACATTCTTCCCTCGAGCAGGGCGACTGAGGTCGTGAACGAGCTCCTGAACCAAGAGCACGTTGTCATGAAGCACCTGACCGGGCACAAAACCACTATGAGTAGGAGAGATAATACGAGGCAAAAGAGGAGATAGTCTTTGAACAAGCAACTTGGTGATAACCTTGTTGCTTACGTTACAGAGACTGATCGGATGAAAATCTGCCCAAGAAGTCGGGGAAGTCTTCTTGGGCAGAAGGACCAATAAAGTACTCTGAAAGCCCGTAGGCATGGTCAAACCTCTAAAGTAGTCTAGAACAACATCTAACAAACTACGACCTATAATGTCCCTGCATGACTGGTAAAACCGACTACAGAACCTATCTGGGCCCAAAGCGCTCTTAGGATCGATGGAAAAGATCGCCCGCCTAACCTCATCCATATACGGCTCCCTACATAAATCAACATCGTCCTCAGCAGTCACTAAGGTGGGAATAGTATCAAAATCTGTCTGCTGGAACTGACCAGTATCTCCCGTCAATAAGTCCTGAAAATAATCCACAGTAGAATCGGCAACAGCAGAAGGTTTATAAATCCACTCAGAGGAAGAGTCATCCCGAATCCTATGAAAATGAAGCAGGTGCCGCTTTCTTCGAATCATCGCATGGAAAAAGCGGGTGTTAGAATCGCCCTCACAGACCCATCTAACACTGGACTGCTGACGCAAGAAAATCTCTTCACGGATCCAGGGCTTGCTGCAACCGAGCTCTGGCCTCTGAAAAAGAAACTCTATCATCAGCGGATTCAGAAATATCATAAAATCTCTCCTTCTGAGTCACGTCCTCCTCTGCTTGCTGGACCTGAGAGAAAATGTTGCCAAACACATCCTTATTCCAAGCTTTCGGACAAAGCTTCAATCGAGTGAGCTTCTGCTGAAAGGCCCTCATCCCTGCACCAACCACCGGAGCACTCCAGGACTACCGAAAAATATCAATAAAGCCCGGATGCTTGAGCCACACATGAAGAAACCTAAACCGAGAAGGGCCCCTAACAACGTCTCTGTCGTAGGACAAAAGAAGAGGAGAATGATTGGAAGTAGTACGGTTCAGGTGAGAATCCCAAAAAATAGAGGAATAGGCCGACCAACGGGCGTTACAAACCACTCTATCAAGCCGCCTCCAAATACGCCCGTTGGTCCAAGTTAAGGGACTGCCACCAAAGCCTGCATCCTCCAAAGCATAATCAAGCAATGTTAAATTAAAGGCATTGATAGCCCCCTGAGTTTGAGAATGACCACTAGAAATCTCTTAGATCGCCTGAACAACGTTAAAATCACCTCCCACTATCCAAGGAAGATCATGACTATCGGCAAAAGTCTCAAGAGCATCCCATAAGCCCTCTCTCACATCCATGTGACAACTAGCATATACATATGAAACTAAAACAGGATCAGAAAACAGAGAATGACTAACCTGACAGTGAATCACCTGGCCCATGTTGTGCAAAAGCTCCACCGAAAACGGGGCCGACCAGAAAATCCAAATCTTCCCAGATTGGGAAGATAAAACGTAATCCATCCCAAGCCGCACCTTAGTAGCCTCTAGCCGATCCACTGAGAGAAACGGCTCCAAAATAAAAATCAAAGACAACCGATGCAAGCAAACTAACTTCCGCAATCTGCGGACCGCGGGGACTTTACCAATCCCCCTAATATTCCAAATAAAGGAACTAATCATGGGGAGTGGGAGAGCGTCCCCGCCTCCGCCTTTGAGTATTACGATATTTTCGACCCATAACAAGCGAAAAATCTCAAGAAGAGCTCGCAATCCGCACGCTGTCAAAACTATCAATCACTGCATCTCGATCCTGCGGGGTGTGTGCCTCCTCGGGGTCGGTCAAGAATTGAACATCATCACTAGAGTCTCTATCCGAGTCTGGGGGAATGTCCTTTGCCGTATGAGATACACCCAGTCGTCTGTCCTCATCCCCATCATCGGACTCATCAATGATCGGAATCAAAATTTTACTTAACTATATTGTCTGCCTAAGATTTACTTAACTATATTCCCTTACTTAATCAGTACTTATCAAAAATTTTAAAAAATTAAACACGAGATCTAGATCTGCATTGAATCTAAATTTGTTTTCCTTTATTTGTGAGAAAAAATTTGTCGGGTGTTTCTTCGGAAAATGCTCAATATCATTTTCCTAATAAGCATGATTTGAGAATGTCTTTTAAGGAAGTATTCTAAATGTTCCTTAAGGAAGTATTCCAAGTTTTCTTTCTAATTTAAAAAAATATATTATTCATCTATTTCAATTAAAAAAAATAAAAAATAAAAAAGAGAAAGGTATAGAAGACTCTCATCTTGGCAAAACAATGAAGGTGAGTGTAAACATTTATAATTTTAACAGTTAAATTCTCATCTAATCATGTAGAATTATTAGAAAAATTAAAAGGGGAAAAAGAAAAAACCAAAAAAAAAGTCATAATTGGTAATAAGCCACGAGCGGAGCCATGCATGCTGCCTTGCCTAACAATTAATAAAGGGTAATAATAAAATTGCTGGCAGCATGCACGCGTTATGTAAATCTGACTTTAGCTGCAAGCCACTTATTATTATTATCATTTTTTCCCTCAAATTCATTTGATTAAATTTGATAATTTAATTTTACTACGATGGTTTCGTGTGCCCCCGGTCAATTGCTTAACCCTAATAAGTCTAACTTTAATAATATTCTTAAACTAGTTCTATCGTTTTGTCAGAACACAAAACAAATTGTGCGTGCGCGACCCTTTCTTTTTTGGTCAGAAGTCTCTTAATTAGACACCCTTTTTTTTTTTTTGCCCTTTTTCTTTTATCACTTTCACGTGCATCCACATAAATTAAGGCATTAAATTTGGGGACCTTTTCAGCTTAATTTAATTTAATTAGTTTAATTCTTTTATATCCTTTTAATGGAAGACTACCACTTTTCCACGCTAACTCACCGAATAATCTCTGTTCTCTAATGAACAAATATACAGATTTGCCAAATCTTGACTTTTGTAGTTTTATCAGCAGCGCAACCAAGCATGTCGGGTGTTTGAATTAGCACAAGTAACCATCAGAATATGTGCGTTACAGTTTAATTTCTGGAATTAATCAAGAACCATTATGCTTTATTTGATTAAATTAACTAATGACCTAATTAGCGGGGAAGAAAATAAGTCATTTGTTCACATACATGCTCACACAAAGTTGGTCAATGAAGATAAAAGAGTATAATAAAAATAATTGTGATGGATTAATGTCAAAGTGTGATGGAAGGATTGGATTAGAAGTCAATGTGTTATATGTTTTTTTAATAAATATTTGGTAATTGTAAACTAATTTTTTTCTTCTCCTTCCAAAATTTTAGAGTGAGTAGAACTTGAATCGTATTCATGATAATATCAATGTAAGAAATTTTATTAGTTAAATCAATTAATATAAGTAGAACGGATAAAGTTTTATAGTATAAAGATCTTACAACTCTGGCTATGAAATGATCGGTCACGTTAATCAAAAGATTTTATCAGTTAAACCAATTGATATCATTATATATGTTAATGTAACTCTTTATTAAAACGAATAAAATTCTACGATATAAAATCATACAACTCTAGCTATGAAATGGTCCGTCGTCACGTTAATCAGATGCAATCCGTGACACTATTACGACAGCTTTAACTAATTTGATTGAAATTAAACGATGATCACAGCAGATAGCGATCATAGCAGCCAGCACATGCAAACGGACATCAACGTTTATCTTCGATGGATTAAATCTTTGAATCTTGAATCGCCCGCCGCGTTTTTCTTCAATGGTTAGCGAGTGGTCTCAATATCTTTGCGTTGCTATTTTTTGTATAAACGGATCGGCGAGCTTGCTAACAAAACCACCCGCGAAATATTGCTGGTGCGAATACTCCAATATCTCTCCATAATTTTTAATTCCCAAAAGCTACAAGTGATATAATCTTATATGATCACCACACATCATGCGCCAAATATAATTATTTTTTGCTTGACTTTTAGGAAGTGACTTCCACAAATTGAAGTCTTTCAATCGTCTAGTCTGCTCTAAATTTTCAGACAAAATGATGGCATTAGTTTCAGCAACACTTTGATTTTGTGATTTTTACTTGATTTACTGGAAACATTATGTCAACATCGCTCCCAAACGCAATATTGTTTTGACAAGGTGTATAAGATAATGTTAACGTGACTGAAAGGTACGCAGATGGGTTCTTTTTGTCTTGTATATATAGCTTCGATTGACTTTGTGTGCAAGATATTTTCGGTCTATCTCTCAACAAATGGATATCAGAACTACGATCCAATGATTTGCAATCACAAAAATAAAAGTGGAGAGAAATATTACCTTCACGTAAGTTCTGGGACTCGAAAAAAAAAAAATAAAACTCCTCTACAATCGTTTCGATGGCTTCGGCCGTTGTGAGAAGTCTCTATCCTTGAAATTTAGCGAGTGGTTAATATCTTCATTCTTATTTTGTATAAGCCAGGCTTGCTCCTGGGATTTTTAGGAGAGGATATAATACTCAGATCTCTCATAAATTTTTAATTCCCAAAATTCACCACAAGTGTTAAAATAACAATAGAAAAAACACATCGTAACGCCAAATATAATTTTTTTTTTTTTTACTTGATTTACTGGAAATATTTTGAAAATGTCAAATATCCTTCAGTCTCATGTTTCCTTCAGTTTGCTATTTGCTGGAGCCAGAGGGCTTTTATCCTTTTACTTCCACGGTTCATGAATCAGAATATTTAAAAATTGCATTTTATTTATGTATTTGTTTTTTTTTTTTTCCATTTTATGCTGGTAGACAGTAGTGATCCAAAACGTCAACGTTCAAACTATGCGGTGGGTCCGTAGTAATAGTCAGAGAACAATGGCCGTCAAAATCATTGACTTTACTAATTTCCGCTTCATATGGGATGCACCCAACCAATCAGGACCGTCCCGTTGTAGTACCAGTCAAACTCACACAACTTTCTACCTCAGTTTCTTGTCGACACATGTCGGACTTCAAAATTAATTTTATCAAGGGTTACTTGAGATTCTTTTGGAAACACAAATGAATAATGTGTTGCTTGCAGCACCATCTCAATAGTTCCCAAGCAATATCTTTGACATTTTAATCTAAAAAACGAACTACAATTAACTAAATATTAATCTCATTCAATATTAGTTTTGAATTTCCGAAAATCTTTTTTTTTTTTAACTTGCAATATGGGTGTGATTGAAAACAAAACTGGTCAATGGATAATTTGAAATACAAGAAAATTAAAAAGAAATATTGAAATGCATGAATAGTAAATTGTGTGTGTGTCTTCAAGATATCAATTGTGCTTATCTATAATAGGTTCTATGTTATCAAAATAAACTCATTATTAGACATTATCCATGAAATTTTTATCTATTTACTTAGTATTATTGATAAAAAAAAATTAAAAAAAATTAAGCTACTGTGTGGATTATTTTTCTTAATTTGTTCATTTCTCCAATAATATACAACATATGTATGTATATATTTTTCGAGTCTGTAAGCTAAGTATATATTTTGGCTCTTAATCAATTTTTTATGCTTATAATCCACAGACATATCACACATATGTGTTATAATTTCATTGGATTTGCATGTAAAAAAAATTTTCATACTCTTAATGAGAATTAGACTATTGTTAAATTCATTCTCTTTATAATAGTTACAATAATTTATTATGTAACTACTTTTATTTATTATTATTTATTTGGCTTAACCTAAACCTAAGGACCTTCATGTATCTCACTACCCTTTTGATCCCTTCTCTCTCTTATGACTTTGATGCTTAACTCTTAACGGCCATCTGTCTCTTGACGCACCACCTTACCTCACGCACACACACATAAAATCTAAAAACCCTTTTTAAAGTGAGACTAACAAGAAACTTCACTCTCTTTTTCAATTTTCACATTCATTTTTGGTCTTGGACCAAACCCTTTTTATTGCCGAGTCCTTTGCCTATTCAGACTCCACACTCTCAAGCTTCTCATTCACACTCTCTCTTGTCTCTATCCCTTTTCTTTTCTTTTCTTTTTCTTTTCTTTTCCTCTCTTGTCTCAATTTCATCATATATTCATATCTATATATATGGACAATTCAGTGGGACTCCTCCTAGAGACTGCTGCTGCTGCTACATGTAAGCGCGACATCATCATGGCCAAAGATAACGATCTGATCAACGGTGAAGATCATCGTGATGAGAAAAGAGTGGTCAATGAGATGAACTTCTTTGCTCATGATGATCGTCAGCATCGTCATCTTAAAGCTTCCGATGATCGTCAAGAAACGTTTAGAGTTGATCGTGTCAAGACAGAGAGCTCATCAGCTTTTGATGAACACGAAGAAAGAATCAAACTCGATATTAATGTAAGCTTAAATATTATTGCATGGTATTTGATTTAAATAATTTCGGAATATTTCTTTTTTATTTTTTTTTTATTTTTTTTTTATTTTTTTTTTTCACGCTGCAGACTGGTTTAAATCTTTCAACTGCTAATACAAGCAATGAAAGATTCAGTAATGTCGATACTGGAATATCATCAAGGAAAATCGAGCACAAGAAACAGGATAAAAAAATTGAGGTAATTAAGTGATCAAGGCTATGAATATTAATTAATTTCTCTAGCTTAATTAGATTTGTAATTAATTAATACAACTTTTGATATATATATATATATATATATATGTATGTTCATGTGGATAAAAAATTAAAGAATATAATTCCTCCTGTTACAGTTGGCAGTTCTCCAGGCTGACCTGAACAAAATGAGTGTCGAAAATCAACGTTTAAGAGGCCTGCTTAATCAAGTTAACAATGACTATCGTGCACTGCAAATGCATCTCTGTGCACTTACGCAGCGCCAACCGATTGGAAAATTAGCTGGAAACACAGCAGGCCCTGAGGTAATTAATTTATTTATTATTGGGTGTAATTACACCATATAATAAGATCACATTTAATTTCATATTTATTTATGTTTATTTATATATTTCAAGCTATAGACACAATATTTATGTGGGGCTTTCAATTCTAGATGATAAATGGCGAAAAAGTTGGTGTTGCACGACAATTTATGGATCTGGGTCAAGCTGGAAAAGACGATCATCAAGTTTCGTTATCTAATTCTTCGGAGAATACAACAAGATTTAGGGAATTTAAGATTGTTGAGTCGATGGACGCGCAAAGTGATGATGAAATTGTTGCATTGGATGATCATCAAATGGGTAAGAGGAGCATTAGTGACAGAACTGAAAGAGAAGTAACCCCAGATGATCATCAACGAGCTAAAGAGGTTGCAAGGTTTAATAATAATAATAAGAATAATAAGAATAATTCATCAAGAGATGTTGAACAAGCTGCTTCACAGTCACAGACCACGTCCATGATCAGAAGAGCTCGTGTCTCAGTTCGTGCTCGATCAGAAGCATCCATGGTATGAATAAAACTGAGCAAGCTTCAATTCATACAATTATTTCGAGCCATTGACAGAGAAATTTACTAATGTGTAGCTAGATATAATAACAAAAAAGAAATTCAATAACGGTGACGTACATAACAACTTTAAGATGGTAATGTAGTAGCTAGCTGCGCCTGATATTGTTGAAGTACAAGCTAAGAAGTTTAGTCAAAAGAGAAGTGTAAAACTAACTCATTACCTAGATGCCATAATTCTGCCGCAATATTATTAATCACTTAATAATTATTAATTGTTTTCTTGCCTAGGAGTACCTCTTTAATTGTCTCTATAATAGCTCCTTGTTCATGGAAAATTTTATATCTTTATATGAATCTTTGTTAAATTTGTTAATTTACAGATCTCTGATGGGTGTCAATGGAGAAAGTATGGACAAAAAATGGCTAAAGGAAACCCTTGCCCTCGAGCTTACTATCGCTGCACCATGGCTTCTGGTTGTCCTGTCCGCAAACAAGTAATTATACTAATTCTTCTCTTTCTCTCCTGCTTTTAAGTAAGAGTCCTTTTCTTACATAATTTAGTTAAATTTGGGACCAATATTTATCAGCATTAGGAGTTGATAGGAAAACTTTTTTTTTTTTCTAATTTTTATCAAATCAATCAGTCTTTGTGCTAAGAATTGTTACCTTGACAAGAGAGTATTTTGCCCTTTGTTAATTAAATAAGTTCTATTTTAATCAGGTACAAAGATGCCCGCAAGACCGAACAATACTTACAACTACTTACGAAGGCAATCACAACCATCCGCTGCCTCCGGCGGCCATGTCGATGGCATCAACCACATCAGCTGCTGCGTCGATGCTGCTTTCGGGATCAATGCCAAGTGCAGATGGCCTAAATATGAGCTCAAATTTCTTAGCCAAAAATAGTGTGCTCCCCTTCTCACCAAGCTTGGCATCACTTTCCGCTTCTGCTCCATTTCCCACTGTTACATTAGACCTCGCTCACAATCCAAATCCTTCACAATTTCAAAGGCCACTAGGGCAATTCCATTTCACTTCTCCAAATAGCTTGCCACACAATTTTGTGCCCATGTCACACGGTCTTGGTCCTGCTCTTATTGATAATAATTACCAATCAAATTTCTTAGGGCTGCTGAGCTCTCTGGGATTGGAGCATCCACATAATTCAGCCCAAAATCGGTTACAAGCAGCCTCGCTGATCAGTGACAACATCAGTGCAGCAACGGCCGCCATTACGTCGGATCCAGGCTTCACTACAGCTCTAGTGGCAGCCATCGCCTCCATTATAGACAATAATGGTCACCAAAACCACAATGGTAACAACAATAGCCCTAGTACTGCTAGAAACAGCAGCGAGAAGATCGAACAGTCATGAGCAACCGGCTGTAGAGATAGTGCCAAAATCTTTAGAAAAAGCTCTCAAACGTGAACATAGGCAATATGTTTCATTACAAACAAGTCTATTTTTGTTTCTGTCTGTTGAATGTACATTAAAAAGTTGGATCCTTTATAACAGTTGATTATGAAATCGAAGAAGTTATGCAATAAGCAGTGATTAATATTTGTCGTTCACTAGTCCTTACTGTCTCAGGGTGACATTAATTAGCATCGTCTGTCTAGTCCATGATTAACCGCATTGAGCATATTAGTTAACAAATATGCATATGCATTTACTGAATTTCATTTTGATTTGATCATAACTAGCTATTGCCTATGCTCCCGTTTGAGAGCTTTTTCTAAAGATTTTGCCTATGTGGGATAACTAGCTACTCATTTTTTGCAATAAAATGAGGGTTTTTTTTCATAAGTGGTCCCACACTATCTTATCACGTGATGAGAATAGAGCAAAAATATCGATCTACATGTGATGGGGCTGTTGAGTAAATTATCCCACATTGGCTCAATATTGATGAGGTGTTGAAGGGGTTAAGTATTATATAAGACTCAAGTAATCCTCAATTCTTGAGCTAGCTTTTGAGTATGAATTAGGACCATAAACTTATGTACTAGTCACCAATAACTAACTCCATTTTTTTTTTTTAGAATGAAAGCAGACTTGATATAAAGAGTTATATATATATATATATATATATATATATATATATATATATATATTAATACTAAATAAAGTTTTTTTCTAGGCCTAACCCTCACTTATGCCCATAGCCAGCTAGTTTGTGTTCGGTTTATAGAAACTCTAAGGCTGCATTCATTATTATAAATAAGGAAAATTATCACTGCACTACCTCTATTTTGTCTTATATGCATCCAACCACCATAAAATTATAACATATTTTCTGCATCACCTTTCGTTTTAAATTTGTATTAATTAACTATTTTTGCTCTAACACCATTAAATAATTTAAACAAAATATCAATTTTTACCTCTTAATAAATTAAAAGACCATTTTATTTTATAAAAGCTTTGAAAATAAAAAAAAATTATAACTATAAAAATATCCCTAAATTTAATTAAAAATAAATCCCAAAATTATAATTTTTTATTTTTTCATAAAAAATTATAATTATAAAAATAACTACAAAATTTTGGGATTTAATAAAAATTCCCTAAATTGTTAAGATTTTGGGATTTTTTAAATAAATAAATTCATTTATTTAAAAAATTGCAAAATTATAATTTTTAATAAAATAATTATTAAAATTTACAAGATCTAAATTTAATAAAAATCAACTGAGCATCTCTGTTTGAGATTTATTTTTTATTAAATTTAGAGTATTTTTATAATTATAATTTTATTTTTTCAAAGCTTTTATAAAATAAAATGATCTTTTAATTTATTTAGAGGTAAAATTATAATTATGTTTAAATTATTTAATAGTGTTCGTATAAAAATAGATAATTGATACAAATTAAAAAAGAAATATAATACATAGATTATGTTAGAATTTTGTAGTGGTTGGATAAATATAAGACAAAATAAAGATGGTACAGTAATAATTTCGCATATATAACCCTCCTTCAAAAGAACATTAACGGTTTAATTAATTAGAAAAGTTAGAGAATTGAGGCGAGAATGGCAGATAATTCACCCTTGCAGTTGCTCGCACTTCAGGCGAAATTTGGTATAGCTAGCTAGAGGTATTGGCCTTTTGTGCTGTGCCTAAAGTTAAAAGTTGCCCATGATAAGTTGATCATATTTAGCCCATTGTGCAAGTGCGATCTAGCCAAGCTATGAATATTGCATACATTCTTTCTTTAGCTTGATTGTTTGAGCTAATTTTTATACTATTCCGAACAATTAAATATCATCAACAACTAACAAGAATGGTTTGAGAGTTTGGTGGCAGTTGACTCGTAGCCAGCATACGTACGTTTCTTCTTGGTATGGATCAGGAGTTGTGACTTGTGAGGCTAGCTTACCCGAAATTTGATATATGCCCTATTCAAGTCCTTTTAGATTATCTTATCGGGGTATGGTGGCAAATTCCAGACTAATTTTTTTTAGTGGTCAAATAAATAAAATTATTTGAAAATCACTTATTTTAATTTTGAGGACAATAAAGTAGTGATAATTCTTAATTTCTTGAGTAATTACAATAAATTTTAAATTGATGTTGAAATTACATCCCCGTAAACTTGAAATTGCTTACACTACTTATGTTTCAAAAATATTTTAAAATTTTTATTAACCGTGAAAGAAATGGATATAGTCAAGCCTCTAAAAATCAATAGTATTGAGACTATATAAAATCTATTAATTAAAATAGGTATTAAATTAATTGATAGATTAATAATTTATTAATCTATAGAGTGTATTTACAATTAAATAAACCAACAAAAATATAGTAAAATCTCTCTATAGTAATATTGTTGGGATCAAACCAATTATGAGGAGGTTATAGCTTAATATAGGTGCAGTTAAAAAAAATTAATATTTTCATTTAATGATCCTCAATACAAGTGATATAGAGGTAAAATATCCATTATATTAGTCATTAATGAAAGGAATATGTCAAATGCAATGTGTAGACATTGATAAATAAGATAGACATAGTTTCAAAAAACTAGTGTATGTATCTATGTAGTTTTATGTAAAGTCATCTTAAAAATCTGAATGTTTATATTTTAATGTTTTTTCTCAATACAAATATTATAAATACTATATATTGCACAAATCATTATCCCAAACAACTTAAAGAAATATCTTATTTCATTTTAAACCTTTAATGTAGCATAGTATATATATTTTTTAAATTTACAAATAATTATTACTATGCAGAGGCAAGTTCCTTAAGACGAGATGTTGAATAATTATAATTTCTAATAATGTCGAGTTTATTCTTATTTATAATTGGCACAAATTAGGACCATAATTTTTTATGACTATATAGAGATTATTCCTATATAAAGTGTCACTATAAAAAGATTTTATTATATTGTCAATTAAAAATTCATATATATTTTACCAATCTAATCAATCAAAAAGAATTAACTCACTAAACATACATTAATTAACCAAAAATAAATTCAAAATTATTGCAATTTGAGAATTCAACTTTATCACTTCGAAATTCAACAAAAATTAGATATAAGATCCAACTACTTTTAATTATCAAGAAAAAAATAATAATAAAATTCTATTTTATTTAATAAAACATCATAGCAACTATATTTATAATTTTAATAAATTATGAATGTATAATATAAGGAGGAGCATACAGTTATATAAAGATTTCTTGAAAAAAAAATTTTGTCTTATTAATTATTGAAATTATTAATTTAGTCTATTAGACCAAATCGAGACGGTAAAAGAAGTAATTATATATAATAGAAATTATTAATTTATCAATTATTAATTTATCAAGTATTAATTTATTAAAATTATATGGTACATTAATTACTAATTAATTATAATAAAATAAACTAAGAAGGTAATAATATCGGCATCTCGACCTTGAGTTTTACAAAAATAAACCAGGACACTTAATTTGCGAATGTTTTTAAATAAATGATTATTTGAAAATTTACCACAATTTTGGAAAGACTTGATTTTTTATTTCTCTTATTATGATATGGAAAGACGTGACCGATCCTTGAATGAACTGATTTTAGGAGCGTAGTGTTCAAACTTCAAATTATCCTTTTTATCAATCAACAATGATATTCTCACAAAAGTGTGTACAAAGGTTTGTACAACAAGGGTCTTTTTGTAAATTATCTTAAGATTTTATGATATTTTAGAATTTATGAATTTTATTGATTTTAATTGATAGGAGCATTTCTACTTCCATCTCTTCTACATCTATTTTGAAATTTCTTTAAACTTTCGACTATATCTTTGTATAGTTCTAAATGATTGTCTTTCTCATAGAGATCTATATCTGAACTAATACCTGGATTTATAATCATTTGTCTTCTTTAAGACATGGACCACACCTTTTCTTTTAACATTTCAATATATACTCCTAGGCTATCTTCCCAGCTTAAATACATTCTATCAAAGCTTTCGCATATAAATTGTAATTTGAGATCTACATCTTGAATTAACATTTCTATATTATCCATCATTTTATCCTTGAGTTTGAGTTCTATTATTAGATTTGCATCTTTCTTGAATTATTTCAAGACTAGATAGAATTGATTCTATTAATGCTATCATGTTTTCTTCTTCGAATGCATCAAATATCTCTAGATCCTTAATTCTTTTTAATTCTTCATATAAATGTACATTTGTATTTAATCGAGTTTTAATTATTGAAATTGTATAAGCAACTTGATATTCCCAACTAAAGTCTAAATGATCAATTGCATCTAAAAATTTATTAACAGATCTTTCCATATTCTTGAAATTTGAGCTACTATTAACACTTCCAATCTTATAGCATCTCAAAACAACAAATAAGGCCCAACATGCTTCCGTTTGTAACTAAAATAAAAGAAGAAAGTTCAAGCTTACTAACCGATGTACTATCTCTCGGAATTCTGAGATAGATTCACTAGTTGTCTCCAACCATAGAGAGGTCCACGGTCAGCACCGTCATAGCTCTACACATCTGGCAAGATCACCTCTGCGACTATTCCACACGGCTTAACGCAACACACAGCAAAGCAGCCTAACAGGATATCTCTAAGCGATTTTCTTGCAGCTGTCTCAGGGAGAGCGCTTAGTAATAAAAAATCTTCTTTGTTTAGCACAAGTGTTGGCATGTAAGATTCTTGGTTGAATTTCTAATAATATTTATAAGATATATGGAAGATAATAATTTCACTCAAAAAGAGTTTTATTTATTTCATGATTGAATTTTTACAAAGATAATTACAGAGAATGAGGAAGAGGTTGTGTAAGAATCGATCAACTGATCAACCGATGATCCACTTCCCTCTTTACATCCTTCTCTTTATAGAGTTCGAATAGATAAGGTTATCTCTTTTACATGACACTTGTTTGATCCTCCATGAATTGCGAATCAGGTGGCCCCTTTCTCCTTGATTACTAAAATCTTTGGATGCCTTTCTTTTCTTGGCAGCAGTTAGCCTTTATCCTGTAGTGCTGACTTTCTTTTTGAATTATTGCTGCTTTCTGAAAGCAACTTTTATCTTTTACATTGAATTTGGTCACATGCCAATTAACAATTCTTCGTCTAGTGACATGTCTTCCCCACTTGATTCTTCTTTGGATCCTTCGTAGCAATAGCCACATGATGATTGATACTTTAGCACTTTGCATATCTCATGGTGTGTCGGCAAACTAGACCCCACCAGATTTTCATGTATCGCCTTTTTCTTTTTTGATATGGCCTGTCTGGTAAGGACGCTTTTTCTTCTATTGGTAGAAAAGATTATATGTTCTTTGGTGGCTTCGTGGAGCCAAATCTTCTCCTTGCTTATCCTCTCGAGAGATTCGTAGAGAACTTTCATTCCTATACCTCTTTTGTTGGTGAGAGCTTTAGGCTCGAGTAATTCAGGATCAAAATCATTGTAGACTTGATCTAAATCAACAGTTGGACTAAATTTTTTGCTACTAATCCCAACTTGAATTATGTGCTGACCTAGAAACCATTTGTTCTCACAGTATTCAGGACATGCTGTAAGAACTTTGATGAAGATTATTTCTTTTGTTTTGGATATCCTTTTGAGGTCTTTGGCAGCCTCTGTAATTTTTTTTGGGAGTTCTTTGATTTCCCTGCAATCATTGCTTATATAAACAAGATTAAGGAATTCATAATCAAACATGTCTTTAATTAATTGTAGATCTCCTCCTAAAACAAAATTTATTCTTGGGTATAACCCTAAATGGTCTGATATTATAGTCTGGCTGGGACGAATCCCATAGGCTATTTTACCAATTCTTTTATAATCATAAGCATAGTCACTTCCTATTGAAATTTTGGTTATAGGAACATACTATCTGCCTTTATCATATATAGGTCTTAAATTTACTGAAGACCCTGATGAATCTCCTTTTTTCATGAATTGATCTTTAAGATCGTTGATTGTGAAAAATTTCTTTGGATGTGTAGTCTTTGAGTCCTGCGAAGAACTCTGGGTGACTTGTCCCTCAGTTTGATCCTTGAAATTGACCTTTTTTAGCATGTTGCTAATGTATTGTTCTGAAGTTTGGACTTCTGGATGTTTTTGCAAACTTTTATTTGGACAGAGTTTGCTTAATTCTTCATGGGCGTCATCTATCATGGCAAGCCCATCGTAAATCATTCAATTGCCTTTGAGAAGTAATTCTTGACCTTCAAAGCACATCATTAGCTCTTTTAGATTCTTGAATAATTTTGAGTCCTAATAACTCTTTTATTTGTTTATCAAATTCTTGTCTATCTTCTTGTCCATACCTCATAGGTTTGACTCTGATGATAACATTTGGATATTTTAATTCAATCTTTGCATATGTTTTATCAATTTCCCATAATTGAATTGGATTTTCACCAAAAATTTTATTGAGTTTTTCTAATATTTTTTCATAATCTGATATGATTTGATTAATTTTTATATTATAATCACCACGTTGGCTGTTTCGAAAATGTAATTTTCGAGTTGTTCGCCAAATGGGATTATAAATTCTAGGTGTTGTAATTGAATGATTACAAGGTGTTTTAAGAGTAATTGTTTCGTTAGTCATTATGTAAATGAACTGACGAAGGAAATTTACTCCTAAAAGTATATCTACACCCATATGATCATAAAACCATAAGATAGGAATATTTAATATGTAACCCTCAATTTGAATTAAAGTTTTAATCCTACATGTTCCCAAGGTGATTGAGTCACCATTTATTCCGTTTCCTGTTACAGGTTTATAATCTTTCCAATATGATTTTGGATAAATCTTAGAATTAGCTAAACTAATTCCTGAACCAGTATCAATCAAAGCATGAAACCATTCTGGCTTATGCTTATAATATGGTATAATTACTTTTCTATATACTATAAAAGGATTAGACATATCTTGATATGGTTTGTTTAAATCCTTCAATTGTTATATTTATCTCTCTGTCTCCTATGCAATAAGGTGAAAAATTCTCAAGAAAGTTTATCCCTAATAATAAAGGACTTATTTCTGTTTTATATTCTGGTTCTATGAAAAAAGGAAAGGTGAATTCTATTCCTTTTAACTTTAATGTTATATCACAGTATTGACTTAATGTTTTTCTTTCTCCATTAAACCTTACATATGTATGAGGTTTTAATAGAATTTTTCTTTCTAAATATTTAATCATTTTGATATCAACATAAGACTTTGCTGCTCCTGTATCAAGGATAGCGAAAGTTTCATGCCAAGATTTTCCATTATTATATTCAATTTTAATCTTTAGATTTTGATTATTTTTTCTAACATTAGCTAGTATTTCATGGGATGGTGGTATCACAAGATGACTACATCTAATAAAACTTTGGGTTCTACTAAATTCTGATTCTTTTTTTGGTATAGAGAATGATCTTCTATTTCCTATGATTATTCTTCCCTCTGGGGTATATTCTATAGCTTTAGTAGTATTTCCTTTAATTAGAGTAGGCTAACTACTTAAATCCATTTCCCATTCTTCTGGTAAGTCAATTTCTCTCAATATTTCAGGAGATTGTATTCTCTCAACTTTATTAAATAATTTATCTATTTCAATGAAATCTTTATCAACAAACATCTCACTATATGCCGAATTTTTTAAGGCATATTCTATAGCATACGTTATGCTATATGGATAGGATCCATCATTCATCATGTCAAAATATTTGAAATCATGACATAAGGTTAATTTTTCATTTATATTTCTGTCTCTAAAACTTATAGAATATTTAAGGTATGTCTTAAATATCAATTTTTTATAATTTAAATTTCCTTGTATTATACCAAAGAGTGCATGTTTTCTATCTTTTATTCTATTATCCAGTATTGCTAAATTTACTGGACTATCTATTCCTTCTCTAAAATGAGCTTTTATCATTACTTGGATTCCTCCAATATGAATATATCCAATTTTAGATCTATCTCTGGATTTTATTTTGTCGATCTTATTTTCTATATCAGTTTTTAATAATAATGATATGTTTATATTTCCTCTAGCATATTTAATTTCAATAGGCTCTTCACGCACAGTAGCGCTGAAATACATTATATTTTTTCTTTTAATCATGTTAGCAATTCCTTGTGCTAACTTATTAGCAATTCCTTGTGCTAACTTATTGACTGAAGTGATTCTAATCCTTTCTTATTAATCTTGAGATATTGTTTTTTTATCAAAGATTAATTCTTTATTAAAAGAACCTTGTTCTTCTAATTCTTCATCTTGATATAGATCTTTATTATCTAATTCTTCTATACTCATTTCGAATAAGACCCAGAGTCTGAATTACTTAATGTTTCCTCAGAAAGATAGTATATACTGTCATTTTCACTTATATCTTCACTGTCAATGATTAATTCTAAATCATTAAAGTCTTTAAACATTTTTATATTAGCTTTTTTCTTTTTAGGACATTCATTTGCATAATGCCCTTCTTCATTACATAACCAACATTTACATTTTTTAGGAGCATTGGCTTTGTATCTTTTAAATTTATTTTTCTTATAAAACTTTTGTTTATATTTATTTTTCTTGTAATATTTTTTATTTGATTTAAAGAATTTCTTCTTTTTGAATCTCTTTTTATGTTTATAAATTTTTTCAAAACATCCAAATCTGGTGAATCTTCTAGCCTAGAACAACATAATCCTCTATTTTGTTTTTTCATAGATCTTTTATCTCCTATATCAGCACACCATTCGTTGATTCTATTTCTTGCAAACTTTATCCTATTTCCTAATGTATCAGTCTCCGTTGTATCTCTGTATTCTTTGTTGTATTCCAACATAATCCTTTTTCCCCAAAGGTTTGGTATTTTTATAAAATATAAATCATGGTAATAACATATGTTATCTTCATCCTTATCAAATTCACATTTATAGTATAATTCTTCGAAGTTACATGTGTATTCTTCTAAATAACATATATTACATATTTCAAGCCTTGTGAGTTTCATTAAATTTTTCATTTGTTTTCTTTTTATTTCTTGTCGAAAATCAGTTTCCTAATCTTCTCATAAGAATTCTTTTCTTATTTCATTTTCAAATCTATTTAGAATTTGATCAATGTTTTCGTTTATATTATTATCCTCTCCATATAACATTCTATTTTTATTAGTATCACTTAGTCCCATAAACCAATGAGAGACTATTCCTAAAAATGATATTTTAAGAAATTCTATACTATTATCTCTATCTGTTTTGTGGAATGCTAATGCCATTTTCATAGATTTAATCCAAGAGGTGATGGTTTTATCTCTATCTTTAATACAGTCTAAATCCAACCATACTCCATCATGATTAATGGGTCTTTCATTAATGGTTCTGGTAATTTATTCATAGAGCCATCTACATAAAATCTCATTATATTCTAACAAATATTTATGACATATAATGTTTCTTATACTTTTGGAATATTGTTTTCTTTTAATCCTTTATGTATACAACATAGTTTATACATAATTAAATCTTTATATCCTGTTAGCAAATTGCTAGAAGGATAATATTTACTTCTGATTCTTTTATTATTCCAATTATATTAATCTCTTTGTTTAATATTTAAAAATCCATTATGATCGATTATAAGTTCAGCTATATAATCTTCAACAGAATTAATATTCCATTGTTTCCATGTAAAATTATTTCTATATACTTCTCTTTTTATTTTAAATAAGAGAATAGGATTAATGTTTAAATTTCTGGTTTTTATTACAATTAATTCTCAAATCCTAAATTCATGAGCTCTTTGTAAATAATATTGTTCTAATTCATGGTCATTCAACATATTAATCACAGATTGATAGTAAGGTCTATGTTTTGCTATATTTTCCTGAATTATATTTTTATTTATTGTTAAATTATATCCTCCATTATTTATGAAATAAAATGTTGTTTCCTCCATTTTATATTTTGAACCAATAATTTGGCTCTGATACCAATTTTGCAGACATTCTTCAACCCAAGATTCAAATAAAGGTATATATGATTAATATTTAAAATTTTATCTTTCATTTGTAATTTTATCTTTTCAAAACGCACAATTTTGTGCAATGTTTTGTGCAATCCTTGGTGAGAACATCTTTTTCCTTTATCAATAGGTTGTCACGGGGATTCGATGGTGGGGCCGCATATAAAAAGTTATAATACGTTATTACTTGTGGTTTTCTCCAAACATTAGGGATCCCCATGTTATTATCTCAATTTAAAATGTAGGGTCAATCTAATCGGACAATCAAAGCTACTGCGCCCACGTGAGGCGCGATAGTCTCCGAACCAGGGAATCGAAAACCCTACAAAATTTTCGTAGTTTAAAGCTCAAACTCTTATCCGCTAAGAAAAGAATATCTCATCAAGGACACGTGTACGCCCCTCGTTTTCCTAAGTATACCGTATATTAATAAATTTTTTTTTTTTTTTTGATAAGGTAAATTAATAAATCCTTAAAGAACCGAACAACAGAGCATTTTAAATTTCTATTTAAAATATCTAACATCCTTTCAATTTTCTCCGTTCACAAGCATTTCTCTGTGTCGATCATCGAAGGAGACTGTGAGTAACTTTCAACTCCATAACGTAATTTGCTCTCTTTAGTTTCTGATTATGATCTTAATTTTAATTATTATTTTGTTGATATGATTAATGTCCATTTCCAGTTTGACTTTCTCTATGTTGTGTTATGTTCTGTTCTGTTTGGTTGTTGAGAAAATAAGACAATAGGTGGTAAGTGGCTGAGAAAACTTAGCACTGTATCTATTGACTATGTATTGTCCGTTTTGACTTTCGGGTGTGATTATCGAGCGTGTATTGGGCGAATAATTTGTAATATTGTTTGACCTTATGCATCAACTAGATATTTTAGCTTATATACAAAAATATTTCAGCTTAGCAAATGTAATTCTAGATATCGGTTTGTTTAACATCTTTTTGAAAATGATATTGTTCAAATTAGTTGCAAGAATATAGTATTTCCTCATTACTTTTGGTGGTTATCATTACATATGATGAATATCAATTGTTTTGACAGGGAACTGGCATTTATTGATGTAGAAATGATCAAATGTGTGTAATGTGTATGTTTCCATCAACTTGGTTGTTGTCTACTAAAACATATTTAAGAAATCAGCTGGTATCATGGGACATATATAAAAAGTACTTAGCTTGTAGTAGATAGTGCCTTTTTTCTTTTTTCATCACGTTCATCTTAATTTAACTCTATTTTATAAAATTTGCAGTTACTTGTCAACATGGGAACGAAATTCAAATCAATTACAGCCGGTTTCTTCCTTTGTTTGCTTCTGTTTCCTGTGGTGTTCTCGACACCAAACGGTGGGTTATACAGGATCGGACTCAAAAAGAGGAAGTTTGACCTGAACAACGGAGTGGCTGCCCGCCTTGACTCCAAGGAAGGAGATTCATTCAGAACTTCTATCAGAAAACATTCTCTTCGTGGAAATTTAGGAGAGTCAGGGGATGCTGATATTGTTGCACTGAAGAACTACATGGATGCTCAGTACTTCGGTGAGATTGGTATTGGCACACCCCCACAAAATTTCACTGTGATATTTGACACTGGTAGTTCAAATTTGTGGGTGCCCTCTTCTAAGTGTTATTTCTCGGTTAGTTCTATGCTTGCCTTCCTGTTTTTGATTGCCTTTATACTTTGCAAGTGCGCATATCTCTATTATGGTATTGGAGAGTGAAATGATTTTGCATCTGCTGCAGATTGCATGCTATTTCCATTCCAAGTACAGATCAGGCAGCTCAAGTACCTACAAGAAGAATGGTTTGTTCCTGCTTCTTACTCATTTTGATGATATCAAAAAAAAATTTTCTCTAGACTAGTTTGTAGTCATTTAAGTTTATGTTGAACTTTACTGCATTGTTGCAATTATATAAAATTTCTTCTGTTAATTGTGTCGTTAAACTGACGATAGTATGCTTCTCAGTCATGATTTCTTTGTTACCTGCGGAGCTTTGTGAATTGGCTATGCATGATATGCCCTATGATGACGGTCTATTTCTTCTTAACTTTGCTTCATCTTGTATGATGGATTTACACAGAAGGAATTCTGTAACTTGATTTGCTTTTCTTTGGAAATTTGTGCACAGATGCATGATCTCATGTAGCAATAATGGATGACTGTACCTAGATCTTCCCATTAAACACTTTTAATGTATGCACAATATAGCGGAATTTGAATGGGCATTTATATGTACATGAGTCATGAATTATTGCCTTATATGAGAGCAGTGCAATAGTACTTTGATTAGAGGAGTTCAATCTGTAGATGACATTATCACAGAAAGCTTATTATGTTTCAATCCTTCAACAGGTAAATCGGCTGATATCCATTATGGAACTGGAGCTATTTCTGGTTTTTTTAGTGAAGACCATGTCAAAATCGGTGATCTTGTGGTCAAAGATCAGGTAGCTTTAAGGTCTTGGTCTTTTGTTACTTCTAATTGCTATTGTATTGATTAATACGAATTTTTTCAAATTCTAGTTTGTACTGATATTTGCAGTATGATTCAGGAATTTATTGAGGCAACTAGAGAGCCTAGCCTCACTTTCTTGCTGGCCAAGTTTGATGGCATACTTGGACTTGGTTTCCAAGAGATTTCTGTTGGAAAGGCTGTGCCCGTGTGGTATGTTGCTGTGCCTTTACTCTCTTATGTGATGGTTTAGATTTTATGTTACTTTTGTTATTAGTCGTTATTGTAGGGTTTCTATTTTGGGATTCAAACTCGGAACTGCTTCAGGTACAATATGGTAAATCAAGGCCTTGTCAATGAACCAGTTTTCTCCTTTTGGTTTAACCGAAATGCTGATGAGGAAGAAGGAGGTGAAATTGTTTTTGGTGGGATGGACCCTGACCATTACAAGGGTGAGCACACATATGTTCCTGTCACACAGAAAGGATATTGGCAGGTTGGTGGTCTGAACTTCCTATGTATAAATGTTTGGTGAATTGGGTTATTGAAGTTCTCTAAATATGCCTGATGCCACTTCTATTTGCAGTTTGACATGGGTGATGTCATGATTGATGGTCAAACAACAGGTAACATAAATATTTGGAGATTTGGGTTTAAGGAGTTGCGGTTCTTAGTCTTTGTCATTAATTGGTTTACATCCTGATTTAGCATATCTCTTTCAGGATTTTGTGCCGGTGGATGTGCCGCAATTGCTGATTCAGGAACCTCTTTGTTGGCTGGCCCTACGGTGTGTATTAATATGTTTTTGTTCTAGTTTGTAGTTAATTTTGTCTGCAAATCTCTGCCTTTCTGCAGATATATTCTGTGTTTGGAATGACTTAGATGGTGCAGAGTGACTGTAGTAGGCTTGTCTAGTTTGACCCAACTCTTGGTTTTTCTTTTTTCTGTTTGTGTGCATAGATATGTCCTTTTCTTTAATCCAAATTAGTTTTTTAATTTGTGTACATTATCTATAGTGAAATATGTACGAGTCATGGCCTATGCTGAGAAAGTCAACACTCTCGGTTTCTGATACTTCTTTGAGAAGCCATATTGGGAACATCTTTCCTGACTTTTTATTGTAGAACTTCAAAGTTATTGAATATGTTATTTTAGGTTGATGGTTTTCATTTATCTGCCATCTCATAGTGGCAAAATGTAGAGCTCTTTGTGTTTAGTTAGATGCATACGTATTCGCGATCTTTTTGTGTTTTTTGTCACAATGACTGCATTTATTAGTGTTCATACTGGCGATATCATGACATGAGCCCTGTGACACAGTCTTTGTGGCATTGTACTGTTGATGCTTTACTATGGCATCTGCATTGATTTATGCATGCTCTGTTACTGCTGTCGCATGGTTGGTTGCTTTATTATATATCTGTTGCAGACCATCATAACTCAAGTCAACCATGCCATTGGAGCCACTGGAATTGTCAGTCAAGAGTGCAAGGCTGTAGTTTCACAATATGGAGAGACGATTATCAATATGCTTTTAGCTAAGGTATCTGCTAAGTTGTCTCTGCGCCACTATAAGAAATGGTTGATTATATAAGCTAGTACTTGCTTGTTTGGTTTTCTGATTATCATTCTTATGTTTGCCAGGATGAACCTCAAAAAATTTGCTCACAGATTGGTTTGTGCACATTTGATGGGTCTCGAGGTGTGAGGTAATACTCAGACCAGTTTCTTGTTATTGTACGTATTACGGGATATAGGATTACGGGATATAGGCTACACGTTCAGACAATCATGTTACTTTATATATAAACATCTAAATACCGACAAATACACATTTGATTAGCATCTGCTAGACTGCTATTCACCCCATAATTTTTCTTTTTGGGAATTGCTGTGATCAGTATGGGCATTGAGAGTGTCGTTCCTGAGAATAATCATAGAGCATCTGGTGGTTTCCATGATGCAATGTGCTCTACTTGTGAGATGGCAGTTGTGTGGATGCAGAACCAGCTCAAGCAGAACCAAACACAAGAGCGCATTCTTAACTATGTCAATGAGGTCAAGTATCATATTTCTATCCATTATATTTGCATACTTAACTGTATCAATGAGCTGAAGTACGGCATTTTTATCCATTATACTTTGGTACGACTCAATTTGTGCTAGCTCTAACTTTTGTTTGTTAATCCAGCTCTGTGATCGGTTGCCTAGTCCTATGGGAGAATCGGCTGTTGACTGTAGCAGATTGTCTTCCTTGCCTATTGTTTCCTTTACAATTGGTGGAAAGATATTTTACCTTACTCCTGATCAGGTATGATGATGTGTTTTGGATATTCTTGTGGCATTTCTCTCTATATTCTTCTGTTCTGAGGTTTGGATGCATCCTTTACGCTTAGGGGTGGGCATGGGTTGGTTTGGTTTGGGTTTTAAGTCAACCCAAATCAAACCATAAAATTTTGGTCCCAATCCAAACCAACCCAAATATTTTTAACTCAACCCAAACCAACTCATTTGGGTTTAATTGGGTTTGGGTTTGGATTAAATTTTATAATCAAAATATTTTTTTATTTTGATAAATTTAATTATATGAAAATAATAATAATTATGATTAATTATTATTAATTATTAAATTAATATTAAAATATGAAAAAATATTGTGGATAAAAAATTAAAAGAAAGAATTAAATTAAACTCCAATAACAAACTTCCATGAACATGACATAAACAAGCAAATTAAAAGAAAGAAAATAAAATTCAATGATCAATTGAGTCCACTCCTTCACCAATAAATAAATAACTAAAAAAGAAAAATTATAATGTTTGATCTAAACTTTGTTGTTATATTTGATAATCATAAATTATTTTAACTTTAAAATATTAATTTTTTCTAGTTATCTAGCTCTGAAGTTTTTTTTTTTTGCGTCTAATTCATTGAATAGATTTTTTTTTTTAATTTGTAAACCGAATCAAAATTGTCGGTTCAGTTCATTCGATTCTTCAATGTTTTTGCTGGCATCTATTGGTGAGAACCACCTTCATTTGTTATAAATTTAATAGAAAATGGACAGATAATGGTGCAGGTGAAAAAGGACATTATACAAAAGGGATTAAAAAAAAAAAAAAAGCAAAGGATGTTCTTTTTACTTCAAGATTAATAGAGATTCAGGGATTGTGGTAATACATTAGTTTAAATTAAATAAATGATTACAACATAAACGAACATTGGTAGTGCAGAGAAAAAAAAAAACAATTAGAGTGGTGGTGGATTGTAGTAATTCTTGGCCCATGGGTTAACCACACCCAAACCATTATAAAATGGTTTCATACATTAAAACCCAAATTTAACCCATTTACATGATTTACCCAATCCAAACCATTTTCTTTGGTTTGGGTTTGGATAAACCCATGGGTTGTGGGTTTATGCCCACCCCTATTTACTCTACAATGAGATGCTTTGTTGTTACTTCTGTTTGTGTGGGTATTGAATTTAATTTAAACACTTACAGCAGTGGCATTTATGCTATGGATCAAGGTATTAAGACCCCAGAAAGGGTAAAATAATGGTCAATATTTCAACCAATAGTCTGGCTAACAATAAAAGAGAGGTTAACTATCTTGACTTTACACGACATTTAGACCAAGCATATAATAAATGGTGATCTTGTCGATGTTATGTGATTTTTTTTTGGGTGGGGGGGGGGGGGGGTGTTTGGGAGATATGTGGCAGTGGAATCTAGAGTTATGGCCCAATCTTTTTTTCGTATGACTTGACTATATTGACAAATGCTGTGAAATATATTTGTAAAATGAAGTCAAAAAACTTGATTGTTGTCTTTGATCATGTGGGTTGATAATCCACTGATTAGCGTGTGTTGTTACTGTCATTACCACCCATCCACTTGAGATAGTAACACTGCATTTTGGGCATATTATCTTGTAAATGTTGCGTGTTTAGTGTTAGTCTCACTGCTCTCTCATTATGTGTTGGTTGATGGCAAACAGTACATCCTCAAAGTGGGCGAGGGAGATGCAGCTCAATGTATAAGTGGATTCTCAGCTCTAGATGTTGCCCCACCACGTGGACCTCTCTGGTATGTTTATCCTTGTTAACATTTTTAGCTGCATGTTGGTTATGAATTACCTTGTACCAGTGATTTTCTGTTGTTACTGGGATGCAAATTCATGTGGTTGCAATGCAGGATCCTGGGGGATGTTTTTATGGGTCCCTACCACACGGTCTTTGACTACGGCAACATGAGAGTGGGATTTGCTGAAGCTGCGTAAATAAGTTTGTTTTAAATATGCTCAGTTAACCGTACCTTGTGGAATTTCAGTTGTTTCTTTAAGATGTTGAAACTAAACCTTAAATAACTGTTCTATGTAAATGCTCTGAGGTATAACAGTTGTTGAGAAGCCCAAGACGTTGGACTATGTTTATGAATCCGTGTCTGGACTCTTATTGGGTTCGTGCTCTTGGTTGCAGAAGTATTGGATTCATAGCGAGGAGCTGTGATGTATTATTATTATTATGATGAAATATTTCATTAGGTAAATGTAAATCTACAATCCTGGGAATCACTAAAATGGTAGAAAGCTTTTAGAAGTGAAGCCAAGGAAGTAGCACGATAGAGATTATATTACGTCAGATCGATAAACGGTAATTATGTCATTTATGACGCTTTTTAAGGATTTGATTCCTCATCTTGACTATATATATGTATACACGCACACGCATCGCACCCGTCTCTCTGTGTGTGTACATCTGCTTTGTGTGAACATCTAGGGATGCCTTTTCTTTCTTTCATTTTTTAATCCCTAGAAAAATGATATTTTTTCTGTCCTGATCTTTGACTTTTGGAAAACGAAGTGAGAACATTATGTGACACAGAAATTGCTTGACCGAAAGTTATGCTTCTGCTTCCCATAACAAAATCATGACGAATTCTCCTTTTTTTGTTTCATCCCCTGTTTTGGTCAGCGCCGTTGATTACAATAATTGCTTTGCAAGAATTTGAAGGTTTTGGATAGCTTTTAGGGTTAAGTGAATGTACAGGAAGCAGCTTCATAAAACAGCTAAGTCGTTGACTCCATCGTACCCGATAATACTTGTTCGAGTATCTTATCGTTGAAATGTTTTTGCTTTGGAAACGCTTCTCGAAATAAAGCACCTCAAAAGAAGGCATTCTTAAAGCTGAGAAATGTAAAATGATGTCCAAACACGGCTGCTTATGTAATTAGGAAGTCTGAGGAGTAGAACGAAGGAAACTTGGAACAGGGAGATTCTCTTAATCTCTTTTGCCCAAGCTCTGGTGGAAACCGAAAGAACCAAACAAGATAATGATTCATCTGAAGGTGTCGCGTTGTATGGCTGGAAAGTTTTGGATCAAAAGTGCTTCTCCAGTAGCAGCTTCTGCTAAGAATAACGGCACCGACCCGCTCGAAGTGGTCTTAGAAGTGTGTGATCTATGATCGAAACGACCCCACAAAATTTCAAACCAAACCCGGCTTTCATAATTGGATTACGTGAAGTTTCATCACCAGAATTTCAACCACTAATCCCGCATTACCGCCAGTCGTTTCAAGTTTAAACTGACTTTTAAATTTTGGTTTTAGTCTGATTAATTATTACATTCAAATTCCAATAGTTACGAATCTGCTCGAGTCCATGGACCCTTTTGTGCTGACCACGTGAATGCTACGCGTTTTCTTCTGGATTTTGAATTTTCTAATGATATAATATTCTACAAAATTCTAATTTCACACTGAAATTAGGTGACGGTGTCACTAAATTTTCACGACTGCCATGATAGCTGTAACTCCCCTGCCCTAACCTAGAACATTGTATTTGTTTATATTCTGGTTTTTTTTTTTTTTAATATTTGAACTGTTTATCCTGTTCTTAAAATCTAATACTAGGCGAAAGCAAGAGAAGCGAACTTTTAGAAGAGAAAATTTTTTATTAATAATGCAAGCTTTTTTTTTTTTTGGTAGAGTTTTTTTTTTTTTTTCAAAGATAAGGGATATGTCAAATTCAAATAATTTTTATTTTACCCTTATTTTTTCTAAGGATTCGAACACTGATGGTCAGCTGCTATAAGTTTTATGTTGTTACCAACCCGACCACGCCCTTAGGGGCTTTGTATAGTTATTTATACTCTAAAAATTACTCAAAACACTTTTATTTCAATAAAAATATTTTATTATAAAAATACCCATGATGTTACTAACTATTAACGACAATTTGTTATTAACAAGTATAATATAATAACTTTGAATACCAAAATCACACTCATTCAAAAAAAACAAAAAAATTAAAGTTATTGTACAGGAAAATTAAATCGACAATCATCATCCACTAAAGTTTAGTAAAACCCAATGAAAATTCGCCATAAAATGTGAGCCTTAACAGGATTATGTCAATGTATTATGAGTCACAGCCATTAAAAATGACTACAGACCACACACATTTATTAAGTTAGAAAATTCTTTTAAACGAAAATGTACTCTGACTAAGTTGATTGAGAAAAGCATTCATCTATGATCCATTTATCTTCTATTCTTCAAAGTTGTAGTTATGGCGTGAATTAAATGAGTGAAATATTCGTTAATAATACCTGCAGAAATAATTTTAAAACAAAACCGGCAGAAATTATAATCTCACTTCTCTAGAATATCTTAAATGAATTATTTTGAGTACTTTGTTATATTTTATTTTTCTAAGATGTAATAGAGTGTTTTTATAACTACGCAGAGTAAATGAGGATAATTAATTTGAATATCTTAAGTAAGAATTCTTTTGGTATTTAAAAAAGTGTAAAAGGTAAAATTTAATTTTTTAAATTTAATAAATGAGTGTTTAAAGTAATATAGTGCCGAAAGAAATTTTTAGCATGTAAAATAGCCTCAATTTTTTTTCAAAAAAATTCCGCTTATATGCATAAAAAAAACTTAAATAAATATTCCAAATTGTTAAAATACAGAAACCCAATTTATATTTTACAAAATGGTTTCAGTCAAAATGAAAAGAAAGAAAGAAAAATGAAAAACAGCTGCACTCAAGAAGTTTCCTAAATATGAAAAACGACCTAACGACTTTTTGATGCCCTAAACGATGAAATTGTGTTAGATTATAAGACCATATAAAAAAATATTTGTTATAAGACACAAATTTATATATAATATTAAGAAATTTATTACCAGCAATAAAAAAATTACGATGTTACATGCATCTAATACACGATCATTTGTCAATAAACAAGATCATGCTATCTTATGCTATATGTAACATACAGTAACTCTTAAGTTATCACCTAAAATGAAAAAAATTACAATATATAAAACAATTGAATTATCGTGGGTGACAACTTAAAAGACTTGCTGCATAACATAGGCCAGCCTTAATAAGCAATGTCTTGTACGAGTTATATAGTTACTTTCCATACAAGTAAGTCGGTGTTCCAGCTAACTTGTTTTGTAACATAAGCAAATGAATAGATAGATGTTCAATTGTTCATGCATGCACTGTGCTGCATATATTATATAGACTACATACAAAAGCCTGCAAATCTAGCAAGGCTAATGATTTGAAATCGTACTTGAAAATTTTGAAGCTTGGACAAAAAGTTAACAGCTTGCATTCGCTCAAAATGAAAAGGAGAAAAGGGCAGCAGCGCCGGTTGATTGGTTCACATTGTGATTGTGTTTGATTGCCGCCGCAAAAACCAACCTCAAAAATCCAATAACAAAGCAAAAGGCAATAGCAATTGGCACATTCATTGCTCCACCGCTAATAACGCAATCCTGGCACGTGCTCACGTGTCGTCATGTGGCTGGCTTTGTTTTAAATGCCCAGGTGATCCGTCTCGCCGCCTACAGGCGGCCTAGGCTGTTGAGTGTTGAGGCTCTCTCCTTTTGCCACGGGTCTAACTCGAACCCCATACGTTTAATATAACACCGAAGCCACCAACTTTACAGAGAAAAAAACCTCAGTAATGTAGAAAAAGGAAAATGCTTCCCAGTGCCTTTTTCTCTTGTGGAGATGATATTTTATTAATTTAATAAATTGGTTTTAGCGAGCAATGTTATTTGCATAGACCAAGCACAGAATATCACAAACAGAGAGAAAAAAAATTAGCAATTCTTTTTCTTTTAATATTTATATTTTTTTGACATTGATATTACAATCACACTATAATTGGAACTAGTTTAAAAATAATACTACTTAAATTTTAACTGTCATTAATATTGGAAGGATATCTATATCACTTTTACTAATATTCAAGTGACGTCTTGTAAAAGATAAGTTTAACTAACATTCGAGAGACGCCTATGTCACCTTCACTAATATTCAAAATGCATCTATATTTACTTCATTCACATCATCCACTCAACTATATCACAATTAAAAAAGGAATGGAATCCTCATAATACTTGTATAGGGGCTCGAGCACTTACTTTCATAATTTGTGAGATTAAATGCTCTCTATTTGAGTAGTGCTATATATTTGAACTGCTTTATGCTTGCTCTTTACTTAATTTATGTGCAAAAACATCTCTTTATAATTACGTATAAATTTGGATGATAGAATTATTAAAAGAAGAAAAATTATTCAACTCTTAATGCTAAGAGTTGTAGTTTTATTTGATTAGCTTTAATTTGTTCAATTGGTACAATCTGTTGATGACGTAAAAAATTATGCATTCAAACCATTTCATAATTAATTTGTTGATTCTTTATCGTAAGATGTTAAAATTTAAGTCAGAAAATCATATATTTGTGTTTCTATTTTACATTCACTGTATTAATTGAGAACGACTTAAATATTAATTTTTAAATTTACAAAGTTTGAATGTATAATTTATGGTTTAATCAACGTTGTACGTACATTTGTACTCATAGCAAGAAACTACCAACTTTACGACAAAATATTAGGTGGAAAAAAAAAAAATCTTATTACGATTATTAACAATTCTTTGGTATTAAGACATTCAAATCCACGCAAGAAAGTAACAAGGTCACACGTTTATATATAGCATATTTTAACATTCACAAACATTACTCATTCTCAATCCATTCACTACGTTTCTCTTATTCTTTCGCCTTTCTTCTTGTGCTCTCTCTGTTTCTCTTATATGGAGTGGACAAGAGGACCCATCATCGGCCGTGGATCCACCGCCACGGTGTCTCTAGCCAACTTAGCTTCTTCCGGCAAATTCATCGCGGTCAAGTCCACGGAGCTCTCGCGGTCTATGTTCTTGCAAAGAGAGCAATGTTTCTTGTCCAAGATCAGCTCTCCTTATGTAGTCAACTACTTAGGCTTTAATGTCACGAACGAAAATAACACGCCTACCTACAATCTTTGCATGGAGTACATGCCTCGGGGCACGCTTCACGATGAAATTCGGAGACACGGAGGAAGATTGGATGAGCAAATGATCAAATTATACGCGTGGCAGATCCTTCAAGGATTGAATCATCTTCATATGAACGGAATTGCACATTGTGACATTAAAAGCAACAATGTTTTGATAGGCGATGATGGTGCAAAGATTGCTGATCTGGGTTGTGCTAAATATGTGGGAGAAATTGATAGCAACGCAGTTTTTGCCACATCAGCTTTTTCCGGTACACCGGTTTTCATGGCGCCGGAGGTAGCTAGGAGAGAAGAGCAAGGGCTTGCAGCTGATATATGGGCTGTTGGGTGCACAATTGTTGAGATGGCAACTGGGACTAATCCTTGGCCGGAACTAAATGACCCGGTGTCAGCTCTTCACCGGATTGGATTCTCCGGTGAGACACCGGAGATTCCAAGGTGGTTGTCAATGGAAGCGAAGGATTTGTTGAGCAAGTGCTTGAGGGGAGATCCGAAGGAGAGGTTGACGGCGAAAGAACTGCTTGAACATCCATTTGTTTGTGGAGTGGAGTTTGATCATTTTAAGGATGTTGAGAAATTTATTATGAGTTCTCCGTGCACTGTGTTGAACCATGGATTTTGGGATTCCTTGGAAGAAGCTGAAAGTTCAGAAAATCTATCACCCAAGGCATCTCCTTCTTCTTCTTCTTCTTCTTCTTCTTCATCTTCTTCAAACTCTGCTGTTAAGAGGATTCAACAATTGATTGGATGTGCTCTGCCATCATTAGTTTCAAGCGTGCCCAATTGGAGTTTGGACGAAGATTGGATCACAGTTAGAAGCAATGGCATTGAAGAGCCCAAAATTTGTTCAGATGAGAATGATTTGGTCATAGCACATGAACCATCAGCTGAAGCCACATTAGTCTGGGATTTAATTTCTGAAGAAGAGGTTCAGAATTCAACATTAATCGAAGATTTGTTCGCAGGATTCTCCATCGATAGTAATAGTGATATTAGCAATGTTAGTATTAGGCGAGACATTCTTTTACCATTTGATATTGATAGAGATAATTTTGTGTCAGAAAATCTCGATTTTGAGACAAATAATGAAAACTCTGGTTTTGTTCAATTCCTTTCACTCTTTCCTTTTCAGAGCAAACATAACTTTTTTTTTTTTGCCCTTTTTAATATAATCTTTCTGATTTAATTTTGACTACCGAATTAAGATTCTCTTCTAATATGACACGAGTAAATAATTCAATTATTATTAAAAAAATAAAAAAAATAAAATCTTATACATAAATACAATTAGAATACATATATTAAAAAATCTTTAAAAATATTAGAATACATATATTAATTTTTTTTTTAAAATTCAGTAAAATTCAGATCTAATGGCAGGGAAGTGCAACAATTGACTCTATTGCAATTTCCAAGGGCGACTTTGTTAAAAAGTCTTCTCATGGGTCAATCACCGTGGTTGGTTTAGACTTCTTTGTGTGAACAGATGAGACTTTTTTGAATATGACAAATTAGTGCCAGTCAACGTAGGTTTCCTCCAACTCAGTGCGTGAGTTAAGAAAGACAAAAGTCCATAAAATAATTTTCCAAGTTTGTGCCATTCCAATTCAGATGTCAATCTAGAAAGTGGAATCTGTCTTGGAACCGCTGCCTACTGCCGGTTGCTGACCGGCAAATGGTGTAATACAAGTGTCACCCTAAATTCGTGGTATTTAGTATTTACAATGTTATTGGCTTGTGAATTTGAAGGTAAATGACGTTGCATTTCCTAAACAATGAACTAAACTGATGCAGATTCCCCAAACTGAAACTTATCGTTCTTTAATCCCTTGTCCTAGTTGCACTATTCTGGTGTAGTGGGATATTATTATATTGAAGTCAAGAGATTACACAATTTAGCAAGTCAACTAATCCTTTATAATTGGTGGATATGTGTGTTAACAGAAGGGTATTTATGCAAGTGGAAGGTCAATAATGCTTTCATTGTCATTTCTACAATTGGTGGTTGGAATCAGAATAAGTACAAGTCAAATAAAATTGGAGGGAGGTAGTCAATAAGGAGATAAATGCACTTGGAATCAGTTTGCCGACGCATGCCCGCTCGACCATTTTGGCTGCTGAAAACGATTTCATTCCAAAGGTCACTTGCAAGTTGGAACTGATCAACCAGGATTGCTGGTGCAACAAGATGATGTAATCCCCTCTTCGACCACGAAATTAGTCTGGCAATACCAAGTTGAGCCTTGCGTTTGATAGTTCAAGATTACAAGTTGAAGTATGCTTTTCATATTCCGGGCTACTAATAACTTGTTTAGTGTCACTGACTCTCCTCACATGTCTAAGGATTTTGCTTCCATAATTTTGATGTAAGCATTTGGTATATCTCAACTGATTTGTTCTGTGAATTTTCGCCTTGGGTTTTGTACAAATATGAATTCAATAGCATAGAATAACTACAGGATTTGAAAGAGGAAATCTCTAGACAGCAGAATATTATTGAATAACTTTCTGAGATACAGAAACCAGCAGCTGGAGGCCATTCTCCTTATTCTTCAATTATTCTTATTTATGGCATTATTGGAGTCAAATTGACCATGCATTTAAACTGTACATACATCTTGAGTTATTAAGGGAGAGATATTTGAATAAATTCTTAGTTATTTTTAATTCCAGAGCTGAGCTGCTGTGTCAGATCCTGGAATCCTCACTCTTTCTTCAGTGGTTGTGTTGCTTGTTTGAGTTTATTACTTCTTCCAATATCTGCTTCCGTTCGATATAGGAATGTAATCTGTCTATCATGATTGCAAGAAATAGGGAGAATCCTGCAAAATATACCCGAGTGTTAGTTTTGCAGCTTGTCATTACTCATTATGACGCCCCAATTGCCAACAACTAAAGCTGCCATTTGAAAACAAACATGACCTTGCATGTTACATGTAGCCCAACATAGGATTACTTCATTAGACGACAATGAAAAAAGAATGAATCAAGGCTCAAAAGCTTAGGTGAATCTTGACAATTCAATTTATTTATTCGAAAAACACCAACATGACGTACCCATGAGGGATGCTTCAAGAAGAAGATCTGCCATGAGAACCTCTTCTGTCGGATTGAGCGCACCGCTTTCTCTTGAACGTTTATGCATTTCAATAACATTGTATACAGCAGAGGATAAGACAACTAGTACAGTTGCTCCAACACTCTTGGCCACCAATGGCCCTCTCCCCTGCTTCAGTTTGTCCAGCCCCAAAATCAATGGTTTCCGTAGAGGGCTCACAAATAGAAGAGCCAGAATCAAAGCCATTTCAGTGAATACAATTGTAAAAAAAAGGTAAAACATATCTGCAAAGTTGCCAAAAATAGTTTAATAAGTTATGGAGATATGAAAGTGAATTTATAGGGCGGATATGGAGCTAAAAGTTGTAAACATTTTGCTCCCAGTTACTGAAGGTATATGCCTGATAACTTTAATTGCTTTTCTTGAACTTATGATGCAATTAAAGAATTATACTATTCATAACATGGAACACGACAGAATTCTTTACTGTGAAGATTCAATAGCCGCGGGTTTACAAAGACTAAAATTGGACAGACAAACTTTCACCCTACAGTTCTTTTATTTCCACGATTGGAATCAAACTGTTCTTTGGTTTGTGATGATTTCCAAAAGTATATTTTGTGAAACCTGAGAAAATACTTCAGAAAATCGGATGGAGAAACTTGAGTTGAGTCATTTTTATATCCTTTTGTACTTCTTTCATTTTTATAATCTTCTACACATAAAGATTAGCTTGATAATCTGTGCCAGCTTGACCATTTTGTCTTGCAGACGATGTTTTGATTTCAAAGGATATTTGCAACTGATCAACTTGGATTGCTGGTTGCATTCCACAATCAGGGTCAATATGAATAGGTATATTGTTTTTCATAATTTAAAGGCGAGTTCTTCGTTTAATTTAAAACAAATTGGGTCTGTGAATTTCGCCTGAATATCCGTAAAACAACTATGAACCAGCTACTGCAGACATTTCATTGTCCTAGATTAACTAGTCATGGATTGGAAATAGAATGAGGATAATCATATTAATCTCTAAACAGAAGAATGTCATTGAGATGCAGAATTCAGTAGCTGCAGGACATTCTTGTTTTTATGGCATTACCGTGTTTTAGTTTTCTATGCATTAAAACTGTACATAAATCTTGAGTTTTTAAGGTTTATAATCTCAGTGCTGAGCCGCCGTGTCAATCCTCCTTCTGTGTTTCAGATTTCGGCTCTTCGGACTCAGTTGTCTCCTCTGTTGCCCTGATCTCTCCGTCACGATGCTTGTTTAAGTTTATTGCTCCTTCCAATGTCTGTCTCATGAGATGAAGCTCTTTGATATAGTAATGTAATCTGTCTGTGACCATTGCAAGAAATAGGGAGAATCCTGCAAGATATATACAAGTTTTGTGGCCCCATTGTAAATGCCACAATCAGTAACAAAGAAGTTACTTCAGAAAAGAAACGTAACCTTACACATTTCATGTAGCGCCCCAAATGATTCGGAAACAGCATTGATAACAGAACGTAACATGGCTTCACAATTCAATTTGTTCGGTTAAAAACAACATATTTATCCATCCATAGAACATGACTTACCCATGAGAGATGCTTGAAGAAGAAGATTTGCCATGAGAACCTCATCTGTCGGATTGATCGCGCTGCCTTCTCTTGCACGTCTCTGGATTTCCATAGCGCTGTATACAGCTGAGCATAAGACAACTAGTACAGTTGCTCCAACGCTCTTGGCCACCAATGGCCCTCTCCCTCGCTTCAATTTGTCCAACCCCATGATCACGAATTTCCTCAGAGGGTTTCTGAACAGAAGTGTCAGAATCAAAGCCATTTCGGTAAATACAATTTTAAACAGAAGATGAATCATCTTTGCGAAATTCCCTTAATCGATTCCGCAGATATGAAAGTGAATTTTTGGGGTGAGCATGGAGAAGGAATTTGTAAACCTTTTGTTTCTTGTTGCTTGTGTTATTTCCCTATCTCCTTTTGTGAAACTTATGGTTCAGTTAAAGAATTATACTTCCATGTCTTGAGAAATAACCGAATTGCTTTGTTGTGAAGAATCAACAACAGAAGGTTTACGAAGAATAAATTTGACAAACTTTCACCATTCTCTCCTCTTCTATTCTCTTCTATATTTTAGAACCTTTCTACATGACAACTTTTGGGTTACAATGTTCCAAGATTGGAATCTAGCGGCTCGCTTGGTTTGTGAAGATTTCCCAAAAATTCGTTTGGGCAAAACCTGTGAAATACTACAGAAAATCAAATGATCGTTTTCACAATTTCTTGAAAGACATTTTAGCTGAAGTTCAAACGAATAAGAATGGAAATTATGTTCGCTTTTTATGAGTCCTGGCATTTTGGCCTTCATGTGATTCAAATATTTTGCCAAACAATTTTTAACCATTATTTTGCTGCAAGTCTGCATTATGTTTTCAATTGTGTAGTCCGCTCAAGCCAACATGCAAACAAAATGTGCGAGTTGATTCTGTAGCATGCCCAAAAAACTGAAACAGAATACAATAAATGTTGCAATTAAGCCGCTCAATGAAGCTTAAGAGTTCGAGTACCGATGCTGTATTTAACAAAACTTACTACTATCTTTGATACAAACATTACATGCATACGAAGAACAAACAAAGAAGAATCATGTAAAGCTCTTACAATGTATTTAAATTCAAAATTTCTCAATATTCAATCTAGTTAACTCTGACAGTTGATTAAAATCCCTTCCAAGCACATAGATTTTCTTTTCTTGAGCATATCCTGTTCAATCAATCGATGCCCGGTACCCTCCCTATCAAACGTTTGAAATTATTTCGACAACCAAAAGCCTGTCTATGTATGAACATCATAGGCTGGTTTCGTCTCCAGCCTAAGTAAGGAAGACCAGAACAAATAGAACGATAAACAGAGCAATCAAAAATAATATCATCATAATTTGACCCTTGGCGCTGGCCTTCTTCATGACCATGGCCACTTTTTTCTGTAAGAAAAAATGAGGCAACATTAACACCAGGTCAGTATTATGCCATTTCGTTACGTTATTTAACTGCAATTTAATTCAGATTAAGTATCATATGAACTCAGATACCAAGTTCTGAATTTATATCCTTTCAGAAATAGATCATAAATCACGGGAAGGAAATCACCTGAACAAAATCAAGACGATTAGATGTGCTGTCCATTTCCGTACCAAGTTCATCTATAATCTTCTCCTAAAACACCCAATGATTTACATATTAGCATTAAAATCAGTAGCACTGATCCTCATGTAAAGTCAGAGAAAAGCAGATTATACATTGGCAATGTTTGTCATTGTCTGAGAGCAAACCATGCACCATGATGCTTAAAGAGAGCACACAAGAGCAGAGACTAATACTTTTCTGACATCCTACCAGAGATTTATAGAGACATTACAAGGAATATCTATCCGTAGATACTAACCTGTGCCACGAGTTCATCATGTATGGTAAGGCCAACACCTCCAATTCTCTGCACGCTTGCACTGAGTTCATCCAACTCCTCATCCTGTTGCCTACAACCAACAAATGGTAGGCAATCAGTAACAAATCAAACACAGCACTAGAGTGAGTGAATACGCATGCAGATAGCAATTGAGGCACCATTTCAGCAAGGCAGACAAGAACAAGAACAAACAACTCAAGGGAAGAGATAGAAGGAGACCGTACTTTATGAGAAGCACTTGTCTATCAGATTCTGACTGGATAAAATCATCGTTATCTTGGGCCGCAGCGTACTGGTTTGGTTTATCTTGATGAGAATTTGGAAGCCTCATTAATTCCCGACGCATTCGACTTGCACTCATAGTCCCAACACCAATCGCACCTCCAGATAATACAGCTTTCTTCATGCTGCTGACCTAATAAAGTACAGAAATCCTTTAGGATTCCATAACTGGAAAAATACAATTGCAGGAATCACCATGTGGTAGACTGTTTAAAGTTTATATTAGAATTGACAGTAACCACAGGCAGCAAACAAGGTTCACTATGCCATCTCGGTGATTAAAAACTATTGAACACATTTTCACTCCCCTCAGAAACCTTTTGTCAAGTACATTAATTTAGGTGATACCTGAGTACGAGCAGTGCTGGTCCATCTCCTTCGTTTTTCAAGTTCCACTTCATCAATACCATACCAAGAAGGATCTCTGCTTGCTACACCAATTGCTTTGTCCAATTCATCCACCTTCCTATCAAGAAAGAAGGGTCTCAGAAATTGCAGATTGGAATCAAGAAGTTTAATTCAATACATAAAGTTGTGCCAAAACTTCATGCCAATTGTCTTTGCTGAGAATATAAGTACTCAATTATCACTGAAATTCCACCTCTAAGATGTTTAATGAGAGTACATAAGTTAAAACAGAAAATATGTGCACCAACTATAACTGAGCTTGCCATGCTTCCAAATCAAACTATTGTGGCACTATTAAAGCCTGGCCTCAAGCAAAATTCGCATCAACCAGACTTGTTGCACTAAAAGTAATTTACATGTCATACACATTGCAATAGGAAACATAACAATACAGTTCAATCTTGAACAGGTTCCATATCTTATTAAGCTCATTCAAGCCACATTTGAACTACTTACTAAACCCTTACTAAACATTTTATCCCCTAGATAATCTCAAGCCAACAAGTTCAAGCCAAGTTTTCAAACATTTAACACGTCACATTCGATCACGCTATATATACCTAAAATTAGAAATGAATACGAGAAAATTTTTTGATAATTCTGGGTACCTGCCATTCTATGCTCTCACAACCGGCAAGTAGTTCCTTCTTCAAATGCACTTGCTCCCCGGGATCAGAAGCACTATTTTCCCATTGACGGAAAGTAGACTGCAACTTATCAATCTAATTAAAAAACAAAAACTAATTAATTAATCACCAAATAATATACAAGACAGTTTAGCAATTCAATTTCACTATTAAATCAGAAAAATCAAATTCCTTAAAAACAAAAAATTACTGAAATCGTGGTAGATCCAATCGTAACTCTTGATTTAACAAAAATTTATGAAATCAAAAAATTCCAAAAAAAAAGACAGAAAAAAAGTTTACGTACAGAATCTTGAATCTCTTCTTTAACGATATAGAATGGATCTTGAGCAGAAGACATAATTTAATCCTTCACAATAATGAGCTTCAATCAGCAACTTTATATACAACAAAAGTTCATAATAAATTCGAATCCGCTGTAATATAGATCGAAATATAAACCAAAAGCTAATAATAATAATTAAATTAATTAAAAATAGTTTTTACCAGTGTCCGGAAAAGGAGGTGGCGATGGCTAGATTGCTCGTCTCAGTTTCCCAGAGTCTGGAGAGCGGTCTCCCTCAACTGTCAAATAAGAAACGTAATAACTATTGAATCCCCAATTTTGTAAAATTTCTCAAGCAAGGACATAGTTTGTCCTCGTGTTTGAAATAGGTCCCAATCTCTTGCCAAATGATAAATTACCGGTCAGTATGCTGAATTTTGACAATTGATTGTTCGGGATTTGCAGCCTTTAGACCGAAGGATATTTAAGTCATTTCGTCGCCGGTCCCCATCAGAGACTTGTTTGATACAAATAGACAGAAATTTGCTTATTGAGAGAAATCGTAAAACATTAGGAACCACGATGTTAGTATCCCACCAAGCAAACAGAAGTAGCCATAGAATGACTGAAATACCACTTATATTTGCAGATGTGTCATGCCTGTCAGTAACCTCTCATCGTCGATTTTGAGTTTAATAAAAGGGTTTGCGAAGTTATAGGTTGGAACTCATCCAATGTATTATATTTTTTCTTTTAATTTGAGTGAAGTCAGATCTTCTCTCCATTAAATATTAGGAAAGATAAAAATCTAGATAGTAATTCATAAAAATTGATATAAAAATTAGTTTAAGTAATAGTCTCAAATGTGAGTGAAGTAGACGTCCCTTAAATATTAACTGAAATGTGAGTGAAGTTGACGTCTCTCGAATATTAAAAAGGATAAAAATATAGGCAATACTTCATAAGAATTAATGTAAAAATTGACTTACAATCTTACATATTAAAACGTTGTAAGATTTTCTTCAAGTAGTTTTTTTGCGAAAGCCAAATTTTCTGTTATTTCTGTCTCGGTGAATTCGCATCCTTAGAATCTTGTTTGCTGGTCTCAAGTCCTTCATTTCGAACTCCCTATCCAACTGTGCTTTTAACTCTTGGACTCGATCTTTATTGGGGCTTATTACCAACATGTTGTCCACGTACAACAGCAAAATGATGAAATCATTATCTTCAAATTTCTTGTAATATGCACAATAATTTGAACTGAGCCTATTGTATCCAAAGCTCATGATGAAGGAATCAAATCTCTTATACCAACACATCGGCGCTCGTTTGAGATCGTATAGAGATTTATTCAACCTGCAAACTATGTTCTCCTTTTTTTTTCAGTAAAACCTTCTGGTTGGAGCATATAAATTTCTTCTTCAAGTTCTCCATGAAGAAATACAATTTTCACATCTAATTGCTCTAGATGTAGGTCAAATGTAGCACACATTGCCAATACTATTCTGAATGCCGTGAGTTGAACCATCGGAGAAAATATTTTATTGAAGTCAATACCCTCTTTCTGAGCATATCCTTTTATCACCAATCTTTCACGATACCGCTCCACTTAGTCATTGCCATCACGTTTGATCTTGTAGACCCATTTGTTTCTAATGCCTTTTCTTCCGCGTGGTAGTGGTATAAATTCCCATGTCTTGTTCTTGTATAGAGCCTCAATTTCTTCCTGTATTGCTGTCATCCACAAAGCAACATCTGAGCTATTTAAAGCTTCGGGGAAAGTTGATGGCTCTCCATCCTCTGTTAGAAGACAATATGCAACATTGATCTCTGTGACATAATCCAAGTGTCACGCTGGCGGTCGTCTCTCACGAGTTGACCGTCGAACTTCTAGAGTCTCGGACTTGACTGGTTCCTGTTCCTCGTGCTCTGGTGCTGCTTCAGACGAATATGAATCTTCTGGATTATTTTCCACATATACCGGTACAATCTCTGACTTTTCTTTTGCAATGCTACCATCCCCATCTCTCCTTTGCAGTTGATCATCTACAAAGAGATCATCTACAAAGATAACATCTCTGCTGATAATGATCTTGTGGGTAATGGGGTCCCACAGACGATACCTCTTTACTCCATCAGCATATCCTAAGAAGATACATCTTCTAGATTTTGGATCCAGCTTTGTTCTTTCTTGGGTATTGTATATCACGTACACATGATATCCAAATGCATGTAGGTAGGAGTAATCAGCTGGTTTTTCAGTCCACATCTTTATTGCTGTCCTCAGCCCAATTGCTGTGGATGGCGACCGATTTACTATATAACAAACAGCTTTGGCTGCTTTTGTCCAGAATGAATTGGGTAAACCAGCAGTCCTCAACATAACTCTTATTCTTTCTGTAAGAGTTCTATTCATTCACTCTACCACTCCATTTTGTTGAGGAGTTTATGCCACCGTGAACTGCCTCTGAATACCTTCTTGTTTACAAAAAGCAAGAAACTCGCAGTCTGTATACTCTCCACCATTATCTATCCTCAAGCACTTAATCCTTTTGTCGGAATCAAGTTCTACCCGTGCTTTGTATTCTTTAAATACTAGAAATACATCTAACTTTTACTTAATTGCATATACCCAATATCTCCTAGAATAATCATCAATGAAAGTCACCATGTACTTTGCACCTCCCATGGATGTGTCAAGTGATTCCCAAACATCAAAATGAACCAAGTCTAGAATGTATTTACTTCTAATAACAGATCTACTAAACTTTAATCTATTTTGCTTACTTGTAACACAATGCTCGCAAAATGGTAAACTTATCGATTTGAGCCTTGAAAGCAATTTTCGCTCAGAGAGAATCTTCAAACCTTGTTCTGACATGTGGCCAAGTTTGAGATGCCACATCATCGTTGATTCTTCTCCATTTAACACGACACACGCATCAGCTTCTTGCAGTATTTCCCCTTTAAGTATGAACAGATTAGCACCGATCTTTTCTGCCTTCATCAATACAAGTGCACCTTTGACTATCTTCATGATCTCATTTTTCACATGGGTTTACACCCATGACTATTTATTTGTCCCAAAGACAATAGATTTTTCTTCATGCCTTTGACATATCGTACTTCCTCAATTGTGCGAACTATACCATCAAACATGTTAATTTTGATAGTACCAATACTAGCGATCTCCAAGGCATGATCATTACCCATATATACAGATCCTTCTGAAATAGGTTCGTATGTGTGGAACTATTCTCTCTGAGAGGTCATGTGCCAAATAGCTCCTGAGTCTATGAGTCAGACCTCAGATAGACGTTTCTGCCTTCTGCAACAGTTGTTGCCTCACTGTAGAAAATTTCACCATCATCCAAGGTACTTGTTACTTCTTAACGCGCTCTTTCTTGCCACAGTTGTAGCATTTAACATTCTTCTTACTTTTGGATTTTGATCTACCATGATTGTGATTCCCACTGGGGCCACGTTCTGTTGATCTCCCTCTCGTCACCGATAGCGCCTCCACTTGCTGCGGACTTACTTACCCGTCTTCCTTACTTTTTCGCCTGCTCTCCTCATTTAATACGGATGCTGCAACATCATCGAAAACTAGACTATCTGCAGGATTGTTGTTCGTCAGATTGATGATGAGTTGATCATACGAATCTGGTAGACTTTGAAGTAGAAGCTCTACACGTTCATTTTCCTATATATTATGACCTAACGTTGTGAGTTGTGAAAATAAAGTCTTCAAGGTGTTGATATAGTCGGTCACTGATGTAGATTCCGCCATTGGAACAGTATAGAGTTTCCTCTTCAAGAAGATTTTATTTTGCAGCGACTTACCCTTGTACAATTTTGTGAGAGTATCCCAGATTTCCTTTACTGTCTTTTTCCCCGCCACACTGGATAACACCTCATCTGCAAGTGCCCAGTGTTTATCAGCAATGGCATTGGCGTCCATCTCACTCCACTTGTCATCAACAGTTATCTCCATAGGTCTTTCTCCAATTGCTGTCAAGCAATTATTTTTCCTCAGAATTGCCCACATCTTCATTCTACAACGAGAAATTATTCCCGTTAAACTTCTCAATTTCATACTTTGCAGCCATTTTGTTGATAAACACCGCACATAAACTAGTATACTACCTTGAATAGTTGTGAGTATGTGTGAGAATGCACACCAGGAAAGTTCTTAGGAAAGACTGAAGGGGTCATAATGGTCCCACTTAAAACCGAGACTCCTTAAACTCTTATCGCCTTTGTGACATAACTTTCCTAGACATGTACAAAACCACACAGTTGCTCTACTCACACCATTATTCCCTGCTTTGCACCACAAAAATTTTAAATCGCTCCCACCGTTTCTCGTAAACAGTAACCGTATATGTGAACAGTACCCCCGACTTTAAAAAATACAACCAATAGCTCTGATACCACTGTTGAAAAATTAGTGGGTGAAGCAGACATGCAACTAAAATAAAATTGAGAAATAATGAGACATAATAATCACACAGGACACCAAAAATTACGTGGTTCGGCTTTTAGCCTACGTCCACGGGCGAAGATAGAAAGAAAATATTTTACCAGTGAAAAGGAGTTACAAATATTGTGGTATTTTGTATCACTACCCAAAACCCCAATATACTAAAACTCTCAAGACACTAAAACTAGAGCTTATAATTTAAGCTCTCTAAATTTCTCTCACAACTCTCAGCTTTCTTTACAAAATTGGATACAAGCTCTAAATTTAGAGCTTGTATCTATAGGCAAGACTTTGCCTAGAAAGTCAAAAGATGGTTTAAATCTTCAAGCAATACAACTGTAAATTTGCTGGCATTTGTGGGTTGTGAATTCATTTTCTTCAATTTGCTGGCACCAAAGTCAAGCACCAAATTCGGTGCTGACTTTTAAGGACTTACTTTGACAGTGCATTTGTATCTTCAGATTGGATTGGAATTAGAAAGACTGGATCAAGGTTGAAAGCATCAGCAATAACGCAATATTGTTGGGGAAGCAGAGTTCAAAGGCGGTGGCTATTGATCGCAATGCTGGAAACTTGAAGATAAATTGCATATATTTTATCGATAACTCTAAAGTTACATTCAAGAGTACGCTTCCGGCTATAGGTCGTCTCTACGAGATCGACATGAAGAGGATGGTTGAGGTAGAGGAAGACACTACACATTTTACATGGATGTCACACAAATAGAGAATATGCGCAACAAGGAACTTTTATGTGCAATACGTGCTTGTCGCACTTAAATTGACATAAATTTTTAGTTTGACCATAGGAGAGATCGGCGAAAAGTTGTGAATTTGATTCGTCTCGTTACAAGCTTCGAAACAGTATGTTATACGCAAAAAATAAATATATATAGCCCAATTTATGATTTTCAAAACACATCGTCGTACATACTGTAATTTTGTGCAACAAGCTAGGCGACAAGTGCCTGCCGCACAAAAATACAGTGGTATTTATGTGCGATAGGCACCTATCGCACATAATTCAACCGTCGCACATATCCTGAGTTTCGTTTCTAACTCAAATTTCTAGTGTTTTTAATATTTTTTTGATTTCTCAACTCAAATCTAACTACTTTAACAAATTATATTACTTTATAAATAAAGAATAACAATATTTACAGCAAAATCTATATCATTTTTTAACTTCAACCTTAGAATTTATGCATTAAAAATTCATATTTGTGTAAGAACATAGAATAACTTTTAAAATGCTCTCTAATTGATAATTTTATACTTCTATTAAGTTGAGAGTGTTGAGATTTATTGAGAGTGTTGAGGTTTGTTGAGGGTGTTGAGAGTTAGAGTTTTAAAATTTGTTGAGAGTGTATGAGTGTTGAGTATTGTAAGAGTTGAATTATTTAAAAATTTGATGAAAGTGATGAAGATAATTTGATTCAAAAGCTTAGTATTTGATTAGTTATAATAAAAAAAAAATAAATTCTATCATATATTTAATATATGATATACTCACTCATATAAATAGTGAGTGAACCTCGTATTATTATTATTATTTATGTATGTGATGTATCCTATATTAAATATAAGGTAGGGGAATCTTAAAAAAAAAAAAAGAAAGTCACAAACATGCCCTTAATAAATAATTCCAAAATCGGTGCTTCGGGTTTGCCAGTAACAAAGTTCAAAGTCACTTTTGAGTTCTCCAGATACGCACACAGAGCTAAAACAGGCAGCGCTGAAAATGGCGGCGGCGGCGGCGGCGGCAGCGGCGACGACGACACAAATGGACAACACCCGATCATTATCATCAATATCGTCCACGTCATCACTTCTATTCCCTCGCACTAACGAGTTTTATAAAATACAAAACCGTGTGAAATTCAAATCTCCCAGAGCTCTCTCAATTCGCGCCACCTCTTCGGATTCTGGTCTGCTCTCAATATTCTTATTGCTTATATTGCAGATTTATTTACTTATTTATCTATCTTATTACATATTTTCTTTTCGTTTTTTAATCAATAATTCTCATAAATTTTCTGCCTTTTCTTTTATTTTGATTTTGTTGGATGTATTTACAGTTGTAACCTTGCTTGATTATGGAGCTGGCAATGTACGTAGCGTGAGAAATGCAATTCGTCATCTGGGTTTTGGAATTAAAGATGTAAGCTTCCTTTTTAAAAAAAAAAAAGCTTTGTCATTATTTGATTATTATTTCTTTTTTTCTCTTGTGAAGCTACACTATATTTATTTCGTTGGAATACAAAATACTAAAGCCATATGTATAATTTTAGTCTTGCCATAACGATTATATTTATCTCTTTTGCACTCTAAAGTTTTGATTTAATTTTGTCTTTTTAAAATTGAAATGTAGGTGCAAACTCCGGAGGACATTCTAAATGCGAACCGGCTTATCTTTCCTGGCGTTGGGGCATTTGCTGCTGCCATGGATGTGCTTAACAAGACTGGGTATGTGCTTCCAGTAATATTTGTTAATTCATATTAAGTGTTGTAAGTACCTTAGTTTGAAATGTAAATCTAAAGCTTGAATGTGCTAATAGTGATTTTTTACATTGGAGTATGGGGTTAACCATATGGAACTTGTTATGTTTTTGTTCTTCTGCATTTTTTTTTTTGACTCTTTAGTTTCATGTTTGATACATCAGTGTGGAATGTTTCTGCTGTTTAATGTTTGCAGGATGGCAGAAGCACTATGTGCCTATATTGAGAAGGATCGCCCGTTTTTAGGCATATGTCTTGGACTTCAATTGCTTTTTGAGTCTAGTGAAGAGAATGGACCAGGTCAATGAAATAAATTTTCATCAATTTTCAAAATGATAATATCATCATTGTTTGATAAATGAGTAAAGAAAACTCAAACGTAGGGAGATCTGCGAGCATCAAGCCGTTGAAATAATGTGTAAAGGAGTACAGAAACTAATCATTGTCTGGGCTACCTATTCACACAACAAGATCAGATTTAGACATTATGCATTTATATATCATTTCTTTTTCTTCTTTGAAACTAAGTCCATGTTGACCTTGGAAGAAAATGAAAAATAAATCCAATTTTATTTTATGTGTTGTAGTGAATGGTCTCGGCCTGATACCAGGCGTTGTTGGGCGTTTTGACTCATCAAATGGCCTCAGGGTACCGCAGATTGGCTGGAATGCTTTGCAAATCACAAAAGACTCTGAAATTTTGGATGATGTTGGAGATCACCATGTTTATTTTGTTCACTCTTACCGTGCCATGCCTGTATGTTTGCCTCCCTCCTCCAGTCCTTCCCTCCTTATATTTCCCTTGTTAATATGAATTGCTGTACATGATGACTATACCTGTTCTAAATTTCATGCTGTTTGGTGACCATCTTTATTTATTTGTCTACAGTCAGCTGACAACAAAGAGTGGGTTTCGTCTACATGCAATTATAGTGACAATTTTATAGCATCTGTTAGAAGGGGAAATGTGCAGGCAGTTCAATTCCATCCAGAGAAGAGTGGTGGTAAGACATCCTTTGCTTTGAGTTTATCTTCTTTTATTATTGTCATGTGATAAAATTTCTGATGTTGATATTCACCACCTTTACACACAGATTTGTGGCAAAGACATCATAATTAAGAAAACCACTTTCGAGGGTTTGAAGTGATATTTTACTGGAAAATCCTTTTGCTTTAATTTTATTTTAAAACAAAATCATCAAATTTATAAATACACTTTTATCTGGAGAAATAATTTCTTTGAAAATGCCTATGATTTGAATGAAGTGCTTAATGACACCAATAATACAAAATGAATGTTTCAGATGTCGGTCTTTCTGTATTGAGAAGGTTCCTGCATCCCAAGACTAATATACCAAAGGTGGCTTTTGCATCTCTGACTTATATGTGCCTCTTATTTTGCTTTGTCAATCCATCTAATGATCAAATGGTTCACATGAAGACAGAAGCCAACTGAAGGGAAGGCCTTGAAACTTGCAAAGCGGGTACTAACTGTTGAACCTGTACTCTTGGAAGTCTTTTCTTGTGCTTTTGTGGATTTTTTAAATTCCAAGTATATCTCAGTTGACCTACATAAAGCTATTGGTGCTCATTATGAAAGCTCTTGTAATTTTACTAACTCTGACAGGTGATTGCTTGTCTTGATGTGAGAGCAAATGATAAAGGAGATCTTGTTGTAACCAAAGGTGACCAGTATGATGTAAGAGAGCATACAAAAGAGAATGAGGTACATCATAGAAATTGTGTGGACTGGAGTTTACATGATTTGTATTAATACCTGTATTTGATGTGATGACCAAGATGATTGAACTTAAATCAATTTCACCATTATTTGGGAGCTGTGCAACTTACTATATCATATCTAAATTTTGGTGTGATAGCGATTATTTAAAACTTTTGCAGGTGAGAAACCTTGGCAAGCCGGTAGAGCTTGCTAGACAGTATTACAAAGAGGGAGCTGATGAGGTATGCTATCTTGATATAGCGCATATTTTGATGTTTGAATTTATAAGAAAGCAAAGATATACTTCACATGATTTTCATGTAAGATCTAACAGTTTTGTTTATTGGATTGATTGAATTTCAGATTAGTTTCTTGAATATCACCGGCTTCCGTGACTTCCCTTTAGGGGATTTGCCAATGCTGCAGGTTTGTTGATTTGACAGTAGACGAATTTTACTTTGTAAATCATCTAATGAGACAATTATTAGCATCTATCATTCTTTGATTTTTTTTTTTTCCTTCTTCTTTCTTCTTCTCCTCTGGTAGGTATTGAGATTAACATCGGAGAATGTTTTTGTACCACTAACAGTTGGTGGTGGGATAATAGATTTTACAGATGCAAATGGCAGGTATTCTCTAGGTTGCTATGGTCGGAATCATTGTAGTAAAAAAATTTTAATTTTTGTCTTTCAATTCCTTAAATAATATTATTATTATTTTATTTAAGAATTCTTGTGGTTCTTTAGTTTGTGATCAATGTTTATGTTAAATTGTGTCATTATGCTGAAGACTGTTTGTGATGCTCTTTTTCCAGGCACTATTCTAGTTTGGAGGTAGCATCAGAATATTTCAGATCCGGGGCTGATAAGATTTCCATTGGGAGTGATGCAGTTTATGCAGCTGAAGACTATTTGAAAACAGGAGTATGCAGTAATTTTGATTTTCCATTTACTTTACGGTTCTGGATCTGATGTGATTGTGCATGTTTATGTGTTCCTAATCATGATTTTACGAATATCTTTTTTCAGGTAAAGACCGGAAAGAGCAGCTTAGAACAGATATCTAGAGTTTACGGAAATCAGGTAACTCATTGTCTGATTGTTGATATATGCGTGCCCCTACTGTTGATTGGTGTATTCATCTCGATCAAAGAGTACTCGTTGATAACTTGTTTTGCAGGCAGTGGTTGTTAGTATTGATCCTCGTCGAGTCTACATTACTCATCCTAATGATGTGGAGTTCAAGGCTGTAAGGGTGACAGACCTAGGTGATGAAGCAGTTTTTCTTCTTCCTTTCCTTTCCTCTCTTTATCCAGCTATCTCTCTGTCACTGTGGCTTGGATTTGCTATTCAGATGCATGATTAGTGTTCATGGAAAAGATTGGCAGGGATTACACATTTTTTAAGCCCCTGCCTGATTAATTCTGTTTTTTTTTAATATTATTGTTATTATGTTAAGTCATAACTTTGAAGTCAAGTTAAAAAGGGGAAGGGGAAGGTCTTGTACCTTTACCCAATGGATGTTATAGGTTGCACCAAGTAGATTAGTTAGGCCTGATATCCTCCAGAGACAATTGTCCAGTGGTTTATATAGCCATGGATTTACCACGCCCTTATTTTGACTTCTTGTTGAGGACTAGGTTGGCCTTCATATCTTTTCTTAAAACCTTGTTTACCAAAATATTTCTTTGGTTCAGATAGACTCATCTCCATGTTTCTTCTGAGGGCTTTTGGGTACTTTTAATTATCTTTTGGTTGAACATCAGTACTTTGTCTAGCAATTTGATTCTGTTACCTTGCCAGTAGGTGGTGTGGCTGTTTATATCCGTTTTGGCTGGACTCAACATCAAGTTAACATTAAAAGTCTCTTGATTTTTTTTTTTAATTTTGAAAATTTCAGGTCCAAATGGGGAAGAATATGCTTGGTATCAGTGTACGGTAGGCATTCTTTGCTTCATTGTCACATGCTTATTTGTCCGTACAGTATGTTAACCAGAACCCCAGAGCCTAAGCAGCAGTAATAGTTTTCCAGCAGATTGCATGTAGGTGGAAGTTTTAACACAAGAAGAGCTGATGAGGAAATAGATTAATTTTATGTTATCCTTTTTCCCAGGTCACTCGAGTCTGATAAAGCAGTACGAAAGCCACAATCACAAATCACCATTTTCTTTGTTTAGTTGCAGTTTGTCAGGTTCAATTTGACTACCCTGTAGTTACGTAGTTTTCCATCTTAAACAACCTCCTATCATTTGTTGTTAAGGTTAATGGTGGGCGAGAAGGTCGACCAATTGGAGCTTATGAGCTTGCAAAAGCAGTTGAAGAGCTTGGAGCTGGAGAGATACTATTGAATTGCATTGACTGTGATGGTATGAATAATGCTGTTTGCCCTGAAGGAGTTTCCATCGTGCATTTCACTTCAGCAATAAATTGTGGTTTGAAGCATGTGTGGAAAAATGATAGTAAAAATTTATTGATTGATATTTCTGTTTGAGTACTTAGCTGTAATATGTTAATGGAATACGGATCATATAAGAAGACAACACTTCATTTATGGTAGTATTTCTTTCATACTAAATTCTTTTGTTTTCTTCCATGGACATAATGCTTTCATGTGGGGGTTTTCAGGTCAAGGGAAAGGTTTTGATATAGATCTAATAAAGTTGATCTCAGATGCTGTGAGCATCCCTGTGATTGCAAGTAGCGGTGCAGGTGCTGTTGAGCACTTCTCTGATGTTTTCAAGAAAACAAATGCATCTGCTGCCCTTGCTGCTGGCATTTTCCATCGAAAGGAGGTAAAACTACACAATGCAATTAATAATTCATTTTAGTTGGGGAATATATGGTTCGGTTCCTTGTTTGCAAATTGGTTTGATGATCCTTTTTGTTAAGTTTCATATTTTCGTTGGCTGGCTGAATTTCATGCAATTGCATGGGATAAATTCTCATTTTAGATTAGGATTTTGGATTCATCTATTCTGTTGATGTTTGCCAAGAAATGCAACGTTATCTACATTTAGAATGCTGTCTGAAATCCTCTTTTCTGTTGGTTGCAGGTCCCCATTCATTCTGTAAAAGAGCATTTGTACAAGGAAGGCATAGAAGTTAGGATCTAACTTGGTGAATCCTAGGTAAGGAAAGCCATGAAATTCATGATTCTCAATTTAGAGCTGGGCAGCGTAAGTTGCATTGTCTAGTAATATTTTTCTTTGTAGTCTTGTAATTTGTCTTTCAAAGTAAATTCTATTCACTTGAAACTACACAAAATACAATTATGGGTTCCTATAACCAGTAAAATTACTTGATTTGATTTATTAGACTTCCTGTGCTAAGAATTTCAGAAGATTGAAATTTTCACGTCCATGTTCAGAAAAAAATCTCAACCAATGAACTCATGTACTTGAATGCATGAAGACTGCTTACTGTGACAAGGTCAAAATAACTATCCAAAATCAGAAGAATTTGCTTGCAAACTCTTGTTTGGAATCCCTATGTTGTGAAGTACATTGTGAAGCTTTTGCTAGGCTTTTGAGCTCTGACAAACTCCATCCAAGCTCAAGAGCTACTTTCACTTCCGAATATTTCTCCATTTTTCCTCTTATTAACTTCTGTTTCCTTCAAAGTTGATTCTATTGTCTCTTCCATCAGTCTAAAGAATCCGGCAGAGTCATGACACATCTCAAAATCCATACCGACTTGCCCATGCTCCAAGGTGCGTAGCAACTGAACCAGGTAAAGGGAATGCCACAAAAGTTGTGGCAATTGCAGCAACACCAGTGAAAAAGGGCCACAAACTGCCAAGATCTTGTTAACATATAACACTAATTTGCTTAGTCTCACATATTCTGCAGAATCTTTCATCTTCAAAACTGCAGCAATTTCCCTCATTTCCTCTTCAAGCTTTCCATTTCAACCGTTTTTCTTTGCCTTTTCAGCAAACCCTTCATCTTGTGACTTTAACTTGTGTCCCTTATACGGCTGGCTTTACGTTTGCTGGAAATTTATCAAGCATTGCTCCACACAATGGAAGTGGATGTGCTTTATCCAGAGCCAAACAACATCAACTGATTTCGGGTTCGACCATTAATGGTGGTTTCGATCTCATTGTAAAGCTGCTAAAATAATCTTGAAGCGTTTCTGTGTTCTTCAGCTAACTAAGGTAGAAAAGGTAGTATAAAATAGGAAATGGAATATAGATATAATTTAGATGCTAAAAAACATGGGACTGGGAGATTTGGGTATTTTATAGAAAGAGAAGATGTAAATCGCAAATTTTGGATTTTCTTTTTTGAATTTTAGATTCAAATACAATGTAGTTGTATATGTCAACTTATTATTGGGTGAGGGTACCACGTCAACATAATAATATGGTTCTTTCTTTATTTGAAGAATTTTGCTTCTTGTTTATTATTTTTTATTAATTCCAATTTGCTACTATCTGTCGTAATTCTGAAGGTCTGGTAATGAAAATGGAGGTTTAGTAATTTTGTTACTCTTCCTTTTTAATTCTGTTATTGTTCTCTTTAATTGTTTGCCGATGTGAATTTGAGTTTTGTTGTTTGTTGTGCAAAGTCTTTAGCTTTGGATTTTCTAGTTAAGTTGTGAATTATGTTATTGTTCATCTTCCAATTGCGATAATTTTTCATCATTTTTTGATTTTGTAGATCATGTTACCAAAACAAGCTACATGTAATCTACAAAGATGAAAGATATCGTGGAGGGTTCATTGAACCTGATGAATACACTTTGCTTCAAATGAAGGATGAGGCAGTGAAGACTACAAGTAAAGATGGGTTGACCACTCATCAAAGTGGCTTTTTGTTGCTGTTTTTAAATGATAAAAATGTTAAAATTTGAGTATTTGGCTTGGAATTTTCAATTTTTTTTTTGTCTAAATGGGGTTGGAAATGTTTGAAACGGAATTGCTGATGTTGAAATGGCTCAGGGTTGCTGGTGTAAGGGTGTTGAAATCTTTGTAGTGGTTTATTGATGTTTTATTTGAATGACAGAGAGTTAAGATTCAAGTATTTGGCCTGTCATTTTCTTTCTTTCTTTCCTGTTTACCCCCCAAATAAGGGTGGAAATGTTTGAAATGGGGTTAGTGATGTTAAAATGGGTTGGGGTTGCTAGTGTTGAAATGTTTGTAGTGGTTTATTGTTGCTATTTTTGAATGATAAAAGTGTTAAAATTTTAGTATTTTGCTTGCTATTTTATTGATTTTTCTAATGGGGGTTGCTGATGTTGAAATGTGATGGTTGGTCTCTGAATATGGGTTGCTAGTATAGTGGTGTTGAAATGGATTGGGCAGCCAGCAGCAACAAGTTTTTACATGAAAAAAAAGTAGCTGTTTTTTTGGATCTAACGACTACTTTTTAGGGTAACTTTGTAATTGTATTTCTTGTTTTTTTTTTCAAATGTAAAATCATCTTTTATGTTTCAGGGTAAAATTGACTTTTAATATATTTTTGTTAAATATTAATTTATTTTTATTGAAATGGTAATAAAATACAGTTTTCACCAGAACATGATATTGACTTGCAGAAAAACTTTGATGAGAAAATGATACATCATTTCTTTTATATTTAACAAGTATCTTCAATCAGCCAACTTCGTTACTTTGACATTCGTCCCCAGTGACTTTACAATAAAAATATGATATTTCCATCGGTGAGCCAGTTCCAATGATTGATAATTTGATAAGAATATGTGTCTATGCCCACCGCAAAATTGTTGTTTAAACCAAAATATGATATTTGTGGAAATCAAATGGGGGTGTCAATAAAACTAATATTGATACTTTAAAATTATTTCATGGGCCATGTTTAATAAAGGGGGCTTTTATTGAGTAATAAGGGGTGCCAATCCCTCCATGCAATTGGAAGTGCAAATTAAGAACATCAACCCTCAAGCATGAAGTAAGCAAGCACTGAATCACGGCCCAAGAGCCGCATGGCCTCTCTGGCACGTTCGGTTAAATATGAAAGGAGATTAATTTCAGTCTACTCGAATTGTCAATTTTCAAATTGTTTCTTTTACTTTTGAAAACATCATATTACTCTTTTCAAGTAGTTAATTTTAACGACTGACTACGTTTGCTTAAACTGGCTTTCCAAATAATGGGTTTGCATCTTTGTGCGTCCATGGAACCTTTGATTATATATCGACGAAAATCTGATTGTTCCAAATAAGGGGGTAAAGTCACATATCTTTTGTCAGATGATCAACAACAACCACTAAACATTTTGCTTTTCGTGAATGAAATGCATGTTCCCCTCTTACATTTTCGTCCTATTTTCTCAGTTCTTGGTCTACATTATCGATCAATTTGTATGACTACCGAGGAACTCTTTCACTAATTTCTTTTATCGTTTTTTTTTTCTTAATATTTTTATCAGTGGGATCTGTTATAACTGCATCGAATAAAAAATTTAAACATTTTATTTGGTCTCTAGAATCGATTTTTTCTTGTTCCCGTTCTGTAAATAGAGACTGCACTTCTTCGCTTGAAAATAATTTTCGATTAAATTAATCTATTGTCTGTTCATTGGCTGCCGCTAACTCATTAAAATGCAAAAATATCTTTTTCAAGGATTAGAAATGTACGACATAAAGTTACTTAACCAACCAATTTATGGTTATGGACATTTTGAACTTGGGTGCGAAAGATAGTCTGAAAAAGTTGGTAAATTCTGTGAATTATAGTTGGTCAGGGTGTCACTTGTTTTGCTGGATTGACATTCCAAGGTTAAGCTCCGGGAGTTCTTGGCTTGGGTACCATAATTTATTACAGTGTGATAGATGGATATTACTGCATACAGCATCCCATGGGTAGGGAGTCTTGGATCAAACTAATGCGTTTAGCCTGTCAGTCGGGCACCGAGGATTTAGATTTGAGAGTCGTTTTTCATGCAACCAGATCGCACTACGTTTTTCAAGCAACCAGACAGTACCAAAATGTTAGTTATTGAACCCAGCTGGTAAAATTTATTTTCACAATTAAAGTTATTGCAAGCATATATACTTTTCTATTTTCTACATATTTCAGACAAGTGACGCACGTCCACAGTACATGTTAAAGCCCTCTTGCTCTAAACCTATTGTGTAAGATATATTATAACATTCTTAATTGTTTTCATGTAGATTCCTTATTGCATCCAATCGAGTACAATTTTATTTAAGGTGAAGAAAACTCGGTAACGTTTAAAATTTAAAATATTAGGCTTAATAGCAGAGCTACAACTCATCATACTGCCTGGACAAAAGCCTCACTCCATATTTTGGGGGAACTCTTAATGGAGGATAAAGCTTGAGATTTAAGCATATCTGAGGAATAAAATCACTCTTAGCTGCTTCCCAAAATACTTGGCCAGAACACTCCAAATGTTTTTTAAGTTGTCTGCATTACCAGAATATTGACAGGCAGGATTTTTATAGAATTGGACCCACACATAGGCAAATAAGCGAGTTCCTAGAGCAACACCGAGCCATGCATCGGCGAACGGGCATTGCGTTAGCTCGTCCCAGAGTCGGTGACAGAACCTGACCCAAATGGCCAAATCTATCTATGTATATTGGGAAGGTCTTCTATAAGCACTAAATCTGATTTGCTTCATGGACAATGAGAGTAAAACTGAGTTATATATGCCTGCAACCTTGTCACCAAAGCTTGGAAGAAGCTTGCGGTACCTCCAAGTCTGAAATTCTCTGATTACAATGTGCTTTCAATCTCAGTGAAGAGAGTATGGGTATGCTGTCTCAACAGTCAGTTGTGAGTCTAAGTCACAGGATATTTTTTCCAGTGGGCACTTTCAATTCATATTTATGATTCACAGACAGTGATATGGGTGACCTCCTAGAAAGACGTACAGACAGGATGGAGAAAGCTGGAATTTTTTATCCCGTGGGAGCTTTCAGTTCAGATTTTATCTGTGATGGGCTTTTGTATTTTCTGATTTATGCAAGTGGGGATGGTGCACCGAATAATCATCACACCGTTCAATCTCTCGAGCCGATCTTCCCATGGTCTGCTGATAAAGAGTTCTGTCCAGTTCTCGTGCTCTCACTTGTGGGCGCCAATAAATCAGAAAGAGAAGCTGGTAATGGTTGGAGTAATCAAGCAAAAGAGATCAGCCTGACATGATTAAGGGAACGGGCATCTTCCTCACCAGGCTCAACTGAAGAGCTCGACGGCCAATTCTTGGTCATCCGGTTTGTAACCCACAGGCAAAGCTTCCAGGGGCTGCGATCTGACCTCTTTCCACATGGTAACCGTAGAGTTCCGTTTGTTGTATGACAAAATTAAACCTCTGCCGCTGTCTCTTTGCCTCACGAAGCTCCTGCTCAGGCTTCAAAGCTTCTCCTTCCCCCCTTTTCCTTGCTTCTGCCCACTCAGAAAGGGATCTACCATCACACAACTTCATAGAAAACATAAAGCAACAAGTTCCTGAATCCTCTGCTGCTTACTTATTACTACTATATATCAGACATACATTACATAATTGAAAATTAAAATCAAATTTGTTTATTCGATCTATTACAAAATATATGCTTTTGAAGAGTGGTCATACTTTTAACTCTTTTAATCCCCAGCTTCCATTCAAATTCCACCCGGATTTCTAAAAAATAGTATCCAACTCTTTCCAATCACTAAGCATGATAAAGAACCCCATCATGATAATCTTGGAGATATGCGGATATGCAGTTTCTGAATTACGGGCTGAAAACTCTTTACTGCTAAATATAATGGCACATCACACACGCATTAGCAAGTGCACATATGACCAAATTCCACCACCCCCCCCCCCCCTCCCCTCTCCCCTTTCTTTCCTTTTCTCTTCTTTTTAAAATACACCACAACGAATAGGGTGAAGCAACAAAGAGAAATGAAGTCTACACACGAACATGCATGCATCTTCAAAGTTCCAAGTAATCGACAACTACAGGGGCATAATCAACATCGACAATTGATTCATGTTCTCATCCACACTGTCACAAAGCAACCATGCTAAACATAGAAATAAAGCACAAGCAAATCAAACAACCATTTGGATATAAATTAGTCTCTCATTTCCAATTCAATCTTTAGCCAGCCGCATTTTAAAAACTCATTCCAAGGGATAAATTAAAATTTAAACTCTGCAAAACTTCACTCCCATGAGTATCTTATTCTTGAAATTGCAGTGCATGCAATCCTGGGTATGACCAGAAAATGAAGTATTAAACAAAAAAGCAGCATGGTTTTCATATGTCAAGGAGCAGCCTGCGGGGGTCCTCAACAACATCTTTAATACGGCGCAGGAAGAAAACTGCCTCTCTTCCATCAATCAGCCTATGGTCATACGTAAGAGCAATGTACATCATTGGCCTTGGGACAACATTACCACCAACAACCATGGGACGTTGCACTATTGAGTGCATACCCAAGATGGCCGACTGCAAAAAAATGCTTACCAGTTAGATTTTCATTTACCCAAATTGCCACAAAATTCAATAATATGAAAAATAAAATTTAAAAAATTCAACAAAATTCAGATGAGATAGCTACTTAGCAAGGAGATAAAAACTTAAAATTAAACAAAGTCTGTTAAAAAAGGCACAGCAAAACGGGCAAGTGGCCAAACCTGAGGAGGGTTGATGATAGGTGTACTCAAAAGGCTTCCGTAAACACCACCATTAGATATTGTAAATGAGCCTCCAGCCATCTCATCAATTGATATTGATCCATCATTCGCTTTCTTCGCAAGGGTGTTAATCTCTTTTTCAATATCAGCAAAATTCATCTTATCAGCATTGCGGATTACTGGAACCACGAGGCCCTGGAGGGGAAATTTTGAGAATAAAAAGTTAAGATAGAGGGATAATGCAACTTCACTGCAAGCACGAGAAAAAATTGAGACAGAGATGCCCACCTACACCTGTATGTAGGCATAAAACGCTACTAGAGTTTATTTTCATTTAATATCTAATAAGAAATACTTCCATGGTGACACTAAAATAGCCCGTAGACATATAAATCCTAGAAGGTGTTGGAAGATCCATGTAATATGTATATATCTTATAATTCAATTCCAATGCCCTATTATAATTAAATTCATATAATTGGTTAGACTTGAACTTGAGGGAATATCAAAATGTTGTTACAGAAGGAGCTAATCAGAAACACAGCATAAAACAAAAGGTTGTACATAGATAACGACCCAAACTAATGCCATTCCATTCAGAGTCTCTTCACTCCATTTGTAATAGATGTCACAAAAAATTAACTAGAACGAAGAAACATTGACAAACCTTTGAAGTACCGACAGCGATACTAATGTCTATATAATCTCTATATATGATATCATCCCCATCAATAACCGCATTTATAATAGGCTGATTCTGGAGCCCACTAACAGCAGCCTGAAATTTTTACAAGTGAAAATAATATATTAAATTATTAACTAACAAGAAACATGGATAAACCTTTACATCCCATATAAGTAATTCAACAGGTATAAGAAAATGCATACTTTCACAAAACCTGACATAAGTCCCAATTTGACTCCATGCTTTTCAAGAAAAGCATCCTTGTACTCAGAACGAAGCTTCATCAAATTAGTCCTAGAATAGGCGCCATATAAAGAAATAAATGAATAATCCTAAAAGGAATCATCACAAGAAGAAGATATAACAGCAAAAATCTGTACCCCAAATATGACAAAAGTGAGATAGGCAGCCAGTCACTCTAGCAAGGATTGAACTTACATATCAACTTCATTGAATGTTGTCAACATTGCAAATGTATTTTGGGAGTCTTTCAATCGTGTTGCAACTCGTTTACGTAGCCTTGTCATAGGAACCTACAATGATAAGCATTTTCAACTAACAGGTCAGACCATCAAGGTTTCTCTTCCGACATGCTTTGTTAAAGTTTATCTATATTAAAACTAAGAAACTTTCTATTTTGGATAAATAGTAAACCACAAGAGACTCACTCGTCTTTCCCTTTCCTTTGGGGGAAGCTGAGGCTCAGTAGCAGTGCGCTTAGGAGGTGGTGGAGAGGGTGCCTTAGGCTTCTCCGAAACAGTAGTAGTTTCAACTTTAGGCTGCGGCTTGTCCTCCTTTGCCTTTTCAGCAGGAGGTGGCTTAGAAGCAGCTTTCTCTGGTATTTTTTCTGAGGGAGCTACATGAGCTACACCTTCACCAGACTTTGAAATCACAGCAATCTTGGTACCTGGTTCCACAGTCTCCCCTTCTTTGGCTACAAGCTGCCAACAATTAAGTACAGAGGCTACCATTAATGATATGTGCAATTACTCCAACATGCCCAAGAGAATATGGAGAAAATGGGAACTAAATGAAAAGAAACAAGCCAACCAAAAAAAAAGGGGTGCTGGGGCGTGAGGAGAAAAGCAAAAAAGAGGTATTGGAATTATTTGGGATGTATTACCTCTTTAATAACACCTGCTTCCGGACTTGCAACATCAATCGTTACCTATTGGAAAATCAACATTACAAGCATTGGAAAATATGACAGTTTCCATATGAAATAGGAACATGAATGAAGGGGGATTACCTTATCGGTTTCAATTTGAGCAATTGGTTCATCAAGTTCCACCCTATCACCAGGGCCTGTTCTCAAAATACCAGAAGCACAAACAATCAATCACTTACACTCATGAACAAAAAATTAAAAATGTTAGTAAATAGTGGTATTGAGAAATAGGCACTGAAAAACATACCCTTCAAGAATTTTGCCAAAGTACCATCGGTTATGGATTCACCCATAAAAGGGACAACAGCATCAACCAAATCCCCTTAATCACATAAATAAAGATAAAAATCAGGAAGAATATGAATTTCAATGTACTTTTTATAATCCAAAAAAATTCAAAGCAGGCACCGATCCTTCCTCTTCATTAATACGATAATAAGGTTCACTACAATATCCGTCTCAATCTGATTCAGAGTGTTCATTTTAGTACAAGTTCAAAAATTTTTTGGGAAAGCCAGTCAATGTCACACCTCCTTCAGAAGAAAATGGACGGCTCCACAGATACATGTTAGTTGCTTTCTGGGTGCTAGAAATTACATCCCTGTCCATAAGGAAAGTAGTGAGGAAAATGAAGAAAAATTTTCAGCAGCAGCAAACTATGAAGCAAAATCATGTCTCTTCTTATCCTTTTAACCTGTAACCTATTAAGTCCCTTATTCTCAATATCAGAATACACCGACTATGAAAATTGACATCTACTATACATAGAACAGGAGGCAGTTGGACAGGTAGATCACCTATGTTATACTCAAAATTTCAAAACAATGAATCACATGATCAGTCTCAGAATAGATGCACTTCAAAATTCAAAACATAGACAGCTCAAGTAACCTCTAAGTAAGCACAATGAAAAGATTAATTTTTTGAAATGCCAAAGAAAAGCAAATTTCTAAAAGTTTCTTCTCCTTTAAGCTTGTCTTATCCACCCCAAACTGAGTCTAAAGGTTGCAGCTAAAGACAGATACTTCAAAAGGTTTCGGATCAAGCATTTCAAAATCTAGACCTAGTTGGATAGCATAGGGCAGCATGAAAAACTTTAAAGACAAAAAGCAACAAAATTGTGCTGTCCCCTACCCATGATATCACCATTCTAAAATGAGTAATTGTGAAAAACACATGTTAGAATAAATCCATAAAATGATGAGCAACATTATACACAAATGCCACTAACCTTAATGGTTGACAACCCATAGAGCACCCTGCAATCATCCAAAAATCTTTCGGTCAATAGATTATCGCTATGCATCAGCTACTGCCAAGGAAGTACTACAAAATACCTATCAGATTACCTGGAAAAATTAAATGACTGAAATTCCGGACATGCCCTAATCCTCTTGGATGCAGTAACGTCTGTGCACAAGCTTGAAATGTAAATCTTGTAAAACATTACAATGTACGCACATCCAATAGTACATATAAGAGATGCTGGTATCATTAGGATAAGGAAAAAATATATAGGTATATGTAAAACAGTAATAGAGTACAGAACTTTCATGACTATAGGATGTGCATGCATAATTAAGAAAAGAACATGAGAGAATAAGAAAATTAAAAATAAAAAAATAAAAGAAATACGTACCTTTTTTCCTGCAATAGATGAGACTCTAGATACAGACATTGCAGGCCTCACTGTCTGCAGTGACTGCCCTAAAATCTGAAAAACAGAAAATATCAGCTTTAGAACAGAAGAAGACCACCATGCGTAATCAAATTCCTATCTCCATCAACTCTAATGAACAGTTAATACAAACTAACCGAAGCAGGCGAGCCCCCACTCGTGACCCTTCTCCGTATAACACCCAGCATCGTTGTTCAGGTATGTGCCTTCACAGTTTCAAAAACAACGATAAGTTCTCAATAGACATGCATAAAAATTTTATAAGATGTCAAAATTGTGGGAAAAATGCAACAATAAATTTTTAACAAAACTTATATACGGTCTCAAGAAAAAATAAAACTTTTTATTTGCAACCATTGGGATTTCACCATCTCAAACTACTCATTTCACTCTCCAAGTCATAAGTTTAGCAACATTGGAGCTATTCGAACAAAATTATGTTAGATATGTATCAAAACATGATTTCATAAATCAAATGGACATGATTATCTGATTAATGCGATATTTGACACTCCCCATTGATACTTAGAATGCATTTTGGCCCAACAGTAACAAATAACAGACCTTACTATAACTCCGCAAGTAATAAGGCAGTGTAATGTAGGTTAAAGACTTAACATACAAACAAATATAAACATATAAGCAAACAAAATTTTCTGTTTTTATATATACACGTCAGCTTTCATCACCATAAATCCAGCAGCAAAGAATCCAAACACAGCTTTAGCAATACTAATCTCTCTAAAACAATGACTTAGCTCTGGTCAAGTCAATTATTATTATTGTTTTTTTTTTTTGGGTAATTTACTCCACTTTTTTTTTTTTAAAAAAAAAGCACAAAAATACATAACAGATTCCAACTCTGAATTCAATTCACAATAATATATACTCTTCAACGAAAAAATCATAAACAAATAAACAATTAACTACGTAACGCATACGAGTTCGTGCAAGTTCTGTTTGGTTGCTGAGAAAACGTGGGAAAAGCACGAGAGAGTCAAAATTTCAAATCTGAGCTCAAATGAGGCTATTCATCTAACAGATTTAAAAGTACGAGTTCTGTCTTCTTTTCCTTTTTTTTTTTTTCCCTCGAGGAACAAACAGGAAATATAAAAGAACACATGCAAAGAAAAGAAAGGAGAAGAAACTGGTGAGATATAGAGGCTTTGACCTGCTTGATCGAACAGAACAAGTTGCTTTTTCTTTGGGAGAGTCTTCAAACGAACACAACAACGTTGAATGAATGATTGTTTTTGTAAGGTACTATTAATTATTAGGGTATTTTTAGATTTTTAATTTTGCGCTTAGGGAAGGCAAGGAGGCTGGGAACAAGCTCTTTTGAGCACGTTTTTGGGAATCCGGTAGGGCAAAGCTTACGTGAGCTCCTGAGGTGGCGGAATTTGACTGGCTGTTTGAATGAGAATGTCAGAATATGTGCGATTTGGTTTCCTTTTTGGGTCAAAGAGGAAAATTGATGAAATGAGTTGCGGGGTTCGGGACGAGTTAAAACGGCGAGTTTAATGAAAATGGGCTTTTAGATTAATTCTTCTTAAAGGGGGCTTTTGCTACCCATGGGCCAGATAGTAAAACTCCAAACCTAACCTACAGCTTTGGGGTGGCCCAAGGTATTGTGAATAATCAAATTCAAATCCTTTATTTTATGTTTTTTTACTATTTTTTAAAACTATCATCCATCTCACCCAAATACAACTTATTCCTTCAATTAATCTAATACATTCTATTTAAATCGAGATTAGAGTATTATATTTTGATGTATTAAATGGTTTTAGATGTATTATATTTTGGTGTACTAAAAAGAGTATTTTAATTATTAAAATGCAAGATCATATTTTAACAAAATCCCAAGATTTTAACAAAAATTCTAGGGTTTATTTGCTAAACATTTGAAATCTAAAATTTTATTTATTTTAGATTTTTTTAAAATTTATTTTTTATTTTTTGTAACTTATGTTTGATTTTCAGACATTTGCGTCTGCATAATAAAAATATATGTGACTTTTATTTGAATGAAAAAAAATGTATGAATAAGAAATAAGTATTATATTTAAAAAAATTCTATAAAATATATTTCTTTCCTAAACTATAAAACGTGATCTCTTTTTTTTATTTACAAGGATATAAATACCAAATAACTATGCTTAAGATGTTTTTTTATTTATAAAAATGACAATATGCCACTTATATTTAAATATTAAAACAGAAAAATGAATATGTTATTCAAATAGTCCATTAAGACTTCAAAAAAATTCAAACCCATTCAAAAATTCAACCAAAAAAAAAAAAACACTAGTTTGATCCCCTTTTACCCCTCGTGATTAGGATTCCATTCTAGTTTGCTTATATGGTAGTATAATTAATGATGATAACATTTACTGCAGAAATAGTTTCTGAATTGAAAATATAATGTGCTACCAATTAAAAAAACCCACCCTCTTAATAGGTCACTTTAGTGAAACCATTCATGCATTAATTATATTTCGGTTCCAATTATTTCATCTCCCAAACACACAATCACAATATATTAATCGTAAAAAGTCTTTTTCATCTTTAGGTTTTCATACAATAACTCTTTTCATCTCTACTTTTTAAAAAATAACCCAAAATATTCTTCCGCTAACTCACTGTTGGTTTAATACCATTAACTAGCAATTCATTGAGGGCAAAATATGATTTTTCATTAAAGTGATACAAACTATATTAAAATAATTTTTTTATACAATTAAATAATACTACAAAATATGCAAAATTCACTACTTTTTTCTTAAATAAAATCAATAATTACATAGTTTGATATAGCCACTGAATAATTATCATAAGTAACAAACCGTAATTAACACAATATCTTTAAATCATTGGAAGAAAAACTAAAAAACACAACCAAATTTTATGTGCTTGCATGTGGTGAATATCTTCTTTGACCATTATTGTCTCTTTAAGTCCTTACCACTATCTCTCCAAGTCCACTCATAGTATAATCAAAGAGTATACTTATACGAATATGAAAATTGTGATTTTTTTTATACTTAAATCTATGATTTATAGGGCTTTCATGCTACTAAAATAGAGAGAAGTGCAAAACAATTGCTTGAAATAAAAAAATTTTATCTTTTCGTTATTTCCTATTTAGTAGGATTAGATAAAAATTATTTTTAGTTATGTGTCAACTTTTATTTATTTTTCTAATTTTCTTTTTAATGAAAATTTATTTTTTGCCCTTAATGAATTATTAACAAACAACATTTAACTAACGGTGAGTTAATAAAAGAATATTTTAGACTATTATTTAAAAAGTGAGGACAAAATAAACTATTGTAGGAAATCCTAGGGGTGAGAAGAAATTTTTTCCCCTATACTAATTGTCATTAAGCAAATAAGGTGCTTTTGAACAGCCTTTATAAATTAAGTAATCTACAAACTAGCAATTGAAATTTCTTTGAACCCCCTTTAAAAGAAACAATTTGGAAATTATTGAACGCTTTTTACTTTCTTTGAGCTTAATCGCCCAGTCTAGTCCTTTTCTCAACGAATTATCAAAAACAAAAGCTCTCTTAGTTTTTATTACTTTCAGGGAAATCAAATCAACTTTGATTATCATTTTTCATATAGAACATACATATATATCAGCTAAAAATAATCTATCTAATTAATTTAGATATAAAAAGTATGAAAAGCTTTACTTATTGCTACCTCACATATAGATAATAGAATTTAAAAGCATGTCAACTTAATTACTTGAATAATTAACGTACGTTATACCCATGCAACTTTTAAAGTAACCGTATAGTTAAGAACTAAATCAACTCAATTTCAGGCAGCAGACATGGAGTCCCTCCTCCCCCCTCCTCTCCCCTCCCCCCCGCCGCGTGGGGCCCTGCGCCAAAGGTTGTTCAAAGTTAATGTCGATGCATCTATAAAAATCAAAGATGAGGTTGCAGGTTTGGGTATGGTTGTTGCAGACTCAAATGGCAATATGGTTGCAGCAGCAGCTCAGAAAGAAGTATTTCAACACAGTGTTGCATTCATGGAAGATGAAGCTGTAAAATTGGGAATTCATATTGCTCAAAGTGCAGGCTATTCTCCATTAATTTTGGAATCTAACTCACAGGAAGTGGTTGAACTAATTCAGAACAAGAAAGGCAGCAAGACAGAAATTTTCTGGACTGTATCAACAATTCAAGACAATTTAGCTAGGATGAGTCAGTCAAGAATACAGCATGTCCGAAGAGAACGTAATACTATAGCTCACGCGTTGGCAAAAGAAGCTCTTGTATATTTGATCATCTAGTTCTCTGGCAGGGATCTTTCCCGCCCATGTCACTCTTTTCACTTTAATCCTATAAAAGCTATATTTTCTCATCAAAAAAAAAAAAAATCAACTAAATTTCAAAGCTAGGCCTATGAATAAAGAAATATGATTTAAGATTTCGTAGAAACTTTATAAAATTTCATTAATGTACACATACATGTATTGCGCAATAATGTAAATAATCAATAAGGGCTTTTATATGTAGTAACTTTAGTTAATTTGTTTGAGGTTCCTTTTTATAAGGGTTGAAGCAATATGTATATATGGTCAAAAAAAGTTCCCATATGTTTAGGTCAAGTGAGCCACTAGGCATGCAATTCTTTCTTCGACTCAACCACCACTACTTAACAGCCATGCGAGCCCATATATTCGAGGAACTTTAATCAAATGGTGAGATAGTTTTCTATCAAAGCAAGCTTCCAATTAATGCGCGTTATTGTTATGCCATTATTATTTTATGAACTTAATTGATTAGCGTTAGTTCCAAACATTGATATGACTTCAATATGACAAATCGCTTTTTAATTCATAACAACTTCAACATGATATCGTTTTTAGATTCATCATTGTTATTATGTCGTTAATTATCAGTCGCACACACAACTCCCATTAAATAAATTAAACACCAATATTTTCAGCTTTATTATTCTGAATTTAATGTTAACACATATATTAATTGTCCCCTACTATTTGCTAATTAAAAAAAGTACTAGGGTTGTAAGTTGTAACTGCCCCTCTGCTCAACACGTACAAGTAAATAAAAACTCAGTGACGAGTGAAGACTACTATTAAACAAAATAAATAAATAAATTCAGTACACAGCATATAAAAAGCTTTATTTCTTCATTAAAATTTGGAACCAAGACTAATTAAACACTTGATGATAAGACGAAGCAATATAGTGATTACAAACTTATTTAAAAGAGCAATAACTTTAGTATTTTTTGGTAAACATCGATATTTAGGTTAATGACAACATAATATGGTCTTCAAGGCAATCCACCTCCAAACCCACCGCCAGCTCCGCCACCAAAACCACCACCGGCACCGCCGCCTAGTCCACCACCACCTCCAAATCCTCCTCCTCCACCACCTCCAGCTCCACCTCCAGCACCACCGCCAAATCCAGCTCCACCACCGAAGCCAGCTCCTCCACCAGCACCACCGCCGCCTCCAAAGCCTCCACCACCTCCTCCTCCAAGTCCACCACCCCCGCCAAGCCCACCCCCAGCACCAGCTCCACCACCTAGCCCACCTCCAGCACCACCACCTAAGCCACCTCCACCTCCTAGTCCGCCCCCGCCGCCTCCACCAAGGCCGCCGCCAACATGATGGTGAATGAAGTTCTTTTGATCATCAAAAGAACCCTTTTCGTTCACAAGCTTCCTAGCATTGATGGAGCACACAAGAGCACCAAGAAGCAGCACAACAAGAAACTTATTATTCATCTTCATGATAATGCAGTAGCTGTAATTGATTAACTTGGAAGATGAGTTTGATGAGAAGTGAGAGCTCGAAGCAGGGATTATATAGGGATTTGAAGCATGAGAATGTACGGTTGAGCTCTTAAATTTGTTCATCTTCTCATCTAAAAACCGTGTTGAGGCAGTTAATGCGCACAACTGTCACTTTTGACAAGAAAAGGGAAACCCTAGCCATGGCCCACCCCTGACCAATCCAAAAGCAAAATTTTCCGTTATCATTTATGATTAAAGAGTAGACTTTTGGATCTGGAATTTGCATGGATTTTGATCTTTCTTGTGCATGGATTTGTGCCGCTTCAGTGGAATTAGCTAGCGTTATTTTCTTATTATAACATGCACGCTCTTGCAATTGTTATCTAAATTGCATGGATTTTCTTATAAAGTAAACAAAGCTGGTTTAATTGTCAACTTCAAATTTTAAAATTCAATCTTGACCATTTATTTCAGTAAGAGAGACTAAGAGAGAAAATACACGGAGAGGATCCTTGTTTGACAAGTACTTGGCGTGAGGCCAGCAAGTTTGGCTAATGATTAAAATCCCTTTAGTTGAAACAATAAGATTTAAGACTTGAAACTCCACTCATATACAGGAGTGACGAAAGAAATTTAATTACCAAACGCGATAGGCTTAAAAGAATATGTTTGGGATTGAGGTCTTTGCTTTTAAACTACATTCTTTGTGGAAAAAAATTTATAACTATAAAACAAAACAGAATACATATTAAATATAAATTTTAAATAATAATTTTAATAAAATTATTAAAGATATAAAATATTTTCCATGATATAAGTAAAAATCATATTAACATAAACTTTATTCTGATGGTTAGTGTTTTACAACTTTAGTCTTTGTAAACTTGGAATACATTCTTCAACCTCAATCCCAAACATACCCATAATTGAGAAATTGGAGATAAATGGCGTAGTTGGAATTGCCCATTAAATGAAATTATAATCAAATATCATTCCAGCTTGGTTTGACAAAAGCGATCAAGATCAAGATTATCAAATTGGACTTCATCTTTCTCCGTTATTATTAAAAGTCCACCTTTCCATCAATGCACCGGCGACTACTTCGACATTTATTTTTTTTTTCGTTCAAAACTTCACATTTGTTGATAATCAACTTCTCCATTACCAATCAAACAATCAATTGTTGATATCTTTCGTGCTTAAAGATGATTTTATTTATTGATTATTAATTAAGTTATAAATTTAAACATTTTAGGGCGATACTCGTGCCCTTGAAACTGAAGCACAGGACGAGAGTAGTCTCTCAAACCAGAGCCTAGCTAGAAAATTGATATTATTTTTAATTTGTCATTTGTTTCATTTTATTTAATTCCCGCACCAATTCTACCTCTCTCCAATGTCCAATATATGTGAGTATTTAATGTGGTGTCGGCACGGTGTTGGCCATTGTTGCTAATATAACGTAAACACGTACCATTCAAGGTAGAATGATCAGTAGAATTTCTGTGAACGTTGAATAATTACGAACAAGGTAGTTCAAGTTACCAGAACTAGGGCCACTTCATAAAGTTCATGGTCTCAGTTCCACATTATTTTTTGCTTTTAGGTAGAATAATTAGAGTGTGTTTGAGATTGAGGTGCTTGAGCTTTTAAGCTACAGTTGCTGTGGAAAAAAAGCTATAACTATGAAACAAAAGCTAGTAATACATAGTAAATATAAATTTTAAATAATAATTTTAACAAAATTATTAAAGATATAAAACATTTTCTATGATATAAGTGAAAAATCACATTAAACTTAGTGTTTAACAAATTTTGTTCATTAACACTTGTACAGCTACAACCTCAATCCCAAACGCACCCTTAATATGGGAGGACGACGACATAAAAAGGGGCCGGGGGATTTTAGGAAAAAATAGGATAAAATGATTATTTTGAAGCCAATTTTGAGCAAGATGAATATTGGACAAATATACTTATACATATGATTTGGAATCTCTTCCGTGACTTTTCACAATAAATTATAAAATGCTCAAATTGATGTTTAGATGAATGAGAAATTGGATCTAAAAAGCACACATTTGTTTGAAAAAAAAAAAAGAACAAAAAAAATGGCAGATTTGACATTGGAAAAATAACTAAAGGCTTTATATATACTAACACATATGATCGATGGTAAGTATTGTAAAGACAAAGACTTTCTCTACAGGAATATTATCCAAATTCGAACCAATAAGTCCTAGTTTGGTTTTGCCATTTTCATTTTGTAATGCATTAATTGCTGAATTAATTAGAAGGTGTAACAACCGCTGTCGCAGTTGGCTTTGCCATTTTCTTTTTATAATGCACTGCGAAATTAAATATGAAAGTGTATCAGCTTAGTCAATTAAAGTTGTAATTTTCATTTTATAATGCATTGCTGAATTAATTAGAACTGCAACAATTGCTGTTACAGTTGGCTTTGCCATTTTCCTTTTACAATGCACTGTGAAATTAAATCGGAGAGTGTAACACCTGAATCAATTAAAAGTTGTAATAGCTGCTGTTATGGAAATTAAACAAGCATAACAATAAGAATTAAAAGGTTGTTATGAGAATGAGCATGGCTGGATTTCAAGGGGAAATGCAACTTAAAGAGCTGTTACAAATGATTAAATATTGCAAATAATTGCAGCCGTTACATATTTAAATTTTAAAAAATTAAATTACAATTTTAAATTCTTGAATTAGTGCATATTTTCCAATTTCATTTGGAAAACACATCAAAACTGAAGTGATTTTATAATCTTCCCTCTCAAGCAAATACTCTTTAGTTTTAGGTTTCAATGTGATAGAATTCAAACATTTGTTTGAAGTTGCCTTAAATAGTGAGGTTGTGCTACCAATACTATTCGAATCCGTTGAATCCTGGGAGACAAATGCTAATATAATTCAAGTACTATTGTAAAGGAGGGGAATCTATTTTAAAGACACTATATCTTTATAGCTCTTGATTTTTCTGTTGAGTTATATGTTATATATATCTTTGCTATTTCAATTTATAAACTTGTGATAAGTGTATAAGAAACTCACTAGTAAACTTATGTGTTGTAGGAAGATTCTGTCAGAAAGACTATATACATTGCATATGGAGTTTGGGTTTTAAACGGGAGCATTTATGACTATTCCAATTTTTTTTTTATTTAAATCTAATTAGTACTGTTAAGCATACAGAATGAGATGTTGTACATCACTTACTAACTGCAATGAATTTTTTCAACAAAAAAAATGAAGACATGGAAAGGGAGAAAGAGAGTATTACGAGTATGAAAATTAATAAGCATTCGCTTACTGAAAATTTGTGAAGAATTTTTTTAGTACATTACATGATTATTTATGTAAAAATCTCAAAGGCTAAGCTATTCCATGACGTTTGTAAGTTGTAACGTTATGTAAATCTAAAATTGCCTATTTCGTTTAGATTAGGAAAAAAAAAAAAAAAAGGAAAGAAACTGTGTGTGGACATATATGGCGACTTCGATGCATGCTGTCAAACATAATCTCGACATTCTCCATATTAATCACCCATAAAGAAGTACTTAATGGCTGAACGAATTATAAACTTAAATGTTAATTTAATTGACATTTTTAAAAAAAAAAAGATCGAATAGCATCGATGTATGTACCCCAAATGAATTTCTTACAATATGGAAGGAGAAATGGAAGCGGCAGCTGCGGGCTGATTGCTATATATATGTACAAGTCTTAATGTCAAAAAACAATATAGTAGTAAATCGGGATTCTCTAACATAAAATTTAAACATGATTCATATGTATGGTAGTGCATATCAAATAATAAGTTAAAAAAAAAAAAGTTTGAATAGTAATGTTGAAGTATAGTATTAAATATATCATACGGGTAACGTTGGAAGCTAGCAAAAGATTAGGTGCTCAATCTCCATCACCCTAACATTAGAGAAAAAATTATAAGAAGAAAAGGACTGATTATACATGATTAATTGTGTTTAGGATATGAAAACTGATTTTTAAAAAAGATAGTAATAATTTGAAGAAGAATACGGGAAAAGGATTACAAATATTTTGTTTAAAAAACATAAGCACATGCGACGTTAAGGACGGTTCAATAATGCTAACCGACACTCAGAAGTCCCCATCGAAGTATCAGGCAGTTGAATCACTCAGTCTCAGTCACAGCGACCGCACAACTGCTACACCGTATGCCCCTGCTTGAAAAATTGCTAACTATATCTTTGGTATTTATGATTTCAACAAACCTAAGGGACCCAGATGTTAATACCCCATTTTCCATTTGAGTGAAAAAAAATTCTCAATCGCTTCGCTACAAACACTATCCTCAATCGTAAGCTGAACACTGCTTCTACGTGGTTGGACCCTGTAACTTTTCAAAGTATGAGTCTCTCAATAAGCTACTCTTCTTTATTATCCATAAATTCACAAATCGAACACAGCCAGAAATTGAAGACAAATCATAAGTTGCGTTGGCTCCGAAGCACTAGCAGTCAAAATACTACGACAATTTTTCTGAATAATCAAAGAAGTGCCTCGTTGAAAACCAATGCCATGGCGGATTCACTGATTCTTGGGGCCACCTCTCCACCAAAATCGGGTGACATTAGGGAGTTTCTCATAACAAGGTTGGTTTCTTTCTTTCTGTTTTCAAAATTTAGAAAGCATTTTTATCTTAGAAAACGTTTTGATAAAAATATTTTTGTGCAATTGTAAAGTGCAGGGCTTTCCTTTTTGTACTGGATATCAAATTTTGTCGTCCCAAATCTTCTCACCAAGTATTTCCAATTCGATAAGGTAAATGAAGACCAAGACCAAGAGCCAAGTGATAAACGACCATGAGGAATTGAGGCTGCTGTAGCGCCTCTGGAAGCACCGACATCTAGCCGAGGCAACGGCAGCCCACGCGCTCTCTTATCGACTTTTTATCATTATTATTGTTTATTCGCCAATTTTGGCATTTAATTTGTGCACGTTGTATTATTACACAACCAATATTATTTTAACCGAGAATGTTGCTTATAGTTCATGACATACAAAGGCTATCAATTTTTCTCCATTCCTTCTGATTTCCAAAAAAAAGATAAAAGAATGACAACAATAATAAAAAATAAAATAAAATAAAATAAATGATTCCCTTTTCTAGTCATTTCATAAATAATTTACAGTTGTATGCAAAGTCACTCTCCTTCCTTAACCCAAAGGATACAAAAGATAAATAATTATTCTTTGAAAAATGGGGATACAATTAGACAATCGTCCAATCATTTTCTTCATGAGAAGAAGGTTTTGAAGAAGGGGATGATCTAGCGGACTCGGGAGATAACTTGGAAAATAGTGAGGACTTGCCATCACTTTCAACATGACAAGAAGGTTTCTCTTTCTCAGCTGGGGATGACCTATCTGGCTTCGGAGATAACTTAGAAAATAGCGACGACTTGCCATCAAAGAAACTGGAAAAGGGTTGGCGAATCGAATTCACTTCTATATTCTTTGGGTCTCTAGGAGTAGGAGGTGGTTTTCTCAATTTATCCTTGCTACCAAAGTTGAGACTGAGCCTCCTAAACCGACTTTTCAGATCATCTCCCGTGGTAGCATTTGTGTCTTCAGCATGATTATTCAGGACTTCCTCCGGATGAGATAGCATGGTCTCCACCGTTTCATATACCTAGAACAGAATTTAACATGGAACTTAATGACAACATTTTTCAATGTCTTTCCGGTTAAAAGTTAGCAATGATCTATGCAAACATCAGGGAACGATCCACCGAAGACAAGAATGAAATTTAAATAACAGAATTAACCAAATTGGACATTCTATATTCGCAAATCCATTTGCAAAAAATATTAGAAGAAAGAGTTGAATGTCTGCTGGTATAATCCATGCTACTGATCCAGGGAAACTTTGGATGCATCAAGCCTAAAATTATTCCACTGTAATAAATGAATTTTAGATAAAATCATAATTATCACAATAGTCAACATAGAGTTTACAATTCTGGTTAATTATGCTAGTGAAGCTTCATGTATGGCAAAATATAAATATGCAATCAACTATAGTGTAACAGAACAAACCTGGAAAATATCATCAACCTTCTCAGTCCAGGTGCTTCCTTGACAAGTGGCAACAATGTAGTCTTTGCACTCATAAAAAAGCTTGGACAAACCATCATTAGATAAGAGTCTGTCCTCAGCTAACACAAATCCCAAACCAAGCTGAAAAGTCAAAACATAGGACATCATTAGCTGCCTAAAAGAATGATTGCTGATTGATTCATAGTTGGCAACCTGTACATAAATCAGTGACCATGGAATAAAACTTCTTGTTATACTATAAGGTTACTTACTAAAGACAGGAACAATTGTTTAAAAAGATCAGAAGGTGAGATATCCTCTAAGGCATTCAGGATACCCTCCCTGCAAAATCAACAGACCAGATGTTCATATCATAGACATAGTCAAACATATAATTTGACGGTCACAGTGTCAATGAAAACACTTTATTCTTACACTGCCAAGTCCTCATCAAAGAGAGGGGCTTGTTTAACAGCTGGTACTGGTTTGGATGTTTCCCACAGTTCACGCCACAAATTACCTAACATCAATGCACCATAATTTATTAGAACATATACAATATTTTTACCAAAAATGGATAATCAGTTATAACATATCATTCCACAATTACTTGCAATTGTGTTTATGTACAAAATGAATCACAAATACAGTTAAAAGCACTGTTGGCATGTGTTGAAATTATTACTAACTAAACAAAACTACAAAAAATACTAACTATAAAATCTTCCCCGAGATCTGCCACCTCTATTTAACATTTTCTTTCAGCAAACAAGAAGAGTAACAACATTTACTTAGCAGTGGAAAATGGGACAAACTGACAAAGGGGATACCTTCTTTTTGCATTCGACGACTTAGTTGCCCTTTCATTGATGAAGAGTCACTTCCATCAGAGGACTCTTTTGCCTCATCATTCTGATCAGTTTCAGTCCAATCAGGTGGCGAATGCCATCTCACAAAATCTTCTAAACTACAACCAGGATTTGCAGCCTAATACAATCATAGAAAACCTGGTTACACTAGGTGTAAGGAACCCCCCCGATAGTATCAACTTTTACTTGACAATCCATAAAATAGACACCTTCAAATTACATTATTACCTTGAAAGCCTGCATGTCAGACAGGAGTTGAGAACACCCAGCACCAACACTGCCCATAAAAAATTAATAAAATAATAACATGATCCTACAGTAATCAAGTAAAAATATTTAATAAATCCTAGTTTTTAATTCATTCAGGAAAGCCTAAGACTTGTGAAGGGGGATATTAGCATAAAATCGTACCATAATTGACAAGGTCAAACTGAATCAATGTATATACTAACCTCCCCGTTCGAAGCACTAACTCCTCTGTTTCTTTGATTAGATCTTCTGTGAGCAAAGGCCCTTCCTACTCACATACAAAGGCACATAGATCAAAACAATAAAACTTGGTTTTGAAGAGAAAGTAAATTTAGTCCATGTTATTAGCCAAACCTGAGTAATGGGGGAGTATACAGGTTCACTAGTCTCCAACATTATTAAATCAGTTGGCTGGTAAGCTCCTAGTCGGAGAACAAGGTCTCCAGTGCAAACTCTAGCGTACAAGACAGGGGTTTCAGGCATTCTATCCATACAAGGAGACGAATCCTCAACATTTGAACTGCACTGTCTCATAACAGATTCCAAGGATTCAGTAGCAATAGTACGGCGCCTTTTCCTTGAAAGACAGCAATTGATAACCTGCAATTGTTGGTATAAGAGACAGGAGTTCAGATCTGGAGTCTCATCCAGAGGAATGCCAGGAATATGTTGCTCTTCAGACCAAAGTCTTCTTAGCTGCATGTATACAAATTCCACAGATTCTTTGTCAGCAAAAATTTAAAAATAAAACACAACATTATATCGACATTCAATGTGTAAATTTGATGAGTTTGCAGAATATTGTACGCATGATAAAATTAACTCAAAAATAATTGCAGACCAATAACTTATTTTAAAACATATGCCAATTCTAACACCAAAGGATCTCTGCTTTCCAATCTTATGCAAAAGCAATATCATGCAGTTAAACAAAAAGCAATTTTTCAAAAAACAGATTTCATGTGATTTCAAAGGAAGTATAAAGTTTGAAACAATAAAAGGTATCGTGCCATTGAACAAGCAATAACATTGCTTCCCTTCCATTCATCTAGTTCAAGAATTGGAACTCTGTCAAGCACTTACCTCAGTAACAACTTTGCACCAGAACGATGCCATTTTTCGCAGGTTTTTAAAGCTTCCAATAACTTCAGATAACTTAACAATAAAGCTTTCAGGAGGCGCACCATGAATTTCTCTAGGCAAATTTGTCATGTTAGCAACTGCCTCTGAGTCCAAGCAAATCTTCCTTCTGAGAAAGTTTCCCTCTGAGAACATCTTGCAGATATTACAATGGAAATGAAAAATCATCCCAGGATAATGCAAAAGATTATAGATGAAGTTTTTATCTCTCTCTCTCTCTCTCTCTTTTTTTTTTTTTTTCCCAACATAATGATACTATCGAGGTCACCTAATGTACTGATCTACCTGCATCGAACAGTGAATGCATCAAAGACAGCACTTTCTCATTATCCCCCAATTCAGAAGCAAGTTTATCTTCTTTGTCACGAAGAACCAATGACTTCACTGCAGAAAGGCTCAAGCTTGCCCTCTCCATTATAGGCGAAGAACTTCCAGATGATGCCAAAATATCTTTTATTGACTTAAGCTTTTTTCCAGCCCTGTACAAGTAATTCCAAGATGTATTCCAGGTTAAGAACACTAGGCAGGTGGTGAAAAATGATAATTATTCATTTGGTCACTTATCAGTGATTCAGAAGTTAGAATACCTATTATTCTAGAAGATTACACTTCATTAGCATATTCAAGAAGATACTTCAGACTTAAAGTGGAAAAGCATCCATTATAACGAAAAAAAAAAAAAAAAAAAAAAACCCACTAAGACGAAATCAGAATACGGCAACTCCAGAAGAGAAATAAAGAATTGACAAAAAATACAAAAAATCATACACCAGACTAAAGTATTAGCATAAAAATTAGCAAATTTCGACAGCAAGAACTCACTCAACAGCTACAGCTAGTTGCTTCAGTACCGATGCCGAAGGAATGCTATTTACATCAGTGGCTTTTAAACGTTCTAGCAAGAAACCCACATCTGACGCCTATAAAACAACAATAGCCTCACCCATCAAAATGAAAAGGGGAAAAAAAGAGTAATAGGACACTTCTATGTAGTATCAAAACATTTCCACCCAAGTAATGGGGTGTGATTCATGAATTGGATGGTCAATTTTGTTACTTATAAAATTAATATTAGTCTGCCGCACCATCAAATGTATGGATGCTACTTCACTTGAGATGGACAAGGTTTGGATACTACTTGCAAAGTGTACTACTATTCCAAAAACAGAAAGAAAAAAGCACAATGAATTGAACATTGTGAAAGTTTCTTGCCTTTGCTTCAAGATCATTTTTCATGTTCAGTATGTACATATTATCATCATAAAATGGAGCCGCCATGGTTGAATTTTCAACTTTCTCGGTTTCTTCTACCCCTTTCCTTCCTATTCTTATGTTCTTAAATCTATCTTGCCAATCTTGTTTTGTTCCTATATGCGCAGGTCTCCGCTTTGGCAGCGGATGCCTCACTTCCTGTTGATCCTGTATCATAAGGTTTAAACACAATCCAATAACAACAAAATCAAGAAAAAAAATAATTTCATCTTTATAAAGTTCGAGTTAACAATTTTTTACCATCTACAACAAATAATAAATAAACTTATCCATAAAACAGATGTAGCATGATATGATTGGAAGAAGAACAACTGGCCACCAGAAAAAAAAAAAAAAAAGAGAGAATTCAGCATTTCCAATCTTATTTAAATACAATGAGTTTTTTCTCCTTTCAACTTCCAATCATATCAAGCCGCAATGAAAATTTATTGCATGTGAATTATAAATTTATATCTCGTTTTCTATACAAAATTAATAATAAAATTTTAACATATGATCAATGCCAGCTGCTTCATCTATCATCATCATCATCATCATCATCATCATCATAATAATAATAATAATAATAATAATAATAATAATAATCCCATTTTCTTTTCTCGACAACCAAACAGAAAACAATCACAAGCTATCAAATATGCATACCGTTGAATCGTCGTCATTTTCTAAACTCGACGATTGCTTATCAGAATCTTCTCGATCAAGGGAAAGACGCACAAGAAAAAAAAATCAATTAAAAGCATTTTTTTTTTTGTAATGATATAAATAAGAAAAAATATAAACTAAAGAAAAAACGGAAATTGAGTAGCGGAGGGTGAAATTGTAAATAAGAAGAAAAACTGGGGGCACCTCGGTCAGATTTGAAATCGGTGAAGACGCGCTCCGCTTTTGCCGCAGCTGAATGGAAGGCAGTTCTGGCTTTGGAGACAAAGGAGGGGGGCTCCATAACGTGCGCCGGGGAGGCGTAGGTTAATCAATGAGCGGATTTAGATGCACAACGAAAATGATGGCATTTTTGCAGGAATAATATAGTTTGGTTTGTGATGATTGGGGAGGATGATGTCGAAGACAGGGAGTAGAGAAAACAAATATAATATTAATTTTAATACAAATTGAATTATATTATTTTTAAGCTCAAATAAAATAAATCCAATAAGATATTATTTGTATTTTTTTAAGGTATCTGTATAATAGAGCGTAAAAACACCGTCGTTTGACGGTCAGCTTTTTCAAACTACAAATTTTCCCGGCCCAAGTTGCTAATATTTAAATGTTACAAATTAATAAAACCTTTCGTAATTGATTTGATGGACTTTTCAACATTTTAAATTAAATCAATTCTTTTAATATAGTAGCATCGATTTGATCTTTTCAAAATTTAATTAAATTAATAAACTCTTTCAGTAAAATAACATTCCTTATATATTTATCATCTAATAAATGAGTTATCTAATTTTAATACTAATTATGATAACAATTTCAATTACAAATAAAAATATAAAAAATAACAAGATAATAAACATAGACCATAGAAATACACATTGTACCACAATATATTAGACTTAAAATTTACAAACTTCATTTTTTTTCTTCATATTTGTTGTATATGAAATTAGAATAAGCTATATTTCCATTAATGTGGTTAATTTACCTAAGATTATAATATACTATTACAAGTTACAAATCAATAAACGACAAATCACCTGATACTATTGTCTTGATCTAATTATTATTATTATTATTGTTGTTGTCGTCACTATAATTATCGTTATTATAATCTTGTAACTTGTAATAGTATATTATAATCTTAGTAACTTGTAATAGTATATTATAATCTTAGTAACTTGAATGACAAGTTGCAAGAACAACCCAGCAAATAGTTTGAATGACAAGTCGTCTGGGTTGTTCTTGCAACTGATATGCAAAAATAGTAGCCGATGCTTATGTTTGCCATTCGTCATCCATAGATTCATCATCGAACGGTGCGCCATTCGATGTTTGGTATTCCAAATGATTCAGCGTTGTTTTAGTATGATCGTTTATTTTTTAATGACTAGATGTAATAATAATCATTAAAATTGTAATTATAAAAAAAAAAAAAGAAATGCAAGTGATCGCAGCATTTATGCTGCGTTTACTAAACTGGAATCGGAATGGGCTGAAATCGGAATGGATAGGAATAGGAATGAGCTGGAATCGGAATAGGGAATGGGAATCAAATTAAGTTGTTTACTTAAACTGTAGGAATCGGAATCGGAATGAGCTGGATTGTAACAAATTACTAAAAAGTACTTAATGGATTATTGTCATAATTATTATTATTAACTAATATATTAATTAATTGTAAAATTTTATTAATTAATTATTATAATTATATTAACAATTATTATAAAAATATATTAACTAATAATATTAATATTAATTAATTAATTATAATAATATATTAATTATTGTGATTATTCATTCAAAAATTATAATTATTAATAATTATTTTTAAAAATGTATTAATATATTAATTAGTAGTAATATAATAATAATATATTAATTAATTATAATAATATATTAATTAATTAATTAAAATAACAATGTATTAATTATTATGATTATTTAATTGAGAACTATAATTATTAATATATTATTGTTAATAATATATTAATATATTATTTAATAGTAATAATTATATTAATTAATTATAATATATATATTAATTATAATAATTATATTAATAATAATTATAATAATATATAAATTAATTAATTAAAATAATAATGTATTAATTATTGTGCATATTTAATCGAGAACTATAATTATTAATATATTATTGTTAATAATATATTATTATATTATTTAATAGTAATAATTATATTAATTAATTATAATATATGAATTAATTATTATAATTATATTAATAATTATTATAATAATATATTAATTAATTAATTAAAATAATAATATATTAATTATTGTGATTATTTACTTGAGAACTATAATTATTAATATATTTTGTTAAATAATATATTATTATATTATTTAATAGTAATAATTAAAGTATTTAATTAATTAAAATATATGAATTAATTATAATTATTATATTAGTAATTATTATAACAGTATATTAATTAATTATAATAATTATATTAATAATTATTATAATAATATATAAATAAATAAATTAAAATAATAATGTATTAATTATTGTGATTATTTAAACTATAATTATTAATATATTATTGTTAATAATATATTATTATATTATAGTAATAATTATATTAATTAATTATAATATATGAATTAATTATTATTATTATTATTATAATATATTAATTAATTAATTAAAATAATAATGTATTAATTATTGTAATAATATTAATAATATATTAATTATTATGATTATTTATTCAAGAACTATAATTATTAATAATTATAGTTAATAATATATTAATTAATCATAATAATTAATTAATTATAATAATATATTAATTAATTTGAACTTGATTCATAAATCAAGTTTTCATTCCCCATTCCCAAATATAGGTGGGTCCCGCCATTCTGATTCCGATTCTCCTCTTATTTTTGCAAAGTAAACGCATCAATCATTCCGATTCCGGATTCCGATTCCCAAATCCGGTAAGTAAACGCACCATTAAATTCTGATTCAGTCGCAATTACTGTGGATCACTCTTTTGTAGATGATGAACTTTATAATTTATAAAACTATTTATCTACCATCCATAGATGGGTTATCCAATTTAAATAGTAATTATAATATTAATTCCAATTATAACTACAATTATTAATGACAATTAATACTATAATTACAATTGTAGTCAAATGACAAGGTAATAAACTGCAGCCATCAAAATACACCATTGTAGCATAATACCGTGGACTTGAAATCCATACACTTCATTTTTTTTTTCCTCACATTTGTTGTATATGAAATTGGAATGACGATGATGATGGTGATATTATTATTATAATCATTATCACCATCATTATATTAATAATATTAATTATTATTATTATAGTAATATTATTATAATAGTTGAAAAAAATGAGAGTTTTAAAATTTGAGTGAGAAAAATATAGTCACTTAAAGAAATTAGATTGCTATTTACACTTTCTTATGAGAATGAAAACTCTAACAATTATTTTTAATTTTATGTGAGATCCACTAATTTAATTCTTATTTTACGTCTTATTTAAGTAAATAAGCATGTCATTTATTCCATTCATTGATTCTGTGTGTTATAAATGCGTATAGCACACGATATATGATATGTTGATTGGATGAAAGGTTGCGAAAATATTAGATGAAAAAATCATATTATTTTCACAACCTTTGGATTTCATCCAACAGTTGTTACATCATCATGTATGTTACATGATGACGTAACTTAACAAAAGCCCTTATTATAATTCCTAATGAGTGAGCAGTAAATGATTATAAGTGATGTTGCCATCTCCTTACTACCTAGCTAGCTTGGTAGCTAGGAATTATCATAGATTATCATTATTATTATTAGCATATTTAATTTCTTTACTGATATTTTAGTACTCATAATTTGAGAGTGAAAGTGTCAATTTTTTTTTTTTAATGAACTCGACAACAGCGACAGAAAATTTAAATTAAAAATGACTTCACAAGTTTTTATAACTGAAATTTGCATAAATGGACTTCACTGTTATTCGCTAAAAAAAATTTCTGTTTTTTTTTTTTTTCGCTAAAAAGTTCTTAAAAACGGGAGAGTCAATGAGTAAATGCCACGTGTATCCAACATTTGAATTGGAACTATCGACGGCCTATGTATAAAACGAGACGATGTGATTCAAATTATCTCACTTGCAAATCGCGCCAAAATCACGCACACTCTTTACACGCTTTCGAGTACAGTAGACGATGATGGACGAGGAAATGGACGAGACTGAAGCCGTATCTCAGGTCTACTTTTCTCCACCTCTTCTTTCATCTTCGTAACTTTCTTGGTTCGCGAGAAAACGTAGGAAAGCGAAAGAAAATGCAATCTTCAATTTATTGAGTTTTTTCAGTTTTAGAATTTCAAAACCACCTCCCAAATAAGTTGAATACAGTAAATTAGGCTCAATTTTTCAGCTGATTTTCTAATGCCGACATTCTCTTGTCCTCTGTTTGGATTCCGAGAAAATGTGGCAAGACGACAGTTTTTTTTTTTTTTTTCCTTTTGAATCCAGTTTTTGTTTCTCTTAGGTTGTCTCAGAGCATTTTTTTTCTTAATTTCTCACCAACCAGAAAGAGCATGAAAATTTTATCGATCCATAGGGCTGAATGATGTGTTCCTGCTAATCACAAAGGCTAAATAATAAAATTGTAGAGCTTTTGGTTTATTTGAACCCGATGTACATGTCTATTCATGCTTTAGGTTGTATAGTTGAAAATGTTTGTGAAACTGCCATTTTTTGCGGCATGAAATTAGAGATGATGACATTTTATATTCTTTCTCATATATTCGTTTATGAAAATGGCGTCCAAGTCCAGTCAATTTCAATTCCGTAGATGAATTCTATGCTGCCAAAAATTGCAGCCTTTTGAGTAACTAGTACAAAAGAGCTATTGGATTAACCTCAAAAACACTGGCAAACTCAAGCTAAAGCAGTAAAGCCATTACATTAGTCGCTTAATATGGCAAAATCATAGAAATATATAGTAGATCTGAGTTGCTATAAAGATGTCATGCGCTCTAGTGTTGAGCTCAACCTAAGAGTTGAAACACCAAGTACAAGAAAATTTTAACAACATATGTCAATTTGCAAAGTTTATATTGGACAGAGCCTTATGGTAGTGGATACAGGTTTAACTGTTCGAAAATTGTAATTATAGTTTTAAGATAGATATATATCCTGAAGATATATTGCTCAGTACCATCTTGTGTAGTTTATCTATTTATTTGCTCCTGAATGCAGGTCTATATGGCGTGCATTCTACATGGTCATCGGTGAGTGTTGCCTGACTTTACAATTTTTTGCCGATTATACTTACAAAATCCTTGGTACATCTCAAAAGAGAAACAAAAAGTTTCTATTTTAAGAATTTGGCTGTAAAGTGTTTGAAGATTAGTGTTCTATAGCTCATCATAAACAATACTTTTTATGTTCACAAATACCAATGCATTGAGAGTAGCAAGGCATGAACTTTTGTCGATTTGAGAGAGCAAGATTCTGGTTGTGAAAAAGAAAAGTGAAAAATGAAATGGGCGTCGACTAAAAAATGCAGGGATTGGTATGATAGTTGTAGAAGTAAATGTGTCGTAAGGTGTTACTCTTTTGTATGGACCAAGTCTGTGCTTTGTATTGAAGAGACTGACATGAATAAATTCTTTAAACTCCCTATCCAGAGTTGGAGTTTCTTATTATGATTCCAGTATACGCCAGCTTCATGTGCTGGAAGTTTGGGAAGATAGTAACTCAGATTTTCCCCTCATTGATCTAGGTATGGGTTTAATGTCTCCATTTTAGTAACTCAGATTTCCTATAAAACACTAACTCAATTATTTCCTTTATCATGCGTATTTAGCAATCTTTTTATTTTCTTTTTGGCTGCACAACTTATTCAGTAAAGTATCAAGCTCAGCCGCAGATAATTTACACAAGCACTAAAAGTGAAGAATCCTTTTTGTCTGCTTTGCAACAAAGTGGTATGCTATCATTACTTATGACTTATGAATTATCCACTTGTGTGTCCTTCCTACTCTTCATCTTAATGCAGATGGGACTACCGAGGCCCCCACTGTGAAGCTTGTTAAAAGTTCAATATTCAGCTATGAACAAGCTTGGCACAGGTATTAAAGGGACAATAAAATACATAATAAAACTTTTGTTTAATGTGATTTGGAGTTAAAAAAAAGCTCTGGAGCTTGACTAATTATAGCTTTTGTAAGAATGTTCAGAACTCTTGATATTCTTTATTTTTATTAGTGAGTTGATACTGTGGTGAGATGGTTGAGAACCCTAAATGTATCATTTTCCTATAACATTCTTAAGTCAAAATATAGGATATGATGCTTCTCTTGTTGATGATTATTATTTTTTTTCCTGCCCCTTCTTTTTCTCTTCTTTGGATTATAGATTGATATATCTTCGAGTCACAGGCATGGATGATGGGTTAAATATCAAGGAGAGAATTTGCTATGTAAGTCTCAAAACCATAAATTTCACTCTCTGTTATAGTAATTTATAGCCCATGCCTGTTTGAGATAAACATTCTTCAGCAATTTGGGAGAGGTTCACCCACGCTGCCTAACCATGGTCCAGTTATTATGTGTACCTATTCTGTTCTTAGTGTATGCTATTGCCTTTGGGTTTACAGATTTTTGCAAAAACCATAGAAATTCATATTAACATGACAGCAACAAGTTCAATTTGTCATGTTGGTGCAGGATAAAAACCTTTGCTTGTTTTCAGTAATGAAATTTCTAAGAGAAAATTTGATGCTTGTTTTGGGTAATAAAATTTCTAAAAGAATATTTGATTTTTCCTTTTAGTTTGCCACTTTGTTTGAAACCAATTGAGGTTCATTTTACTGGGTTTATGAATTTGTTCAATAATATGGTTATTGTGTTTCATTTTTCCCTTCTTTTGTTTCGTGGTGTTAGCAAACCTAGAACCGAATTCTGCAAAATCATAATGATGTCTTGCATCTTATCTCTTTGATCTACTGTAGCTGAATTCTATGATGGACATGGGAAGTGAGGTACAAGTCCGTGCAAGCGGTGGCCTTCTCGCTGTGTTAGAGAATGAAAGGATCGTAGATACCCTAGAACAAAAGGAGAGCGGGAATGCATCAATTACAATTGATTCTGTGATAGAGGTTTCATTGTATCCTTTCAAGTATAACATATTTAACCAATATTGGGTTTTCGAGTTTCAATGTATAGATTCCGACCCTGGAACTCTGTGTATGCTTAACAACTGCAAACAGAAACAAGTTTCTTAAACTTGATGCGACAGCTCATGAAGCATTGCAGATTTTCCAAACAGACAAGCATCCAAGCCATATGGGAATCGGTAGAGCAAAAGAAGGGTAAATTCTTTGCAATACCGAACCTGTTACTTGTTTCTAAAACATCTACTGATTTCTCAATGTGCAGGTTCTCCGTGTTTGGAATGATGAATAAGGTTGTAAAAGCTACCTTATTTTCTGTTTTGATTTATCTCTTTGCATATTGAACAAATTTATTTGTCTTTCGCAGTGTGTGACACCAATGGGTAGACGTCTTTTGAGGTAATTAAAGTCGCAAAATTTTGTGATTATTCTGCTTCCAGCATTTCCTGTGATCCCATTCTGATAAATTATTTCTGCATTCCAGAAACTGGTTCCTAAGGCCTATACTGGATCTTGAAAATTTGAACAGTCGTCTCAATGCTGTATCCTTAAACTTTAATCACACAGACTATTTAACTTTGTTTTTATCCAAAAAAAAAAAAAAAAATCCAAGAAAGACTTCTTTTGCTCTGTCTAACATGAAACTCATTTGTGGTCTAACGCCACAAGGATGTGGGGATGGGTTTCAGATGATTTGGAAAAAGACCTGGAGTCCTTAAGGAATCATATACTAATTCCATAACTGATGAAATGATTATGCATTAAACATATTGTATTTTAAATTAACTTTCCAAATTTTTGAACTTTATATTCTTATTATGATATTACTAAAGTTTAGTATTTAACAAGGTTAAGATATCATTCTTTCTATGTTCTGAAGAATTGATGGCTTCTTTACATGAAACGTTGAAGTATGTGAAGGACATTCCCCATATACTCAAGGTACCATAATTCCTGTATCTCATGTTTCCTTCTGTCCTTGGACATTATGCAGCATTTTCCTTCCAAAATCAAAATTTCCATATTTTTATAGCGATAGTTAATGCAGGAGTTAATCAGCTGTTGGAACTAAAACCGGTTTATACCCAAACAAAGCGTCGGTAATCATTGGTCATTGCTGATTTTTTTTCTCTACATTCATAGTTTTGTACTCTTGGGGCCAAGTGAATATAAATAGCAGTGGAGATTTCATTTGCAGAATTGGAATCTATCTTGTGTATTGCTGTTATGAAAGTGCTAGTCCAATATTCAGTTGGGATTAATAATCTCATTAATTACTCTCTCTATGTCCCATGGTGTAAAATGACGTTTGATTGTTGCCATGTCTTTATTGCACCATTCATGTTATTCTGATTTTCGACAATCAAATAATTTGTTTATATAGAAATTCAATTCCCCAAGCTTCATCTATACTGCTAGTGATTGGACAGCTTTTTTGAAGGTAAGCTTGTATCCACTTGTAATTCATGCTCATTCCTTTCTCATAATAGATATTTGTTTGGTCACTCATCTGGCCAGCTGAATGCTAAGGATGCTGTGTAAGTATTAACGTAAATCCTTTATTACCAAGGATATGCATATGCTATACATGACGGATTTCCAGGACATATCTACATTAATGAATGGTTTCTGCAATAGCTACTGTTCCTAAAATTCATGGATCAAACATACTGTAAAATTATGACCTTTTTTTTTATTACTTTTTTGCCTACCTAAATATTTGAAGGGAAATCCGTGTAATATTTCCTTCTTCCAAATGATAAAAGTTTAGAAAGATAGACATTAACTATTCCATTGCAGTGGTAGAATCATTTTGCCATTTAATTGTACATCAGCAAATGAGTTACAGATTAAGCAAGAAGAGAATTTGGGTGAGGAACAGAGTATAACAGTTCTATTATTACACTTGTAGAGCATTTGTTCACTCTTGCATGTGAACAAGATATTTGAAGTGGGCATTTCAGAAAGTCTTCGGGAGCAATTGAGGCTCTTAAATTTTGACATTGTTGAGAAGGTATCAGACAATATCCTAAATGATAGTTTTCACTGAGTCATATTTTATTATTTATTCTACAGATTTCTTGATGTATTTCAATGTAGAAGTTTTGGGTCACCGCTGTTCAATGTGTGCAGGCTGCTTCATGCATTACAACAGAGCTCGCATATGTCTATGAATTGGTATATCCATCTCACTTCCTTCTTCTTAATTTGTCACTATTAATTACTTCTTAAAAACTTCAATTCGGTTATACGCTTACCTGGCTATAATTTTCCTCTACATTTTCAAGTTTTCTTCTTTTTGGAAGTTACATATCCTATTTGCAAATCAATGCAAGGCTCCATATCAACCATTAATTTCCCGATATGGTGTGAAAATATATACTGCCTCCTTCTCCGGAGCACTTTTTTTCCTCTCTATCTTAAATAAAAGTTAAATTGTAGCCTGAAGTTAAGAATTTTTTCAAAATTTCCAATATTCTACATCTTTTCTTTTCCATTTAAATAATTAACTCATGTCATCTAGGTTTGCCAAGGAAAAAAAAAAATTCTTTCATTTGACATAGTTAACTTTTGTAATTCCCTTTGTTTCATAGATTATATTCTTAAGATTGACAAAGCGTTATGCAGGTGATTGGTGTTATTGATGTTAATAGAAGCAAAGAGAAAGGGTACGGGACATTAGTAAAAGAGGGTTTCTGTGATGAGGTTAGACATTGACAGTGACTATTTCTCCCTCTTCCATGAATATTTGATGTTCAAAGCTAGTTTAGTCATTAATTTTGTTCCATCTTCTAGGGGAATACAAGTACCTGCTGTTCTTTCGTTAACTTCCAGAAAATCTGGCATTCATTTTTCTTTAGTCTTGGCTAAAGCCTGAAATTTTGGTTGTGTACTGTTAACGATATTTCTTTGATTGTCATTTAGTTGGATGAGCTAAGGCAAATATATGAGGAACTGCCAGAGTTTTTGGAAGAGGTACTTGCTGAATGGATCCCTGTGGATCTAATCTAAATCTGCATCTAGTTGTGTTTTGATTTTAGCAATTCCTTTCAGGTGGCATCCTTGGAGCTTGTACAACTTCCTCATTTGCGTAAAGAAATGTTTGTTCCTTGTATCATTTACATACATCAAATAGGTTTGTCTTTACTGCCAATATATATGCAACTTTAACATTCATGAGAATCTTAATTTCTGCGGCAAGACACATCGGTCACGTAGTGGTTGATATATTTCTTTGGCTAAATGGAGTTGAAGAAATTCTTTTCCTTGACACATATTTACAAATAATATCTGTATGGAGTAACTTCAATTTATTTTGTTCCCATTTTCCTTCAATTTATTTTGCGTCACTTTCCTGTTGCAGGGTACTTGATGTGTATTTTTGAAGAAAAACTCGATGACACCACTCTAGAACAACTTCAAGGTTTTGAATTTGCTGTAAGTTGATGCTTGTATTGTGTTTAAATGGATTATTTCTATGATGACTACGTTTGCGCAAGAGCTTAACATAATATAGTGTCAAACATAGTTCTCCGATATGGATGGGGAGACAAAAAGATTCTTTTATCATACCCCAAAAACACGAGAATTGGACAATCTTCTTGGAGACATTTATCATAAAATTCTGGGTAAGTATTGTAGAATTTTCATCTCTAATGTATTTTTCATGTTTGGATTTTGTCTATTGTTTGAAACTAGAATGTCTGGTATGCGAGAAGTGTTCGGAAGAGTACAGTTTATACCAAATTTGGTAGCACGATAAAAAGGATATGACCTAGTCCATGTCAAATTTGTAGTGAATATAATCCTTATCAATGTCTATCATTCTTCATGACTACAGATATGGAGAGGGTAATTACAAGAGACTTGGTGTCACATATACGTCTATTCTCAGATCATCTACTTAAGGCTGTGAATTTTGCAGCAGAACTTGATTGGTAAACTCAATTGTACTCTATCATTCTCCACCTCTAGCCCCCCTTCTGTTCCTCACTCTTCTAAGGAATTTTGTGTAATTTTGTCTTTCCCACTCTTCCAAGGATAATGATTTTTGACTATTTTATGTCCATGTTGATATTTAGCTTTTTGTCGCTGGCACTAGTTGCCCATCAAAACAATTACGTGAGACCCATTTTGACTTTAGAGCCGTTGCTTGATATACAAAATGGAAGGTGAGAATTGACTAGTTTATTTTCAATGCATTTTATAGCCAGAATTATTTCAAAAGCTATTTGGCTTTTATTCAAGCTGTTAAGGGAAAGGGCTGGGGTGGGTTTGAGTAGTCTTAGTTTCAAATCTTGCCATGCAAAAAGTTTAAGATTCAACAATGAGAGAATAACTGGGAGCCCATACTAATTTGCAGGCATGTTTTGCAAGAAATGACAGTAGATACGTTCATTCCCAATGATACAAAGATTGATAATGATGGTAACTGAAATATGAATTCAGTTGCAGCATATGGGTAAAAAATGCCATTCTTGTTCTGTCATGCCCATAATTTGCGTTTAATTCAAGCTCCCATTTTTTTCAGGAAGGATTAATATCATTACGGGTCCTAATTATTCAGGAAAAAGTATCTACATAAAGCAGGTTCCTAAATATAATTTTTACTGCTACCTATGTACGAAGAGCATTCGTTTATTGGCTTATTATTCTGCGTTTCAGACAGAAACACCTGCTTAAATAAACCATCTTGCATTTTGATGCATATGCATATATATGTATGGCTTTTGTTAGTGCAGTCTCGTATGTGTATGTTTTCTGAAGGAGTTTTCTCTTTCCTTAACAGGTAGCTTTGATCGTATTCCTTAGCCACATAGGGAGTTTTGTACCTGCTGATGCTGCCATTATTGGATTGACTGATAGGTGCTGACATCTTTCTTGGAGATTACCATCATATTTCACACAACCATAATTCTATTCTAATAGGATATTCACACAACCATAATTCTATTCAAATAGGATATTCTGTGCAATGGGTAGCAAGCATATGACTGCAGAGCAATCATCATTTATGATTGACCTACATCAAGTAGGGATGATGCTGAGGTATTCCAGAAGAGGATGGTTAGGAGAATTTTATTCTACATTATCAGTCGTTTACGTCATCTGCATCTTATGATCCTTGTTTTATGGACTCTATTCATGCTTTTAATGGAACTTGTTTTAGCTGCTAAATCAACATTAGAAAGTGCAAGTAACTCAAGTGCTTACTTTGGAATATATGATAATTTTATGGAGATGAAAGCTTCTGTAATTCATGAATCTTTTGGAACTCATTCCTACCAGTCATTGTTGATAAATTGTACAGGCAGGCAACTTCACAGTCTTTATGTCTGTTGGATGAATTTGGTAAAGGTACCCTTACAGAAGGTTAGTCTTGCATTTGATTTGAAATTTCATGTACATTGCTCTTGCAATATGGCAGATATGATTCTTTGCATTAATCTCCTCTATGTTCATCTCAGATGGCATTGGTCTTCTTGGTGGAACCATAAATTATTTTGTCACGTGCGATGTACCCCCGAAGGTTTGACTTCTTCCTTCCTGCAAAAATTGACATTATGGGCGACTTTTGATGGATTAAGCTGAATTGATTTGCAGGTGCTGGTGTGTACTCACTTGACCGAGTTACTAAATCAAGGTTGCTTACCAAAGGTATGCCTTGCAAGGTTTCTGCCTAAGTTATTGTCATTTCACAGTTCTAATATTGAGATGACAAAAATTTTATGATTATTTTCAGTCTGAGAAGCTCAAATTCTACACCATGAGTGTACTGAGGCCTGAAAACAACTCCACAGATGTTGAAGACATTGTATTTCTATATCGGTATAGTTTTTTTTTTCTTTTTTTTTGAATACTGGTTGGTATGGGTTGGTAATCCAAAAAGAAATTCCGTATCTGATATTTACAGCGAATATCTAACTGTGGTTTCTGAATGTCTTCATGCATTTCATGTTGCCATTTGTTTCTTCGCTTCCATAGTATGAATTGTGGAAATTTACAATTCTTGGCTCAAACCAGTTCCATTGTGTGTTCTAGCCTTGGGCATCGCTTTAGGTACCATAAACAAAGGAATGGAGCCATAATGCATATATTTTGTTCTTTGCAGGTTAGTTTCTGGGCATGCCCTCGTTAGCTATGGTGAGTGGTAATATTTATGCAGGTTGGGTTCTATGTTGGAATTTACTTAAACTCACATGCGTAAGTTTATATCCTACAGGACTGCATTGCGCTCTGCTCGCAGGTACATTTGAGATAATCCAACAGACATTGAAGGAAACTTTCTTAAACCTCTTCTCGTCACTGGTTATGCAGCAATGGATGCATGCAGAAGCACTTCTGAATTGTGGATCTATCAGCTATCGTCTTTTTTGTCTATTTCTATGTTTATTGTGCTGCAAGAGTACTTTTTGGGTGAATCCACCTGTTTCATTTGGTCTCTCTTATCTAGATTTGTGTGCATGATTAAGAAGCAACAAATCTGACTCGTGTTAATGAACCCAAATACCGTACCCAGGCTACAGAAGCTGTGAATGACCTTACATCTATGCCTTTCTTTTAATTAGCACCCCATGTTGTTAAAAAAGGTCCAGAAACACAATTGCTTCTCTGTTTCAGTGATCTAAGACCTTTTCTATTTGGAAACTTTTGATGTTCGGATGCATGTATTTTTGCTCAGGACCAAACTGTCCTGAAGTTTTTTTAACAGAAATAACCTTATTCATGTAGGTGTGCCAGAAGAAGTGATTAAGAGAGCAGCATATGTTTTGGAGGCGGCTCAAAATAATAAGCATGTTGAGCGCTGGAGCCATGAGAATATATCAGCTCAAGATCTGCAATACAAGGTTTTATCTTCAGAACCTTGATCATACAACAGAACTTCCGCTCTCTTTATTCTCATATCTATATATATATATATATAATTTGTCATTTTTGAATTAATTGCAGAATGCCGTTGAGAAGATGTTGGCATTTGATGTCCTTAAGGGTGATCTCAAACTCTTCTTTCAAGATTTGCTCCCTTCTTAATTGTAACAGCAGAAGGTATCATTTGCCTTTAAATATAATTTATCTAAAGATGAAATCTGGTCTAAGAATCTGTTCCACTTCATTCTCTGGCATCTCTACTTTGTCTGGTAAAATCATGCCTATATCATCCTGTTTTCCAATGCTTAGTTGAATGACTTCATTATACACTCTTAACGGACCTCTAAAGGAGACTCTGTGCGACTTTTTGTTCAATAGTCCAATCTGAAAATTCTGAAATACGAAAATTGCACTTAATTTGAAGAAGTTGTTCTAGTACAACACATATTTGACTGTTTGCTTTCTCTGATAATGACAACATAAAACCTATGTCGTCCGTAAAGTTAATCATTTATGTCTTCACAACTTCTCTGGTATACAGCATTGTTGTATCTTTGCCACTGCAGTCTTCTGATTTTGTAATCTTTGCTCTGAATATATGACCAATTATTTATTCATTTTGATTTGGGATTGGCATTTGGCAGGAACAACACGACCATTTTCTTTTCAAATGTCTTCTGTTTACATTACTGAGCTTAAGCAGCTATTAGCTTCCTCAAATTGATCGGAAAAGTGTACTGTGATGGACCGTCAAAAATAGTATCCACAAAAATGCGAGCAGTTGCCTGAGTTGGATGGTACAAATCCCAGAAGACATGATTACTTCTGTTGGAGCAGACAGTTGATACGGGGATGCATGGGACCTTGGCCTTCAGTTTACCAAGCCCACAACAAGCTGATTTCACCTCGGTAAAACCTGAAATGACAATTTTGCTCATTAAAAACCAAATAAAACCCATTTCGAGTCTTGAGAGTGTCTAAGTATAGAAAGTGCTTTGGATAAAAAAAAATGTTTTCTTATAATCTAGAATAGTTTACCCTGAGGAGTTGGGTTCTGGATGATGCTTTGCATAACGCTGTAAGTGTCGAAGTATGTGTAAGCCATGCCATTCAGTTCAGATTTGAGTTCCCGCAACATTGACTTCAGTGCGTCGTTGTACATAAAAGACCAGTGACTCGCCTCTTTATTGCATTCTTCTGTTTGACTCTTGATCCTTTGTGCTGGAATACATCCAATTACCCCCAGCCCAACACACACAAATTTACGTGCACCATAACCATATAATCTCTGCCCAAAAGGGTTCAGAAAAACCCTCAGAATATGAAAAATGTAATGTATAGGCATGTAGCATGATAACATATGGTAAGGTCATTAAGATGATATCACTGCAAATTAGTTACCTTAAGCTGTCCTTTGAGGGTATCGGCCATCAGATTGACGAACTGCTCTGGCGTGCTCTTCTTCCGAAGATCAGACTTTCCAGAATAGTCAAAGATATCATTGCTACCAATCACAATGGCAAAGAGAGATTTAGATAGGTGTTGCTGGGCAGCAGAAGGTCCCATCTGTTGAACCAAATCTTCATGCACACTACCATAGTAGTCCACTTGTTTTGTCAAAGGAACAGACTGAGCCTGATAAAATATAACTGAGCATCAGAAACTCTCAACCTGCGGGGATAGCTCAGTTGGGAGAGCGTCAGACTGAAGATCTGAAGGTCGCGTGTTCGATCCACGCTCACCGCATACGACCTCTTTTTTTTTTTTTTTACTCCAAATTAAGTTTTGGGCCTTTAGCTCTCACTATACTGTTGTTTTTATGTTGACTGTGAAGCCTGTTTTATTATTGGACTTTATCTTTTAAATCAGCATTAAATATTGGGGCCCAACGGACTTGTCTTGTCTCGACCACAAGTTGTGGACAATTTCAAATACGTCAATTTTGAAACATAGATGAAATGATTTAAGGGTTATTGTCATTGTTATTAACGGTTTGACTTACAAGAGCTTGATCAGAGCCATTGAAGATTCCAGCACCTCCAGAGGCAAAGCTAACACCAGTTAGAAATGATCCCTTGTTCTTGTTTGATTTGAGGCCAAGGTATGGTGGTGAAGATGGTAATCCCACTTTCTCGGCTGACATAAAAAACAAAAAAAAAGGTTTATTAAAACACGCATCAACACAAAATGTTAACCTTATGTTATAATATAAACATTTGCAACTCCATTATAGATTCTTATAAACAATATCACACTTGTTTAAGCATACCTGTTGCATACATGGTACGAAAATAAATAGTATCCCTCAATTTTTATCATTTAAAATATCATAATCAAATTTGTTTTATTCTTTTTACATATTTTCTCTCAATGTTCACTAAAAAATTATGTTGGATCCGTCACTGAGTGTGATCCAATTATTTTCAAAAGAGCTTGTTATGTTAATATGGAAGTTTTAGATATAACCTCATGCCAACGAGATATATGTGCATGGACATGATGATAATAATTAAATACTTTAAAAATTATTAGCTTTTTTAAGTAGCGTTTTACTAGATAGGTTAAATACTATAATAAGAAAAGCTAGCGTGGGATACACGTTTTAGTAGTAAAAGAGTATATGGTGTAAAAACTTTAAATTAATTAATAGAGCAATTGAGGCATAAAGATTAAAGGTATATATAAAGTTGGGAATCTTATGAATGATATTTTGAGGAATGCACATGAGCATCATATTTTCGATAACTATCTTTCTGACTAACTGTTTCAGATGCCAATCACCCATCAGCATCCAGCCATATATCCACTATGTGATAGAAAAAAAAAATACATATATATATTCTCGAAATATTAGCCACACCCACTTGGTGATAATTTGATGCAAGACTATTTTTAATCATTCAAATAACATATATCTTTCAGGAGATGTCACGCATATTGATAGATATTGATGCTCGTATATATAGAAAATGAAATTTTGGAGACAAATATACAGGAGACGACAATTATGATGCATGATAAATAAACTACAGAATAGAGGCCCATGAAAGGTGAATTAATGCATTACTACTAGTTATGCAACCAACAACCATATGATAGCCAGCCAGCTTGAAAGAAACCTTTGAACTTTTCCTGGTCACATAAATTAATTAAAAGAATAATATAACTGACCAATAAAATCAGCAGCATTCTTTCCGTTACTGAACCTTCCGGTGGGTTTCTTCGTCGGAAAATCGATTCCGTTGTGAGGAAAATCTGCTTTGGCAATCGAAAGCGGAAGATAGTTGTTGTTACCAACATCAACTAATGAGTCTCCGAACACGAACACGGCGGGCACCATTTGAGCCTCCGAAGAATTGAAGCTCAAGTAGAAGAGTACAAGAATAAAGAAAAAGAAAAATTTCAAGAAAACATTGGAGGCCATTTTATTGAGCTCGTGCTTCAGAGTTTTTTTGGCTATTTGCTGCTTGCTATATGGGAGTTTAGCGAAGGAGGGTTTGATTATATAGACGCTGATAAGTTGATAAAAGAAAAAAAAGAAAAAGAAAAATCGAAGTGTGAAATGGGAAAAGTTGAATAACAGGCTTTGCGGGGCAGAAAAAGATTTATCACCACATTTGACCCACTAAATGGCATTTTCATTTGAGACCGCGGTTTTGATCTTTTCTGATTTTTTTTTTTTTTTTTGAGATCTTATCATCTTAACTAATTTTCAGTATATAAGGTTAATTTTATCCCGTTGGTTAATTAATTATTGCTTGTGGAATCCAAATTTAGTTGTTAATAACTCTTTTAAGTTTTGTACAGAAGTGTCTGTGCAGAACGTAGTACAAGTGCATTAACTGCCCATCACAAGCCTTCTCATGATCGCGTATATATCCTGTGAATTGATCAACTAAAAGTGGGTCACTACTTGTAATGTGTTGATATCTATTATTGAACCGAATTTTGTCCTCAATTAATTTGGTCTCTTTTCAATATTTTGGATTGATCTGAATCAGATGTACATATGAGAAATAGATTATTTATATGTGTGTGTGTAATGAAAATGAAAATGAAAATGTTATTCAAGGGCACCTGCCGACATCCCTTCGATTTCAGAAGGCTTGTCAACGCTTGTTTGTACTGAAATCCATTTTTTGTTAGGGCACACAATTCATGACATTTTGTTTATAAACTATTAAATAGAATAATAATAATAAAAACTTTCATAATCATAAATTGGTTGAAAGGCAAAACAGGATGACTATCGTTGATCACTATTTCATTGCATATTCACAAATCGAGTAGTAACACACTGATGAAGTTGATATATTAAAAAAGATGTACAAAACTAAACTAAAACGTTAAAATAAAGGCTAAATGTTTAAATACACAGTGGTGGTACACGCTCCGTTCATAACGTGTAAATCGAATTGATCTTGATTATAGATAATGGAGAAAAAATAAGATTAAAATTAATAAGAAAAAGTTATAGATAGTCCCAATTTCATAGAGGTAAGGTAATATTCTAGATGGAAGGAAAGGCACAAAATAAAGTCTCTCTCTTTGATGGGGGATCCCTGAAAAGACAAGTCTCAATCCGAGGGCAGAGTGCTTCAGTTGATTCTGGGGTGGCAGTCCCAGCTCTGGCCAGCTCATTAGAATCCTGAACCGAGTCACCGACCCATTTTGAGTCCACTTCATAATGAAGATAAAACTTTGGTAATTGTTTATAATTTCGGATGTTGAAACTTGATGTAATCAGGAATACTTCGAATCTCTTGTGGATAAAGCTGATAAAATAAGGCACTATTTGGTTCAAGTTCTTCCTAGCTAGCTTGTTGGATTTTTAGCCCTCTTTGTTTTTTATGTTTTCCTAAGCAATGGATTTGATGTCATGATGTCAAATAGCCGTAAGAGTGATATTTGATAACCATCAGGATGATATTTTTGTTATAAATAATAAAAACGGAAAAAATTAAAAAAAAAAAAAAACAGACTTAAAGAAAGTAATAATATTAGAGAAACTAATATTTGAAATTAATGAAGACAATAGTTTGAAGTTTTTTTTATATGATTAAGAATCAACTATAAATATATGTCCAATTGAGTAGAATTTTACTAAATTTCAACCTCAAAATAATTTAGTTCGTATTCACAGGCGTTGTCACTAATTTTCATTCACAATAAATACATGTGAGAGGTCTAGAAATTCTACCAACAATTCAAAACTTACATAAGAGAGAATAGAATAAAAAAGAAAAACCCAAAAGAAATTAGCAGAATTTAACCAGGTGGTAATTTTGTTTCACATAGACTTTGAGTTAAATTATTTTCTTACTTTTTAAACAGCTCATAAACTTTGACTTGAAAAATTGAAACTTCTCTGCAATCTTCAATCAAATTAATTACCCCGTTGAGGCCTTGACCGGTGTCGCAGCTTGTACTCAAAAACTACGAAGAAGAAGAAGTTTAACAGAAAAAAGTTGTAAAACCCGTGGGTCTTTGCGTTGCATGCAAAACAAACATGCTCTATATCTTGTGTAGTTTATTGGTTTTTAAAATTGAATTCTAGTTTCCTGATTTAATCTTCATCGTCTCCGCAATCTAATCAGGATCATATATTTATTGAAACACCAATCCAATTTTTTAAAATTAAATTTTATATTAAAAAATAAAATTTAATCTTTAATCTTCTAAATAATGATAAGAATTTTAATATTTAAATCCCAACTCAATGTATTATTCATTCAAAATTTTCCTTTCCTTCTTATCTTTTAATTCCGGGCCACTAATAGTCACTTCACCATGTATGTTTTTCAAATAATTAATTCAAGAGGAGACTTAGGGTCAGCGCAACAACTTAAGCCGCGTTTATAAAACAGCTAATCTTCTGGTAAAGCTATATATATACATACAGACACACCTACAAACATACATGTGTGTGTGTGAACCCAACATTATTGGAGCTAATCGTTCCCAGCCTATAGTGACAAAATTTACGAGTTCACAACTATAAACAACAACCCACTATAGCCATTTGACCCGACACCGGCCGGCTAGCTGGCTCGTGCCTGCCGGCGCACCGGCACGTCGATCATTGGTGGTGGGACATGGACGTGTGTACGTATATAATATGGCTAATATGGCGCACGCGCACTATCACCACTGCAGAGCAGAAGTAATCTTTATAATGGCTCCATGTATGTGAATAGGCTTCATTACGTTGTTCACACAGCAAGCTACCATTCCGAGCCTTCTCCACTTGTTGCTTGGCCTCTCTTTATCTTTATTGTGAAAGCTCATCTTGTGTATTTGCATTTTGTTGCATATGGAAATTCTAGCGATGTGACGCCCACTTAAAAAAAATAAAATAAATTCAAATCCTTCCATTATTATCAACAAAAACGCGTACGTTCTTCATTTCAATCCTCTAGAATGGTCTCTTGAATAAATGATTGCTAATAATTTATTCATATTTTTATTTGATTCATACTCATCGTGGATACTAGAAATTGAAAAATAAAAACATGGTGAATGCTCTCCCGGTGGTATGATCAGATGATTCCATCCAATCTTGAACAGAATTCTAATTACTTGTATAATCTCTTTCAATTTCTTTTCGCAGCTACGATATTTCCTATTGTAAGCACCATAATTCAGGTGCTAGTGCAAATAAAATAGAAACGTATACAACTTTAACTAATAAGATTTGGTGATCCCATATGCAGAGGTAGTAAGATGGCCAAAACATTTGAGGTTTCCTTTTCTTAATTACATTTTTACAGATTAATTCTTCTAATTTCAATATATATAACCATATTGTTTAACAGCCTACCCATATAAAAAAATAAAATCTCTCTGTTATTTTTGCAATTTCTCTATATTCATTAGAAAACAATAATACCTCATTCTCCCTTTCTAAATATACGGATTTCTTTTTAATTTTTTAGAAAAACAATATGTTGAACTATTCATTCTTTCGTGAGAATAACCATTACCACAATTGATAACGGCTAGCTGGAAACACAATTTCAATCAATCACTTTCTCATCTCAGAGTCAGCAGCCACGTTTTTGGGGTCAATTGCATTATTTCCTGTAACATAAGATTGCCGTGAAAGTATCTACATATATATAAATAAATGTTTACAGTTTTAAAGTTTTTTTAGATTTTTTCGCACTTTAAAATGGTGGACTGAAATATTTCTAATATATATATATATATTAACATTTCAACACAGTCCGGTTTTCACTCCAATGATAGCTCTACAATGATAGAATACATGACGAATTGGCATAAAATATTAAGTTTTTATCCAGTCAAATATGATTACCAATACGATGAACGACCTCACATATGAAACTCCTTACTTACCATGGAAATTTATATATATATATATATATATATATATTAAAATTTCAAGAAAATAAACTGAGCATACATTCATATATACAGTAATTAGGACAAGCCCTTCAACAATGCATATATCTATGGGGCAAAGTTCGAAAAAGTAAAAATAAATCAACTTTAAAAGAAAGAGATGAAATTAAAGAAAACGACAGTTTTGAGTCTCCCATCAGCAATGTCTAACAGGCCCTTAGTACGAAGCTGCCATGCTACAATTTAGCAAGTGGTATTTGTCTTTCACATAAACTTTGACTTGATTTTTTTTTTTAATTTTTAACAGCTCATGAACTTTGACCTGGAAAATCGAAACTTGCATATAATTTTCAACGAAATTACTCATTGACCGGGGTCACTTCGCACTTAAAAAATTTAAAGAAGAAAAACTTTAATAGAAAAAATTGCAAAACTCGTGGGTCCTGTGTTCCATGTCCATGCGAGACAAACACGTTCGATAAGATATGGTATTCTTTGGCTGTAAAATTTGAATTCTAGTTTCCCGAATTGATCTTCGTCGTGTACGCAGTCTAATGTGGATCATATATTTATTGAGTATCCTCAGTCCACTTTTTATTAGATTCAGACCAGAAACAATATTTTAAGCCTTCGTCTCTTAATTAAATTCTAAGCAAGCCAATAGTTATAACGTTATTGTATGCTCTTCAAATAATAAATTCAATAAATAGGAGACTGAAGGCTACATCTTAAGCCACGTATACAGAACAGCTAATCTTCGGCTAAAGCAAATATATTGGTATGTACGTCAACCCAACATTACTGGAGCTAATCATTCCTCGCTGACTAAATTTACAAGTAATTTACAACTACATATATACAACAACCCACACTATAGCCCTTGACCCAACACCCGGCTGGCTAGCTGGCTCCTACGTAACGTACCTGCCGGTGCACCGCCATGTTGATCTATAGAATGGCTAATAGCCTAATACGGTGCTCTTCCACTACCCGCTATAGAATATACAGGAGTGATTCAAAACCCTAATCTTGTAATGGTTTCGTTTACATTGTTCACGCAGCTGGCTAACGTTTCTTCTTTGTCTCCTTTATCATTATTGCTTGGACTCTTATCCTAATTTCAAAATTCAACCTCATCTTGTGCATTTAACTTGTTGCATATGGAAATTGTAAAGAAGTCACACCCAAAGACAGAAAATTCAAAACCTTCCATTATTATCAACATTAAAAATGCGTACATTCTTCACTTCCAATCCTAAGGTGACCTAATAATAAGGTCTTTGTATTCTTACAGCACTACAACAGCACTCACTGCGAATTTACATGTAAGAGGCCAAGTCTCTCAATTGAAAAATACTCAGTTTATTCATGAATTCTCGACCCCGCCTTCGAATTTCATGAGAGTCAAGTCGGTCTAGTAAATATATATTGCTTTAATAAAGGGTATTTTTATATTTTTCACATAGTTTTTATATTTGATAAGGAAAAATAAACATAAATTAAACCTTGTCCATAGAATTATTTAAAGGGAAAAGGACAAATACACCCACAACGTTTAGGTAAAGGGACAAAAACCCCCCAAATGTTTCAAAAAAGACATTTACACCCCAATTTATTATAATTTTACTATTATACCCTTCTATCATATAAAAAAATATATTAGATTATCTAATTTATTCATATATTGTTAATAAAATTATAAATATACCCTCATTATTCCATTCCTTTTATTTAAATTTTTATCAATAATCAATTTTCAAGAAAAAATATACACACCTAAAAAAGATTGTAAATAAATTATAATTTTAAAAATAAAATTGGTTATTAACATAAAAATAAAATTAATAACATAGAAAATTGGTTACAAATGTACAAGTTTAAAATTGGTTATTCATACCATAATAAATGATTGACATGTAGAAAATTGTTAAATATACAAGTTTAAAGTTTAAATAAAATTGGTTATTAATAACCAATTTTATTTTTAAAATTATAATTTATTTACAATTTTTTAGGTGTGCATATATTTTTTAAAAAATTAGTTATTGATAAAAATTTAAATAAAGGAATGGGATAATGAGGGTATATTTATAATTTTATTAATAATGTATGGATAAATTAGATAATCTAACATTTTTTTATACGATATATAAGATAACGGTAAAATTATAATAAATCGTGCCAGAACGTTTTTTCAAACGTTGTGCTATTCCTTTACCTAAACGTCAAAACAGATTTCGTCTTTTCCCTTATTTAAATAACACATGTCAAAATCCTTTTAAAACATTAGTAAAGATTCGATTAGGAGAGGATTCACTTGAATTTATTAAAGAGATTCAAGAAAACAAAACTGAGCATTCTTGTATGTATACAGTAATTTATACAAACACTTCATCAGTGCATACATCTGTAAGGCAAAGCCGGAGAAAGTTAAAGAGTTATTCTGGCTAACTGCTAATTACTACTCATATCTATATTTTCACTTTCTCGTCCTCAAATCACTTGCGTTAAACATACCAAGGGAACCAAATAGATGCCGACTGATCATCGCAAGGCATTCACAAAAGCCATCAATGAAGCGACATCCCTCTTCTCCGAGGGATACTTGATGGGTTTGGACGAGTGCTTGGGGAAGAACAAAATTGTAGGGAAGCTCACCAACTGCAGCTTTTGCTTCGCAAATTCCTTGTGATCACCATCAGCCCTGAACTTCCCTACCTTCACTCCCATTCCCTCCAGCTGGTCTGCCAATTCAATGTATGATCCTTCCATTGCCTGCTCAAAACAATTTGTAAATAAATTTTAGATAGAACAGAACTCGAAAAATATTGCTGGTCAGAAGAATATATATATATATATATATATAGAGAAAATTGTGAATTTCACCTGGCAGAAATGACACCAGGGAGCATAAAGCACAATGAGCCAGGGATCTTTCCGGTTTTGCAATCTAGCCAAGTTCTCTATCCCAGTTCTCCTAAAGCTAACCAACTTTTGGCTGTTAAAGAGATCAGAGGCAGGGGCACTCCCATTTGTATGTTGAGCAACACCATTTCCGTTGATGCTGATGAGTTTGGACAACTGTTCTTGTTTGATGTTCCCATTGTGAAGACCACACTCTTTAGCCTTAGCATCCTCCCACCACCACCTTCCTTCCCTCTCATGTTGCCCTGGCAGCACCGGCCTTGTGCAAGGCTCACACCCAATTGAGATGTACCCTTGTGAGTGCAGGGAATTGATAGGTATGTTCATGGCACGAAGGAAGTTCCATATGTCTTGTCCTTTCACATTAGCCAGAGGATTCCACTTCACCAAGCTGCCTATACCACCATCAATTCCTTCAAAAGAAGTATCTATCTGGACAACTGGAATCTCTGCTCTCGTGCCTGGAGACTGATCTTTTCTTTGCCCAGTGATCCAAGCTCGAAGACCCTTAAGTGCCCTCTTTAGGGGCCTCACCTTCCTGATTCTGCAGCACTCTTGGTGCCCATCTTCGTAAAAAGAGAAGAGACCCTTGGTCCTCACTAGAGCTTGAACCTCTACAGCATTCGGGAACGTATACTCAATTCGAATTCCATAGTGCTTCTCAACAGTGTCAAAGAACTGATGCGTCTCACGATTCAGCCTTCCAGTATCCAAACTGAATACCCTGAAAGGTCTACCAGTTAATTTGGCATACTCAATCAAGACCACGTCCTCAGCTCCACTGCATAAATCAAACATACCCGTCGAGAAAAACTAAATGAGATGGATACTAATCAACTAAAAGATTTTACACTAACGGGAACTGATCATGGAATTTATATATATCTCGAAACAATTTTGAAATGACCCGAATTGGTAATTTCCTTTAAACCCGATGAAATCATGGAATCCTAAGTGCAATCACCTCTGTCATTGCTTCATTCAACAATAGTATGCATGTGCCATACATGATCATCCTTCCATATATAAAAATCATGTACCTGAAAGCAATGGCAATGTCGTTTCCGAAATTTTCAAATGCTTTGTCCATAATTTCAAGCGGAGAAGCGCTCTCCATATCTCTTGCCAATTTCTCATAGTCCTCACGATCATTAGTACTCCCAATCTTACCTTCAACTTCTAATAATAATTTCCACAACCATAAACAAAAAAAGTATTGGTCATAGTTTCTTTCATATCACATACATTAATTATCCATATGAATACACAAACAAATTAATTAATATAGCAGCAATTACGCGAGCAAAAGAACCTGCGGGAGCTATCAAAGTGTTGGCAAGATCAGGAACAGCTGAGGAGTCGCTACTTTTAAGCTCCGCACGTGATGGCTTTTTCACAATCACGAACGGATTTCTTCCAACGGTCGATGATGGAACCAACGTCAACGTCCGTCGATCAGAATAAAGCCATGAAGCTGTAATAAAAAGCCAAAAAAAAGGGATCACGCATGGCATGCATTAATGCATGCAACCCTTTCTCTTTTACGTATAACAATAATTATTTTATTTATTTATATTTTATATATTTGGCAGACGAAACGAGTTACCTTTAAGGTGACGGCCGTAATAACAAAGCGCGAATAAAGAAGAGATGGAGCCGCTGCCGTTAAGAAGAGCAGCAGCAGCAGAAGAAGAAGAAGAAGAGACAGCCATAACACGAGGGAGTGTGAGGCCAAACTCAAAACGGATAATAAGATGGATGGGTTTTGTCTTCGAATTTTGATACAAACAATAAATAATATCTCGGATTCTCCGTACGTCTCTATGCTGCTGAAGAAAGCCACGAGAGATAAAACAGTTCCTGCGAAAGTGACGGTTCATTGAACCTGGACCGTTAAATTCTTTCTCCACGTGTCAACTTTCTATTAACGACTCTTCTCCCCCTTTTTCTTATTATCATTATTATTACAATCATAAATAAACTGCTAATTAGTGAATGCAGCAAGGAGTTTGAAATTGCGTTTACCTATTGAAATCCTTTTTCGTTTCACCATGTTTTATCAAATTTTTAATGCAGCGGTTATGTTGGAGTTGCTTTGGAGTCACTGATGATGGTGGTTTGATTATAGAGATAAATATTAAATTGTGCTTATTACTATAATCTCAAATTAAAAAAAAAAAAAAATTCCTTGAGTTACAAAACCCTCCCTCCTCCCGTAAGTTAACATGTTAAATTGACACCGGTGACTCCTGCGAAATTTCCTAGGCTTGTAGCCTTGTAACTTTTCCTCCAAGGAATATTATAACTTGACAGAAGACTATAATAGAATCAGTGAAAACAAATTTCAACAATGAAGAATCGTCAATTTATAAACTCTTTTAACCTGTTGCGTACACCATTCCCTTTGAAATTCAAGCTTAATTATAGTTTTACCTGATCATTTTACATCCAGTAATTCCTTTAAAAGCAACTTGAAGCTATCCTCAGTGCATCCTCCGCGAGGTATGATCTGTAATTTAGAACAGAGAACAAAAACTTTAAATGCCTCCAAATGCATCAGAATCGCTGGGTCCCGATCATAATCCTGTAACAAATAATTGTCACGAAAAATAACAAGGTGTTCAACTCTATACTCAAAACTTAAACATTTGTTTTTCAAAGGTTCACAATATTCCAGCTTGTTTACTTCACACTTATACTGCCCCACTCTGAAAAGGCAAAATTGCGAAATAGAGAAATCAAATCTACCATGAATGTACTTAAGCTATCTGCCAGTATTTCAATTCCACTCACCTTTTCTGTTACAACAACAACTGGCTTAGGATTAAACTTGCCCTCTAGTTCTTCAAGCTTCTTTTTTATCATCTCGATATCCTGGATACATACAAAACAGCACGTTTTTTCTGTTTTTTTAATTGTGAACTGATTCAGATAAAGGAAAATAATAATGGAATGAAAGACAATGTATTTCTTTCATGCAGGCCCTATATCTTTGCTTTTGAATTACCATTAGGAAGTTTGGTTAAGACTGCTCAAATGAGGATGGAAAATTCTAGTAAAGGCAACCTCATATCAAAGAATTTCATTTACTTCAACAAAGTGTAATGTTATAATGCAGCATGTAACCCAGAGGGACAAGAAAGGGAGGGGGGGGGGGGGGACATGCATTTCAAATAATTGTAATTTAAGGAAGAGAAGAAAGATAACCGTACCCTGGCTTGAAACGAGTGATGGTCATTAAAGTCCAGTTGATCAACAGAACACGGTCCTAACTGCAGAAGTTATCCGCAATTTAGAGTTGAACACAGAATGGAACTGAATAATCATGTCCACAATATCTCTAATAGTCATTATCTAAATAATGAAAGGCAATACAATAATGGGAAGAATACCTTCTGCAGTGACTGCACAAAAGCATTTGCAGAACCAATAGCAGAAACACATAAGACATTAGCATTACAAATTGCTGCCAATGGTATCTTAGAGTTGTTTCCCACTTCAAATAAGTATGAGGGAGCCATTCTAGTGAAGAAAATAGAAAGAGATTTCTTGATATCTCGCATCTCTAACTCAATGTCTTTAAGATTTTGTTCTGATATCTGCATGCAAAGAAATACGAACACTTAGTTCTTTCTGTTTGCTTTTTCTTTAATCCATCTGTTACCACACAGGCGGAAATACCAAAAACTTGAGAAATTCGAGGTAGAATGATATTACGCTATGGAAAATGCATCATAAAGCATAAACTTTGAAATGGTAGAATTGATACCAAGTCTGCATGGTGAACCACAGCAATATCAGCTCGCTTCAGTGCCATCAAAGGTTCCCTTAAAGGGCCAAGTGGTAGTAATTTCCGGTTTCCCCATGGCATTAATCCATTTACCATTACAATTTCAAGATCACGCCTCAAGCTCCAGTGCTATCTTCGCACAAAAATATAAATTATCAGCAGATAACCTATAAGAGCTAAACTAAGTGAAACAATAGTGCAAAAGCACAAGAAAAACATAAAGTTAGAATACATGCAAAACGAAATCATGCTATGAGAAATTGTTTCCATGGCTCAAACGAGGGCATCATACATTATCTGGATTACGTTATCAAGAAACAAACTCAGAGAAGACTTCAGATAAAATGACAAGGCAATCGCAATGAGTTATTCTAGAAAGCAAGTAATAAATCGTGCTTGATTATCTCACAAATTCTGCGTCACAAACAAATCCAGCTTAATAATAGAGAAAATTATACCTGCATTCCATCATCTAGAATGACGACACCAATTTTTTCTGACTTGAGATGACCACCAACTTTGGGGTTGATGCAATTTTTCTGAGAGGATGCACAATCACGAGGATCAACATAACCATATTTTTCAATAAAAGAAGCGGCAGTAGTGGCCCTATTAGCACCTACACCAATCTTTGCAGGTCTCTCAAGAAGATGCCTTTCAAGCATTCTCACTTCATCCCCACCAGCATAACCCTGCCAAACACGCAGTTTCCTTTCTCAAGTAAGCCAATAACTTCACAATCCAAGGTAGCAACACGACTTGTGACACAATTTCAGCTCAATTTTTTTTTTCACACAAAAAGAACAACTTTCTTCTAAAGTGGATACAACAATTCATGGATTAAGAGAAATATTTAATCATCCTACTCCCATTTAATATTCCACATCTTCTAAAACGTTATCGTAAAGTTTTGGGTTACAGTTGGTTAGAAAGTAATAACCAAAACCTGAAGCCAATTTTTGGGCTATATAAGCATTAAGACAAGCAACTATGGGGAGAAAAAAGTACCCTGGTAAGAATGAGGGGTGAAATTCCAGAATCAGCTAAACAGTGAGCTAAGAACTCAACCATTGGTGTCTTCCCATTGCCTCCCCACGTCAAATTCCCAACACTAATCACCGGCACTGGCAACCTTCCATACAAAGACAAAACAATTAAACTAATCAAACAGAAGATTCAAGAAAGCTCAAATCTATTAAAGTTCTACCATTCAAATTCAATAATTTTCAAGCTCTATGCGATCAACATACTCAGCGCAGAAGATTTCACCTTCTCAGAGAAATATAATTTGAACACTAAAAATAAGAATGTTAACGGATAAAAAGCACTTTTATGAGTCAAAAAGAAAAGCATTGAGATTACCGGTGCTTGGAGAAGAAGCCGAAGCGGTAGAAAGAGTGACGGAGAAAGAGACTGATGCCGTAGAGAGAGGAAGCTAAGGAGAGTAGAGGGATAAGAGACGATTGGATAGGAGGGAGCTTAGAGTGGTCTTGCGTGTAGGCGATCTCGTTCACTATCCTCTTTAGTTTCTCCATCGAACGAGTGGAAGCTGGAGGAAACCAACGACTCCCAGCATGGAATGTTAGGAAAGGGAGGGAAGGGAAAATGGAGTTGTAAAATGTACAAGCTTAGGCCGTTCGTTCTGATGGGCGGCCCAAATTGAAATTGGGCCTTTCTTTTATTAACCCTAAAGGAGCCCGCTTGGTGAAATCTACTATCTTTTTTTTTTTTTTTTTTTTTTATAAGTGGTGAATATTGTCAGTGAATTCGCTTATCGGTTAATTACCCCCTGACACAAGTATGCTACATTTTAACGTGCTTGCCTAAAGAAGATTCTAAATAGTCAACAATGTTATAAGTTTTTAATCAATTTTTTTTGTTGTTTAATTAAGAAAATAAAAAGATTTCAAAAAAGTTAAGAAAATTTGGAAATTCAAAAAAAATAAAACAAAAAATCATTGTTTACATATGAAGAACACTTTTTTTTTTCTCTTTTAAATAAACTAATGACATATTTGTTTTGAAGAAATGAAATGAGAGGAGAGGAAAGGGGGTTAATATCAATTTCATTATATGGTTTCATATCAAATTTTATATTCTTCTCTTATTTCTTCATTTCATTGTATGGTTTCATATCAAATTTTATGTTCTTCTATTATTTCTTTCCTTTTTCCCCTTCTCTCTCTCTCTCTCTCCTCCATTCTGCTTCTCTTTTCATTTCTTTCAACCAAACATACACTAAAAGGTCTATCAGGGTATATTTGTGAGGCAACTATGCTTAAAAGCCTTAATTGCAAGTGCTTTAGAAACCATGGCTTTCAAGCCAATTTGATTTTTCTTGGTAATTGTTCGATAAAAAATTTATAATATTTTTGTTAATTTTGTAAAAAGAAATATTATTTACAAGTCATAATTACCGAACACAATAAATTATTATACAATATTTATAGATTTGTTTTTCACTACCGTGGTGTCTTAAGAGTGCAATACTTAATATCAAACATTGCTTACTTCATTTTATGTGAGGAATAAAAAATTTTAATCCTAATTATATTGTCATTTTTCCTCTTTAGTTTGTTTATCCTCTTCTGCATAACCTTAATAGAAGTCAATAATTGAACCAATTCCAATAAGATTCATGTTATATATATATATATATATATAGATATATAGATATCAAAAGTCCCTTTCATTTGTTGTTCAACATCTTGCTTAACTAGATATTTGTAGATAAACAATTGAAAGAACTAGTATTGGATCTATATTTGAATATTAATTAGTTCAACGAACATGGTCACAAATCACCAATGGTGATAGAAGAACCTTACTCTTGAATTCATTGAATATGACTTGGAGCAACTCTTGACTTATTAAAGAAGCATTATAATATACTAATCGCTAATCTTCTGAAAGCATTGCATGGATATATTTTTCATAAATTTATCATTGAATTAAACATGGATTATCAAATTATTGAGCAACTTTAATAAGAGTGAAAGAAGAATCCTCTCGGTGGTTTGTCGATTATAAATTTATAATTTGATAAAATGTTAAGTTATAAAATTTTGATTTAAAAAAAAATTGTGAGGATATTAAAATATTTTGATAAAAATTAATTTTTTTTTGTAACTATCTTCACATTTTAATCTTTTTATATTTTTTAATCAAAATTTTATGACCTTTTTTTTTTTTTTGAGTTAAAATAACGCTGTTGTGTACAGAACGCGTAAGTTATGGCCAATACGAATCGCCACCCATACCAGCATCTAAGTCCCCGTCTGAAATGGACAGATGCTAGCAGACAAGTACAGAGTATCCTTAACATGAACATTGTTGGCTTCTTGATGGATCCTCTTGCTTCCGAATTTTGTTTCATTTATCTTTTTCGATAAATCTTTAATTCGTTCAATTCCAAAAAATAAAATAATCAATATCAGAAAAAAAATTAATCGGTTTCGTTAACATTAAGATTTTTTGTAAAACTTCATAATTTGATGGTTGACAATTAAATTGCCAATTGGCACAACAAAAATTTTGATAATCGTTGTTTGCAAATGCAAATTTGTAATCTTATTCATTGAACAACAAAAATACCGATCTGAAAAATATTTTCAATTCATCGTCATGGACGACAAGCAATTTTTAGTTAAACTATCGTATTATTCTGCTAATAACTCAAATTTATTCGTTCAAATTACCCAAATCGAACCATTTTCCAATATTCAAGTTGATATCAAATGGTTTATTAAAAAAAAAAAAAAGGTTAATATCAAATGCTTCAAATTACAGTAACTAAGCAATTCATAAGCTTTTATTCTTTTTTTATGTTATTGGTTCGGAATAAAACAATGTTGAAGAAGTGGGAAAATCCTTTTTCAGTCCAGGTACGATATAAGAATAAGATTTTCATATAATAGAGGACAGAGCTGAAAGGAAGGAGGGGAAAAAAAATCTTTGAAATTAACGTGTGTCTACAATAAGTTATTAGAATTATAAACTTTAGTGTCATTTAAAAATTAGTGCAATTTTAGGGCGGCTGACGCTGAATCCGTCGTTTCTAAATAAAAAGTGGCTGCAAAATATAAGCACAGTTTCACAGTAAGTGAACCGATGTGGTCACCGCAAAAGGGGGAAACAAAGAAGTGGGAGGGAGGAAAAAAAAAAGTATTGGTCCCGCCACTTAGAAAAGTAGGCGACGCGATTGGACACAGTTATGGTTCAGCATCTGCATGATGCGAATCAAACGGCGAGCATTTTTTTCCACAGTTGTCTGATCTTGAAACACGTCTTATGCTGACTGTTCATTGATTGAAGCATCATAATTTCCATCACCAAACTCTGGCCCCCGTCACCGGAGAGAAAGATGCAAGAAGTGGGACCTGCATACCCTACGCTCCAACGAGTAAGTGGGGCCCACACTTGGCAAGCGAGGAGCTGAAGTTCAGGACGACATTACACTTGTTAGTATACCCGCTCTGTGTTCTGCTGCTTCGCTGAAAGCTTTTTGGCTTTTATGTTAGTGGGCCACCTGACGAGACATCACCGTCCGATTAGTTTGAGATAATGATCAGACTGCCATGACTTGAAATAATGGTACAATTAGTATTCATTATTCGGAGAGGTTCTTTTGATCACGATGTTTTTTTTGACGGTTGTGATATCAGATGAGTGGTGGACCGAAAAGCGATAGACAGAAGATTTTGTTCACACTAATGGAAAGGCGGTAAATCAGGTGGAAATGACCAACGTTTCTTTTCAGCAGCCACGAAGGAAGCGAATTTTAGTGGCTTGTTTAGTCAAAGTGATGGAATAGACTGGCCACTGTTGTTGGACCTCTGAGCCCATGGCGGTGTCTTTCAAAACTCTGATTTTTGAAAATTTTTAAAAGAGTTTTTTGCACCCGCTTTTATGGCGCGTGGGTACAAGACCGTTCTCTAATTGCTGCGCCACTCAGGCTTTTCAGCAGCTCCGCTAATCAGCTTAAAAAGCGTCCTGCTTGATTGCACAGTTCCACCAAAGCTCTCATCAATTATTAGTATGCAATCGTCCACCAATGAGCTTCATTCAAATTGCACTTTTGTCCAAAATTTAATGAGTTATGGGCATTAATCAAATTTGTTCGAATGCTTAATTAATTTCACTTTCAATCGTAGAAGATTCTAATTTATTGCTTGGAAATTAAATACAGAAAATGGAAATGCGTTTTACCATTGCCACAGACTTGAGGGCCAGATCAAAGATGTTTCATTAATCAGTTTTTTTTTTTAACATGATTGAATTAAAATGCCAGTGACGTGAGGTGGACAATCTAATTCGAAGCTTATACTCCACAACTACTTTAATTAATGGTTGACTCCCATGTTTATTGAAGTTAGAATTTTAGACTTGAGTTTTAGAAGATCGTTTCTTATCACCGGAGTTAAACTTATAGCTTCGTTGACAATTAGTTTAATAACTATAAATGTTGCATAATAATTAAGAATAATTGTGAGCATTAACTATATTAAAGTTATACTTCTTTAAATTATAAAATTGAAGACAAAAACTCATTGAATCAATATTAAACAACTAATCAATGATGTTATTGATCATATTTTTCATCATTCGGCAACGCATTACCATCGGAATAGTTAGCTCATTTCAATTTTTATTCCCAAAAAAATAAAAAAGTTGTAAATTTTGATATTAATTTTTCTCAGGTGATTTTGTGGAGTATTTTTCCAAAGCCTACACGTGACCAGCGGAGAGAGACTAACATACCGTGTATTACACGCGACAAATCAGATTTCAGAAACATCTGCCAGAATAAAAGTGAAAGAAATAACAAAAAGATGAGTAGATGACGCGACTAAACGGGCAGCTGGCAAAGGGACACGCAAACCCTACGCGGGCAGCGGGCAGCTATAACGCCGTATTCCTGAGCCGCTAACGCCGTTTTTTCATTCGCACAAATTATCAATCATTTTATTACCCCGAATCTGAGCCACGTCTCGCAAAACCAGGCTCGGACTCAGGTTCGGTTCTCACAAAGCCCTCACTCGAAAAAAGCCAAGCCACCATCCAAATAAGAGAAAGTGAAAAAAGAGAGAGAGAGAAAGACTGTGAGTTCTTTAGAGAGAGAAAGAGCTCTAGAAAGAGAGAGAAATGGGCCAGATCGTCAAGAGGAAGAAGAAAGGGAGGCCATCGAAGGCGGATCTAGCTCGTCGACCTATTTCCCCGTCGCCGGCCACGGAATCTGAGGTCAGGCGTAGCCTCCGCCGCCGAAATGTACGATACGACATCGACTACTACGAGGATTACTTCGACGAAGAGGACGAAGACGAGGAAGAGGAGAGAAGGAGAGAGAAGAAGCTCAAGCTTGTGGTCAAGCTGAATCAAAGAGGCGACTCGGCTGAGCCGTCTCGAAGCCACTCTCGCTCGTCGGCGCGTGCGGAACACGCGTCGGATGACGAGGATGAAGATGAAGACGATAAGCCGTTGAAGAAGAGGAAAATCAACGGCGGTGATTTAAGTGAGAGTGATGAAGAAGAAGAAAATAATTATGAGGAGGAGGAGGTAAGTTTACGAGCTAATTTGGTCGAAAATTCCAGCTTAGCCGAAGTATCGGAGAATTTTTCTCTTGTCTTTTGGGTTCGACTTGTGCCGGGTATTTAGAATTTTAGAGGGCGATGATAACTGTCGAGTCAACTGTCAAAAGAAAGAAAGAAAAAAAAACTAACAACAGAATCTGATGATAATACACACACGCTCCTACTTTCTCTCTCACTTCACTTGTGTCTGTCTTTCTTTCTCTCTCTATCCAACAACCTTTGTTTATGTTTTGGGTACCTACGTATTGTATTGTCTGCTTTAACTGTCGCTGTCTCTCTGTCTCGGTCTTTCTCTCTCTTTCTCGCACGCGCAGCTATAAATTTTTGCTTCACCCTAATTGTATTTTTTTAACAGGGGAGGAGACGAAAAGTTCAGTCTATAGGGCATGACTCGACTCCAGGTTTGTTTTCGGATTCCAAAAAATTCGGGTTTTGGAAGTGGATTTTCACTTTTGAGATATGGTAGGTAAATTTGATGTGGGTTTGTGGAATTTGTTCTCTTCTTTTGATCAGGGACGCCAAATGATCGTCAATCTGGGATTCCATTGCCTGATAAGAAGTCTTTGGAGTTGATTCTGGACAAATTGCAAAAGTGGGTGACTGCTGTTTACTCTCTCTGTCTTTCTGCCTTGGGTGATGGTTTGTTGGGTTGCTTATTGTTTTTGGGTCTAATTGTGGCAGGAAGGACACATATGGAGTGTATGCAGAACCGGTTGATCCTGAGGAGGTGTGTGGAGTTTCTTTTTGAAAACTCAGTTTGCTTTTGGAAGACATTTCTTGTGTTTGGGATTGAAGTAGTGATTGTTTTTGTAGCTTCCGGATTATCATGATGTGATAGAGAACCCAATGGACTTCACCACGGCGAGGAAGAAGTTGGCAAATGGATCATATTCTTCCTTGGACCAATTTGAGGTTGGTATTTATATGCTTCCCCGAGTTTGGTTCTTAGTGCTGATACTTTGCTTGGAGCTTGGGGGATCTTACCAGTCCTGAGTAACGGATTGCATTTTGGGTGTAGACATTGTCAGAGAGTGTTCATCTTTTAGTGTACTCAAGCAAGCTATGAAACAGACCACCTGCTATTATTGGCTCAATGGTGCCTAAGTCTTTGGATAGTTGATGCAGATATTGGATTCTTCTTCCCTTGAACTTTGATTATGCTGGCAATATCTAGCTGATTATTCATTCCATGTAGCCTCTAGGTTGTATGCTTAAGCAAGTTTATTGATCACCTCAAGGTGCATCCCTCCACTGACACAAGAATATACATGGGGAGGAAGGAGAAGCTGTTTGTCAAGCTTATGAACTTGCAATTACTTCCTTTCTTTTTTTTTTTTTTTTGGTTGTGGGGGGGGGGGGGGGGTTGTGTGGAAAAGAAAAGGCAGTAGGATTAATGCAAGGCTGCTAGCACTTCCAGATTAAACTGAGATTATTTTCATTGAGTTCCAAGTGAAATGGGAATTTGTTGTCTATTTTGTGATTTGATGTAAAACTTTTATTTCATGTTCATTGAATAGGCTGGTTTGAGGATTCTTACAAAGTAAATGTGCAGCTTTATTAGAGCTAAGAAACTATCTAATTGCACTTGTTTAGGAGTGGAAAGCGAGATCTTGTTAGTAAGTGTGTTGATTGATTGTAGGACTTCAGGTCCATTGTGGCCCCATGTAGTTGCATTGGGATACGTGATCATTGCTATAGAGGTAGTTTGCTCTTTTCATCAATGATCTAGCTCAATCAGCTGGATGAAGATACCTTAGAAAATAAGAGTACCACCGCATTTCAGTAGTTCATTGCCTCCTAGCTTTTGGGATCATTTTCAGTTGATCTTGCTGTTGTTATGATTACCACTGCTACCTCTTCCAATTCGGGTAAGATTTGAAAATGTAGTAGTATTTCAAGAATGTTGCCGCAGTTTAGATGGGCATGAATGTTCGTTGTTAATGAGAATTTTCTTATCAAGAGTTTGTGTATGTTCCTTTTTAAGGTTGGGCCAAACAAATAATCAGATGTCATGTGAATATCCATGACATTTTTTCACATGCTGATTTTCTATGCATGTTTCTCGCAAGTTCCCCGATGCTTATGTTTTTTATTATTTTATTTATTTATTTTCTGGATACTACTCATTGATTTGTAACATAACTTATCTCTTACTATAATTACCAAACACTTGTCTTCTGTTTCCTGACAGTGGCGATGGTTGGTTTCTGTCTAATTTATTCAAAATGTTTAGTTGATGATCATTTCTGTGCAACATATACCTGGCCAAAAGTTCCACAATTGAGTGAGCATAATCATTTAACATAGATGACTCTACATTTGTTGCTCCATTTGATTTCTGATATATGGTTATTAATATCTCATAAGCCTGCCATTTCCTTGCTGGAAAATTATTTTTTAGATATGTATTGATTTATTTGTAAAGCTGGTTCTCTTTAATGCAGAGTGACGTTTTTCTAATATGCACAAATGCAATGCAATACAATGCACCAGACACTGTATACCATAAACAGGTATAATCCTATCTTCTCCTTATTCACTCATTGTTCTTCGTCTACTTGTTTGGTGTGTTAATCCAATAATATGATTATTTGAAAAGGCACGTGCCATTCAAGAGCTGGCAAAGAAAAAATTCCATAGGTTAAGAGCTGGCATTGACCGTTCTGAGAAAGAGCTCAAGCCAGAGAAAGAGCTCAACCTAGAGAAGGAACTCAAGTTAGAGAAGGACCTTAAGTCAGAACCAAAAACAAAATCTAGCATTTTGGTTAAGAAGCAGACAAAGAAGCATTTCAGCCGCACCATACAGGAACCAGTTGGATCTGATTTCTCTTCTGGTGCCACTCTTGCCACCACTGGAGATATCCAAAATGGTTCTGTTGCAGCCCAAGCTGGTGCTTGTGAGAGGCCCAGCAATACTGATGCAATTGTGGATGGTAACTCATCCCTGGCTGATAATAATTTGGAGAAAGTGGAAGAACTATCATCAGGTATTATAGCTTAAGTGGTTTTTTGAAGTTATGATAATCTGAAATTTTAGAGTTAAAGATTCAAAGAGGATAAGATGATGATACTACTTTTGTTATGTTTTCCTGGAAATTGGTTCTCTCTTTGTGGAGTTCCTGTTCACTTTTTGCACTTGTTTTCCTTCTTAATAAAAGTTTCTCAGTTTTGTTAAAAATAAAATAAAAAATTTACAGTGCCAGAATATGTGACGGCTGATGTTATGCGGATATTAGACAAGAATCATATCATGAAAGGTATTTTTTTCTTTGTATTCTGTTTCCTTCTGATTTCTTCGGTGTTTCAGGGAAGGGTCTCTTATCTAAACTGGGACGAAAACCAGCTGTGTCTGATGAGAACCGTCGTGCAACTTATAGCATATCAACTCAACCAGTGGTCAGATCGGACTCAATATTTACAACCTTTGAGGGAGAAACCAAGCACCTAGTTGCTGTATGTGACAAAAAGAAGTTATATTTTTTTTATTGTTTCAGTACTTATATCCTGTGCTGAAAATCATATTCTTTCTGATTTTTTCTCTCAGGTTGGCCTTCATGCAGAATATTCCTATGCTAGGAGCCTGGCACGTTTTGCTGCAACTCTTGGTCCTGTTGCTTGGAAGGTTGCCTCACGCAGGATTGAACAAGCACTACCTGCAGGATGTAAGTTTGGTCGGGGGTGGGTTGGAGAATATGAGCCACTTCCTACCCCGGTATTAATGCTTGAGACCCGTACACAGAAAGAATCTGCTTTGTTTACAAAGTTGCAGTCTACTGCTGATGTGCGGAAGGATGATACAGCCTTTAGAATCCCTGTTCCGGCTAAGGTGCATCCTGTGAATCGGCCTATTTCAGAAGGGAATTCTGCTCTGTTTCGTCCGGTTAATGGCCTCACCCCGGAAGGAAAGACGCCGCATTTTTCTTCTGCTGGAAAGAAGCCTTTGACCCCTGTTAATGCCGTTAAGCAAAAGCACAATCCATTTTCTAGGACTTCTGCTGAGCCTGAGAATAAGGTCTCAAAGCAAGTGGAACTGAACTTGCCACCCTCGGCAAACCAAAGTAAAGGTGATGCTGTTGCTGGGAAGCAGGTATCAGTTAAATTAGAAACAGGAGTATCTAGGTCAGCTGAGATGGTGCCAAGGAACATGAATCTTCTGCAATCTTCACCCTCGAAACAGCAAAATGGAAATGTGACAAGTAATTCTGCAAATACTAGAGTGATCAGTCCATCTTCTAATAATGTTCGTAATCAAATGGCCGGGGCAGCTACATTCTTTCCTCATGGGCCGGAGCAGGCCCTCAGTAATTCTGTTCATTTGATGAAAGCATTAAATGAGAAGGCCCAAAAGCAACAGAACTCTTCAAATCAATCTGCAATTAATACCCCACCAGTAATGCCATCAGTTCCATCTGTAAGAAGAGATGACTCAAGCAATGCTGCTGCTGTCGCCGCCCGTGCATGGATGTCCATTGGGGCTGGAGGGTTTAAACCACCAGCTGAAAATTCCACCTCGCCCAAAAATCAGATTTCTGCCGAGTCGTTATACAACCCAACTCGAGAATTCCATACGCAAATTTCACGAGCTAGAGGGGAGTTTCCTCTTCCTGTAGGCATGCAGTTTCAGACCGAGAAGAACAGCTTTCCACCTCAGGGATTTATGCCGCAACCTGTTCGTGCAGTAAACGAAGCACATTTCCAAAATAGACCCATGGTTTTCCCTCAATTGTTAACAAATGATTTTGCTGGGTTCCAGATGCAGTCCCCCTGGCGAGGCCTTAGCCCACATTCCCAGCCAAGACCGAGGCAGGAAGGACTTCCTCCGGACTTGAATATTAGCTTCCAGTCCCCAGGATCTCCTGTGAAACAATCTACAGGTGTTCTTGTAGACTCACAGCAGCCAGACCTGGCTTTGCAACTCTGAGAATAGATTGTTTTCTCAAGGAATTGGAGAATTAGGGAAAAGTTGAAGTAATTTTGGCTTGAGTTGTTGCTACTCTCCTGTCTCGTATGCCTCAAGCATTATAATGGCCATGAAAGGCCTGTCTCCAAAATTGGGATGAGATTAAATCTGCAGTCTTGGATGAAGTAGATTACCAATGGAGATGTCAGATTGCATCCTTGGCCGGGCTCCTTTTTAGTGATTATTCTGGGTGAGCCTTGGGGAAGGATAATTTTGATTAGAGCTTCTTTCTTTCTGTTATCATTTCCTAACAAGAATTACTGACTTTGAAAATGAAATGCCACGTATCTCTGAAATCCCCGGGAGCTAAATTCTTGGAAGAGTTGAGTAGCGCGGTGATTTTTTGCATGATTGTTGTCTATTGTTCGGAAGTTCTGGATTAGATTTAGAAGTACATGTGAAACTTAGTTGATGCCTTGTACCTTGTACATATATTACAGATGTACGAGAATTATTTCTTAGATTGCAGCTGTATTCGATGCCTTCCTACTTAATTGCATAAGTCATGCCACTTGACCTGGTCTGCCAGTATTGTTGTGTTATTTTTGCAAATTGTAAATGTCTCGCGTCTTATGCTTAAACTAACTGGTCTTAGTTTTTGAAGAATGGCCAATGTAAATCAGGCGTAGTTGATAATCGGCTCAAAATTTAAACGCTAAAATACCATTTACCCCAACACAAATGTAAGTAAAATTGCACCCCTCTTTAATTTGGGATTTATGACCGCCCGCGTACGCTCGTTCCATCAATATATGTGACCAACTTTTAATGTTATGATTTAGATGGTTGTCATTAATTTGAAAGCATAACTTTTTTTCCTTTTCTCAAAAAAAAAAAAAAAAAATAGTATTGTATATATTGATCCAGTTTTATAAATATAGGATCAATCTAGTTTTTAGGTCCTTGTACAGGAGCATTGGTGAGGCGGGCCAAAGAGTGATCTTTGATCCCCGCATCCTTGCAAGTAGCATAGTGTAAGGTAGGTTTTGAAAGTAGGACTTGAACTCCTAGAAATATGATTGACTATAGATTCGAACCCTGACACATGCTTCCGTAAAATCGTATGATTCTCCCAATCTAAAATCAACCAGTTTTTCCCATAACAAGTTCTATTTGATATGAGTAGGATTAATTTGAAAGAAAAATTTTTTCTGTCAAAAAAAAATATATATAGTAATATTGTATATGTTGATCCAGTTTTATAATCATAGGATCAATCTAGCTTTTAGGTCCTTGTATGTCCAACAGTCGCAGTCTGGCAGAACTCTGTAGAGGCTAACAAATTATAAGTTTCCTACGTCGACCCTCAAATTATATTTATTTTGAACTTTAGCCTCATTTAGTCATCGTTAATTGCAGTAAGGTCCTAAATCTTTCATGAATATGAACGCTAAAAGGTATTTTCTTGTTACTACTTGACCTAAAAAATAGTTGTTAATATATAACAAAATGACTCCAGATCAAATATTTTGCATCCGCCACTGGATGGTAGGATCATGATCAAGTTGTTGAACAATCAAGGCAATTACATTATCTTCTCTAAAAAAGATCAGAGGCAATTACATCGCCCATTATAGAAATAGTAGGAAAAAAAAAAAAATTACTCCCCCCTCTTAACAAAGATTTTGGACCTTTACAGCGAAAACAAGATAAACTAATTACCCATGCCCCCTCTCATTTGTTCACAAACCTCTTGCGAATTGCAAATTAATGCAAATGCTCTTGTGCAATATATAAACCTTTACATAAAACTATAAATGCGGCAATAAGTTAACATAGTCATATACTTACCGGTGAAAATAATCACTAAAAATTTGTTTCCTTTCTCCTTAAAATTCCGGAAAATGCAATCCATACTCTGTGTTTTTTCTCCTTCTTAAAACTCTTCCACCCGCATTTCTTCTGATCCTTTAAAACACAGACATCGCCGTTGCACACGTACCGTTTTTCGTCGAAGGATTCCGAAAAACAGCCGAAAATATGTGAGAAAAATGCCATGGGAGATTTTTAATTTTTATCTCTCTTAAGTAAATGATCCTGTATAATTCTCAGTTTAGGCTGTGTTTGCACAAATATACTTTCATAATAGATCACAAGAAGCAAATGACATTTTACTCGTTAAAAACATGTCAATATTGGTAGGTTTTGACCATACGGGTTTTATTTTTATATTTTTATTATTCAGAAGGCGGCTTCCACCACCATGTGTTTGAGCACAAAAATGAGACACGTTTCATTTTTAAGAACCATTAATCATTTCTTTTAATAAAGATTATGGACCAAACATGCATGGCCTTTTAATTTGACTGAAGAATAGGTTTGGGTTTTTTTTTTTTTTTTTTTTTCATATTCACACTTGGATGTCAAGAAAACATGAAAAATCATACGCGTAAATGTTTCCATGTTCACACACCAAAACGGGTGTATTGCAATTGGAGAATATAAATATTTATTACAAGTTGTTGTTCTTGTTGTTGTTATTATTGCTATTTTTTTTTAAAAAATATAGCATCAAGAATAATAAGATCGATCAAATCATGCTAGTACAATAGTTTCTGTTCGGGTTTCTGAAAAAGTTGGGATACAATCCAAAAGCTTTTCGATTGGATACTGTTGTAATATTGAAAGCTGGTTTGACGTCCTGAAAATTTGTTTTGAATATGAGAAACTGAAAGTGGGTTTGGTGTAATTCAAAGACAACCACATTTTGGCTCAGTGGTTAACTCGTTATGAGGCTGAGTCTCTTCCTGTGTGATGTGAGGAACCCTATGAGTAGGTCATTCCTCCATTTTGAAGCATATTTTTTAAATTGGTGTATGATATTTTAAAATAACAGGTGAAAATTAACAGTTAAATGAATCTGTATAAAACCTCTATAAAATAATATTTTTGGGTCTAAGAAAAAAATTATTTTAACAAATAAATGAATAACTTATTAATTTATTGATAAATGAATATTTATAAGTTTAGAAAGAATTTTTTTTTTAAGAAGAGTTTTGTTGGTGCGGGTATATACTTTCACATAAAAAGCACAAATCGTGCTTTCTTAAGTCCACAGCTTTAACAATATGTACTATTAATAAGAGTTGAGATGCATTGAGGGAATCACCTTCTGATGAATAGATTATTCAAGGGGTAATATGTACCTCCACCGATGACGATCACAATCTAGATAGCAGTTGTATTTTACCAAATATTGACGCAAAAGAAGCGTTTTAAATAAGAGTAACCTTAAATAACTACTATTCTACAATATAAAAAAATATACCAAATATAGTGCTTGCTCTGTAAAATAATTACGAATGAGACTGAGTTAGGGATGGCAAATTAACCCGGACCCGGATCGGACCCGGCTAAACCCGGATAATCTGGTCCGGGTTTAACCCGCACCGGAAAATAATATAATGCGGATCCGGGAGGCATTTTTTGAACCCGGATATATTCCGGTCCGGGTCCGATTTTATCTAAACCCGGATATCCGAAACCCGGACCCGGATAATTTAAGTATAAAAGAAAAAAAAAAAACCCTAATGCGCAGCCGCTTCTCTCTTCTCTATCTTTAACCAACTGCAGCCGCTTCTCTCTTCTCCATATTCTTTAACCAACTTCTTCCTTCTCCATCATTTTTATCCAACTGCAGCCACTTTCTTTCCTCTCCATTTTCTTTAACCTACTGCAACCACTTTCTTTCCTCTCCATATTCTCTTTTCATTAAACCCACCCACTGCAGCCGCCTTCTTTCTTCTCCAATTTCTCTTTCTTTCTTCTCCATCTTCTCTTTTCATTAAACCCACTGCAGCCGCTTTCTTTCTTCTCCAATTTCTCTTGCATTCACTCAAATGACTTGGAAAAATTTTTGTATTGAAAGGAAGACAAAGAGGAATGCACCCATTAAGGCTGATCCTCATTTTTCTGCCACTCTTGCTGGTTTTTTGTCACCAGAAACTGCCGGATCTCTACAGTAACTTTTTGACGATGCTCTCTTCGACGCTGACGACAACACCAATGCCACCAAAAATCTGAAAACTCAACAACCTTCCCTCGACATTCATTTAGCTATGGTTCCAGGATTTTGGTGATTTGAGATTTGGAGATTTGAGGAAGTAATAGCGAGATAAAAAAAAAAGAAAAGAAAAAATTATAATAGATATCCGGGTTTGGAACCCGCAATCCGGAAACCCGGATTTTCCGGGTTCAACCCGGACCGGACCCGGAATTAAAATATCCGGGTTTAATCCGAGTCCGATATAACAAAATTATCATCCGGGTCCGGAACCGGAAAGATCGAACCCAGACCCGGACCCGGATTTTGCCATCCCTAGACTGAGTTCAATTTAGAAGTTAAAAAAAAAAAAAACCAGTTTTAGATGCATATTTTGCAAAGAGTTGAATTTAAATAATTGAAGTTGCACTATGTTATGAATTTTCTATTTTATTTATCATTAATATTTGTGTTCGGCTAATTATTAATTTATGTTTTCATTAGGCTCTAAAAGGTTTAAAAAAACTATTATCTTATGTATTTAGCGAAATTATTAATTAATACACTGACCCATATTAGGACATGAGGAATTTATTATTTAATTAAGGTTATTAATTCATCAAGGTTTTACTTATGTTTTTACTTTTTTATATAATATTAATTTTAAAAATTAGCAATTAAGGGACACTTGTCAGCTGTCTCATATCAAACAAGGCTATGATTTTATTGAGGGAAGAGGGTTCAATAGGTTTCTATTAATACTTCAGCAACTCTAAGGATTAACAAGATCACAATCTAAACGGATAACGAAATAAGAATCCAATCAAAAGTCCGTCGAGGGTATGCACACAATCACACACACACACACACACATAAATTGCACAATTGGTTTTCCGAGTACCACCGATCATTGTTATTATGGGATAAAAACAAAGTTCGAGGTCATACTCTGATCTCCCATCTGATCTCCTTCAAACAGTATTCGAAAAACTGGAAGAGCACGACGATCGTTTAAATCGTTTAGCAGTTTGTGAATCATGGAAATTAGTCATCGAAAATCAATACCCTGAACTCAAACGCTATTTTCCCTTCATCTCAATAACGACCAAACCTATTCTGCCTCCTCCTTGTATACTTGCTCTTTTATCTGAATGATAAAATGTCTGAATGGAAAATCAATTTTTTTCTCTCACAAACACTCTTGTTAAATATATTTATTTCCTACCTAACTATTAGATGCATATTAGAATTTTCCTTAGTTTTTTAAATTTTATTTGGTATTAAGTACTTAACATACATTCAATTTGAATCTTATATAAATTCTTTTGTTATTAGATTACAACTTTTTTATGTTTAAATAAATGTTAAATTGTAAAAAAAAAAAATAATGTTATCAACATTATTTTCATAAATTATAAATTGTATATCAAATGCTTGTCTTATAAATATTTATAACATATAAAAACCATTATACTAGATAACATTGTAAATATACACCTATTTAAACTTCAAGTATATATAATACTTTCAGGGTCATAAGTGTAAAAGTATTAGATTTAAAATATTTTGAGTTTATAAAAACAAACAACTTACTACTTACACTCAAGTAGGGATTAAAAAAGCGACCTAATTTTTACCGATTAATTCGAATTTTAAAGAATTCTAATTTAAGGGTCAATAGGGTACAGGCTTAAAACGAAAGTTCTATTAAATTAGTAAGTGCTTTATACGACCCTACCCACCCGAATCAATCTTACCTTAACTATTATATAATTTTATATATTTAAATACAAATAATATACAATATATTTAAATAATTAGTTTAGTAACAATTTTATATACTTAAATTGTTTTGACACTTTTTTCTTTTTTTAAAAGGTAAAATTCTTGAAAGTGAAATTGTTACCGGAGAAGAATTTATGAATGAAGAAGAATGTGGTCCGCAAATTTTATTTTTAATGTTGGGTTATGAATTGTAGCTTATTAAACCAATGAACGAATGAACTCATTGTTTAAATTATGGACTTGTGGTATTGAGTTGTGCGTTTTTATTTTATTTGTTAAATTGATGAACTCTTTGATTAGATTATGAAATTAAATTGTGTGTTAATTGATGAACTTTTTATTTATATTTAGTTATTTATATAATTTATGGTTAAGATGTTGAGTAGAACAATCTTTATATTTATGTTACTTTAAACTAATTTTAAAATTTTTTAAATTTTAATATATTAGAGGATTTAAATTTAAATTATTTAAATATAAAAAATTAAAAAAAATTTGGTAGGGCCCGGGCTTTTTTAAAGCTGACCACATTCTTTTAGTCGGTCGACCACCCTAAGGTAAAACATTAGGGCTTTTGTAGGGCTAGGGCCCTTTACTTGTATTATAGGGTCGGGCTCGGTCTTGGTCTGACCCGACCCTGACCCTATAAATTGCCAACCCTACACTCAAGTATCAAAAAATAAAAAACAACATATTATTTTGACATATGCGTTCAAACCCATTCATATTTCAATAATATTCAGACTTATTTAGATTTTAGATTAAAAGAAACAAATGCTACATACGTCTAGGCATGACTTGACAATCTTTTAATATACTATATATCAATAAAGATGAACTTGTATTATGTTTTTTTTTAAAGATAATAAAGGATAACTTTTATGATAAATAAAGTATGATTAGATTATTTTTTAAAATAACATGTGGAAATTAGTAGTTTCTATAAATGGATATGTAAGTACTATTACTTTTGATATATTATTAATTTTGAAAATTAATAATTAGAGTGAGGCTGTTTACACACATTTATATTCGGAACACTCATATCTATCTAATAATTTCGGAACACTCATGTCTATCTAATAAGTCTATGCCTTGATAAGGCAAAGAGGGTTCAATAAGGTTCTATTATTCTTTCCGAAAATCCAAGGATTACCAAATTAAAATCAGAATCCTAAATTGATAAGAATAACAAAATAAAGAATCCTATCAAAAGTAGAGTATATATACATTAATTGGTATATTTTATTGTTTTTCGGAGTATCTTCTTGTGGCACCAAAAGAAAGTTCACGTTCATGGCCTGATCTCCCATCTGATCTCCTTTTCACAATATTCAAAAAATTGAAAGAGCGTGATGCTCGTTTAATTTGTTTAGCAGTCTGCGAATCATGGAAATTAGCCATTGAAAATGAATACCCTCAACTTAAACCCTATTTTCCCTTTATCTCAAAAACAAGGACACCTATTTTGCCTGTTTCCATATTGCTTTCAAACACAAACACAAAACCCAGACAATAACCAACAGTCTTCTACATGTCATGTTTTCAACATCCAAAGTGGTCAGAAATCAAAATATATCTCCCAAAACTGAAGGGAAGATGTTTTTCTAGATGTGACGGCGGCTAGTTGCTAACAGATGGATTCAATCGGCATGAAGATATTTGCCTTCTAAGGCTCCGTTTGGTACAACTTATTAAATAGAACTTATAGCAGTAGAGCTTATATGAATAGAGTTTATACCAATAAAGTTTTTGGACAAAAAGTCATGGGTGTTTGGTTGTCAATTAAAAAAGTATTTTTTTACCATTAAACTGTTTAGTTGTATAAAACTAAAAGTATTTTTATGTAATTAAATTACTAAAAAAGATATGTATTCATAATTATATAACATGTAACAAAATGCATCTAAGTTATCAATTAATAAGAAAAAATTAATTCAATCACTTCTTTAATTTTCAAAATAAAAAATTACATTATTGATATATTCTCCCAAACAAATAATACTATCCAAATTAAATTGCATCATTGATATATACTCTCTCAAGTGTTGGGTATGTGTAGGGATTGCAAAATTAAAGTGCTGGTTATTTAAAAAAAAAAAAGAGATAAAGTAAAGTGGCGGCGGCAATATGTTTATATAGTGGCAACAATTTTCGTTGGGTAAGTTTTATACAAAGGGTATTATGTAATTAATGAAATATGTCAAAGATATTTTTGATATTATATATTTTTTGAAAAAGCTCTCTAACCTCTACTCCCAAAAGCTCAAATTTTGAGCATCTTTAGTAGATTAAATTAATTATTTAAGCTAAAAACTCTACTAAAAAATAACCAAACACTATAAAAAATTTTAAAAAGTCTTTATGAAATTAAATAAGACATGTACTTAAATAAATTAAATACCAAACAGTATAATAAATCTTAATTAATTTACCATCGGTCCCGGAAGATTTTGAGAGGCCACAGTACTTGAGAGTGATCACATCTACCAATCCTTCAGATCCCATCTGCAAGATTCTTGTTCGAATTACAGCCGATTCTCGTAAGGCCAAGCTGGCCATCTGCAGCCCTGGAGACGCGTGGTGGACGAATGTTTTAGTTATCGTTTTTGCAGCGACACAATATTTTATGAGGATGATTTTTATGCTATAGAATTTTTGGGTCACATCTATAGGATCATTCGGCGTGGCTTTCCCTTCAAAGCGGTAGAATTGCCTAAACAGCCCGCAAAGTTGGCATTTGTGGACAATTACTTGGTTGAGTTGAATGGGAAGTTGTCACTTGTTCAAAGATTCATAAATTCAAATGCCGTTGATAGATTTTGTGTTTACAATTTGGATCGGGAACGATGGACTAAAGTGGAAAATATAGGCGATAATGTGATCATATTGGGTAAAAATAGTTCCAAAACTGTTGCTGCTGGCCGAGGCTTTGTGGCGAATTGCGTATATTTCATTGATGATGCAGGAAAGAACATGAGTGAATCTCTCACCTGCGAAGCAGGTCTCTGCAATATTGCTACCAAGCATTATGAATGGTTTAAGCTTAAACAATTTTCTGGGCTTCGTGGATTAAATTGGTTCAATCTACAACTATAAATGTAGGTCCAATGTTAGCTAACCTAATTAATTTGTCTTTTTTTTTTCCTCTCTCTCCATTCTCAGGTCAAACACGCAACTTTATATTTTCCTGCACAGCAACATATATAGCTGCAGAGTCTGTTTGTTGTTGAAATGAATCAAGACGTGAAAACATATGAGCACAAATTTTCGAGGACAATCTCCAAGTTCAAAGGAAGAAATTAATGGCAATGAAATAATCATGATGCGAGATATGATTCATATAAACACAACCCAGAAGCATGCACAAGTTTAATAATTAATACACATCAATCTACACTATCCTTCAAACTGAAGAAACCAGGGGCACCATTTTTCAGTTCAAGTATATTATTGTTTCTCTTCTCTTCGTTCACAGCAAATCAGAACAAAGAAAAAAATTAAAAGCAGAAACGGTGTGATGAAGAGAACGAAGAGGAAGAAGCAAGGGTTTGCAGCTGGGTTAAGTTAAACGAAGAGAAATAAGATATCAGAACAAAGGGAAAAAAAAAATAGAAGTAGAAACGGTCTCGTTTCAAAACGAATCAAAACAAAAAAAAAAAAAAAGACGAAACGACGACTTATGCTTCCGTTACGGGGTTTGACCCGGGGCAAACGTGATTTTCCTATGTGGTTTATGTTCTGATGTCATATATATATATATATATATATATATATATATATATATATATATATATATAAATGTATAGATGCAACTAATGTATCCCATTTGTAAAGGATTACTCCATATTGTTCATGAACAGTTACTCCAAGAGTAGTCAAAATGCCAAAAAACACTTAACTGATGTAGCGTCACAGAGTTAACTTAAATAATTAATAATGGAGTGTGGCGTAACAAAAGTGAAATTGATAGGATAAGAAATACTAGATATCGTTTCAGTACTGAATCAAACCAACGCAATTAGATTACGTTCTAATTGAAGTATGATTAGATCTCGTTCTAACCCAAATGACTCAATGAGATTTTTAATAATGCATAAAGCGAGATTAGATAATGCTCTAATATAAATGACTCTATAAGAGAGATTTTGATAGGTAACCCCAAATGGAATTATAAAAATAGAACTTTATTGAATAATTGAATTTGAAGTTATGAAAATAATTACAATACCTCTCTATTTATAATAAAGGAAATTTACTTCTTTAAATTAACTTAAAAATGAAAAACTAAATGACAATTATTATGAAAATAAGAGATTAAGACATACTATTAATTAACTCAAATTAAAATAGAAAGGCATAAGATAATAAAATTCTAGAGTCTTAAAATTCTTAAAAAAACTTCCGACATCAATTAAAGCTTGAGCAAATTTTAGGTATGGTCCTCTCATAATAAGACCTGCTACAGAGAAAAATTGGCTCTTGTGATCATAATACATATTCTCACTGTAATTGTTTTTTTAAAATAATGCACGCATGTTTCCGTATCTCTCCCCCTCCCACAAGTGGCTTTGCAGCTCACTTCATTAGACAAATGTAACTTGATGTTTTAGTGCAGTCCAATGGTGGCATGCTTAGTTGCCTACTCACCCACTGCCCTACCACACGGTAGAGCACCCATCAGCTGAGGTGGTGAAACAGCCCTGCACAAATGTTTTACAGAAGAGAAAACTATACGAGTTTTTCCCTTTTTAGAGTGTCATGATGGTGTGTGAATTTGGAGGAAAACTTATATAGGTAGTCCCACCACCTTAGCAACCTCATCTCATATAAGTTTCTCTTGTGGATTAGATGTATTATTTTAGGACATCTTGACGTTCCCCCTCCCCAATTTTTTTTGGTATAATATAATATGCAGTACGAATTCTATTTCATTAGAGAGTAAATTAATTTAATAAAAAATGTTGAGAAGAATAATCAAATTATTATTAACTTATTCAAAGAATTAATTTAATCTAAAATGTTGAAAAGATCAAATCAATTAATTCAGACTGCCATAACAATTAAATTTCTAACTTTCATATATAAAAAACTTGGGGCTCACGGCTATGGTGGACATGAGTTTTGAGTTGTAGATTAAAGTCCTATTTACTACCGTGGTTGGCTAAATGTAAGGTACTACCTACAACTGTGGTTTAAACATTAGATAATTAGGTCGATTGAATTTAACAACGAAAAATATATAGTATTTTGACTAATTTTGTCGAAATTTTATTTAAAACTCATATTTAATTATAAGCACCAGCTTGTAATGCATGAGACCGCACAGAGTGCAAGAAATGTAATAATAGTCTGGGAGAGAGTGCCTGCTTATAGGTACCTGTCTACAGAGCGAACTGCAGTCTGTCTCTCGTCTCGACGGCTGCAATAGATATGAGGATGATAAATATAGTACAGATCCAGGAAAAAGAAGCTGAAAAAAATGGAGGATAAAAAATTTTTTTTAAACTGTTGTGCTTGTTGATACAAATCTAGCTAACGCGATCCTAATATTAAATACAACAAGCAAAACATTCAATTTAATGATTTATGTATCCCTTCTGAATTAAATAAAGCAAAACAACTGGTATCAGTAAATTAAAATTAACAAAAATGAAGAAGAGCTGATTTTGACATCCACCAAAACAATCGAAATAAAAAGAAAATCATGAAGGTGGGAGAATGAATAACAATCGCAAATCCAGCCAACGGTTCAGGAACAAATCTAACAAATTTCTGTTTTTTTTTTTGTTCAATTTTGTTTTCTCTTCTGTTCTTGTAAATTTGATCAGCTGTAAATAACAGTTGTGTTGCCTGACGAGGAGGTGGTTCCACTTGAAATTCTGGCACAAAACGATAGTCTGTTTTTTTCTTTTCTGATAAAAGTTTTTTTTGGTGTCTTTGAAAAATGTTAACGTCCATATTTTATTGGAATATGACGAATGTTGTTGCATGCCGCGGGAACCAGAAACTCTCCCGTGGGGGCTATTTTGTCGTAAGTAATAATTATTAGGGATCAAAGTATAAAAAAGGCTAATTTGAAGGGTAGCTACATTTGTGAATGACTGTGTCTGAATGATAACTAATCGGAGCCAAAGTATTAAATAATAAAATTCAAAGGTTAAATTTCTAACAAAATATATATACATGTGACTATGTACCTATTTTAAATGGGAAATTTAAATCATAAATGTGCCTTCTACACTTTTTTTTTTTTTTTTTCATTTCTCCTTTTTTAATTTCATGGTCAAAATGTTAAAAAATAACCCAAAATTTTAGATAGAATAGTCGTAGGGGTAATGTATATACAATAAAAGAATACACTTAGACTTGACTTTCATTTTTCGCAATTTTATATTATCTTTTTAATTTATCTCCACAACTCCACGGTGTTTTTGTGCCCTTTTCTTTAACTTTTACCCGCACTCAAAGTGTTAAAAGAATAACCCAAAACTTTAGGGTGGTGGCATATTGAAATTTTCGTTTAAATAAATAAACATAGTGGTAAAACGAATGCATCAAGACTTTTTTCCATCCAAGTTTTAGCATTTTCTCTTTTCCAAATTTAGCTTCACCTTCGCATCTTTCTACTTTTTAACTTTTAACGCCCCACAGTCAAAATGTTAAAAATAAACCCAAGAAGACTTTTGCTTTGAAAAAAGTTTAATATTAAAAACACTTAGCAAAAAAAGAGCTGTATAGAATATAGAAAAAGCAAGCAGACGGAGACAGGGACAGGCCGCATAGTTTCATTTTTTTAATCTTTGATTTCTGAAATGGCAGTCAAGTCAAAGATTATTGAGTTGAAACGGCCAAGACTCTGCTAGCAAATGAGAGCAAAGCAAACAGCCCAAAAATTGCTGTAAAAGACAACGACTAGAGCCGGCTTCAAAGCTCCTCCATCCAAAGCTCTCTCTCTTCACAACTACTCCCTCTCTTCTAATTTGCACTCACTCCTTCTCTCTTTCTTCTTTGTGGGTTCTTTCGCAAACCCTCCGTGCCCCCCTAAACCCCATCTCCCTCTCCCTCTCTCTCTCTCCAAAACCAAAAAACAGAAAAACAGAAAAAACAAAAAAATTGCAAGGATTGAGCTGCAGAAATATCAGAAAAAAAATATTCATGGCTTTGAGGGTTTATGGTTACAAGAGTTCAGGACAAGACACAAGTGCTGAACAGCGCCTCGGTTTTAATCTCTGTCTTTGTCCTTTTGAACCAAGTTACGGGGCCCCCACAATGCCTACTAAGTAATTTTATTATAGCATGGATAGGGTCCCCCCATAAATAATAAAATTAAGCAGCTTGTTTTTTTTTTTTTAAATAACATTAATTATCATATTGTATTTGTACATACAATATATATACGCACGTATATTCGTAAGAGAAGCATAAGGAGGGGCAAGGAGGAGGGATGCTGTTGGGGAACTGCAACGGAGAGCAACTGGAAAGTGCGGCTGGAGGGCTGAACGTCAGCGACGGAAGCGGAGGTGAAGGTGGGGTCCAGTTGAAGAAGGGGCCGTGGACGGCGGCGGAGGATGCTATATTAACGGACTACGTGAGGAAGCACGGAGAAGGAAACTGGAACGCCGTGCAGAGGAACACGGGCCTCGCTCGTTGCGGCAAAAGCTGTAGGCTTCGCTGGGCCAATCATTTGAGGCCTAACTTGAAGAAAGGCGCCTTCTCGCCTGAGGAAGAGCGCCTCATCGTCGAGCTTCACGCTCAGCTTGGCAACAAATGGGCTCGCATGGCCGCTCAGGTACACAAATATATCTTCATGATCATGCATCTCATACTATTTCATGTTTTGTTTTTTACAGAACAGATATATATATTTTTTTTTGTTTTATCATTTTCGTTTCCTGACTTCTTGATTTTCAATTTGTACGGAAACAAACTTTTGTTGCCATTTTGCTCCTTTTCCTTTGTTTCTGGTTTCATATTCTGATAGTTACCGGGAAGAACAGACAATGAAATCAAGAATTACTGGAACACAAGAGTGAAGCGCCGTCACCGGCAGGGGCTGCCGCTGTATCCACCGGAGATTCAACCCCAACCCCAACACCAACACCAAAACCATCAACAATCTTCACATTCTCATCATTCTTACCACTCTCAGCCATCAACTCCCACAACTCCAACTTCTTCATTCTCTTTCCCAATCGCCGCCACCACGCCCTCCACCCCCACTGGAGGCCACCACCACCACCATCACTCCCTCCACCACCACCACTTCCCTCCGCCGTGCTACAGCCGGAGCCCCACCCCATCTTCTCTCCCGCCAACTCCGCCGCCTCTCTCCCCTGGCCTTCGGTCTCCTCACCAGCCGGCTTTCCCTACTCTCACTCTCTTTGACACCAACACCAACACCGCCAACAACAACAACAGCAATGCAGCAAATTCCAATATGATGAGTTCTAATAACATTTCCAACGCGTTCAATATGCCTAGGACTCCTCCTCTGCTTCAAAACCCGCCCCGCTTCAAGCGTTTCCACTCTGATACTAGTATCAATACATTTGCGGCAAATCACAATGACAATAACAATAACAATAATACCAACTCTAGTAGTAGTTTTCAAGGAAGCAACAACTTCTCAATGCCATTTTCGCCTTTCTTTCGAAGTCCGTCATCGCCTTCTCTGTTAACTTCTCCTACAAGTAATTGCAACACAAGTGCTTTCCCAAGTGCAACAACTAAGTTGTTGCCACATCCTTCTTTTTCATTCGGTAATCAAAACTCATCAGCTATTTATCGGAACACTGATGGGAAAGAATGTATTCTGACAAGCACTGGTTCGGTTTTTAACTTGAAACCGGAGCTCCCTTCAAGCCAATCATTATCCCAAAATGTAAATGCAGAGATCCTAAGTTTTGAGAATGAGAAGTTGAGTGTGTCTACGAGTGGAAGTGGGTTGTTGGAGGACCTTTTAGAACAGACTCAGACCGGTAACTATGGTGAGAGTTCAAGGAGGGTTAGTGAAGACAAGAGTGACTTATCAGGATTTAACCAATGGAGTGATTCAAGTTCTATGAATTTGTTTTCAGGTAATTAGTTCTTACTTTTTCTTTTTTGCACGAGTTTTTAGTGTTATCAGATTTATTGATTTGCAGACACATCAATTTCCATTGATTTGCTTGCTTGCTTGAATTTTAGGGCAGTCTAGCTAGCTTCAGTTTTCAGTGAATCACATCACATAAACAAATTATGCTTGCAGTCCAGGTTCTGAAACATCAATTGATGCTCATTTGTGTTATAAGTTTAACTCTCTTATTTATGATCAAAATGTGGCTTTAATTTAGTCTTTAGAGATCCAATGCATTAATTCTCTCTTTACACTCCCTCACGTGATTCCAAGAAAATGACATGATTGTTCATTTGATTTCTGAAAGTATCATCAGATAAAACAAAAATGTTTTCTGAAACGGAATCAACAACACTTTGCTTTTTAGATTCAAGTACTTTGACACCTCAATATGTCATAATCAACACCATTATTGGATTAAGTCTTAAATGCACTTCCAGAATTCCATTTTTATATCATCACAGTAGCCTAAGTTTGATATCCATAATAGGATCGAAGCCAAAAGAAGAAACAGGAGGCCAAATCAATATGCATGAAGACATTTCAAAGCTGCTGAATGTTATTCCTTCAATGCAAGTCCCCGAATGGTATACTGACAGCGGAGAAGCCTCAAATTGCCAATCTTCAGTTGTAACAGATGATAATCTTGGCCTTGAACTGCAGCAACTAGCTTCAATTTTGCATGTCGATTCCACAACTGCTCCCGGTTCTTGTTCTTATGATAACTTGCCAGGAATTTGCTGATTATGCACGGTTTACACTAACCATTAACCAAGCATGAAGCCATTAATGGGGTTTACATATTTGGAATCTCTGTTAATTATGGGTCTGATGGGGATTGCCCTGCCCACCAATAATATATAATATGCAAATAATTGGTATTTATTATTCAAGTTTGATACCTTTATAGTATTATTTTCTCATACAGAGAAGGAAGACTTGTCACCTAATGATATTGACTGAGTATGTTGTTTGTACATTTGAGCTTAATTCTTTACCGATTCTTTATTGCTGTTGTTGATCAAACTTTAATTATCTGCCTATATTTAGCAGTACAACTTTAGTCATTAACATTATCAAAATGGCTTATTATTATTATTATTATTTTTAATTACTCAAAGTCCCCTATGTGTATCTTTGCTAATTTTGGATGCAGAATTGGTCACTCCTCAAAAGAAGAAAAAAACTGCAACTTGCTGTTAAATCTTATTGTGCGTGGCAACTGGGTTTAAAAATTTCTATTGACTTGGGTGTGGATTATGCAAGTACAGGCTGGAATCAATCAAAAATTCCAAATAAGCCCAGATATTTCTTTACATTAACCATTTACTGTGAATATGACACATTAATATATCTATTTAGGCACTTCTTGAAGATTAATTTTCAGTAATTTCATGTTTATGGCACATTGATTGCTTGTAGCACCATCTTTTACCAACTAAAAAGAGTAGTTTTAGTCTCTTAAAATTCTTAACCTTAACTTCCCATGACTTGGCATTGAATTATCAAGTGCTTAAGCTGCTTAATAAAAGCAGAGATGTGACAGAAGATAATCAATTTGGTGAACATACAAGTTGGAGAAAACCATTTCAATCCTAGTGCAAGCTGAAGAAGACGAGAAATATGGCAATGATGGCTGACCTTTTTCCTGCTTTATTGACCCAAAAAAGTTTAAAAGACCAGAGACCAGCACATGAACTCTTGCTTTGCTTTGCTAGGACAGTGCAGATGAACTGCAGCCCATGTGAATTTAATCAAGGACAACGCCAGGACCACATTGCCATTGATCTCAGACTTCTGATGCCATTGATTCCTTTATATTATCTCTTTTGAATAATATCTCAAGGACTATTTGCATGCCTGGTTTTGGCAGATACTTAAAATCTCCATGGAAATTTATTAACGGGTGATTAGTTTACTACCTGTTGACCTGGCTTTTCTTATAGAAATTTTAGAAAGCTTGACTACAACGTTAGGCTTCTCATGCGCAAAATATTATACGAGTTGCGTAAAAAAAAAAAAAATGGTGCACGAGTAAAGAAGCTTAAGCGTGTATCCATGCATAATGAATGCAGTGGTTTCCTGCCCCTAAACTGTCTGCATTGAGTAGTGCTAGAGAGAGAGAAGCACGAGAGAAAGACGAGAGAATTTTACTCTCTTTCTCTCTACCCACTCACTCACTCTCTACCATTTTCTTCATTATTTCTCTCGTCTTTCTCTCGTGCTTCTCTACACCAAGCATTTTCATTTCTCAGATTAAGGGAAAGTGACAGCTTGTAGAAATGCTTTGCCTCCGAATGACAAAAATGTTGTTCATATCCCTTACATATTTGTTTAATTTTGGCAGATATTCGAACAAATTCTTCTATTTTCCCTCTCACATCATCACCATCTTATTCACTCACCACTTAAGTTTTAGGGAATCACCATTAATGCCATTGTTAATCTCTTAATCAACCAACAAAAATGAAAATTCAGCACAGGTGTGATAGCAATTTAGGGATGGCAGTGGACACTGTTTACAGTGGGTTTACCACTTTCAAATTATATTCACATAAAATTTTAATTACCAAACTCACCCGTAGTCCACTGTAAATTTTAATTTTTTTAAGAAAACCCTCCCACAATGGTATCCTGTGAATTTTTTGCAAGTTCCTATATTTAAAATTACAAATGTTCAATATGTAAATTCATAATAATAACTTAAAATTTCACATAACATACTCAATTCTAAATTTAACTAATGTAAATAAAAAATTAAAATTTCAATATCAATCCAATACAAATTCTCAATTTTAAGTATAAAATACACAAATCTATAAAAAAAAACCACAAACTAATATTTAAACACAATAATTATCATTTCATATTATCATTCAACACATGCTCCAAGAGAATCTTCATTTCATTCACCACCATTAGCACCCATCCAACATGATTCTTACAATAATAATTGAGATTAATATTTTCTAAAGAATAATACATTTTAGATACTAATATGAAGAACAAAGTTATAATAATGAAATAATCCATATATTAAATTAAAGAAAATTCAAACAGAATTACAATAAGTATATTTTTAGATTTAAATATTTTTCTATTAAAATTAAATTAAAAATAATTTCAAAAACTACAGGTTAACAGATATCTATTAGCTAATATCAAACCTGTAACTTAGTGTAGATTTCAATTTATAATACTAAATCCATTCGCAACCCATAAAATTACCTACAGCAAGCGAAATTATGAGTATCATTACCATCCCTAGATAGCATACTTAGGGGTGGGTGCGGTTCGGTTCGGTTCGGTTTTTTACTAAATTTTTCATAATCGTTCGATTACGATTATTTTAAAATCATAATCGCGATTAATCAAATTATCAAAATAATCAAATACTCGATTAATCAAAATAATTCGATTCGGTTCGGTTCGATTATTTCGATTATGGGCCTATTGGACCAACAAAAACTATTTTCACAATCGGGACCAGCAGAAACTATCAAACTAATTTTCAATCCCGTGCTGGAGCCAAATTTAAAGCAAATAAAAAGCCAAGGTGGTGACATAATCTTCGTTTGCATTAATTTGACTAATTTAATCATTAATCACAAGTTCACAACTCAAAAGAGTAATTAATTTGACTAATTTAACTTAAGCAAAAAATCAATAAAAAATTAATTTGACTAATTTAACTCAAGTAAAAAAATGAAGGCTAAACTCAGTAACTCACTGTACTCTCCGACAGCTGGCGCGATGGCAACAAGTCAACAACTGAAGATGCTGCAACGGCAACAGTTGAAACCAAAGGGTGAGATAGTGACTGAAGACGGAGAGAGAGATCTAACGTGCTGTCTCCGACAGACTGATCTCCTTTGGAACCTGAAGCGCGTGAGAATAATTGATGAACTATTGACTGATCTCCAGATTTAACGTCTTTGAGTCTGCGGTGAAAGGTCTTTGGCGTCTTCTTGGTGAAGGGCTCGCATCTGTGGTTGAAGGGCTCAGTTTTCTGCTGAAAAAGAAGAGCAGTAGAAGTAAAGGATTTTCGGCTGAAGAAGAAGAACAGTATAAGTAAAGGGTTTGCCGTCTGCTGCTTCGCTAATTGCTAGTTTACTTTGTAACCTTTGTTTGTTTATTTTACACTCGGTTCAGTTTTTCGATTTTTTTAAAAAAATCAAAAACTAAACCGATTAATTTTACTATTATTACTATATTAGGAATTCGGTTTTTTGAAGATAAAAAAACCGCATAAAAACCGAACCGAACCGTTCGGTTCGGTTCGATTTTTAATTAATCAACTATTTTTGCCCACCCCTAAGCATACTAGGAAATTTTGGCATGTCTCCAAATCCAACGGCGGTTGTACAGTAATTCTCAAATTTTAGAGACAATCGTAACGCCATCATCACTATTTAACGCTTTAATTTTTGTTAATAGAATTATCTTCATTTTGAGGAAAACATAAATAAATAAAATGTACCATTCCAGTTCCGTTGACAGTCTCTGTATTACTTGTGGTCATTTTACTACACGAGAGAATTTGATTAAACATTATATATATATGGAAAATTATCATTCGTATCTGGTTTCTTTCGTTATAAAAAATACAATGACTTTGAGGTGTATCGATCATTCAAGTTAATGAAATGTATCAGTTACGGCTAAATATGATAACGTTAAAGGGGTAATATGGTCTTTTCATAGATATAAGTGATAATTTAAGGATACACAAGTGATAATAAGAGAATTTAAGGGTATACAAATGATAATTTAAGGGTGCACAAGTAATAATAAGAGAATTTAAAGGTATACAAGTGATAATTTTTAAGGGTAAAATAATCAATTCACTGTAATTCCGTTAACTTTCAAACAGCGACTAACGGTTTGATGGTCGATTGATACATTTTGTCAACTTAGAGTAGACAATTGATACACCCTCAAAATATTGTAGTATTTTTTATAACAGAGATAGGGTATACAAATGATAATTTCCCTATATATATATACACATACATGTATGTATGTATATATGCATGTATGTATGTATATATGCATGTATGTATGTATGTATGTATTTATTAATTAATTATGAATCTCATTTGGGTTGCAATGAGCAGTTGTAAAGGGAACTTGTCTACGGCATTTTAGTTAATCCAACAATACCCGTATTAACTTGCTCATCCGATATGAAATCACAAATATTTACTGCAACAAATAAGATAAAGAAGAGTAACAGTAGATCCAAACTTTAAGAAGGGGCTGCATCCAGGAAGATCATGCTTTCCAAGTGCTCCCTCAGTTGAAAGCAAATAGCAAAGGATTTACATATTTCCATCAAGTCTTTTCAGAGTTAATCTACAGAAGTTCAGTTGATGCCCTTAGAAAGATGCCCCAAATGTGTTCTCCCCGCTGTAAGTCATGTAAAGGAAGCCATCCTCGTCTTTGTTTTCCTCATAAATTGCAGACATCATTGCAGCTGCAATAGCAGGAGTAAGTAAATAAAAGAGAGAAGCTAACACAGCGCAACTAGGATAGGAGATATTATTATGGATAAATCCTCACCAGTGGGTGGCAAAATGTTCTTGACAAATATGAATATGGCCTTCTCAGCACTGAGCTTTATCCTCTTCCGGACCACATAAACAAATTGTCCAACAGTAAGATCAGCAGGAACCAGGTATCTGCATTTATCATTACAAGAGGACTAGGAAGATTATTGCCCAATAGAATCAGTAGAAAAAGTACAAATACATACCCAATGAGCATCTCAGTGTAGCTAAAATTCAAAATGAGCACACTACTATTCCAGATCCAACAATGACTTTTCCACTATCTCATGCTGAAGGGCAGAAACAGTTTCATTCAAGATAGACTAGTAACAGCTATAATATCACCTGTAAAACTTTTCAGGCAGAAAACCAATGATTTAATCAAAAGCTAAAATGGAGAAGCGACTAACTTTTTTTTGTCAATATCAGGTATGTCACTCCTTTCAGCCTTCTCCACAATCACCTACATAGCAAAAATCAAGTCACGAAAGATGTACTCAAAAACAAGCACTACAAGCATGCCATCAAGAGAGAGATAAAAAATGAACTGAGTTACAAGTTCATACTGGTATTCTATCAGGATACTTCTCCCTGATTCGGGCAGCTTCAGCCTGCCTCCTTTCTGGCATAGCATAAAAGTACAATATTCAGAACAAGTTAAATAATAATAATAAGTATGCAGATCAAACTTTCCATATATTAACAACAACCACGCAGTGTTAATGAAAGGTAAAACACTCAATAATGCATGCAAGAACAGCAGAAGCGACATCAAAATATGCAGGAAAAGAGAGCACTTCCAATCATTAATCATTGTTTCTCATTTGGTACTAAAACAAAACTGCAAGAGAAGCCTCAGGAAATTGACTGAATTTGTCTTTGTTTATCATATTTTTAACACATAAGACAGTTCCAGGTTTCAGTCCAACACACATGAACCTATCGCACTCTCCTATTAACCAATTATTTCACAAGAAAATTTCACAAAGATGAGCAACTGACTAGGAAAGTAGTACATATCACTACACAATCAATCTAAACAACTTACCCAATTCAGCAATAAAGAGGTCCAAATAATAGAGTATCTGTTCAGAAACTTCTGAGTTCATTACCCCTTTCCCTAAAGTATATATATAATTATATACTTGACATATCATGTTTCCAAATTTTCTTTTACCCAATAATTAAAACAAAATTTTTTTTTTATTACACAAATAGAAACCAAATTGAAAACAGCTGCATAGAAATTATCAAGCTTTCGTGAAACGAAAGATAGACGATTGATCTCAAATTAGAACCCTAGGCTACGACAACCCAGATCAGCAAATTCGCAGATAACGATAAAAAGCCACAAAATTTGAAAAACTCTACACATCACGCATCAAGCAAGATACCATATCTCCAAAATTAAATAAAACATAAGAAATAAATTAACAAATCAGAGAAAAAGAAAGAGTACCGAGTGGGTGTTCAAGCTTGAAGTAGCTCTTGGCCATAGCTTCTCCTCGTTCTTTCTACTGTTTCTGCTGATCAAGAGTAGACAAATTATTGTTGTGGATTATTATTTTTCAAGAAACTTCCTTTTTATTTTGTTCTCTTGTACGCCATTAAAGAAACTGAAAAAAATAGAAAGGATTCACAGAGCGGGGTGAAAGAAAAAGATTTACCCAAGGGGAAAATGAATATGAATCGACGGATTAAAATAAATAAACAAATAAAAATACTCACAGGATGTAAGATCTTGATTGGATTATATATATTGATCAAATATGGGACGGTGTGAGAAATCAACTGGGATCCTGTTTTGCAAAATTTAACTTTTGGTTGGGCTCCTCAAAAAAAAAAAAAAAAAGACCTTTTGGTTGGGAAAGGGAAACGCTGTCGTTTGTTGACGCTCGGGTCAATAACGAGGGCCCAAATCTACCAATAAGGCCCAAATTTAATTTATGTGCCATGTTTGAATCAAATAATTTTTATTAATTAAACTTCCATTAGTTCATATACGAGCTGTTTATTGGTACAAAATATTGTTTGAAAATACTTTTATTACTGAATGACTAAAATTAGCTAAGATCAAGTGGTTAGAGCAGCTGATCTCACACATGTGAGATTAGTTGCTCAACCCTCTATAAAAGAAGAATTATGCAGAATTTCAACCTTTCATTGAGGGGAGACAATAACAGTTTTATTTATAAATATCAGTTGTAGTCTCATTTAATATAAGTGGCAATACTTCATAAGATTTATACTAATCCTAATAATAGTATATTTGTAACTATCAATAGCAATCTCATGTAATATGAATTATAATGTAATTGTAATATCAGTGTAGAAAAAAGACTAAAATTAAATATTTCTTTTGGATGTTTATTAATGTTTAATTGAATAAATAAGATTATTTTAGGAAAAAAATATTTAAAATTTTAACTTAAAGACTACGTTTTCAAAAAAGACGTCAAATTCGTCAAATTAAAAAGATGTTGCAACACGAGAACTTAGTATGACTGGCTGTGCACCGCGATTGTGAGGTCACGAAGTTCACAACCTGACGTTGTTTAATTTCCTTCTCAATTTGAGTGAAGGTATTCTTCCTTCGAAATGTGAGTGGGTAGGCATCCCAATATTAGAGAACGGCGTCTTCATGATGTAAATTATGTAATATTAAAATATCGGTTGTATAATATTAAATCACAGAATATTTCTTTAAATTATAATAATACGAAAATAAAAAAAAAAAACACGAGAACTTCGTAAAAGGTGCCTCATATTAATTCTAATAGAATTCATTGCATTACCATCATTAAAATAAATTTTGTTAAAGTTGATAGCACTACCATTATAAAGTAAATGCATTTGGCCATTTGCTTCCTTTCTTATTCTTACTATTATTTATCATTTTAATAATTTTTTTAAAAAAATGGAGGTAAAAGTGACAATTTCATGCTGATAAAAAAACGTGGTAAAAGTAAAAAGCAGTTTAGAAAGAAGTGCTTCTTTTGTGGTAGGTGAGATAGGTTCCACTTGGCTTCTCTAAGCAAAGCACTCCACCTCCACTTTCTTGACAAAGTGAATTTGTGTAGGTGCAAAGCATCTTCTTGTTGTTGTTGTTGTCGTTATTGTTAATTTGTTATTGTTGCTGCTGTTGTTATTATGATGTATTATGAATAATTTATGCACAAGGTAAGAGCACTTTCTTAATGAAGATGTTGAGCTTTTACAACAGGAAAAAAAAAAAAAAAAAAAAAAGACCAAGGTTTTGAGAAATGTGAAAGGTCTGACAAAGCAACTCATGCTTGTATTCTACCGAGAGTTCGACCAATTTCCAAAAAAACCTTCATCCAATCCATTTTATTGTTTGCTTGCATAATTCATGGTGATTGAAGTGATTTTGAATTTTTTTGGAAAAATGTTCATAGCTTTCATGCCACTGAACGCATCTAATATTTTCAGATTTTGAGAAAAAAAAAATTAGAAAGTTATTTGTGATGTTTACATGTTAAACTATCTTGTGGTGACATGAGAATTCAGAACTACAGTGTCCGAGAAAGCCCGCTTATGTGGGCGAAGAGGTGATTTTTATTATAGAACTTTAATACTATTGTTCTGTTTGAATTAAGAAAAATTGCAGTAAATAATTCAATTATTTGTATCTCTCTCTCTATATACATAACGTCAACAGAGGGAAAACATACATGTATTTATTCTTTAATCGCAATCTCAACTATAAGAATTACTCAATCACTCAACTGTGGAGGAAAAGCCACTAGGTCCTTCCTTCTTCCTCCTCCTTGTTAGAAGAAACAGAAGGAGGATCAAACATGCTAAAGAACCTAAAAGCAGATATTACAGCTAAAATGATGAAGCAGCCAAGAGCCACGGCATGGAGAACACAAGCAATCTTTATTCTACTGCAAAATTTCCCATAAGTGCGGCAGGTTTCACTCCATGTGACTTGCTGATCCCCATTGTAGGCTAAGTACAGTATCTCCAACACTGCTGCCCCAGACGTTACCATTAAGTAAGCCACAATCTGCAAAAATAGAAAATTGTGATGTCTCATGATTCATAGTTGTGAGAGGACAGAGCAAGAAAAAGAAAACAGAAATGAAGAAATGGGAACAAATTAAAACCTGGTCAGATATAAAGAAAAGCCATGCTTTTGTGCCCAGAAATCTGAGCCATGAGGAAACGGCAGCAATAAATGCATAACCTGCACATATACCACTGATGCAAACCATGTACCTGCAGAGGAAATACGGTTCTTACTTACAATTCTTGCAACACAGGAAACGGAAACAAAGCTTGGCAGCAGAAAGATTGAAAGTGTAGATCATACTTGAGTCCCGTGAGATTGCTGAACTTTAATTTCCCATAGTCACTGTTATCTTCCTGGTTAGTCACAGTTAGCCATATGGCTGCAATACTGAGAGGAATGGCAGAAATTCTAAGGAAACAATCTACAAGCTTAAGCATTGGGAGGTGATTATTGGAGCTGGATGAATTATCACTAACATTTCCTCTCATTTTTATACTTATTGCACTGCAAGACGACCTCAAATCTAACTAGAAGAGGAGGGAAATAAAGATGAAATGTTGTTGGTTTGAAGTGGGAATGTGGGAAAAAGTTATCATCCTTTTTCAGGCTTTGAAAATGAATATTTAAAAAAAAAAAAATTAGAGGAGCATGCTTAGTGGGATGAGTAAGAAGTAGTGGCTTTGCTTCAATTATCTAATTGAAGTGGCATGACTGATGCCACATGGATCCAATGACTTCTCCTTTATCTTTTCCAGAGATGACTCATTGGTCTCAATTCATCTAGTTGTGAATACAAACTCCCTACACTTGGCTTGAGAAATTTTCCTCACCTCATAGTGATGAGACTTTGGAGCACACCTGAAAGATGGCCCACCACAAATCAAATGTATGCCTTCAGGATCAAGAAAATAAATGTTCATTACTATCCTATTTACAATCGCAAAAAGGGTACGTCTGTCATAAGCAATCTGAAAGCCACTGAATTTATATATGAACCATAAGGCAACAAAAGCTGCCCAAAATATCGGCAATTATTATGAACTTACAAAAGGCATGGCACGGGTACAAAATGCCTCCACACAGCATTTAAAGAATGGCTAAATTACACTCTTTCCTTTCTAAGAACTGCTTTGAGTCTCTCTCCTAATCTAAACTTGGGTAGAAAAACCCAGCAAAACAGAATCAATCCTCCCTTCGTGGAACATATTTGTCTCATTTTACAGCTAACACTACATACAGTTCTCTCTATCAAGATCGCAAAACAAACTTGAGCCATTTGCTTGCTTCCCTCCTGAGTTAGGAAGATTTCCTTTTATCATTTTTTTATTCAGAAAGCTGCACTCCATAAGGCATTTTCACCTTCCCCACACCGCCGGTGAACCTCCTTCATCCTCTCGGCAGACCTGCAGATCCCACTGCAACTCCAATCAAATGAAGCAACACAGACATTGCCTGCCTGAGCTTTCCACTCGCAATCTGTATGGTAAAGGAAACAGTCATGGTTAAGATTTTTCAATCAACATTCAGGCTTGCCGGTACTTACCCCTATCATCTAAATACTGTTATCTGTTTAGGTAATGCTTAAAACAAACTCATATACACACAGATAGTTGTATGACTGAATGACAAACCATCAACTAATACTGGAATATTTTTGACAGAAAAAAGCATCCATACTAGGATCACATAAGCAAAATTAAATTTTTGCTCAAAGGCTAAGATTATTTTGGCCTAGGTAGACGAACAAGCAGTCACTAATTCTCATTAGCAAAAACAGTCGATGCAGCAAAGCAAAGGAGTAGTTGAGAAATTTTTTTCCTTTTTTAATTTGTTTGTGGGTGGAGGGTTGCTAAATCCACCAACAACCACAATCTGATATAGGGTCCACTTAAGAGAGCAAGTAACCTTCCACCAGGCTGTCCATACTTGGAACTCATCTTAATTTCTCTCCAAATAACAAAAAAGGCATTCTTTACAATGGTGGGTGGAGAGATTGCCTTTGCCTGGCAAATCAGAGGTTAATCAATCTTTGTCAGGCAAATCACGATGTTAATCAATTCTCAATGCAACAAAGCTAGCAAGCCATTGCGAAACAAAAAGTTTGGTAACACCCCCTCTTCTAACCAAATATGGCAAGCTACCAATTGATTCACCTATTCAGCTTTTCCAAGGTACACCCACTTAACTGACAAAAGTCCACTTCTTTCCCAAAATTAACGGGAATTAATATCGTAGAAACTCTTGGCAACTTCAGAAAAAAAGTTAAGACGAGTTCCATAAGCTTATAAAACTTACCAGGTGGGGTGCCACAACATAGTCTCCGGTCATCTATGTGTTCCGCATCCAATCCAATAAACCATGATCCCAACGAAACATCCTCGTTAGCAAACTTGTGCAGCACATGTCTGCATAATAACCATTCCAAAAGAAAAACAAGTCAGAGCAAATGTACTGTAGACATATATGCAACCACCTATCCTGTAGATGAACAGGGAACTTACTGGTTAATTGATATATAAGAAGCCAAATCTTTAGATATAGCATATAGCTGGCCCGTGGCATGTCGGAAATACTTATTTCCCTCTTCACCAAATTTCCAATATTCAGGTTCGTGGTACCTCACTCCCCTGTCCATGGAAAAAAGTAGAAAAAGCAGAGAGGTGAGGAACATAAAGGTCAAATTTTACATTCTCCATATGTGAGTCAAACGAGTACTAGAAAATATGCTTGGCTTACTTTTGAGCTAGGACAGGACCAGATTTCATGCAGCCTATATACACCCTGGGTTTTGACCGATGCCTAGCCAATGTTGCTCCAAGTGTTGCTACAGTAACATTACAGAAGACGTCTATGTAAGCAAACAAAGAAAAGAAAAGGAGGGGGGAAGGGGTTGGGGAATCCAGTTCCAATTTTAGTAATTTGAGGAAACTATTTTGTGGTTATGTCTGTCCATAGGTCATGAAGGACCAGAATCATATCCCATATTACTCACACTCAATTATGTTTTACTTCATAAGAGCCATGACCATGAAGGCCACATTTGCAAGCATAATAAAAGGAATGCAGAGTTCATACAATACTTCACTATTAAGGTTTTCTTCTCCTACTGGAAGTACAGAAACAGAAAAAACAATTTTCTTGGACAATAATTGCTTCTTACCTATATTTACATGCACGTCATCATCAACTTTGACGTAGAAATCTGCATCCCATAAAGCAACTGCAGTGGCAAAAAATATCTTTGTCTTCGCTGACAATTCAAGGTAGCCTTCAACATGCTCCTGCCAACAGGTTCATTTTTTTGTTAAATTTAACATATTACCTTAGTTTTTCCTTCATATACTAACTCACAATGACAATGTTTCAACTATCCACATCTGTATATTTTGGTGACATGTGAGATAATTATAAAAAGGAAAAAGGAAACAGGAAAAGACAGAAGTTCTACCAGCCTCAAAAAGTCACCATGTTTTTTGTCTTCTGCTTCAATGGCTCTATCAAGGATACCACCTGATGTAGCACTAATGATGAAACAACCAGTTGGAAAAATAAGTCAGACATTCAGATTCCAATCATAAAGATATTTGATTCACTTATTGACAATGCTGATGAGTATTGTTATTAATTAATGCTGATGAGTATTGTTATTAATTTAGACAAGTTACATCATTAAATAAATATGTCTACAAAAGCTTCAATACGTCATCTCTGATCCTATTTCCAGTGAAAATCAGCAAAATAATGAGCTTAATTATCAAAGCCAGATTGGGGAAATAATCACTCAGACAAACAATAGAGATAATTAATTATTACACAATATGGTTGATCCGAAAAATGTCCACACTGCAGGCTTGACAACAATTTGAAGTATTCATGGAAGGCTCAGAAAGGGAGTGTGACCAGAAATTTCAAATCAAGCAGAAGTTTCAGGCAGACTCTCAGGACTTCTTTCATGTAGATGCTTATTTTGACTTTCAGAGGACTTACTCCAACATTCTAGGATGAAAAGAGGCTAGCACTTGCTTTCACAACAATGATTTTCTTTATCATGCATGATGATATTCTCCTTTTTTTTTTTTTTTTCCTGTAAGAGAATGATGAAATTCTCCTTTTTTGAAAATCAGGCATTGATATAAATCAATTCTAGTAAATGCCATACACACCTGTGACCTATTACAAAGCGCATGACAATGCCCTTCTCTTCCTCAAGCTTCTTTCTTTTATCACCTAATTTTCATACAAATAGATAAATATTAATTGATAAAAGTCAATATGATCAATCAAAAGCAATTACAAATTGATTGAAAAAATTTGAAAACACAGGTAAATAATCTTCAAACCTTGAGGCATCCAAGTAGCACGAACAGAATCTCTTCGCTTTCGGCTGCTAAAAGCAGTATTGATGCCCACAACCATTAAGTATTTTCTTTTTCCCTTTAGTTCGTTAATTTTTAAGTTGTCTGACAAGGGAGAACCATTAATAATAGACTCCTGTGTGGCCCTTGCAGCAGCCAATTCCATCTCCAAATTAGAGATTGTTTTATCCAGTGTTCTGCATTTGCATAATTCAACAGATCAACTTACTGCCAACTTCATTGCAAGCAAAATATATAAACCCCGCACAATAACTTACTGTATAGCGTGATGAGTCTTTGAAACCTCTCCAAGAATTTCTGCTGGCTCACGCTTTACATTCTTCTAATGAAACAAATAACAGAAGAAGGGGGAAAAAAGCACCCAAGAGTCAACACTGTGACAACATTGAGGTGAAAGTGACAAACAGTTCAAGTGCTTCAGTGGATACTCACCATAACCAAATCACAACCCTCTGAAACTAGTTTCAGTTTTTCATCTTCAAACTCTGCTCCTCTTGATATATCTTTGACTTCGGGCACCGTCCACATTCTACATCCAACATATAGCAGTCAGTACAGCAGGGATATAGAGTAAAGGATATCGGCATTTGAGTCGATTTGCACTTCTAACAGCAGAAGTCAGCTCATATCAAATTCAACAATTGAACTAGGAAGCACACAAGAAGAAGTTGGAGCAAGTACAAGTAAGTTTAATTAGAACTGTGGAAGTAAATGCAGCCCATAATCCATGAATAAATTATTTGTTGATCATGACTAAAGATTCCAGTTAAATTTCATAAAAACTTCATATACAAGACAATGCTGCAATAGAAAGTTTTTCGAACCGCCAAAACAAAGGACTCAATCACCAGCAATGCTGGGGTATTTACTGGGTTCATTTCATAGCATCAAACAGATCTTGAATCCCAAATCAAGGCAACAATCTAATAAGCAGGGTAGCTGGATTAAAATTGAGCTGCGAAACCAGAAACAGAACATTCACAAAAGCACCTTCAAAAGCACCAGCAGATGAGCTTAGCATTGAGTTACCATCACTCCTAGACTCTTAAAAGCTTCACTTGACAAGTTCTATCATTTTTTTTCCCCTCACAAAATAGAACGGTAGCAGCCGACTATGGAGTTAATATCTGTCAAAACTGAAATTGACTGTCATCTAAAACTTTGATATCTGAAATTGGGAACCAAAATCACAATTGAGAAATCAAATTCAAGTGCTGAGAAAATTTAAACCCACAACATAATTACAGATCCCCTGTATTCAACATCCAAATTGGACAGCCAATCACGAACTTCTTATAAAAATGAGTCATTTTCATAATATTTGCCACACTCATCATCGAAAATTTACCATAAAAAACAATCTTTTTCCAGAAAAAATAAACAGAGACCAAAATTTAAACAACATAACAAGCTAATGAAAACCAATCTAAAAAAAATTGAATGAGAATTTACCAGAAAAGAAAGAACAAAGAAGAGCAAAGAAATGAGAAAAATCACCTGTCAGAGAAGAGCATCCCTGCACAAAAACAACCAATACAAAGCAAAAGTGTCCACTTTTTGGACATAGAACTCTTATTAGAAGCTGACTCAATTCCTCCTCTACTCTTCCAAGTCATTTCGCTCAAAATTTTCTCTCTTCAGAAACCAATCAAACAGCTACAAACATCCAAACCAAACCAAAAGCTAAATCAAACAAATACCCATTTCAAATCTCAATTCAAACAACTCAGCAGACCCAATTTCAGATCCAAGGAAACCAAAAGAATCCTTAAGACTCTTAACAGAACTCAAAGCCTATACATTCATAAACAAACAAATGGGAAATTTGTTTGCTTTATTACTCTCTCTCTCTCTTTCTACATCCACAAAAGACTTCAGAGGATAAAACAAAAAAGTCTTTATCTCTGAGGTTGTTGTAACTTGTGTATCTGCACTGAAAATGCAGCTGTCTGTTAATTTTTTGTTGCTGAAGCTTGAAATGAAATGAAATGGAGAAGAAAACTCAACTAATTACGAAGACTGTTCAGTGTTTAATACAAACATATACATACAAAAAATTTTGCAAATTACCCAACCGACCTTTTATTCTCTTTATTTATTTATTAAATAACATTTCTCAATCGAACTTAAATTTGTCCTAATTTTTTTATTAATTAGAAGTTTTAGAAACAACCTTTCTTGTTGAACTTAAAATTGTCCTAGTTGTATTGTATACTAATTATCATTTCACACTACAACAAGCCATCTTGCTAGGGTGTTTGTGACTTCACTTCAATAATTTGAATTATTTGATCACGGTCCAAAAGATGTTTTGTTGGTATCTTGGTATCACTTGCGTGCACAAAATGATTATTCCATGTATTTTATGTAGAAACGATATATTAATCCCATTACTATGCTCAAAATATTATATTATCCTTTATCTTTTGCTAGCTATATAATTTTGTTTTTTCATCCACATGTCACAAAATATGAACGTATATTTGGTTGTTCATAATTGCATGATTAAATTATAATCTAGAAAATGTATTTTAACTTTCAAAAATTAAAAATAGAGAATAAAAAGATTTGTAAACGAGCTCAAGAGTTAATTTCATACAACAGACTTTTAAGCTTTAAGTTGTTTGAGTTATGTAAGGTTAAAAATTTGGATCAAGGTCGAAAGTACAGTGTTCTAAAATCAAAATCATTGTGCTTGATGTTAATGAGGGCAATAATTACATATGAGCTAGCATTTTAGAGCAAAAACTAGAAGGGTTTGTACTTATCATTGAGAAAATAAATATAAAAAGTTAGATTTACAAAAGGATTAATATATAATTAACCTAATTGAACTTTTTCAGAAATATTTATGCTTATTGTCCCGTTTGGCCAAGACAAAATTCCAAACAAAAATACCAAAAGAAGCTAAACTTAGAAACACAAGACGCAGTCACATGCCTTATGCTGTCACCTCAACTAATGTTGGGTTTTTAAAAGCTTTGTAGATCACCAAATTAGCTTTGAAATTTTTGAATTTTCAATAATTTTTGTGTGTGTACTTGAAAGGAGCTCAATCATTCTTTACCAAGTACCACCAAGTGAACTGAGGTTCGCTGATTGATAAAAAGAATGTATGTTACACATGGAGCACGTGCAGAGAACATGACTCTCAAATAATGGAGTCTTCTACGGCTCCTAAAATCAAAAGCTAGCTGAACAGATCATAATAATGTTCATGGGACAGAAACATGCAATGTTCAGTTTTGCAAAAAGTTGATTAAAGCAACACATGCAACAGGGCCATGCAAAATGTTTCTGGTCAGGGAGGTGATGATGGCTGCAACCCCATTTAATTTTGTCACTCGATTATTTTTGAAGCTTCATCCTGCATGTGAGTGACATGTGGACATCACCATCGTATTATTATCATCATCGATCATAGGGCTCCTTGTCTATTTTTCTTCCAGAGTGAATGTTATTGTAATTTTGTTGTTGTTGAGGATTTTAAAGTGCGGAAATATTTGAAATAAATTCTAATTTTAAATTTTACGATTTTTAAATTTTTTTCAGAATGTTTATATTTTAAAATTTTAGAACAAAATCCTACTAATTATTGTTGCAATAATGCTCACTCCTTGCTTAATTTAAATCTCGTTGCAGCCACCGTTAATTCTTCTTTTATCAACTTCATTAAATGCTCGATCGTTCGCAACAGTCATAAGTAGAGAATTTATTAAATTCAACCGAAGACTAAATTATTTACATTAATTGCGAGTCGATTTGCAAGTTTTGTCCCTTATTATTAAAAGCCTCTGTTATTAAATTGCTCTCCCATCTCCTTTTTGACTTTGCCGATTTGCCATCCATGCTTTCAGAAACCAAATGTAGCAACTGTCCCATGATCTCACTTTCTTTACTGGCTTTTGTCAATCGATTGAATAGATTATAGAGAGAGCATTTTTCAGTCAAATATACGGGATATATAGAATAGATTATAGAGAGAGTCCGTTCGTATTTGGCGAAGTGCAAAAATTTTCATTGAAAAACTTTATATATATATATATATATATATATATATATATATATATATATATATATGTGCAGAAGTTGGCTATAATGCGAACATGATTGCTTTTTTCTTTAGTGCTTAAGTTGTTATTAAACCTAACTTCTTTCTCAGTATTTTAAGTAACATCATTAACTTTTTACTTCTTCAAATTAATTTTTACTTGTTCTTTTAAATTATGTTTGGTATATCTTTTTAAATAAAATTTATTTAAATAAAGTATTAATTTGATAATAAAACTTCTACCTAAAAAAATTTTAATTATTTAGTTATCAATGAAAGTTTTTATTAAAAATTATATATAAAACTACTTTAATAAACTAGTTTTTTTAAAGTTATATTACAAAAAGAATGAAATAATATTGTCAAATAAGTAAAAAATAATTTTAGCATTTTAACATTTAAAAACAATTCAACTTCTACTCCTAAATATCTAAAATTTAAATTTTTATTAATAAAGATAAAATAACTTATTTAATATTCATAAACTCTACTTAAAATTAAAAAAATAACAAAACATACACTTAATTAATATAGGAGACATAAATAAATTTCATCTTTTTTTCAAATATTACTATCATTACTCTTTTTTCAACCTATAATTGATAATGTTTTTCTTTTCCTAATCCTCCTGCCTTTCAAATTTCAATTTGAATCTTTCTCACAAGTCACAACTAACATGGAGTGGGCAGTGGGGCTTGCAAGATGCCAAGACAGCTGGTTTTCACTTTCTTTGTTGTGCAAGTTATAGCAAATATGTACATGTGGTGATCAAATTGATCATTGTATGATTACATATCGTTAATATATTATTAAAAATTTGGTGGATGTCGGTGTGTGACATGAAATCAATGGTGTAATTAAAGTATTCGACATACTTTTAAAAGGTAAACAAAGTTCAGTTTATGGATTTTGGAACAAAAATATTATTGTTTTATTTTATAGTATAATTACGAATTATTATATAAAAGTCACAGCACTTTTAACTCTAGAGGAATCTCCAAACTTGTTTAACTTCAAATAGTGAATCCGTCGTTGAAATTAAATGATGTTTTCATAATAAGAAACGAGGCACTTTATTCTAAAAGGCTACTGTGATACATCAATTAATATTTTTCATGTGGAATAAATTATAGGAGTTGACATACACAAATAAATGAGAATGTTAAAAGAACAAGAATATAGAGAAGAGAAATCACCCGATGCACATGTAATCGCCTTAAAATTATATCACTATGATCTTGTAACGTACAAGTGATTAATTAATTTGTTTACTTCTTCAATTTTATATTTTGACTTTTCCAAATTCATAGTTAATCTTATCTTAGGTTGGATCAGATCCTATGATATTAAGGACCAATTTGATAATGTTGTGGTTTTTAAAAGAATTATTGTTAGTTATGCTGTAGTCTATAGAAATACAGTTGTGAGAAGAATCAGATTAACATTTAATAAACAGTTATACGTGTTTAATAAATCTTATTATTAGATTGCTGTAAGAATGCAAACATGTAAATAATAATTTATTTACATAATATTAAATAATTTATTTAGACGTTTATAAACATGTAAATAAAATATTTTTTATTGTGTACATATAATAATTGATAACTGAAATAAATATTTTATATTAATAATTTTTTTATTTTATTATCTCAATATAATTGGTAACAATAATAATCTCTGTAAATTTAATGATTTTATTTCCTAATCTCTAAGGATAATTTTGGACTTTTATAATTATATGAAGATATGCATGGAATTGTATTATATGTAAAAGTAATTTTCAAAATTAGATTTTAAAAAACTACTCTTTTTTAAAATCTATTGTAGAATGGATGATTTAACCAAAAGTAATTTTTAATATTCATGTTGCATCACAAAGAATCAATAACAGAATATGTGGAAGTGTACCTGAATCATAGTTCTTAATTACTCTCTAAAATTGTGTGGTTGACTTCTAAATCAACACATTCTCCTAAAGAATCTTTAATTTTCTTTGTGCTCTCTCTTTGATGGTGAGATGCCAAAAAGTATAGAAATATATGTGTAAACTGGGGATAAAAAATACTTATATAGACAATTTTTCTTGTTATCTTTAGGTGTTCCTATTTCAACCCATCATGAAATAAAAATTATCCTTAAGTCTCTACATATTAAAGACCCACACTTTATCAGATACATTAAAATTCAAATTACCAAAAACCTTAATAGATCACTTTTAATTGATCTTAACCCTATATGACCGTCTACGTACAATATATAATTATTCATATATAAGCCAAACATAGGATTAAAGATCCAACAATCTCCCACTTGGGCTATATGAGTAACTATGTAATTATATTTTGCAAAAATAACTATGAGCTTAACTATACTATCATTGCCAAAATGTATCTATAATAAATCTGGTTTATCAATCATACTTACATAAGATCAAACAGTCTTCGTTACAATAGTCATAACTCGATCTATCAATGGTCATCAGTAGCGAAGCTAACATCATTTTTTCAAATGGGCTAAATTTTTTTAAAAAATAAAATTTACTTCTCAAAAAATTTGTTTTATACAAACGAAATTAAATATACTGCATAAGCAAAAATCTAACCATAAAACAGTAAAAATACAATGTAAATAAGATAAAAATTATCAAATATTAGATTTGTTTTTATTTTTTAAATATTAATAAAGAAAATTTGTAAATTATAGTTTTTTTTTCAAAAAGTAGCCCGGGTTAGCCTACCTTTAGCTTCGCCTCTGATAGTCATTATTTCATACAACTGAATGACATGTATCATGATGTGGATGTGTAGTATGAAAACTTCATACAATGTGATCTTAACATGTTTATTTCCAACTGATTCATCTTAAACCTTAGTGAGATCAAATCATACCAAAATCATAGTGTGGATAAATCAAATCTTTATTTCTACAAAAAATAACCCAAAATATTTAAAATTGAAATAACTAAAAAATATCTATACTATAAGGACATTTAAAATCACAAATTCCTACTAAAATTGAATATTATGTAATGACACAACACTCATACGAATAGTATGCTTATGAAATATCTTAGGTGGCAATTCGTTAGTGAACGGATCTGCAATCATAGAGTTTGTGTCGATGTACTCTATAGACAACTGTCCACTCTGTTGAATATATGTTTTATTTTCTTTTTTTAATTAATCCTAAGAAAAGGGTCTGGGCAACCCAAGCCAGTGACTTTGTCGCCGACTAGGTGGTCGTTGGCTGTCGCGGCCTAAAACTTTAATCAAATATATGTTTTGTTTTCTTTTTTTAATTAATCTTTAAAAAAAAGCCACAGTTTTCTCAAAGAAAACCTAAAAAATTTAATCAATAATTGAAAATAAATTCAATTCTTAATAATTTAACATTAAGAGATTCTGATACCACTTGCTAGAACAATAAATCCTTTGATGAAAGCCATTATCTATAAACTAGAAATATCTATATTGTATCACCAATAATTAATAACAAAATATGTGGAAGTGTACATGAGTTCATAGTGCTTAATTGCTCTCCACAGTTGTGTGGTTGGCCTTTCAGATTGGTACATTCTTCTAAAGAATCCTTTAATTTTCTCTATACTCTTTTTATGATGATGAGATATCAGAAAGAATAAAAAAATACATATAACCTACGATCATAACTACTTATATAGACAACTTTTCTTGTTATCTTTAGATATTCGTATTTCAACTCATCATAAAAATAAATATTACTTTTAAACCTCTATACATTAAAGTGGTCATATAAAGAAGAAAACCCACAAGCAATATTATTCTTATGACAAAGAATGAGGGAAACAAAGAGAAACTTGTTGAATGTAGTACGCCCGCTGCTTCCTTAATTCAAATCTCTTTGCATCCAACATTATTCTTTTATCAATTTAAATATTCATTCGAAACATTATTGATAAATAGAAATTTATTAAATTCAACCAAAAACAAAAATTATTTACATTGCATGTCGGTTCGCCATTTTTGACCCTTATATTAAAGCCTATCAATTCCTCTTCCCTCTGCTTTTGACTTTGCCAATAGCAGAAACTGTCCCATGCATGATTTCACTTTCTTTGCTTACTTTTATCAAACAATGAATTGTCATTTTGAGATCGAGTTGCTTGCCAAAACGCTTGTATAACATCATTCCTGAGCCAAAAAAAAGGCATGTACTATATACATTCACAAGTAGGCTACTATATGAACATGATTGCCTTCAAATTTTTGCTAATTCGTTTAATATATATTGAAATATAATTAATGAGATTAATTTCTTAGGTTAATTTTCCTCTTCATCCCTTTCAAATTTCAATTTGAACCTTTCTCACAACTCACATGGAGTAAGGCTCGAAAGACAGCTGGTTCTCTTTATTCCTTGTTGTGTAAGGTAAATGCATGTGATGATCAAATTGATCGACATGGATGTGCGACGTGAAATCAAGGAGGAAATTAATTATTATTAATCTATGTAATGATAACAACTAATAAATAGTTGGCTCGTTCCGACATCACACTTCATGAATTTGATTTGATGTTAATCTCACTTGAGTCTATTTGTTTATAATTATAGTGCTTCAGCTTATTTTTAACACGTAAACACTTTCAATTTAATTATGGATTTTCGAACACCGATCCATTCTTTTTGTTTAATAAAATCAATCATTCCATTTTATTAAAAAATATGAATTAAAAGCTACGGACGCTTTAATTGTAAACGAATTTTTAACCTTGTTTAACGTGAAATCTTGAATCCGTGGCCGAGCTGACCTTTCTCATAATTGAAGAGGCGTTTATGATTTTTATTCTCAAATATTTTCATGTGGAATAATTTAGAAGAGTTGACATACACAGATTAAATAGATGAGAAAATAAAAAAGAACGAAGAAAGAAGAAAAATCACACGATGCACATGCATTCACTTTACCTACCATGATATTATGGTCTTGTTGCGCGCATGTATTTGTTTACTTTCGCAATTTCGTGTTTTGGCTTCTCCAAGTTCAGATTTGATATCAGCTCTCAGCTGGGCCTGTTTTTGAACAGCTAAAGTAGTAATAATAGTAATAGTAGTAGAGTAGTAGTAGTAATAATAATAATAATAATGGCAGCTTCACAATTCTTTTTTTTCCCCTCCGAAAATGAAGCTTTCGATAGAATGAAAATTTTAAATAATTAAACACTAATTTATGCCTTTTATTTTTACTTAAATTCGAGTGATTGTATGTTCAAAGCACATTAACGATCAATTGAGTTGCTTCACATAATTAGTCTGCATTTAAAGATAACTACCGAAAGATAGAAGATTTTATGTTATTTATTTATTTATTTTTTTTGGCCTAGAGTGACAATCAAATATTCATACTATATTATGAAAAATGTCAGTATGTCACTTATAGTTCTAAGGAGTACTGAGCAGGTATCGTTTTTTTGAATTTTTATAAATTATAGATTTTCCTAAATATTATTTTAGTTACCTGTACAAAAATTCTTTTACTATAATATAATTTTTTTTCCCTTACTCTTTCATTGTCACTATAATTCCAGAAAAATAACCAAACATATTTCATTTTTTTTTTAATTTTCAAAATACTCTTTTAAAAACAAACTGTCAAACGCATTTTCAAATTCATCAAAAATTAATCATTTCTATATTATAAACCAAATACAAAAATATAACTTGAAAACAATACCAACGTTAGATTTTTCGGTATTCAACTAGATATCGTATCTTTTGGGGCAATAAATTTGTCAACCTTGTTAAAGCTAATGTCGTGCTTCTCTAAATTGATTGGAAAATCTAATTCTGCAAAGAGTTGTTCATATATTTAAAAGTCCCACTAATAAAATTAATACGATTAATTTACGTAGGCGGCTGTTTGATTTGTAACTAAAGGACACTTCCTTTCTTTATTCTTGAAAGCAAGACATACAAAAGCACAGGATATGAAAGTTGTACTTGTAAACTCCTTGGAGTCGTAGATAATAATTAAATGAATCCGATTGCAGCAAAAGTGTAATGTAAAGTAGGGAGAAGAGATGAAGCTTAATTACCTTTAACATCAATACTTCTTTCCAATCTATCATCAGACAATGATAAATTTGTTAATGATGGAAAAGCAATTGGAGATGATAAAATGCTGTCCCTGAAGAAGGTTTAGCTTCAAGTTGGTGAACCCTGAAAGCTTCTAACAAATAAAATAAATCAAGATTAAAGTCTCATTAATTGTAGCTAAGTAAAGTAAATTAAATTAAGGACCTTCATTCTCAACACAGCTGGCTAAACTGTTAGTTGTTAAATCAAACTACCATGAGTTGTGGAAATTAAAGGAAGTAAACAAAAAGGCATTCAGCTACAAATATTCTCCGGAAACCCAATTGATCATAGTGTAAGGATGCTCTAGTTGTATGGCTCTGCCGGCGGTGTTGTTGCTGCACACAACGGGTTCCCGAGCTTGGCAAGCCCGAAATCAGAGAGTTTTGGATTCCCGAAATCGTTAATTACCCAGTCTACAAGTGTTTTGGAGAATTGAAGAAATTTTGAAGTTGTAAGAGAGCTGATCTCTCTTGCTTTCAAACATCCCTTACTGCTCCAACACCTTTCCAATATTAACATACATACATACATACATATACATATCATTACCATTTTGGAATCTCTATTGTTAATTGATCATTTCCACACTAATTCTCTATAAAACTTATGGACCTAACTCAACCTAAAAACTAACTCAAGAATTTAATATTGTCCAAATTTTATATACTTAATATAAATTCAATACTCAATAGACATGAGATATTTTTCTTAACACTCTCCAGCTACATCTACAACCAACAAGAGCATGGATATATATGGTTTGTTTGGATTTGAGGTTGGACAATTATAACCTAAAAGTTACAATAATAAAGTATTTGATAAACAATAGCTGTAGTTACTCGAAAACTATGTTGATATGATTTTTCATTTGTATGACAAAAAATCTATTATATCTTTAATAATTTTATCAAAATTATTATTTAAAATTTATATTTACTATATATTATTAATTTTTATTTTATAGTTACAGTTTTATTTTTTTTACAATACTTGTAACTCTCAAACAAAACCATAAGTTATTTATAACAAATTAATTAAGTAACCAGCTTCATGAGTACTGAAAGCTTGTCCAGTCCTATATATTTTGTCATGTTGCTATAATTTTTCACAATAAAATCTGTCGATACCAAATGAAAAAAAGAATAAAATTAAAAAAAAAAAAGGATAAAGGGTTCTGTTTCTTTCGTTTAACGGGGCAGATATTTTATTGGTTACTAATTTAGATATCGTTTTCATTACAAAAATAAGGAAGGGATAATTAAATTTCGTGGAAGCAAATCAAAACTTCTATTCGAAAGCAACATATGGAATCATTTTAATTATCATAATAATACAATGATTTAAGTTGGTTCTAGTTGATGTCGACTAGGAGTAGGTTGAAAAGTCGAGTATAAAAAATAGCACCATAGCATCAATTTTATGAAAGAAAAACAACGCGGGTTGGTGACATTTTGGCCTACCCTAATCAATCATATTATTCTCAGTACAAAATTTTCTATTTCTCGGAAGTCACTGAGAAATTTCTTGATAGTTGGTGATCAAATTCATATACGCAGCAGCAAACCGTAGGAAAAACTCCACGTCCACCCGTCGGTCCTTTTCTTTTTTTTTTTTTTTTTAAATTAACTTTATTAATATAATAAAATAAAAAAATAAACCATTAAAAAAAAATAAAAGATGAAGGAAGAAGAGAAATAAATGTCAGCATGCATGTTGACTGAAAATGAAGGAAGAAGTTGCTTCCAGAACAATAGAGCAAGTTGGAAAGAGAGGTGGGTATGGTTTTTTCTTTACCAATATTTTATGCGGATTAAGATTATGCACAACAACTTAATTGCTGTCTTAACGTCTTAGGTCCTATTTGATAATGAGATATGTTGCTTTTAAGTAATAGTTATTGTAAAGAAAGAAAATTATAAGTATCAAAATGAAAATTAATAATATACAATTAATAGGATTTTTAAATAATAAATATATTATAATATTTCATTATATAAGCGTGGAATCATCAGAACTTTCAAACCCTAATAGTTAAGGTTTAACAAACATTTTACTACTATAATTTTGCCCAATTAATCTCAATACTAAACATGACCTCAGTAACTAAGGTAACTAAGACACTAATGATTTTTGTTTTACAGTTAGAACTTCCATTGCCCAATGATAAATATTGAAGGGAGCCTAAATAGTTCTGTATGTACGCGTTGTTTCTCCTTAATTCCTTCACCTTTTCTTCATGTTACATGTATAGTTCCTTCCTTTGTCTTCTGAACATGAAGCAATGGCAACAGCCCAGGCCATCTTCAATCTACATTGCTTCTATGCGAAATCCATCATTGATCCATGATGTTTCTTTCCTCTTCGTATATAAGTAGTTTTTCAACATTGTCTTCTGAACTTTTGACTGCAGCAATGGGTGATTGGTGAAGGCTAACTAAAACGCTCGTCAACTTAATTGTCCTGTAGACTTATTGCTAAGAATTCATTCTGGATGGCCATGCATCATGAGGATATTGAGACCCATCTCAGGCAGGCCCTCGTTTAAAGAGAGCTGGTGGCAAAAGTTTTAGAGCCCATGCCCCATTTTGTCTCCGCCCGGAGCTTGTCGGAGGCCACGCGAAACCCAAACCGAAGCCCATGATGCGTCATTCTTTGAGCCCAAATGTCTAGCTACTCTTTGGGGACGGAATGATCGCATTTGGGCTCGAGTTCCGAGCAAACTACGACAACCTGGCCCAAAGATTACTTGGACCGGGATTTTCAAGAATAAACGAAGGTGAGTTACACATGTCATGTGCGGTGCCGCGCGTGGAGCAATATTATTACTAGGTGAAAGACTTGTGGGACACTATCTAACCACCGTCAGCGCAATGAATTTCAACGTGAGATCTACTAATTTTTTAAAAATAAATTTAAATGGGACTCTTTAGTTTATTTCAACGTGAAAAATCTGGCCCAAAAATATTTCAAGAATAAACGACAACTTAACCCAAAGATTCTTAGTGTGCTGAGGTGGTGACAAGTCTCATACGAATTTCTCTCAAACCAACCCTATCTTATATGTATTGTAAGGTACATTTCCAAACATAAACAGTATATATATGGGCCTCATATATTATTTATGTGTAAGGATATATCTTACCATACATATAAGATAGAGAAGTCCATTTCTCTCAATATTAGAAGGTGGGAACTGGAGAAGCAAGGAGGAGATAAGAGTTGCTGAGAAGGTATGGCTTTTTGACTTTTGACGTGGGGTTGATGGAAGAAATGCCAATAAGAAGTGAACAACGAAGAGCTTCGATGAAAATGGATTTGAAATAGGCGATGTTAATCATGAGATAAGAAAAAAAGAACACGCAGAATCCCACTGCGTGTTTCACGTGTGCGATTGGGTGTTGCGGATAATGAGTGGAAAATAATGTTTGCTTTGTTTGACAAAAAAGGGGAATGAGTGATGATTATTTTTCTCTTTCAACTCGCGATTTGAATGGGATCTTGTTTCAAAAACGCATATGTATCATGTTCTTTAATTGTGATGTCGTTGCAGTGACTTACAAGACCGAGAATGAACATCAAACGTGGAGTTCAAGGCTTCAAAGTTTTCAAGAAGATTTATGATTTGGATGTGATATTAACCATTTTTTGCAATTAAAAATAAAGTTGTTGCAGCAGCACCACCCGTTTGCATAAAACAAAACAATTGCATTTGAAGATTTCAAATGTACAGTAAAATAATATGGTTGCGACTAAGGACAATTATTATCTTATCAACGTTATATATTATTAATAAATGAATCATTTATTAATTTATCGGTGCATGAAAATTTATTGATTAAACAAAGAGTTTTATATTTTAATTACTTGTGTTGTCTTGATGTGTGCTATTCCTTTGATCAAGACTCTGTAAATTTCAAAAGTTGTCATTCATATATAGAGAATATTAATAAATATTATGAATATAATCATCAAATTCCACAAATTAATGCAAGTACATAAATATTGTACAAAGACATAAAATTAATGTGCATACTTTTACAATTTAATATCCCACAGGATAAAATATTTTTGTTTTAACTAGATTTTCGTTAAGATCTAATTCGAACCATTAAGTGGTTCAAATTTAATACAATTTAATGTTTGGGAATAGCTCTGTGTTGAAATCAAGGATAGATTCAGAGAACAAAACCATCATAATAACAAGAAAATGAGCATAAACAACGATGAACACATAATATTTTATATAGTTCGGTGTTTTGGCTTACATCCACAGGAGTAAGTACCTCCAATCCACTATGTCTATGAAGTATTACATGATTTGCTTTACAATATCAACAAAACCTTATTAAAGGTTGTTTATGGTAGATAATAACACGAGTAAGATGTGGATCTTATGAAAATTAGAGAGTTTTTTAAAACAAGAATTATGGAGGAGCTTCTTTGAGAAATGAAGTAGCCAAGAACTTTGATGGAAGTATAAAAATGGAGGGAAAAAAAAGATGAAGTAGCCTCTCAAGAAATCATATCTATAAAAAAAGGGATCTAGGGTTAAATGAGGCAAAAGGATAGAGATAAAACTAAAGATCCCCTTTAAAATTGAACATTAGAACTTCTATAGGAGTATTCATGAGAGTACTTTAGTAATTTTTGGATAGCTAATGAATTTTCATTGATTTGTCCTCCATAAGTGAGGTTATTTTAGTATTTATCTTCTTGCCTTTTGATGGTGTCATCTATGAGCTTGGAGGCGAAGAAACCTCCAACTACCTTTTTGTCTCCGTAGCTAGGTTGGCACATGGTAGTCTTTTAACCTTCTGTCTACTGCTTTTTAGAGGATAGTAAACAATAGTTGACGTGATCCTTTTCTATTACTTTACTCAAAGAATTTTTATTACTATTGGCTCTTATTCTTAACTAAAAAAGGATATTTTATTTTTTATCATGATGGCGTATACTGTTCATGTGTTAACTCCTAATTACAAAAATTTAAGTTTCGATAACACCCTTGATATTGGGCATAGTTACCAAACATGTACTTGTCCTCAAGGATCTTATATTTTGACTTTGAGAACTATACTGTCATTCAGTCAAACAAGTTAAGTTCATTTTACTAACTTTTTTTTGCCATGTGTCATCAAATCACCGTTCTCTATCATCATCCAAATCCCCCTCCCCCCAAGAAAAAAAAATAATTTTAAATGTTTAAATTATATTGAATATAAGATCTATAAATATATCGGCCATTAATTTTATTTTTAGTCTCAAATTATTTCATGCATATTTTAGAAAAGTGTTAAATTGAGAAAATTAAGGCTGTAAGATCAATGTTCCGAAGTATTATGAATTTCGCATGTTATTTTTTTTAATATTTTTGAATATTTAATTAATTATTAATTCATATTTTCGGTGAACCTTAAAAGATTTTTTTTAAAAAAAAAGTTACAACCTTATGCATTTAATAAGAAAATATTAATAGCAATGAAAATGTTCTGCGTCAGCTTTTTAAAAAAATATATACAAAGGCGAAGTGAGAATTAAATATAGGTAGGCATATCACTGGCTACACAACTCAGGTATAAACCATTAAATTAAACATTGGGGTTGAGATGTATAAAAAAAAGGGAGCCCCTACGTTGCCGTTTAACGCAACGTCTGCATACGAACAAGCGGTGCTGCGTGGTGGGACCCAAGATCGCTGTCAGTTCTGCGTACGCTAAATGCAACTTAGGGAAATCCTTAAAAAAAAGCCAAAAAAAATTGATGGAGAGAAAGAGATTATTAGCTAGTCGTAATTGAAATTCGAAATTGTCGTTGTACAATTGGTTAAGTAAAAACATTGCATCTGCACAGCACATATGTCTTCCTTTATTTTTTTTAATTAAAAAAAAACCTCATTTAATTATTGACCAAATGTAATAAGTATCTTACAAAATATCTAGCATTCTTAAGCAAACGCAAAATTGTTTATTCGCTTGTATAAAAAGCATATTTACAATACATGTAAGAGCACGTTTGAGATTATTTTTTTTAATAATCTAATATCTAAAATGTAAATACCATTTTAAATATTTTTTTGTTGTTGTATTCATTCATTTAGGTGACCTAAGCCTAAGTTCCATTAATTTATTAAAATAATTAAAATAAATAAGTTAGGGTTATGTGAAAAAAATGAAAAATGAGACTCTTACAACATTTAGTACAAAAATTAGCACAAAATGGTGTGTTTTGAGTTGAATATAAATTTCACACATGTCTCCCGTGCACGTCTGACCTTACTCTTCCTCACACAAGTCTCACTCATGGCCCTCTCACGTTACTCCCTTTTCACTATTGATTTGGCTCTAACCTTACTCTCTTTTCACCGTTGATTTGGCTCTCTCTCGCGCATCTGACCTTGCTCCCTTTTCACCGTCGATTTGGCTCTATCTTGCTCTCTTTTCACTATCGATTTGGCTCTCTCTCACTGTGGGTCTCTGCCTCTCATATGTTCGATATTGGCTAGCAGAGAGGTTGTAATGTCGCCTCAGCTAAATCTAACTCATAAAACCTGTTATTACTCATATTTTCTTATTTAATCATCTCAAAATCAACAATTCATGAATTGTATATATATAAAAAGATCCTCTTCCTCTACACACAAAAATTAACAAAATGCAAGCTAAATCTTCACATATTCATAATCACCACAACCAAATTTCGAATAAATGAAGCCAACAGAGTGAACCCAGAGAATGAAGTGAGAATTTGCTGGTTAGATTTGGCTTGAGTGAGCGGTGAATTTGGTGGAAATCGGGGGAGAATGTGAATGTGTTGAGTGAGCTGTGGATTTGGTGGGAATTATGGGAGAATGCGCGTTTTGTCTACCCTATTCTTGTGTCCAATAGCAACATTTTATATGATGTCCAAAACGCACCGTTCGGTGCTTAATGTTGTAAGAATATCGCTGCTGGAAAAAAATTGGCTTTGAAAAGGACGTTGCCTATATAAAGAACAAAAGCAAGCGGCAGTCCTAACCTAATTTTACATAATCAAAAAAGGCGTGGGAGAGAGAAATAACAGCGGTGGCTTTTGTTTGGAGTATAGTGATTTCAATTTTTAATTGAACAATGGAAAGTTGATTTTAACTTTCATTTCTTCTAAATTTTGAGAGTAAGTTTTTGGCATTGCTCTCTATAATGCTATTGATCTTTTTTTTTTTTTATGTTCTCGTTGGCTATTATTTGAAATACTAAGTTATTAGAGAGACAGATATTAGGTTATTTCTATAACCAAAGAACATTAAGATTGTTGATGTTATTAGCCTCTAAATATTATTTAGAAAATAATTTGTGTTGTAATCTCATTAATATAGTGAAAGATTATATTGGACTACGGTTCTATAGTTTTTCCCGCTTTGGGGTTTTTATGTAAAAATCTGTGTCTTTTGTGGTTGGTTTATTACTTTGAATTTTGTTAGTTTATTTTCCGCTTATTTATTTATAGTACACATCATATTTTAATCACATAAAAAGAGAAAGAGCTTATTTCCGCTTAATTTACAACTGCTTGTGTGAGTCTCTTTCTCAACATATTTGAACATATAATTCTCAAACAATATTTTTTTACACTAAATATTAAAAGTTATTGGGAGTAGCTTTTGAAAATGAGATTTTTTAATATGATTTTGTAATGTATAATACCAAAATTTTCCTCATCCTAAAATTATATTTCCAAATATATTCTATATGAAAGTAAGTTAAATTATTTATATTTATTTCATCCGACGACATTTTTGGCTTTCGGCAAAATACTCTTAACACCACCCATATATACATTCAGATTTAGAATTTTTCACCCTATACAACAAAGATGGGATCATCAATGGAATGGAATTGGAGGTAGTGAATGCATCGACGGTCACCACAACGCTGCCATCATAAGGAGGAGACACTACTACTATTTGATAGGTCAAGAATCAGGTGAATTTTTTACCCTTCTTAAAGAATTAAAAAAATTACGCACCTTTTTATATAACAAAATACTTGTAATTTAGTAGTTTTGGAGACTAGTTCAAACTCCAATAGTTTTATTTTTTTAGATATTTGGTGGATATTTTTTTTAAAAAATAATACTTTTACAAATGTGGCCATAATGAGCTCCAACATTTAAAATAAATAGTTTATTTTTTAAAATTTATTAAAATAATAATAATAATATTTGAGTTTTTGATACCTTATGTATATTAAGTACAAAAAAAAAAATGAAGTACCTCAAATTAAATTAAATTTTTTTGAACTAAGCCCCTGTTAAGTGGCTGATCCTGCAACTGTCGTGAGTTGGCACCATTGAATGGCTGTCTCACAGTTCCCAGCACACTTGGGTAGTGCGTGCTTCTCCATCAAGCCTCCAATGCCAAAGAAAGTTCTACCATTGAGTAGACCACAAGGTTCTCGATCCAATGGTACATATTTTATGAACATGCGTCAGTAATTACTGTTTTTCTGATTATTAAATAATAAATACTTATTTGATAAAACTATTTTACTTATATTTTTTTAAAAAATGTAAACATTTTAGTCATTGTACATAGATAGAATATATTTAGGATCAGTTTATCGAATATAAATACTAAATTTATTGAAAAGTAAGTATGTTATAAAATTATTTAGAAAACTGATAATTATGAAATCTAATTTAGAAGTGATTAATTGAGAATCTAGCCAATTCCAAACATACTCTTAACATTCTTGCAACAAGAATGCCTTTTCCTTTTCTTTTTTTTTTGAAAAATATGATTGTGAAGTGGGGAATTGAATATTTTTAGGTAAGTAATTATTAATTAACACCCTTTAAAAAAAAAAAGAAACGTAACTAGCACTCATGTGATGTGACTTATACAAAGCATTAAATTAACCGTTCAGACTCAGCCGTGGCCGCCTAAGAAATGATGCAGAGAGAAAGATTATTAAATTTTACATAGTCCCTAATCAAAATTGTCTTTATAGAGTTGATTAAGTTAAAATAATGCATCTATACAGACAAAAGCAAAATTTATCTAGATAAGTGTTAGTGACGATACCTGCATGGCTTCTAGTCATGGGGGACGCATTTTAAAAACTGGGGTTGAGCTGTATAAAATGCCAAAGTATAGATATGGGGGAAAGATAATTAAAAAAAGAAAAAGGATAAATACACCCCTAATATTTAGATAAAGAGATAAAAAATTTTCTAATATTTTAAAAAAGATATTTACACCCAATTCACTAACGAGAACAGTAATTTTTAACAAAAATTACTATTAGACCTGCCTAGCATATAAAAAATATTATTGATTATTCAATTTATTCATATATTATTAATAAAATTATAAACATACTATTATTGGCCAATTTTTCTATTTAAATTTTTATCAAATTCCCTCTTCAAGCCAAATAAATTAATTCATTACTTAAGAATAAAAATAAATAAAATTGGTCATTAATGTTAACTTGTATTTCAATTAATATCATAATAAATAACATAAAAATTAGTTATAAATATACAAGTTTAAATGATAACATGTGGAAAATTGTTAAATATATAAGTTTAAAATTTTAATAAAATTTTATGGTATTAATACCACACGTTAAACTTGTCTGTATTTTTTTTTTTTATATGCTAGAAGGGTATAACAGTAATTTCTGTTAAAAATTACTGTTCCCGTTAGTGAATGGTGCAAATGTCTTTTTTGAAACGTTAGGGGGGTTTTTGTCCCTTTACCTAAATGTTGGGGGTATATTTGTCATTTTCCCATTAAAAAATGTAACTATATATTCAAATCAAAATCAGTAGTGTAAAATAAATTAGAAGAAGAATAATTTATGAAATAAATGATTTTTTTGTATATATTTCACTATTTACAGGTACATATTTATAGTGCAGAATTAATGATTAAAAAAAGAAATAGTACAAGAGTTACGCATTTGTTACAGTAATTTCGTCAAACACGTGATGTGACAAATTTAGGTGCAAAAGTTATGCTTTTAACGGGTAAAAGACAGCCTACAATTTTGCCAATAATCTTGACTGATTGCCAATGATCATGGCTGAACCAATTCCAATACTCCCCCCTAAGTTGGAGCATGGATGTTGTGAATGCTCAACTTGCCACTAAGACGATGGAATTGTTCCTTTACAAGGGCTTTCGTAAAAATATCAGCAATTTGATGGGCAGAGGAAACATGTGCTGTTTTGATCAATATTGCCTGGATTTTCTCTCGAACAAAGTGACAGTCTAACTCGATATGCTTGGTTCTTTCATGGAACACTGGATTGGCAGCAATATGGAGAGCAGTTTTATTGTCACAATAGAGTTGCATAGATTGTGGATGTGAAACTCCAATATCATTTAAAAGCGATTTCAACCAAATTAATTCACAAGTAGTCGAAGCCATGGCCCTATATTCTGTTTCTGCTGTAGATTGAGCTACAGTTGGTTGCTTTTTGCTTTTCCACGAAATAGGACTTTTTCCAAGGAAAACACAATAGCCAGTGATAGATCTTCGAGTGGTTAGACAGCCTCCCCAATCTGAATCATAATAAGATTCAATTTGAAAAGAACTATTAGAAGATAAAAAGATGCCTTTACCAAGAGAAGATTTTTAAAAAGCTAAAATTCTGTAAGCAGCATCTAAATGAGGTTTACGAAGATTAGAGACAAATTGACTAAGTTTTTGAATTGAATACACCAAATCTGGTCTAGTAATGGTGAGATAAAAGAGGCGTCCCACTAGTCTTCTGAATAAGCTTGGATCTTCTAAGATATCACCATCGTCTCGAGCAAGTTTTAAATTTTGCACCATTGGAAAATCAGTTGGTTTAATACCAAGAAGGCCTGCATCATTCAAGATCTCTAAGCCATATTTTCCTTGAGATAAAAAAATTCCTTTACTAGATCTAGCAATTTTAATTCCCAAAAAATATTTCAAAATTCCAAGATCTTTCATGTGAAAATGATTATGCAAAAAATCCTTAAGAGCTTTTATGGCAAGTTCATTATTACCAATGATGATGATATCGTCAACATATACTAATACCACAGTAATGGAGGACCCTATTGTAGATGTAAATAATAAATAATCACAATAAGATTGTGAAAATCCAACAAGATGAAGGACAGAAGAAAATTTTTCAAACCAATTACGAGAAGCTTGTTTAAGATTATATAAGGACTTTTGAAGCCGACAAACTAAGTGCTTCCCTTGTTGACAAAATCTTGGAGGAGGCTTCATGTAGACTTCTTCATGAAGATCTCCATGAAGAAAAGCATTATGAACATCAAGTTGATATAAGGGCCAATTTTTTATAGCTACAACAGCAAGAACACATTGAACAGTTGTTAGTTTAACTACAGGGGAAAATGTTTTATGATAGTCCAAACCTTCTTTTTGAGTAAAGCCTTTAGCTACAGGGCGAGCCTTATATCGCTCAACAGACCCGTCTGACCGAAACTTAATTTTATACACCTATCTACAGTCAATAGGCACCTTTCCAGGAGGAAGCTGTGTAAGAGTCCAAGTCTTGTTCTTAGTAAGAGCTTGAATTTCAGTAACCATAGCTTCTCGCTATTTTGGGTGCCTAATCGCTTGAGCATAAGCTGTTGGCTCAATTTCTGCAGAAATAGCAACTGTAAAGGCAAAATGTTTAGAAGATAATGAATTGTAAGGTATAAAATTGTGAAGAGGATAAGAGATAGTTTTAGACTTAGAAATGGTTGGGAAAGGACGATGAGGTAATAAATTAGAGTGAGTGACTATCGAACAATGATAATCTTGAAGATATGAAGGTGGTCGATGAGTCCTAGTAGAGCGACGAAACGTATCAATGTCTAAGCCAGATGGTGGTGGCTGATTTTGTTGATCAAGTGTAGATAGTTGCAATTTTTCTTGATCACTTGGTGGTGGCTGATCATTAGCCTTGTTTGATGTTTTATTGATAACTTTATTTATTTTTATAGGCAAAACAATTGAGGGTTGAGTTTGCTGAAGTTGTTTCTCCTTAAAAGGGAATATCCTTTCCTAAAAAGTGACATCACGACTAGTGAATATAATATGTTTTTCAAGATCATATATGCGATAACCTCGTTGCGAGAAAGGGTACCCAATAAAAATACCTTTAATTGCTCGAGGAGCAAATTTATGTTTCTTAAGAGATAAATTTTGAGCATAACATAAGCATCCAAAAACACGTAAATGGTCATAAGATGGTTTAGATTTAAGAAGAACTTCATGAGGAGTCTTACCAAAAAGCAAGGCTGTAAGCAAATGATTTATAAGATATGTTGCCGTTAGAACACATTCACCCCAAAACTTGAGAGGTAAGTTAGCTTGAAAACAAAGAGCACGTGCAACTTGTAAAATGTGACGATGCTTGCGTTCAGCCACGTCATTTTGTTGGGGTGTGGCTACACAAGTACGTTGATGCAGAATGCCATGTTCATTAAAAAAAATGAGATATAGATATAAATTCAAGTCCATTATCACTACGAATTTTCTTAATGGAACGTTGAAATTGAGTTTTAATCATGGCAAAGAAATTTTTTAAATGAATTTGAGTTTCGGATTTATGTCTCATCAAATAAAGCCAAGTGCAACATGAGCGATCATCAACAATAGTTAAGAAATAATGAGCTCCAGATAAAGAATGAACTGAAAAATCACCCCAAATATCAACATGAATTAAATCAAAAGTTCATTACACCGATTATTTTTATTAGGAAAAGGTAAGCGAGTGTGCTTAGATAAAGGGCACACATGGCAAAATAAATCATGACTAAAAGAAAAGTTATTAATACTCTTAGCCAAATAAGGAAGTCGAGATGCAGATGGATGACCCAAGCGCCAGTGCCATAGATCAAATGCAGGAAGCTGTTGAGTGAGCAAAACAGTAGGAAAAAAGGTAGGATAATAGTAGTAAAGTCCATTGTGTTCTTTACCCAGACCAATCATCTGTTTCGACACAAGGTCCTGAAAAACACAGAAGTCAGGAAAGAAAATAACAACACAATTTAAAGACTTAGTAATTTTGCTGACAGATAAAAGATTAAAAGAAAAATCAGGTACACAAAGAACTTTGCTAAGCCTTATTTTTTCTGAAAGATTGATATTCCCAATATGAGAGATTTGTGAAAAACTACCATTAAGCAAGCGAACAGGTTTATAAGTAGAGATAGGTGTAACATGTGATAATGAATCTATGGATGAAGTAATATGATCAGATGCACCAATATCAATAATCCAAGATGAAGATGTAGAATTTGAATAATAAACAGAGTTACCCGTGAGATTTGCTGCTGGTGCAGTAAAGTTAAGATTGAGAATGGATATCAGCTGTTGATATTGCTCTGCTGTGAGGTGAGGAATTTCAACCTTATTTGTAGAAGCAGGAGCTGCAGCGTTGTTTGTTGAAGGGACATCAATTGTGGTGGAAGCTGTATGAGCTTGTTTCTGTGGATAACCATGAAGTTTGTGGCATTTTGCTTTAACATGCCCAAGCTTACCACAATGTTCGCACTTTGGTCGCTGCTTGCCTTTAGAATCACTATTTTATGGACGAAATTTGTCTTAATTGAATTCACCCTTGGCTACAGCTAGTGTTGTAGATTCAAGAAGGGGATTGATATTAATATGAAGCTCTCTTTGTTTTTCTTCTTGGATGAATGTGGAGTAAGCCTTTCCTAAGGTTGGCAGTGAACCCATAGCAAGAGTTTGACTTCGAAGGGTGCATAAGAGTCATTTAACCCCATCAAGAATTGATAAACACGTTCTTGTTGTTGATATTCTTGAATTTCTTTGAGAGATCCGCAAGAACAATTTGGAATGGAAGTATAAGATGCAAGTTCATCCTAAAGGGTCTTTAATTTTGTGCAGTAGAGAGTTATGGATGACTGTTCTTGGAGAAGAGTGCATATAACACACTTGATTTGAAATATTCTAGCAAGATTTCCTTGAGAAAAATGATTGTCGAGATCATCCTAAACTTCTTTAACTGTATCAACATAAATAACACTATTAGCAATATCAGAAGATATAGAATTGAATAGCCAAGATAATACCATATCATTACAACGCTCCCATTCTGCAGCCTCAGGGCCCTCTGGTTTTAGGATGGTTCCGTTGACAAATCCCATTTTATTTTTGGCTGACAAAGGCATTCGGATTGCTCGACGCCAAGTGGGATAGTTATCACCCGTTAGGAGTTGAGACACTAGTACAGTGCCTAGATTATCAGAGGGATGAAGATAATATGGAAAAGTATGATTTTGAGTGACCAAACTAGTGGATGAACTCGGATCAATTCCGAGGTTGGATTCAATACTCATGATGAGGAGAGTAATGAGTGATCAGTGCTCTAATACCATGTAAAATAAATTAGAAGAATAATAATTCATGAAATAAATGATTTTTTTGTATATATTTCACTATTTACAGGTACATATTTATAGTGCAAAATTGATGATTAAAAAAAAAAAGAGTACAAGAGTTACGCATTTGTTACAGTAATTTTGTCAAACACGTGATGTGCCAAATTTAGGTGCATAAGTTATGATTCTAACGGGTAAAAGACAGCCTACAATTTTGCCAATAATCTTGGCTGATTGCCAATGATCATGGCTGAACCAATTCCAATAGGTAGTGACTAGGTATTGATAATGCATGCATCCGTGTACGCGCATTTCTTTCATTTAATCATAAGTGATAGATTGGCAGCTTCATCAATTATATATTGACACAAGAGCAAGCTTGATCGAGTAGCTATTATTAATATTCAAAAGGAAATTAGTTTGGTTTGGTTTAATTAAGCACGTTCATCATGCATCAACCTTATCCATTAATTTGATGAAGAACATTTCTAACGTTACCTTTCATCTTTCTCGAAAAAATATAATGCAGCGACATATGTTACTGTTTGATATGAGCTTAATATTTTGTGAAATAAATTATTTGGATACACGTACATCCAAATGAGAGACATTTTAGTCAAGTTTTTCTTTCTCTTCACTCTTGTGATTAAATAATGAATTAATGATCAGATAAGTAAAGATAGTTTATTCTTATCCTACTCTCAATCACTCCATAATTACAATTCTTAGATATTTTCATTAGTTATTCATGATTATTTATAAGTAACGTGGTGGATGTAGGTCAATGCCTTCTTCTGTTAAAGACAAAATTTAACTAGTGAGGTGATGGTTTCAATTCATCCCTCTTAGAATCTGTTTTCAATCGCTTGAACCTTTGATGAATTTAATTACTTCGGTACCTCTTATAATACAATTAAAAAAATTTTATCAACTGAACTAATGAATCTAATAATCAGACACAATTATTATCGTACCTTAAATATGATTAGTATGATATGTTATGTTACAATACTGCACGTCGATAATTGATGTCGTCGAAGTAATATATGTACTATGAGGACAATACTACCACATAATCTCTCTCTATATATGTGGGTGTGTGTATTAAATAGATAGATAAATTTATAAATTAAACTTTTTTTTTTTTTCATTGGCATGTGGGTTGTTTCCGATTACTTATTCCAAATAATTAGGAAGTGAAGTAATTGTGCTCATCGAAGATTCCGTAAGAAAACCCCCCAACAAGATGGGGCCCGGGGGGCCTCCTTATACCCATCGAAATACGCGTAAAATTATAAAATGGGAAACACGTGAAATGCAAATTGAGATGAAGATGCCAATTCTAATTTGGAAATTCGTTAGATTCTCTATTAGCCATTAAAAATAAGGATCAGTATTCTTTACTGATCTGATCATGTTCTGAGCAAATAAATCAATTACTGATTGGTTATTAATAAATAAAAAAGTAAAAGAAGTTAAATCCCACCCATACACTACCACTAAGAGACACTTGGTAAGAGATCTTTAAAAGCTCAGTAATGCTCAGATCAGGAGAGGATCCTCTTCCTAAAAATAAACAAAAAAAAAGAGTTATAACATGCTTATAAAAAGTTTGTCTTTTTTCTTTTGTAATTGATGTTACAAACGATATGAAATTATTAAAAATTATAACTTATTGAGTGATAACTTATATCTTATTATTTTATTATTCAGTTAGTGATTTGTATGAAACAATGGATCACTTATCTTAATTAATTGTTATTCTATTATTTATAAACTTCCCATCAAAATTTTAATAATAACTTTCTATCAATTTTTTTTCTTTTTTGGGGCAGGCAACATAGCCATCACTTATATAACTTAAAAATTTAAATTAATGCGTGTTTAATTCAAGACTACGGAAATAAATCTCGTAAACGACATATCAAATTGATTGATTGGATATTAATGATGTTTTCATATTGACGAGTTTCGCACGTGGTACTATAATAATGGTCTATAGCTTTATGCAATGTGAACCACATGTTTCACATAGAATATCTTTATTCTCTTATATATACAATCAAAATATGCCCAACAGTTTCAACACTCATTAATTTTTCTCTACCCAATCATCCTTTCTCTCCTTCACTCACCTTTCTTCATATATAGTTAATTTCTTCCTTAATATTTGTCTTTTGAAGCCTGCACCAATGGCTAAAGCCCTCTCTATCTTCAATCCACCGGCTCACGTAGCCCCTAGGCGAAATCACAACCGTCCATCATTGTCCTACAGACCTATGATGGTCACCATGGCCGTGTCCATACCCAGCAAGAAGAAATCATATTGGACGTCTGTACATGAGGATATTGAAGCCCACCTCAGGCAGGCCGTCGTCGTAAAGGAGCCAGTCGACGTTTACGAGCCCATGCGCCATTTTGTCTTCGCCGCCCCAGTCAACATGGCCCCCGCGCTGTGTGTGGCCGCCTGTGAGCTCGTCGGGGGCCACCGCGAACAAGCCATTGCTGCTGCTGCCGCCTTGCATGTCATGCACGCAGCTTCGTTCATTCATGAAAATCTTCCACTATCAGACAGGCCTAGTCTTATCCCCAAATCCAAGCCCACGATGTATCACGCTTTCAAACCAAATACGGGGCTTCTCGTGGCGGATGCAATGCTTCCGTTCGGGCTGGAGTTGTTGGCCAGCTCCGACCACCCGGCCGGAAACAATTCGGGTCGGATTTTACGTGTGATGGTTGAGATGACACGTGCCATGGGATCACAAGGTGTTGTGGAGGGACAGTACAATGAGCTACAACGTAGTCAATATGATGATGATGATGATCGGAAATTGAATGGTACTGCAGATGTGGAAATGACCTATGAAACATACAAGAAAAAGGAAGGTGGGTTGCACGCGTGCGGCGCGGCGTGTGGGGCAATATTAGGAGGTGGGAGCGAGGAGGAGATCGAGTTATTGAGAAGGTATGGTTTTTACGTGGGGATGATACAAGGAATAGTGTCGCGGAGATTGGGATCAAAGGAGGAAATAGAAGAGCTCAAAAAGTTGGCCTTCAGGGAAGTGAAGAGCTTTAATGACGAAAATGTTGAAGGAATTTTTAGTCTTGTTGATGATAATATCACTCATGTGCTGGGACCTAATTAGGTTAGCTCACAGGTTGAGTACTATTAAAAAAATTAATTCGACCTGGGATTTAATTGGCCTTATTTGGGATCGAGATGGAGCTGCTTTATCATAAAAGCTATAACACTTACTACAGCACATAAGTGTTTAGTAAATACTAGCTGCTGAAACTTAGAAGATACGTTGACATGATTTTTTATTTGTACGATGAAAAATTTATTATATTTTGAATAATTTTTTTAAAATTACTATTTAAAAATTATATTTGTTACACATTAGTAACTTTTATTTTATAACTACAATTTTAAATTATTTGATTAGTAAAAAAAATCGATAATTTTTACCTTAGCAAAGCATGAAAAGTAAAATATATATCAAATACACGTACTTTTTTACATTAACATATGATACTTATGATGTTATTTTTAGTATATTATATTGATGCTTTTCTTATTAATCATATAAGTCAATCAATAATTGTTTACTCATTAGAATTAAAATTAATGTATTAAATAAAATTTAAAATCTATTTTAAAATAGTAAATATAAATTCAAAGAGATGGACCTATTATAAAATACATTAACCTAAAGTTCTATTACATTTAATTTTTTCCATTCAAATCTAAACATTTTATAATCATATATAAGTGATAAAAAAATAAACAAAATAAAAATTATAAATGTCTGAAAATAATTAAAATTCAGACTTCAGTTTAAAAAAAAAAAAAAAACAAACAACCCCTTACTTGGATAACTTTTAGATTAAGTTATGTTTACTCTCAATATTGGAAGAAACTCCTAATTTGCAAATATTAGAGATGCGTAACCATCACGATCTCATGCTAGGGTAAGACAGAGAATAACACACTGCATTACGGGCATGTTTGGTACCCCTCATTACATGGGATTGCATTGCATTAGCAACCCCATGTTTGGGGTACCAAACTGCTGCATTAGCAACCCCATATAATGTACCCTAATGCAGCAAAAGCTAAACCCAACATTTAGTTGGGTTTAGCTTAATGCGGCACTTGCCGCATTAGGTTTTTTTTTTTTTTTTTTAACTTTGTAATAATAATAATAAATTAATTTAATTTTTTATTTTATATTTACAATACAATTTTATATTTAATATTATATAATTTAATATTATATTATATTTTTAATTTAATAGGTTTTTACTTTGTAATAATAATAATAATTTAATTTTTTAATTTAATATTATATTATATTTTTTATATTTATATTTACAATACAATTTTATATTTAATATTATATAATTTAATATTATATTATATTTTTTATATTTATATTTACAATACAATTTTATATTTAATATTATATTATATTTTTAATTTAATAAGTTTTTACTTTGTAATAATAATAATAAAAAATTAATTTAATCTTTTAATTTAATATTATATTATATTTTTTATATTTATATTTACAATACAATTTTATATTTAATATTATATAATTTTATATTATATTATATTTTTAATTTAATAGGTTTTTTTACTTTGTAATAATAATAATAATAATAAATTAATTTAATTTTTTAATTTAATATTATATTATATTTTTATATTTATATTTACAATACAATTTTATATTTAATATTATATAATTTAATATTATATTATATTTTTAATTTAATAGGTTTTTTTACTTTGTAATAATAATAATAATAAATTAATTTAATTTTTTAATTTAATATTATATTATATTTTTAATTTAATAGGTTTTTACTTTGTAATAATAATAATAAATTAATTTAATTTTTTAATTTAAATTAATTAATTTTATATTTACTAATTTTTAAGTACTAATAAATATTATTTCTAAATATATAATTTACATTAATTACAAAAAAATTAATACATTACAGTGCAATACTAAATATAATATAATTAAAAATTAATATAGTACAGTGCAACACTAAATATTGTACAACATTATTATAATACAATGCTAATATAATACAACATGTCAATCACCAAAGATTAAAATAATACAATCTGACAACATAAACATATAACCGCTGGGCTTCGGGACACTGCACTCACTTTGTTGAAAAGGCGTGCATGCCTTAGAGCAAGTTTCCTTTTGCTTCCTTTAGTCCTTATATCTAGCATCGTACGTGTTTGCTTTTTTGACCTCAAAATAATCCATGTTATCATTACTATTATTTTTTTTATTAATGATTTAATTTAAGTTGTTCTCTTCTCTATTTTAAAAAAGTTTTAATAATAATGCACTTTTTTATGGTTAAAACAGCAAATGATGGCGGAGTTGGGCTTGGCCTAGCCTTCAAAAAACAAGCAACCACTAGCACTTGCTCTGAGGCATGTACGCCTTTTCAATTTTTATTTTGCCGTGCAAATGGGATCCGAAAAAGGACTTCGAGATTGAGAACAACGAAGAGGCTAGCACGTCTTCCGCACTTCTCACATAATTACAAAGTGGCTGAGTTTTCCATACCCCCGGCCCAAGCCCGAAACACAGAACCTAAGAAGCCCAAATTTCACACATTACCGTCTGTTTTTATGTGATAATTTACTGCTTGTTCCGTGTATATGGTTTCTACTATAGCAACGTTTAGGGATCCAAAAATAAAATCAAGAGTTTATTTATTTATTTTTTTTTTGGCCCCCTAATTGTTTACATGCATTCAGTTTAAATCTACTCTAATTACCGTGTATCTCGAATATTTTAATCCAAAAAATAATTGAGTCTTCTATCAAATATTTGAAATAAAAACGTTTATTACGCATGGAGAGAAATAATTATCTACTCACATGTTGTGAATATGCATACAATTTTGAAAAGAATTTTTCAGAAATTCCCATCAAAAGCATTTTTTCAAGCATTCTTATCATTGTTGTAGAGATGAAATTGACATTTATGTATTGATGAATAGCAGAGTAGGAAGTGTCCCACCACACTGTCTTCAATATGGACCGGTCATCATAATTCATAATTTCGCATGGAATGCTGCTTCTTTTCTTTTTTCTTTTTTTACTTTTTCGAATGTAATAATCACATATATCCAAGTTAGTAAATAGGTATGTATCTTATTAAACCTTAACGTGTGAATTGTATTAAATATTAATCAGGACTTTCACCTTAGACATTATTCTAAATATTATATTTAAACTTAGTGTAGCCTTATACTTGTATGTGAAGACATATTATTAATCATATTTAACCCTTGTAATTAGGGGTGGGCATCGGTTCGGTTCGGTTCGGTTTCGGAATAAATTTTCGGTTTCGGATCGGTTCGGATCTAAAATTTAAAAAAACCGTTCGGTTTTTTTAAAAAAAAAACCGAATCAAAACCGATAGATCGGTTTCGGTTCGGTTTTGATTCGGATCGGCTTTGCCTTCTTAACAGTTTTATTTAAGTAATCGATTTTTCGGTTCATCTTAACGGTTTGGTTTTCGGTTCGATTTTTCAAATCATTTTCTATTTCAAAGTTCAAACCATGGACAATAATTTCCTCATTTTCAATAATTATATAATATATTCAAAGTATGTACAATCGACGATTTTAACAATTAAGTAGTAATTTCATCAATTACTACTACGTTATTAAAATATGTCATAATCTATTAATGCCACCACCAAATCATTCATCATCATTACCAAATTAATTTAATAGAATTCATAAGACAAGTCCATGACAACATTAAAAAAACATTCCGACAAGGACACAAAACAAAATAAAAGACCGTCAAATGCCCAACAACATCCGGGCAATATCCAAGACAACATCTATAATCATAAGAAACAATTACAACATAAAAATTAAAAACCAATTATAAGAAATGCCAAACATCTCTTAAACGTCTACCTCCTTTTTCATTCTCCACACCCTCATTAAAATCATCCTTCATAATTTCCTCTACAATATTATTATTTTCTTCCATCCTGTATAAAAGGCCTATATAATCAGTGTATAATCAAATGAAAATAAAATAATTTACAAATTTGTATTTTAAAAAAAAGGCAAGAATTTGGACTAAAATGAAATCATAATAGAATTCTTATATGTAAATATATCTTAAATATTGAGCCATACTAACATTTCATAAAACAAGAGGATTCGTATGATATTTTCCCATCATCATCTTCAACCTTTTGTTATCTTTCTCAGCCTTCACCCAGCGCGCAGCCTGGAGCCCTGGAGCACAGATCTAGCACAGATCTACACAGAAAAATTAAAAAAATACAGCAAAACAAAGACCCATTAAAAAAAAACATGAAATAAAAGCAAATCTAAGAACGGAGAGTCATTTAAAAAAAAACCCATTTAAAAAAAACTTAATAATTTAATTTATTACCTGACTAATTAGCTAGCAAATTAGAGGTGCGATCACCAAAATAAATTAATTTCATATTCCGCTTGGATCATTGGTTTGATTCTTCAGTGAAGATGCTTGGGATTTTTTTCATCGAAAGAAATTTTCACTTTGAACAATGAACGTGAGAGAAAATGTTTAAGTTAAACAGTTAAACTTATGTATTTATATATTATATAAAAATTACAAAAATACCATCGGTTCGGTTCGGTTCGGATTTTATAATTTTTAATCCGAAAACCGAACCGAACCGAACCGTTCGGTTCGGTATTTATAAATTCGGATTTTTATACTAAAAAAAACCAAACCGAAACCGAAAAAAACCGAACCAAACCGAATTTTTTTTCGGTTCCGGTTCGGTTTTGCCCACCCCTACTTGTAATGCACTTTACTAATTAAAAAAAAAAAAAAGAGGGGCTAGTGCCTAGGTATCTTTTCCCCTCCGTGCATGGGGTGAAGAGTTCACAACTAAAATAATTACTTTCAAAACAAAATTTAGGGATATATTATTATACTATGTCCCCCACAAATATAATAGGGTAAAAATGCATGGAGGAGAGAGGCAATTTTCTACTCATATGGTGTGGATATGAATACAATTTTGAAAAGAACTTATCAGAATTTCCTATCAAACATCAAAAGCACTTTTCAAGCATTCTTATCATTGTTGTAGAGATGAAATTGCCATTTATGCTTCCAGGCTTCCAGCATAGTAGGGTAGGAAATGTCCCACCACATTCTCTTCAATATGGACTTGCCATCATAATTCATAATTTCGCACGGAATGCACTTTTTTTTTTTTCTTCTTTTTTAATACTTTTTCAAGTGCAATAATCACATATATCCAAGTTAGTAAATATTTGTGTATCTTATGAGACCTTAGTGCGTGAAATTGCTTATTCTTCTTTTGGTTTTTAGAAAATTCATAGAGAATGGATTCGGAATTTTATTGTTTGGGTTGTACTACTAATCAAGAGTTACATCTTAGGGGTTGTTTGTTAAATGTCTGAAGTCTGAAATTTTATTAATTTCAGACCTTTTTCAAAATATGCTTATTTATTTTTTATAAGTTATGTCTGATTTTCAGACATTCACATTTGAATAAAAAAAGTAAACTTTTGTAACTTTTATTTGAATAGAAAAAGGTCTGAATAACAAGTAAATGTTATATTCTAAGAATATCTCTGTAAAATAATTTATTTGCTTAACTATAAAATCTAATTCTCTTTTTTTTTTAATTTATAACTATATAAATGACAAATTACTAAATTAATTTAAGATATTTTTTATTATAAAAATAAATAAGACATCATTTATATTTAGATATTTAAAAAAGAAAAATAAACATATAATTTATATTTTCGTAATCAGACCCATTTAAACTTTAAAAAAATTCAGACCTATTTAAATTTCAGACAAAAAATAAACGATACCTTAGACATTATTCTAAATGGGGTCCGGCTATGTTGCCACGGTTGTACCTTACCATAGCCTTTGTCTTTTGTGAATTAGTTAATGTAAAGTTTCATTAAACCCCTTGCCCTCTATTTTATTTGTAATTTATCATTAAATATTATAATACTTTATACTTACCTACAACATCAAAATTTAATTTATCATCTTACACTTTTTTTTATTTTTTATTTTTTATAAATGTTAAAAGAGTTTTTATTTTCAACCACGCTACATTAATAATCATAACACATTAATATTAATGAAAAGATAAAAATATCCTTAAAGTATTAAAAAATTTTGTAAAAATTATTAATGTACTCATCTCCCATCACTGATCATTAACAAAGTTAACTCATCATCAACAGAGCCAATCAGGTAGAGTTGGTGAGTGACGATGGCTACAGGAGGGAGGCTTAAGAATATTTTGGCCACAGTAGTGACCTCAGTGCTGACTGAGGCGAGGGCCAAAATATTTGGACACAGTACTTAACCCCATTGGCCAGAGATCACCCCACAAGATTTTACGGAAGAAGCTCATTGGTGACAAGCTCTCGTCATGGCCCGCCAAGAACAAGAGCGCTTATCCAAGCTTGAAATGCTGAAACGTCGTGGAAAGGGACCTCCCAATGAAAGGCCAAGGGAAGCGTGCAGCCAAGTGGAGCAAGTAGATATTCTACCTCTAAATTACCTGGGAATTGGATCATTAATGATTTGAAAGAAGATATGCAACTGGTTCTGGTACTTTTGTTTTAGCTTGTGGAATATAAAATCTTATCCATTTTTTGTGAGATTTTCCATTTTGTGCCCAGTTATTGGTATTGAGTAGAGTTTTCGTCCTGAATGGAAATTGAAGTATTTGTTGGTTTAAAAAAAAAAAAACTCATCATCAACAAAATTTTCAACAGTACGAGTGGGATTCCAGTCTAGGTTAATTAAAAAAAAAAAACTAACACTAAAAGAAAATAGCTCAAATACCCACACACGCGACATCCAAACAAAATCAATCCAAAATCAAATTCAAAAGAAACCATCATGGCTTCATCTCTCCAGTCTGCTCTTAACCCAAATACCCATATTGTGAAGCTACCTGCTATCGGCTGCCACCACGCTGCTCCACGTCGGCAAGATAGCACAGTCGCACCACGACCGACAGCCTTGACCCATGTCACCCTTATCTTTCCTCTCTCGAAACAACATCACATCATCTGCACCACAGCTGCACCATGACAGACAGAGGAAAATCGGAGATCCATCGAAGCCACAATATGAAGTCGCAGCGCATAATCGCTCTGGATAAGCAAGGCCTGAGCTCGCCTTGCCATTGCCATTGCACTTTCTCTCACTCTCACTTCAACTTCTCAGATCAAATTGAGGATTTTGCTTTGATGCCTATAATTTCCACCATGAGAACCATCACACAAACAATTAATGAGCTACAACTAATTATCCTCAAATCGGTCAACAACCGTGATCAATATTGAAGCCATCATTAAACCCATCACAGAGAGAGAGTGAGAGCAGAAGAAGAAATGGGAAAAAAAAATATAAATATTTTTTGTCTTTTCATTAAACCCATCACAGGATAATTTTGTCTTTTCAATATTTACGAATAAATTATAAATAAAATATAGTACAAGGGGTTCAATGAAATTTTATATTAACGAATTCATAAAAGACAAAGGTTGTGGTAGGGTACAAACGTGGCAACATAGCCGGGCCCTTCTAAATGTTATATTTAAACCTGGAATAGCCTTATATTTGTACGCATCTGATGTGAAGATATACTATTAATCATTTTTTAACCTTTCTAAATTCTAATGCACTTTACTATTTCTTTTTTTCCAGAAAAAAAAAAAAGAAAGAAAAAGTGCTACTGGCTGGGTGTCTTTTCCCTCTATACATCGGATGAACGATGAAGAGTTGACAACTAAAATAATTGCCTTTCAAGACAAAAATTAGATCAGAGATATATTATTATATTATGTGCCCCGCAAATATAATAGGGTAAAAATGCGCATGATATAAATTTGATCCGGCCCAATAATATTTTGATTAAAAAAGCACTGTGTGTAACACATAGTATAAATGTTCAATTAAAGCTTAAAATATAACTGAAATTCACCAAAATCAAATAAAAAGAATAGTCTCACAATTATCAGAGAGATTTGAGACCTCCTTAAATTAAGGACAATAAATGCCGATCAATCAAACTTATGAATTGTTGAATAGAAGATGTGCTGAGCTGGTGTTTAAAATATAATTTCATCACATTTTTCTAATGGGACGGCACATTATTTTCATTTGTAATAAAGACCAAACAAATGCTTTGAATTTGTTCAAGTAAAGCGAACAAATTCTCTGGTTCTGTGATAAAAGCATTAAACGAGAAAAAGACAACGTGATTGAATGGGAAACATTTGAGTGATTTGTTATTAGTAGTCATGTGACACATGTTAAACATTGTGATTATGATGGATGTGTGTGCAACAACCAAGGGGTGATGGAGAAATGGGCCAAGATTTTAGTCTCAATTAAAATTTGATAAAACTTCATCAGTTATTGAACCGGTAACAGCTAAAAAATGAGCCAACACAGAAATGCCTTCTAATATACTAATTTTTTTACACAGGAATGGATGTCCCTAATCTTATACCCTAGGTAGCTAGACAAATTTCAAAGACTCTGAAAGCAACCATAATCAAAACCTAATAATCTAATAATCTATACACCAAGTACATAACTAATACCGTAAATTATGAGAAAGCAATAGGTGCAATCAAAATAATACATATTATTCAATAAATCCAGTCTTTGTTAAAACAGCATTCCTTACTTTGCTCAAATCTCTCCCTTTGAGTGTTCTCCCAACTCCTTCAAAAACTAAAATCTCAATTGTACCGTGCAGCTGTTCTTCTCACCGTGCAGCTGATCTCACCGTTTAGCTGTTCTTCTCTCCTTGCTCGTGTGTTCTCTCACTCTCACGGCGCATCTGTTTTGCTCATCGACCAGCTGACCACATCTGCTCACCACTCACCAGCCACCGTACGAGACAGCTGTTGTTCTTATCACTGTGCTTCAGATCTGCTCACCTTTTTTGTCTGTTCTCTCATGACGGCGCGCCTGTTCTGCTCACCGACGAGGTGTCCACCTCTGCTCACCAGCCATCTTGCTCAACCAGTCACCGTATGCGTCTCTTCTGCTCACGGAGTGTTGTGTTTGAATTTTTATTAATTTTTTAAAAATGAAAATGCATGCTGAATTATGTGGAAATGCATGCAAATCGACAAATGCTTCTATTTTGTTTATTTTTAAATGAAAATGCATGCTGGATTATGTGGAAATGCATGCAAATGCTTCTATTAATTTTTTTTAAATGAAAATGCATGCTGGATTATATGGAAATGCATGCCAATGCTTCTATTAATTTTTTAAAAATGAAAATACATGTTGATCGTGTGTTTATAAATTGTTATAAATTGAAAGCATAATTTAGTTTTATGTTATATGCCTGTGAAAGTTTTAAAGGTTGTGATTTATAAATATGGTTGTTAGTTGTGTTTATAAATTGTTATAATTTTATTTTGACATAATGATGGTTGTGAATTTGTAGGATGGAAGATAATGTTGATGGTGTACAAAAGGTTGACGAAGAAATCATTAATGAAGTGACAGAAGCTAATAGTGAACAAGAAGAGGTTAGTGGGAGTAAAAAAAAAGAAGTGCCATTGAGATCATTTGTGTGGAAACATTTTTCGAAGCCACTTGGAGGACAAAATGCTAGGTGTCATTATTGTCGCAAAACACATGCAACCCATAGTACTAATTCTGGAACAACCGGTTTGAAGAATCATTTGGAAAGATGCAGAGTGCACAAAAATTTGAAGGTTGCAAATGATGCAAAGCAGCAGACATTAATTCGTAAAAAGGGTAAGGCTAAAAGTGATGGTACTGCTAAGGTTATGCATGTAGGATTTAATAAACATGCTTGTAGAATTAGGGGTGGGCATTTTACCCGACCCGACCTGACCCGAAAAAGTTCTGGTTCGGGTCGGGTCGGGTTGATATTGAAACCCGATCGGGTTGTGTTCGGGTGGGGTCAAACCCGACCCGATCCGAACTCCCGATCGGGTCACCAAAAAAAAAATTTTTTTTTTCTCCCCACCCAAATCTAATTTTAAAACTTCAACTTTTAAGCTTAATAAGTCATAACTTTCATGGAATATATGTACTATATGATTATATATGCTTAATTGGTTATTATGTAATTAGTTATTATTTGATTGTTGTAATTATGTATTTATAAATATTAGTAATAAAATCAAGAAAATTGGTGTATTTATGATTTTGTTATAAATAAATTTTTATTTATTGTTAATAAATAACAAAAAAAAATTAGTTATTAATAATTGAAATAATGTTAATTGATAATTGTTAACAACAATTAACAATTGATTTTTTTATGAATAAATTAAGACATTAGGTAGATTAAATATTGAAATTAAGTATTATGTTACATATATTTTATAATTATAATGTGTTGTGTGATTATGTGCATTATAATTATAATCCTATTCTAGAGTTTTAACTTTATTCATTTGATTTCATAACATTTTCTTTTCTTTTTTTTTTGGTTGAAAATTAGTAAAAATGACTACAATTAAGAAAAATATCTTAAAACCACCCTAAAAACTTTTAAAATAGGAAAAAAAGAGCTCAAAATTGCATTAACCGAATTTGATCCGAATTGACCCGAACCGACCCGAATTGTTGACCCGACCCGAATTGAGATCGGGTCGGGTCAACAATTCGGGTTAAATTCGGGTTGATTTTTCTCTAATCCGAACAACCCGAAACCCGATCGGGTTGACTCGAACCCGATTTTGCCCACCCCTATGTAGAATGACACTTGTAAAAATGATAGTCAAAGATGAGTTGCCTTTTAATTTTGTAGAGGCTGAAGGGTTTTTGGAGTTCATGGAAACTTGTTGTCCGAAGTTTGAGGTGTCATTTCGAAGAACAATTACGAGGGATATTCTTGAACTGTATCAGAATGAAAAGGGGTTATTGAAAAGTGTTTTAAGTGCAAATAAACAAAAAGTGTGTATTACCACTGATACATGGATTTCAATTCAGATGTCAAACTTCATGGTAGTTACAGCTCACTTTATTGATGCAGAGTGGGTGTTACATAAAATGATTCTTACTTTTACACCTATATCTAATCATAAAGGAGATGGCATTGGGAAGTTGATTGAAAATTGCTTGATCGATTGGGGGATTGAGAGGTTGTACACAATTACAGTGGACAATGTAAGTGCTAATACAACTGCAATATCTTATGTGAAGAAGAAGTTGGCAAATTGGAGTGAAAATTCAATGGTTTTAAATGGTTTATATATGCATGTGAGGTGTTCAGCACATATAATCAACTTGATTGTGCAAGATGGATTGTCGCAGGTGAATCAATCAATACCTAGTATTCGAAATGCAGTAAAATATGTTAGGTCTTTCCCTGCAAGATTGCAAAAGTTAAAAACATGTGTTGATAGGGAGAAAATCTCATGTAGAGGGCTTATGGTATTAGATGTGCCAACTAGGTGGAATTCAACATATTTAATGTTAGAAAAAGCCGTAGCATTTGAGAAAGCATTTGATAGGTTAAAGGAAGATGATGGGCATTACACAAAATGGTTTGACGAGGATGAGAGTGAAAAAATGAGAGTAGGGCCACCAATGGATGAGGATTGAGAAAATGCAAAGAGGCTTGTCAAGTGTCTTTCAGTTTTTTATCATGTGACTTTAAAATTTAGTAGTTCTCTTACTGTCACTTCCAATAATTACTTAAATGAAATGTGGAAAGTTTATATTCATGTGAAGTCACTTATTGATTCTAATGATTTTTTGTTAAATAAAATGGGCTATAAAATGGAAGAAAAGTTTGTCAAATATTTGGGCTATTCTTTTGATAAGATTAACATGTTATTGATTCTGGCAAATGTGCTTGATCCTCGATGTAAACTTGATTTTGTTACATAGTGTTTTAGTAGCTTGTATGAAACTAGAAAGGTTGACGAATTGAGAACTAATATTAAACAATTATTGTTGAAGCTTTTTGAAAGCTATGGAGGTGAGAGAAATAGTGTTGTGTATGATGGTGCTAGTAGTAGTAATGTGTCATTTGATCCTTTTACACAATTTAGAAAGATGAAAGAAAGTTCAAATGATGACATTAGTGGAAAAAATGATGTTGAAAAGTACTTGTCAGAGACTTGTGAGAATACTAGTAATCTCAATTTTAATATTTTGACTTGGTGGAAGTTAAATGGGCCTAGGTATATGATTTTATCTCAGTTTGCCAAAGATGTTTTGGCAATTTCAGTGTCAACAGTAGCTTCTGAATCAACATTTAGCACATGAGGGCGCATCTTTGATCTTTTTAGGAGTTCTTTAACTCATAAAACAGTTGAGTCATTGATATGCACTTAAAATTGGCTTCGCTCAGCTCTATTTGGGGAGCATATAATACAACCAAGTTATGAGGAAGCTGAATTCTATGAATTAGTTGAAACAGATAATATTGTTACTTAATATGTTATTTTTTATTATCTCACTTGTAACTTTTGTATATTAGGATTAATTATTTTAATTTCTTGAAGAATTTTTTAGGCCAAAGGCAATGATACGTCAACAAGAACAAGTAGTTGAGGAACAGATGGCTCTTGATTGATGTTTTTGGTTAGTAAGTTTTTTTTTAAATTTAAATGTAAAAAAACTAGTGTCTTGTTTATGTAGTTTGACTATTAATTATTTATTGTTGTCTTAAATTTTGTTACAGCTTTAAGTATTGAGCTGGAAAATGGCTAACGCTGATGCTGGTACTGATAAAAATGGAAGAACGCTGCTGATTTTTGTGATTTTGTCTATATTTTTTTTTTTTCGTGTTGTAAATTGTAATTGCATTTGAATTGATTGCTGTAATGAAATGTAATTAAATTTATTCCATTAAAGAGGCCCAATGGGCTAAAAAAATTAAAAATTTAAAGACAGGCTCAATAGACCCATAACCGAAAAAAACTGAATCGATCGGTTCGGTTTTGTTTAATTTTTTATTTTATTTGATTTATATTTAGTTCTTTTAAAAAAATAACTGATTTTAATTGGTTCTGTTTAATTTCGATCTGAAACGAACCGAACCGAACCGTGCCCACCCCTATTATTTTTCATTTGTAATAAAGACCAAACAAATGCTTTGAATTTGTGATAAGCCATTAAACCAGAAAAAGACAACGTGATTGAATGGGAAACATTTGAGTGATTTGTTATTAGTAGTCATGTGACACATGTTGAACATTGTGATTATGATGGATGTGTGTACAACAACCAAGGGGTGATGGAGAAATGGGCCAAGATTTTAGTCTCAATTAAAATTTGAAAAAACTTCATCAGTTATTGAACCAGTAACAGCTAAAAAATGAGCCAACACAGAAATGCCTTCTAATATACTAATTTTTTAACACAGGAATGGATGTCCCTAATCTTATACCCTAGGTAGCTAGACAAATTTCAAAGACTCTGAAAGCAACCATAATCAAAACCTAATAATCTAATAATCTATACACCAAGTACATAATTAATACCATAGATTATGAGAAAGCAATAGGTCCAATCAAAATAATACATATTATTCAATAAATCCAGTCTTTGTTAAAACAGCATTCCTCACTTTGCTCAAATCTCTCCCTTTGAGTGTTCTCCCAACTCCTTCAAAAACTGAGAATGAAGAAATTTGACTCTTTGCTAGCCTCTCAGCAATGAACTCATGCGGAGGAACCTTACAGTCATACTCATCATCCTCATCCTCATCATCATCATCATAACTCTCATTATCACAATTATCAACAACACCATGATCATGATCATCATCAGAATCATCATAATACTCATTCTTGGGAGCTTTCTTCTTTGACTTTTTGTGACTAATCTTTGACCAGTCAGGAATTTTGACTGGTGCTGATTGCTGCTGCTTCAATCCATTGGTGGTGTTATTATTATTATTATAGCTGCTGCTGCTGCTTGTTTTTGGAATCATTCTTGCAGCTGAAGGCATATTGAGATTTCTCTGAACTTGGGAAGGAGATTGGTCGGCTTTTGAATATGTTGAATCTTTTCTTTCTTTGAGAACTGCCCAAACATCTGCTTCTTCAAAATCTCCATCTCTCAATGATCTCCACAGAGCACTGTTCTGCTTACGGTAACCATTTCTACTCCCCATTGATGATCAGTTCCTACACATCCAACATTTAACAGCATCTCAAAACAAAAACAAAATAATAAAAGCAAATTCGAGTTCTCAAATGGGCACTCTTTAAATACTACAGGAAGAACAGAGAGAAAGAAAGATTTTTGGTAATTTCTCAGGTGGGTGCCCTGCTAAAGAATCTACCTTTGCCTGGATCGAAACAACTCCAAAGTTTATAGAAACTTTTGATTAGATTCTAATTAAGAGGAATCTGCAGCATGCGAAAGGAAATTCAGTCAAAATCAAACAAAAAAACTTATCATTGACAAACTTTCTTTCTCATACATCAACTGAAAACACGCATGTCATAAATTTTTTTTTTTTTTTTAATTTTGGGGAAAATCCGCTGAAATTCTAGTTGCTTGCCTGAAACTGTTTGAGAGAAACGTAATGAGAAGGGGGCGCTTGCTAGAGCCTAGAGCTCAAATGAATATTATAGCCGCTAAGAGAGAAGAAGAAAATGAGAGAAACATGACAGACTTCACTTTTGTCTTCAGAGCAAACTGTTCCTTTTAATTAATATAAAATTTTGGTCCCAGGGAAGTCTGATCCTCTGGCTTTTAATACAGGAGGGAAAAAATTAAAAAGTAAAAAAAAAAAGATTTATTTTGCAAATCTTACTGTTGTTCCCTTGTAGAATTGTCTGTGTACGTGTGTGTGTATATATCAATTATGTTGGAATTATTTTAAAATATAGCACGTATTTATAACCACACGATTAAAGTTATAACGAATTTTTATTATTTATTAATTTACGTGTGTGACTGTAGTTTGTGTTTTACCTTAAAACTATCTAAGGAAGCGATTGCCGTATAAAAAAAATAATAATAATATGAGTTTCATAGGAACTTAATTGATCTGATGACGTTCATTGATACATTTTAATAATATTTTATAATTTTTTTTAAATGAAAGGAAACTAATTCCATAATAAATGACAAAACATCAGGAATTTAATTGGAAAAAAATATTAGAATAGGGAAATTATCAGTCATATACCTTTAAATGACACCCGTATCAAATATGTGTGAACACTTTTCATGTATATCACTCGTATACCCTAAGTTGACAAAACATTTCTGCCGTCCACATTTCCGTTAACTACCGTTTGCAAGCGCTAACATCATAAGGGTAATCTAGTCTTTTAACCTTTGATTTAAAAAAACGACATGTCATCCTATTTACCTAGTAAAACATGACATGTCATGTGATATATATTGATAAAAATGAAATGTCATCCCATTTATTAGATAATTATTAATAATTGCTAAAAAAAAAAAAACTACTTTACAACCGAATTTACTCCTCCAAAATTTAACCTAAATTTTTGAAGATCTAATCATCCAAGCTCCAACAGAAATTTTTTATAGTATAATATGTATAATTGTAAATAATATGTTGTTAATAAATTTTTTATAGTATAATATGGATTTTTTTTTTACGGATAATTGTTAATAATATGTATTATTAATAGTTCATTTTTTAAATAAAAAAATGTATTGTTAATAACAAAATAAAAAATTATATATTGAAAATTTAAGTTAATTTTTTTTTTTTTTTTTTTTTTTGCCATGAACAGAATTTTGATAATGCTAACTTTCTAACGCAGCTAATCTGAACATGACAGGTGTTGTAACTTAGTGATATGTCGATATACGAAAAGATTCACACACGCGTTTGAATGGTCATTTAAAGGTATATGACTGATAATTTCTCTATTGGAATAATTTATCTAAGATTTTTATGTCCTTTTGTGTTGGCTCATTGGGTATGATTTTATCGTATTGTCTGTAATTTACTTTTGTTTCGGCCAGCTTGTGGCCGCCGTTCGCATGCACGTGCGGCTCAGATGCATTGCACATTGTATATTTAAGGACTTAAGGTCATCGTTTCAACATCTTGTTGTAATAAAAATTAAGAAAGCCCGACTGGCAGTATTAATTAGTCGTCCAAATTATTGTAAACAAAATATTATTTTGCTTATTTTATGTTCTTTCACTAAATTAAGAAGAAAATTATTTTCTAAGCGTGAAAAGTACTTGCAGTAGTTTTCTTTTACATCGAACGCTATCATGCTATGGATTATTTATTGTATTTGTTTATTCATATTAAAACACAACTAGTCTATTATAGATGCGTAACACAACTGTGATGTCAAAAAATTTTCTTAAAAAAAAATAAAAAATTAGAGTTTGAACTTCATTCACACGACTATTAAAAACTTTGTTTTTGTTTGTGGACATATAATTTAAAGTCTTAGATAAGATATTATATATTACAAATATTTTCAACACTTTTGTTTTCGGATCAGGATTATCTCATGATCTGATTTCCTCCTGATAAAAAATACATGTGGTGATTGGTTGTTAATAAATAAAGAAAATAAAGAAGTTAAATCATATCCATACACTACCACTTAAATATACATGGCACAAGATCTTTAAAAGCTCATGAGAGCTCAGATCATGAGAGGATAATTTTCCTTTGTTTTCCCTTTTTTTTTTTGTTATTTTGGTGCTTACTTTTAGTATCTGATATTAGTGCCTTTTAGACGATAAAGATGGCTCCTCGTGTAAAGCACTTATAAAGCTAAATCACGAGTGAGAAACTTCAGAGAAATGGTTCATGGTTTGATAATGATTCTGATTCATTACCTTATAGTCTGCAAATTTGGACTTGTCACTTGATTTTTTTGGAATTAATATGGGATTTTGAATTCAATAGGATAGGGGGGGAAAAAAAAGATGCATTATTTCCCTTAGGATATTCCATTAAACCCGTTAAAAATGTACTAAACTAAAGATAATTACAAATTTTGCTTTAAAAAAAAAAAAGCTTGAGATGACCTGTCTGTCTACTCATCTTCATGTTATCGTCACAGGCCACAGATGTCGAAATGTGAGGTGTAAAATGGACTGAGTGGGCATAGCACAAGACAATGAATAGAGTTGTGCTGAGGTAACGTTTTGGGCATTAAGAAAAAATTTATTAAAAGTGATTTTAAAAATAGAAAAATCCAGCAAAACACTGTTAGTAATAGTAGTTCACGAATCTTCTAAATTAAATAATTTCTTTTGGAAATTTTATTAAATACAAATATTTGTAGCATTGTAAAATAAAATTTTAATAATGCATCTCATTTCAGTCTAAAATTCAATGATACTTGTAATGGACCATACAAAAAGGCGGAGACAAATGAAGATGAAAAGGGTTTCTAAAGTCAAATGAGGCAGACCGGTGCATGTAAATATTCAAAAAAAAAAAAAATCTCATAAAACCGTAAAACCAAAAAAAAGGGTAAAAAATAAAAAATAAAAAAGTAACTCAATGAGTTATCGGTGAAGTGCAAAATAACGTGGCGGCGAATATTCCGCGAAATTGACCCCATTGAAAGGAAAGATTTTAAATTCTGGAAGCTATCATTATTTAACAGCAATTGGGATTTTGGTAGCCGTCATTCAACGTATTTGGCTATTATATATACACCAAACCCCACTTTAATGTAAACGACAAATTTTTTGGATTTTAATTATGTTAGATTTTCTTAATTGGTTTTGGCTTTTTTTGCATTGAGTTTCCGTTGCATTATTTATTTAGTCATTTCTTTTTCGCACGTGCGATTTGAAGTAAAGGGTATGAACATCGCGAGGATTACGTATGTGTCTTTAAATGACTGATGAAATATTGTGAAGAAACCAAAAAAAATTGAATTTGACTACCATATACTGAAAGATGGTGTAATAAAAAATGTAAAAATTCAAATAATTGTGAGAATATGAAAGATGGTGTAATAAAAAATGTGAAAATTTAAATAAGTGTGAGAATATGATAGCAAAACATCATGAGAGTATGATTGTAGTAAAGCATAGTTACAGGAGAGCATGATAGTATGGGAATTCAATAAGTCAAATAAGTATAATTGTAGAAGCATACAACTATACGAGAGTATGATAGTATGATAATATAAGAGCATGTGAGCATGAGAGTATGAGAGTTCGGTGGTAGGAAGCTTAACAAGTCAAATGAGTGTCAATGTAGAAGAGCACAACTGCAAGAAAGCATGATAACACAAGAGCACAACCGTGGAAGATATGTTTAATAAAATAAGCCCGGTTGCTAATCCAGTAGCTAGGGTACAAAAATTGGAAGCCTCATATAAGCTTAGTAGAAGTTTTATTCACGGTTATTAAAATGAAAGAATGTAGAAGCTCGCCAAGCTTAATGTGAGTTTAGAAAATAAATAAGTGTTAGACATCAAATAAAGTTAAGTCTAAGAGGGAAATAAATGTTGACATAAGATAAAATCTTAATTAACTGATTAAAATTATCAAAATAAAGAAGGATCAAGGATTCATATTATCTAAATTATATTATAAATAGAGAACCCTCGTTACATACGAAAGTGAGAATAAATAGATAAATAAAAAAATTCCATTGTAATCCTTATTTAATAATAAACTTATTTTTTCTATACATATGGATCTAGGCTAGTGATGAAATACGTAAATTCTTTGTACATCAATCATTATATTATCTCACTCATTTGTTTCTCTAATTAACAAAAAATTAACATCAACAAAAAGGTATCGGTACTTTTTGTGTCAAGATTTAACGAAATAATAATGAAAATTGTAAAAAATAATGCTCGCACATTCGTTGTAATGTCAGTGGCTTTAAAACAAGTAAAGAATCTTTTGTTAAATATTCGTAGATATGATGGCTGGATTCATGATGTGATGCTGAAATGTCCACCGTATTCATCTGTTAATTGCTTCAAGTGATGTATTTTTCCACAAACAATAATAATTATGTCTACACTCTAACGTCATAAAAATGGTTCAAGGAGCTTTAGTAGTTAGTACCGGTGTTTAAAAAAATAAATAAATAAATAAAAGTCAACAGAATTTCACCACCTATAATTGATGCTGGTAGCATAATCCAACCTACTAAATAATGTACAAACTTGCTTGTTATTATGAATTAGTTTAACTTATAAAATCTCATGAAATAATACGCTATGTCTTGGCCTATGTCAACTGTATATGCTTTATAACAAGTGGTGATGATGATGGTGATACACTGATATGCATCCTCAGTGACTTAGGAGTTTGTTTAATCAGTAAAATCTCTAAAATTATACTAATGTCTCAGCATATAACACTCTCTAGTTCGGAACAAAATGTGTAGCCCTATCTTGCTGGTTGAAGCCATTGAATTCTTGTGAGTATTGTTCCCAAGTCTGATCCTTCAAAATTCACAAGCCCTATCCTCCTCAATTCAACTTATCTCCCCATTTTTCACGTGGAGCAAAACTCACCTGTTGGGTAAAGTAGATATGGCAACAATTTGGCATCCACAACAGCCAAGTGTACAATAATAATTACTATGCTTACCCAAAATGGCATAATCATGATTATTAGGACATTTATAGGCCAACAACAGCCTGATCCCCTTAGTGGCTGCCAAAATGGAAATTAGGTGTACATGATTTTCAATCATTCAATGATGGAGGAAAGCCAATTATTGCAGTAACTGCATAGATAAATAAGCAATCTAGGATTAAAGTGTTATCAGTACCACTATTGAAGGGAGAAGCTGAAAAGGTTTGTTCTATTTTCTCTGAGCAACACTGTCAAGAAGGGAAATTTGCAATAGTATATGTTGTAGTATGTCTAATGTTAGGATCAGGTGCTTGCTAGTTGCTACTGGACCAAAAGCTTAAGTTGATGGTGGCGTGCACAGAATTTCCTTTCCAGACTCCAAATAGTCCACCCTACCAGGCGGTGGCCCATATTACCTGCTGCAATGAGCCACCGAGACTCGAACTTGGAAGTTGAACCCAAGCTGATCGCCACGGTAAACCGTACTTCCTTTCAGCAACTGTAACATCTAATTATTGAAATGAAAGCCATACTTGATGGCACCTACACGTTCTATGCCTTTAGCTCCTGATTCTGGTATGACATGGACCTTGCTTCTTGTCCTAATACATATCTGAACACTCCATGCCAAGAAAATGGCATTTGGTGTCCGAGTCATTTGCTTAAAATTCCTTAGCAAAACAACGGCAGAATTCAATTTGGCTCTTGATTGAAATGGGACATCTGCTAGGAAGCGTAAAGCATCTTCCTTCCTTCTCAGAAAACAGACAATGCAGGGGCCGCAACTTGGCATATTTCATTTTCAGGCTTTGGTCTGCTTCAATCTTCTCTCCTCAGACTATTCATGCAATATATTATCTATCAGGCTGTAGCTAGATGCAGTCTGTAACAAAATTAGCCGTCGTGCTCTAGACAAAGTCCAAACAAAGGTTATTCATCCAATCGAAGAACATCCACATGGTTTGAGAATTGACACAATCAAGGCAGTAATTTAAGCCATAATTTGCAGGAAGGATACATATGCGTGAAAACTTGGAACTCTTAGCCTAATCCTGCTAATGAACATGAACAAATTAGAATAAATTGTAATTGACACAATCAAGCCAGTGATTTAAGCCATATAATTTGCAGGAAGGATACATAACTGTGAAAACTTGGAAATCTTAGCCTAATCCTGCCAACACACGTGAACAAATTAGAATAAATTATAACAAGTGACACCGTGATGCCAGAAAAAACAACGTTATTTCTTTTCCTTCGACATTCTAGTTTACCATATGAAATACTCGAGCCATCAATACAAATTATAAACCAGCGTTCAATGATGAATATCGTAACTAGCATATGATATGAACTGCAAAATTCTCACCCCCCCCATCACCCCAACACCCCCAAAAAAGTAAAAAGTAAAAAAAAAGGGTGTGGGGGGGGGGGGGGGGGGGGGGGTATACTAAAATCAAGTCAAGGGAAAACAAAGGGTCAAATTAATCAAACTGTGTAAGAGCCTCGGCTCCAGCAACAATCTCCAATAGTTCACCAGTGATTTTAGCCTGGCGTTCTCGGTTGTAAGCAACTGAAAGATTTTTCTTCAACTCATAAGCATTATCCGTAGCAGTACTCATGGCACTCATCCTTGCTGCAACCTCACTAGCAAATGACTCCTGCAATGCCCTCAAAATCTGACTATTCATATAGAGCGGCATCATCGCGTCAAGAATCTGAGCTGGATCTTGTTCAAACAGCGTAAGTGGCAATAATTCCCTTTTATTGAATGTCACGCTATCTCTCTCAACAATCATCTTCCCATCATTAGTTGTCAACCTAAACAACTCATCCTCCACAGCATCAACACACACTCCATTCACATTACAAACCACACCTTTCATCGATAAGGGTAGCAAAGTATGAATTACAGGATCGGATTTCACCAATGAAACAAACTTGGTATACACTAACTCAACCTTATCAACTTCCTCGCTAACAAAAAGCGAAAAGACGTTATCAGCAATTGTTTGTGCTTCTTTTACCGTATAAAAGCCTTCTCCTTCAATGCACCTAACAACTGAAACATTACTCCTATGCCTAAAATAAGCATTGCCCTTTTTCCCTACACTAATAACAACACAATCAAGTCCCATATCTTTCAATTCCACCATCCGGTTCTCGGCCTTTTTAATCACAGCATTGTTAAAACAACCACACAGTCCTCTATCACCCGTAATTATAACTATAGCAACTTTCTTCACGGGCCTGATATTTGTCAAAGGAACATCAATATCATCTAATTGAAGTTGTTCATTTATAACATAAAGAAACTCTACAAGCTTTTCGACAAAAGGCCTACTACTAATAACAGCTTCCTGAGCTTTCCTTACTCTAGCAGCAGCCACAAGCTTCATTGCTTCAGTAATCTTTTGAGTGTTTTTCACTGTATTGATTCGCTCTTTGAGTTCACGAAGACCACAGTGTATTGGTGTAAATACTGAAGATTTCGAGGGGTATTTTCGGAAAGAAAAATTGTACAAATAATCAACTGAGTTTTGGTTTAAGTGAAGTGAATGTGCAGAAAGATTAGATTTTGACGATACCCATGCGGTTAGATATGAACAAGACATGATTTAGTTGGTCCCTTTTGCTTTCTATTACTCTGTTGGATTCTGCAGAGATTAATGTTTTATTTTTTAATCTCTGCAAAAACCTTTTTGTTGAAGAGATAAAATGCAGGATTACGAGAGTTTTTGGAGCTTTAAAGGCTATACATTAATATAAACTCTTACCTTGATGAGACTGCAGTAGGAAGATTGTAACTGCTGAAGAGTTGTGTTTGGTTACCAAGAAAATTGGTGGGAAAGTGAAAGGAATTCAGCTAGAAGGAAGTTGGCTGCTCAGACATGAGATATTGAAGATGAAGTGTTTTTGGTAATTCCGATCAAATCAAAGAGTCTGTTTGGATGATCGCCAAATCGTATTCTAGGGGTGGTGACGTGGTGTAGTGTTGACTTTCACAGTTTCAACGAAAGTAGGAAAAGGATTTCACGCGTTAACTAATAGCTATTATCATGTACATGACAACATGTCTTGATTATAATTAATTGAAATTAAAAAAATAATCTAGTAAACTGTCATAAAATTTAATTATTTATATTCATATAATTTTTAATAATAGTTTCATAAGAAGAATTCTTTTTATGAAATTCTCTACTTAAATAAATAATATTAACACCCTTCTTAACCACACTATTCAGAACAATAAAACATCCTTTTCAAATACATTAAATTTTTAGTAATTTATAAATCTTATTGGGTAGAATGTGCTTGTAATATCAAATTGGTCATTTACACCCACACACACACACAAACGAATGATGAGAATAAAGTAAACCCTAGATAATTGACATACAAATGATGGCTCTTTTGATTATATTTAGGTAGCGTTTATATTTTATATTGGAGTGAAAAATATTGAAGAGTGGGAATCTTAGGATTGGGAATCCTATGATTGGGAGTGTAAGTTACTTACACTGAAATGAAAGTATGGAATTGAGATCATAATCCAACTTATGTGTTTACTTTATCTTGGATTGAGAGTAAATAGCCTTATTTAAAGAATTATAGTTTTTAATTACAAAGTTAATAAAAAATATATTTAATGAATAAATATTTATTTTATTATATTTTTAAATTTATAATAATGATTAATATTCTTAATTATGTACATCACAATTTTCATTAATTTTTATTTTAATTATGTAAATTAAAAAGTATTGATAAGGACAATATAAATGAAACATTTTTACTATTAACATAGTATGAAATTAATATTTTCTTATAATAAACTTTTTATTATTATTAATTATTAATATTAAATAAATATAATACTATTATTTTTAAATAAATATAATAATATAATATTTTCAAATAAAGATAGTATATAATAATATTATTAATTCTCTATTAATATAATAATATTATTTTTAAGTAATTTTAACTTAGAATCAATACAAATTATTATTTAGTTAAATATAATAATATTACTTATATAAATATAATATTATTTATTTTATTTTATTAAATATAATTATATTAAATTTAATAAAAAGAGAGTAGAAAATGAAGAAGTGGTAGTGGATTCCCACTCTCACCTCTCCCCATGGTAGTCCCACTTCCACTCCTCAATCCCACAATTGGTGGAGCCCACTAAGTGAGATTTCTAATCCACCCTTAAAATGTTGAAGTAAACATTGAAGTGAAAGAAATCTATAATCCTCTCATTCTTACTCCAGAAAGCAAACACAATATTAGATAACATGATAAGATTTAATATACATTTGGTAAATTGCTATTAAATTGACTAATAAATAATATATAAAAGGACTATAACTAGCTAAAATTGACTAAAGTAAGAGTGCATATTCCTCATACTAGTAATAGTCGACAAAACTTTATGGTAGATTTATTAATTAATTTAAGACAAAATTTAGAAGCTAATTTTGGATAAAATCAGCAAATTATTTTAAGGCGTAGGATAATTCTTCAAAATTAGTAATATTAGCACATTAAAAAAAATTCTAGATTATATTAAAGAGCTACTAATAATTATAGCCATAAATTAAAAGTAGTCGGCCTTTGTAACTACTAATCTAATATATATTTAATATAGAATTAAAATACTTAAACCAAGTTCCTTGTTAATGACTATTAATAAGTCCTTTTTATTGATTAATCAATTTACAAGTCAAGCATTCATATTTGTACATGTTAATAGGCAAGGTCGATGGCTAATATTTTTAATGTAGGATCTTACCTTGTATTGTAAAGTTTTTAAAGAAAAGCACTCACTTTTCAAAGACCAACATTTATAAATAATGAATCTACCATCCTTATTAGTTTAATTGATACATTTCAATTGATTTTATTAATCATGTTAATAAGTTATAAATAAATAATGTAGGACTCTTACCTATATATTGTAAAGTTTTTAAAGAAAAGCACTCACTTTTCAAAAATCGACATTTATAATTGATGAATCTACCATCCTTATATAATTTAATTGATACATTTCAATTGATTTTATTAATCATGTTAATAAGTTATAAATGTTAATAAGTTATAAATAAATAATGTAGGACTCTTACCTATATATTGTAAAGTTTTCAAAGAAAAACACTCACTTTTCAAAGATAGACATTTATAAATGATGAATCTACCATCCTTATACAGTTTAATTGATACATTTCAATTGATTTTATTAATCATGTTAATGAGTTATAAATAAATAATGAACCCTGTCATGTTATTTAATTGGTTCGATTTATTTAATAAATATGTTAATTAAATTGATTAATGGAAAAAAAATTAGATAAATTGATAATATAGTTGCGCATTCTGTTGACGTCTAATTAGACCGTTCTAGTTACATGCGGAATAGGCCGAACTGAACCGGAATAGATGTCCGTTCCGGTCCGCAGTTGAATCCAAGCAAACCGATGCCCACACAACCCGCAAACAGCTGAAACGAGTGAAAGAACAAACCAAATTTTGATTCATTTCCATAAGTTTTTTTTTTAATACATTAATATTGTAATTTGTGGGGCAAGAAAAAAAATAAATGTCAAGGCTGTTAGCTAGAATTGCTGGGTTCTTCAGCAGCCGTACTCAAGTTGGTGTGGACAAAGCAGGAAACCGATACTTCACCAGAACTGAAGAGCTTGATGGCAAAAGTAAGTGAGACCTCCCACTTTTTTTTAACATTTTCTTGCTGATTAATGATTCGGGGTTTTTTTGTTCATCTATCGTGTTTTTGTATTTCTGAAATTGAATTGTGATACTTGATTGTATTTGGCAACTGGGTTGTATTTGTTCTTGTATTACTGATAAATTGTATGAAGCATAAGAAACAACTGTATAAAGTTCTGAATTTTAAAGTCATATGGGACCAAAGAGAATTTACATGCAGCTTTGCTTACATGAGCAAAATTTCTGCCTTTTCTTTAACCATTGGGTGCCAAGTAAATGATTTGAAGGTGTAATTGTGATGGGATATATTCATTTGTGGGCAAACATTACATGCGAAATGGAGTACTTTGATTTTATGATTATCATTGTCTTGATTACTTTATATCTTATATCAGTGGTTTTGTTAATAGATTTGTTAATGTGCTAGTGAAGGAGAAAAGATGGGTGGTATTCAAAGGAGAGAAAGAACCAACCTCAATTCCAGGTAAGTGTTTCCAATTCATCGAGTGACATAAATTAAGATGGTATCTTTTTGTTTTAATTTTAGTTGGTTGTTTCATCAAGCAGACTTCATTTTGATCTTTTACTCTGTGTATAGTTTGTTTCTTACACACATTGGTTTGAAATATTGATTATTGTAGTTGAATGGATATGTTGGCTGAATGGGCAGAGAAAAAATGCTCCAACTCCAGAGGTGAACTAGTGCTGAATTTTCTTATGTTTACCTGCCATCTTTCCTTTATATGATCCATTTAGAAGAAAAATAATAATTGCATAATAAGTTGTGTTAGTCTTGGTTATCTAACACATGTTTTCTAATGGCCATATTTTGTTTAAAGAGAGATCTTGGTTGCGATTACTAGTATTTTATTAAGCTATCTTAGGAGAATAACTTCTAATATTCCTTGAAATTATTGTTTAAATCTCTTCAGGAAATTGCTGAGCTGGAAATAAGGCGTGAACGTGTTAAACTCAATGTAGCTTGTATGTGTTATTTGTATCATCACTTTGACATTTTTGTTTTAATGCTTCTGCTATTGGCTGGCTAATGATGCTAAAAATCTTATGATTCACGATGCCTTCCAAATTCATAGAGCTTTCTCGGGATGAACTAGTCCGGAACTGTTGTCTTCCACAGGAAGAATATGAACTTATATTCTAGAAATATGTCTGATGCAAGCCCTTTTTCCCCATATTTGTTTTTGTTATCCTTTTCCTACATTATTAACTGATATGTCTTTCCAGATGGTTTTAAGTACACATATTAATGAAAGTTTTGGAATACCATTCAATCATTCAAGATAGTATTTTTTCATAAAAGGAGCACATGGTTTATGAATATCCCATTTGTTTCTTTACCTTCATCGCGAATTGGCTTTGCTTATTTGAGGGGTTTGTGTGGCTTGGCATATTTTAAAAATACATAACAAACATTCTTTCTGTTTTGTATAGTTCTTAAGAAAGAAGAAGAGGAAAAGAGAGCCAAAGAAGGCAGTATTCCTAAACGCACAAGCTCTAGTAAGTTGCTTACTGAAATTTATTATTGTTAACTATACTTCTCCACTCTGCCATATTCATGATAATAGTTACTCTTTTACAGGCATAGTTGCAGGTCCAGACTTGAAGAGTTTCCTTCGGCAATTTCCATCTGGTTCAGAAGGTACTTTATTCTTTCATTTTTGTTGCTGTCCAGGATTCTGTGTTAAGGCTACTGAAATTCATCATTTGATTGAAAGGAGTTATTGAAACATCAATCAGTTGTCAAATGGCCTGTTATTATTCTTGGCCCTCCAAGAAAACATCAGAGCTGAATTGTAGTATATATTTTCCACCTTTAATATTTAGATAAAGGGTTCATGTAGCAAAACTTTCTGATATTGGTTCAAGCATAGTGGAGGTGTGACACAGGTAAGTGGCAATTTAAGAAATAAAACTTACTAATACATACGATGTACCATGAACTCTGCCCGTTTTCCCACAACGATAATTTTGATCAGTACAAAAGCTCAAAGTAAATCCTGAATATTTTGAAGTGCCATGAATACTGGACTTTAGATGACCTTACTGGTCTATGTAGTTTATTGGTTTTTGGCTCAAATCTCCGTCTAATATGCAAGGCAGGAAACTAAACTGGGCACTTGTTAATTCTTCTTTCTTGTTCTTGGATTGGCCTTTGGTACTGAAACTGTTTTTATCTTCTCTTGGTTGTTTCGTATAGGTGATAAACTTCAAGAACCTACTGGTGCAAAGGATGGTGAAAGGTGGGTCGGTTAAAATATTTATTTATATTGTGCAAATTTACTTAGATAGATTTACCATAACTGAGGTTTGTAGCATTTGGGAGGGTGGTTTGTTTAAGGTGTTGTAAGAAATCTGGCATTTCGTTCTCTGTTGATATTTTCTTTCTGCTGTCTAGTAGGGGATGCCCTTTGCCCTCTCGACACCTCTTATTAGCTCTAACATCATGTAATATATCTACAGGACCAGGGAAACAGAGACAGAGGAAGGAAAACCAGTGCCAGAGTGAGTTTGATGACCTCTTGATTTTATCTTTTATTTTCTCACAGAACCAAAAAATATACCAAACGTTTTAAGTCATTTCCACAATTTACCATGAATTCACTACACTAGCTTGGCAAAGCAATATCTTAAATTTAGACCTTACTTTCAGGTCTTCGGAGCCAACAGGATCTGGCAAATCCTTCAGGCCAGGGACGTGGCAGCCACCAACATGATGACTGTGACACCACAATAGTCTCCACTGATATCATCCTGTCGCCCTCACCATGAAGCTTCAGGCTCAATTAACACCTTAACCAGATTCAGCTTTTCTGATGAAATGCATCATTGTCCAATGAAGTTTAACAGTTTATAGTGCAACACTTTTGAGAGTCACATTCTTTATCGCGCAAATATTGTTTCTGTTCCGAAATTGTCTTCAGAAAATTTTTTAGGGGGCTGACATTTCTCTTGAATGTATAATTTGATGGAGATAATAACCTTACGATTTTGCATGTTATGATGTTACTGGAGTGGCTTTTGGCTTTCGTTATGATTAATAACTAATAATTGTTATCTAAAGTCTCCCTACAAAGGGCCCTTGGCCTCTTTGCCTTTCCTTTTCCCTTTCTTTTAACCCTTGGCCTTTGCCTTTCCTTTACCCTTTCTTTTAACTGAAATATTATTTGAGAGTTCCACACACTGGCTGAAGTGAAGAGACGGGATAAAAAGGTTAAGCGACACTCTTCATGTCAAGTTTCCTGTGAGTGTGAACGAAATGAAGCACTGCACGGCAGCACGCTCGATGTTTGAGAGTATGACTGGTGCCGCCCGCATAAGAACTGGAGCATCCTAGAAAGAACCAGATAAAAGCAGCCACTTGTCAAGAAGAACAATGCAGCCACTTGGCATAATTCGGCCAATTCCGAGTATTACATGGGATCACATTTCTAGATGCCGCTTGTCGCATGTAGTATCTTGTCACTTTCACAGCTTCGCTCTCGTGTTGATCTCATCTTGTCCTTTAATTAGATTTAGAAAGAACATAAATATTCCCTTGTCCCTCAAGGAACTTTTTTTTTTCTTTTAATATTAATCCGCACGTCCGCTCAAACCTAAGAGTCTTAAGAGATTAGTTTTAATAAAGAGTAGAGCTGTACATCTTAAACTTTTTATTGATATTTATCAATTAATTAATAAAATAATATAATTAATTCACTTAAATTTTATAAAAAATTATTAACCACTCAATAAATAACAATCATTTAAGATGAAATTTAAAATATCTATTATTATTTTTCTATAAAGCCACTTTTTGTTATTGTTATTGCAATTTACCCTTACATAACTTGATAGTAAGTTTTTTCGTTTCTAGTCCTAGGGGCATTAGTAAGTTTTTTCGTTTCTAGTCCTAGGGGCATTGATGGACTTTCTTGTTCTAAGCCTAAGAGTGGAGATGAAAATAAAATTTTAAAGAATAGTATTCTTGAGTATTGGCATTCTCAATCCAAATTAAATAACAAATACAACTTCCGTGTAGATGAATTTTCTGAGTTTTAATTAGTATAACTGATAAAATCTTATAAGATTGTATAAGAGATTTAAGTTTCTAAAACACTGATATAAGTAAGAAGACAATGATAGAATTGGTAAGAGTGTAATTAAAAAAAAAATTATTTCATGCCCAAATTCTTTTTCTATCCCAAAAAAAGACTTCATGATAATAAAAAGAATCCTTTAATATAGTTCATGATTCTTGTGACTACCACGCGCCTAAGGGAGATTACGTATTATTATTGCTATATATTCATGCATATAACTATGCATAAACCGTCTCTGCATAGAAACTCAAAATTGATCATGCATTAAAAAACAGAAAAGTCAAAGGTCAAAACCCAATCACGCGTCATCCTTACCGTCCATTTTCATTTTGAAAATCCATCCAACGGGTCACACAAATCCCCAGCCTCACTCCACCATGTATATATAGACCAAATCTGAACTGCGCCCGAAACTCTTTTAAGGTATCACTCACTTACAGAAGCTGCACCCTCTGTTCCCATCTTTCTAGCCGCTTCGGCTCTCATTCTGTTAGGGTTTCAAATTCATTTTAATTTAGTTTAATTTGATTTGATCTAAATTTTCAGAAACGGCGTCGTAATGTATATTCCGAGTTCTTCAGCATCTCGCGCACGCTTCGCCTCCTCAACTCTTTCGAAATTCTCTTCGTCGTTTTCATTTTCGCCTGCTTTATCTAAAACGACGCCATCTGCTTACAGTTCCTCTCAGTCGTGCGTTTCCTTTGTTAACCAGAAATACCGTTCTCTGAGTTTCTCGTCGGCGCTTCGAACTCTACGGTGCTCGGCGCAGCGGTGGAGCCACAGCGTCAACTGGCGTTCACCGGTCAGTCTCCGCGCTCAATCTAGGATCGCCGCTCCGGTTCTAGAGCGGTTCGAGCGAAAGATCGCCTCTATGGGTGCGTGTGGGTGATTGCAAGAAATTTTTCATTAGTTTCTGTGAATATGTGATCGATTTTGTCTAAGAAAGTTTTTGCTTTAGTAATCATTGATGTGATAGCTCGCCTTTCTGCATTTTTTTCTTTAAGAAATTGGGTTTTAACGTTTGGAGTGCTTCTGATTTAGCTGATAAGAAATGGCGGGAAATGGACTTGAATTCTTTTCCGATTTGGGGAGTTTATGGGTGAACATGTGCAATTTTTTTTTTTTTTTTTTGGGCTAGTGATTTAAGCATTTTATTTTGTTGATGAAAAATGGTGGAAAAGGGAAATGCATCCATGAATTTTTCAATATTGTGGTTGAATTTGAATGAAGATGGAAACCGGATCTTGGATGGTGTGCTCTATTAAAATGTAAATAATCCATGAGACATGAATTTCGTTATCGGTTTGATGTTGAGTAACTTGTTTATTCTTTTAATTGATTTCAGCTCCTGAAAATGCTTTCAAGGGAATTCTCACCAGTCTTCCCAAGCCTGGTGGGGGAGAGTTTGGAAAATTCTTCAGCTTACCAGCTTTGAATGATTCAAGAATTGGTATGACATTTAGATTATTATATTTTAGCATTAGTGCTGCATGTTAATGATTTTCATCATTTTATCAGATAAAGCATTTGTCAATTGCGTTTAAACTACTGTACACCTGTTCACATTGTTTTGATTTGTGTTATTGCTGTTATTGTATTCTGCAGACAGACTGCCGTACTCTATAAGGATCCTTTTGGAATCTGCAATTCGTAATTGTGACAATTTCCAAGTTACGAAGGATGATGTAGAGAAGATTATTGATTGGGAAAATACTTCACCCAAGCAAGTCGAAATTCCCTTCAAGCCTGCTCGTGTTCTCTTACAGGTTCATAGAATGAGTGTAATAATTGTTTTCAATTAAATCCTGAAAAATCAAAGTAAACAAGCTTTTTTTGTCCTCCGTGAACCAGGATTTTACTGGAGTGCCGGCTGTAGTTGACTTGGCTTGCATGAGAGATGCCATGAAGAATCTCAACAGTGATCCCAAGAAGATAAATCCATTGGTTTGTGATAAAATTAAGCATGAAATTTAGTGTTTCTTTGGTCAACTATTATTTGCATTAGACCATACCTGGCATCTGCTATATTTCTCTTTTACAAAGGTTATGTCATGTCTCCTAACTTAATGCATCTGTAATCAGGTTCCTGTTGACCTTGTCGTAGATCATTCAGTTCAGGTTGATGTGGCACGATCTGAAAATGCAGTACAGGCCAATATGGAATTGGAATTTCGGAGGAACCAAGAGAGGTTTGCTTTTCTTAAGTGGGGGTCATCTGCTTTTCATAACATGCTTGTTGTTCCTCCTGGTTCAGGAATTGTCCATCAGGTAAAGAACTTTTATATGAAGTAGATGTTTTTATGAAGAAATATTAAAGGCTAATGTGCTTGTCAATAGCTGTATATCTTGTTGAATGTGCAGTACTCATTTGAGGTGAGGGGCTTTGTCTTGTCTGATTGAGTTCATATAGCTTGTGAACTGTATACTAGAGTGAATATTTTGTTGCCAAACTTTTTCATATGTATTAATTTATATGTTGTTGATTATAATTGATTGATTTGACATTTGAGTTTATCTCTCAATGAATTTGTAGGTTAACTTGGAATACCTTGGACGGGTTGTCTTTAATACTGATGGCATCCTCTACCCCGATAGTGTCGTGGGTACTGATTCTCACACAACCATGATTGATGGGTTAGGAGTAGCTGGTTGGGGAGTTGGAGGAATTGAGGCTGAGGCAGCAATGCTTGGTCAGGTATACTGAATTTTTTTTTCCCCTCCCTCAGATGGAAGTTATTGTGATTGTTGAACGTTCATGATCTACTTTTTTCCTTTTAGTTTTGAAACTGATTTAGCGGTACTAATATTTGTAGAAAAAATTGGTATTCAGTTTAAGAACACCCACATGGATGCATCTTTATTTGTTTCTTTAGTTCACACAGGCTTTCCCACTTCACTTAACATTGTGCCTATATTTCTCTAATGGTGTACTTACAAAATATACAGCCCATGAGCATGGTTTTGCCTGGTGTTGTTGGGTTTAAGTTGACTGGCAAGCTGCGAGATGGGGTTACAGCTACTGATTTGGTTTTGACTGTTACGCAAATGTTGAGGAAGCACGGTGTTGTTGGCAAGTTTGTAGAGTTCTATGGTAAGTATATTAATTGAGGAACTGCAGAAATAGAATTTTCTCGAGTACTAGAAATCTATTTCAATTTTATGTACAACTGTTTACGCATTTTTATGTGTACAGGGGAAGGTATGGGTCAACTACCATTGGCTGACAGGGCAACCATTGCAAATATGTCTCCTGAGTATGGGGCAACCATGGGATTCTTTCCTGTGGATCATGTTACATTGCAGTATCTTAAGTTAACCGGAAGGAGTGATGAGACAGTGAGTTATTTCCTTTTTATTTCTTTTTATATCTTTCTGTGAGCAGGTGCTAAGGTTATCTATACTACTATTATTGTACTTGGAATAGTATAACTGGTAATTCTTATGCTTTAGGTCTCTATGATAGAAGAGTATTTGCGTGCAAACAGAATGTTTGTTGACTACAATGAGGTAAAGGTTTTTCCATTCTTGTCATTAGTATGACTGCTAGTTGAAAATAAACATCTCAGATCTGATTCAAAGGTGTAACTTCATAATACAGCCTGAACAAGAAAGATCATACTCATCATATCTGCAGTTGGATCTAGCAGATGTTGAACCCTGTATTTCAGGACCAAAAAGGTATGCTTTATGTTTACAGTTCAGAATCATAGTGACTAGTTTTGCATCCGTGTCTGTATAACCAATAGCATCTTTTTCTGTATCTTTAATCAATCTCTCAATAGTTATGTTTCATTACAGGCCTCATGATCGAGTTCCTCTGAAAGACATGAAGGCTGACTGGCATGCATGTCTTGATAATCAAGTTGGATTCAAGGTGAGTTACAAACAGCCTTTTGTAATGAACTGATTACCTTTCTGTTTCTTAGTTTATATGCTTGTTTATTCTAAAAATTCATAGATGTACGAGTGTCTTTTTAATAAACAATAAGTACATAAATAAAAGAAAATTTTGCTATGAATATGTTTAGGCTTTCTACTCATTCATTATTCACAAGCCTACTTTCAGATCAGACATCTTAATAATCACTAATATAATCAAGTTTTGCTGCATAGATGTATGGATTTGTAGTTTGATTTTGATGTCAGCTTGTTAAACTGAACAATGGTTTATTTGTTTCCAGTTGTATGACTATTCTTTCATCTATGCAGGGTTTTGCTGTACCCAAGCAAGAGCAGGATAAAATGGCAAAATTTTCATTCCATGGACAGCCTGCTGAACTTAAACATGGTAGTGTTGTCATTGCAGCCATCACCAGCTGTACAAACACATCAAACCCTAGTGTCATGCTTGGCGCTGGTCTTGTGGCTAAAAAGGCTTGTGAACTAGGTTTGGAGGTTAGTTTAGCTGCTTCTGCGAATGGTCTTTTTCATTCAGAGATGAGTATTTCGTACAATTAATATCCGACATGCAAATGGATTTAGAGCCTGCTTGATTGTCTTTGACCAGTGTATCATGTATACATATGGATTTCTAATATGTTCTTGACATTATAATATGCCAGGTTAAGCCATGGGTCAAAACAAGCCTTGCACCAGGCTCTGGTGTTGTTACGAAGTATCTGCAACAGAGGTATGTCATCAATGATCAGTTTGCTTTTCCATGTGGTTGTATATTTACAAAATTAAGTTACATGCTCCTGTTTCAATGGCTGTAGCGGCCTGCAAAAGTACTTGAACCAACAAGGTTTTCACATTGTTGGCTATGGCTGCACTACTTGTATTGGAAACTCTGGAGATCTTGATGAATCAGTTGCTACTGCAATTACAGAAAATGGTAACGGTTAATTATCTTTGGTACCTTTTAGAATCTGTTAGACTGCATGACAAACTTTAGCATAAGTTTTAATCTGGTTACACATTAACTCTCAAACCATTTACATCAGAATTTTTGTGGCAGTTTGTGAACCATCATTCTCTGTTGTGAAGCTCATACCCACTCGTTATTTTACTGGTTTTCTCTGCAGACATTGTTGCAGCTGCTGTTCTTTCTGGTAATCGGAACTTTGAAGGTCGTGTACATCCTTTGACAAGAGCTAACTATCTTGCATCTCCTCCACTAGTTGTTGCTTATGCCCTTGCCGGCACAGTAAGTATATAACTTCTAGTCAAATATTCTTATAGAATTGTTGCCATCCTTGTGATCTGAAGCTAATTTTCGGACATGGACCATTATTATAATTTACAACTAGGAGTTGAAACTTTCTTTCATAAACCTTTATGCTAGTTATGTGACATGCTTTTGAATCAATCAATTTCTGTAATCCTTAACTTTTTTATTTTAAAAATTTTTAGGTTGACATAGACTTTGAAAAGGAGCCACTTGGAACTGGGAAAGATGGAAAGAGTGTATACTTTAAGGATATATGGCCTAGTAACGAAGAAATTGCAGAGGTAAGTTATATTGTGCTTGGAGAAAGTATATTAGTTTTGTCTTTTATTATTTAGCCTCATCGTGGAGTGTCTCGCTGTAGGTTGTTCAATCTAGTGTATTACCTGACATGTTCAAGAGTACTTATGAGGCTATCACAAAGGGCAACCCTATGTGGAATCAGCTGTCTGTTCCCACTTCCACGCTTTACTCTTGGGATCCAAGCTCAACCTACATTCACGAGCCTCCATATTTCAAGAATATGACTATGGAGCCACCAGGTCCCCATGGAGTGAAGGATGCCTATTGCTTGCTCAATTTTGGTGACAGTATTACTACCGATCATATCTCTCCGGCAGGAAGTATCCACAAGGACAGCCCTGCTGCGAAGTATCTGCTTGAGCGTGGGGTGGATCGCAAGGACTTTAATTCTTATGGTAGTCGTAGGGGTAATGATGAAGTAATGGCAAGGGGTACTTTTGCCAACATTCGCATTGTTAACAAGCTCTTGAATGGAGAAGTGGGCCCAAAAACAGTTCATATTCCAACAGGAGAGAAGCTTTATGTTTTCGATACAGCAATGGTGAGCAACATGAAACTAATGCTGGAGTAGTAGCTGTGTTTTTGATGATTTATAATGAATTTCGTGGTACTTGCAGAGGTACAAGGCTGCTGGCCATGATACCATTGTCCTAGCTGGAGCAGAGTATGGAAGTGGCAGTTCTCGTGATTGGGCTGCTAAGGGTCCAATGCTTCTGGTGAGTTCGCTTACCCTTGCCACTGGCATTTTGCCATTCTTGGAACCTGTCCTTTGTTGCCTATGTCCTTAAAAAATCTCCAAACTTTGTCAGGGTGTGAAAGCGGTGATTGCCAAGAGCTTTGAGAGAATTCATCGTAGTAATCTTGTTGGTATGGGCATCATTCCTCTTTGCTTCAAGCCTGGGGAGGATGCAGACACACTGGGGTTAACTGGTCATGAGCGCTACACAATCAACTTACCAAATAAAGTCAGTGAGATAAGGCCTGGCCAAGACATTACTGTCACAACCGACACTGGGAAATCCTTCACATGTACAGTGCGCTTTGATACGGAGGTACTGTGGCCGTCTCCTTTCCAGTCTCTCTTGTTATTCATTTTGTTTCAATGTTTTAATCTAATAATCTAAAATTCAATCTGCAGGTGGAGCTGGCATATTTCGACCATGGGGGCATTCTTCCATATGTTATCCGGAATCTGATTAAACAGTAAATAACTGAGCTTTTGATTCAGGTGCACCAGGCATGAGGGTTCATAATAAGACCAAAAAGGAAATAAATTTTTTGTTTCGGTAACTTCTTCCAATAGGATTAGCATTTCATTCTTTCACCTTTCTGTAGTTTTCAAATTTCACTTCATTTGTCTTTTGGCCAACGTTGTTTTAAAAAAAGAAAAAAAAAAAGAAAAGAAAAAGTGGGAGATATTTGCGACTCTAGATGGCAAGCTGAATTAATCACATCTTATCAGATGCGTGATTATGTTTCGTGGGTATTATTTCTGTCGTTTATCTGCTTGCTACGGAAACGTAAAATAACTCAAGAGTATGATCCGAAGCTACTTATTATTATTTGACCGTAAATGAACGAACCACAACCAACCTGAAGTACCGATCTATAAATTTATTGAGGAAATCAATCCCAAATTCGGTGTAAAATTATCAAAATGTTGTTGTTATTTGATTTTCGATGCGGTAGCCACGTATTGTTGTCTATAAACCATATAACACCAGGCGAAATTTCTCGAGAACAATCAGATGACAACCTTGTGCCATAGAACCCTAAAAAACTTCACATATCTATTATTTACATTTAACACAAAAAAGGATCAAAGAACAAAATAAAACATTGAAAACTGGTTAATGATTACTACAAGTACAACCATATTAAAGAAATCCGAACACTATTTCCGACTACTGAGAGATTTGGTTGCTTTCGAAGCCAAAGCTATTGCCTTGGCACTTGTACTTGTCTCCATCCACTCCCTCTCTGCGCGTCGCTGGTGTTGCCTTGCATTCTTCGCTCGTTTTGGTGCCAAACGTGTGTCCCTTTCCACAAAGGCAAGTCTAAATTTTTCAGCCATAGATAACTCGTTGGGACTCAAAAGGGATGAAGATATGCCCATTGATGCAAACCGAGGCACTGCCCATGTGCTGGGATCGATATCCTTGACAAATGGACCGTCCAATGTAATATCTGGAAATGCTTCCCTGGGAACTTCAAACCCTCTAAATCCAAAAGCTGATGGCTTAGGATTTACTATGATACGCGGGCATTCGGTGTACATCATCTCTAACGAATCTTTGTCAATATTTGGCTGCAAACAAAGGTATAAATGGGTGAGCTTCAGGAAAGAAAACCTTATAAGCAGGAGCCAAACTCTATTTGAACAAGAACATCAATCAAGTTAATATAGTTCTTCTACACCATAGATGGTAGAAGACTAATATCAATATCACAAGCAAGAGAAGCTTAGACCACAAAAATTTAATAATTGATAACATCTAGAACTAAAGATAAAACCCCGTACCCACACAAACCAGCGCAAAGACCGTGCACCGTGACCAATATCGGTATTTACAAGTTCCTCCCAAGAATCTCCCTCCACATAATTCAGCTTTGGTTTCAAAATACCCAAGCATCTTCGTGCAGCATGATCGCTCCTTGGTGACCCTCTGCAACATTAAGTTTGGTTCATAGTCTGTTGTGATATGTGTATCAGTAGTCAAAACCCCCAAAACCCTGAGCCAACTAGATGACCCATGAAAGGATCAGCATGACAACACATAGAGTGGACAGTTCTATGCTAGAAAAAATTAATTTGCAATTCCTTTGTAAAACAAACAGTCATTTTCATTAAGTACCAAACAATTTGACCAAGTTAGGAATCATATACTTGCATGCAAAACAAACTACAGTAACTGAGTTTGATAATTTACTAGTGAAGAAGAATCTAAAATTTAAGACAAGTTTTAATATATCATACTTAGTTGACTTTCCTTATAAAGTTCTTATGCATCACTCTCTTCCTTGTATAAAAAAAAATACTGGTATTTTCACAATACACATATAAAGAGAGATTAATACTAAAAACCGCATATATATATCTAAAGGATTAATGTATATAGTGGACCTCCCTTATCACTCTTCCAGTTTCCCCACTAAAGAAGGGACAAGGAATAAAGCATAAAGGTCTTTTATCTTCTATTTGTTTATTGTTTCAAATTTGATAAAACACAGAATGGCTGCTCATCCAGAAGCTTGCAAGTAGACATAGTATTTGTGAATGAATTCATTTTTGGAATACAAAATGCTAATAATGTTTTGGGAAGAGAATGTACCCGCATCTCAATGTCTCTAATGAATGGCAGTGAAGAAGAAATTCAGAGACACCAGCAGCAGTAATTCTGTCGCAGCGACTGCATTGAAACAACATCAATATAAGTGAATTGTCCCAATACAAAAACAGAAGTTTGGCAGCACAATTATACAACTAGTTTACTTTTCATTAGTCAGAAACAATTATGAAATGGATTAAGAATACAACAACTAGAAAAAAAAAATTAAATAAATCATTCATTAGACCATGTGAAACTAAAATGTACCAATGGAATAGACTACCAAGCTTTTAACCAAAATTCAGTACCTTATATCCACTGCTTTTAGAGATTTGCACATTTGAGCCACTTTAACTAAACCAGAATCAGAAACATCTGAACCAGAAATGTCAAGAATTTCCCAGGAGCTATCAGCTAAAGATATGATAACATCATCAGATAGTAACTTTCTTCTCCGGGCAATTGATGCTATTGCTATCTGTCACTCAATGATATTCAAGCATTAGGCAATACAAATAAATTGTCTCAAATAAAAGTCTAGATACAAAACTTCCAATGGAGCAACAATTAAAACCCTCTAATAATATAACTGCCTCATATGTTGCATTAAACTCAGATTAGTCTATAGCACTTTATGTTGTACCAATCAAAGTCCTCAAACTTTCTCTCTCTCTCTCTCTCTCCCCTAGTGGAAAACAAAGTAAAAGAGAAAAAGAAAAAGCAAATCATTAGAAAACCTTAATATCCACAGGAAAGTTGACTGCAATCTCATCCAAATCACCGATGATGTCCTCCAAATGCTTCCCAACAACTCCAAGACAGAAGCTGACTAAGCTTGGAGGCTTTGACTTCTCACAAGGTAGTCCTGTTATCAGAAAACCTTAACAAATAAGCTCACAATGTTACAACTCATCTTACAACTAACAATATTTTTAACCACATCACCCAATTAAAATATTGGTCCTTCCGAAGTTCTATGCTTCTATCACAGAAGCTAAGAACTTCAATCAAGCTCAATGTCATTGTTTCTAACAACAATCAAAATGTCAAGAGATACATGCAATAATCTTCCTTCCTCAAAGTCATTTTCCACTACTTTTTCAGCAACCAAACAGAAATTTTCTGGCACTAATATGCCAAAATTAATATGTAAGCTATCTAAAATCAATTTGATACCCAAAATTAAATTCGCAGATCCATTATCGAATATATAGTTAATAGATACATTTAATCGTAATTAATAGATAAATAAACAAATAAATTAAATCTGTAACCTTCAAAAAAGTTTCACATTTTCTAAGTACATAGAAGGGGGGGGGGGGGGGGGACTTACTTGAATTGAATTGGAGGTTCTTTAAAGAAGCTGTTACGTTCTTTGTAGCCTCGTTTCTTTCCGTCAAATTTTGAACTTCAACAACAGAAAAATTATCCGCCAAAGAAATTATTTTATGAATTTTGAGCCTGCAATTCGAAAGCTAAATGTGCAAATTCATTAATTTAGCGAGAGACTTACCAGGATATAAATCGAGTTTCTTCAACGAAGTAGTTTTGTTCTTTGTAGCAGCTTCGTTTCTTTCCATCAAATTACTTCACAGCGAGGTGAGATTTATTTCCCCCCCCCTACAGAATTTTCTGCTGCAAATGCAACTCGAAACCAGGAAACTGGCAATTTAATGAGTTTTAAGGATTTATATGCGTAGGAAATTTTTATCGAATTTACTAAATACTCCTTCAGGCAATGCCTCCCTTCAATTTAAACGAATTAACACATTTGTTCCACAATTTTATATTTCTTGCAAGTTAGTCCCTCGCTTCGTCTTGAACCGTTTTGGTGTTGGGTTGGATCGGGTTAATAAAAATGTAATCCAATCTACTATTAATTGGGTTAAGAAAAAAAATCACCAAAACCATTCTGACTATTAAGTTATTGTATTGGGTTAGGTTAGATTGATTAGATTAATTAAAATTTAAAATTAAAAAAATTTCAAATATAGAAAAAGATAAAATAAAATTATTTGGTACTTAAAATCAACTTAAATAGGAAAAAAACACATTAATTCTCCATTATGACAATAAATTTTATTTATTACATCCGACATCTATTATCAAATAAAACAACAAAAATAAAAATTGTGTAAAAAGTTATATGTTGTTATGTTTAAAAATTTATCAACTTACTTTTTCTGGAAAAAATTTGGGTTTGATTACTAAATAGTCTAAATTCTGAATTAAGAGAACTCAATCAATATCAGATTCAATAAATATCTTTTATAAAATAATAATAGTTGAGTTGATAATTGACATTAATTTTACTACGACTTTTACTGTTTTTGAGTTATATGAGTTTATGTTAACAAAATTCTAACTCAATCATTAATCGATTAGAAAATATTAGCTCAGTTAACTTATTATAAATCAATAAACCTATCTAAATTTAATTATCTTAGATTTGATTAAGCTTTTGAGTTGGATTGGTTAGACTAGATTAGAGTGGCTTCATTGGGTTTAGATCTGGTGAGCCCGCCTCCAGTCAGGCCATTCATATTCAATTTTCAAGTCGTGAACCACAGACTTTGCAGTTCGTCGACGGTTGTAGGTGGACTAATTTGAGATGAATGATAAAAGTATATGGTTAAAATGTTAATTGTTGCAAATTGTAGGGATGATAAGAATAAGCCGTACTTTAAAAATATTGGGGCATTTTGGTAAAGTCAACCCACCGAACACCTCAACTCGAGTTGAATTGAAATTCAAGTTTCAATTATCAAAGGCCGGCCATTTCTTTTCAGTTCACTTCCCAAATTCCCTTCACATCACAGCAACACTATCATTCATCAACCACCCGACCACAAAAACGCTACCGTTTTTAGATGGTGAAGGGTCTACAGGGCGGAGATCAGAACCTGCCGGCAGACGTGAGCCAAGTGATTGATCTGCTGGAGCGCCACTGCTTGGCTCCCGATGGTTCTCTCGTTTCAAAATCAGCCCACTACGATCTCCAGCTCGTACATTCGCTCTCCCTTAACATTTCCATCAATTTTACTGCTGAATTTCACTTTTCATTTGTTGCAATTGCTGAATTTTAATTGGCTAACTTAAAATGCAGGTAAAATTGTAATTTTATTTTTGTTTGTTTTTGTCTTAGGCAAGAGAGGAAATGTCAAGAGAGAGACTGCGCTATTTGGAAGCCATGGTAATTTTTTTTTCATTTTGTCATGAATTAATGTTGCTTGATATTATGATTTGCTTAAAACTTTAACTGTATTCTTTCATTTATTTAATTACATAACACCCTCTTATGTATATTTATAATGGATTAATGTAGGCTATATACTGTGAAGCGATTGCTATGGTGGAAGGTTATCAGCAAGCTGTTTCGGTTGCTAATCTTGGAGGGATTCGTGATGTTCAGGGACTATCCTCACAACTTGGTTTAAAGAGCTCTCCTCAGGTTATAATTTCTAATATGATATGTTGCAGTTTGGATTAATTTTAATGCAGGCTTTGATGTAATCTATATTTTTCGATATTAGATTTGTATTTTCAAAAGGGTGCGTCTGCACGTATTGTTTGGCGATAATCGTAAAGCATGCTAGTTGATCACTACTGAGAGAAACTGGTTTTTGCTTGGAAATGTAATGCAGATTTTGTTGATTTAGTTACTAAGCTAACTAAACTGTGAACTTACTTGCTATTAGGTATATGAGACTCTAGAGCACCGATTGGTTGTTGCAGAAGCAGCTCAAAGATTGAGGCTTCCTCTTATATCAAAAGATGGTGAAATTCTTGAGGATGAAATTGAGAAATGGAGTACAATGTCACGTAGTTCACTTGATAGTACAAGTACCAGTGCTACAATCAGCTCCAGCTCTAACTCGATGAATTATACCAATACTTCCATGAACAGCATATCTGGTGGGAACAATGCCTTTACTGCTGGTGATGCCGAAGCTGGGGTTGGTGGTGTTCCTAATCGCTTTCTTGGAATTACACCCGCTTATTTATGGCAAACCCAGCTCCAACAAACTCCATTATCCATGGTATGATAATCCCATGCTTTAACTGAATATAAAGCTTTCTTAATTTGTTCCCTTCGGTTTCTGTTTGTCGAAGGTTCCTGTTGTTATAAATTCTTATATTAAGTAAGTCCTCTGTTATATTATGTGATCCATTTTAACTTCCATCTGAACCTTTGATGCCGTGCCTTTGATGATGCAGGATACTGCAGAATACCAGATCTCTGTTTCTCGAGAGATTGAGGCTCGACTAAAAGCTAAATGTGATAAGCTAGCTGATGCCTTCATTGATGACATTGGTAGTCTCATGTACCCCATCCCCTATGATTATTTTTCAGTCCTGTTTATGTGACTTATTGTTTCAATGATCTGTGGCAAAGCTTATGGTCAAACCAGCTGCTATGTAATACCCAATGACTTGTATATGTGATTAATATTAAGCTTCATTTCCATTTCAGATTCAGCTGCTGGTAATCACACGTCAACGGCTCGTCTTCCAGAAAGGTTTGAGTTACTCTCCTTAAATCATTCATATTTTTTTTTTTTACTGGAAATTTAATATCTCATTAATGTGAGATATTTAATTTAGTTGCAATTCATTTTATCAGGGTCAAGATGATAATCGAAGAGATTGAAAGGGAAGAAGCGGCTTTGCGGGAGGACCTGTACTCTGCAGATAGAAAATTTGCAGAATATTACAACGTAGGTGAAGCGAAACTTTATATCTTATTTATGCTATTTAAACTGTGCAGAATATTACAAAGGGAAGAAGCAAAACTGTGCCTCGTAGTATATGAGATCATGGCTTGGAGTGGAGGAATGGGTTTTTGTGGTGGTTTTTAACATGAAAAATAATTTCATTTTGGAAGGTCTTAGAGCAAATACTGGGAGTGCTCATTAAACTTGTCAAAGATTTGAAGTTGCAACATCAACATAAATATGTAAGCATTCTACATAGCAAAATATGCATGCATTAGCTCTTTGTTACTTTTTAGTACTTTTTTTCATTCTGCTTCTTGCCTCCTCAAGTAACTCTAAATTTACTGTCTAAATGGTGAATAGGATGAACTTCAAAAAACTTGGCTGTGTAAAAGGTGTGAGACCATGAGTGCAAAACTGAGGTTAGTTGCACTAGTTACCGACTTTGGATTGTTTCTTATGGCACAGGAGCTGCATAGCCTTTCAAAATTATGATTTTTTGTTTTGTTGATTGGGATATACAATTAAATATAGTCATGTGCTGCTGAATGAGATGGGTTTGATGCAGCATTAATTTGCTCATCTTTTTGTATAGTAGTTTGTAAATGTTCATTCACCTTCGTAGGGTCTTGGAGCATGTGTTGCTGCTTGGAACTTATACCCAGGAATCAATACCAGCCCTGCATAAGATAAGGTAATTAACAATAACATTTTTTCAATGTATCTTTGGATTTGGTTTTGTTTTAGGATTTTTATCAGCTTTTTACTTTTGTTGTCAGGAAATATCTTGTCGAGGCCACAGAAGAAGCTTCAGTTGCATACAATAAAGCGGTTTGTTCTGCTTCTTGTTTTCAGTGTGTTAATAAAATTGCATTGTACTGTAGTTTGTTCATCTTCATGCTTACCTACGACCGTGGAAAAACTTTTCTTGGACATGCAGTTACAGGATATATTTGAGAAATTGTCGCTAAATCCTGTCTGATAATTATATGTTATTTTGCAATTGTAATTGTCTTCTGTTAAGAGAGGGTATATCCATTCTTTACCATTTGCTGATAAAATAGGATGCAGAAAAATTGTGTAAATTTTTTGTAATTACTCGTGCTCCAAAAAGCGAGTAATAGAGCATATGTTTGCAAAACCATTACTGGGTGGAGATATTTTTGTTATTCATTCTGTCTTTAGATTCTCTATCTCACGAATTTTGCCATCAATCTGCATTTCAACTTCATACCAGGTCACACGCCTTCGTGAGTATCAAGGTGTCGATCCACGCTTCGATAACATTGCAAGGCAGTATCACGACATTGTAAAGGTAACATCAGCTTGCAAATGTTCACTTTTTATATTAGTTTCCTCTGTCAACTCACATTAAACATTTCCTTACAGAAACTGGAAAATATGCAATGGACAATCCACCAAGTCGAAATGGACCTCAAACGATTGCCAGATCACCCAAGCTCATAAATTCTTTTTTTTTTTTTCTTTTTTTTGGGCTCGTATAATGTTGTTTTGTTGTTTTACAGACTCTTTAACTATTTACCATCCAATGTAATCACCAGCTTAATGCCTGTTTTTGTTCGCTAGTTTTCAGTGCTTGCTAGTTGTTACAGTCAACTTTAGTAAGCAACTTGGGTCAGGTGCATGAAAATTTGCACAACTTGTCCTCTTGGTCTGCCAAATTATATTTGCAGCAGATATAAAAGAATACGACATTTGCATGCTCTTTTGCTTAATTAAATTGTAAAACTACATTAAAATTTAAAAAGGAAAAGAAATCATTTGCATACTCTTTTTCTTTTAATTAAATTCTAAAATTTCGCTAAATTTTAAAAGGAAACGAAATCATTTTTATTACCTTTTTAATAGCTTCAAGCACTTAATTAATTAGATGCCAATTGGTTTTTTTTTTTTTTTGAATTACATGGGACTAAATATGAGATTTACAACTATTGTTCTGATATAGCACCGTTTGAATTTTAAACCTTCTCAAATATTCGAGGGACGTTTAACTCTTATAGAGGGAGAAAGACTGTCTTCACTCAAATTCTGAGACTCAAAAAAAAAAAAATAAATTAAACCCTTATAATGCGTCTGTGGGGCTCAAACCACTTTTTTTACACTTATAAAATAGTGACTCTAACCACTTGGACTAAGTGGTTGATGCCAATCGGATTTGGACCATGTCATTTCCACTTCTAGATTCTTCATCTATCAATAACCGACGCGCAATAACCGACGCGTAGCGTCAAGCGGGGCCCACGAACACATCCTTGGAACCGAATGGATTTTCTTGTGGGACACGGTCCACGGAACTCCAGGCTGGGAATGTTTTTGATGGCGCGCGCGAATGCGTTTGTAATACGCGTGAGATTACAACAAGCGTAATCCCAAATTAAAAAAAAATTTTAAAAAACAAAAATAAATCCACGTTGGACAAATCATATCCGTCCACATGGCGGAGGCTTCATCACCAACCGTCGCTGAGCCTTCTCTTAAGCCTTGCTATTGTCCGTCTATATAAAGGCTTCAACTCTTCTAGTTTCTCATAGTGTAAACAAACAAATAGCTCTCGAAGTCTAATTACTCCTCACACTTTCATTTCAGGTCTGTTTCTTAGTCTGTTCCTTTTGTTTTTAATATGTATTTATTTTGCCAATATAATTAAATTAACCTGTTCAATGGATATCAATTTTATTTCTTTGATTGTGTTGTTAATCTTTCGTCATTTGCTTAATGGGTTTTGAGAGCTTCTCTTTACTGTTTCTGGGTTTGATCACAAATTGTAGCGATCTTTTCTTGAGGAAAAATTTTTCTTAGTGTTTAGTTATCAGTTTGCTTTTGGAAAATTGTAAGCCATGGATTTGGTTATTGTAGTGTGTTTTAATTTCTTGAATATACTTCTCCTTATGATGTATGTGACAATCATGGTAATCGATGTGTATCAATATAGCGTGTTTGATAATATGCAATTTTATCATGCATGTGTTTTAATTGCTAAATGATTTTGATAATATGCAATTTTATTATGCATGTGTTTTAATTGCTAGATGATTCGTAACATTTGTTTTTAAAATTCTAATGATTTTATTGTTTCTTATGATGGCTTTTGTGTGACTAATTATCTACCATGGTGGCTTTGATTTGATGTTGCAGTACTTTTGCACGGGAAACTTCTAAGCGGACCTTTCGAAGCTTTTAGGTCTTCTATAGGCAAAGTACATGGTTGACATAGACAGCCAAATTCCATCTTCCTATGATCCCTTTGCTGATATAAAGGACTCCCTTGCCCCAGGTGACAAAGGGTATGTGCATCTCCGCGTACAGCAGAGGAATGGAAAGAAGTGCTTAACAACGGTTCAAGGACTTAAAGAGGATTTTGGTTACCAGAAGATCCTCAAGGACCTCAAAAAGGAGTTCTGTTGTAACGGGAATGTTGTCAATGACAAAGTTCTTGGGAAGGTGATTCAGCTTCAAGGTGATCATCGGAAGAATGTATTGAACTTTCTCATTAAAAGTAAGATTGTGGACAAGGATCGTATCAAGATTCATGGTTTCTAAGCAAACGTGCTGATTGATATATATATATATATATATGGGGTTATGGTGTAATATGTGTGGTCTTGTGTGATCTGCAGAGCATATCTGTAGTCTGTTCTTGTTGAGGTTTTCTGTTTTTCTCTGGACTTGGATTTAAGATTTTCTGCTCTCAAGTTATGGATAATGATAATAAAAGTTATGGATATTTTTATGCGGGCGGTGCTGTTTCTTTTCTCTTCTCTATGTTTGCGTTATTTTTGTGCTTGATGATGGCGGCGCGTAGCTTTGGTTGGCACCCCAACACGTGGCTGTTTACATACTGAATCTGAATCAAATTTTTGGTATTGCTGTTGATGGTTTGAAGGGGTTTTTAATGCCCCGGCGTGTGCTATCTGGAAAACAGAGTGGTGTTGGTGGTGCTACCGAACTCCTCATGACCACGCGGATATCTACATTTTTAAAAGGATTGACAAAATACAACACTAACATTTATTGCTCAGTAGTGCTCATAAACAGCATATTTCCATTAACTTTCTCTTCAGACATTGGGATGCTTCAAGAAAGTTCATTAAAAAGCAGTGGAAAAAAAAGAAGAAAAAAGGATCGTTACTAGTCACTCATAAGCTTGCACTTGGTAAAAGGAAAAAAGAAACAGAAAACTATAAACTAAATCTAAGGTCTAATACATCAAACTGGCAAATATCCATGGTATTCTAAAAGCAAGAGGAACAGCTGTAAGCCTCTATGCCTGTGATCCTTTTTACAAGGCGATTAGACCCCATAGCAAGAATACTGCATGTAGATCTATAAGAGCTTGGCTTGTGGTTGGGTTCCGCTTCTCATCATTGCACAGAATTCATCATAGTTGATTCTTTCATCCTGAGAACAAATGTTGGTGTGAGAACTGATGTAATAATACTGGAAACAAAATTTATGCTTCACAAGGTACAGCTTACATTGTCTGTATCAACTTCAGATATTATTTCCTTGATGGTGTCGTCATCACCCATTCCGTACTCTTTCATGGCTATTTCTAATTCATCTACTGTGATAAATCTGTACAAGCATTGAGAAGAAAATGAAAATAGTTCAGTAACTTTGACCCTTCGATCCCTGACGAACTCCATTCAACTTCAACAAATCGAGGGCCACTCCATGACTATCCATGTGTTGCAAATATGTCTCATCTCATGGCATATAATGTGGCAAGTATCCGTCCTATGGCTAATCTCATGGCATATGGTTGTATGTTTTATACTGCCCCCAACCCACCCAAAAAAAAAAAACACACACAACGTATATGCTGCGTCGCACATGCTTCTACAAGCTCGGGAAATGCTTATATCCTTCATAATGAATGCATGCATGTCAACCTCTGGTAGTGGACCTCCAAATTTTGAAAGTTAGTGTTATGAATGGATTGCTTATTCATATATGCATCACTAACTTCAAGAAGTGAAGCATATAACATCACGACAAAAAATGGTCCTACATTGCCATTGTACATAAAATAATGATACTGATCCTGGTTCTATAGGAATTGGCATCCCATGAAACTGTTAAATTGTTTTCAGAGCTTAGAACCAAAAACTTACCCACTATTATCCTTATCAAAATGTTGAAAGGCTTTGTAAAGATGGTCATCTCTTTCTAGCTTGTGTCTGTGCATTGTAGCAGTGATAAATTCAATGTAGTCAATAGTCCCATTTCCATCCACATCAGCCTGAATTGTAGACCAAGGAGGTCAGTTGAGCATAATGCAAATAACAATGATCGAAAACATTCGGAGAACATTAAGTACTTACGGCTTCCATGAGCTGCTGAACTTCAGCTTCGGTAAGTTTTGATCCAAGTCGAGCTAATCCTGCCTTCAGTTCTTCGTAGGTTATCGTACCACTCTTGTCAGTATCCATGTTGGTAAACATTTGCTTAAGTCCTTGGATTTCTTCAGTTGAAAGATTTTCGGCAATGACCTATAGTTAAATTTGTCATTTACCCAGTTTATCATAATGCAATCACTTACACTGCCTATAGAATATAAGAAAATGCTAACTTATACAATGAGGAGGAGTACGGATGGAAGTATTCAACCCAATGTTGCCTTGCAGTTCACGTGCTGATACATTAACATATATTTTATTAGACTTACCTTCAATGCAAGTTTCTTTAGTTTGTTCATTGCCCTGAATTGTTTCATCCTAGAAAGGACTGCACTGTCAATTGGCTTGTCTGACGCTTCTCCGCCTTCTTTAATCCATGGGTGCTCTACAAAAAGGCATTGGTTTTTCACTTATTCAGAAAAGAGATAAATACCGAAGGGCAAAATGACATCAAGGGTGTCAAATTAACATGGACCAAGCCCAGCATGGCAGATTATCGTATAAATGATCAGTGATTCAATTTGAACTTTGAATTATCGCAGCTCAATTAGTCCAGCACTTGAAAGACTAATAACATTAAAAACATGGACAGAACCATTAAGGAGAAAAAAAAATTTTTATTGCCTCATAATGGATTAGCGAAGATACTAAAAGAGTAAAAGGTCTCTCAAAAAAAGGCTAACAAAGTGGAATGAATAACTAGATTGGTAGATACATACCAAGAACTTGAGCAGAAGTAATACGCTTTTTTGGGTCCTGTGTCAGCATCCTACGCACCAAGTCCTTGGCACTGCTTGATATAGTAGGCCATGGTGCACTTTCAAAGTCAATATCTCCTTGTAATATGGCATCAAATATCCCCTTCTCCATTTCTGCAGCCCACATCTTATTTGTTCAGTAACTATCTCTCCACTAACTATACTTAATTTCAATAAAGAGGTAGAGGTAGAGCCATACAACGTGACAAACTGAAAGTGAAAAGAAAACTAATAGGTTTCCAAGAGAATTCTTTTACCTGCCCAGAACGGAGGTACACCACTAAGTAAAATATACAATATAACTCCAGCACTCCAAATGTCTACCTCTTTCCCATATCTTCGGCGTAACACTTCAGGGGCAACATAGTAAGCACTGCCAACTATATCCCGATATACCTTTCCTAGAAAATGGTCCGTGCAATAATCAGATAGGAATGTTAACAGCTAGATTAAATGCTGCAGAACATGCTACAAGCATAAGCAACTGAGTGTATATACAAATTTGAAGTTTTATAAACTGTTTGAAAATCAAGTTTCTTCATCAAGCAATGGATAATTATAACGAAGATATACAAAATCAATATATTGCATTCCTGACTGAGGTAACTTCAAGACAAAACATTTTAACAATAATTCATTTTCTTATCAGAAAACAAAAGAAAAATTCAGACTCATAGACTTGTTTATATTTTGATGTTTCATAGCATATTTGACTCATCCCTGTAAATCAACAAACTTACAACAATAGAACTTTCTATTTTTAGAACCTGTCCAAGACTCCAAGGTAGGTTGGAATCAAATTATCTCCAATTCCACGAAAATGAACCAAGGATCAGCAAAACAAATGTTCAAATCAAAGAAAACCTGTGTAACACTCCAACATTTGACTCAACAATGAAGTATCATCTGCTATATAACAATCAAAATTTTTCTTCAAGCAACAACTTTTTAAATAAACATGTATTAAAAGTAACAATGCGAAAGAACCAATAAAGAGTTAAGAAACTTACCCTCTTCAATGAACACTGACAACCCAAAATCAGTTGCCTTCAAAAGAGCATTCTCATCCTTGCTAGACAACAAGAAATTCTCAGGCTTAAGATCCCTATGCATCACACCCATAAAATGGCAAATATGCACAACATTCACAATAGACCTGCAAATCGAAGCCGCGGCTCTCTCGCTATAATGGCCCTTAGCAATAATCCTATCAAAGAGCTCACCACCAGCACACAATTCCATAACCACATGCACAGATTGCCTATCCTCATAAGCACCCTTAAACTCAACAATGTTAGGCTGCCCACTCAAATGTTGCATTATCTGAATCTCTCTTTTGATATCATCTTTATCATTCTTTGTCACAAGTTTCCTCTTAGAAATTGACTTGCAAGCGAACTGCCTGCCGGTTGAATTCTCAGTACATAAATAAGTAACACCAAATTGACCCCTTCCCAATTCTTTACCAAAAGAGTAATGTAACTTAACATCTTCATAAGGTTTACCGAGAATTGTATTTGTATCTGGCCTGGGAACTGCTTGTTTTAGGCCAGAAACAGGAGCAGCTGCTGGTGTTGGCCCCGGTTTCTCAGGCCGGTGATGGGCTTGTTGCTGTGGTGCTGCTGGTACTTTAGCAACTGTATTCGGTGCTGATCTGTAGTCATGGCCATAATGCCGCGGCTTTGAGTCTTTACTTTTTGTTAAACAACCACCCATTTGAACAAGACTTAAAGAATTGGATCAAAAATTCTGAATTGCCTAAAAGGTTAAATTTTTTAAAAAGGAGAAGCAAAAGAAGGAACCCAGATGAGATAAAGGGAGCGTTAAGATAAGATGAGATATTGATTAAAAGGCAGTGACTTTTATGAAACCCACATAAGGATCTTGAGAGAATATGCAGGGGATGTGATAAAGAGCCAAATTTGGGGAGAAAAATAGATCAGAGTTAATGGCTTTTGAAGATGGAGTTCAACGGAAAAGGACCGATGACAAAAGAAACAGGGTAAACAAGAAAAAGGAAGAAGCTTTGGTCAACTATTGAAACTTGAATAAAAGTTGAAAATTTCTGAGGGAAAAAGCAGAGATAGCGAAACTGCAAAGAATCTTCTGAAGCTAAGAGACAGCAGGCAGCAGCTTCACAAATATGAAATGAAGCTGTCAAATACTCAATTAGATAGATATATATATATATATATTCCATTTAAGGTATTAATATTTTAAGATTTTTTCAATAGGAAATGTACAAGTTTGGTAAACGTAAAATACAATGACTTTATCTTCAACTATTAAAAAAAAAAAATAGTTTTATTTTAGATTTACTTTGTTGAGCCTTTTTTTGGAAATATAAAAAGTAATGGAAAGAATAAATTTTATAACTTTACTATCTATGGCACCTTAAAAAGTACACAGTCGAAAACTGGGAAATAGCCATAATTTATTGATTTTCATTAATTTTATGATCACTTAATAGTATTCATATCTCTCATTTTGTAAATAATTTTGGGAATTAAATGCATGTTCTTGAATTTAAACTTTTAACCTCCTATTTGTAAGGTATCATTAAATGCTTAAAATTAAAATTATGTATAATGATAATCATCTATATGACATACTCTCTTGAAACTTCTAATTTTGTCCACATTCAAAAAGTATAGGTTTAAAAACTAAATCTAGACTTTATTCACCCTTTAGGATCAATAATTTTAAAAAAAAAATGATAGAATCTTTTTTTGATTATGAATATTTTCATAAATAGAACTCTCTTTATACAAAAAAAAAAAAGTATTTATTTATTGTTATGTACAACACCCTCATCTCCAATCGCAGAACCCTTTTCGACACGTGTACGCGTAATCTACTGAAAACCAGTACAGAGAGTGGGGCATTCTGACTTCTGAGCCACAGGATCGTCCAAGACACTCCAATAGTGGGTCGCTGCGACACGTGTCGACACGGCGTCTGAAGAAAAGTGGGAGTCAGGCTTTATGGAACCGTGATGTAATAATAATGACTTTTGCCTGTCATGCTGCATAAAATCAACACGTTTTTAACTGATTTTGCAACAGAGCAGAACAGAAGAAGAAAGTGTGCAACACACGGTTTTATTTCTGTTTTGAGATGGAAAAGTTTATCGTTCAAGCAAAAGCATATTGCGTGCAGATTGGCCGGCTGTTTGTTTTCCTTTTTTCCTACTTGTTGCAGAAAGAAAACAAAAGCATATTTGTTAAAGCATATATGTCATTTTATGGAAGCAAATCTAAAATTAATTTGCAAGCATTAGCAACCTTTCTGCCATCCGCCTTTATCCCAATTTAGGGTGGCAATCCCAGGATACGAGCCATTTTTGTGGTCTACTTTTTGTTATTGAGTTGAAGAATGGACTACAGAAAAAAAAAATTAAATTAAATAAATAAATAAAAAGGATCTCCTTAAAAAAAGTTATATTTAATGTAACCCTGTGAAGGCATCTGATTCCAATGCTCTATTATTTATATTTTGCACTTAAAAATATTGGAAGTTAGAAGAATAGATATAACAAAACTTATATTAAAAAAGTAAAAAAGTAAAAGTTTGATTTGATTACTTTGTTGTTTCGTAGAATTGACATTGGATCCTTATCTTAGCACATGTAATTGCTTATTATTATTATTAGTTTAATTAATGAGTAGTTAAGACAATGGTCATCTTGTACGTATAAATTCGAGTTATAGTATTGTTGGATTATTGATAATTCATCTTAGATGCATAAGTTTGAATTACAGTATTGTTGGACTCGCATCTTCTCTCAATAGGAGAGGTAATTGACTCTTTACATTTGGGTAGGGTAGGTTCTCAGGGCTGTGTTATAACAGAGTAATAATAAAGAGCCCCGACTAATATCTTATTGTAAAATATTAGTAGAATTCTAATTGTAATATATACATAAAAAAAAATTAATGAGTAGTTAGGGTTTGATGTCACTATTTGGCACCATTTAGTTCCGAAATATTATGAAAATGCTTATTTATTTTTTTCTGACCAATTTTTTTATTATGACTTTCATGATCATGTTCATGCGTATGAATGCAACTGCTGTAGACTTTATACATATAAATGGGTTATAAAAATTAATATCGATATAAAAAATATAATTTCATGATGGCCATCTCAACTGTGACCCGCTAACAAATTAAAGTGACATCCACTAATTATCAGTATGCAATATGAATTAGAAAAAAAAAAACAAAAACAAAATCACCCCAGACTGCCTTGGAAGTTTGTGTTAGTGATCATTGATCTATTATTTAATTTTACTTGCCACTCACCAACAACCCGCCACTCAATTGTTTAACAAGATAAAAATAATGAGCATCATTTGTTGTGTGCCATTGTGTGATTGTTTATTTGCTTTGTTTAACAAGATATGATTGTTTTGATTGTTCTTAATTCTAATAGATGATTATTTCTTCACTGTATCTTTTTTTAACAAAAAATAAAAACTATATGATTTTGTAAGTCACAAAAACATGCAAATATATCTATTGCTGGGAAAATGTTTTGCCTTTCCCAATAAAAATATGACTCAAATTTCTGTAAGAAGTTCCTCGAAGATGGGATCCTGTTTTCATCGTTGCAAAAAATTCTTCATAGCTGATCCTAGCATCCTGCAAACAAAAATTAAGAAGTGATCAGCTTATAATAATAATAATATTCGATGCCGATAAGGCAAATAAATTAATAATATTATGGTCAAAAGTTTGAAAAAAAAAACTTACTTTATCTCCATCAACTTCGAACATTATTTCTTTAATCGTGGCATCATCACCCATCTTATATTCTTTAAATGCTGCCTCCAGTTCGTCTGCCGTGATGTATCTGCACAGGCATTGGGAAAAACAACTTGTCTGTGAATTGAACTTGTCAAAGGGTCGTCTTTTTTTTCCCCCCACTCTTATTCAATTTATCTAGAACGAGAAATTAACATACTGATCATGGGATAGCTATGGTACAGGAACTTTATAAAGGGGTCAAATTTATTGACCTCTTTGTTGTTTGGCTGCCATGTGGCAGCCAAACAAAATTTGCTAACTGACAGCAACCGGTTTTGCAGTCGGTTGCTGCCAATATAAATATATATTATTTATAATTTTAAAAAATTAAAATAAATAAATAAATAAAATAAATAATATATAAAAAATAATAATTATTATAAGTAGAAAAAGATAAGTAAAGTAAAAATATAAAAAAAAAATTTTAGGTCTATAAATATTTTGAAAAATAAAATAAAAAGATTGTTAACAAAAAGATAAAAATTTAATTTAATTTTTTGAAATATGTCTCATATTTAACATTAGATGTTTCATGTTTAATGTTCAATGTTTCATGTTGTTATTTTCTAAATACCCCGAAGTTTTTCTTTTTTGCCCCCGTTTCATGTTTACGTTCATGTTTCATGTTGCAAGTTAAAAGTTTCATGTCTGACGTTTCATTTTTACTGTTACAGATGTACTATATTTTTTGTTTAATGTTCCATGTTTTAAGTAAGGTGTTTCATGTTTCATGTTCAATGTTTCATGTTGTTATTTTTGAAATACCCTGATATTTTTCTTTTTTGCCCCCGTTTCATGTTTACGTTCATGTTTCAGGTTTAATGTTCAAAGTTTCATGTCTTACGTTTATTATTCACTGTTACGGAGGTTTCATATTTTTTGTTTATTGTTGCATGTTTTAAGTACGCTGTTTCATGTTTAACGTTCAATGTTTCATGTTATTATTTTCTGAATACCCCAAAATTTTTCTTTTTTGCCCCCGTTTCATGTTTACGTTCATGTTTCAGGTTTAATTTACCTTGGTTTCATCTCTTACGTTTATTATTCACTATTACGGAGATTTCATATTTTTTGTTTCTTGTTGCATGTTTTAAGTACGATGTTTCATGTTTAACGTTCAATGTTTCATGTTGTTATTTTCCGAATACCCCAAAATTTTTCTTTTTTGCCCCCGTTTCAATGTTTCACTGTAGCAGTTACTGTAGCAAACGGCTAACCGACATCTTGATAACGGCGAGCCGACATCAAGCAGAATCAGTGCTTAGTCTCTGGATACAAACGGCTAACCGACTTCTCAAGATAACGGCGAGCCGACATCAAGCAGAATCAGTGCTTAGTCTCTGGATACAAACGGCTAACCGACTTCTCAAGATAACGGCTAGCCGACATTAGGCAGAATCAGTGCTTAGTCTCTGGAAAATAACGGTAAACCGTTTACTGAAAACGGTGAACCGATTATTTCCAATTTGCTAACCTTGAACCGTTTAGTAAGAACGGTTAAGCCAAATTTATTTTCCAGGTCTCTGAAAATTAACGGTGAACCGATAATGACAAAAGGTTAACCGTTTATGTATCTAAACGGTTAACCGTTAATATTTAACGGCGAGCCGTTTTCTGGTAGAAAGTCAATAACGGCTAGTTTTTCAGCTCCAACTATAAATAAACTCAATCAAATTCAAACAAGAAGATTTCCAACAATTATCATTGAGCATACAAACAATAAGATCCGACGTATGGAAAACGGCGATCCGACATTTTGAAATTTTGTCCAATGGTAACTTGCTCAAAGTCAAAATCATTGTGTTTATTCTCTTTTACCCTATCTCTTTACTTTTCATTGCGCATTAATTTATTTATTTCGAATTTGGTTGCTTAGTTTATATTGTATTAAGTTTTAGTTGCTTAATTTTTAAAAACCCAATTCACCCCCCTCTTGGGTTGCATAACTAAAATTACATTTGTTTTTTTGTAATTTTTCTTCTAATTTACCACTCCAACTTTAATTTACTCATTTTCCCTTTTTTTACTATTTACAAGTGTGAATTACAAATCTTTCATTTTATTTCATACTTAATGTCAATTTACATATTTTTTTTTATAATTTTACAGACTAATTTACCACTCTGACGCTAATTTACCCGTTTTACCTTCAATCTACAAGTTATATGTGTGGTATATGAATGACATTAAAATGTTGTTGGATGAATGTAAATTTATTTTTTAAAACATATGGTTTCATTCAAAAGTCATCAATTGTGATCACCATATCAATTGCAATCGTTTTACCATTGAGGGGTAATAACACAACAAATTTCCAGTATCCTGTCTCATGGTCAATCCTTATAATTGTTGTATAAAATTGAATGTGTTCTGTCACTTGCTCAACAACTACAAGGAAACCCAGCAATGTAAATGGAAAAAGAAAAAAAAAATTACATAAGCCGTATAAAAGATGCCTTGCAAATATCAACCTATATTTACTGAAGTCAAGCCTAAAATTCTGCAGCCAACAAAATTGCAATAAAGCACAGCAAAGTTCATCATCCAGCAGATTCTGCCCCCTCTGAATAATTTCCAAGTACGACAAGGGTAACTTGATCAGTCTATTCTGCCGTGAAGCAATGACAATCTATTCAAACTGAACTTAATTTTATTTTCATACCTACACAAATGCTCAAACTTTCACTAAAATAACTAATTATTACTTAAATCCAGCAAGTCAGTTTCAGAGTTAAATACAGAAAATTCCAATTAGAATAATATAACTACAGATATACCATATAAGAAACTTACTACCAAATCTTTAATATAGCAAATGAGTTTTCAAAGCAATAAAGTGTTCATACTAGTAGGCAAGCAACCAAGCAAAATCTGGGTAAAAACACTGTCCATGATAATAGATTGTTGAGGAAAAATTTAAATTTTACAACTAGTCAATTGAAATCATTCTTCATTTCACCATTTCACTCCAAGGAAAGCCCTTTATTCAAGTAGGAACACAACACTTCATGTTTACAGAGCTACAAGATTCAACTCAAACAAAAGCATGATGATCGACCACCATTGGAATCCCCTCCACATGCCGGCGGCCAACAATCTAGTCAACACAATGCAAAAATTCAAAATCCCAACCAAAAAAACCAAACAAACCCACAGCTTCCCTCCACCACCAACCCACCGGAAACGGTCACCGCTTTGGCCACATCCGGAACCACTGCCGTGTCCCAGCCACCTTCCCTCTCCTTTCTAGCCGCTAATCGGCAACCAAAAACAACAAAATTCGGAAAAAAAAAAAAACAACAAAGCCAGCTCGCGGGTTCTCTACCCCACCAGATCGGAAGTTCCAGGCCGCGTTTTGATCACCGCGGGCACCTCAAAACAGCAGCTGCAGTCTTCTGGAAGCCACTACAACTCAGATCCGCCCCCTCCAACATCGCGCGCCACCGGATCGAACGAACCAACTTCGGTGCCATCCAAGCTCAGATCCGAAGCTGTATCCGTTCCAGCTAGGCAAATCGTGACCTCTGCGCTTCCGGAAGTGAGGAAGAATGTGGGGATGGAGTGGGAGAAAGATGATGATTTTTTGGTTCAATGTTCCAGAGGGAGAAGAAAGAACAAGGGGGTAGAGGAGAAAGAGAGGGAGATGAAAATATTTTTCTTCCGGTTACTCTTCTTTTTTTACTTTTATTCACTTTTTTTTTTTTTTCAAATTAAAATTCCAGCCGTTGGATTCAAATAAAGTGAATCCAATTGCTCAATGACAGCCCTATCATACAGGGAATTTAGGCCCTGCACCGTAGCTGAGGCCACTGATCATTATTCTTATCAAAATATTGGAAGGCTTTGTAGAGATGTTGAAATCTTTCAAGCTTGTGTCTTTGTGCTGTACAAGTGATAAATTCAATGTGGTCAATAGTCCCATTTCCATCCATATCAGCCTGCAGAAATGCAAACAAACCATATCAGCTCATGATGCAAATAGATAGTTAATTAATCAATTAATGGGATACAAGTTTCAGAGCTCCTGAATTGCTTACAGCTTGCATGTACTGCTTGACATCAACTTTCGGTAAGCGTGGATCCAAGCTTAGATAAGCCAGCTTTAAATTCATGGTAGGTAAGTGTGCCACTGTCATCTGTGTCCATTTGTTTAAACGTTTCCTTGTGCTTCTGCATTTCTTCGGCAGGAAGATTTTCCGCAATCACCTATATATATATATTTTTAATTTTTGTATATGATACATTCAGTAGTTTACCAGTAGGCACAGAGTCAAATGCGTATTCATTGTGCCTACTTTTGATTGATAGAGTGATTTTCTAGTAGTTTTCTTTACTTGGCCATAACTCATGAGTGTTTAAATTTTAGGGAGATAAGGAGTTAAAATTTGACTTGAACTTTGCTTGTTCCCTATTTTTAAAAAAGATAAAAAAGACTAAATATTAGACTGCACAAATAGTTTATAAAAAAATAACATTTACGTTCCTAATATTTAATTTTAATGTTCTTAATGTTTGAAGTTAACTGTTGAAGGACACAATGTGAACTTCTTGGCATAGCATTTCAAGTTTACCAAGTAATTAAAAATACTGTTGACGAGGAGTTATAAATGAAAACATTCAATCAGACACGCAGTTCATGATTCACACTATCTTACAAATTTTGTATCATTTAAAACGTACCTTTAGGGCAAGTTTCTTTAGTTTGTTCACTGCTCTAAATTGCTTCACCCTCGAAATAACGGCAATGTCAATTGGCCTGTCCCATGCTTCTCCATTTTCATAATTAAGCCAAGGGTGCTCTGCATATATATCATACTATTATTTTTTCAGTAGTATTAGTGTATGTGTGTGTTTAGTTTTTTTTGTCGTGTGGACACACTCTTTTTTTTTTAAATACAAACATGATTTTAAATCATGTGATATAAGAGAGTTTTTAATACTGTTAAATCGCAAGACTTTATAATTTATTGAAAAATAAACTTATTAAAGCTAATGATTTAAGAGTGTGTCTGTATTAAAAATATAGACACACTCTTAAATTGCAAGACTTTATAATTCATTAAAAAATAAATTTATTAAAGCTTGTGATTTAAGAGTGTGTCTGTATTAAAAAATAATTATATATATAAGCTAATAATAATATATAACTTGAGGATCAATATAATACTTAATTAATTTATACTTAGAATTTGAGCAACAGTAGTCCGGTTGTTTGGATCCCGAATCAGCATCCTGTGAATCAAGTCCATGGCACCGCTTGATATAGTGGGCCATGGATCACTTTTGAAATCAATTCTCTAGTCATTATAGCCCCCTTTTTTTTTTTTAAGAGAAAGTAAACCTTTCCATTAATTATAACTAGAGAGTAACATCCACGGTGCGGACAATTTCCTATCCAAAAGACAGGGTCTACACGATCTAAAGCTGCCTTTGCCAAGTTATGAGCAATGACATTACACCTTCTTTGTTGGGGGACTTTATATAAGATTTACTTAAAAGATTAGTCTCTTAGGTGGAGTGGCTTACCACCATATAAACCCAAATATCTCTCCTTTACTAGCTAATGTGGAACACAACTCAACATTCTTGAAACAAAATGTATAAATGCCGTGTTCTGACCTTTTAAACACTCCTGAATTTCTTCTATGTTCCAAGATATTTCAGCTAAGCTGCTCTCCCTTTTCAGAACAAGCTCCACAACTTCCTCAGAGTCTGATTCAATAACAACATGGGCACAACTTGCTTCCCTCGCTAGTTGGATGCCAAAAAGCACAGCTTCAGCCTCCATGTCTGCAACATTGCCTTTAAGATTAGTTCTCTGAGCTGCTGCAGCTACAAAATCTCCATTTGAGTCTCTGACCACTGCTCCAAGCCCTCCCCTTTGCTTTGATAAATTTGGAGCCGCATCTACATTTACTTTGAACCAGCCAGGTGGAGGGGGCTTCTAATCTTGCTACTCATTTAGCTGATGCCCAGCCAAAGCATCATTTTTTGCAAATTTTATCCTCCTCATGACTCCACAATGGCTACCGCTCTTGTAGCTGAAACAAGAGGATCTTCCTTCTTGCCTTCAATGACGAAACAATTCCTCGAGTACCATATTGCCCAGCAAACTGCAATTATTTGTTCAATATCTTTCTTCCTCCTCTTTATTGCTAACTCTTGCAGCACACTCAACATATCCTGATGAGCCATCAGCTTAATCTCTTCATAAAATTTTGTCATCTTCCTGACTTTTCGAGCAAACTTACATCCCACCAGAGCATAGAACACATCTTCACTCGTACTACTGCATCTCTGACACACTAGATCCCCTACAATTTCCCTCTTCCATAGATTTTCCACCGTTGGTAACATATTTTGGGCAGCCCTCCACATAAAAATCTTTACCTTCTCTGGAATGTCATTTGCCCAAATTACCTTCCACATTGTTTTGTAGCTGTCTGAGCAACTTGCCTTATCTGGGAATTTTAGGTTCACGGCCAACTGGTATCCACTCTTGACCGAATAGATTCCATGTTTATCAAAGTGCCATGCTAGCATATCTGGTGTTGGAGTTTTTGGCAGTGGAGTTCTCAATATTCTTTCTGCAGCTTCCTTTGAAAAATACTGCACAATCAAATCTTTCCTCCACTTGTTACTTTCATCAATTAACTCAGCCACCACTGCCTCCATTGGTAAGTTGGGCTGTGACTTTGCTCTAGGTATCTCAAAGTTTTTTACCCAATTGTTGCCAGAAATTTTCACTTATTTCCCATCTCCTATCCTCCATCTTAGGCTTTTATGCAACACTTGCCTACAGAATACTCCTCCATACAAAAGATGGATTGGACCCCTACTTTGCTTCCATAAAGCTAGAGTGCTTGAAATATTTTGCCTTCAAAATCTGCGCCATTAATGAATCGGGATTATGCAGAATTTTTCACCCCTGTTTTGCAACGAGGGCTTGGTTTATGCATAAAAATTCTCTGAAGCCTATTCCCCCTCTTATCTTTGCATGACATAGTCTTTCCCATCTAGACCAATGTATGCTTCTGTGGGTATCAGAGGATCCCCACCAAAATGTTGAAATGGCTAGTCATTATAGCCTTTAAAGTTCTACATATTGACTCTGTAAAGAACATATATATAAATCGTGAGTGAATACTGTTCTGAGTCTTCTGACACTTGCTAATTGCTATACTTTTAATTAATTAATTAATCATTAAGTTAAGGATTGATTTTGGATTATTTTAGGAAAATGACAATATTTAAAATAACTTAAATTATTATAAATTTCAACTTATCTGTATGTTTATTAAAAAAAAATCATAAATCAGCCCCGATTTTTTTCTTTATTTTTTGAACAAAAGTATTAAAGTAAGAGTATGTTGAGACTTTTAATAATTTGAAGATATTTTAAAAATTATTATTTCACAGGGAGGTAGATAATCTGAAATTTACTTTTAACTTAAAAAGTAGTAATCGCATATAGGCAGTTAATGTTTTCATCACCTGCCCAGAATGGTTGTGCACCAGACAATAAATTGTACAAAATGAGTCCAGCGCTCCAGATGTCTCTTTCCTCGCCATATTTGCAAGGATCTAATACTTCAGGAGCCATATATAAAGGTGATGTGATTGCCTGAACTACTATTGGATATTATTGTTGGATGATGTTATCAATGTAAAGTGTTCTCGCACTTAATGGAATGTGTAATTTAATTTTTTGTTTATATTGATTTTGTGGTTGAATTTTAAATATAAGAATGTATAAATCTGTATGAAATAATTCATAATTTCGATATACATTTAGATCTTGTGACAGAAAAAATTAATCATAAATTATGTGATAAACAAAATAATTTATGATAAAAAATTTCAATCATAAATTTTGATTGTAATTAATTTTTCCGCTAAAATTTCAAATTAAAAAAAAAATTCAATTTTCCTACCAAAAAATTAATTAAAATATTTATTTTGGTCATGATAGACACGTGACATCCAAATATTATCATAAGTTAATGACATTTTTTTTTCTATCATAAAAGAGTAACAGATACATAGATGATGAATAATTTTACTGTCATCCATCCTTTTTATGATTTTTTTTTTTATCTTCTATTATCAATTTTCTTATAGTACCTCTAAAACCTCAAGTAAAAAAGACACATTGATAAAAAGTTAAAAGCTGTTCAAATAGATTGGGGGTGAATGCATATCTTTTTCTTCCCAGTTAACTACTTTGTTATTCACTTTAGGCATCATTATCCTCATATCCATCATCAAAATAGAAAAATAGAGAGAAAACATAGGTATATAGTTGATATTGGGCTGACCTTGTTAGCTCAATCCAATTTGCCTCTTAGCCTATGATGGAATGCATTTCACACTACTGTTTTCCTTATAAATAGAGAACTTACTCCTGTTTAAATAACATTCACTTTATTTGCAACTTTTTCTTCAAAAGCAAGATTACTCTATTCTTAGAGTCTTTGGTTGTGCCAGTTACCCTATCTCAGGCCCTATAACAAATAAAAACTTGAATTCACGACACGAAGATGTATTTTTTTAGGTTTCACATCATAAATGTTATCAATGTTTGATTCTTTTAGGAGGATATACATTTCTAATCATGTCATTTTTTATGAAAAACTCTTTCCCTATAAGTCAGGTGTTGATTTCTACTCTGTCTTTGATTCATGTTTGTCAAGTTCTGACAATAAAGTGTCAAATTATGCAATACATGTCCTTCAAACACCCCTTATAGCAACTGATTGCCAACGTCCTTTACAACAATCATCACAATAAATATTCTCTTCTCCACCACCTTATAATCCTCCTATATCAGACTCAAACTATAACTCATCAAATTCATTAATCACCATTACATCTTCACATTCTAATCCTCTTATATCTCACTCAAATTCTGACTCACCAAATTCACTAATCATCAATATATTTTCACATTCATTTCCTGATCATCGTTTACCTCATTTTCATCTTCCTGGTTATCCTATGATTACTAAGTCTAAGGCTGGCATTTTCAAACTTAAGACCTATCTTACTGCTCTTTTAGCTTAGCCAACTGAACCAACTCAATAACTCAAGTGTTATAAGATCTAAACTGGTTTAATGCCATGCAAGAAGAGTTTAATGCTCTTTGGAACAATCATACTTGGATTCTAGTACAACCAATAGCATCATTCAAGATAGTAGGCAACAAATGGGTTTTCAAAAATAAATAAACTTAGATGGCTTAATTTCAAGGTACAAAGCTAGATTTGTTGCAAAAGATTTTCATCAAGCTTATGGGGTAACTTATTCAGGTTTGAGCCCTATTATTAAGGCTTCTACAGTGAGAATAATTACGAGTTCAACAGTGATGAGCGAATGGGTTATTAGACCAGTTGACATTAATAATGTCTTTCTCAATGGCATCCTTGTTGAAGATGTGTACATGGCACAACTAGAGGGTTTTGTTGATCCTTCTAAGCCTCATCATGTATGTAAGCTATAAAAGGCATTGTATGGGCTCAAATAGGCACCTAAAGCCTGTTTTGATAGGTTCAAGAATGCAATGACAACTCAATGGAACTTTAAGCATCCAAAGTTAGATTCTTCTATATTTTATAGATGGGATGCTGGTCACATTTTGCTGGTATTAGCCTATGTTGATGACATTATTATCACTAGATCTAATCCTCAAAGTGTATTGAATGTGATATCTGCTAAGACACATTTGCTCGTAAAGATTTAGGAGACCTTTATTACTTCCTTGGCATAAAAGTTAACAAAAGCAAGGATGGGGTTCACTTGTCACGAAGTAAATACATAGCCGACTTGCTCGTCAAACATGGTATGATCACATGCAGTCCAAAACCAACTCTAATGGTTACATCTCATTCTCTTACTAAAAACTTAGGAACTATTATCTCACGTGCCTCTTAGTATAGAAGTACTATAGGGGCATTGCAACATATAACATTGACAAGAGCATTTCAGTGAACAAGTCAATTCAATTTCTTTCAGCCCCGACAGATGAGCATTGGCAGGCATGTAAAAGACTACTTAGGTACTTGAGGGGATAATTCATTATGGGCTTCAGTTCTATTCTAATGGCAGTTAGCAGATTAATCACTTTAGTGATTCAGATTGGAAATGTGACAGAGATGATAGAAAGTTCTGTGGATTAAAGCTTTGTTCAGTGAATTAAAGCTCAAGATTGATCATACACCGATTATGTGGTGTGATAATCAAGGAACAATTGCTTTGGCTACAAATCTAGTGTATAAACCAAACACATTGAGCTGGATATACATTTAATTCATGAAGAAGTTCAAGCTAAGCAAAACAAAGTCTGTTTGTTCCTAGTGCTGATCAGACTGCCGACATACTTACTAAAGCTTTGACTTATGGACAGTTTCATTATCTCAGAACCAAGCTGAACATTCGCCCTGGATAGTTCAGCTTGAGGGGGGATACTAGCATGTGTGAAACAGAGAAAGCAGAGCACCATAAGCTCACTGAGTAGTCAAAATAGCTGAATAAATCTTAGCTGCCGACATTTCAAAATTAGTTATACATGTCAGCGGCAATTGTGACAAACTATGTACCTGCTTATACTATGTAGAACAGTCTAGTACTTTCTACGATCAATTTGTTAGATTCATTAGAGTTACTATACAAGCTAGGTTGTAATCATTCTCATTAGTTTTTGATCTATAACAGATTTGAGCATTGTTTCCAGAACTTCTCTTCAAACTTTCCTTTAGTTTCTAGAACTTTCTTGCTTGCCAAACTCTCATTTTACTTTCTCTAAAAGTGGACAAGTGATGGAAGTAGATAAGTTTATGAGGATTAACAAGATAATAATGAGCATCAAGTTTACACACTATTGTAACACGCACGCTTTTACAAAGCATCTCTTACGAAGCGTACAACGAGCGCAAAAGGATTGACTTCAGTTTGATCAAACACAATCATAAAGAAAGGGGCAGAGACATAAAAAATGAAGGGCAATAGGCAACCAATCACACAAACCGCAATGGTGAGGGCTAAACTGTTAGACAACACGGCATACAAACCCGTCACAAATGCTAGTGTCATTGATATGAGTGCAATCCAAGTGAAGCCAATGGCCAAAGGAAGTGTGTCCATAAGTGATTCAGTTTTGGTTCTCCAAAACGACCAAAATACAACGGCGGCTGCAGCCATGGCTGAAGTCATGGCTACGGTATCTGTGATCACAAATGCCTGGAAACTTGCTCTATGAAGCAGAGTTGCCGTGCCCTCGTCGGGACCATCACTTTTGACACCCCCGGGAATTGTGAAAGCTGCTGTGAATGTGAATGTGGCTATCAGTGTTGCCATCACCGAGAGTGTTTGAGCCATTTCTTTGCCTTTCTCACCTTCTTCTTTAGAAACCTCCCTTTTCTGTTGGAGTTCTTCCGCAGACAGAGCTCGTTTTGCGTAGGCCGTCTTCAGCGCTTTTAATGTCAAGTGCTGAGTAGAGCAGAGCACGTAAATATATACACAGTTGTTTAAAGGAACACCAAGTAACCCCACAATTGAAAAATTTAGAGAAATTACGATATATCTTCTAAAACCAAAATAAAAATGCCCAAACTTGCCCAAAGAAGAATTGACGGTTAGGCTAAAGAGAAGGATCCCTTAGCTGGATGGACAATCTACAACACATCGAAATCCTTGATATAAATCACTAAATAGTTGTACTAGCTCTTATGTGTTTTAGGCTTTGTCCTCGGCTGAACTCAAATATGAAATGCTAATTAAATAATTAATTATTTGTCTATGTTTTGTCTGGTTGGTAAATAATTCAATTTTAAAATAAATGTTTTATCAAGGATTCTTCAAGAAATTATGCAAGCTTCTCGATTTGTACATGTTAGCCTTAAAAAGACTACGAAAGAAAGTGAATGTACCTTTTGGATCTCCTTTCCATCGGCTTTTGTTATCTCAGCAATTTCTAGAGCAGTATTGTTTCTGGCGCTGCGGTTTTTTGCCCTGATGTTCACACTCTTATGTCTGGAGAGAGTGAAAACCACATCGCTATGCAAGCCCATGGCAGCCAGATGCAACGGCGTATTTCCATTTCTATCAACTAAGTTAATCAAATTTTCCATTTCAGGGGACCTGAGAATGAATGACACGATATTCCAATTTCCATGTTTAGCAGCAACATGGAGGATGCTGCGATCACTGTTGTCGCGGATCTCAATAGCATCTGGGTATTCGTTGATAAGAAGTTTCAAGACCTTTAGTTTGCCATTCTCTGCGGCCAAGTGAAGAGGCGTCTCACCATTGCAGTCCCGTTTATATGCAAGTTGTTTGCTTTCTTCTAACAGGCGTTGTGCCATTTTAACATTACCCGAGGTAGCTGCATAATGAAGAGGATTCCTCTGGTGCCAGTCTAACCGATTGATGAGGTCTCTGTTTGTTTCCAGTATCTTGACCATGATATCTATAAATTGCAGGGATTGCATGCTTTCAGAAAAATCTCAAACTATATATACTGAAAGCATTTATTTAAGAAATGAAAAATTAATTAATCACGGGCCACGCTCACCATAATTTTGCCTCATGACTACAAAATGGAGAAGTGTCAGTTCATCTGGCAATCTAGTGGTGCTAAGAGACTCAGGACTTTTATCGATGATGAAACAAGCAATATCATTTAACCTTGCATCAATGGCGATTGAGAGTGGGGTCTGGTAAGCTTTATTAATATAGCTACTTGGAGCACTATCCTTTTCAACCAGAATCCGAATCACACGCTTGTGTTTGTTTGTTACAGCGTTATGCAGAGGTGTGTTGCTTTCGATATCTCTCATCCGAAAAAGGCTTTCAAGTACCGGAGCCGGACCCGCTTGATTTACCGCAGGCACATATTTCATGATTTCACTAACGATAGCTCGGTCACCAATCCTGGCAGCAATATGCAGCGGAGTCTCATCCATCAAGTTTTTCTGACGGAGAAGTGAGTAATGGAGTCTCAAGGCAATAAAATTCTGTTGCCTCAGAATCTCCCGAATCACTTGTTGGTTTCTGAATCTGACAGCCACATGCAGGACTGTGTTTCCTCCGGGACTTGAGGCACTGAAAATATTCTGACGAAGTGCGAGTTGCTTGATTTTATTTTCATCCCCATGTCTCAGTACCTCGAGTAGTTCTTGATCCATTATCGATTCACTGTACGTAAGTATTCAGCTATGACAACGATTATTGATGTAGCTACATAGAGAAGCAACAAAGAATTAAGCAAGCTGTTTTCAGGGGAAAAATATCCATCTATCAAAGCTGATTACACTTGAGTTTCTCAACGCATTAAATTGTAAATTCGATTATTAAAGTGTTTGATAATCCTTATAGTTGAGTTTTGGCAGGTTAGCAAATTTTTTTTCCCAACTTCTATTCCATTATAGTTTTTACTTTTGTACAAAGATTCTGACGTCTAAACACACCCTTAATCATATTGAAAATAAGATTTAAATTAGGTGTGAAAAAATAGGCTACTAGACATTAAAAGTTTTTTTTTTTTTTTTAATTTCAAAACATTACGTTTACATTGTTCTAGATTTTGAAAGAATTCAAGTTGAAGTCTAACTTGAATTTCAATTAACTGAGTATGAAAATTGTTAAAAACTTCAAGGAGTTTGTGAAAAAGGGAGAGAGACAAAAGGATAAGATAAGAGAGGGGATGGAGAAGGAATATTGTTAATCTAAAAGTTTAATTAAAATAAGTGTACGAAATTGTGAAGTTAGAAGATTAACAATAAAGTAAAATTAAAGGAAAAAAATCGAAATTGAAAATTAAGTTAAATGAAAACATACCTTCCAGAGTCTTAAACCACACACAAGAAAGGCAAGAATCTCAGGGCAAAGTAGCAGTGCACGGTGCGTAGACCGGAAGGGAGGAGACTAGAAGAAATCGGTTTGGCCGAAAGAGAGGAATTTAAAACCTTCTTTTTACTGAAAAAAAAAATTGACTTATACAAAATTAAATATTCCTATATGATTAATTGGTACTACATGCCATTGATGTAGTTCATCTGAAGTCCATCTTAAAAATTTATTCCAATGAAGGATGCAGAGATTTATTACTATATTATGAGATATTTTTACTCCCTCAATCACACAGAGAGATGCTAGCTATTTATTAATTTGACTGTTAATTTCCAATTAAACTAGCAAAATATCCATGTGACATGAATTTTTTTTTTGTGGGTAACTTTTTTTTAAGTGGAATTTGTTTACACAAGTTATAGGATAAAATACCACTCTTTTTTTTTTTTAATCCTCAAATGATACATTTCAATTAAAAAAAGACTTTGACCAAAATACCGCTGTGCATAGGATAAAATCGAACCCAACGCCCATCACACTCGAAGTCTTTATTTAGAATATACATGACAAAGAGTTGGTGAAAAAGGAACAATACTGTTAAGATACCCAAGAATTTTCCCTTCTTAAAATAAACTATTATACGAATACGTTGGTGTCTCAGTTGACGTTAATGATATTTTATTGAGTAGGTGTGTTATTGGTTATGCCTTCATGGTTTTGGCGCATTGATCAAAGTCCATTCTCTCCCAGTAAAATAACACGCTAGCTATCACAGCATAGTTAGGTAAAAGGGCAATGTGACAATTTGAGTGGGAACCACTTCAAAATAAAAATAAACCTGAATTAAAAATAATGTTTTATTTTGTTTTAATGTATTGGATCATTGTACAATCATTAGCTTAAAATTTATTTGAAGATACTTAAGTTTAAAGCTATCATTAAAATTTTTTAATTTTAAATACCAATAAATTATCGTGGATCCTACTATGATAACAAATTATTTTCCTCATTTCTCTCTTACTTTTCCCTCTTCTCTCTCTATCTCTCTCTCTCAATGCTACCGTGCTTTAGAATTTATGCCAAAGGGGAATGGAACAAATGACAATTGATAAAATCACTGCCGACCTCATTCTCTGAAAAAAAACAAGGAGAAATTTGTTTGTGCACATGAATAGAGTTAATATATTTTTCTAAAAAAAAGAGAGAATAGATGGAGTAAGAAAAATAATCGTTTTTTTTTTCATGATCTTTTGATATGACATGAAAGATAAACAAATAATTAACAGCAGATGGAGGAAGAAGGAGAGAAAGGCAGTGGAGAGATTAAAAAAACATTGAAGGAAAGAAACATTATTAAAGACGGGAGAGAGAGAGAGGGAGAAAAAAAATATTAATGAAGTTAACGACCCATCTTATTTAATCATCACCCTACAGTTTTTTTTAATCTCTTCAATGGTTTTTAATCTAATGAGTGCAAAATTATGAAGTTGTATTTGAAATTGCGTTCTTTGATCCTGCTTCGTATAGAGATAATTTGTATGGTATTATTTTATATTTCATCTTAATAAACATAGTATTACTAAACCATTATATAGTAATTATATAAAGATGTAGTTTTTCTGATATTCATATAACATCAATCAACACAGTATCAACAACTAAAAATGTTGTCATAATCTATATCTCAATAGCAACAAAATTTAAAAATTGATTTTTTTATTTATTTTAAAATAAATTATCTCGGTAAACTAAAAAAATATTACATAAAAGATCAGATATTAAAACATTATGAGTGAAATTATTGGATAAGTGTATCATCTTATGATCTAAGTATATAGAACTTTTAAAAAATCTTTTGATATATATCTATTGTTGCTAATGTATAGTCAAAATCTATTTATTTATAATATTTTTATTTATTAACTACTAATCACGTGATGATCTTTACTCATGGGGAGAAAATTCTGCTCCAAAATTGTCTGCCTACATAACCAATTAGAAGTAACTAGACTACTTCGTTTTAACAGAGGTTTAACGGTGTCCTTTCAACCACTGGCATGTGGCCACATCCAGGTGCTAAGGAATAGTCTACTCATATATACTCTCTTATGAAGAAATTATCAACAGCTCAGAATGTTAAACAAAATGAAAACGCAGAAATTATGTAACTATCAACATACGTAATAGTTTAGTCGCAATGCTTTTTAGCTACGCTGAGCTTATAATTTAATTAATTATTCACAGATAACCATAATATGAATTTTGATCAAATACGCGCTGCCGCACGTCTTATGATGCACGATTAAATGCGTGGTAACTGCTTATCACCAGAGCTATGTTATGGGCCCCACCACTCAACCAATGAGAACACACCATGCATCTCGTCGCGCACTATAAGGTACATCGGCTCCCAACATAGTATAATTCAGTGCAAATTATGATTTTCTTTCGCCAACAAGCCAGTCACTGCTTTTAAGCTATAATCAACCAAATGGTCGGCTATATATGATTAGCACTTTAGCAGTGAGTAATTGTTAATTTGTAATTTGGTCATTTTCAGCGCTTAACGCTCAAATTGCATTTATTAAATTAATTTTTTTTTGTTTTTTACTTTTTCAGAACGATTGTTATAATCTATTATTTGTTATACGTGGGATTAACCCACAATCCGCATTTTCAGTTGATGCGGTGGGTTGTGTCATTTAGTCCCATAAGCATGTTATTTAATAACAACTTTGATATCAAATATTTACAACCTAAATTAAAATTCGTTGTTTAAGAAGATTTGTTATATTAGAAAAACTCTTCTCAAAAGAAAAATTAAGAGAGAGAGGGAGAGCCTCCACTTCACATTAAAATAATAACGTTCTCCTTATTTAATTGATAGATTTCGTGATGGGTGCAATTATTTATTGTCATCATGTATATGGTATTAATTGATTTCGTTATTAATCACTTACATTTAATTTTTATAATCCAATGAATAATTGATCCATAAAAAATGTCACATCAATGAGTATCTTAATTAAATATTTTATTTATATAAACATAAGATTACTAAAAAAATCATTGGGTAAGAAAGTTTACTCTATTATGTCTGATCATCTTGTACCACAATACAATTAGCATTTAGCCATTTTAGTTCTGAAATTCAATTCAGCAATTTTATTTTGTTGAGCGAGGTAATTAAAAATAAAAAAATAAGCACCAGCCATAATGGTATATATAAGAAGAGAATGAGATTGACAAGTGAGGGTGATCTCCAGGGAAGATACTACAAGACTTGCTTGGCTGTAAAGAGCAAAAGGCCTAGGGTTATTTACAATCTAACATGCTTCAAATCTGCTTGAAAGGGGACAAAGCCTGTGGGGTTAGGGTACCAACCCAATCTATAATGATTTTGTTGTGCTGATTATATAATGTAACCTTATTTTTTCTTAACTTTTACAATAATACCATTGTAATAATCTTGAAGACATTATGAAAAGAAAAATGTTAATAGATGAAACTAACCCTATAAGTAAAATAAAAATTAATCTAACTCTTTTGTTATTAATTTACGTGAGAGTATGAAGCTTGAAACTGAGAATCCAGAATCTGCTGATATGTCGTTTTGTGTATTAAAGCATGTCCAACTTGTCAATGCATGTTTAATCTGAACGGATGACAAACTCGTAATGTCGGTTGTTTCCCGTTAAGTGATGCTCGTGATTGTCACGTGTATTTTCATAATGAGCATAATGTCATGGGACGAGAGATTTCGAACCCGTGCGGCATCCTACATCCCATATTACGAGAGTAAGCCTAATGAAAGTGACATAATATCGACTGATTTCGTCCTGCCTTAGATTCATCAGGAGAACGGCTCCAGTTCTCAAGCAGTGTGTGTAAGGCTTCGTCTAGACGTAAAATCAATCGGGTCACCCTGCCTTAACTTCAAAAAGTCTAGGACCATTGTATTCTCCCACACGCATGCCCTTGAAGCACGTCTCCTACAATCATCATAGCCATTGTCGATACTAGCATACAAGTGCATATATTGGGTGTCGGGATTATGGTCCGTGACAATAAGATCAAAACAGCATGATTGAAGGTCGTTTTATTGAGTTCTATTATTCTTATCTCGAGCTCGTTTCCAGTAAGCTGTTACAATGCTTTTGATTGGCGGGAAAATTTTGGGTTTGTTATAACAAACCCAGAATGTAGCTGGCTAAAGCAAGGGAGTGCCTTTCTGGAAGCCTCTAGAGGTCATATATATAGCTCCAGAGGGTGTTCTAAAGTGAGTAGTAGAAAACTTGTAATCTCTGCTAGGCTTGTAATCTGAATTCAGTGATTGGATAGATTTGTTGCTCTATTCTTTAGTGGATGTAGGCTTGTTCTAAGCCGAACCACTTAACCATTGTTGTCTCTTGATTGTTTACTTCTAATTAATTCTTTGGTGTGAGTGTGAATTAGCTGTTTCTCGATCAAAATCCTGAGAGTTCAGTGAGGTCTTGGGAATTCTTGCTTGATTGTAATTAAGTGAGTATTAACAATTTACTTTTCAGTAATGTCCCAAAGATTGTTGCAAGAATATTATTATTATAAAGTCAATAATAAATAAGGGTACTATTACAACGTATTTAATACCAAAGTATCTTAAGGTATTTTTCAAAATATAAAAATTAAAATAATACTTAAAGTAAAATATAGGACTAAATGATCATTTACTCAAAAAAAATAAATATTTTATAGAGTAAGTTTCACTTATAAGATTTTTTTTTTTAAAAAAAAAAAAGAAGGTGCGGGGGTTGCAAAATTCCCTTACAAGGGTGAGTGGAATGAGAAAATGATTACACAATAAATTTATGAGATCAAGATAATCTCACACAGTACAATGTCATGGAGTGCAGTGCCTTAAATTTACGAGTGCAAATGGCCGCCCCTTAAATCAAACTCATGCATTCTACTTTTCACATCATATTCAATAGAAGAGATTTTACCACCTTACACGCAACTTTCAATATTTACCCGACAGAAAATTTTTGGCCCTTTCCCTTCAACATATAACTCAGATTTCCGAGAGTAGGTGCTCGCAATTGGCTTCCACCTTTCACGAAGGCACAGAATTGATCAAAGCTGATCCTCCCATCCTTAAAACAAAAATTAAAGACGTGAGAATCGCCATCAAAACAATAATGCAGACAAATGTAATGCTATCCTTAATTAGTCTGTAATTGAATTCATGCAACATCTTATGTGTCATTCGTTGATTGAGTTTATATGAATAAAATCAATTAGTGGCATGCATGTGCAAATAAATGATTCAGAATACATCGGTTATCATACAAATTGAGTATTTCAACTGAGTAAACATAATATTATTGTTAAACATGTTGTCAAAAAATTAAAACTCAACTTACTTTATGATCTCTACGAACTTCAGAGATTATCTCCATAATTGTAGCATCATCACCCATATTATTTTCTTTAAAAGCTGTTTCCAGTTCATTCACAGTGATAAATCTACACATCCCAAAAAGAATTTTAGTGTCCTTTCCAAAAAAAATAAAAATAAATAAATAATCATAACAACAATAAAAATAAAATAGAAAAAAATTTCATTTATTAAAAATCCATAGCTGTTATGAAAAAAAAAACCGAAGGTATGAAATAATAAATAAATAAATTGATAGTGTGTAGTAAATATAATTTTTAAATAATAATTTTAGCATAAATAATAAAATTATAATAAATTTTTCATCATACAAACTTGGATTAAATCAACTTAACATTCAAAACTCAATAATTTCTTTTAATCCCTTATCTCCTCAAGTTTCAAATTATAGTAACTAACCAAATATAACTGTTTAAAAGCCACTCAACCAAGCCGTTGGAGACGGCCATATATATATTTTAACCGTCCAAAGAATGACACAGTAATTTATTGGAACAAGAAACTTACTGATCACTATTCTTATCAAGATATTGAAAGGCTTTCTCAAGAAGTTCAGGAGTTTCTAGCTTGTATATATCCGTCATGAGATTTACAAATTCAATGAAATCAATATTCCCATTTCCATCTATATCACCCTGCAGAAATGCAGTGCCAGCTATATATATCAGCCAAGTATATATAATATCCGAATAGACAGACACTAAAATAAATTCAGAGTTCATGAATTCCTTACAGCTTCCATATATTGGTTGACTTCAGATTCTTCAAGCGCTGATCCAAGTTTAGCTAATCCTGCCTTCAACTCACTGAGAGTAAGAGTGCCACTGTTGTCAGTGTCCATCTCTCTAAATTTTTCCATTAGCTTTTGCTTTTCTTCTGTTGGAAGATTTTCCACAATGACCTGAAAATCCACTCAGTTTTATCAGTAGAGGAAGCACAATTAAATGCATAAATTTATTGGCTTGCACATATATAATTTACAGAATATAATAACAAGTACTTTACAATAAGACATTGCTGGTGAGGAAGTGCAGATGCAGAAATTCAATCAAGCATTTAACTAATGATTGTCACTGTTGTATCCAATTCTCATACTTGAGTCCTGATCGAGCTAGCTCCTAAATGGGAAGAATCTTTTTAATTACATGCGTATGTATATAATTATTAGTTAGCTAGGTGTGGTCAATATCATCTTTTTTTTTATCAATTGAATTTTTGATCTGGTGTGCGCGACATCACATGTGACAAACTATCAATAAAGGCTTTGTGGTTTGCATTTGCGGCATTGCACACTAGATCAACCCTCTTATGAATTAATATACATTATCTAACTATTAGTCACATTCTTATATTTGCAAGTGAAAGTTCATTGGGAGAGAATCTCCATCCATTAGACTTATAATTAATTACCTGTAGAACGAGTTTCTTTAGCATGTTCATTGCTTTAAATTGCTTGGTATTCCTGAAAATAATTAACAGCGGTGTCAATTAGCTAGCTTTGTCTGCACAAATTTGACATATATATACACACACGCACACGCACAAATACTACTACTACTAGTGGTATCATTATAATTTGGACTAAATAAATTTTAGCTCATAATCAAAGCAACATAGATGAGAAAAACTAATAACTATAGCAACTAGTGTTTGTGTTTTCTTACGAGAAATTGAGCTGAAGTAAATAATCTGCTTTTGTATAGCTGATATTTCTTCAGTACTATAAGAAAAATATATATGTAGTATGTACATATAATTTTATAAAGTCCGAAAAGTATTTACCCTAATCCAATTTTTTTGGCTTTCTCAGTATAAATGTGCGACACATTTCTTATAGTTTGGGGGCTTTCCACCATTGCACGAAATTCATCGTAGCTGATCCTACCATCCTTAAACACAAATTGAAGACGTGACCAGTGAGAGCTTCCACATATTAATATATGATTCAGAGAAATTAATACTGTTGTCAGAAAATTAAAATTAAAATTAAAATCAACTTACTTTATTACTATCAACGTCAGACAACAATTCCTTAATTTTAGCATCATCGCCCATGTTATTTTCTTTAAAAGCTGTATCCAGTTCATCTAATGTGATATAACTGCACATTCAGAAAATAATTTCAGTATCCTTTTCCAATAATAATTAAAAGAAAAGCATAACTCTATCTGGTCTTTCTGAGGCTATAGATATTAAAATTGCCAAATGGCCATCATTTTTTTAATTTTTTCACATTAATTTAATTTAGAGTGAGAAACTTACCCACTATTATCCTTATCAAAATATTGAAAGGCTTTGCTAAGATACTCAGATGTTTCAAGCTTGTGCCTTTGAATCGTAGCAGCTGTAAACTCAGTGTAGTCAATCGCCCCATTTCCATCCATATCAACCTGCAAAAAAGTGTGTGTATATATATATATATATATATATATATATGGTAAACAATATCACTTGAGTGTAATGATGCCAATTGATAGACGGCATATAGAAAAAACTCAGAGTTGATGAATTCTTTACAGCTTCCATTAACTGCTTGACATCAAATTCTGTAAGCATCGATCCAACTTTGGATAATCCTGCGCTCAGTTCATCATAACTAAGAGTGCCATTTTTGTCAGTGTCCATCTCTATGAACTTTTCCTTTAGCGCTTGTGTTTCTTCGTCGGGAAGATATTCCACAATGACCTAATAAAGAACCACTCAGTTCATCAGAAGGGATGCACAATCGAATTTACAAATTAATTCATTGGACCTGCACACATAGTTTATAAGATACTATGATCAAAACTCAAGAATAAATTAATCATTGTTAATATCAAAAGCAAATAATAGATTTTCATGCTTGAGTTCTAATCTTCTACCAATATGGGCTTACCTAAATTTTGAAGAGTTATATATATTGGAACAAAACTATGGTGCAACTGTGATACCATACTACAACTGCGCCAAGCCATTGAATTCAGTTAGGGTGACAACTGTGAGCTGGATCCAATGGTTGAGTGCAGCTGTTATATGGTACCACAGTTGCACCATAGGTGGACTATATATTGTTAGATAGACTAATTAAATTAGATTACCTTTATTGTGAGTTTCTTTAGTTTGTTCATTCGCCTAAACTGCTTCATCCTCAGAATAACAGAAGTGTCGTCTGATGCTTCTCCACTTTCTCTAAGCCAAGGATGCTCTGCATATCATGCATGCAATACTCAATGGTATCGATAATATTGGTACCATTAAGTGGACTAAGTAAATTTTGAACTTATAGACTATGATACTAAACAGATAACAAGCTTCAGGATTATCTAGTGCGGTCTACCTAGAACTTGAGCAGCGGTAATCCGCCTTTTTGGATCCTTTGTCAGCATCCTGCGTACCAAGTCCTTGGCAGTGCTGGAAATACTTGGCCATGGATCAGTTTCAAAGTCAATTTCTCCTTGCAATATAGCGTCGTAAGTGCCCTTCTTCGTTTCTGCAGGGTACATATATACATCATCACAAGTGCTGAGTGACTATATTTACACTTGCCATACTTAGTTATTTGAGGTAATGGAAATAAACATGTATAGGCTGCAAATCAAACGAATATTTTCACCTGCCCAAAATGGGGGTACACCAGATAGTAAAATATACAGGATAACTCCTGCGCTCCAAATGTCTATCTCCTTCCCATATCTGCGCCGTAGTACCTCAGGAGCGATATAAAAACCGCTCCCTACTATATCTCTATATACCTTTCCTGGAAGTGTACCATTAGATCATCGGTCAAGAATTAATTAATGTTAATATTTTAGATAAGATCAGAATTCATCTATATAATTTAGTTTGATGCGAGATAATACAATTCACTAGCTAGCCTGAGACACTGGGGATGTAGCTTAGGATCTAGAATGGGTTGGCAAGTTCAAGTAAAATCGTGAGTTTCACCAGGAGTAATTCAAAAAATATTTAAAAAATCACTAAGAACATATTTAAAAATAATTCTAACAACCACAATGACTTTTTAATATGGTACATGAAAAATTTTCTACCCCATCTTGCCATATAAATGCTCGATCGCTCTGCCAATGCGACAGACTACAATTATTAAAATTGTTAACTTCGTATAAAAGTAAGTCACACCACAATGCATTTCCCCCATTGGTGCAACGGAAGACTAAAATTGTAAAAGTAATTTTTCCAGCGGATAAAATCAAAAGTCTGATAACCCTCAAATTTAAGTTAATTTTTTTCCTTTTAAAAAAAAAAGTAATTTTTTTTTTTGCGGTTATAGGCTAATGCAACTGTGTCAAAGACGTTGAGGGACCAAATGACAATTCAAAAGAGAGAAGATTTAGATATGGTTCGTTTAACTTAAATTCTTAACCTAAACTTATTGCTTAAATTCGAGATGTATTAAAATTTCAATGCTGTAGATTTAAAGCCAAAAGGTGGCATATGTAACATCATTCATCCACCATGGGATTCAATATATTTAATGAAAAAAAATTTATGTCATTACTTCAAGTAAAAAAAAAATTAAATTAAATTACCCACGCTTTAGACATTAATTTGTTGATTAATTTGAGAACTTTTACTTTTGATTTATTTATTTATAAATTGACAAGAATAATAACACTGCTTTCATGTCTTCTTTTTTGGTGATTGATTTGGCTTATGAATAAGGGTGGTAGAACTTGACTCTAAGCGGATTCTGCTCTTTTTCTTTGAAACGAAATCTCAGGAAAGGAAACGATCAATTTGCATATTATAAAAAAAATTGTAGCTAATTAATTAATCAAGGACGAGAAATTACCCTCTTCAAAGAGAAGTGCGGACCCAAAATCAGTGACCTTCAAAAGAGCATTGTCATCCCTGCTGATGAAGGAGAAATTCTCAGGTTTGAGATCCCTGTGCACAACGCCCATGGAGTGGCAGATATTCACGGCATTCACAATAGCCCTGAGTACAGGGGCTGCATCTCTCTCACTATAATAACCCTTGGCAATAATCCTATCAAACAGATCACCACCTTCACATAATTCCATAATCACATGCACAGCAGTCTCATCCTCATAAGCACTCTTAAACTCGACAATGTTAGACTGCCCGCTCAAGTACCGCCTTATCTGAATCTCTCTTCTGATCACATCATTTTCTGCTAGTCTCATCTTAGGCTTCTTAGCAATAGACTTGCAAGCATATGGCCTGTTGGTTGAATTCTCAGTACATAAATAACTCACGCCAAATTGACCCCTACCCAACATTCTACCGAAAGAGTAATGTAACATAACATCTTCATAGGCTTTACCAAGAATTGGATCGCGTTGCCTTTTGCTTACACTACACCCCATTGATTCTGCTAGAAACTGCTCAAGTACTGATCTTTAAAAATTAAAACTAAACTAGAAACCCAGTAGAGGATTAAGGGATAAAACCGGGATAATGATTTTCCAAGAATATGCAGGACCTGAGATGAAAATCCTACACGGTTTTGGCTTTAAAATGTAGTTTGCTAGAAAGAAATTAAAGTCACCAAAAATAAAGTCATCGGCTGAACGGGTAGTGTGAACTTATCATGTCTACCAATTAAGTAAACTTCTAAATTATACATATAATTATTTGAAATTTATCCATGATAACGAAAGGAAAAAAAAATTAAATTATCAAACTTTATCAAATGGACCCGTCCAAAGGAAGACGAAGAAGAAGAAGAAAGCTAGGTCACCATTTAGTATCACATATTAATTTTAAAAAATACCTATGTTAGATATATATTTTATTTTTCATACTTTGTTAAGGTAAATATTATTTTTTTTTACTAATTAAATAATTTATTTATAACTTGTCATGTTTTAATCAATAAAATATAAGTATTGTTAATATTTATGAGATTATATATGTCGAAACATTATATTTTAAATTATTTATTTTTTAAAAACAAACAACTTAACTTACATATTAAAAAAATTTGTCATTTAAATATATGTATTTAAATTTATTTAGAATTCAGCTAAATATAGACTCATCTAAATTTAAAAAAAACAAAAAAAAAAAAACAACGATTAATGCTATCTTAGTTACAGGACAAAGAGAAACTAACCAGAATTTTGGCCTGAACTCCATTTCAATTGGAAAAATAAACAATAACCCAGTGGCCAATAATATTATTTTTGTGATATTATATAGAATCAAATCAGTCCATTAGATATTCCAAAACTCAAACGTAAAGTACATAAGAAATTGTCTCTACAATCGCTAGGAAAATTCAACTCGTTCAATTTAAAATGAGGAAAGAGAAGACGGACTAACCAAAGAGTTATTGTCAGTGCCCATAAACCCCAAAGAGTTATTGAAATGACGCTGTCAAAAGATGTATATTATATATATCTTTCGCTATTAAATATTTATAATTCTAGTCTGTATCTATGAATCATGTTTGCGGGGAATATGTACAAATTTAATGTCGTACAGCTGGGTTGTTGGTGATATGGAGCGGTGCCATATACTTTTAAATAATGTATTTAAAAAAACTAGTCTTCATTTCGTGGTGAAAGTTGGTGGCATGTTCGGTAAAATGATTATAGGAGTTTTTTTTTTTTTTGAATGAATATATTAAAGGCTTACTGTAGCAAGGACACATGAAGGCCCTCACCACACACTTATAACATGATTATAGGAGTTAAATTTAAAATTTTATGAGTTTATGAATTTATAGAGATTATTTTAATAAATTTAAAAATTATTAAATTAAATAATAGTAATATTATTCATATGAGTTATTTATTGGTCATGAGCTAAATATCTCTCCAGACCGAAAGTCATATATAATTGAAGGGTGTGTTTGGGATTGAGATTAAGCAGTTGTAACTTCTAAGTTACAGCACTAAAGTGTTTGGTAAATACTAACTACTGTAACTTGAAAGCTATGTTAATGTAATTTTTCACTTATATCATGAAAAATGTTTTATATCTTTAATAATTTTATTAAAATTATTATTTAAAATTTATATTTACTATGTGTTACTAGCTTTTGTTTCATAGTTATAGCTTTTTTTTCACGACAAATTTGTGGTAAAAAAAACCCTATGATTGCAGCACCTAAAAAGGAGGTATTGAGTTCGTAGTCAACAATTTCAATGTCATGTCTACATTCATTTTTTTTTTTTTTTGTGGGAAAAAATGTCACGTTAACTGTGGATGTAAATTTGTGGAAATCTTTGTTATGCAATTGATGTCTCGCTAAATTATAAATTTATTTTATACATTTGTATTAGAGTTGATGTCAATAAATAAGTAGAAAAACACACATATTAAGTAATAAAACAACCTTATTTTGAATAAAAATATAAATATTTAACAAAAGATAATCTCTAAATCCAATTAATTAAAATATTATGTAGAATGTGTAAGTTTGGTAAACGTGTGTACTACAAGCATTGTGTTCACAACGAACATTTTTTTGTCTCATTTTCTAGTTCTTTGCTTTTTTTTTTTCATGTTTTGATTTTTTTTTAAAAAATAAATCTAATTAAAAGAAAAACTTAATTCGCGATGTTGAGTGTGATTCAATATTCTGAAGCGGGGATGTATTTGACAAGTTAGTAAACTTCCCGGTCACACTTCGTAAATTCTGATCAGGGTGCCATTTGCCTTCCACAATTTTAGCGGGGAAATGCTGCAAAAAGATGCTGACGTGGCTAACAGATTTGGTTGACTGTGTGACTAAATTGGGTTTATAAGCTGTGCAACAGTACAAGATCTCATTTGAATACTGAGGACTAATTAATGGTGAATTTAGGTTGTTTTGAAGCTTGTAACATTCTCTGTAAATTTGAGTTTTAAATTCTCTTTAAGAAGGGAAGAGCATGAAGCTCTTTTCTTCTTCATGTAATTTTGTTGCGTCCGATGTGTTCTGTTTTGTGTATCGTGCGTAATTGATCGTTTTGATATGTTAAATCATGTTTCTTGGGTTCGATCTTGATTGATGTGTTAGCTCTTGCTCAAAGGGGATTTGATCGATCATGCAGCCCAAGCAGATTCAATAGCATTTACAAAGCATCTCACACGAAGCCTCAAAAATGTTGGTATCATTGATATGAGTGTAATGCAAGTCATTGCAAAGCTACGAGTGGCTCAATCACAAAACAAGACAATAAATAATAATGAGCATCGTTATTATTGTGTGTAACAAATTTACAATTAGAAAGTGTTCCTCACCAAGCGTACAACGAATGCAAACGGATTGACTTCAGTTTGATCAAATATAATCATAAAGAAAGGAGCAAAGACATAAAACACGAAGGGCAAAAAGCAACCAATCACACAAACCACAATAGCCAGGGCCAAACTGTTTGACAACACTACATACAAACCTGTCACAAATGCTAGTGTCATGGATATGAGTGCAATCCAAGTGAAGCCAATGGCCAACGGAAGTGCGTCCATAAAAGATTCACTTCTGCCTCTCCAAAATGACCAAAATACGGTAACGGCTGCAGTCATGGCTGAAGTCATGGCTATGGTATCGGTGATGACAAATGCTTGGAAACTTGCTCTTCCAAGCAGAGTTGCCATGCCTGCATCAGGATCATCACTTTTGAAACCCCCTGGAATTGTGAAGGCTGCTGTGAACGTGAACGTGGCAATAAGTGTCGCCATCACTGAGAGTGTTTGAGCCATTTCTTTGCCTTTCTCACCTTCGTCTTTGTATAACCGCCTATTCTCACGAATGTCTTCTGGATATAGAGCTCGTTTTGCATAGGCCGCCCTCAGTGCCTTTATGGTTAAGTGCTGCATATCAGAGCATGTCAAATAGTGGCTTAAAGGATTAGCAAGTAATTAATTTGCTCAAAGATACAGCAATTTTGGCTAAGGACTCTTCCGGTTTCTGAAATGCAAGGGAGGTAATGCTCCAGTGATGACAGCCCCCCAGGCCGTGGTCGGGTTGGTAACAGCATCAAGCTTGTAGCAGCTGACTCTCGGATTCGAGTCGTGGGGTAGTAAGGGGGAAAATAAAAAATGCATTTGGGCTTTGCCCACCCCCCTTACTTTTAAAAATGTAAAAAGAAAAAAGAAAAAAAATGCTCTAGTGATAACTACACCAACCTGTCCGGTAGTTTTCAAACTAGATGAACACATGGCATTGTTGTACCAAAGACATAGTAGACAGATGTGGAATTCTAATTAAATGAACATCTAGCAAGCCAAGCATAAATGATTTACATATGGCGTAGAATCATCAAAGAACATAATCCATGATTTTTTTTATGTCTTTGTTTGGGAGGTAGATCATACACATCTAGCATAAATGATTTCTTTCGGATTCTTAAGAAACGCAATCCTCTCGGTTTGTATAAGCCTACCAAACAAGTATCAGCAAGCACGAACCTCAGTAATTGCAGTAATTAAGAAAGTGATTGTACCTTTTGGATATCCCTTCCTTCAGCTTTAGATGACTCAACAATTGCTAGAGCAGTATTTCTATTCTCGCTGTGGTTCTTTGCCCTGATGTTCACACTCTTGTGTTTGCAGAGAATGTGAACCACGTCACTATGGAAGTTCATTGCAGCTAGATGCAAAGGAGTATTTCCATCTTCATCAGCCGAGCTGATCAAATCTTCCATCTCAGGTGATTTCAGAATAAATGAGACTATATTCATATTTCCATTTTCAGCTGCAAGGTGGAGGATACTGCGATCTTTTTTGTTGAGGATCTCAATGGCATCTGGGTAACCATCGATAAGTTCTTTCAAAACATTTAGCTTGCCATTCTCCGCAGCCAAGTGAAGAGGTGTCTCAAAATAGCGGTCGCGTTTATAAGCAAGTTCATTGTTTTCGTCTAACAAGCGCTTTGCAATTCTAACATTACCTAAAGCTGCAGCATAATGAAGAGGATTTCTCTGGTGCCAGTCAGGCAAGTTGATGAGTCCTTTATTTGTGTCAAGTATCTTCACCATGATCTCTGCATTGCAAGAAATTCAGAAGAATTGCTTTCAGATTAAATTTCAAACTATACCGAGACATTTATTTAATGAAATGAAAATCATGGCTCACCATAATTTTGCCTCATGACAGCACTATGGAGAAGTGTCAGTTCTTCAGGCAGTCTGTGGTTAAGAGACTCTGGTCTTTGATCGATAATGAAACATGCAATGTCAGTCAAACTCGAATCGATGGCGATTGAGAGTGGGGTCTGCTCAGCATTATTAAGATAGCTAAGAGGAATCCTATCCTTTTTCACCAGCATCCGAACAACATTCTCATGTTTGTTTCTTACAGCGTTATGCAGGGGAGTGTTACCTTCATCATCTGTTACCCTCAAAAGGCTTTCTGGTTCTGATTCTGTTCCATTTGTAATGACCGGCACATAGTTCAAGATTGTACTAACGATAGCAGGGTCACCAGCCCTAGCAGCTATATGCAATGGAGTCTCACCCTTCCAGTTGTTCTTACGGAGAAGTGAACCCTGTCGCCTGAGAATCTCCGGTATCACTTTATAGTTTCGAAATCTGATAGCCATATGAAGCACTGTGTTGCCTCGGGGACTCATTGTGCTGAAAATATTTTGCATTCGACCGGCAATTTGCCTGATTTGATGTTCATCCCCCCGCCTTAATACATTAAGTAGTTCGTGGTCCATGGTTGTTGGTAATTCTTGATCCATAGTTGGTTCTTTGTAATCTGTACCAAATTCAGTCATCTCAAAACTCCTCAGTATCATATTAAGTATTCATTCAATCAGATAAATTAAAAAATCACTAAACTTCAACAAATCATAAACAGACATTATGTAATTAACATTAGAGTTTTATTTTGGTCAGATTGAGCCAACTCTATATTGACTTAAGTGACCGAGATCAAATTATATGATCGAAGCTTGTTATTACAAATTAAAACTAAAAACAGAACCATCAATGATCAATGATCAATGATTATGACCTCAACCTCTCCCAATTTTGTCGCAAAAATATTGAAGGCAGGACCCGTGTATATCTTATTTGTATTTTGGCCCCTGTTAAATGTCATTCACCACAAAATGTCCCCTCCATATCAGACAAAGATGTCCTCTATAAGTAGTCTTTATTATACTGCAACCTCTGTTAGTTATAATTTATAACGAAATAACCCTGAAATCAAAGATCTTGATTTGGCCACTGGTTACAGATGGTGAAGAGACAGCATATGGAAACATTGGAGAACTTCAAATTCCTCACTGATAACAATTATTTGTTATTTCTAAACAACGGAGCTAACAAAGCTTATTCGAAGATAGAAGATGATTCCAAGTTCAAACTTTTGCTTAAAAATGCAAACTAACTATAGGAAAAAGAAAAGAAAAAATGTAAAATGAAAACATACCTTGGAAAGGATAATAGGGTGCTGAGAGAGAAGAAGATCAGGCGGAGTTGAGTTGGGTTGGCCTCTGCCTGGAGAATCTCAATCTTCCTTGAGTATAAAGGATATAAAATTGACTGAGTTGACTCACTTTGCCGCGTTCAACCTCACGCCCTCGATAAATTAGCCACTTGCACTTGTCCAGTTGTCTTGTCCGGGCCGCCACCCCGCTTCAAAAGGAACCAAAAATAAGGGTTATTTCCGTGCGGCCCCCAAATATTTCGACATGTTTCATTGTGTACCCAAACATTTTAATAACACTCAACACACACCCAATTCCGTTAATTTGACCGTTATTTTTAATAGATTTATTTGAAAGTTAATGATATATTTGAAATACTCATTATCTTGAATTAGAAAAGAATTAAATGAGATAAAATATTAATCCAATAATTAATATTTACATTAAAAATTCTTAATTAAAGGTAATTAATAATAATCTCATCAATTAACTTATCAAATAAATTTAATTTATCATCATCAAATAATATTTAAGGCATGAATTTCTAAATTTACCCTTTGACCGTTAGAATAAACGGTTAATTTAACGAATTTAGGTGTAGATTGAGTATTGTTGAAACATTTAGATATGCAGTGGAATATATCAAAATATTTGGGAGTAGGGCGAAATTAACCCAAAAATAATATTAATTTGAGTCTATTTTCAGTTATCGCATCACAGCCTTGTTTTTTAGCCTAATACCCCATTAGGCCCCTTGTTTTTCAACAATACGCCAACACCCCTTGTTTTTCCACAAAACCCTGGCCCACACCCAGCTTTACTCTCGCAATCACTAAATAATTTATAGAGCAAACAGGTTCAAATTTCACGTACCCAATTGATGGCCAGTAGGTAAAAAGAAAATTTCAATGTCTTCTATTGAAGATTTATTTAATCACTTTAAGATTTGTGACAATTACTTTATATTATCTCCTTTTTTTAATTTTATCATTCAATTACTTTTTCGTTAACACAATTACACGGGGCCAAATGTTAATTTGCACAATACAAATCAAAGCCATTTTGGGATTGAACAAAATCTGTAAAAGCACATATAAATTAAATAAATTTAAAAACTGATAAATATCAACAAAAATTCACTGATACGTAAGAGGATTGGATTGTCAGTCTGATAAATTCTTCTTTTCTTATTTATTCTTCTCGTCTCATTACAAAAATAATAATAAATCAAGTAAACACTCGATTCCTTACAACTTTCAAGTTGCATAGTTGATTTACAGCTCAAATTATTCCCCAAAAAAAAAAAAAAAGAAGAATGATGATATGTCGATATCGTCCAAATAATCGTGTTGTAGGTTCAATCCGTGCCGTATAATTAGATCCACGATCCCAAGAACTTGATGTTATATTTATCTAAACTAAATAAGACATCATGGCACCACTGGACTCAAGTGAATAGCTGCACTCACCATAGTAAGGGTGGCAACTTGAGCCGCATAGGGACTCGATTGAAATCTGAAGACAACGATTCACCGCAGGGCTAGCGGCACCGTGATGCCTTGTTTAGTTTAGACACGTATAACATCATGTTCTTGGAAAACTATTGAATGGTCCGTACGGTTTTACCTATTCCTTGTGTCTCATGGTAATAACATGGGCCAGAGATCTAGAAGCGAATCCTGGCCGTTGCGTTCTCCTTTTCATCATTGCACAAAATTCATCATAGCTGATCCTACCGTCCTGTAAGCATAAAAGATGTAAGAACGAGGCTCCTAGCAATTACAATGCGGACAAATTAAACATGTTCAAAAGTAACAATCAACTTACTTTGTCTCTATCGACTTCAGACATTATTTCTTTAATTGTGGCATCATCACCCATGTTGTATTCTTTAAATGCTGTTTCCAGTTCATCGACTGTGATGTAGCTGCACAGGCATTTTCAGAAAGAATTGCAGTAATCAATTCATTAACTTCTGATATTGATTCTGTGGTGTGTTTTATAAAAGCCACTACAAAAAGATTTATTCCCCTAGAAATGGCCTGGGGAGCAGCTGACGGGTCCATAATCGAACATCGAAACCTGGCTTCACGTGAATGTATGTAAATATAAGATTTCAAAGAGTGACATGTATATGGAGACTGTAACGGAAACGGGAAGTCATAAATAGCGAAGAAATTTACCCTCTTCAATGAACGCTGATAACCCAAAATCAGTGACCTTCAAAACAGCATTCTCATCCTTGCTGGTGAACAAGAAATTCTCAGGTTTGAGATCCCTGTGCATAACACCCATCGAGTGGCAAACATTCGCGATATTCATAATTACCCTGAATACAGAAGCTGCATCTCTCTCACTATAATGGCCCCTGGCTAATCTCCTACAACCTAATCATTAATAACTTGTGGTTTATATTTTTTTAATTCATTAACTTATTTAATTAAAATAACAATTAAGCAATAATAACAACAACAACAACAACAATAATGATAATAATAATAATTAGAACGCAATTCTTAAAAGTCATCAAGAAATTTGCGAAACTAAATCTCAATTGAAACCCAAAAGCAGCCTTTCACACAATGGCCATTTCACCATCTCACATCATTGCACAGTCCGCACCATTAGTGCCACGACACAGCACGCCAACTAACAAACGACTTTCTTTTTTTTTCAATTGATACACAAAGTTGATGAGATGCCTTGAGAAAGTGAAGGTTTCACGTCCTTTGGAGTTAAAATTTGAAGTTGAAGACAACACTTTTGAATGGTTTTGTTTATTGTCAATTTATGCTTATAATTTTGGATGCTTGCTTTGAATTGCCTTTGAAACTTTTGGATGTTTTTGTTTCTGTGGGTGTTAGAACTTGTAACTTTTCAATGTTATTTTAGTTTGATTTGTAAATTAAATATTTCATACAAGTTATAACATAAAATTTCTTTATATTAATTGTATTTGAGCTCATTTACATTTGGAATAATCAAAGATTTGGGATAACGAGGATGATATTAGTATTTTGATTAGTAGGAATTTAGTACTTTTTTTTGTTTTGAATAAATAATCAATATAGATTCAATACAATTTTATGTTCCAATAAATAATCGGAACGGATTGGTTTGGTCAATCTCGATTGATTCGTTCCAATTGCTAACTCTGTTACCCACACTATCCATAAACAAAAATAATATATATATATATTACAAATTAAATGGTCAATTAAAAAAATTCAATCAATTTAAAAAAAAAAAGATTTTTACTCAGTATCAATGCCTTTGTAAACTACATTGTATGTAATATCACCAAGAACATTACATTTCAGGTACCTATTAGTGACTTTCTTTGATAAATTTATTTATGCCACCATCAACTCATATATATTTTTTAAATTATATATTTTAATTTTAGATGATATGATTTTTCTCCAAAATGGGCTTTAGATTAAGATTACGGTTCTTCAATTTCTGCAATAAATAATGTCAAAGTTGGCGTTTGTTGATTAATGATTTGAAAATAGAAAAAAAGGGGCCACCTATGAAGCAGAGGGGGAGAATGAAAAAGGAAAATAAAAATTACAGTTATAAATAAATTTAAAAAAAAAAAAGAAAGCAAGGAGTGAAATGAAAATTAACGCACAAAAAGACAAAAGTCATGTACCTTACAACTGTTGTAAGGTGGCTGGATGCAATGAGTTATGACGGTGTGACCCCTGTGACCCCATTGTAGGATTTGGAATTTTGGAACCTTCCCCATGTCACAAGCAATGAATAACAAAAGATTCCGTTCATATTTTTATTCTCTCCTTAAATTTTAAAAAAAAAATCAATAAATTAGGGGTGTATTTAAGATGTAGGTTGAACAGTTATAATTTAAAAAGTATAGCATTAAAATATTTAGTAAACATTAGTTACTATAACTTGAAAGATATGTTAATATAATTTTTTACTTGTATAATTGAAAATCTATTATATTGTCATAATTATTATTTAAAATTTTGTCAAAATTATTATTTAAAATTTATATTTACTATATATTATTAATTTTTATTTCATAATTATAATTTTTTCTCCTTTATTATCTACTTATAGTATTCACTTCAGGCGTCCTAATCCTCATATCCATCATCAAAGTAGAAAAATAGAGAGAAAATGTAGGCATATAGTTAATATCGGGCTGATCTTGTTAGCTCAATCCAATTTGCCTCTTGGCTTCTAGTGGAATACATTTCACATTGCTGCTTTTCTTATAAATAGATTGTCTATTCCTCTTTTAAATAAAATTTCACTTTATTTCAAACTTTTTCTTCAAAAGCGAGACTACTCTATTCTTAGAGTCTTTGGTTGTGCCCATTACTCTTATCTCAGGCCCCATAATAAACAAAAACTTAAATTCAGGACATGAAAATGTATGTTTATAGGTTACAGCACATATCATAAAGGTTATCAATGTTTGCATTCTTTTGGGAGAGTCTACATTTCTAATTACGTCACCTTTGATGAAAAACCCTTTCCCTCTAAGTCAAGTATTGATTTCTCCTTCGTTACTGATTCATGCTTGCCAAGTTCTGACAACAAAGTGTCAAATTCTGCGATACAAGTCCTTCAAACACCCCTGTAGCAGCTGATCCCGAGGTCCTTCACAAACAATCATTATAATAAATATTCTCTTCTCCAACACCTTATAATTCTCATATATCAGACTCAAACTATAGCTTATCAAATTCACTAATCACCAACACATCTTCTCATTCTAATCCTCCTATATCTCACTCAAATTATAACTCATCAAATTCATTGATCATCAGTATATTTTCACATTGATTTCCTGATCATCATTTATCTCATTTTGAGCTTCTTGGTCATCCTATGATCACTGGGTCTAAGGCTAGCATTTTCAAGCCTAAAACATATCCCACTGCCCTTTTAGCTTAACCAACCGAACCAACCTCAGTAACTCAAGTGTTATAAGATCTAAAATGGTTTAATGCTATGCAAGAAGAGTTTAATGCTCTTCAGAACAATCATACTTGGATTCTAGTGCAGCCAACAACATCATTCAAGATAGTAGTCAACAAATGAGTTTTCAAAATTAAATAAACTCAGATGACTTAATTTCAAGGTACAAAGATTGATTGCAAAAGGTTTTCATCAAGCTTATAGTGCAAATTACACTAAAACCCTTAGCCCTGCTATTAAGGCTTTTACGGTGAGAATAATTCTGAGTTCAACATTAATGAGTAAATGGGTTATTAAATAGGTTGATGCTAATAATGTCTTTCTCAAGGACAACCTTGTTGAAGATGTGTACATGACACAACTTGAGGGTTTTTGATAGGTCATAAATAGTCATATTATATTTAGTTTAATTCCCTTATATTTTGATTGATCTTGTGCTAATTTGTGGAAATTGTATTTGATTTGATTTAGGAAGTGAAACATGGAGGTTATGATAAAATTTGGATAAAAAGGGCTTTATTTGGGCTTTGCAAACGTGGGACGATCATTGGCTTGAGAGAGACAGTTCCTAGCAATCAGAATTGGAGAAGGATTCAGCTTCCTAGCATTGTGAGAAGAAGAAACCAAGAGGAAAATGAAAGCTAGCAAAAGAGGAAAAGCTAACGTGAGAGAGCAATATAAAAACACACAAGACAACAAGCAACGTGGAAAGTCAAGGGCTGGGACGTGAGAGAAGAAAGAGAGGCGGCTGCAAGCTTGCTTCTTTGAAAAAGAATAACTTTTGTTTTGTTTGGCCACCATGAGTGGCTAAGGTTTTAAATTCCAGTCCAGGGGTTAATCAAATTCCGATTGTAGTTTTGTGAGGCTTTGAACTTAACAAGAATTTCTTCAATCCAAGTAATTTTTATTTCTTGTTCTTATTGTCTATGAATTATTTATATTGATTGAGTTGACGCCTTAATTCAATATTTATTTTTCTATCGCTAGTCATGAATTTGTGATCCGTAATTGTCATGAATGAATGAATTGAGTAGCAAGGAGTTGGCTCATGTGTGTGTATATTGATGGCCACAATTACATAGCTTGCATGATAGGCTCTAGGGAAATAAAAATACAAATTGATTGAATTGGAGTAATCTGAATTAATTAATCTTGTTTTAGTCATTCTCACTATTCTTAATGCTATCACTTAATTTGATATGGAACGATGATGCCCAGTTAAATTAGTGATAAGTTTGGATTTGAGCGATTGTTTGAGTCTATTACATTAGGAGAATAATTGCTTTCTGCGGGATTCCGATTAAGTAGACTAAGTTCTTGGATTGAGTAATTTATATTTTTGCCTATGATCAAAATTGCAATTGGATGGAATTAATACCCTTGGATTGGAAGTTTGGTAAGATTGATTTTCCTTGTTTAATTTTAAACTCTTGTTTTCTCTTATTTTATTTTATTTTAATCTTGTTAAGAAGAAACCATTAAAACCCCGGAAAAACGGATAACCGGTTTATCCTAACCGGCTGACCGTTTAGAGTCAGAAAGAAGAAGTCGCAAATTCGGCTTGCCGGATCCCATTTACCGGCTAGCCGTTTGTGTCCAGAACCGATACAAGCAACATTCGGACTTCCGGTTACCTTGTCCGGATTGCCGAATCTTTCCAGAATCCAGAGTTCCCGCAACCGGTCTTCCGAATTTCCATCTTCCGGTTGACCGAATAGATCCAGAGAAGAGAGAACACGAAATCGGTAAACTGGATCCCACTCAGCCGGATAGCCGGATCGCGTCCAGAATCATTACCAGCCACAACCGGATTTCCGGATTCCTTTTCCGGTTGTCCGAATCGAGTCAGGAAGCTTACGAACAGCAACCGGTCTTCCGGATTCCTCAACCGGTTAGCCGGTTAACTCCCAGAATTCTTCAACTCGCAAACGGCTAACCGTTTTCCCTAAACGGCTATCCGTTTAGAGGCAGCAAGCTTGAAAACCTTGAATTCTTGGGAAATTAATTTTGTTTTAAACTTTGAGAAATTAAATACTTAGTTCTCTTGGGATTCGACCTGGTTCCACTATTTCTACAAATTAGTTTAGGCGAATCAGTATTTATTTTGAAGAGCTTCGACAACTCTGTCAGTTTTGTCAACCCTTTTAAGCCTCATCATGTACGTAAGCTACAAAAGGCATTGTATGGTCTTAAATAGGCACCTACAACCTGGTTTGATAGGTTCAAGAGTGCAATGATAGCTCAATAGAACTTTAGGGACTGTTTGGTACCGTTTTCCAGGCTTTGTTTTCATTTTTGTTTTCAGAGTACACACATAATACATGTTTAGGGGTCCTCCTACTATGCACCCGGTGTATGCATGGTGCCTTTTGACATGACACGCAGCCAATTAAAACGCCACATGTGTGTAATAATGACAATAAAGTAACCGGTTATTTCGGTTGAAATCACAAGATACCTTTTATTTGTCTTAGTATTCCAAGTATGCTCTGCTTCGTCACAAGTCTCCCACTTGGTCTCCATTTATCACAAATTTTGTCATTAATATTCCGAATAAGATAACCAATGTCGCAAGTACTGTAGTTAGGTTTTTGTTGAGTTCACTATGTGGAAAACTTCAATCTCTCACCAAAGGACGAAAAAATTCCTATTTTTAAATGGGCTCTTATCAGGAGCAATATTCACTGAGCAAGTACTCATCTTTTTTAACAAGAATAGATTTGGCTCTTTTTTAAAATTTCAATCTCTCACCAAAAGACCAAAATATTCTTAAATTTTCGAAGGGCCTCTCATCAAGAACGCAGTTCATACTCCATTTACCAGGACATTAGAGTATTAAAAAATCATAGATAATCAAAATCTCTTCTTCGTATTGCAGGTAAATGGTGGCATCCTTTCAATTGTTGTATGTTTTGAAATTAATTTAAAAAATAATAGTGTCTCAGGATCTTTCACGGTTGCATCAACTATTGATTTTGCCCAAAATTTATAATGTTATTATGTGTTGGTTTGGTTTAATTAGTTGCAAATAATTTGGTTTCCTGTTATTTTCTAGGTAGCAGCTTCGAAAATATTACCGTTATTAATGAATATTGAATTTTCATTTGTTATGGAAGAGTGAAGGATAAGAAGCAAAGGCAAAGCCACCCAGCAAAAAGGGGGAAAATATGGCAGTGATCATGGCTGAATCTCGTACAGATGAGTTGAAAAGTACGGCCTAGCTTGGAGTGATGATGGCTCGGGCTGAGGATCAGGGTAAAGTCCTTTATTAATGGAGCACCACTAGGTAGAATTATAAGCTATCCATTATGTTATCAGTTTTCAAGAGTAGTGTGTTTTGTTGTTGTATTTGGTGGATTTATTGGATTTCAGTGATGCAATATTGCGTTGATATAAAATTTTCGTTTAAGAAGAAATTTGATTTGAGTCTAAGATGATTTATTTGATGTATTTTGAATTTATTGGAAATGGAATTCCCCTAAATTTATCTATCTGTATAATTTATTTGGCTTTAATGTTAGCAAACTCTGAGCAGTAGAAGTTGTCCGGGCATTGTTAGTAGAGGAAAATATATGATTCACAAGCAAGCAAGAGAAATGAAGTTTGTTTCTCAAATAATTTGCTTACATGTTTGTATGAGTATATTTAATAAGATTCTTGCTAGTTAGAAATTTAATTTTGTGTTTTTTTTTTTATGGTGGACATGCCTTTCGAGTTCATTAGTGTACCTCATTTTACTAATGTCAGTGAGTAACATTTCTCTGTTTTGACTGTATAACACTAGGTTGAATGAACAAGATTTTGTTATCAATAGTTTCAGTTTTGAAGTATAACTGACAGGGGTTTATATCAATGTTTTCCGTTATCGAAATTGAGACGTATAATGAGGTGAAAGGCTGATTTTCATTTACTCTCTAGACTTGCAATTCCACTTGTGGATGCAGTAGTAAGAAGCTGTTTTCGTTATTGCCTTATCTTTTATAGAATTATGGTATTAGGTTATTAAATATTTTAGTATCTTTTTCTTATTTAATTTTCTTATAATTCCCTAATTGTTGCTCAAAGAAGACGATAAGCTCGATGAAATGAGATACTGGATGGTCAGTGTAGAAATATAGATTCGTGATTTGGCTTTTATTCGAAACGTTTGTTTGTTTGGAAAATACTACAGCCAATTTATTTAGTTTCTTCAGTTTTTATTTTGCTTTTGCCCGTGGTTGTGTATGATTTTGTCTGTAGAACGAGAAATGTTTTCATGAAAAACTGGGCAGGATTTCTAGCTAGAAGTCTTTATTGAATTCCATTTATATATATCTATATGCTGTATGTGTTAAAGCAGCATGCATGTGCTCATCATCTCCGACGGAACTACTGTAGGCTTCCAATTTATAAAAAAAAAAAATGTTGATTTGCAGCACAAGGGAATAAAAAAAAAGTCTGTAAATTTATTTCTTATTGTTAATGAAATTAAAATGAGCATGAATCTAACTTGAAGTCTAGTGTCATTCATAATATATTTGGGACTGGCTAAATTGTCTAGCTGAGTTAGGTTTCTAAATTTTGAGTCAGTGTTGTGATGACAAAATTATTTGTAGCAGGTGGTAGTACAGTAAAGGTGATATTTAGGCTTCCAGTGTAGCAAAGAAACGTTACTTTGTAGCACAAGGGAATAAAAAAAAAGTCTGTAATTTCTTTTGTTATTGTGTATGAAAATGACACAAGCGTAATTGTAGATTCAAGTCTGAAAGCATTTTTTGGTTTTGTGCGTTGCGGTATGGTTCTTTTTACTTGTTTTTTCATCCCCCAAAATGGATGTTAGAGTTGTTTCTCATGCATTTATAGATATCTTGTAATCGTAATAGAATATTCAGACTAATTCTCTTGAATATCAGTCTCCTTCAGTTAGCAGTTGATGGTTTAAAAGCCAGAATTTCCTTGATTCCTCAATTTATAGACAATACATAAAGGGCGCGTTTGGCACACTGTATTGTATTATGCTGTATTGTATTATTTTAATGTTGTATTGCATTAACACAGTATTATAATAATACTATACAATGTTTGGTGTTACACTGTACTGTATTATTTTTTTAATTAATTTAATTTAAATATTATATTATATTAATATATTTAAATTAATTAATATTTTATATTATTATTATTTGAAATTAATATTATTGAAATTTATTCATATTTAAATATTTATTATTAGTTATAATAAGTTATAAATTTATTAATAAATTATAATGTAAAAATAAAAAAATAATATTATTGAATAATAAATTAGTTATTTATTAATTTATATTAATAATTATAATGTAAAAACAAAAAAACAAAAAAATTATATAATATTATATTAAATTAAAATTTTTATTTATTTATTTTTTATTTAAATTATTATAATAAAGCAAAGGAAACAAAGCATAAAAAAAAAAAACAAAAGCAAAGTTAATGCGTCAGGAAAAGTCAAAAGTAAAAGGACAAAAAAAAAAAAGCAAAAGCAAAGCTAATGCGTCAGTTGACGCATTAACATCCCCTTTATTCCAATACAATTCTTTTTCAAACATGTCCTTGATATTAAGTTAATATGAACAGTATTATAATACACCATAATCACATACACCAAACACACCCAAAACTAACATACAAGGTTTGGATTAATTGCATATATGAGATAAATTTTTTTGTTTCTGAAAGAAACTTAAACGTCTAATTTTACTGTTCCTGAAAATAAATTCCGGCAATATAGCCACTCCCTGTATAGCTAATGGTCAATTTATGGTAAAACAGCACAGTACATTAAGTTTCATGAAATTTTCAGGTCATGAAGTTTGGATTGTACCAACCACACAAAGTGTGGGTCATAGAATAATTTACTCCAGAGTGTTCAACATAGTGATTTTCCTGTAGATATCATTTAGCCCATAAATTTGCAGAGACAAAAAAATTACAATTTTAATGACTTTGGCATTAACAATTAATCCATTCTTTCCGCTTGTTTTTTTTCCCTTTTTTCCAATTTCACTTCTACTTTTTTTTTCACGTTTTCCTCGATCTCATTTAAGACATCACAAGTGAAATCTCACGTGCATTTACGTCTTTGTTCAATAAATAACAAGTGGGTCACGACCTCCTTCTTCTCCCGGTTTCCTTTAATCTTCATACTCACCCACAACTGTTGAATGTACCACCCTTCAATATCCTACGGTTCTTACTTTTTTCGTATATTTAATTCCAAATGATCTATTAATGGAACTGGTGCATAGTAGTGGTAGCCCATGTTTAGTGAGATGAATTCAAAAAATAAATTATAAAATAAAGAATTCTTCACTTTTACAATTATAAAATTGAGAACGTCTTAAACACATTCTCAAACGAATTACAAAATAAATTAAAAAATAAATCCCAAAACAAAATCTAAAGATATCTTGCTCTCCCAAAATCTTATCCCCTCCCTCTCGTCATCTCTTCACAGGTCTCCTTTCTTCGTTGCTGATACTTCTCTTTCAACCATAACCCACCTGAACTGTGCACATATCTCTCTCTGATATTGGATCACTTTAAAGTCTTCAAGAGTCAAAAGCATGTCTTTTATTTTTTTTGTTCATGTCTTTTATTTTTTTGTGATATAGTTCAGAATCCAAGTTTTAGACACATTGTGTATTAATGTCATTAATCTCTCTACATACTTAAAATTAAGTACGGTTATCAATTAGCCTTAAATTTACAAACTTGATGTCTCATCACGGTTTTATTGCTGCAAGTGCATTATTTTCTTTGTACCAAAGTGAATCTTTGATGTATTTATTAAGTTTAATGGAACAATCCTAGTTAATTTTGATGATTTATACATGCATTTAATGTCATTTTGAATAATTCATGTGCAGAAAATATGGATTCTTGGCTTTGCTTGGACTTATGGTTTGCGCAAGTGCATTAATATTGATTCTCTCATGATATCATGACGATGAATCTTTCTGAAAAAAAAATTGCATTACATAAAACATGATTACCTGATTACATATATAATGCATAATGTCTATTATGTAATTTTTTTATAATTATTTTGTTTAAATCATGTGTTGTAATATATATCTTAGTTATGGTGTAAAAACAATGACAATGTAAAATTTTTTTAATTAATGTTAATTCTAAAATTTTATCATCATGTAACTTTTATAATAATTTTATTTAAATTATTATGTTATATTTATGTGTGTATTAGCTAAATAATTATTTTATAACTATAAATATGAAGTAAAAATTTAGTAAAAATTATTTATGAAAAAAGTATTACCAAATGCATATCCTCTGTTTTTATTATTTTTAACTATGTCTACCAAACACATATTACTGTTTTCAATTTTAAAAAATAGGATACAGAAAATAATACCAGACGCATATTTAAATTCGAAATATAGTAACTATAAAATACTATTTTCATTTTTATTTTTATTTTTATTCTAAAAAAATACAAATCCAAAAATAATACCAAACGGGCCCTTAAGCATTCAAAGTTAGAATCTTCTTTGTTTTATAAATGGGATGTTGGTCACATTTTGCTTGTATTAGCCTATGTTGATGACATTATCATCATTGGATCTAAGCCTTAAAGTGTATTGAAAGTGATATTTGCCATGCAAGACACATTTGCTCGTAAAGACTTAGGAGAGCTTTATTATTTCCTTGGCATAGGAGTTAACAAAAGCAAGAAAGGAGTTCACTTGAATGAAGTTTTGTGGATTAAAGCTTTGCTTAGTGAATTAAAGCTCAAGATTGATCATACACCAATTATGTGGTGTGATAATCAAGGAGCAATTTCTTTGGCTACAAATCCAATGTTTCATGCCAAAACCAAACACATTTAGCTGGATATACATTTAATTCATGAAAAAGTTCAAGCTAATCAAAACATAGTCTGTTTTGTTCCGAGTGCTGATTAGACTACTGACATACTTACTAAAGCTTTGACTTATGGACAGTTTCATTTTCTCATAACCAAGCTGAACATTCGTCCTGGATAGTTTAGCTTGAGGGGGTATGTTAGCATGTGTGAAACAGAGAAATGAGCTTTCGCTCATAGCGGTGAACTTTTATTTTTCACAATTAAAAACGATTGTGAAGGTGGAGGTTCGAGTCCTTATAAATTTAAAATTCTCTCAATTAAGTATTGTGTATTATTGTGTGGAGTTTATTTGAAAGTCTTTTTTTTTTAAATACGAGGGTAGAGATTCGTGTCCTCATGAACTTAAAACTCTCTTAATTAAGCATTGTGTATGATTGTATAAAGTTCTTTCTCTCTTACAAAATACGTGAGTGGAGCAAAAATATCTTTCATCTGTGAGAGTTACTTGTCTAGACATATATTTTATAAATTTAATGTAATCACGTAAGTCTCATATATATAATCAGTATTAAAAATAATAATATTTACGAGACGTATACATAATGTATATAAGGTTATACTTGCAATATTAAAATTAAGTGTAATTATCAAATTATATTTACTTGTGAGTTTTTTTTTTCTAAAGATTTGGAAGAGAATATGAACGAGAAATCTAAAATTAATCGTCACCCCTCATCGATATTATTAGGACGGTTATCTTGTCCCCGACAACGCCATTTCGATGATTCTCTCAAGACACTAGAAATTGAAGTGAGGTTGGATGCTCGCAGTCGCACGCGCTCTCTGAGAGAGTGTGGTTAGTTTTGCACGACCGAAGGCTGCGGGATAGCCTGGCACTGCAAGTGAGGATCATACCGAGTAGGTGGGTCGCTTACTCGCTGATCGAAGCGTGCATAGGACGCGCTATGTGATTTGTCACGTCCCTGTTTCGAAACGGAGGGGTCCTCCTGCGTGCTCGTGGGTCCCACTTGAAAGATCTTTTCTTTCGCTGCTCCTTACTTCCTCAAAGGTTAATCCTAAATTTTGCGTCACTAGCAAAGTAGCCACCTAGCCTCCCAAATATTGTTTTTTGTTGATTTCTAACTAAAAGTCAACAGTGTATCAAAACAAAAAAGTCAACAGTATTTTTCTTTTTAACCTTACTTATTACTATCCTTTTTTTCCCCTCCACCCGAAATATCGAGATATTTTTATAAATAAAGATCTACAAATAATCACAATTAATAATTTTTATAAGAATGTATTACTTAGTGATTTTCATCTCACTAATTTTAGGAGATATTTGTTATACTAGTGGAGAAGGGTAAAGAGGGCAATAGGTTAGGTTGTGACCCCATCTAATCCTTAAAAAATATCTTTTAACCTTAGTAATTTGCCACTTGGGTTTGTGGGTGGTGAGCAATTCTTGGCAAGTCGGCGTGGTATGAGGCGATAGTTCAATCGTCATCAGGCCATCAATTAAACATAATTGTGTGGAGAGTGTTTGGAACTTTCTTCTCCCTTGCGAAATGCGAGTGGAGTGGAGACATCCCTCCTCTGTAAGGGGTATTCGGCTAAACACGTACTTCATTGAATAAAAATGTAATAATGTAAGTCCCAGGTATATATCTGATTGTAAATATCAGTAGTACATTGAATAAAAATGTAATAATGTAAGTCCCATGTATATATCTAATTATAAATATCAGTGCAATAATCTGCTGTCCCAGCAGTTGTAAATATCTGTGTAATACAGTAATCTGATACTTAATCAGTTTCAAAAGAAAAAAAACCTTAGTAATTTAACTATTTCTCATGTTATGCAAGCTCCTTGATTTGTACATGTTAGCCTTAACAAGAGTAGTTGTACTAACTCTTATGTGTTTTAGGCTTTGTCCTCGGCTGAACTCAAATATGGAATCCTAATTAAATAATTAATTATTTGTCTATGTTTTTGTTTGGTTGGTAAATAATTCAATTTTAAAATAAATGTTTTATCAAGGATTCTTCAAGAAATTATGCAAGCTTCTTGATTTGTACACGTTAGCCTTAACAAGAGTACGAAAGAAAGTGAATGTGCCTTATGGATCTCCTTTCCATTGGCTCTAGTTATCTCAGCAATTTCTAGGGCAGTATTGTTTCTGGCGCTGCGGTTTTTTGCCCTGATGTTCAAACTCTTATGTCTGGAGAGAGTGAAAACCACATCGCTATGCAAGCCCATTGCAGCCAGATGCAACGGCGTATTTCCATTTCTATCAACTAAGTTAATCAAATTCTCCATTTCAGGGGACCTGAGAATGAATGACACGATATTCCAATTTCCATGTTTAGAGGCAACATGGAGGATGCTGCGATCACTGTTGTTGCGGATCTCAATAGCATCCGGGTATTTGTTGATAAGCAGTTTCAAAACCTTCAGTTTGCCATTCTCTGCGGCCAAGTGAAGAGGCGTCTCACCATTACAGTCCCGTTTATATGCAAGTTGTTTGCTTGCTTCTAACAAGCGTTGTGCCATTTTAACATTACCCGAGGCAGCTGCATAATGAAGAGGATTCCTCTGGTGCCAGTCTAACCGATGGATGAGTTCTTTCTTTGTTCCCAGTATCTTGACCATGACATCTATAAATTGCAGGAATTGCATGCTTTCAGAAAAATCTCACACTATATATACTGAAGGCATTTGTTTAAAGAAATGAAAAAATTAATTAATCACGGGCCGCGCTCACCATAGTTTTGCCTCATGACAACAAAATGGAGAAGTGTCAGTTCATCTGGCAATCTAGTGGTGGTGGTGGTAAGAGACTCTGGACTTTTGTCGATGATGAAACAAGCAATATCATTTAACCTTGCATCAATGGCGATTGAGAGTGGGGTCTGGTAAGCTTTATTAATATAGCTACTTGGAACACCATCCTTTTCAACCAGAATCCGAATCACACGCTTGTGTTTGTTTGTTACAGCGTAATGCAGAGGTGTGTTGCTTTCGATATCTCTCATCCGAAAAAGGCTTTCAAGTACCGGAGCCGGACCCGCTTGATTTACCGCAGGCGCATATTTCATGATTTCACCGACGATAGCTCGGTCACCAATCCTGGCAGCAATATGCAGCGGAGTCTCATCCATCAGGTTTTTCTGACGGAGAAGTGAGTAATGGAGTCTCAAGGCAATAAAATCCTGTTCCCAAAGATAAATCGAAACCTGACCAATTATTTTATCCCTAATATTTATTTCAAGTGTGGTATACTTAAATGATTGGACGTCTAATTTGAAGAAGAAATTCAATCGTGTGATTTTAAAATTTTCTGAAGATGAAATTTGAATGCCGATTGATGTTACGGGTCAATCATTTCTAATAATTATATAGAACTGTCAGATATATTTCACTAATATATATTAATTTTTTAAGCACACATTATGCAATTCTAGAAGTATCTCACAAGTTTGACATGTTAGTATGTTTCATGCCTACAATAAATTCATAATTTTTTAGTGGTTAAGTACCTGTATCTCAATGAGATTTGATAAATCTCGTTAGTCGATCTTTCAAAGAGATCAAAGAAATTCTTTTTGTGAAAAAAAAAAAATTATGCTGATCTTGAAACACATACGCAATAGTGGTACTACAATAGATAAATTTAAACAAATTACATTAGTATTTTGCAGATTTGATCTTTTGTGGAGGGGACCTCAATTTGTGCTTTGGCCCTCCAAGTTACTTTAGCTTTAGTTAAATTAACAACAATCAACCCCTTAATGTTTCATTTTTTGCCCCACCAGCGTTTATATCCGTGGATCCCAGGTTCTTAATTAGTTTAATCTCTAAAGATAATTTTGATTCCGCTGCTTTACTAACATGGCCAGAAAATTGAAAATGAAAGATTAATGGGAGAAAATTTTTGCTCTTTTTGTTGGGATTTTTATGACTGCTTTTTGGGAATTGTAGGGAATCTTGTAAGTTTGAGATTAAAAGTTGAATAAATTTTACTAATATATATATATATCAGTAGTTTTCTGGTCCAGGATCTTAAAGTGCGGGAAAACTTTAAAACCGCACGGTTTTAAAGGTTTACAATTTAAGCCTTTTAAACCATACCGTTTTAAAAACTTCCCGAACTTTTCTGTACTTTAAAATTCTGGACTGGAACATTTCTATATATATATATATGGCAAACAATATCACTTGAGTGTAATGATGCCAATTGATAGACGGCATATAGAATAAACTCAGAGTTGATGAATTCTTTACAGCTTCCATTAACCGCTTGACATCAAATTCTGTAAGCATCGATCCAACTTTGGTTAATCCTGCCCTCAGTTCATCATAACTAAGAGTGCCATTTTTGTCAGTGTCCATCTCTATGAACTTTTCCTTTAGCGCTTGTGTTTCTTCGTCGGGAAGATATTCCACAATCACCTAATAAAGAACCACTCAGTTCATCAGAAGGGATGCAAAATCGAATTTAGAAATTAATTCATTGGACCTGCACATATAGTTTATAAGATACTATGATCAGGACTCAAGAATAAATTAATCATTGTTGATATCAAAAGCAAATAATAGATTTGCATACTTGAGTTCGAATCTTCTACTGATATGGGCTTACCTTAATTTTTAAGAGATATATATATTGGGGTAAATCTATGGTGCAGCTGTGGTATAAATCCAGCTAGGGTGACAATTGTGGGTTGGATCCAATGGCTGGGTGCAACTGTAGCTGTACTATATATTAGTTGTTAGACTAATTAAATTAGATTACCTTTATTGTGAGTTTCTTTAGTTTGTTCATTTGCCTAAACTGCTTCATCCTCAAAATAACAGAAGTGTCGTCTGATGCTTCTCCACTTTCTCTAAGCCAAGGATGCTCTGCATATCATGCATGCAATACTCAATGGTATCGATAATATTGGTACCATTAAGTGGACTAAGTAAATTTTGAACTTATATATAGACTATAATGCTAAACAGACAACAAGCTTCAGGATTATCTAGTGCTGTCTACCTAGAACTTGAGCAGCAGTAATCCGCCTTTTTGGATCCTTTGTCCGCATCCTGCGTACCAAGTCCTTCGCAGTGCTGGAAATACTTGGCCATGGATCAGTTTCAAAGTCAATTTCTCCTTGCAATATAGCGTCGTAAGTGCCCTTCTTCGTTTCTGCAGGGTACATATATACATCATCACAACTACTGAGTGACTATATTTACACTTGCCATAGTTATTTAAGGTAATGGAAATAAACATGTATAGGCTGCAAATCAAACGAATATTTTCACCTGCCCAAAATGGAGGTACACCAGATAGTACAATATACAGGATAACGCCTGCGCTCCAAATGTCTGTCTCCTTCCCATATCTGCACCGTAATACCTCAGGAGCAATATAAAAACCGCTCCATACTATATCTCTATATACCTTTCCTGGATTAATGTTAATATTTTAGATAAGATCAGAACTCATCTGTATAATTTAGTTTGATGCAAGATAATACAATTCACTTGCTAGCCTGAGACACTGGGGATGTAGATTAGGATCTAGAATGGGTTAGCAAGTTCAAGTAAAATCGTGAGTTTCACAAGGAGTAATTCAAAAAATATTAAAAAAAATCACTGAGAACATCTTTAAAAATAATTCTAACAACCACAATGACTTTTTAATACTGTACATGAAAAATTTTCTACCCCATCTTGCCATATAAATGCTCGATCGCTCTGCCAATGCGATAGACTACAATTATTAAAATTGTTAACTTCGTATAAAAGTGAGTCACACCACAATGCATTTCAGCCATTGGTGCAACGGAAGGCTAAGGTTGTAAAAGTAATTTTTCCAGCAGATAAAATCAAAAGTCTGATAACCCTCAAATTTAAGTAATTTTTTTTTTCCGATTATCGGCTAATGCAACTGCGTCAAAGACGTTGAGGGACCAAATGACAATTCAAAAGAGAGAAGATTTAGATATGGTTCGTTTAACTTAAATTCTTAACCTAAACTTATTGCTTAAATTCGAGATGTATTAAAATTTCAATGCTGTAGATTTAAAGTCAAAAGGTGGCATATGTAACATCATTCATTCACCATGGGATTGAATATATTTAATGAAAAAAAATTTATGCCATTACTTAAGTAAAAAAGAAAAAATAAATTAAATTACCCACGCTTTAGACATTAATTAGTTGATTAATTTGAGAACTTTTTCTTTTGATTTATTTATTTATAAATTGAAAAGAATAATAACACTGCATTCTTGTCTTCTTTTTTTGGTGATTGATTTGGCTTATGAATAAGGGTGGTGGAACTTGACTCTATGTGGATTCTGCTCTTTTTCTTTGAACGAAATCTCAGGAAAGGAAAGATCAATTTGCATATTATAAAAAAATTGTAGCTAATTAATTAATCAAGGACGAGAAATTACCCTCTTCAAAAAGAAGTGCGGACCCAAAATCAGTGACCTTCAAAAGAGCATTGTCATCCCTGCTGATGAAGGAGAAATTCTCAGGTTTGAGATCCCTGTGCATAACGCCCATGGACTGGCAGATATTCACGGCATTCACAATAGCCCTGAGTACAGGGGCTGCATCTCTCTCACTATAATAACCCTTGGCAATAATCCTGTCAAACAGATCACCACCTTCACATAATTCCATAACCACATGCACAGCAGTCTCATCCTCATCAGCACTCTTAAACTCGACAATGTTAGGCTGCCCGCTCAAGTACCGCCTTATATGAATCTCTCTTCTGATCATATCATTTTCTGCTAGTCTCATCTTAGGCTTCTTAGCAATAGACTTGCAAGCATATGGCCTGTTGGATGAATTCTCAGTACATAAATAACTCACGCCAAATTGACCCATACCCAACATTCTACCGAAAGAGTAATGTTACATAACATCTTCATAAGCTTTACCAAGAATTGGATCGCGCTGACTTTTGCTTACACTACACTCCATTGATTCTGCTAGAAACTGCTCAAGTACTGATCTTTAAAAATTAAAACTAAACTAGAAACCCAGAGGAGGATTAAGGTAAGTGAAGGAATAAAACCAGGATAATGATTTTCCAAGAGCATGCAGGACCTGAGATGAAAATCCTACACGGTTTTGGCTTTAAAATGTAGTTTGCTGGAAAGAAATTAAAGTCACCAAAAATAAAGTCATCGGTAGAACGGGTAGTGTGTACTTATCATGTCTACCAATTAAGTAAACTTCTAAATGATATATATAATTATTTGAAATTAATCCATGATAACGAAAGGAAAAAAAAATAATAAATAAATTATCAAACTTTATCAAATGGACCCGTCCAAAGGAAGACGAAGAAGAAGAAGAAAGCTAGGTCACCATTTAGTATCATATATTAATTTAAAAAAATACATATGTTAGATATATATTTTTTTTGTCATGTTTTGTTAAGGTAAACATTATTTTTTTTTTTACTAATTAAATAATTTATTTATAACTTAATCATGTTTTAACTTATAAAATATAAATATTATTAATATTTATGAGATTATATATGTCAAAATATTATATTTTAAATTATTTATTTTTAAAAAACAAATAACTTAACTTACATATTTAAAAAAAATATCATTTAAATATATGTATTTAGATTTATACAGAATTCAACTAAATATAAACTTATTTAAATTTCAAATAAAAAAATTATTGAAATGAAGCTGTCAAAAGATGTATATTTTATATATCTTTCACTATTAAATATTTATAATTCTAGTATGTAGCTATGAATGATGATTGCAGGGAATATGTACAAATTTAATGTGGTACAGCTGGGTCGTTGGTGATATGGAGCGGTGCAATATATTTTTTATCATTTCAAATAATGTATTTAAAAATACAAGTCTTCATATCGGGGTGAAAGTTGGTGGCATGTTCAGTAAAATGATTATCAGGAGTTAAATTAAAAATTTTATGAGTTTATGAATATATAGAGATTATTTTAATAAATTTAAAAATTATTAAATTAAATAAAAATAAAAATATTCATATGAGTTATTTATTGGTCATGAGCCAAATATCTCCCCAGAGCGAAAGTCATATATAATTAAAAAGGAGGTACTGAGTTCGTAGTCAACAATTTCCATATGCCATGTCCACATTCATTTTTTTTTATTTGTGAGAAAAAATGTCAAGTTAACCGTGGATGTAAATTTGTGTAAATCTTTGTTATGCAATTGATATCGCGCTAAATTATAAATTTATTTTATACATTTGTATTAGAGTTGATGTCAATAAATAAGTAGAAAAACACACATATTAAGTAATATAACAACCTTATTTTGAATAAAAATATACATATTTAACAAAAGATGATCTCCATATCCAATTAATTAAAATATTATGTAGAATGTGTAAGTTTGGTAAACGTGTGTACTACAAGCATCGTGTTCACAACGAACATTTTTTTGTCTCATTTTCTAGTTCTTTGCTTTTTTTTTTTTCATGTTTTGATTTTTTTTAAAAAATAAATCTAATTAAAAGAAAAACTTAATTCGCGATGTTGAGTGTGATTCAATATTCTGAAGCGGGGATGTATTTGGGAAGTTAGTAAACTTCCCGGTCACACTTCGTAAATTCTGATCAGGGTGCCATTTGCCTTCCGCAATTTTAGCGGGGAAATGCTGCAAAAAGATGCTGACGTGGCTAACATATTTGGTTGACTATGTTTGACCAAACTGGGTTTATAAGCCGTACAAGATCTCATTTGAATACTGAGGACTAATTAATGGTGAATTTAGGCTTGTTTTGAAGCTTGTAACATTCTCTGGAAATTTGAGTTAGAATTCTCTCTGGTAAGGGAAGAGCATGAAGCTCTTTTCTTCTTCATCTAATTTTGTTGCTTCTGATGTGTTCCGTTTTGTGTATTGTGCGTAACTGATCGTTTTGATATGTTTAATCTTGTTTCTTGGGTTCGATCTTGATTGACTGTGTTAGCCCTTGATCAAAGGGGAGTTGATCGATCATGCAGCCCAAGCAGATTCAATAGCATTTACAAAGCATCTCACACGAAGCCGCAAAAATGTTGGTATCATTGATATGTGTAATGCAAGTGATTGCAAAGCTACGAGTGGCTCAATCACAAAACAAGATAATAAATAATAATGACCATCGTTATTATTCTGTGTAACAAATTTACAATTAAAAAGTGTTCCTCACGAAGCGTACAACGAATGCAAACGGATTGACTTCCGTTTGATCAAATAAAATCATAAAGAAAGGAGCAAAGACATAAAACACGAAGGGCAAAAAGCAACCAATCACACAAACCACAATAGCCAGGGCCAAATTGTTTGATAACACTACATACAAACCTGTCACAAATGCTAGTGTCATGGATATGAGTGCAATCCAAGTGAAGCCAATGGCCAACGGAAGTGCGTCCATAAAAGATTCACTTCTGCCTCTCCAAAATGACCAAAATACTGTAACGGCTGCAGTCATGGCTGAAGTCATGGCTATGGTATCGGTGATGACAAATGCTTGGAAACTTGCTCTTCCAAGCAGAGTTGCCATGCCTGCATCAGGATCATCACTTTTGAAACCCCCTGGAATTGTGAAGGCTGCTGTGAACGTGAACGTGGCAATAAGTGTCGCCATCACTGAGAGTGTTTGAGCCATTTCTTTGCCTTTCTCTCGTTCATCTTTGTATAACCGCCTATTCTCACGAATGTCTTCTGGATATAGAGCTCGTTTTGCATAGGCCGCCCTCAGTGCCTTTATGGTTAAGTGCTGCATATCAGAACATGTCAAATAGTGGCTTAAAGGATTAGCAAGTAATTAATTTGCTCAAAGATACAGCAATTTTGGCTAAGGACTCTTCCAGTTTCTGAAATGCAAGGGAGGTAATGCTCCAGTGATAACTACACCAGCCTGTCCGGTAGTTTTCAAACTAGATGAACACATGGCATTGTTGTGCCAAAGACATAGTAGACAGATGTGGAATTCTAATTAAATGAACATCTAGCAGGCCAAGCATAAATGATTTACATATGGCGTAGAATCATCTAAGAACATAATCCATGATTTTTTTTGTCTTTGTTTGGGTGGTAGATCATACACATCTAGCATAAATGATTTCTTTCGGATTCTTAAGAAACGCAATCCTCTCGGTTTGTATAAGCCTACCAAACAAGTATCAGCAAGCACGAACCTCAGCAATTGCAGTAATTAAGAAAGTGATTGTACCTTTTGGATATCCCTTCCTTCAGCTTTAGATGACTCAACAATTGCTAGAGCAGTATTTCTATTCTCGCTGTGGTTCTTTGCCCTGATGTTCACACTCTTGTGTTTGCAGAGAATGTGAACCACGTCACTATGGAAGTTCATTGCAGCCAGATGCAAAGGAGTATTTCCATCTTCATCAGCCGAGCTGATCAAATCTTCCATCTCAGGTGATTTCAGAATAAATGAGACTATATTCATGTTTCCATTTTCAGCTGCAAGATGGAGGATACTGCGATCTTTTTTGTTGAGGATCTCAATGGCATCTGGGTAACCGTTGATAAGTTCTTTCAAAACATTTAGCTTGCCATTCTCCGCAGCCAAGTGAAGAGGTGTCTCAAAATAGCGGTCGCGTTTATAAGCAAGTTCATTGTTTTCTTCTAACAAGCGCTTTGCCATTCTAACATTACCTAAAGCTGCAGCATAATGAAGAGGATTTCTCTGGTGCCAGTCAGGCAAGTTGATGAGTCCTTTATTTGTGTCAAGTATTTTTACCATGATCTCTGAATTGCAAGAAATTCAGAAGAATTGCTTTCAGATTAAATCTCAAACTATATTGAGACATTTATTTAATGAAATGAAAATCATGGGCTCACCATAATTTTGCCTCATGACAGCACTATGGAGAAGTGTCAGTTCTTCAGGCAATCTGTGGTTAAGAGACTCTGGTCTTTCATCGATAATGAAACATGCAATGTCAGTCAAACTTGAATCGATGGCGATTGAGAGTGGGGTCTGCTCAGCATTATTAAGATAGCTAAGAGGAATCCTATCCTTTTTCACCAGCATCCGAACAACATTCTCATTTTTGTTTCTTACAGCGTTATGCAGGGGAGTGTTACCTTCATCGTCTGTTATCCTCAAAAGGCTTTCTGGTTCTGATTCTGTTCCATTTGTAATGACCGGCACATAGTTCAAGATTGTACTAACGATAGCAGGGTCACCAACTCTAGCAGCTATATGCAATGGAGTCTCACCCTTCCAGTTGTTCTTACGGAGAAGTGAACCCTGTCGCCTGAGAATCTCCGGTATCACTTTATGGTTTCGAAATCTGATAGCCATATGAAGCACTGTGTTGCCTCGGGGACTCATTGTGCTGAAAATATTTTGCATTCGACCTGCAATTTGCCTGATTTGATGTTCATCCCCCCGCCTTAATACATTAAGTAGTTCGTGGTCCATGGTTGTTGGTAATTCTTGATCCATTGTTGGTTCTTTGTAATCTGTACCAAATTCAGTCATCTCAAAACTCCTCAGTATCATATTAAGTATTAATTCAATCAGATAAATTAAAAAATCACTAAACTTCAACAAATCATAAACAGACATTATGTAATTAACATTAGAGTTTTATTTTGGTCAGATTGAGCCAACTCTATATTGACTTAAGTGACCGAGATCAAATTATATGATCGAAGCTTGTTATTACAAATTAAAACTAAAAACAGAACCACCAATGATCAATGATTATGACCCCAACCTCTCCCAATTTTGTCGCAAAAATATTGAAGGCAGCACCCGTGTATATCTTATTTGTATTTTGGCCCCTGTTAAATGTCATTCACCACAAAATGTCCCCTCCATATCAGACAAAGATGTCCTCTATAAGTAGTCTTTATTATACTGCAACCTCTGTTAGTTATAATTTATAACGAAATAACCCTGAAATCAAAGATCTTGATTTGGCCACTGGTTACAGATGGTGAAGAGACAGCATATGGAAACATTGGAGAACTTCAAATTCCTCATTGATAACAATTATTTGTTATTTCTAAACAACGGAGCTAACAAAGCTTATTCGAAGATAGAAGATGATTCCAAGTTCAAACTTTTGCTTAAAAATGCAAACTAACTATAGGAAAAAGAAAAGAAAAAATGTAAAATGAAAACATACCTTGGAAAGGATAATAGGGTGCTGAGAGAGAAGAAGATCAGGCGGAGTTGAGTTGGGTTGGCCTCTGCCTGGAGAATCTCAATCTCCCTTGAGTATAAAGGAAATAAAATTGACTGAGTTCACTCACTTTGCCGCGTTCAACCTCACGCCCTCGATAAATTAGCCACTTGCACTTGTCCAGTTCTCTTGTCCGGGCCGCCACCCCGCTTCAAAAGGAACCAAAAATAAGGGTTATTTCCGTGCAGCCACCAAATGTTTCGACATGTTTTATTGTGTATTTAAAAGTTTCAACAATGCTCGACATACATCCAATTTCGTTAATTTTATCGTTATTTTTAATGAATTTATTTAAAATTTAATGAAATATTTAAAATATTTTTTTTTTTAAATTAGAAAAGAATTAAATGAGATAAAATATTAATTTAATAATTAATATTTACATTAAAATTTTTTAATTAAAGATAATTAATAATAATCTCACCAATTAACTTATCTAATAAATTTAATTTATCATTATTAAATAATATTTAAGGCATAAATTTTTTAATTTACCCTTTGACTGTTAGAATAAACGGTCAATTTAACAGATTTAAGTGTAAGTTGAGCATTATTAAAATATTTAAATGTGCAGTGGAATATATCGAAATATTTGGGAGTAGGGCGAAATTAATCCAAAAATAATATTAATTTGAGTCTATTTTCAGTTATCGCATCACAGCCTTGTTTTTTAGCCTAATACCCCATTAGGCCCCTTGTTTTTCAACAATACGCCAACACGCCTTGTTTTTCCACAAAACCCTGGCCCACACCCAGCTTTACTCACGCAATCAGTAAATAATTTATAGAGCAAACAGGTTCTTCAAATTTCACGTACCCAATTGATGGCCGGTAGGTAAAAAGAAAATTTCAATGTCTTCTATTGAAGATTTATTTAATCACTTTAAGATTTGTGACAATTACTTTATATTATCTCCTTTTTTAATTTAATCATTCAATTACTTTTTCGTTAACACAATTATACGGGGCCAAATGTTAATTTGCACAATACAAATCAAAGCCATTTTGGGATTTAACAAAATCTGTAAAAGCAGATATAAATTAAATAAATTTAAAAACTGATAAATATCAACAAAAATTCACTGATACGTAAGAGGATTGGATTGTCAGTTTGATAAATTCTTCTTATTTGTCTGCTTTGCTTCGGGCTTTCTTCATTAATCTCTGTAAGAATTTTAAAATTCTGACAGCACAGGTACAAAAGATTCTTTTCTTACTTATTCTTCTCATCTCATTACAAAAGTAATAATAAATCAGGCAAACACTCGGTTCCTTACAACTTTCAAGTTGCATAATTTATTTACAGCTCAAATTATTCCCAAAAAAAAAAAAAAAAGAGAATGATGATACGTCGATATCGTCCAAATAATCGTGCTGTCGGTTCAATCCGTGCCGTACAATTGGATCCACGATTCCAAGAACTTGATGTTATACTTATCTAAACTAAACAAGACATCATGGCACCACTGGACCTGGACTCAAGTGAATAGCTGCACTCACCATAGTAAGGGTGGCAACTTGAGCCGCATAGGGACTCGATTGAAATCAGAAGACAGCGATTCACCGCAGGGCTAGCGGCACCGTGATATGCCTTGTTTAGTTTAGACACGTATAACATCATGTTCTTGGAAAACTATTGAATGGTAGCGTACAGTTTTACCTACTCCTTGTGTCTCATGGTAATCACATGAGCCAGAGATCTAGAAGCGAATCCTCGCCGTTGTGTTCCCCTTTTCATCATTGCACAAAATTCATCATAGCTGATCCTACCGTCCTGTAAGCACAAAAGAGGTAAGAACCAGGCTTGTAGCAATTACAATGCGGACAAATTAAACATGTTCAAAAGTAACAACCAACTTACTTTGTCTCTATCAACTTCAGACATTATTTCTTTAATTGTGGCATCATCACCCATGTTGTATTCTTTAAATGCTGTTTCCAGTTCATCGACTGTGATGTAGCTGCACAGGCATTTTCAGAAAGAACTGCAGTAATCAATTCATTAACTTCTGATATTGATTCTGCGGTGTGTTTTATAAAAGCCACCGCAAAAAGATTTTGTTTCTTTTTTTCTCGATCAAATTTTGATAATATTATTTATGTTTTGGTACATATTATGCAAAAAGCATGAAAAGGGCTTTCCTTGGGCTGTATACAGCACATTCAAAGTGCCAAAGGGTCGTTCTTTAATTTTACATTTTAGAACGAGAAACTAACCGATCATTGTCCCTATCAAAATACTGAAAGGCTTTGTCAAGATGTTCGAATCTTTCTAGCTTGTGTCTTTGCATTGTAGCCGTGATAAATTCAATGTAGTCAATAGTCCCATTTCCATCTATATCAGCCTGAAACATGGAGCCAACAACACCAGTCAAGTATGATGCAAATAGACAGACTAAAATATCAATTTGGAGTTGATGAATTGCTTACAGCTTGCATGTACTGCTTGACATCAACTTCTCTAAGCGTCGATCCAAGTTTAGCCAATCCTGCCTTCAGTTCATCATAACTAAGTGTACCACTCTTGTCAGTGTCCATCTCTGTGAATTTTTGCTTGAGCTTTTGTATCTCTTCAGTTGGAAGATTTTCCACAATGACCTTTACAATTATGTTTATGATCCAATTAGGTTATCATCGGGGATGGGGGAGCACAATCCTATGCATACATTCACTGGACTTGCACTTAGTTTATAAGATATACTAAAGCTCTGAAATAAAACATGTTGATGAGGATGTACAAACTAAAACATGTTGATGAGAGTTGTAAAATTTAATCAAACATGTAAATCATGATCACACTCCTCTAAGATGCAGAAGGTCAAGATCACAGGCGGCCCTTAGACTTACCTTTAGTGCTAGTTTCTTCAGTTTATTCATTGCCATAAATTGCTTCATCCTGAAAAGAACAGCAGTGTCAAGTGGCTTGTCTGATGCTTCTCCACTTTCTTTAAGCCAAGGGTGCTCTGCATGTCATACATACGGCTGTCAATGGTGCTTATACTCTTGGTAACATTAAATGGACTAAATATATTTTATTTTACCAAATATATTTTAACTTAAAATTATCAAAGCAGCCTAGGCGAGAAAAACTAATAAATTCACAATCGAATGTTTTATACCTAGAACTTGTGCAGCAGTAATCCGCTGTTTTGGATCCCGTGTCAGCATCCTGCGAACCAACTCCTTGGCACTGCTTGAAATACTTGGCCATGGATCAGTTTGAAAGTCAATTTCTCTTTCTCCTTTGCTTATTTCTTCAAGAATGCCCTCGTCAGATTCTGCAGAGCACATCATAACTTGTGAGTGATTAGTGATTACTGCTGTACTTCTGGATAACAGTGCCAAACATGTATGGTGTGTTGACAGGAAAAGAGATCCTCTAGGGGCCAAAATGAATATTTTCACCTGCCCAAAATGGAGGCTCGCCACATAGTAAAATATACAGTATAACTCCTGCGCTCCAAATATCTGCTTCCTTCCCATATTTGCGCCGTAACACTTCAGGAGCAACATAGAAAGAACTCCCACATAAATCCCTGAATTCCTTTCCTGGAGAGTGCACCATGGTATCATCAGATAAGGATAAGTTGATAGCTAGATTAAACATGCCTTTCATGGTGATCCTAAGAGTTTCACATTATTTTCTGATGATTTCATCAAAAAAATATGAAGCCTCACGGCATACTATGTTGGGATAATATGCTCTTTTAAAGCATATTAATTTATTTTCTGATTAATAAAATATTTGAGATATTTTAATTGCATGAATATATTGAATAAAGTCCATTTAATCATATTATATGTATTTATGTGATCACCATGTGTGGATTCAAGGAAATATCTGATTATCTTATGATTAAATAAATTAAGTTCATGATTGATAAATAAAGTTGGTACTTTATTTAGGTTTAGGCTAGTAATAAATTCGAATGATTTATCTTAATCATGTGAATTCTTGATGTAGTTATTCGTTAATTTGGATCACATGAGATTTAATTAACCTTGAAATGACGTATCGACTTATTAAATCTCATAGGCATTGATTTCTTGTAATCTTAATCTTGAGTTAATTATGATTTCATGATTATAATTGTTATTCCATTTGAGTTACCAATGGGCACGACGCTTGTGGTCAAGATTACAGATCTTGGTGGGAGCAATTATGAGTATTGGGTTATAGATTAACAATATAGAATTTATGTGTTCTCGATGGGTTTTGATGCTTGATCATAGGATTCTCTGAGAGGTGTGTGTGTGTATGTTGAAAATGATCATTAGAGAAAATCGGTAAGTATCAAGGAATAAGATGTAATTAAATCGATTGGGACAATGAGATATCGATTTAATTAACGATGTGGTACAAGTTGGCGATAAAGAAATCAATGTGGCTAATTTTAATTGAACATACAATTATGGAGGTGCCCAATCTTATAGTGGAGTAGAGTTGGAATTAAATGATTAGGCTTGTTTAATTACGCGCTTAATTATGGTATATCATTGTATGTTCCCAAAAATGATCCCCGGGTTAATTTCATTTAATTATTTACCTGGATTAATAAGCGAGATAGTAGAATTTGGGTTAACATAATTATATTATTTAGTGGGAGGCCCATTAATATATTTTTTTGTATAAAGGCGCATATTTATTTTGGTGGTCATATGGAAGAAAGTAACGTAACGTAAGTTTTGGGCTGAGGTTTATTTAAAGAAATAATATAAAACATTTTTTATAGAAAAGGCAGAGGCAGTAGCATACGGATCGGAGAAAAAGATTTTCTCTCTAATTTTGAGAAAAATTTTACCGTCTTTAGTTCTTTTAGTAGTGATAAAAGGCGCGTCAGTCACGGATCAAACAGTCATGCGCGGAAGATCGTTGGTGACGATTCGTGATCGCAGGCGTGGTGGTGACGGATCGTGATCAAGCGGGAGTGGTGGTGACGGATCGTGATCTAGCGGAGTGGTGGTGACGGATCGTGATCTGGGCGCAGAATCGACGTGAAAAAATCGGCTGGATTTTCAGTCTGATTCTGAATTACAATTCGTATATATTATATGAGATCGGTCAAAAGTTTTTAAAAAGCGTATTTTCGACAATTGGTATCGAATATACCGTATTAATATATAAATTTGTATGAAATTAATCTTGATAATTATGTATTAGAGTGGCTGATTTATTCGAGATATATATTGTTTGTTTAATATATGAATAAAGTATGTTAATGGTTTATCTTAATTAATGGTTAGATTTTTATTTGTATTTTTCCTTTGGATACATGTAAGAGGGTGGTTTATCATGACGTTTCCTCTTAATTTAATTCTTGTAATAATAAATTTTGTAAGCCAAAATTGGCGTGGAAATTGTAAATTATAGATCACAGTTCGGAGGAACAAACTGGAAATTTCAGCGGCCAACCAGCGGCGCGCTCCCAGCCACCACGGGCAGCCAGCGCAGGGCCAGCACGCGCAGGGCCAGCACACAGCGCGCCAGCACGCGCAAGGCCAGCGCGCAGCGGCCAGCGCGCCCCGCGCGCAGCGGCCAGCGCTCCCCGCGCGTAGGCCAGCGCGCCCCGCGCAGCGGCCAGCGCTCCCGCGCGTAGGCCAGCGCGCCCCGCGCGCAGCGGCCAGCGCTCCCGCGCGTAGGCCAGCGCGCCCCGCGCAGCGGCCAGCGCTCCCGCGCGTAGGCCAGCGCGCCCCGCGCGCAGCGGCCAGCGCTCCCGCGCGTAGGCCAGCGCGCCCGCGCGCAGCGGCCAGCGCTCCCGCGCGTAGGCCAGCGCGCCTCGCGTGCAGCAGGCGCGCGCGGCCTGCAAGGCCAGCAGCGCGCGCTGCAACACTGCCAGTTCGCGGGCATGGTGCGTTTCCGGCAAAGCAGTGGCCGGATCTGGTTTTTAATGGAGATGCGGCTGGGGAGGAAGAGGAGAAAAATATGATTTTAGGGTTTCATGGTTTTTATCATGGAGGACCCTATAGTTCTGAAATTTTTCTTTTGGGCAGATAAATGTTAAATATTTTGCATTTAAGTCTAAAAACGGTTTTGAACTTAATGAATCCTAGTTTAGGCCCAATTAATATTTGAAATGGATTAAAAATCGTAGATAAAATTTAACACATTAAATTTATTTTTATTCCAAAATTTTTTTATAATAAAAAAGGGTTTTATTTCAAAATTAAAATTGGACCATTAATAAATTTAAAAAAATTCAATTCACTGGTCCAATTAAGAAACCAAACATGGAAGATGGACGTTGTGAATGAAGATTAGGCTTAAGGTTAATGTATTTTTTTATAGGAAAGCCATGAATTAAGATTATTTAATTATTTTTCTATATGTTGTGTTTTGGTTGATAATGATAACATGTATAGAATAGGTAGTGTATCTACGCATAATATTACATGTCATAATTATGAATTTTTTTTTATTGTTTGTAATTTGTAAAGTCTTTATAATATTGGATATCATCTAGATAATATTATAGGAAGCATGCAATTAACAATATATTATTAATGTATGTTTTCAAGGAAAAACCAATTTTAAAATATTGGGTGGGAGAGGGAAAATTCAAGATAATTTTCCCATGGACTCCATTGTTAGTTCAATAATAAAATGATATATATACCTCGACTTCATGATACGGTGATGCTCCCTACGGAGGGTATATATATTAGATATTTTATTAGATGAACTTCTTTAAAGATAAAATTGAAATATTCTTCAATCAATTGTTCACCCCAACGGTGACTATTGATATGAAAAATACGTAGATTGAAACAATGGTTATACACTCAACTAAAATTTGTTATTAACCTTCCCAACGAAGCTCATTAACAAATTTAGGCCTAAAAGGATAACGATAATTATTTATCATGTCTATACATGAAAGTAAATAATCCAATGGAAAATTGGGTCTAGTAAGTGTAGACATGACTTCCCAACGGATAGCACACAAAGCTGCAATAAATTAAAATGCATTTATGGTTTTGCATTTTGTCATTTATTGTGAATATTATTTCAAAGTATTTATGCATGTCTATTTTGTTTGAAAATGACTTCCATCAACCCATTATTAATTATCCTTGTTAAAATGAACTCACTGGAGAAAATTATTTAGATTGGAAGCAATCTATTTAATATCCTCCTTCTTAGAGGTTGTAAATTTGTGTTGACCCATTGCCCTCCAGGAACCATCGTTATACGATTATAGAAATCGAGGAGCCTTATGAGAAATGGTGCGGTAACAAAATGGCTAAGCGCTATATATTGGCTTCGATTTCTATAGAATCGCATAAGATACATCGAGACATGGAAACAAATAATGGCTAGTCTTCATCGGATGTTTGGGCGAATACTCATTTTGCCGGAGATGCAGGTTAAAGCGTATTATGGATACTAAGATGGAAGAGGGCACAAAAGTTCGTGAACATGTCCTCAGAATGATGGACTATTTGAGTGAGGTAGAGATTCATGGTGTTTAAATCGATGATAAAACAAAGATTAACATGGTGATTGAATCTTTACGATACATTCAAAGAGTTTAAGGTCATTATATCTTAAACAATAAAGATATGACCTTAATTGAATTAATGCACGAACTACATGCTATAGAAGAGTTTTATCATAGCAGAAAACTTCCTGAAAAAGGATTCTCTTCAAAGCTTAAGTCGAAAGACTAGAATAAGTAAGAAAGAGTAGGGATTGGCAAAGTGTTCACTAAAAGAAGTAGCAAGCCAAGAGGCAAGTGTTACAAGTTGTCCTAAGATTATTAAAATCAGGTATAGGAAATCTTTAAGCTTCCTAATTAGTTCAGATTTCTATTGATTTATGCAATAGTGAATTCTGAGATAGCTAATTTATAATTCATTTATTTGGTTTTCAGCAAACCAAGAGATTAAGTGAAGAAAGCTTTAAGCAGCAGTTGAGGACATGCTAATTTATATCAATTGAAAGACTAGATCAATTTTATGAGACTTTAGTTTTGATATTTGTCTTTATTAGAGGAATTTAATTTCAGTGACTTGTTTTAATAAACAGAAGTACACTGTTATTAATGGATCCTCTATTTATTACTTATTTTGGTTATTTATAAAGACATATTATATCATATAAGTCCATTGATCTATTCAAAGTAAGATATAATGATAAATAGTATATGTTTTTATCTAAGAAAAGAAATATTTCTCCTGACCAAAATAACCTCTAATATTTATGCTTAAGTCATATAAACTATAATAAGATTTTAAGAAAATGATTAATGATAGGCTTCTTAGCCTATTAAGATTGATCATGGTAATTCTATAAATCTTATTTAGAAAAGTAATGTGACGAGAATGATCTTTTTGAGCTAAAAGCATAACATTGTATTAGATGATTTAGTGCATGCAAATGTACAGACTAATCAGTTTACATGTGGTAAGAGGTTATGAGTATTCTATCAATTTTATTGATGAATATTCACTTTATTTATGTTTGTCTAAATGCGTCGTAATTCCATTGCTTTTGAAATTCAAAAGGGTACATGGATAAGACAAAGCAATTAGACAGGAACATAAAAGAACTTCGATATGATCGAAATAAAGAACACTATGATACGATAGTGTAATTAAATGGAGAAATAAGATTCTTTTGGATAAAATAAAATATATACTAATTGGTTTATCAATTGCCTTTTTGATTCCAGATACAAGAATTTAAAACTGTAAAAGTTTAAGGAACTTAGATTCATCTACCTCAGTGTCTACTACTCCAAGAAATTATGAAAAAGTCACAAACATAGTTTGAGACACATTCGTATTTGGAGTTTATTAGTATTTATACTAGGATAAGAGGTAGAAAAGATGAATTCGTGTTCAAAACTTTACATGTTTTAAGTATCTTAAAGGAATAAGGTAAAGTCTGAATTATAGTCCTCAAGATAGGAATGTATTTATAGACATATTCTTTACTTTCTTTGAGGAAGACTATATAATGACTTATTACCTAAGAGTAAGGTAAAACTAGAGAAATAAAAAGATCGGGGTTGATGCTCGACTTTCAACACCAGTAATTGAGCAGGAAGAACAACCAAACCGATCAACACAGGATTATCCCTGAACAACAATCACTTTTAAAACCTCGTCGTAGTGGGAGGGTAACTACGTTACGAGCGAGATACATGCTATTGGGAGAAACCTATACGGCTATTTCATATGAACATGTACAAGATCCAACTAGCTACAACGAAGCTCTAATAGATAGAGATGTTGAATTTTGAAAAAAAGAGGCTATGAATCAAGAAATGGAATCTATGAATTCCAATAAAGTCTAGGAACTTGTAGAGGCACCAAATGGGGTGAAACCTATAACGTGCAAGTGAATCTACAAGAGAAAAAGAAGAGTAAACTTAATGGTGGAAACATTTAAAGCAAGATTAGTAGCCAAAGGTTTACTCGGAAAGAGGAATCGATTATGAGAAACCTTCTCACCGGTTTATGCTTAAATCCATCGATTACGCTCTCTATTCTTTGCAGTCTTAGATTATGAAATTTGGCAAATGGATGTCAAGATCGCTTTCTTAATGGGCATCTTGAAGAAGACATCTACGCATACGTGAGGCCAAGAACACATGGTGTGTAAGTTGCGAGATCCATTTATGGATCAAGCAAGCATCCCGGCCATGGAACATCGATTTGATCAAGCGATTAAATCGTTTGGATTCATTCGTAACATTGATGAACCATGTGTGTACAAGAAAATTCAAGGAAAATTTGTAGCCTTCCAATTCTTTTACGTAGATGATATTCTCCTAATTGGAAACGATATAGAGTATTGACTACAATAAAGAGTTGGTTAACAGTTTGATCTGAAAGACTAGAGAAGCAAGTTATATTCTTGGTATCATCTTTATATGAAACCCAAGAATAAAACTTTAACCTTGTCTCAAGAGGTCTATATCAAAAGGTATTGGCTAGATTTAGCATGGACAATTCAAGATTGGCTTATTACCATTCGGATATGGAATTGTATTCTCTCGAGGATCAATCTTGAGACATACGAAGAGATAGAAAGAATGAGACGAGTTCACAAGCAATAGCTATGGGAAGTCTCATGTATGCCATGCTTTGCACTAGGTCATATATCCATTTTGCGGTAGGAATGGTTAGCGAGATATCAATTTAATCTGAACCAAACATCGAATTGCGTCGGCGTATAATGAAGTATCCGAAAAGAACTAAAAATTATATGCTTGTGTATTCGATGAACTCATTCCAGGTGGGTTATCGATTTTGACTTAATGTCGGATAAAAGTCGAGATAAGGATTCTAGAAAATCAACTTCCACTTATGTGTTTGCATTAGGAAGTAGAGTTGTTAGTTGGAGGAGTGTGAAACAATCTTGTGTCGCAGACTCATAACTAAATAATATTGCATCTAAAGCTGCAAAGAATCGAATGGCTCTGAGTTCCTACAAAATCTTGGTGGTATGTCTGTGTAATCTTGAGATAATAATGATGCGATGGCTCAACGAACCACAAAACAAAACATATTAAAAGGAAGTATTATCTTATAAAGGGAATAGTGTAGATAGGTTATATGAAAGTACTAAATGGCATAAGATGCTTAAATAAGCGAGATCTTATTACAATGGCCATTAGTGGAAAATCTTTATAACACACTTGAGCCACTAGAGCATGTGCGATATGCGGATATCTTTAAGAGCTAGTGGGAGATTGTTGGGATAATATGCTCTTTTAAAGCATATTAATTTATTTTCGATTAATAAAATATTTGAGATATTTTAATTGCATGAATATATTGAATAAAGTCCATTTAATCATATTATATGTATTTATGTGATCACCATGTGTGGATTCGGAAGACATAAATCTGAGTTATCTTATGATTAAATAAATTAAGTTCATGATTGATAAATAAAGTTGGCACTTTATTTAGGTTTAGGCGTAGTAAATTCATTGAATGATTTATCTTAATCATGTATGAATTCTTGATGTAGTTTGACTACGTTAATTTGGATCACACATGAGATTTAATTAACCTTGAAATGATATCGACTTATTAAATCTACATGGGCATTGATTTCTTGTAATCTTAATCTTGAGTTAATTATGATTTCATGATTATAATTGTTATTCCATTTGAGTTCTGAATGGGCGACACACCCTTGTGGTCAAGATTACCCTCTTGGTGGGAACAATTATGAGTATTGGGTTATAGATTATGATATAGAATTTGTCTGAGCGTCTTGATGGGTTTTGATCTTGATCAGAATTCTGCGAGTGTGTCAACATATTTAACATGTTGAAAATAATCATTAGAGAAAATCAGTAAGTATCAAGTAATAAAATGTAATTAAATCGATTAGACGATTGAGATATCGATTTAATTAACGATGTGTCTGAGTTGACGATAAAGAAATCGATGTGAACGGGGCAATTTTAATTGACATACTGATTATGGAGGTCGGTTCAATCTTATAGTGGAGTAGAGTTGGAATTAAATGATTAGGCTTGTTTAATTACAGCTTAATTATGTACTATTGTATGTTAAAATGATCACGGGTTAATTTCGTTTAATTAATTGTATTCTTGGATTAATAAGCGAGATATGATTTGTAACATAATTATATTATTTAGTGGGAGGTTCCATTAATATATTTTTGTATAAGGCGCTATGTTTATTTCTGGTGGTCATGGAAAAGGAAAGTAACGTAACGTAAGTTTTGGGCTGGGGTTTATTAAAGAAATAATATAAAGCTTATTTTCTCCCAGAAAAGGCGAGCTTCATACAGATCGGAGAAAAGATTTTTTTCTAATTTTGAGAGAAAAATTTTACCGTCTTAGTTCTTTTAGTAGTGATAAAAAGTGCGGTCAGCGCAGTCATGCGGAAGATCGTTGGTGACGTTAAGTGATCGTGGTGGTGACGGATCGTGATCAGCGGGAGTGGTGGTGACGGATCGTGATCAACGGGGTGGGTGGTGACGGGATCGTGATCAGGCTGAATGATCACTGAAAAAATCATTTTTGAATTCATCACGATCTGGGATATGAGATCGGTCACAAAGTTTTTTAAAAAGCGTATTTTTAAACAATTGGTATCGATAATACCGTATTAATATATAAAATTTGTATGAAATGTCTTGATAATTATGTATTAAATTTATTCGGATATATATTGTTTGTTTAATATATGAATAAAGTATGTTAATGGTTTGTCTTAATTAATGGTTAGATTTTATTTGTATTTTTTTTGGATCTATGAGAGGGTGGTTTATCGTACGTGTTTCTTAATTAATTTACTGTAATAGAATTTTTGTAAGCCAAAATTGGCGTAGGAAATTTGTAAATTATAGATCACAGTTCGGAGGAACAAACTGGAAATTTCAGCGGCGGCCAACCAGCGGCGCGCTCCCAGCCACCACGGGCAGCCAGCGCAGGGCCAGCACGCGCAGGGCCAGCACACAGCGCGCGCCAGCACGCGCAAGGCCAGCGCGCGCAGCGGCCAGCGCGCCCCGCGCGCAGCGGCCAGCGCTCCCCGCGCGTAGGCCAGCGCGCCCCGCGCGCAGCGGCCAGCGCTCCCCGCGCGTAGGCCAGCGCGCCCCGCGCGCAGCGGCCAGCGCTCCCCGCGCGTAGGCCAGCGCGCCCCGCGCGCAGCGGCCAGCGCTCCCGCGCGTAGGCCAGCGCGCCCCGCGCGCAGCGGCCAGCGCTCCCCGCGCGTAGGCCAGCGCGCCCCGCGCGCAGCGGCCAGCGCTCCCCGCGCGTAGGCCAGCGCGCCTCGCGTGCAGCAGGCAGCGCGCGCGGCCTGCAAGGCCAGCAGCGCGCGCTGCAACACTGCCAGTTCGCGGGCATGGTGCGTTTCCGGCAAAGCAGTGGCCGGATCTGGTTTTTGTGGAGATGCGGCTGGGGAGGAAGAGGAGAGAAAAATATGATTTTAGGGTTTCATGGTTTTTATCATGGAGGACCCTATAGTTCTGAAATTTTTCTTTTGGGCAGATAAATGTTAAATATTTTGCATTTAAGTCTAAAAACGGTTTTGGGCTTAATGAATCCTAGTTTTAGGCGATTAATATTTGAATGGATTAAAAATGCGTAGATAAAATTTAACATTAAATTTATTTTGGTCCAAAATTTTTTTATAATAAAAAAAAGGTTTTATTTCAAAATTAAAATTGGACCATTAATAAATTTAAAATTTCAATTCACTAGTCAATTAACCAAGACGAACATGGAAGATGGGCGTTGAAGCCGATGAAGATTAGGCTTAAGGTTAATGTATTTTTTTAAATGAAAGCCATGAATTAAGTATATTTAATTATTTTTACATATGTTGTGTTTTGGTTGATAACATGCCGATAACGTATGTATAGAATAGGTAGTCTTGCATTCATGCGTAATGATACATATCGTTCATTAATTATGAATTTTATTATATTGTTTGAAATTTGTAAATGCTTTATAATATTGGATATCATCTAGATAATATTATAGGAAGCATGCAATTAACAATATATTATTAATGTATGTTTTAAAAGGAAAAACCAATTTTAAAATATTGAGTGGGAGAGGAAAATTCAAGATAATTTTTCCATGGGCTCCATTGTTCGATAATAAAATTATATATATCGACTTGATACGGTGATGATCCTACGGAGGTATATATATTAGATATTTTATTTGATGAACTTCTTCATAGATAAAATTGAAATATTTTCAATTAATTGTTCACCCCTAGCGGTGACTATTGATATGAAAAATCGTAGATTGAAACAATGGTTATACACTCAACTAAAATTTGTTATTAACCTTCCCAACGAAGCTCTGTTAACAAATTTAGGCCTAAAAGGATAACGATAATTATTTATCATGTCTATACATGAAAGTAAATAATCGATGGAAAATTGGGTCTAGTAAGTGTAGACATGACTTCCCCAACGGATAGCTTGTCAAAGCGGTCTGGATTATCGTTCTGATAAATTAAAATCGTTTATGGTTTTGCATTTTTGTCATTTATTGTGAATATTATTTCAAAGTATTTATGCATGTCTATTTTGTTTGAAAATGACTTCCATCAACCCATTATTAATTATCCTTGTTAAAAATGAACTCACTTTGGGAAAATTATTTAGATTGGAAGCATAATCTATTTAATATCCTCATTCTTAGAGGCGTAAATTTGTGTTATTGACCTTGCCCTCAAACCATCGTTATCTGATTATAGAAATCGAGGGAGCCTTATGAGAAATGGTCTGAAGCTAACAAAATGGCTAAGCGCTATATATTGGCTTCGATTTCTATAGAGCGCATAAGATACATCAGACATGGAAACAAATGAAATAATGGCTAGTCTTCATCGGATGTTTGGGCGAATCTTTCGTTTGCCGGAGATGCAGCATTAAAACGTATTACGGATACTAAGATGGAAGAGGGCACAAAAGTTCGTGAACATGTCCTCAAAATGATGGACTATTTGAGTGAGGTAGAGATTCATGGTGTTCAAATCGATGATAAAACAAAGATTAACATGGTGATTGAATCTTTACCTGATACATTCAAAGAGTTTAAGGTCAGCTATATCTTAAACAATAAAGATATGACATTAATTGAATTAATGCACGAACTACATGCTATAGAAGAGTTTTATCATAACAGAAAACTTCCTGAAAAAGGATTCTCTTCAAACCTTAAGTCGAAAGACTAGAATAAGTAAGAAAGAGTAGGGATTGGCAAAGTGTTCACTAAAAGAAGTAGCAAGCCAAGAGGCAAGTGTTACAAGTGTGGACAGAAGGGTCACCAGAAGAAAGATTGTCCTAAGATTATTAAAATCAGGTATAGGAAATCTTTAAGCTTCCTAATTAGTTCAGATTTCTATTGATTTATGCAATAGTGAATTCTGAGATAGCTAATTTATAATTCATTTATTTGGTTTTCAGCAAACCAAGAGATTAAGTGAAGAAAGCTTTAAGCAGCAGTTGAGGACATGCTAGTTTATATCAATTGAAAGACTAGATCAATTTTACGAGACTTTAGTTTTGATATTTGTCTTTATTAGAGGAATTTAATTTCGGTGACTTGTTTTAATAAACAGGAGTACACTGTTATTAATGGATCCTCTATTTATTACTTATTTTGGTTATTTATAAAGACATATTATATCATATAAGTCCATTGATCTATTAGATATAATGATAAATAGTATATGTTTTATCTAAGAAAGAAATATTTCTCCTGACCAAAATAACCTCTAATATTTATGCTTAAGTCATATAAACTATAATAAGATTTTAAGAAAATGATTAATGATAGGCTTCTTAGCCTATTAAGATTGATCATGCTAATTCTATAAATCTTATTTAGAAAAGTAATGTGTGAGAATGATCTTTTGAGCTAAAAGCATAACATTGTATTAGATGATTTAGTGCATGCAAATGTCTGAGACTAATCAGTTTACATGGTAAGAGGTTATGAGTATTCTATCAATTTTATTGATGAATATTCACTTTATTTATGTTTGTCTAAATGCGTCGTAATTCTATTGCTTTTGAAATTCAAAAGGGTACATAGATAAGACAAAGCAATTAGGCAGAACATAAAGAACTTCGATATGATCGAAATAAAGAACACTATGATCGATAGTGTAATTAAATGGAGAAATAAGATTCTTTTGGATAAAATAAAATATATACTAATTGGTTTATCAATTGCCTTTTGATTCAGATACAAGAATTTAAAAGCGTAAAAGTTTAAGGAACTTAGATTCATACTACCTCGGTGTCTACTACTCCAGAAATTATGAAAAGTCACAAACATAGTTTGAGACACATTCGTGTTGGGTTTATTAGTATTTATACTAGGATAAGAGGTAGAAAAGATGAATTCGTGTTCAAAACTTTACATGTTTTAAGTATCTTAAAGGAATAAGGTAAAGTCTGAATTATAGTCCTCGAAGATGGGAATGTATTTATAGACATATTCTTTTACTTTCTTTGAGGAAGACTATATAATGACTTATTACCTAAGAGTAAGGTAAAACTAGAGAAATAAAAAGAAGATCGGGGTTGATGCTCGACTTTCACACAGCAATTGAGCAGGAAGAGCGCAACCGGTGATCAACACGGGATTATCACGAACAACAATCACTTTTAGAACCTCGTCGTAGTGGGAGGGTAACTACGTTACCGGTGAGATACATGCTATTAGGAGAAACCTATCACGGCTATCTCGGATGAACATGTACAAGATCACTAGCTCTGCGACTCTAATAGATAGAGATGTTGAATTTTGGAAAAAGGCTATGAATCGAGAAATGGAATCTATGAATTCCAATAAAGTGCAGGAACTTGTAGAGGCACCAAATGGGGTGAAACCTATAACGTGCAAGTGAATCTATAAGAGAAAAAGAAGAGTAAACGGAATGGTGGAAACATTTAAAGCAAGATTAGTAGCCAAAGGGTTTACTCAGAAAGAGGGAATCGATTATGAGGAAACCTTCTCACCGGTTGCTATGCTTAAATCCATCAGGATTCTGCTCTCTATTGCTGCAGTGCTAGATTATGAAATTTGGCAAATGGATGTCAAGACTGCCTTTCTTAATGGGCATCTTGAAGAAGACATCTACATGCGTGACGGATGGATTCATCTGAAGGCCAAGAACACATGGTGTGTAAGTTGCAGAGATCCATTTATGGATTGAAGCAAGCATCCCGGTCATGGAACATCAGATTTGATCAAGCGATTAAATCGTTTGGATTCATTCAGAACATTGATGAACCATGTGTGTACAAGAAAATTCAAGGAAAATCTGTAGCCTTCCTAATTCTTTATGTAGATGATATTCTCCTAATTGGAAACGATATAGGAGTATTGACTACAATAAAGAGTTGGTTAATAACAGTTTGATCTGAAAGACCTAGGAGAAGCAAGTTATATTCTTGGTATCATCTTTATATGAAACCCGGAAGAATAAAACTTTAACCTTGTCTCGAGGTCTATATCAAAGGTATTGGCTAGATTTAGCATGGACAATTCCAAGATTGGCTTATTACCATTCGAGATATGGAATTGTATTCTCTGAGGATCAATCTTCAAAGACATCGAAGAGATAGAAAGAATGAGGCGAGTTCACAAGCAATAGCTATGGGAAGTCTCATGTATGCCATGCTTTGCACTAGGTCATATACATTTTGCGGTAGGAATGGTTAGCGAGATATCAATTTAATCACGAACTAAACACTGAATGTGATCAAGCGTATAATGAAAGTATCCGAAAAGAACTAAAATTATATGCTTGTGTATTCGATGATGAACTCATTCGATGGGTTATCTTGATTTTGACTTAATGTCGGATAAAGTCGAGATAAGGATTCTAGAAAATCAACTTATGTGTTTGCATTAGGAAGTAGAGTTGTTAGTTGGAGGTGTGAAACAATCTTGTGTCCTGAGACTCCATGAAAGCTAAATATGTGGGTGCATCTAAAAGGCTGCAAAAGAAGGAATGGCTCTGCAAGTTCCTACAAAATCTTGGTATCTGGTATGGCACTTGTGGATCTTGAGATAATAATGGTGCGATGGCTCAACCAAAGAACCACAAGAAACAAAACATATTAAAGGAAGTATTATCTTATAAAGGGAATAGTGTAGATGGGTTATATGAAAGTACCTAAATGGCATAAGATGCTAAATAGCGAGATCTTATTACAATGGCCATTAGTGGAAAATCTTTATAACTGCACTTAGAAACCCTAGAGCATGTGCGATATGCGGATATGCTTTAAGAGCTAGTGGGAGATTGTTGGGATAATATATCTTTTAAAGCATATTAATTTATTCGATTAATAAAATATTTGAGATATTTTAATTGCATGAATATATTGAATAAAGTCCATTTAATCATATTATATGTATTTATGTGATCACCATGTGGATTCACAAGACATAAATACAAGTTATCTTATGATTAAATAAATTAAGTTCATGATTGATAAATAAAGTTGGGCACTTTATTTAGGTTTAGGCATAGTAAATTCATTGAATGATTTATCTTAATCATGTATGAATTTCTTGATGTAGTTTGACTACATTGAAATTTGGATCACACATGAGATTTAATTAACCTTGAAATGACCGTCGGACTTATTAAATCTCATAGGCATTGATTTCTTGTAATCTTAATCTTGAGTTAATTATGATTTCATGATTATAATTGTTATTCCATTTGAGTTACCAATGGGCACGACACACCCTTGTGGTCAAGATTACCCGGTATCTTGGTGGGAGCAATTATGAGTATTGGGTTATAGATTAACAATATAGAATTTGTACAACACATCTTGATGGGTTTTGATCTTGATCGTAGAATTCTGCGGCGGTGTGTCAACATATTTAATATGTTGAAAATGATCATTAGAGAAAATCGATGAAGTATCAAGGAATAAGATGTAATTAAATCGATTAGACGGTTGAGATATCGATTTAATTAACGATGTGTACAAAGTTGAGCGATAAAGAAATCAATGTGGCTTGGGGACAATTTTAATTCGAACATACAATTATGGAGGTCGGTTCCCGTCTTATAGTGGAGTAGAGTTGGAATTAAATGATTACTTGTTTAATTACAGCTTAATTGTTGTAGCCACTATTGTATGTTAAAATGATCACGGGTTAGCTCGTTTAATTATTTATGCACCTTGGATTAATAAGCAAGATATTTAGATTTGGGTCAAAACATAATTATATTATTTAGTGGGAGGCTCATTAATATATTTTTGTATAAGGGGCGTATGTTATTCTGGTGGTCATGGAAAAAGGAAAGTAACGTAACGTAAGTTTTGGGCGCAAGGGTTTATTAAAGAAATAATATAAAAGGCTTATTTTTCCCAAAAAACGAGACGACCACTTCTACGGATCGAGAAAAGATTTTTCTCTACAATTTTGAGAAAAATTTTCGTCTTAGTTCTTTTAGTAGTGATAAAGCGCGCGCGTCAGTGCGGATCAAACCCGAGTCATGCGCGGAAGATCATTGGTGACAGTTCGTGATCTAACAGGCGTGGTGGTGACGGATCGTGATCAAACGGGAGTGGTGGTGACGGATCGTGATCTAACGGGAGTGGTGGTGACGGATCATGATCTGGGCGCAGATCACTTCAGCGGAAAAATCCAAACTGGATTTTCAAGGTACGATTTCTAGATTACGAATTCATATATATTATATGAGATCGGTCCTAAAAGTTTTTTTAAAAAACTGTATTTTTCCCAACATACTACATGTCTAATTCACTATTGAAATTAAATTGAAATGCCATTCATTTATCAGATATAATTGAACATCGAAACCTGGCTTCACGTGAATGTATGTAAATATAAGATTTCAAAGACTAACATGTATATGGAGACTGTAACGGAAACAGTAAGTATTAAGTAATATATAGCGAAGAAATTTACCCTCTTCAATGAACGCTGATAACCCAAAATCAGTGACCTTCAAAACAGCATTCTCATCCTTGCTGGTGAACAAGAAATTCTCAGGTTTGAGATCCCTGTGCATAACACCCTTCGAGTGGCAAACATTCACTACATTCATAATTACCCTGAATACAGAAGCTGCATCTCTCTCACTATAATGGCCCTTAGCTATAATTCGATCAAATAGCTCACCACCAGCACAGTACTCCATAACAATATGCACACATTGGTCATCCTCATAAGCAGTCTTGAATTGAACTATATTAGGCTGCCCACTCAAATGTTGCATTATCTCAACCTCTCTTCTTACATCATCCGTTTCATGCGCCGCTATAATTTTTTCCTTAGGAATAGACTTGCAAGCAAATTGCAAACCGGTTGAATTCTCAGTACAAAGATACACAATAGCAGATCTTCCACTGCCCAGTTCTTTCCCAATGGTGTAATGTAACTTGACATCCTCGTACGGTTTATCAAGAATTGCATCACGTAGTTCAAGTGGTTCCTGCTGTCGGGCTGCTGCTGGGTTTGCATCATTTACTTCAAGTGGTTGCTGCTGTGGGGCTGCTGCTGGGTTTAAATAGCCTAGGATTTTACTTAAACAGCCACCCATTTCTGCAAAGAGACTCTGCTCAAGCTCAACTGCTGGCCGTCTGGATCTTTACAAAAGTAAACTGGAACAAATCCAGTTTAGATCAAAGATAAATTGTGGGGAATCATATTAGATTTTGAGGAAGAGTGAAATAAAACATAAAGAATAATTCCAGCTTGCCCCCTTGGGAGACATCAACTGTGTATTTGTATGTGTATATATTTTAACCAGACTGACTGTATATATGAAATTTATTGGCTTTTTATTTTTCCTTTTCTGGTAAGAAATTTGTTGGCTCTAAAAGCGCAAATTGTTTGAAAAGGTCTGCGAAAAGTAACGCGCGGGATTAAGGAGTTTGTATACACGTATTCTAAATGAGGATCTAGCTACCTTGCAAGGGTTGCAAGATACACGACTTTTGTCTTTTTGACGTCAGCTCTTCACCGTCCGATTTAATGGAAAAGCAGTTTCAACGGATGTGTCTATTTTGTAATTAACATTTTAATCCCTTTTTTTAGAAAATTCAAAAAAATTAAAGAGTTAAAAATTTCAACATATAAGTCCGATGTTTCAAATTTGTTAATAATTAAAAAATTAAAATTAGGAGAAATTTCATTTATATTTTCATTATTAAAAATACAAAATAAAGAAAAAGTAAGTAAATTTAATTTTTTTAATGAAATTAAAATTAAACATCTCATCCATCTAGTAAATTTAATTTTTTTAATGAAATTAAAATTAAACATCTCTTCCATCTCATTTACCATAAAGGCATGAACTGGAACTGTAAGCAATCCCAAAAAAAAAAAAGAATCATAGAATCAAATAATAAATATTGTTAGTTGAAGTTAGAAAAATATTAACCAAGTACTCTTTGACTAGCCTAAACCATTGATTTGGTTTAGTACCTGAAGGCTAGAGCTTCAATATAAAATAATAGGAAAAATGTAATTTCAGACTACTAATTTAAGTTTCAACCTAAATTATAATGAAATTTCTCAATGACTACTACTTTTTATGATAGTAATGTTTACCATATTAACATTTACAAAAGAATAAAAGAATAAAATTCGTAATTACGATGCTTCAATTCTAATTAAATTATATTGATATTAATTAATTAAATGAGCCTATACTCTCAAATAAGCTAAATACTAGAAGATGTACTATTCATAAGTAATACATAGTAGATTGTTATAATTTTACTATTTAACATAATATTCTCAAACAGCTAATTAAAACTCCTTTGCCGATTAGTTTAGGTAGAAAAAATCGATTTCCCATTAGAATCTAAATCCTGTACCAAACGGTGCATGATGTGGTATATGATTTGAAAAATGATGAAAAAATATATAAAGATTTGGAACTAAATTTACTCTTATTAAAACTCGAGATTGGTGGAGACTTCAATCGGGATCCCGACAGAATCCTAATTGTATCAAATTGTTTTAATTTTCTAATTTAATTAAAATTTTAAAAAATAAAACTTTTCAAAATTTGGTTAAAGCCCAAACCCAATGCTTGTTTTTACACTCCTACAACCTAATCATTAATAGCTTATGATTTATATATTTTTTAATTCATTAACTTATTTTAATTAAAATAACAGTTAAGCAACAACAATAACAACAACAACAATAATAATGATAATAATAATAATTAGAAAGCAATTCTTAAAAGTCATCAAGAAATTTGCGAACCTAAATCTCAAATTGAAACCCAAAAGCAGCCTTTCACATGATGGCCATTCTCCCATCTCACGTCATTGCACAGTCCGCACCATTAGTGCCACGACACAGCATGCCAATTAACAAATGTTTGTTTTTTTTTTTTTAATCAAATTGATTCACAAAGTTGATGATGCCTTGAGAAAGTGAAGGTTTCACGTTCTTTGAAGTTAAAATTTGAAGTTGAAGACAACACTTATGAATGGTTTTGTTTATTGTCAATTTATGCTTATATTTTTGGATGCTTGCTTTGAATTGTCCTTGAAACTTTTGGATGTTTTTGTTTCTGTGGGTGTTAGAACTTGTAACTTTTCAATGTTATTTTGGTTTGATTTGTAAATTAAATATTTCATACAAGTTACAACGTAAAATTTCTTTATATTAATTGAATTTGAGCTAATTTACATTTGGAATAATCAAAGATTCAGGATAACTGGGATGATATTTGGTATTTTGATCAATAGAAATTTAGTACATTTTTTTGTTCCAAAGAAATAATCAATATAGATTCAATACAATTTTATGTTCCAATAAATAATGAGAAAGGATTGGTATTGGTCAATCTCGATTGGTATGTTCTAATTGCTAACTTATTACCCACCATCCATAAACAAAAATAATATATATATTACAAATTAAATGGAAAAAATTCAATCAATTTTGAAAAAAAAAATTAAGATTTTAACTCAATATCAATGCCTTTGTAAACCACATTGTATGTACTATCACCAAGAACATCACATTTCAAGTACCTATTAGTGACTTTCTTTGATAAATTTACTTATGCCACCATCAATTTATATATATATTAAATTATATGTTTTAACTTTAGGTGATATGATTTTTCTCCAAAATGGGTTTTAGATTAAGGTTACGGTTCTTCAATTTCTTCAATAAATGATGTCAAAGTTGGCTTTTGTTGATTAATGATTTGAAAATAGAAAAAAAGGGACCACCTATGAAGCAGAGGGGAAGAATGAAAGAGAAAAATAAAAATCACAGTTATAAATAAGTTAAAAATAAAAAAGAAAGCAAGGGATCAAATGAAAATTAACACACAAAAAGACAAAAGTCATGGTACCTTACAACCGTTGTAAGGCAGCTGGATGCAATGCGTGATGACGGCGTAACCCGATTGTAAGATTTGGAATTTTGGAACCTTCCCCATGTCACAAGCAATGAATAACAAAAGACTCCGTTCATTTTTTAATTCTTTCCTTAAATTAAAAAAAAAATCAATAAATTAGGGATGTATTTAAGATTTAAGCTGCACAACTGTAATTTAAAAAGTACAATATTAAAATATTTGATAAATACTACTTTCTGTAACTTGAAAGATAGGTTGATATTATTTAAATTTTATATTTATTTTATATTATTAATTTTTATTTCATAGTTAAAATTTTTTTCCACAACAACTATAGTTTAAAAAGTACAGCACCTTAATTTCAAACCGGACCTAAATAATATCTTTTATGTTTCAACTTTCAGAAGTTGCATAACACCTTAAAGTCTCAAATTTACAGGCAGCCCACTAATTCATTATTTTTTAAAAATTTTATAATTAGTACAAAAATTAACATTGCTAATGAAAATTTTCAAACGGATTAATAATATAAAGATAATTGTACTTAATATTTAAAATAAATTATAAGAGTGCATTTTTTTTCTTTTATTACACCCCAATTATTGGAAAAGTCATCACTCCACCCTCATGTTATTAGCTTTTTATTTTTATTTATGGTCGAACCATAGTTGACCGATGAAGTATTGTATTTGCCCCTAATATTATCTACTATTAATGAAAAAGATAAAAACAACCTTAAATTTGCAAATAATTTAATAAAACCATTTTGTATTTTTATTTTTCTTAATCTTTTTCTCTCTTTGCTGTTTCCCTCTCCATCTCTGAACAAAGTCTAAGGTGGAAGAAATTGATTGATAAAAAGAGCAAGTTTTCAAATTTGTTGAAGAATCATTGCCGTTTACAGTTTTGCTCATGTTAACATATTGACTGACTGACATTCTCCGCTAATTCGTCTTCCTCATAAGCTAAAATGGCGGATTTGAATGCAATGACAACCCACAGTTTAGCATTTAACGTTTTTGGGCAAATCAAGCAAGCTTAATCATTGTCATGAGAAGAAAGACATTGTATTTTATTAAGTTCCCCTTTGCTGATGTGATGATGATGACTTGCCATTTTTTTCTCTCTCGCTCTCTGCAATTTTTTTTTTTAATCGAGGAAATTTATAGAATAAAGGGTATACTCGTTTACGTATTTGTTTCAATTGTATTTTGCCATGAAAACAAATCTTAATAGAAATACTGTATAAATCTTTTGATCCTACAATTATTCATAACCTACGCACGCACACCACAAAATTTGTTCTCTTCCGTATATTTATATATTTGACTGTAAGAAGAAAAAGGTAATAAGGTAGTTTCATAAAATTCTGTACATGACTATTAGGCTATGTTTGGTAGAGCTAGTAAAATAGGTTATCGAGTTGTGTTCGTGTTATATCAGTTTCGTCTCGTATCAAATTTAGGTCGACCTGAACACAACCCATTTAATAATCATGTCAAAATATTAAAACTCAAACTGAATACGGAAAATACAAATAACCCATTTTATATTTACATATTTAACAAATGTTATACGCACACACACATATATATGCACACACCCCAAATATTACCCACTTACAATATTAAAGTTTTAATTATATATATACATAATATTATATATCAATATAATAAAATATACATGTGTACCAATATTTTACACACTTATATTATTAAGATTCTAAATCTATATAAAAATTTTATAAATAAGACACTGAGTATATATCTTTCCTTCCAAAAAAAAAAAAATTAAAAAGAGAGAATCATGTCCAATATTTATTTTTAGTGACATGAATCCATATATTAATTTATATATATATATATATACATACATATTAATCGTATCATTGGTCGTGTAAATGGGTTAAGAATTTTAACTTTAATCCGACACCCAAAAAAAATTATATTGACCTAGATTTGGCCCATTTAATAATTGTATCAAATTTGACGACTTATACTTATTTATTCGTGTTGTGTTCATGTCAAGTAATCTGTTCGTGTCAAATTTTGTCAGCTCTAATCTTTTGGAGCCAGAATTAAATGTAAGATTGGATTAATGTGGGACTTAATTATTAATCTCATGTTTGACAAGCTCCACTTTGTATTAGATTATGGGACTAAATTTGAATTTAGTTCTAAGATTATGTGATTAGCAATCTCAATTGAAACATGGGCTTCGTTAGGATTAACTTTACAAACAATTGTCTATTTAATTAATTATTACCATAATATCTAATATAATATTGGTGGCTTTTAAATTATTTGCTAATTTTAATAAAATATATTTACAATATTTAATAAAAATTAAATTAAATATTTAAATTATTTTTAATTTAATTTAACCTTATCTAATTTATATTTTTTCATTATTATAACTACCTATTAGCTAATTTTTTATATCTAATTTTCTATCTGTTTAGTTTTAATTAATTGTCTTTTAAATTAATATTAATAATTATTTTATTGTTAAATATTCATAAATAGTTCATATTTATATTTAAATGTCAACTTAAATATTATTTAATATTATTTAATTTTATTTACATATAATTTAATATAATCTAATCTAATACTGTACTAAAAATAAGACAGTATTATATAATTTAATATAATTTAATCGGCCGCTGGTTGCAGACGGTAAATAGACAGCATATAGAAACGTTGGAGAACTTCAAAATCCTCATTGATATCAATTATTGTTATTTCTAAACAACTGAGTTAACAAAGCTTAATAGAAGATTGAAAATGATTCCAATCTTCTAACTATGAGAAAATGCAAACTAACTATGAGAAAAAAAAAAAAAGTAAAATGAAAACACACCTTGGAAAGTAAAATAGAGTGCTGAGGGAGAAGAAGATCAGGCGGAGTCGGGTTAGCCTTTGCCTGGGAAATCTCAAATCTTGCTTAAGTAATAAGTATAAAGGAAAAGAATTGGCTGAGTTGACTCAGTTTGCCGCGTACAACGCCACCTGGTCGATAAATTGGCGAGTTGTACTTGCCCAGTTGCATTGTCTGGGCCGCCACCTCACTAAAAAATGTCCAAAAACAATATTACTTTGAGTCCATTTTCAGTTACATCACAACCCAGCTTTTTAACATAGTACTTCAGTAGGGCCCTTATTTTGAAACAATATTTCAATTGGCCTCGTTTTTCCGCAAATTTTTTTGTTCAGTTACTTTTCGGTTAACACAAGGCAAATGCTATGACACATTTCATGACAGGAAAATTTTATAATACTTCAGATGTATTACAACTAATTAATATATGTATGACATATATAATTGAATATATACAACCACTACTTGTAAGATAGTTTTTCAAAATAAATACGGACATGTCATGATACTATTTATTTATTATATGTCTGACATGGTACTTCAGATGTATTATAGAATTTCTCTTTATGTAACATGCACAATCCATAAAAACCACATAATTTATGAGTCCCACAATTTATGTGGTTCTTATGGGTTGTGTACGTTAAATGAAATGTAACATAAAGGCTCCCTTAACAGAATTATACTGGGTTAAATGCTATTTTGCACGATACGAATCAAATCCATATGGGGTTGAATAAATTAAATGAATTCAGAGAGTGATAAATACCCACAACAATTTACTGATGTGTAGAGGATTGGATTGTCATTTTGATAAATTCTTTTTTTTAATAATTACATGAGATTAATGCTCATTTACAATTTTATTTAATGAGATTGGTATACTGATAACAATTACTGGGACTAATTTAACACTTTTTAATATTCGAAAGACGTCCACTCCACTCACAAAGGGAAATAATTGCCTTCTTCACTCACAATTTTGAATTACATGAGATTAATACTCAGATTACAACTTATATTTAACGAGATTAGTATATTGAGAGACAATTACCGAGACTAATTTAACACTTTCTAATATTTGGGGGCGTTCTTTCTTTAATATTGAGGCGTCTCTCACCATGAGGAGACCACCTTCTACTCACATCTACTCGCGAGAAGGCTACAATATTGAGGCGTCACTCACAATTATGATGCTTGGATTCTAACCACCAGGCTTTACCTAGTGGCTGATAAATTCTTCTTATTTGTCCGCTACTCCGCTTTGCTTCGAGCTTTCTTCGTCAGTCTCTCTAAAAATTTTTAAATTCTGGCAGCATAGGTATAAAAGATTTTGTTCATATTTATTCTTCTCCTCACATTACAAACATAATAATAAGTCAGGTAAACACTCGATACCGTACAACTTTCAAGTTGCATAATTTATTTACAGCTCAAATTATTCACAAATTAAAAAAAGAATGATGATCTAGAAGCGAATGGCACGTACAGTTTATCTACTTCTTGTGTCTCATGGTAACAACATGAGCCAGAGATCTAGAAGCGAATCCTTGCCGTTGTGTTCCCCTTTTCATCATTGCACAAAATTCATCATAGCTTATCCTGCCGTCCTGTAAACACAAAAGATGTGAGAACCAGACAACAATAACGATGCGGACAAATTAAACGTGTTGAAAAGTAACAATCAACTTACTTTGTCTCTATCAACTTCAGACATTATTTCTTTAATTGTGGCATCATCACCCATGCTGTATTCTTTAAATGCTGTTTCCAGTTCATCGACTGTGATATAGCTGCACAGGCATTTTCAGAAAGAACTGCAGTAATCAATTCATTAACTTCTGATATTGATTTTTTGGTGAGTTTTCTTTTTAAGCAATTATAAAAGCCACCATAAAAAGATTTTTTTTTCTTTTTTTAAATTGAATTTTGATAATATTACTTATGTTTCGGTACATATTATCCAAAAAGCATGAAAAAGGCTTTCCATGGGCAGTATACAGTGCATTCAAAGTGCCAAACGGCCGTTCTTTAATTTTACATTTAAGAACAAGAAACTAACCGATCATTATCCTTATCAAAATACTGAAAGGCTTTGTCAAGATGTTCGAATCTTTCTAGCTTGTGTCTTTGCATTGTAGCCGTGATAAATTCAATGTAGTCAATAGTCCCGTTTCCATCTATATCAGCCTGAAACGTTGGAGCCAAAAACATCAGCCAAGCATAATGCAAACAGACAGACTAAAATATTAATTCAGCGTTGATGAATTGCTTACAGCTTGCATGTACTGCTTGACATCAACTTCTCTAAGCGTCGATCCAAGTTTAGCTAATCCTGCCTTCAGTTCATCGTAACTAAGTGTACCACTCTTGTCAGTGTCCATCTCTGTAAACTTTTGCTTGAGCTTTTGTATTTCTTCCGTTGGAAGATTTTCCACAATGACCTTTACAATTATGTTTATGATCAAATTAGTCTACCAGTAGGGCCGGGGGAGCACAATCCTATCCATACATTCATTGGACTTGCACTTACTTTATAAGATATACTAAAGCTCTGAAATAAAACATGTTGATGAGAGTTGTAAAATTTAATCAAACATGTAAATCATGATCACACTCGCATAAGATTCAGAAGGGCAGGATCAGAGGCGGCCCTTAGACTTACCTTTAGTGCGAGTTTCTTTAGTTTATTCATTGCCATAAATTGCTTCATCCTGAAAAGAACAGCAGTGTCAATTGGCTTGTCTGATGCTTCTCCACTTTCTTTAAGCCAAGGGTGCTCTGCATATCATACATATGGCTGTCAATGGTGCTTATACTCTTGGTAACATTAAATGGACTAAATAAAGTTTAACTTACAATTATCTAAGCAGCCTAGGCGAGAAAAACTAATAACTTCACAATCTAATGTTTTATACCTAGAACTTGTGCAGCAGTAATCCGCTTTTTGGGATCCTGTGTCAGCATCCTGCGAACCAACTCCTTGGCACTGCTTGAAATAACTGGCCATGGATCAATTTGGAAGTCAATTTCTCCTTTGCGTATTTCTTCAAAAATGCCCTGGTCAGTGTCTGCAGAGCACATCATAACTTGTGAGTGATTAGTGATTACTGCTGTACTTCTGGATAATAGTAACAAACATGTATAGTGTGTTGACGCGAAAAGAGATCCTCTAGGGGGCAAAATGAACATCTTCACCTGCCCAAAATGGAGGCACACCACATAGTAAAATATACAGCATAACCCCAGCGCTCCAAATATCTGCTTCCTTCCCATATCTGCGCCGTAACACTTCAGGAGCCACATAGAAAGCACTCCCACATACATCCCTGAATTCCTTTCCTGGAGAGTGCACCATGGTATCATCAGATAAGGATAACTTAATAGCTAGATTAAAAATGCCTTTCATGGTGATCCTAAGAGTTTCACAATATTTTCTGATGATTTCATCTAAAGTAATACATGAAGCCTCCTGCATACTAAATGTCTAATTCACTATTGAAATTAAATTGAAATGCCATTCGTTTATCAGATATAATTGAACATCGAAACTTAGCTTCACGTGAACGTTTGTAAATGTAAGATTTCAAAGACAAACATATATATGGTGACTATAATGGAAACTAGTACTAAGTAATATATAGCGAAGAAATTTACCCTCTTCAATGAACACTGATAACCCAAAATCAATGGCCTTCAAAACAGTATTCTCATCCTTGCTGGTGAACAAGAAATTCTCAGGTTTGAGATCCCTGTGCATAACACCCTTAGAGTGGCAAACATTCACAACATTCATAATTACCCTGAATACAGAAGCTGCATCTCTCTCACTATAATGGCCCCTAGCTGTAATTCGATCAAATAGCTCACCACCAGCACAATACTCCATAATAATATGCACAAATTGGTCATCCTCATAAGCAGCCTTGAATTGAACTATATTAGGCTGCCCACTCAAATGTCGCATTATCTCAACCTCTCTTCTTACATCGTCCCTTTCATGCGCCGCTATAATTTTTTCCTTAGAAATAGACTTGCAAGCAAATTGCAAACCGGTTGAATTCTCAGTACAAAGATATATAATAGCAGATGATCCGCTGCCCAGTTCTTTTCCAATTGTGTAATGTAACTTGACATCCTCGTACGGTTTTCCAAGAATTGCATCATCTAGTTCCAGTGGGTCCTGCTGTGGGGCTGCTGCTGGGTTTGCATCATGCACTTCAAGTGGTTGCTGCTGTGGGGCTGCTGCTGGGTTTGCATCATGCACTTCAAGTGGTTGCTGCTGTGGGGCTGCCGCTGGGTTTGGGTAGCCTAGGATTTTCCTTAAACAGCCACCCATTTCTGCAAAGAGACTCTGCTCAAGCTCAACTGCTGGATGTCTGGATCTTTACAAAAGTAAACTGGAACAAATTCGGTTGAGATCAAAGATAAATTTTAGGAAATAAACTGAGAATTTAAGGAAGAATGAAATAAAACATAAGAATAATTTCAGGTTGCCCCGTTGGGAGACATCAGCTGTATATGTATATGTGTATCTAATATATTTTAACCACACCGACTGTATGTATGAAATTTATTGGCTTTTTTTTTCTTTTTTCTGGTAAGAAATTTATTGGCTCTAAAAGCAATTTGTTAGAAGTGGTATGCAGAAAAGAAACGCGCGGGATAAGCAGTTTGTATAAATGTATTCTAAATGAGGATCTAGCTGCCTTGCAAGGGTAGCTAGGTACCCAACTTTTGTCTTTTTGTCTTTTAATGGCAAAGCAGTGCCAACGGTAGACGACTAGACGTGTCTATTTGGTAATTAGCATTATGGTCCCTCTATTTTGTAAAATTTTAAAAATTTGAAGAGTTAATACTTTTAACATATAAGTCAGTATTGTTTCAAGTTTGTAAATAATTAGATAATTAAAATTAGGAGAAATTTCATTTACATTTTCATTATTAGAAATACAAAATAAAGAAAAAATTAATTTTAATTTTTTTGAATGAACTTAAAATCAAATTTTAAAATAATAAAAGTTAATTAAAAAATCATCCTTAATTTCTTCATCTCATCTATCTCATGTACCATGAACTGGAACTAAAAGTAATCCAAAAAAGAAAAAAGAAAAAAAAAGAATCATATAATCAAATAATAGATATAGTTAGTTCAAGTTAGAAAAGTACTAACCAACTACTCATTCACTAGCCTAAGCCATTGATTTTGTTTTGTACATAAAGGCTGGAGCTTCAACGTAAAATGATAGAAAAATGCAATTTCAGATTACTAATTTAAATTGTGGTGAGATTTTCCAATTACTACTCCTTTTTATGATCGTAATGTTTACTATGTTAACATTTGCAGAAGAACATAAGAATAAAATTTGCAATCACGATGCTTCAGTTCTAATTAAATTATATTGATATTAATTAATTCAATGAATTTATGCACCCAAATAAGCTAAATACTAGGAGCTTTACTATTCCTAAGTAATGCATTGTAGATTATTATAACTTTGTGAATTAACATAACATTCTCAAACAATTAATTAAAACTCTTTTGTCAATTAAGTTTGGTAGACAAAATGAATTCCAATTGGAATCCCAAATCCCATACCAAACGGTACATGATATGGTATATGATTTGAAAAACGATAAAATAGAGAGGGATTTGAGATTAAATTTATTTTTATTAAAACTCGAGACTGTTTGAGATTTCGATCAGTATCCCTATAGAATCCTAATTGTATCAAATTGTTTTAATTTTCTAATTTAATTAAAGTTTTAAAAATAAAACCCATCAAAATTTGGCTAAAGCACAAACCCAATGCTTGCTTTTATACTCCTACAGCCTAATCATTAAAGGTCGACACTATATCAGACATGTCAGATTGCATTATTTTAATACCTGTGATATCAGACATGTCAGTATTATATTAAGATCAGTATTATAATATCATAATGTTTGGCTCTACATTGTACTATATTAATTTTTTGTGATTAATTTAAATTATATATTTAAAAAATAATATTTATTAGTACCTATAAAAATATAAAATATAAAAGTCTTAAATTTTAGAAATTTAACATTATTTTTAGTATAAATATTAAAAAAAATCTATAAAGATTGAAGTTATAACATTTATTTTAAATTAATATTATTTAAATTTATTCATATATAAATATTTTTATTAGTTATATTTAATTTTTATATATTAATTACTATAATATAATTAAATAATGTAATATCAAGTTATATTCTTATTTTTATATATTATTTAAGTACTTATTAATTAATTTTATATATTAATTATTATATAATTAAAGAATACATTATTTAGTAATATGTTTAATATAATAAAAATTAAAATATGAATAATAATTTATTACTTTATTTTAATAATTATGATGTAAAAATTAAAAATTAAAAATTAATATTATATAATATTATACTAAATTAAATAGTTATATTATTTATTATTATTATGAAAAGCAAAACCAAAAGCAAAAAAAAAGAAAAAAAAAAGAAGCAGCAAACCCAAAAATAAAAAAAGAGCAGCAAAAGGCAAAAGCCAACGCGGCAACTGCCGCATTAGCTTTTTCCGACTCACAGTTGCCGCATTAGCTACAGTGCTCTTAACCCATGCTATTTTCCTCCAAACATGATATATGTATTAACTTAATATAAACAGTAATTTAATACCCGCTTAATACTATAACCAAACACACCCTAATAGCTTATGGTTTATTTTTTTTAATTCAGTAACCTATTTTTATTAAAATAAAAATTAAGCAAAATTACAACAACAACAACTGCACAATTCTTAAAAGCCATCAAGAAATTTCCAGATCTAATTCTCAAATTGAAACCCAAAGCAGACTTTCACACGATGGTAATTCCCATCTCACGTCACTGCATAATCCGCACCACTAGTGCCATGACATAGCGTACCAATTAACAAATGACTTTTTTTTTTTCCCAGTTGATACACAAAGTTGATGATGCCTTGAGAAAATGAAGGTTTCATGTCCTTTGAAGTTAAAATTTGAAGTTGAAGACAACACTTTTGAATGGTTTCGTTTATTATCAACTTATTCTTATACTTTTGGATGTTTTTGTTTTTGTTGGTGATAGAACTTGTAACTTTTAATTTTTTTTTTCAGCTTGATTTGTAAATTAAATATTTGATACAAGTGACTACATAAAATGTCTTTATATTAATTGTATTTGAGCTAATTTACATTTGGAATAATTGAAAATTCAGGATAATTGAGACGATACTGGTATTTTGACCAATAGGAATTCAATACTTTTTTTTGTCTTGATGAAATAATCAGTATAGATTCAGTACAATTTTATATTCTAATCAAACAATTGAAAGGGCTTGGTATTGGTCAATCTCAATTAGTACATCCCAATTACTACCTCTATTACCCACTATCCATAAACAAAAATAATTTAGAAAATAATCTTATATTCTTATATATATATATATAGAGAGAGAGAGAGAGAGTTTACAAATTAAATGGACAATAAAAAAAAATCAACCAATTTTGAAAAAGAACTAGGATTTTACCTCAATATCAATTCCTTTGTAAACTAACCATATGTACTTTCACCAAGAACATCAAGTTTTAGCTACCTATTAATGGTTTTTTTTGATAAATTTACTTTTGCCACCGTCAATCCATATATATTTTTTGAATTATATGTTTTAATTTTAATTGATATGGGATTTCACCAAAACAGGTTTAAGATTAAGGTTAGGGTTCTTCAATTTCTGCAATAAATGATGTCAAGTTGGCTTTTGTTGATTAATGATTGAAAATAGAAAAAATTGGGCTACCTATGGAGTAGAGTTAAATAAAATAGCAGCTATAAATTAATGGAAAATAAAAGGGAAAGTAAGGGGCCAATCAAAATTAACACACAAAAAGACAAAAGTTGTGGTACTTTTTTTTTTTCTGAAGAAAAGTTGTAGTACCTTGCAACGGTTGGAAGGCAGCTGGATCCAAAAGAGGATTATAAAAATTGGAATTTTGGAACCTTCCCCATGTCACAAGCAATGAACAACAAAAGATTCCGTTCATTTTTTTTATTCTCTCCACAAATTAAAAAAATCAATAAATTAAATAATATCTTTCAAGTTTCAACTTTCCATTACACCTTGAAGGCTCAAATATACGCGAAGCCTACATAATTCATTATTTTTAAAAAATTTTATAACTAATACAAAAATTAATATTACCAACGAAAATTTTTTAACGGATTAATAATATGAAGATAATTGTATTTAACATTTAAAAAAAATTGAAAAAATGCATATTTTTTTTCTTTTATTACACCTTCTGCTGCTGAACTTGGAGAATTTTGTTCCAAATTATTTGCTGTGAATAATTTGGTCGAGATACAGGAGCTTCAAAAAAGCTAGATGCTTGAGATTGATCTTTTTCCCACTGCCAAGCTGATGCCTCATCAAATACAACATCTCTTGAGATAACAAGCTTATTTGTTGTACGATTCAACAACCGATACCCTTTAGACTCGTCACTATAGCCAATAAACAAATATTTTTCACTTTTTTCATCAAACTTCTCCCTGTTTTGAGCTGGAATAAGTGCGTAAGCAATACTCCCAAAAATTTTCAAGTGATCAACAGTTGGCATTCGGTTGTGCCAAGCTTCAAATGGAGTTTTGTCTCTGACAGCTTTTGTAGGAGACCTGTTGAGAATGTACACAGCAGTATGACATGCTTCTGCCCATAAGTTGTTAGGAATGCCTTTGCCTTTCAACATGCTTCTTGCCATCTCTACAATGGTACGATTTTTCCGTTCTACGACTCTGTTTTGTTATGGACTTCGGCTGACAGTAAGTTGTTTTTGAATTCTATTATCCCTACAATAATTCATGAATGGAGTGTAGATAAATTCATCACCACGATCAGTTCTCAAGGTCTTCATTTTGCATCCACTTTGCCTTTCTGCAAGAGCTTTAAACTGAAGAAAAGTTGAGAAAGCTTCTGATTTTTCATTCAAAAATAAATCCACATAATCCTCGTATAATCATCAACAAAAAGAATGAAATATTTCCTGTTATTGAGAGAGAGAGTCCTTGTAGGACCACAAATATCAGCATGCACCAACTCTAATAGAGCTTTGGCTCTCCATGAAATTTTAGGAAATGGAAGTCTATACATTTTTCCATATATACAGCCCTCGCAAAACTTTTTTAGATCTTCCAACATTAGGTAAGCCAATCACCATGTTCTTTTGCTTGAGCAAATTCAGCCCTTTATAGTTTAAATGGCCATATCTGAAATGCCATAAATTTGTCAAATCCGAATTTTCAGTTTTGAGAGCAACATTCTCATCAAGTGGCATAACAATAGGAAAAACCTTGTTCTTCGACATTTCAACAACGGCCACTGTGTGATTATTACTTGTATCAATAATTTTGCATTTTTCATCATCAAAATAAATTGAAAAACCCTTTTGAATTAGCTGCCCCACACTCAAGAGGTTCTGAGTTAAATTTGGAACATAAAGAACATCAGAAATGAGCTTTTTGTTACCTCCCTTTGTATGGACAGCAATAGTGCCTTTTCCCACAGCTTTTTGCATCATTCCATCTCCAAGCTTCACTTGCGAATTAAAACTTTGGTCAAGGCTGATGAAAATGTCACGTTCTCCAGTCATGTGGTTGCTGCAGCCACTATCCAAGTACCACAAATTATATGATTCACGTTCAGCACCATTACTTGAATAAAACAAGTAATCTCCATCACCTTCCTTTGTAAAATTTGCCTCATTTTTGCCTTTCTTATTTTGATACCAACAATCCCTTTGAGAATGGTTAGGAATGCGACATCTTGTGCATTTATAACGGCAATCTTTTTATTCATGATTAGACCGTTTACAAATAATGCACTGAGAATCTAAATTTTGTTGTGAATTTCCTCTGTCATTTTTCCACTTGTTACGGTTGTCATTCTGTTCTCTTTGCCCTTTGCCATGCTGTCCGTTTCTTTGAGATGAGCCTCCGTTCTTTTGGTCTTTCTTGCTGCTTCTATTCTGATATGAATTATTAATCTTTGACTAAAAAGCTTGCTCTGTGGGCTGACTTGAAGATCGATTGATTCTTTGCTCATGAGACCGTAGTGATCCTGACAAATCTGAAAAAGTCATCTTGGACAAATCCCTTGATTCTTCAATGGCTGCTGCTGCTGCATGATTAAACTTTGGAGGAAGACATCTCAACACTTTTTCATTCACCTTCTTGTCTTCAATGGTGTCCCCGTAACCTTTGATCTGGTTCACAATCTCAGTAACTTTATTGCAAAAATCCTAAACTCCTTCACTGTCTTTCGTTGATAAATTATCGAATTCTTTCCACAAAGTCTGTAACTTAATGGTGACTGCCTTTTCGGAACCTTGAAATTCTTGTTTTAGGATTTCCCAAGCATTTTTTGCCTTCTTGACACAAAAAATTCTGGGAAAAATTAACTTACTAACACCTTGCTAGATATATCGAAGTGCCGTGGCATTTCTCTGTATGTTTTCTTTGTACTGCTGTTGATGTGCTTGAGTCCAATCTGAAGAACTCGCAGATTCTGGTGGTTCAGCATATCCATCTTTAACAACATCCCATAAATTTTGAGAGAGGAAAAAGGTTTCCATTTGATTACTCCAATATTTATAATGTACCCCTTCTAATATTGGAACTTGGCTGTGAGCATATGAAAATAATGTGGGTAGGGTATTTGATGTCATTTTGAGGGTGTTTTGGAAAAGCTCTGATACCAAATTTGTTAGGTGCAAGTGGAAGTGTAGAAAAATTTTTATTTAAGAACAGAGTATTTGCTGGAAATTTCTGAAACTTTATTGCTTAATTGATTTCTTTCTTTTTACTTTTCATACATCCAGAGATCTATATTTATATGCATTATAGACAACTCTAGAGATTGCATTGATCATGCTTTACATTTCCAAAGCCATATTGCAAATATAAATTCTACCATTTACTTCACATTGAACCAAGTCACCCTTCAAACTTCTTGCTCAATTTACTAGATTACTAATTACATCTCAACAATTTCTTTAATTGTGGTAATTGTGGCATCATGACCCATGCCATAATCTTTAAAAGCTTTTCCGAGTTTATCCACCTGATATATCTACATAGCCATTTAGAATAAGAACTTTATTAATTAGTCAATTGACTCCACATATAACCCATTCAATTTAAGCAAGTTAATGGAGGGCCTATGCTTTCAATATCCCTCGTTCAGATCATGATAAACCTGAGGACCCAAATACTGCTCAACATGCTTCTACAGTTATAAAAAAATAAAATGAGAAGCTTACTCGTTATTATCCTTGTCAAAGTACTGGAAGGCTTTGTAAAGAATTTCAAATCTTTCTAGCTTGTGCCTTTGCATCGTAGCTGTTATAAACCCTGTTGAGAAATGAACCGCAAATCTGAGGTTCTGCCCGTGTACGACTTGTCAGTGTTTTAATCTAGACATGGATGGCATGTCGGTTGCATCAAGTAGGAAGCTGTGTGCCAAGTCTACTCAGTCAGCCGTTTTAATAAATTGGGCACGTGATTAAACACGTGAATTACTTGCTCAAAACGGCAGGTGGAGGCAGCGTTTCTGGCGAGATTGTAACACGTGTCCGGTGGCTGTTTTAAACGGCTGGTAAAGCGGTTAAAACGATGTGCTGGCTTCTGGGGGCTGTTTCTAGAGCAATCTTTTGTTGTAAATTAAGCCGCATGTTCTGTTATGTGGCTAGATGGAGAGTGTGACAGTTTCTCTACAGCATTTGTATCTTGAGAAGCCAAATCAGTGAAAGCTTGTTTTCCATTTCACAGTGGATGTAGGTCTATAATCCTCTTGTGTTTATGTGTGTGATTGTTTCAGTTTATCGTTGGCTGGGTTTCTGTGTTTCTTGATTATCATATCAGTATCATCATCAAGCTCGTGTTGGTTATCAACCATTCATAGGTTAAAGATTGATTGCGTGGGTCTTGGGGAATTAAAATCCGTTTCTTGCTGGTTTTGGTCCAACAAACGCAATGTAGTCAATAGTCCCATTTCCATATATATCAGCCTGCAGAAAATGCAGAGCCAACTATATCAGCTTGGTATAATGCAAATAGACAGACAGTGGGATAAACTCAGAGTTCATGAGTTACTTACAGCTTGCATGTACTGCTTGACATTAAATCCTGTAAGCGTCGACCTAAGTTTAGCTAATCCTTCCCTCAATTCATCGTAAGTAAGAGTGTCACTGTTGTCAGTGTCCATCTCTGTAAATTTTTCCTTTAGCTTTTGTATTTCTTAGGTAGGAAGATTTTCCAAAATGACCTAAAGAACGCATGGTTTATCAGTAGGGAGAACACAATATAATACATCAATTTTTATTGGCTTGCACAAGTTTTCAAAATACAACAGTACAATTAAACGTTGTTGACGAGGAACTGTTGATGCAAAATTTCATACAAAGTTACCCTCTAAAACAAGTCTTTATTATACTGTAGCCTCTGTTAGTTATATTTATATCAAAACAACCATCAAATCAAAGATTTTGATTCGGCCACTGGTTGCAGACGGTAAAGACACTACAAGAAATTATACTTTTTAAGACAAATTTTTTTATGACATTCGAAATTTTGGTCATGGAATAGTACAGTGACAAACTGTTGAGAACTTCAAAATCCTCGTTGATAACAATTATTTGTTATTTCCAAACAAGTTCTAGGGACGGCAATGGTACCCGCAAACCCGTCAGTCAATACCCGCCTGCTGCGTGTAATTTTTTGAGTTGCGGATAGGTTTAGTATTAAAAATTGAAACCTGCATTACGTTAAATCTAAAAATTTTTAATTTTTTTTCCAAATATTTTTAATTTAATTTTAATTGAAAAATAATTAAATCTAAAAATATATAAATTAAATAAATATAAAGTACAAACATGTCACGTGTGATATGTGCAAGTTGCAACTCATAACCTAAGCTAAAGGAAACCCAAACTATTTTCTTTTCACCTGTGAGCAGCAGCCGCAAAACTAATCTTCCAAACTATTTCCCTTTTTCCCATGAGCAGCAGTCGCACACGCATTTTCTTTTCACCCGTGAGCTGCAACAACACACCCATGAATTTTTCATGACATTTGTGGTTATTTTTTATGGATTTATATATTTGATATTTAAGTTTGAGAATTTGTGTAAATTGATGTCGAAATTTTAATTTTCTATTTATATTGATTAAATTTAGAATTGAATATGTTATGTGGATTTTTAGCTTATTAATATATACATTTACTTATTGAACATTTATAATTTTAAATGTAAAAACCTGTAAAAAATCTGCTAAATACTATTATGAATTTGGTAATTGCCAAAACATACTGCGAGTGGTACCCATTATTGTCCTTATAGACAACTGAGTTAACAAAGGATATTAGAAGATTGAAAATGATTCCAAGTTCAAACTTCTGCTTAAAAATGCAGCCTAACTTAGAAGATTGAAAATGATTCCTAGTTCAAACTTCTGCTTAAAAATGCAACCTAACTACGATTAAAAAAAAGAAGGAAAAATGAAAACAGACCTTTGAAAGAAAAATAGAGTGTTGAGGGAGAAGAAGATCACGCAGAGTCGGGTTAGCCATTGCCCCAAGATTCTCAAATCTTTCTTAAGCATATAGGAAAAGAATTGACTGAGTTGACTCACGTTGCCGCCCCAGTTGTCTTGACGGGCCTCCACCTCAGTCCTCACTGAAAGTGAAAGAATGTCCAAAAATAATGAGTCCACTTTCAGGTACCACATCACACCCCTGCTTTCTAGCCTCATACCCCATTAGGCCTCTTAGTTTTCAACGATACCTCAATATGCCTTATTTTTTCACAAACCCCTCCACCACACCCAACTTTGCTTTCATAAATCATAATTAGTTTCATTAACCAGACAGGCTCTTCAAATTTCATGTACTTAGACTGATGGGTAGTAATAGCCTAGCATGTAAAAAAAATAAAAAAATTACAAGTATGTCTTTTATCAAAAGTCCAAGCAATGACTTTGGGTTTCTGATCATCACTTTACACCATTTAATCTTTCAAATTTTATCATTTAATTACTTTTTCGTTAATACAATTATGCGAATCAAATCCACACGGGATTGAGTTAAATGAATTTGGAAACCGATAGATATCAACAACAATTTATTGATATGTAAAAGGATTGGGTTTTCATTCGGATAAATTCTTCTTATTTGTCAGGAACAGCGTAACCTAAATTTCCCAATTCCCAAGTACACGCGAGCCCAATCTACAATGGACGCATGCCCAGACGGCCACCAGATAGCGGACTTACAAACCCCTCACAGCGACGGCAGCGACTCGCTGGGCCAAGCCGCCGACAATCGCAGCAACTTCAGCGACTCACCGATCGAAGACGCCGACAATCGCAGCGACGACAGGGTCAATCTCGGGGACGACTTCGAAAACAGCGACGACAGCGACTGCGACATCCCGCCACCACGACGACTGTCTGCAGCCGATTCCTCCCTTGCTTCACTTGCGCTAGATCTCATTTTCAAGTTCCCACCAACAACAGAGCATGGGCGTGTTATGAAAACTGAAGAACTGATGAGAATGAAAAGTGAATTCCTCAATGGATTTGATGCTTCACTCAGAGAACAAACTCCTCCTGATATCCATCTCAGACCTTGCAATGGGCCTCCCCTGCCTGCACACAAAGCCATACTTTATGCTAGATCAACTTTCTTGGTTCACCCACCACCTATTTTCGATGCTGAACTAATCAGAATGTATTGGTCGCTTGGGGCTTCATCAACAGAGATTGTCAATGTCCCTATGAGTCTTGAAGAACTTGAGGCTCTTCTAGATTTTCTTTACCATGGTAGCTTGGATCCGGAGAGGACCGAGAAACATATTGCTGTATTATTTTTTTCAGCCTGGAAGTTCGACATCCTGTACTTGTCCGAGTTTTGTGCTCACCATATCCTTTCGTCTTTGAAACCATCAAATGCTCTTAAGGCTTTCAAAATTGCACTAGGTTGTTCCCATAATAGAGCATTGTTAGAGGCTGTGTTGGACTTCATTGTCGAAAACATGGAGGAGATAGCTTTCAAAAAAGAATATAAGCAGTTTGTAAGGGAGTGTCCGAAGCATTCTGTGAGGATTACACAGGCATTTTTTATGTATGGTAGTACCAAAAGGATTAAAACATGAGGAGTTACTGGAGTTTGATAGATTGTGGGAGAATTGATGGTACGTATTATGTTAATTATTCCCAAAAAAAAAAGTACTTGCGCGATGAAGTAATTTTTATTTTTATATTGGTCTTGTTAACAAATATTTTTCATGGTTTTTCCTTCTTTTAAGTATGGGGATGCTTATTCCATTTACCTCTTGATTTTTTATGGTTGTGTTTTGCCTGTGTATCTTTTCAATCAATGAATATTCTACTCCTGGAATTGTAATAAAAAAAAAAAAAAAATTCTTCTTATTTGTCCGCTTTGCTTTGTGCTTGCTTCGTTAGTCTCTCTTAAAAATTTTAGAATTCTGGCAGCACAGATATAAAAGCTTCTGTTCATATTTATTCTTCTCGTGTCATCACAAAAATAATAATAAATCAGGTAAACACCCGGCTCCTTGCAACTTTCAAGTTGCATTATTTATTTACAGCTCAAATTATTAAACAAAATGAATCGTGATATCGTCGAAACAATCTGCAATTTACAACAATTTACCAAACAACGGTCGTGTAGTAGGTTCAATCCGTACTGTACAATTGGATCCAACATTCCAAAAACTTGATGTTATACTTATCTAAACTAAACATGACATCATGGCACTACTGGACTTAAATGAATTGCTGCACTCACCATAGTAAGGGTAGCAATTTGAGCCGCATGGGTCTCGATTCAAATATGAAGACAATAATTCACCACTTGGCTAGCACCACCGTGACGCCTTGTTTAGTTTAGACCAGTCTAACAGCGAGTACTTGGAGGACTATTGAATGGCATGTACAGTTTATCTACCATAAAATCTTGTGTCTCATGGTAACAACATGAGACAGAGATCTGGAAGAAAATTCTCGCGGTTGCGTTCCCCTTTTCATCATTGCACAAAATTCATCATAGCTGATCCTACCGTCCTGTAAACACAAAAGATGTGAGATCTAGGCTCATAACAATAATAATATGCAGACAAAATAAACATGTTCAAAAGTAAGAATCAACTTACTTTATCCCTGTCAACTTCAGACATTATTTCTTTAATTGTGGCATCATCACCAATGTTGAATTCTTTAAATGCTGTTTCCAGTTCATCGACTGTGATATATCTGCACAGGCATTTTCAGAAAGAACTGCAGTAATTAATTCATTAACTTCTGATATTGATTTTGTCGTAAGTTTTCTTTTTAAGCAATTACAAAAGCCACCACAAAAAGATTTTTTTATTTTGTTTTTTATTTTGATAATATTATATATGTTTCAGTTCATGTTATCCAAAAACCATAACAAAGGCTTTTCTTGGGCTGTAAACAGTACAGTCAAAGTGCCAAAGGGTCATTTTCTAATTTTATATTTTAGAACAAGAAACTTACCGATCATTATCCTTATCAAAGTACTGAAAGGCTTTGTCAAGATGTTCGAATCTTTCTAGCTTGTGTCTTTGCATTGTGGCAGTGATAAATTCAATGTAGTCAATAGTCCCATTTCCATCTATATCAGCCTGAAATGTGGAGCCAACAACATCAGCCAAGTATAATGCAAATAGACATACTAAAATATTAATTCAGCGTTGATGAATTGCTCACAGCTTGCATGTACTGCTTGAGATCAACTTCTCTAAGCGTTGATCCAAGTTTAGCTAATCCTGCCTTCAGTTCATCGTAACTAAGTGTACCACTCTTGTCAGTGTCCATCTCTGTAAATTTTTCCTTGAGCTTTTGTATTTCTTCGGAAGGAAGATTTTCCACAATGACCTTTACAATTATATTTATGATCCAATTAGTTTATCACTTGGGCTGGGGGAGCACAATCAAATGCATACATTCATTGGACTTCCACATAGTTAATAAGATACAATAAAAGCTCTAAAATAAAACATGTTGATGGGGAAGTAAAGTCGTAAAAATTTAATCAAACATCTAACTCAAGATCACACTGCCATAAGATTTAGAAGGACAGGATCATAGGCCATTGGACTTACCTTTAGTGCAAGTTTCTTTAGTTTATTCATTGCCCTAAATTGCTTCATCCTGAAAAGAACAGCAGTGTCAATTGGCTTGTCTGATGCTTCTCCACTTTCTTTAAGCCAAGGGTGCTCTGCATATCATACATACAGCTATCAATGGTACTTATACTCTTGGTAACATTAAATGGACTAAATAAAGTTGAACTTACAATTATCAAAGCAGCCTAGGCGAGAAAAACTAATAACTTCACAATCTAATGTTTTATACCTAGAACTTGTGCAGCGGTAATCCGCTTTTTTGGATCCTGTGTCAGCATCCTGCGAACCAACTCCTTGGCACTGCTTGAAATAATTGGCCATGGATCAGTTTGAAAGTCAATTTCTCCTTTGTATATTTCTTCAAAAATGCCCTTCTCAGATTCTGCAGAGCACATAATTACTTTTGCGTGATTAGTGATTACTGCTATACTTCTGGATAATAGTAACAAAAATGTATAGTGTGTTGAAGGGAAAAGAGATCCTCTAGGGGCAATACGAATAACTTCACCTGCCCAAAATGGAGGCACACCACATAGTAAAATATACAGTATAACTCCTGCGCTCCAAATATCTGCTTCCTTCCCATATTTGCGCCGTAACACTTCAGGAGCAACATAGTAAGCACTCCCAACTAAATCCCTGAATACCTTTCCTGGAAAGTGCACCATGGTATCATCAGACAAGGATAAGTTGATAGCTAGATTAAACAAGCCTTTCATGGTGATCCTAAGAGTTTCACATTATTTTCTGATGATTTCATCTAAAGTAATGCATGAAGCCTCACGGCATATTACATGTCTAATTCACTGTTGAAATTAAAAGGAAATGCCATTCATTTATCAGATATAATTGAACAACGAAACTTAGCTTCATGTGAAGGTACATAAATATAAGATTTCCAATACAAACATATATATGGTGCCTATAATGGAAATGGTAAGTATTAGAGTAATATATATAGTGAAGAAATTTACCCTCTTCAACGAACACTGATAACCCAAAATCAGTGGCCTTCAAAACAGCATTCTCATCCTTGCTGGTGAACAAGAAATTCTCAGGTTTGAGATCCCTGTGCATAACACCCTTAGAGTGGCAAACATTCACAACATTCATAATTACCCTGAAAACAGAAGCTGCATCTCTCTCACTATAATGGCCCCTAGCTATAATTCGATCAAATAGCTCACCACCAGCACATAACTCCATGACAATATGCACAGAATGCCTGTCCTCATAAGCACCCTTAAATTGAACTACATTAGGCTGCCCACTCAAATGTCGCATTATCTCAATCTCTCTTCTTACATCATCCTTTTCATACGCCGCTACAATTTTTTTCTTAGAAATAGACTTGCAAGCAAATTGCAAACCCGTTGAATTCTCAGTACAAAGGTATGTAACAGCAAATGCTCCCTTACCCAGTTCTTTCCCAATAGTGTAATGCAACCTGACATCCTCGTACGGTTGACCAAGAATTGCATCATCTAGTTTAAGTGGTTGCTGCTGTCCCCCTGCTGCGGGGTCTGAGAAGCCTGGGCTTTTGCTTAAACAGCAACCCATTTCTGCCAAGAGACTCTGCTCGAGCTCAACTGCTGGCTGTCTGGATCTTTACAAAAGTAAACTGGAACAGATCCAGTTGAGATCAAAGACAAATTATAGGGAATCAAATGAGAGTTTGAGGAAAAGTAAAATAAAATACAGAGAATGATTCCAGCTGCTCGCTTCAGAGATATCAACTGTATATTTGTATGCGTATATATTTCAACTATCAAACTATACGAGTATACGTTAATATAGTTAAAATTTATTGGCCCTTTTTTTATTGGGACGAAATTTTTTGGCCTTTGTTAGAAATGGTCAGCGAAAAAGAAACGCGTGGGATAGGATAGGAGTTTGAATAAATGATGATGTGTGTAACCCGATAATAAAAGGGAAATAAACTGGCAATTATGGAACCTTCACCTTGACACAAACAATGAATAACAAAGATTCCGTTCATATTTTTACTTCTCCATAAATTTTAAAAAAATTCAATAAGTTAAATAGTATCTTTTAAGTTTCAATTTTCAGAAGTTGTATAACACCTCAAAGTCTCAAATATACAAGTAACCAACATGATTCATTATTTTTTAAAAATTTTATAAATAGCATAAAAATTAATATTACCAATGAAATTTTTCTAACAGATTAATAATATGAAGATAATTGTATTTAATATTTAAAATAATTCGTTAAAATGCATTTTTTTTCGTTTATTGTGGCCCAATTATTGGAAAGGTCATCACTCCACCCCCACGTCGTTAGGTTTTTGTTTTTTTGGTTCAAGGTCAAACAATAGTTGACAGATGAATGTACTATATTTGCCCCTAATCTTATCAACTATTAGTAAAAAGACAAAAATAACCTTAAATTTGCAAATAATTTAATACAAACAATTTTGTTTTGTTTTTTTTTTAAATCAAGAAAGGTTAATTATTGTGACGAGAAGAAAGACTTTCTAATTTATTAAGTGCCCCTTTGCCGCTGTAATGATGGTGATTTGCCAATGTCTTCTCTCTCGCCTCTCTGCATTTTCTTTTTTTAATAAAGGAAATTCATAGAATAAAACGCATACTCATCTATGTATTTGTTTCAACTGTATTTTTTTTTTCATAGAAACAAATCTTAATAGAAATAATGTATAAATCTTTTGATCCTACAATATTCAGAGCCGACGTATGCATCACAAAATTTGTTCACTTCCATATATTTACATATTTGACTGTAATAAGAAAAAGGGAAGAAGGTAATTTTGTACAATTCCGTATATGACTATTATTGTTCTTATACACTCTCACAAAGCTGCAATAACAAAATTTACAAAGATATACAGAAAACGATGAATAACAACACAGTTTGCCTACCAGAATACCTTGCGTCTTACGGTTACAACATGAGCTAGAGATCTAGAAGACAATGCTCGCAGTTGGGTCCCGCATTTCATCATTGAACGAAATTCATCATAGCTGATCCTACCATCCTGCATACACAAATTAAAGACGTGGGAATTGGCTTACAATAATGCAGACAAATTACTAATGCCCTTGAGAACTGAAAATCAACTTACTTTGTCTCTGTCAACTTCAGACATTATTTCTTTAATCATGGCAATTGTGGCATCATCACCCATGCCATAATCTTTGAAAGCTTTTCCGAGTTCATCTACCGTGATATATCTACATAGCCATTTAGAATAAGAACTTCATTAATTAGTCGATTGACGCCAGATATAACCCATTAAATTTAAGCAAGTTAATGGAGGGAGTATGTTTTCAATATTCCCCATTCAGATCATGATCAAACTGAGGAGGCAAATAATGCTCAACATGCTTCTATAATAATAAAAATAAAATGAGAAGCCCACCCATTATTATCCTTGTCAAAGTACTGAAAGGCTTTGTAAAGATTTTCAAATCTTTGTAGCTTGTGCCTTTGCATCGTAGCTGTTATAAACTCAATGTAGTCAATGGTCCCATTTCCATCTATATCAGCCTGCAGAAACGCAGAGCCAACAATATCAGCTGGGTATAAAGCAACTAGACAGACTGTGGGATAAACCCAGAGTTCATGAATTACTTACAGCTTGCATGTACTGCTTGACATCAAATTCTGTAAGCGTCGATCCAAGTTTAGCTAATCCTGCTTTCAATTCATCGTAAGTAAGAGTGCCACTGTTGTCAGTGTCCATCTCTGTAAATTTTTCTTTTAGCTTCTGTATTTCTTCAGTCGGAAGATTTTCCACAATGACCTAAAGAACGCATGGTTTATCAGTAGGGGGAGCGCAATGGAATACATAAATTTTTATTGGCTTGCCCAAGTTTTCAAAATATAATAATACAATAAAACATTGCTGATGAGGAAGTGTAGATGCAAAATTTCAATCAAACATGAACTCATGATTCGCGCAGTCCTATAAATTTCTGTTATAATGTTCAGAATACAATGTCATCATGAACATGTATACAATGACATCATGCATAGATTCTCATACAGGTTATTTGGAGAATCTTTTGACACGTGGATAAAATTTATCATGTATGCTTAAGATATAAGCTTTGTCACTTTCCTTTATATCTATCAATCCTATTCATATATTTCTCAAGTTTAAGCTCATTTAGGAGGGATTCATGGACCTTTGACTTACCTTTAGTGCAAGTTTCTTTAGTTTATTCATTGCCGTAAATTGCTTCATCCTGAAAATAACAGCAGTGTCGATTGGCTTATCTGATGCTTCTCCACTTTCTTTAAGCCAAGGGTGCTCTGCATTATATACATTTTTCATTGGTAGCTATACTATTCGTATTATTAAATCAACTAATAAATTTTAACGTACAGTAATCAAAGCAGCATAGATAGAATGAATGAGAAAAATTAATAACATGAGGATCTAATGCTTTATACCTAGAACTTGAGCAACAGTAATCCGCCTTTTTGGATCCTGTGTTAGCATCCTGCGAACCAACTCTATGGCACTGCTTGATATACTTGGAAATGGATCACGTTGGAAGTCAATTTCTCCTTTTAATATAGCCTGAGCAACTCCCTGATCCGTTTCTGCAGAGCACATAAAATATTCAGAGTGGTCATAGTTACACTCTGGTTGACAGTAAGAAATACAAGTATGTTGTTCAAGTGAAAAGAATATTGATTTTCACCTGCCCAAAAGGGAGGTACACCACACAATAAAATATACAATATAACTCCTGCGCTCCAAATGTCTGCTTCCTTCCCATAACTTTGCCATAATACTTCGGGAGCAATATAGTAAGGACTTCCGATTATTTCTCTATATGCCTTTCCTGGAAAATGTATCACAGGATAATAAAAGAAGGATACATTAATAGCTTGATTAATTAAATATGCCTTCACGGTGATCCTAAAAGTTTTGTATTATTTTCTTATGATTTCACCTAAATCAATACATTAAGTGAGTTACGGCTCACTCAAATGATATGTATCAGAAAATTCTACAGGCATGAAAGACTACTGCATGCAGTAAAATCTAAACATGGATAATATGCAAGGAAGGTAGAGAAATTTACCCTCTTCAATGAACGCTGATAACCCAAAATCAGTGGCCTTCAAAACAGCATTCTCATCCCTGGTAGTGAACAAGAAATTCTCAGGTTTGAGATCCCTGTGCATAACACCCTTAGAGTGGCAAACATTCACAACATTCATAATTACCCTGAATACAGAAGCTGCAGCTCTCTCACTATAATGGCCTCTGGCTACAATTCGATCAAATAGCTCACCGCCAGCACATAATTCCATAACAATATGCACAAATTGGTCATCCTCATAGGCAGCCTTGAATTGAACTATATTAGGCTGCCCACTCAAATGTTGCATTACCTCAACCTCTCTTCTTACATCATCCTTTTCACAATCTTTTACCAATTTTCTTTTAGAAATAGACTTGCAAGCAAATTGCAAACCGGTTGAATTCTCTGTACAAAGATACGTTATACCAAATTCACCCCTACCCAATTCTCCACCAATAGTATAATGTAACTTAACATCCTCAAAAGCTTTACCAAGAATTGTATCATGGAGTTGGCGTGCTGCTGGGTGGTCTCCCTCTTGGCCTTTGCTGAAAATGCAACCCATTTCTGCCCGCCACCACCACAGAGGATGCAAGACAGGACCTCAGGATTTGACTTTCAGAGATGGGCAATTTCAAAGAATATGCAGGACCCGAGATGTATACAACTACACTTCACAGTTTCCGCCTTTAAATTGATTCTTTAAAATTTACAATGAGATTTGTTAGAATAAGACTGCTGCGAAGCCAATTCTACTCCTTTATTAAAAACACTTTTTTAATATCCCATTCAAACTTCGGAAGGTGCCGTAAACAAAACGACAATATCTGTGCTGTTTAAAATAATTTGCTAATAAATTGCTTAATGCCCCCTGATATTTGGCTCAATACCCCATGACCCCTTTACTCTTTGAAAAAAAAAAAAAAAAACCCGTACCCCTGGCAGGCATACAAACTTTTGTACAATTTGATAATTTTGCCCTTGTTTTGAGTTGCGGGTTCCCGACCTGGTCTCAGTATCATTCTTTATTGACAAGTTTGAATCTCGGGTTTAAAATAATAACTGAAATCGAGCCACGAAGCACCGACCTAACTTGGAGAAAAAGTTTATCTCTGCATGCTGCGCTATTACCTCATCAGGGTCTGTCATTGGTTTTATGGACGCATGCCACAAATTTTTTTATTTAGTGAGTCTTATTCTTATAATCACTGTTAGGGATTGCAATTCTCAAACCATCGTCAAAACTCAAATCCATCAAATCCGTGGATCTTGGTGAGTAGCTATATCGATGGATCGCGTGGATATCCATGATATAAATATTTTAATTTAATTCTAATCTAAAAAATGTATAAAGAAAATAATATAATTATTCAAATTACCAAATAGCCAGTAGAAAGTTGTATATGTGTCGTGACCGATCTTAATTCTAAAGTCGTGATCTAAAAAAATAGCGTTCCCTGACAGATCTAAATCTCTCATCTCTATCTTTGAGGTGAGAGCTTGGCGTGTGAGTCGGCCTTGCTGGATTATTATATACCTATTATAATTTTATATGTACTATTTTTCTTTAACTTAATACATGCATTATTTTCTTTGAATTAGTAGTTGAAAATATTAATCTTAATTATTATTGTAGGCATCATGTTGAATGGGTGCTTATGGTGGTGAAAAAATGAATATCTTGTCTTAGAGATTGTTTTAAATGATAATATAAAAATACAATTGTTATTTTTAGATACTAGTTTGTATTTTTTAATTGGATTTGTGTAATTTATACTTAAATTTGACAATTTATATTGGATTGATGTTGAAATTTTAATTTTTCATTTACATTGTTTAAATATAAAATTGAGTATGTTATATGAAATTTGATGTTATTATTATAAATTTATATATTAAATATTTATGATTTTAAATGCAGAAGCCCGCAAAAAATCCGTCGGGTACCATTACGTGTTTGGTAATTGTCAAAACCCTCTGCGGGTGGGTTTTCTTAAAAAAATTAAAACCCGCTGCGGGTTGCGGGTGAATTTGGTAATTTAAATTTTGTATGGGTTTGAGTTTGGTAATGACAAATCCACTGCGGGCGGTGCTCATTGCCATCCCTAATCACTGTAGATTTCGGGATCAACATGTTCTATCATTTGACAGAATAAGCATATAAATACAAGTCTTTCTTATTAACTTAGTGGGAGGTATATGATCTTTTCCTAATCTTGGTTAATTACGTCCCACTTGCTCGAATTATTTACTATAGACTCCTTTAAAAGTTTTAAATTCAAACAAATTAGAGTTTCTCGTAATTAATCATTTAAGAACTCTCTAATTCCTTTAGGGTGCGTTTGGCACACTGTATTGTATTATGCTGTATTGCATTATTTTAATGCTGGTGTATTATATTATGCTGTATTGTATTAGCATTGTATTATAATAATGTTGTACAATGTTTGGTCTTTGCATTTGTCTTTTAATTATATTATATTTAATATTGCACTGTAATGTATTAATTTTTTTGTAATTAATGTAAATTATATATTTAGAAATAATATTTATTAGTACTTAAAAATTAGTAAATATAAAATTAATTAAATTAAATTAAAAAATTAAATTAATTTATTATTATTATTACAAAGTAAAAACCTATTAAATTAAAAATATAATATAATATTAAATTAAAAAATTAAATTAATTTATTATTATTATTACAAAGTAAAAAACCTATTAAATTAAAAATATAATATAATATAAAATTATATAATATTAAATATAAAATTGTATTGTAAATATAAAATAAAAAATATAATATAATATAAAATTAAAAATTAAATTAATTTATTATTATTATATTATTACAAAGTAAAAAACCTATTAAATTAAAAATATAATATAATATAAAATTATATAATATTAAATATAAAATTTTATTGTAAATATAAAAATAAAAAATATAATATAATATTAAATTAAAAAATTAAATTAATTTTTTATTATTATTATTACAAAGTAAAAACCTATTAAATTAAAAATATAATATAATATTAAATTATATAATATTAAATATAAAATTGTATTGTAAATATAAATATATAAAAATAATATAATATTAAATTAAAAAATTAATTTAATTTATTATTATTATTACAAAGTAAAAACCTATTAAATTAAAAATATAATATAATATTAAATATAAAATTATATTGTAAATATAAAATAAAAAATATAATATAATATAAAATTAAAAAATTAAATTAATTTATTATTATTAAAATAATAAATTAAAATAATGCCCTTAGTAATTTGCATAATTTTCATAATTTAATTTCTCCTTTTGTCAATTAGGTCCCTTGAATCCTTTGACTGCTAGAGTTGACTTCAAATGAGATCAATTTGATTAGGGTAGGGTTATTTGAACCCACTAAATTACTCACTAAACTCATTTACTAAATAAACCCAACTCAAATTTTAAAATTTTAAATTTTACTCAATAAACCCACTTAAATACCTAATATATCCTTACTAAACCCAATTTTTATAATAATAATGATTTTACTCATTAAACCCTTATACCCTTATGATAAATGTTTATTGAAACATTTTTTTCCAAAGGAATTTTTTTGAAAAAGTTTTTTCGAAAGAAAGTTACGCAAGAATATGATTTTGTAGTGCATCTATTGGTGGTTTTCAATAATATAATTTCCATGTACCAATTTAGAAGTTTTGAAATGATGAATGCTCAACCAACAAGGTATAAGGAGTCGAAATGGATGCTTCTCCATTGTTCATGCCTGCTATCATCAAGTCATGTCAGTAGGCTTGATTTTTTAGTTAAGGATTGTACATATTACAATGATTGCTCATAAATTTAAATTTAAATTTAAATTGACAAATGATTGCTCATCAATTTTTCATGTTATAGAGCAACACCATGAGAAAGAAACATTTAAAGAGTGAACAAATATAAAAATATATGGATTGATAGAAGAATCACACTTGTTTGTTGATTAGGATTTAATTAAAATATGATTAGAGTTTAATAAAATTATGTTGAGTATGAAGATGGGTTGAAAAAGTAAAAATTTTATTTTTTTATATTATATTTTAATGTCTATAACCGTAATTTGATTTAGGGGTGTTTTAATCATAAAAAATTATTTTTAAAAGTGGGTTTAATGAGTAATTTGGTGGGTTCAAATAGCCCCACCCATTTGATTATTCTACCATCATATGTGAAAGGACAAAATTCTCCTCAAAATTATTATAACTTTCAAAACTTCTTTTTGTCTCTGTCTTTGTTGTAGTTGGATTATTATATTCAATATAATCTATTATTATTATTATTATTATTATTATTATTATGACTATCATTATTATTATTATTCTTTGCAAAGTTTTATTCTAGGTTCATTAATTAATTTTTGAGCTTCATTTTCTTTGTATTTCTGGCACTTCTCCAACGCTTCATCAAATCTCATGCTAGCTAGCTAGAAGTTAATACTGTTCCAAGAACACCGGAAGCCTATCACGTAAAATTAAAAATTAAGGTACGTTACTAATTTATCTATTTCATTATTAATATTTAGGAAATTGCATTATACAAGATTACAAGTTATAATTACATCATTAAAATATTAAGACAAGTACCATATATTTTACGAGAATTTTATTCATTTTATGTCATAAAGGTAAAATAGACAAATTAACCTTATAGAGTCATAGATGGCCAATGGCTTTAAGTGGGATAAAAACAAGCACGTATAACTTAAATTAATTAATTTATGAATGATCAATTTATAGAATTTTTAAAAAGTTACCATCTAAACTGGGGGTGTCTAGTGTTTAGACAACATGTGGGAGTTCTGCACTCTCATTTTATGTAATTCATTTCTAATTTTTATTATCATAAAAAAACAAATTTTTATACTTTTGTATAAAGCACGGCTTTAGCTACCGCTGCCAGAGTATCTTGCGTCTTGTGGCAACAACATGAGCTAAAGGTCTCGAAGATACTGCTCGCAGATGGGTTCCGATTTTCATCATCGCTCGAAATTCATCGTAGCTGATCCTACCATCCTGTAATTAAACACATAACACATGAGGCCGGGGCTTATACGGAGTAATGCATACAGGTCATAATACGATGCTATCGAAAAACAAAAACCAGTTAACTACTTTATCTCCATCAACTTCAAACATTGTTTCTCTGATCGTTGCAATTGTGGCATCATCTTCCATGTTATATTCTTTAAAAGCTGTTTCCAATTCATCGACTGTGATATATCTGCACAGGCATTCAGAATTGAAAGAAATTCAAAAGAAGTTAATAGAACTTACATTATTCGAATTATGCAGCGGAATAAATAGGTGTTGGATCACGTCACAGGTCAGAAAGAAATCACGAACGGAAATCTTCCTCAAGTCACAGTATATTTGCCCTTTCTCGGATTGTTCAAAGATCTTATTTTTTCTTTTTCGTTCACACACTCACACACACTGCTCTTTCTTTTCTTTTACGAATGAATGGAATAATATGTACGTTTTCAGCAGCGGTTTGATGGGCATATATCCAACAGTTGGGAGCGGTTGGGAAGTTGATTTGTGTTCAACTTCCCTCTTCCAAACATGCATGGTAACCACCAAGTGGTTACCATACGTGGGTCGAGTCGGGTCGGGTCGGCCCATCTTGGGTGCCCACCGGTCCAACATCTCCCACTCGCACATGATGGGACGACTTCGAGACAGCAGAGCAATGAACAAAGAAAAAATGAACAATCACATATCTCCAATCATACAGACAAATATACCGTGTAACCATGAACATATCCAAAAATCCATTCGGAGAGCCAAAGACATATCTCAATTGCAAACCCAGGCAAGAGATGCCTCAATTGCAATCATATGCAAGAGAACTCAACATATGTTCATTGTATCTAGAGATGGCCAATGGGCCGGGCGGCACGTAGTACGGCACATGTCCGTACGGCACGGCATGGCACGAGCACAAGTTTCGGCGAGGCACGCGGCACGTCACGGCAGACGCGTACGTGGCCTAGAAGTTAGCACTTTGCATGCGGCATTTATTGCATGGCACGTTATGATACGCGGTAAAGTTTAAGCACGCGTTTTAAAAATATCTTAAAATATAAAATGTCATGAAATTAAAGTAAAATATCTTAAAATTAAATTTTTAATATATTTTTTAGCATAGACTTTTAAAAATTAATTTAAATCTTAGTTTAAATAAATATGCTAATTTTTTATATTTATAATTTACTAAATGAATAAGTAAATATAATGATTTTAATAAATAAAATCATAATTTTATTTATGATATTTATTAAATGAATAATTTTTATTTATAATATTTAATTTTACTTATGATATTTATTTAATTAATTTTTTATGTTTATAATGTATTAAATGAATACGTAAATATCATAATTTTAATAAATAAAATTATAAATTTCATAAATTTATAAATGATAAATAAAAAATTTTACAACTTTAATAATAAAAAATTATTCATACAAAATATTTTTCATATTAATATTAAATCATAACTTAATTAATATTTAATAGAGATATGTTTCATTTGTGAATGAAATATTTTTCATATTTATATAAAAACATTATTATGAATGAAATATATTTATGATAAATTAAAAATGATATCTCGTAGTTATGACTTGTGTTATGATTGGTTATTGACTTATTGTGAAATAAAATATATAGTTGTGAAATTGTGATAAATTAATAATAAAATAGCAATTGCTCTCATAATAAAAATTAATATGATTATGATTATGAATTTATTAATAATAATAATAATAAATTCATAATCATAAATTATTATTATTATTATTATTATTATTATAATGTTGGTAGGCTTAATAAAGCACGTCAGGCACATGGGCTTGAATAAAGCATGTTAGGCACGTGGGCTTTTTTAAAAAAAAATATTTGGTGGGCGGCACGGCACGAACGGGCTCGTGCCGTGGGCCGTGCCGGGCTCAACTAAAACAAATGTGGGCACGGCACGGCACGACCCGTTGGCCACCACTAATTGTATCCCAGATTTAATTTACTTTAATATTCAAGCATACTAAATCCTTCGGTATGCCAAAGTTGCGCAATCTCTTTATGTATTCACAATTGTAATATCACAAAGATATTAAACAATTAGTCGACCAGTGAATCACATAAAAGGAAAAAATTAAATTTTCCCATCACACTCATGTCTATCAATCCAAAATACTCGCTTTCCTAGTCATGTTTCATAGACCGAATCATGTTAAGATCATAGATAACATGCTAACGTAGCAGTCACCAGTCTGAAATCTAAAAAACATAGTTGTTTGGTAACAGAAAAGGAGAAAAAAATGGAGAGTGGAGGCATTACTTTTATCTCATTCTTAACTCCCGAGGTGGAGGAGAAAAAGGAGGAACATGGGGCCAAAGAGGGGGAGCACTCCTCATCTCTCTGAACAGCTTATTTTACAAGCAAGATAAAAGGGGGAAAAGGGGGAGGAAATGGGGGATCTCTATTTTGGCTTTTGGTGAAGGATTCGGCGGAGCCAATTGAATCTAGGCATTGTGCTTGTTTTTTCTTTCCATCTCTGATTTCCTAAACACTCTGCTTTAATTGTTTAATCATAATTATTTTATTTTATTTTTCCTGTGACTCATAAACTGACTTGAGCGTCGGAGGGTTCACGTTGGAAAAACTTCCAGCGCCTCATATCGTTTTCTATGATTTTAGGTATTCGTAGGTTAATCGCTAGTGGTCTCAGGACATTTTTAAGATTGGCCAATTGATTCTCCACCAAATAAATTTAATGCTGGTGCAGAAGTCTGATATTAAGTCGCTAATCGAGTAAATCAGATTTGGGCATCAACATTTGGCGCCGTCTGTGGGGACCGATACGAAAAGCCAAACTTTTGTCTCTATCATAGCGAAGGCAAGATATTATCATGCACGAATTAGAGCAAGTTCTATTTTAGTTTCCAATCCACCAAAGACAATCCAATTGAATCGGCAATAAGTGACATAATTTTGATGTTTGCAAGCTTTAAATCCGTAATTGCCTTCAATTTACTTATCTATATGCGTGATTTATTGTATTGAATGATCAATTTCATACCTCACAGTCCTGATATTGCTTAAATTTATTTCTCCATGAGTCTGATGATGATTAATTTTACTTTAATTTGAGCATGTTAACCGATTAAACAAGCATGCATGCATTTAGTTAATGCATTTAGTCAATGAAAGTCATGCAATCGCCTTGGTTTTCTTGATTGGTGGACTGAATTACAGTTGATCTATTCTACAGTAGAAAATCAAATGGAACAATTAGCTTGAGTTTGCTTAATTTATATGCATGAATATAGTAAAATTTATGGATTAACATGATACTGATTGGAGAAGTTAGGTGTGCTTCTTACCGTTCCAATTTATGATTTCATTTACGTGAGCATGAGAAATTGATTACGATGCACGAATTTAAAATATACATATATTGTAAATATGAAATCATATCACATACTAATGGCCACATGCTTGTTGTCCTATTGGCGACTCTTGATCATGTGCTTGCCATTAGTTTTGCATATGTATAGGTTTAGAATCTTAGCCACTTTCACAATGGCCACTTTCGCAATGGGATTATGCCACGAATTTAGTATGTTTGCTATAGATTAATTCTTTTAAAATAAAGATTTGACTATTAATTTGGTGCAGAGATATTGTATTTTCCAGTTTTGGAAACAGGTGTCAGAGGCTATTTGTTTAAAGCAAGTATATGGAATCACGCGCAGCAAATGCTCGACAAAATGACTAGCAGAATTAAAACAAATTTGCAGCCCCAAATTCGCTGCCAGTACCATATTTAAAGACGCCTCAAGAATCAAGTGTAAACTTAGGAATCTACAGTAAATTCACTTAGCTTTTTGTTATGCTCCAATTTGATCAGTAAAGTCATACACTTATCGTAATTTACTGATTCATGTGCATGATAATTCATGAAATCTCACATGCAGCAGTATCAGCTCTAATTCATGAAATCTCACATGCAACAGTATCAGCTCTATATTCTTGTTTTTACTATTATACAATAAGCGATTTATTTGCTTTGATGACTATATACATTTATTTGCCCGTCAAGCATCGCAATGGTATATCATGCATGGATGTGAACCCTTGATTAATTCTTTGATTCAACATGCTTCCTTGGAAAATTGGTTTATGAATTAGTAGCATGCACATCACAATTTCAGTTTTGCTTCAATCTTTTATGATTAAATTGTAGGATATATGATTTAAAATAAAATAGATGCAATTGAAAAAAAACAATTCTTTCATTCTTTTTCTTTTCTTGTTTAAAATTGCTTAAGTTAGTAAAAGATTAAAATTGCTTAAAACCTGCTCAAGGTAAGACATAAAACCTTAAATTGACAAGAGTTGTTTAAAGTTGCTTAAGTCAGTGCAAGGTTAGAAGCCTTAAAGCCTATTCTAGGTAAGGCATAAGACCTGAAGCAGGTGCAAGGTTAGAAGCCTTAAAGCCTATTCTAGGTAAGGCATAAGACGTGAAGCAAGTGTAAGGTTAGAAGCCTTAAAACCTATTTTAGGTAAGGCATAAGACCTTAAACTGATAAGAGTAGTTTAAAATTGCTTAAGTCAGTTAAAGGTTAAAAGTCTTGAAACTTGCTTTAGATAAGGCATAAAACCTTAGATTGATGATACCTGCTTACCCATGGCGTTGCCAGCAGAGGAAACAAAATAAGTTGCATAAGGTTTAAGATTGTAAAAAATTATAAACTCTATAGTTTCCAGTCTTGATTTATTTCACTCTCAATACTAGAAACTGGGGGACTGGTGTTTGGTAACGGAAAAGGAGAAAAAAAATGGAGAGTGGAGGCATTACTTTTATCTCATTCTTAACTCCCGAGGTGGAGGAGAAAAAGGAGGAACATGGGGCCAAAGAGGGGAGCACTCCTCATCTCTCTAAACAGCTTATTTTACAAGCAAGATAAAAGGGGGAAAAAGGGGAGGAAATGGGGGATCTCTATTTTGGCTTTTGGTGAAGGATTCGACCGAGCCAATTGAATCTAGGCATTGTGCTTGTTTTTCCTTTCCATCTCCGATTTCCTAAACACTCTGCTTTAATTGTTTAATCATAATTATTTTATTTTGTTTTTCCTATGACCTATAAACTGACTTGAGCGTTGGAGGGTTCACGCTGGAAAAACTTCCAGCGCCTCAGATCGTTTTCTGTGATTTTACGTATTCGTAAGTTAATCGCTAGTGGTCTCAGGACATTTTGAAGATTGGCCAACTGATTCTCCACCAAATAAATTTAATGCTGATACAGAAGTATGATATTAAGTCGTTAATCGAGTAAATCAGATTTGGGCATCAACAATAGTTGATAGTCAAAGGGATACCCGAATTGACTTATAGAAAATCATATGGAACTTACACAATGAAGAAGAAGGAAAATTCTATCATTTTCCATTTTGGTCACCAAGCACGTGTAGTATGATACACGCATTATAGTGAATCTTCCATTTTAAGGCGTATGTCTCATTAATCCAATTCACTGTACAGATCTTAGTCATGTCGCACTACAACAGCGCCCGACCTGAGTTCTTAAAGTGAACGCTTTCTTTTAGCGTCAAAATAAAATCTCACATCTGGCTTCAATCAAGTCTCTATGATGGTAGGGTGCATTATAGTCGGTCAACGAGAAAATATCGTATACGACCTCATCTTGACTCCAGTCAAAGCGACAAAATTTATAGAATATTTCTTTATTCTTTGGCTCTTACACAAAACACATTGTCTCATTATTCTACTTGTCTCATCTCAGCTTGCTCCCAGAGTAACTGAGGTGACCGCTTGTGTAAGAAAGTCGGTCATTGACTTGATGGCATACTCTCATATATGTGTAATTATGCCTTTCTCAAACTAAATTGAAATAAGAGAACTTAAAACATCATTGCATTTTAAAATAATTCATGTAATAAAAATGTTTACAAAATAAAAATATCTTTATTATGCAAGATTACAATCTACGTAACCCCAACAATTCTAACGAAGGCGAATACATCCTCACATACCTTTGTAAGGATCGCCTATCTATCTATGCTATATAATATATATACTTCCTCTTGCCTTAAAATGTCTTATAAAATTGTATTTAGTCTCAATGTGTTTTGACTTGCTGTGGTATTTGGCGTCCTCAGAGAAAGAGATAGCAGCCTGATTGTCACAATAGACAGTTACAGGACTAGTAACTCTAATATTAATCTCTAAGTCCTCCATAAATCTCTTAAGCTACACAGCTTCTTGCATTGCTGCAGAATATGCAATATATTCGGCTTCCATCATTGATAAAGTTGTGCATGTTTGTTTCTTGCTACTCCATGTAATTGCTCCTCTGTTTAGCAAGAATGCATATCCTGAGGTCGATTTGCGCTCATCCAGATCGCCACCCCAGTCGGCATCTGAATATCCAACAATTCACAAACCACCTCCTTAATAGCATAAAGAAAAATCTGCAGTGCCTATGAGATATGCCAAAATCCTCTTGATCGCACTCCAATGCTTCTGTCCAGGATTTGACTGGTATCTACTCACCAGTCCTACAACATAACTGATATTAGGCCTTGTACACATCATGGCATACATGTGACTTCCAATGGCATTTGCATAAAGAACTCTAGCTATTCTTTCCTTTTCTTGAGGAGTCTTGGGACACATATCGAGACTAAGAGATTGTCCTTTAACTATAGAGGTATCCATTGGCTTACAATCAGCTATATTGAATCTTTCAAGGATCTTCTTAATGTAAGGTTCTTGTGACAGAGCCAGAAGTTTCCTTGAACGATCTCTGAAAATTTTGACTCCTAAGATATAAGCTGCTTCACCCATATCTTTCATGTCAAAATTTGAGTATAGCCAATCTTTAACAGTTTTGACAAACTCTTTACTGTTCGCATCTAACAGTATATCGTCCATATACAAAGACAATATCGCAAAATCGTCTTTAGACCTTTTAACGTACACACAGTGGTCTTTCTCAACCATCTTAAAGCCATAAGAGACTACGGCTTGATGGAATTTAAGGTTCCATTATCTAGAGGATTGTTTAAGGCCATAGATAGATCTTTAGAGCTTGCATACTTTGCGTTCTTGGCCTTTAATAACAAAATCTTGTGGTTGTTCTACATAAATTTCTTCCTCTAGTTCTTCATTGAGAAATGCAATTTTTACATCCATTTGATGTAACTCAAGATCTAAATGTGCAACGATAGCCAAGATTAATCGTATAGAAACAAACCTTACTACAGGAGAAAATGCCTCTTCATGGTCCACACCTTCCTGTTGGGTATAGCCTTTAGTGACTAATCTTTCTTTATATCGTTCAATTGTCCCATCCGCCTTACGCTTTATTCAGAGAACCCATTTGTTCCCGATAGCTTTACGGTTAGGTGGAAGATCAACTAAGTCCCAAACCTGATTGACTTTTATAAACTCCATCTCTTCCTCTATTGTTTTCAGCCACAAATCCTTGGCAGACGATGTGAGAGCCTCTTTAGAAGTATTTGGCTCATCACCATCATGTGAAGTAATCATAAAAGCTTCTCCCTCAATCTCAAAACGACGACGAGGAATTGGCCTACAATTACTCTTTTGAGTTGATTCCCCAGTTGGAATCGAAGTGTCTGGTGTTTTACCCCCACTCAGAGTGGCAATCCCTAAATGATCAGTACTAACACCAATACCATTATTAGAAGTAATAATCTCATTTGGATTTTCTAATTCATAGAATTAAAAATCCTTATCAACTTTTCAAATGCTAGGAAATTCATTTTCTAGAAAACTGACATCTCGTGACTCTAGTTCAGACACAGTTCCACTTGCTTGTTCACCAATGAACACATATCCTTTAGAGTGTTGCAAGTATATAATAAAGATACATTTTTTACCCCTAGCTCCCAATTTTCTAAACTCATGAGTAGAGTTGTGAATATAAGCTGCAGACCCCCATGGCCGCAGATGAGATAAGTCAGGTTTTCTACCTGTCCACAACTCATATGGGGTGGAACTAACTGATTTTGAAGGAACTCGATTAAGTACATATGTTGTAGTTAACAAAGCATCTCCCCAATAGGATATTGGAAAGTTTGCTTGCACCATCATTGACCTAACCATTTCCAATATAGTTCTATTCCTTCTTTCCGCTACACTATTTTGTTGCGGAGTTCAAAGAATAGTCAGCTGTCTTTTTATCCCTTTCTCATTACAGAGTTCCTTGAACTGTTCCGAAAGGTATTCACGTCCTCAATCAGTTCTTAGAGCTTTAACATTATTATCTAGTTGATTCTCTACCGTGTTCAAATATAATCTAAAGCAATCTAATGCTTCTTATTTATTAGAAATCAAGTAGACGTGACCGAAACGCAAATAATCATCGATGAATGTAATAAAATATGAGGCTCCATGTTTAGCCCTTACATTCATTGAACCACAGATGTCAAAGTGGATTAACTGCAATGATTTTTCGGCTTTAATTCCCTTACTAAATGGTTTTCTAGTTGTTTTTTCAGCTAGGCAATTTTCACATATGAGCAATTCAATCTTTGTGAGTGAGCCCAACATGCCCTTTCTCGCAAGTCTATGTATTCTTTCTTGCCCTATATGACCTAGTCTAGCATGCCAAGTGATGGCATCTATTTCATTATTACTATAAGAATTAACATAAGAAAAACAACTATTATCATAACTTGAACCATCAAATATTGTATATAATATAATAAAACCATTAATTAAATGCCCAGTTCCTATAAGGACTGAATTTAAGAAGATCTCTAAACAAACACCATAAAAATTTAAGTAATATCCTAATTCAACAAGAACAGGGACAGAAATCAAGTTCCGTCGAATCTTCGGTGCATACAGGACATCGTGTAACAAAAGAATACGTCCACCACACAAAGTCAATTTGCATGTGCCTATTTCTTATGCCTCAACTCTAAAGTTGCTGCCCACGTATATCCATCTACTCCCCTGATTGATTCGACGATACTCCACAAATGCATCTCGATCACAGTCCACACAGGATGAGATTCGGTTAGGAGTACAGAACTCGTAACTAAAGCATAATTTAACAAAGTGCATTTGGTTCTCACCTCTTTCGGCTCAATGCACTCACGAGCGCAGTGACCTAGCTTGCTACAGTTGTAACATCTCATCTTGGATTTGTCCCTTTTCTTGCCAGCACGCTTACCTTTTGGGTGCTTTTTGGCATTTGACTTCTTCTGATCAGGATCAAACCCCTTACCCTTCTGGTTATTTTTATGGCCCCTTTTGCGCTTGAAGCCCGAAGCTTTGTGCGAGCTTGATTCGGCAGTAAAAATACTATCAGAAAGCTTAGCTGCCTCAAGGCGCTCTACTTCCAGCTCTAGGTAATACTCAATATCTTTAAAAGTTTTGATATTCTTATTATGAGTCATATTCACCTTCTTGTGTTCCCAGGTATCGGGCATGGATCTTATCATTGCCTCCTAGTATGGTTCGGGCGCTTCCGATATGAGTCGAATTTGATTGTAAGTCTCCTGAGTTTAATGGTTGAGGTACCACCAAACTTGTCTTTCAGAGCGAGCCACATCTCTTGAGCAGTCTCATACTTCTCATATTCGCACATGAGGTCATCTTGCATGCTGCTCAACAACGTTATGCGAGCATTGTTATTCTTCTTTTTACATGCTTGATGGGCCTCAAGATCCCTCATGTGTTGAGCAGTATTGCCTTGTTCAGGCTCAGCTAGGGTGTTGTTAAGAGTTTCTAGAGTCTCTTGCTCTTGAAGGATATACTGAATTTTACAGTGCCAAATATCGTAATTGTCACCACTCAGTTTCTCACCCTTATTCAGCTCAACTTTAATTCAACACAAAGACAATTCAAAATACAATCATTAAAGGCATAATTTATAATTACACACATACAATTAATTTTGCCACAAACGTAAACCAAAAAACATGATGAACTAATATCGGTAATGGAATCAAAAGGTCGTCGAGGCTTCCAATCATCATCCAATTCCTTTTATTATATTCATCATTAATTCGATTTTAATGCGCAAAATTATTAATTCTAATTATGAATTTATCAAATTCAATTCAATTAGAACTCCCACTCAATGGAATAATTCGTGAGATATGACAAAAAGTAAGTAAAGTCGAGCAACAATTAATATAGAATATCATTAATGAAGTCATAGCAACATATGGTTCAACCAACAAAATAAAATCAATTAAAAAAAATCATAATCAACAAACAAATGAAATAACCTAACATGGTCAAACTAATACATGGAATCTTCTACATGTTCTTAAAATATTCTTTGTTGCTCGTGACTCTTTTATCCAACTTATACTTAAGTCTATCTCCATATAAAAATAATTGTTCCCTCTTGATGATTGTGTTTATGTTTTTCTCATACCATAACTTCTGTCCTCTTCCAAGGCGACTAGCTTGTCTCCTACTTCGAAGGTTCGTGTGAATACTAAGCACTGAGGTTCACCTCATCTTTGAAACAAGACGACGCTCCTCCATCAACTCCATTTCACACCTTAGCATATAATAATAATAATGTGAAGGTTTCTCAATCTCATTTAACATGCAAACCTTAAAGACAAGCTTGTTGTCATCATCAGGTAATGATTGAATGAGAAGCCATTCATAATAACCTCAGTTCGTATACACCATAGGTATATTTGCGAACATTAAGCGGTTAAAAGCTCCATATAAATATTCTATATTCATGCATATAGAACGATCAGGGTCCATCTTATAATTCTCTATTTTCTCCATAAGTTCTTCATAAGACAGACTATTATTAATCTTAATTAGATCATTAGGTGAAACTCAAGCTCTAATTGTCATTAAACCATCTTCCTCAGTCCACAACTTACTAACGGGAGGCATCTACTACAACAAAAAAATATATAAAAAAATAAATTAGTGATTGTTAACAAACGGCTAAATACGAGATTAGATTTAAGCCAATTCCAAAAATAAATATTTCAAGCTCCCACTAGAGCGAAATATTTATTAACATATAATGCTCATCCGTGAGATTATATATGTTTGATCCAAAAAAAATTATTTCAAAAATCAAGAAATGATTAGAAATAATTGTTTTATATTAAATAAAATAAAAAATTTAAATTTTAGATCAAATGGTACAAACGGCGCCCAAATCGGAGTTCCGAATAGTAAAATATGTTAAAATTTACGAATTTGGATACATATCCCACGACACTACAGTATCGCTACAGTGTAACACAGTGTCACAACATGGTCTACAATGCGCTATAGAACACTACAGTGCGCGTTCACACGCACAATCGGCGCGTGGGACCCACGCGCAGCCTTGTGCCGCTCTGTAACGTTGGTTCAGGCACCATCAGACTCCATTTTTCATTATGAATCCAATGGTGCGTTCAGATTTGCAAACGGAGGGTAGAATAGGCTAGAATCGTCAAAAAAATAATTCCAGCACTATTCATCATCTTCTCCAAATTAGGGTTTTTACCCCTTTCCAAACCCTAATCCGACCAGAATCGTTTTTTGGCCATAACTTTCTCGTTTTAAGTCCGTTTTTAGCAAAGGACATACCGTTGGAAAGCTCTTGAAAAAGTCTTTTCAATGGTATATCACACATATTGTCAGGTGGCCTGGATCAAAATATATGATCCATATAAGTTTCAGGTTTCATATATTTTTAGGGTTCATTCAATCTAAACCCTAGGCCGGTTTTAATAATACAAATTCCAGAATTTTTGCATTCATATTTAACATTCCAGAACACTCAAAACAACAACCATTATGAAAATAAAAAAACCATGCTCTTCATGAATTAAATCTAACCAATGCACGAATCCAACACAATTCAGGCTCTGATGCCAATGAAAGAAATTCAAAAGAAGTTAATAGACCTTACATTATTCGAATTATGCAGCGGAATAAATAGGTGTTGGATCACGTCATAGGTCGGAAAGAAATCACGAACGGAAATCTTCCTCAAGTCACAGTATATTTGCCCTTTCTTGGATTGTTCAAAGATCTTATATTTTTCTTTTTCGCTTACACACTCACACACACTGCTCTTTTCTTTTCTTTTTAGAATGAATGGAATAATACGTACGTTTTCAGCAACGGTTTGATATGTATATATCCAGCAGTTGGGAGCGGTTGGGAAGTTGTTCTGTGTTCAACTTCCCTCTCCCAACCTGCATGGTAACCACCATATGGTTACCATACGTGGGTCGGGTCAGCCCATCTTGGGCGGCCACCGGTCCAACAAGAATGTATAAGAACAGCCTCAGTGATTACATCATCACTGCAGTTCTGTCTGTAACCGAGGATTAAAGTTTGCTAAGGATGCTTCTACATTTATAGAAGTATATAAACGATACTCACCCACTATTTGTTAGGAAATCAAGTTTTCTCCCAAGATCTCTCCAAGCAATTTGTCAAGCAACAAATTAATAGAAAAATTAAATGAAGAATAATATCAATCTTACAATGCAAGATTTACGTGGAAAACTCTAAATTCGGAGAAAAACCACGGCCGTTGTCAAGAGACAACCAGCGAAAAATATTCACTATGTGAAAAATTATTACAACTACACTCTCGTAAATAATTTTCTCTTACCCAAACCCAAATACACCAAAAAAAAAATTCTCTCTAAATGAAGAAGAGAAATTGAGGATTGGATGCTTACAAATGAGGTGAAGCGCCTCTTTTTATAGCCAAAACTTAGCTGCTGCTCATACTTTATTTTAATATTTATTTTTTATTTTACTATTTTTTCTTTTCCTTCTTCGGTGCGGCACCCTATTTTCTTCCTTTTTTTTTCTTCGTCCTCTTTTCTTTCTTTTGTTTTTTGCTTTTGCGAAGGGCCATTGAGCAATACCTCACCGCTCGTCTTTCTGACACTATTATCCTTGTCAGAGTGTTGGAAAGCTTTATAAAGACGTTCAAATCTTTCTAGCTTGTGTCTTTACATCGTAGTAGTTATAAATTCAATGTAATTGATAGTCCTCTTTCCATCTATATTAGCCTTTAAAAATGTATGGCTGTTAAGGAAGCTCATCATGCTTGCTGTACAGAAAGAAAAACAAAAGATAAAGCAGAGAATTACAGTAGCTATAGCACACAGTTAAAAGTTGATGACTTGGCAGTCCAGCTGACACCTGGTGGTTATATGATTACCAGCGCACGTGAAGAGTTAGCTTGATTAGTTATAGTTTGTTATACAATTGAGCTATGATCTTCAGCTATGTATATAAACAACAATGTATTCATATTTCGTGTATTCTAAACAAATTGAATAATATTCTAGGATCCTCTTAGCTTCAGTTTTATTCTCTCAACTTTCTTTTATTTTCTTGTTTGCCAAACACTCAATAAACAATTTTAACTTAGTATCAGAGCCAATATGGCTTCAGTACATCTTGCTTCATCTTCAAATGCAGTTCATAATGCCATTGTTAACTCAAGCACAGCTACATTTCTGTTTAATACTCCTGTCAAGTTGGATCAATCAAATTACTTCATTTTGCGATCTCAAGTTCTTGCTTCTATTTGTGGAAACAAACTTGAGAAATTCATTGATGATTCAGTAACTCCACCTTCTCACATTGCTCAGAGAATTGGTGATGATCTCAGATCTATTGAAAATCCATATTATGTCACCTGGAGATTACAAGATCATATGCTTCTTAGATGGCTGCTTTCTTCAATGAGTGAAGGCATCATCAGTCTGGTCTTCAGTCTGGAAACTTCACTTAAGGTATGAAAGGTTATTGAAGTACAATTCGGTTCACAGTCTAAATCTAAACTTTTGCATATGAGGTATATGATGAATTCAACTAAGAAATATGATATGAAAATTACTAATTATTTCATTAAGATGAAGAACAGAGCAGATAATATGGCTACCGCTGGAAGTGCTTTAAGTGATGATGATTTGATTTTGCATATACTTTCTGGTTTAGGACCTGAATATAATTTTGTTGATATTTACATAACTGGTCAAGTAGGCGTTGGAAAAATGAATGTAAATGAGGCTTATGCAATGCTGTTAACTCAAGAAGCTAGAATAGAACAACAAGCACATATGATTGCTGGTATGGATGTGAAACAGAACTTTGAGGTAAATTTAGTTCAGAACAGAGGATTTAAAAAAAGAATTATGTCAGGAGGTAAGAATTTTTATGGCTATGGATATAATCTTGGTTTTGGTAATGCTGGAGGTTATGGATATGGTGGCTATAAAGAAAGTTTTGGTGGTTCTAGAGCCAATGGAGGAAATATGTCTAATGTTAACTTTTAGCAAAGAGGTTATTTAGGTGAAAATCAAAGAAATGGAGGAGGAAATTGGAATCAGAATCCTGGTGGAAATGGCAACTTCAACAATAACAAATCACCTGGAAATGTTAAACCTCAATAGAATGTTTCTAAACCTTCTTGTCAAATTTACCTCAAAACAGATCACACTGCTAATATTTGCTAGAAGCTTGAGGAGTTTATTGCTTCAAGTGCCTACATACCACCACCAAACAGGAATCCAAAGTCTGCTTATCTAGCAAACATGGATGATGCTTCAGATACCAACTGGTATCTTGATAGTGGGGCAACACATCACCTCACTAACAACATGAACAATATGCACATTGTTGAGTTTTTTGCAGGTACATATAAACTTGTAGTCGGCAATGGTGCTAGTCTTTGCATTACACATCTTGGCCATGCCACTTTAAAATTGCATGATTGTAATTCAAATGTTGCATTTACACTCAAACTTAATAATATACTGCCGGTTCCTCAAATTACCTAAAAATCTCATTAGCATATCCCAGTTAACCAAAGATAATAATGTGGCAGTTGAGTTTACTGACAAATTTTGTTTCGTGAAGGACAAAGTGAAGAATTTGATCATACTGCAAGGTAAGGCTAACAAAGGTTTATATAGATTGCTATTAATGTCATCAAATAAAACTCACTCTCCAAATTATGTCACCAATATTCAGTCTGCGGTTCCAGTTGTTCCTCTTTCAATGTTTTTAGTTGTTTCTTCTTATTTGCAAAGTAAAACTTCATGTTCATACAATGTCTCAGCTCCATGTATGAACTCTACACGTTTGTTGAGCACTTCTGTATTGCATTAAAGGCTAGGACATCCAAGTTCTAAAATCTTAGATCATGTAATCAAAACTTATCTAGCCTTGAAGGCAATCAATGGAAATAAATCTTTTGAATCTTGTGATGCTTGTATGATGAGAAAGTTACATGGATTACATTTTCCAACTAGCTGCACCAAAACCAAAAATCCTTTAGAAGTTTTACACACTGATTTATGGGGGCCAGCTCCTGTACTTTTTTCACAAGGATATAGATATTATGCGAGCTTTGTTGATGACTTTATAAAAATCACCTGGATATTTCCATTAAAAACCAAAAGTGAAACCCTTTCTGTCTTCAAAATCTTCAAAACTCAAATAAAAAAACAGCTAGACAGATCCATCAAGTGCTTACAATTTGATTGGGGTGGTGAATTCAAGTTATTTGTCTCTTATCTTCATAAAGAATGCATTACATTTAGGCATTCTTGCCCCTACACTCATAATCAAAATGGAATAGTAGAAAGAAAATATAGACATATCACAGAACTTAGCCTAACTTTGCTTGCACAAGCCACTTTACCCATCAAAATCTGGTGGCATTCATTCCATACAACCATTTGCATCATTAATAGATTACCTACTCCTACATTATCAATGAAATCACCTTATGAAGCCATATTTCATTTGAAACCAGATTACAAATTTCTTAGAACTTTTGGTTGTTCCTATTTTCCTTTTCTTCGAGATTACAACAAATATAAACTTTCTTCTCACACATCCAAGTGTGTTTTCATAGGTTACAGTCCTCTTTATAAAGGATATAAATCTTTACATCCTTCTGGAAACGTGTATATATCAAGTCATGTTCTGTTTGATGAAAATTCATTTCCATATTCATAAATTTTAAATCAATCTTCTTCACAACAAAACACTTCTGTTTTTCAATACAACCTTCTTCAGTCCTATTCCATGCCAACATCTAACAGTAATCTTAACACCTTTGAAGCTAATGCAAAACATACAATATAACTCTTGGATCCAAATGTCTATTTTCTTCCCACATTTGCACCGTAATACTTCAGCAGCGACATGGTAAGCACTCCCAAGTCTATTCCTCTATACCTTTCCTAGACAGTTTACCAAGGCATAATCAGATTAAGAATGTCAATACTAAATTAAACATGCCTTTTCTAAACAAGCCACAAAATGCTGCCAAACATACCAAAAACATAAACAATCCATGTTTATGCATGAAGATGAAATACAAACTTTCTGTACAATTAAGATTATAACAATTTAAAATTTTATAAAAATATCAAAAACTGATATTTCATGATCAAGGCCACCCTTAACCATCTAAACGCAGTGTAGAGCTTTGGTTGGTCTAATTATCTTATCAAACCAAAAACTCTGCCCAAGATCTTGAATAAGATCAACACAAGTTGCACAAGCAGAGAATCAAATCCAAATCAACTCAATCTTCAATTAACCAGACTTAAACACTCAAGAAAGAGAATCAAGACGAAAGATAAAGATGAATCAGGAACAAAAACACAGAGAAAGCAAGAGATAGAGTGGTTCAGTCTTTTTCAAGACCTGCGCCAACGAGTGAAAACATCAGAGCTTGTTTTGATTGATTCATGAAGAAAAATTACAAGCATTCAGAGAAAAGTTTACAGAGCACAAGAATCAACTCTCTCTCTACTGGAAAACTCTCTAGAATACTCTCGAATCTCGCGTGAAATGAGCTGGTGAACCAGCTTTATATTACAGATGAATAACAAACTTTGAACCCAGAATGCACAGCTGCTTCCCCACATGTCCAGGCCGTTAAACTGATTTTAGCCGAGCTTTGGAGAGCACGTGACTTGGCACGAGCAACTTCGTTAATACCGTTATGAGTAATGCAAGACTAAGCGTTGTTTCACTTATAGAGGTCACGAGCTTCCTCGTGTTGCTTCATAACGAAGCAGTTTCGTTGCTCCATACGCTGTCGTTTTTGCTCTGGATTGGGTTTGAATTCATTTGCTCTGCACGTATATTTTGAAACTATTTCTTTGGTGCATTTAAATTATCAAGGGAAATGATTAATTGCATGGTGAAGTACGTATGAGAAATTTACCCTCTTCAAAGAATGACGCCAACCCAAAATCAATGACCTTCAAGCGAGCATTCTCATCCTTGCTAGTGAACAACAAAATTCTCAGGTTTGAGATCCATGTGCATAACACTCTTAGATCGGCAGACGTTCACGTTATTCATAATATCCGTAAATACCAATGCTGCAGCTCTCTCACTATAGTGCCCCTTGGCTATAATCCGATCAAATAGCTCACCACCAGCACAGTACTCTATAATAATATGCACAAAATGCCTATCCTCATGAGCATCTTTAAAGTCAACAATGCTAGGCTGCCCACGCTCAAATGTTGCATTATATGAATCTCTCTTTTGATATCATCCTTATCATTCTTAGTTACAAGTTTCCTCTTAGCAATTGACTTGCAGGCAAATTGCCTGCACGACGAATTCTCCGTACATAAATAAGTAACACCAAATTGACCCTTACCTAACTTTTTACCTAGATTATAGAATAACCTAACACATCATAAGCTTTATCAAGAATTGCATCTGAAGTCTTAGATAGTGGTTTTGGGCTTAACAATTGAGCTTCAGGCGCTACAGGCTATTGGTTTCTATAATCACGAAGAACACCTGTATTTGCTCGTGATGTGCTGCCATAACATAATCTTGTGGTTTTGAGTGTCCAATTTTGGTTAAAACACTACCCATTTCTTTTCATCACCTAGAAATCAATAGACTGCTGAACTGTTTATGATGTTCATGGAAAATAAGACCTTGAGTATTTCATTATAGGATGAGTGGCATAGAGAAAAAGCACAGATAACAAAACAGAAACTGCAGGATGTGTAATTCAGATGAAGATACAACATGAATTACAAACGAATACAAAAGGGAATGTGGATTTTTTCTGTTTCAGAGTCGAGGTTTGTGGGGAAGGTCCGCTACTCTTGGAATAATGGACTGTAAACAACAGGAAATACTTTTTGGTCAGACTCACAATTAGTCAATTATTTATGTGGTTTTTATCATTTGATTACCTGTTGTTTCTCAATATAAATTCATGAGCCCCAAATTTCAGATATAATTCACCTAGGCCATGTTTGGCACTTATGCAGTATTGCATTAAAAAAACGAAAAAATAATGTGGGAAAACTCACATATCTGAAATCTAGCCGAGAGTCAGGTTCATACCGCATTGTATTAATGTTGTATTTACTAATCCGGAATGAGAATTAGAATGGATAACATGTTTACTTGTTAAATTAAGGTGGGGAATGAAAATAAGTTTCGCGAGCCCACATAAATTTTGGATTGATTGCTAGAGTGTGATTATGGGAGAGCGCTCGGAATGAGAACTCTATTCTTTGGAATGACAAAATTATCTCCACTACACTTTTAATATACCCAGGATACCCTCTTTGGAAATTAAAAAATATAAATTGAAAGAAGACAAAATTGAAAATTTATTATTATTACATAATTCATTTTATTATTATTATTATAAAATTTATTATTATTTTTTGTTGTTATTGTTATTAATTTATTAACTATTACTATTATTATTATTTTTTTATTATTATTATCATCATCATCATCATCGAATGACAATAGTTAACAAAGGGTATTTTAATAAATTTTTAATGATATTATTTTTATTTTTATTTATTGTTGTTGTTGTTGTTGTTGTTGTTGTTGTTATTATTATTAATAACAATAATTTTTATAATAATAAAAATCATAAATAATGATAATGATAATGATAACAATAATGATGATGATGATGATAGTGATGATAATAGTAGTAGTTGTAATTAACTTAGAACATTTCAGTAACTTGAAACAATTAAACTTATTCTAATTCCGATTCATAGATAAAATAAGCACATCAATAAGATTTCAACTCATTATGATTCTGATTTTTATAATTTAAGTAAACAACTTATTCTTATTCTTATTCTTCATTTTTATTCCAACTTATTCCCATTTTAGACTATTCTGATTATTGATAAGTAAATGTAGCATGAATCCTTTTACCCTCTTCTTTTTCGTCTCCTCTATTTGTCTCTCTTTTTTCTTTTAATTTTCTCCTTTTCCCCTCTTCTTCTACGTCTTTTCTATTTCTTCTTCTTCTTATCTGTTTCTTGTTTGTCTTCTTCTCCTCCATTTCTTCGTCGTCTTCATATAATCGCTAATAGCTACCGCCGCCGCCCTTAGTTCCTTTTTAGGTTTGATTGAGGGGGTTCGATTTTGGAGATTGGTTGAAGAAGACAGTGATGGATGAGATTTATTTGAGATGAGACTGAATGCCTTCACAAAATTTTTATTTTATTGTGAAGGCATAAAAGATGAAAACAATATTATTTTCTTAAATTTTTATTTTAACAGAATTTTTATTTTTATAAAAGATGAAAAAAATATTTTATTTAATTAATAATATTTAAATTTATTTTATTGGTAATTAAATTTTTGTTTAGAATTTTGTTTGAAAAAAGACAATTGTTGTGCAACTGATATTGGTAATTAAATTTGAGTTTACAATTTAGTTCAAAAAAAGATAATGGTTTTCATCTTTTATCAATAAGACTTGTATATAAAAATTAATTATCTATAAGAATTATAAATCAATTAATGAAGGGTAAAATCCTTAATTTAATTTATAGTATTTAAATATGTTAATTTTATTAGAGTCAGAGTGTCACTTGTGTGTTTATTTTTAAAACATTTATCACTTTTTTAATAAATGTCGAAATAAGTGTCATTTAGGTGATATTAACCCTATCTTTTAGCACTTATATTAAAGAAATAATGTTAAATTTTTAAAATTTTAAACTTCTTATATTTGGTATTGTTCTAAATATTTTGGAATTATTTTCTAAATAGATAATGTAAATTAATTACCAAAGAAACTTGGCTTCACGTGAACGTATGTAAATATAAGATTTCAAATACAAACATATACATAGTGCCTTTAACGGAAACGATAAATAGGATCCACCTATGTTACAATAGTGTTATCCGATAAGTATTAAGTAATATATACAGTCAAGAAATTTACCCTCTTCAACGAACACTGATAACCCAAAATCAGTGGCCTTCAAAACAGCATTCTCATCCCTGCTGCTGAACAAGAAATTCTCAGGTTTGAGATCCCTGTGCATAACACCCTTCGAGTGGCAAACATTCACAATATCCTTAATTACCTTGAATACAGAAGCTGCATCTCTCTCACTATAATGGCCCCTCGCTATAATTCGGTCAAATAGCTCACCACCAGCACATAACTCCATAACAATATGCACAGAATGCCTGTCCTCATAAGCCGCCTTAAATTGAACTATATTAGGCTGCCCACTCAAATGTCGCATTATCTCAATCTCTCTTCTTACATCATCCTTTTCATACGCCGCCACAATTTTTTTCTTAGAAATAGAGCTGCAAACAAATTGCAGAGCGGTTGAATTCTCAGTACAAAGGTATGTAACAGCAAATGCTCCCTTACCCAGTTCTTTCCCAGTTGTGTAATGCAACTTGACATCCTCGTACGGTTTACCAAGAATTGCATCATCTAGTTTAAGGATGTGATTGGTAACACTTGTACAGTAGTTGGGTTTTGACAGTTTAGCAGATTTTTTTTTCTCAGCTGGAGGTTAAATTACTAAATTAGTCATATATATTATTCAATTTCAATGTTATCCTCCTCATTTTTAATCTTCATTTCAGATTTTTTTGCTCTATTACATGCAATTTTTCATTTTCTTCCTTTTTGTTCATAATATGTTGGGGCTTTTGTTTAGAAGAAATTGATGGATGATGGGTCATGCATGATTTATTTGCTTCTAACCACTGTTTTTATTGTAGTTTTTATTTTTGTAGTTGTTTTTTGTAGATATGCACAGCCCTTGTTTGATGAAATTCCCCTAATAAAAATCTATCTCAAACTTATTTGAGCAGAGTTCATGTCTTAATATTGTAACAAGTTTCAATTTCGTTTATATTTACATGTAGAATTTGTAATATATAGTATGCACATATGAGTGGTGCAAATTGTTTTCTTAAAGTTTAAAAATAATGTTATTTAAAATTAATTATTACAAATATTCATCCACTCCACAGTTATTAAAATTTAACAAACACCAACAACAGCCGTAGCTTAAAAGCTACAGTATATTTATCAAACACCATCAGCAGCTGTAGTTTAAAAGTTACAGCACCTTTATCAAAAACCATCAACTCCTACTCCATAATTATAACTTTTACTCTACAGCAGCTGTAGTTTAAAAAGTGCAGCACCTCACTCCCAAACGCACTCTAAGTGGTTGTTGCTGTTGTTCTGCGGGGTTTGAGGAGCCTGGGCTTTTGCAGTTTTGCTTAAACAGCAGCCCATTTTAGCTCTGCTCAAGCTCAACTGCTGGATGTCGGGATCTTTACAATAGTAAACTGGAACAAATCCAGTTGAGATCAAAGATAAATTATAGGGAATCAAATTAGATTTTAAGAAAAAGTAAAATAAAATACAAAGAATGATTCCACCTTGCCCACTTGGGAGACACCAACTTTGTATGCGCGTATATTTTAACTATCAAACCATACGTCAATATAGTTACAATTTATTGGCCCTTTTTTTTTTTAAAAGAAAATTAGGGTTATTTTCACTCAACCTCTAAATGTCTTGACATTTTCCACCGCGCCCCTAAAAGTTTCAACAATACTCAATCAACACTCAATTCTGTTAATTTGACCGTTATTTTTAACGGATCTCTTTGAAATTTAATGAAATATCTGAAATACCCCTTATCTTGAATTAGAAAAGAATTAAATGAGATAAAATATTAACTCAATAATTAATATTTACATTAAAAATTCTTAATTAAAAGTAATTACTAATAATCTCATTAATTAACTTATTAAAAAAATTTAATTTATCATCATCAAATAATATTTAGGGCATGAATTTTCAAATTTATTCTTTAACTGTTAAAATAAACGGTCGAATTAACAGATTTGAGTGTAGATTGAGCATTGTTGAAACATTTAAGTATACGGTAGAATATGTCAAAACATTTGGGGATAGGGCGGAATTAACCCAGAAATTTATTGGCTTTTGTTGGAAATGGTCAGCGAAAAGAAACGCGTGGGTTAGGATAGAAGTTTGAATAAACGATGAGGGTGTAAATAATATCTTTATGATAGAAAAATTGGAATTATGGAACCTTCCCCATGACCCAAACGATGAATAACAAAGATTCCGCTCATATTTTTATTCTCTCCATAAATTTAAAAAAATTAATAAGGTAAATAATATCTTTTAAGTTTCAACTTTCAGAAGTTGCATAACACCTTAAAATCTTAAATACACACGTAGCCCACATAATTTGTTATTTTTTAAAATTTTTTTATAAATAATACAAAAATTAATATTACCAATGAAAATTTTCTAAGAGATTAATGATATGAAGACAATTGTATTTAATATTTAAAATAATTCGTAAAAATGCATATTTTTTTCGTTTATTATGGCCCAATTATTGGAAAAGCCATCCCCCACCTTCATGTCATTAACTTTTTGTTTTTTTCTTTATGGTCAAACCACAGTTGACCAATGAATGTATAATATTTGCCCCTAATGTTATCTACTAGTAATAAAAAGACAAAAATAACCTTAAATTGGCAAATAATTTAATACAAACAATTTTATATATTTTTTTTATTTCTTTTCTCTCTTTGCTGCTCCCCTCTCCATCTCTAAACAAGGTCTAAGCTTGAAAAAATTGATTGATAAAAAGAGCAAGTTTTCGAAGCTGTTTAAGGGTCGCTGCCGTTTACAATTTTGCTTATGTTAACAGACTGACCCACATTCATTGTCCTCTAATTCGTCTTCCTCAGAAGCTTAAATGGGTATTCGAATGCAATGAAAACCCCTAAGTTGCAATGGCTAAGGGATGAAGCTCTCTCTAGGCTTAACATTTTAACAAAATTGGGCAAATCAAGGAAGGTTAATTATTGTGACGAGAAGAAATACTTTCTATTTATTGAGTACCCGTTTGCTGCTGTGATGATGGTGATTTGCCAATGTCTTCTCTCTCGCCTCTCTGCATTTTCCTTTTTTAATAAAGGAAATTCATAGAATAAAGCGTATACTCATCTATGTATTTGTTTCAACTGTATTTTTTTCATAGAAACAAATCTTAAGAGAAATAATGTATAATCTTTTGATCCTACAATATTCAGAGCCTACGTATGCATCACAAAATTTGTTCACTTCCGTATACTTATATATTTTACTGTAAGAAGAAAAAGGGAAGAAGGTAATTTCGTACAATTCCGTGCATGACTATTATTGTTCTTATTCACCTTCACAAAACTGCAATTACAAAATTTACAAAGGTCTACAGAAAAAGTTGAATAAGAACACAGTTTACCTACCAGAATACCTTGCGTCTTACGGTTAAAACATGAGCTAGAGATCTAGAAGACAATGCTCGCAGTTGCGTTCCGCATTTCATCATTGAACGAAATTCATCATAGCTGATCCTACCATCCTGTAAACAAAAATTAAAGGCTTGGGAATTGGCTTACAATAGTGCGGACAAATTACTAATGCCCTTGAGAACTGAAAATCAACTTACTTTGTCTCTGTCAACTTCGGACATTATTTCTTTAATTGTGGCAATTGTGGCATCATCACCCATGCCATAATCTTTGAAAACTTTTCCGAGTTCATCTACCGTGATATATCTACATAGCCATTTAGAATAAGAACTTCATTAATTAGTTGAATGACGCCAGATATAACCCATTAAATTTAAGCAAGTTAATGGAGGGAGTATGTTTTCAATATTCCCCATTCAGATCATGATCAAACTGAGGACGCAAATAATGCTCAACATGCTTCTATAATAATAAAAATAAAATGAGAAGCCTACCCATTATTATCCTTGTCAAAGTACTGAAAGGCTTTGTAAAGATTTTCAAATCTTTGTAGCTTGTGCCTTTGCATCGTAGCTGTTATAAACTCAATGTAGTCAATGGTCCCATTTCCATCTATATCAGCCTGCAGAAACGCAGAGCCAACAAAAAGCTGGGTATAATGCAAATAGACAGATGGTGGGATAAACTCAGCATTCATGAATTACTTACAGCTTGCATGTACTGCTTGACATCAAATTCTGTAAGCATCGATCCAAGTTTAGCTAATCCTTCCTTCAATTCATCGTAAGTAAGAGTGCCACTGTTGTCAGTGTCCATCTCTGTAAATTTTTCTTTCAGCTTTTGTATTTCTTCAGTCGGAATATTTTCCACAATGACCTAAAGAATGCATGGTTTATCAGTAGGGGGAGCGCAACAGAATACATAAATTTTTATTGGCTTGCCCAAGTTTTCAAAATATAATAATACAATAAAACATTGTTGATGAGGAAGTGTAGATGCAAAATTTCAATCAAACATGTAACTCATGATTCACGCAGTCATATAAATTTCTGTTATAATGTTCAGAATACAATGTCATCATGAACATGTATACAATGACATCATGCATAGATTCTCATACCTGTCATTTGGAGAATCTTTTGACACGTGGATAATATTTATCATGTATGCTTAAGATATAAGCTTTGTCACTTTCCTTTATATCTATCAATCCTATTCATATATTTCTCAAGTTTAAGCTCATTCAGGAGGGATTCATGGGCCTTTGACTTACCTTTAGTGCAAGTTTCTTTAGTTTATTCATTGCCGTAAATTGCTTCATCCTGAAAATAACAGCAGTGTCGATTGGCTTATCTGATGCTTCTCCACTTTCTTTAAGCCAAGGGTGCTCTGCATATTACATACATTTTTCAATGGTAGCTGTACTATTCGTCTTATTAAATGGACTAATAAATTTTAACTTGCACTATCAAAGCAGCATAGATAGAATAAATGAGAAAAATTAATAACATGAGGATCTAATGCTTTATACCTAGAACTTGACCAACAGTAATCCGCTTTTTTGGATCCTGTGTTAGCATCCTGCGAACCAACTCTATGGCACTGCTTGATATACTTGGAAATGGATCACGTTGGAAGTTAATTTCTCCTTTTTCTATAGCCAGAGCAACTCCCTGCTCCGTTTCTGCAGAGCACATAAAATATTCAGAGTGGTCATAGTTACATTCTGTACACTTAGTTGACAGTATGAAATACAAACACATTGTTGAAGTGAAAACAGATCCTGTAGGGTGCAAAATGAATATTGATTTTCACCTGCCCAAAAGGGAGGTACACCACACAATAAAATATACAATATAACTCCTGCGCTCCAAATGTCTGCTTCCTTCCCATAATTTCGCCGTAATATTTCGGGAGCCATATAGTAAGGACTTCCGACTATTTCGCTGTATGCCTTTCCTGGAAAATGTACCACGGGATAATAAAAAAAGGATAGATTAATAGCTAGATTAATTAAATATGCCTTTCCTGGTGATCCTAAGAGTTTTGCATTATGTTCTTATGATTTTCACCTAAATCGATACATTAAGCTGAGTTACGGCTTACTCAAATGATATATATCGGAAAATTCTACTGGCATGAGAGACTACTATATTCAGTAAAATCTAAACATAGATAATATGCAAGGAATGACGAGAAATTTACCCTCTTCAATGAATATTGATAACCCAAAATCAGTGGCCTTCAAAACAGCATTCTCGTCCGTGCTGGTGAACAAGAAATTCTCAGGTTTGAGGTCTCTGTGCATAACACCCTTAGAGTGGCAAACATTCACAACATTCATAATTACCCTGAATACAGAAGCCGCAGATCTCTCGCTATAATGGCCCCTGGCTACAATTCGATCAAACAGCTCATCACCAGCACATAATTCCATAACAATATGCACAAATTGGTCATCCTCATAGGCAGCCTTGAATTGAACTATGTTAGGCTGCCCACTCAAATATTGCATCACCTCAACCTCTCTTCTTACATCATCCTTATCATAATCATTTACCAGCTTTCTTTTAGGAATAGACTTGCAAGCAAATTGCAAACCCGTTGAATTCTCAGTACAAAGATAAGTTATACCAAATTCACCCCTACCCAATTCTATACCAATAGCATAATCGAACTTAACATCCTTATAAGCTTTACCAAGAATGGCATCATGAAGCTGGCGTGCTGCTGGGTGGTCTGCGCCTTGGTCTTTGCTGAAAATGCAACCCATTTCTGGCCGCCACCAGCACAGAGGATACAATGAGATTTGTCAGAAGGAGGCCGCTGTGAAGCCAATTCTACTGTCCTTCATTAAAAACACTTTTTTTAATATCCCTTTCAAACTTCGGAAGGTGGTATAAACAAAACGAAAATATGTGTGTTGTTTACAGTTATCTGCCAATAAATTGGTCAATGCCCCCTGATATTTGGCTCACTACCCCATTTACCCCTCTACTTTTGGAAAATACTCCCTTACCCCTGGAATGTAAGCTTTTGTACACTTTGATAATTTTACCCTTCTTTTGAGTTGTGGGTGCCAAATCTGGTATCGGGATCATTCGTCAATAACAACTTTGGATTTCTTGGGTTTAAAAATAATAACTGAAATCGAACCACGAAGTAAAGAACTAACTTGGATAAAAAAACATATCTATGCATGCTGGGCTATTACCTCATCAGGCTCTGCCATTGGTTTTGTGGTAGCATGCCACATATTTTTTTCATTTAGTGAGTCTTGTTCATATAATCATTATAGATTTCGAGACTAACCTGTTCTATCATTTGACAGAATTAGCATATAGATACAAGTGTTTCTTGCTAACTTAATGGGAGGTATCTCTTCTTTTCCTACTCTTGGTTAATTATACCCCACTTCCTCGAATAATTTACTATAAACTCCCTTAAAAATTTTAAATTCAAAAAATTAGAGTTTTTTGTAATTAATCATTTAAGAACTCTCTAATTCCTTTAGTAATTTGCATAATTTTCTTCATTTTATTTCTCCTTTTGTCAATTAGGCCCCTTGAATCTTTTGACCGCTAGAGTTGACTTTGAATGAGATTAATTTGTTTACTCCACCATGATATGTAAAAGGGCAAAATTTACCTTAAAATTATTGTAACTTTCAAAACTTTTTCCTTTCTTTGTTGTCTTTGTTTTTATTGTAGTAGGATTATTAGGTTCAATATTATGTATTATTATTAATTTATTATGGTATGACTATTATTATTATTATTATTTGCAAAGTTTTATTCTAGGTTCAATAATTAATTTTTGCGCTTCATTTTCTTTGTATCTCTGGCACTTCCCTACAGCGCTTCATCAAAGCTCATGCTAGGTAGAAGTTAAAACTGTCCCAAGAACACTGAAAACCTATCAAGTAAAATTAAAATTTAAAGTAAATTACTAATTTGTCTATTTCATTATTAATATTCGGGAAATTGCATTATACAAGATTACAAGTTATGATTACATAATTAAAATACTAAGGCAGAATGGCACATGTTTTATGAGAATTTTGTTCATTTTATGTTATAAAGGTAAAACAGACAAGTTAACCTTATAGAGTCATAGGTGGCCAATGACACTTGACTTGGAGGGGGTGGGGGTGAGTAAGTAGAAGTTAAATTGATTAATTTATAGAATTTTAAAAAAATTACCCTCTAAAGTGGGGGTGTTTACTGTTTAGACGACATGTGGGGGTTCCGCACTCTAATTTTATGTATTTCATTTGTAATTTTTATTATCATAGAAAAACAAATTTAAATAGAAATACTGTATTTTTGTTCAATTCAATATATGTACATTACGGTCATTATACACTCACAATATTTGAACCATGAATGAAAAAATTTAGCAAACGCATGTGGAAGCACTTTTGTATATAGCAGGGGTTTAGATACCACTATTAGAATATCTTGCGTCTTATGCCAACAACATGAGCTAAAGATCTTGAAGATACTGCTTGGAGATGGGTTCTGCCTTTCATCATTGCTCGAAATTCATCGTAGCTGATCGTACCATCCTGAAATTAAATACAAACACATGAGAGCAGGGCTTTTATGGAGTGATGCATACAGATCACAAATATGATGTTATCGAAAAACAAAAACCAGATTAATTACTTTATCTCTATCAACTTCAGACATTATTTCTCTAATAGTTGCAATTGTCGCATCATCTCCCATGTTATATTCTTTAAAACCTGTTTCCAGTTCATCTACCGTGATGTATCTGCACAGGCATTCAGAATACATAAGAACAACTTTAGTAATTACTTCATCACAGCAGTTCTGTCTGTAACCGAGGATCAAAGTGTGCTAAACATGCTTCTACGTTCATAGAAATATATTAAACAATAAACTTACCCATTATTATCCTTGTCAAAGTATTGGAAGGCTTTGTAAAGACATTGAAATCTCTCTATCTTGTGTCTATGCATCGTAGCAGTTATAAATTCAATGTAATCGATAGTCCCATTTCCATCTATATCAGCCTTTAGAAATGCATGGCCAACAATATCAGCTGAGCATATAATGCAAACAGACAGACAATAGGATGAATTCAGAGCTCATGAGTTCCTTACGGCTTCCATGTACTGCTTGACATCGGTTTCTGTAAGCATCGATCCAAGTTTAGCTAATCCAGCCTTCAACTCATCATAAGTAAGTGTGCCATTGTTGTCAGTGTCCATCTCTGTAAATTTTTGCTTAAGCTTTTGTATTTCTTCGATTGGAAGATTTTCCACAATGACCTATATATACTTATTTGAAATGATCCATGCACAAGTTATCAGCAGGCGAAGCACAATCAAACGCATGAATCACTGGACTTGAATATATATATATACACACACCCTTTATAAGCACCCTACAATTAAATATTTCCACGTGATTCTAACTGCCATATAAAATTCTATTATAATGTTTAAAAGACAATGTTGTCATATAGATTTCCATCTTGAGTTAGATCCTCTACTAATCTGATATTACCTACATGTTGTCATGTTAGTGAATATTTTGGCATGTCTATATCCATTGTTACTAAGGTGTGGTCAAGATCTGTTCTTTTATCGTCACATCTTGCATTAGCAGATGAAATTAAGCCCATTGTGAGAGAATCCTGATCCCTTAGACTTACCTTTAGTGCTACTTTCTTTAGTTTGTTCATTGCTCGAAATTGCTTCATCCTGAAAATGACAGCACTGTCGATTGGCTTGTCTGATGCTTCTCCACTTTCTTTAAGCCAAGGGTGCTCTGCATATATATCATTCATACAGTTTTCAATGTTCTATAGTATTGGATATATATATATATATGTCAAAACATCATAGGTAAGAAACACTGATAAGTTCAGGATCTAGTGCTTTTCAACCTAGAACTTGAGCAGCAGTAATCCGTTTTTTTCGTTTCTTTGTCAGCATCTTGCGGACCAAGTCCTTGGCACCACTTGAAATAGTTGGCCAAGGATTAGTTTCAAAGTCAAGTTTTTCTTGCAAAATAGCATCATAAATTTCCTTCTCAGTTTCTGCAGGATAAATCATCACAAGTGAGTGATTACGTTAAATTTCCAATACTTTGTCAAAAGTAATAAGCATGTACAAGGGAAAAGAGTTCATGTAGTGTGCAAACTGCAAAATGAATATTTTTACCTGCCCAAAATGGAGGCACACCAGATAGTAAAACATATAGTATAACTCCTGCACTCCAAATGTCTATTTCCTTCCCATATTTGCACCATAATACTTCAGGAGCGACATAATAAGCACTCCCAAGTCTATCCCTGTATAACTTTCCTAGAAAGTTTATCAAGGAATAATCAATAAGAATATTAATACCTAGATTAAACATGCCTTTTCTAAACAAGCCACAAAATACTGCAAAACGTAATACAGACATAAACAATCCGTGTTCATGCACGAGCATGAAATACAAACTTTCTCTACAATCAAGATGAGAACAAATCGAAATTTTAGAAAAATGATTGAAAGTTGATATTTCATGTTAACGGCTGCCCTTAAAAAGTCTAAACGTAGATTTCACGAAACTATTTCTTTGGTAAATGTATATTATTAACGGAAATGATAAATTACACAGTGAAGTACGAGAAATTTACCCTCTTCAAAGAATGATGACAAGCCAAAATCAGTGACCTTCAAACGAGCATTCTCATCCTTGCTAGTGAACAAGAAATTCTCAGGTTTGAGATCCCTGTGCATGACACCCTTAGAGTGGCAGACATTCACGCTATTCATAATTTCCCCAAATACAGATGCTGCAGCTCTCTCACTGTAGTGCCCCTTAGCTATAATCCGATCAAATAGCTCACCACCGGCACAATACTCCATGACAATATGCACAAAATGCCTATCCTCATAAGTACCCTTAAAGTCAACAACGCTAGGCTGCCCACTCAAATGTTGCATTATCTGAATCTCTCTTTTGATATCATCCTTATCATTCTTTGTCACAAGTTTCCTCTTAGCAATTGACTTGCAGGCAAATTGCCTGCCGGTTGATTTCTCCGTACATAAATAAGTGACGCCAAATTGACCCCTACCTAACTTTTTACCAAGATTATAGTATAGCCTAACATCATCATAAGCTTTACCAAGAACTGTATCTGAAGTCTTAGATAGCGGTTTTGGGCTTAACAATTGAGCTTCAGGCGCTACTGGCTCTTGGTTTCTATGATCAAGAAGAACGCCTGTATTTGCTTGTGATGGGTTGCCATAACAATAATCATGTGGTTTTGAGTGTCGAATTTTGGTTAAAACACTACCCATTTCTTTTTACCACCTAGAAATCAATAGACTGCAGAACTGTTTATGATGTTTATGGAAAACAAGATCTTGAGTATTTTAGTATACGATGAGATGCATAGAGGAAAAAGCACAGATAACAAAACAGAAACTGCAGGATGTGTAATTCAGATGAAGATACAACGTGAATTACAAATGAAGGTGCAAAAGGCAAAGTGGATTTTTTCGACTTCAGAGTTGACGCTTGTGGAGAAGGTCTGGTTCTTGGAAAGAGAGTGCCATACTTGGGCCATATTTTAATACAACATGAAACACTATTTTGTCAGCCTCACAATTAATCAATTATTATATGGTTTCTATCATTTAATTCCCAGTTGTTTCACAATTGGGCCATACTTGGCACGCCGCGTTATATTGTATTAGAGCTCTGCATTGTATTAAAATACTACTACAATACAATATTTGGCACTTACTCCGTATTGCGTAATAAAATAATAATAATAAAAATAAAAACAATATGCGGAAAACCCGCAAAACTGAAATCCTCTTACCCCTCTTCTTCTTCGTCTTCTTTGTTCCTCTTTTTTTTTTTTTTTTTTTAATCCTTTTCCCCTCTTCTTTTTCATCTTCCCTACTTTTCTCTCTCTTTTCTTTTAATTTTTTTCCTTTTACCCTTTTCTTCTTCGTCTGCTCTGATTCTCACTCTCTCTTTTTTTCTTTTATTTTTTTTTCCTTTTCCCCTCTTCTTCTTAGTCTTCTCTGTTTCTCTGTCTCAGTTTTCTTTTATTTTTATTTTTCCTTTTCCACTCTTCTTCTTCGTCTGCTCTGTTTCTTCTTCTTCTTCTTCTCTGTTTCTTGTTCGTCTTCATCTCCTCCATTTTTTCATCATCTTCATATAACCGCTAATAGCCGCCTCCTCTGCCGCCCTTAATTCCATTTTAGGTTTGATTCAGGGGTTCATTTTGCAAATTGGTTAAAGAAGAATGATGGATGAGATTTGTTTGAGATGAGATTGAATGCCTTTAGCCCTTCACAAAATTTTTATTTTACTGTTCTATGGTAACTGTTGTTGGTAATTAAATTTTTGTTTAGAATTTCGTTTGACAAAGGACAATTGTTGTGCAATCGATATTGGAAATTTGAGTTTATAATTTTGTTTTAAAAAAAAAAGATAATTATTGTGATATTTTCTCAATAAAACTTGTATATAAAAATTAATTATCTATAAGAATTATAGATTAATTAATAGTGTATAAAATCATTAATTTAATTGTTGGTATTTAAATATGTTAGTTTTAATAGAATCGTATTGTCACCGTGTGCTTATTTTTAAAATATTTATCACTTTTTAAATAAATACCGAAACAAGTATCAAGTGATATTAATCTTTTTTTTCTAATATTTATAAAAAAAATGTTGAATTTTTAAAAATTAAGATCTTATACTTAGTACTTTTCTAAATATTTTAGAATTATATTCTAAATATATAAAGTAAATTAATTAACAAACAAATTAATACAATACAACATCAAAAACAATATGATTAAAAATTAATATAACACAATATAACACTAAATATTATTATAATTCAATACTAATATAATACAAGATAATATAATATATTTATATTAAAATAATATAATATAATATATCAATCACATCTTTAAATTCTCTCTTATAACAAACATTACAGCCCTGTGTAACTTTTCACCAAAGTTGACCATGAGACCAGGGGATAAGATGGTTTTGAAAAATAAATACAAAATGCTACCAAACATTCGCAAGCAAAAAAGCAATAGCCGCCTCTTCTGCCGCCCTTAGTTCCTTTTTAGGTTTGATTCAGGGGGGTTCATTTTGCAGATTGGTTGAAGAAGAGTGTGATGGATGAGATTTGTTTGAGATGAGATTGAATGCCTTCAGCCCTTTACAGAATTTGTATATTTACTTTGCTATGGTAACTGTTCTTGGTAATTAAAATTTTTGTTTGAAAAAGGACCATTGCTGTGCAACAGATATTGGAAATTAAATTTAAGTTTATAATTTTGTTTAAAAAAAGATAATTGTTGTGATCTTTTCTCAATAAAACTTGTATATAAAAAATAATTATCTATAAGAATTATAGATCAATTAATAGTGTATAAAACCATTAATTTAATTTTTAGTATTTAAATATATTAATTTTAATAGAGAAGTGTTGTCAACACTGTACTTATTTTTAAAATATTTATCACTTTTTTAATAAATATCGAAACAAGTGCCATTAACCCTATTTTTTTTTATCACTTATACAAAAAAAAAATGTTGAGTTTTTAAAATTTTAAGATCTTATATTTAGTTTTTTTTTTTTAATATTTTGAAATTATATTCTAAATATATAAAGTAAATTAATCACTAAAAAAATTAATACAATACAGCATCAAACGTAATATAATACAATACAATACCAAATATTATATAATGTTATTATAATACAATGCTATTATGTCAATGCAATACAAGATAATATAATATATTTATATTAAAATAATAAAATATAATATAATATAATACAGTGTGTCAATTACATCCTTAACTTTTCTTTTATAACAAACATTATAACTCTATATAACTTTTCATGAAAGTTTACCATGAGATCAAAGGATAACATGCTTTTGAAAAATAAATACAAAATGCTACCAAAAATTCACAAGCAAAAAAGGAATTAAAGATCGAGATTTCTTGATAAAGGCACGTCTTAAATATAAATTTTGATGAAACAATTTCTCCTATAGTTGTATGCTGATTGGCTAGTTGGAATTAATTTTATAGGATTAATTTTGTCATTTTAACTAGAGTTAATGAGGACCTATTTGATATAAATAAATAAACAATATTCTTGTTATAGAAAATAAAAAAACTTGGAGGCTAGAATATTATTATCCATTTAATATATGGGGTCTACAATTTTTGTAAACTCACCCTACTTCAAAAAATTAACCATAATAAGTTAACATTATTTTTGAAAATCCAAACAAGAATAAATTTAGACACAATCAAATAAAATAAAGTACATGACTATAACATACAAGACCGTATTTTTTAGGACTATTTGATCATTTTATATTATTAGGATAAACTAGATAAATAAAGATTATCTTGAAGCAATATTAATGGTCAAAGATACCTCAGAAAAAAATAAATAAATAAAAAGGACTTAACTAGTTAATTATCAAAAAAATTTATTGATTTGTATATTTTTAAAATAGTGTAAATTTGTTTAAATAATTTTTTAAAATTAGGATAAATTTACAAAAATAATGGGGTCCAAATGTCCTAATCCTATTTTCATCCTCAAAATATGTAAATGCAACCCAATTTAAAACATAATTTTAAAAAGTTCACATTATTTTAATAATTTTAAATAAGGTTAGAAATTTGAACAATTACCCAATTAAATTATTAATTGTTTAAACTTATGGCACAAAACACATGTTTTGGACAATTCAATCATTTTATGTTATAAGGGTAAAATAATCAAATTAAATTTAAATTAAAATAACATTAGTGATCAACATATTTATATAAAAAATTCAAAAAAGGATCTAATTGAGTGATTGTTTAAAATTTTTCTTTATTTTAAATTTTAAAAAATAATGTAAATTTTAAGAAGATATATTTTTAAAATACTGTAGATTTACACAATTTGTGGGGGTAAAAATATCTCATCCTTAATTTACTATGAAAATGTAGCCTAGCATCTGTTTTATCTTCGCATGTGAGAGGTGGGCCGAAAGGTAGCTGTAATAAATTAAAAAAAATTAATTTTTATTAACTTTATTTTTTTAAAAAAATGCACTTCAACAGATTTTTGCAAGTTTTTCTTTAAAGTGGTAATTTTTATTTTTAAAAATATGCTTTTTAGTCTAAAAGAATGAGTCCTTTAAAAGTATGATTCAAGATACCTTTACCTTGGCGCCGACCCACCCCCCGCCGCGGCTCCGCCGCTCTATCTGGAACTCTAATTTAATTTAGCCTAACGTAAGAATTAGGGTCTGCCCATGATCATGGTAACCTCCAATAATTAGCTGAAATTTATCCATTCATGCTACTAAATTTTATAACTTCCTAGGTTTCTTCTATTTAATCAGATTGATCAATTTGCATGGCTTTTTTTTTATTAATTCTATATCATCAATTTTCAAACAAGAAAGCAAGATTACAGATATTTCATTGTTACATAAAAATCCAATTTATTTGAAAAAAATTGGAAAATATCGGCATTGATTTCACTTATTATTACAGTGAGGGTTAAAAAAATTCAAAAAAAAAAAAAAACTTTTGATACAAATGTATATGTACATCATAGACATTATAAACTCACACAAGATTTACCGAATCAATACCAAAGCACCATGAATAACACAGTTTTACCTACAGGAAAATCTTGCTTTGTCTTATGGTAACAACATGAGCTAAAGATCTAGAAGATACTGCCCGCAGATGGGTTCCGCTTTTCATCATCGCTCGAAATTCATCATAGCTGATCCTACCATCCTGTAAACACAGGAAACACAAGAAGAACCGGCTTATAAATATTATGATATATGCAAAAATGCAAACAAATTAATGATGTTGCTGAAAAATAAAAACCAACTCACTTTATCTCTATCAACTTCAGACATTATTTCTTTAATTGTAGCAATCGTGGCATGATCACCCATGTTATATTCTTTAAAAGCTGTTTCCAGTTCGTCTGCTGTGATATATCTGCACACGAGAACTTTAGTAATTAATTCAACGACTCAGAACAGTCCTGTCCGTAACAGACGCGGGTATGCTTGGGATATGCCCCATTCAGTCCAAGATAAAACTAAGGATAAAGTATGCTCAACGTTATTGTACAATAGTGAAAACACAATGAGAATCTCACCCACTATTATCCTTGTCAAAGTATTGGAAGGCTTTGTAAAGATGTTCAAATCTTTCTAGCTTGTGTCTTTGCATTGTAGCAGTTATAAATTCGATATAGTCAATAGTCCCATTTCCATCTATATCAGCCTACAGAAATGCAGAGCCAAAAATATCAGCTGAGCGTGTGATGCATATTCATAGCAATGGCATAAATTCAGAGATAAAATTCCTTACAGCTTGCATGTACTGTTTGATATCAGATTCTGTAAGCATCGATCCAAGTTTAGCTAATCCTGCCTTTAATTCATCGTAAGAAAGTGTGCCATTGTTGTCAGTGTCCATCTCAGTAAATTTTTCCTTTAGCTTTTGTATTTCTTCGGTTGGAAGATTTTCCACAATGACCTAAAGAACCACTCAGTTAATCAGTAGGTGAAGGTAGGAAGCACAATCAAATACATAAATTTATTGGCTAGCACACACAAGTTTATGAAAAAATAATAAACAGTCTACCATAGAACATTGTTGATGAGGAAGCGTAGGCGCAAAAATTCAGTCAAACGTACATAATCATGATTCTCAGAGTCTTGTAGATTCTATTATAGTATTCAAAATACAATGTTGCCATGAAAATATGTAGATTCTCACACTTAAGTTAGGATTCTCCGCTAATCTCAATCTCAGCATAACTAAGCTTTTGAAGAATCTTTTGACACATTATATTAATTTTCAGGTGTGGTCAAGATCTGTTCGTTTTATTTTTTACTTTTTATCACAGAACTTGTAATCACATCTTATATTTGCAAGTGCAAGGTCAAAAGGAGGGAATCCTAATCTTTTAAGACTTACCTTTAGTGCAAGTTTCTTTAGTTTGTTCATTGCTCTAAATTGCTTCATCCTGAAGATAACGGCAGTGTCAATTGGCTTGTCTGATGCTTTTCCACTTTCTTTAAGCCAAGGGTGCTCTGCATAGGGTTATCATACATACAGTTTTCATTGGCATCTATACTGTTGGTACAATTAAAGGACTAAATAAACTTTGAACTTATAATAATCAAAGCATCATAGATGTGAGAAACTTTCTACCCAGAACTTCAGCAGCCGTGATCCGCTTTTTTGGATCCAGTGTCAGCATCCTCCGTATCAAGTCCTTGGCACTGCTTGAAATGGTTGGCCATGGAGCAGATTCAAAGTCAATATCTCCTTGCAATATTGCATCAAAAATTCCCTGCTCCATTTCTGCAGGGCACGTTATCAAGTGCGTGATTTTATATTTACATTTGCTATACTTAATAATAATAAACATGAAGTGGGTGTTGAAGTGAAAAAGATATCATGTGGGGTGCACAATGAATATCCTTGCCTGCCCAAAATGGAGGTACACCAGACAGTAGAATATACAGAATAACTCCTGCGCTCCAAATGTCAATCTCCTTCCCATATTTGCGCCGTAATACTTCAGGAGCTACATAGTAAGCACTTCCAACTATTTCCCTATATACCTTTCCTGGAAAGTTTACCAAGAGATAATCAGTAAAATGCCTTTTGAAAACTTAAGACAAAATGCTACCAAACATTCTACAGAAAAAAACAGCCTATGGTAATGTGTGAACATCAAATACATACCATTCCTAAGATTAAGACTAGAACAAACTTGAAACTTTGAAAATAATTGAGAGTCAACATTTTCTTGATCAAGGCATATTTATTCACAATGGCAATCTTAAAATAGATTTCATGAAACGGTTTCTTTAGTCGATTCAAATTACCAATGGAATTGACAAATTATAGGATGAGAACTTACCTTCTTCAAAGAAAAATGAGAACCCAAAATCAGTGACCTTCATAATAGCATTCTCATCGTTACTAGTGAACAAGAAATTCTCAGGTTTGAGATCCCTGTGCACAACACCCTTGGTGTGGCAGACATTGACTACGTGCATTATGTCTCCAAATACAGAAGCTGCAGCTCTCTCACTATAATGCCCCTTAGATATAATTCGATCAAAGAGCTCACCACCAGCACATAACTCCATAACAATATGCACAAAACGCCTATCTTCATAGGCACCCTTAAACTCAACAATATTAGGCTGCCCACTCAAATGTTGCATTATCTGAACCTCTCTTTTGATATCATCCCTATCAGTCTTACTCACAAGTTTCCTCTTAGCAACTGACTTGCAAGCAAATTGCCTACCGGTTGAATTCTCAGTACATAAATAAATAATACCATACTGACCCCTACCCAATTCTTTACCCATAGTGTAGTGGGACTTAACATCTTCATAAGGTTTACCAAGAATTGTATCTGGAGAGTGAGGCAGTGGTTCTGGGCCTGAAAATTGAGCTACCGGCGCTGCAGGTTCTTGGCTTCTACGGTTATGAACGACGCCTGTGTTCGCTTGTGATGTGCTGCCATAACTCTTATCATGTGGCTTTGAGTGACGAATTTTGGATAAACCACTACCCATTTCTTGTTACCACCCCAGAATCAAGAGATCACTGCTGAGCTATGATGTTTACGAAAGTCAAGACCATGAGTATTTGATCAAAATCAACAACTCTGAGATTATTAAGTTGCAGAAAAAGCATGAAACTACGAAAGAGAGATTGAAGGTTGAGGAATGAAAAGCCCAGATAAGGATTTTTCAGAGAGTGCGAAGGGGGAATGATTCAGATGAAGCTCCAACTTGGACAGAGTTTTAATCAAAGGGAAGTCGATTTTTTTTTTTTATTATTTATTTTTTTACTTTTAAGTTCCCGAACCAAAATGACGTTTGCCTTGTCGGAAAGGTCCGCTTTCTAAAGATGGACTAAAAACAAGAAACAGCAAAAACTTCACAATTAGGGGGAAAAAAGGGTCAAGACTCAAGTGTAGATTGAATCCTTGTTTTTAACTAAAACAAATTTATAAGCCAAAGTGTCTGATTAAACGTTTATAATTTTCTTCCTCACTAAACGCGTGAAAGAGTTTTCATTTACGGCCATTTGTCTGCATTTACTTCATGTAATTCAAACGTAATAATATGTTCGAATATTCGTCTGATCAGAATATCAAGATAGTTCGCTTTAATAAGAACAGAATCACAGAATGCAAGATTCTACAGATAACCACTTTTAAAAAAAAAAAAAATAAAACAAATTTATAAGCCAAAAGATTCAGAAATGCTTCAGTTAAGTGCTCCGAAATGTAAACCATGATAAGGATTTTCGTCACGTACATCCTCTGCACTTCTTTTAACGTATAAACAAAGTCCATCCATATCTAGTAGTCGCTATCAAAAACTAACGGTGTTGAATGGTTTAATTTTACTGGATTTTATCTAATTCAAGTCCAATTCATTCTGTATTGGATTTTATATTTTGGATTTAATTCAATCTAATTATTAATTGAAATATAATATAATTTAAATCAATAAAATGTTTAATCAATGTAATCCAATTCGATCAATTTAATAAAAGAAAATTTATAAATAAAAATCAATAACTACTCTCTAAACTTCTAATTACTAACAAGTATAAAAATATCAACTCCTTTTATATTTTATAATTCACGTATTATCATATAATTAAAAAAAAGGTTAAATTTTTAATATTTAAAGTAAACATTGTTGAGCCTCGTAGTTTATACTTCATATTATTATGATATATTTATATTTATGCAAAATTATGTTTCATTTTTTTTTAACTTAATTATAAAAATATATAGCTTTTTAAAAAAAATAAGAAAATAAAAGTTAATTGGTTGGATTGATTATATTAGATTTGAACATATAAATGCATAAACCAATCAATTAACGTTAGATATTTGATTGTGCAATCCAATCTAATCAAAAAGTCAATTAGACAAAAATTAGATTGATCCAAATTATTTTGATTGGTTTGATTGAATTGGATTAAATTTTGGACACCCTTATCAGAAAATCAACAAACTTTGACACTCTCACTTGATTGCTGGCTCAAAATTGCACCGTTTGAGGCAATAGAAATGCTTTTTCTCATCTTATTAGTTTGTTAAATATGTTATGTTCTATTTTATTTTAGTTTATTTTATCTTCAATTTGGCTTCAAGTAATCAAATACCAACAAAGAGAAACAAAAACAACCAACAAAACTCACTTCTTTCGTCAACCAACCTAGTTATTATATTGAATTGCTGCCACATTCAGCTTCACTTGCTGAGAAGCCATCGGTTTCCTTCTGAGGATATTAAAGTATTTTTTCATTTGGTTCCCAGTTCGCATATTTAAATTATTAGCTTCATCAATCATCAATAGGGTTTAAGACTGAACATTGTTCAGCCATAATACTACATAGCACTGAACGGAATATTAATATATTCTGATCCTGCAGACACATTCCTTATCCTGAAATCTTGCTGCAAATCTGTTATAAGCAAACTCCTTGCAAACTACAATGCAAGTTCGTAATAAAATTATGATTAATGATATGATCTTGCGTTATTATTAAAAATTTCAATTGACTTGAATATAATGATGTGTAATTATAATAGACGTAGAGTTCTGCTGCCTCATCATTGCGCTGAATTCGCCAAGCTGATTCTACCATGCTATATAATACACAATGAACGTAGGACTTAACAAATGATGCGTAATACGAGAATGCAAACACAAATTTTGTGCTTAGTAAGAAATAATCAACTTATGGAATCTTTATCAACTTATGTCTTTAGCTTACTACCATCTTCATCAAAATGTTGGGAGGCTTTGTATATATGTTCTTATCTTTCTAACCCATATCAGAGCATTGTTGCATGTAGTGATAAATTCAAAGCAGTCAATAGTACCGTTTCCATCCAAAGCAGCCTGAAATGCAGACCAATAATATCAGTTAAGTATAGTGCAAACGAACAGTCCAATAAACACTTAAAGCTTCTTTAAGCTACTGCACTGCGGCTTCTGTAAGCTTTGATCGAAATTTAGGTGATCCTGCCTCCACTTTATTGTGGGGAATTGTGCCGTTGTCGTCAGTGTCCATGTTCTTAAAGGTAGAATGGAGTTTTTGAATTTCTTCTGTGGGAATATTTTCCACAGTAATAACCTGTATTTGTTTTCATGATCCACCCAATTTGCCAGAAGGTCGTATGCTTTGCATAAAGTTCGCATTATCTACATAGATTTTAGACTCACCTGAACTGCAAGCTTCTAGAGGTTGTTTCTTCCTTCGAATTGCTTCATCATTGAAAAGACAGCGGTGCTTGTCCGATGCTGCTACACCTTTTCTAATCCGTGGGTGCTCTGCATAAATCGTATAGTTTCAATCTTTTTTTTGTAGAAAGATGTAACATATGAAATAACAATAATGGCAATGGTGTAAATTTAACTCACACCATTAAAGATATAATATATTTTATGATAGTTAACGCTTTGGATTTTAAAATTGTTAAGAGACCACTTAGACCCAAAAACTTATGCTCTTAGGTGAGGGTGCAACATCTGTTTTAAAGAAAATTAAAAACATCCCCTCTCAAGCTTATAAGGTCATCTGTATCCGGAGAGACTGAGTCAGAGACAAGTAACGGATTAAGAGGGATTTTCATGAAATTCGTTATGATATAAGGCAAAATTGCTGAAGTCCGTAGGTAAATACATTCATACCTAGAACTTGAGCATAAGTAATTCGCTCTGTTGGGTTATATGTCGGCATCTTGAGGATCAAGTCCTTGGCACTGCTTGATATAGTTGGCCATGGTGGATCTTCAAAGGAAACATGTCCCAACAAAATAGCACCATATGCACCCTGCTCTGTTTCTGCAGTGCACGTCATTTCTTTTCGAGTGACCATTTTGTGATTACGGGTAGGATCCTCCAAGGTGACTTCCTGAAAGTGAAAATAGAACTTAAAAGTAGCAGAAGGAATATTGTTACCTGCCCAAAATGTGAGTAAAACATACGAAAGAACTCCTGCACTCCAAATGTCTGCTTCTTTTCCATATTTGCGCTGTAACACTGCAAGAGCAACATAGTAAGGACTTCGAACTAAATTCTCATATACCTTCCCTGAAAAGTGTGCCAAGGAGTATTCAGAAAAAAGGGCATTAATATATGATATATGCTTCTGCCGCCTGCTACACATGCTACACATATGATATATGCAAACATAAACAGCTGCAGTTTAACACAAACAACAATCTCTCTATTGCCTTCAAAACTCCCTTCACATGCATGAAACAAATAAAGAAGAGCGAGAAAGTTTACCCTCTTGAATGTAAGTTAGGCAATCCAAAATCTATTGCCTTCAAGCGTGCCATCTCATCCTTGATAGAAAACAAGAAATTCTCAGGCTTGATATCCCTGTACATCACACCCAAAGAATGGAAGCTATCCACAAAATTCATAATGGCTCTGAAGATGGAAGCAGCTGCTCTCTCACTATAGTGTCCCTTAGCTTTAATCCGAACCAAGAGTTCACCACCAGTACAAAACTCCATTACGATATGGACAGATTTCACATCCTCATAAGCCCCAATAAAGTCAAACCATTAGGCAGGCCGCTCAGATGTTTCAATATCTGTATCTCTCGTTTGATATCATCTTCATCATGTTTGGCCTTAATTTGTTTGAAATAGACTTGCAAGCAAACTCCCTTCCTGTCGATTTCTCAGTACATACATGTTGCACCGAATTGACCTTTCCCCAGTTCTTTACCTATGGTGTAATGTAACTCTAAGTCTTCGTGAGGTCTACCAAGAATTGTATTTTCAACTGGACTTTGGTTTGATGTCGGTACAGAGGAGTTAGATATCCGCCGCGCCGCCACCAGCTGGGTACTGCCAGTGTCTGGTTTCTCAGGTAGTTGATGAGCTGGTGGGACTGTTGGGGTAGTTCATAAGCTTGTTGAGTGTTCGCATTTGGTTAAACAATTACCCATATCCAATCATTAACTGATTTATTAGAATTCAGTAGACTATAGCACTGGATTAAATTTCCCGACTAGACAACACCAATACACCTATTGACTTAATTTTAAAAACAAAAAAGACATCCAGCAAATGGGAAAAGAGCAATTTTAAGAATAAAGGGAGATTTGGATCAGAAATTCAGAGATGGAGTTGATAAGGAATTTTAGAGAATTGAAGGTGGTAAAGGCAAAGGGCTTTGTGTCTTGACATCAACATTGATCGAGTTTCTGAGGATAGTCTGTAGAGAGAAATAAAAAAATTAAAAAAGAAAATTGGTCACCTTGGAAACAACATTGGAACTTTCAGAGAAAGTGAAGGGAAAAAGCCTAGAATTATCCGAATAAAAACATGTATTATTCTTCAAGTATTTGCTTGTAAGAGAAGAAATTGCCAGAATTATGGTGCCCAAAGGAGTGAAACTTTCCGGAACGTTCACAATGTGTTCATTCTCTTTGCTTTTCCCTTCATTTTGGCTTGAAAGAGTCGCTCTCCTTGTCCTACCTCTCCCTCTCTCTGATGAGAACTATCAAGAGAATACCATTAAAGTTTCAAGTGACCCTTTGCACATTTATGAAGGCCCAATTACAAGAGCTAGAACAAAAAAGATGTAAGCTGTTTTAAATGGATTAATTGAGAAAATATGGATTGAAACTGCAATTCAAGATGCAAGATATCATGAATTGGGCTTGAAGAGAAGTCAAGGCATTGCGGGCATTATTCAAGCTATTAGGCAGCCAAATACACAATTCGGATGAAATGCATAAATGTCAAATTCGGAATAAAACTGGTATTGATTGAGCTGGAATTAATGTGCAAGCTATATACCGTTGGAAAGATAATTAAGTTAGCTTTCCAAAGAATTTTACAGAGTTAGATTTGGAGTTCTCTAGAAGGAGTGATGACCAATTCATTACAACATATTCAGACTTGCGATTTTCAACGACTCCTTTATTTTTCAACTTCATTTGTTGTTTTGTTTCAAGTTTGTCAACGCAGAAGTAAGTCTACCATCAATGATGGTGAGCTAACATTAAGTTTGTCAATGATAGCATTAATTATAGTGGGTTGGTGAAGACTTTTGAAGCATGCTTTGACAAACTTATACTTGGAGGGTTGTTCTAATGTTTTCATTTGTATTTTTCGGATTTTGGGTCTCTATTGGTCTATTTAAACTCAGCAACCTTGCAATGTAAGACAATTAGAGATTAATGTTATTTGAATTTGAAAGAATTATTCTTTCGTTGGTTTTTTTGAGAACTAGTGAACTTATCAAGAATTTGCATTCTTGTGATGTTCCAAATCTAAACTTATCACTCATCTTCTCATCTACATCTTGAGTGTAGGGACAATATCATTCTCTATACCTTTGGTTCATGTTTTCTTAAGCATTGGGTCAAGATTTTGTTTCTCTTAAACTGCTTAGAACTTTCTTGAGAAGTTGAAACTTCAAATTAAGTGTTTCAATGTGGGATTCACATCACTCTCAGTCAGCCTTGTAATTGGAATTGCAGTCCCATTTTTGCTTCACTTCCTTAAAAGCCGCAAGTATATTCAGCTCTCACGCACCTTACATAAGTTCTCACTTTCAGCAAGCAACCATCAAATCACTTTAGTTGGGAACTGAATTACATTTCGACAAGCAAGCACCACGCCAATTCGGTCGAAAACTGAAATATTTACCTGCTTTATCCTGATGTACTAATTAAAAGGGGTTAAATTTCATGACCGTCTTCAAATGTTTCCTCAACCGCTTGTTTCAGTAGAGCTACCATGATTATCATTAGAGTTCTGTAAAGTTCCGTTATAATACCTTTTAAAAAGTTATGCTGGTTAAGTATGCAAGGTGATACATTCTGAACAATGTTTCTGAAATGGTATGTAAACCCCACCCTTCATCCCCGCCCCCTAAAGGGGTAAAGAGGGGCTCTTTGGGGTCTCATTTCCTTTCTATCTGACAGGACAAACAAATAGGAAGGGAGGGTTCTTTCATTGCATTGATAGAAGTCTAACTAGATCTCCTTCCGCCGGCCTTTATAGGAGTAGGGGAGCGTGGTGAGATAGATAGACGTCCAATCCTGCAGCAGCTAGTTGCTCGGCTTTAGTCTTGGGCTGATCTCACACTTCAATCAACCCCTTCGTACTTTGATCCAATCAATCGATCGATCAAGAGGCTAATCTCTTTTGTTTGGACCAAGGAAATATTTGCCAATATCTAAAAAACAACTTAGAACTAGTGAAGATATTATAACCGGTGCTTCAACGAGTAGATTTTAACTTTTCAATAGGGTTAATCCGACCATTCCATCTGGGCCATCCAGGGATCTGATTGCTGCGTCTTGTTCTTCATCCCTGTCCAAGGACAGAAATCCAAATCCATGAGAATCCCCGGTCTTAAACAAAGAAAACAAATATAGGACTTGAATCGCCCATGAATGAAAAAGGAAACAGTCAAGACGCTAATATGATCAGGAGTTAGCATAACAAAGGCATTAGGAAAATGAGGTCATGTAATAGCTTTATAAAGATTGCACTTGTAGATTTTATGATAAAACTTCAACATGAAGAAACAATTTTCAGCTCGAGTTACAGTTAAACGGACAGCAAAGAAATAGCTCGCAAAATATGTTTTAGCTCAGTCCATAACACATTGCTTTCATCTGAAATAAGAAGACTAAATATGGGGGTTTTCAGCAACCAATATTGAATAACACAAGTGAGATATTAGAAATACCAAAACATATACTATGGGTGAGCTACAAAATACGAAAACCTCTAAAAATGTCCTTACAGTAGACTAAATATTTAGTCTGCTAAATATGAGAGGTACTATGTAGATGTCGAACCTTTTATCCCTAACAATGCGAACATCTTGCACACGGCCAAACCTAGAAACTTCCTTTCCAAATCTCTCTCAGTTAAAAAAATAAAATTCTACAATAAATAAAATTTTCCCTGATTTGCCTAATCAAGTTCTCCTGTTAGGTGGAGGCTGTTAGGAAATTGAGCTTTCCCCCAGGATCTCTCCAAGCAATTTGTCAAGTAACAAATTAACAAGAAAAATTAAATAGAGAATATACCAATCACACAACACAAGATTTACTTAGAAAACTCTAAATCCGGAGCAAAAACCACGACCGTTGTCACAAGACAACCAGAGGAAAATATTCACTATGTGGAAAATTATTACAACCACACTCTCAGAAATAATTTTCTCTCACCCACAAGAACTTTATAATTTTAATCCCTTAAAATTACTCAAGCTCTCAACTTTTTTTTTCTCACAAAACTGGATGCTCAAACCAATGACCAGCACCCGTTTTTATAGCCAAAATTGCCTATTAAACTATTATTATTTTTTCCACCGCCATTATCTTCTTCAAATCTTCCTTGTCAAAGTTGTTTGCTTCCTTCAAGCTTTGCTGCAGCCAAAGTTTCTTCATTCTTCTAGATTGATGGCTGTCAAAGCCATTTTGAATTTGGCTTTCAAGCTTTTAGATTTTCAAAGATTTCTTCGACATTCTCCCACTTGGAGATTTGACGAACTAATCAATCTCCATACGATGCTTATCGCCTTTACCCAGATTCATAATCTTCAATATAGAGAATTATTATACTCCACTATAAAGAGTATACAACTTAGAATTAATTACCAATTCTAAGATTTTTACATCGGAACATGTCGAAATATCCTGTTGAAATTTATGGTGCAACTTCCACGTTGACTTTCCTGGAAGTTCGTCAGCCATCAACATAAATTCCACCACACACCCTGCATCAATACCAACCATGCCTTGTGTGCAAATCTTGTGGATCCGCTAGCAGTAACACATCCCTTTTCATGGGACTAGCGGTATACCATAGGATGTCATCATTATTTATTTTACAAGGGATCATCGTCTCCCATGATGATGAGAGACTTACCACTAGCAATGCTATCTGCATCTAATCTGGAGCCACTTGTCGATCCTGCTCCATTTCTCATTTGACAATCTCTTTTTAGATGCCCTGATTGTCCACACCCCCAGCAGACTCCTTTTTCTTAGAATTATTTTTCTTCCAATTCCCCACAGCTGCCAAAGCCGAGACATCTGTAGTTTCAGTACTTTCACCACTCAATCTTCTTTTTTCTGAGAGTAAAGTACTAGTAACTTTTTTAAGATCTACTGTCTCCTTTCTGTACATCAAAGTAGGTAATAGGTGTTTGTAGGAAGTTGGAAGTGACCACAATAATCTAAGCGCCTTGTCCTCATCTTCAATTTTAACTCCAATGGCTTCTAGTTCTAACACAATACCATTGAGAACACTGAGGTGATCAGAAATTTTTGTACCTGCAGCCATTCGCAATGTATGAAATCTCTCCCTCAAGTACAATCGATTTGAGATGCTCTTTGTCTGATACAACTTTTCTAGCTTCTCCCAAAGTTCTTTTACTGTATGAATATTTCCTACATTTGCAAGAACATTCTTTGCTAGACACAGTCGTATAGCACTTGCAGCTCTATCATCCAAATCTTCCCAATCTTCGTCGCTTATACTAGCTTTTCCAAAGCTACTACTGGAAGCAGGGGATGGCTTCCCCTTCAATGCCTTGTGTAATTCAGATTGAATCAACACATCCTTGACTTGAATTTACCACAAACCAAAGTTAATTCTCCCATCGAATTTTTTCTATTTCAAATTTCACAGGACTTGAAAATTTCAATCCCAACATGTTTGCTTTGCAGATCAACCTTTACTCTTCACCACGGACTATTTGGATTGGCTCCCACTGCTTCACGTGAATAATACCGTATACGTGAACAGTACCATCTACGTGAACAAAGGCCCGATACAAAACTTTAATCGATGGCTCATAGCAGGTGAGGTTAGAAATCGAGCTTTCCTCACGATCTTCCAAGCAATTTGTCAAGTAACAAATTAACAAGAAAAATTAAATAGAATATACCAATCACACAACACAAGATTTACGTGGAAAACTCCAACCGCGGAAAATCCACTAATCGCTTGTCACAAGACAACTAGAGAACAATATTCACTATGTAGAAAATTATTACAACCACACTCTCAGAAATAATTTTCTCTCACCCACAAGAACTTTATAATTTTAATCCCTTAAAATTACTCAAGCTCTCAACTTTTTTTTTCTCACAAAACTGGATGCTCAAACCAAATGAGCAGCACTCATTTTTATAGCCAAAATTGCCTATTAAACTATTATTATTTTTTCCACCGGCATTATCTTCTTCAACTCTTCCTTGTCAAAGTTGTTTGCTTCCTTCAAACTTTGCTGCAGCCAAAGTTTCTTCATTCTTCTAGATTGATGGCTGTTAAAGCCATTTTGAATTTGGCTTTCAACCTTTTAGATTTTCAGCAGCCCCTTTCTTTGACAGAGGCGTCCAGGGTCTCTGCCTGGGAGAGGGACAATAAGAGTGATATCCTGGAGATCTTTGCCTGGGAGAAGGACGATGGGAGTGATATTCAGGAGATCTTCACCTTGGAGAATACCTTCCCCTATAGCCAAAATGAATAAAATTACAATGATATTCAGTAGCAAAAGATTACCATGAGAGAATACACTCACACACATAGAGAAGATGGGAAGAAAAGGATAACAGGGGTAAGAGAAGACAATCAGAGTTTCCACAGATAATTAGATACGTGAAGGTCGCAGACACCTCCCGCCATATAGAAAATTAAGCATATATAAATATCGTGGGGATCTGTAGCAATCTCTCGTATATAGGGATATTGAATTAGATCCGTCATGATAATCTCTCCCATACCCAGAAGCAGGATCCCAAAAACTAGAGTTGTTAACGTGAGGGATCCGTCATGATAATCTCTCCGATTATCAAACATCTCATGGTTGAAAGTTGCCTTAAATTCAAAGGAGGATTTATGAAAATAACTGCCAGACAACTAATCCGTCTCACCTTGGTTTAGAGATTGTGTCATCTCCTGATCATAGTCATTATATGGAGATTATATCATCTCCTCATCATTGTCAATTTTTGTTCTCCTAGTTTCATCATGATCAAGTTACAGAAAGGAATTTATGATAACTCGATATCGAATTCTGATATCTGAAATCAGCAGGAACTTGGGGGAACCTCACAGTGCTCGCATGCTCGCATCTATTTGAACATAAACTTAGCCTTTGCTCCTTCATCAACAGCAAAGTTGAGGCATAACCCTCCGGAATCATCTATTTTCTGAAGATCAGAAAATATCAATTTTCATGCATGAAATGCTCAAGAAGCAATATATTTTATCAAACAGGGCATCCAAATTACACTGCAGTGGTAAGTTAATTACAATGCAAAAATAACATGGTAAAAAATTATGTATTAATAAAGTAAAGGAAATATTGATATTAAATTACCTCGTGTTTGTGGGAAATCTTTGTCTTTTGGCAAGAAAATTACATTGAATAGAGTCGATGGCAGATTTTAAAAAGTAGTAGGAAAATAAAAATAAAAATAAAAATAAGAAGTTTGTGTTCATGTTTTCTGGATCCGAGGTATTGGATTTACGCGGGTTGAAAGGTGATTTCACCCGCTTGGGCTTTCAAATGCGCCCATCATCGCCCAAAATCTAAAAAAAGTATGGGGCTTAATAGAAATTTCTCATCAAGTGGAGATATTGGCAACCCTCTATACATCTCTTGTACAACTCTTATTTTTTTGTATTTACAAGATTATCCTTTCTATTAAAAGCAAACATTTATGGAATTAAATCCACCTACGCTTTTCTCAAAAGAAAGAATTTGATACAAAAATTAAGTTGTATTCATTTTATAACTTACCTTTGCAAGAAAGATAATTTTGTGAAATTTTTATAAATTATTAATTTTATGAGCATGTTGAGGGATAACTAAACCTCGTGCTTTTTTTGTTTTCTTTCGAAATAGGATGCCCAAATAAATCATAAGACATATACCTCAGTTATATATCCATATATTTTTATTGGTTTTAAAGAAAACAAGCATCCTTTAAAGTTTTAAGAACAACAAATATACATTCGAGGGGTCTGACTTTGGAATGAGAGAAAAAGTGCTATGCTAATTAAGGCGCTTTCTTGAGGGCCTAAGAGATTATTTTAAGAATTAAAAAGAACATAAATAGATAAGGGGATTGATAGGGATAATAGAGGGGTGCCAACAGCACCACTGCTTCTCTTTTGGTGAAATATTGTTACAATTAACTGTTAGATTTATTTTTCACATTTTGTGGACTGACATAAATCATTCTAATTATTTTCTATATTTTACTGAATTAATACGTGACTAATGTCGAATATTAAGGAGCAATTTTAATAGACTCATTTATTAAGTGATCAAATATTTTGTTAATGAGTCTGATTTTGACATACCATATATAGTAGCATATTATGGACAAGTATAGTCTTTAATTGTGTTATTTTAGCTCATAATGGGATGGGCAAATTTGTACTAACACATGAGGCAGTCCCTACACTCAGCCACAGTATTTAAGTAACTTCAACTCATTGGGAGTTAACTGTTAAAAAAACTGAGGTAAGAGTGTAGTGCACAATCTCTCTCTCTTTCTCTCTTCGATTCCTTCGAATGTGTGCACAGTGAATTTGAGATAATCCGAATCTTGAGCTGAAGGAAGAATTCAAGAGCTAGATCAAGATTGTAGCAACTCAGTAGAAGCTCTATAACAAGCTTACAAGCTCAGATTCATGGCAAATCAAGGTAAATCTCAAAATTTAATATTTACATGTGTTTACTTGGAAATGCAAGATTAAGGGCATAAAACTCGTTGATAGGTTATAAATAGTCATATTATATTTAGTTTAAATCCCTTATATCTTGATTTATTTTGTGCTAATTCATGGAAATTATATTTGAATTAATTTAGGAGATGAATCATGGAGATTATGATAAAAAGTGGATAAAAAGAGCTTTAATTGGGCTTTGCAATTATGGGCTGACCGTTGACTTGAAGGAGACGGTTTCCTAGCATTAATAGAAGAAGAAACCAAGAAGGATTTGGTCTCCTAGCACAAAGAGGAAAAGGAAAGCTACCAAGAGAAGCAAAAGAAACAATTATAAAAGAGAGCTGAAACGTGAGATTAGAGGCTGGAAACGTGAGGAAGAGAACACAAACGGCTGCAACAACTTCTTCAATTAAAAACTTTTGTTTCGTTTAGCCACCATGAGTGGCTAAGGTTTTAATTCCGATCCAGGGGTAATCAAATTCCAGTTGTAGTTTTGTGAGGTTTGAACCTAACAAGAATTTCTTCTATCCAAGTAATTTTTATTTTCTTGTTCTTATTTTCTATGAATTATTTATATTGATTGAGTTGACGCCTTAATTCAATATTTATTTTTCTATCGCTAGTCATGAGTTTGTGATCCGTAATTGTCATGAATGAATGAATTGAGTAGCAAGGAGTTGGCTCATGTGTGTGTATATTGACGGCCGCAATTACATAGCTTGCATGATAGGCTCTAGGGAAATAAAAATACAAATTGATTAAATTGGAGTAATCTGAATTAATTGATCTTGTTTTAGTCATTCTCACTATTCTTAATGCTATCACTTAATTTGATATGGAACGATGATGCCCAGTTAAATTAGTGATAAGTTTGGATTTGGGCGATTGTTTGAACCTATTACATTAGGAGAATAATTACTTTTTGCGGGATTCCGATTAAGTAGACTAAGTTCTTGGATTGAGTAATTTATATTTTTGCCTATGATCAAAGTTACAATTGGATGGAATTGACACCCTTGGATTGGAAGTTTGGTAAGATTGGTATTCTCTTGTTTAATTTTAAATCTTGTTCTATTTTAGTTTATTTTGTTTTATCAATTTCTTGTTACAAAGAACAAACCCAAAACCCAGAAAAACGGCTAACCGGTTTTTCACAAACCGGCTGACCGTTTGTGGACAGCAACAAGAGAAGCATTAACCGGTCTACCGGTTTCCCATATTCGGCTGTCCGGATAACGCCAGAGAAGAGAGAACGCGCAACCGGATTTCCGGATTTTCACCAAACCGGCTAGCCGGATCGCACCCAGAATCATCACAGCACGCATTCGGATTTCCGGATTTTCCCAACCGGCTAGCCGAATCTTTCCAGAAAAGCTACAACTCGTAACCGGTCTTCCGGATCTCAGCTTCCGGTCATCCGTTTCCTTCCAGAATCGTTACAAGTCGTAAACGGCTTACCGGTTTCCATTACCGGTTAGCCGATTAGAGTCAGTAAGTGACAACACCATAAACGGACATCCGGTTTCCTTATCCGGTTAGCCGGTTATTTCCCAGAATACTTCAAAAGATTAACGGTTCTGATAACAATAAACGGTTAACCGCTTATTGCGTAAAGCTCAAAATCCGAAATTTTCTTGAAAATTAATTTTGTTTTAAACTTTGAGAGATTAAATACATAGTTCTCTCGATTCAATTCTGGTCTCACCATTTCTACAATTCTATTTAGTGAATCAAGATTTTTGAGGAGCTCGACAAACTCCGCTAAAATTGGCGCCGCTGTCGGGAACCAATTTTAGTTTCTCATTGTTTAATTTGATTATTTGATTTAGTTTATGACCCGCTCTTCTCGACTCCTAATTTGCAGATAACCCGTAAATCGAGAGGACAAAGACGCCAATTGAGAAAGAGACTGTAGAGGGAAAACGCCGCCTCGAGGAAGAAGAGATAGATTTAACTATCGGTGGAACATCCATCTTGCTGAAATCAAGAAAAGATGGCATCAACTCTCAAAGAACTCGCCACACTGATTTGAATCAACTATGCATTACTTTTCCTAATTTTGCTATTGATTTTGAATTAAAATCTGGTTTGATTCATTTACTCTTCTTTTCGTGGCTTTCAGGAGAAGATCCTCATAAGCACCTCAAAGAATTTCACATTGTTTGCTCGGAATGAAGCCACATGGTGTATCCGAGAGCAAATCAACCTTAGAGCCTTTCCATTCTCTTTGAAGGATCAAGCTAAAGATTGGCTCTATTATCTACCTTCCTGGCTCTATCACCACATGGAACGAGATGAAGAGGCTATTTCGGAGAAATTCTTTCCGCCTCACGAGTCGCTAGTATTAGGAAGGAGATTTATGGTATAACACAAATCATTGGGAGACGTCAGACACGGGAGCGATTCAAGCGATTATGTGCTAGCTTTCCCACCATCAATTTGGATCAACTCCTCATCCAATATTTCTACGAGGGATTGTTGCCAATGGACAGGAGTATGATTGATGCAGCAAGTGGTGGAGCTTTAGTGAACAAGACACCTGAAGCAGCCAAACAATTGATTTCAAATATGGCTGAAACTTCTCAACAATTTGGTACAAGAGCGGGTGGAGGATCTATCAAGCAAGTTAACGAGGTAAGTGATCTTAAAAATCAAATTTCTGATTTAACTGCTTTGGTTCGTCAAATGGCTGTAGGGCAACTGCAAACGGTGAAAGCGTGTGGGATATGCTCACTTCATGGGCACCCTACTGATATGTGCCCCACATTGCAACAAGACTCCACACAAGAAGCCAATGCCATAAGTGGGTTTCCTAGTCACGCTCAGAGGACGTATGATCCCTATTCAAATCACTACAATCCTGGATGGAGGGATCATCCTAACTTTAGCTATGGAAACCAAGGAGGACAACAAAGGCCACCTCCAATCCCTACACAGACTCAAGCTCCCAACTCAGGTATGTCTTTGGAAGATATTGTTAAGAATCTTGCTACCAACACTCTTCAATTTCAACAGGAAACAAGAACAAGCATCCAGAGTTTAGGCAACCAAATCACTCAATTAGCCACATCCGTTAGCAAGTTGGAAGCTCAAAATTCTGGAAAGTTGCCTTCACAACCAGAAATCAACCCAAGGGAGAACTGTAGTGCAATATCACTGCGAAGCGGAAAAGAAATTCCTTCAGGATCAACTCCACCTAAAGACGCTGAAATAGCCAAGGGAGATGAAGATGAAGAAGCACCATCTAAAATAAGGCGTGGGGTAAAATTCGATCCTCCTTTATCTCTTTCCTCTTACACACCTACACCTCCTTTTCCTAGCAGGTTAGCTAAACCCAAAGAAGATGAGCAAGGAAAGGAGATCCTGGACACGTTTAATAGAGTGCAAATTAACATCCCCTTATTGGATGCGATCAAACAAATCCCCAAATATGCAAAGTTCTTGAAAACGTTGTGCACCAAAAAGAGGAAGATGAAGGAAAAGGGGAAGGTTGAGGTAAGTAAGAATGTTTTGGCGATTTTACAAAAGAATATGCCAGAAAAATGCAAGGATCCAGGTATGTTTTCACTACCTTGTGTGATTGGTGAAAAGAAAATTGAGCATGCTATGCTAGATTTAGGAGCTTCAATTAATGTCATGCCATTTTCTGTTTACCAAGATTTAAAGTTGAATGACTTGCAATCGACTGGTGTAGTTATTCAATTGGCTGACCGTTCTTATATTCACCCACTTGGGATAGTGGAAGATGTCTGCACAGTTAATGAGCTTATATTTCCTGTAGATTTTTACATCTTAGAGATGGAAGGTAATCCTTCTTCAAAATCAGCTTCAATCTTATTAGGAAGACCTTTCATGAAAACCGCCAAAACAAAAATTGATGTAGATGGGGGTACTCTCTCTGTCGAGTTTGATGGAGAGATTGTTAAATTTAACATATTTGATGCTGTAAAAGACCCTACCGATATGCATTCTCTTTGTCAAATTGATGTGCTTGATTCTATTATCCAGGATGTTTTTGCCCAAGGAAGTGTTGGGAATGAGCTAAAATTAGATGCACAATCTAATTTAAAAGGCATTGGATGAATTATTCGCTTTGCGACTGTGTCTAGCCAAAGACATAAAACAAAGGCGCTATTGGGAGGCAACCCAAATATTTTCTTTATTCTCGCTTTTGAATTTTCATTTCTTTATTATATTTAGTTTTCTTTACTTTCGTTGAATTTTTTTAGCCTCAGATGTTCATTGGACTGAGATTAACCTCAATAAACGCGCCACGCCAATTTTCAGCTTTCCTTGGAACCCTCTCCCTATGCTCGTTCGGGTCCACACCGCTCACATTCAGGGGAGTTTCTTCTTCCCTTCTCATTTACTTTTTCATTATCATTATTATTTTTGTGAGCTATTTTACTTGTTGATACATTGAGGACAATGTATTATTTAGGTGTGGGGGAGGATTTTTGCATGTTTTTAATTTGAACATTCTTATGCTTTAAGTCTTCCCAATATCTTTGAATACCTTGTAAGCTAGGAGTACATCTTTGTTTTAAGTTTTAATGCATGAAAGAGGTAAGCATGAATAGTGATTTCTTTAAAAATTTTCGATGGTGTCGCATTAATTTGTTGATTGAAAAGTGCACAAGACTTGATGCAAAATAGACACTCTAGTGAGCTTTTGAGCCTAAGAGCAACTTATTACATTTTGCTCATTTTATTTTTGTTGAGTGTATCGAACTTAGTGTGTTTGTTCTAGAACTTGCTTTTGAATATATGTTGAGACCACATTTTGAATTGATGCTTAAGTGTGATAAGGGCAATTAGGTTTAACCAATTCTTAAACTCTAAAAGACCCACCTTTTTTTTGAGCCTATTTTTCCCTTTCATTTGTTTCTAACACATTGTTTAACCAAAAGCCTTTTTGTTTATTATCCTTGTTTTTCTTCTACCATTTCAAGACAAGAGTAAAATAATTGCATGATAAAAAAAAAAAAAACGAAAAAAAAAAGAAAAAAAAAAGAGAGAAAAAGAAAAGAAAAGAAAAAAGAAGAAAAAAAAAAGAAAAAAAAAATCTGTTGTGAAATTTATTCCCTTAATTGGATGATTGGAGAATTATTTGCAAAAGCAATTGAATTATTAAATTGTTTCTCCAAGTGTTTTAAGTGCTTAAATGTGGGGATAAATTTCATTGTCTTAGAAGTTTGTTTGTTTATTTTGTTTGGCATCTAAATCATGCATGTAATTAACTCTTTGTCTTGATCGTTAAACCCTTCATTTTTCCTTTTACCATACCTTTACCTAAGCCCCATTTCAACCCTTGTTAAGTCCCTTTGATTTTTGCATCATATTCATATGCAGTGGTGGAGATTTAAATCATTTGCAAGCCTATGGTAATGACATGCTATGCTTTGATTTTGAGAGTAAAACACGCACCCTAAACACTTTGAGAGCATTGAGCGAAACCATGCGAGGGTGTTAAGTCTTGCTGCATTTGATTTTGATGAATTGATAAGATGCTTGTGTTTTTGGTTACAAATTCTATCCTATGAATGCTTATTCTTTTGATTGTCACTATGATTCGACACATTGATGTGTGCTTAGCTTTATTGGTATTCTTGGATATTGAATGAGTAAAAGGGAGGATTGGTATGATGATTTAAGATATGCTTGAGGACAAGCATAGTTTAGGTGTGGGGGAATTTGATAGGTTATAAATAGTCATATTATATTTAGTTTAAATCCCTTATATCTTGATTTATTTTGTGCTAATTCATGGAAATTATATTTGAATTAATTTAGGAGATGAATCATGGAGATTATGATAAAAAGTGGATAAAAAGAGCTTTAATTGGGCTTTGCAATTATGGGCTGACCGTTGACTTGAAGGAGACGGTTTCCTAGCATTAATAGAAGAAGAAACCAAGAAGGATTTGGTCTCCTAGCACAAAGAGGAAAAGGAAAGCTACCAAGAGAAGCAAAAGAAACAATTATAAAAGAGAGCTGAAACGTGAGATTAGAGGCTGGAAACGTGAGGAAGAGAACACAAACGGCTGCAACAACTTCTTCAATTAAAAACTTTTGTTTCGTTTAGCCACCATGAGTGGCTAAGGTTTTAATTCCGATCCAGGGGTAATCAAATTCCAGTTGTAGTTTTGTGAGGTTTGAACCTAACAAGAATTTCTTCTATCCAAGTAATTTTTATTTTCTTGTTCTTATTTTCTATGAATTATTTATATTGATTGAGTTGACGCCTTAATTCAATATTTATTTTTCTATCGCTAGTCATGAGTTTGTGATCCGTAATTGTCATGAATGAATGAATTGAGTAAAGGAGTTGGCTCATGTGTGTATATTGACTACGCAATTACATAGCTTGCATGATAGGCTCTAGGAAATAAAATACAAATTGATTAAATTGGAGTAATCTGAATTAATTGATCTTGTTTTAGTCATTCTCACTATTCTTAATGCTATCACTTAATTTGATATGGAACGATGATGCCCAGTTAAATTAGTGATAAGTTTGGATTTGGGCGATTGTTTGAACCTATTACATTAGGAGAATAATTACTTTATGGATTCCGATTAAGTAGACTAAGTTCTTGGATTGAGTAATTTATATTTTTGCCTATGATCAAAGTTACAATTGGATGGAATTGACACCTTGGATTGGAAGTTTGGTAAGATTGGTATTCTCTTGTTTAATTTTAAATCTTGTTCTATTTTAGTTTATTTTGTTTTATCAATTTCTTGTTACAAAGAACAAACCCAAAACCAAAAACGGGCTTAACCGGTTTTTCACAAACCGCTGACCGTTGTGGACAGCAACAAGAAGCATTAACCTACCACCGTTTCATATTCGCTGTCCGGATAACGCCAGAGAGAACGCGCAACCGATTTCGAATTTTCACCAAACCTGGATCGCACCCGTAATCATCACAGACGCATTCGATTTCCTGATTTTCCCAACCGGCCAGCGAATCTTTCCAAAAGCTACAACTCAGAACCGGCCTTCCTGGATCTCGCTTCCGGCCATCCGCTTCTTCCGTAATCGTTATAGTCGTGAAACGGCCATCGGTTTCCATTACCGGTTAGCCGATTAGAGTCAGTAAGTGACAACACCATAAACGGACATCCGGTTTCCTTATCCGGTTAGCCGGTTATTTCCCAGAATACTTCAAAAGATTAACGGTTCGCCGATAACAATAAACGGTTAACCGTTTATTGGCAGAAAGCTCAAAAATCCGAAATTTTCTTGGAAAATTAATTTTGTTTTAAACTTTGAGAGATTAAATACATAGTTCTCTTGGGATTCGACCTGGTCTCACCATTTCTACAATTCTATTTAGGTGAATCAGCATTTGTTTTTGAGGAGCTTCGACAAACTCCGCCACTCGTTTTTATTCTATCAATTGGTATCAGAGCTCAATGTTATGCATTTCCTTGTAAGCCATGGTTGATTTGTTGTTGAAATCTCACTCATGGAAATTTTCTTTTAATTTTGAATTTTTCGAATTCTTCGAATTTTGGCATATTTGTGCAAATTAATGTTAAATAATGCATGAGTGATGATTTTAGAGCAAAAATATAAATTTTCCATAATTTTTTTATGGCCACAATTCGGATGAGCTGAATGAGGTTACTGTAGCATTACTGTAGACGTCGCGAGGTTGATGACGAAGTTGTAGGGATAATATCGTTTGGATCCCTAAGCTTTGTAAAATTTCAGTATGGCCCAATATTGGGAAAATAATTGCATTTAGAAATTTTGATTTGATTCAGAAGTTTGCAAATTATTCAAATGGGTCCTTGACTTATGGTCCACGTGATAAAATATCATTGCTGTCCCTAAGATTTTAATAAATACTATTGAGGCCCAATAACTTATTTTATTTTATTTACAGTTTGGGCCAAAACTTTTGATATTAAAAACAGTAACCATAATTCTGAAAACTCTTCAGTTTAGTCCAAAATTTTTATAATTTTTGGCGATTTTCCAGAATTTAAATTAAGAATAATCCATCATTATTAAATGTTATGGGCATAGTATTCATACATTTTATTGAGACATATAAAAATTTTATTTGATTTAATATGTTGATTAAAAAAAATTATTTGTATTTGATAAAATTTATTTAGTCTCATTTTTTGTTAATGTATGAAATATGTATATATAATGCAAAACTATAATTTAGAGTGATTGTGTATCCACCTATCGTAGGACCAATCATGATAAATTATTTGGCGTTTTGCAATTAAATGCCCATTTATAATTATTAATTATGAATTATGCGATGGATTATTATTGCTATTACCGAGATGCATACGGGTGATGATATTGTCCTATCGACAAATCACTACTTGGTAGGATGCTTGGGTAGATAAAGAGATTTGTTGGGTATTTTTACTGAGTGGCTTAATTACCCTGTCGGTGATAGGTCAATGTTGGTGTTATATTCAACTTGTCTGCTTTATCTTTAGGTTAGTGCACTCCTATATTGTTAAAGGATGCCTAACATATTATGTTGCTATTGGAGAAAATTAGAATGAGGAGTCATTATTTATAGCATGAATTTGTTTTCTCATGCTTAATATATTTTTTTATTGACTCCTCAGTTATAAATATTCTTTCTTTTCTCCAAGTTGCCTCCATTAAGACTTTAACTGGGAAAATTTACGAGGACTGGCGTGAGTCTGTTATGTTTTATCTGTCTACATTAAACAGAGACTTGGCATTAAGGGTAGATGAACCAACCAAGCCCACAGATAAGAGCACTGATGCTGAAAAAGCAGAGTGGGCAGCTTGGGATGAATCTAACAGACACTATCTGGAAACAATGAAATACACCATTGATAAAACAATTAGAGAAAGCATCCCTGCATATGTAAAGGCCAAAGATTACTTGGCAGCTGTTGGAAGAACTTTCAGGAAAATAGATAAGACTGAAAAGGGTAATTATCTGAGGTTGCTTGCTAATACCCAATATGATGGTGTTTCTGGGGCAAGAGAGCACATCCTTAAGATGAGCAGTTACCATAAGAAGTTAAAGGACATGGATGTCCATTTGCCTAATGACTACTTGGTCTTTCAAATTCTTGAATCTCTTCCACCACAGTTTGGTAATCTGAAAAGCCAATACAATACTATGAGAGACGTTTGGAACATCGATGAGTTGACTGCGTATGTGGTTCAAGAAGAGGAATCATTAAAGAAAGACAAATCTCACACTGTGATGATGACTACTACTCAAGAGAGTGGCAGTGTGAAGAAATGCAATTCAAAGGGCAGTAATAAGTTTTTCAATAAGAAGAAGTTTGGAAAGAAAACTTCACGTGGTAATGCTTCTACCACTTCTGGTTCCACTTCTGAAGGTTTCAAGGGAAAGTGTCATATCTGTAAGAAACCTGGGCATAAGAAATCTGAGTGCAGGGGATTCAAAGCATAGCTGGAAAAGAAAGGTATTCCTGTAGCTTTTGTAGGCTTTAAATCTAATCTTGTTGATGTTCCTTCTAATACTTGGTGGTTGGATACTGGTGCGACTATTAATATAACGAATTCCTTACAGGAATTCAGAAGCAAGAGGGAGCCCAATGAAGGAGAGTTAATGGTTCACATGGGCAATGGAGTAAAAGCTAGAGTTGAATGTATAGGAGTTGTCAGACTACATCTAGCTACATGCCATCTTTTGGATCTATTGGATACAGCTTATATTCCTTCTATTAGGAGAAACTTAATATTTGTATTTATTTTGGATAGATGTGGCTATACTTTTCATTTTGGTGACAAAAAAATTTACTTATTCTGTAATTCAGAGCTAGTTGGTTCTGGCACTCTATATGATGGCTTATATATGATTGATTTATTTCCTCATGCTACTGAATCATCATCCAATGCTCATGTTATGAATGTTTTTAGCTCTAATTATGCAAGGGTTGATAAAAACTCCTCTATGTTGTGGCATAAACGGTTGGGTCGTATTTCTAAACAGAGGATGGAAAGGCTCATTAAAGATGGTATCCTCCACAATTTAGATTTCTCTGATTTTTACACTTGTATTGATTGTGTCAAAGGCAAGCTTACTGCTAAAATCAGAAAAGATAGAACTCAGAGAAGTCAACAGGTGCTGGACTTGATACATACAGACATTTGTGGGCCACTTACTCCTACTGCTATTGGAGGTTATAAGTACTTTATTACATTCATCGATGACTTTTCTCGTTATGGTCATGTTGAACTTCTTGCTGAAAAGTCTGAATCTTTATATGCTTTTCAAGCCTTTAAGGCTAATGCTGAGCTCCAAAAGGGCAAGAAAATTAAAGCAGTAAGACGAGAGTGGTGAGTACTATGGACGATATGATGAAACTGGGCGTAAGCCTATTGTGAGAGAATCCTGATCTCTTAGACTTACCTTTAGTGCTAATTTCTTTAGTTTGTTCATTGCTCGAAATTGCTTCATCCTAAAAATGACAGCACTGTCGATTGGCTTGTCTGATGCTTCTCCACTTTCTTTAAGCCAAGGGTGATCTGCATATATGTATCATTCATACAGTTTTCAATGTTCTATAGTATTGGATATATATATATATGTGTGTGTGTGTGTGTGTGTGTGTGTGTGTGTGTGTGTCAAAACATCATAGCTAAGAAACACTGATAAGTTCAGGATCTAGTGCTTTTCAACCTAGAACTTGAGCAGCAGTAATCCGTTTTTTTCGTTTCATTGTTAGCATCTTGCGAACCAAGTCCTTGGCACCACTTGAAATAGTTGGCCAAGGATTAGTTTCAAAGTCAAGTTTTCCTTACAAAATAGCATCATAAATTTCCTTCTCAGTTTCTGCAGGATAAATCATCACAAGTGAGTGATTACATTAAATTTCCAATACTTTGTCAAAAGTAATAAGCATGTACAAGGGAAAAGAGTTCATGCAGTGTGCAAACTGCAAATGAATATTTTTACCTGCCCAAAAAGGAGGCACACCAGATAGTAAAACATATAGTATAACTCCTGCACTCCAAATGTCTATTTCCTTCCCATATTTGCACCATAATACTTCAAGAGCGACATAATAAGCACTCCCAAGTCTATCCCTGTATAACTTTCCTAGAAAGTTTATCAAGGAATAATCAATAAGAATATTAATACTTAGATTAAACATGCCTTTTCTAAACAAGCCACAAAATACTGCAAAACGTTATACAAACATAAACAATCCGTGTTTATGCACGAACATGAAATACAAACTTTCTACAATCAAAACGAGAACAAATCGAAATTATAGAAAATGATTGAAAGTTGATATTTCATGTCAAGGGCTACCCTTAAAAGTCTAAACGTAGATTTCACGAAACTATTTCTTTGGTCAATGTAAATTATTAACGGAAATGATAAATTACACAGTGAAGTACGAGAAATTTACCTCTTCAAAGAATGATGACAAGCCAAAATCAGTGACCTTCAAACGAGCATTCTCATCCTTGCTAGTGAACAAGAAATTCTCAGGTTTGAGATCCCTGTGCATGACACCCTTAGAGTGGCAGACATTCACGCTATTCATAATTTCCCAAATACAGATGCTGCAGCTCTCACTGTAGTGCCCTTGGCTATAATCCGATCAAATATCTCACCACCGGCACAATACTCCATGACAATATGCACAAAATGCCTATCATCATAAGTACCCTTAAAGTCAACAGCGCTAGGCTGCCCACTCAAATGTTGCATTATCTGAATCTCTCTTTTGATATCATCCTTATCATTCTTTGTCACAAGTTTCCTCTTAGCAATTGACTTGCAGGCAAATTGCCTGCCGGTTGATTTCTCCGTACATAAATAAGTGACGCCAAATTGAACCCTACCTAACTTTTTACCAAGATTATAGTATAGCCTAACATCATCATAAGCTTTACCAAGAACTGTATCTGAAGTCTTAGATAGCGGTTTTGGGCTTAACAATTGAGCTTCAGGCGCTACTGGCTCTTGGTTTCTATGATCAAGAAGAACGCCTGTATTTGCTTGTGATGGGTTGCCATAACAATAATCATGTGGTTTTGAGTGTCGAATTTTGGTTAAAACACTACCCATTTCTTTTTACCACCTAGAAATCAATAGACTGCTGAACTGTTTATGATGTTTATGGAAAACAAGATCTTGAGTATTTTAGTATAGGATGAGATGCATAGAGGAAAAAGCACAGATAACAAAACAGAAACTGCAGGATGTGTAGTTCAGATGAAGATACAACGTGAATTACAAATGAAGGTACAAAAGGCAAAGTGGAATTTTTCGACTTCAGAGTCGACGTTTGTGGGGAAGGTCTGGCACTCTTCTTGGAAAGAGAGCGCCATACTTGGGCCATATTTTAATACAACATGAAACACTATTTTGTCAGCCTCACAATTAATCAATTATTATATGGTTTCTATCATTTAATTCTCAGTTGTTTCACAATTGGGCCATACTTGGTACGCCGCGTTATATTGTATTAGAGCTCTACATTGTATTAAAATACTACAATATTTTAGCACTTACTCTGTATTACGTAATTAAATAATAAAAATAAAAATAATATGGGAAAACCCGCATAACTGAAATTCTCTTACCCCTCTTCTTCTTCGTCTTCTTTGTTCCTCTCTCTTTTTAGTATTTAAATATATTAATTTTAATAGAGCCGTGTTGTCAACACTGTACTTATTTTTAAAATATTTATCACTTTTTTAATAAATATCGAAACAAGTGCCATTAACCCTATTTTTTTTATCACTTATACAAAAAAAAATGTTGAGTTTTTTAAATTTTAAGATCTTATATTTAGTATTTTTTTAAATATTTTAGAATTATATTCTAAATATATAAAGTAAATTAATCACTAAAAAAATTAATACAATACAGCATCAAACGTAATATAATACAATACAATACCAAATATTATATAATGTTATTATAATACAATGCTATTATGTCAATGCAATACAAGATAATATAATATATTTATATTAAAATAATAAAATATAATATAATATAATATAATATAATACAATGTGTCAATTACATCCTTAACTTTTCTTTTATAACAAACATTATAACTCTATATAACTTTTCATGAAAGTTTAACATGAGATCAAAGGATAACATGCTTTTGAAAAATAAATACAAAATGCTACCAAAAATTCACAAGCAAAAAAGGAATTAAAGATCGAGATTTCTTGATAAAGGCATGTCTTAAACATAAATTTTGATGAAACAATTTCTCCTATAGTTGTATGCTGATTGGCTAGTTGGAATTAATTTTATAGGATTAATTTTGTCATTTTAACTAGAGTTAATGAGGACCTATTTGATATAAATAAACAAACAATATTCTTGTTATAGAAAATAAAAAAACTTGGAGGCTAGAATATTATTATCCATTTAATATATGGGGTCTACAATTTTTGTAAACTCACCCTACTTCAAAAAATTAACCATAAGAAGTTAACATTATTTTTGAAAATCCAAACAAGAATAAATTTGGACACAATCAAATAAAATAAAGTACCTGACTATAACATACAAGACCGTATTTTTTAGGACTATTTGATCATTTTATATTATTAGGATAAACTAGATAAATAAAGATTATCTTGAAGCAATATTAATGGTCAAAGATACCTTAGAAAAAATAAATAAATAAAAAGGACTTAACTAGTTAATTATCAAAAAAATTTATTGATTTGTATATTTTTAAAATAGTGTAAATTTGTTTAAATAATTTTTTAAAATTAGGATAAATTTACCAAAATAATGGGGTCCAAATGTCCTAATCCTATTTTTATCCTCAAAATATGTAAATGCAACCCAATTTAAAACATAATTTTAAAAAGTTCACATTATTTTAATAATTTTAAATAAGGTTAGAAATTTGAACAATTACCCAATTAAATTATTAATTGTTTAAACTTATGGCACAAAACACATTTGGACAATTCAATCATTTTATGTTATAAGGGTAAAATAATCAAATTAAATTTAAATAAACACAACATTAGTGATCATTTACAATTCGTTTAGAAAAATATAACTAATCAAATCGAATCAGGATTCGTTTAGGATTCATTTACAATTCGTTTAGAAAAATATAACTAATAAATAAAATTAAGCAAAATAAAACATAAAAAAGCCACAAATTTAATATCCTATAACAAACTAAAAATAACCCAAACCATAATCTAAGATTAAATATACAATCATCCAAATATTAAATTACAAATCCCTAATAATACAGATAATAATAATTCAAATTCAAATTATAAAGTAAGGTAATTTCTTTAATCTCTTTAATTGTCTTTGCCACCTTAAAAACAAAAATCCTGCACCAAAAAATAAATAAAACGTTATTAACATGTTGCAATATTGATAATAGTCATGGCAAAATTTTAAAATATCAAATATATAGCAAATTATTAGTATTGTTAAGGAAATAGTAATTAAACAAGATAAAACTTTACCTATTACGCTCACAATTTAACTTGAATAATATATACATATATATTAACTGAAGAATAAAATATTAAAATTAATTAATTAACCAAGAAATGAATATGTTAGCAAATATATTAAGCAAAATCAGGTTCGTAAAACCAAATCTATTGAGTATTGACCCGTGTTGCAAATTTGCTGCCACTAATTAGCCGCCGTTGTCAGAAAATTCTTTTGGGAATTTCGTTTGGAATGCAAATGTTTTGTGCAAAGATCACGATGATGAGGTAGAATTGGATGGCTTGGTGATTCGTGTAGAAGCTAAGGGAATCATTTACAAAAGTTGTAAAACGGGTTCAAGGTGATGGTAAAGGGTATGGGTGGTGATTTCCTCGCGGGCTGCGGCTGAGTTCAGTGATGAAGAGAAAGAGAGTATGCACTGTGAAGTGTAGTCTTAATTGAGTTTATATAGTATGCTTAAAATTACAATATTAACCTTCAACTTTTAAAAAATTTTCGAATAAATCTAAAGACAAAAAAGTAATTTAATTAAATGAATAATAAACGAATTGTAAATGAATCGATCTATATTCGATTCGTTTATGACTAATTTATTAAACGAATCCTAAACGAATAAACGAATCAAAATCTTCTAACCCGCATTCGATTCGTTTAATAAGCGAATCGAATCGAATTCACCCGTTTATTAAACGAATCAATTTTTTCAAACCCAAACCCATTTAATTCGCATCGAATCGAATTAAATAAACGAATCATGACCCATATTGCCACTTTTAAGAAGTGGGGCAAAAGGTGGCTGTAATAAATTAAAAAAATTAATTTTTATTAACTTTATTTTTAAAAAAAATACACTTCAACAGATTTTATATGGTATAAATAACTTCAGTCATTTTTGGCAAGTCTTTCCTAAAAGAGGTAATTTTTAATTTAAAAAATATGCTTTTTAGTCTGAAAAAATGAGTCTTTCAAAAGTATGGTTCAAGATATCTTTACCATCGCGCTAACCCACCCCCCGCCACCACCGCTGCCGCGCCCCGCCGCGCCCTTGATCATGGTAACCTCCAATAATTAGATAAAATTTATCCATTCATGCTAATAAATTTTGACGAAACAATTTCTCCTATAGTTGTGTATTGATTGGGTGGTTGGAATTAATTTTATCGGATTAATTTGGTCATTTTAACTAGAGTTAATGAGGACCTATTTGATATAATTAAACAAACAATTTTCTTGTTACGGAAAATAAGAAAACTTGGAGGCTAGCATATTATTATCCATTTAACATATGGGGTTTACAATTTTTGTAAACTTGCCCGACTTCAAAAAACTAACCATAATAAGTTAACATTATTTTTTGAAAATCCAAACAAAAACAAGTTTGGACACTTAATCAAATAAAATAAAGTACCTGACAAGAGAAACCAACCTGGCCAGTTCAGCTAGAGCCACTCACTCACAAGTGTGAGGGAAGTGGTTCGATCCCCCGCAGACGCATTGCAGGGGTTTAATTTATATTTCCTTCCTTGGAGCCTCAGAGCTCGAATGAAGGTAGTCTTTCTCCCAATATGGGAGTTTGACGTCCCTCAAATATTTGAGAGGGTTTAAAATCTGAGCGGTGCCATATCAGAATTGATGTAAACGGATCTCAGTACTTGTAAATATAAGTTGTAAATCTCATATGATATGGGAGTTTGACGTCCCTCGAATATTTGAGAGGGTTTAAAATCTGAGCGGTACCATATCAGAATTGATGTAAACGGGTCTCAATACTTGTAAATATAAGTTGTAAATCTCATATAATATGAGTTGTAATCTGAGCATTAGTCTCATGTAATTAAAAAAAAAAACATATAAGAGATATGTTTTTTAGGGCAATTTGATCATTTTATATTATTAGGATAAACTAGTTAAATTAAAGATTATCTTAAAGCAATATTAATGGTCCAAGATACCTCAGAAAAAATTAAAATAAAATAAAAAGGACTTAACTGCTTAATTATCAAATTTTTTTATTGATTTGTATATCTTAAAAATAGTGTAAATTTATTTAAATAAAAATTTGAAATTAAGATAGATTTACCAAAATAATGGGGTCGAAATATCCTAATTCTATTTTCATCTTCAAATTATGTAAACGCAGCCCAATTTAAAACATAATTATAAAAAGTTCACATTATTTTAATAATTTTAAATAAAGTTAGAAATTTGAACAATTACCCAATTAAATTATTAATTGTTTAAACTTATGGCACAAAACACATGTTTTGGACAATTCAATCATTTTATGTTATAAGGGTAAAATAATCAAATTAAATTTAAATTAAAATAACATTAGTGATCAACATATTTATATAAAAAATTCAAAAAAGGATCTAATTGAGTGATTGTTTAAAATTTTTCTTTATTTTAAATTTTAAAAAATAATGTAAATTTTAAGAAGATATATTTTTAAAATACTGTAGATTTACACAATTTGTGGGGGTAAAAATATCTCATCCTTAATTTACTATGAAAATGTAGCCTAGCATCTGTTTTATCTTCGCATGTGAGAGGTGGGCCGAAAGGTAGCTGTAATAAATTAAAAAAAATTAATTTTTATTAACTTTATTTTTTTAAAAAAATGCACTTCAACAGATTTTGCAAGTTTTTCTTTAAAGTGGTAATTTTATTTTTAAAAATATGCTTTTAGTCTAAAAGAATGAGTCCTTTAAAAGTATGATTCAAGATACCTTTACCTTGGCGCCGACCCACCCCCCGCCGCGGCTCCGCCGCTCTATCTGGAACTCTAATTTAATTTAGCCTAACGTAAGAATTAGGGTCTGCCCTTGATCATGGTAACCTCCAATAATTAGCTGAAATTTATCCATTCATGCTACTAAATTTTATAACTTCCTAGGTTTCTTCTATTTAATCAGATTGATCAATTTGCATGGCTTTTTTTTTATTAATTCTATATCATCAATTTTCAAACAAGAAAGCAAGATTACAGATATTTCATTGTTACATAAAAATCCAATTTATTTGAAAAAAATTGGAAAATATCGGCATTGATTTCACTTATTATTACAGTGAGGGTTAAAAAAATTCAAAAAAAAAAAAAAACTTTTGATACAAATGTATATGTACATCATAGACATTATAAACTCACACAAGATTTACCGAATCAATACCAAAGCACCATGAATAACACAGTTTTACCTACAGGAAAATCTTGCTTTGTCTTATGGTAACAACATGAGCTAAAGATCTAGAAGATACTGCCCGCAGATGGGTTCCGCTTTTCATCATCGCTCGAAATTCATCATAGCTGATCCTACCATCCTGTAAACACAGGAAACACAAGAAGAACCGGCTTATAAATATTATGATATATGCAAAAATGCAAACAAATTAATGATGTTGCTGAAAAATAAAAACCAACTCACTTTATCTCTATCAACTTCAGACATTATTTCTTTAATTGTGGCAATCGTGGCATCATCACCCATGTTATATTCTTTAAAAGCTGTTTCCAGTTCGTCTGCTGTGATATATCTGCACACGAGAACTTTAGTAATTAATTCAACGACTCAGAACAGTCCTGTCCGTAACAGACGCGGGTATGCTTGGGATATGCCCCATTCAGTCCAAGATAAAACTAAGGATAAAGTATGCTCAACGTTATTGTACAATAGTGAAAACACAATGAGAATCTCACCCACTATTATCCTTGTCAAAGTATTGGAAGGCTTTGTAAAGATGTTCAAATCTTTCTAGCTTGTGTCTTTGCATTGTAGCAGTTATAAATTCGATATAGTCAATAGTCCCATTTCCATCTATATCAGCCTACAGAAATGCAGAGCCAAAAATATCAGCTGAGCGTGTGATGCATATTCATAGCAATGGCATAAATTCAGAGCTCACAAATTCCTTACAGCTTGCATGTACTGTTTGATATCAGATTCTGTAAGCATCGATCCAAGTTTAGCTAATCCTGCCTTTAATTCATCGTAAGAAAGTGTGCCATTGTTGTCAGTGTCCATCTCAGTAAATTTTTCCTTTAGCTTTTGTATTTCTTCGGTTGGAAGATTTTCCACAATGACCTAAAGAACACTCAGTTAATCAGTAGGTGAAGGTAGGAAGCACAATCAAATACATAAATTTATTAGCTAGCACACACAAGTTTATGAAAAAATAATAAACAGTCTACCATAGAACATTGTTGATGAGGAAGCGTAGGCGCAAAAATTCAGTCAAACATATATAATCATGATTCTCAGAGTCTTGTAGATTCTATTATAGTATTCAAAATACAATGTTGCCATGAAAATATGTAGATTCTCACACTTAAGTTAGGATTCTCCACTAATCTCAATCTCAGCTTAACTAAGCTTTTGAAGAATCTTTTGACACATTATATTAATTTTCAGGTGTGGTCAAGATCTGTTCTTTTTATTTTTCACTTTTTATCACAGAACTTGTAATCACATCTTATATTTCCAAGTGCAAGGTCAAAAGGAGGGAATCCCAAACCTTTAAGACTTACCTTTAGTGCAAGTTTCTTTAGTTTGTTCATTGCTATAAATTGCTTCATCCTGAAGATAACGGCAGTGTCAATTGGCTTGTCTGATGATTTCCCACTTTCTTTAAGCCAAGGGTGCTCTGCATAGAGTTATCATACATACAGTTTTCATTGGCATCTATACTGTTGGTACAATTAAAGGACTAAATAAACTTTGAACTTACAATAATCAAAACATCATAGATGTGAGAAACTTTCTACCTAGAACTTCAGCAGCCGTGATCCGCTTTTTTGGATCCAGTGTCAGCATCCTATAACCAAGTCCTTGGCACCGCTTGAAATGGTTGGCCATGGACTAAATTCAAAGTCAATATTTCCTTGCAATATTTCATCAAAAATTCCCTGCTCTGTTTCTGCAGGGCACGTTATCAAGTGCATGATTATATATTTACATTTGCTATACTTAATAATAATAAACATGAAGTGGGTGTTAAAGTGAAAAAGAGATCATGTAGGGTGCACAGTGAATATCTTCACCTGCCCAAAATGGAGGTACACCAGACAGTAGAATATACAGAATAACTCCTGCGCTCCAAATGTCTATCTCCTTCCCATATATGTGCCGTAATACTTCAGGAGCTACATAGTAAGCACTTCCAACTATTTCCCTATATACCTTTCCTGGAAAGTTTACCAAGAGATAATCAGTAACATGCCTTTTGAAAACTTAAGACAAAATGCTACCAAACATTCTACAGACAAAAACAGCCTATGTTAATTAATGCGTGAACATCAAATACATACCATTCCTAAGATTAAGACTAGAACAAACTTGAAACTTTGAAAATAATTGAGAGTCAACATTTTCTTGATCAAGGCATATTTATTCACAATGGCAATCTTAAAATAGATTTCATGAAACGGTTTCTTTAGTCGATTCAAATTACCAATGGAATTGACAAATTATAGGATGAGAACTTACCTTCTTCAAAGAAAAATGAGAACCCAAAATCAGTGACCTTCATAATAGCATTCTCATCGTTACTAGTGAACAAGAAATTCTCAGGTTTGAGATCCCTGTGCACAACACCCTTGGTGTGGCAGACATTGACTACGTGCATTATGTCTCCAAATACAGAAGCTGCAGCTCTCTCACTATAATGCCCCTTAGATATAATTCGATCAAAGAGCTCACCACCAGCACATAACTCCATAACAATATGCACAAAACGCCTATCTTCATAGGCACCCTTAAACTCAACAATATTAGGCTGCCCACTCAAATGTTGCATTATCTGAACCTCTCTTTTGATATCATCCCTATCAGTCTTACTCACAAGTTTCCTCTTAGCAACTGACTTGCAAGCAAATTGCCTACCGGTTGAATTCTCAGTACATAAATAAATAATACCATACTGACCCCTACCCAATTCTTTACCCATAGTGTAGTGGGACTTAACATCTTCATAAGGTTTACCAAGAATTGTATCTGGAGAGTGAGGCAGTGGTTCTGGGCCTGAAAATTGAGCTACCGGCGCTGCAGGTTCTTGGCTTCTACGGTTATGAACGACGCCTGTGTTCGCTTGTGATGTGCTGCCATAACTCTTATCATGTGGCTTTGAGTGACGAATTTTGGATAAACCACTACCCATTTCTTGTTACCACCCCAGAATCAAGAGATCACTGCTGAGCTATGATGTTTACGAAAGTCAAGACCATGAGTATTTGATCAAAATCAACAACTCTGAGATTATTAAGTTGCAGAAAAAGCATGAAACTACGAAAGAGAGATTGAAGGTTGAGGAATGAAAAGCCCAGATAAGGATTTTTCAGAGAGTGCGAAGGGGGAATGATTCAGATGAAGCTCCAACTTGGACAGAGTTTTAATCAAAGGGAAGTCGATTTTTTTTTTTATTATTTATTTTTTTACTTTTAAGTTCCCGAACCAAAATGACGTTTGCCTTGTCGGAAAGGTCCGCTTTCTAAAGATGGACTAAAAACAAGAAACAGCAAAAACTTCACAATTAGGGGGAAAAAAGGGTCAAGACTCAAGTGTAGATTGAATCCTTGTTTTTAACTAAAACAAATTTATAAGCCAAAGGCCGGTGGCCCGATGGTTAAATGTTTATAATTTTCTCTTCCTCACTAAACGCGAAATGAAAGAAGTGCTGTTCTTCATTTACGAAGGCCATTCGTTCACGTTTCATGTAATTCAAACGTAATAATATAAGTTCAAGAATATTTCTGATCAGAATATCAAGATATAGTCGCTTTAATATAGTCAGAATCACAGAATGCAAGATTGCCAGATAACCAAAAAAAAAAAAAAAAACTAAAACAAATTTATAAGCCAAAAGATTCAGAAATGCTTCAGTTAAGTGCTCCGAAATGTAAACCATGATAAGGATTTTCGTCACGTACATCCTCTGCACTTCTTTTAACGTATAAACAAAGTCCATCCATATCTAGTAGTCGCTATCAGAAACTAACGGTGTTGAATGGTTTAATTTTACTGGATTTTATCTAATTCAAGTCCAATTCATTCTGTATTGGATTTTATATTTTGGATTTAATTCAATCTAATTATTAATTGAAATATAATATAATTTAAATCAATAAAATGTTTAATCAATGTAATCCAATTCGATCAATTTAATAAAAGAAAATTTATAAATAAAAATCAATAACTACTCTCTAAACTTCTAATTACTAACAAGTATAAAAATATCAACTCCTTTTATATTTTATAATTCACGTATTATCATATAATTAAAAAAAAGGTTAAATTTTTAATATTTAAAGTAAACATTGTTGAGCCTCGTAGTTTATACTTCATATTATTATGATATATTTATATTTATGCAAAATTATGTTTCATTTTTTTTTAACTTAATTATAAAAATAACATATAGCTTTTTAAAAAAAATAAGAAAATAAAAGTTAATTGGTTGGATTGATTATATTAGATTTGAACATATAAATGCATAAACCAATCAATTAACGTTAGATATTTGATTGTGCAATCCAATCTAATCAAAAAGTCAATTAGACAAAAATTAGATTGATCCAAATTATTTTGATTGGTTTGATTGAATTGGATTAAATTTTGGACACCCTTATCAGAAAATCAACAAACTTTGACACTCTCACTTGATTGCTGGCTCAAAATTGCACCGTTTGAGGCAATAGAAATGCTTTTTCTCATCTTATTAGTTTGTTAAATATGTTATGTTCTATTTTATTTTAGTTTATTTTATCTTCAATTTGGCTTCAAGTAATCAAATACCAACAAAGAGAAACAAAAACAACCAACAAAACTCACTTCTTTCTCTTCGTCAACCAACCTAGTTATTATATTGGAATTGCTGCCACATTCAGCTTCACTTGCTGAGAAGCCATCGGTTTCCTTCTGAGGATATTAAAGTATTTTTTCATTTGGTTCCCAGTTCGCATATTTAAATTATTAGCTTCATCAATCATCAATAGGGTTTAAGACTGAACATTGTTCAGCCATAATACTACATAGCACTGAACGGAATATTAATATATATTCTGATCCTGCAGACACATTCCTTATCCTGAAATCTTGCTGCAAATCTGCTATAAGCAAACTCCCTTGCAAACTACAATGCAAGTTCGTAATAAAATTATGATTAATGATATGATCTTGCGTTATTATTAAAAATTTCAATTGACTTGAACATAAATGATGTGTAATTATAATAGACGTAGAGTTCTGCTGCTCCTCATCATTGCGCTGAATTCGCCAAGCTGATTCTACCATGCTATATAATACACAATGAACGTAGGACTTAACAAATGATGCGTAATACGAGAATGCAAACACAAATTTTGTGCTTAGTAAGAAATAATCAACTTATGGAATCTTTATCAACTTATGTCTTTAGCTTACTACCATCTTCATCAAAATGTTGGGAGGCTTTGTATATATGTTCTTATCTTTCTAACCCATATCAGAGCATTGTTGCATGTAGTGATAAATTCAAAGCAGTCAATAGTACCGTTTCCATCCAAAGCAGCCTGAAATGCAGACCAATAATATCAGTTAAGTATAGTGCAAACGAACAGTCCAATAAACACTTAAAGCTTCTTTAAGCTACTGCACTGCGGCTTCTGTAAGCTTTGATCGAAATTTAGGTGATCCTGCCTCCACTTTATTGTGGGGAATTGTGCCGTTGTCGTCAGTGTCCATGTTCTTAAAGGTAGAATGGAGTTTTTGAATTTCTTCTGTGGGAATATTTTCCACAGTAATAACCTGTATTTGTTTTCATGATCCACCCAATTTGCCAGAAGGTCGTATGCTTTGCATAAAGTTCGCATTATCTACATAGATTTTAGACTCACCTGAACTGCAAGCTTCTAGAGGTTGTTTCTTCCTTCGAATTGCTTCATCATTGAAAAGACAGCGGTGCTTGTCCGATGCTGCTACACCTTTTCTAATCCGTGGGTGCTCTGCATAAATCGTATAGTTTCAATCTTTTTTTTGTAGAAAGATGTAACATATGAAATAACAATAATGGCAATGGTGTAAATTTAACTCACACCATTAAAGATATTATATATTTTATGATAGTTAACGCTTTGGATTTTAAAATTGTTAAGAGACCACTTAGACCCAAAAACTTATGCTCTTAGGTGAGGGTGCAACATCTGTTTTAAAGAAAATTAAAAACATCCCCTCTCAAGCTTATAAGGTCATCTGTATCCGGAGAGACTGAGTCAGAGACAAGTAACGGATTAAGAGGGATTTTCATGAAATTCGTTATGATATAAGGCAAAATTGCTGAAGTCCGTAGGTAAATACATTCATACCTAGAACTTGAGCATAAGTAATTCGCTCTGTTGGGTTATATGTCGGCATCTTGAGGATCAAGTCCTTGGCACTGCTTGATATAGTTGGCCATGGTGGATCTTCAAAGGAAACATGTCCCAACAAAATAGCACCATATGCACCCTGCTCTGTTTCTGCAGTGCACGTCATTTCTTTTCGAGTGACCATTTTGTGATTACGGGTAGGATCCTCCAAGGTGACTTCCTGAAAGTGAAAATAGAACTTAAAAGTAGCAGAAGGAATATTGTTACCTGCCCAAAATGTGAGTAAAACATACGAAAGAACTCCTGCACTCCAAATGTCTGCTTCTTTTCCATATTTGCGCTGTAACACTGCAAGAGCAACATAGTAAGGACTTCGAACTAAATTCTCATATACCTTCCCTGAAAAGTGTGCCAAGGAGTATTCAGAAAAAAGGGCATTAATATATGATATATGCTTCTGCCGCCTGCTACACATGCTACACATATGATATATGCAAACATAAACAGCTGCAGTTTAACACAAACAACAATCTCTCTATTGCCTTCAAAACTCCCTTCACATGCATGAAACAAATAAAGAAGAGCGAGAAAGTTTACCCTCTTGAATGTAAGTTAGGCAATCCAAAATCTATTGCCTTCAAGCGTGCCATCTCATCCTTGATAGAAAACAAGAAATTCTCAGGCTTGATATCCCTGTACATCACACCCAAAGAATGGAAGCTATCCACAAAATTCATAATGGCTCTGAAGATGGAAGCAGCTGCTCTCTCACTATAGTGTCCCTTAGCTTTAATCCGAACCAAGAGTTCACCACCAGTACAAAACTCCATTACGATATGGACAGATTTCACATCCTCATAAGCCCCCAATAAAGTCAAACCACATTAGGCAGGCCGCTCAGATGTTTCAATATCTGTATCTCTCGTTTGATATCATCTTCATCATGTTTGGCCTTAATTTTGCTCTTGGAAATCGACTTGCAAGCAAACTGCCTGCCTGTCGATTTCTCAGTACATACATATGTTGCACCGAATTGACCTTTCCCCAGTTCTTTACCTATGGTGTAATGTAACTCTAAGTCTTCGTGAGGTCTACCAAGAATTGTATTTTCAACTGGACTTTGGTTTGATGTCGGTACAGAGGAGTTAGATAGCCGCCGCGCCGCCACCAGCTGGGTACTGCCAGTGTCTGGTTTCTCAGGTAGTTGATGAGCTGGTGGGACTGTTGGGGTAGTTCATAAGCTTGTTGAGTGTTCGCATTTGGTTAAACAATTACCCATATCCAATCATTAACTGATTTATTAGAATTCAGTAGACTATAGCACTGGATTAAATTTCCCGACTAGACAACACCAATACACCTATTGACTTAATTTTAAAAACAAAAAAGACATCCAGCAAATGGGAAAAGAGCAATTTTAAGAATAAAGGGAGATTTGGATCAGAAATTCAGAGATGGAGTTGATAAGGAATTTTAGAGAATTGAAGGTGGTAAAGGCAAAGGGCTTTGTGTCTTGACATCAACATTGATCGAGTTTCTGAGGATAGTCTGTAGAGAGAAATAAAAAAATTAAAAAAGAAAATTGGTCACCTTGGAAACAACATTGGAACTTTCAGAGAAAGTGAAGGGAAAAAGCCTAGAATTATCCGAATAAAAACATGTATTATTCTTCAAGTATTTGCTTGTAAGAGAAGAAATTGCCAGAATTATGGTGCCCAAAGGAGTGAAACTTTCCGGAACGTTCACAATGTGTTCATTCTCTTTGCTTTTCCCTTCATTTTGGCTTGAAAGAGTCGCTCTCCTTGTCCTACCTCTCCCTCTCTCTGATGAGAACTATCAAGAGAATACCATTAAAGTTTCAAGTGACCCTTTGCACATTTATGAAGGCCCAATTACAAGAGCTAGAACAAAAAAGATGTAAGCTGTTTTAAATGGATTAATTGAGAAAATATGGATTGAAACTGCAATTCAAGATGCAAGATATCATGAATTGGGCTTGAAGAGAAGTCAAGGCATTGCGGGCATTATTCAAGCTATTAGGCAGCCAAATACACAATTCGGATGAAATGCATAAATGTCAAATTCGGAATAAAACTGGTATTGATTGAGCGGGAATTAATGTGCAAGCTATATACCGTTGGAAAGATAATTAAGTTAGCTTTCCAAAGAATTTTACAGAGTTAGATTTGGAGTTCTCTAGAAGGAGTGATGACCAATTCATTACAACATATTCAGACTTGCGATTTTCAACGACTCCTTTATTTTTCAACTTCATTTGTTGTTTTGTTTCAAGTTTGTCAATGTGTAAGGTAAGTCTACCATCAATGATGGTGAGCTAACATTAAGTTTGTCAATGATAGCATTAATTATAGTGGGTTGGTGAAGACTTTTGAAGCATGCTTTGACAAACTTATACTTGGAGGGTTGTTCTAATGTTTTCATTTGTATTTTTCGGATTTTGGGTCTCTATTGGTCTATTTAAACTCAGCAACCTTGCAATGTAAGACAATTAGAGATTAATGTTATTTGAATTTGAAAGAATTATTCTTTCGTTGGTTTTTTTGAGAACTAGTGAACTTATCAAGAATTTGCATTCTTGTGATGTTCCAAATCTAAACTTATCACTCATCTTCTCATCTACATCTTGAGTGTAGGGACAATATCATTCTCTATACCTTTGGTTCATGTTTTCTTAAGCATTGGGTCAAGATTTTGTTTCTCTTAAATCTGTTTAGAACTTTCTTGAGAAGTTGAAACTTCAAATTAAGTGTTTCAATGTGGGATTCACATCACTCTCAGTCAGCCTTGTAATTGGAATTGCAGTCCCATTTTTGCTTCACTTCCTTAAAAGCCGCAAGTATATTCAGCTCTCACGCACCTCACATAAGTTCTCACTTTCAGCAAGCAACCATCAAATCACTTTAGTTGGGAACTGAATTACATTTCGACAAGCAAGCACCACGCCAATTCGGTCGAAAACTGAAATATTTACCTGCTTTATCCTGATGTACTAATTAAAAGGGGTTAAATTTCATGACCGTCTTCAAATGTTTCCTCAACCGCTTGTTTCAGTAGAGCTACCATGATTATCATTAGAGTTCTGTAAAGTTCCGTTATAATACCTTTTAAAAAGTTATGCTGGTTAAGTATGCAAGGTGATACATTCTGAACAATGTTTCTGAAATGGTATGTAAACCCCACCCTTCACCCCCACCCCCTAAAGGGGTAAAGAGGGGCTCTTTGGGGTCTAATTTCCTTTCTATCTGACAGGACAAACAAATAGGAAGGGAGGGTTCTTTCATTGCATTGATAGAAGTCTAACTAGATCTCCTTCCGCCGGCCTTTATAGGAGTAGGGGAGCGTGGTGAGATAGATAGACGTCCAATCCTGCAGCAGCTAGTTGCTCGGCCTTAGTCTTGGGCTGATCTCACACTTCAATCAACCCCTTCGTACTTCGATCCAATCAATCGATCGATCAAGAGGCTAATCTCTTTTGTTTGGACCAAGGAAATATTTGCCAATATCTAAAAAACAACTTAGAAACTAGTGAAGATATTATAACCGGTGCTTCAACGAGTAGATTTTAACTTTTCAATAGGGTTAATCCGACCATTCCATTCAGTTTCATCCAGGGATCTGATTGCTGCGTCTTGTTCTTCATCCCTGTCCAAGGACAGAAATCCAAATCCATGAGAATCCCCGGTCTTAAACAAAGAAAACAAATATAGGACTTGAATCGCCCATGAATGAAAAAGGAAACAGTCAAGACGCTAATATGATCAGGAGTTAGCATAACAAAGGCATTAGGAAAATGAGGTCATGTAATAGCTTTATAAAGATTGCACCTGTAGATTTTATGATAAAACTTCAACATGAAGAAACAATTTTCAGCTCGAGTTACAGTTAAACGGACAGCAAAGAAATAGCTCGCAAAATATGTTTTAGCTCAGTCCATAACACATTGCTTTCATCTGAAATAAGAAGACTAAATATGGGGGTTTTCAGCAACCAATATTGAATAACACAAGTGAGATATTAGAAATACCAAAACATATACTATGGGTGAGCTACAAAATACGAAAACCTCTAAAAATGTCCTTACAGTAGACTAAATATTTAGTCTGCTAAATATGAGAGGTACTATGTAGATGTCGAACCTTTTATCCCTAACAATGCGAACATCTTGCACACGGCCAAACCTAGAAACTTCCTTTCCAAATCTCTCTCAGTTAAAAAAATAAAATTCTACAATAAATAAAATTTTCCCTGATTTGCCTAATCAAGTTCTCCTGTTAGGTGGAGGCTGTTAGGAAATTGAGCTTTCCCCCAGGATCTCTCCAAGCAATTTGTCAAGTAACAAATTAGCAAGAAAAATTAAATAGAGAATATACCAATCACACAACACAAGATTTACTTAGAAAACTCTAAACCGTGAGTAAAACTAATCGCTGTCACAAGACAACCAGAGGAAAATATTCACTATGTGGAAAATTATTACAACCACACTCTCAGAAATAATTTTCTCTCACCCACAAGAACTTTATAATTTTAATCCCTTAAAATTACTCAAGCTCTCAACTTTTTTTTTCTCACAAAACTGGATGCTCAAACCAATGAGCAGCACCCGTTTTTATAGCCAAAATTGCCTATTAAACTATTATTATTTTTTCCACCGCCATTATCTTCTTCAAATCTTCCTTGTCAAAGTTGTTTGCTTCCTTCAAGCTTTGCTGCAGCCAAAGTTTCTTCATTCTTCTAGATTGATGGCTGTCAAAGCCATTTTGAATTTGGCTTTCAAGCTTTTAGATTTTCAGCAGCCCCTTTCTTTGACATTCTCCCACTTGGAGATTTGATTGGGAACTAATCAATCTCCATACGATGCTTATCGTCTTTACCGGTATTCATAATCTTCAATATAGAGAATTATTATACTCCACTATAAAGAGTATACAACTTAGAATTAATTACCAATTCTAAGATTTTTACATCGGAACATGTCGAAATATCCTGTTGAAATTTATGGTGCAACTTCCACGTTGACTTTCCTGGAAGTTCGTCAGCCATCAACATAAATTCCACCACACACCCTGCATCAATACCAACCATGCCTTGTGTGCAAATCTTGTGGATCCGCTAGCAGTAACACATCCCTTTTCATGGGACTAGCGGTATACCATAGGATGTCATCATTATTTATTTTACAAGGGATCATCGTCTCCCATGATGATGAGAGACTTACCACTAGCAATGCTATCTGCATCTAATCTGGAGCCACTTGTCGATCCTGCTCCATTTCTCATTTGACAATCTCTTTTTAGATGCCCTGATTGTCCACACCCCCAGCAGACTTTTTCTTAGAATTATTTTTCTTCCAATTCCCCACAGCTGCCAAAGCCGAGACATCTGTAGTTTCAGTACTTTCACCACTCAATCTTCTTTTTTCTGAGAGTAAAGTACTAGTAACTTTTTTAAGATCTACTGTCTCCTTTCTGTACATCAAAGTAGGTAATAGGTGTTTGTAGGAAGTTGGAAGTGACCACAATAATCTAAGCGCCTTGTCCTCATCTTCAATTTTAACTCCAATGGCTTCTAGTTCTAACACAATACCATTGAGAACACTGAGGTGATCAGAAATTTTTGTACCTGCAGCCATTCGCAATGTATGAAATCTCTCCCTCAAGTACAATCGATTTGAGATGCTCTTTGTCTGATACAACTTTTCTAGCTTCTCCCAAAGTTCTTTTACTGTATGAATATTTCCTACATTTGCAAGAACATTCTTTGCTAGACACAGTCGTATAGCACTTGCAGCTCTATCATCCAAATCTTCCCAATCTTCGTCGCTTATACTAGCTTTTCCAAAGCTACTACTGGAAGCAGGGGATGGCTTCCCCTTCAATGCCTTGTGTAATTCAGATTGAATCAACACATCCTTGACTTGAATTTACCACAAACCAAAGTTAATTCTCCCATCGAATTTTTTCTATTTCAAATTTCACAGGACTTGAAAATTTCAATCCCAACATGTTTGCTTTGCAGATCAACCTTTACTCTTCACCACGGACTATTTGGATTGGCTCCCACTGCTTCACGTGAATAATACCGTATACGTGAACAGTACCATCTACGTGAACAGTGCCCCGATACCAAAACTTTAATCGATGGCTCTGTTAGGTGGAGGCTGTTAGGAAATTGAGCTTTCCCTCACGATCTCTCCAAGCAATTTGTCAAGTAACAAATTAACAAGAAAAATTAAATAGAGAATATACCAATCACACAACACAAGATTTACGTGGAAAACTCCAAATCCGGCGGAAAAACTACGACCGTTGTCACAAGACAACCAGAGGAAAATATTCACTATGTGGAAAATTATTACAACCACACTCTCAGAAATAATTTTCTCTCACCCACAAGAACTTTATAATTTTAATCCCTTAAAATTACTCAAGCTCTCAACTTTTTTTTTCTCACAAAACTGGATGCTCAAACCAAATGAGCAGCACTCATTTTTATAGCCAAAATTGCCTATTAAACTATTATTATTTTTTCCACCGGCATTATCTTCTTCAACTCTTCCTTGTCAAAGTTGTTTGCTTCCTTCAAACTTTGCTGCAGCCAAAGTTTCTTCATTCTTCTAGATTGATGGCTGTTAAAGCCATTTTGAATTTGGCTTTCAACCTTTTAGATTTTCAGCAGCCCCTTTCTTTGACAGAGGCGTCCAGGGTCTCTGCCTGGGAGAGGGACAATAAGAGTGATATCCTGGAGATCTTTGCCTGGGAGAAGGACGATGGGAGTGATATTCAGGAGATCTTCACCTTGGAGAATACCTTCCCCTATAGCCAAAATGAATAAAATTACAATGATATTCAGTAGCAAAAGATTACCATGAGAGAATACACTCACACACATAGAGAAGATGGGAAGAAAAGGATAACAGGGGTAAGAGAAGACAATCAGAGTTTCCACAGATAATTAGATACGTGAAGGGCGCAGACACCTCCCGCCATATAGAAAATTAAGCATATATAAATATCGTGGGGATCTGTAGCAATCTCTCGTATATAGGGATATTGAATTAGATCCGTCATGATAATCTCTCCCATACCCAGAAGCAGGATCCCAAAAACTAGAGTTGTTAACGTGAGGGATCCGTCATGATAATCTCTCCGATTATCAAACATCTCATGGTTGAAAGTTGCCTTAAATTCAAAGGAGGATTTATGAAAATAACTGCCAGACAACTAATCCGTCTCACCTTGGTTTAGAGATTGTGTCATCTCCTGATCATAGTCATTATATGGAGATTATATCATCTCCTCATCATTGTCAATTTTTGTTCTCCTAGTTTCATCATGATCAAGTTACAGAAAGGAATTTATGATAACTCGATATCGAATTCTGATATCTGAAATCAGCAGGAACTTGGGGGAACCCTTGTTGTGCCTGCATGCTCAGATCTATTTGAACATAAACTTAGCCTTTGCTCCTTCATCAACAGCAAAGTTGAGGCATAACCCTCCGGAATCATCTATTTTCTGAAGATCAGAAAATATCAATTTTCATGCATGAAATGCTCAAGAAGCAATATATTTTATCAAACAGGGCATCCAAATTACACTGCAGTGGTAAGTTAATTACAATGCAAAAATAACATGGTAAAAAATTATGTATTAATAAAGTAAAGGAAATATTGATATTAAATTACCTCGTGTTTGTGGGAAATCTTTGTCTTTTGGCAAGAAAATTACAGTTGAATAGAGTCGATGGCAGATTTTAAAAAAGTAGTAGTGAAAATAAAAAATAAAAAATAAAAAATAGAAGAAGTTTGTGTTCATGTTTTCTCGGATCTGAGGTATTGGATTTATGCGGGGTTGAAAGGTGATTTCACTTCCGTTTGGGCTTTCAAATGCGGCCCATCACTGGCCCAAAATCTAAAAAAAGTATGGGGCTTAATAGAAATTTCTCATCAAGCGGAGCTATTGGCAACCCTCTATACATCTCTTGTACAACTCTTATTTTTTTGTATTTACAAGATTATCCTTTCTATTAAAAGCAAACATTTATGGAATTAAATCCACCTACGCTTTTCTCAAAAGAAAGAATTTGATACAAAAATTAAGTTGTATTCATTTTATAACTTACCTTTGCAAGAAAGATAATTTTGTGAAATTTTTATAAATTATTAATTTTATGAGCATGTTGAGGGATAACTAAACCTCGTGCTTTTTTTGTTTTCTTTCGAAATAGGATGCCCAAATAAATCATAAGACATATACCTCAGTTATATATCCATATATTTTTATTGGTTTTAAAGAAAACAAGCATCCTTTAAAGTTTTAAGAACAACAAATATACATTCGAGGGGTCTGACTTTGGAATGAGAGAAAAAGTGCTATGCTAATTAAGGCGCTTTCTTGAGGGCCTAAGAGATTATTTTAAGAATTAAAAAGAACATAAATAGATAAGGGGATTGATAGGGATAATAGAGGGGTGCCAACAGCACCACTGCTTCTCTTTTGGTGAAATATTGTTACAATTAACTGTTAGATTTATTTTTCACATTTTATGGACTGACATAAATTATTTTAATTATTTTATATATTTATTGAATTAATACGTGACTAATGTCGAATATTAAGGAGCAATTTTAATAGACTCATTTATTAAGTGATCAAATATTCTTTTAATGAGTCCGATTTTGACATACCCTATACAGTAGTATATTATGGACAAGTATAGTATTTAATTATGTTATTTTAGCTCATAATGGGATGAACAAATTTGTACTAACACATGAGGGCCCCACACTCACCACGATTTAAGTAACTTCAACTCATTGGGGAGTTAATCGTTAAAAACTGAGAAGAGTGTAGTGCACAATCTCTCTCTCTTTCTCTCTTCGATTCCTTCGAATGTGTGCACAGTGAATTTGAGATAATCCGAATCTTGAGCTGAAGGAAGAATTCAAGAGCTAGATCAAGATTGTAGCAACTCAGTAGAAGCTCTATAACAAGCTTACAAGCTCAGATTCATGGCAAATCAAGGTAAATCTCAAAATTTAATATTTACATGTGTTTACTTGGAAATGCAAGATTAAGGGCATAAAACTCGTTTTTATTCTATCAATTGGTATCAGAGCTCAATGTTATGCATTTCCTTGTAAGCCATGGTTGATTTGTTGTTGAAATCTCACTCATGGAAATTTTCTTTTAATTTTGAATTTTTCGAATTCTTCGAATTTTGGCATATTTGTGCAAATTAATGTTAAATAATGCATGAGTGATGATTTTAGAGCAAAAATATAAATTTTCCATAATTTTTTTATGGCCACAATTCGGATGAGCTGAATAAGGTTACTGTAGCATTACTGTACACGTCGCGAGGTTGAAGAAGAAGTTGTAGGGATAATATCGTTTGGTTCCCTAAGTTTTATAAAATTTCAGTATGACCCAATATTGGGAAAATAATTGCATTTAGAAATTCTGATTTGATTCAGAAGTTTGCAAATTGTTCAAATGGGTCCTTGACTTATGGTCAACGTGATAAAATATTATTGTTGTCCCTGATATTTTAATAAATGCTATTGAGGCCCAATAACTTATTTTATTTTATTTACAGTTTGGGCCAAAACTTTTGATATTAAAAACAGTAACCATAATTCTGAAAAATCTTCATTTTAGTCCAAAATTTTTATAATTTTTGGCGATTTTTCAGAATTTAAATTTAGAATAATCAATCATTATTGAATGTTATGGGCATAGTATTCATACATTTTATTGAGACATAAAAATTTTATTTGATTTAATATGTTGATTAAAAAAAAATTATTTGTATTTGATAAAATTTATTTAGTCTCATTTTTGTTAATGTATGAAATATGTATATATAATGCAAAACTACAATTTAGAGTGATTGTGTATCTACCTATCGTAGGACCAATCATGATAAATTATTTGGTGTTTTGCAATTAAATGCCCATTTATAATTATTAATTATGAATTATGCGATGGATTATTATTGCTATTACCGAGATCCATACGGGTGATGATATTGTCTTGTCGACAAATCACTACTTGGTAGGATGCTTGGGTAGATAAAGAGATTTGTTGGGTATTTTTACTGAGTGGCTTAATTACCCTGTCGGTGATAGGTCAATGTTGGTGTTATATTCAACTTGTTTGCTTTATCTTTAGGTTAGTGCACTCCTATATTGTTAAAGGATGCCTAACATATTATGTTGCTATTGGAGAAAATTAGAATGAGGAGTCATTATTTATAGCATGAATTTGTTTTCTCATGCTTAATATATTTTTTTATTGACTCCTCAGTTATAAATATTCTTTCTTTTCTCCAAGTTGCCTCCATTAAGACTTTAACTGGGAAAATTTACGAGGACTGGCGTGAGTCTGTTATGTTTTATCTGTCTACATTAAACAGAGACTTGGCATTAAGGGTAGATGAACCAACCAAGCCCACAGATAAGAGCACTGATGCTGAAAAAGCAGAGTGGGCAGCTTGGGATGAATCTAACAGACACTGTCTGGAAACAATGAAATACACCATTGATAGAACAATTAGAGAAAGCATCCCTGCATATGTAAAGGCCAAAGATTACTTGGCAGCTGTTGGAAGAACTTTCAGGAAAATAGATAAGGCTGAAAAGGGTAATTATCTGAGGTTGCTTGCTAATACCCAGTATGATGGTGTTTCTGGGGCAAGAGAGCACATCCTTAAGATGAGCAGTTACCATAAGAAGCTAAAGGACATGGATGTCCATTTGCCTGATGACTACTTGGTCTTTCAAATTCTTGAATCTCTTCCACCACAGTTTGGCAATCTGAGAAGCCAATACAATACTATGAGATGTTTGGAACATCACGAGTTGGATCACGTATGTGGTTCAAGAAGAGGAATCATTAAAGAAAGACAAATCTCACACTGTGATGATGACTACTACTCAAGAGAGTGGCAGTGTGAAGAAATGCAATTCAAAGGGCAGCAATAAGTTTTTCAAGAAGAAGAAGTTTGGAAAGAAAACTTCACGTGGTAATGCTTCTACCACTTCTGGTTCCACTTCTGAAGGTTTCAAGGGAAAGTGTCATATCTGTAAGAAACCTGGGCATAAGAAATCTGAGTGCAGGGGATTCAAAGCATAGCTGGAAAAGAAAGGTATTCCTGTAGCTTTTGTAGGCTTTAAATCTAATCTTGTTGATGTTCCTTCTAATACTTGGTGGTTGGATACTGGTGCGACTATTAATATAACGAATTCCTTACAGGAATTCAGAAGCAAGAGGGAGCCCAATGAAGGAGAGTTAATGGTTCACATGGGCAATGGAGTAAAAGCTAGAGTTGAATGTATAGGAGTTGTCAGACTACATCTAGCTACATGCCATCTTTTGGATCTATTGGATACAGCTTATATTCCTTCTATTAGGAGAAACTTAATATTTGTATTTATTTTGGATAGATGTGGCTATACTTTTCATTTTGGTGACAAAAAAATTTACTTATTCTGTAATTCAGAGCTAGTTGGTTCTGGCACTCTATATGATGGCTTATATATGATTGATTTATTTCCTCATGCTACTGAATCATCATCCAATGCTCATGTTATGAATGTTTTTAGCTCTAATTATGCAAGGGTTGATAAAAACTCCTCTATGTTGTGGCATAAACGGTTGGGTCGTATTTCTAAACAGAGGATGGAAAGGCTCATTAAAGATGGTATCCTCCACAATCTAGATTTCTCTGATTTTGACACTTGTATTGATTGTGTCAAAGGCAAGCTTACTGCTAAAATCAGAAAAGATAGAACTCAGAGAAGTCAACAGGTGCTGGACTTGATACATACAGACATTTGTGGGCCACTTACTCCTACTGCTATTGGAGGTTATAAGTACTTTATTACATTCATCGATGACTTTTCTCGTTATGGTCATGTTGAACTTCTTGCTGAAAAGTCTGAATCTTTATATGCTTTTCAAGCCTTTAAGGCTAATGCTGAGCTCCAAAAGGGCAAGAAAATTAAAGCAGTAAGATCAGACAGAGGTGGTGAGTACTATGGACGATATGATGAAACTGGGCGTAAGCCTATTGTGAGAGAATCCTGATCTCTTAGACTTACCTTTAGTGCTAATTTCTTTAGTTTGTTCATTGCTCGAAATTGCTTCATCCTAAAAATGACAGCACTGTCGATTGGCTTGTCTGATGCTTCTCCACTTTCTTTAAGCCAAGGGTGATCTGCATATATGTATCATTCATACAGTTTTCAATGTTCTATAGTATTGGATATATATATATATGTGTGTGTGTGTGTGTGTGTGTGTGTGTGTGTGTGTGTGTGTGTCAAAACATCATAGCTAAGAAACACTGATAAGTTCAGGATCTAGTGCTTTTCAACCTAGAACTTGAGCAGCAGTAATCCGTTTTTTTCGTTTCATTGTTAGCATCTTGCGAACCAAGTCCTTGGCACCACTTGAAATAGTTGGCCAAGGATTAGTTTCAAAGTCAAGTTTTCCTTACAAAATAGCATCATAAATTTCCTTCTCAGTTTCTGCAGGATAAATCATCACAAGTGAGTGATTACATTAAATTTCCAATACTTTGTCAAAAGTAATAAGCATGTACAAGGGAAAAGAGTTCATGCAGTGTGCAAACTGCAAAATGAATATTTTTACCTGCCCAAAAAGGAGGCACACCAGATAGTAAAACATATAGTATAACTCCTGCACTCCAAATGTCTATTTCCTTCCCATATTTGCACCATAATACTTCAAGAGCGACATAATAAGCACTCCCAAGTCTATCCCTGTATAACTTTCCTAGAAAGTTTATCAAGGAATAATCAATAAGAATATTAATACTTAGATTAAACATGCCTTTTCTAAACAAGCCACAAAATACTGCAAAACGTTATACAAACATAAACAATCCGTGTTTATGCACGAACATGAAATACAAACTTTCTCTACAATCAAAACGAGAACAAATCGAAATTATAGAAAAATGATTGAAAGTTGATATTTCATGTCAAGGGCTACCCTTAAAAAGTCTAAACGTAGATTTCACGAAACTATTTCTTTGGTCAATGTAAATTATTAACGGAAATGATAAATTACACAGTGAAGTACGAGAAATTTACCCTCTTCAAAGAATGATGACAAGCCAAAATCAGTGACCTTCAAACGAGCATTCTCATCCTTGCTAGTGAACAAGAAATTCTCAGGTTTGAGATCCCTGTGCATGACACCCTTAGAGTGGCAGACATTCACGCTATTCATAATTTCCCCAAATACAGATGCTGCAGCTCTCTCACTGTAGTGCCCCTTGGCTATAATCCGATCAAATATCTCACCACCGGCACAATACTCCATGACAATATGCACAAAATGCCTATCATCATAAGTACCCTTAAAGTCAACAGCGCTAGGCTGCCCACTCAAATGTTGCATTATCTGAATCTCTCTTTTGATATCATCCTTATCATTCTTTGTCACAAGTTTCCTCTTAGCAATTGACTTGCAGGCAAATTGCCTGCCGGTTGATTTCTCCGTACATAAATAAGTGACGCCAAATTGACCCCTACCTAACTTTTTACCAAGATTATAGTATAGCCTAACATCATCATAAGCTTTACCAAGAACTGTATCTGAAGTCTTAGATAGCGGTTTTGGGCTTAACAATTGAGCTTCAGGCGCTACTGGCTCTTGGTTTCTATGATCAAGAAGAACGCCTGTATTTGCTTGTGATGGGTTGCCATAACAATAATCATGTGGTTTTGAGTGTCGAATTTTGGTTAAAACACTACCCATTTCTTTTTACCACCTAGAAATCAATAGACTGCTGAACTGTTTATGATGTTTATGGAAAACAAGATCTTGAGTATTTTAGTATAGGATGAGATGCATAGAGGAAAAAGCACAGATAACAAAACAGAAACTGCAGGATGTGTAGTTCAGATGAAGATACAACGTGAATTACAAATGAAGGTACAAAAGGCAAAGTGGAATTTTTCGACTTCAGAGTCGACGTTTGTGGGGAAGGTCTGGCACTCTTCTTGGAAAGAGAGCGCCATACTTGGGCCATATTTTAATACAACATGAAACACTATTTTGTCAGCCTCACAATTAATCAATTATTATATGGTTTCTATCATTTAATTCTCAGTTGTTTCACAATTGGGCCATACTTGGTACGCCGCGTTATATTGTATTAGAGCTCTACATTGTATTAAAATACTACAATATTTTAGCACTTACTCTGTATTACGTAATTAAATAATAAAAATAAAAATAATATGGAAAACCCGCATAACTGAAATTCTCTTACCCCTCTTCTTCTTCGTCTTCTTTGTTCCTCTCTCTTTTTAGTATTTAAATATATTAATTTTAATAGAGCCGTGTTGTCAACACTGTACTTATTTTTAAAATATTTATCACTTTTTTAATAAATATCGAAACAAGTGCCATTAACCCTATTTTTTTTATCACTTATACAAAAAAAAATGTTGAGTTTTTTAAATTTTAAGATCTTATATTTAGTATTTTTTTAAATATTTTAGAATTATATTCTAAATATATAAAGTAAATTAATCACTAAAAAAATTAATACAATACAGCATCAAACGTAATATAATACAATACAATACCAAATATTATATAATGTTATTATAATACAATGCTATTATGTCAATGCAATACAAGATAATATAATATATTTATATTAAAATAATAAAATATAATATAATATAATATAATACAATGTGTCAATTACATCCTTAACTTTTCTTTTATAACAAACATTATAACTCTATATAACTTTTCATGAAAGTTTAACATGAGATCAAAGGATAACATGCTTTTGAAAAATAAATACAAAATGCTACCAAAAATTCACAAGCAAAAAAGGAATTAAAGATCGAGATTTCTTGATAAAGGCATGTCTTAAACATAAATTTTGATGAAACAATTTCTCCTATAGTTGTATGCTGATTGGCTAGTTGGAATTAATTTTATAGGATTAATTTTGTCATTTTAACTAGAGTTAATGAGGACCTATTTGATATAAATAAACAAACAATATTCTTGTTATAGAAAATAAAAAAACTTGGAGGCTAGAATATTATTATCCATTTAATATATGGGGTCTACAATTTTTGTAAACTCACCCTACTTCAAAAAATTAACCATAAGAAGTTAACATTATTTTGAAAATCCAAACAAGAATAAATTTGGACACAATCAAATAAAATAAAGTACCTGACTATAACATACAAGACCGTATTTTTTAGGACTATTTGATCATTTTATATTATTAGGATAAACTAGATAAATAAAGATTATCTTGAAGCAATATTAATGGTCAAAGATACCTTAGAAAAAATAAATAAATAAAAAGGACTTAACTAGTTAATTATCAAAAAAATTTATTGATTTGTATATTTTTAAAATAGTGTAAATTTGTTTAAATAATTTTTTAAAATTAGGATAAATTTACCAAATAATGGGGTCCAAATGTCCTAATCCTATTTTTATCCTCAAAATATGTAAATGCAACCCAATTTAAAACATAATTTTAAAAAGTTCACATTATTTTAATAATTTTAAATAAGGTTAGAAATTTGAACAATTACCCAATTAAATTATTAATTGTTTAAACTTATGGCACAAAACACATTTGGACAATTCAATCATTTTATGTTATAAGGGTAAAATAATCAAATTAAATTTAAATAAACACAACATTAGTGATCATTTACAATTAGAAAAAATATAACTAATCAAATCGAATCAGGATTCGTTTAGGATTCATTTACAATTCGTTTAGAAAAATATAACTAATAAATAAAATTAAGCAAAATAAAACATAAAAAAGCCACAAATTTAATATCCTATAACAAACTAAAAATAACCCAAACCATAATCTAAGATTAAATATACAATCATCCAAATATTAAATTACAAATCCCTAATAATACAGATAATAATAATTCAAATTCAAATTATAAAGTAAGGTAATTTCTTTAATCTCTTTAATTGTCTTTGCCACCTTAAAAACAAAAATCCTGCACCAAAAAATAAATAAAACGTTATTAACATGTTGCAATATTGATAATAGTCATGGCAAAATTTTAAAATATCAAATATATAGCAAATTATTAGTATTGTTAAGGAAATAGTAATTAAACAAGATAAAACTTTACCTATTACGCTCACAATTTAACTTGAATAATATATACATATATATTAACTGAAGAATAAAATATTAAAATTAATTAATTAACCAAGAAATGAATATGTTAGCAAATATATTAAGCAAAATCAGGTTCGTGCAAACCAAATCTATTGAGTATTGACCCGTGTTGCAAATTTGCTGCCACTAATTAGCCGCCGTTGTCAGAAAATTCTTTTGGGAATTTCGTTTGGAATGCAAATGTTTTGTGCAAAGATCACGATGATGAGGTAGAATTGGATGGCTTGGTGATTCGTGTAGAAGCTAAGGGAATCATTTACAAAAGTTGTAAAACGGGTTCAAGGTGATGGTAAAGGGTATGGGTGGTGATTTCCTCGCGGGCTGCGGCTGAGTTCAGTGATGAAGAGAAAGAGAGTATGAACTGTGAAGTGTAGTCTTAATTGAGTTTATATAGTATGCTTAAAATTACAATATTAACCTTCAACTTTTAAAAAATTTTCGAATAAATCTAAAGACAAAAAAGTAATTTAATTAAATGAATAATAAACGAATTGTAAATGAATCGATCTATATTCGATTCGTTTATGACTAATTTATTAAACGAATCCTAAACGAATAAACGAATCAATATCTTCTAACTCAAGATTCGATTCGCTTAATGTTTAATCGAATCGAATTCACCCGCTTATTAAACGAATCAATTTTTTCAAACCCAAACCCATTTAATTCGTGATCGAATCGAATTAAATAAACGAATCATGACCAATATTTCCACTTTTAAGAAGTGGGGCAAAAGGTGGCTGTAATAAATTAAAAAAATTAATTTTTATTAACTTTATTTTTAAAAAAAATACACTTCAACAGATTTTATATGGTATAAATAACTTCAGTCATTTTTGGCAAGTCTTTCCTAAAAGAGGTAATTTTTAATTTAAAAAATATGCTTTTTAGTCTGAAAAAATGAGTCTTTCAAAAGTATGGTTCAAGATATCTTTACCATCGCTAACCACCCACCACTGTTTGCACTATGGCATACTGATCATGGTAACCTCCAATAATTAGATAAAATTTATCCATTCATGCTAATAAATTTTGACGAAACAATTTCTCCTATAGTTGTGTATTGATTGGGTGGTTGGAATTAATTTTATCGGATTAATTTGGTCATTTTAACTAGAGTTAATGAGGACCTATTTGATATAATTAAACAAACAATTTTCTTGTTACGGAAAATAAGAAAACTTGGAGGCTAGCATATTATTATCCATTTAACATATGGGGTTTACAATTTTTGTAAACTTGCCCGACTTCAAAAAACTAACCATAATAAGTTAACATTATTTTTTGAAAATCCAAACAAAAACAAGTTTGGACACTTAATCAAATAAAATAAAGTACCTGACTCTAACATACAAGAGATATGTAACCACTTGGGCTAAGCCCAAGTGGCTAGAGCCACTCACTCACAAGTGTGAGGGAAGTGGTTCGATCCCCCGCAGACGCATTGCAGGGGTTTAATTTATATTTCCTTCCTTGGAGCCTCAGAGCTCGAATGAAGGTAGTCTTTCTCCCAATATGGGAGTTTGACGTCCCTCAAATATTTGAGAGGGTTTAAAATCTGAGCGGTGCCATATCAGAATTGATGTAAACGGATCTCAGTACTTGTAAATATAAGTTGTAAATCTCATATGATATGGGAGTTTGACGTCCCTCGAATATTTGAGAGGGTTTAAAATCTGAGCGGTACCATATCAGAATTGATGTAAACGGGTCTCAATACTTGTAAATATAATTCAGGAACTTCATATAATATTAGCCGTAATCGGAAAGATGGCTCTACGACTAAAAAAAAAAAAAACATATAAGAGATATGTTTTTTAGGGCAATTTGATCATTTTATATTATTAGGATAAACTAGTTAAATTAAAGATTATCTTAAAGCAATATTAATGGTCCAAGATACCTCAGAAAAAATTAAAATAAAATAAAAAGGACTTAACTGCTTAATTATCAAATTTTTTTATTGATTTGTATATCTTAAAAATAGTGTAAATTTATTTAAATAAAAATTTGAAATTAAGATAGATTTACCAAAATAATGGGGTCGAAATATCCTAATTCTATTTTCATCTTCAAATTATGTAAACGCAGCCCAATTTAAAACATAATTATAAAAAGTTCACATTATTTTAATAATTTTAAATAAAGTTAGAAATTTGAACAATTACCCAATTAAATTATTAATTGTTTAAACTTATGGCACAAAACACATGTTTTGGACAATTCAATCATTTTATGTTATAAGGGTAAAATAATCAAATTAAATTTAAATTAAAATAACATTAGTGATCAACATATTTATATAAAAAATTCAAAAAAGGATCTAATTGAGTGATTGTTTAAAATTTTTCTTTATTTTAAATTTTAAAAAATAATGTAAATTTTAAGAAGATATATTTTTAAAATACTGTAGATTTACACAATTTGTGGGGGTAAAAATATCTCATCCTTAATTTACTATGAAAATGTAGCCTAGCATCTGTTTTATCTTCGCATGTGAGAGGTGGGCCGAAAGGTAGCTGTAATAAATTAAAAAAAATTAATTTTTATTAACTTTATTTTTTTAAAAAAATGCACTTCAACAGATTTTTGCAAGTTTTTCTTTAAAGTGGTAATTTTTATTTTTAAAAATATGCTTTTTAGTCTAAAAGAATGAGTCCTTTAAAAGTATGATTCAAGATACCTTTACCTTGGCGCCGACCCACCCCCCGCCGCGGCTCCGCCGCTCTATCTGGAACTCTAATTTAATTTAGCCTAACGTAAGAATTAGGGTCTGCCCTTGATCATGGTAACCTCCAATAATTAGCTGAAATTTATCCATTCATGCTACTAAATTTTATAACTTCCTAGGTTTCTTCTATTTAATCAGATTGATCAATTTGCATGGCTTTTTTTTTATTAATTCTATATCATCAATTTTCAAACAAGAAAGCAAGATTACAGATATTTCATTGTTACATAAAAATCCAATTTATTTGAAAAAAATTGGAAAATATCGGCATTGATTTCACTTATTATTACAGTGAGGGTTAAAAAAATTCAAAAAAAAAAAAAAACTTTTGATACAAATGTATATGTACATCATAGACATTATAAACTCACACAAGATTTACCGAATCAATACCAAAGCACCATGAATAACACAGTTTTACCTACAGGAAAATCTTGCTTTGTCTTATGGTAACAACATGAGCTAAAGATCTAGAAGATACTGCCCGCAGATGGGTTCCGCTTTTCATCATCGCTCGAAATTCATCATAGCTGATCCTACCATCCTGTAAACACAGGAAACACAAGAAGAACCGGCTTATAAATATTATGATATATGCAAAAATGCAAACAAATTAATGATGTTGCTGAAAAATAAAAACCAACTCACTTTATCTCTATCAACTTCAGACATTATTTCTTTAATTGTGGCAATCGTGGCATCATCACCCATGTTATATTCTTTAAAAGCTGTTTCCAGTTCGTCTGCTGTGATATATCTGCACACGAGAACTTTAGTAATTAATTCAACGACTCAGAACAGTCCTGTCCGTAACAGACGCGGGTATGCTTGGGATATGCCCCATTCAGTCCAAGATAAAACTAAGGATAAAGTATGCTCAACGTTATTGTACAATAGTGAAAACACAATGAGAATCTCACCCACTATTATCCTTGTCAAAGTATTGGAAGGCTTTGTAAAGATGTTCAAATCTTTCTAGCTTGTGTCTTTGCATTGTAGCAGTTATAAATTCGATATAGTCAATAGTCCCATTTCCATCTATATCAGCCTACAGAAATGCAGAGCCAAAAATATCAGCTGAGCGTGTGATGCATATTCATAGCAATGGCATAAATTCAGAGCTCACAAATTCCTTACAGCTTGCATGTACTGTTTGATATCAGATTCTGTAAGCATCGATCCAAGTTTAGCTAATCCTGCCTTTAATTCATCGTAAGAAAGTGTGCCATTGTTGTCAGTGTCCATCTCAGTAAATTTTTCCTTTAGCTTTTGTATTTCTTCGGTTGGAAGATTTTCCACAATGACCTAAAGAACACTCAGTTAATCAGTAGGTGAAGGTAGGAAGCACAATCAAATACATAAATTTATTAGCTAGCACACACAAGTTTATGAAAAAATAATAAACAGTCTACCATAGAACATTGTTGATGAGGAAGCGTAGGCGCAAAAATTCAGTCAAACATATATAATCATGATTCTCAGAGTCTTGTAGATTCTATTATAGTATTCAAAATACAATGTTGCCATGAAAATATGTAGATTCTCACACTTAAGTTAGGATTCTCCACTAATCTCAATCTCAGCTTAACTAAGCTTTTGAAGAATCTTTTGACACATTATATTAATTTTCAGGTGTGGTCAAGATCTGTTCTTTTTATTTTTCACTTTTTATCACAGAACTTGTAATCACATCTTATATTTCCAAGTGCAAGGTCAAAAGGAGGGAATCCCAAACCTTTAAGACTTACCTTTAGTGCAAGTTTCTTTAGTTTGTTCATTGCTATAAATTGCTTCATCCTGAAGATAACGGCAGTGTCAATTGGCTTGTCTGATGATTTCCCACTTTCTTTAAGCCAAGGGTGCTCTGCATAGAGTTATCATACATACAGTTTTCATTGGCATCTATACTGTTGGTACAATTAAAGGACTAAATAAACTTTGAACTTACAATAATCAAAACATCATAGATGTGAGAAACTTTCTACCTAGAACTTCAGCAGCCGTGATCCGCTTTTTTGGATCCAGTGTCAGCATCCTGCGAACCAAGTCCTTGGCACCGCTTGAAATGGTTGGCCATGGACTAAATTCAAAGTCAATATTTCCTTGCAATATTTCATCAAAAATTCCCTGCTCTGTTTCTGCAGGGCACGTTATCAAGTGCATGATTATATATTTACATTTGCTATACTTAATAATAATAAACATGAAGTGGGTGTTAAAGTGAAAAAGAGATCATGTAGGGTGCACAGTGAATATCTTCACCTGCCCAAAATGGAGGTACACCAGACAGTAGAATATACAGAATAACTCCTGCGCTCCAAATGTCTATCTCCTTCCCATATATGTGCCGTAATACTTCAGGAGCTACATAGTAAGCACTTCCAACTATTTCCCTATATACCTTTCCTGGAAAGTTTACCAAGAGATAATCAGTAACATGCCTTTTGAAAACTTAAGACAAAATGCTACCAAACATTCTACAGACAAAAACAGCCTATGTTAATTAATGCGTGAACATCAAATACATTCCCTTCCTAAGATGAAGACTAGAATAAACTTGAAACTTTGAAAACAATTGAGAGTCAACATTTTCTTGATCAAGGCATATTTATTCACATGGGCAATCTTAAAATAGATTTTCTGAAACGGTTTCTTTAGTCGATTCAAATTACCAATGGAAATGACAAATTATAGGATGAGAACTTACCTTCTTCAAAGAAAAATGAGAACCCAAAATCAGTGACCTTCATGATAGCATTCTCATCGTTACTAGTGAACAAGAAATTCTCAGGTTTGAGATCCCTGTGCACAACACCCTTGGAGTGGCAGACATTGACTACGTTCATTATCTTTCTAGATACAGAAGCTGCAGCTCTCTCACTATAATGCCCTTTAGCTACAATTCGATCAAAGAGCTCACCACCAGCACATAACTCCATAACAATATGCACAAAACGCATATCTTCATAGGCACCCTTAAACTCAACAATGCTAGGCTGCCCACTCAAATGTTGCATTATCTGAACCTCTCTTTTGATATCATCCCTATCAGTCTTACTCACAAGTTTCCTCTTAGCAACTGACTTGCAAGCAAATTGCCTACCGGTTGAATTCTCAGTACATAAATAAATAGTACCATATTGACCACTACCCAATTTTTTACCCATAGTATAGCGGGACTTAACATCTTCATAAGGTTTACCAAGAATTGTATCTGGAGAGTGAGGTAGTGATTGTGGGCCTGAAAATTGAGCTTCCAGCGCTGCAGGTTCCTGGCTTCTACGGTTATGAACGACGCCTGTGTTCGCTTGTGATGTGCTGCCATAACTCTTATCATGCGGCTTTGAGTGTCGAATTTTGGATAAACCACTACCCATTTCTTGTTACCACCCCAGAATCAAGAGATCACTGCTGAGCTATGATGTTTTACGATAGTCAAGACCCTGAGTATTTGATCAAAATCAACAACTCTGAGATTATTAAGTTGCAGAAAAAGCATGAAACTACGAAAGAGAGATTGAAGGTTGAGGAATGAAAAACCCAGATTTTTTCAGAGAGTGCGAAGGGGGAATGATTCAGATGAAGCTCCAACTTGGACAGAGTTTTAATCAAAGGGAAGTTGATTTTTATTTTTATTTATTTATTATTATTATTATTATTTTTTAGTTCCCAAACAAAAATGATATTTGCCTTGTCGGAAAGGTCTGCTTTCTAACGATGGACTAAAAACAAGAAACAGCAAAAACTTTTGGTGAACTTCACGATTAGGGGAAAAAAAAAAAAAGGGTCAAGACTCAAGTGTACATTGAATCCTTGTTTTTAATTAAAACAAATTCATAAGCCAAAAGATTCAGAAATGTTTCAGTTAAGTGCTCCGAAATGTAAACCATGATAAAGATTTTTGTACCGCCCAAAATTTCTATTAATTTATTTTGTTTTAATGAAATTTCTGAATGACATTTTTATCCTTATAAATAAAGTTATTTAGGGGTAAATTTTAGAAAACATTTATTTTTCTAAATTACGGTTTCTTAAGACTCCCTAAAAATTTATTTTATTTCCTTTTCACAATCTTAAAACCCACGACATTTATTTTTTTTTTTTTTCTGCTGTTCATAATATTTTACTTAAACCCTATGATTCAAGCCTTATTTAGGAGAGAATCAAAGCGAACAGTAAATATACCCTTCTTAATCCCTACAAGATTTTCAATCATTCTATCTAGGGTTTATGTTTGGCATGATTTTAGATTTTTTATAGATCTTAATGCATGATATAGGATGCATTTAGGCTTTGTTTAGGGTTCTGATTTATTTTGAGTTTAGTTTTTAATCTTTGATACGTTAAGCACAGGAAAATTCTAGACATACTGGGTATCTCAAAATTTAACCTATATTTTCTGAAGGATTTTTCTTAAGAAATTTATATTTCTGAAAACTAGACATGTAGGGTTTCTAGAATAAATTTTATTTCATTAAATTCGAGTTCGTTTTCAATTTTGATATTTATTTTCGAAATAAAACCACTGCATTGGAAAAACTGCGATTCCAGCATTAAGATTGGATTCACAAAATTATTTTTACCATCAAATGAACTCAAAAAATTATGAAATTTTATATTGAAGTTAATATATGTGTCTACTATTCCTAGTTTAAATTGCGTAATTTTCTGGTTAATATTTCATTTTATAAAAATCTTAGAACCTATTTTGTTCGGTATAGGTTATGTGAAAAATAGTTTCGAATTTGTTGAGAAATAAATAGTTTTGAAAATTTTTTTTATTTCGGATCCTCTTGGAAATTTTACATGAGGTACCCATGGATGTCCAGAATAGCTTTGTAGAATATTATGTCATTCTGAGTTTCAGGTTAAGAGTTAAAATTATGAGAATCGGACCTATACAGTAATGAAGTGGAAAATCAGATTTTTAGAATAAGTTATTGATAGTCATATTTTGTATTTGTTTAAGGTGTTGGAGGTGTTTGAAGCTCTTAGAGGTCTAGAGGTGTGTTAATTCAAATTCTCTTATCAAGGTAAGTAACTTTATTCTTAAGATACTGGATATATATGATTATTTTGATATTATTATAAGTATAAACGTTTTTGTACTATTTAGAAAATTAATTGATTTTCATAACAAAAAATTAGTTTATGTAAATATTTTCGAACCGAAATTCTTTTTAACAAAATATTTTATAAATACTTTTTTTTAAGTATGTAAGTTATTTTGTTACATAACTACCTTTTATGATATTGTCTATGAAATATTTTACAAGCCTAAATTTTCGTTATGGACTTTCAAGAATCTAATATGAATGTTTTATGCCCATATGTGATTTCAGTTATTTATGATTGTACGGGGCTCACCTCTTGGGACTATATGGGGGCCACCTTTTGATGGCCAAAGCATCGCAAAGTGCCACATATAGTGCAAAGTGGCACATATAAATCATTATATTTTGGCTCATTATCCGTAGTTATTCTGATTCTGATTATAATCATAATATACGATATATCTGTTTGGACCAGTACTGGGTATATGTTCTGAGTGTGCACACGATATTCTGATTCTGATTCTGTTTAGGCCGGGTCACCGGGACTATAGGTGACACTATGTGACATGAGCTAACTTTTCGTTTTATGTACATGTGAATATGATTTGTCTTCATAAGTAACTCTGCTTTTGATATTTTGAATTTCCATGGATTTATTCATAAGTAACTCTGCTTTTGATATTTAGAATTTCCATGGATTTATGTTATCTAATTAAAATATGTTATTTTATCATGATATTTAGTTTTTATGAAATTTATGGATTTATGAATTATGTTTTGCTCACAGAAGACTTGCAATATTTTTAGGTATCGATAGGCCTAGTGTGTTAGAAATGGTTTTACTTACCGAGTTGATGGCTCACCCCTCGTCATTACTTTTTGCAGATTAAGTTCCTTTTGAAAGGTGTGCTTAGCCTTGGAGTTAGAGATTTTCGTTTTTGTTTTCTATTGGAATAAGAAGAGGATCAGACTCATGATTCTATATAGTTTATTTCTGATATGAACTTGTAATTTGGAGTTTGAGAATTTTACTTTTTCTTATGTATCTGGAGAGATTGTTTAATGTGAAACTTTTGAACTTGTGGTTTTATTTGGATAAAATTTTGAGGTATTTCAGTTTAGAATTTATGAGTAGAGATTGTGATCTATAAGTAACCCTCTTCTTCACGTGCTCCGCACGTGTTAGATTTGGGGTGTTATAATTTTCGTCACTTACATCCTCTGCACTTCTTTTACCGTATAAACAAAGTCCATCAATATCTAGTAGTCGCTATCAGAAACTAATGGTATTGAATGGTTTATTAGTAACCCTCTTCTTCACGTGCTCCGCACGTGTTAGATTTGGGGTGTTATAATTTTCGTCACTTACATCCTCTGCACTTCTTTTATCGTATAAACAAAGTCCATCCATATCTAGTAGTCGCTATCAGAAACTAACGGTATTGAATGATTTAACTTTACTGGATTTTATCTTATTCAAGTCCAATTCATTCTCTATTAGATTTTATATTTTGGATTTAATTCAATCTAATTATTGATTGAAATTTAATATAATTTAAATCAATAAAATGTTTAATCAATGTAATCCAATTCGATCAATCTGATAAAAAAAAATCGATAACTACTCTCTAGACTTCTAATTACTAACAAGTATAAAAATATCAACTCCTTTTGTATTTTGTAATTCACGTATTATCATATGATTAGAAAAAAAAAGCTAAATTTTCAATATTTAAAGTAAACATTATTGGGCCTCGTAGTTTGTACTTTATATTATTATGGTATATTTATAGTTATGCAAAATTATGTTTCATTTTTTTTTTCAAGTTAAATATAAAAATAACATGTAGCTTTTCTAAAAAATAAATAATAAAATAAAAATGAATTGGATGGATTGATTTATATTATATTTGAACATATAAATGCATAAACCAAACAGTTAACATTAAATTTTTCATTTTGCAATCTAATCTAATCAAAAAGTCAATCAGATAGAAATTAGATTGATCCAAATTATGTTGATTGGTTTGATTGAATTGAATTAGATTTTGAATACTCTTACTAGAAAATCAACAAACTGTCACTTGATTACTGGCTCAAAATTGCACCGCTTGAGGCAATAGAAATACTTTTTCTCATCCTATTAGTTTGTTAAATATGTTATGTTTTATTTCATTTTAGTTTATTTTATCTTAGTTTATTAATTTTATCTTCAATTTGGCTTCAAATAATCAAATACCAATAAAGAGAAACAAAAACAACCAACAAAACGCCCCCTTTCTCTTCGTCAACCAACCTAGTTATTATATTGGAATTGCTGCCACATTCAGCTTCACTTGCTGAGAAGCCATCGGTTTCCTTTAGAGGATATTAAAGTATTTTTTTCATTTGGTTCCCAGTTTAAAATTATTAGCTTCATCAATCATCAATAGGGTTTAAGACTGAACATTATTCAGCCACAATACTAGATATAACTTCGCTGCATTGAGCGGAATATTGATATATATTCTGATCCAGACACATTCCTTTTCCTGAAATCTTGCTGCAAATCTGCTATAAGCAGACTACCTTACAAACTACAATGCAAGTTCGTAATAAAATTGTTATTAATGGTATGATCTTGCATTATTATTCAAAATTTCAATTAATTTGAACATAAATGATGTGTAGTTATAATAGACATAGAGTTCTGCTGCTTCTTATCATTGCGCTGAATCCGCCAAGCTGATTCTACCATGCTATATAATACAAAATGAACGTAGGACTTAACAAATGATGCGTAATACGAGAATGCAAACACAAATTTTGTGCTTAGTAAGAAACAATCAACTTATGGAATCTTTATCAACTTATATCTTTAGCTTACGACCATCTTCATCAAGATGTTGGGAGGCTTTGTATATATGATCTTATCTTTCTAACCCATATCAGAGCATTGTTGCATGTAGTGATGAATTCAAAGCAATCAACAGTACCGTTTCCATCCAAAGCAGCCTGAAATGCAGACCAATAATATCAGTTAAGTATAGTGCAAACGAGCAGTCCAATAAACACTTAAAGCTTCTTTAAGCTACTTCACTGCGGCTTCTGTAAGCTTTGATCGAAATTTAGGTGATCCTGCCTCCAATTTATGGCGGGAAATTGTGCCGTTGTCGTCAGTGGCGGATCTAGAAAAATAATTTACCGGGGGCTAAATTAAATAATAATAAAATATGAAAAACTAAAATTTTGAATATATAAAATATTTACTAATACATTTATAATTATTATCTACGCATTTTTATATTTTTAAAATATTATGCAATAGACTCATTATTAATATCATTAAATTTATTGTTTCCTATATAAACAACTAAACTATCATTTATCTCATCTGATTTCAAAGATGATTCTTCATGAATTTCATTACTGAAAATATTTGCTCTACTATTATTATAGAGACTGGAAGAATTAATCCTATTTTTTATAATAAAAAATATTTTGAGTGGTGGGCTATAATTATTTTTAATTAAAATATAAATTTTTATAATTTTTAAAAGTTAAATTTTAAATTTTACTAGGGTTTATAATTTATAGTGATTATTTTAATAAATTTTTTATGGGAGTTAATTAAAAAATTAAATTTTTTTGTTTAATTTTAGATTTTTTTTTTTGGCCAGTGGGGGCTTGAGCCCCCATTGGTCACAAGCTACATCCGCCCCTGGTTGTCGTCAGTGTCCATGTTCTTTACAGGTAGAATTGAGTTTTTCAATTTCTTCTGTGGGAATATTTTCTGCAATAATAACCTGTATTTATTTTCATGATCCACCCAATTTATCAGAAGGTCGTATGCTTTGCATAAAGTTCACATTTATCTACATAGATTTTCGACTCACCTGAACTGCAAGCTTCTAGAGGTTGTTTCTTCCCCCGAATTGCTTCATCATCGAAAAGACAGCGGTGCTTGTCCGATGCTACTCCACCTTTTCTAATCCGTGGCTGCTCTGCATAAATCGTATAGTTTCAAACTTTTTTTTGTAGAAAGATGCAACATATGAAATAACAATATTGGCAATGGTGTAAATTTAACTCACACCATTAAAGATATTATATATTTTATGATAGTTAACGTTTTGGACTTTAAAATTGTTAAAAGACCACTTAGACCCAAAAACTTATGCTCTTAGGTAAGGGTGCAACGTCTGTTTTAAAGAAAATTAAAAACATCCCCTCTCAAGCTTCTAAGGTCATCTGTATCCAAGAGTCAGAGACAAGTAATGGATTAAGCGGGATTTTCATGAAATTCGCTATGATATAAGGCAAAATTGCTGAAGTCCGTTGGTAAATACATTCATACCTAGAACTTGAGCAGAAGTAATTCCCTCTGTTGGGTTATATGTCGGCATTTTGAGGATCAAGTCCTTGGCACTGCTTGATATAGTTGGCCATGGTGGACCTTCAAAGGAAACATGACCCAACAAAATAGCATCATACATACCCTGCTCTGTTTCTGCAGTGCACGTCATTTCTTTTCGAGTGACCATTTTGTGATTACGGGTAGGATCCTCCAAGGTGACTTCCTGAAAGTGAAAATAGAACTTAAAAGTAGCAGAAGGAATATTGTTTCCTGCTCAAAATGGTGGCGCACCACTGAGTAAAACATAGAAAAGAACTCCTGTACTCCAAATGTCTGCTTCTTTTCCATATTTGCGCCTTAACACTGCAAGAGCAACATAGTAAGGACTTCGAACTAAATTCTCATGTACCTTCCCTGAAAAGTGTGCCAAGGAGTATTCAGAAAAAAGGGCATTAATATATGATAAATGCTTCTGCCGCCTGCTACACATATGATATATGCAAACATAAACAGCCACAGTTTAACACAAACAACAATCTTTCTATTGCCTTCAAAACTCCCTTCACATGAACGAAACAAATAAAGAAGAACGAGAAAGTTTGCCCTCTCGAATGTAAAGGTATGTTTGGGATTGAGGTTAGAGCATTTTAAGACTAAAGTGTTTTGTAAAAACTAACTACTGTAGATTTGAATCTATGTTAATATTATTTTTCACTTATATCATGAAAAATATTTTATATCTTTAATAATTTTATTAAAATTATTATTTAAAATTATATTTAATATGTATTAAACTTTTGTTTAATAGTTATACTTTTTTATGTTGTTAAAATTCAAAGACCTCAATCCCAAACATACCCTAAGTTAGACAATCCAAAATCTATTGCCTTCAAGCGTGCCATCTCATCCTTGCTAGAAAACAAGAAATTCGCAGGCTTGTTATCCCTGTACATCACACCAAAAAAATGGAAGCTATCCACAAAATTCATAATGGCTCTGAAGATGGAAGCAGTTGCTCTCTCACTATAGTGTCCCTTAGCTTTAATCCGAACCAAGAGCTCACCACCAGCACAAAACTCCATAACGATATGGACAGATTTCAAATCCTCATAAGCCCCCATAAAGTCAAACCACATTAGGCTGCCGCTCAGATGTTTCAGTATCTGTATCTCTCGTTTGATATCATCTTCATCATGTTTGGTCTTAAGTTTGCTCTTGGAAATCGACTTGCAAGCAAACTGCCTGCCTGTCGATTTCTCAGTACATACATATGTTGCACCAAATTGACCTTTCCCCAGTTCTTTACCTATGGTGTAATGTAACTCCAAGTCTTCGTGAGGTCTACTAAGGATTGTATTTTCAACTGGACTTTGGTTTGATGTCGGCACAGAGGAGTTAGATAGCCGCCGCGCCGCCACCAGCTGGGTACTGCCAGTATCTGGTTTCTCAGGTAGTTGATGAGCTGGTGGGACTGTTGGAGTAGTTCATAAGCTTGTTGAGTGTTTGCATTTGGTTAAACAATTACCCATATCCAGTCATTAACTGATTTATTAGAATTCAGTAGACTATAGCACTGGATTAAATTTTCCGACTAGACAAGACCAATACGGCAATACAGCTATTGACTTAATTTTAAAAACAAAGAAGACATCCAGCAAATGGGAAAAGAGCAATTTTAAGAATAAAGGGAGATTTGGATCAGAAATTCAGAGATGGAGTTGATAAGGAATTTTAGAGAATTGAAGGTGGTAAAGGCAAAGAGCTTTGTGTCTTGACATCAATATTGATCGAGTTTCTGAGGATAGTATGTGGAGAGAAATAAAAAAATTAAAAAAGAAAATTGGTCTCCTTGGAAACATCATTGGAACTTTCAGAGAAAGTGAAGGGAAAAAAGCCTAGAATTATCCGAATAAAAACATCTATTATTCTTCAAGTATTTGCTTGTAAGAGAAGAAATTGCCAGAATTATGGTGCCCAAATGAGTGAAACTTTCCGGAACGTTCACAGTGTGTTCATTCTCTTTGCTTCTCCCTTCATTTTGGCTTGAAAGAATCGCTCTCCTTTGTCCTACCTCTCCCTCTCTCAGTCAACCTTGTAATTGGAATTGCAGTCCCATTTTTTTGTTTCACTTCCTTAAAAGCTACAAGTATATTCAGCTCTCAAGCACCTCACATAAGTTCTCACTTTCAGCAAGCAACCATAAAATCACTTTAGTTGGGAACTGAATTACATTTCACCAAGCAAGCACCACGCCAATTCAGTCGGAAACTAAAATATTTACCTGCTTTATCTTGATGTACTAATTAAAAGGGGTCAAATTTCATGACCGTCATCAAATGTTTCCTTAACCGCTTGTTTCAATAGAGCTACCATGATTATCATTAGAGTTATGTAAACTTCCGTTATAATACCTTTTAAAAAGTTATGCTGGTTAAGTATGCAAGGTGATACATTCTGAACAATGTTTCTGAAATGGTATGGTAATTGGTAGATAGTTGTTAACGACTGAAGAATAAAACATCGCAGCAAGATATGTTATATAAAACTATGAAAACTATGCAATAATACAGTAAATCTATATTTTTCAAGGAAATATTTGCCAATATCTAAAAAAACAACTTAGAAACAAGTGTAGATATTATAACCGGTGCTTCAAGCCTTCAACAAGTAGATTTTGACTTTTCAATAAGGATAATCCGACCATTCCATTCAATTTCATCCAGGGATCTGATTGCTGCGTCTGCATCTTCATCCCCGTCCAAGGACAGTGTAGAATTACTGTACATATTAGCATTTAGATTTATTTATTATTTTGTTACCTAATAAGGAGATTTAGTTGTTGACTAATTCTAATTTTAGTTAGTCTCGTAATTGAGTGGGATTTCTGATTTGAAGGAATTTATTTCTGATTTAGTGTGCCAGAATACCGACCACCTTAATATATATGTATCCTCATGTAGTTCATTTTAATATAATGAATGAAAATAGCTCTTTTTCTCTGAGATTTACATGGTATCAGAGCTTTATCCGATCCTCCTCTAAAAACCTAATCTTGTGAATTTCATTCCCTATTTTCATTCCAATCAATACCCTGTAGATCTTCTATCCTTCAAGCCTTCATGTACAATATTTTTTTAAATTCTTTTTATTCTCGATTCCTCTGAACCGAAACATGACAAAAATTGGAGTAGCGTTGCAAACCTCCTCCTTTGAGGTCACGTCTAAATCAGATTCAACCCCGATGACAGCCACCCATGGTAACTCTGAATCTAGATCCATTCTCATTACTAGCCATAAGTTAAATGGACAAAACTACCTTCAATGGTCCCAATCTGTGTTAATGTTTATTTTCGGGAAAGGTAAAGATGAATATCTCACCGGTGAGATTGAAATTCCCGAGAAAGGAGATCCAAAATACAGGCTGTGGAAGAGTGACAACAACATGATTATGTCATGGCTGATAAATTCCATGAACAATGATATAGGTGAAAACTTTCTTCTTTCTGGCACAACGGAGGAAATATGGGACGCAGCAAAGGAGACATACTCAAGTTCTGAGAACACAGCAGAACTATTCCAAATTGAGACTATCTTGCACGATTTCCGTCAAGAGAATCTCTCTGTCACACAGTATTTCAACACTCTAGCAAAGCATTGGTAGCAACTTGATATGTTTGATACTCATACATAGAAGTGTGCAGATGATGCAGTCACTTATAGAAAAATCGTGGAGCAAAAAAGGATCTTCAAATTCCTGTTAGGATTAAACAAAGAGTTGGATGAAGTAAGGTGATGAATTATAGGGATTAAGCCACTGCCCAGCATTAGAAAGGTGTTCTCTGAGGTTAGACGTGAAGAAAGCAGGCGCAAGGTGATGATGGGATCTCAAGAAGTTACAACTAATCCGTCACTGCTTGACAGTTCTGCGCTTGCTGTCCGAGGAACCAACACTAGCTCCAATGACAACCGTCAAGAACGAGGAAAGCCCTTGTGTGACCACTGCTGTAAGTCTGGACATTGGAAGGAAACGTGCTAGAAACTTCACGGGAAACCAGCTGATTGGAGGCCAAACAAGTCTAACCGTGATAAAGAAAGCCGTGCTAATGCAGCTTCATCAACGGAGGAGAAAACTTCAAATGAAACAAGTGGATTCAGCAAAGAACAAATGGAAATTCTACAGAAAATGATCTGCCATAGTCTTTTGCAATCTACCAGACAACCTCAAGCAACCAGTATGAAGGCACAGTGAAGTAGTTTTCCTGTTGCTCTTAATACTAGCAGTGGCCAAGGTGAATCATGGATTGTGGACTCTGGCGCATCCAACCATATGATAGGGGATGCAACACTCTTGCACAATTATTGTCCTCAAACGGGTAATTCTTCTGTTTGTTTAACATATGGTTCCCTCTCCATGGTCTTGGGAATCGAATTTGCTCATCTAACAGAGGATATAATTCTCACTTCTGTTCTTCAGGTTCAAAATCTGGACTGTAATTTACTTTTAGTTAGAAAATTTAGCCAAGATCAAATTGTGTTGCTAAATTTTTCCCACGCTTGTATGAATTTCAGGGAATGCAATCAGGGAAGACGATTGGCAGTGCTGAGTTGGTGTCAGGTCTCTACCTATTTAGAGCCAATAATCCTCTAAGTAGACAAGCTGGTTACTCAAGTTGCAACATTTCCACTAGTGTATCAAAGAGTCTGTCGTCATGTCATTCTTCTATTTTCAATTCTAGTGTCAATAATATGGATGAAATCATGCTGTGGCGCTTTCGCCTCGGCCATCCCAACTTTATGTATCTAGGAAAAATATTTCCTAAACAGTTCATCAATAAAAAAACTAAATTTATTTCATTGTGAAATTTGTCAATTTGCTAACATACACGTGCAAATTTTCCCTCAATTCCTCACTTACTTACCCGTCTATTCACCATGATTCATAGTGATGTATTGGGTGCATCAAGAATTAAAAGCCTCACAGGGGCTCGCTGGTTTGTGTCTTTTGTGGATGATCACACTCGTCTGACTTGGATATTTCTCATGAAAGAAAAATCTGAAGTTAACCATATCTTCCAGAAATTTCATATAATGGTCCAAAATCAGCTCAATACTCAAATCCAAGTCTTCAAAACCGTCAATGCCAGAGAATACTTCAAGTCCCATCTTGAGTCATATCTTTCATATCATGGCATAATACATACCAGCTCATGTGTAGATACCCCTTAGCAGAACGGAGTGGCTGAAAGAAAAAATCGCCATCGTCTTGAGGTAGCTCGGGCAATCTTATTTACATCCAATATGCCGAAGTATTTCTGGGGTGAGGCAGTCCTTACTGCGGCTTACCTAATCAATCAGATGCCTTTTAGGGTTCATAAAATTTCAAATTCCTCATCAAGTTCTCCTCAAAACCTATCCTCACACCAAATTTATCTCCTCAGATGTTCCTATAAGAGTTTTTGGGTGCTCAGCCCTTGTTCATAATCATTTCCCAGATAGATCCAAATTAGATCCTAAATCCATCAAGTGTGTCTTCCTAAGTTATTCATCAAACCAAAAGGGTTACAGATGTTACTCTCCCATTACCAAAAGGGTCTACAATTCAATGGATGTCACTTTCTTTGAACATGAATCTTACTACCCAAAATCTAACATTCGGGGGGAGAATGTAGGGGAATCTCAATTTTAGGATGAACTTCTCATCAAAGAATCCTCTGAAATTCAGCATGCATCTCCACCTCTTGTTCTTCTTCCCTCAGAAATTCCATCGTCTAGCAGTCCATTATCCTCAAAACATAGGTCTACACAACTTGAATCTTTCCAGCTCCGTGTCTATACCAGGAGGAAAAAGGAAAACAAGGAGAGTGAGAACCTTGCACCTCTCATGCAATGCCATGACTCCAACCCGAATTTTAAACCTACTCAATTTCACTCAAGTGAGGTCGATCATTCTCCTGAGTTGATTGTGCTGGTGATTGATGATGCTGATGTTCCTATTACTCTAAAAAAATGGTGTAAGATCCTGTACTAGTCATCCGATTTGAAATTTTGTGAGCTATAACTCTCTTTCTCCAGCATACAGGGCATTCGTTACTTCCCTTGACAGTGTACAAATTCCGAGTACTATTCATGAGGCTCTTAAACATCCAGGATGGCAGAAAGCTGTACAGGATGAGGTCACTGCACTTGAAAAGAATAGAATATTGGTAATTACAGATCTACCAGCTGGAAAAAGACCAATAGGTTACAGGTGGATATTTACCATCAAACACAAAGCAGATGAAAGCATAGAAAGACTCAAAGCTCGGTTAGTTGCTAAGGGATTTACACAATCCTATGGTATTGACTATCAAGAAACTTTTGCTTCAGTTGCCAAACTTAATACCATCCGAGTACTCCTTTCACTTGCTGCTAATTTTGATTGGTCATTACATCAACTAAACATTAAAAATACTTTTCTAAATGGCGACCTTGAAGAAGAAGTCTTTATGGAAGTGCCATCTGGAATAGAAAGTTCTCACACTAAAAGCAAGGTATGTAAACTGCTAAAGTCTCTCTATAGACTCAAGCAGTCTCCTCATGCATGGTTTGGTAGGTTTGCCAAGTTTGTGACCAAATGTGGGTATAAACAGTGCCAATCAGATCATACATTGTTTGTTAAGTTTTCAACTGAGAAGAAAATTACAGTTTTGATCGTCTATGTTGATGATATCATTCTTACTGGTGATTTTGAAGAAGAGCTACAGTTTTTGAAACAACGTTTACCTCAGGAATTTGATATTAAGGACCTCGGTAATTTAAAGTACTTCTTTGGCATGGAGATAGTAAGGTCAAGAGAAGGCATTGCAGTGACCCAACGGAAATATGTATTGGATTTGTTGATGGAAACAGGGATGCTCGGGTGTAAACGAGCAGATACATCCATGGACTCAACCAAAAAGTTTGGCACAGAATCATAGAGTGTTCCTGCGGACAGGGGAAGATACCAGAGACTTGTTGGATGGCTAATCTATCTCTCCCATACACTACTAGACATTGGATTTGCTGTCAGTACGGTGAGTCAATTCATGAACAATCTAAGGGAAGAGTATATGAAGGCCGTGTATAGGATCCTAACATACCTTAAGTTGACACCTGGGAATGGATTAATGGAAGATTGATGTATACACTGCTGCAGACCACGCAGGGAACATAATGGACAGGCGCTCTACTTTTGGCTATTGTTCATATGTTGGGGAAATCTTGTTACATGGAAAAGTAAGAAACAGTCGGTTGTCTCTCGGAGTAGTGCAGAATTTGAGTTCAGATCATTGGCAATAGGTATTTGTGAAAGTATTTGGATTCATTAATTGCTTAGAGAGCTGGGAATGATATATAAGCAATCTATCATGATATTCTGTGATAACCAGGCAGCAATCAGCATTGCTAAAAACCCAGTGCACTATGATAGGACGAAACATGTTGAGATTGATCGTCACTTCATCCTAGAGAAGATCGAAAATAGCACTGTCCATATTATTTACATTCCTACTCAACATCAAACTGCAGACATCCTTACTAAAGCTCTTCCAAGAACTAGATTTGAAGAATTGAGTTGCATGCTGGGCATGTGCAATTTGTACAACCCAGCTTGAGGGGAGTGTAAAATTACTGTACATATTAGCATTTAGATTTTATTTATTATTTTGTTATCTAATAAGGAGATATAGTTGTTGACTAATTCTAGTTTTAGTTAGTCTCCTAATTGAGTGGGATTCCTGATTTGAAGTGATTTGTTTCTGATTTAGTGTGCTGGAATACCGGCCACCTTAATATATATATATATATATATATATATATATATATATATGTATCCTTATGTAGTTCATTTTAATACAATGAATGAGAACAACTCTTTTCTCTGAGATTTACAGATAGAAATCCCAATCCATGAGAATCCCCTAGTCTTAAACAAAGAAAACAAATATAGGACTTAAATCACCCATGAATGAAACAGGAAACAGTAAAGATGCTAATATAATGAAGAGTTAGCAATAACAAAGGCATTAGGAAAATGAGAACTGACGGTTGCAATGCTCAAGTATAAGAGAACTATCTAATGAGGTCATATAATAGCTTTATAAAGATTGCACTTGCAGATTTTATGATAAAACTTCAACATAAAGAAACAATTTTCAACTCGAGTTACAGTTAAACGGACAACAAAGAAATAGCTCACAAAATATGTTTTAGCTCAGTCTATAACGCATTGCTTTCATCTAAAATAAGAAGACTAAATATAGGATTTTTCAGCAACCAATATTGAATAACCACAAGTGAGATATTAGAAATACCAAATTATATACTATGGGTGAGCTACAAAATACGAAAACCTCCAAAAATGCCTTTACAGCAGACTAAATATTTAGTCTGCTAAATATGAGAGGTAATATGTAGATGTCGTACATCTTATCCCTAACAATGCGAACATCTTGCACACGGCCAAACCTAGAAACTTCCTTTCCAAATCTCTCTCAGTTAAAAAAACAAAATCCTGCAATAAATAAAACTTTCCCTGATTTGCCTAATCAAGTTCTCCTGTTAGGTGGAGGTATCCAGGGTCTTCGCCTGGGAGAGGGATAATAGGAGTCATATCCTGGAGATCTCCGCTTGGGAGAAAGACGATGGCAGTGATATTCAGGAGATCTTCACCTGGGAGAATACCTTCACCTATAGCCAAAATGAATAAAATTGCAATAATATTCAGTAGCAAAAGATTACCATGAGAGAATACACTCACACACATAGAGAAGATGGGAAGAAGAGGATAACAGGGGTAGGAGGAGACAATCAGAGTTTCCACAGATAATTAGATACGTGAAGGGCCGCGGTACACCTCCCAGTTACATAGAAAATTAAGCATATATAAATATCGTGGGGATCTGTAGCAATCTCTCGTATATAGGGATATTGAATTAGATCCGTCATGATAATCTGTCCCATACCCAGAAGCAGGATCCCTTCGCCAGCTAGGTGACCTTGATATTGGTCTATTGCTTCTCCCATACCTTTTTGGTGAATAATGGGGTTCTGTCGATGCAGACAAGCGCTTCAGAGCAGGAGCATCCTTATGGTGGGATAGTTGCTAAGACCCCAAAAGGAAAAATTTGTGTTGGTGTGGCCGAGAGAGATAAAGGATCATAAACTGAAATTCTTTTAGCCAGATTAGATCTTTTAGGTAAAGAATGCTTCGGTCTATTCGGTGAAGAGGAATGCAATCATTCTTGAAAACCTTCTTGTAAAGACAGTGGCATATGACCATCCTGAGACAGGTGTATATGTGGAGATCGAAGTGAGACCAACGTTGATTTTAGTGCCACTGATGAAGCTGATTTTTGGTGGCTGCTACTATCAGAGTGTGGAGTAGAATGTGGCATATCTAGCCTTTTGCTCTCACCTGGGGGGAGTTTCAGGAAGAGTTGTACACTTCTCCTTGGTGTTCAATACCTTGACCTTCTATCTCATTGCAGGAAGATTTGTTAAATACATTGCCCGACTTCTCTGAAAGAGTATCCTTAAGTTTTTTATCTTGGGGATTATTGCTTGGCTGATCTATGATGGAATTGCATTCTGTTTCCTCCATTTGGTTGTCGTCTTCAGACAGAGGAAACTCCTGTGAATGAGCGGAATCCTCAGTTCCCCTCTCATAGTTGAAAGTTTAAGCCTTAAATTCAAATGAGGATTTATGAAAATAACTGCCAGACAACTAATCCGTCTCACTTTGGTTTGGAGATTGTGTCCTTTCCTGATCATAGTCATTATATGGAGATTATCATCTCCTCATCATTGTCAATTTTTGTTCTCCTAGTATCATCATGATCAAGTTACAGAAAGGAATTTATGATAACTCGATATCGAATTCTGATACCTGAAATCTGCAGAAACTTAGGGGGACCTTTGTTGTGCCTGCATGTTCAAATCTACTTGAACATAACCTTTAGCCTTTGCTTTTTCATCAACAGCAAAGTTAAGGTGTAACCCTCCTAAATCATCTATTTTCTAAAGATTAGAAAATATCAATTTTCATGCATGAAATGCTCAAGAAGCAATATATTTTATCAAACAGGGCATCCAAATTACACTGTAGTAGTAAGTTAATTACAATGCAAAAATAACATGGTAAAAAGTTATGTAGGGGTGGGCATATTTTAACCGAACCGATCCAAACCGACAATTTGGATCGGTTTGGATCGGTTTCATTAGTAAAAAAACTGGTTTCGGTTTATTGGATTACAAACCGACATCACTCGGTTTGGATTTCGGTTTGGAAGGATTCCAAACCGATTCAAACCGATCCAATCCAAAAATATTATATAATTAAATTATATTCTAAGTTAAGCAATCTAACTAATTATATTTATCATTTTATGTAGATTTTGACAAATCAAAAATAATTGGGCCATAAGTGGTTGTTCTAGATGCACAATATTTTTATTGTCAAATGTTGTTCAAGTTTATTTTAATTTTTGTAAGTTTGTTTTGAATGAACATGTTTAGAACTTCTTTATTAGGATGTATTATGCTGTGAACTTATATGGATGTATCTTGAATTGTTATATAGATATCAAAGTAGATATAAATAATATAAAAGAGGTATCAATTTAAATTACGGATATAAAAAAATAACAAATAATTTAGGTACAATAATATAAAAAAGTGGACTTTTAGCTAATAGTGAGGATCCAAACCGATCCAAACCGATCCAGTCGGTTTGGATCGGTTCGGTTTGAAAAAATTTTAGGTTGATATCGGTTTGAAAATATTTCAAACCGATACGTTTGGATCGGTTTGATAATATGTCTCAAACCGATCCAAACCGAATTTGCCCACCCCTAAAGTTATGTATTAATAAAGTAAAGGAAATATTGATATTAAATTACCTCTTATTTGGAAATCTTTGTCTTTTGGCAAGAAAATTACACATGAATAGAGTCGATGGCAGATTTTAAAAAAGTAGTTGTGAAAATAAAAAATAAAAAATAAAAAATAGAAGAAGTTTGTGTTAACGTTTTCTTGGATCTGAGGTATTGGATTTATGCGGGTTGAAAGGTAATTTCACATCCGCTTGGGCTTTCAAATGTGGGCCATCACTGCCCCAAAATCTAAAAAAAGTATGGGGCTTAATAGAAATTTCTCTTCAAGTGGAGCTATTGGCAACCCTCTATACATCTCATGCAAAACTCTTATTTTTTTATATTTACAAGATTATCCTTTCTATTAAAAGCAAATATTTATGGAATTAAATCCACCTACGCTTTTCTCAAAAGAAAGAATTTGATACAAAAATTAAGTTGTATTCATTTTATAACTTACCTTTGCAAGAAAGATAATTTTGTGAAATTTTTATTAATTATTAATTTTATGAGCATGTTGAGGGACAACTAAACCCCGTGCTTTTTTCGTTTTCTTTCGAAATGGGACGCCCAAATAAATCATAAGACATATACCTCAGTTATATATCCATATATTTTTATTTGTTTTAAAGAAAACAAGCATCCTTTAAAGTTTTAAGAACAACAAATGTACATTCGAGGGGTCTGACTTTGGAATGAGAGAAAGAGTGCTATGCTAATTAAGGCGCTTTAGATATTTAACGAATTGAAAATTCATAAATTTTCATCTTTTAATGACTCTTAAAACATGGAGTTTATGATTTGATTAATTATTCATTTTTAAATGCAACCTCCAATTTTGATACTTGATAGTTGATTGTACGCGTTGTGCAATTAGGGGATGAATATGAATAGAGCTTCAAAAAAAAAAATAAAAAGTAATGATTAGCACGATGAAGTAGTCATAGATAAATTAATATTTACATTATACTCTATTACTGGGATAATGGTTGGGATCCCTAATATTATTAATTACTAATATTACTTCTAATGCTACATCTATCATACACTCATTCAATTTCACTTGATAGTTAACGCTTTCATCTGAGAACAGTTGTGATGCTTCAAAGGTTAACACAAGGAATATTGAGGGGAACACACACACACACACACACACATACTAGAGAGATTTGGAAATTAATCCTACTTTTGTTTTAGCCGCTATTAAAGTGACATGCCTTTTTTTTTTATAGATAGTAGGATGGAACGAGATACATGCATGTTGCTTCTTTTGCACAGCTGCTGATCTGCAGCGGCAAGAGATATGGAAAAAAATATAGATAAAATCATTAATTCTCTGTTGAAATTTAATGGTGATGGACTGATGGTGCTAGCGAGGGTTCCATTTGCAGGAGAAAGCACTAGACAGATGAATAAGAAAAAGTGAGCAAAATATCTAGGAGTGGGTCAAAAGATAATTAAAACTCTACATTTCAGTACTAGATATGCATAGTTATACCTTCAAAGTATAGTAAATATCATGTTGAAATCAAACTTTAGCATTCTTGGCGTCTACAAAACAATATTAAGTGACAACATAGAATTTAAGTTTTGGTGAAATAATATCAAACGAAATGAAAATGTGGTGGGGTGGAGGAGACTAGGGATGCGAAGTGGATTGATAATTCTCTACTCATCCTCGATAATTTTTTTTTATATGTACTTATCTCATCGAATAGCAAGTCGCCTTTCTTAAATAATAATAGGAAATTCCAAAATTCGATCTCCAAATATCTAATATATTTTTAGTTTTTGAATTTGATTTAATTAGATTAAAATAAAAATTTTAACAAAAGTAAAATTTTACCATACATTGTAGTAAAGTTTACATGATTTAGTTTTAAGTATTGCTTTAGTTTTTCTTTTATTGGATAAAAGTTTAAAACAAAATTTTGGGTTAAAGCCTTTTTAGTAAGACCTAGTAATTCAAGACTACAAGTAGTTAACTAGGCTCTAAAATTTTATAGTATATTTGTATAAAATATTTTAGTATTTGTTATTTATACTAATATTTAATATTTTTTAATTTAAATTCGATTATTTTTCATTAATAATTCTAAAAAATAAAAATTAAATTAAAAATTAAATGAAAAATTGGAGAGAAGATAGGGATTTCAGCTCATCTCTATCTCTTCTCCAAAAAAAAAAATTAGATAAAAAATCATTCCTATTTATTCCCTAAATAAAAAATTAAATATAAAATCGTTTCTTTACACTCTCTAAATAAAAAAAATCCTCGAAAGACCCCATCTCTCGGGGATATTGGGGATACTGCCATCCCTGCGGGAGACCCACCAACTATGTTAAAAAATATCTTTGCTACATCGCTAATAATTAATGCCATCGAAGGACCACTTGCTTTATCCTAACATTATCTCCATACTCGGTTAACTTAATTCTCCAGCCCACAGAACTAGCACTTTCAATCTCAGCACCTGGTTTTGAGATTTGAACTGAGGCTTCAAATTGCACTTCTGATTAAGCTGCTGCAGCTAGCTTTGTAATTGGGGCTCCACTGTCACTGTCAATTAAACAGAATTTTTATTTTTATTTTTTTTAAATTGCCTTTAATTACGTGAGCCAAAAAATGGCTCTCTCTAAGATGTGGCTGTGGCAGACCAATGGGGTCATTTCCTTGAGATTTGTTATGCAAAACAAGTGGTCTAGCTCCACCGACGCATGAACCATACGCCTCCAATGGAACCAATTGATAACATATAGTAAATACCATTCTTGGTTTGTGATCTTTGATAATGCTAATTTAATCACAGTTTTGCCATCTGGCACATAACAATGTCACTTTAAGGCTCAAAGGGATAGAGTTATCGTCTAATAGACTACAATAATGGAGGGGGCACACAAATCACTACCCAATTTTGTATTGTATATCAACTTTTTTGTAAAGTCTTATGAGAAGCTGCAACGCCTTAATTTGCTAAAACTTTCATGCATGTAGCTGCATTTGTCGGGTAGCTCTGAGCTTTAACTCTCATTAATGCCTCCGGCTTTTCCTCACCCTATAAATGTTTGTGTTTACTGAACATACACATTTCCAAGGCAAACTCTCTCATGTTTTTCATATCCACTTGCTGCTACATATTCAAGCAATATCTAATTAATTTCTTTGTTTAGTTGTTTAATTTCCAATGTCAAAAGGGTTGGCTTCTGAAGTAATAAAGATGTCACTAACTTGTAAAGAGACCGTGTCTTTGTGGCATTTTGCTACACTGTGTGCATTTGGAACTGGAGTTTTGGTTAGGGCGATGAAAAGAGTTCTTTACGCAGCACTCACCTGTATTTTTGCCTTAGGTATGTAATTAGAATTCTTCATTCTCTGAGTTGATGAACCAAAGAATTTGTGACTGAAATTTAATCAAATACCTCTGTGTTTTTGCAGGAGGGGCAATTGTTGGAACAATATTTGGAGCCATGAAAGGCCAAACAACAGAAACTGGGTTCCTTCGCGGGGCTGGAATAGGCGCTGTGGCCGGCGCCATCACAGCCCTTCAATTGCTAGAATCAGCAGCTGATGGCGAGTCGTTGTCCAAGGTGATTAGTCAATGTTAATGGCAATATGGCAGGTACATGTAGCAGATAAAAAATTCAGGCTGATGAAACAATTTTTTTTTTTTTTTCAGGCGGCATTGTTAAGTAGCTTAGTAAACGGCAAAGCTTTCATGGAATGGGTAAGTCCTGCAGTGCTGAAAGCCTATCAGTGGCAAGTAAGTAATCACAAAATGAAATTTTTGGCGTTCATTAAATCAAGTTGCAGTATGTTAAATCTAAGCAGGAGATTTTTTATTCCAGGTTAGCACATTGGAAACTGCTTACAGAGAAGTTTCTGATGTATACGATGTGACTGGAGTTAAAGGGTTATCCGAAGATATGATTCAAAAGCTTCCTGAACGTGCACTCCATTCTGAAGAAATGATCCAATTATACAATGAACTTGGCTGCTCAATTTGCTTAGAGGTAAGAAATTCCTATAAATAGAATGAAAACTGCAGGTGTATTTATGGTTGCGTGTCATGGAAATGAGTCCAGAAGAAACACCCTGTTTTGGGTTCTTTTGATTTATCGGTAGAGTGGTGAGTTTTAATGCTTTTTTTTTTTTTGGGTTGCCATTTTTCAGAAATTTGAGGAAGGAGATTCCGCAAGAAAACTTCCCAGTTGTGGGCACTGCTTTCATTCGGAATGCGTAGATAAATGGCTAACCAGAAATGGCTCTTGCCCTGTGTGCAGAGAATGTGTATGTAAAGATACTGACACATGGTAATGCAGACCCGTGAATTCACTAATCTTATCAATGGAATTCCAAATTCCAAAGTGTAATTACTTTTTGCTTTCATTTTAATGAAGAAGACATTAACGGTGTGTGACCTCGTTGTGATTTTTTGACTTTAAGTGGTATTTGAAAAAAAAAAAAAAAAAACAAGGTTCTAATGTTCTATTATTAAAGCTTTTACTTTCAAGTAGGCTGTCGACGCTCATGATCAAAAAGTAACTTAAAAATCTTAGAGGTGTCTGATGAGCTCATTAAATCGACCTCTCAGGAATAACGTATGAAATACTAACGATCGAATTTTGCTTACCTGACACACCAAGACAAAGAATTACATTTGCGTCATCGAAGATACCACGTGAACTATTATTACAGAAGATGATGTGTTGTTACTGCTAAATATAAAAGAATTTCTTAATAAATGGATCAATTAAAAAATAAACGAATGAAAGACACAACTTCTTGCGAACGGGCTTTTGAGTCTTGGTAACCGAAATTAAGCCCAAAATTATTCTTATCCTGGACCCAATGCAATCTTCATTCGGTTGTAATTTGTAAAGCACGACACCAAAAAATAAAAAACAAAAATAGACAAAGGCAGCGACTGTTCAACTCTCGCTCACTTCGCTCGAGGGAAACTGAGGGAGCAACAGCGACAAAAACGAAGACATGGCGTGGTGTTCGTTACGGTCGTTGAATGTCCCAACCATCGACATGGGCGCACTGCGCACCCGCTCTCGCTTAGCCGTGGTCGGAATCGGCTGCGCCTCCGTCGCCGGGTCCAGCATCTGGCGCTCTTCTTCCAAGAAACACTCTACTCCCTTTGCTTGCTTATCCACTTCCGCCGTTTCTAGTAATCGATCTTTACCCATTTTAAAGATTTTATCATATGCTGTCGTTGTTTGATCGATTTACTTGATGCCCATTCGAATTATTTCTGTAAATATATAGCTTAAATAACCATTATTTTCCTTAATTTAATGTAAGGAAAGGTTGGATTTTGGTAATGAGTTTGTAGTGCATTTTCCGAAGGTTTATGAATTTTGCTACTCTGTGCTGTGTAAAGTGTTACTGACGTTTTATTGGTTTAAAATATGGTCTAATTTGTTATCATTTTTGATTAGTTGAAACGATGGGCATGACGATATAGTTGTATAGAATGCGTGGTGTTTTGTCGTGGGATAGTGCTGATTTTTGGTCTATTTTAGAGAAGTTCATTGCTTTTTCAAATTTAATGGCTTAATTGTGTGTGGTTTTAATTGTGATTTGTAGTAGTTGTGTTTAATTTTAATTTTGATTCTGACAAAGTGGTGAAATTTGAAGGGATGAGCTTGTGGGTAAACGAATTTTGTTGCTGGGGATGAGTCATAGGGATGCTAGTTTTCATAATTATAGAACCTTTTTTTTTTTTCGTTTTTTCTCTGTTGATTCACAATACTAAGCAACTTCTACTGTTTTCTGTTTCTAGATTTGAAGGAGGCTGTTGTGACTAACAAGGCTCCAGCAGCGTTGGGACCGTATTCTCAGGCCATCAAAGCCAATAACCTTGTTTTCGTCTCTGGGGTTCTTGGTTTAGTTCCAGAGGTTTGTTATGTTTCTCTTTTAATATTTATAGACACATTTTCATGTAGGATTCTAACTATATATGTTTTTGAGTCTCCATTCAGACTGGGAAATTTGTCTCAGATACTATAGAGGACCAGACAGAGCAGGTAAACCAGTATGCAAAATTGCTATTACTAAAGCCTATTCTGTCTCTTTGAAGTTTCACTTTGTTCTTCGCTTGATGGGGGAAATTATGAATGTATCATGCGTCATATTTAAAGTAGATAGATCATTAATAAATTTGGGCTTATGAACATTTGAAGGTTCTTAAAAATATTGGGGAAATACTGAAAGCCAGCGGTGCTGACTATTCCTCTGTGGTTAAGACAACGATTTTGTATGAATTTTTCCGCCCCTCTCCTCCGCAATTTTTTATTTTTTGAAGTTGAGGGTTAGACAAAGATGACCCTTTTGGATTGTTTCATCCTGCAGGTTGGCAGACTTGAAAGACTTCAAGACAGTGAATGAGATCTATGCTAAATGTGAGTAATATTGAATTCGAGTTGAAACTTTCATATGCTGAATAATTGCATTTGGCATGAGTGCAAGATAAAAATTTTGTCCCAGCAGTTCTCAGAGTTACCCATACTTTCATGTTAACTGAATCAGAAAGAAAATGTAGAGCTTGTAACTTAAATCATGAGGTCTGCATTATTCCAATGAGTATGAGCTGATGTGTGGTATTAGTAGTAAATGGAGTGGCTCCAATTTGTCGATGTTGTAATCTGAAGCTCATTCGACTTTAGGATGCTCATACGGTCGTACTTTTGCAAGCCTGATACACATTGGTGACATGGTTACTTAGTGGTAATTATGGTAGAATCTTAACTCAGAATAAAATCAATAAATAGTAAACTATATATATGTCGGAAGAAACTGCTGGCAGGATCAAGTGTGACTTCTTGAGGTGGATTGGTCACAGTTGGTACTGATCTCTTCCTTTATTTTGATCCTTAATTGCATGTTTTGGAGCTTCTTATCCACTTTCATACTATGTATTCGTTCATCTTGCCCCCAAACTGCATTTGTACTATTGAAGATTTCTGTTCGATCTGGTCGAATTGGTTTCTGCATTTTGTTCCAGACTTTCCTTCACCAGCTCCAGCACGTGCAACATATCAAGTGGCAGCACTGCCGTTGGATGCCAGGGTTGAGATTGAATGCATTGCAGCCCTTCCCAATGCTTGATTGGGGTGAAATTCTTCCAGGATAAAGGGGAACAAAGCACGCCTTTGGGGACAGGATTTTGGAGGCATTTTCTCACTTCCCCCAGTTACATATAGAACTGTTGAAACTTGTTAAAAGAGCTGCCCTTATTTTATCAGCTAATGTTGAACTATATAGTTTAGTCTTAGCATTCGAGCCAAACCCCATTTTGCTGATCTTGTGATTGTGTGCAGTTCCCTGAACTAAAGCCTGCTCAGTTAAGTGAACACTGTACTGCATTATTAATGTGAACACTTCAAAAATGGATTTCTGTTTAACAATAGTTATGGAGTTCTATTAAGATCGACTTGTAATGGCTTAAAATTTTAAAGAAAGCAAAGTTCAGAAGTGATTGAATAATATTAAGATTGTAGGCGCTTAATGAATAATACAGATTTTGTATTATTATTCAATACTATCAATTCGGTTACAAAGTGTGAATAATAAAACTTTATATTATCATTAAATATATGAAAGAAGTAAATAATTTTTTTGAATAAAATAATGAATAACTTTGAGTCAAGAAAAATTTGTCTTTGTTTCCAAGAATTTTGCGCGATGAGTGTTATTTTGACAGGGATTTACCCGAGGTATACCCTAAAAATAGGATATTTATCTAAAAATACCCCCATATTCTAAAATTCCTTACATATGCCTATTCTAATATGCAAATACGAAACTACCCTAATAAAAAACCTAAACCATCCAAACCTAAATCATCCCAACCAGTCTTCCTCATTCTTCTCCTTCACGAGATTTGTTCTTTCTCTACTTTGTCATTGAATTTCTTCTCCTTTGGCACAATAGCTGCTGAATTTCTTCTCCTTTTAGCCTAATAGCTTAATTGAAAGCAGAAGAGTGGGAGCGCATTCCTGAAATTGGAGACTATTCATGAGGAATAAGAAAAGAGATTCGAGAGCCTCGTGCCAATTCCGCACGACTTGTTAAAGAAAGACAAGAGCAAAGAACATGTGATTGCTTTGGACCCCGATGGCGGGGGGTGGGGCCGAGTCCGTTGTTATTGACTTGGCGGTCGGTGAAAGCGGTAAGATTCTAACGTTAAAGTTGGATGGTATTTCCGATTATGTAACGGACTTTGTTGATCCGAGTGGATACTTGACTAGGATGAATGATTTGAAGATTACTAACTACGAACTTGATATCACGAAGGCGAGAAAGATTGTATGGGCGATCCTTTGAAAATTTCCCAAAAAACCATTGGGTTGGATTCAGCAAGGTTGGAGGAAGGCAAAGGAGGAAGGCTGACTAGAAAGTTGATAACAAAAGGTTGAAATATGTGTCCAAAAAATGAGGATGTTTGGTTGGAAGCTTGCAGGCTCGCTACGCTCGATGAGGCCAAAGGCGTTGTTGCTAAGGGTGTGAGACAGATTCCAACGTCTTTTAGGTTGTGGTTACAGGTTGCGGAATTAGAACATGATAGGACGAATAAGAGTAGAGTGCTGCGAAAGGCGTTGGATGAAATACCTGATTCGGTTAGGTTGTGGAGGGCTTTAGTGGAGATATCTAGTAAGAAGGAAGCTAGGATATTGTTACATAGAGCAGTTGAGTGTTGTCCTTTAGATGTGGAGTTATGGCTTGCCTTAGCCAGGTTGGAAACTTATGGTATAGCCAGAAGCGTGCTTAATAAGGCTAGGATTTTTTACTTTGCAGGATATGATCATTCAATCCATATTTTTTGGATGAAAATGATACTACACTACGGATAAAAGTTCTTAGAGTGTTACATCTTGTTGAGTATAATTTTATCAAAATATATGCTTTGCTAATTTGTGTGATTTGTTAGTAACATTAGAATCTATCTTGAATGACCTAAAAAATTTAGTACAAAAGCTCAAGTATTGGAGTTGTGTTTATGTGGAGATATGAGTTACAGTTTTAATTAAAAAAAAAAAACTGCATTACATATATCTCATTTTTCATTTTCAATGACCGAAAGATGTCATTTAAGAAACTTGTACAAGATAATTTGATTTTGAACTATAGACATTATATTTACTTAGAAGTGGAAAGAGTGGGTGGATAAGTTTATTTTTTCAGTAATAATATGCATTTCGTAGGTGTATTTGCCAATATTCATGAATGAGCATTGGGTTCTCCGTGTGGTTGATATACTTGGGGGCAAGATTTTTATTTATGACTCCATGATAGACTTAACAAAGGATTGTGTTTTGATGAGACAATTGCTACATATTGCAAACATGATACCTCTGGTACTTCAGAAGATAGCATATCATGAAACACATCCAGATTGTAATTGGAGGTCCTAGCCCATGGACTTGACGTCAATTCATATTGCCAACAAGATCATGTTACACAGATACACAACAGCAGTCGGGTACTTGTAATATATAATCAGCTCTTTGTATGTAAATCGTTATTTACAGATAAAAGACTTGCAATACATTATCGCTCTGCAAATACCCACCGCAATCGGCATACTTGCAATATATAATTAGCTCTTCAGATGTAACACCGACCAATCGGGTATTTACGATACACGGTTGGGTACTTGCAATACACGATCGATCAGTTTGTGCAAATGCCGCAATGCGTATTTGTACGAATATACACGACTACAGTTGGGTACTTGCAAATATACATGCAGTCGGGTATTTATCATATCAAACTTCAATGTAATAAATAATAAATGTGATTATACATCAAACAATATAAATCCAATATTTATTCAAATCGTAAATAAGATGTAATACAATGGAATTGTTGCGCAATCATCATAATTGTTTCCTCTAGAAAATAATCTACATCATCATCACTCATAATTGGAACGGGTAGCATTGAATCGAATGTTTTAAGCTTGAACTTCATTTCAATGTCAAATTCAGAAATATCAATGCAAATAACTCGAGATACTCTTTCTATCAATTGTGCATACGTTGTAGAACGGGGCACCATGATCCCTCTTGCCTCTGTACCATTAAATCTATAATGGCCGTTTTGCTCAATCCATTCACCACAAAACATAATAGGCACACGTACTGAAGTCATTTCCTGTAATAATGCAACAATTAATTATACAACAAATACAAAAACAAAAACAAACAAGGTATATAACAAAGTGTAGAATTGCCTGCATATTTATACGACAGACGTCGTGTATTTGTTAGTTTACACGACGGACATCGTGTAATTACTATTTTACACGACAGACGCCGTGTAATTACTAGTTTACACGACAATAATTGTATAATTGACTAAAATACACAACTATAGTCCAGTAAACATTAGAGAATATATTTCTTCTTCAAAAACTATTTTTCTTGCACTGATAAGATGTTGGGATCTCATAACAGTTAGAACATTTTTCATATATGCACAATTATAGTATGTAAGTTCATACATATATGATAATAGTTGTGTAACTTATTAAAACACACGACTACAGTTCAGTAATAGTAAAAGGATATATCTACTGAAAAAATATTTGATGTTATTAAAAATAGTATGTACAAGCATTATGGTATTTTACTTTTTTATTAATTATATTAATGATAGAGAAGATAGTTTGTGCAATGTATGTGATATAACAGCATGGCCATATATGCTCAGGGAATTTACAATATATGATCAGCTCTCTGTATGGATTTACACATGCGATCGGGTATTTATGAGCTGGTCATTATTACAAATACTGCAGTCGTGTATCTGTATTTGCAATACATGACCAGCTCTCTGTGTGTAAATACCCGACTGCAGTTGTGTAAATCCATACATACACGACTGATGTCGTGTATATCGGGTGCAGAATAAAATTTTCGCAACAACTTCAGGTTTTAACGAATGTAATTATAAAATCCATCAAATAACAGTCATATGATGCAAATATAATAAAAATGTGAGTTGCTTTATTGTTTATCACAAACCAAACAAAACCCTAAAAATAACATAATGTCAACAAAATGAATAAATAACACAAAATGAAAATAAAGTTTCAAATACCTTATTCATAGGATGAATAATGCACCCAGCTGCAAACTAAAATCTCAGTGCATTGTCGTTCATGAGTGATTTGTGGTGTGGAGTGAGCTTTGGTTGTGGGAGTGAAAAAGAGTAAAGTGTGTTGGAGGTGAGTTGTGTGTGTTTTATATTTTTCTCTAGGGATATTTTAGAGAATACACCACATAAGAAGGTATATCTAGATAATTTTCAAGTATGGGGTATATTTAACTAAATATTACACTTTTGAGGCATATTTAATTAAAAACCCCTTATTTTGACACGATTAAAACTTTGTAATTACGTCGAAGTCACTCATTTTTGTAACATTTCGAGGTAAGAACATAATTTGCATATATTTTACGCTGATCACCGGAAGTCAGCACTGATAATATATTATTGGGTGTATTATCGTTATTAGGGTTACATAGAGAAGCTAGAAAGCACGTTGAAGGAGGGAGTTGAAAGAAAAAAAAAATTAATTGGGTTCAAGAACATTAGTGTTAAGAGCAAGCTGATTTATAGAGAGAAATTCCTTATGGATTAAAAAAGTAATAGAATTGTATCATAATGATATTGAGTACTTTTCTCTTTTGACTTTGAGAGCATATTATAATTAATTGATCTCTAAATATGTTATAATTAATTGATGTGTATTTGTTTAGTTGAGCAACTCTTTTTGTTTGAAAATTTAGGGTGCGTATTATATTATGTTGTATTACATTATTTTAAGGTAAATATATTCTATTATATTGTATTATATTATCACTGAATTATAATAATATTGTACAATGTTTGGTGGTACATTAGATTGTATTAATTTTTAATTATATTATATTTGGTACTGTATTATATTGTATTAATTTTTTATTAATTTAAATTATATATTTTAAAAATAATATTTATTAACTTTTTGTTTATTTATTAAAAAACATAATTATTTATTTATTTTTAAATTTTCCTCTCTTTTTTTTTTAAAAATTTTTCTTTTCTTTCGATAATGTTTCTTATCATTATCTACTGCCTCAGTCTCCTCCCTTCGTCTTCTCCAATTTTTTTTTTCTCTTTCTTCGTCTTCTCGAGTCGCTTTTTTTTTTCTTCCTGTTAGAAAAAACAATTAGCCAGCAACACAAATAAAGAAGTAACAAGAAGCAACACAAGATAAAGAATAAAGTGAGAAAGTAATGTATTATAGAGTGATTTTATTCATTCCAATTGTGTGTACAAAATAAAGAGATGAGTTCTCCTTTTATAGTTACATAATCACCCCATAAAATTAATGAAGAATTATAGATCATAATTTCTTGTGAGATAGTGGGAGTTATGAGGAAACTAAAGGTTGTTAATGAGAGATAGTGGGGAGGCTAAAGGATGTATGTTACAAACATGCACATTTATTTTAATAAATTCATAACACTCCCCCTTGGATGTTCATTACAAAGAATATGCCTCATTAAAACCTTTACTAAAAAAAACCCCTAGGAAAAAAAATTAGTAAAGGAAAAAGAGTACATTATTCATTGATGCTTTGGATAATATTGGAGATATAGAGTTGCCTCATTAAAACCTTACTAGGAAAAACCCTATGAGATAAAAACCTAGTAAGGAAAAAGAGTACAACTTATAAAATTTCCTCCAAAATAAGTTATGCTCCCCAATAGCTACACTCCCCTTCATCTTGGCATAGATTCTTCAAGATTTAGAGAAAAATCTTTGAGCTGACGCATCCCAATTTTGTATACCAACTTTTTAAATGTCGCCGTTGGTAAGGATTTTGTAAATAAATCAACAAAATTATCACTTGAGCGTATTTGCTGAATATCTATATCACCATTCTTTTAAAGTTCATGCGTATAAAAGAATTTAGGTGAAATATGCTTGGTCCTATCACTTTTTATATAACGACCTTTAATTTGGGCAATACATGCTACATTATCCTCATATAATATTGTGGGGTTATTCTTAATTGATGACAATCCACATGTTTCTCGAATATGTTGTATCATTGATCTTAACCAAATGCACTCACGACATTTCATGAATAACCAGTATTTCGAATGATTTGAAGATGTTGCAACCATTGTTTGTTTCGTTTGATCGCCATGACACAAACACTATTACCAGGTAAATAAATACCCGTTTGAGAGGCTTTATGTGGATCACCGAGATATCCACATCCAATTAGTGGTGACTTTGATCCATTTGGATAAAATAATCTCATGTCAATTGTTCCACGGAGATAGCGAAATACATGCTTTACACCATTCCAATGTCTATAAGTTGGTGCAGAACTATATCTTACTAATAAATTAACTGAAAATGCAATATCGTGTCAATTATAATTTGCAGAGATATAAGTGCACCAATTGCACTTAAATATGGTACTTGAGGACCAAGAATTTCTTCGCCATCTTCTTTGGATCAGAAATTGATTTTTCTACATCAAGTGATCGCACCACCATCGGAGTACAATGGATGGGCTTCATCCATATAAAACGCTCAACAACTTTTTTTAGTATATGTTAACGATGTAAGAATATTCCAGGTTAATGGCAAAACTCAATCATGAAGCCAGACAAAATCTTGGGAATATTCCAATGGTAAAACTCAATCATGTAAAGTCAAGACAAAATCTTGTTTTCCAAGATCTTTCATTTAACTCATTTCAAACAAAAGTCGCTTTTTGAAAGCTCTTCAGAGTTCAATAAGATTTAAATCATCTCATATCTGCAACTATTAAATCTAATTTCAGATTTTTAATAAAACACAAGGACAAATTGGATTATTTATATCCTTCTTTTAATAAATAGTTGCTTGCGATTGTATCACATACCTTATTGCTTTAATCCATACAAGGATCGTTAGTTTGAAGAATATAAACTACGAGATTTTAATTTGTTTGGCTCGCATTTTAAATCCTTGAGGATTTTCATGTAAATATCTCCAATAGAACCATATAGATATGCACAACATCCATAAGACGCATATCAAGCCCTTCTAGGCTACTAGACTAACTAGAAATCGAAATGTAATTGCATAATGCGGAGAATATGTCTCCTAATCAATACCGGGTCTTTGAAAAACCTTGTGCAACTAACCTTGCTTTTATATCTCACAATCTCATTTTTCTCGTTTCGTTTTCGCGAATACCCTATAACCAATGGGTTTGACATCTTCAAGTGTCGGACTCGGTCAGAATACTTTTCAAGTTTCACAAGTGAATAATGTTTGAATAACATCTTTCCACTTTGGCCAATCCTTTCTATGTCGACATTCTTCTACAGTTTTTTGGTCATGATCCTCATCATCATTTATGATATTAAGAGCCACATTGAATGAAAAAATATCATCAATAAGTATTTTATTTCGATCCCAATATTTTTCTATACCAACAAAACTAATCATAATTTCATTATTTTGTTTCTCTTCATGAGAAATTGATAGTTTCTCAGTTGTTGGCAAATTTTCTTCTTCTGGGTCAATGGGATGAATATTATTTGATTGATCAATCTCTGTAATTTGATTAGCAGGCAATGACTCTTCAGGAGTGCTAATTTCATTTTGCAACTTTTCTTGTGTTTTCCTCTCCTGGGGAATTTTGTCTTTTGAGCCAATTGGTCTTCCACGTTTCAAACGTGCTTTACTTTCATTAGTTTTATTGTGTTGTCCTTCAGGGATCTCAACACGTCTTTAAATTTCACCGAATATATGAAGATGTTATTTTTCTTGAATCAGTAAATGCATCAGGAATTTGATTTGCAATATTCTGTAAATGAATGATCCTTTGAACTTCAAGTTCACTTTGATTTGTATAGGGATCAAGATGAGATAATGATGATGCATGCCATGTAATTTCACGTCGTTCTTTTACTTTTGTCTTTTCTCCCCATAACGACGGGAAAATATTTTCATCAAAATGACAATCTGCAAATCGTGCAGTAAAAAGATCTCCAGTTAAAGGTTCAAGAAACCTAATTATTGAAGGAGAATCGAAACCAACATAAATTCCAAGTCTTCGTTGCAAACCCATTTTATTTCTTTGCGGAGAAGTAACTAGGACATAAACAGCACATCCAAAAATTTTCAAATGAGAAATATTTGGCTGTTGGCCAAAAACAAGTTGTGAAGGTGAATATGTATGATAAGAACTTGGTTGAATGCGAATTAATGATGCAGCATGTAATATTGCATGTCCCCAACATGAAAAGGGTAAATTTGATCTAAGAATTAATGGTCGTGCAATTAATTGTAAACGCTTAATCAAAGATTCAGCTAAACCATTTTGTGTATGAGTGTGCAACTTGAATGCTCAACATGAATTCCATAGACATACAATAATCATTAAAGATTTAGATGAAAATTCTCCAACATTATCAAGTCTAATTTTTTAATGGGAAAATCGGAAATTGTGCTCTTAATCTAATGATTTGACAAGAAATCTAGCAATGCAACACCACGATTGAAAGTAGAGACATGTGACCATCTAAGTTGATGCATCTGACAAGACCAAGAAATGTAAGCGGTCCACAACTTGGATGTATAGGACATATATCCCATTGGATTCTCTAAAATTTGGGAGATTCAGACTTACTTTCGTTGAGACGAATTATTAATTTGTTGAGAAAAGTGCATGACTTTCGGTTGGCAAAAGAATCGGTTCTTTAATTGATGTCCATGTGAATTTTTATAATGTCTGACATCATGATTGATCCAGGATGCCCAAGTTGATCATGCCAAAGTTTAAAAATCTTTGGATTAGAGAACTTCTGGTTCATTGTAACATTTATCTCTATTGTTCTTATATTTGTATAATACAACCCAGAAGAAAGAGAAGGTAATTTTTTCAATACATGCTTCTGGCATGAAATATTTGAAGTAATGCAAAGAAATTCAGAATCACCTTCACTAGATGTTTCAATGTGGTATCCATTTTGACGAATATCCTTGAAACTAAGCAGATTTCTGCTAGATCTGCTTGAATATAAAGCATCATTTATTTGTAATTTTGTACCATTTGGTAACATGATATTGGCTCTTCCGGAGCCTTCAATTATATTAGCAGAACCAGATATTGTAGTAACATTAGCCTTAGCTAATATTAAATTATAGAAATATTTTTTATTTCGTAAAATTGTGTGCGTTGTCACATTATCCACCAAACATCCATCTTCATTATTCACCAAGTCATTGTTCAAATTCATTGTATATCTTCATACACAGATATAAAATAAGTCAATTGAATATGAAGAATATTCAAGTAGTATAAGGAAAACATTATAGAAAATGCTTTATTGAAGAAATTGAAAAATTACACACCAAATTCTCATAAAAAAACTAAAAAACAATAAACATTCTTGCAACTTAAACACACCATAACTGTTGCAACTTAAACATACCATAACTGTAAAGAAACACACCAAACTTCAAACATACTAGTACTTATTTTAAAATTTAAACACCTCAAACTTTATAAACTGTAGCACTTTTAATCGGTCTTCACATGTCCATCACTAATTAAATGATCAATTTTACCATTTGGATCTTCAAAAAAATCTGAAACATCCAAATGAGTTATATCAATTGGATCTTCATGATCCATGAAATTTGTCTCAATTTCTTTTCATTTTGCCCTTTTAGAGGCTTGATAAAGATCAACTAAATGTTTTGGTGTCTGCGACACGAGACCAATGTCCTTTCCACCACATCTGGAAACATTTCATGATCACAGGATTTCTTTTGTGTATCTTTCTTGCTTCTCTTATTCCACTCGGCGATAATTGATAGGTCGATTTGGTGGTGCTAGATCGGGTGATATGAAGATCATCGTGAAGGATTGGGGTGAAAAATGTTGCAAAAACTTCTTAATTTTTTCCTCTATAATGCAATGCGACATAAACCCATCAACCCCCTCGGGTTTGATTTATGCGGATTTGACCGCATTAACTTTATAAGTTAATGCAATACAGTTTAAAAGCCAAACATGTGTTAGTATTAACTTAATATAAACAGTATTTTTATCCCATGTTAAGCGGACAACCAAACGCACCACCCTTAAGGAATTCAACCATCATCAACAGATGAAATTTAGATTATATATAGTGTAAAATTATTGAATATATAAGATTTATTATATATTGTATATTACACGCACACACATACGCGCACACATATACATATATAGTCATTTTCTAATGTAAGTACCTTTATTTTTTTCATACAGACACAATTTTAAGTGATAGAGTTTAAGAGAGTTAGTTTTTAATACTATTAAACCGCACTTCATCATAATTCATGCAAAAATAAATTTATTAAATCTCATAAATTAAGAGTATGTTTGCATTAAAAATAATGAAAGTAGCTGCATTAGAGAATGATTTATATAATCATTCTCAATACCCTAACCTTGCTAAAATGAAAATATATTTATACATAAGACTTTTGTTTGATTACCACTTCTTTAGCCTTTGGGTGGTGGTCTTGCCCTCTGCTCATTTCCCCACAAAAATATTGTATGAAACATTTAAAAATCCTTCTGCGAAACGCGAGTGAAAGAGGACATCTCTCTTGTGAGAGGTTATTTATCTTAGGCGTCAATGTAATCTAATGTAATAATGTATAGCTGATTGTAAATATTAGAGTATGTAATGTTTGCTTTAATAGCAGTTATTGTAAATAATTGTGTAATACAGTAAACTGATGCTTAATCAGTATTAAAAAAAAAAATTATCGCGTACCAAGTTGCAATATCAGTAAAAGTCAAGGATACATTGTTATTAAGTTCTAGTCATTGCTCTTAGCGAATCATAAAAACTAACCTATTATTTGTAAAAGTCATCATTTAAGTCCTCCACGTCATCCCGATCCTGGCGGGGCGATGCATTTTCATGGTTCTATAAATATGCGATATAAAAATATTTTTAAAAAAAGCTCAAAAAAAAAAAAAGAAACAAAAACAAAATAACTTCCAATAATAGCAAAAAAAAAAAAAAAAAATCAAACCTGTTATCAAAATCAGTTAAAATACACAACTCATAAATTTATTACAGGTATCGAGCCCCATTATTGTCAAGCAAGAACTGATGATAGTACCTTAACAAGAACAGAAGCACACACAGTAAGTTTTCCTAGAAATTCTTCGTCACTTCTGAACTGTCATAAGTACCCAGAACACTTTACGTGTAATTTGCTTGTAATAAAAAATAATTATAAAATACGTGTTTCTATACGTTTCTTGAATTGTGGGTCCTTTTCAGTGTTTCTTTTTCTTATCTTGTGCCTTTCTTTTATGTAAAGTTATGTTCGCTGTGTTGTTATAGATCTATAAATCTCATTTTTTCTGTTTCATTTTTCATTATATTTACTTCTTGGCATCCTTGAATTCTTCTTTTTATTGCTTTTATTTTGTTTGTTTGTTTTCTGGGCTGTTTTTGAAGGTGGGTTGGTTGATTTTTGTTTGTTTACTTTTCATATTGTGTCAAAGCTGAGTTTGTGTAGGTGTTTAATGCATAGTAAGGCGCCTTATATAGGTAAAAGATGTGATTTTTATTTTCTTTAACTGAATTTTATTATGTTAATGTAATTTTATAGGGCAATGCTATTTAATTTTTTACCCCTTTTTTTCCGTGTCTTTTGCCTTCCATATTCAATATATCCGAGAGACCAACGAGTTTCAGTAAAATCGGCTTCTTGCTTGATTGATTCTCATACAATCAAAAGGATTTCTTTGTGATGATTTTCTTTTCTGGTTTTTTATTTTGTTTATGCTTCTGCTTCAGAAATTTAAAGTAGTTGATATAATTGGGATTTTTTGATTGGTTTCAGGTCAGTATTGCTATATAAGATGGAAGGTATTATTGTTAGAAGGGTTATTCCCTCAGACAACAGTTGCCTATTTAATGCTGTCGGGTACGGTATAACAATTAAAGCTGTTAACTTGTTATTATGTTTAGTAAAGTGAGCTTGGGGCTTTGTTTGATCGTTGTTCTTTTGTCTTTTTTCATTTACAGGTATGTTATGGAACATGACAAAAACAAAGCTCCTGAATTGAGACAGGTTCTTATCTTTCACATTTTATTTTTGTTAACAGCATTGTTTGTTGTAGATTTCAAATTATCTGATTTCAATTTGTTTCAGTGTGATTGGAGTATTTGATTGAAAAGCTGAAATACAACTTTGGGGATTGGTAGGGGGTAATAGTTCAATGGTTTAACGTACTCATTAAAATGTTATATAATTCATACATACATCATAAAAGGAAATCAAGCTAAATATCTTCGGCTATACATCAAACTTGAACTTATTAAGGTTTAACTGCAAATTACACACTCCACCAATCCCGCAGCTACCTGCCAGTCTTTAATTTTATTTATTAATTTGAAAACAAATGCAACGTACATGGTCTGATAATCTAGGAGTGACTAACAAGAGAAGTTGAAAGTCCGAAAGCACAAGGGGCCAAAAATGAAAATTGAGCTTGCTACAAAAAGGAGCAAGATCTTCTAAAAATTGATGGAAGATATGGCCTAGATCGTGCTCTTGTAAAGCTTTGCTTATTAGTTATTCATACGATTAATAATATCAAGACTTTTGGAAACATGAAAACATGTATCTAAACGAAAATCATGATGAGCTGGGAGAAAGTGTAATAGTAGATCCGATATCAAGTTTCATTTTCTTTATTTGGTAATATGTTATGGTTCTTTTTACCTCGTGAGTTTCTTTTAATGTACAACTCACAGTTATTAGCACTCTTAAGTTATGATAACTTAGAATCCTAAAAAACAGGTTGAGTTGGTTAATTAATTTTTTTGATTTTGTTGCAATCTAATCCATTATATACAGAAGAACCTTTGAGAATATATAGAAATTCTTGTGAACTCGTTTCTTCTAGTTTGGAAGTATATTGCTGATGTTTTGTTTAAATGTTGATTAAGCTTGTGGGGAGAAGTGGGATGGAATTCTCATGGCCATTTGATTGTTTTCTTTATTCTGAGAATGTTCCATATGAGGTGGGATGGAACAAATCTTTAGTGCAGTGGAGGGTCGGCCCTGGCTTTGTAACTTAACTACCTAAGTCAATTATAAAAATCCTTTTTTTCCTTTAGATCTTTCCTATGAGACATGTATTTGGTTAATATAGGATGCTATATCTTCTCTAACTGTGCCTAAAGAACTCTTTTAGCTTCCACATCTATGTTGATCTATTCTATTAAATTCTTATCTGTGTGAATATCTGTACCTTCTCATGACTGCACTGAATGGAAGGGAGTTTTTGTTCCATAATTGAAGATTTAAAGTCTTGAAAGATTTTATTGGATGTTATTTGATTACCGGGTTTGTTCTTAACTGAGCCTCTTCCAAATGATAAGCTGAATGGAAAAGGTTGTAAAGATAGTTTCTGAAGTGCGCAGATAATTAGTAGTGAAATTCTTTCGTGCCCATGTTCTTTTAGAATCAGCCCCTTTTTTAGTGAGTGGCATCTGATTCTCCAGCAATCTTTTTTCAAGGGATCTTATCCAGAACTTCTAGTGGGTGCGTATATAATGAAATCATCATGGTATGACCCTGACATGTGTCTGGAGCTGTATGCTATCATGTTGACATCTTGATACTCGTCAAAGTCTGAAACATGAGATTTTTTATGCTTCTGATGAAGATATAACCTTTTGGCATGGGATGGTTAGTCAAATACTTTTGGCCTCAGTTAATTATGGATGGAATACATTTATATGGAAATTTAGCTGAGCTGTCAGCTGTGCATCTACCTCCTGTATGCTCACAAACTAGTCATTCAAGTACACTTTATGTAGGTTTTTAAATGTTTAATACCAATTGAATTATGTAGATCAAATTTTCATAATTGCCAGGCATGAGAGTGACAACCAAATATATTCATAGGCAAGTTTGTATTCATTAATGACATTATCTATCGCCTCTGTTATTTATTAAGTTTCTGAACAATGTGATTGATTATCTTCTGAAGGTTATAGCAGCAACAGTCGCAAGTGATCCAGTAAAATATTCTGAGGCATTTCTTGGAAAGTCAAATCAAGAGTATTGTTCTTGGATTCAGGACCCAGAGAAGTGGGGAGGTGCGGTGAACTTCTTTTTTCCCTAAATAGGCATGTTTTTGTATCTGCTAGACAGTTACAAGAACATGGGTCTAAATTTGTCTATATGAAACTAAGGAATCATCTTGCAACCACTGGCTTTTTATGCGTAGTATATATGAGCAGCATCTACCTCTGCCATAGTTATTCCTCTATCCACTTGCTCCCTGTATATATGTTGGGTCACAATCGGCAACAACTATGATGTTGATTAGGTTATTCACTGACTTATTGTGTTTACTTTTACTTTATGTTTGATTTGAAGGTGCCATTGAGCTTTCGATATTAGCAGATTATTATGGACGTGAAATTGCAGCATATGATATTCAGACCACAAGATGTGATTTGTATGGCCAGGTTAGTAGTTTTCTTGCATCCTTTGTGCACGAGATTGTAGCAAGTTCATCATTACTGAACGTTCCTTTTTCCCTCCTTTTTCCCATGTTCTCATTGACAGGAAAAGAAGTATTCTGAAAGAGTTATGCTCATCTACGACGGGCTTCATTATGATGCTTTAGCTGTATGATGTTTTATGATCAATTTCCTATAATTATTTTCTTATTTGCTCTAATTTTTAAAAAATCCCTAAACTCGCATATGCAAAAAAGTTTTAGAACTTGCTTTATCCTTTTGCTATGTGAATGATGCTGATTAGTCTTTCATGTTGGTTCATGCATTATAAGTTTTTCCCTTCTATTGGTGCTTCTCTTAATTCTTATGCTGTCTTAAGTTTCTATACAACTTGTGAGTGCTTGATTTTTGTATGTTGTATCTGCAGATATCTCCATTTGAGGGAGCTCCAGAGGAGTTTGATCAGACTATATTTCCCGTACAGAAGGGCAGGACCATTGGGCCAGCAGAAGACCTAGCTCTGAAACTTGTCAAGGAGCAGCAAAGGTAGTATTCTAGGTCATAGAGGTATCATTTCCTGTGATAAATGATATTTTTGTACTAAGAAAGATGAGCATATTCAAGCACACAAGTGTTTTCCAGCTATTTACTGGGTTGAAACACTTTTTTTTTTTTTAAATGATAATGGACTATTTTCAAGCTTCTTTAACCTGCTGTTTAATTGACCAATTTATTATTCAGATTCATTTGGTCATTACTGCACAGTGAGAATCATGTCGAGATATAAGTTATGTTAAGAGGACATTTAATTTAGGTTACCGAATCCCTGCCTTCTTTGACCTGGTTTTTTGTTCCAGTATATGTGCATATACATGCATATAAGGAATTGCGTTTTCAAGGACCAAGATGAGGCTAACTTAATTTCCAGAAAATTGAGTTACCTGATGAAAGGGCTTCTTGACTCCACACGTGTACTGTAAAAGTATTACAATAAAGTCTCAGCAAAGATATTAGCAAATCAAGATATATTCTTGGGATAATCCCATATTTTGTCGAAAGATACTATAGTTATTATCAATTTGGAGGCAATTTATTCGACTTTACTTTTTATCCTGTGATGAATTATTTTCTTTCATTATGGAATATTGATGTTCACTATTAATACATTATCAAGTTTTGATTTCCTTGCTATTCTTCAGGAAAAAGACCTATACCGACACGGCCAACTTCACTTTGCGCTGTGGGGTATGCCAAATTGGAGTAATTGGACAGAAGGTGATTCTATCTACGCTATTTTTGAATTCCAAGTGAAGAAAGAAAATTAATGTCTTTTTTGCAACTAAAATTTTCTCTGCTTTATTTCTTACCCAGTATCTTTTCGAAAAGTTTATGCTTTCAACTGAAAATAGTTTTATGTGAATGTTCAGGAGGCTGTTGAGCATGCTCAAGCGACTGGCCATGTCAATTTTCAGGAATATAGATGATATAGTAACCATGTAGCAAAAGTAATCCATTTTATCAGTTAGCTCTCTCTTTGAGCCAGAGTTCGTTGACTTCTCAGAGAACCAATAAAATTGTTATGATTTCATAGATAAATGCTGGGATGGAATGTTTTGTGCTGTAACAAATCAAAAGATTCACTGAAATAATAGTATTATGAAGTGGGATATTATCAAGTACTTATCAGATATTTCTTGACACATATTACTAAGGTTTTTTAACAATTATATTTCACTACTTAATATTTTAATTGTTATTATTTTATCACCAAGATTTTAAAACTAATAGAATATGTAGGAGAATTTATGTTGAAAGTTTATTTTATCCTTAGAGCTAAAAAGATGATTTTATACTCTGGAATAGAAGAAATTACAAAAAATGTAATTTATAAATATTGCCCTAAAAAAGTAGAAATTTTATTTAAAAACTGCTATTTTTTTAATTATTTAATCTGTTGCATTCAAAGATCCCACATCAAAAACACTACAATTATACAACCCAGCTGTGCATCCAAAGATCAATTTCAGGCCAAACACTTAAATTTCAACACTATCATTCGGCAAGTTCAACTCGAATCCACTTACAAACACTACAATTAAATCAAATACCTCAAATTTAACACTTTATCATCCAACAAAAGCAGCTCTAAGTCCGCAAACATTTTCCTATAAGTGCAAACAATATTCATGTTAGTAATTAGCAAGAGGATTTACAAAATCTGTAAAGCAAAAAAAGTACAGCAGCAGGAACATGTACAACAACAGGATCCACCACTCAAAAATCAAAGCAAAAGCAAGATTATCAATTGATTTTTATTACTGATGATATTTTATATCGTGCACAGATTTTATCAAAATAACAAAATAAATAAATAAATAGATTTAATCAAAAAAAAAAAAAAAAGTTAACCCCGGAACATAACTTGAAATGTGTAAGTCATAATATAATGCCCTCGAATCAGGGTAGCCTCATCGAGAGCACAAGTTGAGACCCATTTCTGCTTTCTAAATTTTGTGCACATTACCATGCAATTCATCCATTAAAATTTCAATTCCCGGTCATTAACTTATTGCGCACAGTCTAAGCTATTAGGTTGTGTTTGGTTTTAAGAAAGGGGAGAAGAGGAGAGGAGAAAAAAAGAGAGCAGTAGAGAGGTGATGAGAGAAGATGACTCCAAAATTTAATTGCTATTATTTGGTTTCATATTAAATTTGAAAGGAAAAAAAAATTACATACTTTTTATTTGGACAAATATACCCATTATCTTTAATATTCATATTGTTAACAAATAAAAATTTAATTAAACTATGAATTAATTTAATATAGAAAATAACTTAATAACAAAACATTTAATTTTATATTATATTTTTAATTAATTCGTTATTATTTTATAATCAAAGTAAGTTACATTGCATAGTTAGTTACATGTTTAATTTAGTTTCTAAATATTTATAATTATTGAAAACAATAATATGTTAGCCTATTGAAATTATCCAGTTAAATATAGAATTTTATTTTTTTAAAATAAAGTCACGCCGCCGTTGACCTCTGTTGACTACCGCCGTTGACCACTGTTGACCGACATCTTTTATCATGTTAAATACATAATAATGATCATAAACGGATGATTTACTCATTGAAAGTGTTAATTTTGCAAAAAATTCACTATATAGTTCGAAATATGAGAGTTAAAATTTTTCCAAACATCTAAACAAGATTTGAGGTGAATAACAATATATATTAGCATTTCTAATTCCATAGAGTTGTAGATTGGCTCATGAAGATTCAATTGGTGCCGGTTTTAATGGTGAAATGCATCTTCGGCAAAACTCCGACGAGTCTCTGGTGACGGTTCGGCGATTCACCTTAATGCTTTTTCTTTTTTCAAATAAATTATCATGTTAATTTAAGAAAATAAATATAAATTATGTGCACTTTAACTTATTTAAAATTAATTTTATTGGAGGACAATTTTGGAATTTTTGTATTCTAATAGATGAGGAATTTAACCGCTGAGCTTTGGCCCAATGGCCATGGCCTTACACTCACAACTATGAGCGTAGTGGCTCGAGCCCCCGCAACATATGTAGGGGCTTATTTCCTTCCTTAATTATAATATATAATTAAGTGAAGACAGTCTTCTCCCTTTAGAAATGTGTGTGGAGATGTGAGTGGAATAAACACCCCTCGAATATTTGAGGGGGTAAAATACGAGTAGTGTTATATAAGAATTAATGTAAACTAATTCTAGTAATTATCTAATTATAAATATCAATTATAAGTCTCATATAATATGAGTTGTAATCTGAGCATTAGTCTCATGTAATTCAAAGAAAAAATAGATGAGGATTTTAAAATCCTTGCTTATTGATAAGGAATACAAATTCTTTAATTTGATGGAAATTTAATTCCATTAAATTTGGTCCAGCGCAAATAATGAAAAGTGGGAAAAAAATCAAATTATTTTCCTCTCCCCACTCCTCTACCCCCAAGCAAATATGACATTAGAGTATTTATGCTAAAAGCTAAACACATAATGGTTTGTATTCTCGAATTGATAGTTACAAGTTTTTTTTATATAATCATACTTAATGATCCTTTTAGTATTACATAAATCTCAAAAACAGAATTCTAGATTTTCTAACGGCGATTGAAATTTTTCATGCACCCAAGAACAAAGCAATTCGTGATATTCTTTTTACTTATACAAATAAATTTCACCATATTTAGTTCAATTATAATAAAATCCCCAAAAAATAATTCATCTAATTCAATATTACTAAAAAGATTAACTTCTAGCCTTCACAATCAAGTAAAAAATCATAAATACTAACATACATGAACATGCACAAAATTTTATATCCATAATAGTTCAAAATTCAAACAAACTTTGATGATTTTACCTCGCAGCACTAAACCCAAAACTAAGCTTGATTTGTTCAATTCGATGTCTTTTCTCATCACACGAAGGAGCCCTTTCCTTTCATGTCTTCACTCACTCATCTCATGCAACATCAAAAGGTTTGGTACAATAGATGAATTTTTTTTCCTCTAATGGCGGATTTCGTAAAAGGGAATACAAAGCGCGCAAAGAACTGTTTTTGTAATTGTTTAATGGTGGCAGCACCACCAATTTTGGTTTAGCAGGGTTACTTGAACCCAACAATTTTCTCTCTACATCTTCTATTTAATTAAAATTTTTAATAAAATTACTTATTTTTTTTTCTACTTAAATTTTTATTTTTTTCATTCTCAAATCCTCAATTCTTATAAATTTTTTTGTATATTTTCTTTGTATTGTAAATAATTAATTTCGTTATATGCATTCATAAAAGAAAAGAAGTAAAATTCATTATTAAAAAATGAATACCAACAAATTTTTACCAGCCATGAAAACTAATGAATATTAAGAAATTAATTTTGCCAATTGCAAAAGCTAGCATATGTCAAAAGAAAAATCTTATATATAAAAGGCATGAAATAGAGATTATGTTTCACTAAGAATGGGGGGAAAAAAGAAAAAGAATCTCAAAGGCAATGAAATGAGTTTAGTTTGGAGAATGTGAGAGTAGGGAGAGACTATGCAATCGTAAGTAGAGAGAAAGAGATTAATAAGGAATAACTATGAGATTTTCAAATTTTAAATTTTTAATTATGAATTAGTTTTTTAAAATGGGTGTAGAGATGGATTAATTTAGTGGATTCAAATATTCTCTCCCTTTTGTTTATTATGCATTCGATAAAACAATGTTGTTTCGGTTTTATACTTGAAGTTTCGTAAATACCCTTGTGACCATAGTTTTTTTAGTACAATTAACATTTTCGTGGTAAAATGATAACAATTGAAATATTAGGTAGTAAAAATATATGTAATTATCAGAAAATCTTGATGGTGAAGTGATATGTTAAGGAACATCAAATGAGTATTTGATAATATGAAAGTTGTTATAAACTCGTATGTTTATTGGAATGTTCTGGTAGATGCAAGATTGAGTGTTTTTGCTTTGAATCTAGTTTAGTTATTGATTATCTTATTTACTGTTGAAATTTTTCTTATTGGCGTGACTTCGAATATCTTGTCAAGTATTCTACACACAATGTAGCAGAAGCCTAAAAATGATCATTTGTAGAACGTGTGATTGTATTATTACCTTCGGCTGTAGGACAACCTCTTTCTACTTCTGCCTTTTGAAAGAAATTTCGCATCAGTTTAAATTCCCTCTTCAATCACAACAAAAAAAGTTCCTTATATTGACGCTTTATTTCTTGATTAAATACGTACAATAGCGCATGTACTGCTGAAATGTGACCTAAATACTTGATCTTGACATGTCATATGTCATTTGTTCAAGAGGATGACATGTGGTTTAACAGAGCTTAAAATGGAACCGATATTATCAAGACTGTCATCCAAGGCAGTAAGCAGTTCACGTGTTATGCACATGAACTGAGTGAAGCAATTGATCACTTGAAACGACTGAGAAAGTTGGCGTTTCTTGAAGCCCTGTTATGAAGTCAGGCAGCAAGCACGTGAACAAGGTTGTTGAGTCAGCTAAGAGTTAGCAGGAAAATCAGCTGGTGGAAAAATCCAGGAAACAGATCATAAAAGGTGAGTTCTGGGGTCATTTTCAACAGTCTCAGGAGAGAATATTGCAGAACAGAAAGAGAGAGAGTTAGTAGGTTGTATTCTCTGTATTCTTCTAATGCGCCGAGTAGCCCTTGAAATTAATAAAAGTGAAAACACAGTGTTTGTTCCTCAGTGGATGTAGGCATCATTGACTAGTGCTGAACCACTTAAATCTTGTGCATTTTGTCTCTGTTTTGTTTCTGATTCCTGATTCGTCAGAAGACTCAGAACTGTGTGTGTGATTCTTGGTAAATCTTGTGTTTGAGTTAGAGAGTTAATTGGTCTTGGGGTGAGTTTGATCTCAGCAGTTGGTGTCAAATTCACATGTACAAACATGAAAGATCTAGTAGCATTTTCTTACAAAGCAGCAAAATTTATCCCCAAAGCCATGCAAGAAATAACAATATTTGTGCGTCCATCTTCTGTTGATAAGTAAAGAGCCAATGAAACACCAAAATCCCACCAGAAATCCAAGTGCTATGCTTATATACAACAACCAGTCCACTCCATCTTCCTTATCATCTTCGTTTCCATTTCCATTTTCATCTTCAGGTATCAAAATATTCTTCTCAGTGCAATTTGAAAATGGAGCTCCGCATAGGTCATTGCCCGCAAAAGATGATGCACCAAAGCTTTGCAATTGAGTGCTTGAAGGAACTTCTCCATTCAAGTTATTGTTGGATAGGTTCAAGTAATTCAGAAATGACAAATTTGACATACTTTGAGGAATCTGACCTGAAAGTTGGTTCATTGAGAAATCGAGGGATTCAATTGATCTCATAACACCAATATTATCAGGAATTCTTCCGGTAAATAAGTTGTGCGATAAATTCAAGGATTGCAATCCTTGAAGGTTTGTCACTTCTATAGGTATTTCTCCAGAGAAATTATTCTTGGAAATGTCAATGCTTCTCACCAAATTAAGAATGGAATTATATTCAACCAAAAACCCTTTCATCACAAGCGATGCATCTTCAACAATTTCGTTGTCCCCTAATGAGGCATAGAATATATCGCTGCTCTGATCAGATGAGTCCGTTGTCGCCATAGCAGAGAAGTTGTAGATGCATCTCGGTATCGTCCCTGAGAGACTGTTACAAGCCACATCTAAAATTTGTAGAGAAGCTAGACGACAAAGTTGAATGGGGAAATCGCCGTGAAACCTGTTTGATCGAAGATTGAGAATCCTCAATCCTGAAAATCTGTCTCCTATCCATGTAGGAATATTGCCCACAAGGTCATTTTCACCCATGTCAAGTGCTTCCAAAATTGTAAAATTTTTAAACGATGTTGGTATTATTCCAGACAACTTATTATTTCGGAGGTTCAAAGATGAAAGAGAACTTAAAGCTCCAATAGACATCGGAAGGCTACCGGTGAAGTTGTTGTTGCCTAGGTTCAACATACTCAACCTCGGCCAATTCATCCAACAATCAGGGATATCTCCGGAAAAATGATTAGTGGAGAGTTTGAGAAATTCAATGTTCTTTGAGAAATTCTCCCCCTGACATATGAGATGGAAAATGGATCCCGATAAAGCATTATTGGAAAGATCGAATATTGAACCCAAAAACAAGGATGGTGTGGTAGTAAGAGGCATTGATGGACTGTCAAACTTTGGAACCCCACCATAGATTTGGTTACCAGAGACATTTTAATAAAAATACTGGAAAATAGAATTCCAAAACCCACGAGGAATTTCGGCTGAAATTCTTGTGCTGGATATATCCAAATCATTTAATTTCTTTTGTGAATGAAGCCACAAAGGAAATCGAGGCCCTAAATGACATGACCTCAACTCCAAAACTGTGAGTTGAAATGGAGGAACCCAATTAGGATTGATTTTGAAGATTAGCGAGTTTCCATTCGCAAGAAACCAAACCAGTTTTGTTAAATTGACAAAGTGGATTTCAGAAACGGTTCCATTCAACTTGTTGTTGGACAAATCTAGATATTCCAAGTTTGCTATTTGCCCCAAGGAGAACGGAATAGGACCGTCCATCGTGGTATTTGAAAGATCAAGATAGTTCGATCTTTTAAATCCCTCAAGTTGATTGGTCAAATGACCAAAAATTTGACAACTTCCCAAATCGAGTGACTATAGTTCATTTACGACACATGCCGAGAAAATACCTAAAATTTCTGATATATCTTGACTCAGGTTGGTAAAGCCCATAGAGAATGATGTCAACTAGAATCTTCCAAATGATGTTGGTATTTTTCCACCAAGTTCAAAGTTCAAAGAGAGGAGAAGTGTTTGTATAGAAGTCAAGTCTTCTAGACCAAGTGACGAAATGTTACCTTGCAATCTATTAGAATTAAGAGAGAGGAACTCAAGATCATTAAGCTTAGACAGCCAGCCAGGTACTGCGGAATTGAATTGGTTGTCAGATAAATCAAGATATTTAAGAGATGTCAAATTTCCTAGTCGACTGGGGATTTGACCTTGAAATTGGTTTCCGGAAAGATCAAGGGTGGCAAGGGAGGAAAATTTTGCAGAGGACAATGGAGGAAAGTGATGGAGTTCGCAGAAAGACAGCTTTAATTCTTTGAGAGAAGGGAGTGAGTTAATTACGAGTAATGAATTAATTACGAGTAATGAATCAGAGGCTTTACTGAGGTTCACAAAACTTATGTAGAGGTGCTCTAGCAACGAAAGACCGGATAGCCATGACATAGTTTCCGCGTGTAACTCGAAATAAACCCCACTGAGATCAAGATATTGCAGATTTGAGAGATTTCCAAGTTGGTGAGGAATCATTCCTGTGAATCTTGCTTGAGAAAGATTGAGGTATCTTAGGTTCACAAGAGATACAAGATACTTTGGAATTTGAATTCCCTGAAAATCATTACCACTCAAATCCAAGTGAACCAAATGCTTTAATTCAAGCAAAGAGGGATTTATCTTTCCAACCAGCTTTGACCTCTCGGAAGCTTCACCATCATCAGGACTGAAAGGATTTTGGAGGTTGAGCTCAAGGACATGGCCAGTGAAGTTGCTACACATAACACCATCCCATTTACAGCAATCTCCATTATTACCAATCCAAGAGGCAAGGCGATTTGAAGGATCTCTGAGGTCACGCTTCAACTTTAAAAGCGCTTCTCTCTCACGTTCTATGCAAGAGGTGCCCTTGCAGAAGCTAATGTTGATCATGGTGGCTATAGCAAATAACTCAAGCAAAGCGAGGGCAACAAAAGCACTCGTGTTAGGTTTCATTGCTGTGAAAATGTGAATGGAAATTATATTTAGAGAATGAATAACTGTCTGAGAATGTTATCAATATCGCTTGCAATTCAAAAATTTTAATTAATAATGAATGTCCTTTGATTAGCGGCCAAGCTCTTAACTTGCGATCATTAAGGCTGTGGGTCCCGCCGTGGATGAAAGACTTTTCCAAGTCCAACGCGTCTATTTCAAATTTCAATCAATAAAGTCTAAAGTTCGGTGGATTGAAAGTCAAGTAGCCGGCCATATATACTAAAAAATGAAATTTGTATATAAATATTATGTTTTGACATTAATTTAAATGGTTATGATATCTTTTCCTCAGAAAGACAAAAAAGAACAAAGAAAAAATTATTATTATCCGAATAATTTTTTTCTTTTCCAGATATAAGTTTTTTAGAATTAATCAAAACTAGAAAAGCCTGAAATGAATCAAATTCAGAATTCAAACAAAATAAATAAATAAATGAATAAAACAAAGCAAACGACCTCATTATTACTAGGATATATGTTCAGTCCAATTTAGAATATTAATTGATTTGGAAGTATATATATTGTTTCAAATTGCAGCAGGAAATTGCCTTACCATTACTTGGCCGGCAACTGTGTGAAGTCTTCAAATTCCTGCAGGAAATGCATTAACTATGTGAACTCTTATTTAAGTCAACTAATTAAAGAGAAAATTATTCATATACAATATAGCTTCAACTTTTCAATTTATCTCCTTCGATAATTCGTATAACGAAGCAGGAAAATTAGAATAATCCCAAAAAAATAATAGATAATAATGCGCTAATGGGTGTTGCAAATATTTTTTTGGCTTTGCAGTTTGCAAATAAATGCCAGCAACAGACTCCAATGAGCTCGGAAATAGTTTGTCCTTCTTCTATTTTGAAAATTATCGAATCCAAATTCTCAGCAGCCGCACTTTAATTGGAAAATTTACACATCTGATCAGTTTCTACTTTCCAATTTTAAAAATGATGACACTCCAAAAAGGAACTACATGCCTTTTTGACCACAATTCCCTTGATCACCAATACCCAAGCACAAAACGAAGAGGCATTAAACTCATTGTCCCTCAAATTGGATGTTGTAGTAATAAGTTTGTCAAGGTGGAAAGAGAAAAAAGTGGTTATTTTTCGTCAAATTGAATATTGTAATAGCATGAGTGCGTTATTTCTTTGAGTATTAGATTTGTATCGGTAAAAAAATAAAAATAAATAAATAAATTGTGGTCAAAATAGTTTAATACAACGATTGCGCATGAAATCTGCGACGAAGTTTGGTGAGACTTCGAGTGTTTTGAGACCAGTTAATTTTCCAAGCCCAATAGAAATATATCACGCAATATATTTTTGTTAAGCATATGTTTAACACATTGTATTATATTACATTAATTAATCGTATTAGGTTGAATTGCATTATATTTTATTAAGCTATAATGGAATATTATATTTTAGTGTATTATGAATTTTAATATATAAAAATATTTTTATTTTAACATTTATATTAAATTAATAATTAAAGATTCATTTATATTTTGTTATTATTTATATTCAATTAATAATTTAAATTTTTGTAATTAAAATATAAGATTTTCACTACTGGCCACCACAAGTCGTGGGTGGCTGCCATACTTTAGATTCATTTAAACTATATTTTGGTACCATTACAATTCTTATTGTTAGAGCTATGTAATAATGCAACTATTATCAAAAAAATATTTTCATTTGCTATAGATCTATAGTCAAAGTTTTAGTTTTAAAATTTTTTAAATTTATGGCAAACAAAACTTTTTTGCTGATAATAATGACATCATTATATAGCTTCAACAATAAAGATTCTAATGGTACTAAATTTTAGTTTAAAATACGATGTTATGCGGTGGCCCCTGATGGCCGGCAGGAGTCAAACAATCATCGGCATCGCAACATATTTGCATTTTTTATTTTATTTATATTACATATTTTTATTTATATATTATTTTAATTAAAGAAATTTTAAACAAAAATTAATGTGAACAGTGACATATTACATAAACTCATATTATATAATGTGAATAGAAAATTTAGCAAACATGAAACTGCTATACATTAATAATAATACAATCCCATGTAATGTGTTGTGCCAAAAATACCCTAAGAAAAACTAGTACGATTGGCAAATAGATAGGTAGGGTTGGGCCGACCAACCCCACTATAGACCCATCCAATTTTGGACAGGCCTAATATTTTTTTTAATTTTTTTAATCTTTCAACATTTTTTTGGGAAAAAAAGGGACATAACCTCCCTAGAAAAATAAAGTATGCAAATAATATGTAATTTCATGTGTCCAACATAGCACTACTCAAAAAAAAAAAACTGCCAAAACAACACAATTCGATAAACACTAACAAATACTAATATCCTAAGTTCATAATAAACCGTAGTTCACAAATAATGCACAAACACTAAGATTTTTTGCTTCTTATTTTTATTTTTTAAGATATTAATATATTAACTTAATTTTAAAATTTAAAAGATAACAATAAACAGGCTAGGCCCAAGCTCAGACTTCATTGCTTAAGCCTAGTCCAGCAGGGGCCTGTAAAGTTTAGATCTATATCCAGGCCCTCATAGAGACAAACAGGCCTAAGCCCGCATGCTTGGGCCGAACCTTAAACGGGCTTGCATGATTGTGTGTTTTTATTTTTATTTTTATTTTTTTTGGGCAACCCTAATAGAAAGGTAGTCAAGAAGGAAAATTGAGGCGGTCATCGACATTGGTGAGGTCAAGGTATTGCAAATAAAAGAGATTTCCGAGTTGGTGTGGAACCATTCCGCCAGACCCTACTCACCCTACTCAAGAGAGATTTAAGTATCTTAGGTTCTCGAGAGAAGCAAGATATTTAGGAATCTGGATTTCGTGAATCAAATGCTTTGAATCAACCAAAGAGGGATTTACCTTACTGACCAGTTTTTACTTCTTGTAATTAGCATGTTGGTGTAGGGGTTTGGCATCAGACTGCTAACTGGACCAGATTTCGGTGTCAACAAAAGATTTTATTGGATGTTATTTAATTACTTGGCTTGTTCTTAAGTGAGCCTCTTCCATATGATAAGCTGAATGGAAAAGGTTGTAAAGATAGTTACTGTGCAGATAATATAGCAGTGGAACTCTTTCATACCCACGTTCTTTTAGAATCAACCCCTTTTTTGGTGTGTGGCATTTGATTCTACAGTAATCCTTTTTCAAGGGATCTTATCCAAGCTTCTAGTGGGTGGCACATAATGAAATCATCAGGGCATGACACTCACATATTAAAAAATGCGGATGTAGATCTTAAAAATCAAGATCCTTGCGGATCCAAATTCAGGTGCATTCGGAAAACAAATATCCGGATCCGCGTTGTTTTGTAATCAAATTATTTAGTTAATTAAATTTCAATTGAAAAATATATAAATTAAATTATTTGTTTAAATGTATAAGTATAATTAACTCTACAATCTTCATTAATTGTGAAAAATATGTTATAATAATAATAATAATAATTAGAGAATATTGTAATAAATTAGTTTACCTTAGATTTTTTTTTTTTATGTTTGATTTATATTGTAAAATTATTGTTTGTGAATTTATGGTATTGTTGTATGTTATTTATGTTGAATTGATGTTAAATTGTTGATTGTTAAATTATAATTAAATTATATTTAATATTATTGGATAAATTATTAAATTCAAAATTATATTTAAATTTATTTTTATACGAATCCGGATATCCGGAATATCCACCCACAATCCGTGAGGATATTACCCGCATCTGAATTCACATATTCTTTTACTGATCTGATTACGGATCCGGCTGCCAAAGGTACATCTGGGGATTCGGATTTTGCCATCCTATTTGGAGTCACAGTGCTATATGTTATCATGTTTGCCACCCTATTTGGAGTCGTAGTGCTATATGTTATCATGTTGACATCTTGATACTTGTCAAAATCTAAAACATGAGAACTTTTCATACTCCTGATGAAGATGTCACATTTTGTCACCTTTTGGCATGGGATGGTTGGTCAAATAATTTCGGCCTCGGTTAATAGTGGATGGAATACATTTATATGGAAACTTAGTTGAGCTGTCAGCTGTGCATCCACCTCCTGTATGCTTACTAACTAGTCATTCAAGTGCAGTTTATATATAGGTTTTTAAATGTTTAACAACAATTGAAGTATGTAGATCAAATTTTCATTATTGCCAGGCATGAGAGTGACAACCACATATTTTCATAGGCAAGTTTGTATTCATTAATGACATTATTTATTGCCTCTGTTATTTATTAATTTTCTGAACATTGTGATCGATTATCTTTTGAAGGTTATAGCAGCAACAGTAGCAAGTGATACAGTAAAACATTCCGAGGCATTTATTGGAAAGTCAAATCAAGAGTATTGTTCTTGGATTCAGGACTCAGGGAAGTGGGGAGGTGTTGACGTGTTGTGAACATCTTTTCTCCCTAGACAAGCATCCTTTTGTATCTGCTAGACAGTTTCGAGAACATGGGTCTAAATTTGTCTATATGAAACCAAGGCATCGTCTTGCAGCTCCTGGCTTTTCATGTGTAGTATATATGAGCAGCATCTACCTCTGTTGTAGTTATTCCTCTATCCTCTTGCTCCCTGCATATATGTTGGGTCACAATCAGCAACAACTATGATGTTGTTTCGGTCATTCATCAACTTATTGTGCGTTTCGGTCATTCATCAACCTATTGTGCTGACTTTTACTTTTTGTTTGATTTAAAGGTGCCACTGAGCTTTCGATATTAGCAGATTATTATGGACTTGAAATTGCAGCATATGATATTCAGACCACAACATGTGATTTGTACGGCCAGGTTAGTAGTTTTCTTGCATCCCTTGTGAATCAGAATCTAACGATTTCAGCATTACTGAATGTTCCCTTTTCCCGTGTTCCCATTTCCCGGAACAGAAGTACTCTGAAAGAGTTATGCTCATCTACGACGAGCTTCATTATGATGCTGTAGCGGTATGATGTTTAATGATCAATTTCCTATAATTAATTTTCTTTTAGATTGCTCTGCTGGTCGTTAAATCTGCAAATTTTAAAAATCCCATACCTCAAGGTTGTACAATGCAAAAAAGTTTTAGAACTTGCTTTTAAGAAAAAGTTCCCTGAGCTTGCTTTATCCTTTTCCTTTTGAGTGATGCTAACTAATCTTTCACGCCGGTCCATCTTTTCATAAGTTTTTTTCCCTCTATCGGTGATCCTCTTAATTCTTGTGCTGTCTTGAGTTTCTAGTCAACTAATAAGTGCTTGATTTCTTTATGGTGTATCTGCAGGTATCTCCATTTGAGGGAGCTCCAGTGGAGTTTGATCAGATTTTAGTTCCCGTACGGACAGGACCAATGGGCCAGCAGAAGAGCTAGCTTTGAAACTTGTTAAAGAGCAACAAAGGCAGTAGTCTCGGTCATAGATGTATTGTTTCCTGGGATAAATGTTTAATATTTTCGTACTCAAATAAGAAATTAGAAACTTGCCATGTTCAAACACACAATTGTTTTTCAGCTATTTACAGGGTGGAAATTAGGACTTTTTAAATGATGATGGACTATTTTTTACCCGCTGTTTAATTGACCAATTTATCATTCAGATTCATTTGGTCCTTACTGCATGGTGAGAATCACGTCGAGATATTAGCTATGTTATGAAGAAATTTAATTGAGGTTACCAAATCCCCGCCTTTGACATGTTTTTTCATCCAACATATGTGCATGTACGTGCATATCAGTCATTGCGTTTTCAAAGACCAAGTTGCTGTTAACCGAATTTCCAGAAAATTGAGATACTTGCTATTGATTTGGATGCAATTTATTTGTCTTTGCTTGTTATCCTGTGATGAATTGTTTTCTTTCATTATAGAATATTGATGTTTAGTTTTATAAATTATCGAGTTTAGGAGATATAGTGACACTGCCAACTTCACCTTATGCTGTGAGGTATGCCAAATTGGAGTAATTGGACAGAAGGTGATTCTATTTATGCTATTGATGAATTCCAAATGAAGAAAGAAAATAAATGTCATTTTTGCCACTAAAATTCTCTTACGTTTTTTCTTACTTAGCTTTTTATCATAAAATTTATTCTTTCAACTGAAAATAATTTTATGTGAATCTTCAGGAGGCTGTTGAGCCAATACGGCCATGTCAATTTCACTAATATATATAGATGACAGAGCAACCATGTACCAAAAGTAATTCATTTTATCAGTTGACTCCTTTCTCTTTGAGCCAGAGTTCATTGACTTCTCAAAGAACCAATAACATTGTTATTGATTTCATTGATAAGTGTTGTGATGGAATGTCGTGAGTTGTAACAAATCTGAAGATTCATTCAGATATTAGTATTTTGAAATTTGTTATAAAATCATGCATTTATTGGAATGTTCTGTTGGATGCAAGATTGAGTGCTTTTACTTTGAATCTAGTTTAGTTATTTATTGACTAACAGTTGAAAATTTTCTTATTGGCGTGTCTTTGAATAATTTTGTCAACTATTCTACACAATTTAGAAGAAACCTTTAAATGATTGTTTGCAGACATGGTGATTGGTATTATTACCTTCAGCTGTCGGACAAACTCTGCCTACTTTTGCCTTTTGAATGAAATCTGGCATCTGTTTAAATTCCCTCTTCAATCACAAGAAAAAGGTTCCTTATTTTATTGTAAACCATCATTTATTGATTAAGTACATAGAAAGCACAGGTGCAAACATGAAAGATCTAGTAGCATTTTCTTACAAAGCAGCCATCCCCAAGGCGATCCAAGAAATGACAGTATTTGCACCTCCATCTTCTGTTGATAAGTAAAGGGCCAATGAAACACCAAAATCCCACCACAAATCCAAGTGCCATGCTTATATAAAACAACCAGTCCTCTCCATCTTCATCATCATCTTCGTTTCCATTTCCATTTTCATCTTCAGGTATCAAAATATTCTTCTCAGTGCAATTTGAAAATGGAGCTCCGCATAGGTCATTGCCGGCAAAAGATGATGCACCAAAGCTTTGCAATTGAGTGCTTGAAGGAATTTCTCCATTCAAGTTATTGTTGGATAGGTTCAAGTAATTAAGAAATGACAAATTTGACATACTTTGAGGAATCTGACCTGAAAGTTGGTTCATTGAGAAATCGAGGGATTCAATTGATCTCATAACACCAATATTATCGGGAATTCTTCCGGTAAATAAGTTGTGCGACAAATTCAGTGATTGCAGTCCTTGAAGGTTTGTCACTTCTACAGGTATTTCTCCAGAGAAATTATTGTTGGAAATGTCAATGCTTCTCACCAAATTAAGAATGGAATTATATTCAACTAAAAACCCTTTCATCACAAGCCATGCATCCTCAACAATTTCAATGTCCCCGGATGAGGCATAGAATATATCGCTGCTCTGATCAGATGAGTCCGTGGTCGCCATAGCAGAGAAGTTGTATATGCATCTTGGTATGGTCCCTGAGAGACTGTTATAAGCCACATCTAAAATTTGTAGAGAAGCTAGATGACAAAGTTGAATGGGGAAATCGCCGTGAAACTTGTTCGATCGAAGATTGAGAATCATCAGTCTTGAAAATCTTCCTCCTATCCATGTAGGAATATTGCCGACCCATGTCAAATGCTTTCAGAATTGAACAATTTTTAAACGACGTTGGTATTATTCCAGACAATCTATTATTTCGAAGGTTCAACGACATGAGAGAACTTAAAGTTCCAATAGACATCGGAAGGCTACCGGTGAAGTTGTTGTTGCCTAAGTTCAACGTACGCAACCTCGGCCAGTTCATCCAACAATCAGGGATGTCTCCGGAAAAATGATTTTTGGAGAGTTTGAGAAATTCAATGTTCTTTGAGAAATTTTCCCCCTGACATATGAGATGGAAAATGGATCCCGATAAAGCATTATTGGAAAGATCGAATATTGAACCCAACAAGAAGGATGGTGTGGTAATAAGAGGCATTGATGGACTGTCAAACTTTGGAACCCCGCCATACATTTGGTTTCCAGAGATATTTAAATAATAATACTGGAAAATAGAATTCCAAAACCCTCGAGGAATTTTGGCTGAGATTCTTGTGCTGGATATATCCAAATCATTTAATTTCTTTTGTGATTGAAGCCACAAAGGAAATCGAGGCCCTAAATGACATGACCTCAACCCCAAAACAGTGAGTTGAAATGGAGGAACCCAATTAGGATTGATTTTGAAGATTAGCGAGTTTCCATTCGCACGAAATGAAACCAGTTTTGTTAAATTGACAAAGTGGATTTCAGAAACAGTTCCATTGAACTTGTTGTTGGACAAATCTAGATATTCCAAGTTTGCTATTTGCCACAAGGACAACGGAATAGAACCGTCCATCGTGCTATTTGAAAGATCTAGAAAGTTCAATCTTTTAAATCGCCCAAGTTGATTGGTCAAATGACCAAAAATTTGACAACTTCTCAAATCGAGTGACTCTAGTTCATTTGCAACACATGCCGAGAAAATACCTAAAATTTCTGATATATCTTGACTCAGGTTGGTAGAGCCCATAGAGAATGATGTCAACTTACAGAATCTTCCAAATGATGTTGGTATTTTTCCACCAAGTTCATAGTTCAAAAAGAGGGAAAGTGTTTGTATAGAAGTCAAGTTTTCTAGACCAAGTGACGAAATGTTACCTTGCAATCTATTATAAGCAAGAGAGAGGAACTCAAGATCATTAAGCTTAGACAGCCAGCCAGGTACTGCAGAATTGTATTGGTTTAAAGATAAATCAAGATTTTTAAGAGATGTCAAGTTTCCTAGTCGACTGGGGATTTGACCTTGAAATTGGTTTCCGAAAAGATCAAGGGTGGTAAGGGAGGAAAAATTTGCAGAGGACAATGGAGGAAAGTGAGGGAGTTCGCAGCAAGACAACTCTAATTCTTTGAGAGAAGGGAGTGAGTTAATTACGAGTAATGAATCAGAGGCTTTACTGAGGTTCACAGTACCTATGTAGAGGTGCTTTAGCAAAGAAAGACCAGATAGCCATGAAATAGTGTCCGCGTGTAACTCAAAATAACCCGCACTGAGATCCCCACGGACAGCAAGATATTGCAGATTGGAGAGATTTCCAAGTTGGTGAGGAATCATTCCTCTGAATCTTGCTCCGGAAAGATCGAGGTATCTTAGGTTAACAAGAGAAGCAAGATATTTTGGAATTTGAATTCCCTGAAAATCATTACCACTCAAGTCCAGGTGAATCAAATGCTTTAATTCAAGCAAAGAGGGATTTATCTCACCAACCAGCATTGACCTCTGGAGGTTGAGCTCAAGGACATGGCCAGTGAAGTTGCTACACATAACACCATCCCATTTACAGCAATCTCCATTATTACCAATCCAAGAGGCAAGGCGACTTGAAGGATCTATGAGATCACGCTTCAACTTTAAAAGCGCTTCTCTCTCACTTTCTATGCAAGAGGTGCCCTTGCAGAAGCTAATGTTGATCATGATGGCTATAGCAAATAACTCTACGAGAATAAGGCCAACAAAAACCCTCTTGTTTGGTTTCATTTTCTGTGAATGGAAATTATAAGAAAAAGGAAATATGCTTAGAATTAATAAGCATGTTGTCATATTGTTCGCTATTAATAATGTCCTAGTGTACCAACAAAGTGTTGGCTCCACTGGTAATGGAGTCCCCTTAAGTGGTTTGATTGGGTTTGCTCCCCAGTTCGAGTCGCAGGGAAGTCGCCTTTGTTGGGAGAACCCGTGCCTCTCGGTTCGAGCGGGGACTTCTAGTGCAGGTTGTGATGCAGGCAGGTCTCGCATGCGTTCCTAATACCTCGTGATTAAGATAAAAAAAAAAATAATGTCCTAGTGTTACACCATGTAACGTGTACGTCTATCTAATTTGGAATAGAATATACTACAAATTGCTGCTAGAAATTAATTATAATAATCCAAGAAGCAATTCTAAACTATTGTTCAGAGTTCATATGAAAATTGTCTAGTAAAATACAAAAAGTGAGATATATATATATATATAATAAGTGGCCGATCTGGACCGGCAATATTGAGCTTCAGCTTTTTATAACTCGGTCTTAGTAAGAGGGTGTACCTACTACACTATTAACCCAATAAGCCGCAGTCAAGTCTTTGCCAAGAAAAAGAAACAACAATAAAAAACTAAATTAATAATAACCAAGCAAAAATAAATTACGAATTTTTTGTTTCAACGAACTACGAAGTTGATATCTGGGGACTTTTACACTTGCATGTTACATGTTTGGTTATGTTTTTTTTTTTTTTTTGAGACATAATTTGAGGTCTCATTTTCACATATTTCACATATTTTATGAAAAGAAAAAAAGAGTCTTCATGAGAGCTCAATTTGGCGCCATCAACATTGTCGAAAACACCGGCACACCATTGAACTTGTGGCCAAAATGCAAAAAGTGAAGAGAAGGGAAGATTCGGGTTTCGGTCTCTATCATAAATTTGATTTCATTGATTGTGTCCTCGAGAATTTCAAAGATACAGCACAATAGCACAATTCTGATTCCCGGACTGCATAACTAGAAAAGAAAATTGCTATACTTCCAACCAATAAAATTACAGCTCCTCATTGACAAAGAGATGACCCAAACGTTGCACCAAGTTCGTTATTTCCAATATTTTGGCTTTATGATAATGGGACAAAACTCTTGGCATTGCATGATTAATAATCGAAAATCGGAGATCAGCGTATAAGCAAGTCCATGGGAACATCTACTATACTTATTCACAAGCTCTTTTGGCAACCTTTTGAGCAGCAGCTTTGACTGGCAGAGAAGAAGGTGGGTTCAAAGAGTCTAAATGAAATTCTATGGAATTTTCCTTGTAAAAAACAATTTAGAAACATATTCAATTACTGCAAAGCTATAAGATCACTCACTTCTTTTGTAATATGTCCTGAGCAATAATTCTTGGAAAAGTCAATACTTCTAAGCAAATTGGTATTCTGCGTTAATTAAGAGTGTTTTCATCTTTCCTTTGAAAATGAAAAAGGTTTTTTTAATTCAGTTGTCACCCCTTTGATCGCAATTGATGCATCCTCAAGAAACAGAGGTGCCATTGTACCTACTATGTAGCGGTTAGGTGCCACAGTTGCCATGACACTGAATGGGACAATTGAACCATCCAACTGTTTATAGAAATATATAGATCACATCAATCAGAGATGAAAGGTTCCCTGGGGACTTAGGAATAGAGCCATTCAATGTATCTGTCATCAGAAAGTATTAAGACTTGTAAAGAAGAAAGGTTCCCTAAAGATGAAGGGATAGAACTACTCAATCTGTCAGAAGAAAGATCTAGACATGCCAAAGACGAAAGTTCCCCCAGAGACAATGGAATGCACCCTAAACAGAGTTGTCCCGTAAGAGAGAATTTAAATAATTATAGTAAAACCTTTTATAAATTAACAGTGCGGGGATAATATAAAAATCTATTAATTAAAAAAATTAATTAGTTGATAAATTAATAATTTATTAACTTTCGGAGTGTATTACAAATTTAATGAACATACATTTAATCAACTAAAACTTCATTCTATTTACCAATCTAATCAATTAATATGAACCAATCCACTAAGTACACATTATATTAACCAAAAAATAAATTCAAAATCAATTTAATTTTAGAATTCAACTCCAAAACTTTTGGATGTACTAAGAAAAATTAGAGATGATATCCAACTATTTTTAAATTTCAAGAAAAAAAGTAACAATATAGACTCATATTTTATTTAATAAAATGTCATAACAATTATATTGGTAATCTTAGCAAATTATTAATTTATAATATGAATGGGACAATAGAGATATATAAAGTCTTCAAAAAAAAGTATTATCTTATTAATTTATCAAAATTATTAATTTTGCTAATTAGCCCAAGTAGGGACCATAAAAATTATTATATAATAGAAATTATTAATTTATCGTGTATTAATTTTATAGAAGTTATACTTGACTCAGTGGATTGGGCAAATGACCAGAAATTCTACTATTAATCAAACCTAGTAACTCTAGCTCAATTGCAGCACATGTAGAGAAAATACATATCCTAAGACTTTGAAAATATATTGATTTCATTGATGCAGATGGCAAAAGGGGTTGTTGACCTCAACTTACAAAGTTTTACCAATGACTTTTGGATTTTTCCCTTCAAGTACATTACCAGAGAGTTCGAGTGTTTTGAGACTAGTCAAGTTTCCAAGACCAATAGAAATATACCACGCAATACAACAACCAGCCCATTGCATCTCCATCATCGTCTGCGTTTCCATTTCCATTTTTATCTTTAGGTGCGAAAACGTTCTTCTCCGAACAATTTGAAAGTGAAGCTCCGTGTAGGTTATTGCCAATAAAAGATGATGCACCAACGCTTTGCATTTGAGTGATTAAAGGAATTATCCATTCAAGTTGTTATTGGATATGTTCAAGCAATTCAGAAATGATAAATTTGACATACTTTGAGGAATTTGACCAGAAAGTTGGTTTGCTAGAAATCAAGGATTTAATTGATCTTATAACACCAACATTATCATTATCAATAAGCTTCAATATCATCGGGGCTCAAAAGGATTTTGGAGGTTGAGCTCAAGGACGTGGCTAGTGAAGTTGCTGCACAAAACACCTCCCTGTTTGCAACAATTTCCGTTATCACCAATCTAAGAGGTAAGGTGATTTGAAGGATCTCTAAGATCATGCTTCAACTCTAAAAACATTTCTTTTTCATTTTGTGTGCAAGATTTGCCATTGGAGAAGCTAATGTTTATCAGGATGGCCATAGCAAATAACTCAAGCAAAGCAAGGGCAACAAAAACACTCGTGTTCGGTTTCATTGTTGTGAAACTGTGAATAAAATTATGTTTAGAGAATGAATGACTGTGTATGAGAATGTTATCAATATCAATTACTATTTACAAATTATATGAGAATGTTATCAATATCAATTACTATTTACAAATTATAATTAATATCCTTTTTTTACCTCTATATTATCTCACTTTTTTGTAGGAAATTTTCGAGGTCATTACCTAGAATCATCAAGTTTCCAACTAGAGATGGCCAAATGACCGAGTGGCATGTGGCACAACATTGGCACGAGATGGGCACGGCACGAGCACATTTTTGTTAGGGCACATGACTGGGCATGATTGGGTAAATTGAGAATTTTAGGCATGTGAGCTTTAAACGTATAACATGATTAAAGATAAGTTAAAGCATAATACATGAAAAAACCCACTATAAGAACTTGTGGGCTCGCATGTGGCCCATGCCCCCATTAATAGTATGCGGGCATATCATAGTAATTTTTTTTTAATGAAAGTGGATTTAAAATTGTATAATTTTATAAATAACTTGAAATTGAGTATTTTAATACATTTTATTAGTGTAAGTTTTTAAATTCATTTAATTCTTATTTTCAAAAAAATATAAATAAATAAAATTATAAACATCATATTTTTATAAATATATACATTAATGTTATTATAAACTATGATCTATGACTCTATGTCAATCCAAGTTAATAATTAAGTTAACTTTTAAGAAAAATTCGTGGTTGTTGTTAAGTAGTAAGAAAGAATTCTAAAGCCGTAAGCTCTGACTTAGTTAGTATTCGCTCTCTTATTATTATTAGTTTATTATTATTTAATATGACCTTGAGTTTTAAACTTTTGGTTCTATTGAATTTGATTAAGAATGGAATTATTAGCATCATTTCAAAATCTTTTTGGAACTTTCTGTTAAAATACATCCTATCAAGTATACAAAAAATTGTATCATTTCCAAAAGCACCCATCTTTATTCCACAATTACGCTTCAATCTTTTCTATTATAAAATGATAAAACTAGGGGAAAAAAAACTCTCTTTCTGCATATACTACCATAATCATCATCAACAATCTTCACAATTTTGATTAACAACAAGGATGGAATGGTATACAAGTTAGTATTTCTAAATTTTAACTTATCTTTCTGTTTTGCAACAAATATATCTTCTATTTGAATGTAAGATGCTCGTTAATTCCAATTTTTTGGGGGGGGGGGGGGGGGGGAAGATACCCATTAATTCATTACTTTTCAAAGGTCAAAACTCACTTACAAAAAAAAAAAAAAAAAAAAAATTGAGGCAATTCATTTAAAATCGGTTCTTTAATAACAAACTTAAATTTGAATATAATATTTTAAAATTCCTTTTACAATCTTTCAAACGACTATGTTAGTAATTTTCTTTTTTCATAAGTGGAGTCTCTCTCTATTCTTTTATTTATTCATTTGATCTAACTTGATGCCTATCTTGAAATTTTTACTTTGTCAATTCATTAGGACATCTACAAATAGTTGTATTTTTATGATCTATGAAAATTGAAAATCAACAAACCCCGACAGACAGAGAAGAGGTGTCATGGTTAAAATATTAAAAACAAATAAAAGCGATTTTATAAGGAGTTTGGAGGGTGCTAATAGCATCAGTCTTTGATTAAAGCCACATGGGGCTTAAAAACAAAAAGTGCTTAGGCTCAAAAAATCATGTTAACAGTTTGGTGTGCCCTCTTAAAAAAACTTTAAAAAAAAGTTATCGTACTTTTTCTTTTGCACATCTATGAAGCGTGTGTCGTGCTGAGCCTAAATTAAAAAAAAAAGGGAAATTATCATTTGTATACCCTTAATTTACTCCGTTATCAAAAATACTACAACACTTTGAGGGTGTATCAATCGTCCACCCTAAGTTGACAAAATGTATCAACCGACCACCAAACCGTTAGTCACCGTTAAAATATGATAACGTCAGAGGGGTAATATAGTCTTTTTATAGATACAAGTGATAATTTAAGGGTATACAAGTGATAATAAGAGAATTTAAGGGTATACAAGTGATAATTTTTAAGGGTAAAATCGTCAATTCACTGTAATTCCGTTAACTTTCAAACGGCGACTAACGGTTTGGTGGTCGGTTGATACATTTTGTCAACTTAGGGTGGACAATTGATACACCTTCAAAGTGTTGTAGTATTTTTGATAACAGAGCAAACATAGGGTATACAAATGATAATTTCCCAAAAAAAAAAAAAAGTACGGCAGACTCACATGGTGGACCCAACGCATTCACATTGATAATATATATGTTAATTATTGTACTGTCCTTTAAATTAAAGCGATCACTGTGTGCCTTAGTTCAACCAGGTTAAATTCCTTCATATTTTTTTATTATTCAGAAGTTTAAAGTTCCGCACAAGATCTTTAATCATTAACATTATTTTGCACCAAGATTCCGAAGCTGTGATGATTCCACTCCAAGTCAATCAAAGAGAAATTTAATCAATATATTAAATAAAATATTTAATTATTATTGTTTTTTTCTCAGTACTATTATGACATGTAGAGTTCCTTGCCAAACCACAGTGAAAATTAAGTAGGAGCAAGGACCCATGTCCCATAGTTTAGGACTAGTAATGAGTCTAAATTATATTTCTTAATTGAATATATTAACTCTACGTTTTTCTATGAGTCTAATTTATCTTACCCAATTGAAAGTATTAGTTAATTTACGATCCTGAAATTGCACTGTGAATCAGGAAGGGGCCGGGTTAGGCTCTAAATTAGGAATAGGATGGAAAGGCCCCGGCCCCAGAAGCAAAGTATCTGTCTGCTTCCCCCGTGGTAGACTGCTTTGTTAATTAACTGAAATTAATAGACAGCATATCCTTCGTGGAAATGCTCTGTGTCTTCACTTCTTAATTGATTTGAATTTGGCAGTACTATTATCTTTTTTTCCCGTCCCGTGGTAAAAGTGTTTTGCCTTATGGACTAACGCAACCTCTTCCGATTTTTGCCTTTTGGAAGAATGGAGAATCACGGGGGGGGGGAGGGGGGGGGGGGGAATGCTAGTAATATTTTCCAAAACAGCAGCCAAATTTATTCCCAAGGTCGTCCAAGAAATGACAGTACTTGTACCTCCATCTTCTGCTGATGAGTAAAGGGCATATGAAACTTCAAAAGGCCATCATAAATCCAGGTGCCATACTTACTTAAAACAACCAGTCCACGCCATCTTCATCTTCATTTTCGTTTCCATTTTCATCTTCAGCTGGTACTGGAACATTCTGATCAGTACAATTCGTTGGTAGTGGAGCCCCGCGAAGATCATTGCCAGCAAAACAGGTCGCAGCAAAGCTTTGCAATTGAGTACCTGATGGAATTTTCCCAACCAACTTGTTGGCCGATAGGTTCAAGTGATTCAGAAATGATAAACTTGACATGCTTTGAGGGATCTAACCAAAAAGTTAGCTTGTCGAGAAATTGATAGATTCTAATGATCTCATATTACTAATATCCTCAGGAATTTTGCCGGTAAAAAAGTTGTAGTACAAATTCAATGACTGTAATCCTTTAAGATTTGTCACTTCCACAGGTATTTGTTCTTAACAAATTAAGAATGGATTTATATTCATCGATATAACCTTTCACCATTTCTGTAGCCTCCTCAACAACTTGGACGCCGAAACCTCGAATATATTGTATAGCATCGTCCTGATCAGATGAGTCTGATGTCACCATTGCTGTAAAGTTATTGATGCATCTTGGAATGGTTCCAGAGAGACTGTTATAAGCAACAATTAAAACCTGTAGAGAGGCTAGAAAACAAAGCTGATTTTGCAGAACACCGTGAAACTTGGTTTGATCGAAGATTAAGAATCGTTAATCTTGAATATCCTATCCGTGGTGGAATAATGAGGGCAAACTGATTCTCGCCCTTGTCAAGTGCTATCAAATTTAAAAAATTAATAAAAGACATTAGTATCACTCCAGACATTCTATTGTTGCATAGGTTCAGTGAGTAAAGAGAAGCTAAAGCTCCCATTGATATCGGAAGGCTACCGGTAAAGTTGTTGTTGCCTAAATTCAGCCATCTTAAGTTAGGCCAATTCATCCAACAAATTAGATAATTCTCCAGAAAAATGATTTTTCGAGAATTTGAGATAATGAAATCTCTTTACTTGGTTTTTCCATAACATATTAAATGAAAAATGGAACCCGATAAAGCGTCATTGGAAATATCAAGTTCTAGACCCATCATGGAAGAGGATATAGGACTAGGAGGCAATGGACTGTTAATATCCGAAATCTCACCATGGATTTGGATGCTAGAGAGATTCAAGTAATCATATTGGGAAGCAGAATGCCAAAACCAACTCCGAATGTTATCTAAGATTCCTGTGTTGGATATATCCACATCGTGCAATCGCTTTTGTGAATGAAGTCACGACGGAAACTGAGGCCCTCAATGACATGATCTTAATCGTAAAGTTAGGAGTTGAAAAGGAGGAACCCAATTAGGATTGACCTTAAAGATCAAGGAGTTTCATCTGCCTTAAACTGATCCAATTTTGTTAGATTGACGAAGTGAATTTCAAAAACAGTGCCATTCAACTTGTTATTGGACAAATATAGACGTTCCAATTGTGAATTTCTCCCAAAAATAGGGGAACAGAACAGCTCAATGTGTTGATGGAAAGATCTAGATGTGACAAAGATGATGTTGAAAATGGGGCACCCTTCTTCTAGAAGTGGGTGCACCCAAAGTCTTTGCGGCCCGCCATGTTTGGTGGTGCCGCAATGCTTGAAGAAGAAAAATGGAAAAAAGGAGAAGAAAAAGAAGAAGAAACAAAAGAGAAAGCGGTGGGACGTGTAAAGAAAAAAATAAAATAATAATAAATAATTAAATAATTAAATAATTAAATACACAGTAACTAAATTTTAGCTATAAATAGAAGGGCATTTTCCTCATTTGTGCATCGAATTATTCAATTCTTTTTCTTTATTTAGAGAGTAATTTAAGAGTCTAGTGGTTTGAGAGTTTGGGTGTATTGGAGTTTTGGGTAGTGAGCTAAAATACTACAATACTTGTAACTACTTTTTCACTAATAAAATATTTTCATTCTGTCTTCACCCGTGGACGTAGGCTAAAAGCAGAACCACGTAATTTCTGGTGTCTCGTGTGATTATTGTGTCTTATTATTTCTCAATTTCACTTTAGTTGCGTGACTGTTTCACCAATTAATTTCCTAACAGTGGTATCAGAGCTATTGGTTGTATTTTTTTGGAGTCGGCATCGCTCACATAAGGGCACCGCTTATAGTAATCGTTCACGATATAGATACTATTCACGATATCAGATCTGCTTTCCAGATACGGTACTATTCACGATATCTGCCATCGTGAAATAGTGGGAGCGATCCAAGAGTTTTGCGGTGGAAAGTAGGGAATAATGGTATGAGTAGAACAACTGTGTGGTTTTGTACATGTTTATGAAAGTTCTGTCACAAAGGCGATAAGAGCCTAAAGAGTCTGGGTTTTAAGTGGGACCGTTGTGACCCCTTCAGTCTTTCCTGGGAACTTTCCTAGTGTACATTTTCACACAAACTCACAACTATTCAAGGTGATACACTAGTTTGTGTGCGCTATTTATCAACAAAACGGCAGCAAATTATGAAATTGAGAAGTTCAATGGGAACAATTTCTCGTTGTAGAAAATGAAGGTGAGGGCTATTTTGAGGAAAAATAATTGCTTGGCAGCAATTGGAGAAAGGCCCATGGAGATAACTGATGATGACAAGTGGGGTGAGATGGACGGTAATGCCATTGCTGATCTACGCTTGGCACTTGCGGATGGGGTGTTATCCAGTGTGGCAGAGAAAAAGACATCAAAGGACATCTGGGATACTCTCACAAAATTGTACGAAGCTAAGTTGTTGCACAATAAAATCTTCTTAAAGAGGAGACTATATACTCTTCGAATGGCGGAATCTACATTGGTGACTGACCATATCAACACCTTAAAGACTCTATTTTCACAACTCACAACATTGGGTCATAATATAGAGGAAAATGAACGTGCGGAGCTTCTACTTCAAAGTCTACCAGATTCATATGATCAACTTATCATCAATCTGACGAACAATAATCCTGCGGACAGTCTAGCTTTCGATGATGTTGCAAAGTATTGACTTCAAGGAAATATTTTCTCCGGTGGTTCGACTCACGACAGTTAGAATAGTCTTGGCGATGTGTGCTACATTTGACCTACATCTAGAGCAGTTAGATGTGAAAACTGTATTTCTTCATGGAAAACTTGAAGAAGAAATTTATATGCTCCAACCAGAAGGTTTTGCTGAAAAGGAAAAGGAGAACTTGGTTTGCAGGTTGAACAAATCTCTATACAGTCTCAAACAGGCGTCGAGGTGTTAGTATAAGAGATTTGATTCTTTCATCATAAGCCTTAGATACAACAGACTCAGTTCAGACTATTGTTCATATTATAAGAGGTTTGAAGATAATAATTTTATCATTTTGTTGTTGTATGTGGATGACATGTTGGTAGCAGGCCCCAACAAAGATCAAGTCTAAGAATTGAAGGCACAGTTGGCTAAGGAGTTTGAAATGAAGGACTTGGGACCAGCAAACAAAATTCTAGGGATGCAAATTCACCGAGACAGAAATAATAGGAAGATTTGGCTTTCACAGAAGAATTACTTGAAGAAAATCTTGCGGCGCTTCAACATTCAAGATTGTAAGTCAATTTCTACCCCACTTCCTATTAATTTTAAATTATCCTCAAGTATGTGTCCTAGCAATGAAGCAGAGAGGAAGGAGATGTCTCGAGTATCGTATGCATCGACAGTGGAAAGTTTGATGTTCGCTATGATATGTACCCGACCGGACATTGCACAAGCAGTGGGAGCAGTTAGTCGATACATGGCGAATCCTGGTGGAGAGCATTAGATAGCTGTAAAGAGGATTCTGAGATATATTAGAGGAACCTCAGATGTTGCATTATGTTATAGAGGATCAGAGTTTACTGTCAAGGGCTATGTGGATTCAGATTTTGCAAAAGACCTTGATAAGAGAAAATCCACTACTGGCTATGTGTTTATACTTGCAGGAGTAGCTGTAAGCTGGGTTTCAAAAATGCAGACCGTTATGGCTCTATCCACAACAGAAGTAGAATACATGGCGGCTACACAAACTTGCAAGGTGATAGGTTATAAATAGTCATGCTATATTTTGTTTAATTCCCTCATATTTTGATTGATTTTGTGCTAATTTATGGAAATTATGTTTGATTTGATTTAGGAGCTGAAACATGGATGTTATGATGGAATTTGGACAAAAAGGCACGTTTTTGGCTTCCTTGGTGAAATTCAATGCTTGTTGGAGAAAATGGTGAAAGCTGCTTGGGAGAATTACGAATCTTGAAGCAAAAATTCATGTGGAACTTATTTTTATATTATTTACTTTATTTTAGGAGGATAGGATAAAAACTATTTCCTATCTTATTTAGGATTCTATTTTGTTTGGATTTCCCTTTATTTGAGGTTTCCTTATTAGATTAGGATTAATATTATTGGGTGGACTATAAAAGGAGGAGTGCAAAAGTAATTGAAGAACCTTGCTTTTGGAAAGAATTTTCGGCGGGGGAGGCAAACAAAGAGACAAACGGCTGCAACAACTTCTTTAGTCAAACAACTTTTGTTTTTGTTTGACCACCATGTGTGGCTAAGGTTTTAATTCCGGTCCAAGGGTTAATCAAATTCCGATTGTAATTTTGTGAGGCTTTGGACTTAACAAGAATTTCTTCAATCCAAGTAATTTTTATTTTCTTGTTCTTATTTTCTATGAATTATTTATATTGATTAAATTGACGCCTTAATTCAATATTTATTTTTCTATCGCTAGTCATGAGTTTGTGATCCGTAATTGTCACGAATGATTGAATTGAGTAGCAAAGAGTTAGCTCATGTGTGTGTATATTGATGGCCACAATTACATAGCTTGCATGATAGGCTCCAGGGAAATAAAAATACGAAATTGATTAAATTGGAATAATCTGAATTAATTGATTTTGTTTTAGTCATTCTCACTATTCTTAATGCTATCATTTAATTTGATATGGAACGATGATGCCCAGTTAAATTAATGGTAAGAATTGATTTGAGCGATTGTTTGAGTCTATTATATTAGGAGAATAATTGCTTTCTACGGCTTTTCCGATTAAGTAGACTAAGTTCTTGGATTGAGTAATTTATATTTTTGCCTATGATCAAAATTGCAATTAGATGGAATTTACACCCTTGGATTGGAAGTTTGGTAAGATTGATTTCTTTGTTTAATTTTAAAGTCTTGTTATTTTTATTTATTTTTATCAATTCCTTGTTAAAGAAAACAATTAAAACCCAGCAAAACGGCTAACCGTTAATCATTAACGGCTAATCGTTAATCACTATCGGATAACCGTTAATCAACAAACGGCTAACCCTTAGTAGACAGAGAGAAGAGAACCAAAAATTGGTTTGCCGGTTTTCCTTAACCGGTTAGCCGATTGTGTCCAGAAAGGCTATAAACAGAATTCGGTTTACCGGTTGAGTTAACCGGTTGTCCGAATAGCTCCAGAAAGGAGAGAAACAAGATTCGGTCTTCCGGTTTCCATTAACCGGTTAGCCGATTAGTTCCAGAACCAAGCCAATCAGCAAACGGTCTTCCGGTTTCCCTTAACCGGTTAGCCGAATAAAGTCAGTAAGTGGACAGCAAGCAACCGGTCTTCCGGTTTCCTTATCCGGTTAGCCGGATAATTCCCAGAAATTTCCAAACAACAAACGGTTATCCGGTTTGAGGCAGAGAGCTTTTTCTCTTGGGAAATTAATTTTTGTTTTAAACTTTGAGAAATTAATTGCATAGTTCTCTTGGGATTCGACCTGGTTCCACTATTTCTACAAGTTAGTTTAGGTGAATCAGTATTTATTTTGAAGGGCTTCGACAACTCTGTCACAAGGAAGCTATTTGGGTACAAAGGCTATTGGGGGAGCTCGGGCACAAACAACAGAAAATTCCTATGTTTTGTGACAGTTAGAGTGCCTTGCATATTGTAAGGAATCCAGCCTTTCATTCCAGGACAAAGCACATAGGGGTATAGTATCACTTCGTTCGAGAAGTAGTGGAAGATGAAAGTGTGGATTTGCAGAAAATTCATACGAAGTAGAACCTAGCGGATGTTATGACCAAGCCGATTAATGCTGACAAGTTTATCTGGTGTAAATCTTCTTGTGGCCTAGTAGAGACATAAGTAACATGACTATGACAAAGAAGAAAGGATTATGTGGAGATTGATTGATTCTCAATCTAATCTCCAAGTGGAAGAAATATTGAAAATGGGGCACCCTTCTTCTAGAAGTGGGAGCACCCAAAGTCTTTGCGGCCCGCCATGTTTGGTGGTGCTGCAATGCTTGAAGAAGAAAAATGGAACAAAGGAGAAGAAACAAAAGAGAAAGCGGTGGGACGCGTAAAGAAAAAAAAAATTAATAATTAAATGCACAGTAGCTGAATTTTAGCTATAAATAGAGGAGCGTTTTCCTCATTTGTGCATCGAATTCTTCATTTCCTTTTCTTCATTTAGAGAGTAATGATAGGTTATAAATAGTCATACTATATTTAGTTTAATTCCCTCATATTTTGATTGATTTTGTGCTAATTTGTGGAAATCATGTTTGAATTGATTTAGGAGATGAATCATGGAGATTATGGTAAAAAGTGGATAATAAGGGCTTTATTTGGGCTTTGCAAACGTGGGCTGACCGTTGACTTGAAGGAGACGGTTTCCTAGCATTAAGAGGAGAAGAAGTCAAGAGGAAAAAGGAAACAAAAGCTAGCAATATAGGAAGAAGAAGACTCCAACTTTGAAAAGGAAAAGGAGAGCCCACGTTCCCTATATAAGGAGAAGACAAAAACGTGAGATGGGGGGCTTTTGGCGTGAAAGGAAGGAAGCAAAATTTGGCTGCATTTATTTTTCTCAAACAACTTTTGTTTTGTTTAGCCACCATGAGTGGCTAAGGTTTTAATTCCGGTCCAAGGGTTAATCAAATTCCAGTTGTAATTTTGTGAGGCTTTGAACTTAACAAGAATTTCTTCAATCCAAGTAATTTTTATTTTCTTATTCTCATTATCTATGAATTATTTATATTGATTGAGTTGACGCCTTAATTCAATATTTATTTTTCTATCGCTAGTCATGAGTTTGTGATCCGTAATTGTCATAAATGATTGAATTGAGTAGCAAGGAGTTGGCTCATGTGTGTGTATATTGACGCCATGATTTACATAGCTTGCATGATAGGCTCTAGGAAATAAAATACAAATTGATTAAATTGGAGTAATCTGAATTAATTGATCTTGTTTTAGTCATTCTCACTATTCTTAATGCTATCATTAAATTTGATATGGAACGATGATGCCCAGTTAAATTGGTGATAAGTTTGGATTTAGGCGATTGTTTGAGTCTAATGTATTAGGAGAATAATTACTTTCTACGGCTTTTCCGATTAAGTAGACTAAGTTCTTGGATTGAGTAATTTATATTTATGCCTATGATCGAAATTGCAATTGGATGGAATTAATACCCTTGGATTGGAAGTTTGGTAAGATTGATTTCCCTTGCTTAATTTTAAATCTTGTTTTATTTTAGTTTATTTTGTTTTATTAATTTCTTGTTACAAAGAACAAACCCAAAACCCAGGAAAACGGCTAACCGGTTTACCCTAACCGGCTAACCGTTTGTGGACAGAAAGAAGAAGTCACAAGTTCGGCTTACCGGTTTCACTCAAACGGCTAGCCGAATATCAACAGCAAGAAGAGAACCTCGAATTCGGTCTTCCGGTTCCATTTTCCGGTTGTCCGAATTGAGTCCAGAAAGTAGACAGCTCGCAACCGGATTTCCGTTTCCCTAAACCGGCAAACCGAAACTGTCCAGAACCGAGAGTTGTCGTAACCGGATTTCCGGTTTCCCCTCATCCGGCAAGCCGAATAGCTCCAGAATTGTTACAATCCGCAACCGGTCTTCCGGATTTCTCCTAACCGGTTAGCCGGATCGCATCCAGAAATATCACTAGCCGCAACCGGATTTCCGGATTCCTCTTCCGGTTGTCCGAATCAAGTCAGGAAGCCTGCGAACAGAAAACGGTCATCCGGATTCCTCAACCGGTTCGCCGGTTAACGCCCAGAATTCTTCAACTCGCAAACGGCTAACCGTTTTCCCTTAAACGGCTATCCGTTTGGAGGCAGCAGAAGTTCGATCAATTTTCTTGGAAATTAATTTTGTTTTAAACTTTGAGAAATTAAATACATAGTTCTCTTGGGATTCGACCTGGTTTCACTACTTCTACAAATTTATTTAGGTGAATCAGTATTTGTTTTGAGGAGCTTCGACAAACTCCGTCAAGTAATTTAAGAGTCTAGTGGTTTGAGAGTTTGGGTGTATTGGGGTTTTGGGTAGTGAACTAAAATATTACAATACTTGTAACTCTTTTTTCACTAGTAAAATATTTTCCTTCTGTCTTCGGCCGTGGACGTAGGCTAAAAGCCGAACCACGTAATTTCTGGTGTCTCCTGTGATTATTGTGTCTCATTATTTCTCAATTTCACTTTAGTTGCGTAATTGCTTCACCCATCAATTTCCTAACTGATGAAAGTTCTTCTAAAGCTGGAGGAAGTGAATCCGAAACAGGGTTGTCACTTTGAATAGTATGTGCAGATTTTTAAATCCTGCTATTCGATTTGTTAAGTGACCAAAAATCTTACAACCCATTAAAGACACTGACTCTAGAGCATGTGCCACACATACAGAGAAAATATCTAAGATTTCTGATATATCTTGACCTAATTTGGCATACGAGATGTCAGAAGACGTCAACTTAGAAAGTCTTAAAAATGATGATGGAATTTTCCCTCCAAGTGGTTCAGTGAACGAAAGGTTGAGTCTTTTGATTGAAATCAAGTGTTCTGGTCCCATTGGTGCAACTGTGCCTTGCAATCTATTGTGTCTCAAAGAAACGTACTCGAGATTATTGGACTTGGAGAAGCAGTCATGTACTGTAGAATTGAATTCGTTGTAAGATAAATCGACATATCTAGGCGATGTGAAGTTTCTAAGTCCATAAGGAATCGGACCCCAAAATTGATTATTGCTTAGATCAAGAAAAACTTAACGACTGAGACCAAAAACCCAACTAGGAATAGAAGTGACAAAATCGTTGTTGGAAAGGTCAAGGGAATTAAGTTACAAAAAATTTGTAGAGGATAATGGAAGGAAGTTACTTTAAAAAGGGGAGTGAGTTTATGCCAGTAACTAATCAGACACTTCACTGAGATCCGCGAAACTCAAATCGAGGTGCTCTACGAAGAAAGACAGCCATGAAATACTCTCAACTTGTAAATCCCGATAAGTGTCCCCACTCTCACTTAGATCAAGAAATTGCAAATTTGATAGACTACCAGGCTGGTGAGGAATCAATCCGGCAAGTCCAGCACAAGAAATTGAGGTATCCTAGATTCTCCATAGAACCAAGAAGATTTGGCATTTTGAATTCTCTGGAAATCATTACCGATTAAGTCCAAGCAGGTCAAATGCTTAAAATCAAGCAAAGAGGGATTTATCTTACCAACAAGGTTTGAGCTCTCATAAGCTTCATTTTCAGCATGAAACAAAAATTAAGAGAAGACAGGACTTCCAAGGTTGAGCTCGAGGACATGGCCAGTCAGGTTGTTACAAAGAACACCAGCCCATTTTTACAACAATCTCCGTCTCCATTACCATCCCAAGAGGCAAGACGGTTTGAAGGATCTTTAAGATCCTGCTTCAATTTCAAAAGCGCCTCTCTCTCAATTTCTGAGCAACGTCCCATGTAAGAGGCGCGACATTGCACAAGCTAATTTTGATCATGGACATGGTAGCTATAGCAGGGATTAACTCAACGAAACCAAAACCGAAGAAAACACTTATTCTTGGTTTCATTGCTATACATGAGAATAGAAATTATGTAAGAGAGAAATGTATGCAGAGAATGTCATATAAGATTGCAAGCCATTCATTGTATTGCTGCTACGAGTATGAGCCGGATTATACGCGGACTTTGCAATTTGAATTACTTACTAGATTGGGCTAGCAGGACAAGGATTTTTGTTGTGCATTGAATCAATAATTGCTAATAGAAAGAATAAAAATTTAGTGTTCTGTAAAGCTTACTTCAGTGCTAAACTTTATTTCAAGCTAGCAACAATAGCATTATCATCAATATTGATGTAGTGTAGAAGTGATACTAGATATTGTTATAGCAAAGGTTTTTGAAATTAAAAAAAAAAAAAGATGTCGAAGAGAGAAAACGTCGAAATAATGACAAAGATAAATATGAAAGAGAATATTTAAAATATTATTGATGAAAAATTTAAAGGTGTTACAACAAATTATAAATAACAATTTTATATATAAGATAAATTTTAATAAAATACTAAATACTAAATTGACTTAAATACTTTAATTTCTAATTTATTATCTCCTATATGCTTCCTTCGTCAAATATGTCGTGCTTTGATTTGTGGCACTGAACATGAATTCTCAGTGCGACAAACCTTTATTTGAATCTAGTACACAGTACGAACATGCTTTCCAATGTTACAAATCAATTTAAATGTCTGAAAGTCGGAAAAAACTACAATATTACAACCATAGCCGAGCTCCATATTTGGACAAGACAATTAGCCAATTGCCTATATCATTTTAAAATATAAGCCTCCACGATAGTCGTATTACCTACTTATTTGAAGGGGGGGGGGGGGGGGGGGAGAGAGAGAGACATTAATTGTTAACTTATGTCAACAAATAGTATTTGATTTACATTTGATACCTTTTATTGCCTCTTTCTTTTATTGAGCCATCCTCAAACCTAATTTACTAATTTTATTTAGGACATGAATTACCCATTTATTTTCGTTTCCTCAAGAAGGAAAAAATTTATTTACTTGGCATTCATGTTCATGAAATTGTGCATTTATACATTGCATCACTATATACGCCACGTTTAGAGATGGCAATCGGTACTGTCCGCTACGGGTTTGTCATTATTAAATTCGTAGCTGTATAAAATTTAAATTACCAAATCCACCGGCAACCCGCTGCGGGTTTTGACAATTATCAAATTGCAATAGTATTCGATAGATTTTTTTGCAGATCATCACATTTAATATCACAAATATTAAAAAAATTTAATAAAACCTAAAAGCATAAATTATATAACTCAATATGTAAATTTATAATAATAACCTAACATTTTAGATAAAATACTCAATTTTAAATTAAACCAATGTAAATGGAAAATTAAAATTTCAACATTAGTCCAAAAAAAAATACAAGTCCAACACCAATTCTCGATCCAACAACCAATTCTTAGATTTAAGTATGAAATACACAAGTCCATCAAACCATAAAAATGCTTTTAATTAAAAAAAAAAAGAAGAAGATGAAGAAAAAAAAACCAAGAACTAGTATCCAAAAGTAACAACACAATTATGCAAAAGTATCACCATTATATTTGCAACAAGTATTATCTTATATTCTCATTTAACACAAACTCCAAGAGTTAAAAATCTTCAATTCATTCACTACCATTAGCACTCATCTAATACGATTTCTACAATAATGATTTAGGATTAATATTTTCTAACAGTAATGCTTTCCAAACACTAATCAAAAGAACAAAATTATGATAGTTATATAATAATCCATAATTATATAATGAAATTAATTTGTAAATAATAATTATAATAAGTATCAAAATTATTAAACTTTTAAAAAAATGATTGAAAAAAAGTGTGGGATGGATATCCGCTGGATATTTAGCATATATCAACCCACCCGCAACCAAGTGCAGGTTTTAATTTGTGATACCAAATCGGCCTGCAACCTGCAAAATTACCCATAACAGGTGGGTTTTGGCGAGTGATTTTGGGTAGGTTTGCAGGTACCATTACCATCTATATCCACGTTTAATAGCCCCTCTTTTTTAACACAACTTTATACATACATACACACATCCATACGCACACATAAACATATATATATATATATATATATATATATATATATATATATATATATATATATATATATAGCCCTTGAATCACAACCATTTCTCTTTTAATGCAATTTTATAAACAAAATCATAGCCCTTGAGCTGACAAGGAATCAATTCGACAAATCCAGCACTAGGGACGCTGAGGTATAGGTTCTCGAAAGGCAACCAAGACGTAGACGTAGTAATTTGAATTCTCTGAAAATCATTACCGCTTAAGTCCAAGGGAGTCAAATGCTTAAAAGCAAAGATGGACATATCTTGCCAACAAGCTTTAACCTCTCATAAGCTTCATTTTTAGATTCTGAATAAAGGACTTCCAAGGTTGAGCTCATTCACGGACATGGCTAGTTTGGAGAAACGGACATAAAATCTCCCTGATATTTTAAAAAAAGATAAACAAACCCCTTTGCATTAGTAAATTCCTTTATTTAACGGTAACTTAAACTAACTGCTTTCATTTTGCAGTTAATTATGGATGTAATGTCCAAAGAAAATTAACTGCTTTCATTTTGCAGAAAAATCAATAACTTAAATTTATTTCAGATCAATTTATATCCAGTTTAGGATCATTGTCATTCATTGTAGGTTGTCTTGCAAAATCTCTTATATTAAGTGGAATAACAAAAATGCTTTTTGAAAAACTTCATTTTTTTTAATCCATCACATGACATGTGGATTTTTTTTTGAAAAAAAAAACTATATATAATAGTTTTTCCAACACCGCAATCCATGTCCATTCTTGTAAACACACATATCATTTTTCTATAAATGTACAATACTAACATTTTCACGATTAAATCTAACGAAATCTACTAACAAAAGGAGATCGCATGTCCTTTTTGAAATATCAAGGATTTTATATCCCTTTTCCTTAAATGTTACGGACTTTAGTGCCAATTTGGTATGGCTTATTTAATGGTTATAAGTATTTATTGAATCTCATAAGCTCTTATTATATTTTTTGTTGTTGTTTGATTGTTGTTCTAGTAGCGTTTTTTAAACTTAAATAAGTTATTTTGTCTTTATTAGCAAAAACTCAAATTTTGGACTTCTGGGAGTAAAGGTTGAAAAGTTATTTTTAAATGTTAAAATATCTAAATATTCTCTACTTATTTAACAATCTTATTTTATTCTTTTAATAATATTTCTTTAAAAAGTTGGACCATTAAAGAAATTTAATAAATTTTTAATAAAAACTCTTATTGAATACCAAACAATTAATGTTTTTTAGGTAAAAGATCTATTTATAAAAGCTCTACTGATACATTATTTATTCAAGCTTAGTCTATATAAAACACATCCACAATTTTTTATAAATTTATTCCATTATTTCCAACAATCTAAATTAAAAAAAAAAATCTTAACAATTTAAGTATATAAAACACACCCACAAATTTTTATAATTTATTCCATTATTTTCAGTAATTAAAATTTAAAACATCCTAACAATTTAAATATATAAAACACATCAAGAAATTGTTATAAATTTAATACATTACTTTCTAACAATTTAAATTAAAAAATCCTAACAATTTAAATGTATAAAACGCATCCAAAATTTTTTTACAAATTTAATACATTACTTTTTATCAATTCAAACTAAAAAAAAAAAATCATAGCAATTTAAACATATAAAACGCATGCATCCAAGAATTTTTACAAATTTAATCCTTCACTTTCTAACAATTTAAACTGAAAAAAAAATCTAACAATTTAAATATATACAACACAGCCAAAAACTAATTTTATTTTAATGTGATGGAAAAGTGAAAGTTACCAATTATCTAGTTACAATTTCATCAATGTTTTTGGTATAGTCTTTAGCACCAAATTCAGATCTCCCAATGGAGATGTGAGTTTTTCTGGTTTGATTTCTTTGTCGGGTTTAAAGAATAATGACGATTTTAACTCTTCATCATCCCTTTCTTATTTTGCCATTTCCTTTTCGTTACTTTTGCTTTTTTTATTATTTTAATATTTTCTTTTCATTATTTTAATTTTTTAATGAAAAGAGCAACAAACAAAGGGACTCACAGAAACGGCAGCTTTTTGTCGTCTCTTTGTCATCCATTTGTTTATTTAGCACTACTCACTTGAACTTATGACTTTCACTACTAAAAAAGCCCTGATCTATGATAGATTTTTTATGACAGATACGGATATGTCATGATTGTATCATGAAGTTATGACATTTTCGTGATACATAGAATATATCATGCTTTCATGACGCATTCATGATTGATAGACAACAGACGTAAACTAATGATGGATAAATGTCATGGTTGATTAATTTGATTTTTAAAAAATTTAAAATGGCATGTTGTTTTAAATTGTTTTATCTACATGATACAAACTTGTGATAGACTGTAATGAATTATTTAAAAAATATTTAAATTGTTTCAACATGTAATTTGTTTATTTTTAAAATTTTAAATATTACAAAATGGTCATTGTTAATTATTTAAAAATATTTCATTAATGTATAACTTAATTTATTTACAAGGTTTCCATTGTTAAGTAATAAAAAAAAAAAGCACAATCGTTTGCTTTGGAAAGAATGTTCCAACACTTAGCAAAAAAGGAACAAAATTCCTAAGTGTTGTAACAAGTGAATGCCCTTTGTAATTGTATTATTTAAATTTAAAAAAGAACAAAAAGCCATCGTTTTGCTTCGCTTTGGAACCAGTGAAAGCGTTTTTAATTGAATAATTTAAACTAAAAAGAAAAGCAAAACGCCATCGTTTTGCTTTTGGAAATATTGTTTCAACACTTAGCAAAATTTGCGAAGTGTGCAACTATTGCAGCCCCTTTTCTTTTTCGTTCTCCACCCTCTCAAGCGTGCAACAATTACAACCCCTTTTCTTTTTTGTTCTCCACCCTCTCAATTGCAGAAGAAGCATTGCCCTATTTTTCACCCAACTGGAGAAAATCAATCGAACGAAGCACATAACAACCATCAAGCACCCATTATGAATTTAATTACAAAATCTCTCCAACTGCATTGACACTCATTAGCCGTCACCCAACAGCCCCTTATTGAAAACACCAATTGTTATTAGAGAAGAAAGAGAAGAAAGAGAAGAATGAGAAAAAGTTACTGCATCAAAAGCCTCACTCAATTATTTAATTTGCAATGTTATATCCGTGGCGGATTTTAAGTGGTAATGCATGTGATGGTTTTTAGATCTGGGTGTTATTCTAACGGAACCTAATTCAATTTTAGTCGTGAAAATATATATAGATCCAGTGGTTCCCTAAATAAGTATTCTTAATGTTTGAGAGTGGTCCTGCTTCTTAATATTTTTTCTATTTAAATTTTTTAGGTTCTAACACTTCTTATGTACTTGTTACAATTAAAGATGTGGGCGTAAGGTTGAGGCCACTATTATCACAGAAGAAACTGTTGGTTTTTGTCGCTGCATGAGTGAAATTAAAATACCTTGAGGTTTGCATCCTTTGACTCTATGGGTGGTACTGTCTATATTTCTTAGGTGTTAAAGAAAATAGTGCAATTATGTAATAATTATGGTTATGGTTGTTGTAGTTGATTAATAACTAAATTGCTATGAGCTTTGAAGATAGCTTGTTCATTTTGGTGTTATAATGCAATGCAAGTGCATTCAAGTTCTTGCATTTCAAATTTAAATGATTTTAAGTGTTGCATGTGAAATTGTGGGTGTGATTCTAATTATTTCTAATTTGCGTGTCTAATTGGGATGATTTAAGTCATTAATTTAATTATTGTTTACTTGTTTTTGACTTTGTAAAGACCATTTGTAATCATTATAAATATTATATTGACTCCACATGGATTGTGCGTTAAGCCCTGAATTGCATGTGATTATAATTTTGCATGGATTGTGTGTAAAGCTTCAGATTGTCTTTATGTGCAGTAGGCTTCGCAAAGGTTTAAACAATGTTGTCCTTTTGTGTAATTTGATGCTGCCATAAAGAAAACAATTGGTTGGTACATATTGTTAATTACAATAGTTTTGTTTGTGGTCCCGAGTATATTTTTTTTTCCTACAGTTTGTGGACCTTGTTTGCTTATTTGGTTTGTGGTCCTGACTGTTTTTTCAAATAGTCAAAGGCACAATGAGGGCCTGTATGTGCTGCATTTTTTACACACATGGGTCCCCCAAATTGTTTGATACTTGTGTGTTTTTTATTTTTGTATTGTAAAGTTTAAAAAAAAATCAATATTGAGCTAGGCAAAAAGCATTAATATTTAACTTCTTTCGGTTTATATATTCTTCAGGTTGGAGATAAGTGGCTGTAAAATACTCAGTTAAAAAAAGACATTTAAGGTGCATAATCAAGCAGGTAAATAGATATATGACTGCTTTTCTGGCCCTGTATAATACTGTTTTTTGGCTACTTGAGTATTATATGTCTATTTTTTTTATTCCATTTCCCTTGCATGACATTGCCTATTTCATTAAACTAATGAAATTAAAGTCTATTTTATTTTTGTTTTTCTATTAAAATATTAAATTTGATCATATGCAATTAAATATATACATGATCAGTAGCCAAAATTAAATAGTGATCATATGTAATTAAATACATAACATGATCAGTAGCATATTCGGTTTTGTTATAGTAATATAAATAAAAATTTTATACTGCCATTTTATTCTAGGATAATAATGGGTGTTGATATGCGTTTTCTTTATTTTAATTCAAGTTATTCATAAATTATTGGCTGCTGCTTTTATAGTATTTGTCCTGGAACCTTGAAAAAGAATAAGATTTTGCATGTATTCTGTCATTTTGTTTTTTTCTAATATTTTATTACATTTTTACTTTTGTATCAGGAGCTGTTTTTGGTTTATAAAATGGAAAAGTCTTGGATAACATGTCATAGATTGTCTGCAGAATATATTGTTGGTGTGGATATGTTCATGGATTTTGCAATTGAAAATTCTGATAATGGTGATTTTATAAGGTGTCCTTGCACCAAATGTAAAAACCTAGCATTTTATCCTTCTAGGACAGTTAGAGATTATTTATTTTTTAAGGGTTTTGATGAGAGTTATACTATTTGGACTTGGCATGGGGAAACCGAACCTGGTGTGACAAAAATTGATAAAGGTGATCAAGTTGACCTACAAAACATGTACCTTGATCAGGGTGAGGCTGTAAACATGATTAATGATGCTTACAAGCATTTTGATGATGATCCTAAGGCCTTTAAATCGTTATTAGAAGATGCCGAGAAACCTTTGTACCCGAGTTCGCAAAAATATACTAGGTTAGGTGCATTGGTTAAGCTATACAACTTGAAGGGAAAATATGGTTGGTCTGATACTAGTTTTTCAGATTTATTGAGTCTCCTTGTTGTTACCAGAGAACAATACATTGCCTAGGTGTACATATGAGGCAAAAAAAAACTTTGTCTGCCTTGGGCTTGCAGTATGAAAAAATACATGCTTGCCCAAATGACTGCGTACTGTTAACATATATGTTTACATATTGTTGATTTTGATGATAACAAATAAGATTAAGAATGATTAAGTTTTTAAAAGCTTAAATTATTTTTTATACATTTTAGATAAATCATTATTTTCACATTTTAAATGTTTTATATTTAATGGAAAAATGATTTTATGAAATTGATTGTTTTTCAAGTTTATGGTTTAATTGAAAGTGTTTTGAAAACTTGAAAATCAACAAGTATTGTTTGAAACTATGGAGAAGGACTTATTTAAAAAGTGTTATAGTATTTTGGACCATTTCATAATTTCAGAAAGTTTTGAGATTCATAAAATATTATATAGAAATTCTGAAATTAGACCTATTTGTAAAGTTTTATAACATTTTGGGTCATAATACAGTTATAGAAAGTTTTGGGCAAAACTGTAATTTTTGGTAAACAGTTTGCTGGAAATTACCCCTTCACCGTTAACAAGAAAACGGTGAACCGTTTAGTTCCAGAATATTAACCTTGAACCGTTTAGTAAAAAGGTTAAGTCAAATCTATTTCGGTGTCTCTGAAATTACCCTTCACCGCTTATTTGAAACCGGTGAACTGCTTAGTAAGAACGTTAAGCCAAATTTATTTTGCAGGTCTCTGAAATTACCCATTCACTGCTTTACAAGAAAACGGCGAACTGCTTATTTGAAATTCACTCAATTCAGTAACTTGACCAAGTATGAAACGGTTAACCGTTAAGGGTTAACCTTGATCCGTTTTCTGGCAAAAATGCATAACGGCTAGTTTTTGAGCTCCTACTATAAAAACTCAAATCCAACTCATTTTAAATCTCTCTAGCACGCACAAACAAAAGGCATACAACATATCTTGAGCTCTCAATTTGTGAATCATAAATCTTTGAGTGAGCTTTGTTCTTAAATTTGGTCATCTACTCTTCAAGAGAGTTTTTATTGTAATTTTCAATTCCTCATCAAATTTGTGAGTGATTAAGTGTGTGATACACTTGAGTGAAGAGATTGAGAGATAATCTCTTTGTTGTAAAGGTTCATTGACACCTTGAAGTCAATTGTAAACATTTGAAGCCTTGGAAAGGCTTGGATAGTGAAATCCTCAAGCCCGGTGTGCTTGGAGGCGTGAACGTAGGCGGGGATAGCCGAACCACGTAAAAATCCTTGAGTTTGCTTTCTCCTCTCTTACTCATTTTTTTATTGTGCTTTTATTGAATTTATTGTTTTCAATTTTATTAAGGCATTAGATTTTGATTGTTGTGGATTGTTGTGTGATTTGATTAGGATAATTTTTAAAACACCAATTCACCCCCCCTCTTGGGTTGCACACTCTTATTTCAATTGGTATCAGAGCGAGGTGCTCTTGTGTAGACTTAACCGTCTAGAGTTAAAGATCAATTGCAACCCAAATTAGCTCAATCTTCATGGAAGGACAATCCATCACTAGGCCACCTTTATTTGATGGTAATGACTACTCATATTGGAAAACTAGGATGAGAATTTATTTACAATTTTTAGATTATGAAATATGGGAAATAGTTTGTGATGATTCTTTCATTCCTAGGAATAATGCTTTAAGTGAGTTGGATAGAAAAATGATGTCTTTAAATTCCAAGGCTATGAATGCTTTATTTTGTGCCTTAGATAAAAAGGAATTTCATAAAGTTTCAAGTTGTTCTAATGCTTATGAAATATGGAGAAAACTTGAACTTATGTATGAGAAGACTACAAATGAGGATGAATCTCATGAAGTGTCAAATGTGGCACTTATGGCAATTGGAGATGAATCGGATGATGAGGTAAGTGATCCTACCTATGATGAATTGCATGATGCTTTTAAAGAATTGCATGATGAGTTTATGAAAATTGGTAAAAAGAATGCATGTCTTAAAAGGAAAATTATCGAGCTCACTAATAAAAATGAATCTCTAAGTACAAAGATAACATGCCTAGAACTAGAGATTAAAACATTGCATGATAAAGTTGCATTATCAAATGAGAAACTTAGCACTTCACACAAGCATCTAGAATCACATGCAGATGACTTGAAAAATGAAAAAGATGTTCTGCAAAAATGCAATGTTTCATTAAATGAAAAGATCAAAGAATTGGAATTAGATAATAAAATGTTACATGATAGGATTGCATCATTTACATGTAAACAAAGTACTTCATATGAGCATGAGAAATCATATGTTGATGAATTAATAAAAGAAAATGAAGTGCTTAAGAAGAGGAGCAATGAGTTAAATGAGATTGTCTTAAAATTCACAAATGGTCAAAAGAATTTAGAAAAATTACTTAATACACAAAAATGTGTGTTTGATAAAGGAGGACTTGGATATAAGCCTAACTTGAAACAAAAATATTATAAGAATTATTTTGTTAAGGCTACCTCCACATGTGATCATAAAATTGTTTGTCATTATTGCAATCAAGATGGTCACATGAAGAATAGATGTCCGGTTAAAAGAAATGCATATTATGGTATGAAATGTGTTTGGGTTCCAAAAGGAACCATCGCTAACATTCAAGGACCCAAGAATATTTAGGTACCAAAGCACACAACTTGAATTTTTCTTTGTAGGTACCATAAATCAAGGAATGGTGGAGAGTTCCTTGATGAAAGCTTGTGAGGATAATCACTTGATCATGATCTAAGAGAAAATGATGAGTAAGATGATTTAATTGTTTTGGTAACAATTCTTGCCATGTTGATTTTGTTGAATGGATCATGATAAATGGATAATAGCTTCAATTTGTGAAAGTATGCTTATATGTTTACATGATGGAATATCATTGTGTATAACATTGAGTGATTTATCATGATGCCTTTATTTGATTTTGATGATTATATGGTCTTTGATTTCTTCTTCTCAATTGTCTATAATCATTGTCCATCTCTTATGTATGTGTGAATTCAGGTACTATTAATTGTGTTATATCATCATTCATTAAATTAGCCTATGTGAGCATTTGTAATAATGAATTTGATCACTTGTTCATAATGATGGCTTTTCTAAATAGCTATGTTGATTTTGATGATCTAAAGATTTGAGATAAAGAATATGCTTTGATGATTACATGTGTTTGGTGAAGTTTGGTCTTATGGGATCTATGATTGGTGAATGTATGCATTTATGTTTCATGCACTAAATTGAAAAGTTTTGACTCTTAAAATGATTTTTAATTGATCCACTTTTATGATAAATTGGTGTGTAATACAAGCATAAGAGTTAGTCACAATTCAATACGAGTCCTATTCCGGATAACCGAATTTCCTTGATCGGTAAACCGGATTAGCTTTGGTCACTCTCGGGTTAACTTTCGGACAACCGGTTCTTAACAACCGGCACACCAATTTTTTGCACTCTTTCTCTTTGCTCACTTGCCGGACTTAATTGGATAATCCTCTAGTTTCAACCGGTCAACCGGATTATTTCCTCTTTGCCAAACCGGTTAGATTCTTTGACATCCGGTAAGCCGGATCATCCAAACATTGGTTCTGCTTCTAAACCGGATAACCGGTTGTGAGAACCGGAACACCGGTTGCTCAAGTGTGCTTCACTGTCTTTAACCGGACAGCCGGTTTAGTTATCCGGCAAACCGAATTTGAAGAAAAACCATTACCTTTTTGCTGCCCAGAATCGGATACTCAAAACCGGTAAGCCGAATGCATGATGTTTTGGTTGCTGTCAAAAATCGGATAACCGGTTAGGATAACCGGTAAGCCGAATTCAAGATAGATGCTTGCTACCTTCAACCGGTTAGCCGATTAGCTAAATCCGGATGGCCGGATTCGTGAGACTATTTATCTTTTTCATGCTTTCTCTCTTTCGGCAAGCCGAATGCTTTCCCTCTCCAAAACCGATTCTTCCCTTCTCCAATCTTACTTCATAATCAACCATTTTTCCTCATCTTTGATGAAAATCAAGCCATAAAACTTGTTTCCCATCAGGTTTTATATTCAAAGTCATCTTCAAACTCATCTTATGCTTATATTTGGATACACCAACATTTACTACTTTATGATTTTTCATTTTATATTTTGATTATGTGGATATTTATGCATGCCTGTTATGATTTTGGACTAAGTGTCTATTTTGGATGACATGGATTTGATATGGTTATTTGTTATCTTCCTTATTCATGTTTTGGATAATTTTGAACTAATGTGCTTGTCTTGATGATTTTGATGATTGATGATCATATGTGTGTTGCTTGATAAATTGATGGAGTTGTTGGTTTGTTATAATTGTTTAAGCTTATATAAAAGTGTTTTTAATCATATTGTGTATTTGAGAATTTCCTCATTTTTTAAAGGGAGACTTTTGCCGAAATTATTACTCGCACAAAATGGGTAATATCTTCGTTAAATTATTTTTATGATCTTATTTCGAGTGCATCTATTTATCTTTTCTTTTTCATGATGAAAAGAGAGATAAATATGATATGGTTTTGGATAAAATCGTTTTGGTTAAAATTTTTAATTGGCCATATATTGTTTTTTTTTTTTAGCATACAATATGATTTTTGATAATATGCTTTTTGAACTTTTTTGTTGTCCAAAGGGGGAGACAAAATAATATATTTTCTTTGTTTTCAAAAGGAGGAGAATAACATGCACTTTGAACATTCTTTTTATGATTGAGATGTGCTTATGGTTGATGAATTATGTGATGATGATAATTTGAGATTGATATTACTAAATCTTGTATTTGAGGTGATGCTTGTTGTTAGGGGGAGATTCTATCAAAATTTCTACTTGGACAACATGGGTAATAAATCTTATTCTTTTCCTTTAAGTTTTCTTTTGTATGTTGAAGGGGAAGAAAAATACTTGTTTTAAATTTATACAAAAAAAAAAAAAATTTGCTATTTGTTTTCTTTTCCACTAAGTTTTCTTTTTGATGATGAGGGGGAGAAGAATACATGTATTTAAATTTGTTAATTTACCTAAATTGTAAGAGAAGCTTACATTTAGGGGGAGCAATTTATGCAATCATTCTTTAAATACATGAAATGTTTGTCATCATCAAAAAGGGGGAGATTGTTAACATTTATGTTTTCATAATATTGATTTTGATGATAACAAACAAGATTAATTTTTGAATCATTCTTTAAAAACATGAAAGATTTGTCATCATCAAAAAGGGGGAGATTGTTAACATATATGTTTACATATTGTTGATTTTGATGATAACAAATAAGATTAAGAATGATTAAGTTTTAAAAAGCTTAAATTATTTTTATACATTTTAGATAAATCATTATTTTCACATTTTAAATGTTTTATATTTAATGGAAAAATGATTTTATGAAATTGATTGTTTTTCAAGTTTATGGTTTAATTGAAAGTGTTTTGAAAACTTGAAAATCAACAAGTATTGTTTGAAACTATAGAGAAGGACTTATTTAAAAAGTGTTATAGTATTTTGGACCATTTCATAATTTCAGAAAGTTTTGAGATTCATAAAATATTATATAGAAATTCTGAAATTAGACCTATTTGTAAAGTTTTATAACATTTTGGGTCATAATACAGTTATAGAAAGTTTTGGGCAAAACTGTAATTTTTGGTAAACAGTTTCGGAAATTACCCTTTCACCGTTAACAAGAAAACGGTGAACCGTTTATTTCGAATGTTAACCTTGAACCGCTTAGTAAAAAGGTTAAGCCAAATCTATTTTGCGGTCTCGAAATTACCCTTCACTGCTTATTTAAACCGTGAACTGCTTATTTCAGATTACAACCTTGAACCGCTTAGTAAGAACGGTTAAGCCAAATTTATTTTGCAGGTCTCTGAAATTACCCTTCACTGCTTACAAGAAAACGGCGAACTGCTTATTTGAAATTCAAATTTAAGAATTTTGACCAGTATGAACGGTTAACTGCTATGGTTAACCTTGATCCGCTTTCGCAAAATGCATAACGGCTAGTTTTTGAGCTCTACTATAAAAACTCAAATCCAACTCATTTTCAATCTCTAGCACGCAAAACAAAAGGCATACAATATATCTTGAGCTCTCAATTTGTGAATCATAAATCTTTGAGTGAGCTTTGTTCTTAAATTTGTTCATCTACTCTTCAAGAGAGTTTTTATTGTAATTTTCAATTCCTCATCAAATTTGTGAGTGATTAAGTGTGATACACTTGAGTGAAGAGATTGAGAGATAACTTTGTTGTAAAGGTTCATTGACACCAAGTCAATTGTAAACATTTGAAGCCTTGGAAAGGCTCGATAAGGAAATCCTCAAGCCCGGTGCTTGGAGTATGGGACGAGTGACGGATAAACCACGTAAAAATCCTTGAGTTTGCTTTCTCCTCTCTTACTCATTTTTTTATTGTGCTTTTATTGAATTTATTGTTTTCAATTTTATTAAGGCATTAGATTTTGATTGTTGTGGATTGTTGTGTGATTTGATTAGGATAATTTTTAAAACACCAATTCACCCCCCCTCTTGGGTTGCACACTCTTATTTCACGTACTATATAGAAAGGAATATGAGAACCTTTCTGAATGTCCTACTTGTAGAGCATCACGGTGGCAGAAAAAAGATGATTCTAAGGAAAAATATAGGAAATGGGTTCCCGCAAAAGTTTTATGGTATTTCCCATTCATCCCTAGATTTAAACGGTTGTTCCAATCACCACAACTGCCAAGGACTTAACTTGGCATGCAAATGAAAGAGACGTTGATGGCAAGCTTCGTCATCCAGCTGACTCACCAGCGTGGAAGTCAGTGGATGATAAATGGCCTTCATTTGCTTCTAAATCTAGAAATCTCCGTCTTGCCCTTTCAGCTGACGGAATCAATCCACATAGCTCCCTAAGCAGTACATACAGTTGCTGGCCAGTTGTCCTTATAACTTATAATCTTCCTCCATGGTTATGTATGAAAAGAAAATTCATGATGTTGTCATTATTGATTTCCGGACCACAACAACCAGGGAATGACATTGATGTGTTCCTAGCACCATTAATTGAGGACTTGCAGTCTTTATGGGCTGTTGGTGTTGGGGCATATGATGCCTATAGAAAAGAATTCTTCAACTTGCGAGCTATCTTACTATGGACGATCAATGACTTTCCAGCTTATGGAAATTTGTCTGGGTGTATGACAAAAGGGTATTATGCTTGTCCAGCTTGTGGGGAAGACATAACTCCCTGCAGATTGTCACATAGTAAGAAAAATGCTTATATGGGCCATAGGCGTTTTCTTCCTAAAAACCATGAATTTCGATTTCAAAAAAAGGCCTTCAACAATGAGGTGGAAGAACGAGACCCACCAAAACTATTGACAGGCTATGATGTGTGGGAACAAGTTAAAGGTATCAATAACAAATGGGGAAAAGGAACAAGCAAAAAGAGAAAAAGTGTTGATGATAGTAATACGAGCAACTATTGGAAGAAAAAGTCAATATTCTTTGATTTAGAGTACTAGATATACTTGCTCGTTCGACATCAATTAAATGTTATGCATATTGAAAAAAATGTGTGTGAAAGCATCTACGACACATTGTTAAATATTCCGGGAAAAACAAATGATGGCCTTAAATCAAGAATGGATCTTGGACCATTGAAAATTATAGATAAATTAACACCTGATTTCTCAAACAAGAACCATATTAAGCTTCCTCCAGCTTCTTATACCTTAACTAGAGAGGAAAAGAAAAGGTTTTGTAAATGTTTAAGAAGCATTAAGGTGCCTGATGGCTATTCTTCTAATATGAAAAATCTGGTATCTTTAAAGGAATGCAAGCTGCAGGGTCTCAAATCATATGATTGTCATGTGCTGATGCAACAGCTTCTTGTTGTTGCATTACGGACAATATTACCTAACCATGTACGTGTTGCAATAATTAGATTCTGCTTTTTCTTTAATTCTATATGTGCTACGGTGATTGATGTCAGTGAACTGAATGAAATGGAAAAGGACATAGTGGTGACATTATGTTTGCTGGAAAAATGCTTTCCACCTTCTTTTTTTGACATAATGGTTCACTTAACGGTCCATCTTGTCCATGAGGTCAGACTTTGTAGTCTTGCATATCTAAGATGGATGTATCCATTCGAGAAGAATATGAAAGCACTCAAAGGATATATTCGTAACCGTTATCGGCCTGAAGGGTGTATTGCGGAATGTTATATTACAGAATAAGCTCTTGAATTTTGTGTTGAGTACTTATCCAACATGCAAACCATTAGGAATCCACCTGGGCACATGGAAAACTCATCAATTCAAATGCCTATAGGTGGTGGGAAATATGCTCTTGTTGAATATAAGTTGTTATCTCAAGCTTATTTGTACATGTTGCAAAATACTGAAGAAGTTCAGCCCCTCATTAGGTATTTACAACTAAAATTCATGATTTTATTGAACATTAATTTTATTTCAGTTCCAAAATTTCATTGTTTTACTTCTTGTTAGTGAGCATATGGAGCACTTACAAGGTCAGTTTCCACACAAAATAAAAGACCAAAAATGGTTGAGAGAGCAACACAATCGCTCTTTTACAGATTGGTTATCACAAAAGGTTAATATTTTGGCTAATCCCTGCCCTCATCAGAATTTCTTTCGTCAAATAATTCATTTATTAAACTGATAACATTTATTATAATATATTAGGTCTCCAATATGATGGACGATAATGAAAATGTATCATATAAATTAAGGTAGTTAGCCCGAGGACCTCTCTCACATGTGCAAAAGTTTAGTGGTTATCGCATTAATGATTTTCAATTTCTTACGCGGAAACGTGATGAGAACCGAGTGACCCAAAATTGTGGCGTGACTGTTGTTGCTGAAACAATGCAAATAGCCACTTCAAAGGACAAAAAACCTAAAATTGGTGATATGGCCTATTATGGAGTAATTGATGAGATTTGGCAACTTGACTACCATATGTTTAAGATTACTTTATTCAAGTGTGATTGGGTAAAAAATAGGGGTGGTGTAAAAGTTGATGAGCTTGGCTTCACGTTGGTAGACCTCCATCGAATAGGCCATAAGTCTGATCCTTTTATTTTGGCTTCACAAGCCAAACAAGTATTTTATGCTACTGACCCCGTTGATAAGAAATGGTCAGTTGTTTGTTTCATGCCTTTTAGAGGTATTCCTAACTTTGGAAACGATGTGGATGTGCATAGTACGAAAGAGCACGTTCCTTTCACCAAAGAATTACCAAGTATAACTAGAATTGATGTATGTAATGACAACAATCAAGTAGACTATGTAAGGGAGGATGGTGAGGCCATTGAGATTGAACAGTAAGAAGATCAACATTTAAGAGTATTAGTATAATATAATTACATGTGCTGAAAGTTAAAAGGTATTAAATATTGAATTTTAATTATTATTTTACTTGCAACTAATCTGCACTTTACAGTACTTTTTTTATGGCAAGCTAATACTTTGATCTTTTTTTCCTGTGTTCTTTTACTAACCAAGCTGAATTTGGAAATTTTTCTTGGCATTTTTCAGGTATTAAACAATGGATTTCGATGATGAACCTATCAGCGATGAAGAAAAGCAGGTGTACTCCAGTGAAGATGATCAAGTGCCAAAAGGAGATGATGGCTTTGATGATTTGATGATTTGCTTCGTTCTCCTACTCATTTGGAGGATGATAACGATGCAGAACCTGAAAATGAAGAGGATCAATTTTCAAAAGATTTATCATCACAAAAAGGCTTGACTCTTAATCCTGATAATAAGAATTTGAGAACTGAAAATGGGAAAATTGTTGTGAGATACAATAGATATGGTGTTCCTGTTGGTTCAGAGGCCACTGCACTGTCCACTTTTCTTGGAGTGTTGGCTCATGTTTCTGCTCCAATCATCTTCAAGGATTGGAGATTAGTGCCAGATAAATATAAAGAAGCATTGTGGTCATTTGTTCAGGTATAAAATCTATTTTTTTGTTTACCATTCGATACTATAACCTGGTTTATCTACTATTATTAATACAATAAATGTTGGAAAAATGTTATTATACAGAGGTGATTTATCATTCATGAACGAAGTAAAAGGCATGTGCTGCAATCTATTGGAAAGTCATTCAGGAATTTTAAGTACACTTTGACTAATGGGTACATTTTGCCAATAAGAATGACCGCAAAAAGTTGCGGAAACCTCCTTTGCGATACTACTACATAAGATAAGACTATTGTGATTCGTTCGTCAAAGATCATATTGATGATAAGTTTGCAGTATGTAAATTAAATCTTATTCAATATTTTCTCATGGGAAATTTTAGTTAAATGCTATATAATACGAACGATTGAGTATAACATTGCATTGATATTGGTTTCTGATTTATGGTAGAAAATAAGGAAGGAGAAATAAAAAATGCGTGCCAGTAACAAGTATAACCATTGTTTGAGTCGAAATATGCTGGACTGTTGGAAGAAATTGAAAGTATGTTTATATTTTGGTTGCTTGCATTTGAAAGTTACAGTATGTTCTTAAATATATATGTTTGTTTGCATTCTTTTGCCTGTATTATTTGCCAACATTTTCATTAAGAATAGTTAGAGAGGGCTTCTAATTTACTGCCCAACTTTAATTTTTCAAAGTGCTGAAACTGGTCTTAGTGAGGATTAAATAGACAGGAGTGAAGCTTGGATCAGAGGTAGGAAAAAAAATTGATGTTCAAGTTATCGTTGATAGCATTGTAAGTGCTGGTTTATATATATGTTATAGCAACAATTCTGTTTTTATATCAATATTTGATAAAAGGTTTCATTGAATAATACCTAGATGAGGGCTAGATGGAATGCAAAAAAAGTTTCTTCAAGTTCAAATGGAAGAAATGATTTGCTTGCAAAAGCTTTGGGGAAGGCCCCAAAAAATGGCCATATGCAAGGGACCGGCAAGTTTGTAACCCCATCTCTTTATTTTGACACTCCACGTGATTATGATCCGATGGGAAAGGATAGATCGAAGTTGGAAGACTGGTTGGCAAAGCACGATGCAGATATTGAGGAGTTGTGGGAGGAAATTAGAAAGAAACCTAGGCACTCTGACATCGACAACTCTAATACACCAATGAAGAGTGATTACAGGCATGACGGAGAATTCGAGATGAATGCTAAAGCCACAGCAGTTGATGAACAGGAGGTACTGCACAAACTAACTTAATGTTACATCATGATAAAGGATAATTACCCTAAACTTCTTGTTTTTAATCATGGAAATGGCCATATAGGTTTCAAAACATAACTTAAAATCAACAGCAACATCTCTGAGAAAGAATGGTGGGGATCCAAAAAGGAAAAACAGGAGCCCCAACAAGAAAAAGCATAAAACAGCAATGAAGATACTGGAAGACTTTGGCAAATTCCCCCAGACTCCAAAAAAAAGAAAGGGCAGCCCCAACAAAAAAAACACCCAAAACAGCAAACAACGAGCTGGGAGATTTAAGCAATCTCCTTGAAACTCCAAACACGAGACAAGGCAGACCCAAAAAGAAATGTCCAGAGACAGCAATGGAAAAAAAAAAGCAACGGACAAACCTAATAAAGCGCTGGTTCGGAAGGCTAAACTTGAAGATTGTGGTGATGCTGGCCATATAGTTCAAAGAAGAAAGACAAGGCAAGCAACTGCTCAGCACCAACAAAATGCCACAGTGAATCCAAGATTTAAATTCTTTTTAAGCTTATGTAACATTAAGTTGCCTGCCAGTGGAAATTACCTTCCTCATCCACTTGATAATGAGGTATTTGAAAGTGAATGTCTGGCTTATATCGGGAGGGATGATTGTTATGCATTGGCTACCATGGAATGGTTTGGCCTTAATTACGTGCATATCAATATGGCGTAAGTAATTTCTTTTTCCTTTTCTAATTATCAAAATCTATTACAAGATTATATAAATATTTAATTCTTGCTTTTTGTGTGAATATCAGTTGCTTATATGACAAGATTCCAGCTGATAAAATGGGCAAGCCATTTGGCTTCATGATCCTGGACATGTTAGCCTCAACAGAGTTGAAAATGCACTTAAAACGCGCATAACAAGGACACAAGCAATTGCTAATCGTCTGGCCAAAGCTCGCCCCTCTCAATTCATATTCATTCCTTACAATCCCGAGTATATTCATTTTCATTAATAAGCATGTTGTTTTTTTTCATTTCTCCTTACTTACAAGTTGTCGCTCAATTATAGCGCTCATTGAATTCTTGTTGTGATCGATGTGGCTGCAAAGACTGGATATTTCATGGATCCGGAAGGAAATAGTCCAGCGGAAGACATTAAAGAGTTGGTAATAAAATATGTATATCATCATTAAATCATTATAGAATGTTACGTGCATTATAAACATTTTAGTAGTTCTAACAGTAAGTTTTAAACTCCTAGGGGGATCAACATGTTCGCAGCAATGAGCGGTAAAAAAAGAGTGCACCCTGAATTCAAAATTGTACGGGTAATACAATTTACTTTATCCTATCATTTTAATTAACTACTTGTTATAGCTTTTTAGGTACTTAGATTGAGTTTTATTATTGTAGGTTCCAAAACAACCTGATTCTTATGAGTGTGGATATTATGTCATGCTATATATGAGGGATATTATTGCCGATCCTAGTTTATTGCTCAACAATGTAAGTGATATGTTTTATGTCCATCATTGGTTAATATTTCATTTCCATCATATTTGCTGTTAAATCATTTGGTCATTTGCAGTTTAACAACAAACCAGTTTACACTCAGGCAGAAATGGATGAGGGTTGGTATGAATGGATGAACTATGTCCGAGTGCTCATATAAGGTGAGGAGCTGTTTATTAAATACTTTGGTTAGCGTAGGCCTGTTTTGAGTTCTCATGTTCATTTACTTGGCTGTATTAGCTTGGTTTGAGAGCCAGTTTTGATAAGTTAATATAATGTATAGTTATTTTGGGTTGAGCTTGTAATTATGCTAGATTACATTGGTTTGGTTTTGATGCTTCTCGGATGGAAACCTGCCTTCTTGGAATTTTCAATGTAATGTCAGTATCAAACTATGTTTAGTTTAATTAAACACAACATCTATTTTAACTACCAGAATTGTGAATCTAGTGGCATTTGGTTTAGTTTATTTCATGTTTTCCAGCATCTCACTTGCATTTGGTTTTGTTGAATATGTTACTTACATTTGATGGAAGTATGAGACTGTGTGGCATTTTATGGCAGTTTAGTTTGTTCTTCCTGTTAATTCGAGATTGTTCTTGATGTGCTGATGTAATTAATTCAAGCAGGGTTTATTAAGATGGCAGTTTGGTGCTTCATTCAGCTGATTGTTGCTGGTTTATTGGGCTGGTTTAGTTAAGCAGTGTTGTTGGTTTTAGTTGTGCTGCTGGTAGCTTATAAAATCTGATTCAAGATTGTTCATTTAAGAAACTGTAGTCGTTTTTTTAGGAAACAAATTAATAACTGATGAAGTATTTATTTAACTATAGTTATTGTAGTTATTTTATTTCATACCAAGATTATAATTTATGAAACTTGTGGATATGTATTTGACAATTATTGTATATGAATTATATATATATGTGTGTGTGTGTGTGTAAAGTTTTTTTTATTTAAATAAAAATTTAAAGGATATATTTTAATTTCTGCCAAAAAAATAGCGCCAATTTCATTAATTCCCCTCAAAATATAATATAAAAAAATTGATGGCAATTTCAATGTTTCCCGCCAAAAAAAATTTATCAATTTGGCACCAATTCCATAAATTCTCACAAAAAAATTAAAATATATTTCATTTACTGCTAAAATTTAGAAACTAATATTTCATTAAATGTATATTATAATTTAATTATTTTCATTAAATATGTCATGTTTACAGACAATAGTCATGAATAGGAAATGTTATTGACAGACATTAGTCATGCACGAAAATTTTTCATCAAACCAACGATGACAAAATCGTGATGGATAATACGTCATACGTACCATGACATATAAAAGCTGTCATGATTTTTTCTTGACACTGGAATCAATGACGGTCGCTCAGCCATCATGCCATGCCGAAGATGACGGGTAATACCCGTCATAAAGGGCTTTTTCTCTAGTAGTGTTTTTGCTTCCACTATAAGTGATTAACCAATTGATTAAAGTACAAGACTTTACATTTAGATCTTATAAACGTTAAGAGAGTTATTTGGCACCAACCAATTGCACACCATGCATAACGATAAACCCAGTCCGATTTATCAAGTTAATCAATTATTTTTTAATAAATAAAATAAATTAGATCATGAGGTGCACCGTTATTTCTACCAAAGTAATTTTTCTGTGTAAATATCATGGTCGAAAATCATTAACAAACAAACCCAGATGAGTGCTTTGAGATTGTCTGCTAGGGACAATTCAAGGTCACCAATCTGCTGAAGGTTCCAAAAAAAAAAAATCAACTTGATCTTCTTTTGCTTCTGATTACCCTGTTTTTGCTTTGATCATTCTGTCTTTATGCCCATTAAGGATTTCTCTGAGGATTCAATCACACTCTGCACATGCAGCTTCTCTAGTTCCCTCCTTGTTTCGCTAATCTCCTGAACCAATTTGATATAAGAATACAAATCAGCCTCACCAAAAAAAAAAAAAAAAAAAAAAAAAAAAACTAGGTGTGGCTTTTGCATGCGTTATATTTTCCGAGATGTACACCACTGATATCGAGGTGTTTCAGCAAAGAAAGACCGGATGGCCGTGAAATAGACTGGGGATACTGAAGAAAGGATTTCCAAGGTTGAGCTTATGGACATGGCTAGTGAGGCTGTCCAACTTGAGATCTTGCTTCAACTTTAAAAGCGCTAGCTTCTTCCTTACTTTCTAAGCAACCAATGTAAGAATTGCCCTTGCAGAAGCTGAAATTGATCATGGCAGTAGCAAATATCTCAACAGAAACAAGGGCAATAAAAACAATCATGTTCCCGTTGCTGTAAATGCATAGAACACATGGAAGTTTAGGGGATTACAGATGCTAATCACTGCATATTCTTCCAACATGAATTAGGCGATAATTTTTTTCTAAGCGAAGGAAATAAATGCAAAGATCTGCATACATATATGCCTTGATGTGGTGGCGAAGCAAAGCAACAAATGCAAATCGATTGGATGTAGAGATGGCAACATTCCCCGAGGGGGCCATACCCGGGTCTCCAGTTAATTCGGGTTAGGTATGGGCCCCCAAAGAACTTCAAAATTAACAATGGGTTTATTTTGGAGACCAACCCAAATCCCAAGTATATTTCAGATCTGGTTTTAGGGATTTTATTGGGTCCTTGAACCCAAATTCAAACTCGAAATATGTTTTTATTTTTTTAACATAAAATATATTTTAATTTAATTAAATAATTAAAAATTTTAAATAATTAAAAAATAAAACAAAACCCTAGATCTAAACTCATAGCTAGGGGTGGGCAAACAGTTCGGTTTTTGTCGAACCAAATTTTTTCAATTCGGTTCGGTTCGGTTCAATAAGCAAAAATCGAATGATTCTAAAACTAACGAACTGATTGGTTTAAAACTGAACCGAACCGAGAAACCAATCGGTTCGATTTAATTTGATTATAATATATTTAATTGATATATTAACTAAAAAATAAATTTCTCTCTCAAATCCCTAACCCCGAATCGAATCGAACCGAATTTAACAAATTTTTTAATCGAACTGAACTCAAATCGAATTTAAAAACCGAACCGAACTGAAATATTTCGGTTTGGTTCGAATTCTGTTCATCCTCTTAAGAACCGATCGGTTTCGGTTCTGTTTGGTTCGGGACCTGAACCGAACCGAACCGAATATTGCCCACCCTTACTCACAACCACTCTCAAAATGCTAGAGTCTAGACTCTACCCATCGCACCTTCAATTCTCCAATAGAGCTTCTGTTTCTTAGATTTCGATACAAAGAATAGTGCATTGGTACAAGCTCGTAACAAGGATGCCATCTTGCTGAGTTGAGTTGACTCAGCAGCTCGAAACCTAGAAGAAGCGAACAAGTGAGTGAAGTAAAGAATAGTAGAAGGAGGAGTAGGAGAACAGAATGTGTCAGTGACCACACATGGCTTGACACACAAAAGCAAAAAGCATTGTTCAAGGTTTTTTTTATTCAATTTTTTCAATTTCTTTAATAATTAGCACTTTAAAGATTTAGCAATGGCAAATTGTTTCTTCTTTAAGGCAAATAAAGAGTTGCAGAGATACATGAAGAAGATTTCTTTGATAACTAGCGAGAGCTTGAGACTAATGAATTTTTTCTTTTTCTTATTTTGTTTTCAAATTTTTCTTTTGGTTATGTAGATTGTAGAGGTTCTGAAAACGGGATCATTTGTAATTTTATTTTCATAATTTTATTTAAAATTATAAATTTTTTTCAAAATTATAAATTTTTTTTTAAAAACTTAAATAGGGATTAGGTCCCCAATTTAATCCCGGTATAATTTGGGGATTTTTGGGGACATACCTAAATTGTCCCCAACTGAAATTTTTCCAAGTACGGGGTGGGTTTGCGGATTGCTTTCAAATCGGGGTTTGGGTTTGCGGATCCCCACCCCAAACCCACCCCATTGCCATCACTAATTGGATGGTCCAAATCCCAAGTTAGATCCCACTACCGATGAAATTCATTGGCATCACTCGGTTTCAACATAAACCGGTCATTTAACCTTTTGCCGAGACGCAGCATGTCATTTGCTTCTAAAACTATATCCTACATGACGTTTAATATATTTCATATAACCGACAAATTATACATTTGTCTGATAAACGTCATGTCAATAATGTTATATACGAAAAAATTATCGCCGACATGACGTCCAGTTTTATTCAAAGCCGGGAAACTGGGGCCATGAGCTGGTGAATGGGGCTACCATTACATGGGCGTGCAAGGAAGCTAATGGATCCAGGCTTCTAGGCTTGTTTTGGGCCATTTCAATTTGCACCAGCAATAGCACAGTAGCACATATCACCCGTGTCTTTTTGATCCTCCAATTTGTTTAAATATCCCAAGCACGTATAATGTAACAATAAGCAGGTCGAAAGCACACATGTTAAACATTTTTCAATTAAAAAATAAAAAATAAAAATCTTATGATCAGCCAAGACGCATGCAGATAGTAAATATTTCCTACAATTTTATTTCACTAATGTCAAGTGCCAATAACTCAGTGCAATTTCTGGAAGCCACGGGTACTGCTCGAGGCTACCAAAGGGAAATAATTACTGTCCAAATTCAAAACCAACAATTTTCTTCAACGCATCCAACAGTTGTGCATTCTCTTAGTTAAGAGGCAATGGACTTGATAAAATTATTGGCCGGAACATGAAATCAAGTAAAGTAAAATTTGGTCATGAATTTCGTTGCGAGAAGGATTTAAAGGAAATAAATTGGGGAAGAAATTTCCCAAAGGTACTTGTCATGATTCCAAAAATTCTTTAGTTTACACAAATCCAAACAATTGGCTAATTCTATAAGCTGAAGTGGAGGAATCCAATCTTGACCAACTTTTGCTACCAGTTACGTATTGAAGAATTAAAATCATTATTGTGAGATAAAGATGTTATAAGAGGAAGTCAAGTTTTGGAGTGATGAAAGGACTATTGGACCCTCAAATTCATTATAACTATTAGATCAACAGAGAGGACAATTGAACGTGACCAAAAGTCCAACTTGAAATCAAATTGCGATCTAAACGGTTCAGCAAGATCGCTAGTGCAAAAAGGGATGAAAAATTTTGTAATGGGTGATGAAGAAGGGAGTGAATTAACTTGTCACCGTTAACCAATTGATCAAAATGCTTTGCTGAGGTTCACACTAGACACCACCCACATTAAGGTGCTTAAGCAAGGAAAGAGTAGATAACAACCAAAATAAATTACCAACATACATACGAGCAGAATTATATTCATAAAAGATGATTTAAGTCGGCCTTTGAAGTCATTATTCTCTTCATCTTGTTCTTTCATTATCATATTATAATAATCTCATTTATACGATTTGTCAATTTCCATCAAAGAGATGAATGTTCTGTCAGTCATTATGCGAAACGCGGCCGACATGCCATATTTTTTTATAAAAGAAGACACTGTATGTCGTCCGTTCATGGAAATCTCCCGAGCAAAAATATATGGACTCATAAGAGTTATAATGGTAGGACAATCATCAGGTAAACCCCACAAAATGAAAGTTTATGGCATCAATCATTAAATATTCGAAATTATCACTTCATAACTAGTTGATCCCTCTTTGATCCTATACTGACTTTATTTTTCTTTATATTATTTTACCTCACTTAATCCAAGTTTTATTTGAAAAGTCGATGATGGTGATGATGATCAAATATTTTTATTTGAAGAGTTCCAACTTCCAAGTTCTTTAGTCATAGATTTTTATCCACTTAAGTCATTTATTTGATTAGATACTAGTAACAAATTGTTAGCAGCATAGGCGAGGATCAATCAAACTTTGGCTACTTTGGCCATATGGGCAGTCTTATTATCTTGTCCTTTTCCATTACATAGTTGAGTGGACTGGATCAAAATCAAACTTAATTGATTAAATTCCCAATTTTTAATTAATTGTACTTATCTACAGGGAATTGTACTAGATTGAAATCTTGAAATATTTTAATATATGAACATTGAAACATTCAATTCGAGGTGGGCTTGCCTTCCTATTAATGGACAACCAATATTTCCTTTAGTGGTTGGAAAGCCGTTGAATGGCAAACAATTTGATCATACGTGGCCAACCAAACGTCACCTTATATGTAATCAATAGTGTATTATTTATAGAGTGATTTCAGCGCTTCTTTAAAGTAAATTTTGACTCAAATAATTTAAAAAAATTCCGAGACACCCCCCCCCCCCCCCACCCCAAAACCAAAAATTAAAAAAAAAAAAAGTTTCCTACGCAGAAACACATACAGACTCATCATAATCCAATTCTGAGTTAATCAAAAATCAAGAAATTAAGTAAAAACTAATGAAAGGTTAAGCAGAAACAAAATGGGGAAATTCATAGAAACAAATCTATATTCTATATGCAGAGCAAAAACCAGAGCTACACAGAAACACACTCAAACTCCATCATAATCCAATTCTGAGTTTATCAAAAATCAAGAAATTAAGTAAAAATTAATGAAAGATTAAGCAGAAAAAAAATCGGGAACTTGATCGAAACAAATCTATTATATACACAGAGCAAAAACCAGAGACAGGGAGAGAGCTGGAAATTTAGACAAAATTTACTCATTAACTCTACTACAAAACCCTGGTGTCATATCATATGTACCATTCATTAAAATTCTATATGAGGGTCCTAATTAACTTCAGGAATGCTCTGTAGCGCCGGCCGCCATGACCGTTGATGAGTCTCATGATAACGATCGGTAATACTACTAACGTTAACGTTGATCAAGCGGGCCAAAACCTGCTGCACGGACAACTCTTTTACGTCCGCTTTACCTAACAACTCCTCCAGTTGCTTCTTCGTAATCTTGATCTTTATCTCGGTAGAAGAAGCAGCGGAAGTGGGTGATGTAATAAAGCCAATCTTGTCACCTCCCACTAGCAGCTCTTCTTGCTTTGCCTTTTCGGTTCTGTGATCGCTGGCCGACGCCACCACTGCTCCCCAGTCGTCGCCGGCCCATTGCATCGACGGTTGGTGTTGGTGCCTTATACAATTTCCCATTTTTGTTTTGATTTATTTTATTTATTTAGTTTTATTTTTGGCAATTCTGGTTTTGGTTTGATTTTTTTGCCAGGATTTTGGTTGCTGAGGGATTTGCGTCCTTTATATAATAAAATGGGAGTTGGGGAAAGAGAGGGTGGGGGCTGGGGAGGAAAAAGGAGGGAAAGAGTCAGGCCAAATTGTGTGCCACGTTGGATGGGCTGTCGTTTGACGTGGCGGATGATGATACGTTGACCTAATCAACTACTATTTCGGATTAGTTTTCAACTCTGTCCATGTGAGTTGAGACTTTAGGAGCTCCAAGCTGTCGGTGGCGGCTGGCTGGCTGGCTGGCTTCTCTTGGATTTGTTATGGCGGCAAAGGCATTTGGGCATTTAGCTATGCTCTATGTAGGTAAGGTTTGAGTAATGACTTAGCAGACAACCGCAGCCACTTTATAATGAGTCATGTTGTCATCTAACATTATCTAATTAATTTATAACATTAGTATTAATTATAAATTATTATTATTATTATTATACGTCACATAATAAATAAAAAATAATACTTTACTATTAAAAAATATTTCATAATAAAAATGACAGTACTGTAATACATACAGTGTTATTATTTTGTATGTTATAAAATATTGTACTATGGATAGTATTTTATTTTTTTTATTTTTATGGAGTTCAAATATTAATATTTCATAAGACATATGGGTATTTGCTAAATTAATTATTTTTTATTATATTTAATTATACTTTAAACTAAAAATATGCAACTTTGAATTAATAAATGCAGTCCACGAAGGCAGGTAACTAGCATATCGAATATTAGAAATATTTATTTTAATGAATAACAACAATAATATAAAAATGAAAGACTAACAATTATAATATCATCCTCTCGGAATTTTAATGGATTCAAAAAAGTACGATGCATACGAGTCAGGGGAGGCATTCGGTTCCGCCCTGCGCACCCAAAACTGAAGCCATGAAGACCGACGCCGTCCCGCAATGCCGAGCCGAGCCGAGCCGAGCCCAGCCATGAAGCTTGAAAAATGAGATGGCTGAGCCTTTAAGTGTGAAAAGGGTTCGGGGCGGAATCTTGCGCCTTAAAGTAAGTGTGAACACAAATGGGTGAAAGGAATCTCTCATCAAGGTGCGATGCCACTTTCACCAGCGACCCTCTCAGATGATTATATTAATTATTATGCACTTTAATTTTTCATCATCGCCCGGATTATTACGACCATAAATCTCCTCCTTTTCCATATCACGTGTACGTGGAAAAATTTTGAAGATAGCAAAATGGCACCAACACTCTTTTAACTAACATTTTTACAAGTCTAATATAAATATTCTTTTTTTTTTCTCTCTTTTTAATCAAACAGTTTTCTATGTATGCAGCAGCATGGGCGAAATTTATTTAATTTGCATTGAGGTGGGCCTATCGATTCTATTTTTCTTTTCAATTTTAATATAAGTTGGATCCTTTTAATTTGGCACAAAACTTTAAGAGAATTATAAAGTCAGCTGAACAAATCATAAATAGTGATTATAAGATAAATATGTCGTTTTGCTTGTTGTTTAATTTAGAGTATAAGTTTAGTTTTTTAACTCATTTTTTGCGTGCGGTTGGTGTCCTGGTGGGTCTAGGTTGGCTCCTAAAGATAAGTTCCACGAACTCGAGTTACCAAAAAGCAAACTCATGTCCATGCAATAATAATGCATGCTAGCTAAAATCCAAAGAAAAACAGGGAGACATTTTTAAGGCAGCATTAATGATCTAAAGCTTATGTCATATTGCACCTGCTTTGTGGTTTCTTTACACATGACACCCAATTACAACGGTCGAGACTCCAGATGGTTCCTCTTGCAACCATCGTCGATGATGAATTGGTGTCATGGTGTGGCCGCGTGGGCCACAAAATGCAACCTGGCTAAGAGAAGATTTTGTAATTTTTCTTTGAGTAATAAAATCAAATTTGGAACTATGAAACTAATATCCCTGATTATTGAATCGTACACGTCAATTTCGGATTTTTTTTAAAGAATTAATTTGATGAGTACTGAAAAAAAAATGATGGGTAATTGTGCTGCCGCTACATTTTTTTTTCCTTCTTGTAGATGCAACTATACCTGAATTTTTCTTTTTGAATATATTATCGTGAATATTTTTTCTGAATTCAGACCAAAAGTACAAGAAAAATATTTTTTTTATTTTTTTATTCACATTGAAACATATATTTTCTTATTTTAGTATTAAAATTTTCTTGAAATTTTAGTGACAAAGTGATATTCAGAAGTTATTATGTGGTAAAATAATAATATCTCTTTATTTAATTGTAATAAAAATCAATGAAAGTGTATTTTGAAAATAATAGTAATATTGTAAAATTATGTTGACAGGCAGATTAGAGGGTAAGTAATCTGTATTAATTTTAGTATAGAAAAACTGACAATCTCCCATCTATTGGATTTTATAAAAACAGTAGAACGTAAGTAATATATATTAATTTTAATGTGAAGAAACAAACAATCTCCCTTCTATTTATAACCGGAGAGGGAGGAAAAAAATAATAATAAAGCTCATTAAAAATTCTTAAGGGTATCTATAACAACAGATGATGTGCACCTAAGAAACTCATCGAGCTATATATATTTATGCTGGCTAATAAATTATTTTTAATTTGGTGATCCTCTGCCACCATATTCGAGTCTTCCAACTCATATGGCAACAAATTCTCCACCAACATCATTTGAAAAAACTTCGAAATTTGAAAGCTTTATAACTGTACGGTAAGAATCGATAATTAAACTATAATCGAAATTTTGGTAGGTATAAAGTAGTGGATAGAGCAACCACATATATTCTTTTCATATTTATTTTTCAGTTTTTTTCTACATCGAGTGGAAAGTGATGATTTATTATTTTCTATGCATGTCGACGAGCCAGGCAGGTTCCTTAATATATATATATATATATATATATATATATATATATATATTGTCATTAGAATTGTTTATTGTGTTCCAAATCTACCAACTCAAATAAAAAAAATCATGTTGAGTGTTTGACTAATTAAAACAAATAGATTCAGGCTTGGTGCAGCATATCTGACTTATAATTACACTTAATTATGTGCTTCAAAAAGTTGTAGTAAGAAAAGTCTGAAGGGAATATAGTTAAAATGGTCAAAAAAGATTTTGTTTTTACTTATTTAATTAGGTGGTGGGGTACTGGATTTGATCACGCACTTAACCTACACTACGTATCATTTACTTGCATAGATTCATTTGATTTTAATTATTAGTTATTAGAATACTGATCATACCGAGTCCTCGGTTGTTTGTAATCTCATGGCCCATGTCACCATCATAGCTGTCTCACCATTATTTCTCTAACTGGACTATCAACCTTCCCAAATAACGCACTATGATGTCACTTGATATCATATTTATAAAACAAAAAATCATCCTAATTATTCACAAAATATTATAATATTATAAGTCAATTAACATTATATATATATATATGTTGTTGGTGTCAGTAGTTTAGTTGATAAACTTCTTTTAGTTAAATAAAATTAGGGTCATTTTAATATTGTGGTTGGGCTACTATAAGTTTTAAACAACAGTAATATTGTGGTTTTTTTTTTAACTACAAAACCACAACAGCAATGGCCTTAATACCAAACAAAAGGTTTGAAGTCAAACAGTACAGATCTCATGAATGAAGATGATAATTAAATACCAAGTGCGCTATGCTTAAGTTAAAAAAAGAGAGTTAATATGAAACAAATTATAGATAAATATATAGTCTAAATGCCATAACGATATTAGGCCAAATCCAAGAATAATCGAAGCAAAACATAATCCTAACATGCCTTTGTAAATACGAGTGTTGATTTCACATCTCTTCTGCTATGCACTCGCTGGGCTTGAAATAAATGGAAACGTTCAAGCATAATGAGTGTCATGGTCCTATGTATAATTAAAAAAGAAAATAAGGGAAAAAATTTACTGTAATGTTAGGATATTAACGTTTCTGGAAGGCTCTTTCGAAAATAATAATAATAATAGATTGCTTTTATTGTAACGAGTAAATTTACACTTATAATAATGTAAAACATCCTTTTTTTTTAATAAATAACTAAATGTATTGCCCTTATACTATAAGCTTGACTTAATGATTTTCAAAATTTTTTTAATGATTACTTGAGTTCCAATTCTGAGGAAGTAGAAGCTAAAAAATGAATTACTATGCCTAACTTTAAAAAAAATAAATATAATAAAAAAGTTAAATGTAAGTTATCGAATCACTTTAAATATTCAATTTGACTTTTGTTGTCTATGATTCTAAACATTGATAACGAGTCAAATATGTGTTAATACATATCCCAAAGCTGATTTAGTTGCATGTATTCTATAAGGAGATTAGCTTCCAGCTGAGCGATTGATGTAATGGATTGAGTTGATCTTATCCATTATCGTTGTGTAATGCTTACTTAAATTGATGCTTTTTATTATTATTATTATTACTACTTAAATTGATGCTTTCTCCTTAGAGTTGTAGTTCAGTGGTAAACCATTGTCCTTAAAGTCAATTATGACTTTGAAGAAAATAGTTCAAGTTCCCATAAACTCAACATCTCTCAATTAAATATAATTATGTGGAGATTATTTGTTAAGGTTGTAAATAACATGATACTTAATCAGTTAAAAAAAATGATGCTTGAGATAAACCTAAACAAAATTTTTATTTTACTATGAAAATGATGTGATTTTCAGAGTTTGCACAATGCAATTTTTTTAATGAATTATACACATACCTTTGATTTGCAAATTCCAAGATGATGGTTTGTCATATCATTGCCTACTTGAGAATACAAAATTAAATGAATGCGTTCTAGGCTTGGCAATTTAATCCGACCATATGTTTAGTCCAATTGACCCGATTCTAATTTTTAGGGTTTTGACCCGAATTTTCAAGTTTAGGGTCGGGTTAGGGCTAAAATTTTAAGGCCCGAATAAATTTCGGGTTAGGACCCGACCCGACCCGACCTGATCCTATTAAAAAAAACTAGCACAATTACACACACACACACAACACATCCTCACAACATCACACATTGTGTGTTTTTAATCTAATTGCATTGTGTTTTTATTTGTACAAGACATGAGTTTTTATATTTTTTTATTTTTTATGTTGGGTTGTTGAATTAAATTGTGTGTTTTTAATTTAATTGCATTGTGTTTTTATTTATATAAGACATGGGTTTTTTATTTTTTATTTTTTTTTGTTGGGTTGTTGAATTGAATTGTGTATGGCTAAAATGGTTGTGAAATTACATTGTGTGTTTTTAATTTAATTGCATTGTGTGTTTTTCATATTGAATTTTGGAATTGATTTGTGAGTTGGTTAAAATAGTTGTGGAATTGGTTGAAATGGTTGTGGAAAATGGAATTGAATTGTGTTTAAAATGGTTGAGGAATTACCGAATTAGTTGAAATGGTGGTGGGAAATGGGAATTGAATTATAGGGTTAACTATTTCGATATGGTCAGGTTCGTCCCGACCGATGTTGGTCTAATTCGGATCGGATTGGGCCCGACCCTAACTAAATAATATTCGAGTTTTTTTATGGTCAGTTTTTAACTTTCTTTTGGTCGGGTCGGGTAGGGCTTGGCCAAGCCCGAGCCCGAATCCAACCCGACATTTTGTGATTCCTAATGTGTTCTATCTCAAAATAATCATCTTATCTTTTTTATTTTCTTAATAATCCAATCACTACCTGTTTTCAAATGTGGCAATTAATATGTACATAGGAAAAATGAGAACGACTCTTCTGAAAAGAGGCCCATCTGTTTGATACTTTATAAGGCCCATAATTACTAGATGGGCTTAATCCTGACACAATAGTTTTATCCCCATGAGGCTTTTGCCAACTTGAGTGCCTCTTTTCCGGCCATTAGATTTTGGTGGCCCCCTGCTTAAAATTCATAATTAACATCTTGCTTTAAACCCAAAGGTTTTTTGAATTTTTTTTTATACACTTATATATATTCTGATCGAGTTTTATTGATATTCTGATTAAATATCAATTGAGATTCTCTGTAATTTTATTGTAAGGCGGTCAGAATATCAACGGCCTTCACAAGTTGAAGGAAGATGCGATACCATTGTGTCTAGAAGGAAGATCGATCCTACTACAATATAAAAAGATTATTCAACCCCTATTATAAAGAAGAAACAAAGTCCCAACGCTATGCGAACTGAGACTTGCGTGCGAATGGGGTAGGGGCCATTAGCCAAAGGTTTTTCGAATTAAGATTAAATTTTGATGTAAAAAATTGGGAAGAAGGAGAGAGAAAGCAACTGACGAGCTCAAAAAGGGGCATGCACATTCTCTAATGTGTGGGCACCAATTGGTTTTTTAAGACTCATTGAAAGGCCCAAAACGAAAAAGTAGGATCTTTTTATAGACATTTAATGTCTCCAATAAAGGAGCACTGTTAAAAGATTTATCCCAATAATAATTATTATAAATTTTTGGGATCCTCTTGTATGGAACTCAACTCATATCTTAGTGACTTCTCTTTTATTATATGTGTTATAAGTACTAAGGAGTAGGTGAAATGGGCATAACAACGTAGGCTAGTTTTGTTGATTTTAAAATTTTTCATTTGGGTATGGCCAAGTTGATCATAATTTTGAACCCAATAATTTCTTAGCGTGATCATGACCACTTGTCCCCATTCAACATGGGAACCATCAAACGCAAACATGCACACCACACAATGAGAACACATTGCTTAACCTAAACCCAAAAATGAGAAAAGCAAGCGAAAAAGAAAAATCAAGTGTTTTTTTTTTTTTTGTTTTACAAGGGTAAAATAAAACAATAATCATGAAGGCTTTGGTTGTTATTGGTTTATGGGCATAATTATGGCGAGTTGTGAATCATATTTGGAGATCACATAAAGGGAATAAACATTTAAAAACACAAAAAATGTAAATTTTTTTTTTTGATATACTAATTGTAATTTTTTTTCTAAATATTTTGTGAAACGTTAAAATAAAAAAAAAAGTTACCATGTTAAAACTCCAAATAATATTAAAGACAACGCATAAAAAACAAAAATGCTGTTGCTTTCACGATTTTAATGAGTCTAGACTGTCACAGTCATTACTCATGCGGCATCAATTTACAACAATGATACAATTATTGCAATCCATTGTACCCTTCTCTCGTATATGTATATATCCTTCACTTGAAGAGACTTGGACATTTGCTTCACTTGGTAACGGTGGCTTCTTGAGGCCCCCACAAACCGATGTGGGCCCAAAAATTGATTTAAAAGCCCATTAAGATTAGGGGAAATTGAGTCATTGACCCCGACCTGCAACGTCAATTAATTGGGAGGTCGAGATCTTAGTTGTGCCAACATAACAATAATAAAGACGTGTAATTGTTTTTGTAATCAAATATTAATAGCCGCAAAATTAATTGATTTAGTGGCAAATCTGGGTTTAATTAAGGAATAAATTAGCTAATACCAAACTAGATCTACGTAAAAATTGTAAGGGCTATAATATTAATCAATTGAGATATTCTTTATTGGCTCAAGAACCAAGTAGGAAACGCAACTTACCCATGTGGGCACATTTCGTCTTCGGGTGTGTTTGGGATTGAGTCTTTTGTAAAACTTTTAAAATTTCCTTTATGAAAAAAGTATATTGTAAACAAAAAAAAATAAATTTAAATAATAATTTTAACTAAATTATTAAAGATATAAAACATTTTCCAATGATATAAGTAAAAATCGCATTAACATAAACTACGATGGTTAGTGTTCACAAAACACTTTAGTCTTGTAAACTTGGAAAATCTATTCTTGACCTCAATCCCAAACATACCTTTCTTCCCAAAATGTAATTGCCTAGAATGCATACATGCTAGGTGCTAGGTGACCAATTCTCATTGCCACGTGGATGTCTCATTTACGGCCACGTGGGATCTCCCTCGGATGCCCTTAAAAATGGACTAAACAATAGTAGAGAGTAGATCTTGATTTGAGGCCACGAGAATCAATCGGGAAGTTGAATTCTATCTTCTAATGAATAAGAAAAGGATTAATAATAATAATACAATCTAAATTTAATACACTATATACCTATCTTATATTTGTTCGCAAAGTTTTGTGTAGTGTTAATGATTGATTAACATAAAGCTCAAGACTCTTCAATGATTACCAAATAATTTCATTATAGACATAAAATAAATGCGAGCAGATGAAATATTTTAGAATGCTTTAATGACATTTAATTAAGAGGATTGTTACATAAAGTGATTCATTAAAATTTACGACTTGAAGAGATATCATAATACCATTACGCTTATCGATGAAAACGGGACCGTATTGGATGATGATCGAAAAATGACACAAGTTACGACGTCTCTCTGCAAGGCCAACATCAACAAAGCCAACAAAGCGCGTCTCTGTCCCCACAAACGACGCCGTATGCAATTTCCGTTGACCGTGCACTTACACATCTATAGTCTATAGCCTAACACCTTATACATACATATATACACCAATACATGTAACTGGCTCAGGTCCTTGTCAGGAACCAAAGAGAAACGTTCACTTCGGGGTGTGAACTTTCAGACAAAACACAACACTCAAAAGCACACACAGAACACGAACAAACAAGTTTCCCGTGTTTGCTTTTGTGGTTTTATTTATTTATTTTAATTTAGTTTGTTTAATGGCTGAATCTGGCTGTGGGAAATGAAGATAACGGGGAACTCGCATTATCCGTCGTCGTTTCCGGTGGCTAAGGCGTTGGACCCGAGTTCGAACTCGGATCTTAGGCCCACGCGGAGGAAGACTCGGAATCCGAGCTTGACCCGTTTGAGGAAGCATGGGGCTCCGGGTCAGAGACGGAGCCGGCCCGAGACGCCGCTTTTGAAGTGGAAGGTCGAGGAATATAGGGAGAAGAATCGGAAAGTTGAGGCTGAGGAGGAGGACGATGCTGCTGACGCTGGCCGGAAGACTCGACGGAAAGAGCGGAAGGGGAAGAGTGCCGTGTCCGCTCGGAAGCTTGCTGCTGGTCTGTGGCGGTTGCAGCTGCCGGAGAATGTCGCTGGTGGCGTTGGAGAGAACGTGGATCGGTTAGGGTTTCAGGTGAGAAAAAGAGTAAAAAATGAAACTTCTTTGTGTTCTTGCTTGATTAAGATCTGTTGTGTTTTTTTATTCTTAGATGGGGTTTGAATAAAATGGGGTGGGGTTTCGGTAATTATTTGATTTCTTGCTTCCGATTATATAGTGTTATTGCTTTGTTCCGAAGATAAGAGCTTTTTGACAATTGAGAGAGATACTGATCTTTGTAGCTCCATCATTGTCATTTTGTGTGTTTGTGATTGCTTAATTTTGAAGTTTTTCTTGTGGTTCTGTGGGAAAAGAAGAAAATGATAACAACGTTGTGCTTCAATTTTTGTAGCAATACCATGGTCATGACTTTGTTGTTATGGTTATCTTCTGTAGCTGGCTTTATACTTTATGCTATTCTTGAATTATATGACTTTATTTATCAGTATCTGTGATTCACTTGGTTCTCTATTGGGAAAGCTATGCATTTGTTTGAATGACTTCCGGGAAACTCATGTTGCGTACTCCATTTCTTTTGGGGTGTATTTATTATAAATTTGTCGGCTGCATAAGTCTATGTAAAGACGTTACATGTGTTTGTTTGACTTCCAACATCTTCGTAACTTTTTTTCTCTGCATCTTGTTTTTTGTTGTCCGTATCTTTAATAAGGGTATTTCAATTATAGAGATTTTATTGCTATGCTTTTCTGTAGCCTGGTGCAGTGCATGCAGCTGTCCCGTTTCATGTTCGTCGCAGTAGTAAAGGACATGGTTCTGAGTCAAAGGATCCTTTACAGAGCCCTAGCTCGTCTGTCTCTGGCATGAGGAATGGATTCTTTTGTAAGGTAATGTTGCTTGACTTTCTTAACTGGACTATTAACTAAATTATTAACTGTCAAGGATTTGTCTGATCCGATGAATATTGAGTGTCATTCATATGGGAAGTAACATAGGGCGTACCCTTTTTATCATCTCCTGCACTGTGGAACACTTTGGAACCTACATTATGAATTTCCTGATGCTCTATTTAAGTCGGTTCCATTGATGGATTGTTTTATTCTGGAATATTCATTATAATTACTGCCTTATAGGATAATTGTTTATTCTGCAGAGAGATTGCATTTCTGGTGTCCCACATTGTTTTGTCTAAGATTAAAGATTTCCCCAAGTCATATGGAAGTTTGCAAATAAAATCAAACTCAATGATTCACGTGGAAGGAGTTCTTAATTAAATCACAAAGTTCTGAAAGAAAAGAAAATGAGTGCTGTTAATAAATGAAATGTATACATTTATTTATTTATTTATTTTTGGGTGGGGAGAATTTGGTTAGTATTAAATTCTCTTCTTTGCTTCATTGTATCTGAAACATGTGTGAGTCTATGGGGAGAAATGTTTTCCATGACCTTTGGATTTGTATTATAATGGGACTGGTGGTAGACGGCCATTTCTTTATTGAAAGCAAAAAAGGACAGAGCAAATTTCATGTTTAATTTCACAAATTGCTGACAATATCGTTTGGTAGCTTGTTAATAATTGATACATATGTGTGTCTCTGTGTGTGTGTGTGTGTGTGCGCGCGTGTGTATTTTGGGTGGGGGGTTGGATGGGGATGGGGGGAAGAGGTGGGGGGTGCTGGTTTGTGGTGTGATTAGACTTGTTCATTGTGAATAAGTAGAACAGCCAGATAAAGCTGTTCAATTTGCTTGTATCTGTTATGTGGATGAAATGAGATATTCTAGCCACACAACATGTCAGAATCGCAGAATCCATTAATATTCTGAATTTACTGGTTGACATTATAAACTTGACAAGGCATGAAAAATAGTGGTTGCTGGAATCAAGTTTGATCGTTTAACCAGTGGTTACTAATTAAAAGATGATTGATGTCTAACATTACTTTCCCCTCCTCAACTCGATATGATCCTTATCTAACCAGAGGCCTGTTTTCCTCTTATATAGCTCGAGCCTTCATTTCAGTTTTCCAATCCTGCAATGGAAGGAGCAACAAAATGGAACCCTGTCTGCTTGAAAACACCAGCTGAGGTACGCCAGATTTACAGCCACATGAAGCATCTCGACCAACAGGTAAGTGCTGTATCAATGGTTGCTGCACTTGAAGCTGAAGTAGAGCAGGCTCGAACTCGCATTCAGGAGCTTGAGACTGAGCGCCGGTCTTCAAAAAAGAAACTTGAGCACTTCTTGAGGAAAGTCAGCGAGGAAAAGGCCGCATGGCGGAGCAGGGAGCATGAGAAGATCCGTGCATTTATTGATGACCTAAAAGCTGAGATAAGCCGAGAAAGGAAAAATCGTCAAAGGATAGAAATTGTGAATTCCAAATTGGTTAATGAGTTGGCAGACGCAAAGGTTTCAGCGAAGAGATATATGCAGGACTATGAGAAAGAAAGAAAGGCCAGAGAATTAATTGAGGAAGTGTGTGATGAGCTCGCCAAGGAAATTGGGGAAGATAAGGCAGAAGTTGAAGCATTGAAGAGGGAATCGATGAAACTCCGAGAGGAAGTAGACGATGAAAGGAAGATGTTACAGATGGCCGAGGTGTGGCGTGAAGAACGTGTTCAAATGAAGCTGGTCGATGCAAAGGTGGCACTTGAGCAGAAGTATTCTCAGATGAACAAGCTTGTTGCGGAATTGGAGGCTTTTCTGAGCTCAAGAAGTACAAATCCAGATATTCAAGAGATGAAAGAAGCAGAAATGCTTAGACAGGCTGCTGCCTCAGTAAATATTCAGGAAATCAAGGAATTTACATATGAGCCTCCCAACCCAGATGATATCTTCTCTGTTTTTGAAGATGTTAATTTTGGTGAATCCAATGAAAGGGAGATTGAACCATCCGCTGCCTACAGTCCTGCCAGCCATGCCTCAAAAATGCACACAGTAAGTCCAGAGGTCAATGTGATTAATAAGGATAACCTTCATAGGCATTCCAATGCATATGTTGACCAGAATGTTGATATAGAAGAAGATGAGAGTGGATGGGAAACTGTGAGCCATCTTGAGGATCAGGACTCAAGTTGTTCACCAGAAGGGAGTGCCCCATCCATAAAAAATCGTCGAGATAGTAATTTCTCTGGAAGTGTAATGGAGTGGGAGGATAACGGATATGAAGGAACTCCCATCACTGAAATCAGCGAAGTCTGCTCGGTCCCGACTAAACCATTGAAGAAGGTATCATCGATAGCAAGGCTTTGGAGATCAGGCCCGAACAACGGGGATAACTACAAAATAATCACAGTTGATGGAACCAAGGGCAGGCTTTCGGTTTCAAATGGAAGATTATCTAATGGGAGTCTGGCGTCTCTGGATCGGGGGTCAGGTAATGGCGGGCTTAGTCCCTCAGATTTAGGGCAGTGGAGTTCGCCTGACTCGGGAAATCCTCACATAACTCGAGGCATGAAAGGGTGCATTGAATGGCCTCGAGGTGCCCAAAAGAATAGTTTGAAGGCAAAGCTTCTGGAGGCAAGGATGGAAAGTCAGAAAGTCCAGTTGCGGCAGGTTCTTAAACAAAAGATCTAGTAGTAGAAGTAGCTAGTGAATTTGAAGGGCCAAGCTTGCTCATCAAGGTATGTAAGGATGCCACCTTCTTCTCTGCCAGTCAAAGCTGCTGCTCAAAAGGTTGCCAAAAGAGCTTGTGAATAAGTATAGTAGATGTTCCCATGGACTTGCTTATATGCTGATCTTCAATTTTCGATTATTAATCATGCAATGCCAAGAGTTTTGTCCCATTATCATAAAGCCAAAATATTGGAAATTACGACCTTGGTGCAACGTTTGGGTCATCTCTTTGTCAATGAGGAGCTGTAATTTTATTCGTTGGAAGTATAGCAATTTTCTTTTCTAGTTATGTAGTCCGGGAATCAGAATTGTGCTATTGTGCTGTATCTTTGAAACTCTCGAGGACACAATCAATGAAATCAAATTTATGTTAGAGACCGAAGCCATATCTACCCTTCTCTGTGATGATTCACTTTCTGCAATTTGGATCACGAAATTTATGATAGAGACCGAAACCATATCTACCCTTCTCTGTGCTGATTCACTTTCTGCAATTTGGATCACAAGTTCAATGGTGTGCTGGTGTTTTCAACAATGTTGATCGAGCCTAATTGGGCTCTTATTAGGACTCTTTAGTGTTGTTGCTTTTTGAGCTAGCTTTGTTATTATGTATGATCACTTCTCTCTGTCATGTAAATAGCAGGTTAGGTTCGGCTCCAATTTACCGCTGTGGCCAATTCAAGAAACGATCTATAACGGATTGTAGGTAGCAGTATACTCATATGAGGCGTCGTCCATCTTAATTGTTTGACAACTGAACAACAAATGAGAAAGGTCTGTATTTCCCATAATCCCATACGAAATTGTGACATCAAATTAGGTAAAAAAAAAAAAAAATCATAAATAACCAAACATGTAACATGCAAGTGCAACATTAACTAGAAGTCCCCAGGTATCTTCCTAATTTGTTGAAACAAAAATCACTGGATCGCCTTGCCCTTTCTTTTGGTTGGTTATTATTAATTTAGCTTATTATTGTTATTTCTTTTACTTGGCAAAGAGTTGAATGCAGCTTATTGGGTTAATAGGGTAGTAGGTACGCCCTTTTACTAAGACCGAGTTGTAAAAAGCTGAAACTCATATTGCCGGTCCAGATCGGGCACTTATAATATATATCTCACTTAGTGTATTTTACTGGACAAGTTTCATCTGAACTCTGAACAATAGTTTAGAATTGCATCTTGGATTCTTATGATTAATCTCCAGCAGAAATTTGTAATATATTCTATTCCAAATAGATGGACGTACGCGTTACATGGGTAACACTACGACATTATTAGTAGCGAACAATATGACAACATTCTCATTAATTATAAGCACATTTACTTTTTCTTATAATTTCCATTCACAGAAAATGAAACCAAACAAGGGTGTTTTTGTTGGCCTTCTTCTCGTAGAATTATTTGCTATAGCCACCATGATCAACATTAGCTCCTGCAATGGCACCTCTTGCATAGAGAGCGAGAGAGAAGCACTTTTAAAGTTGAAGCATGATCTCAGAGATCCTTCAAATCGCCTTGCCTCTTGGATTGGTGATAATGGAGATTGCTGTAAATGGGGCGGTGTCTTTTGTAGCAACTTCACTGGCCATGTCCTTGAGCTCAACCTCCAAAATCCTTTCAGTCCTGATGATAATCAAGCTTACCAGAGGTCAAAGCTGGTTGGTAAGATAAATCCCTCTTTGCTTGAATTAAAGCATTTGGTTCACCTGGACTTGAGCGGTAATGATTTTCAGGGAATTCAAATTCCAAAGTATCTTGCTTCTCTTGTGAACCTAAGATACCTCAATCTTTTTCAAGCAAGATTCACAGGAATGATTCCTCACCAACTTGGAAATCTCTCAAATCTGCAATATCTTGATCTCAGTGGGGTTTATTTCGAGTTACACGCGGAAACTATTTCATGGCTATCCGGTCTTTCGTTGCTAGAGCACCTCCACATAAGTTTTGTGAACCTCAGTAAAGCCTCTGATTCATTACTCGTAATTAACTCACTCCCTTCTCTCAAAGAATTAAAGTTGTCTTTCTGCGAACTCCGTCACTTTCCTCCATTGTCGTCTGCAAATTTTTCCTCCCTTACCACCCTCGATCTTTCCGGAAACCAATTTCAAGGTCAAATCCCCAGTCGGCTAGGAAACTTGACATCTCTTAAACATCTCGATTTATCTTTCAACCAATTCAATTCTACAGTACTTAGCTGGCTGTCTAAGGTTAATAATCTTGAGTTCCTTTCTCTTATTTTTAATAGATTGCAAGGCAACATTTCGTCACTTGGTCTAGAAAACTTGACTTCTATCCAAACACTCCTCCTCTCTGGGAATGATGAACTTGGGGGGAAAATTCCAACATCATTTGGAGAACTCTGTAAGTTGACCTCATTCGCTATGGCTTTTACAAAATTGAGTCAAGATATATCAGAAATTTTAGGTATTTTCTCCGGATGTGTTGCATATGAACTGGAGTCACTCTATTTGAGTGGTTGTCAAATTTTTGGTCACTTGACCAATCAACTTGGGCAATTTAAAAGATTGATCTTTCTTGGTCTTTCAAATAACCAGATGGACGGTTCTATTCCGTTGTCTTTGGGGCAAATCGCAAGCTTGGAATCTCTAGATTTGTCCAAAAACAAGTTGAATGGAACTGTTTCTGAAATCCACTTTGTCAATTTAACAAAACTGGTTTTGTTTCGTGCAAATGGAAACTCGCTAATCTTCAAAATCAATCCTAATTGGGTTCCTCCATTTCAACTCACAGTTTTGGAGTTGAGGTCATGTCATTTAGGGCCTCGATTTCCTTTGTGGCTTCAATCACAAAAGAAATTAAATGATTTGGATATATCCAGCACAAGAATCTCAGCCAAAATTCCTCGAGGGTTTTGGAATTCTATTTTCCAGTATTATTATTTAAATATCTCTAGAAACCAAATGTATGGTGGGGTTCCAAAGTTTGACAGTCCATCAATGCCTCTTATTACCACACCATCCTTGTTGTTGGGTTCAACATTCGATCTTTCCAATAATGCTTTATCGGGATCCATTTTCCATCTCATATGTCAGGGGGAGAATTTCTCAAAGAACATTGAATTTCTCAAACTCTCCACTAATCATTTTTCCGGAGATATCCCTGATTGTTGGATGAATTGGCCGAGGTTGAGTATGTTGAACCTAGGCAACAACAACTTCACCGGTAGCCTTCCGATGTCTATTGGAGCTTTAAGTTCTCTTTCATCTTTGAACCTCCGAAATAATAAGTTGTCTGGAATAATACCAACATCGTTTAAAAATTTTACAATTTTGGAAGCACTTGACATGGGTGAAAATGACCTTGTGGGCAATATTCCTACATGGATAGGAGACAGATTTTCAGGATTGAGGATTCTCAATCTTCGATCAAACAGGTTTCACGGCGATTTCCCCATTCAACTTTGTCGTCTAGCTTCTCTACAAATTTTAGATGTGGCTTGTAACAGTCTCTCAGGGACGATACCGAGATGCATCTACAACTTCTCTGCTATGGCGACAACGGACTCATCTGATCAGAGCAGTGATATATTCTATGCCTCATTAGGGGACAACGAAATTGTTGAGGATGCATCGCTTGTGATGAAAGGGTTTTTGGTTGAATATAATTCCATTCTTAATTTGGTGAGAAGCATTGACATTTCCAAGAATAATTTCTCCGGAGAAGTACCTGTAGAAGTGACAAACCTTCAAGGATTGCAATCATTGAATTTGTCGCACAACTTATTTACCGGAAGAATTCCTGATAATATTGGTGTTATGAGATCAATTGAATCCCTCGATTTTTCAGCGAACCAACTTTCAGGTCAGATTCCTCAAAGTTTGTCAAACTTGTCATTTCTGAATTACCTGAACCTATCCAACAATAACTTGAATGGAGAAATTCCTTCAAGCACTCAATTGCAAAGCTTTGGTGCATCATCTTTTGCCGGCAATGACCTATGCGGAGCTCCACTTTCAAATTGTACTGAGAGGAATGTACTTGTAACTGACGGTCGAAATAGAATTGGAAACGAAGAAGATGGAGATGAAGTGCCCTGGACGTTGTATGTAAGCATGTCACTTGGATTTGTGGTGGGATTTTGGTGTTTCATTGGCCCTTTACTCAGCAACAAAAGATGGAGGTACAAGTACTGTCATTTCTTGGATGGCATTGGTGACAAATTTAGCTACTTTGTAAGAAGATGTTACTAGCATCTTTCATCTTTTAATCTACCCTTTTATGTATTTCACTTCGTAACTGAAAACATTTATATAGGTACTCTACTTTTCTGTGTTTATTATTTATAGCAGTGCAAAGTTTAAATAAAATGATGCATGATTTTTTTGAATTACTCGAGATCATTACAGGTGCCCAAGCTCACCGAAGTGTTCCATATACATATTATAAGCCAAGATATTTGAGATAACGACCTTGGTTCAACCTTTGGGTCGTCTCTTGTCAAGAGCTGTAAATTTGTTAATGTTTAGAAAAATATATAGCAATTTTCTTTAGCTATGCAGTCCGGGAAATAGAACTCTGATATTTTTGCTGTATCTTTAAACTCTTGAGGACACGATTAGATAAAGGCATTGCATGGTTCCAATTTCGCCGCCATGCCCAATTTAACCGACGATTTCATATGATAAGTAATGCAAGTCGTGCTATCCTTTTATAAAGTGGATGGCAAGTCGCACTCGCATTTTTAAGAAAATATGATGTCGGCTCTTTGATCAGATAACAGCCGAGATGTCGTCCACCTTGGTTATTTGACAAACACAAGAACAAATGAGACTTGAATAATTTGACAAAATTTGAACAAAATGTAAACTGATCAAATCATCCATTGTTTTATTACAAACTAAATAATTGATTACTTAACATCAAGTACATTTTTGTCCTTTCATAGTTGCAAAAACTCTTATCAATTCACTTTATTACTCTTCACTACCGTGTAGAACCCAGTTGCAATATAGCTATGTTGAATAATAACTTTAGTCAAGTAACTACCTCTACTGATGTGGCAGCCAAGTCAGCAAGGTTGTTATAGTTAGTTTCAGAATCTGTTATTTAGTTAGTAATGATTGTTAATCATTTGTAATCTTTGCTCATTCTTTACACAGGTGTTGACAAATCCAGAATGTTCTAGTTATCAGCATATAAGCTCATTGTACTCTCAATTCAGATCAATGAGAAACAAATGAATTCTCCTACAAAATACTTTCTCAGAGCTTATTAAATTTTCTTTCAGTTTCTCAGTAACCAAACAACTTCAATTAGCTGGATCTTGTAAGCAAACTATAAGATAATTTGCCTTACAAGTGCAACTGCAACGTCATCTACAAGTCCCCGAGCAATGCTCACTTTGATAAAAGTAATTTGACAATATTTGGACAAAAAGGAAAAACGATCAAACCATCCATATAAAACTGATGAAACATAATCTCATTGGACGATTTACGCTTTTAAAAGTTAAGCAGCAAATTAGAATAGACGGTGTAACGTTAAAACACAAAATCCATAAAATTGACATAGCATAGTTTCATTTGATGACTGTGCTTTTAAAATTTATGCAACAACTTAGAATAGATGATGTAACATTAATATCAAAGAGTACAATTATATTCTTGTATAGAGTTTAATTTTATTCTTGAATCAGCTAGCAGAGAAAATGATCAAAAAGTCTCTGTCGATTTAATAAACTAATCATTTTCCTTCTCATTTTAGAACTCATCAAAACTTCTCTTTTTTGTTAAAGAGATTATGTTAATCCAAATATTTTCCTGCCTGCAGGATCTTAAAAGTCTCAGGAAAAAGTTCTGGAAATTAATATGTGAACGCATCTGCCTTTTAAAAGCCCTTTTAAATCATTTATATATCTTTAAATTTAATTGCGACATTCTATGTTAATAAATTTCTACTGTAACATTTCTATATGTTAATTTTTAACTTTTGGTTTCTTTTACTATTTTATCACTAAAATTTGTTTCATGATTGAAAATTTATTTTACTGCTTAGTTGTTAAAACTATTTTAATAATTATTTTAAAAGGCAAGGTTGCAGGGATGGGCAATTTCGACAAATCAAATGTGGGATTATGAGTATTTGATCATTTTTCCATGGTCGTAACTAATTTGCGCATGGTAAGTAGAGTGTTTCGATAACGCGTTAATTCAAGGTCCCTCTTGAAAGAGGCGGAGGTTAGAAAGATCAGAGTTTTGTAATTTCCATAAGGGGACCTACCTTAATTAATGACACATTTGGGATGATTTTTCTAAAAGCCAAAAACGTGCATTATATGACAAAATTTCTAATATCCTTGAACTTTCTGGCAATCTTGAAGAAGAAAATTGAGGTCATCGCAGCTAATTTTCCAAGTTGCATGCTCCGAGAAGTTGAGACAACACAAGAACCCTATAAATAGCCTGGAATTACAAGAGTGTCATGCACGCACATTTCCTTGTTGTTTTCTTTCTGAAGACTGCCTTGCCTCAAAAACAATTAATCATGAATATTGTTGTTTCTATTGTTTTGCTTAAATTGCTTGCCGTAGCAACCATCAGCCTCAGCTTCTGCGGTGGAGCAACTTACTTGGGACGTTGCATCGAAAGTGAGAGAGAAGCGCTTTTAAAGTTCAAGAAAGACCTCAAAGACCCCTCAAACCGGCTGGCCTCTTGGAATGGCGCCGGCGATGGCGCTGATTGTTGTAAATGGTCTGGTGTTGTCTGCGACAACTTCACTGGCCATGTCCTTGAGCTCCGTCTTGGAAATCCATTCAAACATCCTCATGAGAGATCAAAGCTTGGCGGTAAGATAAACCCCTCTTTGCTTGATTTTCAAAATTTGAATTACTTGGACTTGAGCAGTAATTCTTTTGAAGGAATCGAGATTCCGAGATTCCTTGGTTCTATGCGAAAGTTAAAATATCTTAACCTCTCTGGAACTGGATTCATAGGAATGATCCCTCATCAACTTGGAAATCTCTCTAATCTACAGTATCTTGACCTTGAAAATATTGAGTTATATGTTGACAATTTGTCATGGCTACCTGGTCTTTCTTTGCTTCAACACCTTGATTTAGGTGGTGTGAACCTTAGCAAAGCCTTTGATTGGTCATTGGCGATAAACTCACTTCCTTCTTTACAAGTACTGCAGCTGTACGGTTGCGAACTCCATCACTTTTATCCACCACCTATCGTCAATATTTCGTCAATTTCCGTTCTTGATCTTTCCAGCAACCAATTTGATCAGGACTCTCCGGTTGTTCGTTGGTTTGCTGGTTTTAGTAATTTAGTCTATCTTGATCTGAGTTATAGTTATTTACAGGGTTCAATACCCGCCGGACTTCAAAACTTGACTTCTCTTAGACATCTAGATTTAAGTTACAACGATTTCAATTCTTCAATACCCACTTGGTTGGCTAGCTTTAGCAATCTTGTCTACATTTCTCTTGCGTCAAATAACTTGCAAGGTTCAATTTCAAGTTTTCTCGCAAACCTATCTGCGTCTATAGAAGTTCTTGATTTGAGTTCCTCTGGAGATCAGCTTGAAGGCCAGATTCCAAGATCTTTTGGAAGACTATGCAACTTAAGACAAATTTTTTTGTCAGATGTGAAAATGAGCCAAGACATCTCCGAAATTTTAGATATTTTTTCAAGTTGTATCTCAGATAGACTAGAGTCGTGGGATATGACTGGTTGCAAAATTTTTGGTCATTTGACAAGTCAAATTGGGCACTTTAAAAGTCTTGACTCACTGTATCTCAGTCACAATTCTATTTCTGGTCTTATTCCACCGTCTCTGAGAGGACTTTCGTCCTTAGAATGTGTAGGTCTTTCAAATAACACGTTGAAAGGATATCTTTCTGAAATTGACTTTGCCAATCTCTCAAAATTGGTGTATTTTGATGTATCTGGAAACGCATTGACGTTAAAAGTAGGTCCTGATTGGATTCCTCCTTTTCAACTTCAAATTTTAAACTTGCAATCTTGTCATTTAGGACCTACATTTCCATCTTGGCTTCTCTCACAAAACGTCTTGGTATATCTTGATATCTCCAGTTCAGGAATTCAAGATACCGTTCCAGCTAGATTTTGGGAAGCTACTTCCCAACTTAACCTTTTGAATTTCTCCAATAATCGAATTAGTGGGGAGATTCCAAATTTATCCAAGGCTACTGGTCTTCGGCTAGTTGACTTGAGCTCGAACAAATTATCAGGTCTACTGCCTCTTATTTCCATTAATAAATTGTATGGAATTGATCTATCCAACAACGCGTTCTCAGGATCTATTTCCCCTCTCCTGTGTAATGGAATGAAAGAATCAAATGAACTGCAAATGCTTAATCTTGAAGACAATTCTTTTTCTGGAGAGATACCTGATTGTTGGATGAATTTTAAGTCCTTGAGAGTATTGAATTTAGGCAACAATACTTTTACCGGTAACCTTCCACCCTCCCTGGGATCTTTAAGTTCTCTGCAATCATTGCATCTTCAGAAAAACAGCCTCTCTGGAAGAATACCCGAGTCACTCAGAAATTGTACTCAGCTAGAATCTCTTAACATGGGTGGAAACCAGTTTTCTGGAGACATTCCAACGTGGATCGGAGAAAAATTTTCAAGAATGGCTATTCTCATTCTTCGTTCAAATATATTTGATGGCCAGTTTCCAACAGAGCTTTGTCTTTTAACTTCTCTCCAAATTTTGGATCTCGGTTACAACAATCTCTCTGGAGCCATACCAAAATGTCTCAGTAACTTCAGTGCCATGGTGACAGTGAACTATTCTTTGGGTTACAACATCGAATATGCAACCAATTTTAGTGATTCTATTGAGGAGACATCACTGGTGATGAAAGGGAAAGAGCGTGAATATAGCACCATTCTTAATTTGGTGAGATCTATAGACCTTTCAAAAAATAATTTCTCTGGAGAGATTCCTGCAGAAGTGACAGATCTTGTAGCATTGCAGTCACTGAATTTGTCATACAATCATTTCTCTGGAAGAATCTCCGATAGTATTGGTGCTATGAAGTCATTAGAGGCCATTGATTTCTCGAATAACCAGCTTTCTGATGAAATTCCACCGAGTATCTCAAACTTGACGTCCTTGAATCATTTAAACTTGTCCTATAACAACTTGTCGGGAGAAATTCCTACAAGCACTCAGCTACAAAGCTTTGATGCATCCTGCTTTATCGGTAATGATCTGTGTGGATCTCCTCTTTCTAGAAACTGCACTGAGACTGTTCCAATGCCTCAAGATGAAAATGGAGAAGACGATGAAGATGAAGTGGAGTGGTTCTATGTAAGCATGGCTCTGGGATGTGTGGTGGGTTTTTGGTTTGTAATAGGTCCTTTAATTGTCAACCGAAGGTGGAGGTATATGTACTCTGTTTTTCTCGATCGGCTTGGAGACAAATGTAGCACTGCTATAAGAAAATTTAAATAGTTTTTTTTTTTTTTGGTTTTTGGTGTCTCAACCTAAGTTTTTTTTTTTTTTTTTTATATGTAATTTACTCATCAGCAAAATAATGGAAGAGATTTCAGTTTTGAGCTAGTTTAATTTATTTGGAAAATAGATGTGAAAGTCTGCAAAGTGAATAAAAGAAAAAAATTACCGGCCTAAGTTCCAATAACTTTTAAGTTGTGATGGAAACTTTTAGAGTAAGTACCTGTCCTGCACGTAACAAAGCCTATTTTTGGAAGGAGACAAGTTAGAAATATCAAAGTTTTAAAATCTTCCACAGAGGGACCAAGTCCAGTTAAATATCTTTGAAGTTTCTGGAAACGATGCAGAAAATGTGGTTACAAATCACAAAAGGATGTTGCCATAATTTGAGATAATTAGCAAGTGGAATCATAATTCATAAAGCATATTTTGTCACAAAATATGCTTTATAAGTAGATTGCAAGTGCAAATCTTCCCATTCATATATTCACTTGTCCTTGTGCTTACAATTTTAATTCTAAAAGTCGTTTGGCATTGAAACCAACCATGAACGTAATTGTTACGTTTCTTTACCTTAAATTGGATGTCATAGCAACCATCTGTTGGGAAATTCACGGTTCCCTTCTAAGATCTCCGCAAGCAATATGTCTAAGTAAAAAATATTTTTAAAAATTAAATGGAGACTAATGCGTATTACACAACACAAAATTTACATAGAATACTCTAAATTCTAAAGCAAAACCCATGATATAGAGAAAAATGTATTATATGGAAAATTGTTACAACCACTCTCCATAATTTTCCTCTCACTCAAAACCCTCTTATAATAAATTTCAAGGTTCGATCCCCAATGGACCTGAAAACTTGTCATCTCTTAGATATCTTGATTTATCTGACAATCAATTCAATTCTACAATACCTGAGTGGATTTCCAGGATTAATTGTCTTCAGTACCTTTCTCTTGAGTTTAATAATTTACAAGCTACTATTTCAAGTGGTTTGGGAAATTTGGCTTCTCTCAAAACACTCAATCTCTTATAATGTTCTTGAAGGGAAACTTCCAACTTCATTTGGAAGACTTCGTGAGTCGAGGTCAATCTCTTTGTCATCGGCAAACAAGAGTCAAGAGATATTAGAGATTTTTCATAGCTTTTCAAGAGGTATGTTTGATGGCCCAGAAGAGTCATATGTGGCTGATTGTCAAATATTTGGTCGTTTGACCGATCAAATTAGCTAATTAAAAATCTCAAAACTCTGCATCTAAGTAACAGTTTTATCGTAAGCATCTAGAGTCTTTTCTTCACAGGTTCTCTCTCGCTGAAAGAGAACCCAGAATGAAAGGGTAATAGTCCATAGGGGCTATGCAGTCGATCACGAATTGGGTGCTCTAGTTAGTTTTAGGGAGCTGGTTGGAGTTATTGAGTCTTAACTACAGAGAGAGTAGTAGGCTTCCAGAGCTGTTATAGTTACTTATAGTCTAGTGGCTTATGGAGACGGAGGAACTGATTTGGAAGTGCAGAGCAATCACACTGGAAGAAGGAAATGAGAGCAAAGTAGCCATTGGAAATATCATGAAAGAAAAAGGAAGAAAAATAGCGGATGGATGTTTATTGGGCAGAGTTTTGCACCCCAGAGGAGTCAGTAGAGAATGCCTCAAGTCTGCACTACAACAAGTGTGGAGAACAGCAGCGGAAGTAAAAATTGAAAGTCTGGGAAGTAAGACATTCATGTTCAAATTTGCTTCGGAAAGTGATAAAAGGAGAGTGTTACGACTTACGAGGTGGGCCTTGGCACTTTGAACGCACGCTAATTGTCCTTAAAGAACCAAGTGGGATAGGGGAAATCACTAAATAGATATTCACTCATTCAGCTTTTTGGGTGCAACTTCATAATATTCCAGTTGGGTGTAGGGACCAGGACATAATCAGAGCACTTGGAGAGGCGATAAGCGCAGTTGAAGAAATTGATGCAGACGAGGCAGGAGAATGCATTAGTCAATATGTTCGAGTGAGAATCTTAATTGATGTTACACAACCGCTGAAAAAAAATTATTTATTTAGAGCATGAAGGGGAAGATGATGTTCCAATTCTGGTAGTCTATGAAAGAATGCTGGATTTTTGCTTCTGTTGTGGGCTCATTGGGCACCAATACAAGGAGTGTGAGAAGTACCAGGGGCAGTCAAAGGATAAACTAGCGTATGGTGTGTGGATGCAGGCGGCTCCAATATTTAGGAAATATAGAGCAAACAGAGTCCATGAAAGAGGGCAAAAGGCTGGTGGTCATCCTGTCAACACCTCAACAATGAATAAGGCGAACGAGGTTAGGGCATGTTTGGTACCCCTCATTACATGGGATTGCATTGCATTAGCAATGCAACCCCATGTTTGGAGTACCAAACTGCTGCATTAGGGTGCATTATATTTAGTTGGGTTTAGCTTAATGCGGCACTTGCCGCATTAGGTTTTTTTTTTTTTTTTTTTTTTAACTTTGTAATAATAATAATAAATTAATTTAATTTTTTAATTTAATATTATATTATATTTTTTATTTTTTATTTACAATACAATTTTATATTCAATATTATATAATTTAATATTATATTATATTTTTAATTTAATAGATTTTTACTTTGTAATAATAATAATAAATTAATTTAATTTTTTAATTTAATATTATATTATATTTTTTATATTTATATTTACAATACAATTTTATATTTAATATTATATAATTTAATATTATATTATATTTTAATTTAATAGGTTTTACTTTGTAATAATAATAATAATAAATTTAATTTTTAATTTAATATTATATTATATTTTTATTTTATATTTACAATACAATTTTATATTCAATATTATATAATTTAATATTATATTATATTTTAATTTAATAGGTTTTTACTTTGTAATAATAATAATAATAATTTAATTTAATTTTTAATTTAATATTATATTATATTTTTATATTTATATTTACAATAAAATTTTATATTTAATATTATATAATTTTATATTATATTATATTTTTAATTTAATAGGTTTTTTTACTTTGTAATAATAATAATAATAAATTAATTTAATTTTTTAATTTAATATTATATTATATTTTTTATATTTATATTTACAATACAATTTTATATTTAATATTATATTATATTTTTAATTTAATAGGTTTTTTTACTTTGTAATAATAATAATAATAAATTAATTTAATTTTTTAATTTAATAGGTTTTTTTACTTTGTAATAATAATAATAATAAATTAATTTAAGTTTTTAATTTAATATTATATTATATTTTTAATTTAATAGGTTTTTACTTTGTAATAATAATAAAAAATTAATTTAATTTTTTAATTTAATATTATATTATATTTTTAATTTACAGTGCAATACTAAATATAATATAATTAAAAATTAATACTGATCTGGTCTGTGTAAAACGTTTATAACATTATTATAATACTGATCTTGTCTGATACATAATGTCTGATCCAAAGATTAAAATAATGCAAGATATGTCTGATACTGTCTTGAACGCGCAATGGATTAGGCTCGGATGAAGAAGACACACACGTGGCAGCTTATCAGGAAAAGAATGGGGAAGATGAACGAGAAGCTCAATTAATGCATAGCCAGCAAAAATCAAGAAAGCATACAGTAGGATGCAACAAGCAACCTAGACAGCTGACAGTGAAAGGGCTCTTGGGAAAATAAGAAATGAAGCAGGAAAAGGAAAGGCAAATGAGAGGGAAAATGAAAAACCTGCTGCCGAGGGAGAATTGGCTATTGTGGGCCTAAACAAAATAACTAAGGCCCAAGATTATGAAGAATGAGAAGAAGGGGTAGATGATGGACCGGAGCAAACTCATTCAAAGAATAAGAAAGGGAATTGGAAACGGCAAGCTCGCAAGCATAGTGGAAAGGAAGCAAATAAGCAGGGGACATATTTATCCAAGAGGCCACATTATGAATTGGACGAGGCAAGCCCAAAACAGAAAAGAATCAAGCTGGTTACCCATGTTAAGCTCACACAGAGGCAAGCTCAACACTATTCACCCTCAGCTAAGCTCAAGCTGAAATAGGACTCAATGACAGTGGAGGATATGGAGGTGACAATTCCAGTGATTTCAGATATATTGGCGGAGGCTGATGTCCAGCCCCGCCAACAACAATGAAAATCCTCAACTGGAACGTTCGGGGGTTGGGGAATTCCCGAACGTTTCTAACTCTACAAAAAATTCTCCAACAACATAGGCCGCAGATTTTGTTTTTGTGCGAGATGAAACTAACGCCTATGCAAATGTCAGAGGTTAGTAAGAGGTTGAGAGTTGAGAGTTGTTTTGCAGTCAATAGAAATGGCAGGGGAGGTGGTTTGGCAATGCTTTGGAACAACAGTGTCAATGTTAACATCACTTCGTACAGCAGTCACCACATTGATGCCAAAGTTCAAAGTGAGAAAGACAGTTGTATGAGATGCACGGGGATTTATGGGCATCCAAAAATGGGGCAAAAGAAGCACACATGGACTCTGTTAAGGAGATTGGCAGGTTTGTTTGATACCCCTTGGCTTTGCTTTGGTGATTTCAATGAAATACTATATCCGAGTGAGAAAATAGGTGGAAATGATAGAAATGTAAGCATGATCAGTGAGTTTAGAGAGGCATTGCATGATTGCCTGTTGTTTGATTTAGGATGTAATGGGTACCCATTCACGTGAAACAATGGTAGATTTGGACCCGATTTTGTAGAAGAAAGATTAGATAGATTTTTGTATAATAAAGAGTTGAGGGATATTTTTTATGATGGTATTGCTAATAATATAGAAACGTGGACTTCAGACCATTGCCCTGTTTTAATGAAAGTGAATGAAAGAGGAAGTGGGTTATGCTATACTAGAAAAAGTGCTCCAAGAAGCCACTACAAAGATATGTAGAGCACTTACGAAGCTTGCCAAAATATAACTCAGAGGGAGTGGAGTCAACATGGGAAGTGGAAACACGCCAACCCAGTCCAACTTTTCAAGCAAACTACTAAGTCCTCGATGGCTCAATTGAAATATTGGAGTATGAAGGAGTTCGGAGGGAGGCAAAAGAAGTTGTAGGACCTGCTGGCAAAACTAAAGGAGCTGAGATTTAAGGGGATGCAGTATAGCAATGGGGAGGAGATTAAGAGGGTGAAAAGGCAAATTCACAACATATTGGTTGACGAAGAAATCTATTGGAAACAAAGATCCTGGGCAGATTGGTTGAAGGAAGGGGACAAGAACACCAAATATTTTCATGCTAAAGCCTCCTCGCAGAAGAGAAAAAACAAGATTTGGGGGATCAAAGACAGTAGAGGGAACTAGACAGAGAAGGGTGAAGAAGTAGAAGCTAAGTTTTGTGACTATTTTGCCAATCTTTTCACAATGACCAAACCAGCCCAGGAGCAGATAGATGCAGTGTTAAAAGGGATGACTCCAAGAGTCACTGAAGAAATGAACAACCACTTATAGCAGCTGAAATACAAGTTGTGCAACTCAAGAGGGGGGGTGAATTGGGATTTTAAAAATATGCTAAGCAAATCGCACACCAATTTAATCTAATGCCTTAATCAAATAAAAAACAATAAATTTAAACAAGCATAATAATAAATGAGTAAGAGAGGAAAAAGCAAACTCAAGGATTTTTACGTGGTTCTATCACCGTCACGCTCCCAAGCACAGGGCTTGAGGATTTCACTATCCAGCCTCTCGAGGCTTGAAATGTTCTGATTGACTTCAGGGTGTCAATGAACCTTTACAACAGATTATATCACGTCTCTTCGCCAGTGTTTCACTTATCTCATAATTTGGTGAGAAAAGCAATGAATACAACAAATAACTCTCTTTTAGAGTAGATATATAAATTATAGCTCAATGATGATTCAATCGATGATGATTTCTGAAATGGAAGCTCGATATATGTTTCTGAAACTTATTTTGGCTTTCTAGAGTTCTTAAAATGAAGTTGGAATTGAGTTTTTATAGTTAAAACCGAAAAACTAGCCGTTATAAGCAAATTCCATGACCAATGCGGTAAGCTTGATTTAAGCTGGCCGGAGTGAGCGATGATATTCACAGATTATTTTTGAATTTTACTTCTGATGTCTTGTTCATGAAATTACAATTTTACCCCAATACTTTCTGTAATTATACTATAGCTCAGAAAGTTACAAAACTTTTCAAATAGGTCTAATTTTGGATATCAAATGTTTGAATTACATTCGGGTCCTCTAACTTTCATAAATTATAGTATGGCCCAAATTGTTTCAATCCTTTGCAAATAAACCCAAATCCGAATTCAAAATAATATTTATCATTCCCAAAATGTTTTGAAATTATGCTATGGCCCAACATATAATAATACTTTTAAAAGAAGCCCTTTTTAGGTTTTAACATAATCAACATAAATCTTAAAATTCTCAAAATCTTTCACTTAGGCCCTCAATCTTTTATAAGTTACAATATGGCCCAAAAACGTTTCAAATCTTTGCAAATAGATTTAAAATCAAATTCAAAATAATATTTATTAAAATCAAAGATTGTAAAACATTTTTATTTTAATCCAAATTGCTCAAATTCACAAAATACTTTTATCTTAAATATAAAACATTTTTGTTTATAAAAAGTAATAATTTATTAAACAAAACTTGAGCTTCTCAAATGCTAAATCATGCATCAATTAAATCATACCGGCTTTACAAGAAATTGTCGCAATAATTTTTCCGTCAAGCTTTAACTTCATTCTTGATTTCGCCGTTGTCCGTTGAGTGTCTTGAACTTGATTTCACTTGATTCACTTGCATAAATATTATCCTTCAAAAACTAGTGAACTTGTGAAATACAATATTTATTAAATCACTTAAGACACATGTTTGTTATCATCAAAATTACATCATGTATAGCCTTTTAGGCTAACAGCAGCCATTTTCAGAAGAAGAAATCTCTCAAGCATTATCACAAATGTGCCCCACTAAAGCCGGACCGATGGCTTTCAGTTTTTACGGAAGCATTGGAGGATGGTAAAAGACGGAGTGCTGTCCACATGCCTACATATCTTGAGTGAGCAAGGTACAATAGCTCCTCTTAATCACACTTATATTGCTCTAATCCCTAAGGTTAGGAAGCCTAGAAAGGTGACCGATTTTAGGCCTATAAGCTTATGCAATGTAATCTATAGGATTGTAGCTAAAGCAATTGCAAATAGGCTTAAGCATATTCTCCACCAAGTTATCTCCCCCACACAGAGTGCATTTATTCCAAATAGGCTCATAACCGATAATATTATTATAGGCTATGAGTGTCTGCATAAAATTACGCACAGCAAAGGGAAGAGAAAGGGTTTGGTTGCCCTAAAACTTAATATAAGTAAGGCTTATGATAGAGTGGAGTGGTTGTTTTTAGAGAAAACCATGATCAAGTTAGGATTTGCCCAATCGTAGGTGCAGTTAATTATGAGATGCATCACCACAACTTCCTTTTCTGTTATTATTAACGGAACAGCGAAAGGTATTATCTCTCTACAGTGAGGGCTGAGGTAGGGATGCCCATTTTCCCCTTATTTGTTCATTATGTGTGCAGAGGCGTTCTCTGGTTTGTTGAAAAGAGCAGAAGAAAAAGGGCTTGTCCATAGGCTGAAGTTCAGTAAAGATATCTCCATCTCACATCTATTATTTACCGACAATAGTCTCATCTTCGCAAGAGCCTCAGTCAAAGATTGCCAACACCTCAAGCAGATTTTTGATAACTATGTTGCCGCATCTGGGTAACTCTTCAACTACAGCAAATCCTCAATGTTTTTCAGCGGCAACACTGACAGAGAAAGCATCTCGATAATTCAGAACATCTTCAAGCTCAATATTGTCTCCAGACATGAGAAGTACTTGGGGCTGTCATCCATAGTGGGAAGGAAAAGAAAAGGGTTCTTCAACGACATTAAGCTAAGAGTGACAAGCAAAATATCCAGCTAGCACCATAAGTTTTTCTCAAGTGGGGGAAGAGAGGTATTAATCAAAGCTGTAGCCCAGGCTGTTCTAGCCTATGCTATGAGTGTGTTTAAAATACCTCTGGGCATTTGCGAAGATATTCAAATATCCATAGCGAGATTTTGGTGAAGCAGTAACATGGACAAGAAAAAGCATACACTGGGCAAAGTGGAAGAGCTTGAACCAAGCTAAGTAAAAGGGAGGATTGGGTTTTAGAGATTTCACGAGTTTCAATCAAGCGCTGGTAGCCAAGCAAGGGTGGAGAATCCTTCAATTTCTAAATTCATTAGTGGCCAAGCTATTGCAAGCAAGGTATTTTAAGGATAGTTAGTTCCTAAAGGCCAAGTTGGGATCCAAGCCTTCGTTTATTTAGAGGAGCATGTTGTGGGGGAGACAAGTAATTCACAAGGGGATTAGATGGAGGATTGGGAATGGTGAGCAAGTTCAAATCTACAAGGGAAACTGGTTGCCAAGGCCAACTTTATTTAAACCAGTCTCTCCTCCTTCTCTGCCAATTGACTCTACTGTCTCGGAGCTAATCGATGCCAATAATCAGTGGAAAGTGCGGCTGATTTACCAACATTTTATGAAAGAAGATGCGACATGATCACTAGAATCCCTCTCCCGAGCAATCCGAGGACTGACCAAGTGCTGTGGCATTATGAGAAAAAAGAGAACTATATTGTCAAGAGCGGATACCAGGTGGCATTGAAAATAAAGATCGAAGACTACCCAAAATGCTCAAATCAGAAAACAAATCAATGGTCTACGATATGGACTATGCTGTTACCAGAGAAAATCAAAATATTTGCTTAGCGAGCAGCAAAAAACCTTTTTCCGACAGCTGAGAACCTCTGGAGAAGGAAGATTTTAGCACATCTCATTTGTCAAAGCTGTGGGAGATGTTCGGAGAATATGTTTCATGCTTTGGTAGGATGCAAGTCAGCTTGGAAAATATGGAAAATCTCCCAAGTGGCAGTAGAGATTAAAAGTATAACAGACCAAGACATTCTCAGTGTAATTCAGGATCTGGTAAGAAGATTTGGCAAGGATAAAGCTGAGCTGGTGGTGTCTTTATTCTGGATAATTTGGAGTGCACGAAACCAAATATTGTTCAAAGGGTGAAGAACAAAACCTTATGTTTCAGTGGCAAAAGCAGAAGCAGTTGTGGAAGCATTTAAGAGGATTAGTGCTCCAACACCAAACATCAGACTTGAGCTGAAAGAAGTTCCAAGAAGTTAGAGCCCTCCTCTAACAAATTGGTTCAGGATTAATGTAGATGCTGCTATCAATTTTACGGAGCATAGTGTAGGGCTGGGGGTTGTGATAAGGGATGTAAACAGGAAGAATGTGGCAAGTGCAATTAAGATTACAACACTACACAGTGATGTAAATTTTGCAGAAGCAGAAGCTATGAATTGGGGCCTTGATGTAGCTACTTGAGCAGGATTGTCAACCATCAGTCTTGAATTAGATTCACAGAATGTTATTGATCTTGTTAACAACAGGACGAGCAGCAGAACAGAGATTTTTTGGATAATCTCAGAAGTTCAGAACAAAATGAGGGATTTTAGTGCTATTAAAGTTCAGCATACTCCAAGAACTTGTAATGCTATTGCTCATTCCCTAGCTAAGCTAGCCTTAGAGAAGGGTGAAACTGTTGTTTGGGAAGGCTTATTCCCTTCAGAAGTCATGTATTTGTTTCAGTCTGTGGAATGAAAGATCCTTTTCTTATAAAAAAAAAAAAGTAACAGTTTTATCACTGGTTCTGTTCCATTATCGTTAGGAGAATTATCATAACAAATTAAACGGACATCTTTCTGAAATTCACTTTCTATGTTTTTGTTACAACAGAAACTCAATAACATTAAATGCCAGTCTTGATTGGCTCCCCCCTTTCCAAGTTCAAGTGTTATATTTGGGCTCTTGTCATTATTTTGGAGATGAATTTTCATTCTGGCCTCTCTCACAAAAAATTTTGCTGTATCTTGATAATCTAAAACTCAAGCATTCAAGATAATACTCCTGAGAGATTTTGGGAATCTTCTTCTCAGCTTTATTTTTTCAATTTCTCCAATAATCGAATTAATGGAAAGATTCGAAATTTATCATAAGGATACTGGACTCTAAGGTCTCTCCAAATCTTAGACATTGCTTACAACAATCTCTGGAGCCATGTCAGCATGCATCAGTAACTTGAGTGCCATGGTGACAATGAATTATTATGGAGGCAACAACGTCAGACATCGAACCAATTACACTTTTTATATGCTTGAGGAGGAGGCATCACCTGTAATGAAGAGCAAAGAGGTCGGATATACCTCCATTCTTAATTTGTTGAGAATTACAGACCGTTCGAAAAATAATTTCTCAGGAGAGCTTCCCACATAATTAGTGACAGATCTTGTAACATTGCGGTCACTGAATTTGTTTCACAGCCATTTCAAAGAAAAATTTCCAGGAAGTATATATTGATGCTATGGGATCTTTGATGTCCATTGATTTCTCTAACAACAAGCTAGAATTTCTTCCCCCCCCCCCCCCTTTCTTTTGAAGCACCATTTTTATGTACTTTTCTCGTTAAGGTGGGTTTGATGCTCCGTATCGTGCAGTAGAGTGTTAAATTTAATTATCCCAGTACGGTGCTTTGTAAGACTCTGGTGAAAATTTTAACATTATTCTTAATAAATGGAAACGTAATCGTTTTTGCTGATACCAATAATTAACTATTAATAACTCTTCCTTTTTTCAAAAAATAAAATAGGTAGATAATTCTTCTGTGAGGTCTTTCTGGAATAGTGGGGACCTAGCTAGGATAGAGGGTATAGAGCCGGCTAAGGCCCTGTTTGATATTGAGATTATATAGTTAAAATATTTTATAAATACTAATTATTGTGACTTATAAGCTAAGTTGATACGATTCATTACTTATATGTTGAAAACCTAGTATTATTACTATCTTTATCAAAATTATTATTTAATAGTCATACTTACTATACACTAATAGCTTTTATTTCATACTTATAATTTTTTTTCTATAATAATTGTAAGTTCAAGCTATAGCAATTCAATAGCAAACATGCTTAAATTGCCTAAAAGCTAGGGCCGGCTAGAGTAATATTCAAATAAAAGTGTCAGATGCTGCCAACTTGCCATTGCCGGCTCCATGTATTCTTGTGGGAAGCTATAACCTATAAGATGCATACATTCAAAACCAAAATAGTTGGAATAACCGGAAGATTAGAGCAAAATTTATAGTTTACTAAAAGGTTATATCACACCTAACTCTTTAGTTTCAATATAGCTGGAAGAATTAATTTGTAAAAGAAATGAAAAGAAAGACAACCGAAAAGAGAAACAAAAGCAAATAGTTGCAATATAAATAGCTAGCAATATGATAACACTCTCTGTACATTTCATTCTCTTAAAATTATTTTACAACAATCAAAACCAAGCATGACTGGTCTTGTTGCTTTAGTTTTGGTTGAGTTATTTGCTATAGCTACCATGAGCAACATTAGCTTCTGCGATGCCAGCTTTTACATGGGTTGCTTAGAAAGTGAGAGGGTAGCGCTTTTAAAGTTGAAGCAAGATTTCAAAGATCCTTCAAACCATCTTGCCTCTTGGATTGGTGATGGCTATTGTTGTGAATGGGCGGTGTTTTTGTCACAACATCACTGGCCACGTTCTTGGGCTCAACCTTGAAAGGTCAGAGCAGGGTGGTAAGATAAATCCCGCTTTGGTTGATTTAAAGCATTTGAATCTCTTGGACTTAAGCGGCAATGATTTTCGGGGAATTCAAATACCTAAGTATATTGGTTCAATGGACTATCTACGATACCTCAATCTCTGATTTGTCGTATGGATTCCTCACTGTTAGATTTTCGAGCAAGAATCAACATAAAAACTTGTAAATCCGAATTTAAACACATACCCAGATTATTTACAGAAAAACGTTAAACCAAAGTTGTGCCACTGATTTATGGTCTGAAAATGATCACAAAGTCGGAAAATCTTCTCAATTCACGTTGCAAGAACCCTCTAAGCTTCTCTTAACTTGAAATTTCTCTAAATTGCACTTTACATAATTTTTGCTTAACTTCGCTTATCTATGGATTTGCTTCTATTTATAGCATTACAAGAAGTAGTGATCATCTTCTCAATGATCTCTAAATAAGCTTAAAAAATTGTTGGAGTGATCATCTTCTTAATGATCACTTAATATCTTAAATATAATATTTAAGATATTATAGAGTTCTAATTCAAAATGATCACTTGTTCTTGGTTTCTTCATGGGTAACCTCACAGTGATAGAACCCTATATAAATAAATATATACACATATATATTTCCAACACTCACCAACTCGGTAATCTCTCAAATTTGCAATATCTTGATCTTAGTGGGAGTTACTATGAGTTGCGCGTTGAGGATATTTCATGGCTACCTGGTCCTTTTGCTAGAGCATCTCGATCTCAGCAATGTAGACCTCATTAAAGCCTCCAATTGGTTGTCGGTAATAAACTCACTCCCTTCTTTAAAAGTATTGAAGCTGTTCTCCTGCAAACTTCATCGCTTTGCTCCACTTGCCTCTGCAAATTTTTCGTCTCTAAACGCCCTTGATCTTTCCGGCAACTTTGTTGGCAAAACTTCCATTCCTAGCTGGGTTTTTGGTCTCAGTCATTTAGTCTTTCTGGATCTAAGCTCTAACATATTTAGAGGTCCAATCCCTGATGGATTTAAAAACTCGACATCTCTTAGATATCTTGATTTATCTTCCAACCAATTCAATTCCACAATTTCTGACTGCTTCTCTAACTCTGATGATCTTGAGTACCTTTCTCTCCGATGTAATAGATTGCAAGGTACAATTTCATCCATTGGTCCAGAAAACCTGACTTCTATCAAAATACTGGACCTTTCTTTCAATGAACTTGGAGGGAAAATTCCAACGTCATTTGTGACGCTTTGTAAGTTGACATCATTGGAACTATCGTACGCCAAATTGGGTCAAGATGTATCAAAGATCTTAGATATTTTCTCCGCATATGCATGAACTAGAATCAATATTTTTGAGAGGTTGTAAGATTTCAGGTCAACTGACAAATCAACTCGGGCTATTCAAAAATCTGCGCACTCTTGCTCTAAGTGACAACTCTGTTTCGGGTCCACTTCCTCCAGCTCTAGGAGAACTTTCATCTTTGACATATTTAGATCTTTGCAATAACACGTTGACCGGTTCTATTCCCAAATTTTTTGGAGAAACTTCATGCTTGGAACATCTAGATTTGTCCAATAACAAGTTGAATGGAACTATTTCTGAAATTCACTTTGTCAATCTAACAAACCTGGCCCTTTTTTATGCAAATGGAAACTCGGTAAACTTCAAAATCAATTCCAAATGGGTTCCTCCTTTTCAACTCCTAGCATTGCGATTGAGGTCATGTCATTTAGGGCCTCAATTTCCTTCGTGGCTTCATTCACAGAAGCATTTGATTATGTTGGATATATCCAACACAAGAATCTCAGATATTATTCCTCGTTGGTTTTGGAATTCTATTTACTAATATGCTTCTTTGAATCTCTCTGACAACCAAATGTATGGTGAAATTCCATATTTAGTCCGTCCGTTGCCTCTTACATCCTCCATGGCAGTACTTGATCTTTCCAATAATGCTTTATCGGGATCTATTTTCCATTTAATATGTAATGGAGACAATCAGTCAGAGAGCATTAAATATCTCAAACTCTCAAAAAATCATTTTTCTGGAGCGATACCGGATTGTTGGATGAACTGGCCTGACTTGCGCGTGCTGAATTTAGGGAACAATAAGTTTACCAGTAGCATTTCAATCTCTATGGGAATTTTAACTTCTCTTAGCTCACTGAACCTTCGTAGTAATAGATTGTCTGGAATACTACCTGTGTCGTTCGAAAATTGTAATAGCACCTGACATGGGTGAAAATGAATTTGTCGGCAACATTCCAACTTGGATGGGTGAAAGATTTTCAGGATTAAGGATTCTCAATATTCGATCAAACAAGCTTCACGGTATTTTCCCCATTCAACTTTGTCATCTAACTTCTCTGCAAATTTTAGATGTTGCTTATAACAGACTTTCAGGGACTGTACCAAAATGCATCAGTAACTTTACAGCTATGGCGACAATGGACTCACATCAGCAGGTGAAAGCTATCTACTATGCTTCATTTAAAAACGATTACATTGTTGAGGATACATCACTTGTGATGAAAGGGTTTATGGTTGAATATAACTCCATTCTTAACTTGGTACGAAGCATAGACATTTCTATGAATAATTTTTCAGGAGAAATACCAGTGGAAGTGATGAATCTTAAGGGATTGCAATCACTGAATTTGACCCGCAATTCTTTTATCGGAAAAATTCCCGAGGATATTGGTAATATGAGATCAATTGAATCACTCGATCTCTCAGGGAACAAAATTTCCTGTAAGATTCGTCAAAGTATGTCAAGTTTGTCATTTCTGAATCACTTGAACCTATCCGTTAATAAGTTGGTCGGGAAAATTCCTTCAAGCAACCAATTGCAAAACTTTGGTGCATCATCTTTTGCTGGTAATGATCTATGCGGAGCTCCACTTTCAAATTGCACTGAGAAGAATGTTTTGGTACATGAAGATGAAAATGGAAATGAAAACGATGATGACGACGACGATGGAGTGGACTGGATGTTGGGTGTAAGCACGGCACTTGGATTTGTGGTGGGTTTTTGGTGTTTCATAGGCCCTTTGCTCTTGGATGGCCTTGGGGAGGCGATAAATTTAGCTGCATTGTAAGAGAATGTTACTAGCATCTTTCGTGTTTGAACCAGTTCTTTTATGCACGTTGGTTTTGGTACTTTTGTAGTTGAAATGAAATAAGCTACTTTTGTTTGTAAGCATTTTGCATGGCTTGTTAAATCTACTTAATAAACGACACCGTTTACCGTCGCAGTTTATTTATTTATTTATATTATTATTTATCATCCTGCCGTAATTATTAAAACGTGGAACTGGGCTTTAATAAAATAAATTTCCAAATGCCCGTCCCGCCTGCTCCATTTTTGGATTTTGGCGCAAAATACACAAAAATCAATCTATTTCTCCCTCTCTCTGTCGATGTGAGTGGGTAATTCTTCTAATGGCGGACTTTGAAGCGCCGTCGTTTTCTCTGGGGCTCGATTTGGAAACCCAGTCGGAGGCCCGGAACCCCACCCGATCCACCTTTGACCCACCTGGGCAAGATGATTCCTCCGACAATGCGGGGGTCCGTGCCAACAGTCCCGACGAGGTCCGGCAGGAGGAAGTCATGGACTCGGATCCGGAGCCCGGACCCGAACCCACGCGAGTCCTTAAGCGCCTCAGACGAGGAGCCGTACGGCCCGCACCTGCTCTCTCAAACCGCGCGTCGTCGTCGGTGAAGGCACAAGAATTAGAGCGGAGTTCGTGCGACGGAAATGGTGATGATGATATTGAAGACTTCTCCTCACAAGAAGATTTGCTTGTTAGAGGTAAAAATGAAAAACAAAAAAAAAATGATTTTTATAATTTATTAAACTGGGTTTCATTTATTTATGTGTTTATTTCCGATAAGTTTAAGATGAGGTATTTAATTTATGTCTATAGTGATTTGTGAATGCAATTATGTAGGTTTTTGCTTAGAGTGTAAATTAGCTTCCAAAAAGGATGTTATAAATTCTGTTGATAAATTGATACTGGGAAGTTAAATTTTATGCATATCGAGCTAGGGGCTAGGAGCTAAATTTTGTTTTATCGGTCTTCCGATTGCTTTGTGCATTCTTCAATTTTTTATGGTTATTACATAATTTATCTGTCTTTAAGAGCAGATGAGCATCAACCAGCACAATATAATTCTGTGAGTAGCAGTTCAAAGATCCCATTTCGTGGATGTGGAGTTTTAACCACTCAATCATCTATCCCATCGAGGACAAGGAAAAGGGAACTAGCTTCAGAAGCACCTTCTTCTGCAAGCATGGAGACAAGCCACAGTGGATTGCTGTTTCCAAAATTAACTGTCAGTCCTCTTCGAAGGTTTCAGCTACTTGATTCTGATTCAGATTCAGATCAACCTTCTGTTAGTGAAGATATAAAGAAAGGATCTCATAAAATTGAACCACCGTCAAAAGGACTAGGGTTGACTGCAAGCGATCAAAAGAGAAAAGTATTAGTGGATAGACCTCAGAATGAAGATTTATGGAAAGATTTTTGTCCAGCGAAGAGCTTTCACGTTCCAACACCTGCTCTGGATGAGGTCTGTGAAGAGTACTTCCAGTCTTTCAAGAACAAAAATGCAGCTTCAATTGATGCATATCTAGGTAACAGTAGAGAATGTCATGCAACTGCAAGCACCTCTGAGATATTTGAGCAATGCTGGGATTCGACTAGTCCTCTTCCTCCATCTCATTGTTACTTTTTTCATGATGATCCAAGAATTCAGAAGTTGGTTCGCAGCCGCTTGCCCAACTTTTCCCCACTAGGCATTGTTGCCAGCATAGAGAACCAGCAGCCTTGTGCACCTGTTATTAACTATATGTAAATTCTTGATATTTCTTCTGTGGCTTTTATTGTTTGTGAATAACTGCATTTGCATTATGAACTCACGTTGAATTTTTTGATATCTCAGGAGCCAATTCAGCAATGGAGAATCTTCTAAACCAAAAGGCACTCAGAAAATTAACAGCAAGAAAAGCTCAACAAGGGGAAGAAACAAATCAAAGAAATCAAATGTTTCTGAAGGTTGGGTAGACCCTAAAAGCAGCTCAACTGCCCCAAAAGATGCTGGGAAAAGACGGGTTCATGCAACCACTCAATCTGCTGGTCATTGGTATACATCTCCAGAGGGAAGGAAGGTAACTGGATTATTGTATCAGCAATTTTGCTTTTCAGTCAATCAGCAGATAGTATTCATTTACTTCTTGGATCTTTGCATGCAGGAAATAACTATTATATAGATTAACTCCACATGTTTTCTGAATCAAGTACTCATGTCAATTCCGTCTTTCTAACAAAAGGAAGGACATGAGCTTTTAGAAAACCACAATGGCTGGTTGTTTCTTAGGTCTTTGATATTATGATGGTGTCTCAGTATTATCAGTGCTTCTGACTATTTTGTCAATGCATATCTCTCTGGGATCACTTACAGCTTATGCTGATTCTGTGCAGGTCTATATCTCAAGAAGTGGGCAGGAGCTGTCAGGTCAAACTGCTTATAGACAATACAGAAAGGTAACCATTAAAACATCTTATGTTAATATTTTGGCAGTGGATTTCTGTTCTCATGAATTATCTACATTTGATTTTGGCAGGAGAGCGGAGCAGGGTTTAGAAAGTCGAAAAATAAAACCAGCGGCAAGAGAAAAAGGGCCAAGAGTTGATACCTACATGTATATTAGACATCCATTTTTCATTTCGTCATTGTATTATAACTGTTGTCGATTTTTGCAATGGACAAATTTGATCTGCATTATTCTTGTTGAATTTCCTTCTTTTTCTTTTTCTTTCTTTTACTGAATCCTTCATGGATGAAACAACCTTGTCACACGGTGTCATTCTTGTTTTAAGCTTGCCGCAAGGACTTAAGGAGTTAATAATGCTGAGGAATCCAATTCAAATCTCAAACCTGATGCTCTATAGAATTATACTTTCGCAAAGGTTCAAAGACACATTTTCAGGACTCCAATTTTGCAATCCCAGTAAGAAATGAAGAACAAAAATTCAAAATATTTCAAAATATTAATCAAATATTACATTGCATTAGCAAGGAAGCATTTCCAAAAGTGATCGAATTTCAAAGATACAACAAACCAAAAAGTAAAAGCATGCTGCTCTTGTAGTGAGTGTATAGAATCAAAGCAACTCGACTTTAATCGGTATTAGCGTATTCTCGCTTAAATACAATGCTTTTTTTCTACAACTATATCCTATGTAATAACATCTTCAATGTCTATATATGAGGACAGTAAAAGCCACAAAATATTAATGTATTTTCCCCTTAGCTGCCAAAAAATATATATAACATAAGTATACGCAATTTTGTATGGCTAACAGTCTTGACAGTTGTCAGTAGGGTCTGCTAAATAACAGCTTCTGGGTTAAAGCCATTCTCGAAGAATCCCATCTACACCTTGAAACTATCCTTGCTGTTCGAAAACCTAGGCATCTGGAGTCTTACTGTTCAATATATGCTGGCACTTCCTGAAATACGCAAACAAATATCAGCCAATCCTTTAGATTAAAATAAGGATCATTGACAGCAAACAGTGGTGAATGCATACTGGGTGCAATGCACAACATAATGTCTCTAAAGGATATATTAGACTAAAGAAGGACAATGAGAAGAAAGTGGTTAAAAATGGTGACGGAGCCATAATTACAGTGACAAATTAAAGACTGCAAAGGATGGGAGCCAGAATTAATTAAGATGGATAACAAGGGAGTGCCATAATAAGGAAGTGTCAGATCAAGGCAAATGAAAATAACAAAATGAGCTGGCAGTATATAATGTCCCTATATATTTTGACAATGATATATGACACTTTTTCCGATCTCCTACCTGTAGATATGATATGTAAATAATTACAAGAACTAATTTGTTCTTGAAGATTAGTGAATTGGACAATCAGATATCATATACTCAGTGGGCATAGGCATTGATGAAAGTTGTCAGTTTTTACTTTTGCTAAGCTATAATAGAACAATAAAATCATGAATTTTCTAAATGAAAATTAAAAACACAAGAACAGTACAATTTCAGGTCCTCTGTCCTTCTCTTGATGTCACCAGACCATAAGATCGGGTCAGTGTTCTTTGGTAACGAATCTTGTTGTTGGGCTATCTCCCTGAGCCACTGCTCTGCTTTGTAGCACTCGCTAATGATCTGAAGATGGAAAATGAAATCATTAAAGAAATTACCAAGACTTATAGTCTTCACAATGACAGAATTGAATTATACAGTTTTCACAATGACAAGAGTGGTTATCGTACAAAATCTCGCTGCTCAGGAGGAAGAGAACCAACAGCTGTCCGATACTCTACGATGCATTGCAACAAATCTCTTGTGGCTTGTGCTCGTGCTTCTCCATCTTTATATCGATTTTCAATTGGATCCACCAACTAGAAAAAAAGCATTGGAACATAAAATTAAAAAACAATATTAAAGGTAAAACTTGAGAGCCAGAAAAGTGAAACTCACTTTCTTGAGATCCTCCAGTTTTGAGGCGTAAGTGTTTACAGTTTCATCATCACCATCATTGTAAAGCCACTCCTCTGTCTCCTGAAGGCTCCTGGATATGCCTTCTCTCTCCTGATCTGACGCAAAGCTTCGATACGTGCTAAAAAGCTATTCACAAATACATTATGGTTTCAGAAGCCGGCACTTGTACAAATACATGAAACTAATAACAAAAAAATTTGACAAGTTTAAGTAAAGTCAAGATTCTAAATTTTTATATTTTTCATACTATTAAAAGTCGAAATCTTGCAAAGTCTCCACAGCATGATTCTTAATTGTAAATTTTTCACATCTCCAGTGAACATAATGAAAATTTGAATTGTTATTAACTGAAAATATGAGAGTGATGCAGGGCAATTACATAGCCAGCTGGCTGTGCATCGTATACTTCTTTTAAATACATCACAAATTCCAATATCACACTATAATACTAGTACTGAGTTCTAGATGCATCACAACCATACTGCAATCCTTGAGTGCATGTGAAAATCAAATAAGTTTTACTACACAATAGGGCAAATTGAGTCAAAAGTTTGTAATTTCTTTATATCTTGGGATGGTGACAATCTGTATTTTTGAAATGTCAATTTTTACCTTATTTCGCATCTCGTAGACATATGATTCCAACGCATTTTTCTTGTCTTTAGTCTGTTCCATAGTCAAGTCCTGTTGGGCCAACAGATTTTCTGTCTCTTGAGCCAGTGCAAGCTCAGGTTTGGTCATCCCACCATATATATTCTCACTGACAGATATATCAAGCCTCCTGCCAGCTTTATCTCTTACCGCACTAACAGCCTGCATGAAACACAAAGTGAAGAAACTTTTACATCTACTCCAATGTGTTGTTCCCTAAGATTCTGCAAAAATAAATTCTGCCACTAAGAATTTCTCAGCAACCAAAAATAAATTATGGGGAAATATTCTTATGTTTCCAAATTTAAGGTTGAAATCACTAGATAAACAGAACTGCCCTGTTCCCATTACATAAAGAAAGGTAGGAATCGAGTAATGAGATATCAGATCCATGCACAAGAAAAAGGAGATTGGCAAGAAATTTACCGAAGAATGAGACGATTTGGACTGTACGGTGGCACTATCTTGCACATCTTCAACCGTTGATGAGGAATCAACAGAAACATCTTCAGACTCCATTTTGTCCATTTTTGAGCGAGCATTGTGCTTTGTAACTGGATCATCTCCATGACCTTCTATCGACTGAAAAGTAATAAATTATATCACATGGTAAAAGCTCCAAGAAAATGAAAAACATAGCAAGATGACAGATGAAAAAGAGACTTCCTACTTACCCAAGCCGACTCAACACTGACAATACCATGGAGATTTAATTTAACTGTAACTTTAACCCTTGCATTTTCACTGTTAGAGCCTTGAAAAGGACCAATCTGCATAAGCAACAACTCGGATACTAAGAAACCCTGTAATCCACTCATAAAAGTTACATCTATACTACGAGTAGCAAAACATATGAATGACACATATAAATTGAATAATGTTGATACTTGAAAAACCTCCTGCATGTCTTAGCCTAATCTATACAAAATAATGAAACAGTTCCAAATCTCTTCAAAGTACACTTACAGTGAAACAACTAATTTTTGAAGATATGCCAGGTGGCAATTCATTTGGATTCGTGTAGAATAATTCCAAGTGGAATAAACTACTCCGCTGAAGTGTCAAAACTTTAACACTTGGAATGGGTTGGCCTTTAGGGAACACTTCACCATTTGTATTTGATCCTATGCAAATTGGACCTTCATCTGATGAGATACCTATGGAGTAAGGATTACAATCTTGAACCTGCACAAGACCAAGAATTGGAGTTACCAAAAAGCCATTCATTTGCACAGGAAAGAACATGCAGAAGGGTAAAAACAATTTTTAAATTTCATTTAGCGGAAAATAATGCAGAAAGATGAAAGGAGTTTCAGCAGACAAAGCAATCCGATTTCAGGCTGAGCGGCCAACAATTTCTTCTGAGATTACTTGCACTAAGCACAAGATTATTTATATTCTTATCACAAAAGAATTAGCTGTAAGTCTTCACACATTCGTTCTCTTATCAACCAAAACGTGCATGAAAGAGGAGCCATTTCAATTCTGGTGCTTATTCATAACAAGAACTGTATCGCATTATCACAATTTGGTTGCACATCTTCTGGGCAATGTTTATGTAGGTGTCCCCATAGCCAAAAGTCTTCTTATGTATCAGTTTCTTTCCTTTTTAATGTCAATATTTGGAGAAAGTTTGAAATAAACAACATAGCGAGTTGTCAATAGTTTTTCAGCTTTAAGAAAAGCAATTTTCAGTTTTTCACAAAGTAATTTGCAACAGTCAGTGTGTCCTTGATTTAACTAATATGTCCATGTCCTAAGAAATAACCCACACACAATTGACTGAAAAACCAAGAACTGAGATTTATTTCCACATACCTCATATTCTCTGACCCGAAAAGCCGGACTAAGCATTGCACACTGGAGAGCACATCCACGTGCCACACACTCACTTGCATTCAGCGATCGTCTGGGTTCTCTCCCAAATAGAGAAGTTAACAATCTATTAATAGCTGGTATCCTTGACCCAGACCCAACAATCTCAACAGAATGGATTTTGTCCGCATGCAACCCTGCATCAGCTAAAGCTTTTCTACAAGGAATAGCAATCTTCTCTTTTAATCCTGAAGCAAGCTCCTCAAACTCCTCCCTCTTAATGAAACCTCTAACATCTTTCTCATCCATCAAACACTCAATATTTAAAGGCGCCTCTGCATTTGCACTAAGAACCTTCTTCAACTTCTCACATGCTGCCCTTAACCTAATGCAGGCCCTGACATTGGAGTAAACATTTATCTTGTACTGCTCCTTGAACTTTGCTGCAAAATAACCAAACAACACATCATCAAAGTCTCTGCCTCCCAAACTGCTATCAAAAGCATGTGACAGAACCTTCATATACCCAGCTTCAAACGATACAATGGAGACCTGAGTATCAGAATGACCAATATCAACCAATGCAATATAGGATTTTCCTCCATCAGCAAAATCTGTTTTATAAATTCCGTAACCAAGTGCAGTTGCAGTACAGTCATGTATCAATCTCAAAGGCCTCAATCCAGCAATAGAAGCAGCATTCAAATACTCTCGTCTCTGCAAATCTGTAAAGTATGATGGAACTCCAATCACACAGTCTACAACAGGCATTTCCAAATTTTTCTCCGCAATGTCTTTCAAATGTGAAAAAAGCATCCCCATAACCTGAACAGGGCAAAATGTATGTGTCTCACCCAAGTATTTCAATTTAATGCTAATGCCACCATCTGGACTTTCACAAGATTCAAATGGTAACACCTTCAGATCCTTTTGAACAACAGGGTCATTGTATCTCCTACCAATAAGTCTCTTCACTTGAGATACTGTTGATTTTGGATGCATCATTGCAGAAGCAGAGCCAGCAGCCCCAATAAACCTTTGCTTCTCCCCAAAACATACAATACTGGGGGTTTCACGATTTGATTCCTCATTCAACAACACATCAACACCCCGATGCTTCACTGTGGCAATAACACAGTTCTCATTTCCAATATCAAATCCCACCACACTCATTTTAATCTACCCTGAGTGCTTTTTTCTTTTTTTTTAAATTCAATCTACAAGGAGCTTGTATCTACCAAAACAACCATTATAACACAAACCAAGAACAAAGCCCCTAAAATGACTTCACCGTTTTGTTTCCTTCACTTCCTAAAAAGAAGCATCTAAACCAATTCCTTTCTACGTGCCAAAACCAAGAGCTGCGTCAGATGAAAACACATTCAGACAAATGTTACTGTTATAAAGCAACATCCAAAAGACATGAAATCATATGCATCGGTCTATAAATACATGCCAACAAAACAAAAATAGAGTATCCAATTTCAGTCATTCATTCATTCTTTATCAACTTAAATAACATAAAATAAAAAAATCTCCTTACTGAACCTGACATTACCACTTCACTCAACATGGTTGACTTTTTCCAATTCCCGTAAACCAAAACAAGGGCACCCACAAAATAAAAAGACCCAGAATTTCATTTTATTTCAAATTTCTCCATTTTCCCAGTAACCAAGCAGTCCAAAACTATACAAACAAGTAATAAGAAGAATGAGAATATCAAGTTTACAAAAATTTGAACTTTAAAGGTGATGAGAAAGGCACTACCTTGTAATATAAAACAGCAAAGGCAGCAATGCCTTCGATGATGAAGAGATTAAACAAATCAAGCTGAAACGCAGGCCTTATAATAGAAAACAATTGAGGTGGTGGTAAGGAGACAAACTCTCCTATTTGCCCGCTTAAGCAGCTATCGCAAATCTGTCCTTTAATAGAAGAACTTTACACGTTGAGTGGGTATTATTAGAATACGTTCATTGAACGAGAGGTTTAATGATAATTTCTCTTTCTACATTAATGCTATCAATCTTTTGCTTATTTTCTTTTATCATAAAAAGTAGTTAAACATTTTCAAGAAACCCTTATTACCAGCGCCACTTGTTTTAACTTAAAAGTCAAATTTGTATAATGTACAAAATAAAATTTAAAAGTAGTTAGAAAATTACTTTCAAAGAGTTCGACTCTCTTATCATTTTTTTTTCCTTAATGATGTGTATTTTTATAATATTCATTCTCGTGAGTAGGGATGGCAAAAAAACCAATCTGAATTTTAACCCGATTGACCCAACTTCAAGTTTTTGGGTTTTGACTTGAATTTAAGGGTCAAATTTTGCGTTTGGATTTAAAAATCAAAGTCTGATCAAGTTCGAGTTAAGATTCAGGCCTTAGCCGACCCGACCCGACCCGACTTGCCCCGGCCACTTAATAATAAAAAAATGTGTTTTTATTTGAATAAGACATAGTTTTTGTTTAGTTTTAATTAGTTATATGATTTTATTATTGAGACATTGATTAGAGTAATTCTTATGTTTATGTTACTTTAAATAAGTTTTAAAATTTTTATATTTTAATATATTAGGGACGGTAAATTTAAATATTAAAAATTAAAAAATACTTGGTCGGACTCGAGCTTTCCCTAACCTAAGTGAAAATTTTGGAATTTTATCGAGCTTGGGCTTGGCATGCCTACTCATGAGCGGTTCAAAGACATTTGTGTCATTAATCAACTTTATAGTCGTTTGATAAAATTAATAATTTACTAGTTACATTTTGCATCAATATAAAATTAATTAAGTTTAAAAAATAGAAAGAATATTCCTAAAAATAAAATATTTAAAATCAATTATCCTCTACTTATATTTCAGTGATGCTCTTCTTCTTTCTTGTTAGCCTAAAAAGTTGCATAAGTAATTTTGATAATAACAAATCACATAAGGGTAAAATATTATATGTATGTTTTATAGGCTCACTAGTTCTTGGAGGACAAAATTCATTTAAGTTATATCAAGCTCAAGATATGCAATGGACAATGGCACGATAAAGGACGAATAGTAAGAGGACTACCTTAAAGTTATCTACATTGTTATAATTCTTATAAAGCCAGTATGATTTAATAAATATATAATTTAGCGTTTTAAAATCTCAATATTTTATTTAATAAATCATCGATTTTCATAAACTAAAGGCTTTATAGTTGCAAGACAAGTAATTTTTATGAAATTGGTTGTTTTTCATAATGGACTAAAATGAAAGATTTGAAAACTTTGATATCAATAAAATGTTGTTTTAAAATTTTGAGATGGACCTATTTGTAACATTTGAATATATTTTAGGTCATAGTATAATTTCTAAACTTATTTTGATAAAACTATAAATTTTAAAATAGTAGTGGCTTACTGCCTGATATCTGGAAATGTATCCGGAAATGTAGTTGCTGGCTGAATAAATCTAGTGGCGAACTGCTTACATAAAATTTTAAATTTGATTTTTGTAGAGTAACTTGTCACAACAGTATAGTGGTCAATTCATCCCTTTTTAAGTTGCATAGTTAGAATTTCATTTCTTCGCTCCAAATTAATGAAACCCAATTATACAAAAATGTTCTTGTTTGCAGTGATGCATATTAGTCATTTTGGTCCAGGAACGGTAAACATATTTTCAATAATATTATGGTAAGAGTAACAAGAAAGTTGTAGATTTCTGGTGATAAGAATAATGTTAAATGAACCAATACCTATGCTAGAAACAATTTATTGATAAGAAGCAATTATTTTTCGCCTGTGCAGTAAAGGATAAGTGACATTTTATAACCTAATTGAAAGTATATTTTAATGCTTGTTATAAAATAATAGTAACTGTAGAAACCTTTAACTATCATAATCTCGCAAAGGAGTAGTAATTAACTTTACTCACCTCCTCTGATAAAAAAGAATAAGTAAATCTAACGATCCAAAATTATACATGTTTATAGTGATGCATATCGGTCATGTCGGGTCAAAGAAACAGTAAACATATTCTAAACAACATCATAAGCAGGGCCGAGAGTATATAGGACTAGAGGGTGCAGCGATGCCTGTAGAGTGTGAAAAAAATTTTGGGGCTGCTAAACAAAATATGAAAAATTAGTGTGACAAGCCAATACAGACTCTTATTATTTTGGATGATTTTGTATGAGCGGGGGAATTTTTAACTTTGTAATTATTTTCAATCATAAATAATAAATTCAAATTCTTTTCTTTTTTTCATAAATTATTGACATTGAGTACTTGTTTTGTTTGTTGTCAATAAGTGCACACAATTTATTTGAAAACTAGTTTAGATTCGCTGTGATCTGTGCATTGTATTGGAAATACACATGAAATACGAATGAAATAGCAAAGCTCTTTTCCTTTTTAAAGTACAAATGAAATAGACATGTTAAAGCCGGAAGGTTGTAACACGTCATTGCTAATGTTGAATTTTTTTTTTTAATTGTCTTGTTTGAAAAATAAAATTCCCTCCAATTAAAATAATGCTATCGAATAATTTAGTCATTTGTTTATATCTTTCATCATCACAAAATTTTTTAGTTATTTCTTAAAAATTATTGTTTTCTATTGTTTTGTTATTTTATAAAAATTGCATTCTCCAAATATTTTTTTTTTCTTTCAAATACTTTTATAAATAACTTGCTAATAGACAAATGACGAAAGTTGCTCCTTCGAAAGCACTTATAATCCAAACACAAGTAAAAACAATGCCCTGAATCCATCTATGGAATGCCCTTGAGGTGTATCTGCGTTTACCAACCAAATCCTCTCTACGCGAGTCTACGAGTGAATTTTTCAATTTCGATGTTAATTAAAAAGGAGATTTTTTTTTTCTTTTTTCTTTGTGGGTCTTGGCCCCACCCCACACCACAATTGACAATTACAACTAAAACATTTGTCACCCCAATAAAATTATAAAATAAATAAAATACAATTTTTACCAAACCAATGCCATGTCTAAAACTAAAAGTAAGAGCCACATGACAATTATTTCAACAATTTTGTAGGCAAATTGCCTTGGCGCCACAAATTCTTCTCTCGCTTGTCTTATATTCATGTTGTTTTCTCTTGTTTTGTGTCAGCTTCTTGTCTTCGCTTTTCATTCTCAGCAGTCAGCACACTTATCTGCTTTGAGACTCCCAAGAGATTGTTTTTCCATCACAACACATCTTTTCGTGACTCAAGGTAATAAAAAATTAAAAGTCCTTTTCACTGAAAAGATTGGTGGGTAAAAAAAAAAAATATATTACTTGACGTTGGTTTTTTATTTTCAATTTTGGTGCTTGTTAGCAACAAAACATTATGTTGTTTATCAATGTTGATTATTGTCTATTGAGTTTGTTCAATCAATCAATTAAATTTTTGTATGACAGAAAATTATAAAAAAATAAGTATAAATTAAATTTATTCCGACTCTCAAATTAATCTTGACAAATACCTACTCCCACTCAATTATGAAATAATTGAGAAGTTGAGATTTAGGTGTATTGATTTGGTGCTGGTGAGTAATTGCATGGTATCTGACAGCGTCAAACACAATAAAACATTGTGTTAATTCCGTGTGCTAGTTGTGTATAGATAACATTATTTGTCTTATAATTTGGACTCATCGTAGTTCCAAATTAAATTAGTGAGCCTCATTTAAAATATTTCTTTACTTCTTTTTATAAGAAATATCTCTTATATATATATATATTTTTTTTTTTTTTTACACTGTTGAATCTTTGCGTTATCTGAGATATTCTGTTGTTATTCTGATCAATCTGGATATTTGTAATCGGATATATATACATATTATTACATTTCGTTCTATTAAAAGTACGTGAGACGAATGAAACACCATGCAGAAAGGATGTATCTAATCCACTCGCATTTCGCAAGAGAAAGTCACATTTAAAATATTTATCCTCTGATATTTTTGTAGAAACACTGTTTAATGAGAATGTATTGACCAACCACTCCATATCTCTTTATATTACTCTAATGACAAACGTATTATTTCCCCAAAAAGGAAAAGACTCATAGGTGTCGTCAACTTTTTAGTGGCGGAGCGTCGTTTATCGGGTTATTTTTTTATTTTTAGTTTTTGTGGCATGTATTTAATTGTCAAAATTAGTTCACATCTTTGTGTAATACTGTTTACCTTTTGCTTTTTCGCGCTACAAAAATCAATTTTCCTATTCCTTTTCTTTTTTTTTTTTTAAGTGACACCCTTATCATTTACAATATTTATCTTCCAGCCGAAAAATAATTATAATTAAATCAATAACCTTTTTTTTTTAAATTGCTATTATTTACCTATTTCAGGATATGCATTTTTTTACTAATAATTCTTCAATTGATTATTTAATTTAATAAACTTTAATTATATTAAATTTTAATATGCTGAGTTGATTATACATTTCAACTTCAATTGTATCTGATTTTGATTATATACATAGTATTAAAAAAAACATAATTATTTCTCTAGAATGTTCAGACAAGGTTAGGTCTCAAAGATTTGCATTATCGTTAAAATTATTAAAGCCAGGAGGTACGTCACTGCTGACCTTGCTAATGCCAAATTTGAAAAATAAAATTCCTTAAAATTAAAAATAATGCCACCAAATAATTTTTTTTTAAAGTAAATTATATCGCCAACGTGTTTTGCATTATTCACTTGTTTCTTTTATTATTACAAATGAAAATGTTTTAGTTGTTTCTCCAAAACTATTATTGTCAGTTAGATTTTTTTTTTAATTTTTTTAAAAATATAGCAATCTAACCCACAAACAAATAAAAACAAATCACAAAATCCGCAAATGGAATATCCCTTGAGTATATATATTACTGAATATTAAATACCACAAATCTTCTGACAATATTTTTTTTTATTTCAATATTAAAAAAGAGACTCTGCTTTTTTTTTCTTTTTTTCCCTAGGCCCCCACAAACTAACTAAAAACACTTGTCAGTTGTCACGAATAATAAAAATAAATAAAATTGAAAAACAAAAGTGAAACCGCAATTCAAAAACAAACATCATGCGTCCAAAAACACACGACAATATTTTTTTTTTTTCAACAATTCAGCTATCTGTATTACGAACAAAGTGCTTAGCGCCACAAGTTCTTCTCGCATTGCTCTATTTATTTTTATAATTTTGTGTTGATTTGTCTTCTCTTCGTGTCTGTCTTTGCTTCCAACTCTCCCAGTCTCTACACTTTTATCTGCTTCTTGAACTTTCTCAGAGATTTTCCCAGGAAATTTCTTGAACTCAAGGTGATAACTTTTCTTTAAAGAATTGTCTATTTCACTGAAAAGATTGATGGGTTGGTTAAAAATTTTCAAAAAAAAAAAAAATACTACTTGGCTTTTTATTTTTATTTTTATTTTTATTCAGTTTGTTACTTGTTAGCAACCAAACATTATGTTGTCGCTTTTGTTGATTGGTTCAAGTCATTAATATTGACTTCATTTGTTCTGTTATTGCTTTGGTCGGGGGAAGGAACGATCTTGTTTTATCAAAAAGACCTTGTGTAGACTCTGGCTGTTGTTGACTTGATGGATAACACCGGAGGTGCTTCTTTTATGAGGAACAGAAGATTTGAGAGCTTTCTGGATACCAGTTGTGAACGACCAAACGTGAAAGAGCCACCGAGAGTTTCAGTGAAACGAGAAGTGGGATTTAGGCCGAAAGCCGAAACTGATCAATATGTTGATGATGATGGATTTATCTCTGTGTTGATATCTTATGTGAGAATTGTTACATGCTTCATTACGATGATGGTTACAACATTCATCTGGGCAATTATCATGCTTTTGCTCCTACCTTGGCCGTATCTGAGGATTAGGCAGGGCAATATTTATGGCCATGTTACTGGGAGATTATTGGTAAGCTGAGTTTTACTTTGAGGATGATGTTAATTTATTGATTAATTTTCCCTTTGACTATTGTTGAGTAGGTTTAAAGACTTATAGACTAATGCAGCAGTCACCATAATTATTTTTTAACTGTTCAATTTTTCCTTTTTATCTAGTTTGATATTGAGGCAGCTTCTTTCTCTGCATATTGATTGCAGATGTGGATATTAGGGAATCCAGTGAAAATTGAGGGTACTGAATTCGCTGATAAAAGGGCAATATATATAAGCAATCATGCATCTCCTATCGACATCTTTATCATAATGTGGTTGACTCCAACAGGCACCGTTGGCATTGCAAAGAAAGAGGTATGAGTTAATCCTTTAAGAATTAACCTTGAATCTAATTTTGCCTTTCAGTTTGTGTGATTTCTGAACGCATCTGGACTGATTGACTTCATTGATGCATTTGTGGGTTTATGTTCTTGAAATCAACACGGTGAGTGTTGCCTTGCAAATTGTAATCATATTCATGTTGGTGGCTGATATTAGTTCTTTAATAAGTACACAAGGTAAAATTGACTGTGAATCTCGAGTTTTGAGTAATGAATGAGAATTTTATTTTTCACAGATCATATGGTATCCTCTATTTGGGCAACTTTATGTTTTGGCCAAACATATCCGCATAGATCGCTCCAACCCGAGTGCAGCCATCAAGTCTTTGAAACAGGTATCATTTTCTCTGCCCTGTGGTATCAATCTGGGCATTTTTACCCCCTATATTCTTAACTATTGATTATTTGATTGTTCAGGCGGCTCATGCTATTGTGAAAGACAATCTGTCTTTGATCATATTTCCTGAGGGCACCAGGTCCCAAAATGGAAGACTGCTTCCCTTCAAAAAGGTATTTTCCTACTTTGCACATGCCTGGAAATGCATACATAAGTTGTTACAGTGAATGATGATTAAAACATTAGCTATTTAATTAATAGGCCTCGCTCTCAGGGCATCTTTGGTTGGTTTTGTATTAAGTGCTTTCTTTAGCATATTGCCAATGTTTCTAGGATCATCCACTTTATAAGCATGGCTTGACTTTAAATGTACACTGGGAAAATCTTAATTTTCCGCCATGCGTCATATTTCTAAACTACATTAGGTGATTATTTTGTATGATCTGTCAGTCTTTACCAAGCTAGTTCTCTGTACACTTGCCTCAGTATATTGTTGTATGCTAGATCTTTCCTTTTCAATTCACTTGTTAATGCGTGATACAAGAAGCATTTTCATTGCATTTTCTTCTTGTGGTTTCCAAATTCAGGGTTTTGTTCATATGGCGTTGCAATCCCGCCTCCCAATAGTTCCAATTGTCCTATCCGGTACCCATCAAGCATGGAGGAAGGGCAGCTTACATATTCGGCCAGCACCTATAACTGTAAAGTACCTTCCTCCGATAAATACCAGTGATTGGACGGCTGACAAGCTTGATGATTACATAAAAATGGTACGCGACATATATGTCAAAAACCTCCCAGAGCCTCAAAAGCCTCATGCGTCAGATAGTACTATGACTTGTTCAAATTCGTAGATGAGGTATTGTATTAATTCCTTGTAATATTTTTCCTCCCCTGATGTATCCTTGTTAAGAGCAAAATAGTTGAATAGATCGGCAATGGCAGCATATTGATGTATAATACTCTGCTGATTCTCTTGAGTAGTCGTCACCTTAATATAAAGCTAATAGAGACATGAATTGTAGACTGCCAAGAAACATTATAGGTTATCATAATCCTTATGAAACCAAGAATTCAAACCTTATTTATTCAACCCACCATGGAGTTTTTCTAATTGATTGATTGTGATTCGCTTTTCATTTTTACTATAAACCAACAGAATGTGGACGTCGGTGTCGTTATGAAATTTTATATATCCTATACACTAATTGTAGAAGATAAGAAAGCTAAGCTTTCCCTTGTATATTTTTCTTCTTTGGCTAAATTATCATTAAATGGCTCAGCCACACCTACAAAGCTTAAAAGTCAGCCATTTCTTGATTGATTAACTGCTACATTATTATCAAGTACACGCTGGCTTGCTTTCTGATTGCGCAACTGAAAAGAAAGTTCTTGCCTTTCAGTTTCAGGGAGTTATATTATAGCCCAAAGGTGCTTTCCACTATTGATTTTAAATCCAGCAGCATGTGTTTTTTGGTACGAAGACAATATATAAGGAAAAGAACAAGGTGGTTTAAAAAAAAAAAAAGCAAATGATATATATATATATATATATAAGGAAAAGAAAAAGGTGGTAGAAGAAGCAAATTAATCAAAAACCCACAATATCGATAAAAATGGGCAGCGATAAACGTACAAGTAAAAATTACCCGAAAACAACGTCGTTTGAATGCATGCTTTAAGCTCACCTCAGGTTTGGTCGATGCTTTCCGTCGAGCATGCTAATGATAAAATTAAAAAAAAACGACCAATTGGTTGACTGAAATTTTGAAGTGGCCTACTTATATGTTAGTGTAGTGCAGTGATGAATTGCTGCCCTCCCATGGCGAGGAGACCCATGGTGCTGAATTTCAATTTCCCTTTCGTAAACGTGAATTGTAAGTACTCGAATATTCGTGGAAGTAAATTTATCTATAGCGGGGTGGTGATATTTTAGTCTCTGGCGGTTAGTAAAATTTTTTGAGGTATGCTCAGCAGATCTTTATTCTATGCTATGGATGTATGTATTCAAGCACCCAATAGAACTCAAAAACTGATTAATTGTTAGGGATCGAGATAATTATTACTTACTGATTTTTTTTTAACGGAAATTACTTATTCTTTTTAATATAATAAATAACAATAACATCACAGTGACAGAGAAGGTGCCAAATCGGTTAGGAATATGATAGCGGGGATTGGACAGTCAATAAAATTGAAGATCACATAAAAATGGTACACGACATTGTTTTGTTGAACACTCCCCGGTCCAAGAATCACAAAAGCCTCTTCAGTTTTTGATGGTATCGAAGCTAGTTCGAAATCATAATCTCTCCTGATCTGATCTCTTTTTGAACGAAAATACACGTGGTGATTGGTAGTTAATAAATAAAAATAAATAAATAACTTAAATTTTATTCATATACACATGTTTAAAAGTCCATAGAGTTCAGATTAGGAGATGATCTTTTTCCAACAAAAGTACCTCCTTTTAAAAAAAATAAAAAGTAAAACATACAATTCAATTATTACTTGAAAAGTTGGTACTTATTATTTTTTTAAATTAGTTTCTAGCAATAGATATTATAATTTAATTATTTAAAATCTATTGAGAATTTGAATACATATATTTTTAGTGTAAATTAGTTTGAAACACTCTTACAAATATTTGGAAAAATATATATCATACTTATATTTATAAGAGGAAAAATATGTGAAATCAAATAATAAGATTAAACTTGTGCCCTGAACAGATTTTTGAGGGTATAAGTCCACCATGAAGCCAAAGTTTTAGCAATAACTATGAAGCTAAAGTTTTAGCAATAACTATGTCTCCGTTTTCTAGGCACTGTTGTTGAGGAAAAATGTTGTTATTATATAATAAAAGTTTATAATATAAAGTAAATATGATTTTTAAATAGTATTTTTGACAAAAATATTAAAAATATTTTAAGTTTTTCATGTAATAATATTCCTTACACCCAAAATTTTAATAATACTCAATCTCTCAATAGACATATCATTTCTTTTACATCAGAAATTGTCCACTTGTACAAAACTGATTGCTCTGTTATACAAACAAGTGAATCCAATCTCTCTATATATAGTAATTGTTTCTTGTAGGAGAAGTATTCATTTCCTTATATAAGTTACATTCCTCCTTGAATAAATTTAAGTCCCGAAGGAGAAATTACTTATTTCTTAGATAAGAATCTTACTAAAGAGGAAATATGCTAGGAAATTCTTATTTGAAAATAAAACATATTTCCTAATAATCTCCATCTTAACGAGCTTTTCAATTAGGTAACAAAACATGATTCATCGTGTATTCACACAACCATGTTGTCTTCACCTTCTTTACTCTACCAAAACAACACTAACATAGAGCTTATGAGAATTACTTCACTATAAGTAAAATCATGTCCTCTATGTAGCAGCCATAATTCTTTACACAGAGAATTATCATTCTCCACCTTATCCAAAGTACATATATTTGGCACATGTTGACCATCTTGTTGAAAAATACATACTCTTATGTTTTGCTTTCGAGAGTCCTTAGCCATCAACATAAGAATTCTGCCATATACCTTGCATAAATGTCAATCCGTACGTTGTGTAAATCTTATAGACCTACTAACAGTAACATATCCTTTTTTATAATATGCCAAAAAAGGATAAATTAGTCTCTCATGGAGAAAAGAGGCACATCACTAAGTAACATTATTAGTATCTCCATCTGTTGATTTAGAGCTATTTGCCGAATTTGCTCTATTCTATAAATCTTCTTTAAGGTGTTTTGATTGTCTAAACACCTGTTGGGTTTTTGCCATGGGAACAAGGTTTATATTGCCCTTGCTTTCCTTGTGTAATCAGATTGAATCAATGTATTCTTAACTTAAACTTGTCACAATCCAAAATTGATGTTTCCATTAAACTTTTCAACCTCAATCCTCACAAAATTAAAAAGTTGTTATAGATATAATTATTTTGAAGAACAACCATTTCTCTTATACCACTTAGGGAACTTTAGTTCTTTGTTAGAGAATTTAAATCCCACTTAAGTTTTTGGAAGCAAAAATACTAGACAAATTATAAACAAGAAATAGATGGAAAGTTAAGCTTTCCCTGTATATTTTCTTCTTTGGCTAAATTATCATTAAATGGCTCAGCCACACCTACAAAAGCTTATGTGAAAAGTTATTATAATTACTCTAGTACTTTTCCTTACACATAAAATTTTAATAACACTCAATCTCTCAATAGACCTATCATTTCTCTCACATTAGAAACTATCCGCTTGTAGAGAACTGATTGTTGTATTATATAAACAAGTGAATCCAATCTCCCTATATATAGTGATTACTTTTTCTGGGAGGAGTATTCATTTTCTTATATAAGTTGTATTCTTTCTTGAATAAATTACCTCTCAAAGAAAAAATTATTTATTCCTTAAATAGGAATCCTATTAAAAGAAAATATCTTAAGAAATCCTTATTGAAAAATAAAACATATATTCTAACAAAGTGTATGATCAAATTAACTTAACTTGTAAACTACGACATTATGTGATTAGCAAATGCTTGAGTGCTATAATTTTGAAATTATAACTACTTAACTCAACGTCAATCCGAGTAGATAAACTAATCGATTCTTTCATTTAAAATAAAAAAAATTAAAATTATAAAAATAAATAAGTTTCTAACCCTCTAAATTGTAGTAATCATTTCATCTCTCTCATCCTCATTGGTATCTCTTGGTAGTCAGCTCTCACACATCAACACCATTTCTATTTTCCATTGCCATCACTCGCACACCATTAACTCCGCTACCAGCAATTGTCTGACTTATCTAGTTCACAGCATTGATGGAAATTTAGCTAACTCGTCATCTTAATCCGTCGCCATAGTCCACGTCCAACGGTTGCCTTCAAAACCTCACTCAATCATTGTTGTTGCGCCAGAGACAGTAAGTTGTGTTGAGTTTTTCTATTTATTGTTCCTTAAATTTGTTTTTCAATTAAATTTTTTAAGTTTGGACTAATAGACTGGGGTTTAGATTTAATTTTTGTAGCAATTTTTTTTAAGTAGCATTGACAATGTTTTTATTTCTTTATTTTATTGTTCTTTAAATTTATTTCCTTAAATAATTTTTTTTATCTTTGATTAAAAGATTACTATTAAATTTAATTTTTGGAGAATTTTTTTTAGTTGTGTTGACTGTATTTTTTTTTATCCAGGAGCTATTACCTATTAATGTATTTGTGAAAGAATCATATAAATGATATTTTAATTTTTGCAGTTGTTAGTGAATTTATGGTATTGTTATTAGTTTAGGCAAAATGATTGGTTTCTTTCCTATAGATTGTAGTTTTGTTCTAGTTTTGTTTTGTTAAATTATCATCACATTATAACTTTATATTGTTTTCCAACAAGGTGTTAAGGAACATGATGAATCTACGATGGCAAAATGTAGAATTAGATCGAGCTTTTTTAGGCCCAGGCTCAAGCCCATTAGAGGAAAAGTATAAGGGATAAGTTTGGGTCAAGCCCACAGAAGTCTTGGGCTGAGCTTGGATTTTCATTAAATTTTTTAAATTGTTATATACTCGAAATGAGTTGATAATCGGTAAGTTGTTATAATCAACAATGAATTAAAGAAAATGAATATTTAAAAATAAAATAATAAATAATAAATAATAAATAATAAATAAAAGTAAATAAAAGTATAAATATTTAATTTTTTAATACTAAATTATCTAATTCAAGTGTCCTCTTAACTGATTAACCTTAAAAGAGAGTTTAATATTATCATTTTATTTTTTTATTCATGATCAACATATCAATTAGAGATTTAAGCTTTTTTTTCCCCTTATTTTTAAATATTTTAGTTTATTATTCTAATTTATAAAATTTTTTTAAATAGAGGGGTTGGGTTTGGCCTTAATTTTTTGTCTAGGCTCGTAAGGCTTCTTTGGTTGTTATATTAAAATCCCTCATTGTATTGATTTTATACAATCCTATGTTTGGCAAACCAAAAGTTATAGTAACACCACGTTAATGCCCCAAACTAATGTGGCAGCTAAACTCGACTCATAGTCGGATTTATGTTAATGCGGCAACTGCAGCTTATTTTTTTCCCTCCCCTTTCGCTTTTACTTTTACAATTGTTGCTTGACTTTTGTTTTTGTTTTTTGACTTTTGTTTTATAATGATGATGATGATGAAGAAGAAGAAGAAGAATGAATATAACTTTTAATTTAATATAATATTATATAATTTTTTTATTTTTTATTTTTATATTATAATTTATTAATAAATTTATAATTTATTATAACTAATAATAAATAGTTAAATATGAATAAATTTGAATAATATTAATTTAAAATTAATAATAATATAAAATAATAATATAATTTAAATATATTAATATAATATAGTATAATATTTAATTTAAATTAATCACAAAAAATTATTATAGTATAATGTAGGACCAAATATTATACAGTATTATTATCATACAGTGCTAATACATACAACATAATATAATACATTAATATTAAAATAATACAATATAATATAATACAATACAGTATACCAAACGCACCCTTAATGTGAAGGCTTGGGCCAAAGCCTATAGGAATGTTAGGCTGGCTCAAACTTTTTTGCCATCCTTAGATGAGACTGATCTAGAAACTGATGCTATGTCAGAGTCAATGGCGGAAGCCGGTGTTTTTGGCTACCTTAGGGTAATAAGTATATGATTTAGTATTCAAAGCTTAATACTAGAATTGCTCTCTATGGTGAAATTTGTGAGTTTATGATATGATTTTATCATGTATATGGCAGAGTAAATTGGGCGAATGGAACTATCTTAGGAGAAAATTTGGTGTGAGACATGTTTCCTTCGCATATGATTGAACAACTTGAACTATGGCTTGGGAAAAATATCAGGCAATGAATATGGGTGCGATTCTTGTCAAATTTACTGCAAAATCCACAATTTGTAGGTGATTCATGTTGATTTATATGTAAGAATATAGTTGTTTAGATATTTGGCGTTGAGCCTAGACATGTTTACAAACAGTGGTGGATGGTTGAATTTGAAGCCTTAGAAAAATTAGTTGAATGACTTACCCCCTAAAGGAAATAGAAAGTACAAATAAAAGTTGTATGTAGTCTTGTCCCTTGAGCAATTTCTTTAGATTTTTTTCATAATTAATTGATTTATTTTAAATATAGGTTTATTTTATTTAGTCTAATTATTGGTGCTTGGCTTACTTTGATGTAGGTAATATGAATGATAGATATGGTTGGTTTTTGTGCATTGATGTGGAGTTTTAGCAAATGTGGACGGCAATGAAATTTTAGAGTTGCTTTTATTTTGTGATATTGTGGTGTTTAGTTTTTTTTTTTTGGGTTATTGTGGATTTATAATCTTTAGTGTACATTTAAATTATATGAGCTGTGTAAATTTTTTGTTGAGATGTAAACTGCTCATAAGATCAGGATAAAAATGTAAAAGAAAATAAGATGAATAAAATGAAAATGGTTAAGTTCAATTAATACAGGTGAAAAATTATAGCTATAACATCCACACTAAAAGAGAAAACAAAAATTGAACCGAATCTAACCATATTGAACAAAAGAACTGAATCAAATTAAATTTTTTTGGTTCGATTAGTTTTTAAAATACAATTTATATTCAGTTTAAATTTTAAAGAACTGTTCTTGTGCGTTGTGGTTTTAGCCCAAATTGAATAGAACAAAAAATTGTCCACCCCTATTTATCAATCTAAAAGAATATAGGCCAATTAATAAATGATTTTAGATATTCAAAGAACATAAATAAATAATTTATAGTAATTAGATGCCATAACAATAGCAATAATAATAATAATAAATAAAGTAATAAACAACTCATGCAACAATAAGAATAAATAAAAAGTAATAGACAACTCAAGCCTTGTCCGAGCACAGCAAAATTCCCTTTTTTGCGATTTTGTCCAAACACAGCTAATATTCCTATCTGGAGCAATTTATCCACGTCGCACTAATATCAAACAGCTAAATAGTTTCTTTTTAATTTTTATACAATAGCCCAATTAATTCCTACCACGTGTCCAGCAAGTAGTCATTTCTCTGACTTTACTGATGCATGGCACAATATTATTTGCCTGTTTTTTACCTACAATGAAAATAAGGTGATTTTATCTCTACTCACTAACTCAGCACCCCTTACTCTTGAGGACGACCTCGTACACTTCGCCGGTTCGTCTGAGACATTTAAAAAAAAAAAATATCTGTAACTGAAACTGGAAAATTATGCTTTCCTAAAATAAAAAAAATATTTATAAAAAAAATATTTAAATTTTTTCTTTTTTTGTTTTATAAAAAATTATGCTTTCCTAAAATAAAAATCACTTCACCTCCAGTCAACTCACTGCTGAAGAACTGTAGAACACTAACCCAGAAGGTATAATTTGTCTCGAACCCTAAAGTTAGTCAACGTTATAAGTATTTTTTTTATAATTATTTTTCTCCTTTGAGGGTTGTGTTGAATAAGGACATGTTGCTGATTTTGACCAAAAAGTTTCAATCTTTCTTGCAAATACTTATTATTATTATTATTATTATTATTATTATTTTTAGGTTTCTCATGAAGTTGAATCTTACTTGTTGAGTATTCTCTGGCTGTAAATGCAGTTGCTTGAGGTGGGGTTCTGTGAATGTTTGAAATACGAGCAATAGCTTTTGTTATCTATCTTTCCTTTTAATAGATCTCTGTAAATGTTATGTGATAAGCTTTGCTGCTCAAGTTCGAGACAGAAACACCAAACTTTGCCTTTTGCGCTATTCGTTGAGTTAGATATTTATAGTTTACTCTCAATGCAGGTTCTGCTTGAGGGAAAAAAAAATCTGTCCTACACCGTGTGTAGACCATTTAATGGAATTGTTATGCTTGTATGTTTGTGTATATTGTATGATTTCATTGGATGGGTGTGTATATGCCTGCTGTATTGAAGAATATTCGATACAATAACTATAGGAAGGCAATTAAGTCAATTTAAAAGTCAACTTGATAAATTCAAATTGGTGACAAATCGAATTTCATAAATGTAGATGTAGGATATCCCTATTTAAGGGAGTCGTGATGCATGTATGATTTCATTGGATGGGTGTGCATACACTCGCCATATCGAAGACTGTGTGGGACAATAATTATAGGCAGGCAGTCAAGTCGGATTTCAAGGTCAACTTCGGAAAATTTAAGTCGGTAACGAATTTAATTTCATAAAAGTAGTTGTAGGGTACACCATCATATCGAATCGTAACTTGTGTATTTTGTATATATGGCATGATTTTATTGGATGGTGTACGTACACCTTGTGTATCGAAAAGGCTATTTGAGACAGTAATTATAGGTAGGCGGTGTGTTTAAGTCCTACTCCAAGGTCAAATTGGCAACAAATTGAAGTTCATAATTGTAGATGCAGGATACAATGTGGAAGTTTTGACCTTATTTCACTATGAGTTTACAGAACTGTATTTGGAAAAGCATAAAACATTACATTACTCATAGTCTGGCCATCCCTTGAATTATACTAATATGCTGTTATGTTTTTATGCCACAAAAAATTTGCAGACTTTTTCTATCTTAATAATGTGAGTCCAAGGTCCTCAAGGCTTTTGGCAAGTCGTACATATGTACATTAACATACGTCCATGCTTTGACAATTGCTTTGCCTCATAGTTTTGGAAGACACTTACCAAAAAATTATTATAGATTATTGGAGAATGGCAGTCAATAAAGTCAGTTATTTACAGGAGAATTGAAAGATTGATAGATTCATTAACCTCTTACCCTGTTGTTGGGAATATCTGTCTTTCTTACTAAATAGATGTTTAGATAGGTCATTATGATATTTGTTTACAATTACATCAATCATTAAATGCAAAGTTTCGAGAAGAGGAAAGTACACTGCATCATGTGTGTGTATGCGAAGGATATCAGTTTGCTTTTATAGACTCACAATTGACTGCTCTCTTTGCTGCAGGGAAGGGCAACTGTATAAAAGATAAAAGGCAAGATACTTTACCATAATACTGATAATGAACCAAGACAATCAAGTGAGTAACAAAGAGGCTTCTGCAAATGTCACCATGAAGCGGAAACGTGGTCGTCCGAGAAAGCATCCCAGACAGAATCTCAATCATAGGGAGAATGCTGGACCAAGGTTTCAGAATTTAAATCTTAGGGAGAATGCTCATGCTGATGCACCACCTGGATTTCAAGGAGTGAATGGGAATTGTTTGCGTCCAGTAGATGGAAATAATAATACTAATGATATTGTGGTGGGTCAAGTAGTTCATGGTGTTATTGAGGCAGCATTTGATGCTGGATATTTGTTGAATGTGAAAGTTGGTAACTCTGAAACTACTTTGAGGGGTGTTGTTTTAAAGCCTGGACATTATGTTCCTGTTTCAGCTCACAATGATGTTGCTCCAAATGTGCAAATGGTCAGAAGAAATGAGATTCCCTTCCCGGTAGATAATCCTCAGGTCCCTGTTTCTAACTCTCAATCCAGGGGGAGGAGTGAGCGGCTTGTCCATCCTTATAGAAATGGAGCCTCAAAAGGCAAAGAGGGGGTTTCAATTTCCGTCCAAACCGCTCCTCCAGTGTTTTCGAAAAATATTTACCAGCCTGTTAGTTTATCAGATGGGCCGGCAGTTACCAAGCAACCATCTTCAGTTTCAAGGCAAGCTATCCATTCAGAAGCCTCTAAAGTCAAGCCGGTGACAGAAGCTGTTGTTCCATCTAGTGGATCAAAATCCAGTGACCCAGTGCAAAAGGTTGGAAATCAGGTGTTTCCCTTGCAGGCTCAAATTAGCCCCCAGGGGATGCTAAGTCAGCCGCCTTCACAGGTACTGCTTGAGGCAGAAGCCAAGTCAATGAAATTGCCAGGCATGCCATTTGAGAAACTTTTGACTGAAGTCGTTAAGAGAATTCAACCCCAGTCAGAAGAGGCTCAAAATGGCGACAGGAATGATGATGCCAACACGGATCAGGCTCTCTCAATTGAGCCCCTACAAGCTGTACAGCCCAATGTCAATGGTCACTCAGCTTCTCTGCCAAAAACTTTTGAGAACTTCAAAACTGGGAAAATGACTGAACTGTTGCGGGTAAAGTAAAGCTTAAACTAATATTTTTGCTGGTCTTAGCTAATAAATTGTCAAAAAAAAAGAAAAGAAAAAAAGATGAGACTTATTTCCAATGCTTCAGGCTGTACAAGAAAACATGATGGACCAAGCATCTCAATTTGAAGAGCCAGCTACGGTTGGAAGCCTCACTGCTGATAAGCTGAGCCCAGCAGCTGAGGTTGGAGATAAAGAAAATGATAATTCCAAGAAACATCCCCAGACTTCCAGTGTCTAATATGAAAGCCCTATCTGAGATGATGCTGGTGGACTTGCAGTTTCTGTTTTATTTTGCCTGAAGTCTGAATACTGATTCGATGAAATCTAAATAGCTCTGTAGATGATATCTGATCTTAAATAGGAAAAGGGAAATCAAAAAGTCGCTGTAAAAAGTGATGATTTAGAATGGTTATTGATCATAGAGTATCCATCCTTGGTTAAACTTGTTCCTGACGCCTCTTAGTTTATGAGGTTAGAGAAAAGATCTTCTGGTATTTATGGTTGTCGCTGGAAACCCTCAAGCTTATAATATGTGAAAAATGTGCTTTCTAGTGCTTATTATTGTCATGATTATGCATGCAGTTTTAAGTGGCCCATTGCTTTTGCTTGGTTTGGTGGGGAGGATCACGTGCCAGGGACATTGTTAGCCGCTGGAGACAGTTGTCAAGCTTAAGTAGATGAGTTGAGTCCAATACATGCTCTCTGGTTGTAAATATTGAATCATTTGGATGACGATCTTTTAGGTTTGATAAAGTTACGCGGTAGCCAAATGCCAAGAGACATTGATATAGTTCAGCAGAAGGTAAAGAAGAATTTATCGACATTCAAAATCCCAAAAAAAGTAAAATAAAATTGCAGCCATGTATTCAATTCGGAATTGCATATCTTGTTATCCATTCTGAGTAACGCTGTTCAACAGGCAAATCCCCTTCCTAGAGAATTAACCTCCCTAATGTTTCCCACCCAAAAAGAAGTCCTAAGTCAGGTCTTCAGCACCCAACTCCAACGAAAATGTACCCCTTCTCTAATCTCTATAACGAATAATGACAAAATTGCTCCTACACTTAATTCTCACAGAAAAAGAATGCTATACCAAAACTTTTATTGGAAAAAAAATCAGACAAAAATACATTTTCAGGGGAATTTAGTGCTGTAGAGACCATTAGATCCAGGGACTGAAATGGGACGATTTGCTGGGATGGGTGGTTGCAAAACTGGAATGTGGCTTGGCACCGGAAAAGGTTGCAGCCCACCAGCTACCAGAGGAGAGGGGACGCAAAGCTGCAGTGCCTGGCCTGCAGCATTTCCTGCAATCAAGAAACAAATCATGGGATTGAAAATTGACTTGCATAAATTTGGAGAAAAGCCATTAAATGTAAGAAAACAGTTCAGCCCTAGAAGCAGTCAGTCCCATCCGAGAAATTATCCAATAGTGAGACCTAAAATTTAACCATATAGTAAAATTTTAATAAACTTCAATAATTATAAAACTTATCCTTGTTTATACCTTGGTTCTTGGGAAATTGGACCTGATGCGGTGTCAATGCAGGGCGAGCAGATACTGGCGACATAGCTGCCACACCCAAATCCTTCCAACATGAAACAAATTTAGTTAAGCAAACAGGAAATACACAGTTATAAAATCAAAAAGAACCCTGGAAAACGAATTTTAGGGTGAAAAAACAGAAAGAATGGAACATGCCGTTGACTGAAACCATTCAGCAGCAGAAAAAAAGAGAAAAGGTGAACATGAAAAGTAAAGTGCTCTTCCTTTCACATACTACATGGGAATGCATATATACAACACTCGAATTTCATAATTTCATAAATAGGAGAAACATATTAGTCATGCTTCCAAATTACAGTTAATCATCTACCGATGTCCCTTTGTATAAAATAATATCCAATAGACGTATGCCATTGCCTTTCAAGATCCCTGGATGCCACATTGCATATCTAACTTCATTGAATATAATTGACAGAACTCCCAAAGTTATTCAACCATAAAATTTCAGTGATGTGCAGGCATTGTATCTTACATTAGAAACTGGCTGCATATAGACCAGCTGCCCTCCTACTCTTCCAAACATAACCTAGGGGCAGAGAGAGGGAGACAGAGACACAGAGGTTAGCCACTTGAAAATCAAGCATTCATAAATAAACAGTCTCCAAATAAGTCCCTATCCAACAACAAGAAACTTGAAAAGCAATGGAGATGGCATATAAATCCTCCTACTTACAGCCTGTGAACTTGGATGCACATACGTAGGCCCAGCCTGTACAGGATACTGACCTGCATATCTAACTGGCTGCGACCTTCCAGCATGTCCAACAATCTATAGGCAGAAAGGAATTCAGTCAACAAGACTTTAAACCAAGTTTGGTAGTCTATAAGATGAAGTATGTTGCTACAACCTAATGCTCGTTGGACAAGTTAATTGCAAATAAGGAGTCACAAGACAAGTTAATCTTAGATAAGGAGTCACAAGAAGAGAAATAATTGCGAGGTAAACCTAATACTGATCCACAAACAGCTGGACAAATTTTCTCTTCCCAAGCAAGCTATCTAATTCTGAATAGAGGAATCCTTTTCTTAACCTTTGATAAGGCTAAGATGCAATAGTTTGGACCAAGTATGGCATTCAAGCACTCAAAAAGAAATTTCCTTCGGGCACTATGAACTACTGTACATTAAAGTCAAATACAGTAGTTGCATGTTAAAAAAGGCTGGGATTCAGGTCAACAAGCAGAGGTTGCATCAATATCATAAAATAACACCTGGAGAAATGTGAAAGATGAGAACTCAATGGAAATCTAACAGAACATACAGGTTGGGAAAATTGTGCGGCACTGCCACCATTTGCAGCTGTCAAGGTACCATACGGCACAAATTTCGAAGGCACAGAAGAATGAGATAGATACGGGCTGACTCCAACTTCAGACTGAGCCGCAGCAGTGGGTAAAACTGGAGAGTTGCTTGGCACGTAAGCCATGCTTGTAACTGTTGGTATTGCTGGTGAAGTAGCTGATACAGGATTTGCAAAAGACGGCGAGAAGATCTTAGCTCCTGGGTTAAGCTTAAATTCCTATAAGAAAAGTTATATGAGAAAAAAATATCCAATTAAAAAATTTTGCAACTGATAAAGCAAGGTTCATAGAATGTCCAACGATTAGGTTATAAGAGACCTGATTCAAAAACTTAGATAGTCCATATGAGCATGAAGCCTGTTCTAAGGTATGATAAAGGAAATTAAGAAAAAAAGACATTCAATTGAATGTTGAAATTAAATGAGACATGGTGTTCGTTCCAAATTATAATTCACCTTGGTGATTTTATTGGAAGGTGCACTTTGTGGAGGAACCACTTCAGTTGAAGCTGCTAAGGAGCTAAAACACAACCCTGACGTAACATCAGTAACTGGAGTGGAAGAAGTTGAAACAGTTGAACGAGCAGCGCCTTGAGAAGAAGTATCAGCTGAAGTGGGCCTTTCACAGCATTGATTTTCTGGTTTGTCAAGTTCAGGAGCAGGGTCATGAGATACACCATTAGATGGTTCGAATGCCATATTTGGATGCTCCTCAGCAGGCATCACTGGGCCTTGGCAGGCACCGACTGCAAGTAAGGTACATATATCAAGCCCAAATAGGAAAGAAAACCCCATGCTGTTCATGGAAACACCATGTGGAAGTCTAACAAGAGCGTCATGGTCAATTTCCACAACTTACAAGAGGGAGGCATCGTCTCAAAACATCTCATCGATTAACACAATATTTCATTCAACAAATAACATGATAAAGAGCACTAATTCTCAATTTTCAAATACCAAAGAGAAGTGATTACACCGTAAAAGGCAAAAGGATATTGAAATTATTGATTGCATCAATTCCCTAATACCAAGCTGATACAAAGATTGACCAGAAACCTAACATATATCGCAAATACTGTTCTGTAATTCTCTACCATGCTATCCTCCATTGTACATTTCTGTCTAATATTAAAAAGCATTCACTGCTAGAGCACTAAATTGACAGCTACTGAAAAATAAATTTTGAGCCCTGCTCAGATAACCAAGGATTTCGAACTCACAGTTTGTACTTGATCCTTGAACCCCATCAACCTGCAAAAAACAATAACAGTAACTGGTAAATATGGCATTTAACACTATGGACTCAATAGTTCCCAATAATCCTCGTCCCACAGCAAGAATCAGCTAGTATCTACATACATTGTCTCCTTTATGGAGCTCAATAGTCCGTGTGCAAGAATCCTGCTGACCTTGCGAACTCTTATCTCCGACCTGTCTGTCAGAAAAGCAAATGAAAGGAATCTGAGAATGAGAAAGAAATACATGTAGAAACAACAAAAACATATCTTCTAAAAAGTAGAAATATAATAGTGTTAAAGATAAACACAAGAGAAATAACATGGTATAACATGGTGGAAATCTGTCAATGTCTAGCAAAAAATAGAGGTATCTGTCAGTCATGTAGAGTATTTGAGGATAGAGTTTGAGCCCAAATTGATAGATAGATTGTTATCTGAACACAAGACCCAAGTTCCTTTTTGGCCAACCAAAGAACCATTCCCAGGGATAAGATAGAAGTCAGAAGAAAGTTGATAACTCATACCTTCCATTAACTGAGTCAACTGAAGCTTCTTCAATCTGCAATGAAGGGAAAAGAGAGGAAAATGTTTGTTAGAAAAATGCTAAAAGATACATATCACACACACACATATCTTAGACAGCTTGCCCATAAATAAGGAAACCGATTACCAAATTGACTCATTTACAACGTAACTGCCCAGAAGATCTCTTATGCATCATATCTGTCCTTATAAGCCATATAATTGGTTCTTTCACAAGAAGCATAAATCAAGCATGATAGTCCTTCAACAAAAAATTTTGCAGCCTCTTAGAAGTATCCAATTAAATGATAATGGTCCAAAAAGCCGACCACAACCAAGTTGTAAGCAATTATAAGAAGTGAAAGTGGCAGCATCTATCTGACATTTACCTCACACTTATAAATAAGATAAGACAAGTATACAAAGCCCCTTCCATCGTTAGACACAAGAACTCTTTACAATATACCTATGCGTGTCAATTCGAATGTTTTGCCCAAAATATATATCAAGGAAATTTACCTTAGTCACATCCATTCTATCTCTTTTCCCATGCTCAACTTCCATGTCATTTCTCATATTCTTCAGTGACAACATTTTTTCTTCACGTTCTTTCTCAGCTTTTATGGGCCCATCACCATGGAAGTAACCATTCTCATTTCGGACTGAGATTCTGCTTTTGTTGTTAAACAGATTAGCGCATGGTTGTATTGAGACATTCACAGCAATGCAACATGGCTTCAAATTTAAGAAATAATATATAATCATTTACCTTTTCTGATTACGCCTTTTATTCAAGCCAGACCTGATAGGTCTTTTTGCCTCACTTATTTGGCCCTCAATGGGGGGAACTGTGCCGGCAACAGCTACCACATTGTCACCAGCAAAATTACCAGCAATACCATCAGCTGGAAGCTGAACTCCCTGTGTGCAGAACCACATATGCACGTCAAAAAAATTGTTCAAACATGAAACCAGTAAAATGAATAAGAGTCTTAAAAGAACATATAAACGAATAAAAAATAAAGAATCATATACCTTGGCAACAACTTGAACAAGATCAGCAGAAAGGATTACAAGTGTCTCTATTACAGTCCCATTTGCGACATTAGCATTACTTTTCCCCTTCTTGGTCATTTTTGCTTTCTTCAAAACAATACCTAAACCAAAAATGAGCCAAATTAATAAAAATCACTCTCTTCTATATAGAACTGAAATGAATAGTTAGTGAGAAGTATTACTCTCAACACACAGGTCTGCCGCCAGAAGTAAATCCTACATTTTCATCATTTTAAATTCCAGAAAAAGAAAAGTAAAAACTTCCCAGTTCCTATACAATTGTGATAGTCATGATAAGAACAATAATCTAATGTACAACCATGAAATTCTTTGTTTCCTTTCTAGTCCTACCCTTCTAAGCAACCAAACCAACCATTTTGAAAAAAAAAAAAAAAACATACGCAGCATCAAAACAATCACCATTTTATTAGATCAAACTCAAACCTGATCCTAACAAGTCATAGTATGATCACCGCTACCTATAGAAATCCTCAGAAATTTCCAAACCCATATACAATTTCGAAAAAAAATGAAGAAATTCTTAAACTAGTGTCAAATATGTCAGCTAAAGCTTACAAAGAAAGATCAACACTACTAAGCAATAAATCCAAAACCCAGAAATAATTCCTCATAAATATCCAAACCCAGATATTATTTCCCGTTACAAACAAATCACAGAAACATTTCAATAAATTCACAAACTAACATCAAAGATGGCAGCTAAAGCTCCAACTTCAAAATAAATAAATAAATAGAAAAACTCACCATAATCCTTTTCAATAGAAGCAGTATAGAAGATTCCAGAGTAAACAGAACCGTCCTTGACGTAAACATCAACAGGGAGGCCAATGATGCACATAGTGGCAAAAAGCAAAGCTTCACTCAATGAAGATGAATTATTAGAATGAGTCGTTTCTAGTTCTGTTCTCTTCTTGTAACCCATCTCTTCTTTTATTTTATTTTGATTTTTTTAGGAATTGAATAATTAAAAAAATTAGAGTTTTAAAGAAGATTCTGTTTTGTTCTGTATTCAAAGTGTTTGCAGAGATTAAGGAGAGATCTGGTGATGGGCCTTTTTGTAGCAGATGGTACAAAGAAGAAGAGGAAGCAAAATCGTTTTGTTTGCAATTGAGCGCGTTTCATGCCTTCGTCGCTAATTTTTCTTTTTTTTTTGTAAGGTAAATTTGCAGGGCACCCCTACTCTTAGCTTTAATTATTCATTTCCCTAAATTTTCAGCAAGTTCGTCTAACTTAGAATAGATGTTTGAGATGTGATACATGTACATGCTATTTAAAAAATACATTTAATATATATGTATTGTTGACGCTAATTTTTGGTCAACCAAAAAATTGAATAAATGGGAGATATAAAGAGCTAAGAAAATACCAAAAATTTACGTGGTTACGTGGTTCAGCGCTTGACCTATGTTTACGGGAGTCAAGAGAGAAAATTCACTATAAAATAATGATTAAAACGGAGCTTTTCTTTCTTACTACTCTCTTGCTAAATTTTTTTTCACCCCTTTCACTTATGAAGCTCTCTATTTATATACAAAATTTTCAGTATCTTAAGTCTTTACTAATTCTTAATTTTCTCAACCTCCCATACTTAATTAGACTTTTATTTGAAGTCTATTTTTGTCTCCTTCTCAAAATAGGTTCCGAAACTCCTAGATTGATTATAATTTTATTGCATTGTACTTCCTTGCGCCGTTTCCTTTTCTTGGTTGGTTTCCTTTAACTTTTCCTGGTTCCTGGTTCCTGATTCCTGGTTCCTGATTCCTGGTTCTTGGTTCCTGATTCTTGGTTCCTAATTCCTGGTTCTAGTTCCTGGTTCCTGATTCCTGGTTCCTGGTTCCTGGTTCATACTACTTTATGCTTCATTTTCTCATTCGTATCAGTTGCCCTATAGCTCTTTTAGGGCTTTATTGTTCAAGCTCAAAAGTGCTACTTCCTTGCTTATTTATACTTGGTTGTCACCTCTTGTACTAAGCTTTTTCTGGACCAAGAATTTGTTCAACGTGCTTAACTTTTAAAAGAAATTGTGAAATTTGCTTAACGTTTTGCACCAGGCTTAAGGATTTGTTTTACTTTTCCTTGCTATAACTTTTCTTTTTTCTTGTTTCTGTACCAAGAAACGTCCTTTAGTAATTATTTTAACTCTTTTCGGCATGCTTCAACTTTTCTTTTGCTTATTTCTTGCACCAGGAAACGTGCTTTAACTTTTCCTGCTTTAACTAGCGTGCTTCAACTTTTCCTGCACGCTTTTCTTTTGCTTGTTTCTTGCTCCAAGAAACATGCTTTAACTCATGCTTCAACTTTTCCTGCTTGAGGAAATTGCTTTAGCTTTTCTTTTGCTTGTTTCTTGCACCAAGAAAACGTGCTTTCACTCATGCTTTAATCTTTCCTGTAACTTTTCTGAGAAATTACTTGAAATTTGCTCTTAGCTTTTCCTGTTTCTTTATGGTTAGAACAGGAAACTAAAAAGAAAAACATCGTAAATTGTGAAAGAAAAAACGCCTTTATTAATAAATAGTTATAAGTTTGACCGCGAATGGTCCTTTGCTAACAACTAAATTTTATAATAGCTGAAAGCTTTATTAATAAACTTTCTATTGATAGTAGATCCTCAAATGCTCTGCATTCTAAGGGCGCGGAAGCACCGCTCCGTTCATATCTTTTATCCTGTAGGTTTCAGGACGAATTATTTCTGTTACTTTGTACGGACCTTCCCAGTTTGGCCCTAAAACGTCGACATTCTGCTCTCTGGTGTTCTAAAATACTTTTCTAATAACTAAATCTCTAACACGAAAGCTTCTTAAATTTACTTTTGAATTAAAATATTGAGTTGCCTTTTGCTTATACACTGCAGCTCTAAGTCGGGCCTGTTCTCTTTTTTCTTCCAATAAGTCAATATTAAGTTTTATTACTTCAGGACCTATTACAGGCATGTCTTCATGGGACCATGCAAATACGTCAGAATTTGCTCTAAGGAAATTTTCAATTCGTGCACGTAGCTCCAGAGTCGACGACCGGCCAACTCAGATGCACTTACTTTCATCTCCTTGTTGCAGCTGAACTGTGTCTAATTCTTCTACTGGAGAACCCTTTGCTCCCATTTTTCCTCCCTTAGGTCAAGCATAATCTGCAGGTTTTCATGTCTGTCTAATTTGCCTTTTAAAGCTGTAGCGTAGCATCTTCTAGATTCTTCTTAATCAGCTCTTAAGATTCAAACTCCTCATTTTGTTGGAAACTTTATCATCAAATGGTAAGTTGAAGTTACTGCTTGGAACATGTTTAAAGCAGGTCTCCCCAAAATGACATTGTAAACCGATGGATGTTCTACGATTAAAATTTATCATTTTAGTAACTTGATAGGGTGGTTCCCCCATTGTCACTGGTAACTTTATGCCACCTAAAGGAATCAAACATTCTCCTCCAAAACCAATTAGGGGTGTGCGTATTGGTTTTAATTTCTCCCTTCCGATCTCCATTTTGTCAAATGCTGCTGCATACAGGATATCTGCCGAACTTCCATTGTCTATCAAAACTCTATAGACTTTTCTGTTTGCCAGGATTATGGAAATGACCAGTGCATCATCATGGGGCTGATGTATTCCTCTTACTTCTTCGTTTGTAAATGTGATAATATTATGTCTTATCTTGGCTTCCTTTTGAGGTATGCTGGCTACATCTACAAGAAAAACTCCTGGTGTGTTTCTAGCCTCTCTAGTGTGAGCTTTTTGCGCCCTATTAGAATCTCCTCAATCTGCGGGTCCACAGAATATGGTCCTTATGGGTGTGCCACTGGCAAAATCTTGACCTTCTCGCACATATGATACTATTCTTTGTGGAGCATAAGATCATTCATCTGTTCTTCCACTATCTCTCCTCACAAATTCTTTAAGATATCCTCTTTGGATCAAGGATTCTATTTCTTCTTTTAGATCGAAACAATCTTCTGTGTTGTGGCCATGATCTCGGTGGTATCGGCAATACTTACTTTTATCCATGATTGGCCTTTGTTTGATATTTTGGGCTTTCCTTGATAAATCTAGGTTTATAATTTGCATCAATACTTGCTCTATGGGTAGAGCAAGTGGTGTGTAGCCTAAAATTCTGGTCTGCGGAATTCTTGGACCTTTATTTTCTGGCCTGCTTATTTTTTCTTTGTTCTTAATTTGTTCCTCATTCCTCTTCCTCTTTTCTCCCACTCTTTGTGAGTCTGAATCAGCCCCATTTTTTGCATTAGTTAACTCATCCGCATTTGAATACTTTTGGGCTCTTGACAACAGTTCTGTAAAAGTTCTTGGTGGATTTTTTGCAAGCGAGTAATGAAATTTTCCTAGTTGTAATCCTGCCATGATGGCGATCAAGGCCACTGCATCACTATAGCTTTCTACCCTTATAGCCTCTTTGTTAAGGCAGACAATATAATCTTTCAGTGATTCATCATTTCTTTGTTTAACCGACAAAAGATGAGTCGATGGAAGCTGATAGTCTCTGGCCCCAACAAATTGACTGACAAATGTTTGACTTAGCTGAGCAAATGAAGAAATCGATCCTGGTCTTAGCTTTCTGTACCATCTTCGCGTTGTTGCAGTAAGTGTCAGCGAGAAAGCTCTACACATGGCTGCTCCAGACGCTTCTTGCAGCTCCATCTAGGATCTGTAAGTTTCTAGATGTTCTGCGGGATCTCCCTCTCCTCCATATAATTTCATCTGGGGCATTTTGAATTTTGGGGGGAGAAGCGCATCCAATATGTCCCTAGTGAAAGGAGGTTTTATTTCTTCCATGTATGGTCCAACCGAAGTTTTCTCAATATCATCTATTCTCTTCTTGAGCTTTTGCAATTCTGCTTCCAACCCCACTGAGTTAGCACTAGATTCAACAAGTTCGTACTTTTTGGATTGAATTTTAGACCGTCGTCTTTTATTTAATCTCTCCCGCAAATCTCTAGAGTTCAATCCTTGCCGCAGATCGAGTTTTTCAAAATTAGCGTAATTAGCATGGCTCTTGACTGGTGAGCCATCTTGAGATCTTTCTTTTTCATGATCATGCTGACTATGATGTTGATGATGCTGCTGTTGCTCCTCCATTGGCAGGGGCGACCCTTGATTATTTTGACCTTCTATGTATTGGAGTACCAAGTTCATGTTTTGTGTCAAGTCAGTCACTTGTTGTGCGAGTGGTGGAAGCAGACTGCGTTGCTCGCCTCCTTGAGGCCGGGGACCGTGATGAGATTACGATGATCGTGGTGGCTTACTCATGATGTTGAGTTAAATGATTTTTGTCTGTAATTAATTATATCATCCCCTCAGACGGCGTCAATCTGTTGACCCTAATTTTTGGTCAACCGAAGAATTGAATAAATGGGAGATATAAAGAGCCAAGAAAACACCAAAAATTTACGTGGTTCAGCGCTTGGCCTACGTCTACGGGAGTTAAGAGAGAAAATTTGCTATAAAATAATGATTACAACGGAGCTTTTCTTTCTTGCTACTCTCTTGCTAAATTTTTCTTCACCCCTTTCACTTATGGAGCTCTCTATTTATATACAAAATTTTCAGTATCCTAAGTCTTTATTAATTCCTAATTTTTTCAACCTCCCCTACTTAATTAGACTTTTATTTGAAGTCTATTTTTGTCTCCTTCTCAAAGTAGGTTCCGAAACTCCTAGATTGATTATAATTTTATTGCATTGTACTTCCTTGCGCCGTTTCCTTTTCTTGGTTGGTTTCCTTCGACTTTTCTTGGTTCCTGGTTCCTAGTTCCTGATTCCTGGTTTCTGGTTCCTGGTTCCTAATTCCTAGTTTCTGGTTCTTGGTTCCTGATTCCTGGTTTATACTACTTTATGCTTCATTTTTTCATTCGTATCATGTATGTATGTACATGTGTATGTATGTATGTATGTAGGGCCCGACTACTTTGCAATATATGTATATGGACAATAAAACATAAATTTTTTCTTTTGAATCAAGCTTGAACATGAAATTTCCTTTACCTCAATTCTAGAAATATTTATTATAACAATCTTACCATTATTTTATGTATATTATTTGTATAAAGTCTTTTAAATATAATGAAATTAGAGGTGGTATTTTTGTTATTACGTTGTGTTTATACTAAATCTAATTTATATTGTATAAAAAATGGGTCAATAAAAATCCGAATAAAATTTTAAACATTAATTCGACCTATTTAATATTTATATTGTGTCACCCATTTAACGTGCTTTTAATTTTTGAAAAATCACTCCATTAACATGTTTTTAATATTTTTAATGCAAAATATGACAAATTCAATATTTTATAGTTGTATTGGATGAAAAATGAGTTAATCTATTATGATTAGTCAAATTATTATTAATGGATTTTCATGTTAGAAATTTTAATCTAAACCCAACATTATTATTAAATAGTAATCACAAACTTGTCTTATTTGAAATCATATTAATTTTGATAATATAAACCCATTATTTTAATATTGTGTTCGTTCTTACGAGGTTTGCAACAGATATCGAACATTTTTTTTTTTGAAAGAACTGATGTCGAACATTATCATAGCATTTTGGAGCATATAAAAATCATTAATTGTTTGTGAAATTTTATATTTGTTTAGTTAGATCCTCCGCATTTATTAAAACAACAAATTTAAATGATGGGATAAATGCACAATTAAAAAAATTAATTGTATCAAAATTACAATTTACGCTAATGTTATCTACTTCTTACATTTCAGTCCATTCGTTCAATTCTACATCCTGAAGCTTCAATTAAACCTCTAAAACCCTAGCACTCTTCTTCTTTCCTTATCTGTACTGCACACTGACGCAATAAACCCAAAAACACCTCCGACAGTCATAACAAAATCACATAAAAAATGAAGAAATCAAAGCGAAAACCGAACCGCAAGGCATTTCGTTCGATGGAAATCGAAGAAATCGAGCTACTAAACTCATGGATCGACTCACAAAAGCCGGAGTCGGGCACGAATCCGCTGTCGTTCCCTCCACTCAGTAAAAAAGAACCCATTGGACGAATCGGGGAAGATAGCTTCTCCAAGTATGTGGGGTCGACGAGGTTTGATCAGTTGCCCATATCGAAGAAGACGAAGAGCGGGTTAAAAGATGCTGGCTTTGTTAAGATGACTGATATACAGAGAGCTTCTTTGCCGCATTCGTTGTGCGGGAGAGATATTTTGGGCGCCGCTAAAACTGGGTCTGGAAAGACTTTAGCTTTTGTTATTCCTGTGAGTGAATTTAAATGCTATTGAGCAAATATGCATGTGTTTGTTAGACCAGGATTTGGTGTTCCGCTGAGCTTGTGCTGAGCACCGAATCAGCGGTCAAGATTTGGTTGAGACCTATATTAGACAAATCCTAGCCGTTGGTTCAGTGCTCAGCAGAGTATCGAATCCTTTTCCGTGTATGAAACTGTCTTGTTTCTGTTTCAGAATTCGACTTTGAAAGTACAATAGCACTTTTTTACATAATCTGGATATGTGTTACTAGTTATTTGTTTACTGAGGAATTTTGAGTAAAAGAGTCATCTATAGGGACAGCAGGAGAATGTGGAAATTTTTGTGATGTTTTAAGTATTTTTTTAATTGTAGAAACGGAATGTATGTGGTTCTTGATTTGATTGTTTGTTTCAGGTTTTGGAGAAGTTGTATAAGGAGAGATGGGGGCCTGAGGATGGTGTGGGCAGCATTATAATATCTCCCACTAGGGAATTAGCGGATCAACTTTTTGATGTATTGAAAGCTGTTGGCAAGCACCATAATTTTAGTGCTGGCCTCTTAATTGGTGGTAGAAGGGATGTTGATATGGAGAAGGAACGCGTGAATGAGCTGAACATATTGGTCTGCACCCCTGGTAGGCTTCTTCAGCACATGGATGAGACTCCAAATTTTGATTGTTCACAACTGCAGGTCACCATAATGTTCTTCTTAAACTTATGTCGCTGTTATTTTTTTTGCTTTTAATGAAATAAAGTACTAGTTAGTACTGCTAATAATTTATGCGAGTAAAAGACCACCTTATTATCTAAATTTGACGGTATGTTTCTAACTTGGCCATCCAGATTTAGAGGCTATCTCATTTTACTCTTCCTGTTTTCAGAAACTCTGTAGTTGAAGCAAACTTGTATCCGTTGTATTAGTATACCTCATTCCTCAATAATTTTCCTTTGCCCAACCGCAGCCTTTTTTACCCACTCTTCAACCACACTATGTATTCACTATATATGTTATAATTCATAACCTCCATAGATATAACTTGTTGTGCATTTTGTTTGTTTGTTTGCTGATATGAGTGAAAATTCCTGGCTGGGGAACAGATTTTGATCCTTGACGAGGCAGATCGTATTCTTGATGTTGGATTTAAGAAGGCTTTAAATGCAATTGTCTCACAGCTGCCAAAACATAGACAAACCTTTCTTTTCTCTGCAACTCAAACGAAGTCTGTTCAGGATCTTGCAAGACTGAGTTTGAAGGACCCTGAGTATCTGAGTGTGCATGAGGAGTCTGTGACAGCTACTCCCAATCGTTTGCAGCAGACTGCAATGATTGTCCCTCTTGAACAAAAGTTAGACATGTTGTGGAGCTTCATAAAGGCACATCTTAATTCAAAGGTTCTAGTTTTTCTAACAAGCTGCAAACAGGTAATTTGGTTTTTGAATTTGAAAAGAATGGTGATTTTTCAAACTTAACTTGTCTCCAATTTGCCATACTACTTTTAGCGTATGGATGGCTCATATGTCACATACTAAGCACCTTGTGTACAATTTGCCACCCCACTGTTAGAGTATGGATGGCTCAAATGTCATATTTATCTTCCTTGTGCTTAGCATTCATGATTAATTGATCTGACTTCATTGGGTTGCCTTGGTGCTTGTATGGTATCTGGTTTATATTGAAAGAGAATATGCATTTTTATTTCATATCTTAAGTGCCCTCTTTTTTCTTTGTTCTAAACCTATTGTTGACATTTACTTGACAGAGAATGTTTCTCTATTGCAGGTAAAATATGTCTTTGAAGCATTTAAGAAGTTGCGCCCTGGTATACCCTTGATGTGTCTTTATGGTAGGATGAAGCAGGATAGAAGGATGGCCATATATGCTCAGTTTTGTGAGAAGCATTCAGTTCTCTTTTGCACTGATGTGGCCTCAAGAGGTCTTGATTTTAATAAGGCAGTTGACTGGGTTGTGCAGGTGAAGTATTTGCTGTTCAAGGAAGCAACTTTTGCTTTGGGCAGAAAATGTCCTTAAATTGGCTCATAGACTTCATTTTGTTATTCTAGGTCGATTGCCCAGAAGATGTTGCATCCTACATACATCGAGTTGGGCGCACAGCTCGCTATAATAGTGGAGGGAGGTCTGTCTTATTTTTGACACCTACAGAAATGAAAATGCTTGAGAAGTTGCGGGAAGCGAAAATACCCATACATTTTACTAAGGTATTTGAAAGTTGTTTATTTTATTTGTTTTCAAATTTTCCAATTTGGATGTTGAAGGAATCTGGTTGGCACTGTAATCCAAAAGCTTAGGCAGTGGCAAGAATTCTTGTCTGAGTGACCTTTCATATATTAACTTTGCTTTAATCATTGCTGAATTTTCAGGCAAACACTAAAAGACTGCAACCAGTTTCTGGATTGTTAGCGGCTTTACTTGTCAAATATCCAGATATGCAGCATCGAGCTCAAAAGGCCTTCATTACATATTTGCGCTCTGTTCATATTCAAAAGGATAAAGAGGTTTTTGATGTGATGAAGCTGTCCATTGATGAATTCTCGGCATCACTGGGTCTCCCTATGACCCCGAAAATTAGATTTCTGAACCAGAAGAAGAAGGGCAAAATGGTGCCTGGAAAACCTGCCCTTGACGATGCTGAAAAGGAGGATAAATCGATGATTTCAAGAGAGAAGCTACTTCCAGATAATTTCACTGAAGAGAATGTGGACGGAGACATTCTTGAAACAAAGGATATAGAAGATGAGGGCAAAGCTGGCCTTTTGGAAGATGTTATGTAAGCATCTTTTATAGAATTGATATTTTTTTGGAAATTGAACGTAAAGATGACTTGGCAATAAAATAATCGGCTTTGGACAGCTAATTCTGTTCTCAGAATGGCTGATCTTCCCCGTCAATATGTATAGAATTCGATTTAGAACTTTATGTTCATAGAAATTTCTCTTTCATCGAAAATGAATAGTTAGGGTTCTACTGTAGTGGGTCATCAGACTCTTTTGTTTTCTATTGCTTTATATTTTTTTGATGTAGTTTGAAGTGAATTGTTTTTCTTTCAGACCAGCAACCAGAGTTAAAAAGAATAACAAATTGAAGATCAATGTTCATAGACCTTTGGGGACGAGGTTAGTCTTTGATGAGGAATGCAACACAGTACCTCCACTTGCAATGCTGGCTGACACGAAGAATGCCAATGTTTCACTTGATCAAGGTAAAATTTTATAATTACATTCTGATTTCCAAGTTTAAATGAACCCAAATGATGGCATCACGTTTCTGAAGCTGGAGTATGATGGATCATATTAGCAATCAGTTGTTTAAATGGCTTAATTTTAGTTGTAAAGTTGAATTGAAGGAATTTATGGTCATTCCTCAATTGAACCTTGTAAACTACGACTATTGCGTGCCAGCTTTTAAGCTTTCGAACACCAAGTCTTTTAGGATCAAATTCACCAATGTCTCATGTTGTATGCGCAGACCAAAAAACTGAATACTACAAGAAGATTAGAGAAGAGTTGAAGCGTGCAGACAAAGAAGACAAGCTTCTTGATCGTCAACGTCGTAGGGAGAAACGAATCAAGCAGAAGATGAAGCGGAAGAGAGGTGGCTTGGAAGATGACGATGACGAAGAAGATGAGGATAACACTTCTGATACAGATGAAGAATCAATGGAGTGGGGAAGACGTAAAAAGTCGAAAATATACTTTGACAGTGACAGCGACAGCGATGAGAAAAAACAGAACAAGGATGACAATGGTCCCAACATCGATTCTATTTCTCTGGCGGAACAAGAAGCACTGGCTCTTAAGTTGTTGAATTCAATGCACTCATAATACATACATGGCACTTTACCTTACCTTTTGAGTATTTTTACAAGTTTTGTTTTCAATTATTTGAAATTTCTTGAGAAAATTTTATGCCCAGAAGAGCATACTCTGATATTTCTAGCTTCGGTATGTAAATTTGCTCGTGGAGATCTGACCTTGGGAGTCTATAAATACTACAGTTGCCACCAATAGATTAAATAATAACAAATAAAAAAAAATAGAAAAGGGGATGTAGCTCAGATGGTAGAGCGCTCGCTTAGCATGCGAGAGGTACGGGGATCGATACCCCGCATCTCCATTTTCATGTCCATGCTACTTTCTCAGATAAACTTTCGGTGAGGGGATGGTGGCGGTCACAAGTCGGTGCTTGAGTACACTATTTTTGGATCCTCGTGCTTGGGGTTCTTTCTCGCTTATTTTGATTATTATTATTATTATTTTTCCACTCCCTAGCCTCCGGATAAGGAAAGCAAATACAGATCTTTATCCAATCCACTGAGCATTAATTATCATAATTAATAGATATCGTTTATACTTAGGCCATCTCCAATGCAACACCATAAATCACCTTACACCATTTTTGATAAACGATCTCCAAACCATAATTTAAGAAAATTGTTATGACAGATTGCACCAAATATGGTGCAACACTATTCATTTGGTGCTAGGAGAAAAAAGTCTCAAATATCCTTATTATTTTTTCTTGTTTATATATATGTCCTATTTTATATAATATTTTAAATTATTATTATTATTTTTTATTATTATTAATTTTTTAATTTTTTAATATTATAATAATATTTTAAATAAAAAAATTCAACACAAAAATTAATAATAATAATAATTAACAAAATTAAATGCCAATAACATTAATTACTAGATTACATATTACAAAATTAAAAATACAAAATTAAATTAACACAAATTAAAAAAGCTACTACTACTACTAGCATTACAAAATTAAAAATACAAAATTAAATTAACACAAGTTAAAAAAGCTACTACTACTACTAGCATTATAAAATTAATATTATTATTGTTGTTGTATTTTTCTATCTTAATATAATGTTTAATTTCATAATGTAGTAATTTAGTTAATTAAATGTAAATTTAATAATTTTTTATATTTTTTTAATCGATATAAAATTAATTATTACTTAATTATCTACATTAATAATTATATTTATTGTGTTAATTGAATTAATTCTTGATGATTAAAAGAATAAAAAGAAAAATATTCTTTTTAATGTAAAATTTGGTGTAAATGAATTGGAGATGAAATAGTAATTTAGTGTGAAAAAAGTATATTTTTTGTGTTGGTGTTACACAAAAATAGTATTACCCATTGGAGATGGCCTTAGAACGCAGAGAGAGACTTCCCAAGAGTACACGCAGGCCAGACCCAGAGGGGAGCACGGATCCTCTTTCCACGGAAAATCCACGGCCCACACACGTACTCCATGACGCGTCCTCGTTAAAGAAATATGCCCTTTACACGTGTCAACAACCCACATGCACTTCCTATAAAGCTTGGTAACTACGGTTACACGGTCATTTCGCCACGCCAACTCTTTCTCAATCAAATCTGAATCTATACAATTCTTGTGGTTTGTTTACACCGTGTGTCCGAATTAAATCGAAATTGTGAAGAAGAAGTTGAGAATAGAAGAAGATATGGCGCAGTTCCTGGACAAGGCGAAGAACTTCGTGGCAGAGAAGATAGCAAACATAAAGAAGCCAGAGGCGGAAATCACAGACGTCGATCTCAAGAACGTCAGTCGTGAAGCCGTCGAGTACGACGCCAAGGTCTCCGTTGATAACCCCTACAGCCATTCTCTTCCCATTTGTGAGATCTCCTACACCTTCAAAAGCGCCGGCAGAGTAATAGCGTCGGGAACAATGGCGGACCCGGGCTCTCTGAAAGGGAACGACAAGACCTTGCTGCAGGTGCCGATGAAGGTGCCCCACAACATCCTGGTGAGCTTGGCCAAGGACATTGGAGCCGACTGGGATATTGATTATGAGGTGGAGTTGGGTCTCACCATTGATCTTCCTATCATCGGCAACTTCACCATTCCTCTCTCTAAGAAAGGAGAGTTCAAGCTCCCTTCTCTCTCTGATATTTTTTAGTTTAGCTTAGTCTGTCCCTCCCTTTGCGAGCTTGTTACATCAATAATAATAATAATAATGGACTATGATATCCATCCAGCCTCACATTATTGTTTTAATAGTTGTTATTTGCACACTCAAAGTGGATCTATATATACACATACATAGGACGTCTTCCCGCAGTGAAACTTTTTATTACAGTTGTCATCTCTCTGAGAGTGACGGTCTTATTAATGTTGTTATCCAGAGCGTGCTGCAAAAGTTCGGATAAATTGATATACTCTGCCCGGGCGGATTTTGTATTTAGATATTTTTTGCATCTGAGGATCTGGTTAATTATGCACGTAAAGAAAGTAACATTAATGGTTTGTGTCAAAACTGCCGTGAGGATAACTAATGTTGTTTCACCCGAAACAAGATAATAATGTAGCGACTAGCCGACTACTGACTGCTTCATTGGCCACAATTAAATAACGACTTTTGAAGACAAAGCATACATTATGGCCTCCTGAGCATTTCGGATTATGTACTGTTTGATTTGGCGTTGAAATACAAACTCGATCAGTCCAACAGAACTGATGGCATTAAGGGCCATGCATCTTATGACATTTTTACAAGAAATGCCTTCTAGATCTAATGAAATATTGTGCGACTGAACAAAACTTTAAATCCCAATTCATTTGGAGAGGGAACATTCTCAAACGCAATTAAAGATTTTTCAAACTGAAATCTACGGTTTAATGATAATCAAAAGCAGCCATTATCTAAAGTTTCTACATGACGCTCAAATATGATAGGTCATTCGCATTGCTACCTCCTATAGCTTATGCACAAGTTAAAATCGGGTGCGCGTCGAATATTATGAATCAGCTTCATGTCTTTTAAGCATAATAAACAGGTTTAATACAGGAACCATTTTTCCAATTAGTGAATCTGCTCAACATCCCTGTTGATCAATCTTCTCACTTATTCTTCTCTATAGTGGCCAAGATTTTCCAAATATAATACAAGGGCGATCTATATATATACTGACACCACAACTACAGTACTTATTCAATATTTTTGCCTCGTTAAAATTAAAAGCAAATGTCATGCGACTGGGACAACTCCAAATTGACTCCGGCGCACGCACATCACATGATCAAAATAAGAAAATTAAACGGCAAAATGCAAATGATAAACAATAACATCAAGTTTGAAAATACTGCAATATCTAGTCTGCATGCCACCAATCCCATAAATAAATGCTTCAAACACACAACATTGCAGCTACTAAATGAAAAGGGAAAAAACAATCAATAAACTATCTCCAAACACTCACATCATCCTCGACAACCAAACAACAAATACCTTCCTAAAATTCAATTTGATTACGGCTACCCCAGCTTCAAGACTTGCACCATAAATACATCACTGCACATAGCAAGAATATTATTAAATCAACAGCAACAAGATGTGCATGTCATAAACACAGCTTGCACAACCAATCTTCTTGACATTTATTGCCCACAAGTGCTAATCTAAACTTTAAAATGAAAAAAAAAAAAAAAACTGAGAAGTTTGGGATTGAAAAGAGTCGTTTAGGTATTTAATATCCAAATGACAGTACATCAGGCACTAGCTATGTGATGAGAATCTTTGCAAACTTGTTAAACTATTCACCAGCCCAGTGCGACAACCCAACTGCAAGCATTAACTTGTGTAAAGGAAAATAATTCCGAAGAACAATGTTTCCCCTACATCCCCAATTCCCAGCAAACCTATCACTCACAAAATTATGTTGCACATTGCCAACATACAGTTCAAGCCATGAAACAACCATAGGAAGCCACCTAACTTCTATAAACTCATATCCCTATTATCAATTACCAAAACTATAGAAAAAAATAATATGAGAAACATTAGATTCACTGACCTGCTGTGGCTGTTGGTAAGACCCTGGCTGTTGGTAAGTCCCATATCCAGGAAAGCCCCCATAGTACATGTTCGGGTCTTGGGTAGGAGGTGCATATCCATATGCCTCGTATCCTTGTGCAAAGCCATAGTATCCACCACCATTCCATTGGGCCTGATCCGGCTGATCAAAGCCAAACCAAAATTGATGGGCGCTATTAACAGTCATGCATATGAAAGCATGTACAGAAAACAAAAAACGCTGAAATACTTGATGATGATCACATTACCTGTTTGTTTGAAGGACTACGCCCCCATGACAGTCTAATGCTTTGTCCTCCTAATTGGGTGCCATTCAAAACTGATAGCGCTTGCTCCGCACAAGTTCTAAAGTACACCACATGAATCATTAAAAGTTCAAGAGAACAGATTGTACGCAGGATATACCAAACCAAAATAGTCTACTGCTTACCTGTTAGCAAACTGAACAAACCCGCAGCGCTTGCCCACTGGTATTTTCACATGAACTAACTCACCATATTGACCAAAAACTGTTTTCAAAATGTCATCTGTAACACTAGGATCCAAACCCCCAACAAATATCTGCACTCAAGAGGTTGAAATGTCACTCAAGTATAGCAACAACTTAACTAGTATCAACTTAAAATAAACTACGCACTGTTGTATTATTTGGATCATTCTCGCCCTGGCTTCCTTGGGTATTTTGATAAGTAGCTGCAAATGACAAATATATGTCAGGAACATACATTAAGCAATGTTCTTAACCAGATTTCCAGTCCCATATGCCTAGGCATGTAGCTGGTCTATCATTTCCAAACCACATTTATTTTCACATATTCAAATGACTAAACATGATGAACATTTTTTACAGTCTTACATGGTGATCTCAGCATTATTACAATCATACATCAAACCGAGGAGACTTGTTATTTGTAAATAACATAACACTAACAATTAATTTGATTGCAAGACATTTAATACACAGCACAGGTTAATTAGAATTAGAGAAAACAGAATTAATACATAGTAGAAAAAAATTAAAGAAAAAAACTGAGAAATACCAACTATAACCAAGGAAAAGTTTCATCATGGAGCATAGTAGCTTATCCGCTCTCCTATGCATAATAATCCAATCATGCAGACTAATACTTCCAAATGAATTCACACATTGCACACAAACAGATTACGCAGCATCAATCAATTTTTGTTCTCTAATATCAATGGACTTGTAGGTGGAACAGGACAGGCAAATTAACAGAACAAAGAAATACGTTTAACTTACAGTTGCATGAAAAATTAAACACTAACAGTTGGATAAAATAATTAACATGTCTCTTCAAAAAAAAAAAAAAAAATAATTAACATGTATTTTTTCTTGATTTATTGTGCAGGAACAACTATGCATATTCTGAAATAAATCCAGTAAATGTGCATATAATAAAGAATGTAAAATAAGTGCATTCCAAGTCTTCACAACCTAGCTGGACACACAAGTAGACGAGAAGAATAGACAGGAAACACAAAATTACAAGGCCAATGGCACAGCCTATCTAAAAGGGATTAGATAACAGTGCACATGAACATGAAAGCAACTGTATCAACGACCACTTTGTGCGGCTTCAAGCTATGCTGTTCCTTCAAGTCTGAAGTTTAGCAGGCTTTCTTTCTTAATAGATAAAGCACACTTGCAAACCGACAGAATCAAGGGAAAAAATGTCACTGTAAAGGAAATTGGTCCACGACAAAATAAACAACAGTTCTTTTGGATTTGCGTAAATTAAAGAAAGAAGGACAAGAACTTTGGAAAATGGAACATAACTGGTACTCTCCACATATAAGGAACTGGAAAAGAAATTCAGGAATGTAGGAAATAAATGCCACGAGAAAGTGAAGATTCTTATGACGTAAACAAAATCACTGACCTAAAATGAGGCCACGCATTAAAGTGGAATCATTTCACCCGAAATCAGTTCCAGGCTCCCTCAAAATGAGAGCCTCTTGGTGTCCTGCTTTAAGACAACATGAGTTCTATATAAGTTTATGCATGTTTCAATTGAATTAAATGCTCCCAAGTTTACAAAGGCAATTACTGGAAGGAAATGACTTTGTAAATTCCGCATATCTTCAATTGCTTAACTGAATGAATGTGAATCTAGAATACCGTTTGACAACTTCACCTCTAAAATAGTTGCATATAATCAACAAACTTCAACTTATGACTTCAAATGGTCATAAAGCTTTACAATAAAGCATGACATGGTAGAGAACAAACATTTAACAGATAATAGCAAAAGACAAACAGCTTTCTCATGGAAATTACAGCAAAACATTAGCTGCATAACCAACTGCAAACATACCTTTCTGATATTGCTGGCCAGTGGCAGGTTTCTTTGTGGCAGCTGGCCCAATCCGCATAGGTCTAGTAGAGCAGAGCACACCATTCATTTCAGTCATCGAACGCAATTGTTCACTTTCATCCCCAAATCTCACAAAACCATATCCCTTAGAGCGTCCAGTGGTTCTATCAGTGACCACTTTAGCACCCTTCACTGATGGATAGACGGCTCTAAATGTTTCTTGTAGCATATAGTCAGTTACATCGGCGGCCAAATCTCCCACAAAAATTGTAAAATCAGGACCGTCATCTTGACGCCTCTCACCAGCCCCATAGGTTGCCCAATTCAGTCTAAAGTTTTGCTCAGTGCTTGGCATTTGGGCGCCATTAAAAGTCTGCAAAACCCTCTCTGCAGCAGCATGACTAACAAACTCAATAAAACCATAACCCTCTGAAAAATTTGTTTGCTTGTTGCGAATAACCTTTGCTGAAACAACCTGTAAGCAAACAAACATGTCTCTAAGAAACACCCAAAAAAACAGTCGGGAAGAGAGATAGACAAGTAAACATGCCATGTGATACACAGCCACACACTCGTACAGTTATTTTATTATACATGTCCACAGTTGATTATTCAATTAAATAAGAAAACCAAACACACAACTTACATACAAACAAAACACGATACTCCATAGTTAGAGACATACAAATCCCCAAACATAACATATAACACATACACTTTTTTTAATAACATCAGAAAAGGAACTTCATTAAAAATCAGAGGATGAAAGGATACAAAGAAGCTGAACAAGCAGTCAGACAACTCAAGGAAGCGCCAAAAGCTAACAATCATTTCATCAAAAACGAAAAATATGGATTGTGAAGATTCCCAAAACCAAAACCTCCCCGCATGGCCCCGAAAAAAAAAGAGAGCCTGAAAAATCATCCTATTCCTCTCGAAATATTGCAAAAGCCTATATCCTTGTGCCCTCTTCCAGAGGAAAAAAATTGTTCCAGTATCAATGTCAAAAAAAATTGTTCCAGTATCAATGGAATAAAAAATTGTCACACAAGTAGCATGCTACCACGGCTCCAGACAGTTGACGAACATCAAATTCTACCAAGTCTGTGCTTCAAACTTATTCACCAATCTCCATGACACGATATATGCATTGTTACCAGCAAATGATATCTCGAGACCCTATTGATCAATTTAAGATAAAACCATTCTGTATATTATAACATAAAATAAGCTTTTGGAACCAGAAATCCATTAAACAAATCGATTAACAGCAGCTTCTGAATCATAATCACAGTATTTTAGGAATCAACATAAATTGATCATATAATACATCATTCAATTTCAGATTGTTTTTGAAATAAATACAATACTTAAGAATGTTTTATAAAAAACTTGGTCTGCCTTCTCAATAATGAGCCAATCAATTTGGCAGATAACGCATCAAATGTAATTATGCAAAGTTTTGATAAGGATTTGGATTTAATTAGGTTTAGATATCTGCAAAAACGATACTGCATTAATAAAAAATTGTTCCAATAATTCGTTAATTGAAAAGCTGCAAACATCCACACTTGAGTAATGACATTAAGTCACAGATGCCAGACCTGATCCAGAGGATAGAAACCGTACATGCGATGACCCCATTCAAAAGTTACAAAATTCGTTATCCATGTATACTTAATACAGTCAAATTTTTACCATCAGCAAATCTTTACAAAGCATCGTTATACTTGCTATTACCTCTCCAGTATGGCCGAAGATGGTGGCGAGATAACTCTCCTCCATCCACGGCTGCAAGTCTCCGATCCACAAAGAACGGATCCCGTCGGAGGAAGCATCGGGCGCCACACCGTAGGGCTGCGTCTGTTGAGTTGGAGGAGGCACCGGCTGCGGAGTCCATCCAGCCGGAGGTGGCACCGGAGTTTGATGTTGTTGCTGCTGCTGCTGCGACTGCTGTTGATACGCCATCCACTGCTGATGTTGCTGCTGGTACTGGCCAGTCTGATCGGACGGCTGTGATGGCGGTTGTTGCATCATCGTTATATCGATTAATAAAGCGTTATTAATTAATTTTTGAGATCCGATGAAGAGGGTAAACTGAGCCCTAGAAGAGAGGGTAATAGAAGAAAGAGGGGGAAATCTTGAGCTACGTTTGGGAATTTTATAGGACATTTGGAGAGGGACACGTGGAGAGAAATGACTCGCGGGTTTGTGATAGGGTGAGGCGGTGTTATTGGGCTCGAGGATTCATGGCCTTGGCCCAATTTTGACTTGAAATCATCTGCAGCCGAGCTTCTCCATTTTCTAACATGACAAAGCCTCCTAAAACCCTAATCCTTTCCTTAAACCCTAAATAATAAATTCGGACATTTATCGCTCAAAAATCCTCTCCTCTCGTCAATGGATGAAACCAGCTCACTATCAGCTGTTAAAGGTCCAATGCTTCTTTTCACACAATTCCGTATCACCAAAAAAAAAAAAAAAAAAAAAAAGAGTCTCGCATTTGGGGTTTTGTGATGATTCAATCGATTTTCGTTGTAGTCATTCCCCCGAGTTGTAGTTATTTAGCTGCATCAGAGCCTCTAACTAAATTTTTTTCCTCTTGATTTTATTTTATTCTTATTGGTTTTATTGCCCTCTCAGTCATCCATCAAACAGAAAATAATGTTTGATTGATAACTTGAGAAACTAGTCATTTGAAGTAGACGTTTGTATTTTTGATATGATGAAGGTGTACCAAATTGCTTAATTGTGTTTTTTCTATTAATCGCAGATATGTTAGATGATGATAATGAGGAGAGTGACGTGGAGGAAGAAGAAATTCCAAAATTTGTTTTGAAAATGAACCAAGAAGCTAAACTCAAAGAACTGCTACATAATATAAATGCACTGGAAATAAAAATATGTGCAGATGCTACCAAGGAGTTTATCAAGTTACTGAAAGGGGATTCTGGAGGTGAATTGCTGCGGTTATATGTGCACACTTCCAATAGGTTTTCGGAGTTTGTGGAAGCATGGCAGCTACGACAAGGAAAACAAGGGACACTATATATATTCTTGTTAATTTCTGCTATTCTGAGTCATCCTGATGGCATGTATGCCCTGAATGATAAGGAAAGAATTGCTATTAGTAGGGTTATCAATAAGTTTGCTCGAACGATTATTGATGAAAAGATGGACGACATATATAAGGAATTGAACAGTAAAGAAGGGAAGCGCCAAAATGCAGCGCTTTTGCTAATGGCGTCAATTGTTAGACGTGGCTCGGGGCTGGCTTCTGAGGTTGCAAAGAAGTTTGATTTTAAGCTTCCTGTATTTTCAAAGCTTGCAGAGTATAAACGGAGGGGGAGTGACGTGAAAAGGAAGCACTTGACAAGGAAGTCATTTGTCAGGTTTGCAATGGCATTTTTGGAGGTAGGGAAACCAGGATTATTGAGGTGGATCCTTCAGCAGAAGGAAATGTATTCTGGTGTGCTTCGTGGACTTGGGAATGATGAAGACGAGATTGTTGTTTATGTCTTGTCTACATTGCAAAATAGGGTCATTGCAGAAGATTCATTAGTGCCCCCAGGTCTTCGGAGTGTTCTCTTTGGGAGTGTTACACTGGAACAGTTAATCAGTATCTCTGGTAGGGAGAATGGTGGACCCACTGCAGAGTTAGCCCACAGTGTTCTAGTTACCGTCTGCACTGATCCTTGCAATGGTGTGATGCCAGATTTGAAGAGACAACCAAATCCATTAAGGGGTAATCCAAAGAGATTACTGGGTCTTATGAAGAAGCTAAAAGCAACAGAGATCAGTTATCATAGAGATCTACTTTTGGCTATTCTTCAAGGGAGACCATCCTTGGCCTCAGCATACCTGAATGAATTCCCTTACAACCTTGAAGATTTTTCATCACCTAACTGGTCAGCTTTCTATAAATTGCTGCATGATCTATTGACCTTTCCTCTGATTGTTTGATTATTATTTCTCTTTCTCACGTTCCTCCACATCTGTGTGCTAACTGATGCACTTGCAGGTTTGCAAGTGTTTCTCTGGCAGCAAACCTGCTCTCCTCAGTAGGCATGGGCCTTTGTTTTGATTTCCTTGATACGCAATCTCAAGATTCCCCTTCCATAGATAATCCTGATGTGCAGAGTATCTTGAGTTGCATATGTCCTCGACCATTCAGCCGGTCGGTGATCAACAAGGGGTTGCTTCACTTTGATGTTCTTGTGAAGCATGGAACTTTAAGGCTTCTTCTGGAGGCACTAAAGTTGTTGGATTCCTTCATAAGTGCTTTACACCATAGTTCTTGTTCTAGCAATCAAATTATGCAAAATTGGGCATCTCTTATTCAAGAGATTCAGAATGAAGTCCGAACTTTGCTTCCCGATCCGCAAGTTTTGTTGACTCTCCTTTCCTCACAAAGTAGCCAAAGTAGAGTATGTGAGTCACATTTGAAGAGAAAAGCTGAATCAGCACATGTTTTAGAATGTAAGAGCAAAAGTAGGAAGAAATTAAAAGCTACCCTCCTGAATGATGGTACAGATATTATTATTAGTGGGATTAATGTGGATGCTCAAATTACTATACCGAAGGGCAGTGAAAATATTTCAGATACAATTATTGTGGATGGCGTGGATACTGAAAAGGAGTTAATGAGTGCAATTTTGGAAATTTGGGGTTTGAATCTTTGCTCCAAGCCTGCCATTGCTCTCAATGATGCAGATATATACTTCCACTCAAAGATTCTTGATACTCTCAAGTTTTATCTTGTAAGTTTCAATTCTCTTTGTCTTGTTGTAAACAGATTATGTCAGGGTGGAGGGTCTTTGGGATATTCTTCATATCCGAGCTTTCTTCAACTACCACCATTGTTCATGATCGTCAACTTCTCCAATGTTCTTTCAAAGTACCTATGCAGTCTCATTCAAATGAACCCTTCTGCTGTTAAAATTATCTTCTCATACTAATTCTATAACAAATTGGTAACCTCAATTTCTGGCTTGGATTTATTCTGGTTATGTTTGAATCTTCGTGTCAATCATTAACTATTTTCTAGCGTCAGTTCTTAAATAATATTTTGTGTTGTTTTGTGCAGCGGATGATGCCAACTGTTTTGGAGGGATCATTTGACTTTTTCATGAATATTCTCAATGATCCTTTAGCATTACCAACTAATCTGCAGTGCTCTATACTGTCACTACTTATTGAATATGTTGATTGGTCTACAAGGAGTGGAATCCCTGTTAGAATGCCACCACTGATGTACAAGCATCTTCAGCCATTTGTTAACTTACTAATTTTTTCTCCAATTAATGAGATAAAGCATCAATCATATAATCTGGCTCAAGCAGCTATGTTGAGTACTGGTGCATTTGACAGAAACATAAATGAAATTGGCACATGGTTCTTATTTTTGCCGGGTTATAATAGAAATAAGTGGTGTATTGAGGAACAAGGGTTAGCAGTGCTACAGAGCTTGTCTCGAGTTGTTATCTCATTCTTATGTGATGCCATTTCTACAGTTGGGAATAACTTATTCAAATGTTGGGCTACTGTTGAGCATCATACTCATTTGAATGGTTTTAAAGGTAGTCAGTAATTCATACACTTTCCTTCCTATATCGTAATACGTTGTCTTATACTTGTAGTTGTACTTTTAGAAATAAACTGTAAATTTGTACTTTTTTCATTTCTTGCTGCATCTTACCTGGGTGTTGTATTGACATGAGCTGTTGATTATGGGCGTGGCCCGATGAATTTTCATACAGGAAATTGATCAGTGATCAAGTCAGGATTGTTGGCCTATTAGAGTGTTTTTTAAACCATTTGAAGAATTATTTGGCTGAAAGATTGTTCTTTTTGGGCTTTCCAACTTTCAATTCATTCTAATTCCAGTGATCTTACTTGATACATTTGACTAGTTCTATTTAAAAGTGTTATATTAAAAGAAATGTTTTGCAAAAGAACTCGTTTTCTCTCCCCTTCTTTTCCAAATTTCTGGCTGTACTTTTTATGGTCCTAAAAGCAGATCATGTCTTCTAAAATAAATGTTGAAGGAAAAATGATCCTTGTTCAGGTTCTATGTGCTTCTCATAAATTTTATTCTAGACGCTGCCTCATTTCTTTACTGATTTTCTCTTTCTTTAACAGATTTATCTCCTGATTTCAGCCCCCTGATCATATGTGTCCTGCAGAAGTGTATAAGATTACTCAATTCTGAATCTGGAACATTTTCATTGCTGGAGAAGTCCATGATATCACTATATGTGAGCAATACATTGAAATATCTTTTGCAAACTCAGGTACGCGTGTTCTGTTTTTTATTATAATTGCATACTTCTTGTATGTGAGATAATATGAGAATTTAATTTTGATAGGTAGATGCGGGATCACTAGCTGTTCTGATTGAATCGATTTTGTCTGAGGGACTCAAGGATCGTTGTTCAGCGGATGATGATTCTGGAGACTATTTATGCGAGTGGAGGCCATTGAAAAGTTTATTTCTCTTCTCCCAGGGTATATCCAGTCAACAAGCTTGTTGCATGTTTTTGATTGACAAAAAAGCTGTGCCTACTGATGGCTCTTTTGCGAATATACTTAGCGAAGTAAAAAAAAATTTAAGCAATGGGAATACTATTGAAATAGCTGGAATTACCAAAGCCTTTTCTTCTGCAGTGTTGTGTACAACACCTGATGAGCTGTTGAAGAGTTTTCCTTTGGTTATGACTATTTCTCATAACCTTCTTAGAGTTCCTGCCTTCCTATTGTCATCAATGATTTTTCTTGAACAAAGTTTTCTTGCCAATGCTTCTAAGTTATGGCCTGAAATGCTTTTTTCTGGTCTGGAAATTGCTGTATCCACGATTCGTCATGAAGTCAGAGAATTTGATGTCTGTAGAATTGCTACTCATTCTTCATTTGATGAAGAAGTGCTGTGTAACATTGATTTTGATGCAAATGAGTCTGCTGCTGGTGCACTTAGTTTCTTTTTGAAACAGGCACCTTTCCATGTGATATTTCCTGCAATTATGACTGTTGGTGCTCCTTATTTATCAGAGCCCTCAAAAGTACAAGACTTGCTTTTGGATAAATTGTCTGATTGGAGAAGTGATTGTCTCATTTCCTATCTGCATCTTGTGCTATTTTGTTTTTTTCAGATACGGTCATCTTATAGAGATGAACCTGTAGCTGAACTCCTACAACTTTCTGAAATTTGCATAGTTCTGATGAAGAATGTATTTACTCAACTGTTGGTTTCGAAGCCTAATCCTGGACACCCTAAAACTGTTGGCTTCCATTTGTCGGCAGAGAATGTGTGGGAAGTGGCTGAAACTGTACTATGCCATCCTGCAGTGTTTGCTTCATTGTCCTCTCCTTTGAGCTGTGATCTGGAATTGCCGGTGGGAAACGCAGAGCACAATTTGGAGACTTTTTTGAGCTTAACTCAGCAAAGTGTTCATAAAATAGATCATCATGTCCTCGATATGCTGACTGCAACTCTGGACCACTTGTTTTCTTCATGCACAGACCATTATACCATATTAGAAGTCGACAATGGTGTCTGTAAGTCACTTGTGAAAGCGTTCAATACCTTAGTGCAGAGGCTTTTTCTGGAGCTTAGGGATAAGTTTGATCTGTGCATTGCAACTGAAGATGTGCTACCCCTGCTTCCAGCATTTTATGCTTTGCATACTTTGATAAGATTTATATCTCCACTCAAGCTTCTTGAATTAGTTCATTGGATGTTCCGTAAAGTTGATGTGAATGAAATGTCCATTTGCAAATCATGCAATGTATATGCACTGTCTGTTGGATTTTGCATTGCTGGTGGTACTTTTGAAGCTCTGTCCAATTACTTACAACAGCCTGTCGAGAAGAGAGCATCTTATAATTTGCTATGGGAAACTGAAGAGAACAGCTTTGATGTTAGCCACATTGAGGAAATCTATATTGAAGTATGCAAGCTTGCCATTAATTATGATTTGGGTTTGGCAGATACATGCTTGCTGAAAATTGTAAATTGCATCTGCAGTCAGAACTATATGCAAAGTGTTCATCCACTAAACCTGGTCATGTCGAGAATCATGCTAAAAACTCCTATAGAAATGATTTCTCATTGTGTTTATAGAACAACTATGACAAAAGCTAAAGTACTGTTTCTATTTACCAAGATGAGCCCTGTGCATTTGTCAGTATTTGGGAACTTGCTTGTAGGTAGTTTAAACAAGGATTCACTTCTTACTGGCAGTCAGATGTCGACCTGTGGCTATGCTTTTTCAGATGAGGAGTTCATGATGCTTCTTCCTGCTGCTTTGTCATACTTGAATATGAATTTTTTGAAATTCGAGAAGCAGTATCACAAACATCTTATGGATATTCTGTCTTTTTATTCAAGGATGCTGTTAAGTGGTTTCTGCAATTGGAAGAGCTTTGTGTCTGGATACATATTCCAGGAAGAATATGATGGGTTCTTTCCATCATCTACTGAAGAACTTCTCAATCTTGTCAATGGCAGTCTTCTTGGCAAAACAGTCTTTTTGTTGCGTTATCATTTTGCCTTGAATGGAGATTCAGTGAAAGCAAAGAAGTTAATCAAGCTTTTCAATTCCATTTTTCCTTGTTCTGGTGCACAGAATGAGCTACTAGACTTTGATATTAACGAAGTGAAGTCTAACTCCTTTACGCAGTCATTAAACCATATTAATAGAGTTGTTGCTAAAGTATCACTTTGTAGGATGTTGCTATTTCCAGAAGATGCTCAGCTTCAGTTTCTCCCAAAGGCAGCAGACGGAGGCTTGAAGGGGATTTCTTTGAAGTCAGGATCTGATTATCAGAACTCATCGAGAATACGGTTTATTAATATTTTGGTGGGTAGTTGGCAGTGGATGGTTATGAAATTACCTTCAATCTCTAATGATTTTGAAAGAAATAAGAGCGCAGATGTTTTGTCATTATATAAATACTTGGAAGTATTCATTTTGAGAAGTATTTTTGAATTAGTCTCAAAGATGCGCAAAAGTCTTATTGAACTTCAATCTATTCCTTTCCTAGAACAATTGATCAGATCAGCACTTTTCTATAGATTCGAGGACTCTACAACTCTGAAAATGCTTCGAAGTATTTTAACTTTGCTGTTGGAGGGGAAATTTTCATGTGGTTTATATCTTCAATTGCTCCTTGCCCATTCCCAATTTGCCGCTTCCATCCAGTCTGTCTCCGCAGCATCTAATGCAGGGAGTGGCCTACTTTTGAGGCCTATGTCTAGCATTCTGAGATTTCTTGTCATCCATCGTTTTAATCAAAATGCTGATGAAAAGAATGATAAGAAAACAACTGAGCTGTATCAGAGTCAGTTAGAAGTTGTTAAGTTACTTAAAACACTCCTTCAATTCAGGGCCCATCCATGTGGTTCTGATTTTGGAAGGGATAGTGATATAAATCTTAGGGAATTGCATTTGCTGCTTTTGGCTTCTTATGGTGCAACACTTAGTGACATTGACATGGAGATATACGATGTTATGCGTGAGATTGAACTTATTGAAAATTCGGACAATGAAATTGCTCAACTGGATTACCTTTGGGGAAGGGCTGCTGCAAAAGTACGAAAAGAACGGATCTTGGAGCAGGATACATCGTGTAATATAATGACAGACACTGAAACAGCTAAAGAACAGAAAAGAAGTCAGTTTAGGGAAAACCTTGCAATTGACCCCAAAATATGTGCAATGACAGTGCTATACTTTCCCTACGATAGAACTGCTGATGGACCTTCATCCTCAAACAAGCTTAAAGCAGATGACCTTTGGAATACACATGAGGTATGTCTTGCATTACTTGAATTAGAATTTGAAGGTACAGCTTCAATTGATTTGAACTTTTTCATCTGCCTTGGCTCTCAAATGATTTAAATCATTCTTTTGATTTTATGCAGATACATTCTCCTGACCTTGAAGATTTGCAGCGATATGATCCTGTTTTCATCTTGCGCTTTGCAATTCATAGCTTGTCAGTGGGTTTCATAGAACCTGTGGAGTTTGTTGGTTTAGGCTTGCTTGCAGTTGCATTTGTTAGTATTTCTTCACCTGATGTTGGAATGAGAAAGGTGGGCTATGAAACTCTTGGGAGATTTAAGAATGAACTGGAGGTAATGCTATATGTGTGCTTGTGGGTGTTTTTGCGTTATAATAGTTTTTCAATACATAGGTTCTTCAGTCATATTACTGCAGAAATTTTTCTGTATGTCTGTTTGTTATCCGTCTATAAATTACAATGGTTAATTACCCCATGACCGTTCAGTTACCAGTGGCAACAATAACATCTTGATTATAGCAATTTCCTTTTAAGATTATTAATTAGCCTTGAGAGTAACCCTATGGGAAATTCCTGACAAACAGGCAGAAAGCATATCTGGTCATCATACTTGATCAAACTAAATCAATCTTTTAGTTTTTTAGAAGAGAATAATTCTTCAGTTGTATTCAAATAATAAAATTGTACACATTTATCTAGGCTACTAACATCTAATAAAGAGAAAATTTTTGCCTCTTTGTTATCCATTGATGCTTAAGACACTGATCTATTTACATATGATCACAATGCTCCTTGTTTTGATCCATTATTGCTCTTCATTCAATGCTCTGCAATTCATGAAATTCAAGAATTGGAAGCTTTTCATCCTAGCGCATGGTTTTCCTTTCTGCACTTCCGCATAAACACAACTTTTTCTTTTGAAATTGTTGCTTTTCCTTCCCGGATTATAATTTTGTTGAAGAAGCTTGTTGCTCAAACTGAAACTGTCTTTTACAGAAGTGTTCAAAGAAGAAAGACGTAATGCGACTTCGACTTCTGTTGACATATGTGCAAAATGGAATAGAAGAGCCATGGCAGAGGATCCCTTCTGTTATAGCTATTTTTGCTGCAGAGGCATCTCTCTTATTGTTGGATCCTTTGCATGATCATTACACAAGTGTAAGTAAGCTCTTGATGCGCTCTTCCAGGGTGAATTTGAAGGTATATGCTTTGCAAATCCTTTTCCTCAGTTTTGCTTTGTTTCTTTACTTATGTACAATGATTAACTTTGTTTCATATTCACTTCGCTTTTGTTGGCAGTCTATACCATTATTTCATGACTTTTTCTCGAGTAGTTCTGTTAATTTTAGAAAAGAGAGGCTGTGGATGCTTCGTCTCTCATATGCAGGGCTGAATTTAGATGACGATGCTCAAATATATATCAGGAACTCTGTTCTTGAGATTCTAATGAGTTTCTATGCTTCTCCGCTGTCAGATAGTGAGTCAAAGGAACTTATTCTTCTGGTAATTTCTGAGCTCATTATGATGATTCATGTTCTCTAATCCCCATCTTCCTCTCCCCCCCCCCGACCGCATCTATCTATCTATCATAACAGTATGCGTGTAATCAGCTTATTCTTATTTTCTCACTGGTTTATTGTCATGCTTGGGGACAGGGTATTAAATTCGCTTTGATTCAAATGCTAATAAACTTTGATGTTGAATTGCACTTGTACTTTGATCTATCTGTTTTGCATATTTCAGTCTCCTACAAACTGGAATATGGTAAAATAAATTACTTGTCTTGTTTGCTTTTCAGATACTAAAGAAGTCAATTAAATTGCACAAGATGGCTTGTTATCTGGTTGAACACTGTGGCTTATTTTCCTGGTTATCATCTTTACTGTCAAGTTTCAGTGGGATGCTTCTTGGAGGTGAAAAAAGGTTTCTCATGGCACAGTTGATTGTGGTTGTAGAGGTATTCATTGTCTTTGTTCTCTCTTTTAGGTCCTAACATTTTTGGTCCAGTTGCTTACCCTTTTTTATTTTTTGTGATCTGTTTTATTTTTGGGTTCATTGATATATGTCATGGCACTGAAATCTGGGGGAAAAAAAAATCAAGTGGTTGGAGGGGAGGAGGCACTAAGGAGGGCTAAAATTTTATAATGGAAGATATTTTTGGATTCTTGAGTATCTTGGGGAATCTTCTGGTATGTTTGTGGAAAGATTGATTGAAATACTAGTATCTAATGGCATTGCGAACCTAGAACACGGGAATACTCTTGAGAGCACCGGAAAAGTAAACAAACTAAAAAGCATAACGTCCAAGATATCAAAAAATTTCATGAAACACGCCCAAAATTTTGTTAACTAGAAAAAGAACTAGAAATCTAAGAGAAGTAGATCACCTTCTGACTTAAACATAATTCACTAAGTATATTCTATTCCCAGTCACGGACAAAAGACGTAGAAGCCCCCCGCGCAGCCAATCAAATGTTAGTTCAAGACTAAGAGCTTTTGTCCATGCAAAGCTGTTATACCCTCTAGGTAGGGGTCCGGCCTGGCCCCCACCATCTTGGTGGCTTAATTTTTATTTTTATTTTTTAAAAAGGTGTTATTAGAAGTAGGGCTGAACCTCTTCACATCTGTGACTCTTTTAGCTTGATAAATTTTTCTGATGTTGATTGTGAAAGTAACATTGGTTGACATTGCGTTTTATCTTTTTCTTTGTTTCTTTTTAGCTTCTATTAATTTGACTTTTCTGTAATGTAAATCGATATTATAAATTTAAAATCTATTTGAATGTTAATCTTCCTTCTCACGAGGCTGGACTTTTGTCAAAATTTTATTGCGTTTTATCTTTTTCTTTGTTTCTTTTTAGCTTCTATTAATTTGACTTTTCTGTAATGTAAATCGATATTATAAATTTAAAATCTATTTGAATGTTAATCTTCCTTCTCACGAGGCTGGACTTTTGTCAAAATTTTATTAAATGTTTGATGTGCTTCTGTTCAAACATGGTTAGCCATCTCATCTCAATACTAGGTGTCACTTACTCTTATTATCTGTGTTTGGGTTTAGGTCGTCAATGATGTTATTTCATCCAGAAACATCAACGAGTGGTTGCAAAGGCATGCCCTTGAACAGCTAGTGGATTTTTCATCTCATTTATACAAACTCTTAGTTGGTGGCATGAAGTTGATGAGGGAAAATGTTCCATTGATTAATTCAATATTACTGATACTTATTTCTACTACAAAGATATCACAAAAAAGGAAAATGTACCAGCCACATTTTACACTGTCACTTGCGAGCTTCTTTCAAATTTGTCAGGTAGTGGACATGTATAATACTGCAAGATCTGATGGTAATGCAGAGCTTGCGCTAAAAGTCATACTGATGAGCTCACCTTCCATTGACATTTTCCGTGTGGTATTTCTCTCTCTTTCTTCCACTTGCACTGTGCCTCTCTGATATTGTATGCACCTATACATACATATTCTGTCAATATTCCATTGTGAATTCCACATTGCATCAGGAATTGAAGATATGTTGTGAATTCTAGACGGTATCTAGAATTTCAATAATATCTTTAAGTTTATATGGTAGCTTGGTTGCTAGGTATTATTCTTAATTTTCTTAATATAATATTGTTCGCGAAAATTTTCAAACAAGATTGTTGATAACTTTCAATTCCTTATTCAATCCTTAATCTCATGAGGGGGCATTTTTCTTGTGTTTCACAGAACCAAGTAAAGCTTTCGAGCTTTCTTACCTGGGCTATTTCTACTGCCTTGAAGTCTGACTCTGGACAAATGTACGAACTCAGAGAATCCCATCTCCATCTCAGAAACATGTTGGAGGATGCACCATTTGAGGAGTCTTTGACTTCTAAACTTTTACGGTGGCTTGTTGCTTCAGTAATTCTAGGGAAGCTTTTTGGGAAACTTGACATCCCAGGTTCCAAGCTTTTAAAAAGTTCGTATGAAACTCTGAATTCATTATTCCAGGATTTTGGAAACAAATGTCTAGAAAACAACAATAGTAGATTTGATTGTAAAGAGATATTAGCTGCTGCGATCTTTTACCTCCAACAGCTTCTTGGTTTATGCTGCGGAGGGTTCCCTTCTGTTATATCTGCACTTTCTCTTCTGCTTCTCTCTGATGTCTCAGAATATGCAGGTATGCAACTTTAATTAATTGCTTGCTTGTTACTTCATCTGACATGAAAAAGAAAAAAGAAAAATAGGTTGTTTTTCTTCTAATTTGTTCACTGAATTCATTGTGCTTGGATTTTCCTTCTCTAATTTCTTCACAGAATATGCATTTTCAAGTTTTATGATTCTTGAGAAAATTATTTTCTCTAGGTTTTAATCTTTCATGTTTCAATCGAATCAGGATCAGCTTTTAAGCTTGGTCATAGGACTTCCCTGGCATCGCTGTGGTCAAGAATACACTGCCCTGCAGAAGCTAATCCTTCTTGGAGATGGTAACATGTTCTTTCTTTTAATTTGTGTGTTTCTGTTTCCCTGCTCTATAAACAAGATGTGGAACTGAAGGTTTTTCAATCATTACAAACCAGAAGTATGTTTAGACAGCTTTGCACTCCTTCAATTAATCTATTGTGATAAAGTGCATTTTTTTCACCTTTAGTTATAAATAGGAACAAAAGAATTTAAATAAAGATACAAAAGTAAACCAGAACCCACAAGGGTGACGAGCAGCCATTAAAAGCTCAAGTACGAGCTATACAGTATAAAACCTGGCTTATATACACCCCAACAGTATACCATTCACCAAAACTGATATTCAAAGCTGTCTTTCTGCCTCTTCATTAGTTGACATAACTTTATGGTCTTTTTAAAAATTCAAGCTGTACTTTGGATTTCTTTAAAGGTAATAAAGTTAGTTTAGTATCTTTATAAAACATTTTTAAGAAAATACTACCGAACCACTCCAGTGATGCCTTTGTCTAAATCAATTTGTGTTTTCTACAGGTAATGCGTGGAAAATTTGATTATGTATTCAGGCAGAGATCTGATTGTTATTGGTTATCTGAAAATGTTACTTCACCTAGGATAAAAATGAAATTTCGGGTTAACAGTGAAGAAATATTTCAAAAATTGTAATCTTTGGAAAATTGCTTAGATATAGGAATTCATGCTCCACACTTTTGGCTCATCTTATATTTTTAATGCTTTGCATTTTTTTCAAGCCAAGCTTTGATGTATTAGTTGGTCCCTGTAAAACTGTTTTCAACATACTGTGTCTTGGACAGGTCGTTTTACCAGCCGTGGAAGGATTTCTCATTGGAACTGACTAATTTGCAGAAGATCGATGAACTTCATGCTTGCCAGACTCTTTTAGTGATAATCTCAAATGAGCTTGGGAAGAAATCCTTAGATTCACAGGTCTTATCATGTCTAGATGATAAAATTTCTAGTGTATTTTCGTGGGAAAGAAGTATTATTGGGACTGAATAATGCCTCGGTTAAAGTTGTCTTGAACATTAGATTCTCTTTTTGTCTAGATTAAATCTTGTTTTGTACATATGTAACATGTTGTTCTTAATGTTGTATGAAATTACGCATAGAAATTTTGAATTGCATCAGGGTACATTTTAGAAGTTTTTTTGTTTGAAATAGTCCACTCAAAACAAATTCGTTGTGAGAATATTTTAAATAAACTGTCGGGGATAAACAAATAAACAATCCAAAATACGGCTAATCATAAATTTATGAAAGGAATTTCATGCATAGTATGTTCACATTAAAATTATTGTTTCAGATACCCAAAAACGGACATAGTATGTTGTACATATAAAAGAAAATGGTCGACAGTACATGATACAAAAAAGCAAGGAAACACAATCAATTATTCAATTTAAAGCTGCTGAAAACAACAACAACAAACCCAGACACAACAATGAACAGTTTGCCACCGGCGTCCTTGTTGAACAAGAGAGCCTCCACTTCTCAAAAGATGTTGACAACTTCAAGTTTCAGCTTTTAACCCTCGAGGTAAACACTACCATTCCCTGCATGTTAAATATCATCCCTGGGAAAGAGGATCAAGTATCAAGAGCTAAAGATCAATCTTTACATAAGAAATTTTAAGAATTGAGATGTTGTGGGACTTTTTTGTCCCACTAAATTTGAGCTGGCAAGTATAGTTTGGAGAGTTTTAGTCACAGCAGGATTATAAAATATCCTAATAAGAAATGTTGTAATAAATCAAAATAGGAAATGCCAGAATTAAGAACTCACATTTTTTGAAGTGCACTCTTTTTTGCAAGCGATGGCAGGCGGCGTTTACAGTAATCATCATCATCTTCCCACTCGAGAGCGTCAAGCCATTGTGTTTCTGCTCTTACTTCAACCAAATTTGGTGCACTACTTGCATCCATAGGAAGTCTCTTGACATTTGGACAATTCCGCACTTGTAACCTTTCCAGGCCAGCCCACTCCAAAATTTCTTTGCCATTGTAGATAGTTTTCAGCTCGGGGAGATCTTCCAGGATTAAATTCTCCAGCTGAGTGAGTATGTCTGCTCTCTCTTCTTTTCTTTCTTCGTCTGATACAGAAATGATTCTCTCCATCTCATTGCAGCCACCTATGTTCAGTTCTTTGAGCTCTTTCAGACCTTTAACAATTGTCAGTGAAAAGACTCTCTTCATTTTATGGCATTTTGAGATAATAAGCTTCTGTAGATTCTGGAATATGGGTGGTGGTGGGACATTAGAAACTGCAGCTTCAGGCTTCTCCTCTGGTTCGTTGCTTGAAACAATTTCCTCCAAGCGGTCACACTTCTGAAACGAGAGTTGCTCCAATTTACCAAGCTTCAGAGCCAAAGTTTTTGAAAAGATGTTTTTCAATTTCCCACATTCCTTCACCCTCATTATTTCTAGATTCTCAACGTGCGCTTTTGAATGATTCCCTTTCCAAATGGTTAGAAGCTTGGGAAGTCCCTCCAATATGAGTTCCCTCAATTTTCGGAGTCCAGCTTGTTCTTCCTCTATCTCATTCTCTTCCAAGCGAAACACTTCTTTCATCGAGTAACAGTACTCAACATTGAGCTCCTCCACATTCAGTGCTCTAGCATAAAAACTGGAGTAAAAAATGCGTTGAAGGCTACAGGCTCGAAGATGCATAGTCATCAGTGCAGTGAGGCCCTGTACTTCTATTGCTCCAATATCTTCAAGATCTCTGGAACGAGTAAGGGTTAGGTCTTGTGTCTTTTCCAGCAACAACTTCACCCAGTCAGCGAGTGGGGTTGATATATTCTTCAAGTGCATGCTCCTTGTTGATGCAATCTCCCAGTAATCGTCATTGACCTGAACCCGGAATCTTTTAAGATTTGCCCATGGGCCATCAAACTGTTTAGATAAAACTTCAGTACTGTTGATATGTATGTAAAGAACAGTCAAGCGAGACAAGGATGCAACTTCTTTAAATGCAGCACTTTTTGGGTTTGTTGTTTCTTCAAGCTCCCAATTACCAAAGCTGTTCCCAATGTACAGTTCCTCTAGCTGACGGAGCTTGGATATGATATTAGGTGGAATCCCTTGAAGGAAAATATTGTTTGACAAATCGAAGAGCTTCAGATTTGTCCATCTCTCTAGGCCTTTTGGCAGTTGCCTAATGCTAGATCCCCTAAGGATGAGGATCACAAGTTCTTTAAATTCTTTTTTCAAAGGTGCTTTTTCCAAGTGAGTGTTCTCTGCACGAAGTGAGCGCAATTTCGCTAAGCATTCAATAGACCCTGGCAGTGTTGATATGTTAGTGTAACTCAAATCGAGGAAGTTGATTTCCCTCATATGCTCAAAAAAACCAGGTGGAATTTTATCAAAAGCATTATGTTGCAGGAACAAAGTGAGCAGTTGTGGGCACATAGGTTCATCCGGTAGCTTGTTAATGCCGCTGTCCATCAGAGAGATCTTCTTGTATTCTTTCAAATCTTCTTTCGGCCACCCTTTCTTTAGACCTGCTTCAGATTTGAGATTGTTTCCTTCCTTCGTTGCAAAGTATTTGACAACTATTCGCGTGTTGTCATGAATTCTGTAAGTGCCTTCTCCTTCTCTGTAGGACAGGATTTTGCGGTTCCTGAGGTCTTCTATGATTGACTGCATCTTGTTCAAAACTCCCCCCATGGAGTCAACATCTGGAAATAGCCTATCCACCAAGCCATGCATGACAAAATCCTCCATGGGAACACTACGATAAGCAGGAAACAAGCAGCAGAATTGTAGGCAACCTTTGGCCACCATCTTTAGCTCATTGTAACCAATTGTTATACCTAAGAATTCTTCTTTTGGAATTTCCTCAATTTTAATGTCTCTGGATTCTCTGATAACCTCCTTCACAGCATCATTCCAGATATCGACAAGATTCTCATTCGACTCATTAGCAAGCATACCCCGCAGTGCTCCTGCAACTATTGCAATTGCATTGGGCAGTGATCCGCACGCTTTTACAATCACCTTAGCTGCTCCCTCAAAAGCTTCAGAATCAGGAAGTCTTGCTATTTGCTTGAACAGCTTCAATCTGTCCTCTTCACCGAGTTCTTCAATCTGTACAGTTACATCAGACATTTTGCTGCACACATCTAAACGTCTACTTGTCACAATAACCTTACAGCGCTTGCGCTCTTCCCCATATGGGATTCCTGACACTGCCAGATTGATTTTCTCGCGGACATCATCTAAGATTATAAGCACCTTCTTGGTCCTCTCCCTCAATCTCTTTGCCAAAGCTGCTCTTCTCTGAAGTTCATCTTCTTCTTCAATTGTGAATTTCAGAAGCTCTGCAATTTTATCCTGGATTCTTCTCAAGTCGGAAGATTCAGCAACAATCACATGGGCTTTATCATAAGGAGCAATGGTGTCAATTTGCTTTGCCAATTGTTCCATCAATGTTGATTTTCCGATTCCTCCGGGGCCTTGTACTCCAATGATGTTGACTTTCTCACCCTTCAGGAGTTTCATGATCGAATTTAATGCCTTGGATGAGCTCTCCAGTGGTACATAATCAGGGGTGGCCAAGTCTCCCAAATCTGCAGATTGTGTGAGATCTGATACGCTGTCAATATCTCTTGAAGCCATGAGCTCATCAATTTTAGTGATCTTATCTTTGGCAAGTTCACTCAACTGACGACGGAAGCGCCAATCTAGCTGCCATGTATGGCAGGGACCCTTGTTCTTGTCAATTTTTTCTTCCATCATCTCCTTATCTAATTCAATCTGAATGGCTTTAGCAAGCCAAAGCAGCACAGCTTCTTTGATCTTCTCATTGTTGTCTCTGGCTTTATCCACCCGGCCCAGAACATCATTTTTCCGAGCTTCCAGCTGTCCTGCTCGTGTCCTGAAAGCTTCCAGGTTGTCATCATAATCTAACAGGTAACCGATCTGCTCCTCGACAGAGTTTCCTAATCGGTTGCTTGCGCCTGATGCTACAGGAGTAACAATATTTGCTAGAATCCATTGCCAGCACATTTCTGCGGAGAAAAATTGGCAAAGATTATTTTGAGAAAAATGAAAAATCTCATATTAGGGGGAAAAAAGAAAAAGTCAACAATTTCCAAAAGAAATTTCAAAGAACCAACAAGGAAAACATGAAGAAAACAAGCAAAAGGTACCTGAAAAATGGCGAGGATTCGCAAAGGCAAGTACAGAGATTCCTTATATTGGCTTTTCAATGCCCACTTGCTACACAAAAATTTGATCACTCATTTGTTAATTTCAATGGCATTCATAATATCACCGCTGCGGTAGAAGAAAAAACTCTTTCACTAAATTGGAAATTGAGGATCGATTTTGCACCTTTATCATTCTTCCTTGTAGATGTGTCACTATCAGAACACTCCATTAGCAAAATGATATATTTTCTAGTCTGCAAGATTGCACTGCAAGTTCAAGAATTTGGAAAGAGCAGTAAGAACTTGATTATTTTTACCGGACTGCCTCAAAGATTCCATGCATGATAATGATCTTTTTGTAATCTCAAAGAGGTAAAAAAAAAAAAAATTGTTTCATCAGTTTACGACTCAGAAAATTTGAAAATCTAAAGGGGGAGAAAAAGGGAAATGTTGATATCTTCTTGTTTTTCTTGTATTATTATCGCAAGTGTTCTTTGTTTTCATTTAGCATCAGCAAAATGCTTCCAGAAAACTTACAGAAGAAGTCCAAGAAGGAAAAAAAAAATTGCAAACATGGAAATACGTCATGGCAGACTAGAGAATCTCTTACTGAATATAGCAAATGGGAAAGGCAGCCAAAGATTGAAGCAGAAGTACCTGCTAAATGGCAAGGGCAAATACTTAATGCATAGATATGATTCGGCCTCCCGGGGGATTCAAGAGACCAAGTGTAAAAAAAAATTCCTCGTATTTGCTTTTCAATGCTTAATGGATGCAGAAAAGTGGTCGTAAGAATTCGAAAGAAGTTGGATGATTATAGTTATGACATAGCAAGTAACAATCATCTGTGTGAAATGGGCGATACGATAGAGGATTTTCTCGTTCCTTCTTCTTGATCAACCTTTTGTTTTAGCCATTGACTTGCTGGGACCCCAGTGGACATGTCAACAGGCTCGGCTGATGAGAAGCAACCCATGGAAACGAGCTTTGGTCCAAGACTCTTAACAAAAAAAATCACTATGATTAGCAGTAGGTCTTCGTTAATTTAAGATTAATATGACTATGATTAGCAGTAGGCCTCCATTAATTTAAGATTAATTTTGAAGAACAAGTTGCTAGTCCAGCATCATGGTACTATTACTAACAACTCCGACTTTGTCTGTTACTTTACCTCCCGCGGAAACTCTAGTGCTTCTTCCTTAGCATTCATCCCGTGGCAACACAGTTAACGATTCCATTCCTTGCGCTTTCGTGAACAGTGCCTAATGCTACCTGATAGCTAGGTTAGTATTTTATTATTTGCAAGTGGTAGCATATTATTAATTTGCACCAAGCAAAAATTCATTAAACTTTACTTGAGAAATTGAATATATTTGTTTTTAATTTCTCACCAAATACAAAGTGGGCTCATTTTAGCCGATGGAGTCGCTTAAGTGGGCTTGGTGAGTTCTTTCACGGTTCGGTCGCGGGGAAGTCGCGTTTGTTGGGAGCCATGTCTTATAGGTTGACGAGGACGGCTCACAGGTTGTAGTGCAGAACCCAAGGTCACTCCCGCGGTTAGGTAGCCCAGGATACCTCGTGGCTAAAACCAAAAAAAAAAAAATTTCTCCATGAAGTCATCATACTCCAGATTAAATCAGCACCAGGAATACAACTGTTTAATTAATTGAAGACAGCGGAGAAAGTATTTAATTAAATACTCCAAATTGTTTTCTTTTATTGCAACTGGTCCCATAACTTTTGGCTTTTTGTCAATCATACACACTATTTTGTTTTTTATGCTTCTTTCTACATCAACTATTCAACCCTCCATTTTCTTCAACCCGCCTTCTTTCTTTCTTATTGTAAGTCAACATCATCTCATCACCTTAATTTCTCGATACGTTCATGTATGTGTCGAAGGAGAATATAATATTAAGTTATTAAATCTTTGGGAAATCATTGGCCATCCACCTAAAAATTACCATGATATAAAAAAATTTCTATAAAAAGTGAAATTTATTCGATTTTATAGACTATTTACAATTTTCTTCAATCATCCACCAAAATAAAGAGCATTACCCTTACGAAAACGACTGCCACTGTAATTTGCATTTCTTTATGTTTTGTCATATTGTAAACATAATTCTATCTTTTTGACAAATGATTGATACAAATTGCATATTTGCATCTATTGGTGTAAAATCAAACAAATTCAAAATTTTAATAATATTTTTTAGAATAGAGTAAACTTGGGATAAACCGCTGATGATTTTCCTTAAATATTTGTGCTTGTGATTCATGAAGCTAAACCTTGTATAGATCAAGTGCAGGAGCAAGTAGCCAGCGTTGGCAAAAGATTGAAGCAGAATTAGCAAAAGTACCTGCTAAATGGCAAGGGCAAATACTTGATGCATTGATATGATTCGGCCTCCCAGGGGATTCAAGAGGGCAAGTGTGAAAAAATAAATTTCCTTGAATTTGCTTTCCAACACTTAATGGGTGCCGAAAAATGCTCATAAGAATCCGAAAGAAGTTAAATGATTATTGTTATGACATAGCAAGTAACAATCATCTGTGTGAATGGGCGATGCAAATGCAATAGAGGATTTTCTCATTCTTTCTTTTTGATTAACCTTTTGTTTTACCCATTGACTTGCTTGAACCCTAGTGGAAATGTCAACAGTGCAGGCTGATGAGAAACAAGCTGTGGAAGCTAGATTTGGTCCGAGACTTCTAATATATAAAAAAAAGAAAATTATTCACCATTCACCTGTTTATTTACTTTTTTCAAAAATATATAAATATTATTTTCTTTTTCATCGTGCCACCTAAAATTAGTCATTTATTACACTCGTCCACTTATGTCTAATCGCTATTAAAATGTTGTTTACGTTAGAAGGGTAAAATGAGCATTTCATTAGAATACTTAAAAACTACGCTGTATTATGCTTTTTTTTTAAAGAGTAACATCGTTTAACGTGATTTGAAAATTAAAAAAAAAGAAAGAAAGAAAACCGACGTTGTTTAACTTGATTGAAAGAGAAAAAACAAATACAAATTTTCTAAGCCCAACAAGCAACATACATTATTTTCCTCCAATTTCCAGCATCCACCTTTGCATTTAACTCTGTTGCTTGAAAGAATTTAAATCCAACCAATTTATCTCCAATTTCCATTTTATTTTGGGTTAAATTGTAATTTTCTTTTGAGGGGTAAAAATATTATTTCATTAATATTCTGTTAAATCCATTAACAAGAATCAAATGGAAGTGGACGAGTGTAATAAAATGCTAACTTCAGGTGGCGCGTTAAAAAAGAAAAAAAGTGTTTGTATATTCTTGAAAAAAGCAAAACAAACAAGTAGATAATAAAAAATTTCTCAAAAAAATCAGTGTGATCAGCAGTAGGTCTTTATTTAAGATTAATATTGAAGAACAAGTTGTTAGTTCAGCATCATGGTACTATTACTAACAACTCCGACTTTGTCTGTTACTTTACTTCCCTTGGAAACTCTAGTGCTTCTTCCTTAGCATTCATCTTGTGGCAACACAATCAACGATTCCATTCCTCGTGCTTTCGTGAAGAGAGCCTAATACTAGCATTTTATTAAAGGAAATTATCATTACACAACTTCCATTTTGTCTTATATTCATTCAACCACTACAAAATTCTAACATGCTTTCTACACCATCTTTCTTTTTCAATTTGCATCAATTAATCACTTTGCACTAACACCTTTAAATAATTTAAACGAAATGATAATTTTATTCTTAAATAAATTAAAAGATCATGTTATCTTATAAAAGTTTTGAAAATAAAAAATATAATTATAAAAATACCCCTAATTTTATAAAAAATAAATCTCAAATAGAGATGCTCAGCTGATTTTTATTAAATTTAGATTTTTCAAAATTTTAATAAGTATTTTTATTAAAAATTTATAATTTTACAAAATGTTAATAAAAATAACTGAATTTATTTATTAAAAAATTATAATTTCACAAAATTTTATTAAAATAACTAAATTTATTTACTAAAAAATAAATCCCAAAATTTTAATAATTTAGGGGATTTTTATTTAATCCAAAATTTTTAAAATTATTTTTATTAAAAAAATTTTATTTTTTGGATTTATTTTTTATTAAATTTAGGAATATTTTTATAATTATAATTTTTTATTTTTTAAAACTTTTATAAGATAAAATAGTCTTTTAATTTATTTAGAGATAAAATTATTATTTCATTTAAATTATTTAACGGTATTAGTACAAAAATAATTAATTGATATAAATAAAAAAAAAGGAATGCATATGACATGTTAGAATTTTTTAGCGGTTGAATGAACATAAAAAAATAAAAATAATACAATAATAATTTCTCTTTTATTATTTAGAAGTGGTAGCATATTATTAATTTGCACCAAACAAAAATTCATTAAACTTTACTTGACAAATTGAATATATTTGTTTTTAATTTCTCCATGAAGTCATCATACTCCAGATTAAATCAGCACCAGGAGTACAACTGTTTAATTAATTGAAGACAGCGGACAAAGTATTTAATTAAATACTCCAAATTGTTTTCTTTCATTGCAACTGGTCCCATAACTTTTGGCTTTTTGTCAATCATACACACTATTTTGTTTTTTATGCCTCTTTCTACATCAACCCTCCATTTTCTTCAACCCGCCTTCTTTCTTTCTTATTGTAAGTCAACATCATCTCATCACCTTAGGGCCCGTTTGTTACCCTTTTCCAAGCTCCGTTTTCATTTTCATTTTCATAATATACATATAATACATGTTTGGTGAGTTAATTTTAAAAAACAAATTACAAAACAAAAAAACCGGATTCATTATTATAACTAATCAACTGAAAACAACTTAAATATGTTCTGCAAATATTACAAACTAAACTTAAAAATGAATTAAAATCACAAAAGAAAATCGTGACCCTCTTCCTCCTTTTCTCTTCACTGCCGTTCTTTCTTTTCCCTCACCTTTCTTGATCCAGTTGCAGTAAATCTGCACTCTCTCCCTCACCATATTTTCATCCACAGCCCAGTAAATCTGCACTCGCAAATCTGCAGCAAATCTACACGCTCTCCCTCCCTTTATCTTTATCCACAGCCCAGCAAATCTGCACTCGCAAATCTGCAGCAAATCTACACTCTCTCCCTCCCTTTATCTTCATCCACCCAAATCTGTGACTCTCACAAATCAAGACTCTCAATCTGCAGAATCGCACTCTCTCGGTAACATCTTTCTCTCTCGTCAACCATCGCCATCGCTCTTTCTCCGCCAGAATCGGTGCCGCTGCCGGACTACCGCTTTAGTAAATTTTTGAGAAATTATTTGAGTGATTTTAATTGTTTTTAATAGGTTGATATTTTAGATTAATAGCATGTACCGAAACTAGAGTTATTTCTCTCAAACTTGGTCTACAATCATCGATCTGTCTCTTGCTGTACCCAAAATCAGCTGCTGCTCTGTGTATGTTGTTGCAATTTATTCGATCTCGCTGCATTCTTTATCTTCGCTTGGTCTTTGCTCCAGCTTCACGCACTTGCTGCAATTTGCTCCATCTTCTGCTTAAATTTGCCTGCTTGTTGCATCTCGTTGCTGGTATTTTTCTAATTGGGTGAATTTGCGTGTGATCTGATTTGTTTTGCTGCAATCCTGTATCATGTTCAATTGGTTGAATTTTGAGTGTATCATGTTTAATTGGACAAATTGGATGATTCCCGAGACCCTTAATCTACTTAGATACATGGGTTTCTCATCCTTTAAGTTTTAATTCGCAATGCAAATATTGGTTTACTTTTCATTCTGTTGAAATAATCAATTTTGTTGGGGGAATTATCCTATTATTCATAGTTCTTTGAGTTGGAAGTGCATGGGCAAAGACACTTGCGATTTGATTTAATTTTGTTATCTTTGACTTGATAAGCATTTTGGTAAATAAATAATACATAAATAGTTTACACATTTTTTGATCTTATTCTTTTTTTATGGATCCGATTTCGAATATGATCTGATTTCTTTATTTGTTCTTGGTTTTGTTTCGCTTTTCTCTCCGTTATTTATCAACTTTTGATGATTAAAAATTTGATGAATGCTCAGCATCTTTTGAACTTATTGTATTCCTTTGATTCATCATGAATGACTCTATAATTCCACAACACTTTGATTAATATTTGATATATATTATTTTTTTTAATTTTTCAAGATATGGATCCACGTGATGTTGATGGTGATGATAAGGCTGATTGGTCTAGCCGGACCGAAAATATTTTTATTGGTATAGTGCATGAGCATGTTAAAAAAGGTGATTTACAAACATCAACCTTTACTAAGAAAATTTGGACCACTATAAGTGATGATTTATTTGAGAAATCCCAAAAAAGATTCAATGTAGGGCAACTTAAGTCCAAGTTTAATAGGTTGTGCAAAAAACATCGAGAATTTTCTGACTTAATAGCTCATACCGGGTTTGGGTGGGATCCTATTTCAAATCTGATCACGGCTGTTTGGGCTAAATATATTAAGGTAAAACTATATTCACAGTATATTAAATAGTTTTGTATAAAATTAAGGTATTATTTTATGGTTTTATACACTTATTATTTTTTTTCCACAGAGAGTGCCTGGAGTGAAGCCATATCGTAAAAAAGGATTAGAGCACTACCAAACCTTATGGGAGATATTCAACACCACCACAGCTTCTGGCCATTTACGTTTTTCATCTAGCCAAGTTCCATTGTCCTCAGATGAGGATCGTGAATTGGAAGAGAATTTTCTTAGTCATGGAGTTCATGTTGATATTGATGATGATGAGTCAATGGAACCTGTTTCTGATATTAGGACAGAGAAAAGGCCTCGTCGACCAATTGAAACTTCAACTGAGCGGGGTAAAAAAAATAAGAGTGAGTTTGATAGTTACTTTAAAATGGCTAGTTCAGTGATGAATGCTAGAATGGAGATGGTTAAGAGCAAAAGTGCGGAGTCAACTTCTCAATGTGCTGAAAAGTGGTCTATTGAAGAGTGTATTGAAGCTGTGGAGAAATTGGGGGACATTGATGGAGATACATACAACAAATTGATGGATAAGCTAGTGCCCAGTATTGAGTGGAGGAAAGCATTTCTGAGCATGCCTGAGCATAGGAAAAAATATTGGTTAACTAGTTTGTAGTTTGTTTTTTAAATGTGTTTGGACTTTGTAGTATTTTTATTTGTTGAACTCTATGTTATTTTTATGAGTTTAAATGTGTTTGTTGAACTTTATTTTATTTTATTTTTGTGAGGTGACATTTTTTTTTTACCAATTATCGTATTCTTGAAATATAATCTAGGATTTTTTTTTAATCAGAGCAAAAAAATGAACAACAACAACCATGAAGATGATGATATTGACACTTTAACAGATATTGAAAAAGAGGTTTTAGAGGTAGCCATTGCTATAAAAATGTATGAGAAACAACAGCGTATTATTAGAAGACAATGTTATACAGGACAATTGTCTGGCATTGAATTTGTTCAAGAGTTGTTAAATGACCATCCGGATAGGATGTATAACATGTTTCGAATGGATAAATAAGTTTTTATTTGATTATGTTATACACTTGAACATTTACAGTTAGAGGATGATAGACATGTTTCAGATTGTAGGTCGAGAATGTGCTTGTATATATTGTCTCACTGTTGTCGTGTTGTTTCGAGCGTTTTCGGCGTTCGTGAAATCGTGTTTACACACTTTAAACGTGTGTTAAAAGCATTTTGTCACTTGGCAAATCATATTATAAAACCAAAACCTCAAGGGGAAACGCCATCAGAGATTAGAAACAATCCAATTTTTTTTTCATATTTTGAGGTAAGAAATTCAATACACGTGACTTCAATGTTTATGTGACATTAACATTTGTTTAATAAATTATTTTTTTTCATATTTTCACAGAAGTGTATCGGTGCAATTGATGGAACTCACATTGTTGCATGGTCACCGGCACATAAACTGATATCATATCGAGATAGAAAGACTCAGGTGACTCAAAATATCATGTGTGCATGTTCTTTTGACATGATGTTTATATTTGTGTATACGGGCTGGGAAGGTACTGCCAATGACTCAAGGGTATTTATGAATGCCTTAAATAGACCAGATCTGGGTTTCCACTTCCGGAAGAAGGTAAGAATACACACACACACACACACACACACACATATACATACATACATATATATATATATATAATGGTTGTCGAAACCAGCAAAAATAAATACATACTCTAATAAAATTGTGTATAGTGATTGAGCAGGGTCGTGTCCACAGAAATTGGTAATTATTTAAATCCTTTCAAAAATATAAAATGCAAAATAAAGGAATTGTTGACAATAATAAAAATCAAATTAAAATGACAAGAACGTAAATTAAAATTGTAATTCAAATTGGAAAAAAGCTCTGGTTGAAGGAATTAACTCAGCTTGATTCGACTACTGATCATTGATCTAAATATAAATCATTATTGCTTATGAATAGACTGGTTATAGCTACTGAGACGCTCTAATAGCCAATCTCTCCTTAACTAGTCGATAACCAAGGTACGACCATTAGTTATTTCCCTAATCAATAGACAACCCTCGATCATGGGAAAACCGAGAGACGAATCACAAACGCATACGATGGTTCATTTAAATTAGATTGTTTATTCTCATAACACAATATGCATGATGTGCTATTTGTCACAAATATTAAAATCTTCATACGATGAATCTTCTAATTGACAGTAGATTAGGTTGATAATTAAATAGTGGCCAATTATCTAATTAACAAACATAATCATGATAATAATTCAGAGAATAAACAAATACCCAACAAGCAATAAAACAATTAAAGCATAAGAAAGATCTCACAATAATAATGAATCAAAGCTTTATTAACCTCCAACCAGAAAAATAAATTTAGTTCCTCATAGAGAGAAGAGAAAAATTTGATCTAGGGTTTTCTTTTCCTTCATTTACTTCCCTCCTTCTCTTTGTGTTTCAATCCCTTTTGTATTCTAGAGTTTTTCTAAAAATAGAATACTAAAATCTAAAATATTCTCTAAATTCAGAATTACAAAAATAACCCAAAAAGGTGAAACACGTTAAAATAAAAACTGCAAGTTCTTTGTTGACAGCACGCGCCCACGCCTTATCAACAAAGTTCTTCTGAAATTCATAATTCTTCCATGCAAATAATCATCCTCAAACATCATTTTCTAGCTCAATTTTAGCACCAATCAATAGAATTGCACCTACAAAATAAAACACAAATAAATCACTATTATTAAGTGCAAAACATTGGTATTAAAGGGAGTAAACAATACAAAATTAGTGCATAAATTGCACTCTAACAATATATGTTAATATCTTTGGCGTTTATTTTTTAATTAAGTTATATTTTATTGTTTCTATATTTTAGGATATTACTACGTTATGGATTCTGGCTATATAAATATGAAGGGATTTTTGACACCATATAGAGGTGAGAGATATCATTTACGTGATTATAGAGGATCAGGTCGAGCACCTAGAGGTCCACAAGAATTATTTAATTATAGACATTCATCATTGCGTAATGTAATTGAGCGATGCTTTGGTGTTTTAAAAGCGCGATTTTTAATTTTAAGGGATATGCATAATTACAGTTTACGTAAGCAACGTTTAATTCTAATTGCATGTTGCGCTTTACATAATTTTATTCGACGAGAAAATGCAAGTGATAGGTTATTTGAGGACTTTGCTGGGCAAGATTTGGTTACCAATGAAGAAGGAGACACTAGTAGGCCACTTACTAACATTGATTTATCTCCAGCAAGTGTCGCAGAGATGAATGCTATAAGAGATGGAATTGCAGCTTCTATGTGGCATGATTACATACGTAATGCATAATGTCTTTCATGCAATTTTTTTATCTATATTTTCTTTAAATCATGTGTTGTAAAACAATGATAATGACAATGTCAAACTTTTTTTTTAATTAATGTTAATTCTAAAACTTTATCATCATGTAATTTTTTTATAATAAATTTATTTATGTTATTGAAATACAAGTGTGCAACCCAAGAGGGCGGGTGAATTGATATTTTAAAACTTATCTTAATCAACCACACAACAATCTAATCTAATGCCTTAATAAATTCAATGAAATCACAATAATAAATAAAAATGTATTTGAAGCTCTATGAAGATTGTATAATCGTGTATAAGCTCAATGGTCGTGTTGTGATCAACCCTTGATTTGATATGAATGAGCTTATTTATAGTTGGAGCTGAAAACTAACCGTTATACACGTTTTTACCAGAAAACGGATCGCCGTTAACCGTTAACGGTTAACCGTTTGGGCTAAATTTCAAATAAACGGTTGACCGTTAGTCACTAACCTTTCGCCGTTAATTTCCAGAGACCTGCAACATAAATTTGGCTTAACCATTCTTACTAAACGGTTCAAGGTTAGCAAACTAGAAATAATCGGTTCACCGTTTTCAGTAAACGATTTACCGTTAATTTCCAGAGACCTGCCAAACAAATTTGGCTTAACCGTTCTAACTAAACGGTTCAAGGTTAGCAAACTGGAAATAATCGGTTCACCGTTTTCCGTAAACAGCCATCGTTTTCGAAACGGCCATCACACTTTCGAGACCTGCCAAACAAATTTGCCTTAACCGTTCTAACTAAACAGTTCAAGGTTAGCAAACTGGAAATAATCGGTTCACCGTTTTCCGTAAACGGTTTACTGTTAATTTCCAGAGACCTGCCTGAAATACAAGTGTGCAACCCAAGAGGGGTTTGAATTGGTGTTTTAAAAAATTATCCTAATCTAATGCTTTAATCAAATCAAAGACAATAAATTCAAACAAGCATAATAATAGAGGAGTAAGGGATGAGAAAACAAACACGAGGATTTTTATGTGGTTCGGCTATCCCCGCCTACGTCCACGCCTCCAAGCACACCGGGCTTGAGGATTTTACTATCCAAGCCTCCCAAGGCTTCAATTGTTTACAATTGACTTCCAAGGTGTTAATGGACCTTTACAATCAAGAGATTATCTCCCCAATCTCTTAACCCCAAGTGTTTCCTCACTTGAACACTTACAATTTGGTGATAAATGAAAGTTACAACAATAAAACTCTCTTTAAGAGTGGATAAACAAATTTAGGAATAAAACTCACTCTAGAATTTATGATTCACGAATTAAGAGCTCAAGATATGTTGTATGTCTTTTGTTGATGCATGCTAGGGAGCTTGAAAATGAGTTGGATTTGAGTTTTTATAGTTGGAGCTCAAAAACTAGCCGTTATACACTTTTTACCAGAAAACGGATCAAGGTTAACCATTAACGGTTAACCGTTTGCGCTAGTCAAAGTTACCGTTGGGCTGAATTTCAAATAAACAGTTCACCGTTTTCTTGTAAACGGTTCAAGGGTAATTTCCAAAGACCTGCAAAATAAATTTATCTTAACCGTTCTTACTAAACGGTTCAAGGTTAACAATCTGAAAATAAACGGTTCACCGTTTTCCTATAAACGGTGAAGGGGTAATTTCCAGAGACCTGCAAAATAAATTTGGTTTAACCGGTTTTACTAAACGGTTCAAGGTTAACATTCTGAAAATAAACGGTTCACCGTTTTCAGAACGGTGAAGGGTAATTTCAGGACCGCAAAATAGATTTGTTAACTGCTTTTACTAAACGGTTCAAGGTGAACAATGCGGAAATAAGCAGTTCACTGTTTTCTAAACGGTTAGTTTCTTCAGATCTTCTTCTGAACTGTTTACCAAAAATTATAGTTTTACCCCAAAACTTTCTATAACTGTATTATGACCCAAAATGTTATAAAACTTTACAAATAGGTCCAATTTCAGAATTTCTAAATAATATTTTGTGAATCTCAAAACTTTTTAAAATTATAAAATGGTCCAAAATACTATAACACTTTTCAAATAAGTCCTTCTCCATAATTTCAAACAATACTTGTTGATTTTCAAGTTTTTAAAACACTTTCAATTAAACCATAAACTTGAAAAACAACCAATTTCATAAATTCATTTTTTTCATTAAATATAAAACATTCATAATATGAAAATAATGATTTATTTAAAATGTATAAAAAATAATTTAACTTTTTTTTAAAACTTAATCATTCTTAATCTTATTTGTTATCATCAAAATCAATAATATGTAAACATATATGTTAACAATCTCCCCCTTTTTGATGATGACAAATCTTTCATGGTTTTAAAGAATGATTCAAAAATTAATCTTGTTTGTTATCATCAAAATCAATATTATGAAAACATATATGTTAACATTCTCCCCCTTTTTGATGATGACAAACATTTCATGTATTTAAAGAATGATTGCATAAATTGCTCCCCCTAAATATAAGCTTCTCTTAAATTAACAAATTTAAATACATGTATTCTTCTCCCCCTCATCATCAAAAAGAAAACTTAATGGAAAAGAAAAAAAATAGCAAAATTTTGTATAAGTTTAAAATATGTATTTTTCTTTCTCTTCATCGTAAAAAAAAAGAAAACTTAAAGGGATAGAATAAAATGAGTAAATTTGTTACCCATGTTGTCAAAGTAGAAATCTTAACACATTCTCCCCCTAACAACAAGCATCACCTCAAAAACAAATTTTAGTAATATAACCCCCAAATTATCATCATCACATAATCCAGCAACCATAAAATGATCATGAATCATTATTCAATCAATTTTCAAATATAAAACTCAAAACATAAAATCATCATATAAAAACCATATAATCAAAACATCACCATATCTCAAAATCATCACCATAAGCACATACATATCAATCATAAAAAAAATGCTCAAAGTGCATGTTATTCTCCTCCTTTTGAAAACATCAAAAAGATATATTACTTTGTCTCCCCCTTTGGACAACCAAAAAGTTCAAAATGCATATTATCTAAAAGCATATTGTATGCTCCCCCTAAATATATGGTCAATTTAAAAATTTAACCAAAAAGATTTTATCCAAAAACATATCATATTATCTTATATGCTTAAAAAATCTCGAAAAATATGTATTTTTCCCTTTTTGATATCATTTAAAACAAGTAATGCATATTCAACAATACATCGATAAAGTACAAACAATGCATTCATTCACCAATAATAGATTGCATAATATCAAACTTCATCAAATACATGTATTCATCAAAGCATATTCTTTATCTCAAATCTTAAGCAAAGCATAAGTATATAATGCAATATATAGATCATCAAAATCAACATAGCTATTAAGGTAAGCCATCATTATAAGCTAAAGAACAAGTGATCAAATCTATTATTATAAATACTCACATAGCCCAATTTAATGAATGAATATATAACACAATAAATAGCACATGAATTCACACATACATAAGAGATGGACAATTATGATAGATAATTGAGAAGAAGAAATCAAAGACCATACAATCATCAAAATCAAACAAAGGCATCATGATAAATTACTTAATATTATACACAATGATAATTCCATCATGTAAATATATAAGCGTACTTTTACAAATTTAAACTATTATCCATTTATCATGATCCATTCAACAAAATCAATATGGCAAGAATTGTTACCAAAACAATTAAATCATCTTGCCTCATCTTTTTCTCCTAGATCATAATTAAGTGATTATCCTCATAAGCTTTCATCAAGGAACTCTCCACCATTCCTTGATTTATGGTACCTACAAAGAAAACATTCATGTTGTGCCCTTTGGTACCCAAATATTCTTGGGTCCTTACATGTTAGATTTAGTTCCTTTTGGAACCCAAACACATTTGACTCCATAATACATATTTCTCTTAATTGGACATCTAAAACTCATATGACCATTTTGATTGCAAAAATGACAAACAATTTTATGATCACATGTGGAGGTAGCCTTAACAAAATAATTCTTATAATATTTTTGTTTCAAGTTAGCCTTATATCCAACTCCTCCTTTGTCAAACACACATTTTTGTGTATTAAGCAAGTTATCTAACATCTTTTATCCTTTTGTAAATTTTAGAACAATTTCATTTAGATCATTGCTCTCTTTTTTAAGCATTTTATTTTCATTTTTCAAGTCATTCATATATGATTTTAAATGCTCATGTGAAGTACTAGAATTTTCAAATGATGCAATCTTATCATGCAATGTCTTATTTTCTAATTCAAGACATGTAACCTTAGCACTAAATGATTCATTCTCATTTTTAAGCTCTACCATATTCTTTTTAAGGTAAATATTCTTTTTACCAATTTTCATCAATTCATCATGCAATTATTTAAAAGCATCATGCAATTCATTATAAGTAGGAAGATCATTTACCTCATCAAGTTCATCATCCGATTCATCTCCAATTGCCATGAGAGCTAGATTTGACACTTCTTGCATATTCTCTTCATCACTCGATTCTTCATCGCTATCGTCCCAAGTAGCCACCATTGCCTTCTTCTTGACCTTGTTGAGAAGAGGAACTCCGATCGTATATAGCCACGCCTCTTGCATTCAAAGCAAACAATTGCCTCATTCTTTCCTTTCTCCGCCTTAAGGTTTTCTCTCATGAAATCTTTAAGGTTTCTTCTCTTGATTTGCTTCTTGAAGATCCTTCTAAACTTTCTAGCAATCATTTCAATGCCTTCATCTTCAAAGTCACTTCCATCATCATCACTTTCAACTATGGAAGATTTAAAAGTAAAGCTCTTCTTCTTTTCATCTTCATCAATTCTTTCATTAGCTATATCCTCTTCATATGAAATAAGTGAACCAATAAGATCATCAAGAGATACAGTATTAAGATTTTTCGCTTCTTCTATGGCCGTTCTCTTTGGTCTCCATTCTTTAGGTAATGATCTAATAATTTTATTCACTTTTTTACAATTACTAAATGTCTTTCCTAGTGCTTTAAGAGAATTCACAATATCGGTAAATCTAGTGTACATGTCATGAACACTCTCATATGATTCCATTTGAAACATTTCATATTGCCTAGTAAACCTACTAATTTTACACTCCTTGACTTGATTTGTTCCCTCATATACAACTTCAAGTTTCTTCCAAATATCATAAGCATTATCACAACTGGAAACTCTATGAAATTCTTCCTTATCTAAAGCACAAAATAAAGCATTCTTTGCTTTGGAGTTTAAAGACATCTTTTTCTTTTCTAATACACTCCATTGACTTGAGGGTTTTGGAATATCATCTCCTACTTTATTTTTAGTCATAGGCATGAATAGACCATCACAAACAACTTCCCAAATTTTATAATCTAAAGCTTGCAAATAAATTCTCATCCTAGTTTTCCAATATGGGTAGTCTTTACCGTCAAAGAACGGTGGTCTAATTGTAGATTGTCCTTCCCTAAAGGTTGAGTCATTATGGGTTGCCATGGATCTTTAACTCTAGACGGTTAAGTCTACACAAGAGCACCTTACTCTGATACCAAATGAAATACAAGTGTGCAACCCAAGAGGGGGGGTGAATTGGTGTTTTAAAAAATTATCCTAATCTAATGCTTTAATCAAATAAAAAAAAATAAATTCAAACAAGCATAATAATAGAGGAGTAAGGGATGAGAAAACAAACACGAGGATTTTTACGTGGTTAGGCTATCCCCGCCTACGTCCACGCCTCCAAGAACACCGGGCTTGAGGATTTTACTATCTAAGCCTCCCAAGGCTTCAAATGTTTACAATTGACTTCCAAGGTGTCAATGGACCTTTATAATCAAGAGATTATCTCCCCAATCTCTTAACCCCAAGTGTTTCCTCACTTGAACATTCACAATTCGATGATAAATGAAAGTTACAACAATAAAACTCTCTTTAAGAGTGGATAAACAAATTTAGGAATAAAGCTCACTCTAGAATTTATGATTCACGAATTAAGAGCTCAAGATATGTTGTATGTCTTTTGTTGATGCGTGCTAGGGAGCTTGAAAATGAGTTGGATTTGAGTTTTTATAGTTGGAGCTCAAAAACTAGCCGTTATGCACTTTTTGCCAGAAAACGGATAAAGGTTAACCATTAACGGTTAACCGTTTGCGCTAGTCAAAGTTACCGTTGGGCTGAATTTCAAATAAACGGTTCACCATTTTCTTGTAAACGGTTCAAGGGTAATTTCCAAAGACCTGCAAAATAAATTTATCTTAACCGTTCTTACTAAACGGTTCAAGGTTAACAATCTGAAAATAAACGGTTCACCGTTTTTCTATAAACGGTGAAGGGGTAATTTCCAGAGACCTGCAAAATAAATTTGGTTTAACCGTTTTTACTAAACGGTTCAAGGTTAACATTCTGGAAATAAACGATTCACCGTTTTCCTGTAAACGGTGAAGGGGTAATTTCTAGAGACCTGTAAAATAGATTTGGCTTAACCGTCTTTACTAAACGGTTCAAGGTTAACAATCTGGAAATAAACGGTTCACCGTTTGCTATAAACGGTTAGCCATTTGCTACAGTACTGCTACAGTGAACTGTTTACCAAAAATTACAGTTTTACCCCAAAACTTTCTATAACTGTTCTATGACCCAAAATGTTATAAAACTTTACAAATAGGTCCAATTTCAGAATTTCTAAATAATATTTTGTGAATCTCAAAACTTTTTACAATTATGAAATGGTCCAAAATACTATAACACTTTTCAAATAAGTCATTCTCCATAATTTCAAACAATACTTATTGATTTTCAAGTTTTTAAAACACTTTCAATTAAACCATAAACTTGAAAAACAACCAATTTCATAAATTCATTTTTTCATTAAATATAAAACATTTATAATATGAAAATAATGATTTATTTAAAATGTATAAAAAATAATTTAACTTTTTTTTAAAACTTAATCATTCTTAATCTTATTTGTTATCATCAAAATTAATAATATGTAAACATATATGTTAACAATCTCCCCCTTTTTGATGATGACAAATCTTTCATGGTTTTAAAGAATGATTCAAAAATTAATCTTGTTTGTTATCATCAAAATCAATATTATGAAAACATATATGTTAACACTGCCAAACAAATTTGGCTTAACCGTTCTAACTAAACGGTTCAAGGTTAGCAAACTGGAAATAATCGGTTCACCGTTTTCCGTAAACGGTTCACCGTTAATTTCTAGAAACATCATTTTAACAAACTTTTGTAGAACATACGTTCTGGACATTATCGGATAGCCGTTTTAAATAAACGGTTAGCCGTTTACTACGGTGAACTGTTTTTGAAAAAAGTATTACCAAACGCATATTCTCTGTTTTTATCATTTTCAATTTTATCTATCAAACGCATATTACTATTTTCAGTTTTAAAATACAGAATACAAAAAATGATACCAAACGCATATTTAAATTCGAAATATAATAATTGCAAAACACCATTTTTATTTTCATTTTTATTCTCAAAAAGTACAAATCCAGAAACAATACCAAACGGGCCCTTAATTTCTCGATACGTTCATGTATGTGTAGAAGGAGAATATAATATTAAGTTATTAAATCTTTGGGAAATCATTGGCCATCCACTTAAAAATTACCATGATATAAAAAATTTTCTATAAAAAATAAAACTTATTCGATTTTATACATACTATTTACAATTTTCTTCAATCATACACCTAAATAAACAGAATTACCCTTACGAAAACGACCGCCATTATAATTTGTATTTCTTTATGTTTTGTCATTTTGTAAACATAATTCTATCTTTTTGGTAAATGATTGATACAAATTGCATATTTGCAACTATTGGTGTAAAATCAAATAAATTCAAAATTTTAATAATATTTTGGAGAATAGAGTAAACTTGGGGTAAGCCGCTGATGATTTTCCTTGAATATTTGTGCTTGTGATTCATGAAGTTAAACCTTGTATAGATCAAGTGCAGAAGCAAGTAGCTAGCGTTGGAAAAATTCAGAATCACGTAACTTCTTTTGGTAGATTACTGAAAGAGGAGATATGGACATCAATTTCAGGCTATTTTCAGAGAGGTTCAGAAGACTGTTAGAAGGTGAAGAAGGAACGCTGCCTGATGCTGCCAAGGAACACATTCAGAATCTCTATACCGAGATAGAAATTGTTGCTTCCTTGCTAAGTAACTATGAAGACGAGTTGTTCGAGATTCTGCTCCAAAGCTATGGAAAAGAACAAACAGAGTTTCCAGAACTTCAGGGCATTCTGAAAGAAATCAATGACTTTGCCCATGAATCCGAGAAAGTTATTTACACATTCATGATCAGTAGTATCACGCAACAAATCAATGGAAGCAGTTCCAAGGATCTATGCGATGCTCTTCTGGGACTCCAAAGTCAAATCATTGATATTAAACAACAGCTGCGGCAATTTCAACCAACTAACACAAGTTTTTGGACTTTTATGAAGTCACAATATATTGAAGCCGGCAACTCTTCTTCAACTTCCGGGTCCAAGAAGAGGAATATCGTGGGTCTGGAGGATGAGATGGAGGAGTTGCTAGATCTACTGATAGAGGGAGACCCTTCTCTTTCCGTTGTGGCGATTGTTGATAGCAGTGGCTTTGACAAGACGGATTTTGCTGATGAGGCCTATAACAGCAATTATGCGAAGAATTATTTTGATTGTCGTGCTTGGGTGGGTTGTGAATGCTATCTCGCTAAAGTGTTGGATAACATAATTAACTCTGTGATGCCTCGATCCATGTGGAGTGAAATTATGGATGAAGATTATCAACTAAAGATAACTACTCTTCATGATTACCTCAGAAACAAGACGTATTTGATAGTGCTTGATGAAGTCTGGGAAGAAGAATTGTGGGATGGTATAAGAGAAATTCTTCCAGATCATCAAAATGGAAGTAGAATATTGATAACGCTCGCGGAGATTAACATCCTCAACTTGTGTCAATTGGAAAACGGAGAGAAGATTCCGCTGGATTTACTGCCCGCTAGAGGACCACTGAGAGCTACATACCAAGGGTGGTCTTTTGTTGTCCTATACCATGGAAGTAAGTCATTACAGGAAAATGTGGAAGAGACACAAGCTGTACCCATGTTTCTTCAATTGTTGGCTTACTCTGCGTTACCTTTATACTTGAAATTCTGCCGTCTATATTTGTGTGTCTTCCTCAGTGATCGGTTTGATATATCCGCAAGGCAGCTGTATCAGCTATGGATAGCTGAAGGTTTCATTCCACACAATAGTGAGGCAACTGCTGAGGAGTACTTAGAAGAGCTAATCGATAGAGGCTTCATTCAGGTTAAGAAGAGAAGACCCGGAGGCAGAATCAAATCCTGTTATATTCCGATCAGGGCATGGGCTATGTCAGTTACAACGGTTGAAATCACAGACTTTATCCATTTCTTTACTCATGATCGTGAAATTGATTCACGGAAAACTGTTAAAATTCTGTGCGGTGGTACCGGAGACTTGTTTGATTTTGTTTCTGTGGAGCATGCGTATGCTAATCCATACGTCCGATCTTTGCTGAACCTCACCTCACAAGACCACCATCTTGCTGCCTTAGATTGTGAAAAAATCTGTAAGAATTTCAAACTCTTGAGGGTATTGGCCTTGGATTCTCTAGTTTTAACCCAGTGTCCGGTTGGAATAGAACACTTAACATTTCTGAGGTACTTGAAGTTGAAAATACCTAACCTCAAATCCATTCCCTCGTCACTGTGCAACCTTCTAAACCTATATACTCTTGAGATGCCATTGAGCTACATAGATCATACTCCGGAGGATTTTTGGAAGATGCACAAACTGAGGCACTTAAATTTAGGTTACATTAAGCTGCCTCCACATCCAGGTAAATATTGCAATGCTTTGGAAAATCTCAATTTCATTTCTGCCTTACATCCCAGTAGTTGCACTCAAGATATTTTGGGCAGACTACCTAATCTTCAAAGTCTCAAAATATTTGGAGATTTAAGCCATTATCAATCAGTGTTGTCCAAAAGCCTTTGGGAACTGCGATGCCTTGATTCCCTGAAGCTGGTGAATGAAAGCAATATGCCGGGGATGTCACAAATTGACATAGCTGAATACCAATTTCCTCAAAGTCTAACCCACTTGAGTCTGACAAATACTAAACTAAAGGACGACCCCATGCCGACGCTGGAAAAGCTACCACACCTTCTTGTGCTGAAATTGAAGCAAAACTCATTTTCAGGAAGAAAGCTGACTTGTTGTTCTGGGGGTTTTCCACGCCTCAAATTTTTGCATCTAAAATCAATGCTATGGTTAGACGAGTGGACAATGGGGACAAAAGCCATGCGGAAACTTGAGCGCTTACTCATCAACCCTTGTGCTTACTTGAAAACGCTTCCTGAGGAGCTGTGGAGCATAGAGAGCTTAAAGAAATTGGAGTTGTGGTGGCCTCGACCAGAGCTGAAAAAAAGGCTAAGGGACTTTGAAGACAAGGAGCGGTATGACATCCAGCTGCATCCTTATGGACTGTGATTAGCTGAATTGAATTTGATGTTAGTTCACATTTGGGGTAAGCTTTTCCTTTCATATTTTAATTTAGTTTGATGTAATCTAACAGCCAATGGATTTATTCTCACCTTTTCTTCAGTTAATCGCTTGCGCAGATGAAATCACAGGGGCCAAGAATTGCAGCTGGAGCTTCAGTTTCAACCAGAGCCCAACATTAATCTCCTTTCTGTCTCCACTTTCGGCTGTCTACACATACAAGTCCTTTGGCTGATCCAGGACTTTATTTTGCTTCTTTGGTTCCAACGATTTGCCACAAGCAACACAAGTGTCATGTTCCGGATTCATATGGTGTTCAAAGTTTGTTAATTGTTTTACTTTCTAGTTTCGGATTGGCTGGTTTGTATTCTATTTCTGTGTCTTAATATGCTTTATATTCAGCGTCGATCGGGTCAGTGTTCATGTCAGCTTTCTACTCATGAATAAGCTTTCAGACTCCAGAGCCTGTTGCATGTAATGTGATAGTAATATGTTTTTTTCTTTTTTTTTTTCCCAACATTGTAAATATTTATTGTACTGATGTATGAATTCGTATGTGAGAATTTTGACATTGTTTGTTTTCTTCGTTTTCAACGATTTGCTACAAGTGAATGTCACTTGCTTTCTATTTCTTGATCTGTTGGCGTGCATTCTGTTTTGTCTGTCTTAATTCTGGCCATGTGCTTGAAATTCCAGCTAAGTCTGAATCTATGTATGTATATTCTCAAAATTTCCTGCAGAGAAATTTGTATCTCTTTTATTAGTATTTGGATTTTTTTTTTTTTTGAAAACTTGCAGTTACATATACCAAAATAAACATTGTCAGATGATGTTTTACCGGTGATAGATTTCTCAATTCTTTGATGCACACGGGCATTTGTAGCAACTATGACTTTATTAAACTTAGAAAACGCGGAAAGTAAACAACAGAGTACTAGAACGAAGAAAAAACAATAACATCTCCTTTAGGCAATATGTTTAAGAAGGTCAAGTATCATTAGTTAAGATTATCCAAAACAGATGCTAGATTGAAAAGGAAAAAGCACATTGTTTCACCAGACGTGGATGAAGATCAACATAAAACGAATAAAGTTTTGAAAGGGAAGATTTGTATTGATTCTTCGCTATGAGACACAGGTACTTTATTATCCGAATTATCTACAAAGTATCTTCATTTTATTAAATTTTATCTCAAGAATGGTAGATCCACTTGATGTCTGTGATTGATTCAGTGAAGTATGGCTGTGAATAAAATCTGGATTTCAGAAACGACAACGTTTTGAAGCTTAGTTTTTTTAGGGGTTTTTAATTAAATACCCTTTAATAGTTGCAAAATTGTTTAAATACCCCCTCCCTTTTTTGTTTTCATGGATACCCTAACAAATATGAGTAAAGTCTGAAATACCATTAATAAATGCATCAAATCCACTCAACTTCATTGTCTTCATATTTCTTTTACCAAAATTCTTCTTACCGTCGGAATTCTCTCAAAATTCCCTAAAATCTCTCAAAATCTCTCATAACTTCTTACACAAATACAATTATGTATTCATTTCTTTAACACCCACTCTTTCTTTAATTGAAAAGAGGTGCATTGCTTATTTAAAGCCCCAATAAGGTATGTTAATGTTGTTGGGTTTTAAGTTTTTTAATTTTTAGAAAAATTTCAGAATTTTCCTCACATTATAATATTTTATTTTCATTTATTTTCACCATTTTTTCTTATATGTAGAAATATATACAATGTAGGTTGTTTAATTATTTTTTCAGTAATATAATTTATTTAATTATTTTTTCAGCAATATAATTTATGTATGGCGAAAATGATTCGGATCGTGCATTCCTTTTGACGTCATGTACGTCATGTATTTAGTCATGCAGGTCATGTAGTCATGTAGGCCGTGTGATATGCTCATAATTTATCTATTATTTTAATATTTCTTTAACTTAATTTTAGGTTAAATTATATTTTATTATGTTAATTTTGTCTTAATTTTTATATTTTGTTATTTTAAGTACAATATAAGATTAAAGAGGAATTAAATCATAACATTAAGGAGGAAATCAACTTGAAGGAATCAAAAAGAAAAAGAAATAAAGAGATTTAATTGAAACAAATTAAGGAATATTGAATTTAATCATCGTGCATGAAATCTCGTGGGGCAAGCTTTGAAAATTTTGTTGACAAAAATGACAGGCACGTGGAGAGCTTTTGACAATTTAAATGGCAAGCATGTGATGGGCTTTGGCCGAATCTTTATTGGCTTATTAATGGAACAATTAACGTGCATGCATAAAAGGGGCGGCTTGGCTTTTGTTTTTAATCCTTTCCATGTGAGGATTTAGGGCGGACGGTAAGAACTATATAAAAGCCAGATTTGCGGTAGAAATTAAGGAGAGCAGCAGCCGCACAAACTGAAAAATTGGAGAGAAAACCGAGAGCAAGAAAAAGAAAAGAAGAAGAAGAGAAGCCACCGCTGCAAAATTCGGGAGCAACAATTTGGAGAAGTCAATTGCAGAGATTGGAGAGAGACATCTTCTTGAGTTTTTCTTTCCCTCCTCTCTATTATTTTGCTTGAATATTCCCATTAAATTTATGGATTCTCTTTATATTCCCATAAACTAATTTATTTTACTAGGGCTACGATGTAGCCTAACTATGAAGATTTAATTTCATAAATCTGTGTTATTTTTAATTTATTATTTCATGGTTGAGTGTTCATTATCGTGTTTAATGCTTTTAAATATCTGACCAATATTTGAATGATTTGAGGATGCATAATGAGACCGAGAGGAGATTTATGTACTTTTACTCTGTGTAATGGATGCCATGAATGGAATGAAAGATAGAGATGTGCCAACGTGATTCGTGCAGTTTTTCTAAAAATTTCCATGGAACTTAATGAATCTTTGCATATTTAAATTCACATAAAGATATAGTGGGTTAATATGTGAAGGTATTTTTGATATTACTCGAGAGAGGATATTGAATAGATTAGGAAAATTCACTGTCAACATGGGTAATAAATTTTAATAGCATAGATGGAGGATTAAATTGGATTAGTTATGGTGAAATCGGATGTCCTAGTGCTTTAATCTCTTGGTGATTTTTATTACTGTCTGCATATTTATTTAATTTTCAGTTATTTAATTTTATTTAATTTCAATCTAAATTCGTCTATTCGATTGTTCAAATAAATTGGGGTTAGAATAATTTCAGTAGCTAATAGGATATACAATCTCTATGGGACGATACTCTACTCTTCTTTATATTACTTGCGCCGACTAGTACACTTGCTAATTTACACATCATCATGTAAGTAATATAGTCGTGTAGGTCGTGTAAGTCATGTAAGTAATATAGTTGTGTATGTCGTGTAATTACTTGTATATGAAATTTGATATTATTTTTTTTTATTGTATCATCATATATGGTTTTGGTACGTGTGCCTATTCTCTTCAATGGTGAATGGATTGAGCAAAATGACGAGTATAAGTTCAAATGTTCCACGGCTAAAGCGATAATGATACCACGATCGACAACATATGCCGAATTGGTGGAGAAGATAGCTCAAGTTATTGATATAGATATTGCAAAATTCGAAATCATAATGAAGTTCAAGCTTAAGACATCTGATCCTATACCACCAGTTACAATTCAAACTAATGATGGTGTGGAGTTTTTTCTTAGAGAAAAGTAGCTAGTGCAATGGTGAAACGACCTGCCCCAAACCCTAAGGGCAAGTTTATCCTGTCACATCAAACTAGGTAAATAATAATCAAATTAGTAAGAATTCTGCCGAAAATTCGGCAGAGTCTCCTTATAAATATAACACTCCTAATATGAAAATATATAAACAAACACTTCCAAAATAGCATAATATACCAAAAACTCCAGTGATCAGCATTCTCAACCAAAATGCTAAGTTTTACTCAAGATATTTTCAGAGTCTGAAAAGATAATTTTATAACTATTAATATACATCGGTTTATTCTTAATCCCAAAAGGATAATATAACAAAATTTTACAATCCTAAAAGAACAAGATGATAAGGATATCCTAACAAAAATCATTTATATTCTCTAACATCATCATGTGGCTAAGACTCAAAATATATCTACAATCGCTGGGTCGGTCTGGTGTATCTACAACCTCCTGGTGGGGGGAAGAAAATATAATAAAAAACAGGGTAAGTATAAAACTCAGTCAGATCAGTAAGTGGATAATAGTTTTTAAAAATAAATTAATTTAATGTTACTTTGAAAGAAATAATCATATCAATTTCCAAACACAATTTCATCAAACCACATGCGAGAAATCAACAATAAATCATTTAAAATTTAAGCCAGATTACTAACCATGAAAACATATATAATATCATACCCAATATCCGTGGAAATCATATCACAATAACATATAGAATACGCAAATATGAAAATCATCACCAAACAAGTACCTAGGAGAATAATCTCGTCGTATCCGGACCTCAACGGACAGGCAATGACGTACTATCTGGGTACTGTTACACCCTGGAGCTACACAGATAAACAGAAAAATACTAGCTCATGTCTCATCATATCTGTACATGTGTAATCCTGTTCCCAAAGATAAAAACGCCCAAGCACATGGCCCAAAGCCTCTGTGTATACTCAGACGGGCGACAAAGGCCTGTATCTCATGTGTATCATCATATCTCATCTGTAATCATCATACTGCATGCATATGCCCCCAAAAGGCAAAAGCGCCCAAACACACGGCCCAAAAGTTTCTATGTGTGTTCAGACGGGCCCCAAAGGCCACTCATCTCATTTTATCTGTATTACTGTATCTGGAGGGGAGGGTCATATCCAATGATTTTAAAAACAATCTATATTCTCATATTCATATACATCCTATTCATACTTCAAATCATACATTTTTTTTCATCATCACATCTAAATCTACTTTTCTCATCCTTTAAAACATTATCATATTTTATTCAAAGTCCATACCCATTAACCAAACATTTTACTATAATATCAATGCGTGATTAAAATCTATTTCGAGGAAATAATTAAATCATAGCATTTAAAATACTTATTTCGTAAACATGCTTTACTATCATAATTAATTATGAAAATAGGTTTTGTATATTCTACTCACAAAGGATGTTCACGCCATTATCGCTCACGTCCCCATGACCTGGTTCTCACTCGCGGATCCTCCTAGATCAAGGGAACGACATAATTATTTTTCGTAAATCAGAATTACGACTAAATTTATACAATAAACTCGAAAAAGAACATATATCCATAATTTACAACTCCCGTATCATTAAAATTACTAAAATAGCCTCGCATTCGTAAATCATTAAAACATTCTGAAATCATAAATCATCGAATTACCCTTGGAATCATAATTATATAAAATTCTCAATTTCAGGAATTACTAAAATATCCACAGGCTCTGAAATTACAAAATTGCCCTCAAAATATGAAATTATCGATTTGCCCTCGTCGGTCAACGGTGGCCGGAATTAGTCAACACTTGCCGGGAAGCTCAAGTCTGGAAGTTCCAATCACCCTGAGTCTAGTGGCGCTGGCGGTGAGCTTCCACGCGCAGCAAGGACGCCGGAATGTAGCTCGGCAGCCGTTAACTCCAACAACCAACGACGGCGAATAATCAGCGGCTCCCGATGGCTATGGATGGTCGGGAATCGAAGAGGAAGTCGTGGGGAACAAATCCCAACCGGAGGTGTCACTTAAAACTAATGAAATCACGGCGAATCAAGGCAGCAGTTGCCGCGGCTTTCACGAGTTCAATCGACGGCTTTCTAGATGTTTTCCGACGATAAGGACGACATGATTATGTTACTTGTCTCTCAAGCTTCAAATTGATACCAAGCTTACTCGGAGTGGTGGCTAGAATCGCGAAATATGACCGGGTCACGTTCGCGGGTCGGGTCGGGTTTTTGGGTCTGTTTTTGGTAGCTTCTCTCACTCACATGTGTGGCTTTTCTCTCCTGTCCTGTTTTCAGCTTTTTTTTTTGTTTGTAAAATCTTTAACCGCCTCATTTCATTTTTTTTTCTACAAGTGTTACAATCCTCCCCACTAATAAAAATTTCATCCTCGAAATTTACGTACCTGATAAGAAAAGATGGGGATACTGAGCTCGCATTAAATCCTCGCATTCCCAGGTGGTTTCTTCCTTTGTATGGTTCCTCTACCGTACTTTTACTAGAGGGATGGTCTTAGAACGCAAAACTTGGTGTTTCTTTTCTAATATCTCCATGGGTTCCTCTTCGTAAGTTAAATCTTCCTTTAACTGAATTGGTTGCTTCGATAACACATGGCTCGGGTCATATATATACTTTCGGAGTATTGAGACATGAAACACATCGTGAATTCTGGATAACTCGGGTGGTAGAGCTAATCGATAAGCTAACAGACCAATGCGGTCGATGATCTCATATGGCCCAATGTAATGTGGGCTTAGCTTCCCATGTTTCCCAAATCGAAGCACTCTTTTCCAAGGAGATATCCGTATGAAAACTCTATCACCAACTTCAAATTCAAGTTCCCGTCTATGCTTGTCTGCATAGCTCTTCTGTCTATCTTGAGCCACCTTTAATCTATCCCGGATCAATTGCATCTTGTCATTAGTATCCTGAACTAATTCTGGACCAAACGTATCTTGTAATTAGTATCCTGAACTAATTCTGAACCAAACAACTTCCGCTCACCAACCTTATCCCAACATACTGGAGTCCTGCATTTTCTACCATACAGAGTCTCATATGGTGCCATCTCGATACTAGCTTAGTAGCTATTGTTGTAAGCAAACTTCATCATAGGTAAATAATTGTCCCAATTGCCTTTAAACTCCATAACACAAGCTCGCAACATATCCTCCAAGGTTTGAATAGTACGCTCTAACTATCCATCAGTCTGGGGGTGAAAAGCTGCACTGAAATTCAACCTGGTGCCCAAAGCATTTTGCACCAAAGCATTTTGCAAGCTGGTCCAGAACTTCGAAGTAAATCGGGAATCTCTATCTGAGACTATAGACACGAGTACTCCGTGAAGTTGAACTATCTCAGCCACATAAATACTCCCCAACTTGTCCATCGAATAGGCAGTTTTAAATGGTAAGAAATGAGCAGATTTTGTAAGTTGATCGAGAACCACCCAAACACTATCATGTCTTTTTTGAGTACGTAGAAGTCTCGCTACAAAATCTATAAGAATGCGCCCACTCCACTTAGAATAGGTTACCGAGAACACCGCAGCCTCCTGTTTAGCCTTAATCACCGATGACTAAACATCGAGAAACAAATTCTGCTGTCTCTCTCTTCATGCCCGCCACCAAGAATGACCCTCGTGGCACGATACATCTTCGCATCACCAGATGCATCGCGCGTTGAATAAAGGAGCTTCTTCTATAATCTCTTTTTTCAAATCCTTAATATCAGGTACACAGAGTCTATTACCCATGACTAAGACTCCGTCGTCTCTCACTGTAAAATCGATTCGTAAACCTTCTTGAACATCTTCTTCCAACTTCATTAACTGTGGGTCATGAGCTTGCATTTGGTGAACTTTGTCAATCAAAGTTGGCCTAATTCGAAAGTTAGCTATTAAAGCTCCACAATTGCCAGTGTTCAACTCGACTCTCAAAGATCTCAACTCGATCAACAGAGGCATATATGTCACTCGCAAGTGAGCTATAGAGCTGGAAGACTTTTTACTTAGTGCGTCAGCTACCACATTCGCTTTGAGGAGATGATAATCAATAGTGTAATCATAATCCTTAATCAGCTCGATCCATCTTCTCTGTCTCAAATTCAGTTCCTTCTGAGTAAATAAATCTTTCAAGCTCTTATGATTAGTAAAAATCTGACACGATACCCCACATAAGTAACGCTTCCATGTCTTGAGCGCAAGCACCACTACTACTAGCTCTAGGTCATGTGTTGGGTAGTTTTGCTCATGCTTCTTAAGTTGTCTAGAAGCATAAGCCACCACTTTCCCATACTGCATTAATACACAACCCAATCCCTGCCTAGAGGCATCACTATATACCATAAATCCTTCATTACCAGATGGAAGTGTAAGAACAAGTGCTGAGGTCAAACACATCTTAAGTTCTTGAAAACTCTTTTCACAGTCATTATCGTTCTGAAACTTAACATTCTTTCTGGTTAACCGTGTGAGAGGAGTAGCAATCTTGGATAATCCTCCAATCTACGATAGTAACCAGCTAATCCAAGGGAACTCCGAATCTCTGTGACATTTGTAGGCCGTTCTCATTTCAACACTGCTTCAATCTTTTGAGGATCAACATAAATGCCTTCAGCTGATATCACATGACCTAAAAATACTACTCTGTCTAACCAAAACTCGCACTTACTGAACTTAGCATACAATTGCTTCTGTCTCAAAGTCTACAAAACAGTCCGCAAATGCTCTGCATGCACTTCCTCACTTCTAGAATACACCAAAATATCATCAATGAATACAATCACAAACCGATCCAGGTACGGGTGAAATACCCTATTCATAAAGTCCATAAAAGCTGCTGGAGCATTTGTCAACCCAAATGGCATCACTAAGAATTCATAGTGTCCATAACAGGTTCTAAATGCTGTTTTAGAGACATCGACCTCTTTAATTCTAAGCTGATGGTATCCCAAGCGCAAATCGATTTTAGAAAATACTTTTGCCCCATGAAGTTGATCAAACAAGTCATCAATATGCGGGAGTGGATACTTATTACGTACTGTAACTTTGTTCAACTGCCTGTAGTCGATGCAGAGTCTAAAAGTCCCATCTTTTTTCTTAACAAATAAAACTGGAGCTCCTCACGGGGACACACTAGGTCTAATAAACCCTTTATCCACCAACTCTTGCAGTTAAACCTTCAGTTCTTTCAATTCTGCTGAAGCCATCCTATACGGTGCCATAGATATAGGAGATGTTCTAGGAACTAAGTCAACAGAAAACTCAACCTCCATGTTAGGTGGCATCCCAGGAAGTTCATCTGGAAATTCTTTGACTACTGCAATCTTTTCCAATCTCAATTCTCGAGCTTCTGTATCTATCACATGAACTAAATAAGCTGAGCATCCTTTTATTAGAAACTATCTTACAGTAATAGCAGATATAACACATAAGGGTAGAACTTTGCGCTTTCCACAGAATTTCACCTCAGTTTTTCTTGGTTTTGTAAACACAACTTCCTTTTTGAAATAATCTACCCTAGCATAATGAGATTCAAGCCAATCCATGCCCAAAATGGCATCGAAATCATAAATGTCTAAAGAAATCAAATTCACGTTAAATTCATGTTCACCCATTCCAATCATACAATTTCGATACACACTTTCGGCAAGTAATGACTCTTCAGTGGGTGTACGAACAACTAGACCACAGTCTAACAATTCGGGCACTCATCTTATATGCATAGCAAAAGTACAGCATACGAAGGAGTGCGTGGATCCAGGATCAATAAGAATATGAGCCTTGCGGCCAATGATAGATAATATACCCATAATAACTTCTGGTGCAGCACGTGCCTCCTACTGTGTCAAAGCAAAAACTCGAGCCCGAGTATAAGGTCGACCAGGCTGACCTCTCTGACCTGGAGCAGTAATCTGACTCCTGAAAGTCGATGTGGAACCTCCTGTCTGCACTCCTCTCTGACCCTGAGTCTGGCCAGAGTAAGGTCGATATCGTAAGGCTGTCCCTCCTGTAGAACTATCGTTCTGAGATAAAGTAGGGCAGAATCTCCTGATGTGTCCAGGCTGGCCACACAAATAACAAACTCTGTCGCCAACGCGACGGCCTGATGATTCTCGCCATACGGGGCAAGAAGTCCTGGACACCCAGAGCGATCATCACGATATCCCCCACCACTACGGTCGTATTGTCCCTGACTCTTGATATTACTCCCCACTGATGGCTGCACTAAGCTATAACTGACAGCCTGTCTCGAGTCTTCCTTAAAGCCTGTACCCTGACTCTTTTGCGTGATATCAGAGTACATCATGGGAATACCCCATCTCTTTGGCCACAGAGCCACCCTCCTGCCGCTCTGGCTCCACATGAACTCAAGGCCCTTCTTCAAATCATGCTCTACTCTTCCAGCTGCCTCAACTATCTCTCCAAATTCAGTGTATCGTGATGTAGTCATGGTAGTACGAATCTCAAATCGAAGGCCCTCCTCAAACTGTCTGTATCTTTTTCTCTCATCACCGACTATGGATGTAGCAAATCTAGAGAGGTCTAAAAATTTCTTGTCACACTCTTCAACTATCAGAGATCCCTGAACCGACCGAAGGAATTCACTCCGTTTAATATCTTGATACACACCTGGAAAATAATGATCGTACAATTCCTTACGAAAAATTACTCAAGTAACCGCAGCGTGCCCCTGATATCGTCTCTCCACTGTCTGCCACCAATGGTAGGCTCTATCCTCGAGCAGGAAAGTGGCGAAGGATAGTCTGTCATCCTCTTGACACCTCATCACGTCAAAAATACGCTCTAACTTAACCTGCCATCATCTCCTTGCCCCTAAACTTTGCACTCGCTCAATAGTAGTTGCGTTACCGGTATACGCTTGAGTTTGATTTTGCACAACTATAGTCATGATCTGAGCCAATCTATCAAACGACTGCTCAATATTCGGCACATTTCCTGGCGCCTGTTGTGCAATCTTATACGTAGAGGATTCAACTACCCCCTCATTTACAGGTTCACCTTCCTCCACAGGTACACTACCACAAGTCAACCTAGCTATTGGCCTAGTACGACCACGACCACGTCTACTACAACGACGAAAGATGGTGGTGCCTAAAAAATATAAATTCTAACTTTAATAAAAATAATAAAACTTATTCTTATTAAGACAGTAAAGTGCACATAATCTAAAACCATGCTCTAATACCAATTGAAACGACCCACCCTAAACCCTAAGGGCAAGTCTATCATGTCACATCAAACTAGGTAGTTAATAATCTAATTAGTAAGAATTCTGCCGAAAATTCGGCAGAGTCTCCTTATAAATATAACACTCCCAATCTGAATATATATAAACAAACACTTCCAAAATAGCATAATATAGCACAAACTCTAGTGATCAGCATTCTCAACCAAAATGCTGAGTTTTACTCAAGATATTTCCAGAGTCTGAAAAGATAATATTATAACTATTAATAGACATCGATTTATTCTTAATCCCAAAAGGATAATATAACAAAATTTTACAATCCTAAAAGAATAAGATGATAAGGATATCCTAACAAAAATCATCTATATTCTCTAACACCATCATGTGGCCAAGACTTAAAATATATCTACAGTCGCTGGGTCGGTCTGGTGTACCTGCAACCTCCTGGTGGGGGAAAGAAAATATAATAAAAAACAGGGTGAGTATAAAACTCAGTGAGATCAGTGAGTGGATAGTAGTTTTTGAAAATAAATTAATTTAATGTTACTTTGAAAGAAATAATCATATCAACTTCCAAACACGATTTCATCAAACCATATATGAGAAATCAGTAATAAATCATTTAAGATTTAAACCAGATTACTAACCATGAAAACATAAATCAGACGGGCCCCAAAGGCCTCTCATCTCATCTCATCTCATTTCATCTGTATCACCGTATCTGGAGGGGAGGGTACTGTCCAATGATTTTAAAAACAATCTCTATACTCATATTCATATACATTCTATTCATACTTCAAATCATACTTTTCTTTTTATTATCACATCTAAATCCACTTTTCTTATCCTTTAAAATACTATCATATTTTATTCAAAGTCGATGCAGAAATCCATTAACCAAACATTTTACTATAATATCAATGCGTGATTAAAATCTATTTCGAGGAAATAAATAATTCATAACATTTAAAATACTTATTTCATAAACATGCTTTACTATCATAATTAATTATGAAAATAGGTTTTGTATATTCTACTCACAGTGACAGTGTTCACGCTCGGATATCCTTCACGTCCGCGGGCTGGTTCTCGCTCGCGGATCTTCCTAGATCAAGGGAACGACATAATTATTTTTCGTAAATCAGAATTACGACTAAATTTATACAATAAACTCAAAAAAGAACATATATCTATAATTTACAACTCTTGTGTCATTAAAATTATTAAAATACTCTCGAGTTCGTAAATCATTAAAACATTCCGAAATCATAAATCACCGAATTGCCCTCGGAATCGTAATTATATAAAATTCTCAATTTCAGGAATTACTAAAATATCCACAGGCTCTGATATTACAAAATCACCCTCAAAATAAGAAATTACCTATTTGCCCTCGTCAGTCAACGGTGTCTGGAATTAGTCAACACTTACCGGGAAGCTCAAGTTTGGAAGTTCCAATGACGTTGAGTCTAGCGGCGCCGGCGGTGAGATTCCACACGCAGCAAAGAGCCGGAAACTAGCTTGGGAGCCGTGAACTCCAACAACCAACCGACGGTAAATCAGCGCCTCTCGGTGGCTATGGATGTTCGGGAATTGAAGAGGAAGTCGTGGGGAACAAATCCTAACTGGTGGTGTCACTCAAAACTGGCGAAATCACGGTGAATCAAGGCAACGGTTGCCGCGACTTTCACGAGTTCAATCGATGGCTTTCTGGACGTTTTCCGGCGATAAGGATGGCATGATTACGTTGCTCGTCTCTTAAGCTTCAAATTGATACTAAGCTTCCTCGGAGTGGTGGCCGGAATCGCGAAATATGGCCGGGTCATGTTCGTGGGTCGGGTCGGGTTTTTGGGTATGTTTTTGGTAGCTTTTCTCACTCACACGTGTGGCTTTTGTCTCATGTTTCCAGCTTTTATTTGTTTATGAAATTGTTAACCTCCTCATTTCATTTTTTTTTTCTATAGGTGTTATAAATACAGTTTAGAGACCCGCTCTGCGTTACTTTTGAACGTAGATCAATTTCGACAGCTCTGGTAGATAGACAACCTTCACCTCGTCCTTCGTGGGAAGAGAGTCATGCTTTCTCCAGCCACGTGCCTATATCATTTCCTATTCTCAGTTCGAACAATTTTGTTGTTGCAAATGAATCGCCAATTGAGTGTTTGTCGGCAGATTCATACCATCTATTACCCTCATACATGGCAATGCTTGAAAAAAAAAACCTGAAAGTCGAACATTCATTGAAAAAGATAGTGCTAACAACTTCAAGTACTGCTTCATGGCCATTGGAAGTTCTTTGATAGGATTCACTTCATGTATTAGGCTTGTTATTGCAGTCGATGGTACGTTCATGAAGGGCAAGTATAAAGAAACGTTATTCATTGCAACATCTCTTGATGGCAACAATCAACTTTACCCTGTTGCATTTGGTGTAGGTGATAGTGAGAATGACACTTCATGGGAATGGTTTTTTACAAAGTTAAGAGAGTCCATTGGTGATGTTACTAATTTAGTATTTATTTCTGACCGCCATGGAAGTATTAAAAAAGTAGTTGATAAAGTATTTCCTGATGCAGGATATGGTATATGTACACATCATCTAAAACGAAATGTAAATGCTCATTTTAAAGAAGTCGATGTGGGTGCTTTATTTGAATTGGCTGCAAAGGCATAGCGGCCCATTAAATTTACTCAATATATGAATGTCATCCGTAGTGTTAGTTTGAATATTCACCAGTACCTTACTGATTCTGGATATGAGAAGTGGGCTTGTTCTTACTTCGAGGGGAGATTTTATAGTATTATGACGACTAATATCATAGAAAGTATGAATTTTGTCTTAAAAGAAGCACGAAACTTGCCTATTCATAAGTTAATGGATTTTATCATTGATAAATTGCAAGAATGGTTTGCAAAAAGGCGAGATTTGGCAATGAATGCATGTACTCCAATGACTACTTGGGCTGAGAAGCAGTTAAAAGGGAAATTGGAAATATCACACAAATATCCAGTAATACAGATTAATTTCCATGAGTTTATAGTTAAGGATGGTGACCTTAATGGCCATGTTGACGTGCTACAAAAGACTTACAGTTGCAATGAATTTCAAATTGACCAACTTCCCTGTGAATATATGGTGGTTGTATGTAAGCATATGCGTAACTATTCTGTTTATGATTTATGGTCTCATTACTATTCTGTCAATACATGGGTTATAGCATATGCAGAGATCATTTATCCTATGGGTCCACAAGAGGAATGAGATGTTTCAGAAGTGGTGTGTGCATATGTGTTGTCACCGCCAATGAAAAAGTGAGACGTAGGGCGGCCGCGAACTAATAGAATACCTTTTTAAGGAGAAGATATCGTGCACCGTAAGTGTGGTAGGTGCGGATTGCGGGGGCATAATCGACTAACATGCACCGTAGCAATTCCACTTTCAGAGCAAGAGCATGGCCCTACAGCTAACCAAACTTAAATAATTTGATTTACAGAATTTTAGTCTTGGACATGTTATGCTTGGAAATTGTAATGGTTAATTGTGTATTACAGGCCTTCATGTATTACACAACTTCATGCATTACAAGACCTTCGTGTATTACAAGACCTTCGTGTATTACAAGACCTTCATGTATTACAAGACCGTCAGTATTACAAGACCTTCGTGTATTACAAGACCTTCATGTATTACAAGACCGTCATGTATTACAAGACCTTAATGTATTACAAGACCTTCATGTATTATGCGATTACACGACATTTATGTATTACACGACTTTTTTCATTATTCATTAAAATAATTTAGTTCTAAAGCCTTAATTTGTGCTAAGAATTTATATTTGTTACTGTGCAGAAAATGTCAACGAACATTATTAAAAAAAAGTGATTTCATTTAAAAAGTTTTTTTGTTTAGTCAGTTTATAAGTACTAGGTATGGGCAAGCATGTAGACATTTCTTAGTAACGGTTAAATATATGGTAGTTTATATGATATAATCTGTACTCACAGTTAACTAGGTTCATAAATTGCAGTAAAAAAACTAAATTTGCACATTGGACAGTTCGAGAAATGATTAGATTCATTAGTATAAATAAACAAAGTTATTAGTGTACAAATTTTTTCATCTTCGAATAGGATACACTAAGGAACATCGCAATTAAACAGATTACAGCCATTTAAAAAGCTTTTTTTGATCTTGAAAGTGCTTTCTTCCTCTGCCCAAGCATACATGCGTACAAAAGGATTGCCTGCATATAAAAAAAATCAATTATGGGAAATTAACTACAATTATTTACACACAAGAACACCATTTGCAGTGATCAAAGTGTTTCCACTAAGAACTCATAACTAGACATTGTGAGCCTAATTAAATGAAATGTAATGTGTATATTCTATTGACAAGAAACAGAAAATTAAATTACAGAACACACCTGGAGAGATGATGAACTTTTTTACCCCTCAATTTGGAAACAAAATTCCTTTCATCCTAAAAAATGGCGAGTTGCCATAATCTCATCAAAATTTCAAAAAACTTAAGGCCTATAAAATTAAAAAAAAAACATTACTCAGCTATTTAGAGTTGATAAAAATAAATCAAACCTCAAGAAAGAGCTCTTAATCAATTCAAAATTTTCATGGGACATATATCAAAGGTTGCTTGAAAAACACTTTAGTTAAATCTTCCTATTAACAGCCTAGGCCTACTGACAGTAATGGGAACATAGACTTCATTTCACTACACCAAACTACTAATAAACCATTTCCACCAGCAATGACTTCATTTAAAAAAAAAAACTCACATGTTAGTTATTCTCCGAAAGTAATGACTTGTCATAGAAAAGTCTTTCAGCTAGTTGCTTTCGATAGGAAGAGACATGTGCTTGCGTACAATTTGTTTTAATATCTTCACTACGTGCAAGTGTCTCCAGGTAACGCAAAACAAACACACCACAGTCTCCCCTGAGAATTTTAGGAAGTAATCAACTACATATTGAATATATTACTATAACAGTGTAATAGAAAATCTGAACATATGGTTTTGCTCACCGAGATTCTTGTTGTGGGGTATTATCTGCATGCAAAACTGTCCATCTTTGTTTTTTTAAGCAGTTTCAGGGTGCGAATCATACCATAAAATCTTCTCCAATACAAGAAGAATGATAACTGTTGTGCAAATTTTATTGAACTCGCAAGCGCACGAATCTATTGTAGAATAGATCAATGGTGACGAGTGTCGATCCCACGAGGAGGTTGATTTTAATTGTGTGTAGAATTAATTTTCTTTAGATGGGTGGTTGGATTTGTGGTGGAAATGATTTAGATTATACTAGAATTTAAATTGAGACTATCATAGAAATTAAATTACAATGGCAGGAATAAATTGAAATTGGAAACTATTGAGATAAAGCACTTGGGTATCCGGATCTGCATCAACATGCTCCATGGGCTAAATATTCTATATTAATACCAATTAAATCATGAGGGGGGATTCCACACCTCATGAACCACGCTCAAATAAGTATGGTGTTTATCGTACAAATAATAATAACCTTGTACTAGGTGCCGCTTAACTGCATGATTCAGACAAGACTATTATTATTTGTCATTTAAAAGTCAAAAAACCCACAAATATTAGAGGGGAAAAGAAAATAAATTTACCAAATAAAGCCCATGGAACATGTTGAGACTTCACCTTCAACCCAAGCTTAAAAGTAAATTAGCTACTCATATTTGAACTAGGGGTAAAATGGGAATTTATTAAAATACGTAGAAAATACAAGAAAGAGAAGGAATTACAGAAATCTAAGCTTAAAAATGAATTCAGTGATCTCAAATTAGGGGGGGAAGCCCCCTTTTTATAGGTACATTGAGTGAATCATGACCATCGGATTAAAAACATTGACGCCAGATCGTCGTCATCAACAACAACAATACCACTATTTGAACAAGAATACTATTTGCACGCTCACACGGTTTGACCACTATTTGCACAAGAACCGGTTTTTGCACGTGATACTATTTGCACAGCTCACACGGTTTGACCACTATTTGCACAAGAAACCGGTTTTTGACAAGATCACGAACAAGACTATACGTATGAATAGTTCCAGATATGTGAATAAAGTGACATTTTTCCTTTTATGCTCCTCCCAAAGTTTTCGATCGTCCCGAGTTCAAATGTGACGTCTGCTTTCTGTCGATCACTGCTCATTGTGAAACAATCGTGATACCCTAAAATACATAAAATAACTAATTATAATGAAACACACGTAATTAAATAACAAAATACTTAAATAAATAAAGTATCAATTTTAGTGAGACTTGAAGTGCAAAATGACGATTTTCTCCTTTATAAATATACACTTTCTAACACTCAACACACTTCAATCAAATTTTATTGCTAGTCCCTAAAGAAATAAAGCAAGATAAAATTCAAAACCATTTTTTTTTTAAACACACGTGTTTATTCAATCGATTAATGATAGAATCAAAGAAAAGTACAAGTATTATCTCCGCCTAAAGAAATATCATAGCCACATCAACAATCCACATGCATCACCAGAGACTATAGTAATCGTGCCACTTTCAAGAATAACATGTCAAACCCCAAAATCTCACCCCAGTAGTGACACTCTCACAAAGAAATTAAACCCAATAAAAATTGTCACTACAATGAATGGTGAATTGAGAGAAAATAACATAGAAATACCACACACTCTCACCAAGATGAAAGAAATATGCCCACAGCTTAAAAATAATACGACCTCAAATAAATTACTACTCAACCCAATTTATTCTTTTTTTTTTTTTTTTTATAAATGCATCACTACATCTTAATAGCCCATATAACTAGCTTTTACTTCAGACTATAGTTCTCTAAAATCAAGAAGGACTTTTATTAGGACGTAACGTAGGCTAGGGACATGGCTTAACAAAGAAAGGAAAATAGGGAAACAAAATATATATGTTTGAGAAAAATTTCAAGAACTTTTGAAAATTACAAGATGCGTTTTGCTTATTTATTGCTATTGTATATCCCTTTTTTTTTCTTTTTTTTTCTTTTTTTTTTTTTTTATATGGCACAACTTTATTGAACAAAATAATTATTTATCCTTTTTCTCAAACATGAATAGGTGATGGAACTTGTATTATATCGGGTAATACTCCAAATTGGAGTGGGTCAGGATGATAAGTTAACAAAGAAAAAGCTTTTTTTTTTTTTAATTTATTTATTTAGGCTCAAAATGGCTAACTATGGATATTTTACAATAGGGATGGCTTGAAAGGCTCAAACGGATCAAAGATGGCCTTCCATCGCCTCTGTAGCTCTAAATAATCTTCCATATTTACTAGTTAGCCTTTAGATGCAACAACACACATTTTTTTTTTTAAAGGGTTGACTTAAAGGAAATCTAGAGATCATGTATAAAATAATAAACTAAGTTCGCATGAATAACGGGCAAAAGGGTTACATTTCCAAGAAAAATTAATAGGCTCAAAACTCACTTGAATTTATTTTGACATATGCATTCCTTCAAGCAACTCATATTTGTCCCCAACATCAACATATAGAATAGCAAACATGGTGTAACATCACCAAGACCAAAGATAATACAAATACTAAAATTTAAAAGTCATCATATCATCCAATATCAAAATTCACACAAAATTACCAAATTTTTTTTTTAACGAAATTCTACCCCCCAACCTATTCTAAACATAAAAAGAAAACATACATGCAGAAAAATTAAAGGAAAATGTCTGAATTTTTTTTTTTTTTTTAAAGAAGATGCGTTTCTAGAGTGACTACACTCCATATTCAGCCATCTTCGAATTAAAAAATTTAAAACATATATTTATAAAGGAGAAGTCAAAAAGAAAAGTTAGGAAAAACATAATAATAATAATTTTTTTTTTTTACTAAGAAGATGCGTTTCTAGAGTAACTACACTCCATATTCAGCCATCTTCTATTCAAAATGGTTAGTTCTACAACAAAAAATTAGTAAAAACTTAACCAATATTCCACAATTGTCAACTATTCCCTCCCCCCAACCTGAATGAAACATTGTCCTCAATGTTTGAAAGGAAAGAAGTAAAGTTTAGAAGACATCACCTGGGTAGTGCAACACAGAAGAAAATATTTACAAACGGAGAGTTAAATCTAATTTGTACTTCTTACTGCGGCTACTGTTACCATCATTATTTGAACACTCCAACACAATGGTCCTGGGATCTGTCTCTGATTGATAAGCTTGTAACAGATCAAGTAGCTCATTAGCAGTATGTGCACAAATAAAGACTTTTTTAACTGAGGAAGGAATGAAATAGGTTTTTATTGCATGGTTAAGAAATGCGATAAAGCCATCATAAAAATTATTGACATTTAACAAACCGATGGGTTTCTGATGGATGTTCAGATGGGCCCAAGATGCTAATGTGATTAGTGCCTCTAGAGTTGCAAGATCTCCTGGAAGGAAAATAAAAGCATCAGCATGATTTATCATTTCAGTTATGCGTTCTTGCATACCTGAGACAACTAACTCTTCTCCAGTTGATGAGTTAGACAAACAGCCCAAAGGTTTTAGGATTGTTGGGATGATGCCTAACACTTGGCTCCTCCGACATAAGCCTCGAGACCATTTTGGATAACCTCGGTCACCTCCTCCATACACCAAGTGCAATTTTCTCTCGCTATTCTTCGACCAAGATCTATGGCTGCCTCAACAAACTCTTTATATTTGCCATAGTTAAATCCAGAGAGCACACAAATGTTCTTGAATTGTTTGCTGGGAGTAGCTGCCATTAGGATACTGCTCAAAAACAACTTGTGAGTGCACAATAACAAAAAATTATATTTCATGTGTATGAGGCATTATGTCAATGTCAATTAACGCGTAAGGCATACGGCTCGAGAGTAAAAAGAAAACAGCTAAAAGGAAAAGCAAAACAATGATAACAAGAAAAATTCTTACAAGCAATAATGCGATGGTAAAATAACAAAGAAAGTAAAACAACAAGAAAGTAAAAGGATATCCACAGTAGTTGCATCGCGGCTCACATCTTCCTCCGGTTTTACGCCCGTAGAACGGCTTGAACGCCTCTATGGGTCGAGGATAGCTTCCCATCCGCTTTTCTTACAACCGCAAACAGGTCGCTTATAGTCGATTCCCGAGATCAGATCGTGCACGCTCTTTCTCGAATAATGGCCATAACGAGGATCGCTTGTACATATCCACCGGGATGCGTTCAAAAGACAAAAGGATATTATCCAATGACTCTTTATTCAAGCCATCCCTAATGAATTTAATCTTATCTTCCTGCTATCGACACCATTCCTAAAGAACATGGTTTTTATCAGATATCGCTCGGCACACTTACGACAAGCAATGAAAGTCTTTTAGCTGCTGCTTTCTTGCATAATTTCCTTTACCACAACCAGGCATGTATGCAATAAATTTAGTGAGGCAACTCACCGCTAAACGATTTTGGCCTCGATTAACCAAATGGATGTTACAGGTATGCCATTCTTCATAAGCAATCGCATGCGCTCGGATCGGGCTTTATAGATTGAAAAGAGTGCATTCGAGGAAGTCAAGGAATCGTGAAGCTTTGCTACAAATCTCGCCTCGCCCATGCCTTCGCCCTTAATATCGCTTATCGGAAATCAAGTAACCGACTTGATTGTCACGAGTACCGTTATCCGCCTCTTCACCGGGTGACAAACTTAAACACACAAAGCAAACTAAAACACACAAATGTAAAAACAAATTAAAACACACAAAGCAAATTAAAATCGCCCTCTTATCGAATTACCTCAAGCTCCAATTCCGCATCAAAATTCCATCCTCTATTTCGTAAGTTGTCTTTCTAGATCTTTAACGTGAATACTAACTCAAGGGTTGTAGATCCCAGACAGATGAAATTTACAAAATCAGATTCCGCTTTCTCGAGATGAGTTCGATACGTCAAGTGTTCTAATCGTGTACAAGAGGTACTGTCTCATGATTAAAATGATAAGAGAAAACTATAATGGTTAAACAAACACACTTAAACAAAAATAATTTCAATTAGCAAAAGAATAATCAAAAGAAAGAAAAGAATCAAATCAAATTACCGAAAAGAAAAGAAAAACCTCAATTTAAACTTGGTGGGTCATTCAGATTTATTTCACTCTCCTCTCCATGTGGTTGGTATTCTAGATATGGCTTTAATCTTTGACCATTTACTTTAAAAGTAACGCCGTTCTTTGGATCCTTAATTTCAATTGCCCCATGTGGAAAAACAGCAGAACAACAAATGGACCGCACCATCGAGAACGAATTTACCCGGAAATAAAAGTGCAGAGAATTGAATAAAAGCACTTTCTCGACCGAGTAAAAGATTTTCTCATAATTTGCTTGTCGTGAAAGACTTTCATTCGTTGTTTGTAAATCTTGGCATTTTCATACGGCCATTGCGAATTTCTTCAAGTTCGCCATTGTAATCTTCTTCCGAGCCACTGTCGCATGTCAAAATTGAATTTCGATGGCCCAAGACGCACTATGCTCGAGTTCCATGTAGGTGGCATGCTTTTCCATACACCAGCCTCGTAGGGTGACATCCCAATTGAGTTTTGAAAGTCGCTCTATATGCCCATAATGCATCATCGAGTCGCAACGACCAATCTTTTCCGTCCTCACCGCCTTTTCTAAAATGTGCTTTATTTCTATCGAGATCTCAACTTGGCCACCGGTTTGGGATGATACGGGTTGCCACTTTACGAGTGATGGAGTACTTTGTCAAAAGTGCTTCAAGGATTTATTGCAAAAGTGGGCACCACCATCACGATAATTGCTCGAGGAAATCCAAAGCTGGAAACAACGTTGCTTTTCAAAAATCTTATCACTACTTTGTGATCGCTGGTCCCACACGGAATTGCCTCTACCCATTTCAAACATAGTCAACAGCAACCAGTATGTATTGATGGCCAAAAGATGGGGGAAAGGGTCCCATGAAATCGATACCCCATACATCAAAAATTTCAACCACTAAAATTGGGTTTAGTGGCATCATATTCCTTCGTGTTATGCTTTCCATTCGTTGACACCTATCACATGAAGAACAAAATGTGTAAGCATCTTGAAATATAGTTGGCCAATAGAAACCACATTGTAAAATTTTTAGAATTTTCTTAAGATCAAGTGGCCTCACAAGCTTGTTCATGGCAGAATGAAAGAATGTTTTGAAATTTATTCTCTAGGACACATCATCGAACAATTTGATCTGCACAATTTGAATAAATAAGGATCATCCCAAAAGAAATTATTTATTTCTGCAAAGAATTTGGCCTTGTCCTGCTTGGTCCAATGCTCGAAGTTGACTGTAACAAGATAATTAACAATATCAAGATACCATGGTACTACTTCCACACTCATTAATTGTTCATCCTGAAATGACTCATTCAAGGGTAATGGTTCTATAGGTTGTCAAATGGAGACGAGAAAGATGGTCACCACAACATTTTCTCGCTCCTTTCTTATCCTTGATTTCTAAGTCAAATTCTCGCAAAAGTAACACCCAACTAATTAGTCTAGCCTTTGCATCTTTCTTTGTGAGAAGATATTTAAGAGCAAAGATGATCCGTGAATATAATTATTTTACAACCAATGAGATAAGATCAAATTTCTAATGCAAACACTACTAGCATTTCTTTTTCAAAGTGGTTGAATAATTCAATTGTGCATCATTCAATGTCATACTAGCATAGTAAATCACATGGGAACTCGATCAACTCTTTGTCCTAATATCGCTCCCATCGTGATAATCGATGCATCACACATAAGCTCAAAAGGTAAATTCCAATTGGGGCTGAATGATGGGTGATGATGTCAACAATCGCTTTAATTTTTCAAATGCCACAAGACATGAATCATCAAAGACAAAGATACATCCTTGCAAGTAGATTGCATATGGTCTAGAAACTTTGCTAAAATCTTTAATGAAACGCCTATAAAACCAAGATGCCCAAGGAAAGATCTTACGATCGCTTTTGTGGAGGAAGATTAGAAATGAGATCCACATTGGCTTTATCAACCTCAATACCTTTGCTTGAAATGATGTGACCGAGAACAATACCTTGTTTTACCATAAATGGCATTTTCCCAATTCAAGACTAAATTCTTCTCGATACATCTCGCAGTAACTAGTGTTAGATGATGTAAACATTGATCAAACGAATCACCAAAAGTAAAAGTCATCCATAAAGACCTCAAGGAATCGCTCAACCATATCGTAAAAAATACTCAACATGCATCGTTGAAATGTAGGTGCATTACATAATCCAAATGGCATTCTCCTATATGTAAAAGTACCAAAAGGGCAAGGAAGCGTAGTCTTCTCGATCTTTGCCATGGAACTGATTATATCCCGAGTAGCCATCTGTAAAGCAATAAAATTCATGACCGCTAATCTATCAAGCATTTGATCGATAAATGGTAAAGGAAATGGTCTTTACGGTAATGTAATTCAACTTCCTATAATCAATGCATACACGCCATCCCGTAGTTACTCTAGTGGGCACTAATTCATTATTAGATTGGTAACTACCGCGACTCGACTTTTTAGAACAACTTGCACAGATCGACCCATGAACCATCGAATGGGGTAAATAATACACCGTGATCTAATAGCCAAGGACTTCAAAGAAGTAACAACTTCTTTCATGTTGTAGATTTAACCGACGTTGCATTTCCCAAGTAGTCTAGCATTTTCATCAGGTGAATGTAATGCATGCGCCATCGGGTTTATACCTTTATGTCTCATGGTCCATCCTAATGCTCCTTTATGCTCTTTTAAAACAATCCCACAACTTTCCTTTTCGTTCGTCATCGAGGGAGGAAGAGATGATTACTGGCAAAGTGCTTTCTTCTCCCAAGAATGCGGATTCCAAAGTGTTGGGTAATGGCTTGAGCTCGAGTTTTGGTGGTGATTCTGATGATGGGTTGAGTTTTTCTCCGATGGCACTAGTTGTTCCCTCTTGACTTCCATTTATTTGTGTCCATGGATGGTGCCGAGTCAAGGTGGCATTGACCTCATCGATTGATCTCAATATAAAAATCCAAACCAAAGTGAGTTAAACATGTTTGCAAAGGGTCATCACTAAGGTTTGAAAGAAAATTATTATCAACTAATGCTTCTATTAAATCCACATCAACAATTCCATCATCCACATTGTGAGGTTGTTTGGCAATGTTGAAAATATTGAGCTCCATGGTCATATTGCCAAAGGACAACTGCATATTTCCAGTCCTACATTGAATGCGAGCATTGCCAAGCAAGAAAGGTCGGCCCAGGATAATGGGATGTGCTTTGAACTCGCATCGTCGAGTGTCAATTACAATGAAATCAACAGTGAAAATAAAACTTGTCTACACCGAATAAGCACGCCCTCCACAATACCACGAGGATTTTCGTGGACCGATCTCAAGTCGTAACACCACCTGAGTTGGGTGTAATTCTCCCACCCAAGTTTCACAAATGTAATAAGGCAACAGATTTACACTAGCTCCTAAATCCAACAAAGCATTCTCAACTGTGTGGTTCCCTATACTACAAGAGATAGTGGGGGAGCCTGGATCTTTGCATTTTAGAGGTATTTTATGTTGGAGTATAGAACTAACATTTTCTGTTAAAAAGGCCTTTTTCTGAACATGAATATTTCTCTTTTTAGTGCAAAGGTCTTTAAGAAACTTGGCATATGATGGCACTTGTTTTATAGCTTCAAGCAAAGGGATGTTAACACTTACCTGTTTGAAGATTTCAAAAATCTCACCTGTGGATTTTCCTTTGTTCCCTTTAGCTAACCTCTGAGGAAATGGAGCTTTAGGAACATATTCTCGCGGGTTGGTTTCCTCTTTCTCCTTTGGTGATGAATCCTCAACATTCACAGGTACAATCTGAGTTGATTTTGGCATCTCCACTTTGTTATCGACTTCTTTCCCTTTTCGCAAGGTCATCACTGCTTTGACCTCTCCATGATGTTGTGGTGAACTGGTACTTGCTTCATTCACTTCTTTAGGGTTAGGCACTGGTTGACTTGGGAATTTACCTTTCTCAACGGTCATTGCCAAGGTTTGAACTGAAGAAGCAAGTTGTCCCACCATTTTCTCGAGGCTTGAAACTGATTGAGCTTGTGAGTTGAAGCCCGCCCTCAACTCATTTCGCAATTCATCAATGGTGCGGTTCTGCTGCTCGATTCTAGAATGAGTAGAATTCTTAAAATTCTGGAATGTATCCTCCCATGGTCTGGGTTGAGAGTGGTTTGGGTTTTGATTGTATGGTCTAAATAGTGGCTGAGAAGCTTGAGAAATTTGAGGATTTGGTGCATTTGGTTGAATTGGTGGAGGTGGAGCTGCTGGTCCATTTTGTTGGAATCCTTGAGACCATGAAAAATTGGGGTGGTCTCTCCATCCAGGATTATATGTGTTGGAGTAAGGATTGTAGGTTGATGGTTTTCTCATGATTCCTATGGCATTGGCTTGATCTGAATATGAGTCATGGTCATGTGGCTCTCTGTTGATTTAGCGATCGTCAATGATCTTTGTTGTCGAGAAAGACCTTCGATTATTGCTTTGACTTCCTTGATTTCTGAGCTTGACTCACCAATGTTAACCTCATTCACTCCCTTAATTCTCCTGGTATTCCTGAGTGATCGACTACGTTGTTGGGAATTATCTGATTGGCGCTGGAAGAATTCCCAAATCTCTGAAGCACTTTTTGACATAAGCTCTCCTCCACTGGTCGCCATTAGCCATTCTTGTACATGTGGCAATAATCCCTCCAAAAGTATTGGCATTGGTGCCATTTCTCGTACCATGATGTGGACACTTGAGTAGCCCATTGAATCGCTCCCATGCTTGAAAAAGCTGCTCGTCGTCTTTTTGGGTAAATTCTGAAATTTCCTGCGAATAATTGGTTTTATGGAAATATTTATTTAAAATTTAGTTACCATTTGTTCCCATGATGTAATGCTATTAGCGAGCAATGTATTAAACCATGAACGAGCTCTATCCTTTAAAGAAAATGGGAATAATCTAAGTTTAACATCATCATCTGAAAAATTCTCATATTTAAAAGTCTGACAGATAGCATGGAAATCATTCAGATAATTATATGGGTCCTCATTTTCTAAGCCATAGAATGTGGGGAGACAATTTAGCACACTAGGTTTTAATTCAAAACTCCTAGCAGCTACATTTGGGTATCTGATGCATGACGTGCTCAAATTTGCTAAGGGACTAAAATAGTCCTTAAATGGCCTCTCTTGTGGTTCTGGTTGTTGGTTTTGTAAATCCATGTCAAATTTCTTTTTAAATGCGGTGTGTTTATGTGTGCGAAGTGTTTTTTCTAACTCAAGGTCTAAAGGCTCAAGATTAGGTGATAATGACCTTCGACCACGCATACAAAGAACAAAATAAATGAAAATAAAACAAATAAAAATAAACAGGAGGGAGAAATTTTGATACTAACCTTGTGACGTTGTTACAATCTTACTATGAAAATAAACTCAATTGCTATAAGAAAAAGAGATTACGTGAAACAAATATTACTAAAATTAAAAAAATTACAAGAAAACAACTAAAAAAATAAATAATTATTAAAAGAAAAAAAACTAACTCTAAGAATTAAAATACTTACCTCCCCGGTAACGGTGCCAAAAACATGTTGTGCAAATTTTATTGAACTCATGGCCGAATCTGTGTAGAATAGATCAATGGTGTGACAGTGTCGATCCAGGTTGATTTTAATTGTGTGTAGAATTAATTTTCTTTAGATGGGTGGTTGGATTTGTGGTGGAAATGATTTAGATTATACTAGAATTTAAATTGAGACTATCATAGAAATTAAATTACAATGGCAGGAATAAATTGAAATTGGAAACTATTGAGATAAAGCACTTGGGTATCCGGATCTGCATCAACATGCTCCATGGGCTAAATATTCTATATTAATACCAATTAAATCATGAGGGGGGATTCCACACCTCATGAACCACGCTCAAATAAGTATGGTGCTAAGGGCTTATCGTGCCAAATAATAATAACCTTGTACTAGGGTCTTGGGGTTTAACCGGTATGTCTGACAAGACTATTATTATTTATTAAAAAGTCAAAACAACCACAAATATTAGAGGGGAATAGAAAATAAATTTACCAAATAAAGCCCATGGAACATGTTGAGACTTCACCTTCAACCCAAGCTTGAAAGAAATTAGCTACTCATTTTTGAACTAGGGGTAAAATGGGAATTTATTAAAATACGTAGAAAATACAAGAAAGAGAAGGAATTACAAAAATCTAAGCTTACAAATGAATTCAGGGATATCAAATTAGGGGGGGAAGCCCCCTTTTTATAGGTACATTGAGTGAATCATGACCATCGGATTAAAAACAGTTTGGACGCTTTCGAGTTGCGCCACGTCATCATCAACGATCCATGACCACTATTTGAAAGATATACTATTTGCATTCGCGGTTTGACCACTATTTGCACAAAGAACCGGTTTTGCACGGTGATACTATTTACTGCAGTTCGCACGGTTTGACAGCTATTTGCGCGATAGCCGGTTTTGCACGATCTGGAAAGATCTTATACGTATGAATAGTTCGTATATATATGAACGATGACATTTTCCTTTTATGCTCCTCCCAAAGTTTTCGATCGTCACGAGTTCAAATGTGACGTCCGTTTTCTTTGTCGATCGATCACTCGTTCATTGTGAAACAATCGTGATACCCCTAAAATACATAAAATAACTAATTATAATGAAACACACGTAATTAAATAACAAAATACTTAAATAAATAAAAATAACAATGTTAGTGAGACTTGAAGTGTAAAATGACGATTTTCTCCTTTATAAATATACACTTTCTAACACTCAACACACTTCAAACATTCTTTAGTCCCAGCAAATAAAGCGAAGATAAAATTCAAAACCATTTTTTTTTTTTTAAACACACGTGTTTATTCAATCAGATTAATGATAGCAATCAAAGAAAAGTACAAGTATTATCTCCAGTCTAAAGAAATATCATAGCCACATCAACAATCCACATGCATCAGTCCAGTAGACTATAGTAATCAGGCCACTTTCAAGAATAACATGTCAAACCCCAAAATCTCACCGGTAGTAGTGACACTCTCACAAAGAAATTAAACCCAATAAAAATTGTCACTACAATGAATGGTGAATTGAGAGAAAACAACATAGAAATACCACACACTCTCACCAAGATGAAAGAAATATGCCCACAGCTTAAAAATAATACGATCTCAAATAAATTACTACTCAACCCAATTTATTCTCTTTTTTTTTTTTTTTTTTTATAAATGCATCACTACATCTTAATAGCCCATATAACTAGCTTTTACTTCAGACTATAGTTCTCTAAAATCAAGAAGGACTTTTATTAGGACGTAACGTAGGCTAGGGACATGGCTTAACAAAGAAAGGAAAATAGGGAAACAAAATATATATGTTTGAGAAAAATTTCAAGAACTTTTGAAAATTACAAGATGCGTTTTGCTTATTTATTGCTATTGTATATCCCTTTTTTTTTTCTCTTTTTTTTTCTTTTTTTTTTTTTTTATATATGGCACAACTTTATTGAACAAAATAATTATTTATCCTTTTTCTCAAACATGAATAGGTGATGGAACTTGTATTATATCGGGTAATACTCCAAATTGGAGTGGGTCAGGATGATAAGTTAACAAAGAAAAAGCTTTTTTTTTTTTTAATTTATTTATTTAGGCTCAAAATGGCTAACTATGGATATTTTACAATAGGGATGGCTTGAAAGGCTCAAACGGATCAAAGATGGCCTTCCATCGTCTCTTAGAGCTCTAAATAATCTTCCATATTTACTAGTTAGGTGGGCCTTTAGATGCAACAACACACATTTTTTTTTTTTTTAAAGGGTTGACTTAAAGGAAATCTAGAGATCATGTATAAAATAATAAACATAAAATCAGCAAGAATAATGGGCAAAAAGGGTTACTCTCCAAGAAAAATTAATAGGCTCAAAAACTCACTTGGAATTTATTTTGACATATGCATTCCTTCAAGCAACTCATATTTGTCCCCAACATCAACATATAGAATAGCAAACATGGTGTAACATCACTCAAGACCAAAGATAATACAAATACTAAAATTTAAAAGTCATCATATCATCCAATATCAAAAATTCACACAAAATTACCAAATATTTTTTTTTAACGAAATTCTACCCCCCAACCTATTCTAAACATAAAAAGAAAAACATACATGCAGAAAAATTAAAGAAAAATGTCTGAATTTTTTTTTTTTTTTTAAAGAAGATGCGTTTCTAGAGTCACTACACTCCATATTCAGCCATCTTCGACTTAAAAACTTGAAAACATATATTTATAAAGGAGAAGTCAAAAAGAAAAGTTAGGAAAAACATAATAATAATTTTTTTTTTTTTTTACTAAGAAGATGCGTTTCTAGAGTAACTACACTCCATATTCAGCCATCTTCTATTCAAAATGGTTAGTTCTACAACAAAAAATTAGTAAAAACTTAACCAATATTCCACAATTGTCAACTATTCCCTCCCCCCAACCTGAATGAAACATTGTCCTCAATGTTTGAAAGGAAAGAAGTAAAGTTTAGAAGACATCACCTGGGTAGTGCAAATACGTAAGAAAATATTTACAAGCGGAGTTAAATCTAATTTGTACTTACTACTCGCTCTTATTTGAACACTCCAACACAATGGTCACGGGATGCATCTCGATTGATAAACATAGCGGATCAAGTAGCTCATTAGCGGTATGTGCAATAAAGACTTTTTAACTGAGGAAGGAATGAAATAGGTTTTTATTGCATGGTTAAGAAATGCGATAAAGCCATCATAAAAATTATTGACATTTAACAAACCGATGGGTTTCTGATGGATGTTCAGATGGGCCCAAGATGCTAATGTGATTAGTGCCTCTAGAGTTGCAAGATCTCCTGGAAGGAAAATAAAAGCATCAGCATGATTTATCATTTCAGTTATGCGTTCTTGCATACCTGAGACAACTAACTCTTCTCCAGTTGATGAGTTAGACAAACAGCCCAAAGGTTTTAGGATTGTTGGGATGATGCCTAACACTTGGCTCCCTCTGACATAAGCAGCTTCTGAGACCATTTTGGATAACCCTCGGTCACCTCCTCCATACACCAAGTGCAATTTTCTCTCTGCTATTCTTCGACCAAGATCTATGGCTGCCTCAACGAACTCTTTATGTTTGCCATAGTTAAATCCAGAGAGCACACAAATGTTCTTGAATTGTTTGCTGGGAGTAGCTGCCATTAGGATACTGCTCAAAAACAACTTGTGAGTGCACAACAACAAAAATTATATTTAAGAACCTTGGTGACAACGGGTCACAGCTGTGTATGAGGCATTATGTCAATGTCAATTAACGCGTAAGGCACATGGCTCGAGAGTAAAAAAGAAAACAGTTAAAAAGGAAAAGCAAAACAATGATAACAAGAAAAAAATTCTTACAAGCAATAATGCGATGGTAAAATAACAGTAAAGTAAAACAACAGTAAAGTAAAAAGGATATCCACAGGTAGTTGCGACTGTGGCTCACATCTTCCTCTGGTTTTACGTCCAGAAACGGCTTGAACGCCCTCTATGGGTCGAGGATAGGCTTCCCATCCAGTTTTCTTACAAACTGGCAAACAGGGTCGTTTATAGTCAGATTCCCGAGACTGTATCGTGCACGTTCTTTCTCGAATAATGGCCATAACTGGAGGATCGCTCTTTGTACATATCCACTGGGATGCGTTTCAAAAGACAAAAGGATATTATCCAATGACTCTTTATTCAAGCCATCCCTAATGAATTTAATCTTATCTTCCCTGTTATCAGACGCCATTCCTAAAGAACATGGTTTTTTATTGCATATCGTTACGGCACACTTATGACAAGCAACGAAAGTCTTTTAGCTCGTGGTTTCTTGCATAATTTCCTTTACCACAACCAGGCATGTATGCAATAAATTTAGGAGGCAACTCACCCGCCAACGTGCTTTGGCCTCGATTAACCGGATGTTAGCGGTATGCCATTCTTTCATAAGCAATCGCGTGCGTTCGGATCGGGCTTTATAGATTGAAAAGAGTGCATTCGAGAGCGAAGGGAATCGTTTGTGAAGCTTTGCTAAAATCTCGTCTCGATGCCGTCTCTGAATATCGATTATTGTGGGAAATGAAACCGACTTGATTGTCACGAATCGTTATCCGCCTCTTCACCGGGGTGACAAACTTAAACACACAAAGCAAACTAAAACACACAGAAAAACAAATTAAAACACACAAAGCAAATTAAAATCGTCCTCTTATCGAATTACTTCAAGCTCCAATTCCAGATCAAAAATTCCATCCTCTATTTCTGTAAGTTGTCTTTCTAGATCTTTAACGTGGAATACTAACTCTGGCGGTTGTAGATCCCAGATAGGATGAAATTTACAAAATCGTATCTGCTTTACGAGATGAGTTTGGATCGTTGAAGTGTTCTAATCGTGTACAAGAGGCTCATGATTAAAATGATAAGAGAAAACTATAATGGTTAAACAAACACACTTAAACAAAAATAATTTCAATTAGCAAAAGAATAATCAAAAGAAAGAAAAGAATCAAATCAAATTACCGAAAAGAAAAGAAAAACCTCAATTTAAACTTGGTGGGTCATTCAGATTTATTTCACTCTCCTCTCCATGTGGTTGGTATTCTAGATATGGCTTTAATCTTTGACCATTTACTTTAAAAAATGTAGCGTTCTTTGGATCCTTAATTTCAATTGCCCCATGTGGAAAAACAGTGTGAACAACAAATGGACCAGACCATCGAGAACGTAACTTACCTGGAAATAGGTGCAAGCGAGAATTGAATAAAAGCACTTTCTGACCTGGAGTAAAAGATTTTCTCATAATTTGCTTGTCGTGAAAGACTTTCATTCGTTGCTTGTAAATCTTGGCATTTTCATACGCGTCGTTGCGAATTTCTTGAGTTACGCGGTTGTAATCTTCTTTCCGAGCCGACTTGCATGTCAAAATTGAATTTCTTGATGGCCCGATGCATACGATGCTCGAGTTCCACGGTGGGTGGCATGCTTTTCCATACACTAGCACAGCGGGTGACATCCCAATTGGAGTTTTGAAAATTTCTATATGCCCATAATGCATCGTCAGTCATGACGACCAATCTTTTCATCGGGCCTCACCGTCTTTTTCTAAATGTGCTTTATTTCTCTATTGGAGATCTCAACTTGGCCACCTTTGGTTTGTGGATGATATGGGGTTGCCACTTTATGAGTGATGGAGTACTTTGTCAAAAGTGCTTTGAAGGATTTATTGCAAAAGTGGGCACCACCATCGATAATTGCTCGAGGAAATCAAGCGGGAAACAATGTTGCTTTTCAAAATCTTATCACTACTTTGTGATCGTTGGTCCTACACGAATTGCCTCTACCCATTTGAAACATAGTCAACACCAACCAATATGTATTGATGGCCAAAGATGGAGGAAAGGGTCCCGAAATCGATACCCGTCGTCAAAATTGACCACTAAAATTGGATTTAGTGGCATCATATTTCTTCGTGTTATGCTCCCCATTCGTTGACACCTATCACATGAAGAACAAAATGTGTAAGCATCTCGAAATATAGTTGGCCAATAGAAACCACATTGTAAAATTTTTTGTATTTTTTCTTGAAGTGGCCTCCGCTTGTTCATGGCGAAATGAAAGAATGTTTTGAAATTCATTCTCGGGACACATCATCGAACAATTTGATCTGCACAATACTTGAATAGATAAGGATCATCCCAAAAGAAATTCTTTATTTACGCAAAGAATTTGGCCTTGTCCTGCTTAGTCGAATGCTCTAAGTTGACACAGAACAAGATAATTAACAATATCAGCATACCATGGTACTACTTCCACACTCATTAATTGTTCATCTGGAAATGACTCATTCAAGGGTAATGGTTCTATAGTTGTGTCAAAATGGAGACGAGAAAGATGGTCAGCCACAACGTTTACATTCCTTTCTTATCCTTGAATTCTAAGTCAAATTCCTGCAAAAGTAACACCCAACGAATTAGTCTAGCTTTTGCATCTTTCTTTATGAGAAGATATTTAAGAGCAGCATGATCTGTGAATATAATTATTTTATAACCAATGGATAAGATCGAAATTTCTCTAATGCAAACACTACGGCTAGCATTTCCTTTTCAGTCGTTGAATAATTCAACTGTGCATCATTCAATGTCATACTAGCATAGTAAATCACATGGGGAACTCGATCAACTCTTTGTCCTAATACTGCTCCTACTGCATAATCAGATGCATCACACATAAGCTCAAAAGGTAAGTTCCAATTTGGGGGCTGAATGATGGGTGATGATGTCAACAACTGTTTTAATTTTTCAAATGCTGCAAGACATGAATTATCAAAGACAAAAGGTACATCCTTAGCAAGTAGATTGCATAAGGGTCTAGAAACTTTGCTAAAATCTTTAATGAAATGTCTATAAAAACCAGTATGCCCAAGGAAAGATCTTACTTCTACATTGTTTTAGGTGGAGGAAGATTAGAAATGAGATCCATGGCTTTATCAACCTCAATACCTTTGCTTGAAATGATGTGACCGAGAACAATACCTTGTTTTACCATAAAATGGCATTTTCCCAATTCAAGACTAAATTCTTCTCGATACATCTCTGCAGAACTAGTGTTAGATGATGTAAACATTGATCAAATGAATCACCAAAAAGAAAAGTCATCCATAAAGACCTCGAGGAATCGTTCAACCATATCGGAAAAATACTCAACATGCATCGTTGAAATGTAGCGGTGCATTACATAATCCAAATGGCATTCTCTATGTAAAGTACCAAAAGGGCAAGTGAAGGTAGTCTTCTCTTGATCTTTTGGTGCTATCGGAATCTGATTATATCACGGTAGCCATCTGAAAGCAATAAAATTCATGACCGCTAATCTATCAAGCATTTGATCGATAAATGGTAAAGGAAAATGGTCTTTCGTGTAGCAATTCAACTTCCTATAATCAATGCATACACGCCATCACTGTAGTTACTCTAGTGAGCACTAATTCATTATTAGCATTGGTAACTCTGTGACTCTGACTTTTTGAACAACTTGCAGCAGGGACCCATGAACTATCGAAATGGGGTAAATAATACACCATCTAATAAGCTTAAGGACTTCTGAACAACTTCTTTCATGTTAGGATTTAACCGACGTTGCATTTCCTAGTAGGTCTAGCATTTTCATCAAGGTGAATGTAATGCATGATCTGGGTTTATACCTTTTTATGTCTATGGTCCATCCTAATGCTCGCTTTATGCTCTTTTAAAACATCCAACAACTTACCTTTTGTTCGTCATCGAGGGAGGAAGAGATGATTCTTGGCAAAGTGCTTTCTTCTCCCAAGAATGCGTATTCAAAGTGTTGGGTAATGGCTTGAGCTCGAGTTTGGTGGTGATTCGATGATGGGTTGAGTTTTTTCTCGATGGCACTAGTTGTTCAGCTCTTGACTTCCATTTATTTGTGTCCATGGATGGTGTTGAGTCGAGCAGGGCATTGACCTCATCGATTGATCTGTCAATATCAAAATCCAAACCAAAGTGAGTTAAACATGTTTACAAAGGGTCATCACTAAGGTTTGAAGAAAATTATTATCAACTAATGCTTATTAAATCCCATCAACAATTCCATCATCCACATTGTGAGGTTGTTTGGCAATGTTGAAAATATTGAAACTCCATGGTCATATTGCCAAGGACAAGCGCATATTTCGGTCTGCATTGGATGTGAGCATCGGCGGTTGCCAAGAAAGGTCGGCCTAGGATAATGGGGATGTGCTTCTTTGAATCTGTCTTGGTTGAGTGTCAATTACAATGAAATCAACGGAAAATAAAACTTGTCTACAGAATAAGCCGTCCTCCGCAATACCACGAGGGATTTTAGGTGGACCGATCTGTAATTGTAACACCCTTTGGAGTTGGGTGTAATTCTCCCAGGTCAAGTTTCACAAATCTGAGAATAAGGCAACAGATTTACTAGCTCCTAAATCCAATAAGCATTCTCAATTGTGTGGTTCCACATACTACAAGAGATAGTGGGGGGGCACGGATCTTTGCATTTTAGAGGTATTTTATGTTGGAGTATAGAACTAACATTTTACATTAAAAGGCCTTTTTACGAACATGAATATTTCTCTTTTTAGTGCAAGGTCTTTAAGAAACTTGGCATATGATGGCACTTGTTTTATAGCTTCAAGCAAAGCGGATGTTAACACTCACTGTTTGAAGATTTCAAAATCTCACCTGTGGATTTTCCTTTGTTCCCTTTAGCTAACCTCCGAGGAAATGGAGCTTTAGGAATATATTCTCGCGGTTGGTTTCTTTCTCCTTCGGTGATGAATCCTCAACATTCACTGTGTACAAGTTGATTTTGGCATCTCCACTTTGTTATCGACTTCTTTCCCTTTTCGCAAGGTCATCACCGCTTTGACCTCTCCATGATGTCAGGTGAACCGGTACTTGCTTTATTCACTTCTTGTGGTTGGCACGGTTGACTTGGGAATTTACCTTTCAACGGTCATTGCCAAGGTTTGAATCATGTTGTCCCACCATTTTCTCGAGGCTTGAAACCGATTGAGCCATGAGTCAAGCCCGCCTCAACTCATTTCGCAATTCATCAACGGTACGGTTCACGCCGATTCTAGAACGAGTAGAATTCTTAAAATTCGAATGTATCCTCCCATGGTCCGGGTTGAGAGTGGTTTGGGTTTTGATTGTATGGTCTAAATAAGGTGGTTTCGAGAAATTCGAGGATTCGTGCATTTGGTTGAATTGCGAGGTGAGTCACCGGGTCCATTTTGTTGGAATCCTCGAGACCATGAAAATCGGGGTGGTCTCTCCATCCGTGATTATATGTGTTGGAGTAAGGATTGTAGGTTGATGGTTTTCTCATGATTCCTATGGCATTGGCTTGATCTGAATACGAGTCATGGTCATGTGGCTCGCTGATTCGCGTCACAACGATGCTATTTGTCGAGAAAGACCTTCGATTATTGCTTTGACTTCCTTGATTTGAGCTTGACTCACCAATGTTAACCCTCATTCACCCCTTAATTCTCCCGGGTATTCTCGAGTGATCGATCACGCTGTTGGGAATTATCCGATTGGCGCCGAAGAATTCCCAAATCTCTCAAGCACTTTTGACATAAGCTCTCCTCCACCGTCGCCATTAGCCATTCTTGTACATGTGGCAATAATCCTCCAAAAAGTATTGGCATTGGTGCCATTTCTGCACTCCATGATGTGGACACTTCAAGAGTAGCCCATTGAATCGCCTCCCATGCTCAAAACCGCTGCTGCCTCTTTGGGTAAATTCTGAAATTTCCCTGCGAATAGCATTGGTTTTATGAACTGGGAAATATTTATTTAAAAATTTAGTTACCATTTGTTCCCATGATGTAATGCTATTAGCAGGCAATGTATTAAACCATGAACGAGCTCTATCCTTTAAAGAAAATGGGAATAATCTAAGTTTAACATCATCATCTGAAAAATTCTCATATTTAAAAGTCTGACAGATAGCATGGAAATCATTCAGATAATTATATGGGTCCTCATTTTCTAAGCCATAGAATGTGGGGAGACAATTTAGCACACTAGGTTTTAATTCAAAACTCCTAGCAGCTACATTTGGGTATCTGATGCATGACGTGCTCAAATTTGCTAAGGGACTAAAATAGTCCTTAAATGGCCTCTCTTGTGGTTCTGGTTGTTGGTTTTGTAAATCCATGTCAAATTTCTTTTTAAATGCGGTGTTTTTTCTAACTCAAGGTCTAAAGGCTCAAGATTAGGTGATAATGACCTTCGACCACGCATACAAAGAACAAAATAAATGAAAATAAAACAAATAAAAATAAACAGGAGGGAGAAATTTTGATACTAACCTTGTGACGTTGTTACAATCTTACTATGAAAATAAACTCAATTGCTATAAGAAAAAGAGATTACGTGAAACAAATATTACTAAAATTAAAAAAATTACAAGAAAACAACTAAAAATAAATTAAAAATATATATATTAAAAGAAAAAAAAAACTAACTCTACGAATTAAAATACTTACCTCCCCGGCAACGGCGCCAAAAACTTGTTGTGCAAATTTTATTGAACTCGCAAGCGCACGAATCTATTGTAGAATAGATCAATGGTGACGAGTGTCGATCCCACGAGGAGGTTGATTTTAATTGTGTGTAGAATTAATTTTCTTTAGATGGGTGGTTGGATTTGTGGTGGAAATGATTTAGATTATACTAGAATTTAAATTGAGACTATCATAGAAATTAAATTACAATGGCAGGAATAAATTGAAATTGGAAACTATTGAGATAAAGCACTTGGGTATCCGGATCTGCATCAACATGCTCCATGGGCTAAATATTCTATATTAATACCAATTAAATCATGAGGGGGGATTCCACACCTCATGAACCACGCTCAAATAAGTATGGTGCTAAGGGCTTATCGTGCCAAATAATAATAACCTTGTACTAGGGTGCCTTTAACTGTGATTCAGACAAGACTATTATTATTTGTTTACCTAAAAGTCAAAACAACCACAAATATTAGAGGGAATAGAAAATAAATTTACCAAATAAAGCCCATGGAACATGTTGAGACTTCACCTTCAACCCAAGCTTGAAAGAAATTAGCTACTCATTTTCGAACTAGGGTAAAATGGGAATTTATTAAAATACGAGAAAATACAAGAAAGAGAAGGAATTACAAAATCTAAGCTTACAAATGAATTGTGGATATCAAATTGTGGGGAATCCCTTTTATAGGTACATTGAGTGAATCATGAGCATCGTATTAAAACAGTTTGACGCCGATTGCGCCATCATTATCAACAAATAACAGCCACTATTTGAACAGTAATACTATTTGCACAGCTCACACGGTTTGACCACTATTTGCACAGTAAACCGGTTTTTGCACAGTAATACTATTTGCACAGTTCACACGGTTTGACCACTATTTGCACAAGAAACCGGTTTTGCAGACAAGACTACAAACAAGATTATACGTATGAATAGTCTCAGATATGTGAACAAAGGACATTTTTCCTTTTATGCTCCTCCTAAAGTTTTCGATCGTCCCCGAGTTCAAATGTGACGTCTGCTTTCTGTCTCGATCACTGCTCATTGAAACAATCGTGATACCCCTAAAATACATAAAATAACTAATTATAATGAAACACACGTAATTAAATAACAAAATACTTAAATAAATAAAAATAACAATGTTAGTGAGACTTGAAGTGTAAAATGACGATTTTCTCCTTTATAAATATACACTTTCTAACACTCAACAATAACGGCATATGGCAATAATTATTTCAAAAAGGTTGAGTCATTCATTAAAGAAGCCATGGAGTCATATATTGAAATTGTCTCACTTACAATGTCAACCTCAGCAAAAATCCAATGACACTCAAGGGCATTAATTGGGACATAAACCTACAATAATTTGAGCAAATTTAAATATGAAATTTTAAACTTTAGCTAAACTTTAACAAATAATTATAACTGTAATCGCTTACCTTATAAACGTCTCTCCATGGAATAGCGAATGGAAGATCTTCGCTGTTTGCTTGTTTGATTGTCAAATCATGTTTTTGATCTTCATCCCATATTGTAGTTGGATCCTTCTTGAACAACTCATACTTCAACAGAAGCTTTTGCTGAAAAAACAATAAATTTTGCTAGTTGTCAGTGCACAAATTTACATATCTTATTTCTTTCTTAATACATATTTCCAAGTACCTGAAATACACTATCCATAATTGCACATTGATGCAAATGCGACGTAGTGAGCTTGGCCAAATTATGTCTTATCACGTAACAATTGTTGAGTGTTAGAAAGTGCATATTTATAAAGGAGAAAATCGTCATTTTACACTTCAAGTCTCACTAACATTGCTACTTTTATTTATTTAAGTATTTTATTATTTAATTATGTGTATTTCATTATAATTAGGTTTTTTTATGTATTTTAGGGGCATTACGATCGTTTCACAATGAAAGAGTGATCAGACAACAAAACGGACGTCACATTTGAACTCAGGATGGTAAAAAATCTTAGGAGGAGCATAAAAGGAAAAATGGCACTGTTCATACGCAAGATCGTTTCATACGCATAAGATCGCTCATACGCATGATCGCTCATACGCACTGCATCGTTTCATAGATCGCTCACTTTAATCGCTCATATATACGCATCACGATGACGTGGCATTGACCGGCGACGATGGCATCGGCCCGCGACGGCAAGATTTGATTGGACAAATTATGCGGCATTTACTGCTTATGTGGCGTTGACCGATGACGTGGTATTGACCGATGATGTGTCACGATCTTATTGGGCTAATTTCTTATGTACTGTGGATCGATGACGTGGCAGCATTTCAGTGGAGCAAAAATTGTGTGTACGGTACATGCATATACATAGGATTATTTACTATTCAAACCGCGTTACTGTGCAAACCGTGGTCAAACCGTGTTACTGTTCAAAAGTTGACTGTTGAGTGTTGACTGATGACGTGGCACATCCTGAGCGTCCGAACTGTTTTTAATCTGATGATCACGATTCACTCAATGTATCTATAAAAAGGGGGCTCCCTCCTAATTTGATACCCCTGAATTCATTTCTAAGCTTAGATTTCTGTAATTCATTTTCCTTCTTGTATTTTCTACGTATTTCAATAAATTTTCATTTTACCCCTAGTTCAAAAATGAGTAGCTAATTTTCTTTTAAGCTTGGGTTGAAGGTGAAGTCTCAACATGTTCCATGGGCTTAATTTGGTAAATTTACTTTCTCTTCCCCTCTAATATTTGTGGTTGTTTTGACTTTTCGTTGACAAATAATAATAGTCTTGTCTAGATACTGCCCTGGTTAAACCGACACCCTAGTATAAGGTTATTATTATTTGGCATGAAAAGCCCTTAGCACCATTTTTATTTGAGCGTGGTTCATGAGGTGTGGAATCCCCCCTCATGATTTAATTGACATTAATAAGAAATATTTAGCCCATGGAGCATGTTGATGCAGATCCGAATACCCAAGTGCTTTATCTCAATAGTTTCCAGTTTACGTTATTCCTGCCCTTCCAATTTGAATTCTAGCATATTTTAAATTCCTTTCACCATAAATTCATCCACCCATTTAAGAAAATTAATTCTATACATAATTAAAATCAACCTCCTCGTAGGATCGACACTCGTCACCATTAATCTTGTTGGCCTAAAGGGCTACACATTATGTAATTTTGATGATAACAAACATGTGTTTAAGTGATTTAATAAATATTGTATTTCACAAGTTCACTAGTTTTTGAAGGATAATATTTATGCAAGTGAAATCAAGCTCAAGACACTCAACGGACAACGACGAAATCAAGAATGAAGTTTAAAGCTCAACGGATAAATTATTGCGATATTTTCTTGTAAAGCCGGTATGATTTAATTGATGCATGATTTAGCATTTGAGAAGCTCTAAGTTTTACTTAATAAATTATTACTTTTCATAAACCAAAATGTTTTATTTTTAAGATAAAAGTATTTTATGGACTTGAGTAATTTGGATTAAAATGAAAATGTTTGACAATCTTTGATTTTAATAAATATTATTTTGAATTTGATTTTAAACCTATTTGTAAATATTTGAAACGTTTTGGGTCATATTGTAACTTATAAAAGATTGAGGGTCTAAGTGAAAGGTTTTGAGAATTTTAATATTTATTTTGATTATGTTAAAACTTAAAAGAACTTTTATGAAAAGTATTATTACATGTTGGGTCATAGCATAATTTTAAAAAGTTTTGGGAATGATAAGTATTATTTATAAATTTAGATTTGGACTTATTTGCAAAGGTTTGAAACAATTTGGGCCATACTATAATGTATTAAAGTTGGAGGACCCGAATGTAATTCAAACATTTGATGTCCAAAATTGGACCTATTTGAAACGTTTTGTGACTTTCTGGGCCATAGGATAATTATAAAAAAATTAGGGCAAAACTATAATTTTATGAACAGTCTTACTGTAGCAAATTTCAAAAATAACAGTAACATCACTGTTCATTACGGCTAGCCGGTTAAATCAAGCGGCTAGCCGCTTGATTTCGGGTTTTGGCCTATAACGGCTAGTTTTCGAGTTTTAACTATATAAACTCAATTCCAACTTCATTTTAAAAACTCTAGAAAGCCAAAACAAGTTTATAAAACATATATTGAGCTTCCATTTTAAACCTCTATCTTAATCTGTTATAATTAGGCCAATTACTAAATGTCAAAGAAAAATTAAAAAGAAAAAAAGACAGATACTGAAGGTCTAGATTGTTTGTTATTACCTTTTTCTTATCAAATATAAAAGAGTCAAGGGAATTAGAGCTAACATGCTTGGTGACTATCCAATTTAGGATTCTTGGATATTTCACATGCTTACATTTCGAAGCAAAAGTTTCACACACTTCACGAAAAATTTCAAGTGCCCATACCTGTGCAAGTAAAAGAACTAATTAATTTTCCTAATCTTAACAATCTTTACGAAAACAATATTGACAATTTGTTACCTGAACTACAAAACCATGAAGGCTGTATGCCTCCTTTTCAGGGACATAGTCTGGATTTACCCTTTCTTTATTCTGCCTAATTGCAATCGCATTCTTCACACTTTCTAATGTGTCCTCAAAACAGACACGGCCCCAAGGATATTTATTGAAATCTTCAAAGTTTTCAATGTAAAGAATGTGATCCCTAATTATAGATGATCTATATTCTTTTCCAAGTAATACAACCTCCAAAAAGTACAACATGACAAATTTAACAATTTTCATATCATCCTTGGACTCAGTTGCTTCAAATGTCTGACCTAGAGTTGTGTTGGTGAACTTTGTGCAACCGCCCAACAAAACATCACATACACGACTACCGTCGTTAATAATATCCAAGTGAGGTTCATAAATTTCTTCACAATTTAATTCGGTAACTAATGTAAATTCAAACATTGAAAATCGACGAACTTTTTTCCCTATCTTAAAATACATTGCTTTATCGGATGAATGCACATGCCTTAATACCAACTCGTGCAACAACTGGGCACAAAACTGAAACTCATTCAAGTCCAAAAAGTGCCCAAAACATGATTTGCAAAAAATCCTCAATTGTTCATCATTAAGGTTCTTTTTTATTATTCTTATTGGTTCTAACAATGAAAAATTAGTAATTTTGACTTTCGATTTGCCGAGTTTCATTTTTTCCTAAATACTTTTTGTTGACATTTTCTGCATAGCAACAAATATAAATTCTTAGCAAAAATTAAGTCTTTAAACAACTAAGTTATTCTACTGAATTAACAACAATGAAAAAAAGTCGTGTAATTTTAAAGTTGTGCAATACATGAAGGTCGTGTAATACATGAGAGTCGTGACAGTCGTGTAATACATGAAAGTCTTAATAGTCGTGTAATACATGAACGTATGTAATTGTGCAATATATGAAGGTCGTGTAATTGTGCAATATATGAAAGTCGCGTATTCGTACAATACATGAAGGTCGTGTATTCGTGCAACACATGAAGGCTGTGTAATATACAACCTTGAATGTTACACAACCTTACACAACCTTAGACGGCCAAATTATCATCGGTACAATCCATCAATTTTTCACAATTTGCATGCAGCAAAACAACTAGAAATTTATTTTCGAACATGTTATAACAGACCCACAACTAATTAATCTATTTTTTCAATATAAAACCTTAAATTTTATTTTTTCTCTAAATATCAACAAGAAAACTAATTACAGGAAATTACTTACCTTAAGTAGTTACATTATGACAATTTTGCAGTAAAGGATCAACTCTCGTCAGCGATTGTGTAGCGACGAACAAAGCTTCTCTTTCTTAGTTGTGGCAGCTTCCACTTCTTAGGCTCAGTTTGCTCGTTTTGATGTTCGGTTTAGCATGTATGGAGAATGAGTATTTGTTTGAGTAGAGGTGATGCATATGAGAGAATTACAGAGGTGATGCTGGTTGATATTCGATTCAACATGTATGAAAATGGCCAATGGAGGATGAGTGTTTGTTTGTTTGAGTAAAAGAAATGGAAGGAATTACAGCAGCAGGTATGCGTGTTTGATTGTTTGAGTAGAGGTGATGCCAGTTAAGTTGAAGTATTTTAAAACGAGGATAGTTTAGTAATTTCCTATCAACTTTTAAAGGCTATTGATGAAAATTTGGGGAAATTCTGATTTTAGGGTATTGAGATAATTTTTAAAGTATGAAGGTGTATCTGCTGCAATTCCCCCATTTTTTTAAGTTGTCACGTGCTGCTCATGTGCTCCTACAACAGAAAACCGAATCAACCAAAATGGCACATCCTGGTGCGTTTTGGTTAAATCTTATGTGACTCACGTGAGACACATGCGCAGGGGTTAAAAGAAGATTAACATTTGTTTTTAATTTCTCCATGAAGTTAGCATACTCCAAATTAAATAAGTACTAGGAGTACATATCCACTGTTTAATTATAAGAAGACAAACTGACAGAGTATATAATTACATACTCAAATTTGTTTTCTTTAGTTGCAAGTGGTTTCATTATTTATGCTCTTCGTCAATCATACATCATTTTTTAATTCTTGATTCTATATCAACCCTCCATTTTCTTCTCCAAATCTGCTTTCTTATTGTAAATCAACATCATCTAACCACCTTAATTTCTCAGTAATTTCTCATATGCATGTCTAAAGAATATTCAATATTAACATATTAAATATTGGGAAATCATCCGCTATCCATTAAAAAATTATTATGTTATATAAGAATATGACAAAATTTTGAATTTATTCGATTTTACACCTGTTATTTTCAATTTATTCTATCCATTCACCAAAAAATAGAATTATCCTTATCAAATAACGACCATTGTAATTTGTGTTGGCTTCTATTTTGTCATTTTGTAAGGATAATTCTATCTTTTTAGCAGGCTGCTTCAATCCTTGTTTCATTAGCTAGTTTATTATATCATTGACTTATGTTTTTATTTTCTAATGTAGAAATAAAAAAAATGAGGGTTTGGTGGTATATAATTAGTAGATGATTTTTAATTTCTTCCCAAGCACCCAAGAGCCTGCAATCCTACCCTCGTCATTTCAAGCCGTGCAAGGGCAAGCTAGACTTCTTGAATACTTGCGTAAGTTAAATTCTATACATCATATGTATATGGTTTGGAGGTATATAACGACGGGACCAGCTGGACTGAACGAGGGCCAATCCTGCTTACATATAAGGAGCTTTATGTCGCTCAGGAGCAGAAATCTTTTGCTCGTTGCCGAGGTCTTTTGCTGGAAATCATGGTATGAGCAGGAATCTCCTGCTCAGCGCAAAAAATATCGCCTGATGGAGCTGAGTTCGACAGATTCAGCCTACGGTAGTTGTTCGAACGTGCACCACTTTCTGAAAGTCTAGGCACGAGACCTACTCATCCACCATTGCCACTCTCCGAAAATCTAGGCACGAGGCCCACTCAACCGCAGCCACAATGATTCAAGCATCCATGACTACGAACAAGACTGGGACAAAAACGTGAACGAGAGAAGCCCTATTCTGAGGAAGGCTATAAAAGGGGCAATCAAAGAAGGTAAAATGGTTGAATATAAACACATTTAAAACTCAATTAAAGAGAAATTCCATTAGGAATTGACACTAAGACCTCCAGAGAACATATAGAGCTTTCATCACTTCATAAATAAGTTAGAGCCACAGGATTGGTGGCGAGAATTCTCCACAGTAAACCTAGATTGTTGACTTGAGGGTTTACGCCGGGAAAATCTCTGGTGCGCTCTGACTGATTTTTGTGTGCGCAGGATTTTAAAGAAGATGAGTAACAAGCTCTCCGGTCTGGTGCACTGAGAGGGAGCAGCGTGAAGTGATCTCTAGGCAACTATGAGCTCGATCGTTGAGGAGAGATTCTGGTCCTTAACGAGCAGACAAAATCTCCCATCAACATATATTACAAGGTGTTGCTTATTCATTCAAATGAGTAAATTATGATTTAATATCTTGAATGCTAATCTGACAACAGACGGTGATATGAACGTGAACATCAAACTGTTTTCAGATAGGCTAAGGAGGCTTTTAATAGGTGAAGAAGTAACGTTGCCGGATGCTGCGAAGGAACATGTTCAGAACCTTATAAAAAAGACTAGATTCGTTTGTAGTTTCTTGAGGCTTTATGAAGGCTTCATTGATACGATTCCTGTTCGACTTATGTATGGAGATGACTTAACCGCCAATGATATTTTTTCCACAGTAGATATCATTGATTACTTTGCTCGTGAATCTGAGAAGGTCATTGACAATTTTATTATTAGCATCATCACGCAACAAAAGAGCGGAAACAGTTCTAAGGAGGTATGTGAATGTGATGCTGCTCTTCTTGAGCTCCAAAGTCAAATCATTGCTATTAAGCAGCGGCTTCGACAACTTCCACTGCATAAATTCTTACCAAACCAGCAGACTGAATTCGATGTTTCTGCTTTATCTTCAGGGTACTTTAAGAAGAAAACCTCTACAGTGGGTCTAGATGATAAGACGGAAGAAATGTTATATCTGATCATAGAGGGACATCCTCAGCTTTCACTGGATGGAGTTGTGGGTAGCGACAACTTAGATGACAAGACTGCTTTCGAATTTGCTGCAGAGACTTTTAGCAGCAACTATGCAAAGAATTATTTCAACTATCATGCTTGGGTTATGGTGTCCTTTGACTACAATAAGAACAGGACATTGGATGAAATAATGAAGCCCGCAATGCCTCGATCTAGGTTGAATGAGATCATGGATAAAGATTTTGAGCTGAAGAAAACCATACTTTGTGATTGCTTGCGGAACAAAAAGTATTTGATTGTCCTAAATGATGTCTGGAGTATGTCTGTATGGGATGATCTTAGGGGAGCTCTTCCAGATAAATCAGAATAGGAGCATAGTATTGGCCACATTCATTGATATTGACATCCTCATCTCAGAATTGGGGGAGACGTTTGCACTTGATTTAGTCCAACCTGAAGGACCACTAGAAGTTACTTATGAAGGAATTCCTTTCAACATATTATACTACGGAAACAAGTCAGTGGAGGAAGATATGAAATATTACGCTTTTCGTAAAGAGCAAGAGCATTTACTGGTCACTTACATGAAGCTACCTTTTAACCTGAAACCCTGCTGTCTCTAGTTCTCTGTCATTCCTAAAAAAGTTGAGATCTTCACCAGGCAGTTATATCAACAGTGGATAGTTGAAGGTTTCTTTCCAGACAATAGTGAGGCAACTGCTGAGGAGTACCTGGAACAACTAATTGATAGAGGCCTCGTTCAGTTGAAGAAGAGAAGACCTAGAAGCATAATCAAATATTGCTATGTTTCTACTCATACATGGTTTGCAGTATTCAGGGTACTTGAACAGACACAATTTATCCATGCATGTTTTAGCAAAGTTATCCCACGAAAATGATCATTTCGAGATTGGAAACAAATTCAAATTAGATGCCTCTCCATTCGTGATGATCTGAGTGAAATCGTTTCTTCAAAGTATTCTAACTATACCTTCACTCTCTGTTGTACCTCGAGTCAAATTACCGAGTTAATCCAAAAGATATCAACTTAATATCTGAAAAGCTCAAACTACTCCCGCTATTAGATTTAGGAACTATATCTCTTGCACAATATCCTCTTGGAATGAACAATTTATTTCTTCTCCGGTACTTGAAATTAAACATCCCCTCTCTCAAAAGCCTGCCCCCATCACTTGGCAACCTTTTGAACCTTTACACTCTTGACATGTCGTCTAGCTATATAGACCATATACCAGATGATATTTGGAAAATGTACAAGCTGAGGCAACTCAACTTTGGTCTAATCACTCTGCCTGCACATCCAGGTAAATAATGCTGCTTTCAGAAAAATATCAATTTCATTTCAGCCTTACGCTCTAGCTGTTGCACTCTGGATATATTGTACAGACTTTCTAATCTTCGAAGTCTTCAAATATATGGAGATCTAAGTTCTTGCCAATCTGTGCTATGTAAAAGCCTTTGCAAATTGAACTGCCTTGAATTTTTGAAATTGGTGAATGAAAGCAAGATGCCACAGCCCTCGTAAATTAGCCTAGTTGAATACCAGTTTCCTCCTAGTCTAACCCACCTGAGCCTGTCTAATACCAAACTAATGGATGATCCTATGCCAACACTAGAAAAGCTTCCACATCTTAAAGTGCTCAAGTTGAAGCACAACTCATATCCAGGAACAAGGCTAGAATGTGGCTCTGATGGCTTTCCGTAATTGGAGGTTTTGCATTTGAAATCAATACTATGGCTAGAGGAGTGGACCATGGAGATTAGTGCCATGCCAAAGCTTGAAAGCTTGATTATCAACCCTTGTGCCTACTTGAAGGTGCTTCCTAAGCAGCTCTGGCATATAAAGAGCTTCAAGAAATTGGAATTACAGTGGCTTCAGCCGGAGCTAAGACAAAAGCTACGAGACATTGAATATAAGGAGCAGTATGACATCCACATATATCCTTATGGAATGTGATTGGCATGGATTAAATTTGATGTTTATTCAAATTCTGGGGTTATTATTTTTTTTTTAATCCAATATCTACAATCTTTAACCGTTCTCTAAGTTGATAAACAATAGTCTTCTTCTCTTCAATAGATTTGATAGTACGTAGCTCCTAAAAATGGTGGCCAAATATGATGTTGTCTGATTGTGGTTGCTTCTAATTTGTATCTCAACATTAAGTGACCTACCAATCACTAAGTCTACTCTTCCAGAAGACCCTCATGTCTTCAAATATGAGTGTAACAGCCATTGGCATTCATTGTAAAATAATTAAGAAAAATTGTAAAATAAGATCTTCATTTTTTTCACCAAATCAGAGCGAGAAATATCATGACTGCTGCTGGAGTTTATTTCATCCAGAATCCTCTTCATTTCGGCTACCTGCACATATATTTTGACGAATATCTTTCATTAGTATTTGGATTTTGTTTCTTGTTAATTGAAAACTTGAAGCGGAACTTAAACAAACGAAACATAAACACTGTCTAATGATGTTTTACTTGTGATAGGGTTCTCAATTCTTTGCTGCACACAGGAACTTATAGAAATTATGACTTTATTAAACTTAGAAAACATGGAAGTAAACAACAGAGTACTTGAAAGAAGAACAAACAATAACATCTTCTTTAGGCAATATGTTTCAGAAGGTCAAGTATCATTAGTTAAGATTATCAAAAACAAAAGCCAGATTGAAAGGGAAAGAGCGCATGGGTTTCATGAGATAAAGATGAAGATCAACATAAAAAGAGAAAAGTTCATAAATAGAAGATTCATATTGATACTGTTATAGAAGCTGGTTCCTGAGTCAGTTTGATACATCATTTTAGTGTTTTAGAGAGATATTTTAGAGAAAGAAATTTCTAGCTTGATCTCTGTAGTTTCTTGTACAAGGCAGTGAAAATTTCTCCACTGATCCATCAATAAAGCTCACTTGATAGCTTCTCCTTTGGATGTAGGTTGTGCAATCTTGCACAACTGAACCAAGTTAAATCTCCTATGTTTTGATTGCGTTTGATTCTTTTTCTTTGTTTTTCCTTGATAATTCTTATTACATATGTTTGGAGATAAATAACAACCAGACCAGCCACGCAAGACGATACCCCTTCTGCTCGAACACAAGTAGCATGATGCTACCCAGAAGCAAAAGTCTCTCCTCGCCGCCAAGGATCAGAAGTCCCTGTTCGTCATCGCCAAGGATCCCTGCTCGTCATCGCCAAGGATCAAAAGTCCCTGCTCGGCCCAATAGAACATAAATCTCAGCTCGCTCCCAGAAAGACTATCTCTGTGAATGCCGTCGTGAGCAAGAATCTCCTGCTCAGTCCCAAAAGGGGTCTTTTGCGGGAGCAGAGGCTGGCAGATTCAGCCAATGATAGTGATCAGAACATGTATCACTCCGTGAAGGCCAAGGCACGAGGCCCACTCTCCACTTCCGTTTTTTGAAAATCTAGGCACGAGGCTCTCAACAACAGCGTCAACCACCAACCGTTTACGCACCCATGGCGCATATTGAGGGGGGAGTGGAAAACGTGGATAATGGGAGCCGAATTCGCTGGAAGGCTATAAAAGACGCAATCAAAAGAGGAAAAAAGGTTGGACAAAATAGAGAGATAAAAGAGCGAATTGGAAAAGGGGGTTTTCTTTGAAACGGGGAATACATCAACTTTTGCTAGATTACCCTATTGATTTAGGAAGAGCCACAGGATTAGTGGTTAAGGTTTCTCTAAATAACTCGGATCGCTGACCTGAGCGTCGGAGAGTTTATGTCGGGAAATCACCTGGCACACTTTGAATATTATTTGTGTACGTAGGGTATCATTGGGGAGGAGAGAGACAGATTTTCCTGGTCTGGTTTAGTAGAAGAGAATCACGAGAGGAGACCACAGGGTGATCACAAACACAATTGGTGAGGAAAAGTTCTGGTTGTTGATGAGCAGACAAAATCTCGCATCAACAACTTAGCTATAGTTAGTTTTTTTGGTGTCCATATTGGATCATTTTTGTTCTCAATCTAGTTTGTGCGACTTGTATAGATCTGGTCAAAGATCTTGGGCAGTGATTGCTCTTATTGAGACGGTCATTGACACAGTCATCATCAACGTCACACAACAAAATAGCCAAATTGGTTGCGAGGATATATGCGATGCTCCGCTAGGACTCTAAAGTGGAATCATTGATATTAGACAGCGGATGCAACAACTTAGGCACATCAACGCCCTGATACAAACTCTTAAAATTATTAAAATTATTTTATTTTATTTATTTTATTTTATGGTATTAGGTAATTTTGAACTAGTCAAAAGTAGTTGCACTTATTTTGTGGAACTACATGTAAGTAGTGGAGCATTAAGTGAAACATGCCTAGTGTTACTAATTTTTAGGTTGTAATCTTAAATAAGCTTTATTATATAAAGCTTGATGTTAGTCAATAAAAAGTATCATGAGTTTATTATTTTGGCAACTTAAAAGTTGTAATTGGGAGTTTATTGGTTTCTCGAATAACCAATATTTATTTGGAGGTTTGGGTTTCCTTGAATTAACCCCATTTATCATCTAATTTTTTCTATTTCATTTGATTTCTTCTTAAAAAGATTAGTGTTCGTATCATTTGGTATCAGAGCTTGGTAATAAATAAGGAGTAAATCCTTACAATGGAGCATAGACTTGAGAGGATTCAGAAGATGATGGAGGCTATGATTCTTGAGCAGCAGGAACTTACCAAGAAATTATGGTGCAAAGTAGATGAACTATCAAGAACATGGGATGCAAGGTTGAATTCATATAGCCATCATATCAGACATGTGAAAAAAAATTCCATGTCTTCGGTTGAAGTTCAAAGTCTCCAACAAAATGACAATTTGGCAATTGCAACGCGTGATGGAGGTGTTAAACAATGCAGTAAGGTAGTGGCATCATTGAAGAAAATTCCACAAATCAACATTCAAAAGGTTGGAGTTTTCTCTTACAAGTCAAATGTGCGGAGTGTTTATTTTAAAGACAAAGCCAAATTGCCTAGCCACCATGATGAGAAGTTGTTCATGGGTAAAGTGCCAAAAATTGAGATGAAGAACGTGGTTGGATCAATGGAGAATTTTCAAAAGAGGTTCAAGGCATCATTATATCTAATTATGAATTGGAAACGGAAGAAAAAGCAAATTATTTCAGGAAAAAAAAAAAATCTACCCTTGAGGACAAGGGTATTTTCAAGGGGAAAAGAATGATACAAACTCTTAAAATTATTAAAATTATTTTATTTTATTTATTTTATTTTATGGTATTAGGTAATTTTGAACTAGTCAAAAGTAGTTGCACTTATTTTGTGGAACTACATGTAAGTAGTGGAGCATTAAGTGAAACATGCCTAGTGTTACTAATTTTTAGGTTGTAATCTTAAATAAGCTTTATTATATAAAGCTTGATGTTAGTCAATAAAAAGTATCATGAGTTTATTATTTTGGCAACTTAAAAGTTGTAATTGGGAGTTTATTGGTTTCTCGAATAACCAATATTTATTTGGAGGTTTGGGTTTCCTCGAATTAACCCCATTTATCATCTAATTTTTTCTATTTCATTTGATTTCTTCTTAAAAAGATTAGTGTTCGTATCACGCCCCTACATTTTTTTGTTCAAGTTATTTCAATCTACAACCGATATTTTTCCTTTATCTTCATCGTCTAAAAAGAGGGACACGGAGGGTCTAGATGATACAATGGAGGAGTTGTTAGATTTACTGGTAGAGGGTCCACCTCGACTCTCATTAGTCACCGTACTTGATAGCGCTGGTTTAGACAACAGTGCTTTTGCTGCAGAGGCCTACAACAGCAGTTATGTGAAGCATTGTTTAGATTGTCATACTTGGCTTCAGGTGCTGTTTTTCCTTCATTCTGAACAACTGTTAGATTTAATTATTAAGTCTCTGGTGCCATTATGGCTTTATCTAGGCGGAGTAAACTTATGCATAAAAATTATTAAATGAAGAACACGATCCTCTATGATTGCTTTAAGAACAAGCGGTATTTGATGGTGTTTGATCAAGTGTTGAGTACTTGTATATGGGATTATATTTGAGAACTTCTTCCAGATAATCAGAATAGAAGTAGAGTATTAATAACACTCACTGATGTTAATTATGAGATTTCCACCCAGCAGTTGTATTAGTTGTGGATAACAGAAGGGTTCATTCAAGATAATGATGAGAGAACTGCTGAAAAGTACCTAGAACAACTAATCAATATTGGAATTGTTGAAGCAAAAGATAAAAGCCAGAGACACAATCAACGCAGCTCTATTTCTGGTCATTGGTTCATTGTGTTGTTGGCTGTAGGTTTAAAGGGTGAATTTATCTATTCTAGTGCTCTGGATTTGGAAGGTGAATTACTAAAACATGCAAAATTATTATCCATTAACGTAAACCTAAATTGGTTGGCTTCTTTAGACAATATTAACTCATACCTCCATTCTTTGTTGTGTCTAAATATCTCCCCCCCCTCCCCCCTCAAAAGCCTTAAACGGCCTTAATGGCCTCTCCGATCGCCGGAAATGGGAACCAATCATCACCAGTCAACACCTTATCCGCCGAAGAACGAATTATCAGGAGTTTGAATCCTCCTAAGAAATCATTTAGACAACCTCCAAAATTCACCAATGACTTACCTCCTAACGTCCAACTGCCACTACCGCGAATCAAACCACTCCAACGGCAAAATGTCCTTGATCCATCCACACAACCAACTCATATCTCTCCAAACCACTCCCATGCAGATCCGCCATCTCCAATCCACTATCATGTTGACCAACCACCAACATCTGCTGCCTCTATCCTATCGAAACTTCGGTAACCTTTAACCATCTCTGTTGCTGTAAGCGAACAAGAAGAAACGTCTCATGAAGGTTGCCATGATGCAGTAAATCAACCAACCCTCCATGAGCCAGATATCATGAACCCGCCGGCTGATGGTAATGGCAGTCAGCCACCACCGATTCCCCCATTCACTTCCAAGAACAAACCCCTTTTTCTTAGGAGATCTCAAAAGCAAACTCGTTCAAAATATAAAAGCCAATCGCCAGCCATCCAACCCCAACAGCCACCAACTTCCGCAAACACAACCAATCAACCACCATCGCCATCGTTATCCCTTCAACAGCCAACTCTAACTTTCTCTAGCCATGACCACCTTCCAACCATCGAGCCATCATCACCTTCAAATCAAACCAAGCCTTCACAATGTAACACAAACCAGCTTCCAGCATCTAGTCTGCAGCCAACACAAGCCATACATGACCACTCAGGAGATGCTCAGCCAGACGTTACAGCCCCTATGCATTCTCAAATCCAGCCCGTGCTTCATGGCCATTTGAACCATGAACCGCTTCAAGATGAAATCACCGTGGCTAAATCCAGTCAGCCACAGCCGTCTTCTACACAAACAGCTGCAGTTGTTGACCTCTAATTGTCACTCCCAATGCAAGTAACCACCACTGAATCCAGTCAAGATCAGCCAACATCCCAACCCAAAAGTCTTCACGTGTGCGGCAGCTATGATGCTGCTCCACATGCACATCAACCACTTTCGGCTGCACATGTTTTGTGTCCCCCATGTGTGTTCCCGACTAGCCTTCCCCTTCTCCCAGTAACCTTTCCCACTAATCAAACACAAGCCTAATCTATTTCTGATCCTAACAGCGAGCCCACCCGAATTTCTAATAATCCTAAATTTACCTCGTTGACCCAAAATACTACATAACCCATGTCTGCACCATCTTATGCCTCCATTTTAAATTCCGTCTCCAACTCCAATCAAAGCAGAATTAATAAAAAGTCTTTTGTGGATGTTATGAACGGTCCAACTAGCTCGATGATTCTGATCAAGACCATTACTTCTTTTGAAGGAGAGCCTAACGTTCAATTTTTCGTTGCAAAAATTCAAGCGATGGCCATTCCCTTCAAGCTGGCATTGGTCGGTAAATTTTCTTACAATAGACCTAGCATGGAATTAATTCGTAAATTTTTTACTTATTTGAGATTGAAGGGAACTTTCAAGGTGTCTTTACTAGATAATCGACATATGTTAATTCAATTGGACGTTGAGAAAAACTACTCCCGCCTATGCGTTAGGCAGACATGGCACATTAATAAGAGTGCCATGAGAATTTTTAAATGGACTGTTGATTTTCGATGCTCCGAAGAGTCTTCTATAGTCCTAGTATGGATATCATTTCCTTACTTGCATGTCCACTTCATGCACTGTAAGGAAGCTTTATTTTTTATTGCATAAGCTATTGGCAAGCCATTGTGAATTGACTAAGCTACTACCTCTTTAGCTCGCCCTTCTGTAGCTAGGGTATTAGTGGAGTATGATATTACTCAACCTTCTTTGCCACGGATTTGAATCGGGGTGGGAGATTCTGGATTTTGGCATAGTGTAATTTTTTAGAAAATCCCACTCTACTGTGCTTCCTGCAAGCACCTTGGCCATTCCATTGAGACGTGTTACATGTCCAATCCGGGGCTCCGTCCCCAGCAGCCCAGTGGGAATTGACAGACCAGAATAGAAAATGATAAGAAGTCAGAAGTTATACCATTAGATACTCCACAACCCTTAGATGCTCCCCGACCTGAGCCTTTCATCACTAAGCAGATTACGGATGCGGGGTCCCCAATCACAACACCTATGGAGAACCGAGCTAACGTTACAAATTCTACATTCGTTTAGGAGCCGATTGCCCAAGATGACACAACTCAAGATTCTAGGGTCCAAGAACCTAATGATTAAAGTCGGTCTCCCCTGCGGTGTATTGGTGAGTATAATCCACATCTTCATCGAGCATCTAGGACAGATTTTAGGCATTACAACTCTCATACGAATAATGATGATAGTTCTGACGAGCACCTAGTGAATAACGAATACGTTTTGTCTGCACCTGAGAATTCTAAGAGAATAGACTTTAGCCCGATTTTAGTATTGTTGATCAATCGAAAAAAAGTTTTAAATTACTTACCGGTCACAAGTACCATAAGACATACTATCACCGTCTTCATTAGTCATTTTTTATGATTCTCATGTTAGGTTATGCCTTATTTTTTTCTTTTTCTGTTGTATTTTTCTCTTGATTAGAGGTTTTGATTTTTGTCTATCTCCTTGTATCTTTCATTATCTATTCTAAATGGCAGGTAGGGGTCCCGCCTAACCCCCCACTTCTGAGTGGTAAAAAAAAAGCATATACATTGAGAGAAAATATGTAAAATGTTCAGATTTCTCGAGCACTAGACTTGGGATCTTTTGTTCTGAACCAACTTCCGTCCGGGTTTGAAAATTTTTTATTTTTGAGATATTTGAAGTTGATTATCCCTCGCCTTAAAATCCTTCTTTCGTCATTTTTAAGAAATCTTCCAAACCTGTACACTATAGACATGTCATCCAGCTACATAGATCATACAACAGTTGATATTTGGACGATGAACATGTACACTCTATGATACGTGCAAATTATGCATGCATGCAAAATGTTCGTCGGTGGCAAAACGGCATTGATAATGAAGTAAAGAAAGTCATATTTGTTGAGATGGTCAAGTCAGTAGACTTAGTCAACTTAGTTTGGTAGTTGGATGAATAAGCTGCTTAACTTAAACATAAGTGGCGACATGGTACCATGTTTGTTTCCCATTATTTTGCCTTGTTGTTACAGTTGTTTTGCTACATTATCTGTCATGTTGTAAGGCTATAAATAGCCAAAAAAATCCGGATAATAGAGGACAGATTTTCAGCAAAAAGAACTCTTTCTTTCTTAACTTCTTCGACTTCTAATTCTTCTTATCTAAGTTCATTCTTATTAGTGGTATCAGAGATAGGTTCCAACGACGGACACTCGTGGCAAAACGAATGTAAAATTCCGTAACGATATCACCATAACCTTGGCACGACACGAGGCAAGCTTTGATCAAGTCAATGCTGCTTTACAGGCCGTGTTAACTGAACTTCAAGCTCTCCGTCTCTCTCAAAACCAAAACACCAGCCAAGCAAATACCAGCCCACTCAATACCAACCTGTTTGCACTTAAAGAAACCTCTCGCTAAAACACCACCCATGAACGTTCCCACCACCATCTCAAGTTAGATTTTCCCAAGTTCAATAAAGATGACCCAATTGGTTGGATCTACAAAGCCGAACAATATTTTGACTTTAAAAATATCCCCTTAGACCAACAAGTTCAGCTTGCCACATTTCACCTAGAAGGTATTGCATATAGTAGCACAGATGAGTTACAAAGTTTCGTGGACCACTCACATGGGACGAATTCTCTAAGGCAGTGCACCTTCGTTTTAGCCTAACAGATTACGAGGACCCATCGGAGGCTTTGACTCGTCTTAAACAATCCACACCTGTGGAAATATATCAAGAGGCTTTTGAAATACTCTCTCACCGAATTGATGGCTTACCTGAGAATTTTTTAATTGGTTGTTTTGTGGCAGGACTTCGTCATGATATTCGTTTGGATGTTAAGATCAAACAACCGTGTACCTTGGCTGATGCAATGGGAGTGGCGCGATTGATTGAAGAATGGAACCAACTTCAACGGAAACTAAGCCAACCGATTCGCTCCCAATCTTTTTTGATCACGCAAAGACCACTACCTAACCCAACAATAAGTGTGTGAGGATCTCCTCCAAACCAGCGCTTGAACCAAAATTCTATAAATCCACCAGCAACATTCCTCCGAATCACAAATCAAAAGGCACGAGAACGACGTGAAAAGGGGTTGTGCTACTACTATGATGAGAAATTTACTCCAGGCTATCGTTGTAAATGTCCACAATTATTTATGATGGAAGATTTGCCCCATTCAGCAAGAACAAGAAGCCCATGACACTGTACTTGAGATCTCTTTCCATGCAATTATTGGAACAGAACATCCCCAGACTATAAGTGTCCTCGGCAAGTTGAAAAACAAGAATGTAATGGTGTTGATAGATGGTGGCAGCACTCATGATTTTATTGATCAATCCATAGTCTCCAAGTTCGGCCTACCTGTGACTAAAGACAATAAGTTTCAAGTTATGGTTGCCAATTGTGAGAAGATAAACTGTGTTGGGCAGTGTCAGTCGCTCGCCCTCACCATTCAGGAGCATTCGATCACAGTGGATTATTATGTTCTCCCTGTTGCCGTATGCCAACTAGTTTTAGGAGTACAATGGGTTGAAACTCTTGGTCCCATAGAAATATATTTCAAACAAGGCTTGAAGAGGACATGCATCAATGCGTTAACTGACAAAGAGCTGAATGGAATACACGGCACTGGTTTCTTTTTCCAAATAATACCCCTTGCAGTAGCAGCCAACCAGAAACATATCCACTTGATATGATTCAACTCTTAGCAAACTTTTCCCATGTATTTGAATCAACTACTAGCTTACCTTCAAGGCGTTCCCATGACCATTCAATTCCACTGCAGCCTAATACGGGACCAGTGAGTGTACAGCCATATCGTTATCCTTATTACCAGAAATCTGAGATAGAGAAGAGAGTGCAAGAACTTTTACAATCTGAGTTGATAAGGCCAAGTAACAACCCATTCTCATCACCTATTTTGTTGGTAATAAAAGCTGATAGAGGCAGGCGATTTTGTGTTGACTATCGCGCCTTAAACAATATAGCTATCAAAGATGTTAGCATATATGTATCCATAATGTTGATTTTGATGATAACAAACAAGATTAAGAATGATTAAGTTTTTAAAAGCTTAAATTATTTTTATACGTTTTAAATAAATCATTATTTTCACATTATAAAGGTTTTATATTTAATGAAAAAATGATTTTATGAAATTGGTTGTTTTTTAAGTTTATGATTTAATTGAAAGAGTTTTGAAAACTTTAAAATTAACAAGTATTATTTGAAATTATGGAGAAAGACTTATTTAAAAAGTGTCATAGTATTTTGGGCAATTTCATAATATTAGAAAGTTTGGGATTAACGAGTATTATTTAGAAATTTTGAAATTGGACATATCTGTAAAGGTTTATAACGTTTTGGGCCATAGTACAGTTATAGAAAGTTTTGGGGCAAAACTATAATTTTTGGTAAACAGTTCATTGTAGCAGTCACTGTAGCAAATGGCTAACCGTTTATTGAAAATGGCTAACCGATAATTTCCAGAAAGCATGTTCTACAAAAGATTGTTAGAATGATGTTTCTGAAAAATAACGGTAAACCGTTTACGGAAAACAGTGAACCGATTATTTTTAGATTGTTAATCTTGAACCGTTTAGCCAGAACGGTTAAGCCAAATTTGTTTTGCAGGTCTCTAGAAATTAACGGATGGCAAAGATAGTGATAAAGGTTAAGCTTTTATTTGAAATTTAACTAACGATAAGTTTGACCAATCGAGCGGTTAGTTAATGGTTATGATGATCCGTTTTACGCGAAGTCAATAATGGCTAGTTTTTCAGCTCCAACTATAAATAAACTCAATCAAATTCAAACAAGAAGATTTCCAACGATTATCATTGAGTATACAAACTTTTATTGAGCTTTAAACTCTTGTATTTATCTCATTTATTCACACATTGAGCTTTCATTTGTGATCAAACAAATTGTGTGAGAGAAATTCATTTGTAATCCTTTTTGTAAAATTAAGTTGAGAGATTGTAAGTGTTGGGATACACTTGAGTTAAGAGATTGGGGATAATCTCTTGTTGTAAAGGTCCATTGACACCTTGGAAGTCAATTGTAAGCATTTGAAGCCTTAGAGGCTTGCTTAGTGAAATCCTCAAGCCCGGTGAGCTTGGAGGCGTGGACGTAGGCGGGGATAGCCGAACCACGTAAAAATTCTTGAGTTTGTTTTTCTCTTCCCTTACTTATTCATTATTGTGCTTTCATTGAATTTATTGTTTTTGAATTTATTAAGGCATTAGATTGGATTGTTGTGTGGTTTGACTAGGATAATTTTTTAAAACACTAATTCACCCCCCTCTTGGGTTGCACACTTGTATTTCAAAAAATAAATACCCCATTCCTGTGATTGATGAATTATTAGATGAGCTTATAGTACCAAATTTTATTCTAAATTAGACTTACGGTCGGGACATCACCAGATTGCAGTCAAAGAAGAAGACATTAAAAAAACCAACATTTCGAACATATGAAGGACATCACGAGTTTATCGTAATGCCATTTTGTCTCACAAATGCACCCACAACTTTTCAGAGTTTTATGAACGACCTTTTCCGTCCTTATCTTCAAAAATTTATCTTAGTTTTTTTAATGACATCTTAGTCCATTCAAAGTCATGGAAAGACCATCTTCGTCACTTGCAAATTGTTTTATAAATTTTATCCAATGATAATTTATTTACAAAAGAATCCAAGTGTCAATTTGGTGTTTTACAGATTGAATACTTGGGGTATATAATTTCAGAGCAAGGAGTTACAGTAAACCCAGCCGAAATCCAAGCTATTATTGAATGGCTTAGGCCAATATCAATGAAAGGGGTTTGTGAGTTCTTAGGGCTGGTGTTGTGCAAATTTTATTGAACTCGCAAGTACACGAATCTATTGTAGAATAGATTAATGGCGACGAGTGTCGATCCCACGAGGAGGTGGATTTTAATTATGTGTAGAATTAATTTTCTTAATTGGGTGGATGAATTTATGGTGAAAGGAATTTAAACTATGCTAGAATTCAAATTAAAATGAATTAAACTGGAAACTATTGAGATAAAGCACTTGGGTATCTGGATCTGCATCAACATGCTCCATGGGCTAAATATTTCTTATTAATGCCAATTAAATCATGAGGGGGGATTCCACACCTCATGAACCACGCTCAAATAAATATGGTGCTAAGAGCTTATCGTGTCAAATAATAATAACCTTGTACTAGGGTGTCGGTTTAACCAGGGCGGTATCTAGACAAGACTATTATTATTTGTCGACGAAAAGTCAAAACAACCACAAATATTAGAGGGGAAGAGAAAGTAAATTTACCAAATTAAGCCCATGGAACATGTTGAGACTTCACCTTCAACCCAAGCTTAAAAGAAAATTAGCTACTCATTTTTTAACTAGGGGTAAAATGGGAATTTATTAAAATACGTAGAAAATACAAGAAGGAGAAGGAATTACAGAAATCTAAGCCTAGAAATGAATTCAAGGGTATCAAATTAGGGGGGGAGCCCCCTTTTTATAGATACATTGAGTGAATCGTGACCATCGAATTAAAAACAGTACCATGAACAGTACCGTACGTATGAATAGTACCGTATATGTGAACAGTGATATTTTTCCTTTTATGCTCCTCCTAAGGTTTTCGACCGTCCTCAGTTCAAATGTGACATCCGTTTTGCTATCTGATCACTCGTTCATTATGAAACGATTGTGATACCCCTAAAGTACATAAAATATCTAATTATAATGAAGCACACATAATTAAATAACAAAATACTTAAATAAATAAAAGTGGCAATGTTAGTGAGACTTGAAGTGTAAAATGATGATTTTCTCCTTTATAAATATGCACTTTATAACACTCATCAGCTGGCTGGATACTATCGGAGGTTCATTTGAAAATTTAGGGGCATTGCCGCTCCTTTAACTCAGCTTCTGACCAAGAAGGGATTTTAGTAGAATGAGGCAGCAGATAAAGCTTTTCAGAAATTAAAAGAGGCTTTAATGTCACCACCAATTTTATGTTGACCCGATTTCTCCCAATGATTTGTGATTGAGTATAACGCCAGCAGCATTTGTATTGGAACAATTCTCTCTCAGCAAGATCTGCTAATAGCTTTTTTCAGTGAAGCATTGAAGGGATCGGCTTTAACTTTATCCACTTATGAGAAGGGGATGTTGGCAATTGTTAGAGCCATAAAAAAATGGTGCCCGTACCTGCTTGAGAAACCATTTACAGTTTGAACCGATCAAAAAAACCTTAAATACCTATTAGAGTAAAGGATTACCATACCAGTACAAACTCGATGGTTGCAAAAAATATTGGGATATGATTATGAAATTGAGTATAAGAAAGGGCTAGAGCAGATTTATTATCACGCGTAGTTGAGTTCCAGTTCTTATCAATTTCTATGCCGCGAGCAGATTGATGGCCAATTCTCTAGGAAGAAGTTCAACATGATTTATTCTACAAGGATTTACTTTAAAAAAGTCGTTCCCATTCACGTCACCAGCTTTTCCAACGTGATGGTATTTTGTTCAAATACAACAAAGTTTATTTAAGCCCCACCTCGACGTTAATTCCCAAAATAATGAGCGAGTGTCATTCTTCACCCATTAGTGAGCATTTCGGGCTTCATAAAACTCTTTCACGCCTAAGCAAAGTTTTGTATGGCCTTAGATGAGATGCTCAGTAAAGGAATTTTTACAACAGTGTGATGTTTGTCAGAGGTTTAAAACTAATTGTATGAGACCAGCGAGATTACTTCAGCCATTACCTATTCCGACTCAAATATGAACTAACATCTTAATGGACTTTACCGAAGGATTACCATCTTCTAACGGATGTATGGTTATTATAGTAATCGTTGATTGCTTGACCAAATATGCTCACTTTGTGGCCTTGAAACATCCGTTTACTGCAGTTGTGGTAGCCAAGACATTTATTGCCAATGTTGTACGACTCTATAGTATTTCAACATCAATTGTTAATGATCGGGATAAAGTGTTTATTAGTTCTTTTTGGCAAGCATTGTTGGAGTTACAAGGAACTAAGTTGTGCAAGAGCTCTAGTTACCATCCCGAAATCGACTGTCAAAGCGAAGTAGTTAACCACTCTCTGGAACAATACTTGCGGTGTTTTGCAAGTGATCATCCATGGAAATGGTTGGAATGGCTTCTTTGGGCAGAGTTAAGTTACAATACATCTGTTCACTCTTCTACCAAGATGGCACCTTTTGAGGCAGTCTATGGAATTCCACCTCCAAGCATATTGAGCTATGTTCCAAACGCTTTTTGAGTGCAAGCAGTGGCTAAGTACCTGTGCGATCGAGATTTCATATGACGTGAAGTACATCACAACCTTCGACTCGCTCAAGAATAGATGAAGAGTCAGTCAGACCATCACCTACGTGAAGTCAATTTTACCATGGGAGATTATGCGTACTTAAATCTACAGCCATACTGCCAGACTTTTGTGGCTTTTCACAAGTCCTTAAAGCTCGCTCCTTGGTTTTTTGGTCCATTTTGAATCGAAGAAAGAGTGAGAACAGTAGCTTACCGATTGGCTTTACCTCCTGGCTCCCAAATCCACAATGTATTCCATGTTAGTCTCTTACAAAAGCATTTAGATTTAATTATTCCTACTTTAGAGCATCTACCTCCAATTTCAGATGCTTCGACCATCCTTCCCCAGCCAGAAACTATACTTGATCACTGTCTGATTCACAAAGGAAAATACCGGCCTAAATAGAAAATTTTAGTCAAATGGGTGGGTACACCCGTAGAAGATGCAACATGGGAAAATGAATGACATTTCTCCAAATCCTATCATGATTTCAACCTTATGGACAAGGATCCTTGAAGATGGGGGAAATGATACATGCAAATTATGAATGCATGCAATATGTTCGTGGGTGAAAAAAGCGCGTTGATAATGAAGCAGAGAAAGTCATATTTGTTGAGATGGTTAAGTCAGTTAACTTAGTCAACTTAGTTAGGTAGTTGGATGGATAAGTTGCTTAACTTAAGCATGAGTGGTGCGCATGGTAGCATGTTTGTTCCCTATTATTTTACCTTGTTGCAGTTGTTTTGCTACATTATCTGTCACGTTGTAAGGCTATAAATAGCCAAAAGCATCTGGATAATTGAGGATAAATTTTTAGTAAAAAGAACTCTTCCTTTCTTTTTTAACTTCTTCGACTTCTACTTCTTCTTATCTAAGTTCATTCTTATCACTCTGATAGTGCATGATGCTACAGGAGCAACAATATTTGCTAGAGTCCATTCCCAGCACATTTCTGTAATAGAAAAGTTCACAAAGATTATATTTGAGGAAAATGAAAAATCTCATATCGGGGGGAAAAACAAAAGAAATTTCCCCGAATTTTTTCCAAAACTTAATGGGTGCCGAAAAACAGTCATAAGAATTTGAAAGAAGTTAGATGATTATTGCTATAGCATAGTGTTGAGAAAGGGACTACCACAAGCAGCTGCAAATTAAGCAGAAATAAAACTCATTCTTACTTTGTGTGATTAAAATAGGATGTGCACCATAAACAAATAGGTAGAAAAATGAACCAATAAATCCAAAGCAAAAACCAACCACAAGAAATACCAAATAAGAAAAAACTACGGAACCATAGTCTAATATAAACTTTCACTATATTAATGAGATTATAACGCAAATTCTTCTCTAGATAACACTAGAGGCTTACAACATCAAGATTCTCAACAATATTGGCTTACAATAATAGATCTAAAGTCTATTTCTCCAATAAGTGAATATCTCAAATAACAGCTACTAAGAAAATAAAATACAGATCAACACCAGTAGAAATGTAGAGGACGATGTCATGAACTTACTCTCCAAATTTAGGAGAAATCGGAGTTAAAATCACGTTCCGATTGTTGAATCAAAGATTAAAACCCAAAGAAAATAAAATACCTCTTTCTCTTGGAGCGTCTTCTCACCTTCGTGAAATGGCTACATCTCTCGCGATTCTTCACTTATTTCCTTTATATATTTTTTGGTTAATTCATCCAAGTCTAAAATTTTACAATAATTACATATTAAGTAAATTATTCTGGACTTTAGGCATTTCGGTCCACCAAAGTGAGATGGACCCTACAAATCTCCTCCTCCATCTCATCTGAGTGGCACAACCAAGCTCACTATCTGCTTGTAGCTTTCCAGCTTCTTCTTAGGCAATAATCTTGTCATCATATCTGACCCATTCTTTGTTGTGTGAATTTTTTAAGCTGCAACTGTTTTTGCTCAAGCACGTCTCATATCCAATGATGCCTCACATCAATATGCTTTGATTTCGAATGATATGTTGAATTTTTTGTTGAGTGGATGGCACTTTGACTGTCGTAGTACACAATGTAGCTGTCATATTTATCACCCAGCCTTCGTCGAAAGTTCTTCATCCACAAAGTTTCTTTACAACTTTCAGTGATTGCAATATACTCTGCTTTTGTGGTAGACAAAGTAATACACTGCTAAAGTCTAGACTGTCATGAAACTGCTCCTTCTGCAAAGGTGAGCAAATATCCTGACAGGGACTTTATGGAATCAATATCTCCTGCTATATCTGCATCTGTATACGTTTGTAACACGGGTTTGTCACTACCAAAAGATAATCATGCCTTGGAAGTGCCTCTGAGATATTTGAGAATCCACTTTATAGTTATCCAGGATTCTTTGCCCGGATTGGAGAGAAATCAACTGACTATACCAACTGCATGTGCAATACCTGGTCTTGTACAAACCATGGTATATATCAAACTATCAACTGCTGAAGCATAAGAAACTCCTCTCATCTCTTACTTATAGGACAATGCTCAGAACTAAGATTGAAATGGCTGTAAGTGGAAAACAAACAGATTTTACCTTGTCCATGTTAAATCTTTCAAGAACCTTTTCAACATATGCTTGTTGAGATAACCATAACTTTTTATTTTTTTGTCATCGGAAATCTTCATGCCAAGAATTTGTATTGCAGATCCCAAGTCCTTCATTGTAAAAGATTTTCTAAGCTCTCTCTTCAGATTGTCAATCTTACTAGCATCCTTGCCAACAATCAACATGTCCTCCATATAAAGTAAAAGAATAATAAAATCATTATCACCAAATTTCTTCACAAATACACAATGATCAAACATAGTCTTGCTGAAATCATGATTCTCCATAAAAGAATCAAATTTTTTATACCATTGTCTTGGTGCCTGTTTCAGCCCATACAAACTTTTTTTTAATTTACACAACTTTTCTTTGTCTTTGACACCGAACCCTTCAGGTTGCTCCATATATATTTTCTCTTTTAAATCACAGTGTAAGAAAGCTGTCTTTACATCAAGCTATTCAATCTCTAAATCCAAGCTAGCTGCTAATCCCAGAACTACTTGGATAGAAGATATCTTTACCAGAGGAAAAAATATTTCTTCAAAATCAACACATTTTTTGTGACCAAAACCCTTCACAAACAATCTAGTCTTGTACTGCTATTATGAGTTATTTTCAGTTTTCAACCTATACACTTATTTGTTCTTCAGTGCCCTCTTTCCCTTAGGTAGCTTCACTAAGTCATAAGTGTGGTTCTCACTCAAAATTTTCATCTCTTTTTGTATAACTTTAACCCACTCATTTTTATGCTAGTGAGATATGACTTCTTCAAAACATTTTGGCTCTCTTCCATCTGTAAGCATCACATACTTATATGAAGGATATCTCATGGAAAGTCATCGTCTCGATGGATCTCCTCAATTCTGGCTCAATTGGTGGTGCTGGTGGTTCTGGAGGTACTTGCTTAACTAGTTCTGCTGGACCATCATCATTATGCTCTTCAGTTCCCCTATGATCATTATGAATAATAGGTGGAGAAACTGATGATGGAATAATAGGAATCTCTATAGATGATTGAGACTTATCGCTTTCCTCTTCATCACCAACTATCTGATCTTTAAGAAACACAACATCTTTACTGCTGATCAATTTTCTTGCCACTAGATCCCATAATCTATACCCAAATTCTTCATGCCGATAGCCTAAGAAAATACATTCCTTGGCTTTATCATCAAGCTTCGATCTCTCATCTTTAGGGATGTGAACATATACTCTATACCCAAACACTTTCAAGTATTTATAAGAAACATCTCTCCCAGTTCAAACTCTTACAGGTACATCTTCATCTAATGAAGCTGAGAGAGAAAGGTTAATCAAATCAACTGCAGTATGCATAACCTTTGCCCAGAATGATTTAGGAAGCTTGGTATTAGAAAGAATACACCTGGTCCTTTCTTCAATTGTCCTGTTCATCCTTTCTGTAACACCATTCTGCTGAGGGATTTTTGGCATGGTTTTCTCAAGTCTAATTCCATGGGATCTGCAATACTTCTTAAATAGTCCTCTGTACTCACCACCATAATCTCCTCTAACACATTTTAATTTTCTTCATATCTCTCTCTCAATATAAGCATGGAAGAACTTAAATATATCAAGCACCTAATCTTTAAATTTCAAAGCAAAAGCCACACTTTTCTAGAAAAGTTATCAATAAAAGTCACAAAGTAAAGTGCACCTTCTATTGATCTACTTTGCATTATACAAACATCAGTGTTAATCAAATCGAGGATTTGTGACTTTCTATATAAAGAAAAACTTTTCAAAGTTACTCTGTGTGTCTTTCCAGCTAGATAACAAACACAAGTCTTGAGGGACGTACCTACAAAACTTGTTAAAAATCCTTTTCTAGCAAGAGTTTCTAATCTTTTCTCACCAATGTGACTAAGCCTTTTATGCCATGTCTCAATATCAGAATCATTTATAGCCACATTCATATATTTTTTCTTAATCTTGCCTTCTGTTAAGCAGAGGTTGTTCATTTTCTTTCCATTAGCCAACACTAGAGAGCCTTTGATGAGCTTCTATTTTCCTTCACCAAATTGGTTAATATAATCATCATCATCAAGTTTTCATATGGATATCAAATGAAGAGAATATCTAGTACATGTTTGTCATCTTTAAGGAGTAACTTTCAGCCAATGCTGGTCTCTAAGAAAATATCTCCTATGCCTACAATCTTAGGTGCCTCTTCATTTCTCATCCGAACATAGCCATAATCACCATTAGTATAAGATGTAAAGTAAACACAATGTGTAGTAACATAAAACGAAGCACCTGAATCAATTACCTAATCATTGGTATGGTAAGTGAGATTCATAGAGCTATTATCATAAACAATAACCATATCAACACCAATTACGGCTGTAATATTCTCTATGTCATTTTTCTGACCACTACCTTTTTCTTTTGCCTGTTCTTCTTTCTACAATCCACACTCTCTTTTTACATGGCCCATTTTTTTGACAATGAAAGCAGTTAATACTTCTCTTCTGGGACTTAGATATTCCTCTAAGGTTATTATTATTCTGCTGAAGAAAATTTCTACTTTGACTTTTCTCCTGTCTTTCTTGGTTTTCTGAAACAAGTGCAGCTGACTTAAAGGGAATTACTTCAACATTCTTTTTTTGAGATTCTTCATTCCATAGTCTATCTGTAACCATATCCAAGGTTAATTTACCATTTGGCGCTGAATTATTCACTAACACTACAAATGTTTCCCAACTGTCAGGTAAAGAACAAAGTAACAACAGTGCTTGTAACTCATCATCTAGAATAATCTTCATAGTAGTCAACTGATCAACCAAGCCCTGAAACTCACTAGTGTGTTCAGTTATACTACAATCCTCTTTATATTTCAAGTTAACAAGCCTTTTCATTATATTAGCTTTATTTTGTGCTGTCGGCTGCTCATAAATTGTTTCTACTTTTCTCTAAAGAACATCAGCCTTAAATTGACATTATGGTACACACTTTGATCAATCCATGACCTAATAGCACCCTGACAGAGTTGTCGAAGCCCTTCAAAATAAATACTGATTCGCCTAAACTAACTTGTAGAAATAGTGGAACCAGGTCGAATCCCAAGAGAACTATGCAATTAATTTCTCAAAGTTCAAAAAAAAAATTAATTTCCAAAGAATCTAGATTTTGCAAAGTTTCTGCCACAAACCGGATAACCGAATTTTTGTAAACCGGTAAGCCGTTTATTGTTTTAGATTTCTGGGAGTTATCCGGCTAACCGGATAAGGGAAACCGGCAAACCGGTTGCGTGCTGTCCACTTACTGACTCTATTCGGCTAACCGGATAAAGAATCCGGAAGACCGAATTTTGGTTGGCTTGGTTCTGGAATTATTCGGCTAACCGGATAATGGAATCCGGAAGACTGAATTTCGTTCGTAACCTTTATGGACACAATCGGCTAACCGGTTGGCGTAACCGGCAAACTGAATTTTTGGTTCTCTTCTCTCTGGAGCTATTCGGACAACCGGTTAAGGAAACCGATAAGCCGAATTTTGAAACCCTCGGTTCTGTCCACTAACGGTTAGCCGTTTGTTGATTAACGGTTATCCGATAGTTATTAACGGTTAGCCGTTTAGTGATTAACGGTTATCCGTTTTCTGGATTTTAATTGTTCTTCTTTAACAAGGATTTGATAAAATAAAATAAAAATAACAAGACTTTAAAATTAAGCAAAGAAAATCAATCGTACTAAACTTCCAATCCAAGGGTGTAAATTCCATCCAATTGTAATTTTTATCATACGCAAAAATATAAATTACTCAATCCAAGAACTTAGTCTACTTAATCGGAAAAGCCGTAGAAAGCAATTATTCTCCTAATATAATAGACTCAAACAATCGCTCAAACCAATTCTTACCATTAATTTAACTGGGCATCATCGTTCCATATCAAATTAAATGATAACATTAAGAATAATGAGAATGACTAAAACAAAATCAATTAATTCAGATTATTCCAACTTAATCAATTTCGTATTTTTATTTCCCTAGAGCCTATTATGCAAGCTATGTAATTGTGGCCATCAATATACACACACATGAGCCAACTCTTTGCTACTCAATTCAATCATTCGTGACAATTACGGATCACAAACTCATGACTAGCGATAGAAAAATAAATATTGAATTAAGGCGTCAATTTAATCAATATAAATAATTCATAGAAAATAAGAACAAGAAATAAAAATTACTTGGATTGAAGAAATTCTTGTTAAGTCCAAAGCCTCACAAAATTACAACCGGAATTGATTAACCCTTGGACTGGAATTTAAAACCTTAGCCACACATGGTGGTCAAACAAAACAAAAGTTGTTTTTGAAGAAGAAGACTGCAGCTGCCTCTTTTGATTCTCTTTTTGCTTCCCTTTTCTCACGCCCAAGCAAAGTTTCTCACGTCCCTCCTTTTATATTTCTTGCTTTCCTTTTTCCTTTTGGTTTCTTCTTTTCTTAATGCTGGGAAACCGAATCCTTCTCCAATTAGGAAACCGACTCCTTCTCGCCCATGGTCGGCCCACGTTTGCAAAGCCCAAATAAAGCCCTTTTTGTCCAAATTCTATCATAACATCCATGTTTCAGCTCTTAAATCAATTCAAACACAATTTCCACAAATTTGCACAAAATCAATCAAAATATGAGGGAATTAAACAAAATATAGCATGACTATTTATAACCTATCAAATTCCCCCACACCTAAACCATGCTTGTCCTCAAGCATATCTCAGATCAACATACCAATCCTCCCTTTTACCTCCTTTCAAACCATTCAATATCCAAGAATACCAATAAAGCTAAACACACATCAATGAGTTGAATCATAGTGACAATCAAGAGAATAGGCATTCGTAGGATAGAATTTGTAACGAAAACACAAGCGTCTCATCAAATCATCAAAATCAAATGCAGCAAGACTTAACACCCTCACATGGTTTCGCTCAATGCTCTCAAAGTGTTTAGGGTGCGTGTTTTACTCTCAAAATCAAAACATAGCATATTATTACCATAGGCTTGCAATTGAATTAAATCTCCACCACTACATATGAATATGATGCAAAAATCAAAGGGACTTAGCAAGGGTTGAAATGGGGCTTAGGTAAGGGTATGGTAGAAGGAAAAATGAAGGGTGTTGAGTGTTAGAAAGTGTATATTTATAAAGGAGAAAATCGTCATTTTACACTTCAAGTCTCACTAACATTGCTATTTTTATTTATTTAAGTATTTTGTTATTTAATTACGTGTGTTTCATTATAATTAGTTATTTTATGTATTTTAGGGGTATCACGATCGTTTCACAATGAACGAGTGATCAGACAGCAAAACAGACGTCACATTTGAACTCAGGACGATCGAAAACCTTAGGAGGAGCATAAAAGGAAAAATGTCACTGTTCACATATACGGAACTATTCATACGTATAATCTTGTTTATGTAGTCTTGTGCAAATAGTATTCTTGTGCAAAACCGAACTTCGTGCAAAAAATCGACTGTGCAAAAGCACTTGTGCAAATAGTGGTCAAACCGTGTGAGCGTGCAAATAGTATTCTTTATTCAAATAGTGGTATTATTTGTTGTTGATGACGATGGCGCAATCACAGCGTCAAACTGCTTTTTAATCCGATGGTCATGATTCACTCAATGTACCTATAAAAGGGCTTCCCAAATTGATATCCACAATTCATTTCTAAGCTTAGATTTTTGTAATTCCTTCTCTTTCTTGTATTTTCTATGTATTTTAATAAATTTCCATTTTACCCCTAGTTCAAATATGAGTAACTAATTTTCTTTTAAGCTTGAGTTGAAGGTGAAGTCTCAACATGTTCCATGGGCTTTATTTGGTAAATTTATTTTCTCTTCCCCTCTAATATTTGTGGTTGTTTTGACTTTTCGTCGACAAATAATAATAGTCTTGTCTAGATATCGCCCTGGTTAAACCGGCACACTAGTACAAGGTTATTATTATTTGGCACGATAAGCCCTTAGCACCATATTTATTTGAGCGTGGTTCATGAGGTGTGGAATCCCCCTTCATGATTTAATTGGTATTAATATGGAATATTTAGCCCATGGAGCATGTTGATGCAGATCCGGATACCCAAGTGCTTTATTTCAATAGTTTCCAGTTTAATTTATTCCTGCCATTGTAATTTAATTTCTATGATAGTCTCAATTTAAATTCTAGCATAGTTTAAATCAATTTCATCACAAATCCAACTCATCCATTTAAGAAAATTAATTCTACACATAATTAAAATCAACCTCCTCGTGGGATCGACACTCGTCACCATTGATCTATTCTACAATAGATTCGTGCGCTTGCGAGTTCAATAAAATTTGCACAACAAGTTTTTGGCGCCGTTGCCGGGGAGGTAAGTATTTTAATTCGTAGAGTTAGTTTTTTTTTTCTGTTAATATTTATTTCTTTATTTTAGTTGTTTTCTTGTAATTTATTTTTCTCCTTTGCTCATTTAAAAAAAAAAAAAATTAAGGTTAGAATTTCATTTTTTCCATCTTCTTTAAATTTGTGTAATTTAATTTTCCTATCATTTTTCTATGTAATTTAATTTTGTTTATCTTGTTATCTTTCTTTGTTATTTATTTTAATTTTAGTAATACTTGTTTCACGTAATTTCTTTTTCTTATAGAAATTGAGTGTATTTTCATATTAAGATTGTAACAACGTCACAAGGTTAGTATCGTAATTTCTCCCTCCTCTTTATTTTTATTTGTTTTATTTTCATTTATTTTGTTCTTTGTATGCATGGTCGAAGGTCATTATCACCTAATCTTGAGCCTTTAGACCTTGAATTAGAAAAAACACTTCGCACACATAAACACACCGCATTTAAAAAGAAATTTGATATGGATTTACAAAACCAACAACCAGAACCACAGGAGAGGCCATTTAAGGACTATTTTAGTCCCTTAGCTAATTTGAGCACATCATGCATCAGATACCCAAATGTAGCTGCTAGGAGTTTTGAATTAAAACCTAGTGTGCTAAATTGTCTCCCTACATTTTATGGCCTAGAAAATGAGGACCCATATAATCATCTGAATGATTTCCATGCTATCTGTCAGACTTTTAAATATGAGAATTTTTCAGATGATGATGTTAAACTTAGATTATTCCCATTTTCTTTAAAGGATAGAGCTCGTTCATGGTTCAATACATTGCCTGCTAATAGCATTACATCATGGGAACAAATGGTAACAAAATTTTTAAATAAATATTTCCCAGTTCATAAAACCAATGCTATTCGCAGGGAAATCTCAGAATTTACTCAAAGAGAAGACGAGCAATTTTTCGAAGCATGGGAGCGATTCAATGGGCTACTCTTGAAGTGTCCACATCATGGGTACGAGAAATGGCACCAATGCCAATACTTTTTGGAGGGATTATTGCCACATGTGCAAGAATGGCTAATGGCGACCAGTGGAGGAGAGCTAATGTCAAAAAGCGCTTCAGATATTTGGGAATTCTTCCAACGACAATCGGATAATTCCCAACAACGTAGTCGATCACTCAGGAATACCAGGAGAATTAAGGGAGTTAATGAGGTTAACATTGGTGAGTCACGCTCAGAAATCAAGGAAGTCAAAGCAATAATCGAAGGTCTTTCTCGACAAATAGCATCGTTGTTGCGCCAAATCAACAGAGCCACATGACCATGACTCATATTCAGATCAAGCAATGCCATAGGTGTCATGAGAAAACCGCCAAATTACAACCCTTATTCCAACACATATAACCCTGGATGGAGAGACCACCCCAATTTTTCATGGTCTCAAGGATTCCAACAAAATGGACCAGCAGCTCCACCTCCATCAATGCAACCAGTTCCTCAAATTCCTCAAGCCTCTCAGCCACCATTTAGATCATACAATCAGAACCCAAACCATACTCAACCCAAACCATGGGAGGATACATTCCAAAATGTCAAAAATCTTACTAACTCCAAGATCGAGCAGCAAGTTCGTACCATTGATGAATTGCGAAATGAGATGAGAGCGGGCTTCAACTCACAAGTCCAATCAGTTTCAAGCCTCGAGAAAATGGTGGGACAACTTGCTTCTTCAGTTCAAACCTTGGCAATGACCGTTGAGAAAGGTAAATTCCCAAGTCAACCGATGCAACCTAAAGCAGTGAATAAAGCAAGTACCAGTTCACCACAACATCATGGAGAGGTCAAAGCAGTGATGACCTTGCGAAAAGGGAAAGAAGTCGATAACAAAGTGGAGATGCCAAAATCAACTCAGATTGTACCTGTGAATGTTTAGGATTCATCACCAAAGGAGAAAGAGGAAACCAACCCGCGAGAATATGTTCCTAAAGCTCCATTTCCTCAGAGGTTAACTAAAGGGAAAAAAGGAAAATCCACAGGTGAGATTTTTGAAATCTTCAAACAGGTAAGTGTTAACATCCCTTCACTTGAAGCTATAAAACAAGTGCCATCATATGCCAAGTTTCTTAAAGACTTTTGCACTAAAAAGAGAAATATTCATGTTGAGAAAAAGGCCTTTTTAACAGAAAATGTTAGTTCTATACTCCAACATAAAATACCTCTAAAATGCAAATATCCGAGCTCCCCACTATCTCTTGTAGTATAGGGAACACAATTGAGAATGCTTTGTTGGATTTAGGAGCTAGTGTAAATATGTTGCCTTACTACATGTTGTGAAACTTGGTGGGAGAATTACACCCAACTCGGTGGTGTTACAACTTGCGGTCGGTCCAAAATACCTCGTGGTATTGTGGAGGCGTCTTTATTCAGTGAACAAGTTTTATTTTCCTGTTGATTTCATTGTAATTGACACTCAACGGTCGAGGATTCAAGGAAGCATCCCATTATCTAGCCGACCTTTCTTGGCTGCCGATGCTCAATGCAGCTGAAATATCACGGTGTCTTTTGGCAATATGACCATGGAGCTCAATATTTTCAACATTGCCAAACAACCTCACAATGTGGATGATGGAATTGTTGATGTGGATTTAATAGAAGCATTAGTTGATAATAATTTTCTTTCAAACCTTAGTGATGACCCTTTGCAAACATGTTTAACTCACTTTGGTTTGGATTTTGATATTGAGATCAATCGATGAGGTCATTGATGCCTGCTTGACTCGGCCATCCATGGACACAAATAAATGGAAGTCGAAATTTGAGCAACTAGTGCCATCGGAGAAAAACTCAACCCGTCATCAGAATCACCACCAAACTCGAGCTCGGCCATTACCCAACACTTTGGAATCGCGTTCTTGGGAGAAAGCACTCTGCGATAATCATCTCTTCCTCCCTTGATGACGAACAAAAGGTAAGTTGTTGGATGTTTTAAAAGAGCATAAAGGAGCATTAGGATGGACCATGGCAGACATAAAGGTATAAACCCGATGGGCGCATGCATTACATTCACCTTGATGAAAATGCTAGACTCTTGGGAAATGCAACGTCGGTTAAATCTAACATGAAAGAGGTTGTTACTTTGAAGTCCTTAAGCTATTAGATGCGGGTATTATTTACTCCATTTCGATAGTTCATGGGTCGATCTGTGCAAGTTGTCCCAAAAGTCGAGTCAGATGGTTACCAATCTTAATAATGAATTAGTGCCCTAGAGTAACTACGAGGATGGCGTGTATGCATTGATTATAGGAAGTTGAATTACATTACACGTAAAGACCATTTTCCTTTACCATTTATCGATCAAATGCTTGATAGATTAGCGGTCATGAATTTTATTGCTTTACAGATGGCTACTCGGGATATAATCGATTCCATGCAAAGATCGAAAAGACTACCTTCACTTGCCCTTTTGGTACTTTTGCATATAGGAGAATGCCATTTGGATTATGTAATGCTGCTACATTTCAACGATGCATGTTGAGCATTTTTCTGATATGGTTGAGCGATTCCTTGAGGTCTTTATGGATGACTTTCTGTTTTGGTGATAAATTTGATCAATGTTTATGTCATCTAACACTAGTTCTGCAGAGATGTATCGAGAAGAATTTAGTATTGAATTGGGAGAAATGTCATTTTATAGTAAAACAAGGTATTGTTCTCGGTTATATCATTTCGAGCAAAGGTATTGAGGTTGATAAAGCCAAGGAAGATCTCATTTCTAATCTTCCTCCACCCAAGCGATGTAGAAGTAAGATCTTTCCTTGGGCATCTTGGTTTTATAGGCGTTTCATTAAAGATTTTAGCAAAGTTTCTGACCCTTATGCAATCTACTGCTAAGGATGTATCTTTGTCTTTGATGATTCATGTCTTGTGGCATTTGAAAAATTAAAGTAGTTGTTGACATCATCACCCATCATTCACCCCAAATTGGAATTTACCTTTTGAGGTTATGTGTGATGCATCTGATTATGCAGTAGGAGCAGTATTAGGACAAAGAGTTGATCGAGTTCCCCATGTGATTTACTATGCTAGTATGACATTGAATGATGCACAGTTGAATTATTCAACCACTGAAAAAGAAATGCTAGCTGTAGTGTTTGCATTAGAAGTTTCGATCTTATCTCGTTGGTTTGCAAAATAATTATATTCACAGATCATGCTCTTAAATATCTTCTCACAAAGAAAGATGCAGCAAGACTAATTAGTTGGGTGTTACTTTTGCGAATTTGACTTAGAATTCAAGGATAAGAAAGGAGCGAGAAAATGTTGTGGTGACCGACCATCTTTCGTCTTCATTTTGACACAACTATAGAACCATTACCCTTGAATGAGTCATTTCCAGGATGAACAATTAATGAGTGTGGAAGTAGTACCATGGTATCTTGATATTGTTAATTATCTTATTCTGGTCAACTTAGGAGCATTGGACTAAGCAGGACAAGGCCAAATTCTTTGCAGAAATAAAGAATTTCTTTTGGGATGATCCTTATCTATTCAAGTATTGTGCAGATCAAATTGTTCGACGATGTGTCCCAGAGAATGAATTTCAAAATATTCTTTCATTCTGCCATGAACAAGCTTGTGGAGGCCACTTCAGTGCTAAGAAAACAGCTACAAAAATTTTACAATGTGGTTTTTATTGGCCAACTATATTTCGAGATGCTTACATATTTTGTTCTTCATGTGATAGGTGTCAACGAATGGGGAGCATAACACGAAGAAATATGATGCCACTAAATCCAATTTTAGTGGTTGAAATTTTTTATGTATGGGGTATCGATTTCATGGGACCCTTTCCTTCATCTTTTGGCCATCAATACATATTGGTTGGTGTTGACTATGTTTCGAAATGGGTAGAGGCAATTCCGTGTAGGACCAACGATCACAAAGTTGTGATAAGATTTTTGAAAAGCAACATTGTTTCCTGCTTTGGATTTCCTCGAGCAATTATCAGTGATGGTGGTGCCCACTTTTGCAATAAATCCTTCAAAGCACTTTTGACAAAGTACTCCATCACTCATAAAGTGGCAACCCCATATCATCCGCAAACCAGTGGCCAAGTTGAGATCTCCAATCGAGAAATAAAGCACATTTTAGAAAAGACGGTGAGGCCCGACAGAAAAGATTGGTCGTTGAGGCTCGATGATGCATTATGGGCATATAGAACAGCTTTCAAAACTCCAATTGGGATGTCACCCTACAGGCTAGTGTATGGAAAAGCATGCCACCTACCTGTGGAACTCGAGCATCGTGCGTACTGGGCCATCAAGAAATTCAATTTTGACATGCAGCAAGCTGGCTTAGAAAGAAGATTACAACTGGCAGAACTTGAAGAAATTCGCAATGACGCGTATGAAAATGCCAAGATTTACAAGCAACGAATGAAAGTCTTTCACGACAAGAAAATTATGAGAAAATCTTTCACTCCAGGTCAGAAAGTGCTTTTATTCAATTCTCGCTTGCACCTATTTCCAGGTAAGTTACGTTCTCGATAGTGCAGCCCGTTTATTTATGTTTGTTTTTCCAGCAATTGAAATTAAGGATCGAAGAACGTTACTTTTAAAGTTAATGGTCAAAGATTAAAGCCATATCTAGAATACCAACCACATGGAGAGGAGAGTGAAATAAATCAGGTGACCCACCAAGTTTAAATTGAGGTTTTCTTTTCTTTTCGGTAATTTGATTTGATTCTTTCTTTCTTTTGATTATTCTTTTCGATTGAAATTATTTTTGTTTAAGTGTGTTTGTTTAACCATTATAGTTTTCTCTTATCATTTTAATCATGAGGCATTACCTCTTGTACCACGATTAGAACACGTATCAAACTCATCTCGGAAAGCGGAATCGATTTTGTAAATTTCATCTGTCGGGATCTGACCGCTTGAGTTAGTATTCCACGTTAAAGATCTAGAAAGACAACTCACGAAATAGAGGATGGTATTTTGATGCGGAATTGGAGCTTGAGGTAATTCGATAAGAGACGATTTTAATTTGCTTTGTGTGTTTTAATTTGTTTTTCATTTGTGTGTTTTAGTTTGCTTTGTGTGTTTAAGTTTGTCACCGGTGAAGAGGCGGATAACGGTACTCAGTGACAATCAAGTCGGTTACTTGTTTCCACAATAAGCGATATTACGAGGCGAAGGCATGGGCGGAGGCGAGATTTTAGCAAAGCTTCAAAGCGATTCCGGCTTCCTCAGAATGCACTCTTTTCAATCTACAAAGCCCGGTCCGAACGCATGCAATTGCTTATGAAGAATGGCATACCTGCTGACATCCGCTGGTTAATCGAGGCCAAATTACGCTTGGCAGGTGAGTTGCCTCCTAAATTTATTGCATACATGCCTGGTTGTGGTAAAGGAAATTAAGCGAGAAAACGACGAGCTAAAAGACTTTCTGTTGCTTGTCATAAGTGTGCCAGAACGATATGCAATAAAAAACCATGTTCTTTAGGAATGGTGTCTGATAACAGGGAAGATAAGATTAAATTCATTAGGGATGGCTTGAATAAAGAGTCATTGGATAATATCCTTTTGTCTTTTGAAACGCATCCCAGTGGATACGTACAAAGAGCAATTCTCCAGTTATGGCCATTATTCGAGAAAGAACGTGCACGATACAGTCTCGGGAATCTGACTATAAGCGACCTGTTTGCGGTTGTAAGAAAAGCGGATGGGAAGCCTATCCTCGACCCATAGAGGCGTTCAACCGTTCGGGCGTAAAACCGGAGGAAGATGTGAGCGATCATGCAACACTGAATATCCTTTTACTTTACTGTTGTTTTATTTCACTGTTGTTTTACCATTCGCATTATTGCCTGTAATAATTTTTGTTATCATTGTTTTCTTTTTCCTTTTTACTGTTTTCTTTTTTACTCTCGAGCCATGTGCCTTAGTGTTAATTGACATTGACATAATGCCTCATACACAGCTGTGACCCGTTGTCACCAAGGTTCTTAAATATAATTTTTTGTTGTTGTGCACTCACAAGTTGTTTTTGAGTAGTATCCTAATGGCAGCTACTCCCAGCAAACAATTCAAGAACATTTGTGTGCTCTTTGGATTTAACTATAGCAAACATAAAGAGTTCGTTGAGGCAGCCATAGATCTTGGTCGAAGAATAGCAGAGAGAAAATTGCACTTGGTGTATGGAGGAGGTGTGAGGGTTATCGAAATGGTCTCGAGCTGCTTATATCGAGAGGAGCCAAGTGTTAGGCATCATCCCAACAATCCTAAAACCTTTGGGTTGTTTGTCTAACTCATCAAGCTGGAGAAGAGTTAGTTGTCTCGGTATGCAAGAGCATTATGAAATGCTAAATCATGCTGATGCTTTTATTTTCCTTCCAGGAGATCTTGCAACTCTAGAGGCACTAATCACATTAGCATCTTGGGCCCATCTGAACATCCACCAGAAACCCATCGGTTTGTTAAATGTCAATAATTTTTATGATGGCTTTATCGCATTTCTTAACCATGCAATAAAAAACTATTTCATTCCTTCCTCTGTTAAAAAAGTCTTTATTTGTGCACATACTGCTAATGAGCTACTTGATCTGTTACAAGCTTATCAATCAGAGACAGATCCCAGGATCGTTGTGTTGGAATGTTCAAATAATGATGGTAACAGTAGCCGCAGTAAGAAGTACAAATTAGATTTAACTCTCCGCTTGTAAATATTTTCTTCTGTGTTGCACTACCCAGGTGATGTCTTCTAAACTCTACTTCTTTCCTTTCAAACATTGAGGACAATGTTTCATTCAGGTTGGGGGGAGGGAATAGTTGACAATTGTGGAATATTGGTTAAGTTTTTACTAATTTTTTGTTGTAGAACTAACCATTTTGAATAGAAGATGGCTGAATATGGAGTGTAGTTACTCTAGAAACGCATCTTCTTAGTAAAAAAAAAAATTATTATTATGTTTTTCCTAACTTTTCTTTTTGACTTCTCCTTTATAAATATATGTTTTCAAGTTTTTAAGTCGAAGATGGCTGAATATGGAGTGTAGTGACTCTAGAAACGCATCTTCTTTAAAAAAAAAAAAAATTCAGACATTTTTCTTTAATTTTTCTGCATGTATGTTTTCTTTTTATGTTTAGAATAGGTTGGGGGGTAGAATTTAGTTAAAAAAATATATATATTTGGTAATTTTGTGTGAGTTTTTGATATTGGATGATATAATGACTTTTGAATTTTAGTATTTGTATTATCTTTGGTCTTGAGTGATGTTACACCATGTTTGCTATTCTATATGTTGATGTTGGAGACAAATATGAGTTGCTTGAAGGAATGCATATGTCAAAATAAATTCCAAGTGAGTTTTTGAGCCTATTAATTTTTCTTGGAGAGTAACCCTTTTTGCCCATTATTCATGCAGCTTAGCAGTTTATTATTTTATACATGATCTCTAGATTTCCTTTAAGTCAACCCTTTTTTTTTTAAAAAAAAAAATGTGTGTTGCTGCATCTAAAGGCCCACCTAACTAGTAGATATGGAAGATTATTTAGAGCTCTAAGAGACGATGGAAGGCCATTTTTGATCCGTTTGAGCCTTTCTAGCCATCCCTACTGTAAAATATCCATAGTTAGCCCTTTTGAGCCTTAAAAAAAAAAAAAAGCCTTTTCTTTGTTAACTTATCATCCTGACCCACTCCAATTTAGAGTATTACCCGATGTTATACAAGTTCCATCACCTATTCATGTTTGAGAAAAAGGATAAATAATTATTTTATTCAACAAAGTTGTGCTATAAAAAAAAATCAAATAAAAAAAAAAAGAGAAAAAAAAGGACATATAATAGCAATAAATAAGCAAAACGCATCTTGTAATTTTCAAAAGTTCTTGAAATTTTTCTCAAACATATATATTTTGTTTCCTTATTTTCCTTTCTTTGTTAAGCCATGTCCCTAACCTACGTTACGTTCTAATAAAAGTCCTTCTTGATTTTAGAGAACTATAGTCTGAAGTAAAAGCTAGTTATATGGGCTATTAAGAGGTAGTGATGCATTAAATAATATATAAAAAAAAGAAAGAATAATTTTGGGTTGACTAGTATTTTATTTGAGATCGTATTATTTCTAAGCTATGGGCATATTTCGTTCATCTTGGTGAGAGTGTGTGATATTTCTATTTTATTTTCTCTCAATTCACCATTCATTGTAGTGACAATTTTTATTGGGTTTAATTTCTTTGTGAGAGTGTCACTTCTTTTACCCGATTAGAGATTTTGGGGTTTGACATGTCACTCTTGAAAGTGGCTTGATTATTATAGTCTCGGTGATGCATGTGGATTGTTGGTGTGGTTGTGATATTTCTTTAGGAGATAATACTTGTACTTTTATTTGATTCTATCATTAATCGATTGAATAAACACGTGTGTATTGTAAAAAAAAAAAATTGGTTTTGAATTTTATCTTAGCTTTGTTGCTAGGGACTAGCAATAAATTGAGAGTGTGTTGAGTGTTAGAAAGTGTATATTTATAAAGGAGAAAATCGTCATTTTGCACTTCAAGTCTCACTAACATTGCTATTTTATTTATTTAAGTATTTTGTTATTTAATTACGTGTGTTTCATTATAATTAGTTATTTTATGTATTTTAGGGGTATCACGATCGTTTCACAATGAGCAGTGATCGACGACAAAGCAGACGTCACATTTGAACTCGGGACGATCGAAAACCTTAGGAGGAGCATAAAGGAAAAATGTCACTTTGTTCATATCTGGGAACTATTCATACGTGTAATCTTTATTCATGATCTTGTGCAAATAATATTACTGTGCAAAAACCGGCTTACTGTGCAAAAATCGGCTTACTGTATAAAAACCGGTTTACTGTGCAAATAGTGGTCAAACCGTGTGAACTGTGCAAATAGTATTACTGTTTAAATAGTGGTACATTGTTGTTGTTGGTGATAATGATGGCGATCACAGCGTCAAGCTGTTTTTTTTAATGATTCACTCAATGTACCTATAAAAAGGGGGCTTCCCCCCCCCTAATTTGATATCCCTGAATTTATTTCTAAGCTTAGATTTTTGTAATTCCTTCTCTTTCTTATATTTTCTATGTATTTTAATAAATTTCCATTTTACCCCTAGTTCAAATATGAGTAACTAATTTTCTTTTAAGCTTGGGTTGAAGGTGAAGTCTCAACATGTTCCATGGGCTTTATTTGGTAAATTTATTTTCTCTTCCCTTCTAATATTTGTGGTTGTTTTGACTTTTTAGGTCAAATAATAATAGTCTTGTCTGATATCTGCTGGTTAAACCAAAGACACTAGTACAAGGTTATTATTATTTGGCGATAATATAACACCATTTATTTATTTGAGCGTGGTTCATGAGGTGTGGAATCCCCCTTCATGATTTAATTGGTATTAATATGGAATATTTAGCCCATGGAGCATGTTGATGCAGATCCGGATACCCAAGTGCTTTATTTCAATAGTTTCCAGTTTAATTTATTCATGCCATTGTAATTTAATTTCTATGATAGTCTCAATTTAAATTCTAGCATAGTTTAAATAAATTTCATCACAAATCTAACCCACCCATTTAAGAAAATTAATTCTACACATAATTAAAATCAACCTCCTCGTGGGATCGACACTCGTCACCATTGATCTATTCTACAATAGATTCGTGCGCTTGCGAGTTCAATAAAATTTGCACAACAAAGGGTTTAACGATCAAGACAAAGAGTTAATTACGTGCATGATTTAGATGTCACACAAACAAAATAAACAAACATACTTCTAAAATGATGAAATTTATCCCCACATTTAAGCACTTAAAACACTTGGAGAAACAATTTGATAGTTCAATTGCTTTTGCAAATAATTCTCCAATCATCCAATTAAGGGAATAAATTTCACAACAGAATTTTTTTTTTCTTTTTTTTTTCTTTTTCTTCTTTTTTTCTTTTTTTTCGTTTTTTTTTTTTAAGAATTGCTTTTCTTTCATCATGCAATTACTTCACTCTTGTCTTGACAGGGTAGAAGGAAAACAAGGATAACAAACAAAAAGGCTTTGGGTTAAACAATGTGTTAGAAACAAACAAAAGGGAAAAATAGGCTCAAATGGGCTAACTAAGGGAAAATAAAATGTGGGTATTTTAGAGTCTAAGAATTGGTTAAACCTAATTACCCTTATCACACTTAAGCATCAATTCAAAAATGTGGTCTCAACACACATTCATAAGCAAGTTCTAGAATAAACACACTAAGTTTGATACACTCAACAAAAAATAAACGGAGCAAAATGTAATGAGTTGCTCTTAGGCTCAAAAGCTCACTAGAGTGTCTATTTTGCATCAAGTCTTGTGCATTTTTCAATCAATAAATGAATGCGACACCATTGAAAATTTTAAAGAAAAACACTATTCATGCTTACCTCTTTCATGCATTAAAACTCAAAACAAAGATGTATCCCTAACTTACAAGGTATTCAAAGATATTGAGAAGACTTAAAACGCAAGAATATTATTATTTTTAAGAACAAATTAAAAACATGCCAAAATCCTCCCCCACACCTAAATAATACATTGTCCTCAATATCTCAACAAGTAAATGGCTCACAAAAAATAATAATAATAAAATGAAAAGTAAATGAGAAGGGAAGAAGAAACTCCCCTAAATGTGAGCAGTGTGGACCCGAATGAGCTAGGGGGAAGGGTTCCAAAGAAAGCTGTAAGATGGCGTGAGCGCATTTTATTGAAGTTAATCTCCTGTCCAAAATATATCTTCTTCATCAAGAACATCTAAAAGCTTAAAATAAAATTAACAAAAGTAAAGAAAACCAAAAATAAAAATTCAAAAACAAGAATAAAGAGAATATTTGGGTTGCCTCCCAATAGCGTAAATTTTTTACGTCGTTTTGCTCGACAGTCATAAAGAATCAAGTATCCAAATAATGAGGATGACTGAAATTGACTCGATGAGGCATGGGCGATTTCACCATGATAGATTTTCAACCTATGGCCATTCACTTTAAAAATCTTATGCAGTCCAAGCTCTTAATCTCTCTCTATGCAAGGAAACACATTAATAACAACAAAATGACCAACCCATCGAGAACGAAACTTACCAGGCATGAGCTTCAGTCGAGAATTATATAGCAAAACTTTCTGACCAATCTCAAATTGCTTCCGAACAAGCATGTTATCGTGAAACAACTTGGATTTCTCCTTATAAATTCTTGAGTTCTCATAGGCATCTAACCTCAGCTCCTCTAACTCTTGCAATTGCAACAATCTCGACATACCAGCTTTGTCTAAGTCCATATTACATCGCCGCAAGTTTGCTCGATTTCCACCGGTAAGTGACATGCTTTACCAAACACAATTCGGTAAGGAGACATACCTATAGGAGTTTTGTAAGCTGTGCGGTAAGCCTAAAGAGCATCGTCTAAACGGAGGCTCCAATCCTTTCTTCCTGGGTTCACCGTCTTTTCCAAAATAGATTTAACCTCTCTATTGGAGACTTCGGCTTGGCCATTAGTTTAAGGATGATATGCGGTGGCAACTCGGTGATTCACTCCATATTTCTTCATCAAAGCTTCAACCGATCTATTGCAAAAATGCGTTCCTTGATCACTAATAATTGCCCTTGGAATTCCAAACCTAGCAAAAATGTTAGCCTTGACAAAACCTACAACAGCTTGAGAGTCATCAGTTTTGGTGGCTTTTGCTTCCACCCATTTCGAAATATAATCCACAGCCAAAAGAATATAAGAAAAACAACAAGATGATGGCAAATGACCCATAAAATCAATGCCCCATACATCAAATATTTCACAAATAAGAATTGGAACTTGAGGCATTTCATTCTTGCGTGTTAACGCTCCTACTCTTTGGCATCTCTCACAACTTTTGCAAAACTCATATGCATCTTTAAATAAGGATTCCCAATATAAACCACTATCTAAAATTTTCCTAGCGGTCCGTCTAGGTCCAAAATGTCCTCCGCATGCATAATCATGGCAAAAGGCTAAGATAGATTGGAATTCATTTTCAGGCACACATCTCCTAATCATTTGATCAGAACAATATTTCCATAGAAAAGGTTTGTCCCAAACATAGTACTTAGACTCACTCTTAATCTTAGCTTTCCTAGACTTACTAAGACTGTTAGGTAGACTTCCCGTAACCAAATAGTTTACCATATCAGCATACCAAGGAATCATACCTTTTAGTTGGAATAGATACTCATTTGGGAAGTCGTCATGAAAAGGTGTATCATCTTCCTCCCTTATTAATCGACTCAAGTGATCAGCAACAGAATTCTCCACTCCTTTTCGGTCCTTTATCTTCAGGTCAAACTCTTGGAGAAGTAAAATCCACCGAATCAGCTTTGGCTTCGTTTCTTTCTTGGCCAAAAGATACTTCAAAGCTGCATGGTCAGAATACACAACAACTTTAGAACCAAGCACATAAGAACGAAATTTATCCAAAGCAAAAACAATTGACAAAAGCTCTTTTTCTGTAGTTGAATAATTGCACTGAGCAGGATTTAAAGTCCTGGAAGCATAATAGATGGCATGGCTTTTCTTGTCAATCCGTTGCCCTAAAACCGCTCCCACTGCATAATTGCTTGCATCGCACATGATTTCAAAAGGCAAGTCCCATCGAGGTGGTTGAATAATTGGCGCACTAGTCAACAATTCCTTGAGCTTATCAAACCTTTCTTTGCATTCCTTCCCAAACTCGAATTGAACTTCCTTTTGTAACAAATTTGTTAAGGGCAAGGCGATTTTGGAGAAGTCCTTGATAAACCTGCGATAAAACCCTGCATGTCCAAGAAAAGAACGCACTTCCCTAACATTGGTAGGGTATGGTAAGTTTGCAATTATATCCACTTTTGCCTTATCAACTTCTATACCCCTAGAAGAAATCACATGTCCTAAAACAATGCCTTGGGTGGCCATAAAATGACACTTTTCATAATTTAAAACTAAGTTAATGTCTATGCATTTTTTCAAAATCTTGGTTAAATTATCTAAGCACTCATCAAATGAATCCCCATATACAGTGAAGTCATCCATAAACACTTCAATGCAATTCTCAATAAATTCTGAAAAAATACTCATCATGCATCTTTGAAATGTACCTGGAGCATTACAAAGACCGAAAGGCATTCGCCTATAGGCATAAGTTCCAAAAGGACAAGTAATTGTTGTCTTTTCCTGATCTTCCTGTGCAATAGGAATTTGATAAAAACCTGAAAACCCATCAAGAAAACAAAAGAAAGACTTTCCAGCTAATCTCTCTAGCATTTAGTCAATGAAAGGTAGAGGGAAGTGATCTTTTCTAGTGACTTGATTAAGCTTCCTAAAATCAATACACATTCTCCAACCATTTTGCACACGCATTGGCACAAGTTCATTATTCCAGTTCTTAACCACAGTTATTCCAGTTTTCTTTGGAACCACATGAATCGGGCTTACCCATTCACTGTCAGAGATTGGGTAGATTATACCTGCATCGAGCAACTTGAGAATTTCTTTCATCACCACTTCCTTCATGGCTGGATTCAACCTCCTTTGTGGCTCTCGTGATGGTTTAGTATCCTCTTCAAATAGAATCATGTGCATGCAAATCGATGGACTAATGCCTTTTATGTCGGCTAAAGTCCATCCAATTGCAACCTTGTATTCCTTCAAGGTTTTAACCAAACTTTCTTCTTGCTCCTTTGTGAGTCCTTTTGATATAATCACGGGCAATGTTTCCCCTTCACCCAAATACATGTATTTAAGGTGATCTGGTAAAGCTTTCAATTCCAGTTTTGGTGCCTGCACAATAGAAGGTAAAATCTTGTTATTAGTAGAGGAAATTTCAGCATTAGAATTTATTGGCTCTGATAGTGCTGCTGAAAATGGTTCTTCTACACTAAGTTCATCCAAAATTCCTTTTAAATTAGATTGTGCATCTAATTCTAGCTCATTCCCAACACTTCCTTGGGCAAAAACATCCTGCACAATAGAATCAATCACATCAATTTGACAAAGAGAATGCACATCAGTAGGGTGTTTTACAGCATCAAATATGTTAAACTTAACAATCTCTCCATCAAACTCGACAGAGAGAGTACCCTCATCTACATCAATTTTTGTTTTGGCAATTTTTATTAAAGATCTTCCTAACAAGATTGAAGCCGATTTTGAAGAAGGATTACCTTCCATCTCTCAGATGTAAAAATCTACAGGAAATATAAGCTCATTAACCTGCACCAAAACATCTTCCACTATCCCAAGTGGGTGAATATAAGAGCGGTCAGCCAATTGAATAACTACACCAATCTTTTACAAGTCATTTAATTTTAATTCTTGGTAAACAGAAAATGGCATGACATTAATTGAAGCTCCTAAATCTAGCATAGCATGCTCAACTTTCTTTTCACCAATCACACAAGGTAATGAAAATATACCTGGGTCCTTGCATTTTTCTGGCATATTCTTTTGTAAAATTGCTGACACATTCTTACTTACCTCCACCTTCCCCTTTTCTTTCATCTTCCTCTTGTTGGTGCACAACTCTTTCAAGAACTTTGCGTATTTGGGAATTTGCTTGACCGCATCCAACAAGGGGATGTTAATTTGCACTTTCCTAAACGTGTCCAGAATCTCCTTTTCTTGCTCATCTTCTTTTGGTTTAACTAACCTGCTAGGAAAAGGAGGTGTAGGTGTGTAAGATGAAAGAGATAAAGGAGGATCGAATTTTACCCCACGCCTTGTTTTAGATGGAGCTTCTTCATCTTCATCTCCCTTGGCCATTTCAGCGTCTTTAGGTGGAGTTGATCCCGAAGGAATTTCTTTTCCGCTTCTCAGTGAAATTGCACTACAGTTTTCCCTTGGGTTGACTTCTGGTTGTGAAGGTAACTTTCCAGAATTTTGAGCTTCCAACTTACTAACTGACGTGGCCAATTGAGTAATTTGGTTGCCTAAATTCTGGATGCTTGTCCTTGTTTCCTGTTGAAGTTGAAGAGTACTATTAGCAAGATTCTTAACAATATCTTCTAAAGACATACCTGAGTTTGGAGCTTGAGTCTGTGTAGGGATTGGAGGTGGTCTAGTGAAGTTTTGAGGAGGTGGCCTTTGTTGTCCTCCTTGGTTTCCATAGCTAAAGTTAGGATGATCCCTCCATCCAGGATTGTAGTGATTCGAATAGGGATCATACTTCCTCCGTGACCGAGAAACCCACTTATAGCATTAGCGTTGGCTTTGTGAGTCTTCTGTGTGGGACACATATCAGTAGGATGCCCATGAAGTGAGCATATTCCACACGCTTTTACTATTTGCAATTGCCCTACAGCCATTTGACGGACCAAAGCAGTTAAATCAGAAATTTGATTTTTAAGATCACTTACCTCACTAACTTGCTTGATAGATCCTCCACCCGTTCTTGTACCAAATTGCTGAGAAGTTTCAACCATATTTGAAATCAATTGTTTGGCTGCTTCAGGTGTTTTGTTCACTAAAGCTCCACCACTTGCTGCATCAATCATACTCCTATCCATTGGCAACAATCCCTCATAGAAATATTGGATAAGGAGTTGGCCAGAAATTTGATGGTGGGAAAAACTTGCACATAATCTTTTGAATCATTCCCAGTATTCATACAGCGTCTCCCCAGTGATCTGTGTGATGCCATAAATCTCCTTCCTAATACTGTGAGCGGGAAAGAATTTTCCGAAATAGCCTTTTCATCTCATTCCATGTGGTGATAGAACCGGAAGGTAGATAATAGAGCCAATCTTTAGCTTGATCCTTGAAGAAAGGAAAAGCTCTAAGGTTGATTTGCTCTCGGATACACCATGCGGTTTCATTCGTAGCAAACAATGTGAAATTCTTTCGGATGCTTATGAGGATCTTCACCTGCACAACTACGAAAAGAAGGAAGTAAATGAATCAAACCAGATTTTAATTCAAAATCATTAGCAATATTAGGAAAAGTAATGCATAGGGGTTGTTGATTCAAATCTGGTGCGGCGAGTTCTTTGAGAGTTCTGTCTGCCATCTTTTCTTCAACTTCTGCAAAAATGGATGTACCACCAGTAGTTAAATCTATCTCTGCTTCTTCCTTAACACGACGTTTCCTCTCTCTAGTCTCTTTTCTCAATTGACGCGCTGTCCTCTCGATTTCAGGATTATACTGCAAATTAGTAGCCTGAGAAGAACGAGTCATAAACTAAATCAAACAAACAATTAAACAATGAGAAACTAAAATTAGTTCCCCGGCAACGACGCCAAATTTGACAGAGTTGTCGAAGCCCTTCAAAATAAATGCTGATTCGCCTAAACTAACTTGTAGAAATAGTGGAACAAGGTCGAATCCCAAGAGAACTATGCAATTAATTTCTCAAAGTTCAAAACAAAAATTAATTTCCAAAGAATCTAGATTTTGCAAAGTTTCTGCCACAAACCGGATAACCGGATTTTGTAAACAGGTAAGCCGTTTATTGTTTTAGATTTCTGGGAGTTATCCGGCTAACCGGATAAGGGAAACCGGCAAACCGGTTGCGTGCTGTCCACTTACTGACTCTATTCGGCTAACCGGATAAGGAATCCGGAAGACCGAATTTTGGTTGGCTTGGTTCTGGAATTATTCGGCTAACCGGATAATGGAATCCGGAAGACCGAATTTCGTTCGTAACCTTTCTGGACACAATCGGCTAACCGGTTGGCGTAACCGGCAAACTGAATTTTTGGTTCTCTTCTCTCTGGAGCTATTCGGACAACCAGTTAAGGAAACCGGTAAGCCGAATTTTGTAACTCTCGGTTCTGTCCACTAACGGTTAGCCGTTTTCAGGGTTTTAATTCTTCTTTAACAAGGATTTGATAAAATAAAATAAAAATAACAAGACTTTAAAATTAAGCAAAGAAAATCAATCTTACCAAACTTCCAATCCAAGGGTGTAAATTCCATCCAATTGTAATTTTTATCATAGGCAAAAATATAAATTACTCAATCCAAGAACTTAGTCTACTTAATCGGAAAAGCCGTAGAAAGCAATTATTCTCCTAATATAATAGACTTAAACAATCGCTCAAACCAATTCTTACCATTAATTTAACTGGGCATCATCGTTCCATATCAAATTAAATGATAGCATTAAGAATAATGAGAATGACTAAAACAAAATCAATTAATTCAGATTATTCCAACTTAATCAATTTCGTATTTTTATTTCCCTAGAGTCTATTATGCAAGCTATGTAATTGTGGCCATCAATATACACACACATGAGCCAACTCTTTGCTACTCAATTCAATCATTCGTGACAATTACGGATCACAAACTCATGACTAGCGATAGAAAAATAAATATTGAATTAAGGCGTCAATTTAATCAATATAAATAATTCATATAAAATAAGAACAAGAAATAAAAATTACTTGGATTGAAGAAATTCTTGTTAAGTCCAAAGCCTCACAAAATTACAACCGGAATTGATTAACCCTTGGACTGGAATTTAAAACCTTAGCCACACATGGTGGTCAAACAAAACAAAAGTTGTTTTTGAAGAAGAAAACTAATGCCTCTTTTGATTCTCTTTTTGCTTCCCTTTTCTCACGCCCAAGCAAAGTTTCTCACGTCCCTCCTTTTATATTTCTTGCTTTCCTTTTTCCTTTTGGTTTCTTCTTTTCTTAATGCTGGGAAACCGAATCCTTCTCCAATTAGGAAACTGACTCCTTCTCGCCCATGGTCGGCCCACGTTTGCAAAGCCCAAATAAAGCCCTTTTTGTCCAAATTCTATCATAACATCCATGTTTCAGCTCCTAAATCAATTCAAACACAATTTCCACAAATTAGCACAAAATCAATCAAAATATGAGGGAATTAAACAAAATGTAGCATGACTATTTATAACCTATCACACCCATGGCCTTCTAGTTCAATTAAGCCCATTTCTTATCATCTATATCAATAGATTTAGTTTCGTCGCCTTTAATAAGTTCAGGTAAGTCTTTCATATAGAGTAGATCATCCATTCTAGATTTCTAAATGCTATAATTCCATGACTTCAACTTAATCATGAATGCCAAAGACTCCTCTATTTCTTCCTCACAAGCAATAAAAACACATTACCTCGCTTTGATACTACTTTGTTGGGAAATGGACTACCACAAGCAGCTTGAACCATTGATGCCAAAAAATGCTCATAAGAATCCGAAAGAAGTCAGATGATTATTGTTATGACATAACAGGTAACAATCATCTGTGCGAATGGGAGATACAATAGAGGATTTTCTCATTCTTTTTTTTCAATTAAACCTTTGTTTTACCTATTGACTTGCTTGAACCCTAGTGGAAATGTCAACAGTTTAGGCTGATGAGAAGCAAGCTATGGAAGCTAGCTTTGGTCCAAGACTTTTAATATATAAAAAAAACCATTGCGATTAACAGTAGGCCTTCATTAATTTAAGATTAATTGTGAAGAATAAGTTGTTAGCTCAGCATCATGGTACTACTACTAACAACTCCGACTTTGTCTATTACTTCACTTCCCTCGAAAACTCTAGTGCTTCTTCCTTAGCATTATTCTTGTGTCAGCACAGTCAATGATTCCTATAAAGTCAGAGACAGGGATTGTGAAAAGGATATTTCATTACTGTAAAGCCAAGCAATTATATACACAAGTTCATGAAGCTGTACACAAGTTTACGAAGCTGAAAAAGGAAAGTTACAGAGGATTCCTTAGTCTAATGCAGATTACTCTAGTCAAGCACAATTATGTGAATCATCTTAATCTAAGGAGGAGATTGATTCTATCCTTTTATGCCCCATGAGATGGTGCCATCAGTGACACCAATCTTGGATCAGTAAAGGCAAAGCGAGACTTAGCTAACGGTTTTGTAAGGACATCCGCTAATTGATCATTGGTGGAGACATGAGCAACTTGGAGAAACGGTGAGACTTTTCACGCACAAAATGATAGTCAAGGGCAAGATGCTTCATCCGTGAGTGGAAGACCGGATTGGCACACAAGTATGTGCTTTTATGTTGTCACGTAATAGGCAATTGGCGAGAGGGATTTGGAGCGTAGCTCGAGAAGATTTGTAAGCCATGTCGGTTAAACTCTGCTAAGCAACCAGTATTCGTAGAGGATCTAGCAATCATTGCTTTTAGAGCACCAATAAATCTGGTTTCCGCCAAGAAAAATGATATAAGCTGATATAGAGGTGCAATCATCTCGGTTTCACCTTGATCAGTCGAATAAAGTCAAGGTCGTTGATCGATGTGGTGAAGATAAAGACCATACGTAAGAGTGTGTTTGAGATATTGGAGTAGTCGTTTCTTTGCTGTCAATGAGTTTGTGCGGAGAGTGCATGTCTTTGGGCTAACTTGTTGATTGCATAGGAAACATCGGGGACGCCGTGAGAGATAAATATTGCATTCCTCCACTTAATTGCGATACCTGGAAGGCATCAACTGGTGGAGAGCCGTCATTGAGGATGAGGTGAGTAGTGGAGCTAAGAGGAGTGGTTGTTTCTTTGATATGTTCCATGTTGAATCGAGCAAGTAAGTCACGGATGTATTTCTGTTGAGAAAGAAATAATCCATTGCTTGTGGGAATCACCTCGACACCCAAAAAGAAATTCAATGGCCCAAGGTCTTTGATGGAGAACTTGTGAGAGAGAGCGGTAATGACGTGGCGAATGAGAGGCATAGAGTTACCTGTGATTAACAAGTCGTCTACATAGACTAGAAAATAAACACGAATAGATTTGGTAGCATAAACAAATAAAGAAGAGTCTGAGTGACAGTTCACAAAACCTTGAGAAAGAATGAAGTTCTTAAGCTCAGTGAACCAAGCACGAGGAGCCTGTTTTAAGCCATAAAGAGACTTATGCAAGCGGCACACATGGTGAGGTCGTGAGGGGTCAATGAAACCAGGTGGCTGAGACATGAAAACTTCCTCATCAAGGTGCCCGTGAAGAAAGGCATTATTGACATCTAGTTGATTAATTGGCCAACCAGATGAGATTGCAATAGATAGAACAACTCGAATAGTTGTAGGTTTTATCACTGGACTAAATGTCTCAGTATAATCTAAACCAGGACGTTGGTTGAATCCCTTGGCAACTAGACGAGCCTTATATCGAGCAACACTCCCATCGATTACATTTGATCCGAAAGACCCATTACTGACCAATTGTGATGAGATTCTCGAGGCACTAGGTCCCATGTTCCATTTTTGGCAAGAGCATGCAGCTCTTCACGCATAGCATTTGTCCACTCTTTCTGTTTAAGGGCTTGGGAGACAGAGATGGGTTCGAGGGATAATGGCATAGGATGTTTTGTCGCAGTAAGGGTGAATATAGTTTTTGGCCTGAAAATATTATTTTTGGAGCGTGTTTGCATCGGATGAGAAGGATGTTGAGTGTTGGTGTTTTCAGTTGGAGGAGAAGAATTATTACCAGGGAGCGACTCATCGATGGAGGAGTTCGATAAAGTCTCTGGAGTGGTAGTCGGCAGAGATTGATCATCGACAAGCGGGATGTCACAAACTTGCATGGGTTCATGAGTATTGGAATTTGGAGGGGATGGTTGTGTGGGGCTAGACGTAATTGATGGAGGCATATTTGGATTATGCATGGAGGGTGGTTCACGTGAATCATGGGATTGACTATGAAAGATGGTAGAATTTGGGACATTTGGAGTATTCATGGAAAAAGGATCACGTGAATTGGGGGGATGAGTGTGAAAGGGACGAAATTGAGGAGTAGGAATATTTGGATCCTGGGTGATTGGCTGTCTAAGTGAATTTTCCAAATTAGGAGAATCAGAATTGGAAAATAAAGGAATTGATGGAGACGAATATTGGGAACACCATTTGGAAAGAGTATGGTTATTTACTTTATCATGATTTGTGCATGTAGACATAGATGGAAATATACTTTCTACAAATTGGACATGCCGAGAGTAATAGAATTTATGGTCAAGGGGCTCAAAGCAAATATATGCATTGTGTAAATTAGAGTACCCAAGAAATAGACAAGCTTTTGACCGTTGTTCAAGTTTGTGTGTATTATATGGACGAAGCCATGGATAACATAAACACCCAAAAATTTTAAATTTAGAATAATTGGGAGATGAATGGAATAAACACTCAAAGGGTGATTTATTTTGCAGGACAGGTGTTGGAAGTCGATTTATTAAATAGACAGCAGTTTTGAAGGCAAAGGACCAAAGAGATAAAGGCAAGGATGCTCGATGAAGCATTGTAAGACCAGTTTCGACAATATGACGATGACGGCGTTCAACGGAAGCAATGTGTTGAGGTGTATAAGGAGGTGAAACCAAATGTTGGATTCCATGAGTTTCGAAAACTGCTTTCAAACCTTGATACTCTTTTCCCCCATTAGTATAAATTGTATTAATGGATGACTTAAAATATTTTTCAACCATGCCCTTAAACTTTGGAAAAATGGAGAAGACATCTGATTTATATGTTAAAGGAAATAACCATGAATATTTGGTGAAATGATCTACAAAGACAACGTAATAAGAAAAACCATCCATTGATCTAATTGGAGAAGGACCCCATACATCGGTGTAAATAAGATCTAAAGGATAACGACTCTTTAAACTAGACACTTAAAGGGTAATTTATGGCTTTTATTACAGACATGAATCACAAAATGACGATTTAGAAAAAGGGAGATTGTTTTGGGAGATAACTTGGTGAAGAATTTTGGTTGATGGGTGACCGAGTCTATCATGCCAATGGTTAAGAGAGGCTTTAACACTCATGCAAGCTTGCTTCATCATACTTGTAGAGACATCTCAATGAGACCACTCATAGACATTATTCTTGCTCGTCCCTCCATGAGTAGTGCCCCGTGGTTAGATCCTTCACACAAAGGAAGAGGATAAAATTCAATGGATGCATTATTTGTTTTACAAAATTGTGAGACAGATATTAAGTTTTGCTTCGTAGATGGGACACACAAAACATTCGAAAGGAAAAGGAGTGAGATGGAGTGGAAAGAGTGGACTTGCCAACATGTGTAATATTTAGACTGTGCCATCACCGATTACTGATGTCATCGTAGGCCTTCATATGGTTGACGAAGAGATAGGTTCGATGTCGGAGTGACATGATGAGATGCTCCGAATCCAACAACCAATTAGATGCCATGTTATTGGAAGTGGTGGTTGGATTTGCGATGAAATCTTGAGGTCGTAAAAATAATTTCTTTGCACATTGCATTGACGTCGATGTGTCCCGTTTCCCAAAATTGACAAATCACGGTAGAATTCTTGTCCAATTTGGATTTCCAAAATTATTGAATTGAAATTATTACCTTGATTTCCAAAGGCGCCTTGATTTCCAAAATTGGCATGTCGTTGGCTCGCTTCCTTTGTTGTTTTGGAAGTTTTTCTTGCCAAATTGATTACCATTTTTGAGGAAGAAAAGCAGGTAGCATTGGCGATGATATTCCCAAGATTTCCGATGGATCGAAGTTCTCGTTTAAGAAAGGATTCATATTCGACAAGTTTGTCGTGAAGTTCATCGAAGCTGATCATGGTATCTCTTGCCCGCATGGCGCTGCAAGTTCCTTGAATTCGGGACCCACGTTGAGAGTGTGAGTAATAAGGTATTGATTCGAACAGTGCTCCAATTAAAGCCAATTCATCGCAATATCACGAATATTAGCGAGATATTCGACTCGGTTGTGAGCCTCGACTAATAAGGGTGAGTTGTTACTGTAACCCCATGGTTCTTGAGGATGAAGGATTGGCATAATTTTTTGCTAAGCGTGTCCGAGCTTCTGCAGAAGTTTTGCATGACCGAACCACGAGGACAACTTTGGGGCTAAGAGAGCCAATGATGCGAGTAAAGGAGTTTGTCTTGTCTTGTCCAAATAATATACTCAGGATTTGAGACTTTATTGCCATCATTCTCAATATGTGAGGGAGGGCAAGGATTTGTTCCATCAATATACCCAACTAAATCATACCCATAGAGCAAGGCATCGAACTGTGATTTCCATGAATAATAATTCGAAGGAGTTAACTTTAAAGGAAGTTGGTTGGCTACATTGATGGCTATAAGGTTGTTTGGATTTAGAGAGAGGTTGGTAGCAGTTTGATTTGAAGAAGCTGTTGAGTATTCGTTGGCCATGGTGGAAGTATAAAGAAGAGATTAAGACAAGGATCAATGACTCGTGTGAGTAATAGCTTTCTCTGATACCATATAAAGTCAGAGACAGGGATTGTGAAAAGGATATTTCATTACTGTAAAGCCAAGCAATTATATACACAAGTTCATGAAGCTGTACACAAGTTTACGAAGCTGAAAAAGGAAAGTTACAGAGGATTCCTTAGTCTAAGGAATTGCAGAGATTACTCCTAAAGTCAAGCACAATTATGTGAATCATCTTAATCTAAGGAGGAGATTGATTCTATCCTTTTAATTCCATTCCTTGCCTTTCGTGAGAAGTGCCTAATGCTCTCTAATCTGATAGTTAGGTTAGCATTTTTTTACAGCACCGATATTCACGCAAAGCTCAGCACAAAGCTTTGCACAAAACGATTAGTTTTGTGCGAAGTATAAAGGTCATTCACACTTGCAAGCAGCAACACCACACAGGCACGGAACAAATCCCCCAACAGTGCAACAACGTTTCTCCCATCTCCCTATTTATCTTCCACAACATAGCAATTCTAGGGAAGCTTTTTGTGAAACTTGACATCCGAGGCTTCAAGATTTCCAAAAGTTGGTATAAAGCTCTAAATTCTTTATTCCAGGATTTTGGAAACAAATGTGTAGAAAACAACAAAAGTAGATTTGATTGTCAAAAGATATTAGCTGCCGCAATCTTTTACCACCAACAGCTTCTTGGTTTGTGTTACGGGGCTTCCTTCTATTTGATCTATACTTTCTCTTCAACTCCTCTCTGATGTCTCAGAATTTGCGGGTATGCAACTTTAATTAATTGCTTGCTTGTTACTTCATTTGACATGAAAAAGAAAAAAGAAAAATAGGTTGTTTTTCTTCTAATTTGTTCACTGAATTCATTGTGCTTGGATTTTCCTTCTCTAATTTCTTCACAGAATACGCATTTTTAACTTTTATGATTCTTGAGAAAATACACTTTCTCTAGGTTTTAATCTTTCATGTTTCAATTGAACCAGGATTGGCTTTTAAGCTTGGTCATGGGACTTCCTTGGCATCGCTGTGGTCAAGAATACACTGCCCTGCAGAAGCTAATCCTTCTTGGAGATGGTAACATGTTCTTTCTTTTAATTGGTGTATTTTCGTGTGTGTTTCTGTTTCCCTGCTTTATAAACAAGATTTCGAACTGAAGGATTTTTAATCATTACAAACCACTGAACCAGAAGTATGTTTAGACAACTTTGCACTCCTTTAATTAATCTATTGTGATAAAGTGCATTTTTTCACCATTAGTTATAAATAGGAAACAAAAGAATTTAAATAAAGATACAAAAGTAAACCAGAACCCACAAGAGTGACGTGCAGCCATTAAAAGCTCAAGTACGAGCTATGCAGTATAAAACCTGGCTTAGATACACCCCAACAGTATACCACTCCAAACGTTCGCCAAAACTGATATTCAAAGCTGTCTTTCTGCCTCTTCACTAGTTGACATAACTTTATGGTCTTTTTAAAAATTCAAGCTGTACTTTGGACTTCTTTAAAGGAAATAAAGTTGTAGTTTAGTATCTTTAAATCATTTGAAGGTACAGCTTCAATAGATTTGAACTTTTTCATCTGGCTTGGCTCTCAAATGATTTAAATCATTCTTTTGATTTTATGCAGATACATTCCCCTGACCTTGAAGATTTGCAGCGATATGATCCTGTTTTCATCTTGCGCTTTGCAATTCATAGCTTGTCAGTGGGTTTCATGGAACCCGTGGAGTTTGCTGGTTTTGGATTGCTTGCAGTTGCATTTGTTAGTATTTCTTAACCTGATGTTGGAATGCGAAAATTGGGCTATGAAACTCTTGGGAGATTTAAGAATGAACTGGAGGTAATGCTATATGTGTGCTTGTGGGTGTTTATGCATTATAGGAGTTTTTCAATACATAGGTTCTTCTTCTTCAGTCATATTACCGCAGAAATTTTTCTGTATGTCGGTTTGTTATCGTTCTATAAATTACAATGGTTATTTACCCCATGACCGTTCAGTTACCAATGGCAACAATAACATCTTGATTATAGCAATTTTCCTTTAAGATTATTAATTAGCCTTAAGAGTAACCTCTGCAAGAAATTCCTGACAAACAGGCAGAAAGCATATCTGGTCATCATACTTGATCAAACTAAATCAATCTTTTAGTCTTTTAGAAGAGAATAATTATTCGGTTGTATTCAAATAATAAAATTGTACACATTTATATAGGCTACTAACATCTAATAAAGAGAAAATTTTTGCCTCTTTGTTATCCATTGATGCTTAAGACACTGATCTATTTACATATAATTACAATGCACCTTGTTTTGATCCATTATTGCTCTTCATTCGATGCTCTGCAATTCATGAAATTTTTTTGGGGAATTAAATAGGGTGGCCATTATCTCTTCTAAGTAAAAGTGAGCAAATTGATAAGCAGACCACGTGGTGAGCAGTGAGCAAACCATCTGGTGAGCACACCACCTGATGAGCAAACCACCTAGTTAGCACACCACCTGATGAGCAGACCACCTAGTGGTTAGCACACCACCTAGTGAGCAGACCACCTCGATCAGGTGGTAATCTTGAGACTGTGAACAGCCACCTTGACCAGAGGGTAAATCTTGTGATTTTGAGCAAGCTATCTCGACCAGATGGCAAGTCTGGTGACCTCAAGCAGACGGGTTTGAGGAAACATTGGACCAAGTCACCAGGAAGCAGACTCAGTCAAAATAACCGCCACAGGTCACCTCGAAAAATCCAGGGCATGAATCTAATTCATTAATGGCCACGATCTAAGGTCGTAGGGGGAATGTTTATAAAATTCCAAAGAAAATCATGCCGTGGGGGACTTTTCTTCCTAAGTTTTGTCTTTTCTATTACATTTACTTAACATTATTTTCTTGATAAAAAGGAGAAATTACATATTTTGTTTTTTCAGTCTCCTACAAACTGGAATATGGTAAACTAAATTACTTGTCCTGTTTGCTTTTCAGATACTAAAGAAGTCAATTAAATTGCACAAGATGGCTTGTTATCTGGTTGAACACTGTGGCTTATTTTCATGGTTATCATCTTTACTGTCAAGTTTCAGTGGGATGCTTCTTGGAGGTGAAAAAAGGTTTCTCATGGCACAGTTGATTGTGGTTGTAGAGGTATTCATTATCTTTGTTCTCTCTTTTAGGTCCTAACATTTTTGGTCCAGTTGCTTACACTTTTTTATTTTTTGTGATCTGTTTTATTTTTAGGTTCATTGATATATGTCATGGCACTGAAATCTGGGAAAAAAAAAAGATCAAGCGGTTGGAGGTCAGGAGGCAGTAAGGAGGGCTAAAATGGGCTAAAATTTTATAATGGAAGATATTTTTGGATTCTTGAGTATCTTAGGGAATCTTCTGGTATGTTTGTGGAAAGACTGATTGAAATACTAGTATCTAGTGGCATTGCGAACCTAGAACACGGGAATACTCGGGAAAGCACCGGAAAAGTAAACAAACTAAAAAGCATAACGTCCAAGATATCAAAAAATTTCATGAAACATGCCCAAAATTTTGTTAACTAGAAAAAGGATTAGAAATCTAGGAGAAGTAGATCACTTTCTGACTTAAACATAATTCACTAAGTACATTCTATTCCCAGTCACAGGCAAAACACGTAGAAGCCCGCCGCGCGGCCAATCAAATGTTAGTTCAAGATTAAGAGCTTTTGTCCATGCAAAGCTGTTATACCCTCTGGGTAGGGGTCCGGCCTGGCCCCCACCATCTTGGTGGCTTAATTTTTATTTTTGTAAAAAAAAAGGTGTTATTAGAAGTAGGGCTGAACCTCTCCACATCTGTGACTCTTTTAGCTTGATAAATTTTTCTGATGTTGGTTGTGAAAGTAACATTTGGTTTACGTTGCATTTTATCTTTTTCTTTGTTTCTTTTTAGCATCTATTAATTTGACTTTTCTGTAATGTAAATTGATATTATAAATTTAAAATCTATTTGAATGTTAATCTTCCTTCTCACGAGACTGGACTTCTGTCAAAATTTTATTAAAGGTTTGATGTGCTTCTGTTCAAACATGGTTAGCCATCTCATCTCAATACTAGGTGTCACTTTACTCTTAATATCTGTGTTTGGGTTTAGGTCGTCAATGATATTATTTCATCCAGAAACATCACTGAGTGGTTACAAAGGCATGCCCTTGAACAGCTAGTGGATTTTTCATCTCATTTGTACAAACTCTTAGTTGGTGGCATGAAGTTGATGAGGGAAAATGTTCCATTGATTAATTCAATAATACTGATACTTATTTCTACTACGAAGATATCAGAAAAAAGGAAAATGTACCGGCCACATTTTACACTGTCACTTGAGAGCTTCTTTCAAATTTGTCAGGATATGCAAGATCAGAGATGATGCTAAAAGTATGATGAGCTCCATTCATTGGTTTCTCATTTTCTTTCTTCCACTTGCACTGTGCTCTCTCATATTTTATGCATATGCATATTCATTCTGTCAATATTCCATTGTGCATCAGGAATTGAAGATATTCTAGAATTTCAAAATCTTATAATATCTTATATGGTAGCTTGGTTGTTGGGTATTCAATTTTTATATTGTTCGCGAAAATTTTCAAACAAATTTCAAACTATCAATTGATTTTTGATAACATTTATTCAATCCAACCATGGGGGATCATTTTTCTTACCCTATTTCTACTGTTGAAGTCCTACTCTTTCTACTTTGAACTCAGAATCCCATCTCCATCTCAGAAATGATGGAGGATGCACCATTCTGACTCTAAACTTTACGGTGGCTTGCACCCTTAGGAATTTGAAACTTATAAACATTCCAGGTTCCAAGTTTCTTTTCTAAAAACTCTGAATGAACATTTTATTTTAAACAAAGAAGAACAACAACAAAAACATGATTGTAAACATATATGAAGCTTTATATTACCATGTCAAACTATATTGGTTTATGCTGGAGGGTTCCTCTGTTATATCTGCACTTTCTCTTCTGCTTCTCTCTGATGTCTCAGAACATGCATCAATAAAATTCTCTGTTATGATTTGTATGAAAAAGAAAAAAGAAAAATAGTGTAACACCCCAGCCCGAACTTCGAGGGCAAATCTAACCATAATTGCCTTGTATACTTGGATATCTTCATACAATCGATAACAATTCAAACCTAAAAAATAATAGGCAGCGGAATTATCTAAAAATTTAGCCAAACCCTCTACCATCCTCAATTCAAGTCCATCTTCTCACTCATCACGAATCAATCCTAACCTCTTGAAACTGAATCACAATAAACTATAATGCGTACAAAACTCAGTAAGCAAACTAGGTTTTCTTATACGAAAATACATACATACTTATACATAATACAATGGATGATATGCCATGATCTTTTTCAAATACTTGAAAATAAATTCATCAAAATCTCTTTCTATCGCTTTCAAACTTTCATATTTTCTTTCAATAAAATACATATTCTGTAATTGTGGCATTTTGTGTTGTGCATGGCGCTTCGCACCATGCGTGGCACTTTGCAGCGCTCTGGCCCTCAACAGGTGGCCCCGACACAACTTCAAGAGGATGGCCCCCAATGCAAAATCTTATAAAACATAAATCTCATTTGCTAAAATCCACTTTCTCATTCATAGAAAACTCGATGCATTTTCGTACTTATGCTAATGAATCATCACACATACATATGCCCATATACATAATCACGCACAACACATAACAACACATCACATAAACACATGCACAGAAACATATAAATCCATAATCGTACATATTAAAATAGGCTTTTCCCATAAGTCAAACATATATATTGTTTATTGTGATTCATTTTAAAGTCTAGTTTACTTACCTCTTGGCATCCTAATGTAACAAATGTGTATTGATATCCTCGACTTAAAATCATCAATAAAATTCTCATAAGATATAACAAACACCTAATCATAAACTCTAATGTCCTCAAATATCTCATTTTAAACAACTTCTAAACTCAATCTCAAATGTTCTCAATATTCAGCCCTTAAAACAGAACAATTCATGTTCTTCGATTTTTAATAAATTATTTCCTTATTGGAAAAATCCCAAATTTTGCAAACCATATGCTGACATATTGAAAATTCATTGATAAAAATTTCATAACTTGATTCCTTCAAAAGCTATTGAAAATAATTGACATTTCAGACGTCATCAATACTGTCAAACAATTTTCTGTTTTGAACATACTTGCTTTAAAAATACAAAATAATTTATTGGTTTATCATAAACTCATGAAAATTTACAGAATAAGATGGAGATCAGACCTGTACGGGAATAAATTAGAAAGATAGATTCTTAGAGTGAGTTATTAATAGTCATGTTTTGTATTTTGTTAAGGTGTTGAAGGCTCTTAGAGGCTTAGAGGTGTGTAGTTCAAAATTCTCTTATTGAGGTAAGTAACTTTATTCCTATTATATTGGATATGTATAAGTATTTTGATATTATTATAAGTATAAATGCTTTTATACTATTTAGAAGATTAATGGATTTTCATAACAAATTTAGTTTATGAAAATGTTTTCAAATCTGAATTCTTTTAACAAAATATTTTATAAATGCTTTTCAATATGTAAATTATTTTGATGACATGACTACCTTTTATGATTTTATCTGTAAAATAGTTTGCAAGCCTAAATTATTTTTATAGACTTTTCTGAATCTGATACGAATGTTTTGTACTCATGTGTGATTTCAGTTATTGACGATTGTATGGGATTCCTAATGATCTGGCTCATTGTCCATAGATATTCTGATTCTAATTGTGATTCTGATCATAATATACGATATTTCTGTCTGGACTAGTACTGGATTTCTGTTTTGAATGTGCACACGATATTATGATTCTGTCTGAGCCGGGTCACCCGGACTATAGGTGACACTATATGACATGAGCTAACCTTTTGTTTTCTATAAATGTGATATATAATTTGCTTTTGGAAGTAACTATACTTTTGATATTATGAATTACTACGAATCTATGTTACTTTATCATGAGATTTCGTTTTATAAAATTACAGATTATGATATATATGTTTTTAAATAAAAAGGAGGCTTGTTTTAGGAATGATTTTACTTACCGAGTTGACGGCTCACCCCTCGTCATTATTTTTTATAGATTATGTTCCTTTGAGAGGTGTGCCTAACCTTGGAGTTAGAGATTTTCGTTTCTGCTTTCTATTTGAATAAGAAGAGGATCAAACTCATGATTCCATATAGTTTATTTCTGATATGAACTTGTAATTTGGACTTTGAGACTTTTACTTTTTTTTTTCTTATGTATCTGGAGAGATTGTTTAGTGTCAGACTTTTGAACTTGTGGTTTTATTTAGATAAAATTATGAGGTATTGTTCCAAATTTTGCAGACCATATGCTAACATATTGAAAATTCATTGATAAAAATTTCATAACTTGATTCCTTCAAAAACTATTGAAAATAATTGACGTTTCAGACATCATCAATACTGTCAAACAGTTTTTAATTTTGAACATACTTGCTTTAAAAATACAAAACAATTTATTGGTTTATCATAAACTTATGAAAATTTACAGAATCATACTAGACATATATAAAAATCATTGATCCAAATTTCATAATTTTTGAAAAAGTCTAGCTATGGTAAAAAGAAATCATAATTCACTTTATTCACTGAAATCAGAAATTTCCAGGTTTTCAGACTTGAATTTGAAAATTCGTAATTTATTGAAATTTTATCCAATTAACTTGAAACAAGTTTCAGAATAAGAGAATTTTGAAAATTTATGTTTTGAACAATTTATGTCTTTTTAGTTTTTAGTGATCTTTTTTACCCTAATATAAATAGAATAAGATGTCTTTCTCATTATAAGAGAGAGGGAAGGAGAGATTAGTTGAAGGAAAAAAAAAAAAAAGAGCGATAGAAAGTAAAAGAAAAAAGAGAGAGAGAGAGAGAGATGGAGAGAAAAGAGAGAAAAGCAAAGAAAAAAAGAAGAAGAAAATCTTATTCTTTGTTCCGCCATGAGCAACACATGAGATCAAGTTACACTTTAAATTGGGCATTGTTGAGAGAAGACTTGGATTTGGAGGTAAGTTTTAACTCTTGGTTTTTATTAAGGGAAAATATCCACCGTCCACCCGTTTTTTCCAACTTTTTCAAAAATACACAATTCTTTTTTTTATACTGGAATCCACTTGAAATTACATTTTGTTTCACTTTTCCACTTCCGTTTGGATGCCGTTAGGAAAACTAACGGAAATATTTTTAAATGACTATTTTTCCCCCCAACTATAATAAATAATAATAGTCACATTTGTTGGGGAAAATTCAGTTTTAAAAAAAAAACTTTTAGGACCGATCTCATAAAAAATATATGAATTCGTAATCTAGAAATCGTACCTTGAAAATCTGATCTGGCTTTTTCTGCTGATGTGATTTAGGCTCTCAGATCACGATCCGTCACCAAACGATCTTCCAGGTTATGACTCAGGATTGATCTGCACTTGACGTGTGGGTGCCTTTATCACCACTATAAGCAAACTAGCAGGAGAAAATTTTTCTCTAAAAATTGTTGTAATGAAAAAACATTTTTCTTTGATATATTTATATAGTGACTTTCCTCTCCTTTTTAGGAGAGAATAAGCCCTTTTATATCTCCCTCATAGTGGGAATCCTAAAGCTCCTAGAATTATGAAACTAACGTTACTTTTCTTTGTCATAGGGGCCCACCTTGTAAAATAACATAAGGCCCCTTTTACATAAGCATATTAATGGAGCCTCCCACTAAAAGATATAATTATATTTTTTGACCCAAATAGCTAGTTATCTTGCTTATTAATCCAGTAGTGGTGCAGTCAATTAAATGAGCTAACCCGGGGATCATTTGGGAACATACAATAGTGGCTACAACAATTAAGTATGTAATTAAACAAGCCTAATCATTTAATTCCAACTCTACTCCACTATAAGATTGGAACTGACCTTCATAATTGTATGTTCGAATAATAATTCGTCCCAAGCCACATTGATTTCTTTACTGCTCAATCCTTTATACCACATCGTTAATTAAATCGATATCTCAACTGTCCAATCGATTTAATTACATCTTATTCCTTGATACTTACTGGTTTTCTCTAATGATCATTTTCAACATACTAAATATGTTGATACACTCTGGCCAGAGAATTCTATGATCAAGTGACGAAAACTCATCAAGAGATGTGTCGTACAAATTCTATTTTGTTAATCTATAACTCCAATACTTATAATTGCTCCCACCAAGATACCGGGTAATCTTGACCACAAGTGTGTGTCATGCCAAATGGTAACTCAAATGGAATAACAATCACAATCATGAAATCATAATTAACTCAAGATTAAGATTACAGTAAAATCAATACCAATGAGATTTAATAAGTCTGACAGTCATTTCAAGGTTAATTAAATCTCATATGTGATCCAGCTCAATGTAGTCAAACTACATCAGTAAGTTCATACATAATTAAGACAAATCATTCAATGAGTTTACTACAGTCTAAACCTAAATAAAGTGCCCAACTTTATTTATTAACTGCGAACTTAATTTATTTAATCATAAGATAACTTGTATTTATATCTTCTGTGAATCCACATGGTGATCACATAAATACATATAATATGATTAAATGGACTTTACTCAAAAAATTATGCAATTAAGATATTTGAATAAAATACCTCATTTATTTTATTAATCAGAAAAATTGTTTATTACAATTAAATAAAACACATATGCTTTTAAAGAGCATATTTTCCCAACAACATTTAATAAACAATGATAAACATAATAAATAATAGTTTATTATTTATTATTTATAATAATAAATAATAAATAATAATTAGTAGATTAATACTATTAAATTACTTTTAACATTTAAAATAATTTTAAAATTTTAAATTATTATATTTATTTTAATAATATATTTATATTTATTATAAAGATTTTAAATAAATTTTTGGATTAAATAAATTTTACAATTAACAAAATATCTCCATATTAGTAATATTAAAATTGACTTTTACAAAATATTCAAAATAATTATCTTTTTTATTTATTTTTTGTTTATTAAATGTGACTATTATTATTTATTATAGTTGGGGGGTAAAATAGTCATTTGAAAATATTTCCGTTAGTTTTCCTAACGGCATCCAAACGGAAGTGGAAAAGTGAAATAAAATGTAACTTCAGGTGGATTCCAGCCAAAAAAATAAGAATTGTGTATTTTTTAAAAAGTTAGAAAAAACGGGTGGACGGTGGATATTTTCCCTTTTATTAATTTGTTGTGGAGAAGCATGATTGCAATAGAAGTACAAACATAAGGGTTTGCAGAAATATGCTGACAGTGTATTATTACGAAAATCATAGTAATTTGTACAAATTGGTGTTGATTCTGATTTTTGGACATGTTAGACTACACGTCGTCTAGAATGTTTTGAAACTTGTTTCAAGTTAATCGGATAAGATTTCAATTAATTACGATTTTTCAAATTCAAGTCTGAAAACCTGGAAATTTTTTATTTCAGTGGATACCGTGAATTACGATTTCTTCTTACCATAGCTAGACTTCTTCAAAAATTATGAAATTTGGATCAATGGTTTTTATATGTGTCTAGTATGATTCTGTAAATTTTCATGAGTTTATGATAAATCAATAAATTGTTTTGTATTTTTAAAGCACGTATGTTCAAAACAGAAAATTGTTTGACAGTATTGATGACGTCTGAAACATCAATTATTTTCAATAGTTTTTGAAGGAATTAAGTTATGAACGTTTTATCAATGAATTTTCAATATGTCAGGATATGGTCTGCAAAATTTGGGATTTTTCCAATAAGGGAATAATTTATTAAAAATCAAAGAACATGAACTGTTCAGTTTTGAGGGCTGAATATTGAGGACATTTGAGATTGAGTTTAGAAGTTGTTTAAAATGAGATATTTGAGGACATTAGATTTTATGATTGGGACTTCATTATGTCTTATGAGAATTTTATTGATAATTTTAGGTCGAGGATATCAATATGCATTTGTTACATGAGGGTGCCAAGAGGTAAGAAAACTCGACTTCAAAATGAATAACAATAAACAATATATATGTTTGACTTGTGTGAAAAGCCCATTTTGATATGTACGATTATGGATTTATATGTCTCTGCCCATGTGTTTATGTGATGTGTTGTTATGTGTTGTTATGTGTTGTGCGTGATTAGGTGCATGGACATATGTATGTGTGATGATTCATTAGCATAAGTACGAAAATGCATTGAGTTTTTTATGAATGAGAAAGTGGATTTTAGCAAATTTGATTTATATTTTATAAGATTTTGTATTGGGGGCCACCCTCTTGAAGTTGTGTCGGGGCCACCTCTTGAGGGCTAGAGTGCCGCAAAGTGCTACGTATGGTGCAAAGTGCCACGCACAACACAAAGTGCCACAATTGCAGAATATATATTTTCTTGAAAGAAAATACGAAAGTTGGAAGCGACAGAAAGAGATTTTGATGAATTTGTTTTCAAGTATTTAGAAAAGATCATGCATATCATCCATTGTACTATGTATAAGTATGTATGTATTTTCGTATAAGAAAAACTAGTTTGCTTACTGAATTTTGTACTCATTATAGTTTATTGTGATTCAGTTTTCAAAGGTTAGGATTGATTCGTGATGAGTGAGAAGATGGATTTGAATTGAGGATGGTAGAGAGTTTGGCTAAATTTTTAGATAATTCCGCTGTCTATTATTTTTTATGTTTGAATTGTTATCGATTGTATGAAGATATCCAAGTATACAAGGCAGTTATGGTTAGATTTCCCCTCGGAGTTCGAGCTGGGGTGTTACAAATAGGTTGTTTTTCTTCTAATTTGTTCACTAAATTTATTGTGCTTGGATTTTCCTTCTCTAATTTCTTCACAGAATATGCATTTTCAAGTTTTAGGATTCTTGAGAAAATATACTTTCTCTAGGTTTTAATCTTTCATGTTTCAATTGAATCAGGATCAGCTTTTAAGCTTGGTCATAGGACTTCCCCAGCATCATTGTAGTCGAGAATACCTTTGCCAGCTAATCCTTCTTGGAGATGGTAACATGTTCTTTCCTTTAATTTGTGTGTTGTCGTGTGTGTTTCTGCTTCCCTGCTTTATAAACAAGATGTGGAACTGAAGGTTTTTTAATCATTATAAACCAGAAGTATGTTTAGACAACTTTGCACTCTCTCAATTAACCTATTGTGATAAAGTGCTTTTTTTTCACCTTTAGTTATAAATAGGAAACAAAAGAATTTAAATAAAGATACAAAAGTAAACCAGAACCCACAAGGGTGACGAGCAGCCATTAAAAGCTCAAGTACGAGCTATACAGTATAAAACCTGGCTTATATACACCCCAACAGTATACCATTCACCAAAACTGATATTCAAAGCTGTCTTTCTGCCTCTTCATTAGTTGACATAACTGATAAGGAACAGTCACTGGAGCCACGCAAGTCCAGCAGAGGGCATAAGCCAAATCCTAAGTACATGGCGTGAAGACTTGAGCAGAATAACGATCGTGCAAGGATTGTAGAAAAGATCAAATTCTTAAGATTGAGGATAAGATCAAATCCGTAGTAGTTGTTGTTTAGCTTTGTGTTTCAGTAGTAAAGGTGTTATTTCAGCCATTTATTTGTTATGTTTAGTATTATAAATAATGGCTCCAGTATAACACAAGGGGCAGTCAATTAAATCAATTCCTTTTGGTCTTTTTTTCTCGCCATAAGCAGAAAAACTCTTGTGATTGATAGCTAACTTTGGTTGGGACCTATCATTTGGTATCAGAGCAAGGCTATCAATGACGACTAACAAAGAGCGATTGAGTAATCAAGCGATCTTGGAAGCTTGCGGTGATGTAATGGAACGGATGGAGGTGAATCAATGACAAGTCGCAGCCTCAAGAGTCAATAAGCAAGCCAGGAATCAAACAAAGGCAACCAAGGGCTCCACCAGTCGTGACTCAGCTGAAAATTTAGGCTTTACAAAACCTATTCGTGAGGAAAGAGATGCAGGACGGCCCAGGTTTCCAACACAGATTACTAAGCTAGAATTTCCTCGTTTCACCGGCGATGATCCAACCGAATGGTGCAACAGGGTATCTCAGTACTTTGAATATCAGGAAACTATGGATGAACACAAGGTAACCTTGGCCGCATATCACTTGGAGGGAGAGGCAAATCAGTGGTGGCAATGGATGCGAAGGGCTTATGAAGAAGAAAAGCGACTAATTACATGGAAAATATTCGTTGAGGAACTATGGGCACGTTTTGGGCCGACAGAGTGTGAGGATTTTGATGAAGCTTTGTCTCGGGTCAGGCAGACGGGATCGTTGCGTGAATATCAGAAGGAATTCGAAAGGCTTGGGAACCGAGTTCATGGGTGGTCTCAAAAAGCATTGGTGGGAACGTTTATGGGGGCTTGAAACCAGATTGCGTAAGACATCCGTATGTTCAGACTCCGCACATTAAAGGAAGCCATTAGTCTAGCACGTATGAAGGATGTTCAAATAGCACGACAGACGATAATGATCAGCTCACCAACTTCTATTCATTCCCCATCCGCTCCGAATCGAGCCACATCAACAACACCTTATAAGAGGCTATCATGGGAAGAGATGCAGAGGAGGCGAGCCCAGGGATTGTGCTTCAATTGTAATGACAAATTCACAGCCGGCCACAAGTGTACCAAGGCACAATTACTGATCCTAGAATGCGGAACGACACCGGAAGAGGGTTTGTATGAAGAACTCACGATAGAGGAACTAAATAGAGAAGAAAACAAAGGAGAACAACCTGGGAAGACACGGCACTGCTACAACAATAATTTCCTCACATGACCCTTGAGGACAAGGGTGCTTTCCGAGGGAGGGGTAATGATAAGGAACAGTCACTGGAGCCACGCAAGTCCAGCAGAGGGCATAAGCCAAATCCTAAGTACATGGCGTGAAGACTTGAGCAGAATAACGATCGTGCAAGGATTGTAGAAAAGATCAAATTCTTAAGATTGAGGATAAGATCAAATCCGTAGTAGTTGTTGTTTAGCTTTGTGTTTCAGTAGTAAAGGTGTTATTTCAGTTTACGTATTTGTTATGTTTAGTATTATAAATAATGGCTCCAGTATAACACAAGGGGCAGTCAATTAAATCAATTCCTTTTGGTCTTTTTTTCTCGCCATAAGCAGAAAAACTCTTGTGATTGATAGCTAACTTTGGTTGGGACCTATCAATAACTTTATGGTCTTTTTAAAAATTCAAGCTGTACTTTGGACTTCTTTAAAGGTAATAAAGTTAGTTTAGTATCTTTATAAAACATTTTTAAGAAAATACTACCGAACCACTCCAGTGATGCCTTTGTCTAAATCAATTTGTGTTTTCTACAGGTAATGCATGGAAAATTTGATTATGTATTCAGGCAGAGATCTAATTGTTATTGGTTATCTGAAAATGTTACTTCACCTAGGATAAAAATGAAATTTCGGGTTAACAGTGAAGAAATATTTCAAAAATTGTAATCTTTGGAAAATTGGTTAGATATAGGAATTCATGCTCCACACTTTTGGCTCATCTTATATTTTTAATGCTTTGCATTTTTTTCAAGCCAAGCTTTGATGTATTAGTTGGTCCCTGTAAAACTGTTTTCAACATACTGTGTCTTGGACAGGTCGTTTTACCAGCCGTGGAAGGATTTCTCATTGGAACTGACTGATTTGCAGAAGATCGATGAACTTCATGCTTGCCAGACTCTTTTAGTGATAATCTCAAATGAGCTTGGGAAGAAATCCTTAGATTCACAGGTCTTATCATGTCTAGATGATAAAATTTCTAGTGTATTTTCATGGGAAAGAAGTATTATTGGGACTGAATAATGCCTCGGTTAAAGTTGTCTTGAACATTAGATTCTCTTTTTGTCTAGATTATATCTTGTTTTGTACATATGTAACATGTTGTTCTTAATGTTGTATGAAATTACGCATAGAAATTTTGAATTGCATCAGGGTACATTTTAGAAGTTTTTTTGTTTGAAATAATCCACTCAAAACAAATTCATTGTGAGAATATTTTAAATAAACTGTCAGGGATAAACAAATAAACAATCCAAAATACGGCTAATCATAAATTTATGAAAGGAATTTCATGCATAGTATGTTCACATTAAAATTATTGTTTCAGATACCCAAAAACGGACATAGTATGTTGTACATATAAAAGAAAATGGTCGACAGTACATGATACAAAAAAGCAAGGAAACACAATCAATTATTCAATTTAAAGCTGCTGAAAACAACAACAACAAACCCAGACACAATCAATGAACAGTTTGCCACCGGCGTCCTTGTTGAACAACAGAGCCTCCACTTCTCAAAAGATGTTGACAACTTCAAGTTTCAGCTTTTAACCCTCGAGGTAAATACTACCATTCCCTGCATGTTAAATATCATCCCTGGCAAAGAGGATCAAGTATCAAGAGCTAAAGATCAATCTTTACATAAGAAATTTTAAGAATTGAGATGTTGTGGGACTTTTTTGTCCCACTAAATTTGAGCTGGCAAGTATAGTTTGGAGAGTTTTAGTCACAGCAGGATTATAAAATATCCTAATAAGAAATGTTGTAATAAATCAAAATAGGAAATGCCAGAATTAAGAACTCACATTTTTTGAAGTGCACTCTTTTTTGCAAGCGATGGCAGGCGGCGTTTACAGTAATCATCATCATCTTCCCACTCGAGAGCGTCAAGCCATTGTGTTTCTGCTCTTACTTCAACCAAATTTGGTGCACTACTTGCATCCATAGGAAGTCTCTTGACATTTGGACAATTCCGCACTTGTAACCTTTCCAGGCCAGCCCACTCCAAAATTTCTTTGCCATTGTAGATAGTTTTCAGCCTGGGGAGATCTTCCAGGATTAAATTCTCCAGCTGAGTGAGTATGTCTGCTCTCTTCTTTCTTTCTTCGTCTGATACAGAAATGATTCTCTCCATCTCATTGCAGCCACCTATGTTCAGTTCTTTGAGCTCTTTCAGACCTTTAACAATTGTCAGTGAAAAGACTCTCTTCATTTTATGGCATTTTGAGATAATAAGCTTCTGTAGATTCTGGAATATGGGTGGTGGTGGGACATTAGAAACTGCAGCTTCAGGCTTCTCCTCTGGTTCGTTGCTTGAAACAATTTCCTCCAAGCGGTCACACTTCTGAAACGAGAGTTGCTCCAATTTACCAAGCTTCAGAGCCAAAGTTTTTGAAAAGATGTTTTTCAATTTCCCACATTCCTTCACCCTCATTATTTCTAGATTCTCAACGTGCGCTTTTGAATGATTCCCTTTCCAAATGGTTAGAAGCTTGGGAAGTCCCTCCAATATGAGTTCCCTCAATTTTCGGAGTCCAGCTTGTTCTTCCTCTATCTCATTCTCTTCCAAGCGAAACACTTCTTTCATCGAGTAACAGTACTCAACATTGAGCTCCTCCACATTCAGTGCTCTAGCATAAAAACTGGAGTAAAAAATGCGTTGAAGGCTACAGGCTCGAAGATGCATAGTCATCACTGCAGTGAGGCCCTGTACTTCTATTGCTCCAATATCTTCAAGATCTCTGGAACGAGTAAGGGTTAGGTCTTGTGTCTTTTCCAGCAACAACTTCACCCAGTCAGCGAGTGGGGTTGATATATTCTTCAAGTGCATGCTCCTTGTTGATGCAATCTCCCAGTAATCGTCATTGACCTGAACCCGGAATCTTTTAAGATTTGCCCATGGGCCATCAAACTGTTTAGATAAAACTTCAGTACTGTTGATATGTATGTAAAGAACAGTCAAGCGAGACAAGGATGCAACTTCTTTAAATGCAGCACTTTTTGGGTTTGTTGTTTCTTCAAGCTCCCAATTACCAAAGCTGTTCCCAATGTACAGTTCCTCTAGCTGACGGAGCTTGGATATGATATTAGGTGGAACTTTGAAGGAAAATATTGTTTGACAAATCGAAGAGCTTCAGATTTGTCCATCTCTCTAGGCCTTTTGGCAGTTGCCTAATGCTAGATCCCCTAAGGATGAGGATCACAAGTTCTTTAAATTCTTTTTTCAAAGGTGCTTTTTCCAAGTGAGTGTTCTCTGCACGAAGTGAGCGCAACTTCGCTAAGCATTCAATAGACCCTGGCAGTGTTGATATGTTAGTGTAACTCAAATCGAGGAAGTTGATTTCCCTCATATGCTCAAAAAAACCAGGTGGAATTTTATCAAAAGCATTATGTTGCAGGAACAAAGTGAGCAGTTGTGGGCACATAGGTTCATCCGGTAGCTTGTAAATGCCGCTGTCCATCAGTGAGATCTTCTTGTATTCTTTCAAATCTTCTTTCGGCCACCCTTTCTTTAGACCTGCTTCAGATTTGAGATTGTTTCCTTCCTTCGTTGCAAAGTATTTGACAACTATTCGCGTGTTGTCATGAATTCTGTAAGTGCCTTCTCCTTCTCTGTAGGACAGGATTTTGCGGTTCCTGAGGTCTTCTATGATTGACTGCATCTTGTTCAAAACTCCCCCCATGGAGTGAACATCTGGAAATAGCCTATCCACCAAGCCATGCATGACAAAATCCTCCATGGGAACACTACGATAAGCAGGAAACAAGCAGCAGAATTGTAGGCAACCTTTGGCCACCATCTTTAGCTCATTGTAACCAATTGTTATACCTAAGAATTCTTCTTTTGGAATTTCCTCAATTTTAATGTCTCTGGATTCTCTGATAACCTCCTTCACAGCATCATTCCAGATATCGACAAGATTCTCATTCGACTCATTAGCAAGCATACCCCGCAGTGCTCCTGCAACTATTGCAATTGCATTGGGCAGTGATCCGCACGCTTTTACAATCACCTTAGCTGCTCCCTCAAAAGCTTCAGAATCAGGAAGTCTTGCTATTTGCTTGAACAGCTTCAATCTGTCTTCTTCACCGAGTTCTTCAATCTGTACAGTTACATCAGACATTTTGCTGCACACATCTAAACGTCTACTTGTCACAATAACCTTACAGCGCTTGCGCTCTTCCCCATATGGGATTCCTGACACTGCCAGATTGATTTTCTCGCGGACATCATCTAAGATTATAAGCACCTTCTTGGTCCTCTCCCTCAATCTCTTTGCCAAAGCTGCTCTTCTCTGAAGTTCATCTTCTTCTTCAATTTTGATTTTCAGAAGCTCTGCAATTTTATCCTGGATTCTTCTCAAGTCGGAAGATTCAGCAACAATCACATGGGCTTTATCATAAGGAGCAATGGTGTCAATTTGCTTTGCCAATTGTTCCATCAATGTTGATTTTCCGATTCCTCCGGGGCCTTGTACTCCAATGATGTTGACTTTCTCACCCTTCAGGAGTTTCATGATCGAATTTAATGCCTTGGATGAGCTCTCCAGTGGTACATAATCAGGGGTGGCCAAGTCTCCCAAATCTGCAGATTGTGTGAGATCTGATACGCTGTCAATATCTCTTGAAGCCATGAGCTCATCAATTTTAGTGATCTTATCTTTGGCAAGTTCACTCAACTGACGACGGAAGCGCCAATCTAGCTGCCATGTATGGCAGGGACCCTTGTTCTTGTCAATTTTTTCTTCCATCATCTCCTTATCTATTTCAATCTGAATGGCTTTAGCAAGCCAAAGCAGCACAGCTTCTTTGATCTTCTCATTGTTGTCTCTGGCTTTATCCACCCGGCCCAGAACATCATTTTTCCGAGCTTCCAGCTGTCCTGCTCGTGTCCTGAAAGCTTCCAGGTTGTCATCATAATCTAACAGGTAACCGATCTGCTCCTCGACAGAGTTTCCTAATCGGTTGGTTGCGCGTGATGCTACAGGAGTAACAATATTTGCTAGAATCCATTGCCAGCACATTTCTGTGGAGAAAAATTGGCAAAGATTATTTTGAGAAAAATGAAAAATCTCATATTATGGGGAAAAAAGAAAAAGTCAACAATTTCCAAAAGAAATTAGAAAAAACCAACAAGGAAAACATGAAGAAAACAAGCAAAAGGTACCTGAAAAATGGCAAGAATTCGCAAAGGCAATTTGAGAGATTCCTTATATTGGCTTTTCAATGCCCACTTGCTGCACAAAAATTTGATCATTCATTTGTTAAGTTCAATGGCATTCATAATATCACTGCTGTGGTAGAAGAAAAAACTATTTCACTAAATTGGAAATTGAGGATCGATTTTGCACCTTTTTCATTCTTCCTTGTAGATGTCTCACTGTCAGAACACGCCATTAGCAAAATGATATATTTTCTAGTCTGCAAGATTGCACTGCAAGTTCAAGAATTTGGAAAGAGCAGTAAGAACTTGCATATTTTTACTGGACAGCTTCAAAGATTCCATGCATGATAATGCACTTTTTGTAATCTCAAAGAGGTAAAAAAGATATTGTTACATCTGTATACGACTCAGAAAATTTGAAAATCAATAGGGGGCAAAAAAAGGGAAATGTTGATATCTTCTTGTTTTTCTTGTATTATTATTGCAGGTTTCTTTGTTTTCATTTAGCATCAGCAAAATGCTTCCTCCTTGTTTCCTTAGCTTGCTTCCCCTCCTTTCATGATAATTTTTAATTCTACCAAATTAGTCTTTTAATGTCCAATTTGAAAATAACTCGCAATAATTTTCTTGGCTCCAAATGCTAAAACTGGAAAGAGCATTGTGTTTACAAGATGTTGAGAAAATATACCAACAGCGAAGAAATTTTTTTTTTTAACCTCCTGATCAGCAAAACTGAAAGTTATAAACTTCTGAAACAGGTTTATTTATAATGCTAAAGTTTACCGAACCTTATCAAAATGTACAAAACTCTATTCTTAGTAATCCCAACTCCAGAGGAATAAAGTAAATAGGCAGAGTTAATTTCCAGAAAACTTACTGAAGAAGTCCAAAAAAAAAAAAAAAGAAAATTCAAACATGGAAAATATGTCATGGCAGACTAGAGAATCTCTTACTGAATATAGCAAATGGGAAAGGCAGCCAAAGATTGAAGCAGAATTAGCAAAAGTACCTGCTAAATGCCAAGGGCAAATACTTAATGCATAGATATGATTCGGCCTCCCCGGGGATTCAAGAGACCGAGTGTAAAAAGAAATTCCTCGTATTTGCTTTTCAATGCTTAATGGATGCAGAAAATTGGTCGTAAGAATTCGAAAGAAGTTGGATGATTATTGTTATGACATAGCAAGTAACAATCATCTGTGTGAAATGGGCGATACGATAGAGGATTTTCTCGTTCCTTCTCTTTGATTAACCTTTCGTTTTAGCCATTGACTTGCTGGGACCCCAGTGGAAATGTGAACAGGCTAGCCTGATGAGAAGCAAGCTATGGAAACCAGCTTTGGTCCAAGACTCTTAATAAAAAAAAAAAAAAATTCACTATGATTAGCAGTAGGCCTTCATTAATTTAAGATTAATATCACTATGATTAGCAGTAGGCCGTCATTAATTTAAGATTAATTTTGAAGAACAAGTTGTTAGTCCAGCATCATGGTACTATTACTAACAACTCCGACTTTGTCTGTTACTTTACTTCCCTCGGAAACTCTAGTGCTTCTTCCTTAGCATTTTATTACCTGATAGATAGGTTACCATTTTATTATAATTGCAAGTGGTAGCATATTATTAATTTGCTCCAACTAAAACTTCATTAAACTTAACTTGAGAAATTGAATATATTTGTTTTTAATTTCTCCATGAAGTCATCATACTCCAGATTAAATAAGTACCAGGAATACAACTATTTAATTAATTCAATACTTCAAATTGTTTTATTTAATTGCCAGTGGTACCATAACTTTTGGCTTTTTGTAAATCATACACCATTTTTTTTATTAATGCCTGATTCGACATCAACCCTCCACTATCTTCAATACGCCTTCTTTCTTTCTTATTGTAAATCAACATCATCATTCATCTCATCACCTTAATTTCTCGATACGTTCCTGTATGTGTCGAAGGAGAATATAATAGTAAGTTATTAAATATTTGGAAAATCATTGGCCATCCACCTAAAAATTATTTGTTGGGATAATATGCTCTTTTAAAACATATTAATTTATTTTCTGATTAATAAAATATTTGAGATATTTTAATTGTATAAATATATTGAATAAGGTCTGTTTAATCATATTATATGTATTTATGTGATCATCATATGGATTCACAGAAGACATAAATACAAGTTATCTTATGATTAAATAAATTAAGTTCGCAGTTGATAAACAGAAATGTATTTATGTTAGATCAGTAAATTCATTGAATGATTTGTCTTAATCATGTATGAATTTACTGATGTAGTTTAACTACATTGAGCTGGATCACATATGAGATTTAATTAACCTTGAAATTACTGTCAGACTTATTAAATCTCATAGGCATTGATTTTACTGTAATCTTAATCTTGAGTAAATTATGATTTCATGATTATAATTGTGAGTTACCACCAGCACACACACCCTTTCAAGATTACCCAAGATCGAGCAATTATGAGTATTGAGTTAGATTAACAATATAGAATTTGTACGATACATCTCTTGATGGGTTTTCAGATTGATCATAGTAATTCTTCCATATAGTATATCAACATATTTAGTATGTTGAAAATGATCATTAGAGAAAATCAAGTATCAAGATGTAATTAAATCGATTGACAAATTGAGATATCGATTTAATTAACGATGTGGTACAAAGGTTTGAGCAAGAAAGAAATCAATGTGGCTTGGACGAATTATTATTCGAATATACAATTACGGAGGGCCCAATCTTATAGTAGTAGAATTGAATTAAATGATTAGGCTTGTTTAGTTACATGCTTAATAGTTGTTACACGATTGTATGTTCCCAAATGATCCCGGTTAGCTCATTTAATTGACCGCACCACCACTGGATTAATAAGCTAACTAAGAATTTGGGTCAAAAACATAATTATATTATTTAGTGGCGCCCATTAATATACTTCAGAGCAAAGCGTTCTTTACGTTATTTTACGCTTCCTTCCTAAAAAGGAAAGAACGCGACTTTTATTTTGAGCCTAGGTTTCACTAAAGAATAATATAAAAGCTTATTTTCTCCCAAAAAGAAAGAGAACAGCCACTTTATGATCAGAAAAAGATTTTCTCTAATTTTGAGAAAAATTTTCTCGCCACTTGCTTTTTAAGAGTGACAACGCCAATTGCAGTCAACTGATCATAACCCCAAGATCATTGGTGACAATTAGTGATCTAACAGGCGTGGTGGTAACGGATCGTGATCTAACGGGAGTGGTGGTGACGGATCGTGATCTGGGAGCCTAAATCACTTCAGCGAAAAAATCCAAATTGAATTTTCAAGGTACGATTTCTAGATTACAAATTCATATATATTTTATGAGATCGGTCCTAAAAGTTTTTTTTTAAAAAACTGAATTTTCCCCAACATTATTATGATATAAAAAAATTTCTATAAAAAGTAAAAATTATTCGATTTTACACATACTATTTACAATTTTCTTCAATCATCCACCAAAATAAATAAAATTACCCTTACGAAAACGACCACCATTGTAATTTGTATTTCTTTATGTTTTGTCATTTTGTAAAAATAATTCTATCTTTTTGGTAAATGATTGAGACAAATTACATATTTGCATATATTGGGTGTAAAATCGAACAAATTCAAAATTTTCATAGTAATTTTGAGCATGGAGTAAACTTCGGGTAAGCTGCTGGTGATTTTCCTTAAATATTTGTGCTTGTGATTCATGAAGCTAAACCTTGTATAGATCAACTGCAGGAGCAAGCAGCTAGCGTTGGCAAAAGATTGAAGCAGAATTAGCAAAAGTACCTGCTAAATGGCAAGGGCAAATACTTGATGCATAGATATGATTCGGCCTCCCAGGGGGTTCAAGAGGGCAAGTGTGAAAAAGGAAATTTCCTCGAATTTGCTTTCCAAAACTTAATGGGTGCCGAAAAATGGTCATAAGAATCCAAAAGAAGTTGGATGATTATTGTTATGACATAGCAGGTAACAATCATCTGTGTGAATGGGCGATGCAATAGAGGATTTTCTCATTCTTTCTGTTTGATTAACCTTTTGTTTTACCCATTGACTTGCTTGAACCCTAGTGGAAATGTCAACAGTCTACGCCGATGAGAAGCTAGCTTTGGTCCAAGACTTTTAATATATAAAAAAAGAGAAATTATCACTGTCCACTTATTTGTTAGGGTCCGCTATATTGCTACTGTTGCACCTTCAAAACAGGTCCGCCTATATTTTTTAGTGTTGCACCTACCCACAATCTTTGTTTTTTGTGAATTAGTTAATGTAAAATTTCATTGAACCCTTGCACTCTATTTTATTTATAATTTATTCATAAGTATTGAAAAGACAAAATTATCCTCAAATTTTGTCTTCAATATTTTTTTCCTGTTTCTTCTTCTGCTCTCTCACTTTCTCTCTGTGATGGGTTTAATGATGGCTTCAATATTCATCAAGGTTGCTGACCGATTTGAGGATAATTAGTTGTAGGTCATTGATTGTTCGTGTGATGGCTCTCGTGGTGGAAATTATAGGTAACAAAACAAAATCCTCAATTTGATTTGAGAAGTCGAAGTGAGAGTGAGAGAAAGCGAAATGGCGATGGCAAACGAGCTCAGGCCGTGCTTATCCAGAGCGATTATGCGCTGCAGCTTCATATTGTAGCTTCGATGGATCTTTGATTTCCTCTGTCTGTCATGGTGCGACTGTGGTGCAACTGACGTGACGTTGTTTCGAGAGAGGAAAGATAAGGCTGACATGGGTCAAGGCTATCGGTCGTGGTGCAACTGCATATCTGCCGACGTGAGCAACAGGGTGGCGTAGAGGTGTAGCTTCACAATATGGGTATTTGGGTTGAGAGCAGACTGGAGAGATGAAGCCATGATGGTTTCTTTTGAATTTGATTTTGTTTGGATGTCGCGTGTGTGGGTATTTGGGTTATTTTCTTTTAGTGTTAGTTTTTTGTTTTTAAAAAGTTATGAATAGATCGATTTTGTAATTAACCTAGACTGAAATCTCCACTCGTATTGTTGAAAATTTTGTTGATGATGAGTTTTTTTTTTTCAAAAAAAAAACCAACAAATACTTCAATTTCCATTCAAGGCAGAAACTCTACTCAGTATCAATAACTGGGTACAAAATGGAAAATCTTACAAAAAAAAGGATAAGATTTTATATTCCACAAGCTAAAACAAAGGTACCAAAACCAGTTGCATATCTTTTTTCCAAATCATTAATGATCCAACTCCCAGGTAATTCAGAGGTAGAATATCTACTTGCTGCCCTTGGCTGCATGCTTCTGTTGGCCTTTCTTGGGAGGTCCCTTTTCATTAGAATACCTAAAACTATGCTGTATTATGCAATTTTTTTAAAGAGTAAAACAACATCATTTAACACGATTTGAAAATTAAAAAAAAAAAAAAAAAGAAAGAAAACTGACATAGTTTAACTTGATTGAAAGAGGAAAAAGATACAAATTTTCTATATTCGGCGAGCAATAAACACTATTTTTCTCTAATTTCCAGCATTCACCTTTGCATTTAACTCTGTTGCTTGAAAACCCTTAAATCCAACAAATTTATTTTCAATTTCTATTTTATTTTGGGTTAAATTGTAATTTTCCTTTGAGGGCCAAAAAGGTCATTTCATTAATATTATGTTAAATCCATTAACGAATATCAGACGGAAGTAAACGAGTGCAATAAAAGGCTAAGTTCAGATGGCGCATTGAAAAAAAAAATGTGTTTATGTATTTTTGAAAAAAATAAAACAAATAGGTAGACAATAGATAATTTCTAAAAAAAAAACCATTATGATTAGCAACAGGTCTTTATTTAAGAATAATACTGAAGAACAGGTTGTTAGTTCAGCATCATGGTACTATTACTAACAACTCCGACTTTGTCTATTACTTTACTTCCCTCGGAAACTCTAGTGCTCCTTCCTTAGCATTCATCTTGCGGCAACACAGTCAACGATTCCATTTCTCTCCCTTTCGTGAACAAAGCCTAATACTACCTGATAGATAGGTTAGCATTTTTTTTAAGGGAAATTATCACTATACAGCTTCTGTTTTACATTTCATTCTAGTACAAAATTTTAACCTATTTTCTAAGCCACTTTTTTTTTTAAAAAAATTATACTAATTAGTCACTTTTGCACTAACACCTTTAAATAATTTGTAAAATAATAATTTTATCCCTAAATAAATTAAAAGATTATTTTATCTTATAAAAGCTTTGAAAAATAAAAAAAAATATAATTATAAAAATATCCCTAATTTTAATTAAAAAATAAATTCCAAAAGAGATGCTCAGCTGAGTTTTATTAAATTTAGATTTTATAAAATTTTAATAAGTATTTTTATTAAAAAAATTATAGTTTTGCAAAATGTTAATAAAAATAAGTAAATTTATTTATTAAAAAATTATAATTTCACAAAATTTTTAAAATAATAAATTTATTTATTAAAAATAAATCCGACAATTTTATTAGTTTAGGGGATTTTTATTAAATCTAAAAATTTTACAATTATTTTTATAGTTATATTTTTTATTAAAATATTTTTATTAAAAAAAATTTAATTTTTGGGTTTATTTTTATTAAATTTAGGGATATTTTTATAATTATAATTATTTATTTTTCAAAAATTTTATAAGACAAAATAATTTTTTAATTTATTTAGCAGTAAAATTATTATTTTATTTAAATTATTGAATGGTGTTAGTGCAATTGTGGTTAATTAATACAAATAAAAAAAAGTGGTGCAAAAAAATATTAGAATTTTATGATGGTTGGAAGGATATAAAAGAAAATAATTTCTTTTATTAATTGCAAGTGGTAGCATATTATTAATTTGCTCCAACTAAAAATTCATCAAACTTTACTTGGGAAATTGAATATATTTGTTTTTAATTTCTCCGTGAAGTCATCATACTCCAGATTAAATAAGCACCAGGAACACAACTGTTTAATTAATTGAAGACAGATGACAAAGTAATTAGTTAAATACTTCAAATTGTTTTCTTTAATTGCAAGTGGTACCATAACTTTTGGCTTTTTGTCAATCATACACTTTTTTTTTTTTTTCCTTTTATGCCTGATTCTACATCAACCCTCCATTTTCTTCAATGCGCCTTCTTTGTTTCTTATTGTAAATCAACATCATCTCATCACCTTAATTTCTCGATACGTTCATGTATGTGTCGAAGGAGAATATAAATTATATAATACTGACTTATTAAATCTTTGAAAAATCATTTGGCACCCACTTAAAGATTATCATGTTATAAAAAAATTTTATAAAAAATGAAATTTATTCGATTTTACACATACTATTTACAATTTTCTTCAAATGTCCACTAAAATAAGCAGAATTATCCTTACGAAAACGACCACCTATTTCTTTATGTTTTGTCATTTTGTAAACATAATTTTATCTTTTTGGTAAATGATTGAGGCAAATTGCATATTTGCATATATTGGTGTAAATCGAACAAATTCAAAATTTTAATAGTATTTTTGAGAATAGAGTAAACTTGGGGTAAGCCGCTGATGATTTTCCTTAAATATTTGTGCTTGTGATTCCTGAAGTTAAACCTTGTATAGATCAAGTGCAGGAGCAAGCAGCCAGCGTTGGAAAAATTCAGAATCATGTAACTTCTTTTGGTAGATTACTGAAAGAGAAGATATGGACATCAATTTCAGGCTATTTTCAGAGAGGTTCAGAAGACTGTTAGAAGGTGAGGAAGGAACGCTGCCTGATGTTGCCAAGAAACACATTCAGAATCTCTATACCGAGATAGAAATTGTTACTTCCTTGCTAAGTAACTATGAAGACGATTTGTTCCAGATTCTGCTTCAAAGCTTTGTAAAAGACCAAACATATTTTCCAGGACTTCAGGGCATTCTGAAAGTAATCAATGACTTTGCCGATGAATCCGAGAAAGTTATTTACACATTCATGATCAGTAGTATCACGCAACAAATCAATGGAAGCAGTTCCAAGGATCTATGCGATGCTCTTCTGGGACTCCAAAGTCAAATCATTGATATTAAACAACAGCTGCAGCAATTTCAACCAACTACCACCAGTTCGTGGGCTTTTATCAAGTCACACTATATTGAAGCCGGCAACTCTTCTTCAACTTCAGGGTCTAAGAAGAGGAAAATCGTGGGTCTAGAGGATGAGATGGAGGTGTTGCTAGATCTACTGATAGAGGGAGAGCCTTCTCTTTCCGCTGTGGCGATTGTTGGCAGTAGTGCCTTTGACAAGACTGATTTTGCTGATGAGGCTTATAACAGCAATTACGCGAAGAATTATTTTGATTGTCGTGCTTGGGTGGGTTGTGAATACCATCTCTATAAGGTGTTGGATAACATAATTAAGTCTGTGATGCCTCGATCCATGTGGAGTGAAATTATGGATAAAGATTATGAACAAAAGAAAACTACTCTTCATGATTACCTCAGAAACAAGAGGTATTTGATTCTACTTGATGAATTGTGGGCAACAGGATTGTGGGATAGTCTAGGAGAAATTCTTCCAGATCATCAAAATGGAAGTAGAATATTGATAACGCTCTCAGAGATTAACATCCTCAACTCGTGTCAATTGGAAAATGGAGAGAAGATTCCGCTGGATTTACTGCCCGTTAGAGGACCACTGAGAGCTACATACCAAGGGTGGTCTTTTGTTATCCTATACCATGGAAGTAAGTCATTACGGGAAAATACGGACAAGCCAGTGGCGTCACCCGATATTCTTCAATTGTGGGCTTACTCTATGTTACCTTTATACTTGAAATTCTGCTGTCTATATTTTTGTGTCTTCGTTGATCGCTTTGAGATATCCACGAGGCAGCTGTACCAGCTATGGATAGCTGAAGGTTTCATTCCAGACAGTAGTGAGGCAACTGCTGAGGAGTACTTAGAAGAGCTAATCCATAGAGGCTTCGTTCAGGCGAAGAAAAGAAGAGCTGGAGGCAGAATCAAATCTTGTTATGTTCCTCTTGGTGCATTTGCTATGTCAGTGGCAATGGTTAAAAGCACAGCCTTTGTCCATTTCTTTACTCATGATCGCGAAATTGATTCACAGAATAATGTTAAAATCCTGTTCGGTGAAACTGGAGACTTGATTGATTTTGTTTCTGCGGAGCATGCGTACGCTAATCCATACGTCCAATCTTTGCTGAACCTCACCCCACGAGACCACCATCTTGCTGCCTTAGATTGTGAGAAAATCTGTAAGAATTTCAAACTCTTGAGGGTATTGGCCTTGGATTCTCTAGTTTTAACCCAATGTCCGGTTGGAATAGAGCACTTAACATTTTTGAGGTACTTGAAGTTGATAATACCTAACCTCAAATGCATTCCTTCGTCACTGTGCAACCTTCTAAACCTGAATACTATTGAGATGCCATTGAGCTATATAGATCATACTCCGGAAGATTTTTGGAAGATGCACAAACTGCGGCACTTAAATTTTGGTTACATTAAGCTGCCTCCACATCCAGGTAAATATTGCAGTGCTTTGGAAAATCTCAATTTCATTTCTGCCTTACATCCCAGTAGTTGCACTCAAGATATTTTGGGCAGACTACCTAATCTTCAAAGTCTCAAAATATTTGGAGATTTAAGCCATTATCAATCACTGTTGTCCAAAAGCCTTTGCGAACTGAGATGCCTTGATTCCCTGAAGCTGGTGAATGAAAGCAATATGCCGGGGATGTCACAAATTGACATAGCTGAATACCAATTTCCTCAAAGTCTAACTCACTTGAGTCTGACAAGTACTAAACTAAAGGACGACCCCATGCCGATGCTGGAAAAGCTACCACACCTTCTTGTGCTGAAATTGAAGCAAAACTCATTTTCAGGAAGAATGCTGACTTGTTGTTCAGGGGGTTTTCCATGCCTCAAAGTTTTGCATCTTAAATCAATGCTATGGTTAGATGAGTGGACAATGGGTACAAAAGCCATGCTGAAACTTGAGCGCTTACTCATCAACCCTTGTGCTTACTTGAAAACGCTTCCTGAGGAGCTGTGGAGCATAGAGAGCTTAAAGAAATTGGAGTTGTGGTGGCCTCGACCAGAGCTGAAAAAAAGGCTAAGGGACTTTGAAGACAAGGAGCGGTATGACATCCAGCTATATCCTTATGGACTGTGATTAGCTGAATTGAATTTGATGTTAATTCACATTTGGGGTAAGCTTTTCTTTTCATGTTTTAATTTAGTTTGATGTAATTTAACAGCCAATGGATTCATTCTCACCTTTTCTTCAGTTAATCGCTTGTGCAGATGAAATCACTGGGGGCAAGAATCTTAATTGCAGCTGAAGTTTCAGTTTCAACCAGAGCCCAACACTAATTTCCTATCTGTCTTCACTTTCGGCTGTCTACACATATAAGTCCTTTTGGCTGATCCAGGGCTTTATTTGGCTTCTTTGGTTCCAAGGATTTGCCACAAGTAACACAAGTGTCATGTTCCGGATTCATATGGTGTTCAAACTTTGTTAATTGTTTTACTTTCTAGTTTCGGATTGGCTGGTTTGTATTCTATTTCTATGTCTTAATATGCTTTATATTCAGCGTCGATCGGTTTAGTGTTCAAGTCAGCTTTCTACTCATGAATAAGCTTTCAGACTCCAGAGCCTGTTATATTTGTTGTACTGATTTGTGAGTTCGTATGTGAGAATTTTGACATTGTTTGTTTTCTTCATTTACAACTATTTGCTACAAGTGAATGTCACTTGCGTTCTATTTCTTGATCTGTTGGCGTGCATTCTGATTGTGTGTCTCAATTCTGGCGATGTGCTTGAAATTCCAGCTAAGTCTGAATATATGTATGTATATTCTCAAAATTTCCTGCAGAGAAATTTGTATCTCTTTGATTAGTATTTGGATTTTTTTTTTTTGTTTGAAAACTTGCAGTTACGTATACCAAAATAAGCATTGTCAGATGATGTTTTAGTTGTGATAGATTTCTTAAATCTCAATTCTTTGATGCACATAGGCATTTGTAGCAACTACGACTTTATTAAACTTAGAAAACGGGGAAAGTAAACAACAGAGTACCAGAAAGAAGAAGAACAGCGTTTTGAAGCCTAATTTTGTTTACGCTGTCACGTGCTGCTCATGTGCTCCCATAACAGAAAACCGAATCAACCAAAACGGCACGCCCTGGTGCGTTTTGGTTAAATCTTTAAATGACTCACGTGAGACACATGCGCGTGGGTTAAAGGAAAGCTCAGTTTGTTAGCCACGCGTCGTGTATCTGTGCAATCTGGATTTAGAGTTTGTTGCAGGCACTGTTATACAAGCACAATTAGCAAAAGTACCTGCTAAAAGCCAAGGGCAAATACTTAATGCATAGATATGATTCGGCCTCCCCGGGGATTCAAGAGGGCAAGTGTAAAAAAAAGGGAAATTTCCTCGAATTTGCTTTCCAAAACTTAATGGGTGCCGAAAAATGCTCATAAAAATCCAAAAGAAGTTAGATGATTATTGTTATGACATAGCAAGTAACAATCATCTGTGTGAAATGGGCGATACGATAGAGGATTTTCTCGTTCCTTCTCTTTGATTAACCTTTTGTTTTAGCCATTGACGTGCTGGGACCCCAGTGGAAATGTGAACTGGCTAGGCTGATGAGAAGCAAGCTATGGAAACCAGCTTTGGTCCAAGACTCTTAATAATTAAAAAAAAATCACTATGATTAGCAGTGGGTCTTCATTAATTTAAGATTAATATCACTATGATTAGCAGTAGGCCGTCATTAATTTAAGATTAATTTTGAAGAGCAGGTTGTTAGTTCAGCATCATGGTACTATTACTAACAACTCCGACTTTGTCTGTTACTTCACTTCCTTGGAAACTCTAGTGCTTCTTCCATAGCATTCATCTTGTGGCAACACAGTCAACGATTCCATTCCTTGCGCTTTCGTGAACAGTGCCTAATGCTGCCTGATCTGATAGCTAGGTTAGCATTTTATTAATTGCAAGTGGTAGCTTATTATTAATTTTCACCAACCGAAAATTCATTAAAATTTACTTGAGAAGTTGATTAACATTTGTCTTTAATTTCTCCATGAAGTCAGCATACTTCAGATTAAATAAGTACTAGCAACACATATCTACTGTGTAATTAAAAGAAAACAAACTGACAGAGTTTATAATTACATACTCCAATTTGTTTCTTTTAGTTGCAAGTGGTTTCATTACTTATGCTCTTTGTCAAACATACATCATTTTTTAATTCTTGATTCTCTATCAACCCTCCGTTTTCTTCTCCAAATCTGCTTTCTTATTGTAAATCAACATCATCTAACCACCTTAATTTCTCAATAAGTTCTCATATGTGTGTCTAAAGAATATTCAATATAAACATATTAAATATTGGGAAATCATCCTCCATTCACTAAAAAATTATTATGATATAAAAGAATATTACAAAATTTTGAATTTATCCGATTTTACACCTTTTATTTACAGTTTATTCTAACATTATATATATATATATAGAATTACTCGACCACCATTGTAATTTGTGTTGGCTTCTATTTTGTCATTTTGTAAGGATAATTCTATCTTTTTAGTAGATTGCTTCAATCCCTGTTCCATTAGCTTGTTGATTTCATCATTAACTTTTGTTTTTATTTTCTAATGTAGTGGAAAAAAAAAATTAGGGTTTGGTGGTATACAATTAGTGGATGATTTTTAATTTCTTACCAAGCACCCAAAGAGCCTGCGTTCCTACCCTCGTCGTTTCAAGCAGTGCTAGGGCTACCTAGACTTCTTGAATACTTGTGGAAGTTAAATTATATCCACCACATGCATATTACAAAGTGTAGATTATTCATTCAAATGAGTAAATTATGATTTAATATCTTGAATGCTAATCTGATGGGGTTTTTAATTAAATGCCCTTTAATACTTGTAAAATTATTTAAATACTCCCTTCCTTTTGGTTTTCATGGATACCCTAACAAATATAAGTAAAGTCTAAAATACCCTTAATGAATGCATCAAATCCACTCAACTTCACTTGTCTTCATATTTCTTTCACCCAAATCTCTTCTCACAGCCGAAATTCTCTTAAAATCCCCTAAAATCTCTCAAAATCTCTCATAACTTCTTACACAAATACAATTATGTATTAATTTCTTTAACACCCACTCTTTCTTTAACACCCACTCTTTCTTTAACTGAAAAGAGATGCATTGCTTATTAAACAACCCATTAAGGTATGTTAATATTGTTGAGTTTTAAGTTTTTTAATTTTTAGAAAAATTTAGAAAATTTCCTCATATTATAATGTTTTATTTTTGTTTATTTTCACAATTTTTTCTTACATATAGAAATATATGCAATGTAGGCTGTTTAATTATTTTTTCAGCAATATAATTTATTTATGGCGAAAATGTTTTACATCTTGCATTCCTTTTAACATCATGTGTACGTAATGTAGGTCATGTAGTCATGTAGGTCGTGTAAGTAATATAGTCGTGTAAGTCGTGTAGGTCATGAAAGTAATATAGTCATGTAGGTTATGTAATTCATGTAAGTAATGTAGTCGTGTAGGTCGTGTAGTTACTTGTATATGAAATTTGATATCATTGTTTTTATTGTATCATCAGATATGGTTTTGGTACGTGTGCCTATTCTCTTCAATGGTGAATGGATTGAGCAAAACGATGAATATAAGTTCAAAGGTTCCAAGGCTAAAAGGATAATGATATCACGATCGACAACATATGCCGAATTAGTGGAGAAGATAGCTCAAGTTGTTAATACATATACTTTAGAATTCAAAATCACAATGAAATTCAAGCTTAAGACAGATGATCTCACAATTAATTAAGTTCATAAATTGCAGCAAAAAAACTAAATTTGTACATCGAACAGTTCGAGAAATGATTAGATTCATTAGTATAAATAAATAAAGTTATCAGTGTACAAAATTTTCAATATTTGGATATGATACACTAATGAACATCGCAATTAAACAGATTACAATCATTTTATTCTTTTTTTATCTTGAAAGTGATTTATTCCTCTGCCCAACCATATATGCATACATGAGGATTGCCTGCATATAATAATTCCATGAAATCATTTAGTAAAAAAACATATCAATTATAGGAACTTGACTACAATTAAATACATAGGAGAACAACTTGACTTATCATGGCTTATAATTGGAAATTTAGGATCTTTATAAATAATGACATTCCATAAGGTAAGGGCATCTGCACCATTCTAATTTATTGTCCCTAATTGTTAACCTAATTAAACTAAATGTAATGTGTATATTCTATTGACAAGAAACATAAAATTAAATCATATAAATGATGTTGAAATATATATATATAGTCAACAACATATTAAATATATAGCTATAACAGTGTAATCGTGCAATAAATGACGGTCGTGTAATTATTCAATAAATGAAGGTCGTGTAATTGTGCAATACATGAAGGTCGTGTAATCGTGCAATACATGAAGGTCGTGTAATCGTGCAATATATGAAGGTCGTGTAATACACAACCTTGAATCTTATATAACCTTACACGACCAAATCGTGTGTTACATGACAAAATTATAATCAGCACGATCCATCAATTTTTCACAAATTGCATGCAGTAAAACAACTAGAAATTTATTTTCGAACATGTTATGAGAGATCACAACTAATTAATTTATTTTTTCAATATAAAATCCTAAATTTTTATTTTTTCCCTAAATATCAACAAGAAAACTAATTATAGGGAATTACTTATGTCAAGTAGTTATATTCTGACAACTTTATAGTAAATGATCAGCTCTCGCCGATGATTATGTAGCGACAAACTTGGCTTTTCTTTCTCAGTTGTGGCAGCTTCTCTTTCTGAGGATCAGTTTGCTCATGTCGATATTCGATTTAGCATGTATGGAGAATGAATGTTTGTTTGAGTAGAGGTGATTCCTGTGAGGGAATTGCAGAGGTAATGCTGGTTGATGTTCGATTTAGCATGTATGAGAATGAATGATGAGTGTTTGTTTGTTTGAGTAAAGGTAATAGGAGGAATTATGACAGATATGAGTGTTTGTTTGTTTGAGAATGTGATGTCGGTTGAGTTAAAGTGTTTTAAAATGAGGATAGTCTAGTAATTTCCTATCAGTTTTTAAAGGGTATTGATGAAAATTTTGGCAAATTCTGATTTTAGAGTATTGAGATAATTTTCTGCTGCAATTCCCTCTAATCTGACAACAGACGGAGATATGGACGTGAACATCAGACAGTTTTCAAATAGGCTGAGAAGGCTTTTAGTAGGTGAAGAAGTAACGTTGCCGGATGCTGCGAAGGAACATGTTCAGAACCTTCTAAAGGAGACTAGATTCGTTTGTAGTTTCCTGAGGCTCTATGAAGGCTTCATTGATACGATTCCTATTCGACTCATGTATGGAGATGACATAACTGCCAATGATATATTTTCCACAATGGATATCATTGATTACTTTGCCCGTGAATCTGAGAAGGTCATTGACAATTTCATTATTAGCATCATCATGCAACAAAAGAGCGGAAGCAATTCCAAGGAGGTATGTAAATGTGATGCTGCTCTTCTTGAACTCCAAAGTCATGTCATTGCTATTAAGCAGCGGCTTCGACAACTTCTACCGAACGAATTCTCATCACAACGGCAGACTGAAGCCGGTGTTTGCTTCATCTTAAGGGCACTTTAGGAAGAAAACCTCTACAGTGGGTCTAGACGATAAGATGGAAGAAATGTTAGATCTGATCATAGAGGGACATTCTCGGCTTTCACTAGTGGGTAGCGATCAGTTAGATGACAAGACTGCTTCCGAATTTGCTGCAGAGACTTTTAATAGCAACTATACAAAGAATTATTTCGATGTCATGGTTGGGTTACGATGTCCTTTGACTACAATAAGAGCAGGACATTGGATGAAATAGTGAAGTCCGTGATGCCTCGATCTAGGTTGAATGAGATCATTGATAAAGATTTTGAGCTGAAGAAAACTATACTTTATGATTACCTGCAGAACAAGAAGTATTTGACTGTCCCGAATGATGTCTGGAGTATGGCTGGTAATGATATGTCCCGAAGTATTTGATTGTCCAGATAATCAGAATGGGAGCAGAGTGCTGGCAACATTCATTGATATTGACATCCTCATCTCAGAATTCAGAGAGACGTTTGCACTTGATTTAGTCCCAACTGGAGGACCACTGGAAGTTACTTACGAAGGAATTCCTTTCAACATATTATACTACGGAAACAAGTCAGTGGACGAAGATATGAAATATTACGCTTTTGTAAAGAGCAAGAGAATTTACTGGTCACGTACATGAAGCTACCTTTTAACCTGAAACCCTGTTGTCTCTACTTCTCTGTCGTTCCTAAAGAAGTTGAGATCTTCACCAGGCAGTTATATCAACAGTGGATAGCTGAAGGTTTCATTCCAGACAATAGTGAGGCAACTGCTGAGGAGTATCTGGAACAACTAATTAATAGAGGCCTCGTTCAGTTGAAGAAGAGAAGACCTGGAGGCACAATCAAATATTGCTATGTTTCTACTCATACATGGTTTGCAGTATTCAGGGTACTTGAACAGACACAATTTATCCATGCGTGTTTTAGCAAAGTTTTCCCATGAAAAAGATCATTTCGAGATTGGGAACAGCTTCAAATTAGACGCCTCTCCATTCGTGATGATCTGAGTGAAATCGTTTCTTCAGAGTATTCTAACCATACCTTTACTCTTTGTTGCACCTCGAGTCAAATTACCGAGTTGATCCAAAAGATATCAACTCAATATCTGAAAAGTTCAAACTGCTCCGGCTATTGAATCTAGGAACTATACCTCTTGTGCAATATCCTCATGGAATGAACAATTTATTTCTTCTTTGGTATTTGAAATTGAACATTCCTTCTCTCAAAAGCCTGCCCCATCACTTGGCAACCTTCTGAACCTTTATACTCTTGACATGTCGTCTAGCTATATAGACCATATACCAGATGATATCTGGAAAATGTACAAGCTGAGGCAACTCAACTTTGGTTCAATCACTCTGCCTGCACATCCAGGTAAATACTGTTCCTCTCTGAAAAATCTCAATTTCATTTCAGCCTTACACCCTAGCTGTTGCACTCCGGATATATTGTGTAGACTTTCTAATCTTCGAAGTCTTCAAATATATGGCGGTCTAAGTTCTTGCCAATCTGTGCTATGTAAAAGCCTTTACAAATTGAGCTGCCTTGAACTTTTGAAATTGGTGAATGAAAGCAAGATGCCACAGCCCTCGCAAATTAGCGTAGTTGAATACCAGTTTCCTCCTAGTCTAACCCACCTGAGCCTGTCTAATACCAAACTAAAGGATGATCATATGCCAACGCTAGAAAAGCTTCCACATCTTAAAGTGCTTAAGCTGAAGCACAACTCATATCCAGGAAGAAAGCTAGAATGTGGCTCTGATGGCTTTCCGCAATTGGAGGTTTTGCATTTGAAATCAATGCTGTGGCTAGAGGAGTGGACCATAGGGCTTGGTGCCATGCCAAAGCTTGAAAGCTTGATTATCAACCCTTGTGCCTACTTGAAGGTGCTTCGTGAGCAGCTCTGGCGTATAAAGAGCTTCAAGAAATTGGAATTGCAGTGGCTTCAGCCGGAGCTAAGACAAAAGCTAAGAGACATTGAATATAAGGGGCAGTATGACATCCACATATATCCTTATGGAATGTGATTGGCATGGATTAAATTTGATGTTTATTCAAATTCTGGGGTTATTTTTTTTTTTAATCCAATATCTACAATCTTTAACCGTTGTCTAAGTTTATAAATAGTAGTCTTCTTCTCTTCAATAGATTTGATAGTACGTAGCTCCTAAAAATGATGGCCAAATACGATGTTGTCTAATTGTGGTTGCTTCTAATTTGTATCTCAACATTAAGTGACCTACCGATCACTAAGTCCACTCTTCCAGAAGACCCTCATGTCTTCAAATATGAGTGTAACAGCCATTGGAATTCATTGTAAAATAATTAAGAAAAATTGTAAAATAAGATCTTCATTTTTTTCACCAAATCAGGGCGGGAAATATCATGACTACTGCTGGAGATTATTTCATCCAGAATCCTCTTCATTTTGGCTACCTGCACACATATTTTGACGAATATCTTTCATTAGTATTTGGATTTTGTTTCTCGTTAATTGAAAACTTGAAGCGGAACTTAAACAATATAAACACTGTCTAATGATGTTTTACTTGTGATAGGGTTCTCAATTCTTTGCTGCACACAGGAACTTATAGCAATTATGACTTTATTAAACTTAGAAAACATGGAAGTAAACAACAGAGTACTTGAAAGAAGAACAAACAATAACATCTTCTTTAGGCAATATGTTTCAGAAGGTCAAATATCATTAGTTAAGATTATCAAAAACAGAAGCTAGATTGAAAGGGAAAGAGCGCATAGGTTTCATGAGATGAAGATGAAGATCAACATAATACGAGTAAAGTTCATAAATGGAAGATTCATATTGATTCTTCACTATTACACACAATTAGTTTATTGATTCTTCACTAGAAGACACAGTTAATTTATTTTCGTGTTGATTCGGTTATTTTAAGAATGCTTAGAATATCTTGCAATGACAAAAGGTTTGTTTATTAGGACAAGAAGCAAGATTACAAGACATCAGCATATTGTTCTTTTCCTGAACTAAGTTTTTTGTTTTATTTTAGTATTCGTGAAGATGCTTTCTTAACTTTTCTCATTTCTTCCTTTTCCTAGCTTGGTATCTCATTCTTATCTTGAGCCTACTTATTTTCCTTTACTTACGAGATTAAATTCCTCTTAACTTGTGTTCTCTTCCTCTTAACTTGTGTTCTCTTTTACATGCGTAATCAGATTCAATTCTACCAAAAGAATCCATTTATCAATAATTCAATAATTTTTTTTCCTGTTCCTTCCATGTAATACTTTGATTGTAGTGCTTTCGATCACAATACGTTATCGTTGGGATTTTGAAGTCTCTGAGTATTCTGAACAACGGGTGCTTTATTATCTAAATTATCTACAAAATATCTTCATTTTATTAAATTTTATCTCAAGAATGGTACATCCACTTGATATTTGCGATTGATTCTGTGAAGTGTGGTTGAATCAAGTCTGGGTTTCAGAAACGACATCGTTTAAGCTTGGTTTTGTTTAAGTCGTCACGTGCTGTTCATGTGCTCCTGCAACAAGAAACCGAATCGACCAAAACAGCACAGCCTGGTGCGTTTTGGTTAAAGGAAGTTAGTTAAGTTTGTTGGCCGCATGTCATGTATCTGTGCAATCTTCTGGATTTGGGGTCTGGTACAGGTAATGTGATAGAAGCTGGTTCCTGAGTCAGTTTGATACATGATTTTTACTTGAGCGTTTTAGAGAGATATTTTAGAGAAAGAAATTTCTAGCTTGATCTCTGTCGTTTCTTGTACAAGGCTATGAAAATTTCTCCACTGATCCATCAATAAAGCTCACTTGATAGCTTCTCCTTTGGATGTAGATTGCACCACTGAACCAAGTTAAATCTCCTCTGTTTTGATTGCGTTTGATTCTTTTTCTTTGTTTTTCCTTGATAATTCTCATTACTTATGTTTGGGGATAAATAACGATCATACCAACCATGCAAGACGATACCCCTTCTGCTTGGACACAAGAAGCATGATGCTACCCAGAAGCAGAAGTCTCTCCTCGCCGCCAAGGATCAGAAGTCCCTGCTTGTCATTGCCAAGGATCCCTGCTCGTCACCGCCAAGGATCAGAAGTCCCTGCTCAGCCCAATAGAGCATAAATCTCAGCTCGCTCCCAGGAAGACTCTCTCTGTGAATGTCGTCGCGAGCAAGAATCTCCTACTCAGTCCCAAAAGGGGTCTTTTACGGGAGCAGAGGCTGGCAGATTCAACCAACGATAGTCATCAGAACGTGTATCACTCCGCGAAGACCAAGGCACGAGGCCCGCTCTCTACTTTCGTTTTCCGAAAATCCAAGCATAAGGTTCTCAACCACAACGTCAACCACCAACCGTTCACGCACCCATGGCGCATATTGATGGGGGAGTAGAAAACGTGGATAATGGGAGCCAAATTCACAGGAAGGCTATAAACGACGCAATCAAAAGAGGTAAAAAGGTTGGACAAAATAGAGAGATACAAGAGAGAATTAGAAAGGGAGGTTTTCTTTGAAAAAGGGAATACATCAACATTTACTAGATTACCCTATTGATTTAGGGAGAGCCACAGAATTAGTGGTTAAGGTTTCTCGAAATAACCCGGATCACTGACTTGAGCGTCGGGGGTTTACGCCGGGAAATTACCCGGTGCACTTTGACTATTATTTGTGTACGCAGGGTATCATTGGGGAGGAGAGAGACATATTTTCCTAGTTTGGTTTAGTAGAAGAGAATCACGAGAGGAGATCACAGGGTGATCACGAGCACAATCGATGAGGAGAAGTTCTAGTTGTTGACGAGCAGACAAAATCTCGCATCAACAACTTAGCTATAGTTAATTTTTTTGGTGTCCATATTGGATCATTTTTGTTCTCAATCTGGTTTGTGCGACTTGTATAGATCTGTTCAAAGATCTTGGGCAGTGATTTGTCTTGTTGAGATGGTCATTGACACAGTCATCATCAACGTCACACAACAAAATAGCCAGATTGGTTGCGAGGATATATGTGATGCTCTGCTAGGACTCTAAAGTGGAATCATTGATATTAGACAGCGGATGCAACAACTTCGGCACATCCATGCCCCTGCATTTTTTTTGTTCAAGTTATTTCAATCTACAACTGATATTTTTCCTTTATCTTCATTGTCTAAGAAGAGGGACACGGAGGGTCTAGATGATAGAATGGAGGAGTTGTTAGATTTACTGATAGAGGCTCCACCTCGAATCTCATTAGTCACTGTACTTGATAGCGCTGGTTTAGACAAGAGTGCTTTTGTTGCAGAGGCTTACAACAGCAGTTATGTGAAGCATTGCTTAGATTGTCATACTTAGCTTCAGGTGCCGTTTTTCCTTCATTCTGAACAACTGTTAGATTTAATTATTAAGTCTCTGGTGCCTTTATCTAGGCGGAGTGAACTTATGCATAAAAATTATTAAACGAAGAACATTATCCTCCATGATTACCTTAAGAACAAGCGATATTTGATGGTGTTTGATCAAGTGTTGAGTACTTGTACATGGGATTATATTCGAGAACTTCTTCTAGATAATCAGAATGGAAGTAGAGTATTAATAACACTCACTGATGTTAATTTTGAGATTTCCACCCAGCAGTTGTATTAGTTGTGGATAGCAGAAGGGTTCATTCAAGATAATAATACGGGAACTGTTGAGAAGTACCTAGAACAACTAATCAATATTTGAATTGTTGAAGCAAAAGATAAGAGCCGGAGACACAATCAACGCAGCTCTATTTCTGGTCATTGGTTCATTGTGTTGTTGGTTGTGGGTTTAAAGGGTGAATTTATCTATTCTAGTGCTCTGGATTTGGAAGGTGAATTACGAAAACATGCAAAATTGTTATCCATTAACGTAAACCTGAATTGGTCGGCTTCTGAATTACAAGTGTGCAACCCAAGAGGGGGGGTGAATTAGTGTTTTAAAAATTATTCTAACAAAATCAAACAACAATCCAATATAATGCCTTAATAAAATTGAAAGCAATAAGTTCAATAAAAGCATAATAATAAATGAGTTAGAGAAGAGAAAGCAAACTCAAGGATTTTTACGTGGTTCAGCAATCACCGCCTACCTTCACGCCTCTAAGCAACCCAAGCTTGAGGATTTCACTATCCAAGCCTTTCCAAGGCTTCAAATACTTACAATTGACTTCAAGGTGTCAATGAACCTTTACAACAAAGAGATTATCTCCTAATCTCTTCACTCAAGTGTATCACACACTTAATCACTCACAAATTTGATGAGAAATTAAAAATTAGAACAAAAACTCTCTTAACGAGTAGATATACAAAATAAAGAACAAAGATGGCTCAAGGATTTGTGATTCACGAATTGAGAGCTCAAGATATGTTGTATGTCTTTTGTTTGTGCTTGCTGGAGATGTTGAAAATGAATTGGATTTGAGTTTTTATAATTTGAGCTAAAAAACTAGCCGTTATGCACTTTTTGTTCATAACCAGCTTACCGTTTATGGAATCCGGTTAGCCGCTTAAATGTTACCGTTAAGGTAGAAATTTGAATTTCACAATATCCGGCATGCCGCTTACTATAACCGAATAGCCGTTTATGCTCCAGAAGCTTTCTGATCCGTAACCGGATAGCCGCTTACTAAATCCGGATAGCTGTTTTCCATTCGGAGAGATTCTGCCCACTAACCGGCTAACCGCTTGTCATATCCGATTAGCTGCTTGCTACAGTAACTACTACAGTGAATTATTTTCTAAAATTATAATTTTGACCTAAAACTTGCTATAATTGTACTATGACCCAAAACGTTATAAAACTTTACAAATAGGTCTAATTTTAAAATTTTCAAAATAATACTCGTTAACCTCAAACTTTCTAAAAAATTATGAAATGGCCCAAAATACTATGACATTTTTCAAATAAGTCCTCCTCCATAATTTCAAATAATACTTGTTAATTTTCAAGTTTTCAAAACACTTTCAATTAAACCATAAACTTGAAGAACAACCAATTTCATAAAATCATTTTTTCATTTAATATAAAACCTTTATAATGTGAAAAGAATGATTCATTTAAAATGTAAAAAAAATAATTTAAGCTTTTAAAAACTTAATCATTCTTAATCTTATTTGTTATCATCAAAATCAGCAATGTGTAAACATATATGTTAACAATCTCTCCCTTTTTTATGATGACAAATCTTTCATGTTTTTAAAGAATGATTCCACAAATTACTCCCCCTAAATGCAAGCTCCCCTTACAATTTAAGCTTAAAGGATTAATCATTCTTAATCTTGTTTGTTATCATCAAAATAAACATTATGAAAACATATATGTTAACATTCTCCCCCTTTTTGATGATGACAAATATTTTATGTATTTAAAGAATGATTCCATAAATTGCTCCCCCTAAATGTAAGTTTCTCTTACAATTTAGCTAAATTAACAAATTTAAATATATGTATTCTTCTCCCCCTTCATCATAAAAAAGAAAACTTAGTGGAAAAGAAAAAAAATAGCAAATTTTTTATATAAATTTAAAAATATGTATTTTTCTTCCCCCTTAATCATAAAAAAGAAAAGTTAAAGGAAAAGAATAAGAGTAGTAAATTTGTTTCCCATGTTGTCCAAGTAGAAATTTTGATAGAATCTCCCCCTAACAACAAGCATCACCTCAAATACAAGTTTAGTAATATTACTCCCAAATTATTATAAATCATGATACAAACCAACTCCATATGCAAATCATCACACAATTTATCAATTATGAAATCAACAACTCAAAACATAAAATCACCATATAAAACACCCATGTAATCAAATCATCAAAATATCTCAAAATCATCAAAATCATTAGCATAATCACATATCAACCAAAAGAATACTCAAAGCGCATATTATTCTCCCTCTTTTGATATCATCAAAATGGCATATTACTTTGTCTCCCCCTTTGGATAACAAAAATGTTCAAAATGCATATTATCCAAAATAGAATAAGTAATAAGCTAAGCAAGGGAATGCAAGAGTCATAAGAGCATAATGTCAACAATCCAAGCTCTATAAATAATAACAAGACAACTAAACTCATCAAAGATTTAATGTGACATTTCAATAAAATTTAAAAAATCTCATATGCTTAAGAATCTCAAAGTAAATGTATTTCTCTCTTACATATCATTTTCTCCCTTTTTATCATCAAAAAGAGTAAAAACTCCCCCTATCAATCATCAAAAGCTCAAGATAGGCACATTTGTTCAAAATTATCCAAAACATAAGTAAAAAACATAACCAACAATCATATCAAATCCATGTCATCCAAAATAGACACTTAGTCCAAAATCATATCAAACATGCATAAATATCCACATAATTAAAATATAAAATGAAAAATCATAAAGTAGTAAATGTTGGTGTGTCCAAATATAAGCATAAGAGACTACTTGTGAGTTTGATGATAAAAATGGATTTTGAAAGCGATTGTGAGTATAAAACCGGATGGGAAACAAGTTTTATTGCTTGATTTTCATAAAAAATGAGTTTTAAAAAAAAGGTTGATTATGGAGTAAAATTTGAGAGGGGAATAACTGACTTTGGAGAGAGAAAGCATTCGACTTGCCAAAAGAGAGAAAGCATGAGAAAATGCCTTAAGAAACCGTGAATTTGACTAACCGGATTTCAACCGGTTAGTTAACAGAAAGTGCAAGACATGCAAACGGTTTACTGGTTTCGAATCCGGTTATCTGGATGCATTCCAGATTTCAGCCAAAAGTTAAACGGCTTACCGGTTTCATGAACCGGTTATCCGAATGATTTTCAGAATGATGCCAACACAAAAATGGTTCACGAATTTGAGGAACCGGTTACCCGATTTTGAAACAGAAAACTCCCTATGTGAATTCGGCTGTCCGAATGTCACAATCGGTTCTCTGGTTTGTGTCCAGAAAAAAAAATGCAACATGAATTCGGTTTAAAGGTGAGGGAAACCGGCTTTCCGGTTTGAAAACAAAATGCAAGCTTTGCAAATCCGGGTTTCCGGTTGACCGGTTTTCTTCCAGAATCATTTTAAAATAAATTCGGCTTATCGGTTGGAGAGATCCGGTTTTTCGAAAGTTGTTCCGAGAACAAAACAAAGAATATCCGGCTTACCGGTTTGATAAAGCCGGTTATCCGGAATGTTACTCGAGAGCAATTACTAAGAGAACGGATTTCCGGAAGAGAGAAAGTGGTATACCGGTTTAGGCTTGGAAATATTTTTGCCTCTCATTGAAATTTGCTTAACCTTAAACTTGTATTGTACACACAAATTTACCATAAAAAATGGATCAATTAAAATTCATTTTGGGATTCAAAACTTTTTAATAATCCAATTAGTGCATGAAACATAAATGCATGCATTCACCAATCATAGATCACATAAGATCAAACTTCATCAAATACATATAATCATCAAAGCATATTCTTTATCTCAAAACTTTAGACTATCAAAATCAACATAGCTATTTAGAAAAACCATCATTATGAACAAGTGATCAAATCCATTATTATAAATGCTCACATAGGTCAATTCAATGAATGATGATATAATAAAATAAATGACATATAAATTCACACATACATAAGAGATGGACAATGATGATAGCCAATTGAGAAGAAGAAATAAAAAACCATGCAATCATCAAAATCAAACAAAGGCATCATGATAAATCACTCAATGTTATACACAATGATAATTCAATCATGTAAATATACAAGCATACTTTTGCAAATTCAAGCTATTATTCATTTATCATGATCCATTCAACAAAATCAATGTGCCAAGAATTGTTACCAAAACAATTAAAACATCTTGCCTCATCTTTTTCTCTTAGTTCATGATTAAATTATTATCCTCACAAGCTTCATCAAGGAACTCTCTACCATTCCTTGTTTGTGGTACCTACAAAAATTATTCAAGTTGTGTGCTTTGGTACCCAAATACTCTTGGGTCCTTGCGTGTTAGATTTAGTTCCTTTTGGAACCTAAATATATTTTGCTCCATAATATACATTTCTTTTAACCGGACATCTATTCTTCATGTGACCATCTTGATTTCAATAATGCCAAACAATTTTATGATCATTTGTGGAGGTAGCCTTAACAAAATAATTCTTATAATATTTTTGTTTCAAGTTAGGTTTATATCCAAGTGCTCCTTTATCAAATACACATTTTTAAGAGTTGAGCAATTTTTCTAAGTTTTTTTGACCATTTGTGAATTTTAAGACAATCTCATTTAACTCATTGCTCTTCTTCTTAAGCACTTCATTTTCTTTCATTAATTCATCAACATGCGATTTCTCATGCTCATATGAAGTACTTTATTTACATGTAAATGATGCAATCCTATCATGTAGCATTTCATTATCTAATTCCAATTCTTTGATCTTTTCATTTAATGAAACATTGGATTTTTGCAAGATATCTTTTTCATTTTTCAAGTCATTTACATGTGATTCTAGATGCTTGTATGAAGTGCTAAGTTTCTCATTTGATAATGTAACTTTGTCATGCAATGTTTTAATCTCTAATTCTAGGCATGTTATCTTTACACTTAGAGATTCATTTTTATTAGTGAGCTCGATAATTTTCCTTTTAAGACATGCATTCTTTTTACCAATTTTCATAAACTCATCATGCAATTCTTTAAAAGCATCATGCAATTCATTATAGGTAGGATCACTTACCTCATCAAGCTCATCATCCGATTCATCTCCAATTGCCATAAGTGCCAAATTTGATACTTCATGAGATTCCTTCTCATTTGTAGTCTCTTCATACACAACTTCAAGTTTTCTCCATATTTCATAAGCATTAGAACAATTTGAAACTCTATGAAATTTCTTTTTATCTAAGGCACTAAGTAAAGCATTCATAGCCTTGGAATTTAAAGACATATTTTTCCTATCCAACTCACTTAAAGTATTCTTCCTAGGAATGAATGAGTCATTACAAACTATTTCCCATATTTCATAATCTAAAGATTGTAAATAAATTCTCATCCTAGTTTTCCAATATGAGTAGTCATTACCATCAAATAATGGTGGCCTAGTGATGGATTGCCCTTCCATGAAGATTGAACTAATTTGGGTTGCTATTGATCTTTTACTCTAGACGGTTAAGTCTACACAAGAGCACCTCGCTCTGATACCAATTGAAATACAAGTGTGCAACCCAAGATGGGGGGTGAATTGGTGTTTTAAAAATTATCCTAACAAAACCACACAACAATCCAATCTAATGCCTTAATAAAATTGAAAGCAATAAGTTCAATAAAAGCATAATAATAAATGAGTTAGCGAAGAGAAAGCAAACTCAAGGATTTTTACGTGGTTCGGCTATCCCCGCCTACGTCCTCGCCTCTAAGCAACCCAAACTTGAGGATTTCACTATCCAAGCCTTTCCAAGGCTTCAAATACTTACAATTGACTTCAAGGTGTCAATGAACCTTTACAACAAAGAGATTATCTCCCAATCTCTTCACTCAAGTGTATCACACACTTAATCACTCATAAATTTGATGAGAAATTAAAAATTACAACAACAACTCTCTCAAAGAGTAGATATACAAAATAAAGAACAAAGATGGCTCAAGGATTTGTGATTCACGAATTGAGAGCTCAAGATATGTTGTATGTCTTTTGTTTGTGCTTGCTGGAGATGTTGAAAATGAATTGGATTTGAGTTTTTATAATTTGAGCTAAAAAACTAGCCGTTATGCACTTTTTGTTCATAACCAGCTTACCGTTTATGGAATCCGGTTAGCCGCTTAAATGTTACTGTTAAGGTAGAAATTTGAATTTCACAATATCCGGCATGCCGCTTACTATAACCGAATAACCGTTTATGCTCCAGAAGCTTTCTGATCCGTAACCGGATAGCCGCTTACTAAATCCAGATAGCTGTTTTCCATTCGGAGAGATTCTGCCCACTAACCGGCTAACCGCTTGTCATATCCGATTAGCTGCTTGCTACAGTAACTACTACAGTGAATTATTTTCTAAAATTATAATTTTGACCTAAAACTTGCTATAATTGTACTATGACCCAAAACGTTATAAAACTTTACAAATAGGTCTAATTTTAAAATTTTCAAAATAATACTCGTTAACCTCAAACTTTCTAAAAAATTATGAAATGGCCCAAAATACTATGACATTTTTCAAATAAGTCCTCCTCCATAATTTCAAATAATACTTGTTAATTTTCAAGTTTTCAAAACACTTTCAATTAAACCATAAACTTGAAGAACAACCAATTTCATAAAATCATTTTTCCATTTAATATAAAACCTTTATAATGTGAAAAGAATGATTTATTTAAAATGTAAAAAAAATAATTTAAACTTTTAAAAATTTAATTATTCTTAATCTTATTTGTTATCATCAAAATCAATAATATGGAAACATATATGTTAACAGTTTCTTTAGACAATATTAACTAATACCTCCATTCTTTGTTGCGTCTAAATGTCTCCCCCCCCTTTCCCCCTCAAAAGCCTTAAACGGCCTTAATGGCCTCTCCGTCCGCCGGTGATGGCAACCAATCATCACCGGTCAACACCTTCTCTGCCAAAGAACGAATTATCAGGAGTTTGAATCCTCCTAAGAAATCATTTAGACGACCTCCAAAATTCACCAATAACCCACCTCCTGACGTACAGCTTCCACCACCGTGAATCAAACTACTCCAACGGCAAAATGTCCTCAATCCATCCATACAACCAACTCATACCTCTCCAAACCACTCCCATGCAAATCCGCCATCTTCAATCCACCATCATGATGACCAACCACCAACATCTACTGCCTCTATCCGATCGAAACTTTGGCAACCCTTAACCATCTCTGTTGCCGTAAGCGAACAAGAAAAAATGTCTCATGAAGGCTGCCATGATGCAGCAAATCAACCATCCCTACATGAGCTGGATATCATGAACCCACCGGCTGATGGTAATGGCAGCCAGCCACCATCGATTCCAAGAACGAACCCCCTTTTCTTAGGAGATCTCAAAGGCAAACTCGTTCAAAATATAAAAGCCAATCCCCAGCCATCCAACCCCAACAGCCACCAACTTCCGCAAACATAACCAATCAACCACCATTGCCATCGTTATCCCTTCAACAACCAACTCCAACCTTCTCTAGCCATGACCACCTTCCGACCATTGAGCCATCATCACCTTCAAATCAAACCAAGCCTTCACAAGCTAACACTAACCAGCTTCCAGCATCTAGTCCGCAGCTAACACAAGCCATACATGACCACTCGGGAGATGCTCAGCCAGGCGTTACAGCCTCTATGCATTCTCAAATCCAGCCCGTGCTTCATGGCCATTTGAACCATGAACCGCTTCAAGATGCAATCACCGTGGCTAAATCCAGTCAGCCACAGCCGTCTCCTACACAAACAACCCCCACAAGCCAAAAAATCTCACACGTATACACTCGGAAAAGTCCTTACAGCCAGCTGTAGCTGTTGACCTCCGATTGTCAGCTCCCAATGCAAACAACCACCACCGAATCCAATTAAGATCAGCCAACATCCCAGCCCAAAAGTCTTCACGCGTGCAGTAGCCATGATGTTGCTCCACATACACATGAACCACTTTCGACTGCACATGTTTTGTGTCCCCCATGTGTGCTCCCCACTAGCCTTCCCCATGTCCCAATAGCCTTTCCAATTAATCAAACACAAGCCCAATCCATTTTCGATCCCAACAGCCAGCCCACCCAAATTTCTAATAATCCCCAATTTACCCCGTTGACCCAAAATGCTACACAACCCATGTCTACACCATCTTATGCCTCCATTTTAAATTCCGTCCCCAACTCCAATCAAAGCAGAATCAATAAAAAGTCTTTTGTGGATATTATGAACAGTCCAACAACTAGCTCGTCAAATTTTGTATGTCTCAATTCTGGTCACGTGCTTAAAGTTCTAGCTAAGTCTGAATATATGCACGTATATTCTCAAAATTTGACGCAGAGAAATTTGCATCTCTTTGATTAGTATTTGGATTTTTCTTTTTTCTTTTTTGTTTTTTCGTTTAAAAACTCGAATTTACATACACCCAAAAAACATTTTCTGATGATGTTTTACTTGTGATAAGATTCTCAAATATTTGCTGCAGACAGGAACTTATAGTAATTATGACTTTATTAAACTTGGAAAACATGGAAAGTAAACAACAAAGTACTAGAAAGAAGAAGAACAAACAATAACATCTCCTTTAGGCAATATGTTTCAGAAGGTCAAGTATCATTAGTCAAGATTATCCAAAGAGAAGCCAGATTGAAAGGGAAAAAGAAAATCATAAGACGTGGATAAAGATCAGAATAATTAAATAAAACGAGTAAAGTTCTGAAAGTGGAAGATTTGAATTGATTCTTCACTATATAAGACACAGTTAATTTATTTTGATGCTGACTAGGTTATTTTAGAATGTCTGAAATATCTTGCAATCATGATGTTCTTTCGTTTTATTTCCATATGAAAGGTCTGTTTATTAGGACAACAAGCAACATTATAGGACATTCTTTTCTTGAACTGAGTCTTTTTTTTTTTTTTGGTGGGGGGGGGGGGGTGGTTTCTTTAGTATTTGATTAGATGCTTTCTTAACTTTTCTCCAATTTTTTTCCTTTTCCTAGCTTGGTATCTCACTCCTTTTTTGAACCTAGTTATTTTCCTTTTCTCACTAGTTCGAACTCATCTTTTTTATTAACTTGTGTTTTCTTTTGCATGCGTAATCGGTTTCAATTCTACCACAAGAATCCATTTATCAATACCCAATTTGGACAAAATTCAACATTTTTTTTTCTCTATTCCTTCCATGTAATACCTTGATTGTAGTGCTTTCACTCACAATAAGACATCGTTGGGATATTAAAATCTGTGAACAACAGGTGCTTTATTATCTAAGTTATCTACAAAATATTTTCATTTGCTTAAATTTTATCTCCAAAATGGTATATCCACCTCAGTTTTGTGATTGATTCTGTGACTTAAGGGTGTTCATAATTCAATCCGATCCACTTAATCTGTAAGATCCATATAAATCAAATTCGTAAAAATTCGATCCGTGGATTGGTGAATTGGATTAGATTGAAAATTTAAAAATCTGTAGTCAATGGATTGGATATGAATTTACTTCCATAAAAATCCATGAATCTATAAAAAAATAAAAATATTTTTTAAATAAAAAAGTTACACTAGTAAATATGACACTATACTTGTTAATAAATAAATAAGTTAAAATATAGTTACACTAACACCATATTATATCTTATTTGATAATAGTATAAAATAAAATTAATTAGCAGTTAATTTTTATGTACTGATCTAAACAAATGTTTTTTCTTTTGGTGTGTTATATTTTGAAACTTTTAATGTATTTTCTAACTTTATATAGATAATTAAGTTACTTGAATCTTATTTAATTTTAAATTTGATCGGTAGTAAAATTATTTTTATATTAACTTTTTTTATTTAGTTAGTTTATAGACAGGATATAATTAAAACTTTTTAGCCTGCAAACCAATCCGTAAAATGGTGGGTTAAATATAGATTTGATCAAATCCGCATTAGATCCACAGACGTATGGATTGAATTTGAATTGAATTTCACCAATTCGTGGTTGGATTGTATTAAAAATTTATAATCTGCAAAATCGTTGATTGGATTTGAATTGATATCTCACCCCTCCCTCCTAGAACGAATTTCAACATAAACATCCATTTCTTTTGTGCATTAAAAATCTAATATATTATTTCCTGCAGGAACAATATATTGTTTCTTGACAGGCTTGCAACATTCAAGACTATTCTGGTTTGCTTTCGTCGATGCACAATGCAAGTAAACAAACAAGTGCTTCATTTTATCCTGGAGGCGTATTTACTTAACTCATGTGCATCACTCAATAGGCGGGGGTAAATAACGTCTTAAGAAAAGCGACATTTGTAACGTGCCTTAAAGTACACATTCTTTTCTACTGGTTGGGATCTTGCCCTTTGTTCTTTTATAACTCTGCTGCGGCTTCTTCGGTGCCGGTTTCCTTCTATTGGCAGGGTACAGTTTGGGACAGAGGCAAGTTGAAGGGCATTTTGCCATCTTCTATTGTTGAGCAGATACTGTTGGTGCCTATTTCTAGGGACGAGCCGGACTTGATTTGTTGGGACCCTAGTCCCGATGGCACTTTTCGGCTTCGGTCTGCGTGGGAGCTTGTGCGGAGCTCTAGGCTGCGAGAGGAGGTTTTTGCGATGATTTGGCAGAGGCACATCCCGACGCGAGTTTCTTTCTTTCTCTGGCGGCTTATCCATGGCTTTCTCGCCACTGATGATGCATTGGGCTCGAGGGGTTTCCACATGGTATCTCGATGTTTGTGTGGAGGGGCTGCCGAGACTCTTCGTCATCTGTTTATGGATTGTCCGCGGACTTGTCATATTTGGGACTACTATCGGCGGACCTTGGGGATGCGAGAGCTTGGTTTTTTATCTCCCCGTGCTTTGCTTACTTTCTGGAGACAGTGTGCCCCCTCCCGGAATCATTTTCGTGTCCTTCTGCCTTGCTTCATTTTGTGGCAAGTTTGGAAGGCTCGAAATGCTTTTCGGTTCCGCTCGGAGACCTTCTCCACTGATGCGGTTATCTTTCAAGTAGACTCAGATCTCAGACTCGCTAGTACTGCTTTTAGATTCAAGCCTCCCCAGGTGAGGGGAGTCTCGAATCTTCGGATTATGGAGGGTTTGAGAGTTATAGCCACTGCTAAGAGGCCGATTCGGTTGGTTGCTTGGACGAGACCACCACCCGGGGTGATCAGGTTGACTGTGGATGGTTGCTCTAGGGGCAACCCTAGGATGACAACTTCAGGAGGCATTCTTCGGGATCACCGAGGAGGAGTTCTGGCTGCTTTTGGATCCTTTCTGGGTCATAGGCCGATCTTATATGCGGAGCTCATGGCGGTTTGCGAGGGATTGGAGCTTGCCATCCAGCTTGGTTACTCTGTCCTCGAGGTGGAGTCGGACTCGGCTACGGTGGTGTCTTGAATCCACACTCAGGGTCTTGTTCAGTGGGATTACCCTTATTCATTGCGTCGGGCGTGTCATCTGATCTCTTCATTCCCCATTCAGGTGAGGCATTCGCTTCGCGAGGCTACTACAGCAGCTGACTTTCTGGCCAACTGGGCCTACTCTCATAGGATTAGCTAGAGACTTCTTTCTGCCCGGGAGCTCCTTAGAGGGTTACTCGGTATTCTCCGCACGGATGCCCAGGGGACTCCGCACATTAGACGGTAGTCTTTTCTCTATATGTTGTATCTCTTTTTCTCTGCGAGGTTTGGTCTTGTCCCTCTCCTATGTATTTGATTCATTATCGAATTTATTTCACAGGTAGGGGTCCCGCCTAACCCCCCACCTTTTCTTTGGCGGTTTCATCTAAAAAAAAAAATTGTAAACCCATTACTTCACACAATAAATTTCCATCATTATTATTATATTTCTCTACATTTGCTATTCCCTACATCTCATAACACCAGCAATCTTAAGATGTTATTTCTGCAACAATGGCATCAAGTTCATCTCTTTGACAATTCGCAGTAGATTTTGTTAAATTGGAGAGGTTTGATGGTGGCAACTATATTCGTTGGCAGAATAAGTTGCATTTCTTGTTGACAAGCCTCAATGTAGTCTATGTTCTCACAATACCAAAGCCTCAAGAACGTGAAAATGAGACGTTAGCGGAAACCAAAGTGCAGCAGAAGTAGGAGCAAGATGACTACATGTGCAAGGGACACATTTATAATGCCATGTCTGATACTTTTTTTTATCAAAACTAGAACAAACCTACAGTAAAAGAGATATGGGACTCATTAGAGGCTAAGTACATGATGGAAGATGCCATAAGTAAGAAATTCTTGGCTTCTAAATTTTTTAATTATAAAATGATTGATAATAGACTTGTGGTTGAACAATATAATGAGATTTTGCATATTCTTGATCAATTCAACCAAACTAATATGAAAATGGATAAGTCTATTATTGTCTCTTCAATTATTGATAAACTTCCTCTCTCTTGGAAAGACTATAAGAAAAGTCTTAAACATAGCAAAGAGGAAATTAGTCTGGATGGCTTAGGCCAAAGTCTTCGTATTGAAGACGAACTCAAGCTTAATAGTCTTGAGGACCAGTCTGCTATATCCTTTAAAATTAATATTATAGAGGAAAGGAAGGAGTTTAAGCATTCTAAGCACCCTAAGAATAGCCAAAAGAGAAAGTTTGATTCCAAAGAGAATCAAAACAACCAGAAGAAAAAGAAAGGTACATGCCGCCACTGCGGAAAACCTGGCCACCTCAAAAGAGATTGTCGACTTCTAAACAAACAAAAAGAAGTTTTGAACACAAATTTTATGGCCATGCTATCTAAGATTAATATTCTTGAAGATGATAATGCATGGTGGATAGATTCTGGTGCAACCAGGCATGTATGCAAGGATCGTAGCCTTTTTAAATCTTATAAAGCAATAGATGATGGAAGTGTTCTTTACATGGGAAATTCCACCACTGTAATAGTTAAAGGAAAAGGCAATGTGCAACTAGAGTTTACTTCTGGAAAAACTTTAACTTTTACTGATGTTTATCATGTCCCTGAAGTTAGGAAAAACCTTACATATGGTACTCTTCTTAATAAGTTTGGCTTCAAACTTGTTTTTGAGTCAAACAAATTTATATTATCTAAGGGTGGTACCTTTATTGGGAAATGGTATATATATGAAGAAGTGTTTAAACTCAATATCAATAATATGAATGTTTCTTTTGCTTATATGGTTGACTCATTATCTTTGTGGCATAATCGTTTAGGACATGTAAATATTAGAATATTGCATGATATGGCTAATTTAGAATTGATTCCTAAGCATGAGAATGATATGCATGAAAAATGTTAAGTATGTGCACAAACTAAATTCACTAGAACTCCATTTCTAAAAATTGAAAAAACATCTTCTTTATGCATAGTAATCCTACCAAAGGTGGTAAAAAATATTTTGTAATATTTATTAATGATTTTTCAAAATATTGCTATGTATATTTATTACATTCCAAAGATCAAGTGTTAGAGAAATTTAAAATTTACAAAAATGAAGTTGAGAATTTTTGTGACAGTAAAATTAAATGCCTTAGAAATGATAAAGGAGGTGAATATATTTTTTTTATAATTTTGTGAATCTGTTGGCATTGTACATGAAACTAGCATTGCATACACTCCACAACAAAATGGTATATCTAAAAGGAAAAATAGGACATTAATAGAAATGGTTAATGCAATGATTTTTAATGCTGGGCTAGGTAAAGGTTTTTAGGGTGAAGCTATTTTAAGTGCATGTTATATCTTAAATAGAGTGCCCAATAAGAAAATAAAGGTGACCCCATATGAATTATGGAAAAAGAGAAAGCCTAATCTTTCTTATCTAAGAGTGTAGGGCTATCGAGTCATTATAAGACTACCTGAACCTAAGATAAAAACATTAAGAGAAAGGGGCATTGAATGCATATTCTTGGGATATGCTGATTATAGTAAAGCTTATAGGTTTCTTGTAACAGAACCTAATAGCTTTGTTGAGATTAATACTATAGTGGAATCTAGAGATACAATATTTTATAATAATAGATTTTCTACTATACCAAAAAGTTTTGACTCTCAAAAGAATGATGGACCAATAGAAATTGGTCAAAAGTGTGATGCTAATAATGAGCAAAATCATTTGAGAAGAAGTAAAAGAATAAGAACTATGAAATCCTTTGAACCAGTTTTATAGTCTATTTAGTTGAAGGGACAAGAGACTCATAATCAAGACAAATTATAGTCACACCTACTATAGAGTCTGATCCTCTCACCTATGAAGAGAAAATAAAGTCTCAAGATGCTGCTTTTTGGAAAGAGACCATTAATGATGAAATGGACTCTATTATGGGTAATAAGACTTAAAAATTAGTTGATTTACCACCTGACTCTAATCCTATAGGTTGTAAATGGATTTTCAAAAAGAAAAAGAAAGTTTATGGAACAATTGAAAGATTCAAAAGCAAGACTAGTAGCGAAAGGCTTTACAAAAAAAAAAGAAGACCTTGATTATTTCGATACTTATGCATATGTTGCAAGAATTGCTACTATTAGAGTCTTGATTGCTTTGGCTTCAATTTATCATCTTGAAATCCATCAAATGGTTGTAAAATAGCTTTCTTAAATGGAGAATTAGATGAGGAAATTTACATGAAACAACTGTAAGGATTTGTTATGCCAGACAAGAACATAAAGTTTGTAAACAAGTCAAATCTTTATATGGTCTTAAACAAGCTCTAAAGTAGTGGCATGAAAAGTTTGACAAAGTGATTGTCTCAAATGGATTTAATATTCATGAATCTGATAAATGTGTCTATAGCAGATTCAATGGAAATAGAGGTGCGATTATTTGTTTATATGTAGATGACATGTTAATTTTTGGTACTGATAGTGAGAGCTTTAAACTCACTAAATCATTATTGTCATTTAATTTTGACATGAAAGATATGGGGCTTGCTGATGTGATTTTGGGGATTAAAATTATAAAAAATGAGAATGGCCTAGTATTGTCCCAATCACATTATATTGAGAAAATTTTAAAGAAATTCAATTATTATGATTGTAAGCTTGTGTCAGCACCTTTTGATTCAAACATAAGATTATACCCTAACATTGACATGAAGATTATACCCTAATATATTTTTTTTATAATTTTGTGAATCTGTTGGCATTGTACATGAAACTAGCATTGCATACACTCCACAACAAAATGGTATATCTAAAAGGAAAAATAGGACATTAATAGAAATGGTTAATGCAATGATTTTTAATGCTGGGCTAGGTAAAGGTTTTTAGGGTGAAGCTATTTTAAGTGCATGTTATATCTTAAATAGAGTGCCCAATAAGAAAATAAAGGTGACCCCATATGAATTATGGAAAAAGAGAAAGCCTAATCTTTCTTATCTAAGAGTGTAGGGCTATCGAGTCATTATAAGACTACCTGAACCTAAGATAAAAACATTAAGAGAAAGGGGCATTGAATGCATATTCTTGGGATATTCTGATTATAGTAAAGCTTATAGGTTTCTTGTAAATGTAACCTAATAGCTTTGTTGAGATTAATACTATAGTGGAATCTAGAGATACAATATTTTATAATAATAGATTTTCTACTATACCAAAAAGTTTTGACTCTCAAAAGAATGATGGACCAATAGAAATTGGTCAAAAGTGTGATGCTAATAATGAGCAAAATCATTTGAGAAGAAGTAAAAGAATAAGAACTATGAAATCCTTTGAACCAGTTTTATAGTCTATTTAGTTGAAGGGACAAGAGACTCATAATCAAGACAAATTATAGTCACACCTACTATAGAGTCTGATCCTCTCACCTATGAAGAGAAAATAAAGTCTCAAGATGCTGCTTTTTGGAAAGAGACCATTAATGATGAAATGGACTCTATTATGGGTAATAAGACTTAAAAATTAGTTGATTTACCACCTGACTCTAATCCTATAGGTTGTAAATGGATTTTCAAAAAGAAAAAGAAAGTTTATGGAACAATTGAAAGATTCAAAAGCAAGACTAGTAGCGAAAGGCTTTACAAAAAAAAAGAAGACCTTGATTATTTCGATACTTATGCATATGTTGCAAGAATTGCTACTATTAGAGTCTTGATTGCTTTGGCTTCAATTTATCATCTTGAAATCCATCAAATGGTTGTAAAAATAGCTTTCTTAAATGGAGAATTAGATGAGGAAATTTACATGAAACAACCAGAAGGATTTGTTATGCCAGGACAAGAACATAAAGTTTGTAAACAAGTCAAATCTTTATATGGTCTTAAACAAGCTCTAAAGTAGTGGCATGAAAAGTTTGACAAAGTGATTGTCTCAAATGGATTTAATATTCATGAATCTGATAAATGTGTCTATAGCAGATTCAATGGAAATAGAGGTGCGATTATTTGTTTATATGTAGATGACATGTTAATTTTTGGTACTGATAGTGAGAGCTTTAAACTCACTAAATCATTATTGTCAATTTTGACATGAAAGATATGGGGCTTGCTGATGTGATTTTGGGGATTAAAATTATAAAAAATGAGAATGGCCTAGTATTGTCCCAATCACATTATATTGAGAAAATTTTAAAGAAATTCAATTATTATGATTGTAAGCTTGTGTCAGCACCTTTTGATTCAAACATAAGATTATACCCTAACATTGACATGAAGATTATACCCTAATATATTTTTTTTATAATTTTGTGAATCTGTTGGCATTGTACATGAAACTAGCATTGCATACACTCCACAACAAAATGGTATATCTAAAAGGAAAAATAGGACATTAATAGAAATGGTTAATGCAATGATTTTTAATGCTGGGCTAGGTAAAGGTTTTTAGGGTGGTTTATTTTAAGTGCATGTTATATCTTAAATAGAGTGCCCAATAAGAAAATAAAGGTGACCCCATATGAATTATGGAAAAAGAGAAAGCCTAATCTTTCTTATCTAAGAGTGTAGGGCTATCGAGTCATTATAAGACTACCTGAACCTAAGATAAAAACATTAAGAGAAAGGGGCATTGAATGCATATTCTTGGGATATGCTGATTATAGTAAAGCTTATAGGTTTCTTGTAACAGAACCTAATAGCTTTGTTGAGATTAATACTATAATGGAATCTAGAGATACAATATTTTATAAAAATAGATTTTCTACTATACCAAAAAGTTTTGACTCTCAAAAGAATGATGGACCAATAGAAATTGGTCAAAAGTGTGATGCTAATAATGAGCAAAATCATTTGAGAAGAAGTAAAAGAATAAGAACTATGAAATCCTTTGAACCAGTTTTATAGTCTATTTAGTTGAAGGGACAAGAGACTCATAATCAAGACAAATTATAGTCACACCTACTATAGAGTCTGATCCTCTCACCTATGAAGAGAAAATAAAGTCTCAAGATGCTGCTTTTTGGAAAGAGACCATTAATGATGAAATGGACTCTATTATGGGTAATAAGACTTAAAAATTAGTTGATTTACCACCTGACTCTAATCCTATAGGTTGTAAATGGATTTTCAAAAAGAAAAAGAAAGTTTATGGAACAATTGAAAGATTCAAAAGCAAGACTAGTAGCGAAAGGCTTTACAAAAAAAAAAGAAGACCTTGATTATTTCGATACTTATGCATATGTTGCAAGAATTGCTACTATTAGAGTCTTGATTGCTTTGGCTTCAATTTATCATCTTGAAATCCATCAAATGGTTGTAAAAATAGCTTTCTTAAATGGAGAATTAGATGAGGAAATTTACATGAAACAACCAGAAGGATTTGTTATGCCAGGACAAGAACATAAAGTTTGTAAACAAGTCAAATCTTTATATGGTCTTAAACAAGCTCTAAAGTAGTGGCATGAAAAGTTTGACAAAGTGATTGTCTCAAATGGATTTAATATTCATGAATCTGATAAATGTGTCTATAGCAGATTCAATGGAAATAGAGGTGATTATTTGTTTATATGTAGATGACATGTTAATTTTTGCACGATAATAGTGAGCTTTAAACTCACTAAATCATTATTGTCATTTAATTTTGACATTTGATGTGATTTTGGGGATTAAAATTATAAAAAATGAGAATGGCCTAGTATTGTCCCAATCACATTATATTGAGAAAATTTTAAAGAAATTCAATTATTATGATTGTAAGCTTGTGTCAGCACCTTTTGATTCAAACATAAGATTATACCCTAACATTGACATGAAGATTATACCCTAATATATTTTTTTTATAATTTTGTGAATCTGTTGGCATTGTACATGAAACTAGCATTGCATACACTCCACAACAAAATGGTATATCTAAAAGGAAAAATAGGACATTAATAGAAATGGTTAATGCAATGATTTTTAATGCTGGGCTAGGTAAAGGTTTTTAGGGTGAAGCTATTTTAAGTGCATGTTATATCTTAAATAGAGTGCCCAATAAGAAAATAAAGGTGACCCCATATGAATTATGGAAAAAGAGAAAGCCTAATCTTTCTTATCTAAGAGTGTAGGGCTATCGAGTCATTATAAGACTACCTGAACCTAAGATAAAAACATTAAGAGAAAGGGGCATTGAATGCATATTCTTGGGATATGCTGATTATAGTAAAGCTTATAGGTTTCTTGTAACAGAACCTAATAGCTTTGTTGAGATTAATACTATAATGGAATCTAGAGATACAATATTTTATAAAAATAGATTTTCTACTATACCAAAAAGTTTTGACTCTCAAAAGAATGATGGACCAATAGAAATTGGTCAAAAGTGTGATGCTAATAATGAGCAAAATCATTTGAGAAGAAGTAAAAGAATAAGAACTATGAAATCCTTTGAACCAGTTTTATAGTCTATTTAGTTGAAGGGACAAGAGACTCATAATCAAGACAAATTATAGTCACACCTACTATAGAGTCTGATCCTCTCACCTATGAAGAGAAAATAAAGTCTCAAGATGCTGCTTTTTGGAAAGAGACCATTAATGATGAAATGGACTCTATTATGGGTAATAAGACTTAAAAATTAGTTGATTTACCACCTGACTCTAATCCTATAGGTTGTAAATGGATTTTCAAAAAGAAAAAGAAAGTTTATGGAACAATTGAAAGATTCAAAAGCAAGACTAGTAGCGAAAGGCTTTACAAAAAAAAAAGAAGACCTTGATTATTTCGATACTTATGCATATGTTGCAAGAATTGCTACTATTAGAGTCTTGATTGCTTTGGCTTCAATTTATCATCTTGAAATCCATCAAATGGTTGTAAAAACAGCTTTCTTAAATGGAGAATTAGATGAGGAAATTTACATGAAACAACCAGAAGGATTTGTTATGCCAGGACAAGAACATAAAGTTTGTAAACAAGTCAAATCTTTATATGGTCTTAAACAAGCTCTAAAGTAGTGGCATGAAAAGTTTGACAAAGTGATTGTCTCAAATGGATTTAATATTCATGAATCTGATAAATGTGTCTATAGCAGATTCAATGGAAATAGAGGTGCGATTATTTGTTTATATGTAGATGACATGTTAATTTTTGGTACTGATAGTGAGAGCTTTAAACTCACTAAATCATTATTGTCATTTAATTTTGACATGAAAGATATGGGGCTTGCTGATGTGATTTTGGGGATTAAAATTATAAAAAATGAGAATGGCCTAGTATTGTCCCAATCACATTATATTGAGAAAATTTTAAAGAAATTCAATTATTATGATTGTAAGCTTGTGTCAGCACCTTTTGATTCAAACATAAGATTATACCCTAACATTGGCAGAGTAGTATCCCAATTAGAATATTCACGTGTTACTAGGTGTCTTATTTATGAGATGATTTGTACTAGCTTGATATTGCTTTCGCTATTGGAAAGTTGAGTAGATATACTAGTAATCCAAGCCAAGCATACTGGCAAGCAGTGTATAGAATTTTAAAATATTTAAAACATACAATAGATTATGGTAGATACTACACTAGATATCCTTCAGTTTTGGAAGGATTTTCGGATGTTAGTTGGATTTTTAATCTTGGTGGAGGAGCTATTTCATGGGGCTCAAAGAAGCAAACTTGTATAGCAGACTCCATTATGGCTGCAGAATTTGTAGCTTTGGCTTCATGTTGCAAGGAAGCTGAATGGTTAAGGAATTTCCTTATAGAAATTCCTATTTGGCCTAAACTAATGCCTCCTGTATCCATTCGCTGTGATAGTGAGGCAACTTTGTCTAGGACATATAGTCAAATCTATAATGGAAAGTCTAGGCACATTGGTTTAAGACATAGTTAAGTGAGACAACCACTTACAAATAGAGTAATCACAATTGATTTTGTGAAATCATGCCTAAATTTGGCGGACCCCTTAACCAAGGGCCTTGCAAGGGTATTGTATTAAAAACTTCTAAGGGGATGGGACTGAAGCCAGCATCGTCTTATCACTATTAATGGAAACTCAACCCAACACTTGAAATATCAAGATCTTGGGTTCAATAAGCAAAAGTACATCATATGTTGTGATAGCAAGCACTATAATATTTTTAGATGTGTCCCAAAGGCCAGTGCTTAATACCTGTAACATATGGGAAATGTTAAGCTCCTTAACTTTTAATAGACTTATAAATGTTTTGGTTACAAGGACATTCTAGATAAGTCTACCTATGTGAGTGTAGGAGGTAGTGCCGCTTCCTATGTAACTTGGTGGTGGGAGTTGTCGAAGCTCCTCAAAACAAATACTGATTCACCTAAATAAAATTGTAGAAATAATGGAACCAGGTCGAATCCCAAGAGAACTATGTATTTAATTTCTCAAAGTTTTAAAAATCAATTTTTCCCAAAATACAATCAAATTGTTTTACCGATCTAATTGTTTTGAACACTCCGCCAGCCATTAAACAAAACATAAGATTGTTTAGAGAAACAAATCGGTGCTCGTTTTTCTAGATTTTGCAAGGGTCACGCCCTGCTTTTGCTTTCACAGGCTTCTTTCCTCACGCCCGCCTCTTCCTTTCTTTTTATAATCCGCCAACCGATAAGCTGAACCGCAATCTTCGCTTTTCTTTTCGTTTCTTCTATTAAACCGAAAACTGCCAACGTCATCGGTTTGCCTGCAAAGAAACCATATTAGGATGTATGGAAAAGCAAGAAGACCTACATGTCAAGTTTCAAAGACAACGAGACAACCATTCTTGACGACCAGGAAGACCACGTCTTGCGATGACCGTGTCCAGCTATAATCAAGAAGGCAAGCGGAATCCGCAGTACTTTCTGTTTTGAATTCTAAACGGCAATCCAAGATTAAACACGACAAGCGGTCCAGCGATTTTCGTTGTCAATTTGGCCATTGGTTTAAGAAAACGATTGCTCCAATTTACGATCGAAGAAGCCAGAAAATAAAATCAATAAAAAATAAAACAAGACTTTAAAATTAAATAAGAGAATATCAATCTTACCAAACTTCCAATCCAAGGGTGTCAATTCCATCCAATTGCAACTTTGATCATAGCCAAAATATAAATTACTCAATCCAAGAACTTAGTCTACTTAATCTAATCCGCAGAAAGCAATTATTCTCCTAATGTAATAGACTCAAACAATCGCCTAAATCCAAACTTATCACCAATTTAATTGGGCATCATCGTTCCATATCAAATTAAGTGATAGCATTAAGAATAGTGAGAATGATTAAAACAAGATCAATTAATTCAGACACTCCAATTTAATCAATTTGTATTTTTTTTTCCTAGAGCCTATCATGCAAGCATGAATTGTGGCCATCAATATACACACACATGAGCCAACTCCTTGCTACTTAATTCATTCATTCATGACAATTACGGATCACAAACTCATGACTAGCGATAGAAAAATAAATATTGAATTAAGGCGTCAACTCAATCAATATAAATAATTCATAGACAATAAGAACAAGAAATAAAATTACTGATCAAGAAATTCTTGTTAAGTTCAAAGCCTCACAAAATTACAACTGGAATTGTTTTACCCTTGGATCGGAATTAAAAGCTTAGCCACTCATGGTGGCTAAACAAACCATAAGATTGTTTAGAGAAAACAAATTGCAGCCGTTTTCTCTTTGCTACGTCTCACTGCCTGCTTTTGTTGTGCTTCTTTCCTCACGCCTCTCTTCCTTTATAATTGTTTCTTTTGCTTCTCTTCTTTTTCTTTCTTTTTGGCTTCTCTATTAATGCGTGAAGTTGAATCCTTCCAATTCGATTGCTAGAACTCCTCTCAAGTCAATGGTGGTCGCCCACGCTCAGAAAGCCCAATTAAAGTCCTTTTTGTCCAAATTTCGTCACAATCTCCATGATTCATCTCCTAAATCAATTCAAATATAATTTCCACGAATTAGCACAAGATCAATCAAAATATAAGGGAATTAAACTAAATATAATATGTCTATTTATGACCTATCAAATTCCCCCACACCTAAACCATGCTTGTCCTCAAGCATATCTCAAATCATCATACCAATCCTCCCTTCAACCATTCAATATCCAAGAATACCAATAAAGCTAAGCACACATCAATGAGTCAAATCATAGTGACAATCAAAAGAATAAGCATTCATAGGATAGAATTTGTAACCAAAAACACAAGCATCTTATCGATTCATCAAAATCAAATGCAGCAAGACTTAACACCCTCGCATGGTTTCGCTCAATGCTCTCAAAGTGTTTAGGGTGCGTGTTTTACTCTCAAAATCAAAACATAGCATGTCATTACCATAGGCTTGCAAATGATTTAAATCTCCACCACTGCATATGAATATGATGCAAAATCAAAGGGACTTTACAAGGTTGAAATGGGGCTTAGGTAGTATGGTAGAAGGAAAAATGAAGGGTTTAACGATCAAGACAAAGAGTTAGTTACATGCATGATTTAGATAATAAACAAAATAAACAAACATACTTCCAAGATGATGAAATTTATCCCCACATTTAAGCACTTAAAACACTTGGAGAAACAATTTGATAATTCAATTGCTTTTGCAAATAATTCTCCAATCATCCAATTAAGGGAATAAATTTCTCAACAGAATTTTTTTTTCTTTTCTCTCTTTTTTTTTTCGTTTTTTTTTTTCATCATGCAATTACTTCACTCTTGTCTTGATAGGGTAGAAGAAAACAAGGATAACAAACAAAAGGCTTGGGGTTAAACAATGTGTTAGAAAACAAAGAAAATGGAAAATAGGCTCAAAGGGGCTAACTAGGGGAAAATAAAAGGTGGGTCTTTTAGAGTCTAGAAATTGGTTAAACCTAATTGCCCTTATCACACTTAAGCATCAATTCAAAAATGTGGTCTCAACATATATTCAAAAGCAAGTTCTAGAATAAACACACTAAGTTTGATACACTCAACAAAATAACAGAGCAAATGTAATGAATTGCTCCTAGGCTCAAAAGCTCACTAGAGTGTCTATTTTGCATCAAGTCTTATGCATTTTCAATCAACAAATTAATGACACCATAAAATTTTAAAGAAAACACTATTCATGCTTACCTCTTCATGCATTAAAACTCAAAACAAAGATGTATCCCTAGCTTACAAGGTATTCAAAGATATCGGTAAGACTTATAAGACAAAAAAAAATTTTAAGAACAATTTAAAACATGCCAAACCTCCCACACACCTAAATAATACATTGTCCTCAATGTATCAACAAGTAAATAGCTCACAAAAATCATGATGATAATGAAAAGTAAATGAGAGAGGAGAAAGAAACTCCCCGAATCGTGAGCTGTGGACTCGAATGAGCTAGGAGAGGGTTCCAAGGAAATTAAAAGGGCGAAACGACCATTTATTAAGTTTAATCTCCACCAAGATATGTCCTCTTCATAAAGAACATCTAGAGGCTTAAAATAAAATCAACGAAAGTAAAGAAACCAAATATAAAAAGAAATGAAAATTCAAAAGCGAGAATAAAGAAAATATTCGTTGCCTCCCAAAAAGCGCCTTTTGTTTTATGTCTTTATTAGACACAATGCAGTTTAATCACATCCAAATAACGAGGATGACCTAAATTGACTCCGATGAGGCATGGAGCAATTTCACCCTCGTGATAGATTTTCAACCTATGGCCATTCACTTTAAAAATTTTGTCCGAGTCTAGGCTCTTAATCTCTACTGCACCATAAGGAAACACGTTAATAACAATAAAAGGGTCAACCCATCGAGAACGAAACTTACCAGGCATGAGCTTCAATCGAGAGTTATATAGCAAAACTTTTTGACCAATCTCGAATTGCTTACGAACAAGCATGTTGTCGTGAAGCATCTTGGATTTCTCCTTGTAAATTCTCGAAGTTCTCATGTCGCCTAACCTCAACTCCTCTAACTCTTGCAATTGCAACAATCTCGACATACCGCCTTGTCTAAGTCCATATTACATCGCCGCACCGCCTAATAGGCCTTGTGCTCGATTTCCACCTAAGTGACATGCTTTTACCAAACACAATTTAAGCGAGACATACCCATAGGAGTTTTAGACAAGTATGTAAGCCCAAAGAGCATCATCTAAACGAAGGCTCCAACCTTTTCTTCCTGATTCACCGCCTTTTCCAAAATAGACTTAACCTCTCGATTGAGACTCTGCTGGCCATTGGTTCGAGGATAATTGATAGTCATAAATAGTCATATTATATTTAGTTTAATTCCCTTTATATTTTGATTGATCTTGTGCTAAATTGTGGAAATTATGTTTGATTTGATCAAGGATGAAACATGGAGGTTAATAAAATTTGGATAAAAAGAGCTTTATTTGGGCTTTGTAAACGTAATGACCTTTTCCTGTAAGGAGTCGGTTTTCAAAGAATCAAAATCGGAGTAAGGATTCGGTCTCATAGCACAAAGAGGAAGGTTAAGAATCCAAGAAGGATTAGAAAAGCTAGCATTAATGTAAGAGGAAGCCAAGAGCAAAAAGGAAAACTACCAAGAGAAGCAAAAGAAACAATATAAAAGCTGCAAGAACGAAGCCAAGACACACAAGGCACAAAACGTGAAGAGGTTCGACGCGAGGAGGCAAGAAACCGCTTAACTTTGTCTTCTTCAATTAAACAATTGCTTTTCCTTGACCACCATGAGTGGCTAAGGTTTTAATTCCAAATTCAGGGTAAATCAAATTCCAGCTTGTAATTTTATGAGGCTTTTGAACTTAACAAGAATTTCTTCTATCCAAGTAATTTTTATTTTCTTGTTTTATTTTCATGAATTATTTATATTGATCGAGTCGACGCCTTAATTCAATATTTATTTTTCTATCGCTAGTCATGAATTTGGTGATCCAGAATTGTCATGAACGATTGAATTGAGTAGCAAGGAGTTGGCTCACGCAGTGTATATTGCGGCCACAATTACATAGCTTGCATGATAGGCTCTGTGGAAATAAAAATACAAATTGATTAAATCGAGAAATCAAGTAATTGATTTTGTTTTAGTCATTCTCACTATTCTTAATGCTATCATTTAATTTGATACGGAACGATGATGCCCAGCTTAAATTGGTGATAAGTTTGATTTAAAGTATTGTTCGAGTCTATTACATTAGAGAATAATTATCATGGATTCCGATTACAGACTAAGTTTCGGATCGAGTAATTTATATTTTTGCCTATGATCAAAGTTACAATTGATGGAATTGACACCCTTGGATTGGAAGTTTGCAAGATTGATTTTCCTTGTTTAAATTTAAGTTTTGTTTTGTTTCATTTTATTTTATTTTATTTTATCAAAATCTAAAAACCCTCGATCAAGTAATCGGTTAACCGTTAATCACTAACGCCAACCGCTTATTTCCGTAACCGAGAAGAAGAAAACGGCCATCGCTTTCCTAAACGGTTAGCCGATAAATTCCGTAAAGGTCACAACCCGACCGGCCTTCCGCTTTCCTCACGGTTGTCCAATAAAATGAAAGGAAAGAGTCGATAAACGGTTTGCCGATTTCTTATCGGTTCGCCGATTAAAGTCGCGAAGCTCGCAAATCGAATCGGTCTTCCGCTTTTCCTCATCGTTAAACCGATAATTCCTAATTCTTTCAAAGAGTAAACGGTCATTGCTTACACTCAAACGGTGATCCGCTTATTGCGTAAACTTAAATCCAGAATTTTTCGGGAAATTAGTTTTATTTTAAACTGAGAAATTAAAATACATATTTCGATTCGACCGCTCACCATTTCTACAATTTTAGGTGAATCAAGATTTGTTTTGGCGAGCTCGACAACCTCCGCAATAATATGGCAACCCTAAGCTGATTCACTCCATATTTCTTCATCAAAGCTTCAACTGATCTATTGCAAAAATGTGTGCCTGATCACTAATAATTGCTCTTGGAATTCCAAACCTAGCAAAATGTTAGTCTTGACAACCACCCGTTTCGAAACATAATCCACCAAAGAATATAAGAAAATCCATGAAGATGATGGCAAAGGACCCATAAAATCAATGCCCGTACATCAAATATTTCCTGAATAAGAATTGGAACTTGAGGCATTTCATTCTTGCGTGTTAACGCTCTGCTTTTGGCATCTCTCACAACTTTTGCAAAATTGATATGCATCTTTAAATAAAGACTCCCAATATAAACCACTATCTAGAATTTTCTAGCGGTCCGTCTAGGTCCAAAGTGTCCTCCATGCATAATCATGGCAAAAGGCTAAGATAGATTGGAATTCATTTCAGGCACACATCTCTAATCACTTGATCGAACAATATTTCCAAAGGAATGGTTTGTCCAAACATAGTACTTAGACTCACTTTTAAGCTTAGCTTTCTAGGCGCACTAAGACTATTAGGTAGACTTCACAGAACAAATAATTTACCATATCGGCATACGAGGAATCATACCTTTTAGTTGGAACAAATACTCATTCGGAAAGTCGTCATTGAGGGTGTCTCATCTTCCTCACTTATCAATCGACTCAGTGATCAGCAACGAAATTCTCACTCCTTTGCGATCCTTTATCTTGGTCAAACTCTTGGAGAAGTAAAATCCACGAATTAGCCTTGGTTTCGATTCTTTCTTGGCAAAAGATACTTTGCATGATCGGAATACACAACAACTTTAGAACCAAGCACATAAGAGCGAAATTTATCAAGCAAAACAATTGACAAAAGCTCTTTTTACGTAGTGGAATAATTGCCTTGGCGGGATTTAGAGTCTGGAAGCATAATAGATGGCATGGCTTTTCTTGTCAATCCGTTGGCTAAAACCGCTCCCATGCATAATTGCTCGCGTCGCACATGATTTCAAAAGCAAGTCCATCGTGGTGGTTGAATGATTGGTATCAACAATTCTTTGAGCTTATCGAACCTTTCTTTGCATTCCTTGAACTCGAATTGAACTTCCTGTAACACATTTGTTAAGGGCAATGCGATTTTGGAGAAGTCCATGATAAACCTGCGATAAAATCCTGCATGTCGAAAAGAGCACTTCACAACATTGGTAGGGTATGGTAAGTTGCAATTATATCACTTTTAGCCTTATCAACATCCCTAGAAGAAATCACATGTCCTAAAACAATGCCTTGGGTGGCCATAAAATGACACTTTTCATAATTTAGAACCAAGTTAGTATCATGCATCTTTTGAAATCTTGGTTAAATTATCTAAGCATTCATCGAATGAATCATATCTGATGAAGTCATCCATAAACACTTGATGCAACTCTCGATAAATTCAGAAAAATACTCATCATGCATCTTTGAAATGTACGGAGCATTACGAGACCGAAAAGGCGATACGCTATAGGCATAAGTTCAAAGGACAAGTAAATGTTGTCTTTTCTTGATCTTCGCATGCAATAGGAATTTGATAGAAACACGAAAATCCATCGAAAACAAAGAAGACTTTCCTGCTTCAATCTCTAGCATTTGGTCAATAAAAGGTAAAGAAAGTGATCTTTTCTAGTGACTTGGTTAAGCTTCACCAAATCAATGCACATTCTCCAACCATTTTGCACAGCGTTGGTACAGTTCATTATTCGTTCTTAACACAGTTATTCCGGTTTCTTTGGAACCACATGAATTGGACTTACCCGTTCAGCATCGAGAAATTGGGTAGATTATACTGCATCGAGCAGTTGAGATTTCTTTCATCACTTACTTCATGCATTTGGATTCAACCTCCTGTGGCTCTCGTGATGGTTTAGTATCCTCTTGAGTAGGATCTGTGCATGCAAATTGATGGACTAATGCCTTTTATATCATTAAAGTCCATCCAATTACTACCTTGTATGAGGTTGTAACGAACTTTCTTCTTGCTCCTTTGTGAGTCCTTTCGATATAATCACGGGCAATGTCTCCTTTTACCCGAATACATGTATTTAAGGTGGTTTGGCAAAGCTTTCAATTCGGGTTTGGTACTGCGCAATAGAAGGTAACATCTTGTCGATAGTAGAAATTTCAGCATTAGAGTTCATTGGCTCAAAAATTTCTTAAATTGGATTAGCATCTAATTCTAGCTCGTTCCAACACTTTCTTGGGTGAAAACATCTGCACAATAGAATCAAGCACATCGATTTGACAAAGAGAATGCATATCGGTAGGGTGTTCCACGTGAATATATTAAATTTAACAATCTCTCCAAAGCTGAGAGAGAGTACCTCATCTACGTGATTTCGTTTTGGCGGTTTTCATGAAAGGTCTTACAATAAAATTAGGCGGATTTTGAAGGATGACCTTATCTACAAGATGTAAAAATCTCTGAAATATGAGCTCGTTAACTTTTGCAAAACATCTTCTATCCCAGTGGGTGAATATAGGCAGTCATTGATTGAATAACTTCTTTGATCTTTTGCAAGTCATTTAATTTTAATTCTTGGTAAAGCAGAAAATGGCATGACATTAATTGAAGCTCTAAATCTAGCATAGCATGTAAACTTTCTTTTCACCAATCACACAAGGTAATGAAAACATACACCGGATCCTTGCATTTTTACGGCATATGCTTTTGTAATATTGAGACATTCTTCTTACCTCGCTTCCCTTTTCTTTCATCTTCCTCTTGTTGGTGCACAACTCTTTCAAGAACTTTGCGTATTTGGGAATTTGCTTGATCGTATCCAACGAGGGATGTTAATTTCACTCTCTGCGTGTCGAGAATCTCCTTTTCTTGCTCGTCTTCTTTGGGTTTAGCATTTCTGGGAAAAGGAGGTGTAGGTGTGTAAGATGAAAGAGATAAAGGAGGATCGAATTTTACCCGCCTTATTTTAGATGGCGCTTCTTCATCTTCATCTCATGGCCATTTGTCTTTGGGTGGAGTCGACCAGAAGGAATTTCTTTTCGCTTGGTGAAATTACTCTGATTCTCCATGGGTTGACCTACGGTTGTGAAGGTACCTTTCAGGAATTTTGAGCTTCAATTCTTAAGCGTAGCCAATTGAGTAATTTGGTTGCTAAATTCTGGATGCTTGTCCTTGTTTCTGTTGAAGTGAAAAGTACTTGTGTAGATTCTTAACAATATCTTCAAGGCATACGAGTTGGGAGCTTGAGTTTGTGTGGGGATTGGAGGTGGTCTAGTGAAGTTACGAGGCGGTGGCCTTTGTTGTCCTCCTTGGTTTCCATAGCTAAAGTGAGGATGATCCCTCCATCCGAGGATTGTAGTGATTCGAATAGGGATCATACTTCGCTTTTCGTGCCGAAACCACTGTAACATTGGCTTCTTGTGTGGAGTCTTGTTACAATGTGGGGCACATATCGGTGGGATGCCCATGAGTGAGCATATCCCACACGCTTTTTACGTTTGATTGCCCTACGACCATTTGTGAACAGCGGTTCGTCATAAATTTGATTTTAAGATCACTTACCTTAACTTGCTTGATAGATCCTCGCTTCTTGTGCCAATTGTTGAGAAGTTTCAGCCATATTTGAAATCAATTGTTTGTTTGCCTCGGTGTTTGTTTACTAAAGCTCCACCACTTGCTGCATCAATCATACTCCTATCCATTGTATGATCCTCATGAAATATTGGATGAGGTTGATCGAGAGAAATTTGATGGTGGGAAAAGCGTACATGTCGTTTGAATCGTTCCCGATGTTAGTACGGTGTCTCCCGAGATACTGCGTGATGCCATAAATCTCTTCTAATACTAGCGGCTCGTGAGGCGGAAGAATTTCTCCGAGAATAGCCTTTTCATCTCGTTCCATGTGGTGATAGAGCCGGAAGGTAGATAGTAGAGCCAATCTTTAGCTTGATCCTTGAAGAGAATGGAAAAGCTCTAGGTTGATTTGCTCTCGGATACACCATGTGGCTTCGTTCGGGCAAACAATGTGAAACTCCTTGAGATGCTTATGAGGATCTTCACTGCTGACCACGAAAAGAAGAAGTAAATGAATCGAGCAGTTTAATTCAAAATCATTAGCAATATTAGGAAAAGTTATGCATAGAACATTTGTTGATTAGTCTGGTGCGGCGAGTTCTTTGAGAGTTCTTTACGCCATCTTTTCTTCTTACGCGAAAATGGATGTACCGCGGTGGTGAAATCTATCTCGACTTCTTCCTCGAGGCGGCGTTTCCCTCTACAGTCTCTTTTCTCGATTATTGTATTTGTCTACTCGATTTACGGATTATCTGCCAAATTAGTAACACGAGAAGAGCAGTCATAAACTAAATCAAATAAACAATTAAACAATGAAAACTAAAATTAGTTCGACAGCGCCGATTTTAGTGGGAGTTGTCGAAGCTCTCAAAACAATCTTGATTCACTAAATAAAATTGTAGAAATAATGGAACCGGTCGAATCGAGAACTATGTATTTAATTTCTCAAAGTTTTAAAATCAATTTTTCCCAAAAATCTAGATTTTACAAAGGTTTACGCCATGATCGGATCACGGTAAAGGAAAGCAGTTGGCGTTTATTGAGAAGAATTGCAGGAGGTATCCATTTAACTTAGGATAAGCGCAAAGCAAAGCCGGTTGCGATTCGTAAGCTTCACGGAAATATCCAGGACTACAGGTTGGAAATCCGGAAACCTTTTGTGGCTTGTAGGTTACGGAAAAGCGGATGGCCGGATGATGGAAAACGGAAGACGATTCACGGGTTGTGAAACTTCGGGAACAATCGGACAGCGATTCTTGAGATCCGGGAAGGCGAATCGTCTTGTGATGATTAAGGTGCGATCCGGCTAACGGTTAGCAAACGGAAGTCCGGTTAGTGCTTCTCGGTTACGGAACTAAGCGGCAATCCGGTTAATGAAGCAAACCGGTCGCGATTTCTCCTTTACGCCACAATCGGCTGGCGGTTTAAAAACCGGTTATCGAATTTACGGGATTTTAAGGGTTTGAAAATAAAATAAAATAAAAATAAAAACAAGACTTTAAAATTAAATAAGAGAATATCAATCTTACCAAACTTAGATCCAAGGGTGTCAATTCCATCCAATTGCAACTTTGATCATAGGCCAAAATATAAATTACTCGATCCAGAACTTAGTCTACTTAATCGGAATCCATGAAAGCAATTATTCTCACAATGTAATAGACTCGAACAATCGCTAAATCGAACTTATCACCAATTTAGCGGGCATCAGTCGTTCCGTATCAAATTAAGTGATAGCATTAAGAATAGTGAGAATGGACTAAAACAAGATCAATTAATTCAGATTACTCGATTTAATCGATTTGTATTTTTATTTCCTAGAGCCTATCATGCAAGCTATGTAATTGTGGCCATCGATATACACACACATGAGCCAACTCCTTTGCAATTCATTCGTTCGTGACAATTCTGGATCCATGACTAGCGATAGAAAAATAAATATTGAATTAAAGCGTCAACTCAATCAATATAAATAATTCGTAGACAATAAGAACGAAATAAAATTACTTGGATTGAAGAAATTCTTATTAAGTTAAAGCCATAAAATTACAAGCTGGAATTGTTTTACCCTTGGATCGGAATTAAAAACAGCCACTCATGGTGGCTAAACAAAACATAAGATTGTTTAGAGAAAACAAATTGCAGCCGTTTTTCTCTTTGCTACTTGTCTCTCACGCCCCTGTTTTGCTTTTGTTGTGCTTCTTTCCCTCACGCCCAGCTCTCTTCCTTTTATAATTGTTTCTTTTGCTTCTCTTCGGTTTCCTCTTCTTGCTCTCTTTCTTTTTTGGTTTCCTCTTCTATTAATGCTAGGAAGTTGAATCCTTCTCCAATTCTGATTGTTAGGAACCGTCTCCCTCAAGTCAATGGTATTGCGTTTGTAAAGCCCAATTAAAGTCCTTTTGTCCAAATTTCGTCACAATCTCCATGATTCATCTCAAAATCAATTGAAATATAATTTCCACGAATTAGCACAAGATCAATCAAAATATAAGGAATTAAACTAAATATAATATGTCTATTTATGACTATCAAATTCCCCTTTAAACCATGCTTGTCCTCGGCGTATCTCAAATCATCATGATCCTCCTTGACCATTCAATATCCAAGAATACCAATAAAGCTAAGCACACATCAATGAGTCAAATCATAGTGACAATCAAAAGAATAAGCATTCATAGGATAGAATTTGTAACCAAAAACACAAGCATCTTATCGATTCATCAAAATCAAATGCAGCAAGACTTAACACCCTCGCATGGTTTCGCTCAATGCTCTCAAAGTGTTTAGGGTGCGTGTTTTACTCTCAAAATCAAAACATAGCATGTCATTACCATAGGCTTGCAAATGATTTAAATCTCCACCACTGCATATGAATATGATGCAAAAATCAAAGGGACTTTACAAGGGTTGAAATGGGGCTTAGGTAAGGGTATGGTAGAAGGAAAAATAAAGGGTTTAACGATCAAGACAAAGAGTTAGTTACATGCATGATTTAGATAATAAACAAAATAAACAAACATACTTCCAAGATGATGAAATTTATCCCCACATTTAAGCACTTAAAACACTTGGAGAAACAATTTGATAATTCAATTGCTTTTGCAAATAATTCTCAATCATCAATTAAGGAATAAATTTCTCAACAATTTTTTTCTTTTCTCTCTTTTTTTTTTTTTTCATCATGTACAATTCTTCACTCTTGTCTTGATAGGGTAGAAAACAAGGATAACAAACAAAGGCTTGGGGTTAAACAATGTGTTGAAAACAAAGAAAATGGAAAATAGGCTCGAAAAGGGGCTAGTAGAAAATAAAAGGTGGGTCTTTAGAGTCTAAAATTGGTTAAACTGATTGCCCTTATCACATAAGCATCAATTCAAAATGTGGTCTCAACATATATTCAAAAGAAAGTTCTAGAATAAAAACACTAAGTTTGATACACACAAAAAAATAATAAAAAAAAATGAATTAATTGCCTTAGGCTCAAAGCTCACTAGAGTGTCTATTTTGCATCAAGTCTTATGCATTTTTCAATCAACAAATTAATGTGACACCATCGAAAATTTTTAAAGAAAACACTATTCATGCTTACCTCTTTCATGCATTAAAACTCAAAACAAAGATGTATCCCTAGCTTACAAGGTATTCAAAGATATTGAGAAGACTTATAGCACAAAAAAAAATTTTTAAGAACAATTTAAAAACATGCCAAAACCTCCCACACACCTAAATAATACATTGTCCTCAATGTATCAACAAGTAAATAGCTCACAAAAAATCATGATGATAATGAAAAAGTAAATGAGAGAGGAGAAAGAAACTCCCCTGAATGTGAGCGGTGTGGACTCGAATGAGCTAGGGAGAGGGTTCCAAGGAAAGCTGAAAAGTGGCGCGAGCACGATTTATTGAGTTTAATCTCCAGTCCAAGATATGTCCTCTTCATAAAGAACATCTAGAGGCTTAAAATAAAATCAACGAAAGTAAAGAAAACCAAATATAATAAAGAAATGAAAATTCAAAAGCGAGAATAAAGAAAATATTTGGGTTGCCTCCCAAAAAGCGCCTTTGTTTTATGTCTTTGGCTAGACACAATGAAAGCAGTTTAATCACATCCAAATAATGAGGATGACCTAAATTGACTCCGATGAGGCATGGAGCAATTTCACCCTCGTGATAGATTTTCAACCTATGGCCATTCACTTTAAAAATCTTGTCCGAGTCTAGGCTCTTAATCTCTACTGCACCATAAGGAAACACGTTAATAACAATAAAAGGGCCAACCCATCGAGAACGAAACTTACCAGGCATGAGCTTCAATCGAGAGTTATATAGCAAAACTTTTTGACCAATCTCGAATTGCTTACGAACAAGCATGTTGTCGTGAAGCATCTTGGATTTCTCCTTGTAAATTCTTGAGTTCTCATAAGCGTCTAACCTCAACTCCTCTAACTCTTGCAATTGCAACAATCTCGACATACCGGCCTTGTCTAAGTCCATATTACATCGCCGCACCGCCCAATAGGCCTTGTGCTCGATTTCCACCGGTAAGTGACATGCTTTACCAAACACAATTCGGTAAGGAGACATACCTATAGGAGTTTTGTACGCTGTGCGGTAAGCCCAAAGAGCATCATCTAAACGAAGGCTCCAATCCTTTCTTCCTGGATTCACCGTCTTTTCCAAAATAGACTTAACCTCTCGATTGGAGACTTCGGCTTGGCCATTGGTTTGAGGATAATTGATAGGTCATAAATAGTCATATTATATTTAGTTTAATTCCCTTATATTTTGATTGATCTTGTGCTAAATTGTGGAAATTATGTTTGATTTGATCAAGGATGTGAAACATGGAGGTTACGATAAAATTTGGATAAAAAAGAGCTTTATTTGGGCTTTGCAAACGTGGGCTGACCTTTTCCTAGAAGGAGTCGGTTTCTAGCAATCAAAATTGGAGAAGGATTTGGTCTCATAGCACAAAGAGGAAGAAGAATCCAAGAAGGATTAGAAAAGCTAGCATTAATAGAAGAGGAAGCCAAGAGCAAAAAGGAAAACTACCAAGAGAAGCAAAAGAAACAATATAAAAAGCCAAGCAAGGAACGTAAGCCAAGACACACAAGGCACAAAACGTGAAGAGGTTTGGACGTGAGGAGGCAAGAAACGGCTGCTGCAACTTTGTCTTCTTCAATTAAACAATTTCTGTTTTCCTTTGACCACCATGAGTGGCTAAGGTTTTAATTCCAGTCCAGGGGTAAATCAAATTCCAGTAGTAATTTTGTGAGGCTTTGAACTTAACAAGAATTTCTTCTATCCAAGTAATTTTTATTTTCTTGTTCTTATTTTCTATGAATTATTTATATTGATTGAGTTGACGCCTTAATTCAATATTTATTTTTCTATCGCTAGTCATGAATTTGTGATCCGTAATTGTCATGAACGATTGAATTGAGTAGCAAGGAGTTGGCTCATGTGTGTGTATATTGGTGGCCACAATTACATAGCTTGCATGATAGGCTCTAGGGAAATAAAAATACAAATTGATTAAATTGGAGAAATCTGAAGTAATTGATTTTGTTTTAGTCATTCTCACTATTCTTAATGCTATCATTTAATTTGATATGGAACGATGATGCCCAGTTAAATTGGTGATAAGTTTGGATTTAGGCGATTGTTTGAGTCTATTACATTAGGAGAATAATTACTTTCTGCGGGATTCCGATTAAGTAGACTAAGTTCTTGGATTGAGTAATTTATATTTTTGCCTATGATCAAAGTTACAATTGGATGGAATTGACACCCTTGGATTGGAAGTTTGGTAAGATTGATTTTCCTTGTTTAAATTTAAGTTTTGTTTTGTTTCATTTTATTTTATTTTATTTTATCAAAATCTCGTTAAAAACCCCTTGAATCAAGTAATCGGTTAACCGTTAATCACTAACGGCTAACCGTTTATTTCCAGAACCGAGAGAAGAAAACGGCCACTGCTTTCCCTAAATTAGCCGATAAATTCGAGAAAGGTCACAACCCAATTCGGTCTTCCGCTTTCCTCACGGTTGTCCGAATAAAAACAGAAAGGAAAGAGCTGACAAACGGTTTGCCGATTTCCCTTATCGGTTCGCCGATTAAAGTCAGTAAGCTCGCAAATCGTAACTGGTCTTCTGTTTTCCTCTATCGGTTAAACCGATAATTCCCAGAATTCTTCAAAGAGTAAACGGCTCGCCGTTTACACTAAACGGTGATCCGTTTATTGGCAGAAACTTGCAAATCCAGAATTTTTCTTGGGAAATTAGTTTTATTTTAAACTTTGAGAAATTAAAATACATAGTTCTCTTGGGATTCGACCTGCTCTCACCATTTCTACAATTTTAGGTGAATCAGTATTTGTTTTTGAGGAGCTTCGACAACCTCCGTCAATAATATGCGGTGGCAACTCGGTGATTCACTCCATATTTCTTCATCAAAGCTTCAACCGATCTATTGCAAAAATGTGTGCCTTGATCACTAATAATTGCTCTTGGAATTCCAAACCTAGCAAAAATGTTAGTCTTGACAACCACCCATTTCGAAACATAATCCACCGCCAAAAGAATATAAGAAAATCCGCAAGATGATGGCAAAGGACCCATAAAATCAATGCCCCATACATCAAATATTTCACAAATAAGAATTGGAACTTGAGGCATTTCATTCTTGCGTGTTAACGCTCCTACTTTTTGGCATCTCTCACAACTTTTGCAAAATTGATATGCATCTTTAAATAAAGACTCCCAATATAAACCACTATCTAGAATTTTCCTAGCGGTCCGCTTCCAGTCCAAAGTGTCCTCCACATGCATAATCATGGCAAAAGGCTAAGATAGATTGGAATTCATTTTCAGGCACACATCTCCTAATCACTTGATCAGAACAATATTTCCAAAGGAATGGTTTGTCCCAAACATAGTACTTAGACTCACTTTTAAGCTTAGCTTTCCTAGACGCACTAAGACTATTAGGTAGACTTCAGAATTCAAATAATTTACCATATCAGCATACCAAGGAATCATACCTTTTAGTTGGAACAAATACTCATTCGGAAAGTCGTCATTGAGGGGTGTCTCATCTTCCTCCCTTATCAATCGACTCAAGTGATCAGCAACAGAATTCTCCACTCCTTTGCGATCCTTTATCTTCAGGTCAAACTCTTGAGAAGTAAAATCCACCGAATTAGCCTTGGTTTCGATTCTTTCGCCAAAAGATACTTCAAAGTCTGCATGATCGTAATACACAACAACTTTGTAACCAAGCACATAAGAACGAAATTTATCCAAAGCAAAACAATTGACAAAAGCTCTTTTCAGAGGAATAATTGACCGAAAGGTGATTTAGAGTCCCGGAAGCATAATAGATGGCATGGCTTTTCTTGTCAATCCGTTGGCCTAAAACCGCTCCCATCCGCATAATTGCTCGCCGCATACATGATTTCAAAAGGCAAGTCCCATCGTGGTGGTTGAATGATTGGCTAATCAACAATTCTTCGAGCTTATCGAACCTTTCTTTGCATTCCTTCCCAAACTCGAATTGAACTTCCTTTGTAACAAATTTGTTAATGGCAATGCGATTTTGAGAGAAGTCCTTGATAAACCTCGCGATAAAATCCTCGCATGTCCAAGAAAAGAACGCACTTCCCTAACATCGGGTAGGTATGGTAAGTTTGCAATTATATCCACTTTAGCCTTATCAACTTCTATCCCCTGTAAGAAATCACATGTCCTAAAACAATGCCTTGGGTGGCCATAAAATGACACTTTTCATAATTTGAACCAAGTTAAGATCTATGCATCTTTTCAAAATCTTGTTAAATTATCTAAGCATTCATCAAATGAATCCCCATATACAGTGAAGTCATCCATAAACACTTCAATGCAACTCTCAATAAATTCAGAAAAAATACTCATCATGCATCTTTGAAATGTACCTGGAGCATTGCAGAGACCGAAAGGCATTCGCCTATAGGCATAAGTTCCAAAAGGACAAGTAAATGTTGTCTTTTCGATCTTCCTGCACAGAATTTGATAAACCTGAAAATCCATCAAGAAAACAAAAGAAAGACTTTCCTGCTAATCTCTCTAGCATTTGGTCAATAAAAGGTAAAGGAAAGTGATCTTTTCTAGTGACTTGGTTAAGCTTCCTAAAATCAATGCACATTCTCCAACCATTTTGCACACGCATTGGTACAAGTTCATTATTCGCTGCCTAACCACGCTTATTCCAGCTTTTCTTTGGAACCACATGAATTGGACTTACCCATTCACCGCCGTAAATTGGGTAGATTATACCGCATCGAGCAATTGAGGATTTCTTTCATCACTACCTTCATGGTCGGATTCAACCTCCTTGGCTCTCGTGATGGTTTAGTATCCTCTTCAAGTAGATCCTCAGATGCAAATTGATGGACTAATGCCTTTTATGTCGGCTAAAGTCCATCCAATTGCCACCTTGTACGCCTTCAAGGTTGTAACCAAACTTTCTTCTTGCTCCTTTGTGAGTCCTTTCGATATAATCACGGGCAATGTCTCCCTTTTACCCAAATACATGTATTTAAGGTGGTTTGGCAAAGCTTTCAATTCCAGGTTTGGTGCCTGCACAATAGAAGGTAACATCTTGTCAGTAGTAGAGGAAATTTCAGCATTAGAGTTCATTGGCTCCAAAATTTCTTCTAAATCGATCGATCTAATTCTAATTCTAGCTCATTCCCAACACTTTCTTGGGTGAAAACATCCCGCACAATAAATCAAGCACATCAATTTGACAAAGAGAATGCATATCAAGAGGGTGTTTCACAAAGATCAAATATATTAAATTTAACAATCTCTCCATCAAACTCGATGAGAGAGTACCTCATCTACATCAATTTCGTTTTGGCGCTTTCATGAAAGGTCTTCCTAATAAAATCGGATTTTGAAGAAGGATGACCTTCCATCTCTAAGATGTAAAAATCTACGTGAAATATGAGCTCATTAACTCGCACCAAAACATCTTCTACTATCCCAGTGGGTGAATATAGAACGGTCACCAATTGAATAACTACACCGCCTTTTGCAAGTCATTTAATTTTAATTCTTGGTAAAATGTAAATGTCATGACATTAATCAAGCTCCTAAATCTAGCATAGCATGCTCGACTTTCTTTTCACCAATCACACAAGGTAATGAAAACATACCGGATCCTTGCATTTTTCGCATATGCTTTTGTAATATTGCGTATACATTCTTACTTACCTCCACCTTCCTTTTTCTTTCATCTTCCTCTTGTTGGTGCACAACTCTTTCAAGAACTTTGCATTTGGGAATTTGTTGATCGTATCCAACAAGGGGATGTTAATTTGCACTCTCTAAACGTGTCCGTAATCTCCTTTTCTTGCTCATCTTCGGGTTTAGCTAACCCGCTAGAAAAGGAGGTGTGTGTAAGATGAAAGAGATAAAGGAGGATCGAATTTTACCCCCACGCCTTATTTTAGATGGCGCTTCATCTTCATCTCCCTTGGCCATTTCTTTGTGGAGTCGAATCAAGGAATTTCTTTCCGTCAGTGAAATTGCACTACGCCTCCTCGGGTTGACCGTCGCTGGTAACTTTCCTGCATTTTGAGCTTCCAATTTACTAACCGACGAGCCAATCGAGTAATTTGCTGCCTAAATTCGGATGCTTGTCCTTGTTTCCTGAAGTCAAGAGTACTATTAGCAAGATTCTTAACAATATCTTCCAAGGACATACCCGAGTTGGGAGCTCGAGTTCGTGGGATCGAGGTGGTCTAGTGAAGTTCGAGGCGGTGGCCTTTGTTGTCCTCCTTGGTTTCCATAGCTAAAGTGAGGATGATCCTCCATCCGTGATCAGAAGTGATTCGAATAGGATCATACTTCCTTTTGCGTGCCTGTGAAACCCACCTATGGCATTGGCTTGTGTGGAGTCTTGTCAGCAATGGGCACATATCGCAGGGATGCCCATGAAGTGAGCATATCCCACACGCTTACCGCTTGCAATTGCCCATGCCCATTTGACGAACCAAAGCGCTTAAATCATAAATTTGATTTTTAAGATCACTTACCTCGCTAACTTGCTTGATAGATCCTCCACCCGCCTTGTACCAAATTGTTGAGAAGTTTCACCATATTTGAAATCAATTGTTTGGTCGCTCTGTGTGTTTTGTTTACTAAAGCTCCACCACTTGCAGATCAATCATACTCCTATCCATTGGCAACAATCCCTCATAGAAATATTGGACGAGGAGTTGATCGAAATTACTGGGGAAAACGCACATAATCGTCAATCGCTCCCAAGATTCAGACAAAGGTCTCCCTGCAGATCCGTGATGCCATAAATCTCCTTCCTAATACTAGCCGTGAGGTGAAAGAATTTCTCCAGAATAGCCTTTTCATCTCATTCCATGCGTGATAGAACCCAAGGCAGATAGTAGAGCCAATCTTAGCTTGATCCTTCAAAGAGAATGGAAAAGCTCTAAGGTTGATTTGCTTCCTGATACACCATGTGGCTTCATTCCAGAGCAAACAATGTGAAACTCCTTCAGATGCTTATGAGGATCTTCACCGCACAACCACGAAAAGGAAGTAATGAATCAAACCAGATTTTAATTCAAAATCATTAGCAATATTAGAAAAGTTATGCATAAGGGTGATTCAAATCAGCGGCGAGTTCTTCGAGAGTTCGTCGCCATCTTTTCTTCTACTGCAAAATGGATGTACCACCAAGAGTGAAATCTATCTCGCCTTCTTCCTCAAGACGACGCTTCCTCTCTAGTCTCTTTTCTCAATCGACGCTACCGTCCTCCTCGATTTCGGATTATACCGCAAATTAGTAACTCGAGAAGAACGAGTCATAAACTAAATCAAATAAACAATTAAACAATGAGAAATTCACCCCAACGCCCAATTTTGGTGGGAGTTGTCGAAGCTCCTCAAAACAAATACTGATTCACCTAAATAAAATTGTAGAAATAATGGAACCAGGTCGAATCCCAAGAGAACTATGTATTTAATTTCTCAAAATTTTAAAAATCAATTTTTCCCAAAAATCTAGATTTTACAAGGTTTCTGCCAACAATCGGATCACCGGTAAAGGAAAACGGTTAGCCGTTTATTGAGGAAGAATTCTGGGAGGTATCCGGCTAACCGGATAAGCGAAACCGGCAAACCGTTGTAGTCAGAAGCTTCGGAAATATCCGGACTACCGGTTGAGAAATCCGGAAACCTTTTGTGGTTTCGGAAAGAAACGGATGACCGGATGATGGAAAATCTAAGACCGTTACGGGTCATGAGCTTTCGGAACAATCGGACAACCGTTATCGAGATCCCAAGACCGAATGCGTGATGATTCGTGCGATCCGGCTTAACTGCTATGCAAACCTAAGTCCTGGTTAGTGCTTCTGCTCGAACTAACGGCAATCCGTTAATGAAACCGCAAACCGAATCGCGATTTCTCCTTCGCTTTAATGGTTTAAGAAAACCGGTTATCCAATTTCTGGGATTTTAAGGGTTTCGAGAAAATAAAATAAAATAAAAATAAAAACAAGACTTTAAAATTAAATAAGAGAATATCAATCTTACCAAACTTCCAATCCAAGGGTGTCAATTCCATCCAATTGCAACTTTGATCATAGGCCAAAATATAAATTACTCAATCCAAGAACTTAGTCTACTTAATCGGAATCCCGCAGAAAGCAATTATTCTCCTAATGTAATAGACTCAAACAATCGCCTAAATCCAAACTTATCACCAATTTAATTGGGCATCATCGTTCCATATCAAATTAAGTGATAGCATTAAGAATAGTGAGAATGATTAAAACAAGATCAATTAATTCAGATTACTCCAATTTAATCAATTTGTATTTTTATTTCCCTAGAGCCTATCATGCAAGCTATGTAATTGTGGCCATCAATATACACACACATGAGCCAACTCCTTGCTACTTAATTCATTCATTCATGACAATTACGGATCACAAACTCATGACTAGCGATAGAAAAATAAATATTGAATTAAGGCCAACTCAATCAATATAAATAATTCATAGACAATAAGAACAAGAAATAAAATTACTTGATCAAGAAATTCTTGTTAAGTTCAAAGCCTCACAAAATTACAACTGGAATTGTTTTACCCTTGGATCGGAATTAAAAGCTTAGCCACTCATGGTGGCTAAACAAAACATAAGAACGCCTGCTTTTGCTTGCTGTGCTTTTTTCCCTTCCTCACGCCTCTCTTCCTTTATAATCTGCTTTCTTCGGTTTCCTCTTCGCTTTTCTTCCTTTGGTTTCTCTATTAATGCCAGGAAGTCAATCCTTCTCCACCTGATTGTTACAGAACCGCCTCCTCAAGTCAATGGTCGCCCACGCTTGTAAAGCCCAATTAAAGTCCTTTTGTCCAAATTTCGTCACAATCTCCATGATTCATCTCCTAAATCAATTCAAATATAATTTCCACGAATTAGCACAAGATCAATCAAAATATAAGGGAATTAAACTAAATATAATATGTCTATTTATGACCTATCAAATTCCCCCACACCTAAACCATGCTTGTCCTCAAGCATATCTCAAATCATCATACCAATCCTCCCTTCAACCATTCAATATCCAAGAATACCAATAAAGCTAAGCACACATCAATGAGTCAAATCATAGTGACAATCAAAAGAATAAGCATTCATAGGATAGAATTTGTAACCAAAAACACAAGCATCTTATCGATTCATCAAAATCAATCAAAGAAGACTTAACACCCTCGCATGGTTTCGCTCAATGCTCTCAAAGTGTTTAGGGTGCGTGTTTTACTCTCAAAATCAAAACATAGCATGTCATTACCATAGGCTTGCAAATGATTTAAATCTCCACCACTGCATATGAATATGATGCAAAAATCAAAGGGACTTTACAAGGGTTGAAATGGGGCTTAGGTAAGGGTATGGTAGAAGGAAAAATGAAGGGTTTAACGATCAAGACAAAGAGTTAGTTACATGCATGATTTAGATAATAAACAAAATAAACAAACATACTTCCAAGATGATGAAATTTATCCCCACATTTAAGCACTTAAAACACTTGGAGAAACAATTTGATAATTCAATTGCTTTTGCAAATAATTCTCCAATCATCCAATTAAGGGAATAAATTTCTCAACAGAATTTTTTTTTCTTTTCTCTCTTTTTTTTTCGTTTTTTTTTTTCATCATGCAATTACTTCACTCTTGTCTTGATAGGGTAGAAGAAAACAAGGATAACAAACAAAAGGCTTGGGGTTAAACAATGTGTTAGAAAACAAAGAAAATGGAAAATAGGCTCAAAGGGGCTAACTAGGGGAAAATAAAAGGTGGGTCTTTTAGAGTCTAGAAATTGGTTAAACCTAATTGCCCTTATCACACTTAAGCATCAATTCAAAAATGTGGTCTCAACATATATTCAAAAGCAAGTTCTAGAATAAACACACTAAGTTTGATACACTCAACAAAAATAAATAGAGCAAAATGTAATGAATTGCTCCTAGGCTCAAAAGCTCACTAGAGTGTCTATTTTGCATCAAGTCTTATGCATTTTTCAATCAACAAATTAATGTGACACCATCGAAAATTTTTAAAGAAAACACTATTCATGCTTACCTCTTTCATGCATTAAAACTCAAAACAAAGATGTATCCCTAGCTTACAAGGTATTCAAAGATATTGAGAAGACTTATAGCACAAAAAAAAATTTTTAAGAACAATTTAAAAACATGCCAAAACCTCCCACACACCTAAATAATACATTGTCCTCAATGTATCAACAAGTAAATAGCTCACAAAAAATCATGATGATAATGAAAAAGTAAATGAGAGAGGAGAAAGAAACTCCCCTGAATGTGAGCGGTGTGGACTCGAATGAGCTAGGGAGAGGGTTCCAAGGAAAGCTGAAAAGTGGCGCGAGCACGATTTATTGAGTTTAATCTCCAGTCCAAGATATGTCCTCTTCATAAAGAACATCTAGAGGCTTAAAATAAAATCAACGAAAGTAAAGAAAACCAAATATAATAAAGAAATGAAAATTCAAAAGCGAGAATAAAGAAAATATTTGGGTTGCCTCCCAAAAAGCGCCTTTGTTTTATGTCTTTGGCTAGACACAGTCGCAAAGCGAATCAAGCATCCAAATAATGAGGATGACCTAAATTGACTCCGATGAGGCATGGAGCAATTTCACCCTCGTGATAGATTTTCAACCTATGGCCATTCACTTTAAAAATCTTGTCCGAGTCTAGGCTCTTAATCTCTACTGCACCATAAGGAAACACGTTAATAACAATAAAAGGGCCAACCCATCGAGAACGAAACTTACCAGGCATGAGCTTCAATCGAGAGTTATATAGCAAAACTTTTTGACCAATCTCGAATTGCTTACGAACAAGCATGTTGTCGTGAAGCATCTTGGATTTCTCCTTGTAAATTCTTGAGTTCTCATGTTGCCTTCAACCTCAACTCCTCTAACTCTTGCAATTGCAACAATCTCGACATACCGGCCTTGTCTAAGTCCATATTACATCGCCGCACCGCCCAATAGGCTTTGTGCTCGATTTCCACCGGTAAGTGACATGCTTTACCAAACACAATTCGGTAAGGAGACATACCTATAGGAGTTTTGTACGCTGTGCGGTAAGCCCAAAGAGCATCATCTAAACGAAGGCTCCAATCCTTTCTTCCTGGATTCACCGTCTTTTCCAAAATAGACTTAACCTCTCGATTGGAGACTTCGGCTTGGCCATTGGTTTGAGGATGATATGCGGTGGCAACTCGGTGATTCACTCCATATTTCTTCATCAAAGCTTCAACCGATCTATTGCAAAAATGTGTGCCTTGATCACTAATAATTGCTCTCGAATTCCAAACCTAGCAAAATGTTAGTCTTGACAAACCTACAACAAATTGAGAGTCGCCGGGTGGCTTTTGCTTCCACCCATTTCGAAACATAATCCACCGCCAAAAGAATATAAGAAAATCCGCAAGATGATGGCAAAGGACCCATAAAATCAATGCCCCATACATTAAATATTTCACAAATAAGAATTGGAACTTGAGGCATTTCATTCTTGCGTGTTAACGCTCCTACTTTTTGGCATCTCTCACAACTTTTGCAAAATTGATATGCATCTTTAAATAAAGACTCCCAATATAAACCACTATCTAGAATTTTCCTAGCGGTCCGCTCAGTCCAAAGTGTCCTCCACATGCATAATCATGGCAAAAGGCTAAGATAGATTGGAATTCATTTTCAGGCACACATCTCCTAATCACTTGATCAGAACAATATTTCCAAAGGAATGGTTTGTCCCAAACATAGTACTTAGACTCACTTTTAAGCTTAGCTTTCCTAGACGCACTAAGACTATTAGGTAGACTTCCTGTAACCAAATAATTTACCATATCAGCATACCAAGGAATCATACCTTTTAGTTGGAACAAATACTCATTCGGAAAGTCGTCATTGAGGGGTGTCTCATCTTCCTCCCTTATCAATCGACTCAAGTGATCAGCAACAGAATTCTCCACTCCTTTGCGATCCTTTATCTTCAGGTCAAACTCTTGGAGAAGTAAAATCCACCGAATTAGCCTTGGTTTCGATTCAGCTTTAATTTCTCAAAGTTTTAAAAATCAATTTTTCCCAAAAATCTAGATTTTGCAAGGTTTCTGCCAACAATCGGATCACCGGTAAAGGAAAACGGTTAGCCGTTTATTGAGGAAGAATTCTGAGAGGTATCCGGCTAACCGGATAAGCGAACCGCAAAGCAGTTGCAGTAAGCTTCCTGGAAATATCCGGACTACCGGTTGGAGAAATCTGGGAAACCTTTTGTGGCTTGTGTCGGTTCTGGAAAGAAACGGATGACCGGATGATGGAAAACCGGAAGACCGGTTACGGGTTGTGAGCTTTCTAGGAACAATCGGACAACCGGTTACTGAGATCCGGAAGACCGAATGCGTGCTGTGATGATTCTGGGTGCGATCCGGCTAACCGGTTAAGGCAAACCGGAAGTCCGGTTAGTGCTTCTCTCGGTTCTGGAACTAAACGGCAATCCGGTTAATGAAACCGGCAAACCGAATTCGCGATTTCTCCTTTCTGCTTCTAATCGGCTAGCCGGTTTAAGAAAACCGGTTATCTGAATTTCTGGGATTTTAAGGGTTTCGAGAAAATAAAATAAAATAAAAATAAAAACAAGACTTTAAAATTAAATAAGAGAATATCAATCTTACCAAACTTCCAATCCAAGGGTGTCAATTCCATCCAATTGCAACTTTGATCATAGGCCAAAATATAAATTACTCAATCCAAGAACTTAGTCTACTTAATCGGAATCCCGCAGAAAGCAATTATTCTCCTAATGTAATAGACTCAAACAATCGCCTAAATCCAAACTTATCACCAATTTAACTGGGCATCATCGTTCCATATCAAATTAAGTGATAGCATTAAGAATAGTGAGAATGACTAAAACAAGATCAATTAATTCAGATTACTCCAATTTAATCAATTTGTATTTTTATTTCCCTAGAGCCTATCATGCAAGCTATGTAATTGTGGCCATCAATATACACACACATGAGCCAACTCCTTGCTACTTAATTCATTCATTCATGACAATTACGGATCACAAACTCATGACTAGCGATAGAAAAATAAATATTGAATTAAGGCGTCAACTCAATCAATATAAATAATTCATAGACAATAAGAACAAGAAATAAAAATTACTTGGATTGAAGAAATTCTTGTTAAGTTCAAAGCCTCACAAAATTACAACTGGAATTGTTTTACCCTTGGATCGGAATTAAAAGCTTAGCCACTCATGGTGGCTAAACAAAACATAAGATTGTTTAGAGAAAACAAATTGCAGCCGTTTGTCTCTTTGCTTCTTGTCTCTCACGCCCCTGTTTTGCTTTTGTTGTGCTTCTTTCCCTCACGCCCAGCTCTCTTCCTTTTATAATTGTTTCTTTTGCTTCTCTTCGGTTTCCTCTTCTTGCTCTCTTTCCTTTTTGGTTTCCTCTTCTATTAATGCTAGGAAGTTGAATCCTTCTCCAATTCTGATTGTTAGGAACCGTCTCCCTCAAGTCAATGGTCGGCCCACGTTTGTAAAGCCCAATTAAAGTCCTTTTTGTCCAAATTTCGTCACAATCTCCATGATTCATCTCCTAAATCAATTCAAATATAATTTCCACGAATTAGCACAAGATCAATCAAAATATAAGGGAATTAAACTAAATATAATATGTCTATTTATGACCTATCACTTGGCTGGTTACTAAAGCACTCATGAAAACAGGATATAGATACAGGGCCAATCCATGCGTCGGCTAAAGACTACTTGAGAATTTGAAGACTTATGTGTGAGATATATCCGGTTAGTCGAATAAGGTCGCTGGTTCAAAACTTGCCTACCATGCCACCTTGATTAACTTTGATGTATTGTCACTAAGTGAAGGTTCAAATCCAAAAGACACCTTCATCTATGCATAAGTTTTCCAAGCCTGTGCGAGATAATTTTTCAAAATTTATTTACTTTGAAAATGGTGGGGGATTGTTGAAAATTTTTCAAAATAAATAGTGTTTTATGGTAAAGACATGTCCAATTAATTGTGCCTTATAGAAAATGTACCTTTCACTAAAGACATGTCTAATTGAATGGTGTCTTGTTGTAAGGACATGTCCATTTAATTGTGTCTTATAGAAAATGTACCTTTTTACTAAATGATATAATTTTTCATAGTACTATTTCACTTAGAGATGCATCATTTCATGGTGACATTTCATTTGAAATGATGATGGTTCAATTCAGACCAGTGATTAAAATTAAATTTAGATCCAATGGCCATAAATGAAGGGGTATCATGAAAGATGACAACCCAAATGAAGGGGCACAAGTATCTCTATAAATAGGGGTCATGTTTAAGCCATTTAGACATGAAATTAATCATCCTATACCACTCTTTTCTTACCCCTCCTTTCTAGAATGAATTTCAACATAAACATTCATTTCTTTTGTGCATTAAAAATCCAATATATTGTTTTTTGCAGGAACAATATATTGTTTTTTGGCAGGCTTGAAACATTCAAGAGTATTCTGGTTTGATTTTGTCGATGCACAATGCAAGCAAACAAAAAAGTGCTTCATTGTATCCTGGAGGCGTATTTGCTTAACCCGTGTGCATCACTCAATTGGTGGGGGCAAATAACATCTTAGGGAAAATGACATTTGTAACGTGCCTTGAAGTACACATTCTTTTCTGCAGTTTATCTATTACTATTTTTTTATCTTACATATATAGTTGTAAACATATTATTTTACACAATAAAGTTCCACCGTTATTATTATATTTCTCCACATTTGCTATTTCCCACATCTCATAACACCAACAATAAGAATTCGAAAGAAGTGAGATGATTATTGCTATGGCACAACAAGTAATAATTATCTGTCTGAATGGGCGATATGATAGAGGATTGGCTCATTCTTTCTGTTTGATTAACCTTTTGTTTTAGCCATTGACTTGCTTGAACCCCAGATGAAATGTCAACAGTCTAGGCTGATGGAAAGCGAGCTATGGAAGCTAGCTTTGGTCCAAGACTCTTAATTTTTTTTTTTTAAATTCATTATGATTAGCAGTAGGTCTTTATTTAAGATTAATTTTTAAGAATAAGCTGAGTTCAGCATTATGGTACTATTACTAACAACTCCGACTTTGTCTGTTACTTCCCTTGGAAATTCTAGTTCTTCTTCCTTTGCATTCATCTTGCGGCAACACAGTCAACTATTCCATTCCTTGCGCTTTCGTGAACAGGGCCTGCTGCTACCTGATAGTTTGGTTAGCATTTATTAATTGCAAGTGGTAGCATATTATTAATTTGCTCGGCCAGTAATTCATTAAATTCATTAAACTTTACTTGACAAATCGAATAACATTTGTTTTTCATTTCTCCATGAAGTCATCTACTCCAGATTAAATTGCTACAAGGAATACAACTGCCTAAATAATTGAAGACAAACTGACGAAGTATTTAATTAAATACTCCAAATTGTTTTCTTCAGTTGCAAGCGGTATCATTACTTTTTTGGCTCTTTGTCAATCATACGCCATTTTTTTAATGCTTGATTCTATATCTACCCTCCAGTTTCTTCAATACACCTTTCTTTCTTATTGTAAATCAACATCATCTCACCACTTTAATTTCTCGATATGCTCATATAAGTGTCGAAGGAGAATATAATATTAACCTATTAAATGTTTGGGAAATCATCAATCCACCTAAAAATTACTATGTTATTAAAAATTTTACAAAATGGGACACTTATTAAATTTTACACATTGTTTACAATTTGTTTCAATGATCCACCCAAATAAATAGAACTACCCTAACAAAAATGACCACCACTGTAATTTGTATTTTCCTATTTTGTCATTTTGTAATGTTAATTCTATCTTTTGGTAGGTGTTGATACAAATTGCATATATGCATATATTACGTGCAAAATCGAACAAATTCAAATTTTTTAGTAGTATTTTTTAGAATAAAGTAAGTTGGGGTAAGCGGCTGATAATTTGCCTTAAATATTTATTCAAAATTTTCTATCATCGACTACTAATAGATTTGTGCTTGTGATTCATTAAGTTAAGCCCTATATAGATCATAAGATCAAGTGGAGGAGCAAGTTGCTAGCGCTGGAAAGAGTCAGACGTTATTTCTTTTGGCAGATTACTGAAAGAGGAGATATGGACATCAATTTCAGGCTATTTTCAGAGAGGTTGAGGAGACTGATAGAAGGTGAAGAAGGAACGCTGCCTGATGCTGCGAAGGAGCAGATTCAGAATCTATATACCGAGATAGAAATTGTTACTTCCTTGATAAGCAACTATGAAAACGACGTGTTCCAGATTCTGTTCCAAAGCTTAAGAGGAGAAGAAGAATTTGATTTTCCAGTGCTTCAGGGCATTCTGAAAGAAATCAACGACTTTGTCCGCGAATCTCAGAAGGTTATTTACACATTCATGATCAGTAAAATCATGCAACAGATCAGTGGAAGCAGTTTCGAGGATCTATTCGACGCTCTTCTGGGACTCCAAAGTCAAATCATTGATATTAAACAACAGCTGCAACAATTTCAACCAAACAACACCGGTTTGTGGGTTCAGTTCAAGTCATACTATACTGGAGCCGGCAACCCTTCTTCAACTTCAGGGTCAAAGACAACGAATATCGTGGGTCTAGAGGATGAGATGGAGGAGTTGTTAGATCTACTGATAGAGGGAGAGCCTTCTCTTTCAGTTGTGGCGATTCTTGACAGCAGTGGCGTTGACAGGACTGATTTTGCTAATGAGGCTTATAACAGCAATTATGCGAAGAATTATTTTGACTGTCGTGCTTGGGTGGGTTGTCTATACTATCTCCATAAAATATTGGATAGCATAATTAAGTCTGTGATGCCTCGATCCATGTGGGGTGAAATTATGGATAAAGATTATGAACTAAAGATTACTACTCTTCACGATTACCTCAGAAACAAGAGGTATTTGATTGTGCTTGCTGAAGTGTGGGGAACAGAATTGTGGGATGGTCTAAGAGAAATTCTTCCAGATCATCAAAATGGAAGTAGAATATTGATGACGCTCGATAGGACCAAAATCCTCAACTCGTGTCAATTGGAAAGTGGAGAGAAGATTTGGCTGGATTTAGTGCCCGCTAGAGGACCACTGAGAGCTTCATACCAAGGGTGGTCTTTTGTTGTCCTATACCATGGAAGTAAGTCATTACAGGAAAATATGGTCGAGACAGAGTCTGTACCCCTTTTTCTTCAATTGTTGGCTTACTCTGCGTTACCTTTATACTTGAAATTCTGCTGCCTATATTTGTGTGTCTTCTTTTGTGATCGGTTTGAGATATCCACGAGGCAGCTGTATCAGCTATGGATAGCTGAAGGCTTCATTCCACACAATAGTGAGGCAACTGCTGAGGAGTACCTAGAAGAGCTAATCCATAGAGGCTTCATTCAGGTGAAGAAGAGAAGACCTGGAGGCAGAATCAAATCTTGTTATATTCCCACCGTTGCATGGGGTACGTTAGTGATGACGGTTACAAGCACAGACTTTATCCATTTCATTACTCTTGATCGAGAAATTGATTCAAGGAAAACTGTTAAAATTCTGTGCGGTGATATTGGAGACTTGATTTATTTTGTTTCTGAGGGTCATGTTTATGTTAATCCATACCTCCAATCCTTGCTGAACCTCACCCCACAAGACCACAATCTTGCTTCCTTAGATTGTGAGAAGATCTGTAAGAAGTTCAAACACTTGAGGGTATTGGCCTTGGATTCTATAGTTTTAACACAATGTCCGGTTGGAATAGAACACTTAACTTTTCTGAGGTACTTGAAGTTGAAAATTCCTAACCTCAACTGCTTTCCTTCATCACTATGCAACCTTTTAAACCTGAATACTCTTGAGATGCCATTGAGCTACATAGATATAACTCCCGAGGATATTTGGAAGATGCACAAACTGAGGCACTTAAATTTTGGTTACATTAAACTGCCTGCACATCCAGGCAAATACTGCAGTGCTTTGGAAAATCTTAATTTCATTTCTGCCTTACATCCCAGTAGTTGTACTCGAGATATTTTAGGCAGACTGCCTAATCTTCGAAGTCTCAAGATATTTGGAGATTTAAGCTATTATCAATCAGTGTTGTCCAACAGCCTCTGCGAACTGAAATGCCTTGATTCCCTGAAGCTGGTGAATGAAAGCAGTATGCCAGGAATCTCACAAATTGATATAGTTGAATACCAATTTCCCCAAAGTCTACTCCACTTGAGTCTGACAAATACTAAACTGAAGGACGACCCCATGCCGACTCTGGAAAAGCTACCACACCTTCTTGTGCTGAAATTGAAGCAAAACTCATTTTCAGGAAGAAAGCTGGCTTGTTGTTCTGGGGGTTTTCCATGCCTCCAAGTTTTGCATCTAAAATCAATGCTATGGTTGGAGGAGTGGACTGTGGGGACAAAAGCCATGCGGAAACTTGAGCACTTAATTATCAACCCTTGTGCTTACTTGAAAACGCTTCCTGAGGAGTTGTGGAGAATAGTGAGCTTAAAGAAGTTGGAGTTGTGGTTGCCCCGACCAGAGCTGAAAAAAAGGCTAAGGGACTTTGAAGACAAGGAGCAGTATGACATCCAGCTATATCCTTATGGACTGTAATTAGCTGAATTGAATTTGATGTTAATTCACATTTGGGGTAAGCTTTTCCTTTCATATTTTAATCTGATTTGATGTAATCTAACAGCCAATGGATTCATTCTCACCTTTTCTTCAGTTAATTGCCTGTGCAGGTGAAATCACAGTGGGGAAGAATCTTAATTGCAGCTGAAGTTTCATTTTCAACCAGAGTCTACCATTAATCTCCTTTCTGTCTTCACTTTGGGCTATCTACACATATAAGTCCTTTTGGCTGATCCAGGACTTTATTTGGCTTATTTGGTTCCAAATTTTGCCACAAGTAACACAAATGTCATGTTCCGAATTTATACAGTGTTCAAACTTTTTTAGTTGTTTTTCTTTGTAGTTTCGGATTGGCTGATGTGTATGATATTTCTGTGTCTTAATATGCATTATATTCAGCGTTGATCGGTTCGGTCTTCAATTCAGCTCTTTACTCATGAATAAGCTTCCAGACTCCTTTTTTTTTTTTTTTGGAATCCCCCAACATTGTAAATATCTATTGTGCTGGTTTTTGAGTTCATATATGAGAATTTTGACAAATAAATATGAAATAACGTCAGACCAAAATGGGTGTAAAACATTAATTATTTGTTCATATGCTTTCATGTGCGACATGTTGGGATGGTTGTAATCGGAACGAACTGAGTTAACATTTCTACGACACGTCGTTTGTCTTGGTTTCTTAATGAAATAGACATGTCGTTTACATAACGACCGGTTTTCCGACATTACAGCTGCTGCCTGATGAAATTCTTAAGGAAGCTTCAAGACAAACCGTTATCATTGGTATTACTATTATCTCACGTTACGGTTAAGTTTTTCTTCTCAGCCAATTGCTCCAACCTTAAATTAATTATATATTTAAGGCTTATTTGATACTGAAATGCTGTGGCTTTTGTTCAAAAAAGGTTGTGAAGATAAAAATTAATAATATATGGTAAATATGACAAGATTTCTTTGGGTATAGTTTTTGATACTATAATGTTAAAAAATTTTGGAGAACATGTTGAGGTCTGTGGCACCTTCTTCTGAGTTGAGTATTATGATATCATTCATAACCTGTTCTAAATGAGCAGAATAATAGTGCATTGACAAGCTGCAAATTTTAATTTAGTTGCCAAAAATTTAATTCAATTAAAGCTACTCCAATTTTATAGTGCTAAAATAATATCACACCTTTTTCTAGCACTTTGCTCAAAATTTTAAGAGTTGACATTATATGTATCTTGTTCTTCCTTTTAATTTTTGTATAATTATTTTCCTTTTTTATTTTTATATGTTTATCGCAGTTGTAGACAGCTTCAATCCCTGTTCCATTAGCTTGTTTATTTCATCATTGACTTTTGTTGTTATTTTCTAATGTAGGGGAAAAAAAAAATGAGGGTTTAGTGGTATACAATTAGTGGATGATTTTTTATTTCTTCCCAGGCACCCAAAGAGCCTGCATTCCCTCCCCCGACGTTTCAAGTAGGGCAAGGGCTACCTTGACTACTTGAATACTTGCGTAAGTTAAATTATATACATCACGTATATATTACAAAGCTTCCACATCTTAAAGTGCTCAAACTGAAGCACAACTCATATCAAGGAAGAAAGCTAGAATGTGGTTCTGATGGCTTTCCACGATTGGAGGTTTTGCATTTGAAATCTATGCTGTGGCTACAGGTGTGGATCATGGGGGATTGGTGCCATGCCAAAGCTTGAAAGCTGGATTGTCAACCCTTGTGCCTACTTGAAGGTGCTTCCTGAGCAGCTCTGGCTTATAAAGAGCTTCAGGAAATTGGAATTGCAGTGGCCTCAGCCGGAGCTAAGACAAAAGATACGAGACGCTGAGTATGACATCCACATATATCCTGATGGAATGTGATTGGCATTGGTTGAATTTGATGTTTATTCAAATTTTGGGATAATTTTTTTTTACCCTTTTATCCGATATCTACAATCTTTAACCATTGTCTAAGTTCATAAATAATTTCTCTTCAATAGATTTGATAAGACGTAGCTGCCTAAAAATGATGGCCAAATACGGTGTTGTTTAATTGTGATTGCTTCTAATTTGTACCGCAACATTAACTTAATGCCCATCATCGGCGTTCGTTGTAGAATAATTAAGAAAAATAGTAAAATAAGATCTTCATTTTTTTGGCCATTTGTTTAATTACTTTTGTACGTTAAATCAGGGCGGAAAATATCATATATGCTGCCGACTCATTTCAGCTGTCTACATGCAAATATGTCCTTAAGATCGATATACGACATTGTTTGTTTTCTTCATTTTCAACGATTTGCTACAAGTGAATGTCATTTGCTTTCTATTTCTTGATCTGTTGGCGTGCATTCTGTTTGTGTGTCTCAATTCTGGTCATGTGCTTGAAATTCCAGCTAATATATATATATATTCTCAAAATTTCCCGCAGAGAAATTTGAATCTCTTTGATTAGTATTTGGATTTTTTTTTTTTTTTTGGTTTTTTTCGTTTGAAAACTTGAAGTTACGTATACCCAAAAAACATTTTCTGATGATGTTTTACTTGTGGTTGGTTTCTCAATTCTTTGGTGCACTCAGGAACTTATACCAACCATGACTTTATTAAACTTAGAAAACATAGAAAGTAAACAACAGAGCACTAGAAAGAAGAACAAACAATAACAACTCCTTTAGGCATGTTTAAGAAGGTCCAGTATCACTAGTTAAGATGATCGAAAACAGGAGCCAAATTGAAAGGGAAAGGGCACTTGGGTTTCATAAGACACAGATGAAGATCAACATAAAACGAGTAAGGTTTTGAAAGGGAAGATTTGTATTGATTCTTCACTATAAGACACAGCTAATTTTTTCTTTTTAATTAAAAACCACCCAAATGGTGGGGGGTTAGACCGGACCCCTACCTGTAAAATAATCAACTAATGAATGAACATAAGGACGGGGATATAAACCAAAACCTTCCAAGAGAAGTAAATATTTTAGCGATCAAGGTATAAATAGTCCAGTGATTAATGTCGAATATAAGGCGTCTCGAGGGTGTCCAAATGAAGGATGCCAGATAAGCCAAGTGGAAGTTCCCTAGGATTGAAAAATCGCTAACGAGTCTGCTGAGTACAAGCCCAGTTGGCCATAAAATCAGAAGCAGATGTAGCTTCTCGAAAAACATGCCTTATAATAATAGATGGACCAGAAGCCAAAGCTCGAACTTGACTAAAAAGATAAGCAAAATTCCACTGTACGAATATGTTCGACATAGCCAAAGAAACCACAGTGGCCGAATCGGATTCCACATCAAGAGCAGAAAAACCAAACTGAGTAGCAAGGTCTAATCCTTCTAGTAAGGTCGTCAACTCAGTAAAAAGAACAGGTTGGTGCCCCAAAAAGGAACCAAAAGCAGCTAACACCATTCCTTGATGATTTCACAAAACACCACTAGTAGCAGTCATACCAGGATTTCCCCTAGAACAACCATCCACACTCAATTTTACTAGCCCCGGCGGCAGTTTCCTCCAAGAAATCAATTGAAGAGGTCTACTAGAAGGCATGATAATCCGCAATCCCTCCCCAATTTGAGTATCCAAAATACTTGAGATGGCTTAAAACCAAAAGCATCACTGACCAACCTGATATTCATAAGTACCCTAAAAATAACAGCGTCCACATTAAAGGAAACAGAATCGAACCTAAAGTTGTTTCGAGCCTTCCAAACATGCCACATAATGTAGCATGGGAGAATGACTCGAATATGTTTCGAAGAGCGGCAACACCTTCGCCAATGATTAAGCAGAGTAGGGAGAGATAGAAAAGAAAAATATTGAAGACCAAACATTGCATAAAACCGTCACCAAATTAGTCTAACCATGGGGCAATCCAAAAATAAGCATCTGATAGTGTCAACATCTCGAATACAACGACACCAGAAACCATGTGAAAACCCTTCAAGCACAAGGCATCATTCGTGGCATAAGAAGAAAGATATTCGTTAAGGGATATGTCGCTGCCAAATTAAGGAATAAACCTCACTCTGGCTATGGAACCCATGTACAAAATCCCAACTACTCCCCAGAGAAAAATTTTCATCCCTCAATAAAGCCCAACATAGTATATCCGACCCAATACCATAAATAGGTACTAACAAAATCTTATCAACTATGGATGATGGCAGCACTGATAAAAGCTTTCCCCTGTCCCAAACCACACCACACCAAAAGGAAGATATCAGGGCCATAAAAGCTATTGTAGAATAAAAATATAAAAGAGCCACATCACCAATCCAGCAGTCATACCAAAAACTACTATCCCCAGATTTAACCAACCAATGAATATGAGGCTCGACAATACTACAAACAAAGTATAATCGTCTCCACAGAGGAGAGGCAGGATAGCGAAATTAAACCATATTTGGGTGCTCAACTCTACAGTACTTAGATTTAATAAAAGTAGCCCAAAGAGAATGTTGATCCCGAAATCGCCACTATAGTTTCATCTTAAAGCATCAGCCAAATAAAAAAAGGAACGAACTCCTAAACCACTCTCTGCCATTGGAAAGCAGACAGATGGCCATCTGCACCAATGAATGCGTTGTCGAAAATCCACATCACACCATAAAAATCTAGTGAATAACCACTGAAAGGTTTGTATAACTGTAATAGGTGGTCAAAGGACATGAAAAAGATGCAGCGACATAGAAGAAAGCACATGCCGAATGAGAACAAGCTTACCTCTAAAGGACAGTAGCCGATTAGCCCACCTAGAGATCCTTCCCCTGATTTTGCTGACCATATCATCAAAATGTTAAATCCACACACCACCTATATACACTGGACAACCCAAATAAGTAAATGGAAACTGCCACAATTGAAAATCAATAATAGATTGAACTATAGTCTTACGTAAGACTGAAGCTTTTCTCCCTACATAAAAGCTACTCTTCGACTAATTGATCAATTGGCCTGAAACAACCTGATAATGATGTAGAAAATCCATGAGACGATAAAGATTAGATCGACACCCATTCATAAATATAATAAAATCATTAGCAAAGCTTAATTGGGAAACACATATAAAAGTAGTCGTAGTGTATCTCAACGAGGGATATTGAGCATATAATTATGCCAGACCTCGAGACAAAAATTCAACAGCAATGATAAAAAGGAAAGGTGACAGGGGATCACTTTGTCGAAGGCCACTCTGTGACCAAAAGAAACCATGACTGACTCTGTTAAACAATACTGAAAACCATGGCCTATAAATTGCTCGTTTGATTAAGGATATCCAATGATCAGAGAGTCCAAAGCACCAGAGCATCTGAAGAATAAAGGACCATGACATCCTGTCATAAGCCTTTGCCATATCTAGTTTAACAACCACATTACCACCTTGAGTACGATGATTAATATCATGAATGAGCTCTTGGACTAACAATATATTATCATGTAACACTCGGCCCAAGACAAAGCTACTCTAGGATGGAGATATGATACGAGGAAGAAGAACGGATAGCCACAGAATCAGTAGCTTAGTCAACACCTTATTACTGACATTATAAAGACTGATAGGCTAAAAATTTGTCCAAGTAGTAGGGGAATCTTTCTTAGGTAAAAGAATAAAAAAAATGCTCTAAAATCCTATAGCCATAGCAGATCCACTGAAATAATCCAAAATAGCACTGTGAAGATCAGCTCCAACTATATCCCAACACGACTGATAAAATCTACTACATAAACCATCAGGCCGGAAAGTACTGTGGGGTTAGATAAAAGAAAACCACTGACGAGCCTCACCGATGTCGAAATTACTATATGGTGTACATTTATCCTCACTCGTATGGCCCAAAGAGATAAAACTAAAATCATCCAGCTGAAACTGGCCATCATTTCCAGCCAAAATGTCCTAAAAGAACTCTACAGCAGAATCAGCAACTGCAGGAGACTCATAAAGCCATACCAAAGAAGCATCTTGAATCCGATGAACATGAAATAACTGACGCTTTTTTTTAATCATCGCATGAAAAAATTGGGTGTTACCATCCACTTCTCGGACCCAACGAACACTAGAATGCTACCTCAAAAAGTTCTCCTAGCATAGCAAAGCATGTTGCAGTCGAGCCCTAGCCTCTAAAAAAATAACTCTATCCTTGGGTGAATAAGATAAATCATACTACCTCTTTTTCTAATTCACCTCTTCCTCAGCCTCTTTAACTCTCTGAAAAACATTACCAAACATATCCTTATTCCATGCTTTTAAACTAAGCTTAAGGCGAACAAGCTTCTGCTGAAAGGCTTGCATCCCATGACCAAATACCAGAGTAGACCAGAACTGTCTGATAACATCTAAACAATCAAGATGTTTAAGTCAAGCATGAAGAAATTTAAACCTAGATGGACCTTTAGTTGTGTCCCTATTGCAAGACAATAATAAAGGAGAGTGATCTGAAGCAGTACGGTTCTGGTGAGAAACTCTAAATACTAAAAATAATCTAGACCATAGTGAGTTATACACCACCCTGTCAAGCTGCCTCCAAGTATGCCCATTAGTCCAAGTAAAAGGACTTCCAACAAAACCCACATTCTCCAAGTCACAATCTAATAAAGCCAGATTAAATGCATCTACAGCAGTTTGAGGCTGAGTGCGGCCACCATAAATCTCAGACATTGACTGCACTACATTAAAATCCCCTCCAACCATCCATGGATTATTATGAGTATTAGCAAACGCAACAAGAGCATCCCCCAAAGCCTTCCCGTCTGGATGTGAAACAACTAGTATATACGTAGGAAATCAACACAGGCTTAGGGAAAAAGAAATGACTTACCCGATAATGGATCACTTGACCTGCATCTTGAATTACCTCAACTGAAAAAGGAGAACACCAGAATATCCAAATTTTCCCAGATAAAGAAGAAACGACCCTCCGCATGCCCAGACGAATCCTAGTAGAATCCAAGTCTATCATCACTTAGAAGAAACAACTCCAAAATACAAACTAAAGATAATCGATACATCCGAATCAATCTTCGTAATCTACGAACTGTGGAGGCCTTACTAATCCACCTGATATTCCAAACAACGGAATTAATCATTGGGAAAGGGAAAATCTAGAAGGCGGATACACCTTCTAATGTTACGATTCTTCCTACTAGTAATAATAGAAAAATCTCTCGAAGATCTAGCAATCTGCTGGCCATCAAGTCTATCAATCACTGCATCAGAATCAGATGAGTTGCGACCATCATTAGGATCAGATAAAAACCGACCGTCATCCTCCCTAGACTCCCCAAAGCTAAAATCTATATCTGAACGAGATAAGCCATGATGGTTACTCTTTTTAATCATATCTGCCTTTGGAACATCAGAAACATGAGAATCCATTGGTATATTATTTATATCATTAATAGACCCTTGAACAATATTAGGACCAGCCAGAGTATCAATATCAACAATATTATGCCGATCTTGGTTAACTAAATCAATCCCAGCAGTTCTAACATCAGACACCTGAATCCTAACATCCGTGGATGCATCCTCAATACCAATAGGCTTCGAAGGTTGAACTTCTTCCCATGAAACATGCTGCTGCGCTAAACCAGGCGAATTAAGCCTCATAGGTCGATTATCAGTAACTACTACGTACTGGGTACAGAGAGCCACCTAATGTTGCACATTTGTTGTAGATACATGTTGTTTGTTGTTATCTTTGTGACTTATACCCGAGTTTGGTGTTTACGAAGAGTTGGGTTCGCAACGTAACAACCATCTGCCGGATAGCTCAAATGCTTACATGAATCACAATATGCCGAAACCCACTCAAAAATTATGTCCTGCTAAAAACCTGAATCGCCTTCACCAATCCAAACACGCGGCAACAAAGGCTATGAAATATCGTACTCTACTAATACTCTAGCAACAGATGGCCTATTAACTGAGGCTGTAGCATGATCCACTCGCAAATGAGTGCCAACAGCAGAAGCAATAAAAAATAATAGAGAATTACAATGAACAAAATGAACAGGCAAATAAGGAAATGATGCCAAACCGGGATAATGGGGGATTCCATCGAGCAACGAAAATTAGTAGACCACTTAAAAATCTACATCCCTCTACCATTAACATACAAACTTTGCCTAACCCATATCCGAGAATAATCTTTCTCCATTTCTAATTTAATTAAAATATGTCTATTATCAAGTAAGAAAATCATAAGAAAATCTGATAATTTCCTTTCAACCCCAAAGAAATAAAAATTTTTCTAATAACATCTATGGGAGGCTGACTAAAAGAAAATTTACCGACAAGAACCAGTTTAAACGGCACAGCCATCTCTTGAATTTCCATAGCAGAGAAATTGACAACTGGTTCACCTTTGTGCAACTGAACCGGTTTCACAAGAATTGACAAAGCAGTCGAACTAGTCACAGCATCTACGAAAGACTTTTCTGCTCTTGAAATGGCATTAGGATTGAGAACGGTGACTGGGTTAAGTGCAGAAACATACGAAGGCTTGGGGTTAATGTTGTTGCCTCGGTTTGTGAAGGTTGGGTTGGTGAAGTGATTTTGAGTAGCTACACAGGATAAGTCAATACAAGTGGCTAGCGGTGGTTATTGGGATAAGGTAGTATCGGGAAGATTCGAAGGTAGTGGTCTTGCTGCAGCATCACTGACGTCGATAATGGCACTAGCGTTATGTTAGGTATCCTTTGATTTAAATTTGCTGTTTTGGTGTAGGTGCTGCTGTGTTGAATGTTGTTGGTCGGGGGGTTAAGTGCTAGTGGGATCTGGTGGATAATTACCTCCGGTAGCCGCTGAATCCATGGATGCGCACGGCAATGAAGATCTTAATTATCCAACGGCTGATTGGCGGCGTAACCAGCTAGTTTGGGCCTTGAAGTTAGTCAGAAAATGCAGAGAGGATCGTGGAGAACCAAATCCGGGTCGTGGTGTTGCTGAAAGCCGGCAAAATCAGGCCGAAATAAGAGATGGTTTCCATTGATTCCAAGCTGGATCCGCTGTCTTCCGGTTGTTTTATGGCAGGGTTGACGCCAAATAAATGACCAGCTCAGTTCAAGCTTCTGATTTGTACCTCTCTTGGCCGCTAAAGTGAACGGAATCGTGAGATCCGTCCGTGTCAGATTGCTGTTGTCGGGTCGGGTCGGGTCAGGTCCTTATAAGTGGCGTGTGTCGGGTCAAAGCCGAAACTGAAATTTTTTTGAGTTGTCACATCTAATTTATTTTGATGCTCACTCGGTTATTTTAGAAATGTCTGAAATATCTTGCAATCATGATGTTCTTTCGTTTTATTTCAAGAAGAAAGGTCTGTTTATTAGGACAATAAGCAAGATTACAGAACATTCTTTTCTTGAACTAAGCTTTTTTTTTTTTTCAGGTTTTCCTTTAGTATTTGATCCGTTTCGGGTATTTTATTTGAATAAACCTTATTTGTCCCTCAATACATTTGTCTTTAAATATAGGGATGTCAATGGGGCGGGTTTGGGGGATCATGATCCCCGAACTCGAACCCAATTTAAAAGCTATTCCCTAAACCCGTCCCATACCCAAAAAATTGTAATGAGGAATAATTTGGGTATGTCCCCGAAAATTCCCGATTAAAACGGGGACCCGATCCCCATTTTTTTTAAAATAATAATTTTTGAATATTTCATTTCTTTTAAAAAAAAAATTCAAACAACCTCTATATTTAGAAATAAAATAACAATGATCAAATTCCATATTAGAAATAAAATTACAAGTAATCAAATTTTAACAACCTCCTCATAAATAAAAACATAATAATTCTAAGCTTTCAACATAATTATAAATGATCAAATTTTATATGACAAATCAAATTGATTTTAAGTCTTCAACATAAACTTGTAGCCATCACCATTGATGCACATTCTAAGAGTCTTCATAAACCTATAAAAACATAAACCAAAAAATAAATAAATACATGATTTGACAATTCAATTTAATAAATACTTTACAAAATAATATAAACTAAAATTATATACCTCTACAGCCTCTACCTCTGTTTCAATCTCTGGCTTCTCATCAAGAATCTTGGCATATGCCGGAGAGGACGATGCCACAACTACTCAAAATATAAATATAGAGAGCAAGTTAATTATTAGTTAATTTAAATAAATAAAAATACAAAAATTAAAACGAAAACTATATACCTCCACAAAGAGCACGTATCCAACTTTGACTACACATCAAAGCCTCCAATGTGCTTGGATGAAGTCTATTATGATATGTGCTTACAAATCGACCACCTGTGCTGAAAGCAGATTCAGAAGCAACAGTGGTAACTGGGATAGCCAAAATATCTCTTGCAATTCGAGATAATATAAGATAGTTACCACCATTTACCTTCCACTAAGATAAAACATCAAAGTCTTCCTCAACATTAAATGGTACTAACTTTTCACCTAAATATGTGTCTAGCTCATCCTTTACTTCCTCATTACCAACATTAACAAAACTAGTAAACCCCGAAATCCATTCAATTGAACTCTTATAGGAACCCGAACTCGGCATAGAATGAGAAGTACTCAAAGAACTAGAGCTATACCCAGGAGAACTAGCAGCTGATACATATCTAGCTTTGTATTCTTTCACTAGACTATGACAATCACCATGCACTACTTGGACACGAGAAGTAGCATCATCTCCATAAATCATGGAAAAGTAATATTCAACCAACCTAATTTTGAACCTAGGATCAAAGATACACGCAATAGACAATATTCCACTCATGTCATGCCAATACTTATCAAACTTTTCAATCATTTTCTGTGCCATGATTCTAAATTCATCATACCTAGGAGTTGAAACCCACTCATTCAGACGCAATCGAATATCACACACATGGCGTAGAAATAAATTAGATGTTGGATAACTAGTACCAAAAAACAATGTCGTACAATCATAAAAACATTTCAAATCATTTTCCAAGGCACTAGCCAATTGCCAATCATGCTCACTAGGCAAACACTTATACTGTCCATCAATATTCTTCAATCGACAAAAAACATTCTTATAATGCAATGCAGAACATATCATGAGATAAGTAGAATTCCACCTAGTTGGACAGTCTTGTACTAGTTTTCTACCAGAAGTAATGCCTAGTTTACGTGCATTCTCATCAAATGTAGATTTCCTTTTAGTTGATCCTGACAAAAAAATAACACTCTCACGAATGTTTGCAATTAGATCACTAATCACATTTAAACCATCCTTTACAATCAAATTTAGAATGTGGGCACAACAATGAACATGAAACTTTTGTCCACAAAAAATGAGATCATTTTTATCTAGTGCCAACAACATAAAATCAATCATACGATCATTAGTAGCAGCATTGTCAACAGTTATGGACGATAACTTACGCTCAATGTTGAGCTCTAAAAATGAACCCATCAACTTATCATAAAGCACTTGGCCTGTGTGAGAACCAGGCACTTCTAAAAAGCTGAAAAAAAAAGAAAAAAATCAGATTGATTATTAATTTTAAAAAAATCATAACAATAAGAATTTAACCTCAAAAGTTTCATTGACACCTTGGAAGTCAATTGTAAGTATTTGAGTCCTTGGAGGCTTGCTTAGTGAAATCCTCAAGCCCGGTGAGCTTGGAGGCGTGGACATAGGCGGGAATTGCCGAACCACGTAAAAATCATTGTGTTGTTCTCTCTTATCCTATCTCTTTATTTTTAATTGTGCATTAATTTATTTATTTCGAATTTAGTTGCTTAATTCTTAAAAAACCCAATTCACCCCCCTCTTGGGTTGCTTAATTAGTATTTCAGGTAGATTACTGAAAGAGCAGTCACGGACCACAGTCAGACATCGCCAGAAGGTCATCGGACCACCGCCGGACATTGTCGAAAAGTCATCGGAAGTCGTTGGACCTCTACCGGACTTCGCCGGACCTTCGCTGCCGGCCACCAGACTACCATTTTATTTTATTATATATATATATATATATATATTATTGCTAATATAAATAGTTTAATTTTTAAAGAGAGGGGTAAATTTGTCTAAAGAAAAAAATTATATTTCCTTTCCTTATTAAACTTTATATCAAACCAAACGACAACAAAATATAATTTCACTACTCTTTTCTATTCTTTTCTTCTTTCTTCCTATCCATTCCACTCTTTTTCTCTCCTTTCTTTTCTTCAAACCAAACATGACCTACGAGTTGACATTCTGTGTAACATGTTGTTTTTATATTATTATTTATCTTTTCCAGTTTTATATGTTTTACAGTCATAAGCTGCTTCAATCTCTATTCCATTAGCTTTTTTATTTCATCATTGACTTTTGTTTTTATTTTTTAATATTGAAAAAAGAAAAGTGAGTGTTGGGTGATATACAATTAGTAGATGGTTTTTAATTTCTTCCCCAACACCCAAAGAGCATGAATTCTTGCCCTCGTTTATAATTTCAGGCAGTGCAAGGGCTAGCTACACTTCTTGAATACCTGAATAAGTTAAATTTATACATCATATGTGTATTACAAGGCGTAGCTTAATCATTCAAATGAGGAAATTATGATTTAATATCTTGAATGCTAATATGACAACAGACGGAAATGTGGACGTGAACATCAGGCTGTTTTCAGATAGGCTGAGAAGGCTTTTAGTAAGTGAAGAAGTAATGTTCTCAGATGCTGCGAATGAACATGTTCAGAACCTTCTAAAAGGGACTAGATTCATTTGTAGTTTTCTGAGGCTCTATGAAGGCTTCATTGACACGATTCCTGTTCGATTCATGTATGGAGATGATATAACAGCCAATGACTTTTTCTCCACAGGTGACATAATTGACTATTGTGCCCGTGAATTAGAGAAGGTCATTGACAATTTCATTATTAGCATCATCATGCAGCAAAAGAGTAAAAGCAGTTCCGAGGAGGTTTGTGAACGTGATGCTGCTCTTTTTGAACTGCAAAGTCAAATCATTGGTATTAAGCAATGGCTTAAACAACTTCCACAGCAAAAATTCTTACCAAACCAGCAAACTAGAGTCGGTGTTTCTGTTGGGAATTTGATGGGTGTAGCAGACACGCTACTAAAGTGAAATTGAGAAATAATGAGACAATAAAGTGACACAGGGACACCAGAAATTACGTGGTTCAGCTTTTAACCTACGAACACCGGCGAAAATAGAAGGAAAATATTTTACTAGTAAAAAAGAGTTATAAGTATTGTAATATTTTAATTCATTATCCAAAATCCTAATACACCCAAACTTTCAAATCACTGAACTCTTAAAAACTCTCTAAATGAAAAAGAAGAACTGAAGAATTGAATGATCACAAACGAAGAGAGCCACTCCTTCTTATAGCAAAAATTTAGCTACTGTGCATTCTATTATTTTATTATTTATTATTATTTTATTTTATTTTTTCTTTACATTGCCCGCCTCTTCATCTTTTGTTTCTTTTTCTTTTTTTTCTTTTTCATCTTTTTCTTCTTCCTCTTTTGTCTTCTTTCTTCTTTTCTTTTGTCTATTTTAGTGGAGCATTGACATTCTCCCACTTTGAGATTAGATTGAAAATTAATCAATCTCCACATCATCTTTTCTGCTTCATCACAGTCATGTTGCTTACATCTTTATTAAGCTACAAAAGGATCTATTCTAAATAAACTTGTCAGCATTGATCGGCTTGGTCAAAATATCTGCTAAGTTTTCCTTGGTATAGATTTTCTAATAATTCATACTTCCATCTTCCACTACTTCTCAAATGAAGTGATACTAAGCTCCTATGTGCTTTGTCCTGAAATGAAAGGCTGGATTCCTTGCAATATGCAAGGCACTCTAACTATCACAAAACACTGGAATTTTCTCTTGTTTGTACCCGAGCTTCTCCAATAACCTTTGTATCCATATAGCTTCCTTGCAAGCTTGTGTAGTGGCGGAGTTGTCGAAGCTCCTCAAAACAAATACTGATTCACCTAAATAAAATTGTAGAAATGGTGAGACCAGGTCGAATCCCTAGAGAACTATGTTTTTAATTTCTCAAAGTCTAAAACAATTAATTTTCCAAGAAAAATCAAATTTTCAAGATTCTGCCCAAAACCGGATCACCGTTTATTGTAAAACGGTAAGCCGCTTATTTTCTGGGAGATATCCGGATGACCGGATATGGAAACCGGAAGACCGGTTAAGACTTGTGACACTTCTGGATTTATTCGGACAACCGGATAAGGGATCCGGAAAATCGAATTCTGTTTGGCTTGGTTCTGGAAGCTAATCGGCAATCCGGTTATTGGAAACCCAGAGACCGTTGCTCTTCTCGGTTCGACTTGATTCGCTAAGGTTGAAATCCGAAAATCCGTTCTTGAGTCAAGAATTGTGCAGGCGATCCGCTAACCGGATAAGCGAAACCGGAAGACCGTTTGCGTGCTGGCTACTTACTGACTCTAACCGGTTATCCGTTTAAGGAAAACGGAAGACCGAATGCAGGTGGAGAGCTTTCTGGTGCGATCCGGAAAACCGGTAATGAGATATCCGGAAGTCCGGTTGTGACAACTCTCGATTACGGGACGATCCTAATCCGGATAGAAAACCTAAGACCGGTTGCGGAACTCTTGGATCTGGAAAGATTTCGCTATCCGGTTAAGTGAAACCGTAAACCGATTAGCAACTCTCCTCGTTTCGGACTCAAACGGCTAATGGTTAGGGGAAACCGGTTATCCGTTTTTCTGGGTTTTGGGTTTGTTCTTAAACGAGATTATGATAAAATAAAATAAAATAAAATAAAACAAGATCTAAAATTAAGCAAGGAAAATTAATCTTACCAAACTTCCAATCCAAGGGTGTCAATTCCATCCAATTGCAATTTTGATCATAGGCCAAAATATAAATTACTCAATCCAAGAACTTAGTCTACTTAATCGGAATCCCGCAGAAAGTAATTATTCTCCTAATGTAATAGACTCAAACAATCGCCCAAATCCAAACTTATCACTAATTTAACTGGGCATCATCGTTCCATATCAAATTAAGTGATAGCATTAAGATTAATGAGAATGACTAAAACAAAAATCAATTATCTCAGATTTCTCCAATTTAATCAACTTCGATTTTTATTTCCTAGAGCCTATCATGCAAGCTATGTAATTGCGCCATCAATATACACACACATGAGCCAACCTTGCTACTCAATTCAATCGCTCATGACAATTGGATCACAAACTCATGACTAGCGATAGAAAATAAATATTGAATTAAGGCCAACTCAATCAATATAAATAATTCATAGAAAATAAGAACAAGAAAATAAAATTACTTGATCAAGAAATTCTTGTTAAGTTCAAAGCCTCACAAAACTACAACTGGAATTTGATTAACCCCTGGACCGGAATTAAAAACTTAGCCACTCATAGTGGCTAAACAAAACAAAAGAATTATTTGATGAAGATTAATGATTGCAGCCGCTGGTTTCTTTGCTTCTCACGTTCTTGTCTTGTGTGTCTCCTTTGCTCTTCACGCTATTTCCCCTTTATATTGCTTTTGTTTCCTTTTACTAGCCTTTTTCATCTTGGTTTCTTCTTCTATTAATGCTAGGAAGCTGAATTCTTCTCCAATTCTGATTGCTAGGAAACGTCTTCCTCAAGTCAACGGTCAGCCCACGTTTGCAAAGCCCAAATAAAGCTCTTTTATCCACTTTTTATCATAATCTCCATGCTTTGGCTCCTAGATCAAATCAAACATAATTTACACAAATTAGCACGAGATCAATCAAAATATAAGGGAATTAAACTAAATATAATATGACTATTTATGACCTATCAAATTCCCCCACACCTAAACCATGCTTGTCCTCAAGCATATCTCAAATCGACATACCAATCTTCCCTTTTACCTCTTTTCAAAACATTCAATATCCAAGAATACCAATAAAGCTAAGCACACATCAATGAGTCGAATCATAGTGACAATCAAAAGAATAAGCATTCATAGGATAGAATTTGTAACCAAAAACACAAGCATCTTATCAATTCATCAAAATCAAATGCAGCAAGACTTAACACCCTCGCATGGTTTCGCTCAATGCTCTCAAAGTGTTTAGGGTGCGTGTTTTACTCTCAAAATCAAAGCACAGCATGTCATTACCATAGGCTTGCAAATGAGTTAAATCTCCACCACTGCATATGAATATGATGCAAAAATCAAAGGGACTTAACAAGGGTTGAAATGGGGCTTAGGTAAGGGTATGGTAGAAGGAAAATGAAGGGTTTAACGATCAAGACAAAGAGTTAATTACATGCATGATTTAGATGCCTCACAAAATAAACAAACAAACTTCTAAAATGATGAAATTTATCCCCACATTTAAGCACTTAAAATACTTGGAGAAACAATTTGATAATTCAATTGCTTTTGCAAATAATTCTCCAATCATCCAATCAAGGGAATAAATTTCTCAACAGAATTTTTTTTTCTTTTTTTTCTTCTTTTTCTTCCTTTTTTCGTTTTTTTTTTTTTTTTTTTTTTTTTATCATCATGCAATTTCTTTACTCTTGTCTTGATAGGGTAGAAAGAAAACAAGGATAACAAACAAGAAGGCTTTGGGTTAAACAATGTGTTAGAAACAAATGAAAGGGAAAAATAGGCTCAAAGGGGCTAACTAAGGGAAAATAAAAGGTGGGTCTTTTAGAGTTTAAGCATTGGTTGAACCTAATTGCCCTTATCACACTTAAGCATCAATTCAAAAATGTGGTCTCAACATACATTCATAAGCAAGTTCTAGAATAAACACACTAAGTTCGATACACTCAACAAAAATAAAAGGAGCAAAATGTAATAAGTTGCTCTTAGGCTCAAAAGCTCACTAGAGTGTCTATGCATCAAGTCTTGTGCACTTTTCAATCAACAAATAAATTTGACACCATCGAAAATTTTAAAGAAAAACACTATTCATGCTTACCTCTTTCATGCATTAAAACTCAAAACAAAGATGTACCCCTAGCTTACAAGGTATTCAAAGATATTGAGAAGACTTAAAGCACAAAATTTTTTTTATTTTTTAAGAACATTGCCAAAATCCTCCCCCACACCTAAATAATACATTGTCCTCAATGTATCAACAAGTAAATAGCTCACAGAAAATAATAATGATGAAAAGTAAATGAGAAGGGAAGAAGAAACTCCCCTGGATGTGAGCGGTGTGGACTCGAATGAGCTAGGGAGGTTCCAAGGAAAACTGAAAATGGCGCGAGCACGATTTATCGAGGTTAATCTTCTTCCTCAAGAACATCTGGAGGCTTAAAATAAAATCAACGAAAAGAAAACTAAATATAATAAAGAAATGAAAATTCAAAAGCGAGAATAAAGAAAATATTTGGGTTGCCTCCCAAAAGCGCCTTTTGTTTTATGTCTTTATTAGACAAATTCGCAGTTTAATCAAGTATCCGAATAATGAGGACGAGTGAAATTGACTCGATGCATGGAGCAATTTCACCTCATGGTAGATTTTCAACCCATGGCCGCTCACTTTAAAAATCTTGTCCGAGTCTAAGCTCTTAATCTCATCGCACCATAAGGAAACACGTTAATAACAACAAAAGGACCAACCCATCGAGAACGAAACTTACTGTACGAGCTTCAATCGAGAGTTATATAACAACACTTTTGACCAATCTCGAATTTCTTAACAAGCATGTTGTCGTGAAGCATCTTGGATTTCTCCTTGTAAATTCTTGAGTTCTCGAGGCGCCTAACCTCAACTCCTCTAACTCTTGCAATTGCAATAATCTTGACATACCGCCTTGTCTAAGTCCATATTACATCGCCGCACCGCCCAATAGGCCTTGTGCTCGATTTCCACCGGTAAGTGACATGCTTTACCAAACACAATTGCAAGGAGACATACCTATAGGAGTTTTGCAAGGTAAGCCCAAAGAGCATCATCTAAACGAAGGCTCCAAACCATTCTTCCTGGATTCACCGACTTTGCAAAATAGACTTAACCTCTCGATTGGAGACTTCGGCTTGGCCATTGGTTCGAGGATGATATGGCAACTCTGATTCACTCCATATTTCTTCATCAAAGCTTCAACCGATCTATTGCAAAAATGTGTGCCTTGATCACTAATAATTGCTCTTGGAATTCCAAACCTATCAAAAATGTTAGTTTTGACAAAACCTACAACAGCTTGAGAGTCGTCAGTTTTGGTGGCTTTTGCTTCCACCCATTTCAAACATAATCCACCGCCAAAAGAATATAAGAAAATCCAAGACGATGGCAAAGGACCCATAAAATCATTACCCCATACATAATATATTTAACAAATTAGAATTGGAACTTGAGGCATTTCATTCTTGCGTGTTAACGCCCTACTTTTGACATTTCTCAACTTTTGCAAAATTGATATGCATCTTTAAATAAAGACTCCCAATATAAACCACTATCTAGAATTTTCCTAGCGTCCGCTTCCAGTCCAAAGTGTCCTCCACATGCATAATCATGGCAAAAGGTTAAGATAGATTGAATTCATTTTCAGCACACATCTCCTAATCACTGATCCGCACAATATTTCCATAGAAAAGGTTTGTCCCAAACATAGTACTTAGACTCACTCTAAGCTTAGCTTTCCTAGACGACTAAGACTATTAGGTAGACTTCCTGTAACTAAATAATTTACTATATCAGCATACCAAGGAATCATACCTTTTAGTTGGAACAAATACTCACTAGGAAAGTCGTCATTGAGAGGTGTCTCATCTTCCTCCCTTATCAATCTACTCAAGTGGTCAGCAATTCTCCACCTTTGCGATCCTGAATCTTCAAGTCAAACTCGAGAAGTAAAATCCATCGAATTAGCCTTGGCTTCGATTCCTTCTTGGCCAAAAGATACTTCAAGGCTGCATGGTCAGAATACACAATAACTTTAGAGCCAAGCACATAAGAACGAAATTTATCTAAAGCAAAAACAATTGACAAAAGCTCTTTCTCAGTTGTGGAATAATCAGACCGAAAGGTGATTTAAAGTCCTCAAGCATAATAGATGGCATGGCTTTTCTTGTCAATCCGCTGGCCTAAAACCGCCTCCCATCGTGATAATTGCTCGCATCGCACATGATTTCGAAAGGCAAGTCCCATCGAGGTGGTTGAACAATTGGCGCACTAGTCAACAATTCTTTGAGCTTATCAAACGCCTCTTTGCATTCCTTCCCAAACTCGAATTGAACTTCCTTTTGCAGCAAATTTGTTAAGGGCAAGGCGATTTTGGAGAAGTCCTTGATAAACCTGCGATAAAATCCTGCATGTCCAAGAAAAGAACGCACTTCCCTAACATTGGTAGGGTATGGTAAGTTTGCAATTATATCCACTTTTGCCTTATCAACTTCTATACCCCTAGAAGAAATCACATGTCCTAAAACAATGCCTTGGGTGGCCATGAAATGACACTTTTCATAATTTAAAACCAAGTTAGTATCTATGCATCTTTTCAAAATCTTGGTTAAATTATTTAAGCACTCATCAAAAGAATCCCCATATACAGTGAAGTCATCCATGAACACTTCAATGCAGCTCTCAATAAATTCAGAAAAAATACTCATCATGCATCTTTGAAATGTACCTGGAGCATTACATAGACCGAAGGGCATTCGCCTATAGGCATAAGTTCCAAAAGGACAAGTAAAGGTTGTCTTTTCGATCGCCCCTGCACAGAATTTGATAGAAACCTGAAAATCCATCAAGAAAACAAAAGAAAGACTTTCCTGCTAATCTCTCTAGCATTTGGTCAATAAAAGGTAAAGGAAAGTGATCTTTTCTAGTTACTTGGTTGAGCTTCCTAAAATCAATACACATTCTCCAACCATTTTGCACACGCATTGGTACAAGTTCATTATTCGAGTTCTTAACCACGCTTTTTTCTTTGAACCACATGAATAGGCTTACCCATTCGGCCGAAATTGCAGATTATACCAAGATCGAGCAACTTGAGAATTTCTTTCATCACCACTTCCTTCATGGCTGGATTCAACCTCCTTTGTGGCTCTCGTGATGGTTTAGCCCTCTTCAAGCGTAATCCTCGTGCATGCAAATCAAGGACTAATTCCTTTTATGTCGGCTAAGGTCCATCCAATTGCCACCTTGACTCCTTTGTTCTCACCAAACTTTCCTCTTGCTCCTTTGTGAGTCCTTTCGATATAATCACGGCACGTCTCCCTTTCACCCAAATACATGTATTCGAGGTGATTTGGCAAAGCTTTCAATTCCAGCTTTGGTGCCCGCACAATGTAAGGTAACATTTTGTCGCTGGTAGAGGAAATTTCAAGATTAGAGTTTATCGTCCAAATTTCCTTCTAAAGTGGGTGTGCATCTAACTCTAGCTCATTCCCAACATTTTCGGGTATAAATTTCCGCACAATAATCAAGCACATCAATTTGACAAAGAGAATGCATATCAAGAGGGTGTTTCAACGCATCAAAAATATTAAACTTAACAATCTCCCATCAAACTCGATGAAAGAGTACCTCATCTACATCAATCTTTGCTTTGGCGCTTTCATGAAAGGTCTTCCTAATAAGATTGAAGTCGATTTGGAAGAAGGATGACCTTCCATCTCTAAGATGTAAAAATCTACAGAAATATAAGCTCATTAACTTGCACCAAAACGCCTTTTCTACAATCCCAAGGGTGAATATAAGAACGGTCACCTAATCAATAACTACACCATTTTTGCAAGTCATTTAGTTTAAGTTCTGAAATGTAAAATGGCATGACATTAATCGAGGCTCCTAAGTCTAGCATAGCATGCTCAACTTTCTTTTCACCAATCACACAAGGTAATGAAAACATACCGGATCTTTGCATTTTTCTAGCATACTCTTTGTAAAATCATGGAAACATTCTTACTTACCTCAACCTTCCCTTTTCCTTCATCTTCCTCTTGTGCACAACGCTTTCAAGAATTTTGCATATTTGGGATTTGTTCGATCGCATCCAATGGGATGTTAATTTGCACCTCCTAAACGTGTCCGTGATCTCCTTTTCTTGCTCATCTTCTTTGGCTTAGCTAACCCGCTAGGAAAGGAGGTGTGTGTAAGATGAAAGAGATAAAGGAGGATCGAATTTTACCCCACGCCTTGTTTTAGAGGAGCCTTCATCTTCATCTCCTCGCCATTTCTGCCTTTGTGGAGTTGATCCCAAGGAATTTCTTTCCGCTCGCAGCGACATTGCACTACGCCTCCCTCGGGTTGATTTCCGCCAAGGTAGCTTTTCCGCAATTTCGAGCCCAACTTGCTAACTGGACGTGGCTAATCGAGTGATTCGTTGCCCAAATTCGGATGCTTGTCCTTGTTTCCTCAAGTCAAGAGTATCAGTAGCAAGATTCTTAACAATATCTTCCAGGACTGGAGGTGGTCTAGTAAGTTCGAGGGGGCCTTGTTGTCCTCCTTGGTTTCCATAGCTAAAGTTGTGGATGATCCTCCATCCAGATCAGAATGATTCAATGGTGGATCATATTCCTTCGAGCGTGACCGTGAAACCTCCTATGGCATTGGCTTCGCGTGAGTCTTGTTGCAACGCTGGGGCACATATATCGCAGGGATGCCCATGGCGAGCATATTCCACACGCTTTCACCGCTTGCAATTGCCTCTACGCCCATTTGACGAACCAAAGCGCTTAAATCCGTAAATTTGATTTTAAGGTCACTTACCTCGTTAACGTGTTTCGATGATCCTCCACCCGCCTGTACCAAATTGTTGAGAAGTTTCACCATGTTCAAATCAATTGTTCGCCGTGTCTTGTTCACTAAAGCTCCACCACTTGTCGATCAATCATACCCTATCCATTGGCACAATCCTCATAGAAATATTGACGGGAGTTGATCCGAAATTACTGGGAAAGCTAGCACATAATCGCTGAATCGCTCCCAAGATCAGACAACGCCTCCCTGGATCCGTGATGCCATAAATCTCCTTCCTAATACTAAAATGTGAGGTGAAAGAATTTCTCCGAATAATTTTCATCTCGCTCCATGACAGAACCCAAGGCAGAACAGAGCCAATCTTTAAATTTGATCCTTCAAAGAGATTGAAAGGTTTAAGGTTGATTTGCCCTGACACACCATGTGGCTTCATTCCAGCAAAGCAACGATGTGAAATTCTTTAGATGCTTATGAGGATCTTCACCGCACAACCACGAAAAGAAGGAAGTAATGAATCAAACCAGATTTTAATTCAAAATCATTAGCAATATTGGGAAAAGTAATGCATAAGGGTCATTGATTCAAATCGCGCGAAGTAGTTCTTCGAGAGTTAGTCCGCCATCTTTCTTCAATTTCTGCAAAGATGGATGTTCCACCAAAGAGTTAAGTCTATCTCGCCTGCTCTCAAGACGACGTTTTCCTTCTCTAGTTTCTTTCCTCAATTGACGCGCTGTCCTCTCGATTTCAGGATTATACTGCAAATTAGTACCCTGAGAAGAACGAGTCATAAACTAAATCAAATAAACAATTAAACAATGAGAAACTAAAATTAGTTCCCCGGCAACGGCGCCAATTTTGACGGAGTTGTCGAAGCTCCTCAAAACAAATACTGATTCACCTAAATAAAATTGTAGAAATGGTGAGACCAGGTCGAATCCCTAGAGAACTATGTTTTTAATTTCTCAAAGTCTAAAACAATTAATTTTCCAAGAAAAATCAAATTTTCAAGATTCTGCCCAAAACCGGATCACCGTTTATTGTAAAACGGTAAGCCGCTTATTTTCTGGGAGATATCCGATGATCGGAAAACCTAAGACCTACTTGACACTTCTCGATTTATTCTTGACAACCGGACAAGTGGATCCTAAAACCGAATTCTGTTTGGCTTGGTTCTGGAAGCTAATCGGCAATCCGGTTATTGGAAACCGGTAGACCGTTTTTCGTTCTTCTCGGTTCTGACTTGATTCGGCTAACCGGTTGGGGAAATCCGGAAATCCGTTTGCTGAGTTGAAGAATTCTGGGCGCGATCCGGCTAACCGGATAAGCGAAACCGGAAGACCGTTTGCGTGCTGGCTACTTACTGACTCTAACCGGTTATCCGTTTAAGGAAAACGGAAGACCGAATGCAGGTGGAGAGCTTTCTGGTGCGATCCGGCAAACCGGTAATGAGATATCCGGAAGTCCGGTTGTGACAACTCTCGATTCTGGACGTATCCGGCAATCCGGATAGGAAAAACCGGAAGACCGGTTGCGGGAACTCTTGGATCTGGAAAGATTTCGGCTATCCGGTTAAGTGAAACCGGTAAACCGATTAGCAACTCTCCCCGTTCTGGACTCAAACGGCTAGCCGGTTAGGGGAAACCGGTTATCCGTTTTTCTGGGTTTTGGGTTTGTTCTTAAACGAGATTATGATAAAATAAAATAAAATAAAATAAAACAAGATCTAAAATTAAGCAAGGAAAATTAATCTTACCAAACTTCCAATCCAAGGGTGTCAATTCCATCCAATTGCAATTTTGATCATAGGCCAAAATATAAATTACTCAATCCAAGAACTTAGTCTACTTAATCGGAATCCCGCAGAAAGTAATTATTCTCCTAATGTAATAGACTCAAACAATCGCCCAAATCCAAACTTATCACTAATTTAACTGGGCATCATCGTTCCATATCAAATTAAGTGATAGCATTAAGATTAATGAGAATGACTAAAACAAAATCAATTAATTGATTACTCGATTTAATCAATTTGTATTTTATTTCCACTAGAGCTATCGTACAAGCTATGTAATTGTAGTCAATATACACACATGTAGCCAACTCCTTCTTACTCGATTCGATCGTTCATGACAATTACGGATCGCGACTCATGACTAGCGATAGAAAAATAAATATTGAATTAAGGCGTCAACTCAATCAATATAAATAATTCATAGAAAATAAGAACAAGAAAATAAAAATTACTTGGATTGAAGAAATTCTTGTTAAGTTCAAAGCCTCACAAAACTACAACTGGAATTTGATTAACCCCTGGACCGGAATTAAAAACTTAGCCACTCATAGTGGCTAAACAAAACAAAAGAATTATTTGATGAAGATTAATGATTGCAGCCGCTGGTTTCTTTGCTTCTCACGTTCTTGTCTTGTGTGTCTTCTTTGCTCTTCACGTTGGCTTCCCCTTTTATATTGCTTTTTGTTTCCTTTTTACTAGCTTTCCTTTTTCATCTTGGTTTCTTCTTCTATTAATGCTAGGAAGCTGAATTCTTCTCCAATTCTGATTGCTAGGAAACGTCTTCCTCAAGTCAACGGTCAGCCCACGTTTGCAAAGCCCAAATAAAGCTCTTTTATCCACTTTTTATCATAATCTCCATGCTTTGGCTCCTAGATCAAATCAAACATAATTTACACAAATTAGCACGAGATCAATCAAAATATAAGGGAATTAAACTAAATATAATATGACTATTTATGACCTATCATGTAGTCGCCATGTATTCTGTTTCTATTGTAGATAGAGCCACAACGGCCTGCAGTTTCAAAACCCAACTTACAGTTGCTCCCACAAGTGTAAACATATTGCTAGTAGTGGATTTCCTTTTATCAAGGTCTCCTGCAAAATCTAAATCCACATAGCCCCTGACAGTAAATTCCGATCCTCCATAACATAATACAACATCTGAGGTTACTCTGATGTATCTCAAAATTCGTTTCACAACTATCTAATGCTCTTCACCAGGATTCGTCATGTATCAACTGACTGCTTCCACTGCTTGTGCAATATTTGGTCAAGTATATATCATAGCAAACATCAAACTTCCCACTGCTGATGCATATGGTACTCGAGACATTTTCTTCCTCTTTGCTTCATTGCTAGGATACGTACTTGAGGATAATTTGAAATTAATAAGAAGTAGGGTGTAAATGGACTTACAATCTTGCATATTGAAGCACCGCTAGATTTTTTTTAAGTAATTTTTCTGAGAAAGCCAAATCTTTCTATTGTTTATATCTCAGTGAATTTGCATCCCTAGAATCTTGTTTACTGGTCTTAAATCCTTCATCTTAAACTTCCTATATATCATCCACACAACAGCAAAATGTTATTATTTTCAAACCTCTTGTGATATGCACAATGATCTGAACTGAGTCTTTTCTATCCAAGGCCCGTGATGAAGGAATCAAATCTCTTACACCAACACATCGGTGCCTATTTGAGGCCGCATAGAGATTTATTCAATCTGCAAACTAAGTTCTCCTTTCTCTTTTCAACAAAACCTTATGCTCGAACATATAGATTTCTTCTTCAAGTTCTCCATGAGAAAATGCAGTTTTCACATCTAACTGCTTTAGATGTAGGTTAAATGTAGCACTGATCACCAAGACCATTATGACTGTCATGAGTCAAACCACCGAAGAACATATTTCATTGCAGTCAATACCTTCTTTCTGAGCATATCCTTTCACCACCAATCTTGCACGAAATCACTCCACTTGGCCATTGCCATCCCCCTTGATTTTCTAGACACATTTGTTACCAATGGATTTCATTCCATATGGCAGTGGTATAAGTTCCTATGTCTTGTTCTTATGTAGAGTCTCAATTTCTTCCTGCATTACTGTCATCCACAAAGGAACATCTAAGCTGTTTAAAGCTTCATGGAAAGTTAACAGCTCTCCGTTCTTTGTTAGAAGACAGGATGCAACATTGATTTCTGTGACATAATCTGAGTGCCACATTGGCAGTCATCTCTTACGAGTTGACCGATAAACTTCTGTAGCCTCGAGCTCGACTGGTTCTTGTTCCTCGTGCTATAGTGCTGCTTTAAAAAAATCTGAATCTTCTGGATTATTTTCCACATATACCAACACAATCTTTGACTTTTCTTTTATAGTGCTATCACCTCTGTCTTTCCTTTGCACTTGATCTTCTACAAAGATAACATCTCTGCTAATGATGATCTTGTAGGCAATGGGGTCCCACAGATAATACCTTTTCACTCCATCAACATACTTCAAGAAGATACACCTCCTGAATCTTTAGATTCAACTTTGTTCTTTCTTGAGCATTGTACATCACGTACACAGGACATACAAATACATGTAGGTAAGCATTTAACATTCTTCTTACTTCTAGTTTTTAATCTACCATAATTGTGACTCCCACTGAGGCCACGATCCGTTGGTCTCTCTCTCGTCACTAATAGCGCTTCTGCTTGTTGTGAACTTACTTGTCTGTCTTCCTTACTTTTTTACCTGCTCTCCTCATTTAATATGGAGACTGCATCATCATTGAAAACTAGACTGTCTGCTGGATTGTTGTTCGTCAGACTCATGATGAGTTGATTATACGAATCTGGTAGACTTTAAAATAAAAGCTTGATGTGTTTATTTTCCTCAATATTATGACCCAATGTTATGAGTTGTGAAAATAAAGTCTTCAAGATGTTAATATAGTCGGTCACTGATGTAAATTCCATCATTCGAAGAGTATAAAGTCTCTTCTTTAAGAAAATCTCTTTTTTAAGAAAATTTTATGGTGTAGCGACTTGGTCTCGAATAATTTTGTGACTGTATCCTATATTTCATTTACTGTTTTTTTCTCTGTTATACTGAATAATACCCCATCTGTAAGTGCCAAGTGTAGATCAGCAATGGCATTGCCATTCATCTCATTCCACTTGTCATCATCAGTTATCTCCATATACCTTTCTCCAATTGCTGCTAAGCAATTATTTTCCTTAGAATTGCTCGCATCTTCATTTTCCACAACGAGAAATTATTCCCATTAAACTTCTTAATTTCATACTTTGCTCCTATTTTATTAATAAATACCATACACAAGCTAGTATACCACCTTGAATAGTTGTGAGTATGCATGAGAATGCACACCAAGAAAATTTTCAGGAAAGACTAGAGGGGTCACAATGGTCCCACTTAAAACTCAGACATTTTAGGCTCTTATCTCTTTTGTGATAGAACTTTCCTAGACATATACAAAACCACACAGTTGCTTTACTCACACCATTATCCCCTACTTTGCACCATAAATTCTTGGATCACCCCCCCGTTTCTCGTGAACAGTAACTGTATACATGAATGTACCATATACATGAACAGTATCATATATGTGAACAGTACCGTATATGTAAACAGTACTGTATTGGTAAACAGTACCTCAACTCTAAAAAATACAACCAATAGCTATAATACCACTGTTGGGAACTTGATGGGTGTAGCAGCCACGCAACTAAAGTGAAATTCAGAAATAATGAGACAATAAAATCACACAGGGACACCAAAAATTACTTGGTTCGGCTTTTAGCTTACGTCCACGAGCGAAGACAGAAGAAAAATATTTTACAAGTGAAAAGAAATTATAAGTATTGTAGTATTTTAATTCACTACCTAAAACTCCAATACACCCAAACTCTCAAATCACTAAACTCCTAAACACTTTCTAAATGAAGAAGAAGAACTGAAGAATTGGATGATCATAAATTAGGGAAGTCGCGCCTTTTATAGCCAAATTTTGGTTATTGTGCATTCTATTAATTTATTATTTATTATTTTTTTCTTTACGCGGCCCACTGCTTCATCTTTTGTTTCTTCTTCTTTTTGTTCTTTCTTCTTTTTCTTCTTCCTCTTTTGTCTTCTTTCTTTTTTCTTTTGCCCATTTCGGTGGGGCATTGACAGTTTCTGCTTCATTTTCAGGGTAATTTAAAAAGAAAACCTCTGCACTGGGCCTATATGATAAGATAGAAGAGATGTTAGATATAATCATTGACGGTCATCCTCAGCTTTAATTGGATGGAGTTGTGGGCAGCGACCAGTCAGATGACGAGACTACTTCCGAATTTGCTGCAGAGACTTTTAACGACAACTTTACGAAGAATTATTTCGACTGTCATGCTTGGGTCACAATGTCTTTTGACTACAATAGGAACAAGACATTGGATGAAATAATGAAGTCTGTGATGCCTCCATCTAGGTTGAATAAGATTATGGACAAGGATTTTGAGCTGAAGAAAACTACACTTTGTGATTACTTATGGAACAAGAAGTATTTAATTGTCCTGAATGATGTCTAGAGTATGGCCGTGTTGGATGATCTGAGAAGAGCTCTTCCAGATAATGACAATGGAAGCAAAGCCCTGGCAGCATTCAATGATATTGGCATCTTTATGTTAGAATTCGGAGAGTTGTTTCCACTTGATTTAGTCCCAACTAGAGGATCACTGGAAGTTCTATATTGTTAAGCCAAAACCTATCAAGAAAACGATTTAAGCTTCATAAGTTCCACTTTGAAAGTTCTATAATCTAAATTTCCTTTGACTTGATCCAAACTAAGGCATGATTAAAGAATTAAGATGTAATCTTTCTTGAATGCAAAGAGACAGTATCCAACACACACGCTTAGCACCAGAGATTTATAGTGGTTCAGCCACAAAATGAGTCTACATCTATTGTAAAAAGGGAGAAAAGTTTCATTATTAGCTTTGAGAGTGTAACAGAATTTCCATGAGCTCAGATCTTGATTAGTATTAAAAATTGTATGTTTGTTATGAAGTAAAAATGTTATTTTGCATTATTAATGTAATTTATATTTGTAATTGTATAACATATTATGAACTTTTAATTATTTTTCTAAGTATTTGATTTTATGTATTTTTGTGTGTTTATTAGGTAAAAATAATAATTTCATACAATTGGAGGCTTCAAACAAATGTACGGATGTCAATTTTGGATTCCGGAAGTCCGAAAAAATTATGTCATTGTCGAGAAGAATCCAAGACTTTTGTTGTAAATTTTTACGTTTTTACCATGGTAAATGTGGTAATTGTAAAATTATAAGTTTTTATCTTGTTAGGTATGATATTTTATTAGTTGAATTATTTGGATATGCTTGGGTGGATAAGATAAGATTATGTTTGATTAGTGGGATTATTAGTGGGACAAATGTAAGGTTAAGATTTAATTAGAGTTTTTTATTTGTGTGGTGTGGATTTACCATGTATTAGTATAAATAGAGAAGGGTGGTGAACACATCACTAGGCACCTTTTCTTCTCTTCTTTCCTCTCAATTTTTCTCCCCATCTCTCTTTGTAATATATTTTTAATTAATAAAATTAGGTTTATTTCAATTTTTAATTTCCATTTTAATTATGTGTTTTTCAATCTTAATTATTTCTTTTATTTCAAAAATGTTTAGCTAAATATTTATAGTTAGGGGAAGGTGAAACTCTTAGTAAAAAAATATGGTTTAATCAAATTCAATTTTTAATTTTATAAATTAAGTTGTTTTCTATTTAATTTTATCCATATTTTATATTTTGAAATTTTGATTTATTGTAGACAAAAATAGGAATTTGGCACAATGAATTCTTAATATCTTAATATAAAATATGGTAAAATGGTATTTTGATTTAGTGTAGACAAATTAAGTTTTGGCACATTAAATTCTTGATCCATAATAAAATAAATGGGAAAATAATTTTAATTTATAAAATTAATCTTTTGGGAAATAAAACAAAAATAAAAAGAATTTGTTAAATTATATTTATTACTAAGAGTGGATCCATAACCCTAACTAATTCAACTTTATAGTTTTCCTCAAATTAAATTGTGTGTTTTTAAATTTTATTTTTATTTTTTTAGGTAAAGTTAAACAAATAATTTAAACCCTTTCTCTCATGGATCGACTTTGACTCACCGAATATATTATAACTAGACACTCTTATACTTGGGAGAATCAAACATTTTAAGTTGTTTTCGTTTATGAGATGATTTATTTTGTTTTATTTTTCCTTTTATTTTTTTACTTTTTGTGTAAATTTTCGTTGGCCTCCTTTTTCTTTTTTAAATTCTCTTCTATCCCCCACATCTTTCATAATTTTAGTTTCACCCCTAATAATTTTTGTTTCTACCCCAATCTTCTCATAATTATGATCCGACCCTAAAATCCTTCACAATCTTCAATTTCATCCAATATGGCTAAAATCTAAATTTTTAAAAATTATAGTGTGGCCATAATATTATAAATAATTTGCAATAAGATCCCTAGACGAAATTTCTCACAAAAATTGGACTTGAACTTATTTGGACTCAATTTGGACTTAATTTGGACTAAGCAAACTAACTACTAACTCTTAACTAACTAATTACTAATTTTTTATTTCAGTTATTTAATTTTCAGTATTTATTTTATTTCGCATTTATTTTATTTTATTTTTGTTTTATCTTTTTATTGGTGGGTTTAACCACCATTTTTATTTATTTATTTAATTTTAAGTTATTGAATTATATCGCATTTATTTCTTTGTTTTGTTAATTTATTGGTGGGTTCAACCACCATTTTTTTTTTATTTAATTTATTTTGCTTTTATTTTCATTTTTTGCTTTCTTTTTTTATTTGGTGGGTTTAACCACCAGTTTTTTTTTCTTTGTATTTATTTTATGCTTTATTTTTTTGTTTATTTAATTGGTGGGTTTAACCACCAAAATTGTTAATTAATTTTAATTTTTTTTTGTACACTTATATTATTTGCATATTTATTTTTTTTATTTTATAATTTTTATTTAGTTTTTGTTATTAATTTATTTGAATATCATCATTGTGATATAACCATTGCATGAGACATTGGTCTCGTACTTCAAGTGGCAGGTTAGTTCGTAAATCTCAATCTCCACCATTAATCATGGACGAGAACTAAGATGACAACTTTTGGCTTAACCTAATCCTCGATTGGTCAAGAGACAATCATTCTCAACATGGACCGATCAAAATCAACCAAGAACCTTGAGGACTACATGAATCCAACCAGAACCGGAGCACCGTCGTATAGTATTTCCTCCAGAAGCATCTCGATTCAACTTCAAACCATGTATTATCCAACTTTTACCAACATTTCATGGTTTAGAATCGAGAATCCATACTTGCATCTAAGAGATTTTGAGGAAGTTTGTAATACATACATGACCAAAATTGTAGCATGAACATAATTAGATTAAAGCTTTTCCTTTTCATTAAAAGATAAAGCTAAAACTTGGCTACAAAACCTTAGATCTGGATCAATAAGAACTTGAATAACATGCAAGAAGTTTTTGAAAAATTCTTTCCACCTCATAGAACTAATTGCTTTAAAAGGCAAATCACTTCTTCACTCAAAAATGGAGAAACATTATACCAATGTTGGGATAGGTTTAAAGAATTGCTTAACATATGTCCACACCATGGTTTTGAAACTTGGCGATTGGTCACTTATTTCACGAGGGCTTAACACCACAAAGTAGACAAGTTGTAGAAATGATGTGTAATGGCGAATTTAGAGATAAAAATCAAGATGCACTAGATTATCTTGACCAATTAGCTGAAAATGCACAACATTGGAATACTGTTGGAACTTTTGAATTGAATAATAAGCCACAACCATCTCCATCTAATGGAGGAATCTATAACCTTAGGGAAGATCATGATTTACAAGCAAAATTTGCATCCCTAGTTAGGAAGGTTGAAGCTTTGGAGAATAAAAAAGTGATCAAGTAAAACTGCTCAAGAAATTGCATGTGATGTTTGTAGTTCTAATGATCATTTCACTCAAGATTGCCCCACTCTGCCTGCACTTAAAGAATGTTTGCATGATCAAGCTAATGCCATCAACACTTTTAACAAACCAAACCCATATTCACAGACTTATAATCCTGGTTGGAGAAATCATCCAAATTTTAGTTGGAGGAATAATAATAATACACAATCTTCACAAGCACCACCTCCACAAAATTTTCAAAATACTCAGCCTTATGCACCATATGTTCCACCACCATGGAAAAATTTGGAAGATCCAATGCATTCATTCATTAGGAAACAAGATGCCATTAATAATCAAAATGCACAAACATTTTCTGATTTGAAAGATACTCTTGCTAAAATTGCTTCTGCACTCACAATTCAAGAAAAAGGAAAATTTCCAGCTCAACCACAACCAAATCCTAAGATTCAAAATTCACTGGACCAAGTCAAGAGCTTATAACTCTTCGTAGTGGTAAGGTTATTGAACGGCCTATTCACGAACCTTGTGAAATGAAAATTCAAAGGGTAAGGAAGATCTAGATAAACTTACACCTAGTGAAGAAATAACTAATGTTCCATCCGAACCACCATTTCGCATGCATTAAATAAACCAAGGAAATCAAACCACTCTTCTAAATTTATGAAATTTTTAAACAGTGAAAGTTAACATTCCTTTGTTAGATGCAATCAAGCGTGTACCTTCATATGCCAAATTTTTAAAGGACTTATGCATGCTTAAGAGAAAATTGAAGGTAAAAAGAGTGCTTTCATGGTGAGCAGGTAAGTACCATTTTGTCTACTAATAATAAGTTAAAATATAAAGATCCTGGTTGTCCTACTATTTCTTATATTATTGGAGATCATAAAATTGAGCATGCTTTGTTAGACCTTGGTGCTAGTGTTAATTTGCTTCCATATTCAGTTTATCTTCAACTTAATCTTGGTGAGTTAAAATCAACTTCAACTACACTTTTGCTTGCCGATAGATCAGTTAAAGTACCAAAAGGAATAGTAGAAGATGTTTTAGTACAAGTTGATAAATTCATATACCCTGTGGATTTTATTGTCTTAGAAACTGAACCTGTTGTAAATAATTATAAACCAATTCCTGTAATTTTGGGTCGACCATTTTTAGCAACTGCTAATGCTTTGATTAATTGTAGGAATGGTTTAATGAATTTGTCATTTGGAAATATGACTTTGGAATTAAATGTTTTTAACATGTGTAGGCAACCTAATGAAGAAAATGAGAATGAAGATGAAATTGATGAACAAAAAGAATTGCTTGAAGCTTGTATAGAGGAGAATATTTAAAAAGGGGATTTTTCTGAACTTAGTAATATTTGTTTGGTTAATTCAGTTGAATCAAATAAACAATTTGAACATGATACTTCTAATATAAATTTGTTGTTTGATTCTTGTCAGACTTTGCAAAATGATGATGAGAAGCACGAATTTGACGAGCTTGGAATCATTGAAAAAACGGAAAAACAAGAAGCACCTAAAGTAGAACTGAAACCTTTGCCAGAGGGATTGAAGTATGTTTATCTTGGAGAAGAGCAAACTTATCCTGTTGTGATTTCTTCGACCTTATCAAGCGACCAAGAAGGTAAGTTACTATCTGTTCTTAAAAAGCATAGAAACGCAATTAGATGGACTTTAAATGACATTAAAGGTATTAATCCTTTAGTTTGCACACATAGAATCAATTTAGAAGAAAATGCTAAAACATGTCAACAACCTCAAAGAAGATTAAACCCACACATGAAAGAAGTAGTAAAAGTAAGTTCTTAAGTTACTTGATGCGGGAATTATCTACCCTATCTCTGATAGTAAGTGGGTAAGTCCTACACAAGTAGTCCCAAAAAAATCTGGAATCACTGTAGTCAGAAATGAAAAAGATGAATTAATTCCAACACGAATTGCATCTAGTTGGCGCATGTGCATTGATTATAGAAAATTAAATGAAGCCACTAGAAAAGATCATTTTCCATTGCCATTTCTTGATCAAATCTTAGAAAGAGTAGCTGGACATCCATACTACTGCTTTTTAGGATGGATATTCAGGTTATTATCAAATTCCTATAGCACTTGAAGACCAAGAAAAAACCACATTTACATATCCCTTTGGAACATTTGCATTTAAAAGAATGCCATTTGGACTTTGTAATGCTCCTGCAACGTTTCAAAGATGCATGCTAAGTATTTTCAGTGATATGGTTGAACATTGTTTAGAGGTCTTTATGGATGATTTGACTGTGTTTGGGAATTCTTTTGATGATTGCCTTGATAATTTGGAAAAAGTTTTAAAAAGATGTGTTGAAAAAGAACTTGTGTTAAATTGGGAAAAATTCCATTACATGGTTACTTCTGGAATTGTTTTGGGTCATGTTGTATCTGTTAAAGGAATTGAAGTTGACAAAGCAAAAATTGAAGTCATATCTAAATTGCCACAACCAAAAACAGTTAGAGATGTGCGATCATTTTTAGGACATGCAGGATTTTATAGGAGGTTTATAAAAAACTTTAGTGCCATATCTAAACCACTTTGTAACCTCTTATTAAAAGATGCATCATTTGAATGGACTGATGATTGTCAAAAATCTTTTGAGAAAATAATTTGTCTTTTGACATCTGCACCTATTATGCAATCTCCTGATTGGTCTTTACCTTTTGAATTAATGTGTGATGCAAGTGACTTTGCTGTTGGTGCTGTTTTAGGACAAAGAAGGGATCGTAAGTCATTTGTAATTTATTATGCAAGTAAGACTTTGGATAGTACTCAAATGAATTATTCGACAACTGAAAAAGAATTACTTGCTGTGGTATTTGCATTAAACAAATTTCGTTCGTACTTGCTTGGTTCTAAAACTATTGTTTTTACTGATCACGCTGCTGTGAGATATTTGATGACTAAACAGGATGCCAAACCAAGATTAATTCGTTGGATTTTGTTACTCCAAGAATTTGACCTTACCATCAAAGATAAAAAGGGTGCCGAAAATGTTGTCGCTGATCATTTATCAAGACTCACATCTGAATTCTGCACTGATATAACTCCCATCAATGACTCATTTCCTGATGAATTTTTATTTTCTGTTACTTCAATGCCATGGTATGCTAATATTGTTAATTTCCTTGTTACAGGTAAAATGCCTTTGCAATGGAACACTCAGGAGAAGAAAAAATTTTTGGTTGAAGTAAAGAAATTTTATTGGGATGATCCTTACTTGTTCAAATATTGCCCTGATCAAATTTTTCGACGATGCATTCCTGAAAATGAGAATTAGTGGCCTTCGTTGAAGAGCAAGAAAGACAACTAAGATCAGTAGAGAGTGGTATATATAAATTTCAAATGGAGCTTGAGGTTAACTCCATGAGAGGACAAATGTAAGTTCATTTTCTTTTGTACATATTGTGTTTCTTTTTGTTGTTCGCTTTCACTTCTGATTTGATTCTGCAGATTTGATTTTGGTGTGTTTTGATTTACTTTCCTGTATAAATGGCGGATAACGGTACTCCGTGACTTCTTAAGTTGGTGTCTTAGTCTTGGTAATGTATGTTCAAAAAAAAAAAAAAAAAATTTGTTATCTACATTTAAGCTTCTGCATCAAGTTCAGGTGAGATCTCCTCCTCCTCTTCTTTTATTATTCTTCTTTTTTTTTATGCATATATGTAAAATTATATAATGTTAAGATAATGTTTAGATTAAGTTGGGGAGAAGAAATAGTTGACGTAAATTGTAAATATGTGTGTTTATTTATTTCGAAAAAACCAAAAACAAGCAATTTTTTTTATGTCTAGGATGGCTGTGTAAAGAGTCACAACTTTTGAGACGCATCCTAATAGTCTTGTTGTATTATATTTTGATTTTAAAATTTATAGTAAGTTATTTTTGTTCTCTTTTCTTTGAATTACTCAAATTGTTTTGAACTCTCCATTTGGTTATTAAGTTATTTTGTCTTTTACTCATTTAACAGGTATTATTAAATCATTCTTCACACACACACTATGACACATGCAAGTGGGTTGTAAGTTAAAATTTTTGCAGCATTTAGTTCTTTTGATTTTTTTTGAGATAATATCTAAGGTAGTAGAATGTACATACGAAAAAATAAAAATTTAAAAAAAAAAAAATTGAATTAGTTTAATTTTGTTTTATCTAGAACCCGAGTAATTAAGTCCGTAGGGGTGTTTCAACACCTAGTGCCCTAAGATCAACTGGTCTGGGAGTCACTGGCCTAAAGCTCGCTACACGGGTTATAGATATATTGTTTGCATATTTATTAAAAACCCGAGTAATTAAGTCCATAGGGGTGTTTCAACACCTAGTGCCCTAAGATCAATTGGTCTGGGAGTCACTGGCCTAAAGCTCGCTACACGGGTTTAAAAAAAAAAAGTGTGAATAATCTACTGCCTGAAGATAGAATTTCTAATGAGTTTTAGAACGAAAATGCTGTTATCTTTTAATGAAGCCCCATGAGTATTGTGTTAATTACTTGAGCACAAAAAGGTTTATGATATTCTGGATAATGAGTGAGTGACAAATATTTAGAAAATTTTGGGAGAGTTTATTTATTTGGTAATTTAGAGGATAGATGAACAACTATTAACTTGCATGTGAATTTTGTAAATCTTAATTTACTATAACGCTTTAATTGCTAGGGGTTAGCAATAAGCTAGTTGGGGGGTGTGATTAGTATTAAAAATTGTATGTTTGTTATGAAGTAAAAATGTTATTTTGCATTATTAATGTAATTTATATTTGTAATTGTATAACATATTATGAACTTTTAATTATTTTTCTAAGTATTTGATTTTATGTATTTTTGTGTGTTTATTAGGTAAAAATAATAATTTCATACAATTGGAGGCTTCAAACAAATGTACGGATGTCAAATTTGGATTCCGGAAGTCCGAAAAAATTATGTCATTGTCGAGAAGAATCCAAGACTTTTGTTGTAAATTTTTACGTTTTTACCACGGTAAATGTGGTAATTGTAAAATTATAAGTTTTTATCTTGTTAGGTATGATATTTTATTAGTTGAATTATTTGGATATGCTTGGGTGGATAAGATAAGATTATGTTTGATTAGTGGGATTATTAGTGGGACAAATGTAAGGTTAAGATTTAATTAGAGTTTTTTATTTGTGTGGTGTGGATTTACCATGTATTAGTATAAATAGAGAAGGGTGGTGAACACATCACTAGGCACCTTTTCTTCTCTTCTTTCCTCTCAATTTTTCTCCCCATCTCTCTTTGTAATATATTTTTAATTAATAAAATTAGGTTTATTTCAATTTTTAATTTCCATTTTAATTATGTGTTTTTCAATCTTAATTATTTCTTTTATTTCAAAAATGTTTAGCTAAATATTTATAGTTAGGGGAAGGTGAAACTCTTAGTAAAAAAATATGGTTTAATCAAATTCAATTTTTAATTTTATAAATTAAGTTGTTTTCTATTTAATTTTATCCATATTTTATATTTTGAAATTTTGATTTATTGTAGACAAAAATAGGAATTTGGCACAATGAATTCTTAATATCTTAATATAAAATATGGTAAAATGGTATTTTGATTTAGTGTAGACAAATTAAGTTTTAGCACATTAAATTCTTGATCCATAATAAAATAAATGGGAAAATAATTTTAATTTATAAAATTAATCTTTTGGGAAATAAAACAAAAATAAAAAGAATTTGTTAAATTATTTTTATTACTAAGAGTGGATCCATAACCCTAACTAATTCAACTTTATAGTTTTCCTCAAATTAAATTGTGTGTTTTTAAATTTTATTTTTATTTTTTTAGGTAAAGTTAAACAAATAATTTAAACCCTTTCTCTGTGGATCGACCTCGGACTCACCGAGCTATATTATAACTAGACACTCTTATACTTGGGAGTAAATCAAACATTTTAAGTTGTGTCAGATCTAACCACAAGGCCTTTTATAGACTGAGAGAGGGATCTAGAAAGATCATGCCCCAACCAGTTGCCACTACTTTCTGGGTTAACTAAATCGATGAAACCCAGAACTTGCCTGCTTGTTATAATAGATTTACCAGCCTTTCAAAAGCCTAGTGAATTCGTGTCAATACCTTACTGGATCTTAAACCCAAAATGGTACTCTATGCTGTCGTTTTGAGCAAGTGATGCACGTGTTATGTCATGTGTATCACTTGTTCATTCATCCGGCAATACATAAGTGCCACACAGCTCCCTGGACTTCTATAACTGAAATGTCGTATGCAACCATAGAACTCATCTGACTCGCCGCACACTTACTAGAGTCCAAATTTGAGCTTCATCTTCAACACTTATGAAGGAAGTCCTTTCAACATATTATACCACTGAAACAAGTCAGTCAAGGAAGATATAAAATATTACACTATCTATGAAAAGTACGAGCATTTACTGTTCACATACTTAAAGCTACCTTTTAACTTGAAACCTTATTGTCTCTACTTCTCCATCATTCTTAAAGAAAATGAGATCTTCATTAGGCAATAATATCTATGGTGGATAGCTAAAGGTTTCATTCTAGACAATAGTGAGGCAACTACTAAGGAGTACTTGGAACAACTAATCGATAGAGGTGTAGTTTTTATGACTATAAATATTGATTTTGATGATAACAAATCACATATTTTGGATAAACAAATTTTTACTCATTGCGCTTTTATAACAAAAAAATGATTTTGTGAATTAGTTATTTTTCAGGATGTGGACTAAAATGAAAAAGATTGATTTTAATAAGAATTTTTTTAAATTCTGAATTTTGGTCAATTTATAAATATTTAAATCATTTTGGGCCATACAATAATTTCTATAAATTTGGGCTTTATCATAATTTTAAAACGCTTTGGGATAAATAAGTATTACTTAAAAATTCTAAAATTAGGCCTATTTGTAAAGTTTCATAACGTTTTAGGCCATAATATAGTTATAGAAAGTTTTGAGGTAAAATTATAATTTTTTAAAATAGTTCACTAAAGCTGCCACTGTAGCAAGCGGCTAACCAGATGTTACAAAGCGGCAATCCGGTTATAGTAGGGATGGAAAAATTTTCCACGGGGATGGGGACCCTTGAGGATTTTCCCCATTCGGGGAGGGTATGATGACGATTTTATACCCAATTTCTTATTTGGGAAAGGGACATGGACAATTTTTGCCTAATTTCTTATTCAAGGAAGGGATGGGGATGAGGTAGAATCCCCATCCCCTACCCATTTCCCCATTTCCTTATATTAATTTTTATTTTTCATTTTATTTCTTAGAATTATTAATAAATGAATAATAAAATTTAAATTATAAAATATTAAATATTAGTATAAATAATAGATATCAAAATATTTTATACAAATCAATTATAAAAATTTCGAGCCTACTTAACAAGTTGTAATCCTAAATTACTATTCAACTGGACCTTATTCTAAAGGTCTTGGCCTATAACTATTTTAGATTATGAGTCATATTACTTATATTATTTTTATTGTTTTAGATTTGAAATATGACGCTATCTTTCAATTTGTCACATTTCCTGAGAAAGAACAGGAGGAACACAAGGTGTAAGAGTAAATGGTTTTATTAAAAATATTAATTTCAGTATCTATACCCATTTCACTTATTTCATTATTAATATAAAAGTAATTTTTTTATTATAGGATTATGAAGATTGACGAAGATAATTATTCTTATGATTTATATTTTGTAGTGTGATTTTTGTAATTGATTAATATTAGTGTAAGATATATATCAAACCTTACTTTTGTTTAAATTGTTATTTTAATATGATTAAATCAAGTTTAGAAATTAAAAACGTATCAGTTATTCGGGGATCGGGGATCCCCTCTTATTATTCGGAGAGGGGACGGGGATCATCCCCTCAAGCAATTCTGAAGGGAATCTATGGAGAATATCGGGGATGGGTGCGGGGATATCGGTCCCCTCCCCTCCCCATTGCCATCCCTAGGTTATGGGTAGAAACTCTCTGAATGAAAGCGGCTAACCGGATTCATGAAAGTGGCATACCGGATGTGCAAAAATTCAAATTTTTACTGTAACGGTAACTTAAAGCGGCAAATCGGATTCACTAAAACGGCAAGCCAGTTATCACCAGAAAGTCAATAATGGCTATTTTTCTTCTTCAACTATAAAATGGCTCAAATCTAATTCATTTCTTATGAAGCAACCATTGATATTTTGAGCAATTCTCTGCAAATCTAAGAGTATAAATTTTGTATTCATTTAATTTCATTCACACATATTGGGCTTTCATTTGTATTCAAATATATTGTGTAAGAAAAACTTTTGTAATCATTTTTATTGAGTGATTGTAAGTGTTGGGATACACTTGGATTAAGAGATTGGGCATAATCTCTTGTAGTAAAGGTTCATTGACACCTTAGAAGTCAATTGTAATCGTTTGAAGTCTTGGGAGCCTTGGATAGTGAAATTCTCAAGCTTGGATCACTTGGAGGCGTGGACGTAGGCGGGGATTGCCGAACCACATAAAAATTCGTATGTTTGTTTCTCTTCTCTCTTACTCATTTACTATCATGCTTTTATTGAACTTATTGTTTTCGAATTTATTAAGGCATTAGATTGGATTATAGTGTGGTTTTGTTAGAATCATCTTTAAAATGTCAATTCACCCCCCCTCTTGGGTTACACACTTGTATTTCAAGAGGCCTCATTCAATCGAAGAAGATAAGATGTGGAGGCACAATCAAATTATGCTATGTTTCTACTCATACATGGCTTGCGATATTCAGAGTACTTGAGCAGATACAATTTACATCCATGTTTACGCGAAGATATACGAGGAAATAAATCATTGCAAGATTGGAAGTGGCTTCAAATTAGATGCCTTTCCATTCGTGATGATCTGAGCGAAATCATTTCTTCCGAGTATTCTAACCCATACCTTCACTCTCTGTTGCACCTCGAGTCAAATTATGAACTTGACCCAAAAGATATCAACTTAATATCTGAAAAGTTCAAACTCCTCAGATTGTCAGATCTAGGAACTATATTTCTTGAGCAATATCCTGTTGGGATAAACAATTTATTTCTTCTCAGGTGCTTGAAATTGAATATCCCTTCTCTCAAAAGGCTGCCTTCATCAGTTGATAACCTTTTACATCTTTATACTCTTGACATGTCGTCTAGCTATATCGACTACATGCCAGATGATTTTTGGAAAATGTACAGGCCGAGGCAACTCAATTTTGGTTTAATCACTCTGTCCGCACAACCAGGTAAATATTGCATCTTTCTGAAAAATCTCAATTTCATTTCAGCCTTACACCCTAGCCGTTGCACTCTGGATATGTTGGGCAGACTTTCTAATCTTCGAAGTCTTCAAATATATGGAGATCTAAGCTGTTGCCAATCTGTGCTATGAAAGAGTCTTTGCAAACTGAGCTGCCTTGAATTTTTGAAATAGATGAATGAAACCAAGATGTCACAGCCTCCGCAAATTAGCCTAGTTGAATACCAGTTCCCTCCTAGTCTAACCCACCTGAGCTTGTCTAATACCAAACTAAAGGATGATCCCATGCCATCGCTGGAAAAGCTTCCACATCTTAAAGTGCTCAAACTGAAGCACAACTCATATCAAGGAAGAAATCTAGAATGTGGTTCTGATGGCTTCCAAAGATTGGAGGTTTTGCATTTGAAATCAACGCTATGGCAAGAGGAGTGGACCATGGGGATCGTTATCGTGTCAAAGCTTGAAAGCTTGATTATCAACCCTTGTGCCTACTTGAAGGTGCTCCCTAAGCAGCTCTGGCGCATAAAGAGCATAAGGAAATTGGAATTGCAGTGGCCTCAACCGGAGCCAAGACAGAATCTACGAGACGTTGAATATAAAGAGCAGTATGAGATATATCCTTATGGAAGGTGACGGGCATGGATTCAATTTGATGTTTATTCAAAATTTGGGGTAAGTTTTCTCCGTTTATCCAATATCTACAATCTGTAACCATTGTCTACGTTCATAAACAATAGTTTTATTTTATTCAATAGATGTGGTAGTACGTTGCTGCCTAAAATTTATGGTCAAATACGGTGTTGTCTAATTGTGGTTGTTTCTAATTCGTGTCTCAACATTGACTTCAGTGCTCTTCAAAGTTTCTGATAGCATACCAGTCATTAAGCCCACTCCCAAGAAAACACTTGTGTCTTCAAATATGAGTGTAATAGCCATTGGCATTCAGTTGTAGAATAATTAAGAAAAATTGTAAAATATGATCTTCATTTTTCACCAAGACTTTAATTATTTTTGTAGGTCAAATCAGTGCAGGAAATATCATAACTGCTGCCGGAGTTTATTTTATCCAGAATCCTCTTCAATATTTCACCTGTCTACCCGCTGATATGGCCTTAAGATCGATACACGACATTGTTTGGTTTCTTCATTTTCAACGATTTCCTACAAGTGAACGTCGTTTGCTTTCTATTTCTTGATCTGTTGGCGTGTATTCTATCTGGGTGTCTTAATTCTCTGCGAATGTCATTTTCAACTACAACTGGATTAATTTATTTACTTCGTAGTTTCCGATTAGCTGGTGTGTATTCTGTGTCTTGCAATTTCAGCTCTCTGTGGACTTGTATGGTTTGGTTGTACCAAATAACAATGTTAAAATTGCCTTCAGGGAAATTTACTTCTGTTTCATTAATCTTTGGATGATATATATTTTACATTTGGGCTTGTTCAAGTGAAGCGAAGAAATCATAGAGGCAGAAACAAAACGTAATACATATTGCCGTCATTAATGTGCCAACATTCGGTTCCCAGTTCCTTAGAATCACACCCAAGCCCATACTTACAGCGATCGAAAGATTTACTGATCAAATAGAGTATAAATTTTGAAAAACAATATGTTCATTTCTCATTGTCATCGTTTTCTTGTGTTACGCAGCCAAAATCAGAGAAGGTATATCATTAATAGCTACAGCCGAAGACAGCACATCTTCAAAGTGAACTCCTATTCGAGAAGAAATTAAGATGGCCTGTGGCTCTGATGCTTTCAAGAGGTTTTACTTATGAAATCGATGCTATGGCTACAAGAATGGACAGTAGACAGTTCCCCTGCAAAAGCCTAAATGCTCAAGTGTCAACCCTTGTGAGCTAAACTAACTGTCAAACTAAGCAATCAAGTTCAATTTCACCGTCTCCGCATCTTCTTTCTTCTCCATTCCTTTCCTCTCCTCTCATTTCATTGAACCAAACACCACCCTAGAGTTTATTCATCTTGAATTCTTCATGGTACAAAATCTAATTGTAGGCGTAGTTATTAATTAATGGATATCAAAGATCATACGTTTGTAATTCATTTCCTATTAATTGAAATTCAGTGATCACTAATTAAAGTTTATTCATTCTCCAAAACCCTTGAAAAATTTTAGCCTGAATCTCAAACACAGGTGGGTAATGGGTTGCCATGCTATACTAGTATTTGATTTTTAAATAATTAAATGTATGTTCTTCAATAATGACCTTGCTGGGTCTTGGTCCTTTTTGCCAAATTTTCCTAACTTTGGTCAGTTGTTCCTGTTACAACTATTCAGTCTATTTGTGTTGGTTTCGTTTCAGTCTCAGTTAATGTGGCCTATAATTGAAAGAGCAAGAGATATGATGCATGATCGCTTGAATTTTTGTTATGTCGTTTGCTTCAAATCCTGTTAACTTGGTTGATATTTGGTTTGGTTGTCATTAGCCTCTTATGGTTTATTTATCCAGCAATATTGTAATGTTCAACTTGACCTTTGAGATGCTAACATTCATGTTTATCATGTCAATTTAGCAATTTCAATCTCTGATGATGTCTTCTGCTTTTAATCAATTGTATTCACGTTTTTCTTACAAACAGAAAAAACTTGAATTAGGTTTTGAAATATGCAAATGATCTACTTAGGCGCAATAAGACAGGCTTACTATCCTCTTGCTGTCATTACTTATTTTCATCTTATTTCCATCTTGCAGTCGTTTTTCTTTTCTTGAGCCAAGTTATTTGTCTTTACTTTTTTTTTAATTTATAATTATTTGCCTTTACCTAGAAGCAAAGTTTGAGTGATCTTTTCCCGTTTCTATTAAAATTGCTTTTTTTAAGATGCATGACCATTTCAATTGTACCAAAATCCTCCATTTATCGATAACCAATTTGGAAAAAAAAATCGACATTATTTTTCTGTTTCCTCCAAGTAATATTTTGATTGTGGTGCTCTCGATTACAACAAAAAAATCGTCGGGATATTGAATTCTAAGATTACTCTAAATAGGTACTTTACTATCAAAATTATTTATGAACTAACTTCATTCAATTGAATTTTTATCTAATGAATTTTAGATGCTGTTTATGATTCATTCTTATTTACAAGTTATGTTCGCTCTCATTTTTCATACAATGACACACAGATAAAAGGTTTTAAAAAAAAAATAATGGACTGCAAGTTGGCTTCGTGGTAGCAATTGGATTAGGATTTTAGCCATGTTATTTTATATACAATCTCAATCTAGCTCATTTCCTGGACCTTCTTACATTCCATTAGATATACATTGACCAATGGCTTATTCGTTTAGAAATCTCACGGCGCCAAAGTTGAATTATTAGCTTTCATCTTTTGCAATTTTCTTGTGATATAGTGTTAGAGTGCAATTTATGCACTAATTTTGTATTGTTTACTCCCTTTAATATCAATGTTTTGCACTTAATAATAGTGATTTATTTGTGTTTTATTTTGTAGGTGCAATTCTATTGATTGGTGCTAAAATTGAGCTAGAAGATGATGTTTGAGGATGATTATTTGCATAGAGGAATTATGAATTTCATAAGAACTTTGTTGATAAGGCGTGGGCGCGTGCTGTCAACAAAGAACTTGCAGTTTTTATTTTAACGTGTTTCACCTTTTTGGGCCATTTTTGTAATTCCGAATTTAGAGAATATTTTAGATTTTAGTATTCTATTTTTAGAAGAACTCTATAATACAAAAGGGATTGAAACACAAAGGGGGAATCATCAAGTAGGAAAAAGAAAAACCCTAGATCTAAATTTCTCTCTTCTCTCTATGAGGAACTAAATCTAAAATTCTGGTTGGAGGTTAATAAAGCTTTGATTCATCATTACTGTGAGATCTTTCTTATGCTTTAATTGTTTTATTGCTTGTTGGGTATTTATTTATTCTCTGAATTAGTGTCATGATTATGTTTGTTAATTAGATATTTGGCCACTATTTAATTACCAACCTAATCTACTGTCAATTAGAAGATTCATCGTATGAAGATTTTAATGTTTGTGACAAATAGCACATCATGCATATTGTGTTATGAGAATAAACAATCTAATTTAAATGAACCATCGCATGCGTTTGTTGATTAGGATTTGGGTCTCTCTGGTTTTTCAGGCTGTCAATTGATTAAATCCTATGATCGTATCTAGGGTTGTCTATTGATTAGGGAAATAACTAATGGTCGATTTGGTTATCGACTAGTTAAGGAGAGATTGGCTATTAGAGCGTCTCAGTAGCTATAACCAGTCTATTCATAAGCAATAATGATTTATATTTAGATCAATGATCAGTAGTCGAATCAAGCTGAGTTAATTCCTTCAACCAGAGCTTTTTTCCAATTTGAATTACAATTTTAATTTACGTTCTTGTCATTTTAATTTGATTTTTATTATTGTCAACAATTCCCTTATTTTGCATTTTACATTTTTGAAATGATTTAAATAATTACCAATCTCTGTGGACACGACCCTGCTCAATCACTATACACAATTTTATTAGAGTAGATATTTATTTTTGTTGGCTTCGACAACCATCAAATTTTGGCGCTGTTGCCGAGGATTGGTGTTGTTTATTTAATCCTTTTAACGTTTTACTTAGTGTATGGTTCGTTCTTCTCGTACAGGTATACTTTCGTTTGATCCTGAAATTGAGAAGACAGCTCGCCAGCTGAGATAGCAGACAAAGCGAGCTAAGCAACAATCCTCGTTGCCTTTGCTTCCTGAAACAAATACGGTGCCAGATTTGTTTGAATCACCTAGCGATTCAGAAGAACAGGTGATGGATAGAGCTGCACCTGTAGAAAGAACTCTTAGAGAGTTAGCTGAACCAGACTTGAATCAGCAACCACTCTGCATTCAATATGCGGACTTGGAGGTAAATTTCGAATTAAAATCTGGTCTTATTCATTTATTACCCAAGTTTCATGGTCTTGCAGGTGAAGATCCTCATAAACATCTGAAGGAATTTCATATGGTGTGTTCAAGTATGAGGCCACAAGGCGTGACTGAAGAGCAGATTAAGCTGCGTGCTTTTCCTTTCTCTTTAGATGGGTTAGCTAAAGACTGGTTATACTACTTACCTCCTGGATCTATTACAACGTGGAATGGTTTGAAGAAACAATTCCTCGAGAAATACTTTCCTGCTTCAAGAGCTGCCAACATTAGAAAAGACATTTGTGGGATCAGACAACTTCCTGGAGAGACTTTGTACGAGTACTGGGAGCGATTCAAACAGTTGTGTGCCAGCTGCCCTCAGCATCAAATTTCTGATCAGCTTCTTATTCAATATTTTTACGAAGGATTGTCATTGATGGATAGGAGTATGATAGATCTGCTAGTGAGGTGTGTTGGTGAACAAGACCCTACTCAAGCAAGAGAGTTGATCTCAAATAATTCACGCCAATGCACAACAGTTTTGCAGCAGGCAAGATCACACTTCAAGAAAAGTGAATGAGGTAAATATCTCTTCTATTGATCAACGTCTAGATAAACTTACTTCGCTTGTGGAAAAGTTTGTTGTAGGTAATGTGCAACAGGTGAAGACTTGTGGCATTTGTTCCAACATGGGTCATTTAACTGATATGTGTCCTACACTTCAAGAAGAACCCGTTGAACAAGCCAATGCAGTTGGAGGATTTCCAGGCATGCCTCAGAGGAGGTATGATCCTTATGCACAGACTTACAATCCGGGATGGAGGGATCATCCAAACTTCAGCTATGGAGTTAGGCCATCAGGATTTCCACAACAATACCCACCAAGACAACCAGCTCCTCCACAGTCAGACTCCAAGTCAGGTATATCTCTCGAAGAAATTGTTAAATCACTTGTGACTAACACTCAACAATTTCAGCAGGCAACCACAACGAGCATTCAGAATTTGGAGAACCAAGTGAGTCAATTGGCGACTACAGTGAGCCGCCTAGAATCTCAACTATCAGGGAGATTGCCTTCACAATCTGAGGTGAATCCAAAGCAAAACGTTAGTGCTGTCACCCTTAGAAGTGGGAAGGAGTTGCAAGAGCCTACTAAGAGAGTGATAAAGCAAGTAGAAGATGAGCTTGAGAAGGATGAATTGATGCCTAACTCTCAAGATGCGCAACCCACCAGAGTGAAAGCCTTACATGTGGTGATACCTCCTCATTTTCCAAGCCGGTTTGTAAAATCCAAGAAGGAGGAACAAGAGAAAGACATCCTTGAGACATTTCGCAAGGTTGAGGTAAATATTCCTTTATTAGATGCTATAAAACAAATACCTCGATATGCTAAATTCCTTAAGGAACTGTGCACCTCTAAAAGAAAATTAAGAGGAGATGAAAGAGTTAACATTGTTGTGTAAATTTTATTGAACTCGCAAGCGCACGAATCTATTGTAGAATAGATTAATGGTGACGAGTGTCGATCCCACGAGAAGGTGGATTTTAATTATGTGTAGAATTAATTTTCTTTAATTGGGTGGTTGGATTTATGGTGGAAATGATTTAGATTATACTAGAATTTAAATTGGAATAGCGAGAATAAATTAAAGTGGAAACTATTGAAATAAAGCACTTGGGTATCCGGATCTGCATCAACATGCTCCATGGGCTAAATATTTCATATTAATACCAATTAAATCATGAAGGGGGATTCCACACCTCATGAACCACGCTCAAATAAATATGGTGCTAAGGGCTTATCGTGCCAAATAATAATAACCTTGTACTAGTGTGAAGTTTTAAAAACGGTGGTATCTAGACAAGACTATTATTATTTGTCGACGAAAAGTCAAAACAACCACAAATATTAAAGGGGAAGAGAAAATAAATTTACCAAATAAAGCCCATGGAACATGTTGAGACTTCACCTTCAACCCAAGCTTAAAAGAAAATTAGCTACTCATTTTTGAACTAGGGGTAAAATGGGAATTTATTAAAATACAAAGAAAATACAAGAAGGAGAAGGAATTACAAAAATCTAAGCTTAGAAATGAATTCAGGGATATCAAATTAGGGGGGGAAGCCCCCTTTTTATAGGTACATTGAGTGAATCATGACCATCGGATTAAAAACAGTTGACGCCGTGATTGCGCACGTCATTATCAACAACAACCACTATTTGAACAAGAATACTATTTGCACAGTTCACACGGTTTGACCACTATTTAAACAAGAAGTCGGTTTTGCACAAGAAGTGGCGATTTTGCACATAAGTCGATTTTGCACAAGAATCGATTTTTGCTGATGATCTATTTGCACAAAGACTTTAACAAAGACAATACGTATGAATAGTTCCGTATATGTGAACAGTGACATTTTTCCTTTATGCTCCTCCTAAGGTTTTCGATCGTCCTGAGTTCAAATGTGACGTCCGTTTTGCTGTCTGATCACTCGTTCATTGTGAAACGATCTTGATACCCCTAAAATACATAAAATAACTAATTATAATGAAACACAAGTAATTAAATAACAAAATACTTAAATAAATAAAAATAGCAATGTTAGTGAGACTTGAAGTGTAAAATGACGATTTTCTCCTTTATAAATATACACTTTCTAACACTCAACACACATGGGGGAGAATGTTTCAGCAGTTCTCCAAAAGAAACTACCTCCTAAGTGCAAGAATCCAGGTATGTTTACTATCCCTTGTAAAATTGGCAATTTTGGAGTTGAGAAGGCTATGTTAGATTTAGGAGCTTCTATTAATGTCATGCCTCGTTCTATTTATTCATCTTTGAATGTTGGTCCATTAAAAGAAACTGGTGTGATAATTCAACTAGCTGATAGGTCTAATACATATCCTGATGGGGTATTAGAAGACGTCTTAGTACAAGTTAATGAGTTGGTTTTTCCTGCTGATTTTTATGTACTTGATATGGAAGATGATAACTCTCCTAATTCTGTCCTAATTTTGCTAGGAAGACCTTTTCTTAAGACTGCTAGAACTAAATTGGATATACATAAAGGGATTCTCACTATGGAATTTGATGGAGAGGTTATAGAGTTCAATATGAATGATGCCATGAAATACCTTAGTGATGAACATTCGGTATTTTCTGTGGATGCTATTAACCCTATAGTGCAGGAAGTTTTTTTTATGGATGAAGAGGGAAAGCAGAGGAAGTTACAGCTGCAAGAGTTAGAGAAGATTAGAAATGAATCCTATGAGAGTTCGTGATTCTACAAGAAAAAGACGAAGACATTTCATGACAAAATAGTTTTGAGAAAAGAGTTCTCTGTTGGTCAAAAAGTTCTTCTTTTTCATTCTAAGCTTAAACTTTTTCCTGGTAAATTACGTTCTCACTGGATTGGACCCTTTATTGTTACTAATGTTTTTCCTTATGGTGCAGTTGAGATTCGGAGTCCGACCTCTGAGAAAGTTTTGAAGGTTAATGGTCACCGCTTAAAATCTTTTTATGATGGTTTGTCGGTGAATATTGTGAAGAAAGTGGCTCTCGAGAGTCCTATGTATGCAGATTGATGCATGAATGTGTCTAGCCAAAGACATAAAACAAAGGCGCTTTTTGGGAGGCAACCCAAAGGATTTATTTATATTAATTTTTGTTATATCTATTGCTTTTAATTTTGATTTAGATTGTTTAAATAATGTTTTTGCTTATTTTGGCCAGAAGTAAATTTTTGGTAAGGCGTGCCGCTTAACTAATAAAATATACATGATTTCAAAAAATGATTTTAAAGCGTGCTTGCAACTAAAATATACAGCAATTTTAAAGTGAAATAGTTTTAAGGCGTGCCCGCATGCTTATTAAAAAAGTACTTCTAAAATTTTTGGTGTTTCCATTGTCTCTTTTAGTTTTTACATCATAAAAAAAAAATTTCATTTAAAAAAAACAAAATTTCGACCAAAAAAAAAAAAATTTTCTGTTTCACAATCCCTAACCCCCGTTTCCTCTTCCCAGCAAAGTGCATCTTGACACCGGTACTCCGGCCAATGACTCCTCATGGCCTTGACCTCGCGTCGTAGTCCCATTCTGGTACGCTCTGCTGCGTCTCATTCCCGCGACACCCAGCCCGTGTCTTCTCTTCCCGGCCAGCGTAGTGACTCCAGTTCTAGCACTTATCAATTGTATCGGCGCTGAAACCGTGACCGGTTCGCGCGGCATCTCGCGTAGCGCGATCTCGCGCCTCGGTGCCCGCGCGCTGCACCATGATCTCCCAACGCGTGCGTCTCCGGCCAAACTGCGTCATGCGCGATTCCGGCCACCGGCCGCGACCTCGGCGGCAACCCGTGAGCCCGCATCTCCGGCCAGCCTCTCCGCGTGCGTTTCCACCATCTTGATCGCGTTTCACCTTGGCGCCAACGGCCGTGCTCAAACCAGTCAGCGGATCCGATTATGCGACTCGGCGTCCGCAATGACCAGCAGTTTCTCTTCTCCGCGTCTCGGCGCCTTGCGACAAGTAGCCTCTCATCTCCGATGGCCGTACATCTCCGTGACCATTCGGTAGACCAATTTCCAGCGCACTTCAATCTGGTTTTCGCCAAGCCCATAAACATTATATGGATCAAAGCTCACAATTCAGGGACGTTTTTCTTTTTGCCTTTAATCTTTTATCCTTGCTCATTATTTTTTATGTGAGCTTTGATTATCATACATTGGGGACAATGTAAATTCTTGGTGTGGGGGAAGGATTTTCTGCAATATTGATATGTCTGGAAGTGTTATTTTCACTCTTCTCATCCTTAAATGATTTTGGAGTTAGTATGCTTCATATATTAGGTTAAATTTTTCTTTTCTTTTCTTTTCTTTCTCACTACTATTTTCCCATCCATCTTAAATCATTTACATCTATTTCTATTTCATCATACTCTTTCATTTTTTTTCTTCTTTCTATCTCATTTTATCTTTCACTTTTTATATCACTACATACATCTTTCTCTCTTCTTACCCTTTTTACCTTTCCGTTAATATATATCACCCATACCTTCTTCTCATTCTAGACCACTTTTGATAGTTGATTCATTTGAAGAGTGCACATGATTTGATGGCAAATTTACCAACTTTGTGAGGATTTGAGCCTATGAGCAACCACTTTGCTCTAATTATTTTTGTTGTGTGAATATCAATCTTAGTTTGTTTATTCTAGAACTTGCTTTGTTATGCATGTTGAAGCATTCTGAGTTTTATGCATTAAAATGATAAGGGCAAACCACTTTTCATTTCTTTATTTCTACATTTTTCTTCTTTCTCTCCACCCTAAGACCTTTATTTGTTATATTTGTTTGAGCCTTAACCATTCTTTTCTAATTCTCTCCATCTACTTACCCATTTTCCTTCTATTTGAGCCTAAATTTAAGGAGATTTTTGGACTCATTGTTTGGATATATTTTGTTGCTTTTGCTATCTTGAATTAAAGTTCCTCAATTAGATCAAAAAGCATTATGCTTGAATTAAATTGTGCAAGTTTAATTTCTTTTGTTAAAAAAAAAATTCAATCAAAATCCAAATCAAAAACAAAAAAAAAGAAAAGAAAAAAGAAAAAAAATACAAAAAAATCAAAAAACAATGTCTACATTCTTGGCGACTTGAGTAGAAATAAGCATTTGATATTATAAGGTTCATTCAATGAGTTCATTCTTCTCATTTTGATCCTTTTTTGTTTCATAATCCTTTCTTTTTCATTTAACCCATTTAGTCCCATTACAACCTTTCTAAGACCCTTAGCTTTTTGTATTTAATTCATGTTTTATGGATTGAGATGTGATATATGAGCAAGCTTATGGTAATAGCATTCTTTGATTTGATTTGAGTGCATAAATGATACCCTAAACACTTTGAGTGCATGGAGTGAAGTCAATGAGAGGGCTATTAAATCTTGTTGCACTTCAATTTTGAATAGACTTTCTTGGTGGTTGAATGTCTTTATACTAGCTTATGAGATCTTATACTTTAAAATCCTTGTCTCTCGAATGTTGATTGACTTAATTTCTTGAGGTGTGCTTGCTTAAGATTGTTTTTGGATGAGTTGAGATGAGAATTGGGTGGAGAGTTGGGATTAGTCTTGAGTTATATGCTTGAGGACAAGCATCATCTTGGTGTGGGGGAATTTGTTAGAGTGCAATTTATGCACTAATTTTGTATTGTTTACTCCCTTTAATATCAATGTTTTGCACTTAATAATAGTGATTTATTTGTGTTTTATTTTGTAGGTTCAATTCTATTGATTGGTGCTAAAATTGACCTAGAAGATGATGTTTGAGGATGGTTATTTGTATGGAGGAATTATTAATTTCAGAAGAACTTTGTTGATAAGGCTTGGGCGCGTGCTGTCAAAAAAGAACTTGCAGTTTTTATTTTAACGTGTTTCACCTTTTTGGGCCATTTTTGTAATTCCAAATTTAGAGAATATTTTAGATTTTAGTATTCTATTTTTAGAAGAACTCTATAATACAAAAGGAATTGAAACACAAAGGGGGAATCATCAAGTAGGAAAAAGAAAAACCCTAGATCTAAATTTCTCTCTTCTCTCTATGAGGAACTAAATCTAAAATTCTGGTTGGAGGTTAATAAAGCTTTGATTCATCATTACTGTGAGATCTTTCTTATGCTTTAATTGTTTTATTGCTTGTTGGGTATTTATTTATTCTCTGAATTAGTGTCATGATTATGTTTGTTAATTAGATAATTGGCCACTATTTAATTACCAACCTAATCTACTGTCAATTAGAAGATTCATCGTATGAAGATTTTAATGTTTGTGACAAATAGCACATCATGCATATTGTGTTATGAGAATAAACAATCTAATTTAAATGAACCATCGCATGCGTTTGTTGATTAGGATTTGGGTCTCTCTGGTTTTTCAGGCTGTCAATTGATTAAATCATATGATTGTATCTAGGGTTGTCTATTGATTAGGGAAATAACTAATGGTCGTACCTTGGTTATCGACTAGTTAAGGAGAGATTGGCTATTAGAGCGTCTCAGTAACTATAACCAGTCTATTCATAAGCAATAATGATTTATATTTAGATCAATGATCAGTAGTCGAATCAAGCTGAGTTAATTCCTTCAACCAGAGCTTTTTTCCAATTTGAATTACAATTTTAATTTACGTTCTTGTCATTTTAATTTGATTTTTATTATTGTCAACAATTCCCTTATTTTGCATTTTACATTTTTGAAAGGATTTAAATAATTACCAATCTCTGTGGACACGACCCTGCTCAATCACTATACACAATTTTATTAGAGTAGGTATTTATTTTTGTTGGCTTCGACAACCATCATATAGAATAATGGTTTTTAGAAAGTCCTTTAATCGAGTTGGAAGTTAACTAGTCAATGTTAACAACTAAGTAGATTTTGTCCTTTTTAAGCACACAATCTATCATAATTTTATTATTAGATTGTGCATCCTAGAATACGTAAACTTAGTTAAGCGAATATGTGATAGTCTTTGATTTATATATAATTATAGAAACTCATTAGCTAGTGATATGAGATATTATATTCTTCCCTCTTGAGAATCTTGCGTCCTCGTTTGGATTATCAGAAACAAAAATTGAGCAAAATTATATTATTAACATATCATTTCACATGTCCAGTCGTGAATTGACTATAATATCAAATTACTAATTGTAACAAATCGACTCAATAACTGAATAGATATAGTCCATTTTAGGCATACAACCATCACAATTTTATACTTTTGAATCGAAAATACATCTACTTAATCAAAAAAGCTTACAAATAACCGTGTAGCATCTAAAATCTAAGATTCAAGCATATATAAAGATAAAGGAAAATGAGATTCACACCATATTTAGCACCACAAATAGCACTGAACGGTGCGTTTTGAGGTAACTATAAATTACCACTATTAATTCACAATTACAAACACACGCACGCTCTATCACCATAGTCCATTCTTCCTCGCCAGGCTTCGTTCTCACTATCGGCTCTCTCTCTCTCTCTCCCCTTCAAATCCAACAGCCATGTATCATTTTCTCTCTGTCCCCTCCAAGTCCAACAACTCACTCTCCCTCTGCCCCCTCGAAATCCAATGGCTGTGGGTCACTGTTTCTCTCTATTAAATCCACAGGGGTCATATTCTAGGATGCGTGGCCTTATAACCCTTATTAGAAAGGGATATTAACTTATAAATAAGGGTTATTTATGAGATAGTTTTGGAAAAGAGTTATTTTTCCAAATTCAATAGGGTTTCTTAAGACTCCTTATAACTTTATATTTTTCCCTTCCATAACCCTAAACCCACAACGTTTCTTCTTCTTCTATGCCGCTCATTATGCTTTTACCCAAACCCTAGAATTCAAACCTTTGTTTAGGAGAGAATGAAAGGGATTGGTAAATTTACTCTCCTTATTTCCCACAAGATTTCTAATCACTCTATCTAGGGTTTATATTGGCATAATTTTAGATTGTTATAGATCATAATAAATGATTTAGGATGTGTTTAGGCTCGTTTAGGGTTTTGATTTATTATGAGTTTAGTTAATTAATCCCTGACATATTAAGCACACAGGATAATTCTGAACAGCATGAGTATCTCGAATTTAAACCTATTTTGTGAAGCTTTTTCTTAAGAAATTTATATTTCTGGAAACTAGACATATAGGCTTCTTGAATAAATTTTATTTCATTAAATTCGACTTTGTTTTCAATTTTATATATATTTTCGAAACTAATATTGCCGCGTTGGAAAAACTACTATTCCAGCAACCGTCTAGATTCACAAAATTATTTGTACCATCAAATGGATCCGAACAATTCTGAAATTTTATATACAATTTAATATATGTGTCTATATTTCCAGTTTTAATTTCATAATTTTTGGATTAATATCTGATTTTTTAAAAATCTCAGAACCCGTTCTGTTCAATTAAGGTATTGGGGAAACAGTTTCGAATTTGTCAAATAATAAATAGTTTTGAAAATGTTTTTGGTCTTGAATCCTCTTCAAAATTTTACATGGGTACTCATGGATGTTCAAAATAGTTCTATAGAGTGTTATGTCAGTCTGAGTTTTAGATTAAGAGTTAAAATTCTGATAATAAAACATGTTTGGGTATGAATTAGAAAATCATATTCTTAGAGTGAGTTATTGATAGTTATATTTTGTATTTGTTTAAGGTGTTTGAGGTGTTTGAGACTCCTAGAGACTTAGAGGTGTGTAGTTCGAATTCTTTTGTTGAGGTAAGTAACTTCATTCCTAATATACTGGCTATGTATAAGTATTTTGATATTATTATAAGAGTTTTTATACTATTTAAAAAATTAATTGATTTTCATAACAAAATCAGTTTATGAAAATATTTTCAATCTAAAATTCTTGTAACAAATATTTTTGCGAACGGTTTTAAATATGTAAGTTATTTTTTCACATAACTACCTTTTATGATATTGTCTTTAAAATATTTTGCAAGCCTAAATTATCGTTATGGGCTTTCATGAATCTAATACGAATGTTTTGTGTCCATATATGATTTTAATTATTTATGATTGTATGGGGCCACCTCTTAGAACTATATGGGGGCCACCTCTTGAGGGCCGAAGCACTGCAAAGTACCACATATAGGGCAAAGTGCCACGTATAAATTATTATATTTTGGCTAATTGTCCGTAGTTATTCTGATTCTGATTCTGACTGTATTATACAATATATCTATTTGGACTAGTACTGGGTATCTGTTCTGAGTGTGCACAGGATATTCTGATTCTATTTCTGGCTAGGTTACCGGGACTATAGGTGACACTATTTGATATGAGCTAACTTTTTTTGTTTTCTGTGAATGTGATATATGATTTGCTTTCGTAAGTAACTATGCTTTTGACATTCAGAATTACTATGAATTTATGCTATTTTATCGTGATATATTGTTTTATGAAATCTATGAATTATGAAATATGTTTTCCTAAAAAGGGCTTGCAATATCTTCGGTAACGATAAACCTAGTGTGCTAGGAATGGTTTTACTTACCGAGTTGACGGCTCAACCCTTGTCATTACTTTTTACATATTAAGTTTATTTTGAGAGGTATACTTAGCTTTGGAATTAGAGATTTTGATTTTATTTCTTTCTGCTATTTGAATAAGAGGAGAAATAGACTCATGTTTCTTTTTAATTTATTTCTATTATGAACATGTAATTTAGGTTTTGAGACTTTTGTTATTTTTATGTTTCTAAAGAGATTATTTAGTGTTAGATGTATGAATTGGTAGATTTATTTGAATAAGAATTTGAGGTATTTTAGTTTGGAAATTATGAGTAAGGATTTCGATTTGTAAGTAACCTCCTTCTTCACGTGCTCTGCACGTGTTGGAATTGAGGTGTTACAGAAGAACATAAGGATGAGACCAAGCCTCTAGCTTAAATGTCGTTTGGCACATATGCTAGGACATTTTGTTGAATCAAGTTACTCCTGTATTTTTAAGTTTGCTTTTAGAATATTTCTCGTAAATTTTTATGTTGAAAAACCAAGCATTTGTAGTTTAGTATATTGATAAAAATTAGTTTCTTGTGCTTGGCTTTTTTATCCTATTGTTGTACAAGTAATTGATTCATTTGTCTTTGTTACTTTGAAAGGTAGGTTTTAATTAAGTTGAAACTATCATAAATTTATCATAAATGAACCATAAACCAAAACTTCAAATTGTTTGCTTATTATAACAATGGCAAAGTTATAAAAGATAGCATCATATTGGGTGACAGAATGTTCTCGTGGGTGATCCTGATTAATGCTGTGTATTTCACAATATAATTACTTGCTGATCAATTTAATTGAATTGACTAATACATTGGTTTGGGTTTTGATACTGCTGCTTTGTTTTTGGGTTAATCAAAGATTGCAATTTGCAAGAACTGGTAAATTAGACACGTTAACAAAAAAAACCTCTCATATATGTTCAAAATTGATTTTAAAAAAGTGAACAGTAACACCATTTGACCACACGGTGAACAGTAATGCGGTTTGACTATGTGGTTTGAACAGTAACGCCGTTTGACCACACGGTTTGAATAGTAACATAGTATAAACAATACTATCCCATTTGATTATAAATAGGGGAGCCTTTCATAAGTTTTCATTATCCCAAATCCCAGAAAAACAATCTAAGTTTTATTGAGAAATTGAAAGAGAGAAATGTTCTTAAGCATGTAGTTATATTGAAGCAGCATTTGGATCCTCAATATGGGTATTATGGGTTTACTTTGTTAAAGAATATTTCTCAGAATTATGTATTTGGGGCTTGGGTAAGAGAAAATTATTTCCGGGAGTGGGGGTGTAATAATTTTCTACATAGTAAATATTTTTCTCTGGTTGTCTTGTGACAACGGCCATGGTTTTTCTTTGAATTGGAGGATTTCACATAAATCTTATGTTGTGTGATTGGTGTATTCTCCATTTAATTTTTTCTATTAATTTATTACTGGACAAATTGCTTGGAGTGATATTGGGAGGAAACTCAAATTTCTAACAGTGGTATCAGAGCCATTGGTTGAAGTTTTGGTGTCCGGACACTGTTCACGTATGCGATACTGTTCACGTGTACAGCACTATTCATGTGAAGCAATAGCAGCCAATCCAAATAATCCGTAGTGAAGAGAATAGGCTGATCTATTAAGCAAATATATCAGTAGCTTGTGTTTTTTAAACTTTGTGGAGTTTGATGTTGTTGAAAAATTAATAGGAGAGTGACTTTTGTTGGCTTGTGGAGAATTCAAGTCAAAGATATATCCAATCTGGTATGCACAAGGATTTGAAGGTGTGGGCAATTTGGTACCTTAAGGAAATTATCAAGAAGATGGAGCGGGCTCGGCAAATTACTCCAAAATCAGTAAATGAGATAATGATATTCTTGTAGATGGTGAGTTTCTTTTTTATGAAAGATTGGGTTAGTTCTTTTGGCATATAGATCTCCAAGTTTCCATGAAAGAGCACATGTTATTATCAGTGGGGTCCATAAGTTTGCACGCAGGCATTGGCTTGGTACAAATGCAAGGTGTGTGGTGGAAAAGTTATGTCATGGCTGAAGAATTTTTAGGGAAACCAAGCATGAGAATTGCACCATAAATTTTAACAGGATATTTTGACATGTGCCAAGGAAACTCTTAGAATAATTTATTCAAAATATTATACTCTTTATGGTATAGTATGATAATTCTTTAGGTTGAGAATTATGACTGTTGGTGAAGACAGTACTTTATAGCAGTAGCTATGAATTTTTTTTTAATCAAGGTGAAGATTGTTGAAAATTGATTTTTTAAAAAAAATGAATAGTAACGCAGTTTGACTATGCTGTTTGAATAGTAACGCGGCATGAATAGTAACACAGTATGAACCGTACTATCCATTTGGTTATAAATAAGGGAACCTTTCATAAGTTTTCATTATCCCAAAATTCCAGAGAAGCAATACAAGTTTTGGTGAGAAATTGAGAGAGAGAAATGTTTTTAAATATGTAGTTATATTAAAACAGTATTTGGCTTCTCAATATGGGTATTAGGGGTTTGCTTTGTTAAAGAATATTTCTCAGAATCATGTATTTGAGGCTTGGGTGAAAGAAATTATTTCAAAGAGTGGGATTGTAATAATTTTCTAATAGTGAATATTTTTTCTAGTTGTCTTGTGACAACATCCGTAGTTTTTCTCCAGATTTGAAGTCTTTCACGTAAATCTTATATTGTGTGATTGATGTATTCTCTATTTAATTTTTTTGGTTAATTTATTGTTTGATAAATTACTTGGAGTGATATTGGGAGGAAACTCAATTTCCTAACAATATATTACTGAAATAATAATGTGATACTTGAGCCCTTATGGAAAGTACACAATGGTTGCAAGCAAATAATTCATAACTTGTAAATAAATAAACCCAAAAAAAAAAAATTAAATGATGGGTACTATGAAGAAATCAAATTCAGATTTTTCCTGCAACGAACTTCCCTGAAAAAAATTTTGTGATATTCCTCAAATCAAGAACGCAGCCTAGTGTTCTTTCCTTTGTTTGAGGTTCCTTTGTTTTCAACATTGATCTAGGTATCTTCTTGCTTTTGTCAATGTCGATAAAATGAATTAATATTGTTTAAATTAATTCCTACATATGTATTGGCGAAAATCATTTGCTCTGTTTCTTGGCTTCGTTGTAGAGGACGACCCCAATTACGGTGAGAGTGCAGCTAAACATCCCAGTTATAGATAGCGGATTTCTAAATATAAGAATTGATACAACCACTGCAATAGCTCCTTTTGCATTTCCAGGAACCTGAAAGCCAAACACACTTGGTATATTTTTTAAAATGATGTACTTGATTGAATTAATTTCACAGAAATATTACATGAAGAGTTAAGGCATTGGTTTGCTTGGTGACCAAAAATTTGGTCAAATTGACAAAATATAGAAGTGAGGAATTGAAGATCAGATACCATCAGAAATCACGGTAAGAAGAAAGAACCTAGTAGCTACCGAAGCCATGTACATGAGAAGGTTCATAGAATTAACTTTTCTCTGAGACATCAACCAAAGTACACAACTATAGGTAACAAAATTCTGAAAAATGTTCATATTTCAAGTGGGTAAGCTCAAAGAAATCTGATATCCTTCAGAGGAGAGCAAAATCCCTTACAGGACTGTCTTCAGTGCCCAAGCTGGGGTGTCTGGCTGTAAGTCTTACCCCACTGGCAATAATAACGCCATCAACAACAGGAATTAGGGTCATATAAGTAAGCCAGCCCTCTTTCTCGAGGTCATCAGATGAGCAAGAACCACTGTGAAAAACGGTGTTATGGCCCCCACAGCCTAATTAAACGACAACAGGAGAGTGAAGCAGCAAGTCAAATTCTTGAGACAGCCGAGAGAGTGAGGTTTTCTTGAGAGATGCAATCGACGGAGAAGAGAGAGAGAGGGAGCCGACAATGAGAATGGTAAGGAAGAACGGAGTGTGGTGAGATTGGTGGCTTCAGGGAGAGAGAGTGAAAGCGTGTGTGTTGGGAACGGTGCGTGTGGGTTGTAATTGTCAATCCACAGTGATAATTTATACTTACCTCAAAACGCACAGTTCGGTGCTATCTGTAGTGCTAAATGTTGTGTGAATATCGCTATTGAAAGATAAAGCAATGCAAACATTAAAACCAAGAAGTTAAGTTCTTAAACTCAAGCAAACACACACGGGGTAAGCAGGCTGTATGTCTTCGTCGTGGCCTTTGGATTTTAATAAACTAGAAATCTAAAAGTGATTTAACAAACGACAAATAAAGGCGTTTGTTACCCGTATGGTAGGATTGTAGTACCCTGTAAACAAAGGTTAGCCAGCGCGGACCCTGTTTTGAGTAAAATATAAAAAAAAATTATGTTCCTTCCGCATAAGTTTCATTGTAGCTTTTCAAACACAATAAGATATTCTTGGGATATTAAAGTGTGCGAGTACTCTGAACAACAGGTGCTTAACAGGTGCTTTATTATCTGAATTGTCTACAAAATATCTTCATTTTATTAAATTTTATCTCAAGAGTGGTACATCACTGATGTTTGGTGCATTGTGAGCGCTTGTACCCGGGCGGGTAACACGAGCATTTTACATTTAAGACGAAAGAGACGTTTTGGCTAGAAGACGCGCAGCTGGCCAAGATCAAGACGCACGCGCCATGCGCCAGATTTTGCGCATACTTTATAGTTGACAACACGACAGACGCTAAAGCATTACATTTAAAAGTTAATAACAAGACGTTTCATTTTTTAATGAAAGTAAACTTAAAATTTTATGATTTTATAAATAACTTGAAATTGAATCTTTTAATATATTTTATTGGCTCAAATTTTTTAAATTTATTTAATTCTTAGTTTCAAAAAAATTATAATTAATTTCAAAAAAATTATAATTAATTTATGTTTATAATTTATTAAATAAATAATTGATATCATGATTTTAATAAATAAAATTATAAATATCATGAATTTATAAATATGTATTAATATTATTATAAACTATGATATATGACTCTACGTAATTCCAAGTTAACAATTAAGTTAACCCTTAAAAAAATTATTATTATTGTTGTTTTTAAGTACTAAAAAAGAATTCTAATACTATAGAGTCAAACTTAGCAAGTAATATTACATTCTCTTATTATTATTAATTTATTATCATTAAATATGGACTTGAGTTTTGAATTTTTTATTCTATTAAATCTAAATAAACACACGTGGATCTAAAAAAATACATAAGCTTAAAAAAATAAGACAGCAACTTGGTATGTGATCTTAAAAAAATAAAAAAAATAAAAAAAGTGTAATGGACTATTTTTCCTAGACACGGCACGGCACGACACTTGTGGGTATGTCAGTGGGCGACGGCGTGTAGGTCTGACGCACGGCGAATGAATATTAGGCGCGGCGCGCTAGCGCGTGAAACGCGCTTTGATGGGCGCAGGCCGACGCGGCCGTTGGCCATCTCTATTTGTGACGGATTCTGTGAAGTATGGTTGTGAATCAAATCCGGGCTCCGGAAATGACAGCGTTTTGAAGCTTAATTTTGTTTAAGTTGTCACGTGCTGCTCATGTGCTCCCACAACAGAAAACCGAATCAACCAAAACGGCACATCCTGGTGCTATTGCTATGGCATAGCAAGTAAAAAATCATCTGTCTGAATGGGCGATACGATAGAGGATTTGCTCATTCTTTCTGTTTGATTAACCTTTTGTTTTAGCCATTGACTTGCTTGAACCCCAGTGGAAATGACAACAGTCTAGGCTGATGAGAAGCAAGCTATGGAAGCTAGCTTTGGTCCAAGACTTTTAATATATTAAAAAAAAGAACAAAAATTCACTATGATTAGCAGTAGGTCTTTATGTAAGATTAATTTTGAAGAACAGATTGTTAGTTCGGCATCATGGTACTATTACTAACAACTCCGACTTTGTCTGTTACTTCACTTCCTTGGAAACTCTGGTGCTTCTTCCTTGGCATTCATCTTGTGCTAACACAGTCAACGATTCCATTGCTCGCGCTTTCGTGAACAGTGCCTGATCTGATAGCTGGGTTAGCATTTTATTAGTTGCAAGTGGTAGCATATTATTAATTTGCATCAACCAAAAATTCATTAAAATTTACTTGAGAAGTGGATTAACATTTGTTTTTACTTTCTCCATGAAGTCAGCAGACTCCATATTAAATAAGTACTAGCAATACATATCCACTGCTTAATTAAAAGAAGACAAACTGACAGAGTATATAATTACATACTCCAATTTGTTTTCTTTAGTTGCAAGTGGTTTCATTACTTATGCTCTTTGTCAATCATACATCATTTTTAAATTCTTGATTCTATATCAACCCTTCATTTTCTTCTCCAAATCTGCTTTCTTATTGTAAATCAACAACATCTAACCATCTTATTTCTCAGTAAGTTCTCATATGTGTGTCTAAAGAATATTCAATATTAACATATTAAATATTGGGAAATCATCCGCCATCCACCAAAAAATAATTTTATTTTTAAGTTTATTTAAAGAATGTTCAAACGTTTTGTAGTCATCACTTATTTTCATCTTATTCCCATCTTGCAGTCGTTTTTCTTTTCTTGAACCAAGTTAGTTGTCTTTACTTTTTTTTTACTTTTTGATTTATAATTGTTTGCCTTTACTTACAGGTAAAGTTCGAATGGTTTTTTCCCTTTTCTATTAAAATTGTTTTCTTTTACATGCATGATCATTTCAGTTGTACGATAATCTTCCATTTATCTATACCCAGTTTGACAAAAAAAAAAAAAACGACCGACATTATTTTTCTGTTCCCTGCAAGTAATAGTTTGATTGTGGTGCTCTCAATTGCAATAAGCTATCGTCAGGATATTGAAGTCTAAGATTGCTCAAAATATGTACTTTATTATCAGAATTATCTACAAAATAACTGCATTCAATTGAATTTTTATGTACTGAATTTTAGATGCTGTTTATGATTCATTCTTATTTATAAGTTATGTTCGCTCCCATTTTTCATACAATCACACCAGATAAAAAGGAAAAAAAAATGGACTGCAAGTTAGCTTCGTGGTAGCAATTACACTAACATCTATCTACGCTATTTTATGTACAATCTCAATCTAGCTCATTTCCTGGACCAACTTTCTTACATTCCATTAGATATACATTGACCAACGGCTTACTGGTTTAAAAACCTCCCGGCGCCAAGGTTGAATTATATAGCTTTCATTTTTGCAATTTTCTTCTGATTATAGAACAATGATTTTTAGAAAGTACTTTAATTGCTTGGAAGTTATACTTAACAGCCAAGTTGATTTTGCCAGTTTTGAGCACACAATTCGTCATAATTTTGTTATTAGATTGTGCATACTTAGTTAAGAGAGTTTGTGATTTATATATCATTATAGTAACTCACTTGCTAATAATGTGAGATATTATGTTCTTCTCCTTTGAAAATATTGCGTCATCATGTGGATTATCAGAAACAAAAATTGAGCAAAATCATATTATTAATTTAATATATCATTTCTCACATCAAGTCGTGAATTGGCTATGATATCAGAGTACTAATTGCAACAGCTCGACCCAATAACGGAATAGATATGGTCTACTTTAGGCATACAGTCATCACAATTTTATTTTAAGGTTTTCACCTTTTGAATCCAAAATACATCTACTTAATTAGAAAAGCTTACGAATAGCAGCGTAGCACCTATAAACTCAAGCAAACACACAGCCTTCATGCTTCATACATGCATCAGCACTACTCTGCACCATGTTTGGGTACACATGGGTATGGAGGCTGTGTGTCTTCGTCGTGGCCCTTGGATTTTAATAAACTATAAATCTAAAAGTTATTTAGCAAACCACGAACAAAAGGCGTTTGTTACCTGTGTGGACGCCCGCAATCTTCACAGAATGCAAAATGGTTTGTTTGAGTCGTTTGAAGCAACGAAAGGCCAGATCAGTTTAAACTTGTCAAACTAGAAAAAAATTTGACACCCCACTTTAATCTGTCAGCGGGCCCACGTCAATTTCTTTTTCAATTGGGTACCCAAAAAAAGAAAAACCTGTTGTGTTTTAAGAAATAATATTTTCTTTCGCTTTCATCTTGTCAATATTTGCAAAAGACAAAAAGGAAAAGCCAAAACTTATAATATCTATATCCTGTCTCGCTGGCCTCAAACGAGGGCGAGTTCAACTCATCCGCCATTAAAACTTTGGTCAAGCCCTTGAAAAATCTAATAGACAAAATGGAAGAAACTTCTTGACTTGCTGAGTCTCAACTCATTCCATTTTACGAGTCGCTGGCTTGATCAAATGCGAAATCCTGGAGTGGGTACAGTGGGAATCGAGAAACTTCCCAAAAGCTTTGAAAGATTCGCGTAGCAACGAGGAAATGTTGATGAAGTTACTGACTCGGTTCAAGGACCATGATTCACAAGTGTTTCAATCGCAAATTACAAGATTTGGTGCCAAAATTAAAGTTCTTTTCTCTTTAGTCTATATTTGAATCATTTGAAGAGAATGTAAGCTGCTCAATTCGATTTGACAAAGTTGTTTTCAATTCTTCTTTTTCTCTTATAATTCTCAGAACGATTTTAATTTTTCTTTGAATGCTAGGATTACTGCGCACTGAGAGAAGAAAAAGATAATGGACATCCAATTCAGGCTATTTTCCGAGAGGCTGAGAAGGCTGTTGTCTGGTGAAGAAGTAACGTTGCCCGATGCTGCAAAACAACTTGCTCAGAACCTTCACACTGAGATTGAATTTGTCACATCTCTGCTCAGGGACTATGAATGCGAAATAGCTGGCCTTCTGGTGAACATCATTGTAGAAGAAGAAGAAAGTAATTCCCCAGATCTTCAGGCCATCATGGCAGAAATCAATTGTTTTGCTTATGAATCTGAGAAGGTCGTCGACACATTCATCGTCAGCATCGCTCAACAAAAGAGTCAGAGCAGTTCCAAGGAGATGTGTGATGCGCTGGTGGAACTCCAAGGCAAAATCATTGATATCCAACAACGGCTGCAACAAGTTCAACACATCGACACCGGTATCGCTGAGCAGATCAAATCCATTCAAGCTGATACTGGTAACTCTTCTGTATCTCCAATGTTTAAGAAGAGGGACACTGTGGGTCTAGATGATAGAATGGAGGAGTTGTTAGATTTATTGATAGAGGGTCCTCCTCGTCTTTCACTAGTCGCCGTACTTGATAGCATTGGGTTGGACAAGACTGCTTTCGTTGCAGAGGCTTACAATAGCAACTTTGCGAAGCATTACTTCGATTGTCATGTTTGGGTTCCACAGTCTTTTCCCTATAATTTTAACCACATATTAGATGACCTTATTAAGTTTGTGATGCCTTCATCTAGGCCGAGCGAAATTCTGGATAAAAATTCTGAAATGAAAAAAATTATTCTTCGTGAATATCTAATGAGCAAGAGGTATTTTGTTGTGCTTGCTGATGTGTGGAGCATTGATGTATGGGATAACATTCGAGAAATTCTTCCAGATAATCAGAATGGAAGCAGAGTAGTAATAACGGTGCTGGATAGTGACATCCTCACCTATTTTCAATTGGAAAATGGTGAGGATATTCGGCTTGATTTAGTGCCTGACGGAAGACCATTGAGAGTTACCTACCAAGGATGGCCTTTCCACATCTTATACCATGGAAGTTTGTCATTTGAAGAAAATGAAAAGGAAACAATGGAAAAACCACTCAGGTTACAACTTATCAGATATTCCTCATTACCTTTTCACTTGAAACTTTGTTGTATCTACTTGTATGTCTTTCCTCTTTATAGTGATATATCCACAAGGCAGTTGTATCAGTTGTGGATAGCTGAAGGTTTCATTCCAGACAATAATGAGGGAACTGCTGAGAAGTACTTAGAACATCTAATCAATAGGGGCTTTGTTGAAGCAAAGAAGATAAAAGTTGGAGGCCGAATCAACACATGCTCTATTCCTGATCGTTGGTGGCCCGCGTTGATTCAAGTGGCTTTAGCAGGGGAATTTATCTATTCCTCGGTTATGGACCAGGAAAGTGATTCACGGAAAATGATAAAACGGCTCACTGCTAATGTAAATCTGAGTGAGCTGGATTCTTTAGAGGATTTTAACTTGTACCTCCATTCTTTGTTGTGCCTCTCTTCAGAAAGCCACCACCTTGACCCCGTTGATTGCGAGAAAATTTGTAAAATGTTCAAATTTCTCAGAATCCTGGACTTGGGATCTCTTGTTCTCAACCAACTTCCATCGGGGATTGAAAATTTATTTTTTCTGAGATATTTGAAGTTGAATATCCCTTCCCTCAAAAGCCTTCCTTCATCATTTTTAAGCAGTATTTCAAAGCTGTACACACTAGACATGCCCTTTAGCTACATAAATCATACAGCAGATGTTTTTTGGGAGATGAACAAACTCAGACATCTAAATTTTGGCTTATTCACACTTCCTGCATATCCAAGAAATGATTGCGGCTCTCTGGAAAATCTCAGTTTCATTTCAGCTTTACATCCTTCTTGTTGTACTCCGGACATATTGGGTAGACTGCATAATCTTCGAAAACTCCGCATACATGGAGATTTAAGTAACAACCAATCTTTGTTGTCCAAAAGTCTTTACAAACTGAGCTGCCTTGAATCCTTGAAGTTGGTGAATGAAAGTAAGATGCCACGACTCTCAAAAATTGTCCTTGACGAATACCAATTTCCTCCAAGTCTGACCCACTTGAGTTTTTCTAATACTGAACTAATGGAGGATCCCATGCCCACTCTAGAAAAGCTGCCACTTCTTCAAGTGCTCAAACTGAAGAAAAATTCATATTTAGGAAGAAAGCTGACTTGTGGCTCTGATGGTTTCCCAAAGCTCAAGGTATTGCACTTGAAATCAATGCTATGGCTAGAGGAGTGGACAATGGGGACTGGAGCCATGCTGAAGCTGGAATGCTTGATTATCAATCCGTGTGCTTACTTGAAAAGACTACCCAAACAGCTCTGGTCCATGAAGAGATTTGATAAATTGGAGTTGTGGTGGCCTCAGCCAGAGCTGAGACAAAAGCTACGGGACTTCGAGGATAAGGAGCAGTACAACATTCAACTATATCCTTATGGAATTTGATGTAAGCCTCTCTTTTTTCTCCCTTAATCCAATATCTTCAATCTTTAATTATTTATCTAATTTCATATACTTTATTTTCCTTTCTCTTCAATAGATTTATTTTTCCTTTCCTTCTGTTCAATAGACTCGATAGTTAATAGCTGCCTAAAATATAATGGTTATATAAAGGGCTTTCTACTTGTGGTTTCTTCTAATTTGTGTCTCCACATGCACTTAAGCCCTCCCTGCAGCAGGGTAAGGCCCTTGCTCGTATCCCAGTATGAGCCTGAATACGAGCCTACTAGACATAAACGCTCATTGTTGAATAGTTAAGAAAGTTGTGAAATAGCATATTTGTTTTTCACGATTACTTCAATTACTTGTGTAGGGAAATAAAGTGGCAACTGGCAGGCTTCATAAACTGCGGCAGGAGTTTCAATTTCCTCCAGAATCCAGCCTTAATCCGGTCGGTCTTTGCTTCTGCTGTGCACACTTTTACAAGTCCGGATGAGCCGCGCTGGACATTGTTTGGTTTCTTTGCTTTCAAGGATTTTCTTAAAGTTAAATTCTCATGTTTGCATTAATATTGTGTTCAAACTGAATTAGTTATTTTACTTTCTAGTTTCATATGGGCTTGTGTTTATAGTGTCTCGTGAAAATTCCTGCTAAGTCTATGCTTGTATGGTTTGGTTGTACCAAATAAGAGAGATATGACGTCAGAATTGCTTGACATTATATCTTTGCTAGTCATTATCATCATCATTATCATCATCATTATCATTCTTGTTATTACTATTGTAACAGATGATAATACTAAGGACAATTATTAACTAAGATATTTTGGTAACTTGTAATTGTTCATTCCAATGTTTAGACAAAGTAAACACACTCATAAGGATACATCTTATTCTAATTTCGATTCCTAGTTTTCTACAACTCAAGTAAACTCATTCTCCATTTTAATTTCAGTCTATTCTTATTATAGTCCATTTCAATTACCAATTACTAATCGCACTACTAAGTTGAGCAATGAAATGAGTTAGTTAAAAGGCAATACTAAGTTGTGCGATGAAATAAGTTAGTTAAAAGGCAATCCGGAAGTTGTAATTACAACGATTTCATTTAATCCAGCTCTAGTTTAAAAACGGTAAGAGAGTGGGATGCAGACAGCAGACTTGTGGGGTTTTAGCCTTTTAGGCCTAAAACTAAAACAAAAGTTGAACGAAATCATATTATTAACATATTATTTCACATGTGGAGTTGTAAGTTGGTTATGATACCAAATTACTAATTGTAACATCTTGGACCCAATAATCGAATAGAAATAGTCCACTTGAAGCATACAACCATCACAATTTCATTTTAAGCTTTTGAATCCAAAATACGTCTACTTAATTAGAAAAGCTTACAAATAGCCGTGTAGCAATTAAAATTTAAGATTCAAGGATATATAAAGATAAAGAAAAAGCACTTCAAACATCAAAACCAACAAGCTACGTTCTCAAACTCAAGCAAACACGCAACCTTCGTGCTTCATATATGCATTAGCAACACTAAGCGTCATGACCAGGCACACATGGGTATGCAAGCTGTGTGTCTTCGTCATGGCCCTTGGATTTTAATAAACTATAAATCTAAAGGTGATTAACAAACGACAAATAAAGGCCTTCGCTACCTGTGCGGTAAGACAGTCGTATACTGGTATTAGTACCCTATAAACGAAGGTTATACAGCGCGGAGACCCGCATTTATCACAAAATGCGAAATGCATGTTTGAGTCGTTGGATGCAACGAAAGGCCAGATTGGGGGGCCTTTAAAAAAAAAAAATTTTAACTAGTCAAACCAGAAAGAAATTTGACACTCCTGTTTATTCTGTCAGTGGGCCCACTTTATTTTTTTAATTGGGTACAATTATATATATATATATTAGGTAAAAGCAGCATCTTAGTGAAAAAGGCAAATCCAAAAGTCTGGTTTGGAGGCGGTTTAATTACAAAAAGCGAATATATAATTGGTAAAAAACCGAAATACTGGATTTGATATTTGGTTTATTTAAATTAAAGAAAATGAACCGAAAAAACCAGATTATTTTTAAATTTTTATTTAAATTGACACTTGTAAAATTTTAATTGGTGGTTTACAATAATTAAAATAGACATGCATACACACAATTACAAATATATATATATATTACTATTACCACCAAAAGAAACCCTAATTCCCTAAAATCAAAATTCTAAATCTACTCCGCTACTCGGTACACCCTTTGCAATGATTAAATCTGTTAGGCTGCATGTGGTTTCTTGTTACTGAAACATGGTTGGGAACTAATTGTTTGTACAGAAAATTAAAAGCTTGAGTTATGGGTCTATTTAGTGAGAACTGAAAATTGAGTATAAATTTAGCTTGATGAGAGTAAATTCACATGACAAATTCTTAAGAAATTGGTGTATTGAATGGTAATTTAACTTAATTGTAGACATTATATTAATAATGTCACATTTTTGTATTCAATGTAACTAGATAATATCATTTTATTAGAACATAAAACCTATTATTTAAATCATCATATTTTTCATATATTGCTTTTGTTATAATAATTAACTTGGTTGTTATAAATTCTTACATTCATGAGGTCCACTGGGCTAAAAATTTAGAAATTCAAAATAAGTCCTAGAGCAAAAAAAGCAACCGAAGGCAACCAAAAAAATCCGTTTATGTTTGGTTTTTATTGAGTTTGGTTCTTATTTGGTTCTTTTTATAAAAAAACCGATTTAAATTGGTTCTGCTAATTTTCGATCCGAACCGAACCGGACCGAACCGTGCCCACCCCTAATATATATATATATATAATGACAAAACTATATTGCAACTTATGGTATCTGATTGTTTCAATTAAATCTACAATGATACTCACGGATCAGTTATGGGCAATCTTTATCTTCGCACCTTGTTGGACTGTATATGCAAACTAAATTGAGTCTTAAAACTCGATTAATTTATTTACTTTCTAGTTTCCAATTGGCTGGTGTGCATTCTGTTTCTTGAAATTTCAGCTGTGTCTGGACTTGTATGGTTTGGTTGTACCAAATAACAATGTTAAAATTGCCTTCAGTGAAATTTGCTTCTCTGCATTAGTATTTTGGATGATATATATTTTATATTTGAGCTTGTTCAAGCGAAACGGAGAAATCATAGAGGCGGAATTAAAGCATGATACATATCTGGTCAATAACGTGCTAACAATCAGTTCCCAGTTACTTACAATCACACTGAAGCCCCTGCTTGCAGTAGAGGAAAGACCGTTTTATATAGCAGTCAAGATTCGTCATAATCCTGGTCATGTGCTTGAAATTCCACCTTGTGTATATTCTGCTTGTGTATCTTAATATATGTATATTGTCAAATTTACCTTCTGGTAAATTTGCATCTTTCGTTATTATTTTGGATTTTTTTTTAATTGAAAACTTCAGATGGAAGCACATACAAACATCAACAATGTCTGGTGAAGCTGCCCTAGTGATAGATTTCTTAAGCCAGGGGGTACACATTGAAGTTAGAACACATATCTGATAAGAATTAATAGATCTGAACTGTGAATGAATTGTTTCTATTTGCGGTTGCAATTATATTAGAACTGTGAAGTGAAGTCCATATCTATTTGTAAGGCAACAGCAAATCTGCTATTTATTTATTTAAATTTTTTTTTTTTTGTTTGGGGCGACTACACTCAGGGGAAAAAAAATTGATTGTTATATTGTTTCAATGTTGACAAGAGTTTGTAACATCTCAATAAATTGTTAGTATTCCAGCTGCATTCAGAGATAATCAAAAGCAATAGTAATTAGTTGATATTTGGTTTGGTTGGTGTGACACTAGCATCTTCTTCTTGTCTCAAACAGTCTTTGTTTTCTTTAGCTTTTGTTAAGATGCTTTCTTAACCTTCCTCATTTTTCTTATTTTGCTAGTTTGGTAGATCTTTCTTTTCTTGAACCAAGATGTTTAAGTTTACTTACAAGTAAAGTTCAAATACTCCTTCCCCTTTTATCTTAGCTTGTGTTTTTCTTATGCATGGCCATTGTCAATTCTACCAGACAGTCCATTTATTAATACGTCCCAGTTTGAATAAGATTCTACATTTTAATTTTTTCTGTTCTTTCCTCATAATAGTTTGATTCTAGTGCTTTCAATCGCAACAAAATATCGTCAGGATATTGAACCTTTGATTACTCTGAAGAACAATATATATAGCTGGTAACTACATTTTATTTATCTCATGAATATTACACCCACTTTATGTTTTGTGATTGATTCTTATTCATGATCCTTATTCAGAAGTTTTTTTTTTTTTTTTGTTTTCATTCTTCACAAGATAGCTGAGCAGTAGCAATTACATGCATTTAGCAATATGATTATGAGCACAAGCAATATCTAGCCCATGTCCTAAACTTCCTCATATGCCATTTAGACATTGCCCAACAGATTATTGGTTGAATTGATCTTCCGCAATTTTCTTCCGGTCTAGAATAATAATTTTTCTTCTTCAGTAGGAAGCTAGCTCTCTTATTTAGAAAGTATTTTAATTTAGTTGGAAGAAGTAGGTCCTGTAGCCTATAAAATTCAAGATTTGATGATATTAAGTTCCATCCACATAAACATAATAACTTGATTGTGGTACTTTCAATCACAATAAGATATCGTCGAGATGTTGAGGTCTGAGGAAGAATAGAACTTTGTTATCTAAATTATCCACAAAATAACTTTATTTAATTAAATTTTTCTCTCACAAATTCTAGATCCACTCTATATTTGTAATTCATTATTATTTACAAGTTATGACTTTGCTCTCATTTTTCATATAATTACAATTAATACCGACTAATGTTTAAACAGAGAGCTTTAAAGCATATTTTGCCCCTTCTGTTTTAATTATTTATTTTGCATGACAGGACTACCAGGTGCTGAGAGAAGAGAAGATATGGACATCAACCTCAGGCCGTTTTCAGAGAGACTGAGAAGGCTGTTGGCAGGTGAAGAAGTTACGTTGCCCGATGCTGCAAAACAACTTATACAGAACCTTCACACAGAGATTGAAACCGTTATATATTCGCTGAGGGACTATGAATAGGACGTAGCTGGGCTTCTGGCGGATCCCATTGCAGAAGAAGACGATGATACAACTGATTCGCCAGATGTTCGGGCCATCATGGAAGAAATCAATTACTTTGCCTATGAAGCTGAGAAGGTCATTGACACATTTATAATCAGCAGCACGCAACAAAAAAGTCAGAGCGATTACAAGGAGATGTGTGAGTCTCTGCTACGACTCCAAGGCAAAATAGTTGATATTCAACAACGGCTGCAACAAGTTCAACACATTGACACCGCCATCATTGAGCAGATCAAACTAATTCAAGCCGATGCTGGTAATTCTTCTGTATCTTCAGCGATTAAGATGAGGGACACGGTGGGTCTAGATGATAGAATGGAGGAGTTGTTAGATCTATTGATAGAGGGTCCACCTCAACTTTCGGTAGTCGCCGTACTTGATAGCATTGGTTTGGACTTTGGACAAGACTGCTTTCGCTGAGGAGGCTTACAACAGCTGCTATGTGAAGCATTATTTTGATTGTCATACTTGGGTTCCGCAGTCTTTTCCTTATAATTTTAACCAAATAGTAGATAATATTATTAAGTTTGTGATGCCTTCGTCTAGTTTGAGTGGCATTATGGATAAAAATTCTGAAATGCAAAAAAATTATTCTTCGTGAATATCTAATGACCAAGAGGTATTTTATAGTGCATGCTGAGGTGTGGAACATTGATGTATGGGATGACATTCGAGAAATTCTTATAGATAATCAGAATGGAAGCAGAGTACTAATAACAGTGCTGCGAAGTGACATTTTCCAATTGGAAAATGGAGAGCATATTAAGCTTGGTTTGGTGCCTGATGGAGGACCATTGAGAGTCACATACCAAGGACGGCCCTTCCACATCTTAAACCATGGAAGCTTGTCATTCAAAGAAAATAAAACGGAAACAATGGGAAAACCCTTAAGTTTACAACTCATCAAACATTCCATGTTACCTTTTCACTTGAAAATTTGTTGTCTCTACTTGTCTGTCTTCCCTCTTTATTTTGAGATATCCACAAGGCAGTTGTATCAGCTGTGGATAGCTGAAGGTTTCATTCCAGATAATAATGAGGCAACGGCTGAGAAGTACTTAGAACAACTAATCGACAGAGGCTTTGTTGAAGCAAAGAAGAGAAGAGCTGAAGGCACAATCAACACATGCTCTATTCCCAGTCGTTGCTGGCCTGCGTTGTTGCTAATGGCTTTCATGGTGAGCTTTAGCTGTACCGGTGCCAGGGATCAGGAAGATAACTCTTGGAAAAATGTAAAAAGATATTCAGCCAATTTTACTAAGTTCTTTTCTTTTGATAATTTTCATTCCGGCCTCCATTCTTTGTTGTACCTCTCTTCAGAAAGCCACCATCTTGACCCCATAGGCGGCGAGAAAATTTTTAAAATGTCCAAATTTCTCACGGTACTTGACTTGGAATCTCTTGTTCTCTACCAATTCCATCCAGGATTGAAAATTTAACTTTTTTGAGATATTTGAAGTTGAATATCCCTTGCCTCAAAATTCTTCCTTCATCTCTTTTATGCAATCTTCCGAACCTGTACACGCTAGACATGCTCTCTAGCTGCATAGATCATACAGCAGATGATATTTGGGAGATGAACAAACTCAGACATCTAAATTTTGGCTTAATCACACTTCCTACATATCCAAGAAATTATCGTGGCTCTCTGGAAAATCTCAATTTCATTTCGGCCTTGCATCCTTACTGCTGTAGTCCGGGTATATTGGATAGACTGCCTAATCTTCGAAATCTCCGAATATGTGGAGATTTAAGTTATTACCAATCTTTGTTGTCCAAAAGTCTTTACAGACTGAGCTGCCTTGAATCATTGAAGTTGGTAAATGAAAGCAAGATGCCACGACTCTCGAAAATTGTCCTCGGTGAACACCAGTTTCCTCCTAGTCTGACCCACTTGAGTTTTTCTGATACTGAACTGATGGAGGATCCCATGCCCATACTCGAAAAGCTGCCACATCTTCAAGTGCTCAAAATGAAGGAAAACTCATATTCAGGTAGAAAGCTGACTCTGATGGTTTCCCAAAGCTCAAGGTATTGCACCTGAAATCAATGCAATGGCTGGAGGAATGGACTATGGGAATTGGAGCCATGCCGAAACTAGAATGCTTGATTGTCAACCCCTGTGCTTACTTGAAAAGGCTTCCTGAACAGCTCTGGTCCAAGAAGAGATTCAGCAAATTGGAGTTGTGGTGGCCTCAGCCGGAGCTGAGACAAAAGCTACGGGACGTCGAGGACAAGGAGCAGTTTGGCATGTAACTATATCCTTATGGAATTTGATTATCGACGTAAGTTTTTCTTTTTGTACAATACCTCGATCCCTCAATTATTTATCTAATTTCATATACTTTATTTTCCTTCTCTTCAATAGATTTATTTTTCCTTTCCTGTTCAATAGACTTGGATAGTACGTAGCTGCCTAAAAATATTAAGGGTATTTAAAGTATTTTCCAGTTGCGGTTGCTTTTAATTTGTGTCTCAAACTTATGCCCTTCCTTGCAGCAGAGGAAGACGCTGTCACATTCAAATATGAGCCTGGTAGACGTTGGCGTTCTTTGTTTGGTAGTTAACGAAGTTGTAAAACAAAATAAAATATATATTTTCCACAAGTGCTGGTGTTGGTGAAATCAAAGTGGAAAATATCATAAGCTGCGGTCGGATTGTCAATTTCAACCAGAATTCAGCCTTAATCCTTTCGGTCTTCGCTTCTGTTGTGTACGCATAGATTAGTCCTGACAATCCATGCAGGACATTGTTTGGTTTCTTTGTTTTCCAGGATTCTTCAAAGTAAAATTCTTATGTTCGGATCAATATTGTGTTCAGACTGAATTTTAATTATTTTACTTTCTAGTTTCAGATAGGCTGGTGCGTATGGTGTGTCTTAAAATTCTAGCTAAGACTAGACTTGTATGGTTCGTAGTGGAACTTACACATACCAAGATCGACAAGGTCAGATGATATTTTTGCTTTGTGATAGATTTCTTGTTCCGTGTGGTACACAACCTTTTTCTTGTGTTGTGCAGGTAAAATCAGAGGAATGGACAATGTGGACATGTGAAATATGGATGCTATGGCTAGAAAAAATGGACAATGTGGACAAGAGCCATGCTGAAGCTCAACTGCTCAACTGTCAATCCTTGTGAGCTATCCTTAAGAAAGCTTCCTCAAGAACTGTGCCACATAAAAACGTTGTGTTTGTGTAAACCAGAGTTATTGTGGTCTCCGCTGCATCTTCAGACAAAGTCTCCAGAAGACATGCCACTATTTCACTGCTAGAGTCTCAAAGATATCCCACCGTTTCTTTTCATTCTTTATTGCAGCTGTCGTCCAAGTGCAGCTTTGTGATAGGAACGTGGTTATTGTTATTCGTTTGATCAATTTGCTGTCTTAATATTACATGTTTTGTTCATTCGGTTTTCATATAAAAAAATTGAGATTCAAGTTGAATTTTTTATTTTTATTTTTTTTAAGAATACGGTAAATATTATATAAGAATATAAAATTAATTAAATCTTAATTAAATATTATTATACAGGTAAGTTGAGTGAAGGTTAAGCACCGGCACCGGATTCAAATTCTACATAAAAAGCTCAGACAGACGTGATCGTATCTGATTCGGTCATCTTTGACTTGTACGATAAATTGAATTCTGTCTGTACGTACATTTGTTGGCTACTCGGCTTATTTGAGCCCAAAAATAACAAAGAAACCAACCAATCCATGATCTGTAGTTTCTTGTTGGGCCCAAGCCCAATAGACTGCTCACCGTCGGATGAAAATATGATCGCCTCCCACCCAAGTAAACCTAAATAATAACACGTTCGATCCCATCACAAGAACACGTCGCTGCCTCGCTGGAGAGATATTGAAGACTCGGATCTCTCTTGGGAGCGCGTGGTATTTAACCTTTTTCTTTTTTTTTAGGAATTTGTATCTTACTTTTGTTTTTTCATTTGAATTGTTTCACGAAATAACGTAATTCCATTATGCTTTTGTCTTATATTCGGTTGTAGCTGGTGGTCAGATCTCATTTGCATGTAACCTGAAAAAATGCATAGGAAATTTTTTTTTTTTTAAATACTCATAATTTTATTGAAATGTTGACAACATTTCGATCATTCGTATCAGTTATTGACTGTCTATGCAATCACAATCTGATTTTATTTCATGGGCCTGACTCTCTTATGGTCTGTTTCTGCTGCTGAACACATGAATCTGCAACAACTTTGATATTTCCTGTGCTTGATTTTGTTCCTGTTGTTTAGCAGCTGTAACGTGGATAAAAGATACGTCTAGCATGATGGGAACCAAATCTTCTCCCCATCCATGTGAGCGGGTCAGAGCTCTTGTACCACCATGTGAGCGGGTTCGAACCAATAAAGAACCACTTTCAGTCTTTTTGTTGCATGATGCTGATAATGAATGTAGGTCATTGATACTTTTCACTACCCGCATCATGCAACAAAAGAGTTGAAGTGGTTCGACGGAGCCATGTGATGATGCGGGGTACTTGGAACAGCTAATCAATAGAGGCGTTGTTGAAATGAAGAAGGGAGGAGCTGGAGGCTGAATCAAAGTATGCTTTATTTCTTGTATTAGAGTGTTTACAGCCTGGGCAGTGGCTAAAACAAACAGAGTGCATCACTTTCTTTGCTGAAGCACTAGAAGGTGAATCATTGGAAAATGTTAAACTGCTTTTCGTTTGTGCAGACATGATTAAGTTTTGATCTCTTCAAAACATTCTTTGCTGGAACTTTATCCTTAGTAGTAGTAACTATAGTTTAGTGAATAAGAGTACTGGTGGTGGCGGCAATACTGAGATTGTAGAGAGAAATGGTGAAGCTGCAGCTACAGCTACGGCTAGTGCTAGTGCCAGTCCTGTTGCTGTTTCTCCTTTTAGTAGACAAGCTAAGAGGTAGCTACTTTGTCATTTTACAAATATGTTAAGAGAGTTAGTAATACCGTGCCTTCTTATGTTTTCGTTTGATTAGGATGTGGATGGACTAGTGGTGGTCATAAAGTTCATTAGAAGGTTACCTGCGGATGTTGAAACTACTGAGATCAACCTGGTTTTTGAACTATACATGGGATGGGACTTTATTGATTATCTATCTTTTCTTAGTTTAGTGCATAAGAAAATGACGATACTATGTTTGACTTTTGGACTATGTAAAATTGATGGGGTTTTATGTACTTAGCTTGCTGAGTGGTTTATCTTGTTTGGGGATAACTTGTTTAGCATGTATGGTGAAATGAAAGTGTACGCAACTAAATTGCTCTAGTCGGCAATAACCTTCTACTATTGAGTGAGATCACCATGTGACAATGCTTTAATTGCATGGCATCTAGGATGCGATTTTGCTAGATTGTTTTTATGTAGGCAATACATTACAGTGTTGGGCAACACCCTTCTAGTCTTGGGCGACTTCACCATGTGACAATGCTTTATTGGCGGGGCATCTAAAATGCAATTATGCTAGTTTGTTTTTATGTAGGCAATACATTCCAGTGTTGGGCAACACCCTTCTAGTCTTGAGCGACTTCACCACGTGACAATGCTTTATTGGCAGGGCATCTAAGATGCAATTATGCTAGTTTGTTTTTATATTTGTTTCAACAGTGTATGCACCTTGTGTCTTTGTATGTATGGGCTTTCTTAAAGATGAGATTGTTCCTTTCTAACTTCTCCCATGCTACATAAGGGGGTTTGTATTATGTTATTATCATCTGATGAAATGTCCATTCTTATTTGTTTATTTGGGCAGATATACTCCTAGCACTCCTACAGTCACATATAATTTGAAATCCAAACCACAACAAAATCTAAAATGGCGGAGAGTAGTGTTCAAAATTAGTGGGTCTGCGCTAGTTGGGAACTGCCATAATATCTATCCCAAGGTGCAATTCTTTTGCCCTCTTTTAAGTATAAGTTGATGTGATTTAAATTTTGCAACTAAGTATTTAGATGTACAATTTGTTTGCAGTGTGTTATGGTTGGTTTTACTTGGGGAAACCGGCTTACGTATGGTTTGTGTTATTAGGTTGTGATGCAAGATTGCCAGGGAAGTAGCATCAGCCTGTCGTCTTGGGGTGGAGGTATTGCCCAAACTCTCTTTTACATGTTTGAATTGTTCATAATGTTCGTTTATTTGTGTTTTTCTAAGTTTAGGTTGTAGATGCTCATTATTAAGTGACCTTTAGGTGGCAATTGTTCTTGGAGGTCGAAACTTCTTTTGCGGGGACTCATGGCTTTCTGATACTGGCTTCGATAGACCCACAGCTTATCAAATTGGGTAATTTCTATGTTATTTATCTTGCATTTTAACTTCCATCTCTATCTTTCAATTATAGTTGGAGTCAATCATGTTGACTGTGTGGTCTGTGAAGAATTAGGATGTTTTGTTTATTATGTTAACAGACCATGCTTATATGGTCAGTATGGATTAGGAAGTTTTGTTATTATGTTAGCATGTTGACTATGTTCATAATGGTCATTAAAGACTTAGGAAGTTTTGTTTATTATGTTACAAAGTTCGCGGTTCTATCCTCATTTTCTCCCATTTTATGCTTATATTTCATTGATGCAGTGTTGAAATTGAATTGCTATTATATTGGATACTGAATTTATCATCTGGGTCAGGCCCTGGACAGCTTTAGTGCTCAAGTGATCCAAACAGTTGTAGGTTGCTTATATCTCTTCCCAACCTTATAATACCTTTTGCAATGTGACCATGATTTCATTTCAGAATGATGGCAACGGTTATGAATTCTATATTGCTTCAATCAGCCTTGGAGAAGCTGGAAATTAAGACACGTCTTCAGAGTACATTTGCTTTGCCAGAGGTTGATGAAACCATATAGCAGGCAAAGAGCTATCCGATATCTTGAAAAAGGGAGAGTTGTGATATTTGGTGGCATTGGTGCTGGCACTGGAAATCCACTTTTTACCACTGATGCTGCTGCTGCTCTTAGAGCTTCTGAACGTAAGCTTGTACTACTTAACAGCTTTATTTCATTCTCTTGTTTCTGTGTATAATATCACTCGCCGTAATCATGGTTTACTGCCAGTACTGGTGTTCTTTCTCCTCTTGCCTGTTTGTGTGGGGCTTTACTTGGAAAATAATAATGACATGCTTTGCATATTTTTCATGTCAGTAAATGCGGATGCAATGGTTAAAGGTGTAAGTGTCAGTGGTATATATGATTCCCACTCCGGTAATGGCCATGTAGTACCAGAACACATATCTTACAGGGAGGCAGTCTCCGGCAACTTTATGTCCATGGACATAATGGCCATTACACATTATGAAGAGAATGGGATTCCTGGTTTGTATTTTCTTTTGCCGTAATTCTAGCAGTTGCAAATCAGATCCCTTTGGCTTTTCCTGATACATGTGTATACAATCTCTGTAGTTGTAGTGTTTAATCTGCTTGAGCCTGGGAATATTTCAACTGCATTATGTGGAGGCCAAGTGGGCACTTTGATTGACCAATCAGGAGGAATTAGTTGATGCAAAAGAAATGTCTGCTGGATGTGGTTTGAGGCATGATGTCAACTTCGTGGAAGTACAGCAGGTCCACTGTCAAAAACATGTATATATTGGAAATTTGAAATGCAGCAATCGCAATGCATCACTTTGAACTCGCTACTGTAACATAAATGACTGAGTTTGGAGCATATCCCTGTGTCACATGTAAATTCTGTAGTAAAATTAGAACCTACCCAATAAATGATGAAGAAAAATGCTGGTTTCAGTGGGAAAGCTCTTGCTTCAATCGACCCTCCCAGACGTTTCTTTCTTTGTTAATGTACAAGTCCTCTGCTTTTTTAGGATTTTTAATGTGATTATTTAGTTGTCACAATCTATTTACTCTTCTTTGAGCGACTCCAAATCATGGGTGTCATGTTGGTTTCAACCTTTCAGTTTTTCGAGAGGATGCGATAAGCTAATTTTCATGTTGATTTGTTACCAAATATCTTTTTTTAGGCTACCATTTAACAAAACAAAATTAGTACATAGAGGGATAAATAAATTTTGTTCTTTGTTTCAATGCATTTAGGGATGTTAATTTTATCCACAAATCTGTTGGCTAGGATTTGGTATGCCTTTATGGCTGGTAATGGTTGGGTTTGGAAATTAGAGCCAAATCCAATCAAAATTCAACACGGGTCGGGGGTGGGTTTGGTGAATAGACAAGGATTGAGGTTCTCTCATAATTAAGGAATGCTAAATTGGTTTGGTGAGCAAAGCAAGATTTAAACTCAGATTAATTAAGAAATGTTATTATGGCGTAAAATATTTATACAATTTTTATTGGGTTAAGTTATAGGGTAAATATTTATTTATTTTTTATATTTTAACAATACAATAAATTATGTTTTTTTTTTTTTTTCTGTAGAAAGTGTATTAAACGAGTCCTTTATTTTTATTAAAATTTTCGTAAATTAGGCATATACTCAAAAGCCTGTACACAAACTAGCAAGACCAATAAAGTTAATAAGTTTTGTTTTCTTTTATAAAACATTCAAAATCTAATTAACGAGACAAAGACGTTATTTACCATCATACTTTCTTTTTCTCTATAATATAATGAAAATAATATCGTCTGTGCGTGCGTAACAGGATGATAAGGAATGATAAAAGAAAATAAGTAAAATAATTTAAGATAATAATTCTTATTTTAATAGGATTTATCTGCTTTAGAGTTTTATATTGCTATTGTTTTGATTATCCTAATCTAGTTAACATTTGAGTTTGCATTAGTTCAATCTGAATCCGTATCAATCAAATAAATCAAAGTCCTAAGTAGAAACCTATTAGGAAACAGCAACTAGTATAAGTACCCTATGCATCAACGTATCACAACTACAAATTACAAAGAACTTTGGACTCCAACAGAAAGTATACACTACTCTCACATTGCGATGATGAAAAACTCTCTCCTCATCGTTTTCTTCTTTCTTGCCCTTACGGTTTCTCCTAGTTTCGGCTTACCTTCCAATGCCGGCGGCAGCCGCAACGGCAACCACCATCTTAAGCTTCAGCTTCCGGCCGGAGTAATTGGCCCCGAAAGCCTTGCTTTCGACTGCAATGGCGAAGGCCCGTACGCCGGTGTTTCCGACGGTAGAGTTCTCAAGTGGCAAGGCTCAAAACTTGGTTGGATTGAATTTGCCACCACCACTCCATACTGGTAAGAATTCGTATATATACATGTTAATATATATGTAATTAATTTATATTATTGTGTTGTATATATAGCAAAGTTTACGGTTGCATGTTGTAATGATTGACTTAATTTAGAGTTCCTTAAAATTGAAAAACGAAAGATACTCTCCTTTTACTTTGAAAACATTGTCTATACATCTACATGTCCACTTCACACCCATATGTGCAGTTCTTTTAACATCACATATATTACTTTGATTTATTTAAATGCCTGATTCAACTAATTCTAGTTTACATAACAAATGAATTATTTATTTATTTCTTTTCGACTGTACTAACGGAATTTCAATTTGTATGCGATTTGGTTAGGCGGCCAAGGGGGATTTGTGATGGCACAAACAGCACAATTTTAGAACCCTTATGTGGGAGGCCGTTGGGCATTAAATTCAATCCTGTTACATGCGATCTTTACATCGCTGATGCATACTTTGGCTTGATGGTCGTCGGGAGAAACGGTGGCCCAGCAAAACAAGTTGCTTCTTCGGCTGAAGGAATTCCCTTTCGCTTCACAAACGCCTTGGACATTGATCCCAATACCGGCGTTATTTATTTTACCGACAGCAGCATGTACTTCCAAAGAAGACAGCACTCCATGCTGATCGAAAGCGGAGACAGAAGTGGAAGATTATTGAAATACGATCCTCGCAACAAACAAGTGACGGTAGTACGAAGGGGCTTAGCATTTCCAAATGGCGTCACCCTGAGTAAAGACAAATCGTTTTTACTGGTTGCTGAATCAGATTCAAGGACGATTCTAAGGTTTTGGGTTCAAGGTGACAGCGTTATATATTCTCCGCAACCGTTCGCTCAAGTTGCTCAATTTCCGGACAACATCGAGACAGACAGGAACGGAGACTTTTGGGTTGCACTAAACACTAAGAGAGGAAATGACAAGACAGATCTTGTAGCGGTAAAGCTTGATGGCGGCAATGGCAATGTCCTTGATGTTTTAGAAGGAAATAAACAAAATGCACTCGATTCTGTTAGCGAAGTCGAAGAACACGGTGGATACTTGTACGCGGGATCTCCAGTGCAGCCCTACGTTGTTGCAATCAAGGCTTAGCTGGGCTTGATTCTTTTTGCTTCTTTTCATTCTTCTTTGTTCTTAACTTCTAACAATACAATAAACTACAGTTTTCTTCTTCTTTTTTTTTTTTTAATTGCATAAAATGACTCATCCGTATTTTTGTTGAAATTTGCTTTAATTAGGCATATACGCATGAATAAAAGCAAGCTTGAAATTGTCACCACCATAAAACTGAGCTCAAAATAAATTCAGAAAATTGATTATTTGAGAATCTTTATAGGAATTGGTTGTTTTGGATCTGAAAGTTGATTATTTGAGAATCCTTATAGGAATTGATTATTTCGAAAGCTAAAGCAATCCCAAACTCGTTGTTATGATTATAAAACTCTGCATAAACCTCAACAAAATGCTTTTCGGTAAATGGAAGAACCTAAAGTGCTAAACCCATTAGCATCTAAATTATATTATGTTCTCTATGCAAAAAGTTCGAGAAGTGTATTCTAAGGTCTGGTCTGAATTTCATTTGAGCCAGTTGAAAAGAATAATTAAAGAAACTCTTAATCTAAAGAAACAGTAAAAATGAAATGAACTCAATGTTTGGGGAGAACTATAAAAAATAATACGACGCCACGGGTTTACGTTATGAAATACACCAAAGAGGTTATATGATCAGCTGCGGGTCCACACAGGTCGAGAATCCCGGGAGATGGATCAGACAGACCCATCTATAATGTGTGCCGGGCGCTGGCTGCAGTGACCGTGTTGTGACCACACTTGAGACTGCTCAGATTCATTGACTTTTGGAGTAAGGCTTTCTCTCTTGTTAACATGAATCACTGCTTATCTAAATTCTTTTTTTTTTTTTCCCTCTCCTTCATTATATTTGGTTATTAGCTGCATAAAATTTATTCAAAAGGTTTATCTTAAGAAAACCCTGTGAAATATTCATATGAAGGTTCCATCATGATACTAATGAGCTGTTCAATGTTTTAGGAATTTATATTCTTGGTATAAATTGTTTACTTGTTGGGCTCGCATACAAGCAACGATATAGGCTTCCTTGAAGATTTTATTCTTCATTTATCTGAATGATGTCAGTAATATCCTGGCCGCTTTGGAGCTTTAAGAATTCATATTGTAATGTGTAGCTTTGTCCCAATTTGCTATTGCTTTTCATGTAGGCAGTAGCCAACGATTTTTTCATGTTATTGAATAGTGATCTGTTTGCACCGGCATCTATAAATAGCAATATTTTGCATTGGCGCATAGCCTCAACTTGAATGGCAAAAGCCACCCAAGTTGTGGTATTCACAGTTGCTTACTGTCACACCAATAGCTAAGCCACTCCTTGCGCAGGGCAAAACCTTCATTATTTGAATTAGAGCATAGTAACCATGCATTGAGTTTCATTATTCATTAATGAATGTTTGAAGAATTAAATCCTGATTCTGGGTATTCTCCTTACTTGTGTGCATAAAATTGGAGAAAGGGAGACGTCAAAAACTGTAGTCAGTCTTGCAATTTCAATTGAAATCCAAATTTTTTCCAGTTCGGTCTTCATTCAGCATTCACCATGCTCCTAGTGATGCAAAGTGGTGCAGCAACAATCCAGCTTACTTCCTGAATATGAGTTCGGCTCCAATTCGAGCCCTTAAAGATGTGGAAGCTTTTCCAGAGTTGGCATAGGATCATCCTTTAGTTCAGTATTAGACAAGCTCAAGCGGGTTGCACTTGGAGGAAATTGGTTTACAAACTATGACAACTTGTGAGAGCTGTGGCATCTCTCTTTACACTCACGAGCTTAATGGTTCAAACAGAGTTTGGAGAGAGTTTTGGACAAATCAGACTGATAATAACTTAAATCTCCGTATATTTGGACACTTTGAAGATCAGGCAATCTTTTCAATACATTCAGATTTTTTTTTTTAAATGTCCAATAGATTGCGGTGGTGCCTTAGTAGGATTATTGTGTTTAATTACTATTTTATTACTTTTCCAGCATTGGATTCACTGGTATTTCCCGAAATCCTGTCTTAATACATGTTGCTTGTATTAAAGTTTCTTTTTTTTTTCTCCTTTTTCCGTGGATAACCAACATCAGGGTTTTGAAAGCTACATGTTAATCGTAAATAATAAAGAACCCAAACAAAAAAAAAAAAATGGAACAGAAACTTCATACGAGGAAACCAGCCGTTTGCATTTAATTGCATTGATCCGGTTGTCGTGCAGAAAGGAAATCAAGATATGATGCGTTCATCTGGGTTGAGCGAAATTATGAAAGAGGTTTTGTCAACTCAGTAAAACTTGCTACTGCATGTTTGTGATTTGTCATGGAACGAAAGGTACATTTTGTTGCGTTTGAATATGCATATGAGTCAGTTTTTTATCTCATCAACATGGGAATGTACTTGTTCCCAAATAACGTATTTGATCATGTGTTACAGCAACGTGATTGTGAAGCCAACTGCAATCTTTATTTCGTTGATAAAATTACATAGAATTCAGAAAATCATGATCACACCGTTTTATGTAATACATCACAAAGTAATCAAACACAATACAAAGAAAGCAAGGCCATAGGCAAACATATAGATGCTTAAAGTTCAGTAGCAATGCGATGAAATGATTCAAAAACACACACTCACAAGCGTACTAGACAAGCAAAAGAAGACAAGTTCATGGAGTCCTTGTTAAATAATATCGTGTCCATTCTTCCAGACACTTTATCGCCTCATCTCTTCATCTTTGAAGCTGCATAGTTAAAAAGGTAAAATATCTTAGGTGACCAACATTTATAACTAACCATAGGTAATATGAATTACTAGAAGGGAACCATGATTTAAAGATGTCATGAAAATCATGGCAATAGATGTAATTCAATGGAAAAAGAAAACGAAAAAAAAAACTCTGAATTTTTATGCTTACTTTTCATTTAGGAGTGGCTGCAGGCGTAGCTTCGAGTAACTTTCATTCCACTGTAACTTTTCAAACCATGCTGAATGTGCTTTAAATGTTTCCAACTTTGGTGCGCTACGAGTACCCAGAGGAAGTTTCATGAGTTTTGGACAGTCCCAAGCTTTCAATTCTTCCAGGGAAGGCCAATTCAAAGCTGCTATTTCGCCATTGTAGACACTATCAAGTTCTGGGAGATCTTCCAGCGCTAGGATCTTCAGTTTTGGAAGAACATTTTTGTTCTCTGCAGCTTTTTCTTCATCAGATACAGTAATGATTCTCTCCATGTGATTGCAACTAGCCACAGTGAGTTCTTCAAGCTGCTTTAGATTGTGGGCATTTGTCAGTGATAACACTCTCTTCATTTTGTTGCATTTACTAATAATGAGCTTTTTCAGGTTCGGAAAGAAAATAGGTTGCGGGGCACTAGACACATTTCTTTCCTGTGCAGCTCCTTGTTCCACCTCTGCTTCATCAACTGAAACTATTTCTTCCACGAGATCACACTTCAGGATGGAAAGATCCTCCAAGTTACCAAGTCCCTCGGCCAAAGTCCTGGAGAAGATATATCTCAGCTTCCCACAATCCTTCACTTTCATCAACTTGAGGTTCTTAAGGTATACAACTGAATGGTTCCCTTTCCATATAGTAAAAACTTTAGGTAAACCCACCAAAACAAGTTCCCGCAATCTTTTGAGCCCAGCTTGTTCACCCCCCATATCCTCCAAGCAAAATACTTCCTTCAGTGAGTAACAGTACTCAACATGGAGCTCTTCCAGAATCTGCACAGTTGGATAAAAATTAGAATGGAAAATCCGTTGCATGCTGCAGGCTCGGAGATGCATACACATCAATCCTGTGAAGCCTTGAACATCTATTTCCCCAATATCTTGAAGGTTGCTGGAACGAGTAAGAGTTAGGTATTCTGTCTTTTCAAGCAAAAGCTTCACCCAGCTGGCAATAGAGTTTGATAAATTCTTCAGGTGCATACTCCTTTTGGGTGCTATCTCCCAGTAATCATCATTGACACAAACGCGGAATCTTTTGAGATTTGTCCAAGGACCATCAAAATCAACTGATAGAACTTTAGTATTCGATACATGGATGTAAAGAACAGTCAAGCGAGTCAACGACGCCACTTCAGAGAATCTAGCATTCTGACCGTTCGCTGTTTCTTCGACCTCCCAATCACCAAAGCTATTCCCAACGTACAGTTCCTCCAATTGAGATAGCTTTGATATCACATTTGGTGGAATCACTTGGAGGAACAGATTGTTTGACAAATCTAACAGCTTCAAATTAGTCACTGTTCCAATTCCATTTGGCAGCTGCAGAATTCTTGACCCTTTAAGGATAAGAACCTCTAGTTCACCAAATTCTCTGATCAAAGATGCATCATTCAGATGAGTATTCTCCAAATGCAGTGAACGCAATTTCTCCAAGCATTGAAGTGACAGTGCAAGTGATGAGATGTTAGTGCTGCTCAAATCTAAATTTTTTATTTCCCTCATATGCTCAAAGAAAGTGATTGGAACATCTGCAAATGGATTATTTTGCAGAAACAAGGTGGTTAGCCGGGGGCATTTAGGTCGATCAGGTAGTGCAGTAACATTGCTGTCCATCAACGACAACTTCTCACAGTTTTGCAAGTCTTCTTTTGGCCAGCCTTTTTTCATACCTGGCTCAGCAATAAAATGGTCCCCTTCTCTAGCTGCAATGTATTTGACGACTTTCCGTGTGTCATCGTGAATTCTAAAACAGCTTTCTCTATCCCCCTCCAACAAAAGGCTAGAAGATATGAGCCTGAGTACTACCGGATGCACTCTATTCCCAACCTCCCCCAAAAGGCCAACCTCGGGAAACAGCCTATCCACCAATCCATGTATGACAAACTCTTCCATGGAGACACTGTAATATGGAGGAAACAGGCAACTGAATTGTAAGCAACTTTTGGCCACCGTTTCTAATTGATCATAACCAAGAGCTACACATAAAACCACTTCCTCTGGAATTCCTTCAACATTAATTGGAGTGGATGCTTTCTTTCTCTTGATAGCTTCATTCCACTCACGGACAGGCTTGTGACGCAGTGCTGTCCCGATGATCACAATTGCATTGGGTAGTTTTCCACACTGTCTTACAACCTCTTCAGCCGCCCTGTCAAAAGCCTTAGTACCCTCGGGAAGTCCTGCTTTTTTCTTGAACAGAATCAGCCTATCCCCATCAGTGAGTTCTTCAACCTGTACATAATTGGTTGATTCCATTTCATCACACACCTCTTTAAATCGACTAGTTAAAATAATTTTACAACCCTTGTGCTCTTCGCCATAAGGGATTCCCACCACTGCCAAATCCAATTTCTCCCATAGGTCGTCCAAGATTATGAGCACCCTCTTTTGCCTCTTCAATCTCTCTGACAAAAAAGCTGCTCTTAACACTTCAACATCTCCTTCCAATTCAGTGTTAAGAAATCTAGCAATTTCATCCTGAACTCTTTTCACATCGGGAGTTTGAGTAACCCTAACAAATATAACTTTATCAAATTTGCCAACTTGTTTCATCACTTGTTTCATCAATGTCGTTTTACCTATTCCTCCACTGCCATAAACCCCGATTATGTTGATGCTGATGCTGTTATCCTTCAGCAGTTCCATAACGGACTTGATTACCTTCAATGCAGACTTCAGTGGAACAAATTCAGGTGTGGGAATGGACCTCACATCCGCAGAGCGTGCAGGGAAGGATATGCTCTCGAAGTTGCTCAGACGTATGTGCTCAATAATTTCAACAGTCTTCTTCGTTGCAAGTCTACTTAACTGATGACGTTTGCGCCAATCCAGATGCCATGTGTGGCAACGGCCTTCGCTCTTCTGGATTTTTTCTTCCAGCAACTCCACATCCATTTCAAACTGAATGGTTTGAACATGCCAGAACCGCACTTCAGCTTTGATCTCTTCTCCTCTAGCCTCGGCATCTTCCACCAACCGCAAAACATCGTTTTTCTTAGCTTCCAGAGCTCTGGCTCGCTCCCTGAAGGCGTCTATGTTGCTTCCATATCGTACAAGGTAAATAATCTGCCTCTCGACTGGATTCCATAGGCGTTCTAGGATGCATGATAATCCTGAACCAGCCGTATTAGAAAGAGTCGACAGAATCCAATCACAAGGCATCTATCCAAACAAAAGATTGAAGGAACATTCAAGCAAAACAAGAATAAGAAGATAGCGAAGAGAAATGATTAGTCACTGTAGACCTCATCAAGATCTGTCCATGGAATTGGGAAAGACAGCATCAGATAGAATCAAACGGGGAAGAAAGTATACTTGGAAATTTCCAAAGATTAATTGACAGTGCATGAATTTACTTTTTCTTTGGAATAGAAAATGACTTCCCATCGTTTGTGTCCAATGAAAACCTAATGCTGCTGTAGAATCATTCTTTTCTTTGGAGTGCCGATTGAGACTCGAATACTTTATTGGCCACTTGCTTTCTCTTTTCTCTTTGTCTTATTCTTTTGAAACATTGACCATACCAGATGGATAGTTTCTCTAACCTCATACAACGCATGGATGGCAATGTTGAATTATCAGTTATCAGTTTAACCATCTGCAATTTTCTGCATGCATGAGACATCTGAAACATAAAAAAAAAAAAAAAATTCTCCTTCTTCTTCCTCCTCTTTTTTTTTTCCTCCCCCTTTGTTTTTTAAGCGCAACAATGAATTTCATTTTTTGCGAAGCCAGCTCTTCTAACCAGTAAGCACTTTTGTTTAGCTGGCCGTAGGCCCGGCAGTGTTTTTAAGTCAAGATTTGAAGATATTAGTAGGGACACAACTCACAAGTGTTTCCATCAACCAATTTCACAGGACAAAGTTTTCTTACCAGTGGACAAAATGCTCTATGATATGTACGCTACGATTATGTACTCATAAAAGCATATTTATTTATTTATTTGTATTAAGAAAATTCTTGAGATATTTTTATTCTATTAATATTTTGGTTAAGGTTGGTTTAATTATATTGTTGTATTTTTGTGATCACCATCTAAATTTACAAAAAAACACAAATATAAGTTTTTATAATTATTCACAGTTAATAAATCAAATTGGCTCTTTATTTATGTTTAAAATATAATAAATTTATTGAATGATCTGTTTTAATCATGTATAAATTTATTGATACATTTTAATTAAATTAAATTGGATCACATATGAGACTTAATTTTAAAATAACCATTAGATTTATTAAATATTATAGGCATTAATTTTTTTACAATCTTAATTTTGAATTAATTATAGTTTCATGATTATGATTGTTATTCCATTTGAGTTACTAATACGAGTGACATATATTTATAGTCAAAATAATATGGTATCTTGATGGGAGCAATTATGAGCTGTGAAATTATAAAATAACAATATAGAATTTGTACAATACATCTTTTAATGAGTTTTCGGTACTTGATCATAAGAATTTTCTAACTAGAGTATGTCAACATAATTGATATGTTGAAAATAATCATTAAAAAAATTAATAAAATATATTTATTTGATTGGACATTAAAATATTAATTTAATTCACGATATGGCACAAAAAATTTTGTCAGTAAAAATAAATCAATGTGGCATGGTTCAAACTATTATTCGAGAACACTGTCTTAGATTAGTTCCAATGTTTTTAATGGAGTGAATTTGGAATGAAATAATCCGACTAGTTTAATTATAAGCCTAATTATTGTAGCTATTATTATAAATACCGAAATGATCCCTGAGTTAACTCACTAAATTCACTACATCACTACTACATTGATAAGCAAGATAAATAATTATTTGAGTTGAAAAGCTTGAATATATTATTTATGAAAATTTTCATTTAATATCCTTGTGTATAAGAGATTTTATGTTATTTTACAAGATAGTCTATATGCCAAGCATAATCATGCGTCATTTTTTGTTTCATCTTATCTTTTAATTTGAATCAAATAAAAAGTCTAGGATTTTGATAAAAAAGATTTGAAAAAAAATATATTGTTTTTCTAAAAAAAAAAAAAAAGAGAGAGAGAGAAGCCACAACGTACAAAAAGAGAAAAATAATATTTTTCTTTGGGAAAAATTTTTTTATTGGTAGTTATTTTTAATAGTGATAAAGGCATGAGGTAAACTGTAAATCAAATTTGAGTAATAACTTAAAAGATTGATCCAATCTAACAAGATTAGTGGTGACGAATCGTGACTTGAAGCCTAAATTACTACTACTACAAAAAAAAAAAACTTATGGATATAAGATCATGACAATTTTATATATTGTATGAGAACTACAATTCAAATATTTTCGCTCCAAAAACATTTTTATAACGAACAATATATGTACCATACTGTTACACAAATTCCTTTTTAATTCTCTCGAGGCCGATACCATTAATTCGAACTTCACCCATACCATTTGATTAGTAGAAGTCTATATTATATTTACGGGCAAAACTATGTTGCCATGGGATAAGTAGTCTTTCTTGGGGCAATTACAGTGCAATTCCTATTGTTTGTTGTAAAATAAAAAAAAAAGGAAATTTTTAAATTTTGATATAATAGTACTTGTTGTTTTAATTTTTCCCCTATTATTTAGATTATCGACCGCAAGTTGAGTGATAAATGTACATATTTACTCGTGAGTGGTGATATCATCTAAACCCATTTAAAAGGACAAAATTTCCTTTAAATCTATTTTTTAAAAAATAATTTTATAATTAACAACATTTTTATTTTTTTTTCCTTTTCATAAATTCCCCCTTCACCCAAGATTTACTTCACTTTCTCTCATCCTTCACCAACTTTGTCTTTGCAGTCTCGTTTCAACAAATTTTCATAAAAAAAAAAAAATCATTCACAAAATCGTTCAATTTCACCCAAAAAAAAAAAAAAGAGGGCCCAAAATAACATAAATTAAATATGAAACTCACGATATCTACCTTGTGCAATGTTAATCTGCACACAGTGTGATTGTTCTTGGACCTATAATTTGATTGCGGTACGGTGGGCTGTCAGTGTTTAGTTTAATTCCATTGATAGTTAACTTAATTCACCTATTATGTATATGTAGTTTATTTCATTCACAATCATTCATGATAATAGTTCCAATTTCTCCGTAGATAGGATTACGCGACAAGGAAATCAGACTTCAAGGGACCCAGACACCCAGTGCAGAACAATCTAATATAACATGGCCCTATGTATTAAAATTTTGAAACTTTTGATTTTGTTGACTTTGCTTCAAACTACAGGGACTATACGAATTTTTTTTTTAATATTGGTTACAGTATATTATATTGTGCAGATATTTATAATTATTAATGTAGCATACATTATAATTATATTTATATTTATAATTAAATTTATATACTGAGACTTATATATTATTACATTTAAATTTATTTAAATATAGATAAAAATTAAATTTACATACTGAAATTTATATATTATTACAATTAAATTTATTGAAATACAAATAAATGACCCTCACAAAAGAAGAATACCCTTACTCTACTTGTATTACAGAAAAAAAAAAAAATTTTGTTAAATATTTAGTCCCATAATAATTTTATAGGATTTAAACTGCTGCCTTCATGCTTACGAGGGACTCTAAGATTAAATAACCTAATGAATGCATCTAAGCCGTTAAAGTATTCGTCGGTTAGGTCGTCGGTTAGATCTAACGGTGATCTACGAAAAAGACAAGAAATGTGTTACGCAGGCACATGGATAACACAGCTGGACCTTATATTTACATGAATGATTACGTAATTAATGATTAAATGGGCATTCTTGGCGTTTACATTGATCCTACTAAGAGAGTCCAAAAGCTGGGCATAAGATTTCACACCCGGAATAGAAAAGGCCAAATCTAAGTCAAATTGAGAGTGTTACCAATCACCCACCCTTTGTATTGTGAGTCTAATGAGGACAAAGTAGTCAATTCGTCATGAACAACAAAACCCTCCAGGGATAAAAGCCATTGATTCTGTACGTCTTACAATTAATGCCAAAACCAGAAATTTTTTTACCCTTTACTGTTTATCCATTAAATGGAACTAAAATTTGTCTTAACAGCCTTGGTGTTCGTCTCAGCAACTGTAACGACAGCCGAATACATCAGGCCTCAGCCTCGTCGAACACTTGAGTTTCCATGGGACCCCAAACCATCTTCTCATCCTCAGCAGGTAATCTTAAATCACTTTCACTTTATTATTCTTTTTCAAAAAAATATTGTTGGTGATCTCATCTGGGTTTGGTTTCATTTTATTATTAATTTTTTTCTCCGGTTTTAACAGTTGTGTGCTTTTTGTTAATCAAGTGGTGAGTTCTGGAGAGGGCGAGTATTTGGTCTTAATTCATTATATTGATGTGTTATCAATTAGATGTTAGCCTGTGTATATAAGCTTCAAAGTTCAAACTAACTCCTGTTTTATCATAATCTTTGCTTATTTTACTGCTGGATTGTTGGATTGACTAGTCTGGTTTGTTTAGCCTTGGGATGTGAATTGACAATCTGGAATCTCTCTTGTCATAGCAATTGTTGATATTGTCTTGACTGGATTTCATTTTATTCTCTTCCGCACAGATGGGGTCTGGTGTTTTATGAGCTTATAATTATTTTCCTCAAATCCATTTGTGGCTGATGTTTGAAATAAGTTGCTGTGCAATTATCACCTGCAGGTTCACATCTCTCTGGCAGGAGACAGCCACATGCGAGTGACATGGATCACCGATGATGAATCCTCTCCTTCTGTTGTTGAATATGGAACATCGCCTGGGAGATACGGTTGTATAGCTGAAGGAGAGAGCACATCTTACAGATACCTATTTTATATGTCAGGAAAGATACACCACACTGTCGTTGGGCCTCTGGAGCATGACACTGTTTACTATTACCGCTGTGGTCGACAAGGTCCTGAGTTTGAGTTCAAGACCCCTCCTGCACGGTTTCCAATTACTTTTGCTGTGGCAGGGGATTTGGGTCAAACTGGCTGGACTAAATCAACACTGGACCATATTGGCCAATGCAAATATGATGTACATTTGCTGCCAGGAGACCTTTCTTATGCTGATTATATGCAGCACAGGTGGGATACCTTTGGTGAGCTGGTGCAGCCACTTGCAAGTGCGAGGCCATGGATGGTAACTCAAGGAAACCATGAAAAGGAGAGCATACCACTAATTATGGATGCATTTCAGTCCTACAATGCCAGGTGGAAGATGCCATTTGAGGAGAGTGGATCCAACTCAAATCTTTATTATTCTTTCGACGTTGCAGGGGCGCATTTAATAATGCTTGGTTCATATGCAGATTATGATGAGTACTCAGATCAATACAGATGGTTGAAGGTTAGTTTTATTCATTGACTACTACTATAGATTGCAACAGCTGATCAATTTGAGATTGAATAGATGAACAAGCCTTGCAGATTTTGATCTATGTTTCATGGCTTTTATCATTAATTATGGTCCAGTTATACCAAATCTATTGTAGAGGGAAATTCCTGGTTGAAAGCAGCATTTTTACTTAATTCAAGAAAAATTGGCAACAGGGGTTGTTATGATCTTTTTAGCATCTTGTATGGTACCATTTGAGAAAATTTTGAATATGTTTTATGAGAATTTCTTTTCTGCAGCAGTCTTTCTCATGATGATTAGAAGCTTAAGGCTTTGTCATTTTGAAATTTGTTATTCATTTGTTGTCAGACCCCAACAAAAAAATAAAAAAGAATCGAATTGTACTATTTAATGGTGCTTTTAAATTGTTCTTACAATTATTGGTTTTAGTTTATATATCTATGACAATTGACAGAAAGTTTTTTTTTTGTCTTGATTAATAGGATGATCTTTCAAAAGTGGACCGCAAAAAGACTCCCTGGCTACTTGTTCTGTTACATGTGCCATGGTATAACAGTAATGAAGCACATCAAGGTGAAGGAGATGGGATGATGGCCGCCATGGAGCCATTGCTCTATGCTGCTAGCGTAGATTTAGTGCTTGCTGGCCATGTGCATGCTTATGAAAGATCGGTACGGTGATCCTTGTCTATTTTTCTTCTTAGTTCATATTATGGAACATAGTTTACGCGGCAGGTTATCTGTTGTCATCTGTTTTACAGATACGTGTTAACAATGGAAAACCAGATCCCACTGGTGCGGTCCACATAACTATTGGAGATGGAGGGAACAAAGAAGGCTTAGCACGCAAGTAGGTCCTCACTTACAGAAACATATTTGAATTGTCAGATTCTAACAAGAAATAATTAAACAGACAGATAACAACAAATATGTGCTAGATAGAAGATTTGGTATTTTGTTTTAATAACTATGTTCAATTGAGGATCATGCATCCTGTCCTCATTTGCCAAAAGCAAGAATTTTACATCTGTTTCATGAATTGATTGACAGGTACAAAAATCCACGGCCTGACTGGTCAGTATTCCGTGAAGCAAGCTTTGGTCATGGGGAGCTCAACATAGTGAATTCAACTCATGCATTCTGGAGCTGGCACAGGAACGATGATGATGAGCCTGTAATATGTGATCAGGTGTGGATAACCTCTCTGGTAAGTTCAGGTTGTGTTGCTGAGAAGAGTCATGAACTAAGAAAAATACTCATGTCACCATAGCTTCATTGAACCCCTGGTGACCAATGCTATAATCTCGATGTAGTTGTACGAAAGGAATTGTATGTAAATATATCATGCAACAGTATATAATGGTTCTGCAGATGCTGAACTTGCTGTATTGAATATGTACGTGTTTGTTTGTTTATTTCTCAGTGAGCCCTAGAGAATTTGTGTTGTAGTTCTGTTGCATTTGTGTTAAATGATGACACCTTGATCAAAGTGAGTAGCAGCAACAAGGCTTACTTGTGCTCTAGTTTTGTATTCCACAAAATTTTCTTTTAAGGGCTTTCAAGACCTGTGAGAACTTCCTCGGTACTTCAGCATCCAACTGATGATAAAACCCCAAAGCTTATGACCTATATATTCATGCAACAATAGCAATGGTAAGTATTTCAGCGTGGATTCAACCATCCATTAGTATGACTATGTAATTATCCATTATTTCTCATACAAGAACTACATGGACGGATGAACCTGATTTCTTGAGTGACAATTGTTGCGTAAAACCAACAAACAAAACATTAGGCCCCATATAATTCCTCCTGGAAAGAAACATTGATTTTTGAACACAAATTGTGAACTCATGAATTTAGGGGGTTGAACAGTGACGACAACGACAATTTTCCTGTGGCTCGCTTCAGTCCAGCAATTGGATCAATACAGCAATTCAATCAACAAGAGCAAAGGGCACTGCCCCAACTGGTCATCAGTAGCCCATTGTTTGTGATGGTTGAGATATTTCAAAATCTAAATCCAGCATTGAAGACCTGATTAAAGCACCTAAGGATTTCTTGGATCTATCAAGGGATCAGAGTCCATTGCCTGTTCTTTCCCTCTCCACAATATAATCTGTTCATCCTTGAACAAGATAGGGACACAAGGGACTAAATCCTGAAAAATGAATCACAGCCATGAATTAGGAGTCAAAAGCCAAAACTTACTCCTACCACACCGATACTTGAAAGCTAATTTCACCAATGCATCATACCCTTAGCTTCACACCTATCTTTTTACAATCATTTGTCCCCACATGTGAGCAATCCAGTCTCACAACCTCTTCAGTCTTGAAGGCCTCCCTCACTTTTGCCATCACATTCACATACACACCATTCCTCGCTGCATAACACAGTGCTAATCAGTACCCGTTCTAGTGACAAAAAGTCACGTGCCAATAAAAAGTTACTTTCAGTAAATATCATGGCAAAGGAGGAAAAAGGACTGAAGCCTCCTAAATTCAAGTTCACTCACTCAATTTCATCAGAGAAGGTGAATGAAGTCCTCTATTTCTCATTTCCTTTGTTTCTTCAAATGTCAGGCCATCAGCGACATTCTTCACAACCTTCGGATATATGGGTGCATACGGTCTCCATAACATGAGAGGAATAACTGGTCGGTTCTTGGGATCATAGTTTCGACCCCGGTACAAAAGAAGTATATTAATGTTTCGGTAAATAATCTTCCCACCAGATTTGTCCTACAGAGAAACTATGACCTAAATGAGCAAAAAATTTCCTAAAACATGAAAAGAGGGAACAGGTAATCGAATTCATGGACACTGTGTCTAATACAAACCTCAAGGTGGAAGCAGACATTGTCCATATCAAGAGTCGGCACTCCCAGGCACTTGATCCTCACAGCTTCAGCCCTCTTCCAATGATTGTGTAGGTCATCTAACATGTTATGTGTGACTCCCCACTTCCCTGAAACAAGGCATAAACCTTTATAACTCCGTTTCATATAACCATGGAAAACCTTCCTGCTGCTGATCAAATGCAAAAACACTTCTGACAACTTCACATGAGCCAGTAAATTGTAAGATGTATATTTGTGCAGCATAAGAGCACCTTCGAACCTAACCAGTAAATATACTCAGTTAAGAGCAAGGGGATGAATGAGCTGTGAATTTCAATCTAAAGCTGCTGCGGATTGGAATTGCTAGCAGTCATAGTATATGATAACTGATTAACAGACACTTTACCTCCTATTTGTTTCAAAACTGCGAACAAGCATCATTTACAGACATACATCAAGTATCAAGCTAAAAACCTGTTTAGGATTACTTTTGAAATCAAAAGAGATCTTACTTAATAATTTTGAATTCTCAGAAAGTTCATTAACCTTAACCTTTTTTCAAAGCACCCAAATGGATGTTATTACCAATAACAAATCAAAATTATCTTTGAAGCCAAGACACTACATTAAAGAAAACCTACCCAGGTTAATTTGCCTGGCACAATCGCTATGCCTGAACCGCTCAACAAGCTCCGCAATTTCTTCCTCCGTAAGCGGCTCCCCCAGAACCCGGTTCCTCTCTTCCTCGAACCGAACCCGATCCACTTCTTTCGGAGCCAATGCAGTTGTCCCCGTCCATTTTCTGTCGAGGCGGCCTGGACCAAAAGGAGAGAACCGCTTCGGTTCCCGGAACCCAATGGGCTCAACTTCTGGGTTGGTCTCCGAGTATGAGTATTTGAAGTCAAACGGAAGGTCCGATTTTAGTGGGAGCTTGTTCGTATTTGAATTCGGGGCGGGTGGATTCTGTTGTGTTCTGGGGTTCCGGGGTTTCTGGCGCTTTGGAGAAAATGGAGGGTCGTCGTCTATGTATTCCGAATAAGAATGTATCTGTGTAAAAAGAAGCAAATTTTGGTTTTTTACTGGGATTAGGGTTAGGGTTTTAAGGGTTTTGGGGAGATTTGCTAACATTTGAAAGAATCAGTTTTGTTGATACGAGGCTCTGAGGTCTGACCAGAGGACAAGGTGGCTCATGAGTCGCACGAGGCATGGTCATGGGTTATTTTGGTAATGCACAGAAGTACCATATTTTGGATGATGCCCTGTAGTTTTCTATATTTCCATCCATATCCCCAGGTTCTTTTTTCGATATCTTGATTAGAATTCTTTTGCTGCATCCAAACTAATACCAATCCAAAACTTCGTTCTTCTCTTCATAGATTGATCTTGCACAAAACTAATTACTTCCTGTACATTTTTATACAAGCAGGAACTAGTATGTCAAAATCATGCCAAATGGAGACATAAAATGAAGAATTTCAGTCGTTCAGTAAGCAATACAAGACAAAAATATTGCTTTACAAGAGATCACTTTCAATCAAAGAAGTGCGATCTGATGAAAACAAGTATCCGTCTAACTTGAATTAGAGAAACTTAACTAGACTGTTGATGGTATGGATTTCAGTTTAGGATTCAGGGGTTGCAGGATGCAGCAGAGTTTCAAAACTGTATTCGCAGACTTGACAAAATTGAGTTAGAAGTCTATGGGGAGACTTTGCTCAACCTCTCATCTTTACATCACCTTTGATCTCCAACCATGGACTCGAAAACATCTAAGAGATTGTTCAACCCCTCAGTATTGTCCCCATTGCCTTACGTGTATACACGATGCTTTCAATGGTGGACAAATATCCAGCCTTCGGCTGATGCCTTAGCCCTCACCTACAAGCTCGTCTTATCCAAATCCAACATCAGATGTGGCAAAAGCTTCAACCAAGGATTCTCTTTGTACATTCTCTTTGCCTTGTACCAAGTTCCATCTAAAACAATCAAATTCTTCACGTCAAAATTCATGGCTTTAAGGTCATCAACGCCAACAGCATTCTCACCGGGGAATAAAAAGCGCTGATCCTGGAGAAACCTTGAGTTCGAAGTCTTCACATTCTTCAGATTCCAAGTTTCCATCCAACTCTCTCGTTCCCATCCCTTTTACAACAAATCCTTTTTCCAAAGCATCCAGAGCCATCTGAGAGCCTCCAATCTGATCAAAATTTGGCTTTTGGCAATCAGTCAGCAACCAATTATAGACAAGACCACTAATGACACCATACTTGCTAATGGTCACAGCTATAACTGGATTACCATAACTTCCATAAGAAAATGCTTTATGACCTAAATAAGATTTCTTAAATTAACTTGGGCTGGACCTTCTTTTTTTTTTTTTTCGACAGTCTAGTAGCCCAATATCTCAGTTTTAAAAAATTTCTGCATCTACTGTGTAACAAAACTAAACCCATATTCTCCTCAAAAAAAAAAAAAAAAAACTAAACCCATATTTCTTCAAACCAAAATCGAAAAAAATTCAGATAGATTCATCTTTTTGGGCTTCAGTTTGGTATTTTTTGAATTAAAACACCGAATATTAAAAACCAAACCGAACCGAACCGAAATAATGGCATTTTTGTAATTTCACTTAACAGATATAAATTTTCATCCCTCTACCCCACGCCACGACTCCCTGCTAGGGGGTTTTTAATTAAATATGCCTCAAAAGTCTGATATTTAGTTAAATGTACCCCATATTTGAAAATTATCTAAATATATCTTCTTATGTGGTACATTGACTAAAGTATCCCTAGAGAAAAATATAAAACACACACAACTCACCTCCAACACACTTTACTCTTTTTCACTCCCACAACCAAAGCTCACTCCACACCACAAATCACTCATGAACGGCAATGCACTGAGATTTTAGTTTGCAGCTGGGTGCATTATTCATCCTTTGAATAAGGTATTTGAAACTTTATTTTTATTTTTTGTTATTTATTCATTTTGTTGACATTATGTTATTTTTAGGGTTTTGTTTGGTTTGTGATAAATAATAAAGCAACTCACATTTTCATTATATTTGCATTATATGACTGTTGTTTGATGGATTTTATAACTACATTCGTTAAAACCTGAAGTTGTTGCCAAAATTTTATTCTGCACCCGATATACACGACATCAGTCGTGTATGTATGGATTTACACGACTGCAGTCGGGTATTTGCACACAGAGAGCTGGTCATGTATTGCAAATACCCGACTACAGTCGTGTATTTGCACACGGAAAGCTGATAATGTATTGTAAATTCCCTGAGCATATATGGCTATACTGTTACATCACATACATTGTACAAACTATCTTCTCTATCATTAATATAATTAATAAAAAAATAAAACACCATAATGCTTGTACATACTATTTTTAATAACATCAAATATCAACAACATCCTCATTGTAACCATTACATCTCATGTATGGATTTACACGACTGTAGTCGTGAAACCGTATAAAAGATTCTAATTGTTATGACGCCCAACTATTTTATTGGTGCAAAAAATATATTTTTTCACTAGATATATCCTTTTACTATTACTGAACTATAGTCGTGTGTTTTAATAAGTTACACAACTATTATCATATACGTATGAACTTACATACTATAATTGTGCATATATGAAAAATGTTCCAACTGTTATGAGATCCCAACATCTTATCAGTGCAAGAAAAATAGTTTTTGAAGAAGAAATATATTCTCTAACTGTTTACTGGACTATAGTTGTGTATTTTAGTAAGTTATACAATTATTGTCATGTAAAATAACAATTACACGACGTTCGTCGTCGTCGTGTAAACTAACAAATACACGACGTCCGTCGTGTAAATATGCAGGTAGTTCTACACTTCGTTATATACCTTGTTTGTTTTTGTTTTTGAATTTATTGTATAATTAATTATTTGTTCTTATATACTTGTCATTATTGTTGTTTTAATTTTTTTAGTATCTATAATATTTAGTTGATAAATTTATATTTTTATTCTTGTGAGATGAATGAACATATTTGTGAGGCTTATATTGTTTTCAAAGAGCGCGATCAGGGGCTTATAATTTTCTCATGGGCCAAGTGTTTGGGTTGAAAATGCCAAAAAATTATGATAATTGTGCAACAATTTACATTGTATTACATCTTATTTACGATTTGAATAAGTATTGGATTTATGTTGTTTGATGTACAACCACATTTGTTATTTATTACATTGAAGTTTGATTATTTGTTACATCGGGGTTTGATATAAATTTATATATGGTAAATACACTGTATATATTTATAGTGGGTGCGATTCGTTATCATGCGAATACTCAAGCGCAAGATCGTATTTTACTACAGACAATCGCCAGACGAAAGACACACGCACTCAGAATTCATATAAGACACACGACGATGGTCATGTTACATTAAGAGCTGAGTCATGCATCGGCGGTAATTATCCGAACGACCGGTAGCTGTATTATACAATGTACTTTCGATACCTCGGCCTAGTCTGTATTTTCTTACAGAGCATTCCCTGAAAGTATACTATTATCCTGTTATATCACATATATTGTATAAACTACTTTCTCTATCATTAATATCAACAACATACTATTTTCTTACAGAGCCTTGTACATACTATTTTTAATAACATCAAATATCAACAACATGCTCATTGTAACTATTACATCTCATGGTCCAAAAAATTACACATCAACGAAGTTTCAAAGGATAAACACTACGAAGTTTTTTTCGACGACCTATGCCCAAATAATTTGACAGCCAATGATTTTCGAAATTGTGTAACATGATCTTGTTGGCAATATGAATTGACGTCAAGTCCATGGGCTAGGACCTCCAAGTACCGCAACAAAAATGCTCCACAATCACCACTAAAAAAATTAATATAAATTATTTGTTAAAAATCATCATTCTTATTGTTAAGTTCAAAACACAATAGATATTTAGTACATACCCTGATTTTTGTTGCGGGATGTTATGCACTCGCACGATGAGCCAAAGAATTGAAAATATAACCTCTGTACAGTCTGGATGTGTTTCGTGATATACTATCTTTCAAGTACGGAGGTATCATGTATACAGCAGCGGATTGTTGGCGTTAGCCTCATCTATCTTGCACGGAGGACCGCAATCGAGCCTGACAAACAACTCTTCACTCTTTTTTGCTTGCTTGTAACGAACTAGAACTTCAAAACACAATTAGCATGCATGTCCTGCTACCCAAGCTTTAACGTTCTTCTCATAGAACTACAAAAGTTGTTGGTTTATAAATTACCACTCAAACTTATCAAAAACATTAAGTAAATTAATGAAAAACATTCCACTCAAAAGACATACGAACACGTATAGATTCATTAAGAAAATATTAATTATTCAGATTAAATATTCACAGAAAAAAAATCTAAGGTAAAGAGACAGAGAAAGAATTACTATTTCCACTCAAAAGACAAAAGACATACGTACACGTATAGACCCATCAAGAAAATGTTAATTCTCCAGCTTAAATATTAACAGAAAAAAAAAATCATAGGTAAAGAGAGCGAGAAAGAATCAGAAAATTAAGTATTACTAATTTTGAAGCCCTAAGAAAATTCATTTTAAAATTAACTAACCTGTTGTTGAAGTTCTTCCTAATCAGCATAATTCCACTTGTGCAATTTTGTCTTGTTTATTCGCTTCCAGAGTCACTTAAAAGGAAAATGAGAAAAATAAAAATTTTAAAGGAAACGAGAATTGATTTTTTGATGATTATAAATCTCAAGCATACGAAAAAGGTCAAGAGTAAAAACAAAAATAAAAATTTTTTCCAGCAAAGTTTGAATCTTTCGGGTGTACCTTTTGTTGATGCACGAATTTGTCTGCTCGGCAACAACGATAATTCCTCCTCGCTATCAACTAACTCCACTTCCTGGTCGCCTCTTCGTTAGACTCCTCTGCTATCTCGAGCAGAAATGTCCGTCCCCTTCTTCTTCAATTTCCTGCGTATACAAGTACCAGTCAGAGTGCGCCGGGCGGTTTTCCCGGCGTAAACCCTCCGACGCTCAAGTCAGCGATTTGGGTGTCACGGAAAACCTTTACCACAAATCTCGTGGTTTCAGTTTAATGAAATCAATGCTCAAAGAAAAGTTAGAATCTCCCTTAGATCTCTCTTGTGTGATTTTTTGTCCAACCCTTTTACCTTCTTTGATTCTGCCATTTATAGGTTTCTGCCGGATTCAGTTTCCACTCTTCAGATTTCCCACTTTCCGCTTAGCGCGCGTCATGGGTGTGTAAGCGGTTGATGGTGAACGTGGCAGTTTGAGAGGTTCGTGCCTGGAGTTTCGGAGGGTGGGGGTCGTGCTTGTGGCTCGATCTTGCCGCGATACGCGCGTTCTGGTAGTTGTTGTGGAGTGAATCTACTGCTTCTGCTCCCGAAACGACTCCATCCGGGACTGAGTAGGAGATTTCTGCTCGCCGAGGCATCCTGGTGAAGAATCTTTGATGGGACGAGCAGAGATCTCGTTCTAATATGTCGAGCAGGAACTTCCGGGTTCGTTGAGGCGGCGTCCAGAGATCCACGTAAGAGCGAGAATTTCTGTGGGTGGCACAGTCGTTATTCATTCACAACACCAGTCCCCCAGTTTCTGGTATTTGTAGTGAAATAGACTAATACTAGAAACTTGGTAATCATGCCCGGCCCGTGGTGTAATTTATCTTCTTGTTGGGATGGCGTGTAGCCCGGCCCACGACGTAATTTATCTGCTTGTTGAGATGGCGTGCAGCTCACTTGGCCCCTTCAATAGCCGGTCATCTCTTGGAAGAGTCGCGCCACAATTAAATGCTGGTGAGGTGGCACTAATCTATCCATTCGTTTGAATTTTAAACTGATTCTGAGTCCCTGATGCGTCTTTGTACTATTGTTATAAAGAGAGTGCCCTTACTCGTTTGGGAGCCGTGATTACCCTAAATTGAACTTCTCTCTTTTTTCTGGAATTTTTTGGTTGCTTCCAACTCTTCTTCGTCGGAATACGTGCGATCCCGCTGGTGTGCCGTCGCTTCAGGTATCATTTTCCCTCTTTCGACTCTGATTTCTGCTGTTGTCTTCTTCACTTTCGTTTCGTTTTTCCTTGGGCGGCGTTGTTGTGAGTAGAGTGTTTGAGATGTCGAGGGGGAAAGAAAAAATAATTGAGATTGATGATGATGGGTCGGATTCTCCGCCGAGATGTTTGGCTGCGTCTTCTCCCATTTCTGGGTTCCTTTAGGATTAGCGGAGCGACCACGGTAGGGAGTACTAGGGGGCGTCTTCCGAGGTAACTTCCTCAACTTGTGGTGGTAGTAATGGGGAATCTTCGTGTTCGGAGGATACTCTTAGTGAGGAGTTGAGTAGAGAGTCTGGTGAGGCGTCCTCGCCAGAAGTGAGGAAACCAGGGAAAAAGGAGAGATTAGGTAGTAGGAACCCAGTAGAACAGTATGCTATAGACAATATGGTTAGCTCGACCACAGTAGAAGACCTCGAGGAGCTCCGGGTTAGATGCAGTATTGGGAGGATACCCTCCTGGTTCTCGGAAAAAGGACACCCCGACTCCCGGAGGTCGTTACTCTATTAGAGTTTTAAGCTCGAATGAGACTTAGTTGCATATTTTGTTTGCTTTCGGTGGATTAGGCCTCTCACTTTAATCCCAATGGATGGAGATTGCTTTCTGGTTTGTTCGTCTTGTGGAGTAAATGTGGTCAAAGCGAGCCTACAGTCGATGAGGTTAAGTATTTATACCAGTTGAAGAGTAGTCCCAAGGATGCGGGCTGGTATTATTTCATGTCAAGCTCGAAGACCAGGAAACTTTTAAAGGACCTTCCAACAGGTGGTGGTGGGAAATGGAAAGACAAATTCTTCTTTGCTGGGGGTCCTTGGGGTCAAGTGGCAGAGATTGATGGGAGGAGGGTTTATGTTCCTTCTCGTTTCGTAGTTCCAGGTTGCCCGCTTTTTTTTTGGATGTTTTGTATCTCCAACTCCCCTTCTCTTCTTCACCATTCCTCTCTCTTTTTTTTATATGTATATCACGTCGTTTGTGACATGATTCTTTGTTGATCTGCAGGTTCTTGGGGGGTGAGTTACAATATCGAGCCGGTACTCGTCGTCTGACGGCGTTAGCTAAAATCTGCTCGTCTGCGACATTATCCTCGCATGATCCAGTCTGGTCTCATACCAACTGGTGAGGTCATGGAAGATGATGTGATTGGGCTTATGAATAGGAAGCGTCGTCGTGTGGCTGCAAGGAGGTCAAAGTAAAGGAGTGCCCCCCGCCAAACGAATCAATGTAGTGGAGAAGGCTGCTCCCCTGAAAATATTGCCGCCTTCTCGACCTCCAGCTGGTGAGGCCAGCGGCATTACCAGTAGAGCTGGCCCATCTTCCTCTCGAGAAGGACCTGGCACCGATGACCGACTGAGTTGGGCATGAGTGAACTCGCCAGTGGTGTCCAAAAGGATTTGGAGGAGTTTGAAGGAACACCTTGGCGGTAGTTCATGTACGGTTTGGTGCTTTCCATTTGGGTTGCCTGGCCACTTACTATAAGGCCAAAGTCGGTCGTTATGACCGTAAAATGAAAGATGATATTCAGTCGGCCAAGAAGCGTGCTGATGAAGCTGAGGAGAAAGCCGGGAATCTTAATGTTGAGAATTTGAAGCTGGTGGAGCAATCTTCTTTTGCTCAAGCGAGAGCTGTTACCCTCGAAGATGAGGTGAAGGCGAAGATGACTTGGAGACTCAATGAACATTCACGAGGCTCGAGTCGCTCGTCTGCACTCACGAGGCCGATGGAGGAAGGCGACATTCGGTATGGCAGGCTGGTATTCTTACTAATGCATCATGGCTGTTCTCGAGAAGCAACACCCCGGACTCAAAATGGATCACTTCATTGGTGTTGCCAGACATGAAGGAGCAAGCGAAAGAGGTGCGGAAGGGCGGGCGGGCGAGGTAGAGCGAGCGAGGCGAGAAAGAGCGGGGGCAGGTCACCGCGATTTCTCCTCCTCAGACACACCCACCGGTGGTGAGGTTAGCACTCCCATCTGGCGAGACCCCACCTGCTCCACCAACCAACCAACCAGCAGAAACGGCTTTGCCTGCTAATCTTTCCTCTTCTTAGATATATCCTAGGTTTCCCTAAGGATTTGTAATGTCATCATCATAGCACTTTTAATACGTAATTCCGGTTTTGTTTGGCGTTTGTGTTTCAAACAAATACTTTTGCCTTGGAAATATTTTTGATTTTCAAGAATTTTCATACAGCACGCGTTACGCAAATCGATCCGTTGTCTTATCAAATAATAGGCTTTGGGACATTGAACCTCATTCTTGCCTAAGAATATTTAGGTGACTCGTGAGCTCTTGCACTTTGTGGTCAAGGATCCTCAGTATGCTCGGCCGTGTCTCGTCAAGCGGGCTTTGAGACATCGAGCTGCGTGCCTTAGAATAATTTTGAAACTTTGGAGTCGCCGCCGGTGGTCACAGATCGCACGCTTCGTCTCGCCATCGACCAGGCATTGGGACATTGAGCCTTGTGCATGCCTTAGAATAATTTTGGGAAATTTTGGAGTCCGCCGCCGTGGTCGGCGGATCCGCACGCAACGTGTCTCGCCATCGACCGAGCTTTGAGACTTTGAGCCTTGTGCCAGAATAATTTTGGGAAACTTTGGAGTCCGCCGCCGTGGTCGACGGATCCCGCACTGCGTGTCTCGCCATCGACGCTTTGAGCCTTTGTGCATGCCTTAGAATAATTTTGAAACTTTGGAGTCCGCCGCCTTTTAGGTGGTCGGCGGATCCCGCACGCTGTCTCGCCGTGACCGAGCTTTGAGACTTTGAGCCTTGTGCATGCCTTAGAATAATTTTGAAACTTTGGAGTCGCCGCCTTTTCGTCGAGCGGATCCCTGCACGCTAACCGTGTCTCGCCATCGACCCGCTTTGAGACTTTGAGCCTTGTGCATAGAATAATTTTGGGAAACTTTGGAGTCTTTCGCCTTTTAGTGGTCGAGCATCACCGGCTGCCGTGTCTCGCCATCGACCAGGCTTTGAGACTTTGAGCCTTGTGCATGCCTTAGAATAATTTTGGGAAACTTTGGAGTCTGCTCGCCTTTTCGTGGTCGAGCAGATCCTGTCTCGCCATCACCGCTTTGAGACATTGAGCCTGGTGCATGCCTTAGAATAATTTTGGGAAACTTTGGAGTCTGCTCGCCTTTTCGTGGTCGAGCAGATCCTGGCACGCTTGGCTTCGTGTCTCGCCATCGACCAGGCTTTGAGACTTTGAGCCTTGTGCATGCCTTAGAATAATTTTGGGAAACTTTGGAGTCTGCTCGCCTTTTCGTGGTCGAGCAGATCCTGGCACGCTTGGCTTCGTGTCTCGCCATCGACCAGGCTTTGAGACTTTGAGCCTTGTGCATGCCTTAGAATAATTTTGTACAAGTATCATTCGTGAAATTCCTCGTGATTTTCATTAATTGTGTAGCTCGTCATACATGTTATGATTATAATAAGTAGAAACAATAGCTGACAAAAACACGAATTAACGTAACTCACAGTCGTCCACTTTTATTGGAAATATTTTTTGAGATGGATTGCGTTCCATGGTCGTTTCACTTCGGATCCATCTGCACGAACGAGTTTATAAGCCCCTGGTCCAACCACCTGCTTGACCCTATACGGACCTTCCCAGTTTGGCCCGAGCACCCCTTGAGTTGAATCCTTCGTACTCTTGTTGACTTTCCTCAGCACCCAGTCACCCATTCTGAACTGTCGGATGTGCACCTTCTGGTTGTAATGACGGGCCACCCTCTGTTGGTAAGTGGCAGACTTCCTCGAGGCAATGTCTCTTCTTTCGTCCAGTAAGTCTAGATTCAGGCACATCTGGTCCTCATTTTCTTCCTCATTAAAATGCTCCGTTCGATGGGTGGGTACACCAATCTCCGCAGGTGCAACTGCCTCATGTCCAAAAGCTAATGCAAATGGAGTTTCTCCTGTCGCAGTTTTATTTGTTGTTCTGTACGCCCATAACACCCCTGGTAACTCATCCACCCACGCACCCTTCTTTATGGCCAACTTGTGGCAAGCCACCTCCGGGTCGATCCCAGGCATATCCTCATGCGTCCAAGCGAATACATCCGCATGGGATTGCAAAAAATCTACCAGCTCTTGCTTCACTTTCTCCTCCAATCTCGACCCTACCTTTACCGTCTTTCCTGGGCTGCCTTGTATCAAGTCCACTGTCTCCAATTCTTCAACTGATTCCTGCCTTCCTCCCCTGGTTTCTGCTCGGGCATCTAGCGAGGTGATTTGCATTGCCTCCTTTGCTGCCGTGGAGTAGCAGCTCCGAGCAACTCTCTGGTTTCCCCGCACAACCCCAACTATTCCATTTACCCGATACTTGAGGCCCAAGTAGTGGGTAGACAGCACTGCCTTGCTAGATCTCAGAAAGGGGCGGCCTAAAATCACATGATAAGGACTCTCCTCATCAACTACAACAAAATCCAGAATCATGGTTTTTTCTGATGGACCTGAGCCAATTGTAATCGGCAGCTCGACCACGCCAATGGGGTTTAGTCTCCCTCCTCCAAATCCTTTCAGGGAAGTGTTGGTGTGCTCTATCTTCAGATCTGCTATCCCCATTTCCTCCAATGTAGATTTGAAAAGGACATCAACTGAGCTCCCCGTATCGACCAGGATTCTGTCGAACCTCTTGCTAGTGATGGAGGCTTCGATAACAAGTGCGTCCTCATGAGGATATAATACCCCTTCTTCATCCGTCCATTATTTTGCACAGTTACGGCTCGTTTTACCGGAGTATTAAAGAATACCTCCTTCTTTGGTCATCCTCTGGCATAATTCTTCCTGGATCTATTTGAATCTCCATTAAAGTTGGCCTCAATAACTCTTTACAACAGTCGCTCGCCGTATCCTCCGTGACCCCGTGACGACTCAGTGACTGGAAGTGCTCCATCGATAAACTCGTCCAAATATCGATTCCTCACTAAATCCTCTACCTGGTTCCGCAAGTCTCGACATTGCGCGGTTGTGTGGCCATGGGTGTCATGGAAATCACAAAATCGTCCCCTGTCTCTCCTCGGGCAACCGTTATTGGGTGGGGGTATAAGCCACGATTTGATCGCCGATACACTGCCCTAACGGTGCTTTCGGTGTGTCTGTCATAACTTTGGCTCACGATGGACCGGGTGCTGCTTTCTTTCCCTGGGCATTGTTTCGACCGGAGGTGGAGCAGGGACATCAGCCCCGTCCTTCCGCGTCGATCATGTCAGCTCACTGGATGACGGTATGGTGGCTCGTACGCCTGCTCCATCCTCCTCCAAGCATCTCGGGGTGGATGGTGAGCAGATTGCCCTCTGCTCTGCTGGGATTGAGGCGGCCTCTGATGGGGTAGGTATAGAGTAGAGCGGCTGCTCGTGTTTCCCCCTGGAGCCTGGTGCTCCCTCCGTTTAATCGCCTCCTCACGAGGCTTCTTATCCTTCCTCCTCATCCTTCCATCGCCGCTTCAATCTTCGCAGCCTTTTCCTCCTCAATCTTATCCTATCCTCTTGCCGTCGTGAATCTGTTGTATTGCGGGGTTCCTCAGGTTATACCACAACCGCCCTATTCTCACTCCACTTTTCAACCCCTTGAGAGCTTGAGGGTGATTAAAAGCTCCAAGGTCGAGCACTGCACGGTGATACCTCTTAATAAATTCTCGGAGGTTCTCCTCCTCCCCCTGCTTTATGCTCATCAGCTCCATCATGTCATCCTCTGGTGCCATCGCCTCAGTGCTCAAGAATATTTGGCACATCTGGTCGAATGCTTTTATGCTCCCTCGAGCAAGCTGTCGATACCACTCCCGTGCTCGCCCCTCCAATGTTAGTGGGAACACCCGACATCTCTGAGCATGGGAGAGTCCCTGCACCCCAGTTATATCATTAAACCGCTCTATGTGCACCGTGAGTCGGCCCGTATAGGTCGGGGAGGAAGTCTCTCGGGATGATGGCCCCATAATTTCCGCAGAGGGTGACTCATTGTCGGCATTATCCTCCAACTCGGCGCGTTATTGGAACCCTTCATGTCGTCTATTATCTGCGCCAGTTTCCGCACCTCCTCCTCCAACTGTATAGCTCGACCAGGATCACGTGCTGCCACCTGGTCTCGTTTTAGCTCAACATCATGCAGATGTTGTCGAAGCTCTCTTTCCTCCTCGTTCTCGACCATTATTCTGACATCTGCACAGCTTGAACCGTCCTCGACTTCCTCTCCAGATGGCGGGATCATTGGCCCGACTCAGCTTCCCGACCCTCCTTGTCTGCGTAACCCTCTCATCACCATTCCTTCTGTCCACGCGGTCCTGCATCCCTACACCGCTTCTCCTGCGCTCCTCCGAGCTTCCTTGTCCACTTTAATTCGCATGAATGGTTGTCGGGTTTCCATCCGCCTCTCCATTCGTTCCATCCATGCATCCCGTTCTCGTGCCTCATTGGCTATTTCTCGGGGTTGATTCGTTTAACCCCGTGTCTCCTCCCGAGCACTACTTCCGCCATATCCATGATTTTCTCTTCTTCTTCTTCTTTCGGTGTCTGAAGCTTTTTGCTTGCTCCATGAGCCAAAATGTTGATGCACGAATTTGTCTGCCGCACAACGATAATTCCTCCGCTATCAACTAACTCCACTTCCGGTCGCTCTTCGTTAGACTCCTCCTGCTATCTCGGAAATGTCCGCCTTCTTCTTCAATTTCACTGCGATCTGTGAGGCGGTTTTCCGGCCCCTCCGCTCAAGTCGTGATTTGGGTGTCACGGAAAACCTTTACCACAAATCGTGGTTTCGGTTTAATGAAATCAATGCTGAAAAGTTAGAATCTCCTTAGATCTCTCTTGTGATTTTTGTCCAACCCTTTTACCTGCTTTGATTACGCCATTTATAGGTTTCTGGGATTCGATTTAGCTCTTGATTTCCGCTTCCACTTCGCGTCGTGGTGTGTAAGCGGTTGATGAACGTGGCGGTTTGAGAGGTTCGTGCAGGTTTGAGGTGGGGTCGAATGTGAGCTCGTGGCTCTGGATCTTCCGCGATGCGCGTTCAGGTTGTTGTGGAGTGAATCTGCTGTCGCTAAAATGACCGTCCGGACCGAGTAGGATTTACGCCGTAGGCGTCCCGTGAAGGATCTTTGATGGGACGGCCGTCTCGTCTAATAAATCGGCGAACTTCCGGTTTCGTTGAGGCGTCAGGGATCCGGTGTAAAGGCGAATTTCGCTGGCGCAGTCGTTATTCGTGTAACGCTTTTGCATCTCTGTTGAGTTGAATCTACTAGCGGAGCGACAAAGGAAGATCTTGCCGTGCGTCCAGGTGTAGTAGTCTCAAAATGGGATGATTTAAGGTTTTTATTAGGATAATTTCGTAATTACATATTAGAATAGGTATATGTAAGGAATTTTAGAGTATAGGGGTATGTTTAGATAAATACCCTATTTTAAGGGTATTCCACGGGTAAATCCCTGCTAGCCCTAAATCCCAAAGGCCAAAGTTGAAAACGAAACCAAAACCCCACATCGATAGCGCTGCCTGCTGCCGCCGGTGCTGACGCCTGCCCAGCTTCGCTGTGACTCTGCCGACCTTTGCTGCTTTCTTTGTTTCTCGTTTTCACCAATCGCTGCCGTGGTGGCCGGTTTCGGTTCGCCGCCGACCTTTGCTTTTTTACTTCTCGCCGTCTCCACTCTCCAGTCCGCTGCCGCTTCCTTGCGTCGCCAGCCAGCCAGGTAATTTCACGTCTCTGATTTCTTTTTTTTTTTTTTTTTTTTTGGAGATGGCTCTGTTTTGTTTTTTTTTTTTCTTTTTTTTTGAAATGGCTTATGGCTCTGTTTCCTTTTGAATTGATACATTTTCAACGGCTGAAACTAAATCCTGATAGGGAATGTGAGAGATTAGTTGGTAACTTGGCACGAGACATCTGAATTAATACATTTAATAATTTTATTTGGGCACTAGTGAGTTTATATAGAATGTGGGCACTCTGCAGCTGATATTCATTCCTTATTAGTGGTTCTCGATTAAATGTTTTGCTTGATACTACAAGATTTTATAATAAGAAAAAGTTTGTTGAGAAAAATATTTAATTCAAACTCATTATGTTTTTCATTTTCCAGCTTCCTTTTTTCTTTTGTTAAATAATAGGTATCATTTATACAAATTTAATATATTATTTTTATAGTTAAATTTATGTTTACTTTACTCATTTTAAATTTCATTTGCGTAGATTTAAATTAGAAAGTGTGTGGATATTGGAAGTTATTAAAGTTGCAGAAGTTGGGGACAAAGGGGAGCAAATAATGGCTTTTCTTATGGTTTTTTTAATTTTATGTTGTAATAGTTTCTTATGGTTATGGATGTTAAGTGAACTGTTATCGAAAAACCGAAACCGAATTGAACCGAACTTTTGGTTTTGGTTCGGTTTTATTTTTAAAAAATGTCTTTCGGTTTTTTTAATTTTCCAACCCAAACCAAATTGAAAATTTCGCTTTATCTTGAAACCAAACTGAACGACTGCCCACCCTTAAGACTCTAAGGCAAGGAACCTCCTTTTTTTAAAAAAAAATTAATTTATTTTTCTTTCAATTGTGAAATAGGTAAAATAGTTATCGTGTTTAGGCTTTTAACTAAATTTTTGCATGTGTTTTTGACAGGGATGAAGCTTGATGTTGATGTGTTACGTTATCTCTCAAAGGATGATTTCAGGGTTCTCACTGCCGTTGAAATGGGCATGAGAAATGTTGGTTCTTTAATTTTATACTTATGTTTTGATTTTTTGGAATCATCATCATTATCATCATCATCTTCTATATTCTTTTTGATACATTTTTTTTTCTCTTTTAACTTTCAGCATGAAATTGTACCTTCAGAACTCGTGCACCGAATTGCTTCTCTGAAGTACTTACTTTACTTCTCAATACTAAGCTTACCTTTTGTTATTTTTTTCTTATTCAATTTTTTTTTGAATAATTTTCATAATTATATGTGTATGTGTGTACAGGCATGGAGGTACCTACAAGGTTTTGAAGAATTTGCTTAGGTACAAGTTGTTGCACCACGACTCTTCCAAATGTGAGTTTTGATTTTATCTTATGGAATCATATCGAATGTGTATTTTAATCTACTGTATTTTGTTCTTCTTAGGTGTTTCTGATTTCCCTTTTTATGTGTTTAGATGATGGGTTTAGGCTTACGTACCTTGGTTATGATTTTCTTGCGATTAAGACCTTGGTGAATCGTGGGGTGTTTACAGCTGTTGGTCGTCAACTTGGGGTTGGAAAAGAATCTGGTAAAGTGTATGCATTTATTTAACTACATACAAGTTCTTCATGGATGGATTGCAAGTTTTTATTGTTACAATTTTCTGTCATTTGTTTGGTTCAAGATATCTTTGAGGTTGCACGGGAAGATGGTACCGTTTTAGCGATGAAGTTGCATAGGCTTGGAAGAACTTCTTTTAGGGCTGTCAAGTCTAAGCGTGATTACTTGAGGCATCGTAATAGTTACAATTGGCTTTATTTGTCCCGACTTGCTGCTCTCAAAGAATTTGCCTTTATGAAGGTATTTTTGCTGGTTTCTTACACATTTTCATTGTATTTTACTTTTCCATGGTGCTCTGCCATCTCATTTCATGTGGGGGTGAAACTTATTCTATGCTTGAGCAGGCTTTGGAAGAACATGGTTTCCCTGTTCCAAGTGCCGTGGACTGTAATAGGCATTGTGTGATTATGTCTCTGGTCCAAGGCTATCCACTGTAAGGCTTCCCTTTTTGCTTCTAAATATGTTTGCTTTTTATACCTCAATTTACAAGTTGTATACAGCTTTTATCTGCTTTCTGTTTCCACTTTAAAAAGTCTAGTAATTATTTATTATATTACTTTGGATTTAGCTTCTGTTAGACAAATATGAAGAATTTAAAAAAAATAGTTACAGAGATGGCTGTTTATCATTAGGAACTGCCGAGGCACTATTATAACTCTGAAGAAAATTATTCAGCTAGATATGGAATATGACTGTTCTTTCTTTCTTTCTTTCTTTTTTTTTTTTTTTGAAAAATTTGGTAATTATACTCTATCTGCTCATTCCAGTGTGCAAGTGAATCAATTACAAAATCCAGAAACTGTTTTTGAAACTATCATTGGTCTTGTTGTTCGATTGGCAGAACATGGTCTTATTCACTGCGACTTCAACGAATTCAACATTATGGTATGCACCTCAGGCTTGGTCTCAGTCTTCTATTTTTAGTTTTGCAGCATGTTTGTCATTACTGATGAATTGGGTTTCTGTTTTCTGCTCTGTTGTTTTTTTCAATTATCCTACCGGGTTTTGTGCATCCACTGGAATATGTTGTAATATTTAAATGCCTTATGCTTGCTCTTTTAGGTTATTGGTAAGGATCTCACTCATCTTTGGATATTTTTTCTTTTTAGATTGATGATGATGAGAAGGTAACGATGATTGATTTCCCACAAATGGTTTCCGTATCACATCAGAATGCTCAGATGTAAGGAATACTATCTGTCTATTAGCATGTTGGATTTTACTCATATCTATCTAATTTGTACTCATTGATGGTTATCTTGATCAAATTGGTTAAGTCTGAATTTTACTACTCGTGTATCATATCTTGTATACATTCCTGATAATTTTATATTTTTCAGGTACTTTGACCGTGATGTTGAATGTATCTTTAAGTTTTTCAGAAAGAGGTCAGTTTTTTTTTTTTTTCTCTTGACTTGATGGAATTCTGATTCTAATGGGCTAATATGTGATTTGCTTAGACCCGTAAGATAAAGAAAATTATTGAACTGCTATTCCATGTTATTCTGTTTAAGATTTGAATAGAGAGGATAGTTTGTCAGGGTTACACTCTTTAAGTTCTCAGTCCTCGTGTGAGGCATACTTAGGAACGAGATGGACTATATTTAGCTTGGAAAATGTCCCTGAATGTACCCTACAAGCCATGATTTGAATTTAGCAGATTTTATTCTGGACTTCTGACTTTTAGTTGGCTGCTGCAAAATTTCAGCTATGCTAGTTTGTTCGTTATTGAATAGTTTATATAATATATTCATTTTCTTTCCCTAGGTTCCACCTAAATTTTCAAGAAACCACAGATGGTGATGATGGCTCAGATATAGACACAAATGAAGGTAGTAGGCTTTCCTTTGCTTCAATATCTAAAACTGCTGGCTTTCTAGACAAGGAACTTGCTGCCAGTGGCTTTACCAGAAAGGATCAGGATGTCATTCAGAAGGTAATGTGAAACATATCTTATCACATTCATATGAATGCTCATGCATCTGAATGAAGATAGATGGTGTTGTGCTTGAGCACATAGGTACGTACAGGGAAGGGGATAGATGACTAGATGGTAATATTATTATAGGATGCTTTGTAGCTGGATTGCATTGTTGATTTGCTACATCAGATTCCTTTTGATATTTAGAGTCCCGAGACTTCTTGTTTTAGCTCAATTGTGTGTTGAACAATAACCTGGAATGCAATGTGCTCATTTCACCAATGGCCATCACAAATAGATAGGGAGCATTCAAAACTATGTCTAGCTTTTCTGTAAGAGCACAGTGATTGGCATGTTTAACTACAATGCATTGTGTTGGTATTTATAATCTCTTGTTTGGTGCGGCTATTGTCATTTATTTATTCCATGTTGTATGTTCTTTTATTTTTCTGGATTATTGGTTCACCCTGTTTCTGTTGTTTTCTTATATTATGTACCTTGAAAAATGTTTGCAAGTGTAAATGAGAGCATTACATTATACTACTATAGATGCAGTTCATAGGAGGAAGTATTGAGGAGTCAGGTTCTGATGATGAAGGAAGTGATGACGGAGATGAATCTGAGACGAATGAAAAAAATGTCGATGGTCTTGATTCTTTACACTTGGCAGAACAGGTATGATTCTTATGAGCACTTTCTGGCTTTAAATATTTAAGAGATTTAATTTAACCCTGGTGTAGTCTATGAGTGAAATATTTTCCTTCTGTATTCAACTCTCTAATTTGTGAAAATTTTTCCTTGATGTGGTGAGCGATTGTTTTGACTTTTCATAGTGGGCAAATTGGTGATCTACAAATTTATAGAGGACAGTGACTATTGTTATTATATTTGAATGGTTGAGGTAATGGAAATAAATGCACTCTAACATACAATATACACTAGATGGATTGAACTTTTAGGATGTGTTGTTTGAAATGATCAAAACGGTGGAGAATTACGGATGAGTCAATAGAAATTAGCAGTCCAGAAGAGCAGTTTTCAGGATGACAGTCACAGTGGTCCTGCTTGAGGATTCAAATTGGTTGACCGATCTAATGAACTGCTTGAGTATTCAAATTAGTTGGACGATCTAATGAAGAGATTAAAAAACTCCGTTGCAGTATAATCCATGGAGTTGCACTATAGTTCAAAAAGTAATGTGACTTGTGCTAAGACCATATCGTTTTGTCTTTTATGTTTTGCAGTCTGATTTGCTTTCTTTTGTAAATGAATTTTAGTGGGATATGTTTCATATTGTAAGTTCTAATGCAGGATGTGATTCACAAAAATCCAGCTTTAAATAGCAAAAAGGAAGGTGTAAGTGAGGAGAATCAACAGAACTCTGAAGCAGGACAAGGCAGTGAACATGATGGGCATAATGCTAGTGACAAGGTATTACACTCGATATATTACCCTTTCGCACATGGTCTGAAATATGCATTTAAGCGTGCACCGTCTGGATCTTTTATACTTGATTTGCCTATGGCCATGCGGTAGTCTCTAGGTAGCTCTATGTCAAAATATGATGTCATGCTGATGATGAACCTTCAAAGGGATCTTATATAAATGAAAGAAAAATGGAAATTCACGATTAAGTCATTAGGGTCCTTAGCATTAGGGTTCAAACTTGTCTGTATTTTTAATTTGGTCTTCTTTCAATTAGGAGTCTCTTAAAGAATTTATGTAGTCTTAGAATTTGTTTGTCTTGTGGGTTTGTTTGATCAGGTTTGGGTCTATAGGTACTTGCCGATTAGTTAATTAGGAAGTCAATTAACTTTGGGCTTATTGCTTCTGTCTTTTCTTCTCTTTCTTAATAAATTCTATATTATAGAACTACATATGTCTTTTTTGATTGCCAAAATTGGGAGCAACTATATTTTGTGAATATTTGAACTATATTTTGTGAATAATTGAAATAGATTTGTTAGTTTATTTTTGTTCTTTTCAGGAAGATGACAATGAGACTGTGAATGAGAATGATGCTGAACTCACGAAGCGCATTGAGAAGCAGAGAAGACGTGCGGTAGCAGCTGTCCGTGGGGGACGAAAGTCTGTTGCCTCAAGAAATTCCTACAAGGATAAGGGTGGCAAATCCTCCAACAATTCCAAGATCCAAAAGCAATTGAGTAACTGGTAAAATATACAAAGAATCACCATTTAATCTTAGGCGTGGAATGATGCACAACTGAAAAAGTGATGTCATACATACAAGCTATAACAGTTTACTCCCGCCGCATACCATTACATGACATGGCACCGAAATGGTGATGCAAAGCTGGAGCTGGAAGCGTAATCATGGGGAGGCATGAGTTTGTGATTTTTGTCCATTGGAGTTGAATATGGGTCACTACAATTTTGTTATGCTCTAGTATATGGATATAATGTTTTATAAATATTGTTGTTCGCGGTAGCATATATGTTAATAGTCTAGGTCAAATTCATGGATAGCATAAAGCTTTGATGAGAATATTTACTCGCACTATTTTCGACCAAGTAGAAAAGGCTTTTGTTTCTCGTCCTTTTCTTATTGTTGCCTTCTGCAATCTGAATGCTTAGGGCTCGTTTGGTTGGAGGATTACAACTATGGATTGGACTCTTTTTAAATTTTATTCTAATCTCATGTTTGGTGCAGGCAAGAGTATAAGAATTTAGTTATTCTGGCTCACAACATAATCTTAATTTTCTAAAGGAAATTATCACAGGGGGGTCATAGGATTAGTTAGTATTGAATTATATTGATAACTCAATTAAATATAATAATTTATAAATATTAAAATTATAGTAACATGTGATAAATATAATAAAAAATATTGATTTTAATAATGTAAATAATAAATTATACTAAAAATTATTATTGATTTTACATTAAATTAAATTTTTATTTTAATTTATTTAATGATTAAATATTTTTATAATTTCAAATTTAAATTATAAATTAATTATTAAATTAATATTCAAAAATATAAATTTTTATAAAAAGATAGATTCTTGAATAAAAATAATAAAAATATCATAAATATATTTAACAAAATAAAAATTATTTAAATTATGATTTGTATTTGATTAATATCATTGAGGTTGATTTGTATAATTAGTAATACAAAATTTAGAAGATGATGATGATAATAATAATAATAATAGCAACTTGTAAATTGTAATATTATAACATTAGACATGATTAATTATAGTCTAATCTAATATTATAACTCGTTCCAAGTTCAAAGTACCATCTTCCAATGTTTGTATGAGAACAAAAACAGACGTATTAAAAAGCTGGAGACTACCGGAACCGAAAATTGAAAAAAGCAGCAGGAAAAACACTATCAACAGTATAGGTTTAGTCTTCAGAAGTTTCAAGACCAGAAAGTTTTCATTTTTGGCTTTTTGCAATGGATATCTCTTCTTCTTCAATTAAAGATTGCTCGTCGCTTAGCTTTTGCAGTTGAATTACTGATGGAGATTGCTTCTTGTGACCCACTTTGCTTGAGCCATCAGCTGCCTCTTTTTTTTTTTTTTTTGTATTTTTCTTTTTAGCCATCCTAGCCCAACCAACAAGTCCGTCTTGAATGTGTTCATCAAATATTGCCTTCTTGAATGAACTTCCCATCTTCATTTTCACAAGGTCAGGGTTAAGTTACATCATCATTGTAACAAACATTACATGAATGAGGGCCGTTAGATATGAACAGTAAAATCAAAACGAATGGGAATGAAATGAAAAAAAAAAAAAGAAGTGATGGGAAACTGGGAAAATTGGCGAAAAAAACCGCTTGGGCCACCAAGTCAAAGCAGGGGCAATTGTTTGAATTCGATACATTTAGAGGAGGCAAGAAACCTGATTTTTTGTAATTCGATTCAGCGCCATTAAAGTTGGTTTTCACAGCAATTACCATAAGTTCACCTCTATGATTTTTTTATAATAGCACCAACTCCTGCCCTTGATTTATGATCAAACATTACATCTTCAAGATTTAATTTATACCAATATTCAGGGGTAGGCGACCATGAAAAGTTCCTTGGAGCTTGCATCAATGGAGTTAAAACTTAATGCCTCGTTGATGACTACTCTCAATGATGCACAAACGGTGAAGTGGCTTCGGCTTTAGCAAAAATCTTCTCTGCATCTTCATCTTTAAAAAGCTCACTATTTCTTACTCCCCAATTAGTCCACATCAAAGGTACAAGGGATTCTTTTTTGAGTTATTTGATGAAGAGACAGCATAATGCATAAAATCTATAAGTTATGTCTAATCTTTTTAATCTACTCTGGAAAAAATTAGAATAAATCCAATTAAACTTTTGATTTTTTGCATTCAATACGAGCAAGACATGAAACTGCATCTTTCACATGAGACTACATCTTTCACCGGCTTCAGATGGACAGCAAAAACTCTCTTTTTTGAGCGTTTGACAGCAAATTGGATAAAGCTCTTCATAAAAATAAAAAATTACAAAGAAATCATATCGTCTTTGGTTGCACAGGCTATAGGAGAAATTATTCCTCTCTCAACATACTTTTGTCAATCAGCTACAAACCGTTCAATCAATAAAATTAGAATTATAATAGTTATACGTGGTGTAATGTTATGGATTTGTTCGTCAATTTTTTTAATGTTTGTTACATGTTATGTATGGTACTAAGACCATTTTCACAAATAGAAATTGAAAAAAAAAAATTTTGTCAGATTTTCTAGCAGCAGCAAATTTTAGTAACATGCAACGCAATAGTTGTAACCATGATCAATAACGTTATACGGTAATGATATCATGTCAGAGTTTCGGAAATGAGGGTGATTACTAATGATCTCACTTGAGTGACAGTAACATCAAGTGGCAGGGTACTGTAGCAGCAGAGGAACTGAATGAACATTTGAAAAATTTCACACTCAAATGTAAGAATAGAAGGCATTGTGAATCAGCACAGAAACTTGAGAAGGAAGTGAAGAAATTTTAATTTTTACCCTATAACCAATCTTGGGATGATAAATCGAACTTGTCCCATTATGCAAGAATCAAAACCATATATGATCATTATTTGAATTTTAGAATTTTTTTTTAATAAAAGTGTCACCATTATTTGTAGGCTGTTTGATGATCATTTTCTTACCCAAATCCAAAAGAAAAATGCAAGTTCAAAAGAATTTTGGAAGACAATGATATGAATGAGCATTAAAACTAGGGGTGGGCATGGATTGGGTTGGGTCGGGTTGAATATCAACCCAACTCAACCCGCATATAGAACGGGTTGAAATTTTTCAACCCAACCGAACCCGTTATATATCTCAACCCAACCCAACCCAACCCGTAATTTTGCGGGTTGAGTTAGGTTGGGTTGATTGGGTTGGACTTTTAAAAAAAATTATTTTTATAGTCTAATTAAATAATTAAAAAATAAATTAATTAATTAAAAAACTAAAAACTGTAAATTTTAAAATTTTAAAAACAAATCCAACCTTTCCAAATTTATATTTTTTAATTTTTCTATTTATATTTTTTAATTTTTCTATGAAATATCAAAATTTATATAATAATTTTTATATACATACGGATTGACGGTTGGGTTAGGTTGGTTGGATTGAGCTTTTGAAAAAATTTATTATTATAGTCTAATTAAATAGTGAACAAAAATAAATTAATTTATTAGATAAACTAAAAAATATAAATATTAAAATCTTTAGGACAAATCCAATATTTTTATATTTATATTTATATTTGTTTTAATTTTTATATAAAATATCAAAATTTATATAATAATTATATAACTCAACCCACAAATAGTACGGATTGAGAATTTAACAACCCAACCTAACCCGTTTATTTTATCAACCCAACCCAACTCGTAAAAAATCGCACGGGTTGGGTTGGGTTGATGGGTTGGGCGGGTTAATGCCCACCCCTAATTAAAACAATCCGGGGTCCGTTAAACCAGTAGTGATCATCTGAAGGTGGAACTACTAAATCCCCTTCAAGGGCTATATGTTTCTCAGTAGAGATGGCAATGGGGCGGGGATCATGATCCCCAAACCCGCACCCAATTTGGAAGCAATCCCCAAACCCGCCCCCATACCCAAAGAATTATAGTTGGGGATAGTTCGGGTATATTCCCGAAAATTCCCAAATTGAGTGGGGATTAAAACGGGGACCCGATCCCCATTTGATTTTTTAAAAAAAATTAATAGTTTTAAATATTCGGAATTTCAACAAATTAATGATTTCATATTATGTAGTGGGATCTAAATACATTAATTAATCATATAAATTCATGTTAAACAATGAATTTTAAAGTAGATTTTGCTGCAAAATCTACTTTGAAAATATTAATTAAGCTTATAATCATAATTAGGCTTGGAAAATTACAAAATCCATCAATTTTATTGCCAGCTAATTAATAAAAATATATGTATTATCAATAATCAAATCTAATATCAAAAGTCTCGATGCCATGCGATTGTGCTTCTTTAGCTCTTTCGCAGTTGTAAAATTGCAATTCGTGGCTGCCAGTTAGCCACACCAAAGAACCGGAGCTTAGAGCCCTGCCTGGAATGCCAACCCCAGCACCGAAAGACCGCGTGAGTGACATCAAGTAGAACCATTCGGTGTCAGTGACATCACCGCCGTCCATCATGGACAAATCCACATCATGGCCCATGAATGATTGTTGGATTCCCCTGATGCTGCTGATGGCCCTCTTTCTCTCCATGTTATGATCTAAGGCTGCACCTGGCGCTGGCGCTGGCATGTTTATTCTTGCTCTTGGCGATGCGTCTTTGGTTCCTTGGTAATGGCCATCTCCCCAAGCCAAGAAAAGCTGGCCGTTATCATCGTTTGATACTGTTTGCCAAAAAATGGCATAAGCCCACCACCCTGGTTGGCTCTGCACTATGAATTGAAGCCTTTGTTGTAGTGTTGGTGGTGGGGTCTCTGGAGTCAAAGATACTAGAGAAGAAGATGAAGATGGAGATCTTATTAGATCTTCCATGGCCGACTAGCCTTGTTTAATTAATTTCACTGGAATAAGATGGAGATATCATCAGTGATATTATATGTTAAAATGCTGCAGAAAAATGAAAAAAAAAATTACCTTAATTGATGAAATGGCTGCGAAGGCGGTTAGGGCGTGAGTAATGAGTTAATGAGTTTAGATCTAGAGTTTTGTTAACTTTTTTTTTTATTATTTGAGTTTTTTATTATTTGATTAAATTAAAATGTATTTTGATTTAAAACATTAGTTCGGGTTTAATTTCGGGTTCGGGGCCCCGATAAAATTCCCAAACCCAAACCCGTAATATATTTGGGGTTTGGGTTAATCTCCGAAATAAACTCATTTTTGGTTTTAAAACTTTTTAGAATTAATTCTCAGCAATCTCATGCGCTAATTGTGATATTACGTGCTCTAGCTTAATGCCCACGGCAAGTAGAAGCTGCATTAAAAAGAAAAAAAGAAAAAAAAAGTGTCAAATAAATTCCAGGGCATGACTATCAGAGCAAGTGTTCATAAAGTAAATTATAGAATACACAAAAATGTATAATTGCAAATAGAGATACTTAGATAGCATTGTGTGTTTGGTTTACTTACAATGAAGGGAGCAAATAGTATCCAGAAATATGTGTGCCGACCTGCAGAAGAAAATTAGTGTTTCATAATTAATGGACACAATGCTATGGCATGGGTTTAAAATTCTAAATAAGGATTTGGGTCAATGACACTTTCAATCTCTTATATAAATTTTTAATTGCTAATTTTCTCCCCCGTTATAAAGCATTACCAAGAAAAATTAATTGATGAAAGCTAAATGTGATATTTTAACATACAAATTGATTATTGGATGTATATAATTGAAAATGATCTGATTTCTATGATAAAATGTCACATTTATCTTTACATAGTCTTTTTTAGGTAAGCAGTTCAACACCATAAATGAAATGAAGCATTGAAATTTTATTAAAGGACTCGAGGTGTAAAATCAAATTTTCTACGAGGAATGAAAGTGTCATTCTTCCTTACTATATAAATTATATAAAATATCGCTTACCCTCGCCATTGATCAGCAAGAAAATCACAACAAATAACCAAAGATACCAGCTGCAGTCAATCAAAAATTGTTGTTTGTGAATCCATCAACGAAGATAAATAGATTAATGAAAATATTTGCATGCAAAACTATGAACAAAATGGAAGTTTATTTGTGACCAATAATTTTACCTTATTCCAACAACTTTCTTAAAATCAGCTTCAAGCCTTCAAGGGTACATGAGTCTAAGCAAGAAATGAATTAAGGCAACAAACTACCATAAAAGGATCCAAGCGGTAACAAAAAAACACTAGAAAAATTACCATAATGAAGCCAAGCCGCAATGTGGCGTAATCTGATTTTGTGACAGAGCCATGGAATTGCTTGAAAAATGAATGCTGCACAGAAGAGGCAACAAAAGGAATTAAAGAAGGGGGAAAAAAAAGTGATGGAAATTTTGTCAGTTTATTATTAAACTTACCAGAAAACCCATCAAAACATAGATTTTTCCAAGACCCTGAAAGCGATTCTTGATGAAATCATGATCTTGAACTTGAATGTGTGTTCTACTTTGTACAGCAGAAATGTTACTTGCATCAGAAGCAATGCACATGAAAATTAAGAACCTGTATAGAGATGTATTATATTTCAATCTACGATATTATATCAGAAATTTGTAATGCTACAGCAGCCCTAGATATCTGGCCAAAATGAGCCGAATTTGCTTCCGTAAGATATTCAAAAGAAAGATACACATGAGAGGATTTGAACACTTCCTAACATAACTATCTGTTTTCCAACTATGCTCACAAGCTAAGGGAATTTGAACTCAAGTGGTTTACCTAGGTGGTTCGCTATAGATAACCATTAATACACATTAGAAAAACTTCTTGACTCAAAAGCTTAGAGAAACCACATGGCCAAAAAGCTGAAGTTAATAGGAAGGAGCGCGACAATAATTTTTAAGACTAGCGTTAACAACCCTCTCCCACATCAAATATGGACTACGATATAAGATAGAAGCTCGAAAATAGGTCAAAAGACAGGAACTCAAAAGTGAGTCGGAAATTAAATATTAATAATTGAAAGAGATTGCACGTAGGGGGATCAAACTTAAGAGTTTGGCTCTCATGTCATGTTAAAAACATCACTTAACTTAAAAAGTTTAGGCTGATAGGTAAGACCCTATAATTATATTTAAGACAAATTTTAACAATACAGATAAAATCTTGAATGTGTACATATAGATGTAATTTCATGGATGACAAAAGGGTTACCCATTGCTAGATTATGTTCCCCTTTTGAAGCTGAATCCTCCACTGTTTCCATTTGCGCATCTAGAATATAAAGTACATGCATATCATTCCTTAAAACACTGTCAGTAGCAATGATATAAACCCCAACAGCATCAATTTGAAAGTGTATAAGATCAAAGAAAAAGAAGTTAAAAAAAAAAAAACTAGACCCATGCAACATTTTTGGTGCATTTTAAAATATGCAAACATCTGCACTGAATCATCACGAGCATGCGTGTAAGTAGCTAGACCTTTTTGGATTTTCTGCAATGCTTCCAAAAGAGGTTTTTGGTTATTTTCTTCAGCACCGACATGAAATTTGATCAAAACACAATTTAGCACACATACATATTTGTAGCAAAATTAACCATATTTATACTTGACGTGAAAATTAATAGATGCATGCAGCTGCCTTTTCCAATGCAATGAAGAAAACGTTCCACGGCAAGAAATATGATAACGATGACGCTACAAACTAAGGGCACCACCCACATCGGCGTGTACTCCAACGTCTCCCCGCCTTCCGCCATTGATGATCTCTGATCAACCCTCTCTACTCCTTGATCTTAATTTTCCATGTAAAAGTCTAGATCTCTGTTTGTGCTAATAATATCAGATCTTCATGGCATATCATGATATGAAGTTGGAAAGCCATACTTCCCACTACGACTAGTATAATAGAATCTTAATTTTTATATACATAGTTCTGTTGAAATACTATATATTTCAAAAACTGCAAACTTGAATACATGCGACAAATCAGTTTGATTTAGTCTGAAGCCATAAATAGATGCTGGTAATAGGGGGAAAATGTTAAAGAGACTAAAGATTGGTAAAATACTGATGAAATGAATTATAAGAATTATAAAATTACGTGATGTTATAGCGTAAATTAAGATAGAAAGAATTCAGTATTTTAAAAGGTCATGTGTCTAGTTATTAATGTCACTGTATAGTTGAGATTTTATTTTATAATAAAGATATTCATCCCATATCTGGACCACAACTGAGCTAAACTCCATCCAAATCAATAATAAAAGTAAAAAAAAAAATCAGGTTTTTTTTTTAAATGGCCTTTTATTCGATACAATATGTTAAAATGAAGCTTAGTTATGTTTAAATCAATAAAATTTAGAAATTATTTATCACTCGGTGTTATTTTTTAATTATTTTTTAATTTTTTATTTGTTCTTACCAAATCAATTTTGAAGACTACCACATGTTGTTTCTTGATATTTAGTGCGGTATCATCTCAAAGAAACAAGATTATTCATGACATGATTTCAAGGAGAAAACAGTTAAGATATTTTGATGATATTAAGTTATTGACATGCTAAGAAAGATCTAATAAACTTTAAGGAGGTGTTTGGTTGGAAGGTGAGGAAGGGAGAAAGAGAAGTAATTTAAATTTTTTATTTATTTCCTTTGTTTGATTTACCATAATTTATAGGAATTTAATTTCCATAAGAATTTAATATACATCATAATGTGGAATTTAGATTCCACAACCAAAGAGTGATGAATTTGAATTCCTCCTCTATTGGAAGCCAAAACATCCAAAATTACCCTTTCAAATTTTATTAACTTGTTTAATATTATCAAATAATTATTATTTATAATTTTATTTTATTAATTTAATATTATAGATAATTAATTTTATATTAGTAAAAGTTAAAGTAATGGTTTAAATAATTTAATAAAATCACTTTATTTGTTTATTTAACTGTAAAAAAATAAAAATACAAATTTAAACACTCGCCGGACCACCACCTCGCCGCCGGAACTCGCGCGTGGACGTCACCGTCCGTACCGTTAGCGTCGCCGGCCGACGCTAAACGCCGTTATACCATAACACAAGTGAAAAAATTAATCTATCTTCCTCAAATCCGGTTAAAAGAAATTGGAAAACTTTCTAACAATCTCAGATCCAAACAAACATCAAGTATTTTGGCCAAATAAGTTGTTTCAATCCATAGATCGTCAAATTCTGAGTATTTTCATATAATTCTTGAGTTGAAATGACATGGTGGAGTGGTGGCCGGCTGTTGTCGGCAAGTAATTTTGTTTTTCAAATAAAATGTTAAAATTATAATATATTAATTAAGAAATTATTTGTATTATGTCATAATTTATTTAGAAATAAATTAAATTAAACTAATTTTAAAATAAAATTATGTTAATAAACTTTTTAAATGGAGTTTAATTATAAATATAATGATATTATCTAAAATAAATTTTTATTAGGTATTTATATAATATATTAAATATAAATTTATTGTTTAATTTTTTAATTATATTTATGCTAAATATTAAAAGTTTAACACTAAAGGGTGAAAATGTCCAAATAAAAATTAAGACATTTCCTTTCTTTGTATAATTTTAGAACAAATCAAACATTAGAAAATAATTTCAATATACTCTCCTCTCCTTTCTTCCACTTTCCTCTACTCTCCTCTCCCTTCCTTTCTTAAAACCAAACACCTCCTAAGGATATGGATTTACTCTCTCTTTATTATTATATTACTACCAACTCATAATACGTTGTATGCTAAAATCTTTTTGAGAGCTCTGTAGCTGGGCCCATTATGCGGGAGGCCCGTTCCTTCAATTAAGATAATAAAAAAGAGTGGGACTATTGGCACCCATTTAAAGCTCTAATGAAACCCCTCTTCTAAAAATACCCCATTGATTAATTAGAAAAATTCATTATTTATGAGAATATCTATGCTCTTCCAAGGTTATCCCTAATTCAATCTTTTTTCAACTTCTTTTTTCATGAAAGATGTCTCTTGAAAAAAAGGAAAAAATTGATGCTGCATTAAGAAAACATTACAACAAAGAATTGTAATTTGTAAAAGCTCATCCCCCAGCTAAATATATGACTAGCCATCATTTCAAATATGTAAATTTCTAATCAACCTTTTTCTTGAGAAAAGCAATGAGATTAAGAAGTTGAGTCACCAACATTTACTAAGAAATTGGCACGAACATCTGAAATCTCCTCTAAAGTCTTGATAAAATTGAGTATACATTGAAAGGATGACTTTATAATTGGCTGGAGCATCTGCTGGAAATTTTAGTTTTAATATAATGTTCTTTTTATTTTTTTGATGAAGTATTAATTCAAATAAATGAATTTGTTCACAAAGTGAAAGAAGTAATTTATTGGAATTGATTTAGGAGTGATTTTGGACAAATAATGAATTATTTCCATTAGTAATGGGGTTCTTTTAGAAAAGGGGTTTTATCAGGATATTAGAGGGGTGCCAATAGTTCTACTCAATAAAAAATCATTTTGCTTTTTAAGCTAGAACTTTAAGTAGTTCTCGAAAAATAATAGCGAAAAAAATCCTTAGATTTGATTGTGGTTTCCAATTATAGTTTCATATTCAAGATTTGTTAATTCTCGCATAAATTAACTTGCCTGTAAAATAAATGAGAGATTTCCATACTTACAAATAAATATTACAAATTATCTATGACGGACTTTAAAGTAAAATACTAGACAAACAATAATTTCAACATTTATATTACGTAAAAGAAGAAAGTGAATATAGAGATTCATAATCATAACCTCCTTATCATAATCGAGATTTCACAATAATTCTCTTATTTGATTCGTAATCTTCATTCTAATTTTCTTTTTTTCTATAAACATGTTTCTAATTCCTCTAACATAGTTCTTTACTTGAACCAAGTAATCTAGGCTATAATTGCTTCACATATCTTTGATGTCTCAACAAAATGGTTCATGCTACACCACACTTTGTGAGCTGAATTTTAGTTTCTGCAAGTAATTCACACCAATATAATATTGATGATTTAATAAATTGTATTTTCACCAATGAATTAAATAGTAACTAATTCATTCTGTTGGATTTTTTAATACAGTATTGTTGGATTTTTAATCCAATATTGAATTTATATGTGAATAATTATGTAACATCACAGCCTGAATTTTGAGTGCAAATTTGACCATAACTTACATATAAATTTAAATAACTTTTTACAGCCAATAACAATTCAAGCCTCAAATACAAAAGCCATCGAAATTATTTTAAAATTTAGCCAAACCATCAACCGTCCTCAATTCAAGTCCATCTTCTCACTCAACAAGAATTAATCCTGACTTCTTGAAACTGAATCATGATAAACTATAATGAGTACAAAACTCAGTAAGTAAACTATTTTTTCTTATAATAAAATACATACATACTTATACATAATGTAATGGATAATATATCATGATCTTTTCAAAATACTTGAAACAAATTCATAAAAATCTATTTCTGTCATTTTCAAACTTTCATATTTTCTCTCAATAAAGTACATACTCTTCAATGTGGCACTTTGTGCTATGCGTGGTACTTCGCAGTATATCGGCCTTTGAGAGATGGCCCTCACATATTCTCAAGAGGTGGCCCCCAATGCAAAATCTCATAAAACAGAAGTTTCATTTGTTAAAACCCACTTTCTCAGTCATAGAAAACTTAATGCATTTTTGTGCTTATGCCAATGAAATTTCACACATACATATACCCATGCCCATAAACACACAGCACATAACAACACATCATATAAACATATAGACAAAACATACAAACCCATATCCATATATATATCAAAATAGGCTTTTCAAACATGTCAAATATATACATATTGTTTATTGTGATTCATTTAGAAGTATAGTTTACTTACCTCTTGGCATCTTCTTCAAGTACCAAATGCGTACTGATATCATCGACCTAAAATCATCAATAAAATTCTCATAAAATATAATCAAATCTCAAAGATTGATCAATGATGGTGAAAGATACATTTATGTGGGTGATAGTAAGATAGAAGAAGTTGAAACAATTGAAAATTTTAGATTGAAAATTTTAGATTATTATTAAAAACTGAATTTTATTTGAATCTTGATGAAACATTTATTGTTCTATCTTTTAGTCAGAATTTGATTTCCATTTTCGCTTTGGACAAATCTGGTTATTCTTGTTCATTTGGAAATGGAAAATTTAGTTTGTTTGATATTCAAAATTGGTCAGTTCCTATTCTTTGTTAGGTAGTGATATTCTTTATTTAATCAGTATAATTGTTTCATTTAATGAATCCCTGCAATTCAATACATGATGTATAAAGAGAAAATTAACTAATGAGAACTCTGCTGCGTTACAGAATAAGTGATTAGTTCATATCTCCAAACGAAGAATAGAAAGACTTATGACAGATGAAATTCTCGAACCCTTAGATTTTACAGATTTTATATTTGTATTAACTGTATTAAGAAGAAACAAACCAATAAAAAGATATTTGAAGCCACCATGACATTGGACATCTTAGAATTCATACATATAGATATTTATAGGTCACTCCCTACGGCTGCTTGGAATGACCAACAATATTTTATGACGTTCATAGATGATTTTTATAGAGTCATATTCCTTAGACATATTCAAAATTTTTAAGGCTAAAGTTGAGAATCAACTCAACAAAAACATTAAAAATGTTAAATCCGACAGTGGTGGTGAATACTATAATAAATATGACAGTTTAGGTGAAAAATGTCCAGGATCGTTTGCTAAGTTCCTAAAAGGATGCTGTATCATTCTATAATGCATTATGTTGAGTTCGCCCACAATGAATGGTGTTATTGAAAGATGAAACATGGCACTTAAGGACGTGGTAAGGAGTATGATTTGTCATTCTATTTTACTTGAATCACTATGGGGAGAAGTGCTTAAGATTACAACATATATCCTTAACAGGATTCCAACTAAAGTGACTACCAGAACCCTTTACAAACTTTGAATGGGCAAGAAGTTTAGTCTAAAGCACTTGTATGTTTAGGGATATTCAATTGAGGCATGACCTTATAGGCCTAGTGAGAGATACTGGATTCAAGGATAGTGAGTTGCTATTTTATTGGATACTAAAAAAGATCTAGGGGTATAGGTTCTATGATCCCAAAACTAAGTCGATTTTTGAGTCGAGAAATGCACGGTTTTTTGGGATGTCAAGTTTGCGGGAAGAGATACAGTGAGAGACTTTATCTTTGAAAAGGAATATGTTGATATTCGCATAAGTATTGTTGGCATTGATCAGGGTCTCATTCCTGCCTTTATTCAAGACACAATAGATCAAGACAATGTTGCAGAATCCTGTATGTTTGTACTTTGTACTCGACTTCTTTAAGAAATTACACAACTCTTACTCTGACTTGTAAAAAAAACTTACTTGAATTATTTTAAAAATTACTCAACTAGATACTCGATTTACTCATCTCCCTTCACTTCTTACTTGACTTACCCAACTTCGTACTCGACTTCTTTCTGGACTAATTTTTCAATTACTCATAACTTAAATTAAGTTCTTAAATCTCTTCATTTTACGCAATAATGTGTATAGAAGCGCAAAATGAATAATGTGCTATTAAAACCCATAAATCATTCGCAAATATACTTGTAATGAAATCAAATCCAACCCTAAGTTTTGTATTAGAGGTAAGAGATGAAACTTATCATTATACACCACTTCACAATGCACTTTTTGAAGAATTTATGTTTATAAAAAAGCTTTGTATTGTAGGTAAGAGATGAAATGATGATAGATGAGAAACCAATAGATGAAGAAATGGTGAGAAGAGAAACCATGAGGTGAGAGGAAGAAAATAATGTAGATTCATTTTTTAAAGGTATTTTTGACTTTTTTCACCTTCATAAGACATATGGATGTAATAAGGTATAAATTTGGCATTTTAGGGCAAATAAAATATATTTAAATAAAAACCCCGAGAGAAAAAAGTGGCATGAGTCATCGGTTATTTTGGCAATGCACACAACAAAAGTATCATATTTCAGCTACGGGTGTTCGCAGATCAGATTTTGAAAATTAGACATCAATCCATATCTGATCCACGATTTTACAGATTATATATTTTCAATCTAATCCAATTCACATATTATTGACATTCAATCCAAATCTAATCTATACGTCTGCGGATCGGATATAGATTTGACTCAATTCATATCCAATCCATCATTTTACAGATTAAAATTTTTTAATTCTATTCAATCCACTAATTGATTAAATAAAAAATTTAATATAAAAATAATTTTATTACCGATCAAATCCAAAATTGAATAAAATTTAAAGAAATTAATTATTTAAATAAAGTTAGAATAATGCATTCAAAGTTTCAAAATATAACACATCGAAAAGAAAAATCTCATTTGTTTAGATCAATATATGAAAATTAACTATAATTATGAATTAATGTATGCAAAGGTTGAAACTTGAGAGCTCAGATGCTATCAAAATGTCTAGACATAATTGAAATAAAAAATAAATATAAATATTATATTTAATAAAATAATTAATAAATATTTATCCTTACTTACTATCCCATCAAATACTATCAAGCTTCATCAAATATGATCTTGTCAACTCCCAAAATCTTTATACGTATCAGATAAAAGAAAAATGTCAATGTTCAAAAAATATAATAACAACGTAAAGTTATATAATAATCAATAAATACAATTAAACAAAATCTCTGTACGTATAAGACAAAAGAAAAATGTCAATGTTTAAAAAATAGAATAACAATGTAAAGTTATATAATAATCAATAAATACAATTAAAGTTAAGTTGTTACATTTACCTATCTCAAAATGTTCAATCTCATCTATTGCTTCATCGAGGATTATCGGTGTTGAACATAACCAATTTTGTGTGCAAATCAGTACCTCTATCATCCTTGTAGATAGTGAGCACCGATGTGGATAAAAAAGTTTGGCGTAAGGTTCTTTATTACTGTTTAGGAAGCTATATTTATTTATTTAGTTATTCAATTATTTTATTATTTTTATTTTATATTATTGTTGGATAAGATAAATAATATGGTATTAATGTAACTACATTTTAACTTATTTATTAGTAAATAATAATGCCACATTTATATGTTTTATTTTTTAATTAATAAATATATTATATTTTAATAGATTCTGAGATTTTTACAGATTTACAGAAGTAAATCCATATTCAATCTATCGACTACAGATTTTTAAATTTTTAATCTAATCCAATTCATAGGTCGGATTTTTATAAATTAAATTTTTACGGATCAGATCAGATTATGAACACTCCTAATTTCAGCGGATGCCTTTGTACTTTTCTATATTTCCATCAATGTCCCCAAATTCCTTTTTTGATGTCTTGATCTTCGTTCTTCCCATTATAGGTTGATCTTGCACAAAACTGATTTCTTTCTTTACATTTTATCCAAGATGAAACTGGAAAATTTACAAAATTAACCTAAAGCTTTTGTCAATTTTTAGAATTAGCACTCTAAATTTATTTCTATCAACATTAGCCAAACAACATCCAAAATGGCAAAAATAGTCCTCTCATTCACCAAGCTTCCTCTCTCTGTAACAAACGATTCTTTCCTAGGTTCACTCATGGCCGGCGATTTTCCAGATTCCATTCCCGACAACCAACATCGCCAAAATTTTATTGCATGTTCTATTGTCTTGTCTTCTTTTTATATTGTTATTTTTTTTGTTTTGTTGGTGATGGGTGATGACCAAATTCGTGGGGGTGTGGGGTGTCGGCCATGGCTAGTTATAGCACCTGATTAGGTGCAACAAGCAGTCTGTCGCACAAAATTGGTGCGATAGGCATGGTTGCACCAACACTGTCTCTTGGTGCGACAGGTGCATACAATACCACCGAAACTCTTATCGCACCATATCAACTCAACAAACGCCTCTTAACATTTTGGTGATGCAAAAACAAAGCATAAATAATCTAAAAAACATGTTATCAAACACCTAATGTGCAATACTTCTACAAAACTATTTTTTTTTTTCAATTAGCTTATCTAGGTTTTGGAATCTTATTCACTTTGTTAGAATCATGTCAGATTGGTGTTGAATTCGACTATATTTAATCGAACTTCGCTTTTACTGTTGTCGTCGCTAGTCGCGGTTGCCGTTTGCTGCTGCCGGTGATGATTCAAGAGGGAAAAGCTGTGTTCGTTTTGATAACGCGGAGAAAAGTTGGGACTGAACTAACAAGGGTATCTTGGGGTAAAAAACTTGTGTTTGGCTAGTTATGATTAAAAAAAGTTTTAAGGGTTAAATGTGAAAAATGACAAATTTTTTTGGTTAATTTTATAAATTTCCCGACCAAACTAATGTATCAAAATCATGCAAATGTCGCAGATATGAATTAAATTGAGGATATAAAATGAAGAATTTCAGTCGTCAAGTATAGGGTAAATAAAATCAACCAATATCAGCAAGCTATACAAGATAAGAATATTGCTTTACAAGAGATCCCTTTCAATCAAAGAAGTGTGATCTGGTAAAAATAAGTGACCATCCAACTTGAATTAGAGAAGCTAACTAGAAGGTTGATGGTATGGATTTCAGTATAGGATTCAGGGGTTGCAGGATGCAGCAGAGTTTCAAAACTGTATTCGCAGAGTTGGCAAAATTTAGTTGTAAGTCTCACAATGGGAGACTTTGCTCAACCTCTCATCTTTACATCGCCTTTGATCTCCAACCATGGACTCAAAAACATCTAAGAGATTGTTCAACCTCTCAGTATTATCTCCCAATGCCATAAGCGTATACACGATGCTTTCAATGGTGGACAAATATCCAGCCTTCGGCTGATGCCTCACTTCACTATACAGGCTCATCTTATCCAAATCCAACTTCAGATGTGGCAAAAGCTTCAACCAAGGATTCTCTTTGTACATTCGCTTTGCCTTGGACCAAGTTCCATCCAAAACAATCAAATTCTTCACTTCAAAATTCATGGCTTTAAGGTCATCAACACCAACAGCATTCTCACTGGGCAATAAAAGTACTGACCCAGGAGAAACCTCGAGTTCGAACTCTTCATACTCTTCAGATTCCATGTTCCCATCCAACTCTCGCTTTCCCATCTTTTTTACCACAAATCCTTTTTCCAAAGCATCCAAAGCCACCTGAGAGCCTACAATCTGATCAAAATTTGGCTTATGGCAATCAGTTAGCACCCAATTGCAGACAAGACCACTAATAACACCATATTTGCTAATGGTCACAGCTATAGTTGGATCACCATATCCTCCGTAAGACATTGCTTTATGACCTAAATAAGATTTCCTAAATAGGCTGCAACAATGAGTCTCTGAGGCGAATGTACCGTTTTCACCATTGCCCTCAGTTTCTTGCACTGAAACTAAGCCATCAAAATCGTTCACAACATTTGAACCTTTCAAATAACTATTAGCATCTAACATGCCACTCATATGATTCCTCAAACAACGATCTTTATTGACATCAATCAAACTGCTATCTTCTGCTTCGAAGCCCTTCTTAAATTTCTTACACTTTAAACCAATCGCATTTTCTCCCTTAAATCCAAAGCCATCATCAACCGACTCCTGACACGATTCAGTCAACCTAATATCAAACCGTGCCTCAAAATTAACATCTAAGACAGTGGATAAAGTGACATTCTTGAGCCCTAGTTTCGCAATTCTAGTAGAATTAAGAGGGTGATTTCTCTCTAAACTGTGCTGAAGGATGGTGACACTTACTGAATTTTCGAGGCCCGGATCCTGAATCCGGTTGCACAGGCAGAGACGGGTCGGTTTGGAACAAGACGGGCAAATGGGTCGTTTAGATTTGGCATCAGTTGCCGCCATTTTTAGGGTTTTTGCAAAGTTGAGTCTTTCGCCGCGGCGGCATTCGAGGATTTTCGGTAATCGGATACGGGTTCCAAAATGGACCAACATTTTGAGTAAATTTAATCATCGCATTGTCTATTTGTTCGACTGACAGTTAAAAAAAAAAAAAAAGTGAGTGTTACCGCCAAAACGATGTCGTCGTTATGCAAAATGTTTTTATTTCGACCAATTTAAAAGCAGCATTAAACAATTTGTATTTCATGTGCTATTTCTAAAGTCCAGCGGGTCTATTTTAAATTTTTAATCTAAGTTTTCGTTTCAAGATTTTGCGACAAATTTTAAATTTTGTGGCAATACGCTAGTAACTGATAGATTCTATTATTTTTCTCAATTATGCTATTAAATACATCGTATGCAAAACGTTAAAAGTATCTTAACCTTATGTAAAATATCAGCAAGAAAAAGACACTTAGACCTTTAATAGATTTGTTTCAATAAATAATTAGATTCCAGCTCTTCTAAAAATAGACAACTAAATATTTAAACATGATTTTCATATATTTGGACGAAGACAAAGATATCAATATATTAAAATACATACCAAAATTAAAATATTGCAATATTCATTAAGATCAATGGATTATAAAACTTTTTTATTAAATAAGTAGAATCTCGATAGTTCTGTTTATAACTGAAACTTGAAGTCTAATTATTTATATGGGGCAAGCTTTGAGATGGTCTAATTTAAGGATCAGGATCCTCTCCTGATCTAAGCACTCCTGATCTTTTACAGATCTTACACCACTTGTATTTTAGTGTTAGTGAATGGTTAGGATTTAACTATTTTTTCTTTTTAATTTATTAATTACCAATCATATTAACAGATTTTGCTCAGATAAAAATCAGATCAGGAGAGAATCATGATCCCTAATTTAAACTAAGAATTTATTTTGTTTCTATTTTCTCTTTAAACCGAAAAAAAAAAAAAGTCATTTCTATTTTTGCTTCTTAACTCTTAATCAAAATACAAAGATCAGATTATCCAAGTAGTCAAGTACTGTCTTTACCATAATTAACGAGGCAGTTAACGTTGGGATCGGGATGACTAGCTCAGTAGCTCTGAAACATAAGGGCCAATTATAATTAATTGTAATATGAAGGGTTGCTGATTTTAACACAAAAATATTCGTGCCAGCCACACTTTTGACCAAAGAATGCCAAACGCCATTAGCAGATTTCATAGAAACTTTCCATTTCTGGCACAAAATTTTCCAAGAAACAAACACCCAGTTGGAGAAAATGCACTACTTTTGCCTCAAGATCCCGTACGGTCTGATCCTTATCGGAGGAGGCATTGTTGGGTTTGCAAAGAAAGGGAGCACAGCATCCTTAGCTGGGGGTGTTGGCACTGGATTGCTCCTCGTGTTGGCTGGTCACTTGAGCCTCAAAGCCTTTGAGAAGAAGAAAAACTCTTACTTTGCTATAGTTATTGAGACTGGTAATTTTCGGACTTTTTTTTGGGGCTTTTCTTTTTTGACTTTTTTGATTTTTTTGATTTAGCTTCTTTTTGCGTTGAGCTTTCTTTCTGCAGATCCAGGGCAGTAACTTCGTTAGAGAGTTGCTCAGTTTTGATCTTATTGAAGTTCTTTGCTAATGTGTGTGGTTGTGAGGGTTAAAATTTTTTCCCTGTGGACAATTGTTGCTTGATTTGACAATTCAATAGTTGCATGAATGCCTATTTAACAAGCTAATGAATGCCTAGCGCTTAGCATCAAGACTATGTTTTCAACCACACAAACTGAAAAGAGATCCTTCATAATCTATAGATTTGAGAAAAGTTATGACTAAGGTCAAGCATGCACATTGGAGTAGATTTAAGTGATTCATAAGTAAATGAGTGAAATTGTGAACATTAGAGGTCGGAAAATTTGATATAGTGTCTAATTTTTTTTGGTTGTCTTTCTTTCTTTTGATGCAATAATGCAAGAGTTTCGATTTGGTTCTGAGTTCTATGCTGTTGATACAGTTGTGCAGCTTTACTGACTGTGGTCATGGCACAGCGATATATGGAAACCTCTAAGATTATGCCAGCTGGTATAGTTGCTGGGATCAGGTAAATTGAAGATGCATCTGGCTTCTTCGTTCTTAATTCTCATACACACGATATTCCCAATCCTGATTATGATTGCCATACTTCAATTGCAAGCAATACTATGCATAACATGACAAATTGACAGTATCTTGTAACTCATTTGAAACACTGCATAACTGAAGGCTAGTTAAGTATTAACTGGCTATAGGTGAAACTTTGGAAAAAAATTAGTTGTTATTCATTCTTTTAAACTCTCAACCTCTTTCCTGCCTTTTCCTTCACACTGATGTTATTTTTGATGTTCCTCTTAGCCATACAACATCTGCAGTTATATTTTGGATATGTAGATTCTTGTATCTTGTGCTTGGCAAAAAGGATCTTAGAAAAATCTTTTATTATTTTGTATACTTGTTCTGTTATGACAGCTTGTGGCATCTTCAGTTCATGCTCTCTGAATGCACTCATGCTGCTATACTACCAATCATTTGTTAGTGCCGAAAAGAAGTTTGACCGCTGCTGGTTTATTAAATTTCTTGGTGATTATTTCGTAATCTAATTTCACTCCATGCACCTGCTTCTTTAAATATTGAAAAATCAGACCTTTATTGGTGCTATTAGAAACTTTTAAATTAACTGCTTCGTTAATTATTTCTTAACAGCTGCATAGTTATTTAGTTTATACCTGGTTAAACATTGATTTTGATGTTTAAGAGCTCAACTCTAGCAATCTGTTATCTTGCAGTGCCCTTATGACCGGGTTTTATCTGTACAAAATTGCAACTGGTGGCAGCCATATTCTAACCAAGGCTGAGTGATTTGATCTGAGGATCTTTATAAGACTAATACCAAAAGATGTGTTTGAAATTACAGAAATGCAGATTCTTCTGTTGTAAGACTTTACTTGAAAAAAAATGTATTAGTATATATACCTCAGTGGTTGTGCAAGAGAAAAAATATTGCTTGTCTTTGATGATGAAAAACAGTTTTGGCATGGCTGGAGGAATCGGATATGGTGGCCGTCTTGAGCTGGTTTTTGGAGTTGGCACGAGTTGCAACATCAGTTTCGGGTTGGGGAACGGGCAAGGGTTTGGCTGTGGTATTGGTTTGGATGCTAACAAGTCTAAAACTACTATTTCAGATTCTCAAAGAAGGTTTGCAATTGTTTATTAGAGCATGATTTTTGCATTTTGTCATTTATGTACTATCGTTGCTTTGTAATTTTGTTGGCAGTGTGAAACTAGTATGAGAACAGCTAACAAATTTATCACAATGTCATTTTCAATACGGATGTGAGACAAGAGTGGCGGAATGTATTCATGAATATACTACTCTATAGATGTATCATAAACCTTCAATGGAAGTCACAAATTCAGAAACTGAGTAAAACTAAAAAATCACTGAACAGCCCCTAACAGAAATCAAAAGAATAGTAGTAAAAGTACTTTTTTAACATTGTCCAATCTCTAAAGCTGTCCTATTGTTAGAGAAACCCCACCTGTGAAGAAGCCTTTTCATTCTTCTTGGCTGGATTGATCTTTGAGAATATCAATCGATTTCTTTGCTTGGGCAGCACTGCCATCATAAATGCCTGATGACGTGGGAGACATGGTCGGTGAGGAATTCCAATTTATTTGTCCTTGAAGTGGGGTGAATGGAATAGTACTACCAGATCGACCACCGCACTGAATCTCCATGAAACTTGAATCAGATGATAGCTTTTGACTAACCTGATAACCAGGCTGCAAATTGACAAGTGATTTTGCATCATTTGAATGGTCATGATCTAACTTTCTTGATGTGGCCTTATTCACAACGTTCTGATCTCTTTTGATCATGGTTAGTTTCCTGTCCACATCTTGGAGCTTATCATCCATTGTACTGAGAATCATCTTCAGTTGATCCTCTGATAAACTGTCCATACCTTGATCCCATGTAGTAAAATCTCCTACACAAATATTCTTGCAAGCCCTTGTAGCTGCATCATCAACTTGCCTCATCTTAGTTTTGTCGAATTTAGACAAAGATAATGTTCTAGGTTGACTATGATCAACTGCACTAATTTTCTTCTTGTACTTTCTGATAATACTGGTCAATTCACCTTCCTTCGAGGTCCAGGTCTCCGGCTTCAAAGAGTGGCCTTTGACTTTTGGACCATAGATGATGATGCATACTTCAACATCGCACAGAGTTGTAAATTCATAAGCCTTCTTCATCAAACTGTTCTTTCTCTTTTTAAAGGTTGCCAAGCAAGCTTTCTCATGCTTTGTTGGTTCCAATTTAAGTGCTTGACAAGCCATCGCCAATCCCTGAAAAATGGAAATATATGTCAGAGATATTCAGAAAAATTATTTGGGTAATCACATTGCTTTTCCAGATTCATTTAATTATTAGGCGTAAGCTATATTTTTTTAAGGAGGTTGTTATGTTACATCATTTAACGGTTGGATTTTGAAAGTATGATGATGTAACAATCGTTGGATTTTCATCTAATGGTTATAAAAATAATATGATTTTTTTATTTCATATTTTCACAATCGTTGGATTTCATCCAACAGACATACATGATGATGTAACATAACAAAAGTCTTTTTTTTTAATTCATTTCAGCATTATAATTTTTGTTGCCTCTAGGTAGATTGATTCAATTCATTTGAACCCTGTAATAGCACCATAATTTTTTCATTTGAAATCTGTAAAAGCAGAAGCATACTTCCATGATTCAATTTTATAGTACAGAAATCACCAAAAGGAAAATATCCTTAAGTAATATCAATTCTAAGAACAGCGGTACAGCACCATAAATGCACTAACAGCAGCAGAAAATTTTCCCTAAATGTACTAATTGCTCAGATCAGTTGAATGGTGGATTAAGAAAGCACAGTCAAGACAATTTGGGAAAAAAAAAAACTGCTGCAAAATTAAATTATTATCTATTAAATTAAAGTACTAATCACAATTCAAACAATTTAATTAAGAAAAAAATTAATGAACTATTATAAAAAATAAAAAAAAGAAGTCAACAACTCACAGTCTCCGGCGGCCGGCGATGGTAACGGTTGAACGAGGCTGCGACGAGGTGGATGAATCGCGATCACTGCCGCGAGCTAGTGGGACTGTGAATCGCGATCACGATCTGCCGCGAGCTGATAAAAAAATTGAATCACGGTTGCCGGCGGTGGATGGTGCGTGAGTGACGGCTGTGGGACTGAGAGAGTGAGACGGTGAGACCGTGCGAGTGAGAGTGAGAGTGAGCGTGTGAGAGAGGCGCCGTGCACGGGCTGATGCCGACAGTTACAGAATTAGGGTACAGTTTTTTTTTTTTAATGTTAGCCGATTAGGATTTTTTTTTTAATTTTAAAATTATATTGCATGCACCGATCATACATTACCGAACCGAATGAAGTAATTTCAGTTTGATTCAATTTGATTCAGTTCGATTCCACAAAAATAATATCCACTTTTAGCTTTATGTAAAATACTAATATGAAAATACAGAAGGTCTCTAAGATTAGTCTCAATTGAAAATTAGATTTCAACTTTTTTAAAAATAGACAATTAAATATTTAGATATAATTTATAGATATTTAGATGAAGAACAAGATATTAATATACTAAAATACATGCTAAAATTAAAATATTATAGTGTGGACTAACATCAATTCATTGTAACACTTCCTTTTTTATTTAAATAAATAGAATCTACATATTTATCTAAGAAATTATAAATTTGGTAGTTCATAACTCAAACATAAGATGTAATTATTTATTGGAATAAATTTTGAGAGTCTAGTCTTAGTTAGGAATTCACTTCATTTCTATTTTCTTAAAAAAAAATTCATCTCTATTTTTGCTTCTTAACTCTTAATCAAAATTCAAAATACAAAGATCAGATTATCTAAGCAATCAAAGTCAACTGTTAAGAAGTCAGTTAACGATGTGATTGGGACTAGGGATGGCGGTGCACACTGCGCGCAATGAATTTGTTATTATTAAGTCCACGCCCTCGCACAAAATTTAAATTATTAAAATCATACTCGCATCTGTGGTAGATTTTAATAATTATTAAATTTACTATAGTACTTGTCAGATTTTTTTTATAGATTCTTATATTTAAAATCACAAATATTTAATATTAAATTTATATTAATAAGTTAAAATTTCACATAACATACTCAATTTTAAATTTAATCAATATAAAAAAATAAAATTTCAACATCAATCCAACATAAATTCTCAATTTTAAATATGAAATATATAAATTCATAAAGAATAACCACGAATACCATGAAAAATTCAAAGGTGTGTGGTTGCGACTCATGGGTGAAAGGCAAATGGGTATGCGTGGCTGCTGCTCATGGGTGAAAGGAAAATAATTTGGAAGGTTAGGTTTTGCGGCTGCTACTCACACGTGAAAAAAAAAATAGCTTGGGTTTCCTCTAGGTTAGGTTATAAGTTACAATTTGCACACCACATGTGATATGTTTGCACTTTACATTTATTTTATTTATATATTTTTAAATTTAATTATTTTTTTAATTAAAATTACATTAAAAATATTTAGAAAAAAATTGTGAGTTTGGCGAGTATTCATAGATATTTAATTAATATGAAACCCTCCGGGATTTTAATTTCTAATATCAAATCTACCCACAAAATTTGGTGGGTTTGCGGATACCATTGCTATAGACAACTAATTCTGAAACATTGGTGCCAATTATAATTTATTGCAATACGAGGGGTTGTTCGCGATTTTAACCCAAAATAATTTGTGCCAACCACACTTTTGACCAAAGATTGCCACACGCCATTAGCAGATTTCATAGAAACTCTCCATTTCTGACACAAAATTTTCGCCAGAAACAAACACCCAGTTGGAGAAAATGCACGACTTTTGCTTCACGATCCCGTACGGTCTGATCCTTATCGGTGGAGGCATTGTCGGGTTTGCGAAGAAAGGGAGCACAGCATCCTTAGCTGGGGGTGTTGGCACTGGATTGCTCCTCGTTTTGGCTGGTTACTTGAGCCTCAAAGCCTTTGAGAAGAGGAAAAACTCTTACTTTGCTATAGTTATTGAGACTGGTAATTTTCGTTTTTTTTTTGGGTTTTCTTTTTTGACTTTTTGGATTTAGCTTTCTTTTGCGTTGAGCTTTCTTTCTGCAGATCCAGGGTGGTAACTTTGTTAGAGAGTCTTTCAGTTTTGATCTTTATTGAAGTTCTTTACTAATGTGTGAGAGTTAAAAATTTTTTCCTGTAGAAAATTGTTGCTTGATCTGGCAATTCAATAGTTGGATGAGAAACAAGCAAATTAATGCATAGCAACTTAGTATCAAGACTATGTTTTCAACCATATAAACTGAAAAGAGATCCTTTATAATCTATGGTGATATTTTTCTTCTCTTGGGAGGTTTTAGTTTATGTCCCCTCTTTATGTTTTTCATCGATTGATTTATATTACAGGTAATCGTCCAGCTTAATCCCACCATTTTGATGTTAAAAAAAAAAAAAACAATCTATGGGTTCGAGAAAAATTATGATTAAAGTCAAGTATGCACATAAAAGTATTTAAGTGATTCATAAGTAAATGAGGTCAGAAAATTTGATATATTGACTAATTTTTTGTTTCTCTTTTTTTTTTTTTTTGGTTGTCTTTCTTTCTTTTGTTGCAATAATGCAAGAATTTTGATTTAGTGCTGAGTTTTATGCTGTTATTACAGTTTGCATGGAAAAGTAGATGTAAGTGGTTCATAACTTTAGAGATCAGAAAAATTGATATATTGACTAATTTTTTGTTTCTATGTTTTTTTTTTTTTTTAGGTTGTCTTTCTTTCTTTCGATGCAATAATGCAAGAATTTTGATTTAGTGCTGAGTTTTATGCTGTTGTTACAGTTTGCGCAGCTGTACTGACTGTAGTCATGGCACAGCGATATATGGAAACCTCTAAGATTATGCCAGCTGGTATGGTTGCTGGGATCAGGTAAATGCATCTAGCTTCTCTGTTTTAATTCTCATATGCAGGATATTCCCAATCCTGATTATACATTATACCATATTCCAGTTGCAAGCGATACTATACATAACATGACAGATCAACAGTATCTTTCAACTCATTCGAAACACTGCATAACTGAAGGCTACTTGAGCATTAACTGGCTATAGTGGAACTTGGAAAGAAAATTAGCTTTTATTCATTCATTTAACCTCTCAACCTTCACATTGATGTTAATTTTGATGTTCCTGTGAGCCATACAATATCTGCAGTTGTATTCTGGATATGTAGATTCTTGTATCATGTGCTTCGCAAAAAGGATTTTAGACATAAAGGACTTTTTAATAGAGCTTGTGGTGTCTTAAGTTCATGCTCTCTGAATGCACTGGTGCTGCTATACTACCAATCATTTGTTAGCACCGGAAAGAAGTTTGACCCCTACTGGTTTATTAAATTTTTTTAGTGATTATGAAATAACTAATTCCACTCCATGCATATGCTGCTTTAAATATTAAAAGATCAGACCTTTATTGGTGCTATTAGAAATCTTTTAAATTAACTATTTCATCAGTTATTTCTTAATAGCTGCATGTTATTTAGTTTAACCCCTGTTAAACATTGATTTTGATGTTTAATAGCTAAACTCTAGCAATCTGTTTTATTGCAGTGCCCTCATGACTGGGTTCTATCTTTACAAAATTGCTACCGGTGGCAACCATATTCCAACCAAGGCTGAGTGATTTGATCTGAGGATCTTTTATAAGACTAATACGAAAAGATGTGACGAGATTACAGAAATGCAGATTCATCTGTTGTAAGATTTTATTTTCTTGAACAAAAAATGTATTAGAATAATATTCCTTGGCGTTTTTGTGCGTGGGAAACAATATGGCTTGTCTTTGAGGATGAAACAAAAGCAGTTTCTCAGCAAGATTGGTTTTGTTCTGACAACTTTGTTGCACATTCTCATTTTCTTTTATTTTTGGTTCTGCAAACAAATGCCTACATGAGAAAATAGAATCTGTGAGGAAAGTTTTTGGGTTGGATTGTAATTCCCTCTTTGAAATGTTCATCATCATATCCTATGTCATACCTATCATGGTTGACCTAGCAAATTAAAATATTCTACAATATTCGAATAATCAAGTTGACTCTACCATTCAGATACATGACATCTTACCAAACAGACACAGAAACAACAACAACAATAATAATAATTTAATAAGTTTCCAAAATCTTCTTATATGAATCCATTGTAGTTAAATTAAATCTTGAAGCCACTGGTACAGGGCCGTCGAGGACAGTTGTTGAGTGCGTGCGTGTAATCAATTGCTAAAATTTACTTTTTAAATAGTTTTGTAATCTTTTAATCTTGAAATGCTGAATAGTGTTTATGATAAAATGAATAACCTTAATAAGAAACATGTCCATCAAAATTTTCATCAACACACATTAAAATTTCACCTACAAGCGAAAAGTTTTAATTTTTGTGAAGCATACAAAGTAATCATAAACTAAATTGAACACTTGTATAGTCTCAAAATTCTACTTCATTACAAGTTGGACTGTGCCCGAATCCAACTTTAAGAGTCATTCATATGAATTCAAATTTATTTTCAATAATATCGGATTGTCTTTTGTTAATCTCAACAAAATCAATGTAAAATATACCTTGAGTGACTTATCTTTTTCGGAAAATGATAGATGCCCCGGGTCAAACCCCGAAAATAAACTAAACGACGTCGTTTTTGGGGTTTCAAACGCGTGCTTTGCGCTCTTTCTCTCTTCTTCGGCTTTTCTCTCTTCTTCTCTGCAAACTCTCTTCCTCTTCGCCCTTTTCTCTTCCTCTTCAGCAAACCTAGCAGAGAAAATCAAGCCATTCCAGCCATTTTCGAATCTCCACTTTCTCTCTTCCTTCGCCTCTTCCTTCTACAGACCCGGCCTAATTGAGCCACTCATTCCAGCGATTGCAGAATCTCTGCTTGCTCTCTTCCTCTTCGGCGAACCCAGCATTTGCGACAGCCGTGATCCAGCCATTCCAACCATTCCTCAAGATCAAGCAGCGGCTGGAAAATTCAAAAAAACGCGACAACTAATTAAGCTCACGGAGCGGCAAAGTTCACAGCTTGAGGTAATGCTTGGATTTTGCTTCTTTAGGTTATGGCAAAATGGGCTGCAAATAATTTTAATTTTCGGATGCTTGTTTAGGTTATTTAATTTTCGGTTGAAATAAATTGTTAAGATATTTGGGGAAGTAAAATGTGATTCCCGTTTTATTTAATTTTGCCAGAATGGATAGCTATTGTAATTCTCGTTTTATTGAAGTATATTTAATTGCAATTGGTTTTCCTTATGCATTTGATTTGGGTGGATTATGTTGTCACCGGATTTGAGGAATGAAAACGTGAAAGGTTGAAAAGTTGAATATAGTGCATACTTGTTTTGGCCATTTCATCGATGCATGCTATAGAAGTGACCCACGAGAGATTCTGAAATTGGCTAAGAAATAGGAAAAATAAATAAACATGAAAGCTGTGCAATTGCTGGACATTGAAGTGTTATTTCGGCAATCCCCCTAGATTCTTCCTTCCGTTAATGGATAATCTTATTTTCTATCTCTCTTTAAGCTGAGTATTTGTTTCTATATTGCATTTTGGATGCAGAATATAATGAGCTGAGCATTCAATGAATTTGCGATAAATAACTAATAAGATATTGAATTATTTTAATTTGCAGCAGTTAATGGATAATTTAGAAGAAGTGGAGGAGGTTGATGAAGTTGAAGAATTGCATGATCTACAAGGGGCTGATTTGGAAGAAAAGAATGAGGAATTGGTGGTGGAAAAAGTTGTTGAGCCTATAGTTGGGATGTCTTTTGATAGTCCTGATGAAATGTTTGAATATTATAAAGCTTATGGCCTACAAGAAGGGTTTCCAGTGATGCGGAGATCTTGTAGAAAAGGGGATGATGGGAGTTTGCGATATGTGACATTTACTTGTGGGAGAAATGGCAAGTCAAAAGCGAAATCCACTAATGTTTTACGGCTTCAACCAGTCCAAAAAGTTGGATGCAATGCTAAACTTGGAGGACGTTTGGATTTTGTTAGTGGAAAATGGGTAATTGGAAATTTGATCCTGGAACACAACCATGCTGTGAGTCCGAGCAAGAGTAGGTATTATCGATGCAATCGTACTATTAGTCCTTTTGTTAAAAAGCAGCTTGAAATAAATGAAGAAGCTGTAATTAAAATGGCTCAAAGTTTTAAGTCGATTGTTGTCGAGGCTGGTGGCTTTGAAAATGTGCCATTCTTAGAAAGAGATGCTAGAAATCATGTTGACAAGGTAAGGCGATTAAGGCTCGGAGAAGGGGATGCTGTTGCAATTCAGAGATATTTTAAGAAAATGCAAACCGAAAATGATGGGTTTTTCTTCAGTCTTGACCTAGATGAGGAGGGTCGGTTAAAAAATATTTTTTGGGCAGATCCAAGGAGTAGGGCAACCTATAAAGACTTTGGAGATGTTGTCACATTTGATACCACATACCTTACAAATAAGTATGATATGCCATTCGCTCCTTTTGTAGGAGTTAATCATCATGGGCAATCAAATTTGTTAGGATGTGGGTTGATTTCTCATGAAGATACGGAGACATTTGTGTGGTTATTTGACACATGGCTATCATGTATGTCTGGCTGTCCTCCCCTTGGAATCATTACAGATCAAGATAAAACGATGAAAAATGCGATTGAGATTGTTTTTCCAAACACTAGGCATCGATGGTGTTTATGGCATATACTGAAAAAGGTGCCTGAAAAGTTGGGAAGGTATGCAGAATATCATGCCATTACAGTTTCTTTACATTCTGTTGTTTATGATTCACATATTCGTATTGAGTTCGAGGAAGCTTGGCATGACATGATAGATAAATATGATCTTGGTAATAATCAGTGGTTAAATGGTTTAAATGAGGAAAGAAATCGTTGGGTTCCATGTTTCGTGAAAACTACTTTTTGGGCTGGAATGTCAACCACTCAGCGTAGTGAGAGTATGAATGCTTTCTTTGAAGGGTATGTTAATTCGAAAACAACTTTGAAGCAATTCGTGGACAAATATGAGAAAGCAATGGAGAGTAAAATTGAGAAAGAATGGCAAGCAGATGTGCGGAGTTTTAGCCAACGGATGCCATATCGTACCAGTTTTGCAATGGAGAAGCAAGTTGAAGAAGTGTACACTATTTCCAAGTTCCAAGATTTTCAACAGGAGCTGATGAATAAGATATATTGTGAGGTTTTCAGTTGTGGGGGGTCCGAATATGAGGTTATTGAAAACGATGAAAAGAGTAGAGAAAAGACCTTTAAAGTTATTTTTGAAAAGGATGAGGGTGAAATTCATTGTGTGTGTTCAATGTTTGAATACAAGGGCATTCTTTGTAGACACGCAATTGCAGTGTTGTCACGTAACCGTATACAATTACTACATGAAAAGTATATCCTACGAAGATGGAGAAAAGATGTGCGGAGATTCTATAATAAAGTGAAAGTCAGTTATGATGCACGGAGTTCGAGTATTCAACACCAGCGATATAAAGAGGAGTGCACTGCTTTTTATGATGTTGCTGAGGTAGCTTCTAAGAATGAAGAGAGCCATAAAAACATTATGGGTTGGATCGAGAAAGTAATGAAGGATGTATCTCTAAATGTTCGATGTGACGGTGATGCCTCTGCCATTGAGGGTGGATCCAGTAGTAACATACAGGATCCAGTAGTAACTCGGCGTAAAGGTCGTCCACCTTGTCAAAGAAAGCAAAAGCAATTCAAGAGGCCAAAACAGAAGTCGAACAATGTTTCGATAAACACAGTTGTAGAGGTAATTATATATACTTTAACTTAATTTAATACTTTAATAAGTTCATTTTAAATTAATTTAATATATACTTTTAACATGTGTTATGTGTTGACTGCGTTTCTAGGATGCGGAGATACATGATTTATCTTCTCAAGTGGCTACTACAATCCCAACACAAGAGAGTAATGTGACTATGGTAATTTGGTGTTTTGTATGTTATTTCCATTAATTATCATATGTTTTATAATTTGTGTTTAATTATTTTTTTTGTTGTACAATAGCAAGCACAGCAACCACCCCTACAACATGCATTTTTTCCTCTTTACTATCAGTATTGGAATCATTACGGTGGAGCTCATCACGTACTCTTCCAACATCCAGGCCAACAAAATTTCGAGGAGGCCAATCAAGGAGAGTTTTCAACTAATGAACCAAGCATTTAATCAAAGTTCATTGACATTGGCTTGATCAATCAATGTAATTTGGTGTTTTATGTATTATGTATTGAACTAATGTAATTTGGTGTTTTATGTATTATGTATTGAACTAATGTAATTTGGTGTTTTATGTATGAAATACTAATTATCGGTTAGCCGTTTACTCGTTAACGGTTCGCCGGTAAATTCCAGAACCAGGCACAACACATTTAGCTAACCTTTAACACTAAACGGTTAAGGCTTAACAAAGTATGTCTCTCTGGAAATTAACGGTTAGCTGTTATTAGTTAACGGGTCGCCGGTTATTTCCAGTAGCCTTTAAAAACATTTCAGCTTAACCTTTAACACTAAACGGTTAAGGCTTAACAAATTATGCCTCTCTGGAAATTAACGGTTAGCCGTTATTCGTTAACGGTTAACCGGTTATTTCCAGTTGCCTTTAAAACAAAAATATCCTTAACGGTTAAGGCTTAAGCAATTACCCTTTTACCATAAACGGTTACCCGTTTACGTAAACGGTTAGCCGTTTAAATCTAGTGGCTAATTTTTGACTAGTTTCAAAACAAACGGTTAAGGATTAAGACAATAAACTTTCTCTGCATGTTATCGGTTAACCGTTAATATTAACGGTTCACCGATTATTTCCAGAATTGCACAATTTTTATGTTAACAATCTCCCCCTTTTTGATGATGACATACTTTTTGCTAAACAACTGTACAACGGGTGTGAAATATTAAATCCAAACAACTCAGAAATAAATTTCTAACCGACATATAAATTTCTAACTGAGTTAAGTCATACAACTCGGGAACTTATATTTAACATGAAAATGTTAATACAAGTTAAAAATAATACTTGAATAGAAAACATATTACAACAATAATGAGTATTTTAATAAAATCATATCGTGGTGCCTCTCTCTTTCGAAGTTCGTCGTCCGACAATCGCCTCTGTACTTCACGTTCTCGAATATGCTCAAGTTCTTTATGCAGTAATTGAAATTTAACGGACAAACACTCAATTTCCAAGGCCAATTTCCTAACCTCATCCGCTAACAAGTCTATTTTCTGATAGTTATGTTTGCTATCTTCTGCCCATTGGAAGTTGTTGCATCCTCTACAAATCCAAAATTTGCGATTTGGATTTTTTGTTGTGCGTGACGTTAACAACTCCATCTGATCACCGCATCCGTTACACATTTGCAATGAGCTTCGATTGTCACTTGTATTGGATGACATTGTTTGTGATTAATAGTTCGTTGAGAATAAACTGCCCAAAAACAGAAACATTCACAGTTAATAATGCCAAAGAAATTAAAGAAATTACCCAAGTCAAATTTGAATTCCTAATGTTCCAATTATACTTAGTCAGCCAACTCTTTATCATGATGTCTTGCGTAGCCCACCCAGCAGCTAATGAGTTCAACAAAGTTATCACTTCGAAAAGTGCATTCTAATAACATGATTATTATGGCAAAATTGTTTTGCTTCCAAGTTCCCAAGAATGAAGTTATGTTTGCATTTTAATTACAATCTCATTCTAAGTAAAGAGATGAGTTCCATTTTCATAATTCTTTGATTAAATGCACGCAATCTATATAACAAAATGGCACAAACAGAATGAACATTAATCAAAGATGAATAATTCACCCTAACTCCCTCCTTCTCTTTCACACTTAACAAATTTTAACTTCCATTTCATATCCTTTCCTCTCATAAACCTTAATCATTCCACACCACGTTTTAGCATCCTTCTCCCTCATTTGATCAAAGACCACCCTTGCTTTCTCAACCTCTCCATTCTGCCCCAATCCATCTTATACTAAAAAGTTACAGCATAATCCACCCAAATCAAATGCATAAGGAAAACCAATTGCAATTAAATATACTTCAATAAAACGAGAATTACAATAGCTATCCATTCTGGCAAAATTAAATAAAACGGGAATCACATTTTACTTCCCCAAATATCTTAACAATTTATTTCAACCGAAAATTAAATAACCTAAACAAGCATCCGAAAATTAAAATTATTTGCAGCCCATTTTGCCATAACCTAAAGAAGCAAAATCCAAGCATTACCTCAAGCTGTGAACTTTGCCGCTCCGTGAGCTTAATTAGTTGTCGCGTTTTTTTGAATTTTCCACCGCTTGATCTTGAGCCGGGTAAGAGGAAGAGAGCAAGCAGAGATTCTGCAATCGCTGGAATGGGTGGCTCAATTAGCTGTCGCAAAAGCTGGGTCTGCCGAAGAGGAAGAGAGAAAGCGGAGATTCGAAAATGGCTGGAATGGCTTGATTTTCTCTGCTGGGTTTGCTGAAGAGGAAGAGAAAAGGGCGAAGAGGAAGAGAGTTTGCAGAGAAGAAGAGAGAAAAGCCGAAGAAGAAGAGAAGAGAAAAGCCGAAGCGCAAAACGGCAACGTTTTCAGAAACCCCAAAAACGACGTCGTTTAGTTTATTTTCGGGGTTTGACCCGGGGTTTGACCCGGGGTTTGACCCGGGGCATCTATCAGTGCTGTATCTTTAATTTTGAGGGAAGTAGACAGAGAAAATGAGAGCACGTTAAATATATCTTGAGTGGCTAGAAAGAAGAAGAGAAGATGACAGTAGTAAAAAAAGAGAAGTAGATGAAGAGGATGACCAGAGAAGAAAAAAATATTATGGGCTAAACAATGCTGGGGAGAAAATACGAATAAATAAGAGTGGGAAAAAAAGTTAAATGAACATTGATTCACCTTTCTAATCTTGACCATTTATTGATCTCTAACATTAATTAGAGGAGAGAGAATTTTAATTATTAATTCATGTCATAAAATCTTGGTCCTTTATTATTCTTTAATCCAAGAATTTAAAATTTATGTTTAAAATTATGTTTGTAAGTTGTGTCTCTTGATCCTGCCCTAAGCCGAGTACATCCAACATATTTGAAAATTTAAGTGATCTTATAGCATTTAACATCTGTCTTCATTTAATATTTGGTGTGCTACGCAGAAAATGGCCAGTAACATTGTCTTGTTATCTGTAAAGAAAATATAGTAACTCTCTTTCTCAATTTTTATGCTCGGTATCGTGGAAAGAGTCTGAAACATGTTACAAATAATTGGTAGTTTGCTGGCGTAACACATTTTTAAAAACCTTTCAAAGGCATCTCGAATCTAAAAAGGAGGAGAATCCCAACTGAGACAAAAGCAAAAGGGGCTGAAGTAATTATATCTGAATTATTGATTCTAGACTTCTAGATAGCCTGTCATCTGTTGAATGACCATCTATTAAGCCTCTCTTGCTTAATAGTTAATCTTTCCCCATCTCTTACGCACGCATACAGAAACATGATTACCTTGTTGATCATCTTCCTGCTGGTCTTTCCTATTTTCCTTCTCCTAACCAGGAGAAGATCGTCAGCTAAAAGGCTCCCTCCAGGTTCACTAGGAATACCCATAATAGGCCAGAGCCTCGCCTTTCTCCACTCCATGCGATCCAACACTGCAGAGCAATGGCTAGAGCTAATAGCAAGAAAGTACGGCCCCATATCACAGCTAAATCTTGTTGTAATTCATTATCTAATTACTCATTTCAAATGGAAGCTACATGGTTCAGACAATTTTTCAGCAGAAATCCAAGGCCTTTCCCATCTAAAGGACTGCCCGTCCAAATTACGCCAAAGAAGATACTGTGAGGTTCTAGCTACCAAGATAGAACCGAGCTTATGTAATTGGAGGTAGACCACGGTCGTGTGGCTAGTTTATATTTCAATCAATAAAGATGGAGGATAGACTATTTAAGATCAATGCCCAACGTTGTTCTAATGTTAATGTTCTGTGATAACAACACTGGTTCATCATTTCAGTTCTCATTTCAACATAAAACTCTAGTTCTAAAGAGAATGGCAAATAATTTTGGTACATTCACCTACTATTATTTACATTATACATCAATTTGATAGGTGACGGGGGCTGAATTCTACACTCTAATCACCATATATACATCCGGCGTCAACCAATTTTTCCTTTAGCAGATCCCAAACCATTGTACCTCACAATAAGTGTCACATAAGACCACAAAACCCTGGTATGGAAACTATAGTGATCTCAGAAATTCCAGTAGAAGAATTGGTGCTGTTCAGCAGTTAGCTGTCCTGGAGTATTTCGGAGGCATAGATGGACACCTTTCATTCATGTGGGGATAGGGGCCCAAGACATTATAACCAGGTAACTCCATTCGATACTTTCCCCGGATCTGGCAGTAAGGAAGCTTCACAGTGTCCGCATCATTGCACCACTTAGGTAGGCGGCTTGAATTATTCTCAAAAAACCTGAGTGAGTAGGCATCTTTAATCTGCATTTTCAACAAAAAATGGATTAGCCAAAATTACCCACAATATCACAATATGAATAGATTTGTACCTTTACAGTGTTTATTCATTTTCAATTTCTTTAATGCATGTTAAACAGAAATCATCCATCTCACTTGGAACATTTTCCTAGCCTAAGACAATGTTTCAATTCAAAAATTCCGACCATTTAAGTTGTGGATTATACATTTACATTATCTACTAGGCAAACAATTCAACATCTCCACTCTTGCCTTAGGTGGACCGGGTGGGTGCATAGATCCTAGGTGTATTATTGTGATGGAAATATATAAATAATATTGTAATCTGACAAAGTAGGCCGAAAATGCAATGCAGAAACTTCATTAAATGAAGCAGAGACAAGTTACTCTTGACAAACTCACCGTAAACTCAGTGACTTGAATAGAGCTAGCAATTGGATCAAATAATCCTGCCTCCTTGTACATTTCAAGAACAAAGGCAACACATGATGTCGACTTCCCATCACTGTAAATCCAATCATCCTGCTCAGGAATTGTCAGCAGTTCATCAAAGGGTGTTCCACGCCTTTCAGTTTCTACTAATATATCAGGAAGATCAAGACCCTACATCAAACAAAACTACATTAGCTACTCAATGGTATTGATAACAAATTATATATCAATAATGATTTTGCTAACTTAACATTATTTCCAATGACAAAAACACTATAATCGTCCAAAGACTCTCTAGGCTATGGCTTTCTAATTGTAATACCAGAGCCAGGTGGATAACATTAAGCCATATCGTCCACGATTGGCTCATGAGGCATACATGGTGCAACTCATGAACGGCCAGGTGATAAATTTTTCATAAGGTCAGATGAAACGCTTCAGTCCCCAAATTCAAACAGAGGAAAGCATATGATAAATGCAGCTACTATTTCATCAATCAGATACAAGGATTTCAAACTGAATAGCATTGTTTTCAATCTTTTATGCAAGGAAACACCATGATTTCAAACCATATTTCCATAAACTATACCTCGAGAAGCATTAAATGAAAATTGGCGAAACATATCTTTATAGTACCTCCGTTCCAAGTCGCTTATTTAAGGCTTCATTCCACATGTTAGCAGCATATGCAGGCTGTATGTGGTTCCACATTGTCATACCAGAAGCAACCTGGAAGGACCAGAAAGGTAGCAATCAGAACCTAAAACCTTAGAAACCTTCTTCACTGCATCAAAAACAACTACACTCGTGCAGGGAACACATAGCAAAACCAAAATTATAGGCACCATCATACTGGTCAAGTGCAACATTTAGAAATTCAGCATGTAAAAAACAGGGTTGCAAAGTGCATTTTTCTAATTTTATACCAATCAAGTATTTCATAGCATTAAAGTTTGGGTAGTACCAAATACTACCCAAATTTTGGAGAAAGAAACAAAAGGCTCTAGCTTGACCAATTTTGAAGCACCGCCCAGGAAAGAAAAATCAAAAGCTAAATTTTTTTGAAGAAAACAATTGAAATAAAAAGATTTTCAATAATATCACAACAACAGATCAACAATAATGTGGCAAACTTAGGGAAAATTATAGATAGCTCCAGAGATAATAACTACCAGATGAGCATCCAAAGGGGGTGGATAGTTGCCACTTCTAGTGTCAATCCAGCTAAATATCATGTTATGATATCCGTATGGTTTTCCATCCATGCTTAATGCATACTCCCAAGCAGCAGTCTCATTAAATTTAGCTCGCATATCTGGGTGCAAAGGAAGCAATGCAATATGGGGGTTAGAATCATCCTTGTTCACCTCAAAGTCCCACCACTCATCCCATGGTAATATAGCAATAATATCTTCTCCCTGCCAAAAAGTAAAACAACAAATAAATTAAAACAAACAAATTGAAACACAATTTCTGCCCTACAGAACTGGCCCTGTGCTAGATTAATGAGCTCCGCTGATTTCAAATAATCCCAAAACATCTAGTACACTAAAACTTTCCACAAAACAATACTTAAATCCTACTTATACTTTAGAATAGGCTGTCCAAGAGTGAAATAATAGTTTCCGATGACAAGAAAATAAGAAAAAGGTTTGCTATATTTGTTGTCTCCTAAAAAATTAATAGAAATCTCTGGACTATCAGCTCCATACTATCACAAAAATTTAGCAAGTCAGTTAGCTTCACCTTGTCATTTTCATGTCCTGATTCACCAATCCATAGCTTCCCCTCAGAATCCCTTAAGCAAACAGCAGTATGACCAGCATAAGCTCCCGTCACCCACTTCTCCAAAGTCTCAAACCCACCCCAACGTCCACGGATTTTCGATACTGCCAGGAAATCTCCAGAATGAATTTCTTCAACAGTGACATTAGTAACCCAGGGCTCAGAACGTTGTTCGAATGAAGCTCCCATGTGCTTCTTGAGAAACCCGATATTGGAGTTCTCACCCCATCCAGTATTAGTAAATAGAGGAAATACATCCCACAGTGCTTCAAGGGTTCCTAGCATCCCAGCTTGCATTAGGAAAATGGAAACTCCCTTGTTTTTTACCTGAAAAAATAAAAATCAAAATAAAAAATACAAACAGAAAATAATGTATACTTCGATAGCATCTAATACCCAACGTAAGTCCTGAAATTAAGGAAAGTGGATACTTACATATTCATACTCAAGTTTCCCTTCCCACTCTTCGAATTCCAACGTATGCTCCCGGGACAAAAAATAATAATCCCACGTCACGCGGTATGGAGTTGCAAAGACATAAAGATCCATGCATGTCCAACTATGGGCATCACTAACCTGGATATGAATGGAAAGACCTCTTTTACTAACTTCAGAGTACCAAAAACTGTAACAACCAGTTGTCCAGCTCATCACATAGTAAACTGTAGTAGTTAAATTATTGAACTTCCATATAGCACAAATATGAGAAAAGAAGTTTGATAGTAGCTTTAATAGTACACCCTTAAAGATGATGCCTACGTCTTGATATTATGAATCGATCATGACAGGAACCATCAGTGTAACATAAATCAAAATTCTCAAGAAAAAATAGCTAGTCACAAGCAAAAATTCACGTAGTTGATTTTGTTTAGGAAGGAAAAGAAGTATTCACATTTTCCTTAACCGGGCAAAATATCTGTTCAAACATCATCTAACCTATCGCAATCCCTTCAAAAAATCCTTTAATATTAGCTCCAGAAGTCACCATATACAAAGCCACCTGACAGTCCTAAACTTCCTCAATAAAGAAATAGCTCAAATTCAAAAACGAAATTAACTTTTCAATACCCAATGTTCCGGACTTCTGTTAGATCAGACAGAATCGTCAGAAAACCACCCACAACTACACAGTTTTTAGATAAAAAAAATTATCATTAACCAAAAAATTCGACTAAACCAAATGCCACTCTCCCAAATTTCCTCAAAATAATCAGATAACTACAGAAAGAACAATTTTTTTAAGTAAAATAAAAAATCCATATGCCAAATTTCCAAGAAATGAACCTCAAAATTCAAAATTTCATACTTAGAACGAAATATAAATGGCAAAACAACTCTAGTTAAGCAATAAACTTCAAAAAAACAAAAAAGAAAAAAGGAAACTAAAGGCACTCAACAACGAAGAAGTTCTCAAATAAGCATAAAAGCAATTATATGAAAAAGATGTTTAAAAGGAAAAAAAAGGACCTTGATATGAAGGGTGCCACCACCAAACTCGCTCCCAGACTTGTTATGGAACTCCATCCAAGCTTGGTTCTTGTAAAAACAGGCGCCTTTCCATTCCACGGTGCCGTTTTGGGACGAGGCAGAGCCGACGAATGCCGGAAGCAAGTCTGCTGCGCCGTTGAGAGCGTTCAAAATTGGCCATGACACCTGCCGAGGCAACACAGGCAGAACGTCCCGAGGGTGAAATGGGTATTTTAGTGCATTCGATGGGCTCGTTAGTAATGGTGTGAAGATTAAGAGTAGTAGTAGTGTTAGAGAATTAGAAAGCGAAGATAATGACGATGATGGTGGAAGCATAATTGAGGCTGAATTTTTAAAGGTGGGAGAAACAAACAGATCACTCCTTTAGTTTCGTAATCTTTCTTCTTTTGTCTTGCTAATTATTGGACTCATTGTCATTAACTTTTTCTTTCGATTTGTTTTATGTCAAAGAGGGGGGGAAAAAAGAAAAAAACGTCGTCGTTCTAGGATGATTCAATTCCCATGTACTCCGCATCCCCTTTTTCCACCCTACATGGGAATTGAATCATCCTAGAACGACGACGTTTTTTTAATTTTTTGAAATGAAGATTAAGGATTCCCTGTTAGTCATTTTTCTCCCTTAATTTCTCTGTTAAAATAAATTTTAAATTTTAATATTAACAAGTAAATTTAAAATTTAAGTTAACTTTTGAAAGGATGATCCCAAGGTCTCCTCCTAGTATCTTTTCTTATCGCATATTGGTATTGATTTCTGGCCCGGAAACAAAAACCTTTTTCTTTTTCGTTCTTTTTTTTTCCAATTTTTTGCTCCAACAAAAAACGATTCATCAATCATCGTTATGTGGCAGATTTTAAATGGAATGGATTGCTTGCTGGCGCCCAAAGGGATAATGCTTCAGGACTTTGAATATTCCTCTGCCCCCACGATTCTTGCTTACAGAAAGGCGTCAAAATCACCCGAATATCACTAGAATTTTCACATGTACTTGCATTCCAGACAAGACAAACAAGAGAAGGAAATCTTATTTTATCACAAGCTTCTAGTTCTACTAAAATTAATGAGAACAAGTGACTCGTTGAATTTAATGATCCCATCAGAACATGCGGCTCACCATTTTGCCACACCAAGCCTGACACGACTGATCTCCTTATTAACAAGGAGTGAATTGGCCTCCCTATATCCTCAAATGAACAGGTAGAGGCCGAGAGTAAGCTGTATAATCTCTCATCTACATCTCTATAAGTAGATTCATATACCGATATAACAGCAATACTATATAGCCAAATTAATACATCTTATTAGAGACATCAAGAAATTTTGATTGTAATATATACATAAAAAAAAAAAAAAAAGCTTCTAGTTCTACTATGCAGCTTTATCCTTGCTCCTCAACCATCATCCAACCGCAATCTTCGATCAATTTGATTTTTCATCCACAATTCCCCCAAAAAAAAAAAAAAATCCAACAAATGGCTGCCACATAACATAATCAAGATATAACAAAAGTAAATAGAGTCTTGAAAAAGCTTTATCGAATTGTTATACAAATTATGTGATAGTGCTTGGAATTTTTAAAGTTGTGGGTTGTGTTATTTGTGAAGATAACAGAACCATCACCCACGACTTCTCGTTATTCATGTAGAAAAATTGACATAATGCCATCAAAAGTTTAAGAAATTTGAAACGCAAGCTCACCACAACAAGGGCAAAATGCCACATATGTGCAGGCACTAGCGATTTCTATCACCCCACGCACTTCCTTTGCACACCACATCAATATTTTCTTCGTATTTTTCACTCCATCCACAAACCCATTTCTATTTTCGGCCACTATTTCATTTTATAAACATTTATTTATATATACATTCTCTCAATGCAATTCCATATTGGTTTCTCTCACAGAGTAGAGACACCCTTCAACTTCAATGGCTGTCCTTTACTATCAACATTACCCATTGAAGTCCTTATTACACCCAGTTCCCACGTGCCAACATCAGCACCGGAGCCACAACGTCCGTGTGACAACATGTTCTGCCACTAGTAGCACCAATCTCAAGCCCGGGTCCAGCCCTAACCAACTAGTCCTTGAACCAAGGCTAGCTCTTTCATCAACCACTAGTACCACTACTACTGCTAAAAGTTCTCCTCCTTTGCTTAATGACCCAGCTTTGCAATCAACTTGGGCGCATCGAGCCTGGGTGGCAACTGGGTGCAGCACTGTGCTCATTTCACTAGCCAAATCCATAGCGGCGGCAGCCAGTTCACATATTTGGCTCGAGCCCATGTTGGCAGGCTACATTGGTTACGTTTTAGCTGACCTGGGATCCGGTGTTTACCACTGGGGAATTGATAACTATGGCGATGAGTCAACACCAATTTTCGGGTCACAAATTGAAGCATTCCAGGGTCATCACAGATGGGCCTGGACAATCACCAGGCGTCAGTTTGCTAACAATTTGCACGCATTGGGTCGTGTCATTGCGTTCACAGTGCTGCCTTTTGACCTCCTTTGTAATGATTCAACCATTCATGGGTTTGTTAGTATGTTTGCGGGCTGCATTATGTTTAGCCAGCAGTTTCATGCATGGGCTCATGGCACAAAGAGCAAGCTGCCGCCATTAGTAGTGGCGTTACAGGATGCTGGGGTGCTTGTGTCGCGTTCGCAACACGCTGCTCATCACAGGCCGCCTTATAACAACAATTATTGCATAGTCAGTGGTCTATGGAACCAGTTTCTGGATAAACAGAAGGTTTTCGAAGCATTGGAGATGATCTTGTTCTTTAAACTTGGTGTTCGACCTCGATCCTGGAGTGAACCTGGCTCTAAATGGATTGAAGAGGCTGAGAGTCCAAGCTCTCAACTTTTAGTCCACTGATAATTTTTTTTTTTAATTTTCCCATGGCATTATTATTTTGCCTCAAAAATCTGCTCCATGTTCATGTTCTATTTGATTGCTAGGTGGAGTAGGAAAACAATGTTAAACAAAAGTTTATAATACAATTCTTCTGGATACGGATTTTGCGGTGAACTGATTTTAGAACACCTTAAAAGGATCATTAAACGGGCAGAGCCGCAGAGCTGTCCTTAGAAATGAATGCTATTCAAGGTGTCCATTAGCAAAAACTTGAACCAGCATTGAACCAGCATGCGGCTCACAGTGAACAGCCGCCTTCTGCTCATTCTCAGAGATCCTTTTGTTCTTTATAAATAAATTCGAGTTAGTATTTAGCCACCGTTTTCTCGCTCTTGAAATTCAACAGTTATCCTCTCCAAGCACATCCATGAACAAAATCCCTTCGTTTTTTTCAGAATTCTTTTTCTACAAGTTAAATAAGGAAATGAAAAATTTCAAGCAAGAAATATCTAGAAACATTTTCAAAGACAGAAATGAGAATATTTGAACCAACATATTCTATTTGCAAGCAAAGAGCCTTTTACAACGCCAGAATTCCAAGTACCACAGGGGAAAGGATACAAAGAAGACATGTTAGTGAATGAGAAACAATGTTAAGAATCGGCCCCCAACGACGATGAAATGGAAGATACACAAGGGAACCAATACCGGCGTTTTCTATCTCTATGGCCATCATCTACCATTGCAAGACCTTCCTGCATTGACCAAATAGAATTTTTGAGCCCCAAGGATCTAACTACGATGATTTATAATAATTTAGGCCAGTGGCAGCAACAGCTTACCTCTAATAAAATATCAAGGGCATCAATAGCACGACCAGATGTCCAGGAAAGCCGTTTCTCTACCTCGTCAACAGTTACAAAACCTTGAGCCTGATAGAACCAAAAGTGCAATGGCATTGGAATTTTTTTCTTTTTCAATTTATAAGTATTTAGATAGCAGAAAGTTCATAGCAAAAACAAACAACCCGAAAGAAATATGAGGAAAAGGAAAACATTGATAGAGAATGGATGTAACCTGTGCCAACTCTAATATTTGATTATGGTCTTTGTTCAACTCAGTAGGAACAGAACGAACAAGCTTTTTCTTTCCAACAGAAATCACCTCATAACCATTACCCAGTACCTTAAAAATCAACAGACTTCATGTTAATAAAGCACCGGCATTCCTGTATATGAAAACTTATTATTATCAAATGGCATATATCCAGAAAGGCCGTCACTGAAATACCTTCAGCTTGCTTATAGCACGCAAGCAATCATCCTCAGACACAGCTTCACGATTGCTTTTCCGTCGCTGACGAAGGAGATTGCACAGTTCCTGAAGGTTGATAAGACCTCCATTATGGGGTCTTGTTGCCAAGCAAATCTCAACAATTTGCACTCCTGTCTGGCCAAACTCTTTTTATTTCAGTGTTAACTTATAACATTGTGAAAAACACTCTATAACATAGTGAATCTACGTCTATAAATAACTAGACAACAGATTAGTTTACAAGTCATAAATTAAGATTTCATGCCACACGTATACTTGTTGCAGCAATGTTGCAAAGTTTGTTCTTAAGAATTATAGTTGTAAATTCAAATCTGATATAGAGGCCTCTCTAAGTTTTGCCATCCGCGGTCCAAGAGTCAAAAGAGATCAAGTTAATATCCTAGTTGCAAAGCATGAATTAAGCCAAATGCAGGAAGTTAAAAGTATAAGTGCACTAATCCAACTCTTTCAGATATGCAAGATGAACCGGCTTCAAATTATTATTTAGTATTATATAGAGGACAACACAAGCCTTTAGTATGAATGATCTCACAAATTCGCGTATTATATGCATACAGAGAATCCTCCTCACCCTTACCTTGAACACAAAATCTCAACTAAAATATCAGCATTTACATGTAAAGAATTCTGAGATATTTGTATCTTAGTGGGCAAATTTCATATGAAAAAGATTCATATTCTTCATTTATCTACAATGTGGCTAACTAAAGGTTAAATGTGCAAATGTTTCCCTTGCTGAGACTGTGTGTTTATAAATGCATTTGAAATTCTTCTACCAACAATGAATACAACATGGCACCTCAAACACAAATGAATTGACTCATAAGAGATGCAGCACAACTCAAGAAGACGATACACTCACCAAGTTCATAATAAAAGTCACCAATCCCTAACAGCTCTGCCCAAAACCCCTTATTTGATGCCAACGGATCCACTCCCACTTTAGCACACATCTCATGAAACTGTGACCTAAAAGTGGGGTTCTTGCGTATGTCATTCTGCATCGACCCATTTCAACTCAGCTCAGTTTTACATTTTTCCAACAAAAAGGGCAACATTTCAACCGAATTCAACAAGCTCTCATACAAACCATCCACTCGTTCAACAATTTCAATGCGTAAATAACTTAAATTTCACCATACAGTCATTAATTTAATCAAATTAAACATATTTAGCAATTACGCAGATTCCCATATCAATTAACAAAAATTAGCCGAACCCATGAAATTTAAACACGAAAAAGAAAAAAGAAGAAAATTTGACCTTGTGCTTGCGGGCAAAGTCTTCAAGCTGAGACCGAAAGGTGGCAAGCTGTTCTTTCATAAGATCGGTTCGTAATTTTGCTACATTTTCTCCCAGTAACCGATATTGATCCTGTATAATATATAAATTATGAAACACTCATTTTTTTTTAAAATCAACAATAATTGATATTGATTCTCTTGAAAGAAGGAAAAAAAACAGAAAAAAAAAAAAACAAACCCTTGCAACAGCTGCAGTCTGTAAACCGCCAATTCCGGGTCTTCTTCTCATTCTTCTATGTTTTCTTCCCCCCTTTTTTTTTTTTTTTTTTTGAAGAAATAATAATTCGTTTGTTTTTTGGGTTTCAGAAGTCTTAAGGATCAGCACCTTCCGGTAAACCTGGCTGCAGATGAAATAAAGATAATACTTGAATAAATAAAATTTATTTGGACTTGTAAGCAACAATCAGAGTGGCGCAGCGGAAGCGTGGTGGGCCCATAACCCACAGGTCCCAGGATCGAAACCTGGCTCTGATACAAGAGTGGCTTCCGTGGTTTTTTTTTTTTTCCTTTTTTATTTGTATTTCTAAATTAGTGCTAATAGCAATTGTTAATATTTATATATTACAGTAATACGGTGTGTAATCAATATTAAAAAAAAATGTATATTTAATAAGTTGTAGGCCATTCCACATGGAAAATTTATCCCCTTCCCCCAGCTTTGAAGCACTATGTAAAAAAATAATAAACTTACTAACAACAATAAAAAATTTAAAGAGCTTATCAAAAATAAACTTAATGGCATCGTACTCTTGTTAAGTGTTTTGTTTAATTCAAAATTTTCTCTATTATTTGTTTATCTTATATTTATTTTATAACAAATTCATATTAATTGGGTTCAGTAAAACTGTTTATGTATACACATACATTACAAAATCTATCTATGTAATTCAGAAGAAAGGTGATCGATTGCTAACAAAATTTCGAAAAGGATTTTCCTATTCATTTCAGTTGCTGGGCAATTGTACAAAATAATCTCGGGCTGATTAGTGACTACGCCGATACTCCTGTAGCTCCCTTTGGTATCAAAAATAGAAAGGCAATTGGAATTAAAGTGCAGACGGCTTGAATACTAATGCCCAGGAGAAGGTTGTCAAAAGATCCTGAGGATATGCTCAAACTTGAGGCCAATCCAGCACCGACAAATGATCCCACTGTGGATCCAAAGTTGCTGATTGACATGAAAAGGGCGAAGAGAGTTCCTTCGATTCCTGGTGGGCAAAGCTGTCCTGATAATATCAAGAATGGCATGAACCTGCAGTTACATCAGGAAACACAGTAAGAGCACAATTAGAAAAGTTCAATCATTCTGGTGCATAAATGGATAGGAGGATGAAAGCATAAATGTAACTAAAATTTATGCATGAATCATTCGTCCAAATTACTCATCTTAAGCTTAAGGTGAGTTAACAATTAACAAAGCAGAATACAACAAGCCCTAAATACACATACTTGAATTGGTTGACTGCATCAGCGAGAGCAGATCCATACAGCACCATGGTCTTGTCGGATATACCAAAGGTGAGATTCATTCGAGACACTAGAACAATATCAAGGAAACTCAAGATTGACAAACCAACTTGAGTCAACCTGCATTTCTCTTGTGCATCAGGGCCAGGCAGGGTAAGCAATTTAAATGACAGAACAAATTTACCAAAGATATGTAACCAGAACACTACTTGCTTACAATAAAATTCTTCGTAGCTTCAATCTCTTTAGGTAACCGTTATAAGTATAGGTTCCAAGCATGAGGCCCAGCCATCCAACAACACGAGCAGTTCCCAGAAAGGAGGCTTCCAAATTCAAGATCTCTGTTTGGTAGTAGAACATGACAGTTGATAGGTTTGGAACAGCCACGTGAGCTAAGAAAAACCAAGCCATTGGCCTATATTCAAGAGCAGGAAAAATCAATTCTAGCCATAATCAGTATGATATACTAATCTGTAGAACAGTTATGGGCAAAACCTGTGGACAGGGATGCTTCATTTGTGACCTTCAATTGTCAGAACATAGAGTGACATCACATCATAAAAGTGTTTACTAATTACCTCAAAATCTCTGGCTGCCTAAATGCAGAATAAAGACTGTATATGGCTGCTTTCAGAGAGTGGAACCATTGGATGAGTAAGGGATTGCTTTTTTCAGGAATCTGGGATTTTCGGATCTTAAACACCCTCTTCTTCTGGTTCTTTTTTTTCTTCTTTCTTTTTGTTGTGCTGATATTGTATTTCTCTTCTGAAAAACCATCTTCATCATCCAGAATACTCTCGTTCCCATTCACCAAATGATAGCCATTTGAACTCGAAAGCTCTTTCAAAACTTTAGTTCTCACTCGATTCTCCTTCACCAAACCACACGATAATAGTTGTATGGCTGGTAATACAGTAAAAAGAAGAAAAATTCTATCTATCTCTATGTTGGTTAAAGCGTATCCTCCTAACAAACTCCCACATATGCCACCGAAAGCCATTGCCAACCAGGATAGTGATTGGAGGTCTCCAGCAAATGCGGCCCTGATCAAGTGCAGTGGTAAGGAACAATATAACTTCTCAATAACATAAACAAAACTACTAACTTCACTAAGAAATAAACGGCAAACATAAAAGATCAGTTCAGTCAAGCACAATAATCCACACACCAAACAGTAGACAAAAACAACATGTTGGGCAAGATGAGTCAAATGTTGCTCATCATCAGCTGACATACCGCTCAGATTTTGCTGCCTCAGCAATCATTGCATCAACTACGACATCTGCCATGGCCGAGCCCAGATTTTGTGCTGTCAACAACACTATTAGATGCCATGTAGAACTCCTAAAGAATGCGTTTAGCCCTAGAATTAGCCATGGCACCAGAGAGAGCACAGTTGAAATCACTAGGTACGGAATCCGTTTTCTTCCTCTAATTGGAATACAATCGGACACAATCCTGCACATCAAATAGAAAATAAATCCAAACGAAGAGTACAAAAAACAAAACTACCTCGGCACAGTGGGCACCACAGACGACAATGCATCAGGTTATAGTGTCAACTAAATTTATATTATCACGTGCTACTAAACATAATTGTATGTGAGAATCTGCTCTCTCTCTCTCTCTATATATATATATATTTACTAGACATAAGAACTTTCTTATAAATCCTAGTTATATCTTACATAGCATTTTCATAGACTCTATGAGAAACCAAATTGTATGTATATACATATTTTTTTCATATTTAATGATAATTCAATTTTATTCAAAATTACAATTTTTTTTTTCTAAATGATTAATTCCAAAGGCCAGTCGATAAAATTGCTAAGAAATTCATACCCGTATAAAGGTTTTATGCTCCATGGGAAAAATGCTACTGCGAACACAAATTGAGAAGCTGAAGGGGACAACTTAAGCTTGTCTTTCAACTGATAGGAAACCGCCGTCCACACAAATGATCTGAAACCCTGCATTGACATAAACCAAGACAGGAGAGAATTAAAAAAAAAAAAAAAAACTAATTAGTCTCAGAATTTGAGATGAAAAATAAAATAAACAAACCAGAAGTATCACAAATACCAGCAGCTGGATTTTCAATTTTCAAATCAATCAATCCATCACACAAAACACCCAAAAATCACCAATGTCATACAAATAACCCAGATACCAAAATCAACAAGCTCACCGAACAAAATATCCCACCAGGGCCTGATATTCAAAAAATAAAATAAAATAAACCCGAAAGATTTAATTCATCAAGATCGAACTTTTTGCAAAAGAGGTTGGCGAAATGAAACCTGGGTGAAGTAAATCAGGCAAATTAGCCAAAGAAATGAAACACCAAATGCATTTTTCAACTGTTTCATCTTTCTTTTTCAACGATTTGACTTTGGAAGCTCTCTCTCTTTCCCTGTGTTTTGCTTGTCTTAAGGAATTTCAAATCTTTGTTTCATCCTCATTCTAAATCTCTGTTCTATTAATCTGTCTCCCTTTTTTCCCTCCTACATTATAACGTCACACTTTTGTGCCTTTTCCCGTCATGCGTTTAGCAACTTTCGAATGGCGGTTGATTTTTATGGACGTTTACACCCCTGATGGGCGGAGGCTTGAAGACTGGCCAGGCATCCTGTTCTTAGGGGTAATTTAGTCATTTAAGCTGGATTCGGTACTCGCATGAACACGTCCAATGCCCCTATGAATACTCGCCATATCAGCATCTTGGCCCACATGAAATGACAGTAACTGAGGGCTTTCGTCGCAGCCACGTGTATTGTCTGATTTAGTCTGCATCCAGACGGCAGTCTCCGCTCGCCGCCACCTTTATTAACAGATCCAACGGTTCTCAATAATTAATCAAGATTAAGTTAAATTTTAAAATTAATTACGTTTTAATGTTATAATAATTAAGATAAAAGAGTCTAAAAATAATATATATAAGTATCAATTTTGTTGTGTGATGGGGCATGAGGTTGAATGAGCGTATACACATGTGGGCCTCCAACACGTGATGGTCCCAGATGTGGTGGTGCCAAGTAAGTAGTATCAGTACTGGCAGCTTTTTGCTGTATGGCAGAAGATGGTAGCCAAGATGGTAGTGTTGAGTGAGGAAGGGCTATAATTTCATGAAGGCGGTGTTGCCTTATGGGTGGGCCACGCTCCCTGTAATGAGTCCAAGACGTAGCTTGGCAGCCCGGATCTGGTTCATCTGGTGGCGCTTAAGCAAGTGTCAGCGCCCACTGCAAGCTTTTAGGGCGAGTGGTAATTCACTTGAATCACGGGGGTCGTGGACCAGGCTTTGAGCTTTAGGCAGCGTGTGAGAATAGTTCTCGCACTCAACAGACACAAAGGCCCACCTAAGACTCGATTACAAAATTAGAGTGGGACCCAAACAGGTGAAGAGACATGTGCGCTCTCACTTGTGTCCAAAGGACCACCTGTTAAATACTTTGGGTGAAGAGACATGTACGCTCTCACTTGTGTCCAGAGGACCACCCAAAAAGACAGCAAAATATATAAAGAGATAATATTTACTCTTTTTTTTTTTTTTTATATAACGGATCACCGATAAACACAATTTACAAAAGCGGATCACCGACAATTGACAAAATAGAAATGGATCACCGATAACATGCTAACGGATCACCGATACAACAAATATATACAGTTTTAATGCTTTAGTGTCGGGAGGATTCCGAAGCAGTCGTCTTCATTGTCATCTCCCAATGAAATAAACGGCTCAGCAGACCCTTGATCCGACGAGCTGGAGCTTTGAAGGCTCGACACGGTGGCTGGGGCTCCATTACTTTGAAATATTCTTCGGTTTGTACCGTGAAGTGATTGAGCTTTGGACTTTTGGGATAGAAAAGTTCCCTGGGCTTTGATGTCTTTAATAGTGGGGGTCATTTTTGTAGCTAACCAATTCTGAATTATAGGAATAGTCAGTTTTGAATGTTCATCAAATTTTGACCACCATTTAATTTTAAAGGTTCTTTGAAGGATAGTATGGCCATCTTGGTTCTGGATCCGAAGGTTCCACATCCGCACAAGGTAAAAGAAATTCGTCTGAAGCAGAAAATGAAAAACGTTTTTCGATTACAGAGGCTCATAAACTTTGAAAAGATTTAAACAATGGGTGGCATTTGGGTTAAGATATACGGGCAATTCCACCACTGTTGAAACCAATTAGGAAGGCTTTGAACGGTTATTTTTGAATTAAAGAAAAATAACCATGAATGGGATTTCTTTGGGTTTTGAATAAAGAAAGTGTTAAACCAGGCTTGCTGGTAGTCCCAATAAGAAAAGGACTGGCAATGGTTTAAACGGTTTTGGAAATTTAATGGAAAAGCTTTAGTTTTGTGGAGAAGATCTCCCCATTGCTTTGGGCTAAGGACTTTAAGGATAGTTGCCGTAGAATAGGCAGGCTCAGAATGAGCATCACTTAAAAAGAAATGTTTGAATTTCACAGATTCTGTGAATTCCAAAATGCTTTGATAATAAGGCTGGGGTTTTGATAAATCCCATGGTTTAAAAAACCAGCCTTTGGGAAAAAGTTTTGTAATTGCTTGAAAAGGATCAGAGTGGTAAAACCCATCTTCCATTGATAAAATGTTTTGAAAATAGGTTTTATCAAACCATTCCGAGGTTTTCTTTTGAAGCTTTGTTTGTGATAAAACAATCTGGGATGACAAGCTTTCCCCAGAGAGGATCACATTTTCTGAAGATGCTTTGGAAATTTGTTTTGAACTTTCTCCTTTTGGAGAAGATTGGCTTTGTGAAAAACTTTGTAAAGCGAGCATAAGCTCAGGGGATTTAGACATGGATTTAATCCATTTACTTACCTGATCTTGGGAGGCCAGGGCTTTATCATCTTCCTCTATCATGTCGATCCATGATTTTATGGGCATGGCCGAGGATAATAATTTTTCTTTAGGTGGTGAGGAGGCTTTGGAGGGTGTCTGGGACACAGGGTCTTTGGAGATCCCTTTCCCTTTGTCTTTCTTTTTTGGCGGCATTTATCTGTTTTGAAGAAATTCCCTTGTTAGAAAATCAGGGAGAGAATTTGTATCTCCTTTAATGAATTCTATCTCAAAGTCAAAAATACTCAAAATAGCTTGCCATCGTGCAAAAATCTGTTTTGATGCAATGTTTTGAACATCTTTTTCTAAAACATGTTTTCTTTTCAATCAATTCTAAGTAAAAATTTTTGATTTAATAGGTCACTTTGAAATTTTGAAATGCATAAAACAATAGACAGAATTTCTTTTTTGATGGTAGAATAATTTTTCTGACAATCATTCCAATGTGCAGAAACATATTGAACTACCTGTTCTTTATTATTGTCTATTTGTTTTAATATTCCTCCATAACCTAAATCTGATGCATCAGTCTCAACAATTTTAGGTAATACAGGATTTGCTAGAAATAAACATGGAATTTCTTTAACAATATTCTTTAAGTGCTTTACTATGTCTGTATGTTCTTCTGACCATGCAACAGGATTTTTCTTAAGCCTATCATGCAATGGCTTTGCTATCCTAATAGCATTTGGACAAAAATCAAGAACATAATTTAAACTTCCTAAAAATCTTTGCAATTGGGTTTTATCAAGGATTTTATCAGGAAACTTGTCAGTGAAGGCAAGGGATCTTTCAATAGGAGTGATAGTTCCCTTAGAAATATAATGACCAAGGAACCTGATCTTTGTTTGAAATAATGAAATCTTTGAACTAGAAATGGCTAAACCAGCTTTTCTAGTTATCAAATAAAAAGTCTTTAAATGTTTGAAGTGTTGATCTATAGAATGAGAAAAGATCAAAACATCATCAATATAAACTATGCAGAATTCAGAATAAGGATTATAAATATCATTCATAATCCTTTGAAATTCTGAAGGTGCATTTTTTAATCCAAAAGGCATCACAGTCCATTCATATTGACCAAATGGAACAGTGAAAGCAGTTTTATAACGGTCTTTAGGATGAATTTGAATTTGCCAAAAACCTGATTTCATATCAAATTTTGAAAATATGAATGCAGAATGAAGTTTTTGAAGCAAATCTTTTTTATTGGGTATTGGATATCTTATCCATTTTAAAGCTTTATTTAAAGGTTTATAATTAATCACCAATCTAGGTGTTCCTCTTTCTATTTCGGAATTTTTATTGACATAGAAAGCGGCACAAGACCATGGTGACCTAGATTTGACAATTAAACCTTTAGATTCTAAATCTTTAATCTCATCCCTACAATGTCGTTCTAGATCCATGTTCATCTGGATAGGACGTGCTTTTGTAGGAATCTTCTTTTCATCAAAGGAATTTTCATATGGTAAATCTACCATATGTTGTTTTCTGCTCCAGAAAGCAGATGGTAAATTTGCACATATTTCCTTTTCAATGAGTTTGTGAAAATCAGAAATTTTCTTTTTTGTAAATTCATTTTGGAGTTGGTTATCGATTCTTTGAAGGTTTAAATCTTTCTTTAAGTCAAATAAGTCATTTTGTTTTGTTTTTATCAAAACATTGATCTTATTCTGGTGAATAGAACAGGCTTTTATCATGTTTAAATTTCTTGTTCTAGGTTTTTCTATAAAAGGAAAATTTAATATTTTGTTGTTTGCTTTGAAAGATATATTGTCATGATTAACAGTATAAGGGGTAATGAGGTTTATAAAAGGGGTTCCTAGAATAACAATATGATGAATGTCATTTGTTAGTAGGAAAGAAGTTTTAAAATCAAAATTGTTGTTACGAATGGACGCATCAACTTTTGAAATGATCTTTAATTTTGAATTATTGGCGGTAGAGAGTTTTTCTCTAGTGTCTTTGTAAAACTTTTTTGGAACAATATCAGCTTTAATGCAATTTAAATCAGCACCAGTGTCGAAAAGGGCAATGGTGTCAATTTCAAGTTCATTAGAGAAGTTTAAAGTTATTTTAACTAAATATTTTCTGGTGGTGACTTGTTTTAAAACAAAAAGAAAATCATTGGGTATGGATTCAATGTTTTCAAGTTGGTTGTTTTCATTATCACCATCTGAGTTTGACTCTTTATCGGAGTCATCTTGTAATAAAGATTTTTGTATTAAAATTTGGATGGCTTCCGAATCATTTTTCTGTTTTTCTTTTAAGTCTTTTATCTCAGATTTAATGTCTTTAATCTCTTTTTGAAGATCTTGAATATTAGGGACTGTTTTCTTCGTTTTCTTTTTATTCAAGATTTCAGTGAGATCATATGTATTCTTTTTAATGGTTGGTACTTTAGAAGTTTCTGGTTTTGGTTCCAGAGTCTTTAGAAGTTTATCAAGATAATCTTTTTGAAGAATTGGATCTGAAATGTGTTTAACAAGTTCAAGGAAAGTTTCTTGTTCTCTTGTTAAAACATTGATTTTCTTTAAATAGGATTCTGAATCAGAATCACTACTGCTTGAAACAGATGTGTCAGAATTAAAATCATTCAATTCATCAATTTGTAAAGGATCACTGTCTCATGTTAAGGAGATATCTGAATCTGAATCAGAAGACTCAAAAAGAAGAGGGGCAATTTTAGAAAGGATTTCTTCATCGAGGTCAAGCTCATGAAGTCTTTTGTTCACTTTGCAAAATCTTGCAGTGTGTCCTTTCTGATGACATTTGTAACATGTGGCTTCCTTCCAATTGAAAGGAGTTTTTGGCCTAGCTTTGAAATTTTTCTTTTTAGAGAAGTTTGGTTTTTTATAAGGCCTTGAAGGTTTCTTATAAAAACGTTGTTCTCTAAAATCAGATCTGAATTTCTTACGGTATTTAGAATTGTAATGTTTTTTGTAAGGCTTTGTAGGGCACTTATCATTACAATCTTTGGAAGTGGATGGCTTTAAAGGATCATGGCCAAATTGTTTACAAAAACTGCCTAATTCACGCTTAGATTGTCTAAGCTCCTGTTTTAGGCGTTTCTGTAATTTGATGTCCTGGCAAATCTTTAAACCCTCTTTATTGACAAAACTGACTAGTTCACCATAGGTGAGTTCATCATAAGGAATACGATTGTCATAAAGAGTTTTAATTTTTTTTTTTTCAAGAGAGTAGGTAAACCAGCAAGGAATTTTTCTTTCCATGTGGTATGGTTTGCATCATCTCTTAAGAAAAGTCTGGTAAAGAAAGTGGTTTTGTACATTTGGAATTCACTAAGTTTTCTACATCTCAAGTTATGTAGTAACTCAGCATTTTTGTCTCTGAGATGAGACGGATCTCCGATAAAATGGAGAGATACAGTAATAATGAGGGTAGCAACAGCGTCCTGGATAGGATTACCGTGCTCATCAAGGATGGGTAACCCATCTTGATCACTTTGGATGGAATTTAGGATTTCTAATTGTTGCTGGTTGGTGAGGAGGTGATCCCACCATCCTTTTAATTGACCAGTAAAACCTGCAATAAGGATTTCTGCAATAGCTCTGTCAGAAGTTCCTGATTGGGTTTTGTAGGCATTAGCTGCCATAGTCATTTGTTGCAACAATCCTAGTATATTATACTCGGACATTCCATCTATATTCCACTCATAGACTGAAGATGCATTAAACCTGGATTGGTTTAACGCACTTGGCCTATTATCTATTGCTAGATCTGGTGGGCTATGGATGTTTGGGAGTGTCAATTCCCAATGGACTTTATTGATTTTAGGGGATGGTTCTTCTGTGAAAGCTTCAATATCAGAAGAGGCTATGGAAGATTGGTCTTGCTCCAAGGCAGCAACCCTGCTGGATTGCGGAGTATCAGGAGCAATCATAACTCTAGGAATAGAGGTCGAAGAGGATGCCTCTATTCTGTCAAGTTGTTCTTTAATGGCTTTGACAAAATCGGATTTTGATTCTTGAACAAGCTTTTGACTATGTTTCGAAACCTGAAAAGGTTTGAAAATAGGTTCTTTAAGCTTTTTCAAGGAATCTGGTTTGGAAGAATCAGATTTTGATGAATCAGAAGGGATTTGGATAGTCGACTTCTGGATCTGGTCTTATCACAGTTAGCGGTTCCTATTGTGTTTAGATTAGCATTACAGAAATTATTCTGTTGAATAATGCTATCTAAATTCTTTTCTGAATCATTAGGTTTTTGAACTTTGTAAGGGGATGCTTTGATTTGAATCGGAGGCTCACCATGATTTATGGTAATGTTCCTAAGAGGAGGATGCTCAGATTCAATGGTTCTATCTGTATTTGATAGGCTCCATTCAGTGATCTTTTTTCGAATTGTGATTGGATTTGATTCTTTAAAAGGATAAGAAATGTTATTTCTTTTTGCATAAATCTCAAACCAATCAAAAAACATGATATGAACTTTATGCAAGTTTACAAATTCGTAATAGACCTCTTGAATTTCTTTTCTTTGGTTTAAAAATTGTTTAAAAAACCAAAGTCTTTTTTCTTTATTAATACTAGAATAAAAATCTTTATGTAAGAGAGTTTTATCAAGCTTAAATTCTTTTTCAAGGGCATTTATGACATTTTACATTCTGACGTAGGAGAGGTTGGAGGAGAAGGTTCATTCTCTTCCTGCTTTTGTTCTTGTTGGCTACTAGTATAGATAGGATGTGGAATACTAGTAGTGTAATCAACAGAACGTATAGAAGAACTAGGTATATCTGAAGTAGAGAACCTAGGTTGGCTTTGAAAGGGTAGATTTATGACTGAAGGGACTTTCGAGAATCTTTTTTGTAATATAGGATCACTGGAACTCGGCTCTTTATCAGAAAATGTGGAGAATCTGGATGACACAGATCTCTTGAAGGATAGCTTAACTTTGCCATCAGAATACTGAGTTATGTTTTGTAACTCTGTATTTGGCTCAGTGTTTGGAATCCTTTGGTTGATGGCTCCTTCAAGTATCCATTCTTACGGAAGATTGATATCTTTCCATTGGATTGGTGCAGGGATAACGATGTTTGCTTTGGACAGTCGATCTGCAAGAGAAGAGTTTCATCTCTTTTGTTGGAATTTATGTTGCGTGTTGAGCAGAGATCATAGCTTTGTAGGATATTTTGAAGATTAAAGCTACGGAATAGATCCTTACAGCATTTTGTAATTATGTGTCTTGATTTGTAAAATCATGCCAAAATATTTTCATCTTTAAGAGAGAGTGTTATGTTTGGAAGAGAGAATCATCAGCGAGATAAACCTCATCTCTCGAGACGCGAAGAATCAAGTATTCAATCCTTCTTTAGTCAATGCTTTATACCAACTCGATCGCCCGATATGAATATAATTAAAATTCTTTTCTTTAATTTTGTTAAAGATTCTTTGTCAAAAGGTGAATAGTTTGAAATGGTTTTAAAAGAGTAATATCTCTTTCTTCCTGCTTTATAACAATTTGTCCCAGAAAACTGTGATTTTCATATTGTAAATCTTGTCTTTAGAAATCTTTGGTAAATCCCAATTGTCAATTGCTTTATCAAAATTTTCAATAATAATTCTTCCGAATTCACCACGTTTGAAACACTAGTCCGGAAGAAGAGAAGATCGCTTACAGAGCAAAGACTCCATGAGATGCAAAATTTTAAAAGACTTCAAAAAATTCTAATAAGACAAAGTAAAATGTCTTAGGCTAACCCATCACTCGTAATCAACGTCGGGACTTATACCCAAATGCTACCTAAGCACCCGAAGGCAACCCTTTATCATATTAGTCAAAATTTAATCTTTTTCAAATTTTAACACACACACGAAATCTTTAAAATTTTGATTTTAAAACTTCTTTCCTACTAACAAATGACATTCATCATATTGTTATTCTAGGAACCCCTTTTATAAACCTCATTACCCCTTATACTGTTAAGGGGTAATGACATTCATCATATTGTTATTCTAGGTCCTTATTGGTATCAGAGTCAAGGGGAAGTAGTGTGTTTTATAGTTTAAAGATTTCGTGTGTGTGTTAAAATTTGAAAAAGATTAAGTGACTAATGATAAAGTTGCCGGGTGCTTAAATGCATTTGTATGTGGCGGATCAGGCGATGGGTGATGCTAACTGGGCGGGGTACATCTGGCGCGTGCAAAGCCACGTCATCAGGTTCTTCTGGGGCTGAAACATGTTCAGGCGTGGTGGTCGGTGAGTGATAAAGTGATGGACGGTTTTAGGCAATTCGATGTATCAGTTTTCAGAATATTAACGAAAGATTCTCTTTGCATTCAGAATCACGCTAAAATGAAAGATTATTAATGTCGTGTCGACGTTGATTATCGTGGAAATGCGGTGCTGTTTCGAGATGGAGGTTTAACTCTTCTTCTGATGTCGATTCTGTCTCAGGACCGTCGTTGTCATAATCGCATGCTTCTGAAGATGAATGTTTTGGCGTGTTCTGGTCACAATCTTCAATGATGCTGAATCGCGTCGCGCGTTGGTCGATGACTGCGGGCGAACGTGGCATCTGATCCTGGGATCGTGGGCGATCTTCGGGGATGGACCAGCAGGGCGATCCGGCAATGGCTGATGAAACTCGATAACGATGGTATCGTGGATACGTGTCGGTCTCCGTTCGATAATCATTCTGGTGTAGTCACCGGTCGTCGTCCCGCTGGGTTCTGGTTCTGGTGTCTTCTACGTCTATCGCGGTAATATGACAGCGGGGAGATGATCTCGCTCTGGTTCTGGCGATAAAATTGCTCGCGAAATCGCTAACTCAGATTATTCTGGTGTGTGAAGACGGGTTTTTAACAACCAAAAAGTCGGTGAAAGCGTGGTATCTTGATGGGTTATGCGAAATGACATTCTTATCTGAAATCGATCAATCGTGATGAATCAGCGATGAATGTCAATCTGGGTGTTCGTGGTTAAATCGGGCGTCCTGGGTGAATCAGCGTGAAAACTGTGGAAAATTTAAATGGCGATTGACGAATTTCAATCTTAATCTAGAGATTTGATGAAAAGACCGGTCGTCGATCATCCGCCGGTCGTCAATCGATTCTTCGAAACCATGAAAAGCAAACTGTTTTGATCGGTCGGCGGTCGGAAATCGTTTATCAGCGGGTGCGGCGACGATAGGCTCTGGGTGGTGCTCTCGCGATCGGCGGTTGCCGCGGGCTGCGATTCGCTTCGATGTTGGCTGACCGGACCGTCGTGAAATCCGGCGGTTTACGCAGTGGGCGATGGGCAAACCGTCGCCGTCCTTGGCGATATGAATGGATGGGCCGTGGGTGCGACGATGTGATGGCGTCGGCTGTGAACCGGTCTGTTTCGGTCGATAAGGATGGTGGGATCCTCTGCCAACGAAATCGTCAAAGTACAAATCCTTGATGACATCGTGTCGTGTGTGTCATTTATCGGTCATCTCGGTGTCTTGATTCGCAACGGATCTCAGTGACAATGCTGCGGTTAGATGATGACCGTGCATGGGCGTCGCTGTTTTCTGGGTGGCGTCGGTCGTTCTCTTGCGACAATCGTGCTGGTGTCGTGTGTTGTCGATCATGAAAGGTTTAAGGTGGGGCATCAGTGCGGCTGCGGGCAGCTGGCGTGGTGTGTAACGGTGGCCGTAAACATCCTTCCGGGTGATGGTGATGCATTCTGATCGTCGTGTCGGATCTGACAAAACGGCGTTAAACGCCAGCCGCCGGAAAAAAAATTCATTGAATCTCGGGACGTGCCGGTGCGTGAACTGAACGACGATGAAAAATCGCTTCCGTCTTTGATCGGTCTGAACGGGGCGATGATCATGGTGGAAATTGAATGATTTTTCAGCTGTGTTTGCGATAATCTGATGAAAGTGTTTTAACGAACGAAACTCGGGGCGGTTTCTCAGGCGACCGGCACTCTGGCCGGCGAATCGTGATCGGCGGAAAAGCGGCGTCAGATCTTGCGTTAATCGGACAAACAAAGCGGCCGGGTGCAAAAATGCTACAGATGACCGATGGTCGGATGGTGATAACGGCGGTGATCGACTTTTCGGTCATGCTGAAAAATGTTATCTGTGAAATTGACGTGCGTGCGGTGTTAAAGCGATGCGTTCAGACGAAACTCTGTGATGGGTAAAGATCATTCGGTGATGTTCGTGCTTTGATTTAACACCTTCTCTTCGTGACGATTCGGCGCAACAATTTTATGAAATGGTGATTAACTGATGCTTATTCGTGAATGATGTCTGGACAGGGTTGACGTTCCGGCGATGATGTTTCAATGTTAAAATTCGTCGATCGATGAAATGAAATACCGTCTGCTGCAGGAAAATTTTATCGCGATGAAGATTCTGGCGCGTCTATCGGATGAAACGTGGATCTAAAGGGATAGATGGGTGAATCAAATGTTTGGTGTCGATCTGGTCTGCCGTGTTGCCTGTCAAAAACTGAAACGCACATTGATGGTGCTAAATAAGGCTGGATGGATATCGATCGATAAAGATTTGTGGCACCGTGCCATTTTAATTTGATTCGGTTTTAACAGGTCAAATTCATCAAAGACGTTATCGCGTGTCGATATGGTGGGCTATGTTGCTGGGCGCGGTGAGGATTATGAATGATTATAATCGCGCGAATCTGCGTGGATGATGTTTGATGCTCTCGTTCATGATCGGCGCTTTGTTGTTAACCAAGTGGTTCTGGTTCAGACATGTTGACAAAGATCGGGTTCATGATCGTGTTCAAGGATCACTGCAGATCGCGCTTGTTCACGATCGCGATAAACGATTGCGGGGGAAGTTCGTTCTTGATTTTTGTGATTAAATAGCCGTGCGTGATAGGCTGCGCGTTGCATGGTGAGCGTCTGACGTGTGCGCGAAACGTTAAAGAAATTCGTGTTTATTCGCAAATCGATAATGTTGAGGCGATCATCGTTATGGAGAATAAGCGAATGACGATAAAGCGCGGTTAATATGTTCTGCGATGGTCGGTTCGAAAAAGTGTCATGCATTCAAAGTGATCGCGTAAAACGAAAGTGCCAGCTGCAAAAAAGATGTTGCGATCGTCGCGTGCGATGTGATATTTTGACGAGATAAGTCGTTAAAGATAATTCTCTCTGATAAACCGGCGAAAACGAGGAAAGATCTCGGGCCGTCGGTCACTCGCCTGAAAGATCTGGATGCCGTATCGTGGATCGGCATGATGGGGAAAGATACCGGATGGGTGGTAATGGATTAATCCTCTCACAGGCTGTCTTCGCTGAGTGCCGAGGATCTTCAGCGTCTTGAGATCACAAAAATGTCGTCGGTTTTTGTCGCAAAGCCCGAAACCGATGGTGATTTTCAACGTTTATCGTGAATGAGTTTCTGATCTCGGCGGTGAAACTTTTCAGGCGGTTTTTAAACCGTTATCGAAACCCGCTTTGAAGCCGGCGTCGGTCAGTGACGTTCTTTGGCGATGCTGCCAGCCTCTTAAATCATCGGGCAATGGAGTTCGCAAACAAGCACGTTTTAAAGCGTTAAACCGTTGCGATCTTTGTGGGACTGCGGCGGCTGTTCTTGCTGCCGAGGCGAAATCCGTTCATCACCTGCGTGCGTTAGCTGGTGGCGATGGTGCGGGCGGCGACGCTCCATGCCGCGTGTTAAATCTTTAAGCCGGCTGGTCGGGCGACGTTTTCGCAATTCTTGAATGCGGATGTCGAAGCGCCGATGATGGCGGGCTGCGGTAGCCTGGTGGTCAGGTGATGAACATTGCGGCCTTCTGGTCGGTGGTGAATCGGCTGAAGCCGAGGCTGCTCGGTCAGCTGAACCGGTATTGAAGCGACTTTCACCGGTCGGCTGGTCCTTTCGGATCAATTCTCGGGTTGGTGAATGACGACGCCAGATCCTCCACGCTGGCGCTGTATCGGTCCGTGTACCGATCACTATTTGATCGGTCGATGATCTTTTATAATGTGTTTATCGATGGTTATAAAAAATAATGTGTATATGTTCTTTGTCTTTGGTGATCTGAACGTGAGCGTCTGTCTCGCGGTACGGTGGTCGCTGAACGCGGTAAACGCCGCTGTTGTCGCACTGACCTCTGACAAGCGTATCCGCCTGTCCTCGTGTTCAATGGGTGAAATGCTCCCCTTCTGAAAGAGGCGGACTTGGTTCAGGCGAAGTTTTTGGAACCTCTCTCTCTAAAATTCTCTCCTCTCTCACAGGAATCGAGATCCGAGGCTTGAAATTTTGCCAGATCATATTCACCCTGTAATTTTATCTTTAAAGTTTGGATTGAAGTTTACATGGTTACTTGTAATTTGTTTAAAACATTGTAATTTATTTTATGTTTATATGAATGATTAAAGTTCTGCTTTTCTTTTAAACTAGCGGTGATATATCTCGGATCATAAAGCTATCGTTCCTCGAAAGCAAGGATCTACTCTTCTCCCTCGAGCGAATCTTATGGGATCAGGATCTAGTATTTTCTTTGGCCTGTGCATCGTATTAAAATAATTAATAATTTGGTAAAGGCGCGAAAGGTATATTGGTGGAAAATCGTGCGACTATTGATGTTAAGTCGGATGGGTTGAAGATTATTACGCATATTATGCCATACAATTAAAATTGACTTATTAAAATTGACAATAAAGAATATATTTGATCATTCACACACTTTCCACGATCCCGGTCCTTATTTTTAACATACTAATAATTCAGCTAAACACAACTCTTTTAATTGAGACTCAACAATAAAAAATAGAGAAATTATCATTGTCCTACTTTTGTTTTATCTTATATTCATCTAACCACCACAAAATTCTAGTATGTTCTCTGCACTACCTTTCTTTTCACATTTGTATCAACTAACTACTTTTACACTAATACCATTAAATAATTTAAATAAAATGATATTTTTACCCCAAAATAAATTAAAAGATTATTTTATCTTATAAAAACTTTGAAAAATAAAAAATTATGATCATAAAAATATCCCTAAATTTAATTAAAAATAAATTCCAAATATAGATACTCAACTGATTTTTACTAAATTAAAATTTTACAAAATTTTAATAATTATTTTTATTAAAAATTAAAAATTAAAAATTTGTAAAATTTTAATAAAAATAACTGAATTTACTTATTAGAAAATTAAAATTTTGTAAAATTTTATTAAAATAACTGAATTTATTTCTTAAAAGAATAAATCCTAAAATTTTAGTAATTTAGGGGATTTTTATTTAATCCCAAAATTTTGTAATTATTTTTATAATTGTAATTTTATATTAAAATAATTTTTATTAAAAATAAAAATTCTAAATCATTTATTTTTTTTATTAAATTTAGGGATATTTTATAATTATAATTTTTTTATTTTTAAGTTTTTATAAAATAAAATAGACTTTTAATTTATTTGGGGGTAAAATTATTATTTTGTTTAAATTATTTAATGGTGTTAGTGCAAAAGTAGTTAGTTGATGCAAATGTGAAAAGAAAGGTATCAAACGTTAAATTTTGTGGTGGAAAACAAAAGTAGTGCAATGATAATTTCCCTAAAAAATAATACAAATATGATGTTTGAAGAATAAATCAAATTACTTATATTTTGTATTACAAAATTATAGATCAATTAGAGAAGACATCTATTCACTCTCATATATCATTGCATTAACGCATTTACAATTAAAAAAAAATACAAATATGGTGTTTAAAGAATAAAACTAATTAGTTATACTTTATGTCGTAAAATTATAAATAAATTAGAGAAGACTTACATTCATTCTTATATATCATTGCATTAATGGTCAACAATTAAAATAAATAAATAAGTAAATAAAGATGTAGTACGCGTAAGTAAAAATTGTAGAATACTGTAATCGGAACTTAATTGTTGTAAAAATCTTACATTTTAATTTATAAACAATATCTTCAGTGGACTTTTTATTTCTAGTTTTTATTTCCTTACAATAAACTTAAAAATAATTGCCGCAATTAATTAAACGAATAACTTTTTAAAAAAGAATAAAAAGATGGAAGTTACCTATCACCTCGGTGATTATTTAAAAAAAAAAAATAGTTAGTTTAAGATTCATAAGAAGTTAAGGTGGAGATCTTCATCCGTCAATCCAATGGATAATAATTATAATAATAATTAAAAAAAAAAAAAAAACCCATTATCAATTCAATGCTATAAAATTTCATTCAGCACCTAGCCACCTAGTAGCTTAACCTTCTCCATCCTTAGTAATCATCAGTCATTTTATTTCGCATGGAACTGATAGGATATTCTATTGACAAAGGTCGCATTATAATAAATGGACGATCAGCAAATTTTGTAGACGTCATTACAACTTTCACAAAGCAAAAGAGAAATAACACGGTTCATACTTGATTCCATTGTCCGTCCTTGCTTAAAGTTCTTTGAATGATTTTATTATTTACAGATGTTGAATAAATTTTGATTTTTTTTTATAGAAAATAAATTTTGATTTTAACACCTGAGATTAAAAATCTACTTGTACTCCGAACAAGCCTCCAAATTGATTCTGGAAATTCAAATCATTGAAAAGAATCCACATCATGCATGTACCTATTTATCAATCTTTATCAGTAACATACCTCAAATTGGGAAAACTGCTCCGGTCTGAAAGTAACCTTCAAGTTCCAATTTATTTTTCAACTGTAGCAAGTATGATGATTCTAAAAGAACTTCGATTTCTTGTATTACTTTTGCGGAAATGTAAATACTTTTGACGGTGACAATGAGGTGGTCACTAGTAAGACCATGGAGAACATGAATAAATGGTTAAACATGACAAAACATTCTTTTTGTATTACCTTATACTTAGAACAAGCATAAATTTAGATATCCTATACATATTAGCATGTACACACCAACACTCTGAATTTTTTAAATGCAGTAGGTTGGCACACTAGCATGACGATAGACAAAAGGTCTCACTGTGTGAAAATAACCTGACGGATGATTGTAAGTGAACTTGACCCCAGCGCTGCCTTCTCCTAGATGGCTGCAGTGTTCATGGAAACTGCTGATAGGCCGTGCCAGACAAGCATCCCAGCGATCACTCTCAGGCATTGTCTCCGCTACCGTGTACATTCCCTTAGCATTTGTAAATGCTTGATAGTTTAAGACCTCCCCAGATTTCGTTATGCAAAGAACGGCAACCTCAGCACCTATTTGACCATAGGAACATGCATCAACAACAAAATTTTATTGAAGCTTCATAAATTTCAATCCCCATCCCTATAGATGACTGAAGATTATAAAAACCCACAACTTTATAATGATAAATGATCTATCTTACCTTCTCTTTAGTACTTGGAGGGCAGAATCTAGCCTAAAGGGTGGATCTTAGTGAACAGAACTTCAGTTATAACAAAAAAGTTAATTCGATTAGTGAGTGTCATTTTAAGTCAAGACAAATAAAATAGAAATATACATTTTGCAGGATTTTCAATTTCTTCCAAAGGGTTTATATTTGATTTACGAAATGTGCGCCTTTGCAATGACAAGCGCGACCAAAGGATGCAATAAAATGAATCCATGGAATATTGTCTTTTACTTGCTCAATACTTAAAAGTCATTTAGAGTTTCCAGAGATATCACTAGAGACACGCACCAACAATAAGGTAAGGGCAGGAAAAAAAATCAATTTTGTTATCAAAATTTACAGGACACTATTTGCAGCAAAATTATGTATGCTAACATGGTTTAATCCTTGCAACGCAAAATCCTCTCTTTTTTTCAACAATACCCAAAAATTTGTGTACTTATTCAAAATCTAAAACAAATAACGCAGCGAAGCTAGAATTTTGACTTCCCAACAACTAAGGAAAAGAATGGTAGCAAAGAAGACTCATCATAATAAGATGGTTTAATACACCTTAGCAGTCTCCCTATGCGGCTTGAAGAATTTAAGACACCTAAGTTTAAGAGTGATGGCATGATGACTATCACAGTCACATGAGAGAAACTCCACGAGTGGATGACAAGCATTGCCAATCTCTAAATCAGTCTAAACTTTCAAGAAAACCAATTATGAAAACTGAGCTAAAACATTCATTGTAAACTATCACTCAAGTGAAGTAAATATGCTGAACCAGCAAATAAACACAACACTGAAAGGACAACATATGACTATATTTCATGTCAATTTTTTTGCACCCAAGGAGTCTTAGCATTTAAAGAATGCATTATATGTTACAGCTGCATTCAGCTGATTTATTCGCTCTCATTTCCTAGAATATTTGTCTATGAGAGAAAAACGCCTTACATCATAAATTACAACTGCTAGCTACCAGATAAGCACTTGTATTCATGAATCCAGAGGAAACCAATTTTGGCAGATAATAGGAGCAGTAAATAGGAGTCTCTTACAGGACAAACCAATAAAGACATTTAGAATTCCTTCCGAGCAGAATTGGTATGAGAGACAGAAGCAAACTAGCAAGAAAGAAGAAATCATAACATATAAGCAACCCCAACCAATGTGTTCAGCATCTTGTTTTCCCTCAGTTTAAGCAGCAATCAAATCAATTCTTAGCAAAACCAATAACTTCAGAACCGCATTATGCAAATTATAGACAGCCATTACAGTATATAAAATTCAGAGAAACAGAATAATAGCAAATTTGAGTACAATTTCATCATTCTCCAACTCATTATCCCAATACATTGAAATATAAATATTGCCTGATTACAATCTTTGACAAGCTCAAAGCAAATTATCACCCACTAACTACTCAAAAGGCAGAAGCTTTATCACAATCTGTAGATTAAAGTCAGCAACCGATTAAATATCACAAGCCAGAGTCAATATAGAGCAGAAACAACAGAAAATACCGCCAAAAAAATAATTTTACTAAATCAAAGAGAGAGAGATCGTGACCTTCAAGAACATGGTCTTCAGGTCCAATCGAGGAATCACCACAGACATCACAGACAACTCTTCCATGAATCTCACCAGTCCAAGCTTCAACATTTGATGCGACAAACATTGTTGTTAACACAAAACCAAAGAAACCCATCACCAATTTTGTCTTCTGTGATTCCATAATTATTGATTTTTTGAAGAAACCCTTGCTTAAAATCTTCAACATTCAGCTACTTCAAAATTCAGCTACACAACAAAAAAAGTGTAAAATCAGTCCAACTGGGTCCACAATTTCTTTAAATTACTGAAAAGCCCCTCTACTTGTTTCATATCCAAGAATGGGTCTAGTTTAATTATGTTATTTCACAAGGACTACAGACGCAAAGTCACCTTTTTATTCCATCCCTTATAAAAGCCAAACAAAAACCTAGCATCAAGTAATCAACTGTATCAGCTGTTCTTCTCTTCTGTAGAAAGTTGGAGATGAAGAGGAGAAACTAACTCTTAAATCCATTGTCTGATAAAATTTCTTTTCTTTTTTTTTTTTTAATTTTGCGTCACCAATCTGAATTTTTTTTATTATCTCATTTTTCATGTTGCGGGTTGTTTGAGTTTTATTTGCTGTTCAGTTGTGTTTATGACTTTTATCTGCTTTTTGGTTTGCATTTTCTGTTGCCAAAGAAATTTGACTTTTTAAGTCCCTATGAAGAATGATTTTGGAATTATAAGTAGTGGACTGAATCTCCCATGATGTAAAACAAATTCTGAGGGACTACTTGTTAACATCCTTATTGCAATGGAAGTGGTGAGCAATGTGCTTAGCGTTTCAATGTTTTGTGAACATAGATAGCCTCATTGTGTTCTGCTGATATTTGGCTTGTTTCATTATTACTATGAGCATTTTTTTTAATTTTTTGTTCCTTAGAATATTGCATTGCATCCCGATGATGAATAGTTTGCAAATTAAAAGTAGTGGACTGATTGTTGGTTGCTGATGAAATATTAATCCCAAAGATGCACTTCTTTAGTTTTGCTTGCGTTTGAAACTTATCAACTCACATATCAGTTGCTTTTTCAGAATCCTTGAATTAATTTTGTGTGGACATCTGTGTCTTTCTCTATTGAAACTTGGCTGTTGCTTCTATCTTTCTATAGAAATTTGTTTTGCTTTTTATAAGTTTAAAAACATTGAATTATTATACCATACAATGTGTACTGAGTGTGATGCTCTTTGTAAGCTCTCTATGTATCATAGGTTCCAAACCCCAATGATGAATGCTATGCAATCTAAAAGTAGTGGCCTAATCTTTGATGATTCAATGATTCTGAGGGATGTGAATCTTTTTTCCAACTATAAATGAATGCAATGCTTTGTTTTGTTTTGTTGCAATATTATCAAGTCATGACCATACATTTGAACCATGTTATATTTGTTTGGATTGTGCTGGCTGATGGGATGTGATAGATTATCTAGATGGATATAGAAGTTGGAAGCATGGCCAAATATGGCTCTGAGGCTGGAGAATATGTTGCAAAGGGTTGATAATGTCATCTTCTCAATACACTGCTGACATTTTTGTTGCATGTGAGGCAACTGCCGCAAACCAGTTTGATTTTCCTGAAGCCTTGTGACCATTTCATTTCAAGTCAATGATGTCATACGGGTTGCTAGCTTGTTAATTCTAAATCCTGGGACCAAGTTCATTGCTCTAAGAAATGAGCCTATACTAGTTTATATCCCCAAACCATTCAGAAATAAATGTTTAAACCTTTGTTGCTTAGTTTGATGCATTTGATGCTAATTGACATTTCATTTCCCCGCCGGTTTATCGTTGACTGTGTTTTCCCAAGCCGAGCTCAGACTACTAATGCTCCTCAAACTATTAATGAACCGAAACACTGAAAAGCCTTTGGAGTTGAAGTCTCATCCACAAGAGGCTTCAGGATTTATTTTCTGCAGAAACAATCTTGTAATAACTCTGAAACTTTCAATGAAATTACAAGTTTACTGCTGATTGTGATAACTCCATGTGAAAGAGGCCAATCTTTCTGAAGCAGAAATCAAAATGAAGAAAAGGCATCATATCTTCAGGTAAGGGTTTTTAAGTACAACTTTCGGTTTTGCAAAGACGAAAACTAACCCATGCTAAATGGGTAACAGCTTAATCTAATATACGTAGCTGAAGTTCTAGAACTACAACAATCTCATTTATCATCTTAAACATGATTTTAATCATTCTGTGCTATGACTGGCCTTTTTGGACCAAATCTCACCGCCTTTAGGTCTGCAACAATCTTCTCAAGCCCGCTAACTCAGGCTTCGAGTTCCTCTGGTACTTCACAACCATAATTCTTACCATCTTCATCACTGCCCTGGTTCCTCACCAAGATGTCTTGACCAACACAACTTGCTGCACTCTCTGTTGCATCTTCTATTGGTGTCTCTGGTCCATCATCTGCCAACTTACTCAGTGGCTTAAAAATTTTATCACCCTCATTATCTGCAATTAAAGGGGCAAAAGTTTGGGATTGATGTAATGAATTTTTGCCATCACCAACATTTGCCTTCTGAACATCATTTTGCTTTTTGCTGGATTTCACAGTGTCCGTATTTGCCAGATTATCTTTCTTAGTTGTATCCCTTGCTGGGACTAAATGAAATTTGGGAGGAAAACCAGGAGGAACAGAGGAATTGTCAGCTTCCATCATTGCTATTAGACCCAATGGTAGCTTTTTTGGAAGTGAATACAGTAGAAGCATATGCATCACTAACTTCCTTCTCTTTGTTTGAAAACTGTGCTGATGCTTTTGCTCTCCTCAGAATAGAACCAAGAGCAACAGAAGCTTTGGCATAACTCCTCCTCTGTTTTGAAGTCCCCAATGAACCTTTTTTACCTGCCAGAGAGATGTAAGGACTACTCAAGGCACAAACCAATTCCATTGTTCTATCCAACTTCCTTGGCATTGTGTTAATCCTTGATATGAAGTTCCTTTTCCTCGTTCTTTTTGATCTTTTTGATGTCAGCCTGGACCATGAGACACTAACACTTGGTTTCATTTCACTTGCTTTCCCTGGCTTTCCATCAAAGCCGTTGAAACCTCTTTTTTTCCTGCTTTTTGATCTGTTTGGCCCCAACTCTGAACTAATGAGATCTTTTCTTTGGCAATGCACCATCACTTGCACCTTGCAAACGTGATAGCGATTGCTTCCACCAATTGGGTAGTAACATCAGCCTCAAAGAAACACGATGAAATATGCAAATTGGCATTTGTGATCGGCTTACTGTAGTACTTACATGCAATCCATCAACTCTCATTTACCTGAGCAACACAAGCTGGAAGGTCTTGGTCCATTCCAAATTGCATTACTACACGATGAGGAAGGTAGTGCTCTATACAATCAAGGCCAACCAGCTTCGAAATCCTCAAGCACCCAGCAAATGACAGAACTTCCTCTGTAACATCAGCATCAATAGATACCCAGATATCCTCTTCTCCATAAAACATGGGTAAATCCCAGTTTTTCAAAGTTCTAACATAGGGGCGCCAACGAAAACTGTCTTTGGCGGAATCCTAAACTGTCCTTAAATCCTCCACTCTATTCCTTATCTTTTTGCCATCGAGCAAACCTTGGCTCACCCTTTTTTATTGGTTTAGGCGTTGGTCTCAATTCTATAAACCTTTCGCATGCCCAACATTGTACTAACTGAAATGGTGAACGTATAATAGTTGCAAATTCACAAATCACAAACTTCACCCTCCCAACTGACTAACTCGGAGAAAGCAACAATCTTTTCTTTCAACAAACTCAAATCTCTGTAAATGCTAGCAAGAACAGCAGGTGCAAGTGAAATTCTAGTCCCTCTAGCTAAATGTAAAGCAATAGGGAAAACAGATTTGGAAACTGTTCTAAAGGAAAATGGAAAAACGAACCTTGACAACCACAGTGCAATAAATGCTTCATGCTCAATTTCACTCCGTCTATCCATAAATCTTTTCAGCCATATAGAATGACTTGCCTTTTGAGAAGCACTGTTTTTAATTTCCATTCTGACTTGGTTCAACTCCTCTTCTACTGCCTTCATTTCATCTGCTACAAGAGGGCTAAAAACAGGGGAACCCAACACTGAGTACCCTGAAATCATCACATCTTCTAGTGTAATTTAGCCTCGCCCCAAGAAAAAATGAAACTTTTTGTCTCAGGACACCATTTCTCTGCAGGGCCAAGGACCAAATCATCGTTTCTTCGGATTTCATACGTGGAATTTAAGATTGCTTCACGAATACCAGCTTTCTTCTAAGTAGATTCCTGCAAAGCAGCCATCTTTTCAACCCATTTCTTCCAATCATCTTGTGGCAACCTCCATCCGTGAAATTTTAACTTTAAAGGCCAGTTTTTTGGCTCAGAAGTAACAGGTATCGAAGAAAGACACTGCGCTGGAAGATAAAAAACTTGGCCTTTGATGGAGTTCACGCAAGGTTTGAGAAAATGGGCTAGTCTCCTTGTTGGGTTTCCACACCTAGTCAATGAAACCATCATCTCTTCTCTCACTTCAACACCAACATCTTCTGATGATTCCTCCATTTTGTTAACCTAAAAATAGAACATCGATGCCTTAGGAGTGGTCAGCCAAAATGGGTTTCTGGGTAAATCAGAAAAGGGAGCTCCAGTGGTGGGAAAAGTTTCGAACTTTTGTTACACTTTATGACATAAATACACGTGTTAGCAGTTGATGTTGTGTTTTTGTTTTCCTTTTATATGAAAAAAAAATTGAAATAGTGTTGCAGTTGTTAACTTGTTTCTTAGCAATTAATTAACTAAATTGAAAACTTGCAGCTCAAGGTTTAACAGTACGGTTCTTTAGAGCTGCTAAATTACTCAAATGCCCATCTATTTGTTTTATATTCAGGATTCAGGAATGGGTCTAATGCAAAATTGTCTAGACCTCCTGTCCTGATATATTTTAAAGGACAAGGATTCATTGCTCGATGATTGTTAGGATGAAAAAAATAAAAATATAAAATAAATAAATCCTCAACTATTGATTTAGCGCATGCCATAACCTTATCAATTTATGATTGAATTATCACTTCATTTTCTTTATGGAAAATGAAATTGGTTGCTATGGGCTGATCAATAGATGACGTTTTGTCAGCGATGTGCATAATCTTTTTCAGTAGTTCATTCAAATAGTGGACTGGCTGTTAAAATTGTTGTCAAAATTATAAATCAAATCCGGAGGGGTGTACTTGTATTATCATATTATATTTTTAAGCTCCTTGAATAGATATGTATGCCCGCAGACACATATATCTTTTTGCGTTCACTCTCCAGTTTTGTTTGAGGCACTAAAGTAGGGAACTGAGGAGTTCGCTCCGCTGCCCCTATTTCCAGATTCCCGAGATGGACCAGAGGCTGGGCAATCTGTTGCAAAGGGTTGATTACGAAATCCTCGCAGAACTGCTGTCACTGCTGTCGCCTTGTCCGGTGTGTCGCAATTTAAAACAACAATTCTGTCACTGAAATTACAAGTTTTACTGCTGGTTATAAATGCATACGCAAAAAGTTCAAGAAAGGCATGACAAATTTTCTCCATTACCAACTTTTGTATTCTGAGCAACATTCTTATTTTTCTTGGATTTCGATGAGTCTTTACTTGCTAAATTATTTTCCTTAACTGAATCCCTTGTTCGGAGTAAATTAGAATTCGGAGGAAAACCAGGAGAAACAGGGGAATTATCAGATTTCTTCATTGCTACTAGACTCAGCGGCAGCTTTTCAGAAGCAGAAGCATCACCGACTTCCTTCTCTTCGTTCAAAATCGGCATCGATCTTTTTACTCTCTTCAGAGTTGAACCAAGAGCAACAGAGACATTTTCACTTCTCCTCTTCTGCTTTGAACTCTCTACTGAGCTTTCCTTACTCGGCAGATATATGCTACGACGAATTAAGACACCATCTGGCTCCTTCATTCTATCCAATTTCCTTGGTGTTAGATTAATCCAAACGAAGTTTCTTTTCTTTGATGTGTTTCATCTCTTCGATGTTAATTTAGACCATGGGAGACTAAAACTTTCCTTATACTGCATCTGCTTTCTCCGGCTTCCCGTCAAAGACAGTGTGTCTTCATTTTTTTTGCTCCTCTTGATCTGCTTGGTTTAATCCCAGAACATGTGAGAATTCTTTTCTCTGGCAAAGCCCCATCAGTTGCACTGCGGACGCGATAGTGATTGCTTCCCCCCCTTTAAGTATCGGATGGTAACATCAGCCATAAAAAGCTGAGATGAAACGTACAAATTAGCATAACAAATAGGCTTACTGAATTTATTCCATGCAACATATACAATTCTCATTTGCCCGAGCAACACAAGCTGGGAGGCCTTGGTCCACTCCAAATTGCATTTCTACTCGATGTGGAAGGTCTTGCTCTATACTGTCAAGACCAACAAGCTTGGAGGTCCTCAAGCATCGAGCAAATGACTGAAATTCATCAGACGAATCAGCATTTATGGTTACCGGCATTTCCTTTTTTCCACAAAACTTGGGTAAATTCCAATTTTCATAGTTTTAATGTGGGGGCGCCAATAAAAACTCTGTCCTGCTGAATCCAAAACTGTCCTCACATTTTCAACTCCACTCGTTATCTTGTGCCATCAAGCAAATCTTGGCTCCCCATTTAATCAAATTAGGCTTTGGTCTCAAGTCGATGAATCTCTTCCGTGCGCGTATTTGGACTAAATGAAATGGTGAACGTCTATAGTCATTGCAAAATGGGTATCTGGGTAAGATAGAAAATGATATTTTTTAATGGACTAGTTTTACAATCTGAATGTAATCTGATGATTTGTGTTCCCATTTGATTGTTTTTGGGCGTTCAAATTGAAAATTTGCAGCTCAAGCTTTTAAAACTAAGGTTCTCTCTTATTATATACGCGTGTGCATATACATATATACATACACATGTACATATATGTTCTAATCTAGGGCCATGAGTTTGTTAAAGTCTGAGAAAGTTATTAAATAATATGATTTGATAGTGCAACTGTGTTATAATATTAAATTGCACAGTTTAATCATTTTTCTGACTTTAATAAAAATCCAGGATCGTGTATTAGATACACACATTTTAATACCTTTCCCAAATTTTGACAAATTCAGAATCTTAGATTGAAATATTTCTATAAATATATAGTTATTATTTTTTGGTGTATTTTGTACCATGTGTTCCCTCTTTTTAATTTTGTGGCTTTAGGGATAATGTTGATATCGCAAGTGACAATTTGATCCTACAATGCCGCTTAAGTCAACTACCGAATGAACAAATTAACCGCACCGTTTTTCAGGTGATTTGACACTCACTTTATCGCCTCTTAGCTTAACCCAGTTATCCTCTCTTTTGAACTTCTGAATCATCACCTCATCCCTGTAAATCCGGAGACTAGTAATCAGTTAAGCTATCCTATAATAATTATTATTTTCTTAAGCTGCTATGTTTATCGTCGTAAAATATTGGTATATAAATATTATTGAAAGTTGTAACTGGACTTTTATATTTGCGATATTTAATGCATTGTCTGCTTAGAAATCATGTAATTATGGCATGGATCGGAAATCTGCCAGGAAACCAAATTTACTTCCAAATTTTCAAGAAAATATTCTTCCGCATTTTGCTCATAAGGGGAGTTGAATTTCACGTACTAGAATCAGCTACACCTCTTATGTGAGATAAATTTTTGTTAAAAAATAAATGTAAAAAAAAATCATTAAATGAATGCACTTCCAATACATATAGCATTTTCCATTTTCAATTGAAAAAGCAATACCTAGTCTTATACTTGAAAGTATTTGCGCAGTAGGGCTCTAGACCCCCAAAGCTCAGTAGCTGCAGAGATCTAGATCACAATGAAGTCATTGATACATATTTTTATGGTTTAAAAAAAAAAGATTGTCATAAGCTTTATGCTCTTTCAAATGATAATTAGAACAAGAATGTTAGCTGAAGTGCTAGAATTTAAACAATTTCGTGTGCCATGTTAAACACGAGTCTATTCATTTCAATGCTTAGCCTGGCCTTTTATAACCAAATCTTGCTGCTTTTAGCTCTTCAACGATCCTCTCAAGCCTTCTAACCCGAGCTTCAAGTTCCTCCGGTACTTCACTAGCATAGTTCTCACCATTTCCTTCCGTTACATGGTCCCTCGCTCTACTCTTTACATCTTCCGTATCCGTCACTGAGACAATATTGGTTGATTCATTCTGCATAACAATTTCCCTTGTATTTTGGACATCAATCTGTTTTTCACTGAACTTCAGCGATTCCTTAATAGCCGGGTTGTCTTCCTTAGCTGAATCCCTTTTGACTAAATTAGATTTGGGAGGAAAGCCAGGAGGAACAGGAGAATTATCTGCTTCTTTCATTAGTCTTAGACTCAATGGTAATATTTGTGAACGGAAACCAATAGAAGCAGATGCATCGCTGAGTTCCTTCTTGATATTTAAAGTCAGTGATGGTGAATTTCCCAGGCCCTTGCGAGAAAAACTAGTATGAATTAAGGAACCATCTCCTTCCTTCATTTTGTCCAATCTCCCAGGCTTTGCATTAACCGTTGTGATGAAGTTCCTTCTCTTTGTTCTTTTTGATCTCTTTGCTGTTATCTTAGGCCACGAGAACCTATCAATTTTCTTCATTGTTTGTACTCTCTCCAGCATCCTCCTAGAACCCGTAAAACTTCTTTTCGCTCTTTTTGATCTCTTTGGGTTTATCTCAGAAGTACTGAAAATATGCAGCCGAGGCAGAACAGCCCTACTTGCCTCTTGCAGACGCGACAGTGATTGCCTCCACCAATCTAAGTATCGAGTTGTAACATCAGCCTCATAAAGTCTTGAAGGGACATACAGCTTTGCATAACTAATTGGCCTACAGTAATCAATCCAAGCTACAAGCGGTGTCTTGTTGGCTCGGTCAAGTAAAGCTGGAAGGTCTTGGTCCATTCCAAATTGCATTGCCACTCGATGTGGATGGTATTGCTCTACCCAATCAAGACCAACCAGCTCAGAAACCCTCAAGATCTGAGTCAATGACCGTAATTCTCGAGACAAACCAGCATCAACAGCAGCCCACATTTCCTTTTCTCCATAAAACTCTGGCAGCTTCCAGTTTCTTAAAATTTTGGCATAGGGACGCCATTCAAAATTCTCTTTGGCTGAATCCAAAACTCTCCTCACATTCTCAAATCTACTCGTTTTATTGTGCCACTGAGCAAATCTTGGCTCACCACTTTTGATCAAATTAGGCTTTGGTCTCAAGTCAATAAACCGCTCCCAAGCCCAAATTTGGACTAACTGAAACTGTGACCATAGAGTAACTGATAGCCTACTGTCATCATCCTCCCAATGGTCTATCTCACTCAAAGCAACAATATTGTCTTTCAACAGATTTAAATCTCTATAAATGCTAGCAAGAAGAGCGGGTGCAAGTGCAATTCTAGTCCCCCTAGCAAAAGGAACAGCAAGTGGAAAAATAGATTTGACCACTAGACAAAAGGAGGATGGAAAAACATACCTTGACAACCACAAGGCAAGAAATGCTTCGTGTTCAATTTTGCTTCCGCTGTCCATGAATTCATTCATCCACGCGCCGTGTTCTGCCTTCCCATGTATACTCCTATCGAGTTTCTTTCTCACTTGGATCAACTTCTTTTCTATTTCCTTCAACTCATCGGTTTGGAGAGGCCTAAAAACAGGGGAACCCAACACAGAGTACCCCGGAATCATCATATCCTCTAATGTAATAGTTGCTTCACCCCATGGGAAAATGAAACTTTTGGTCTGAGGACACCATTTCTCCGCAAGACCAAGAACCAAATCATTGTTTTTCCGGATTGCATACTTGGAGTTTAGGATGGCTTCATGTATGCCAGCTTTCTTCCACGTAGATTCATGCAAAGCTGCCATCTTGCCAACCCATGCTTGCCACTTTCTTTGGGGTAACCTCCATCCATGAAATTTCACATCTAAAGGCCACTTTCTCGGCGCAAAAGTTATTGGCATTGTGTTAAGACAATGAGAAGGAAGCTCAAAGACTGGCCCATGAATAGAGTTTATGTTGCGTTTAAGAAAATGGGCTACTCTCTTTGTAGGGTTTCCACCACCAGTTAATGAAACCATCATCTCTTCTCTCACTTTAAAACCAATATCTAATGATTCCTCCATTGTTTTAAAATCAAGAACAACGCTATAAAATAAATGGGTTTCTGAGTTTTCTCACTTTTGTGTTTCCGCCTCTGCTTGGTCTCTGACAAAGCTTTGGGCGGTAGCAGTCTATTGGCTGTGTTGTACCATGTTCAGAGAGTGTAGACACCGACCTATTTTTGCAGGTTCTTAAAATGGTGAATTTTTAAAAACAAATTAAAAGGTGAATTTTCTATTAAAAACAAAGGGTGAGTGGGTTACAACAAATTACTCCACCTATTATTTGATGAACTTTTTTTTTTGGATACCATTTTAACATTATTTATTAAGGTTTTCAAATTCATGTTATATTTTTAAAGTTCTTGAAAAAGGTAAAATATAACACAAATTAGAAAATTTTTAGAGAAAAGTTTTGAATGCATGACAAAAGAAATTGTGAAAAGAAATGAAACTTGTACAGTTGTACTGATCTGCTGTGCATGCAATATAACATTCAGATATTAATATAACATGAAATCAAATGTTGCTCTCAAGTCACCTTTCGAGTCCAAAAACGGCGCCATTTTACAACTGATTTACACTCACTTTACCAACATACAATTAAGGCCTGTTCGATAATGCTGGATTGTTTAGCTAAAACTACTGGAGAACAAAAACCATAACCGCAAAAAAGAACTTACGGATATTTGACAGGCATTACTATGTAAGACTTAATATATGAATTTTTATTTAAAAATGACTAATTAAAAAAAAAAAAAAAAAAAAAAACTGCGCACCCCAGCAGTCCCAAACGAGACTTTGGTCAATTGATCCAGAAATTTGAGCTGCAAATCTGATGGAAATCTTGGTATAGTATTGAGAGTGGTAACATCAACTTTTCCAATAAAAAAAACGCTAATATTATATTTGTAATTATTTAGTTAATATATAGTCATCTTAGAGATAATTTTTTTTTTTTTTTTTAGAGATTGTGAAGTCACATATCTCAATACTAGCTATCCCCCATTTTCGTGTTCTTTGAATGCATTTATTTACCGATACAATGAAATAGAAATTCAAGGATCCTCTCCTCATCTTAACTTGCCTTAGTTTTTCAAGATTTATTGTCACATGCACATTGTTCACACCCTTTAATTTATTACCAGGCACATTTATGTATTTGCTGAGGAAGCTATCCTGTTAGATTTACTAAATAGGTACCAACGAAAATAAAAAACATAACCAGAAGAAGAGAAAATGAATTTCATCAAGTTCTGCGTTTCAATACTTTCAAAGTCATTTAATAATGTTCGTAGAACTTTCACTATAGAGATACGGCAACAATTAGTTTTACTAAAAATAATAATTCTTTCTTTTCTTTATTTTATTTTATTTTATTTTTTATTTCTTGTAGAAGCAACAACCCTGCAGGTTATCAATGCAGCATAAGCATACAATCTACACTTTTGAATTTGATAACAACACCAAGGTTTTTCAAAATAAACACACACATGTTATAACATCATTTATTTATTATATGACTGACATAGTATCTCTAATGTATTCTAGAATTTTTTTCTATAAAAGATGCCAACACAGAAATCAAAATGCAGAAAAGCCAAAATCATGTATCATCAGTAACTCAATGTCTCAAACAGTCAGAAATTTTTAGCCATACACCAGTCTAACTGACAATTTTGATCGTCAATGACGCATACAATAAGAAGAGAACTTGATAATTTTCTAAATGTGGCTTACATGCACCGCATGTTACTTTATGTGAAACATCTGTGTTCATATTGAAAGCAAGAGTAAAGGCTACCAGGTTCGCTTGAGGTAAAGGTTCTGATGTACAACTGCTGTTTTGCTAAGATCAACAAGTCATGAGGCAGTTTCAAATTGGTAAAAGCTGAATCTAATATGTGTGGCTAAAATGCTGGAACTAACATAATTTCATATACCTGAATGACAAACATGATTGTGCTCAGACTGGCATTTTATGACCAAATCTTGCTGCCTTTAGTTCTGCAACAATCCTCTCAAGCCTACCAACCCAAGCTTCAAGGTCATCAGGTACCATACTAGCATAGTTCTTACCTTCACCGTTGCTGCACTCATTCTTTGACATATCATGAGGAAGAAACAATTCTCCACTCTCAGTCAAATCTTCCGTAACATTCCCTGATCCACCATTAGCAGGTTCATTCCGCATAAACTTTTCTGCTGTCTCGGTAATTTTCATAAACTTTTCTGCTGTCTCGGTAATTTTAACAGCCTCATTATCTGCAATTAAGGAGGGAAAAGTTTGGGATTGACATGAAGAATTTTCACCATTACCAATCTTCGTGTTCTGAAAATCATTATGTTTTTTGCTGGATACCAGTGATCCTGTAATGGCTAGATTATTTTCCTTAGCTGAATCTCTTGATCGAACTAAATTAGATTTGGAAGGAAAACCAGGAGGAACTGGGGAATTATCAGCTTCTTTCATTAATATTAGCTTCAGTGGCAGCATTTTTAAAGGCAACTCAGAAGAAGCATATGCATCACTATCTTCCTTCTTGTCTTCCGTAGTGTACACTGATTTTTTTGCTCTTTTAGAAGCAGAACCTGGAGTGACAGAGGCATCGGTACTTCTCCTCTTCTGATTTGAAGTCTCCAATGAATTATCCAAATCATCAGTTCCATCCAATCTCCTTGGCGTTATCTTGGTCCTTGCAACGAATTTCCTTTTCTTTGTTTGTTTCGATTTCTTTGCTCTTAGCTTAGTTCTTCTTTTCATATCTTTTGCTCTCTCTGGCTTGCTCCGAAAACCAGTGAAACTTAATTTATTAGCTCGTTTTGAACTCTTCTCTGCTGTCTCAGAACTTGTTAGAATTCTTTCCTGTGGCAAAGCACCATCATTTGCACCTTGGAGACCCAAAAGTGATTGCTTCCAATACTCCAAATATTGGGTTGTAACACCAGCCTCATAAAGCCGGGATGGCACATACAAATCTGCATAACTGATAGGCTTACTGTACACACACCATCCTATATAAGGACTATCATTTGCCCTCGCAACACAAGCTGGAAGGTCTTGGTCCATCCCAAATTGCATTGCTACTCTATGCGGAATGTACTGCTCTATACAGTCAATGCCAACTAACTCAGAAACCCTCAAGCATCGGGCAAATGATTTTAATTCTTCAGACAAATGAGTATCAACCGATACCCTCATCTCCTTTTCTCCATAAAACACAGGCAACTTCCAGTTATTTAGAGTTTTGGCATAGGGACGCCACTCAAAACACTCTTGGGATGAATCAAAAACAGTCCTCACATTCTCAACGCTGATCATTAATTTGTGCCAAAGAGCAAATCTTGGCTCACCGTTTTTTATCAAATTAGGATTTGGTCTCAATTTTACAAATCTCTCCCATGCCCAAACCTGGACGAACTGAAATGGTGAACGTATAATCATTTTTAATGCACTATCTTCATCTTCACAACCGACTAACTTGGTTAAGGCAACAATCTTCTCTTTCAACAAACTTAAATCTCTATAAAGGCTAGCAAGAATAGCCGGTGCAAGTGCAATTCTAGTCCCCCTAGCTAGATTTACAGCAATAGGAAACACAGATCTGACAATTAGGCCATAGGAGCGAGGAAAAACAAACCTTGATAACCACAAGGCAAGAAATGCCTCGTGTTCAATATCGCTCCCACTGTCCATGAATTTGTTCATCCACGCATAATGCTCTGCTCTCCTAGATGCACTTTTGATGTATTCCTTTTCCACTTGGCTTAATTTCTCTTCTACCGCCTTCAACTCGTCTGTTTCAAGTGGGCGAAAAACAGGGGAACCCAAAACAGAGTACCCTGAAACCATCACATCTTCCAATGTAACAGTTGCCTCACCCCAAGAAAAAATGAAACTGTTAGTCTCAGGACACCATTTCTCTGCAAGGCCAAGAACGAGATCAGTGTTTCTCTTGATTACGTACGTTGAACTCAAAATTGCTTCATGTATGCCGGCTTTCTTCCATGTGGATTCGTGCAAAGCAGCCATCTTGCTAACCCATGTTACCCACTTTTTTTGAGGTGAGTTCCATCCGGGAAATTTCACAACCAAAGGCCATTTTTTGGGCTCAAAGGCGGCGGGCACAGAGGAAAGAGAGTGTGAAGGAAGCTCAAAAAGTTTCCCTTCAATGGAGTTTGTCGAAGGTTTGAGAAAATGGGCTAGTCTCTTTGTAGGCTTGGCACAACCACTTGGCGAAACCATGAGCTCCTCTCTAATTTCAAAACCAATGTCTGTTGATACATCCATTGCGGAAACTCCCAAATGATGTTTTTTCAAGAAATGGGCTTGTGGGTTATGTTTGTTTATAGCATTTGCAAAAGAGAGAACCTGAAGAAACTTTGCATCACAGATGTTGGTCAACAATTTGCCTTTCCAAGAAATATATATAGAGTTGGAAATTGAAGAAGGGACTGCGGCAGCATTTGTGTGTGGTTGAATTCTTGTTGAGAAAGAAAATAACCAGCCATCAGAGGAACTGCCCTTACAGAGTACTAAGTACTAACATCTGTCATCACGCTCACGCCTATAGATTGGTTATTCTGCAATAGGTTAATTATCACATAGTGCCCCTGAGGTTTTGAGAATCAGAGTGCCGACTGTCTAGTGTCTATCAACTTTACAGAAGAATTTTGGGCATTAAGTTCTTTGATAGCAATGAAAATAAATATTAAATTCAACGGAAATCTGGGTTGGGACCCGTAAAATTATTTGATTGAAATCAGCCTTTCTCTTTTTATGATTGCGTATTAATTTGTTTACAACATCGAAATCAATTGTCTTAAAAGGCTCTAATTTAAGTGTTGGGTTGGTGTAAACCAGGAAGACAAAAGAGAGAAATTTTTTTTTTGGGGTTCATTGTTAATATTATTATTTTTTGGAGAATTTTGTTGATTTGTTCTTAGTCAAAACGGAGACATTGGAATTATTGAGATTTTGTTGAGGTGAATTTTCTGTTGGATTCTACCAAAGTCATGTGTAGACATGGCAAGATGGTACTCGAAATGAGGAAACAATACATGTAACAAGCAAATTATATGTCATTTATGCATTTGTCTAATAACATTTTGATACACACCTATTTTGAAATTGACCAATCATAATAAAGGGTGAAAATTTATTTAAAAATGCATGGAGTACATTTGTTGGAAAATTCCACTAGTTTATCTCACATAAATCTCAAAAGAAAAAGTGTAAATTATTTTCTAATTCAATAATTAGTCATTGCTTTCATTTTATACTACAGTTGTAATAGTCTTTTTGCTAGATTTTGTTAAAGGATGCAAGTTGTTTAATAATTAGTATCAACATTCAAGGTGAGTGCCAATTACATTTGAATGAAAGATAATATCTAAGTGATAAATTGTCAAACCTCGGGGTAAATATGAGATAATTTTCCTTCTCCATATTTCATTTCATTTTTTTCAATTTTTTTTGCCTTAAAACCTCTTTACTGTAAAGATTCTTTACTTTTACTGACACCCCCGTTTCTAAATTTAGTACTAGAAAAAGATTTGAGCCGCCCCACTAGCCTGTGGGCCATATATTTTCTTTCTTTGCTTCAATTACGCAACAAAATGGATCAAACTTCTGCATCCCAGCCACTGAGCCAACCTGTTTTTGTTTTGCATTATAATAAATGCATTGGCCATAATATGTTGTGGTCATCAATGCAAGTACCATTGTCCAGACTGACAGACCCAAACTTGCTGTCGCACTAATCAAAAGCTTTTTATCAGAAGGCTCAACGACAGGCTTGGAACAAGTCAGCAGGATAAGTAACTCCTCAGGTGTCCCTTCTCACACGATTAGTGCAGCAAGTATCACTTAGCAGGAATATAAAGTATCACACAAGTGAGATCTCAGCTTGATGGAAATTTTTATGAACATTGATTTAGGATTCATGCTTGGAACAGCCATTGCTAGAACTGTTATTTGTGAGCTGATGATCAGTTTAATTCTGCTAACAACTTTTGAGACCATGATGAAGGTTGAAAATTTCTTATTTTCTCAATTCTTAGGGTCTATGAAGTCTTTCTCTTAAAGCATAATGAAAGGTGAGACAAGGATACCTGTAACTGAACAATGCTATCAATAATCGTTGCTGAAAGTTATTACAGCAGTATGATAAAAGGATTCAATATATCATTTTCTCAAGAAATGGACATCCGTGTCTAACTTGAAGGGAATTTGCTGTCAAATGATAAACATACAGCTGGTTAAATGTAATTAACACACACACACATTATATGTGGCTACTTAGGAAACAAGTGGCCCACTGAACATCAAATTTCTTCTGCAAATATTACAAAACCACAGTCGTTTAAGGCTATTCTGCACAGTTTTTAATTCGTCATCATCCAAAGCAAAATGGCAGTGGCCGAATCTGACATGTGTAGCTAAAGTTGTAAAACTATATAAATAAAAGATGAGTGAACACTGATACTAAAGCTGGCCTGTACGTCCAAATCTTTTGGTTTTTAGATTTGCAAGGGTCCTCTCAAGCCTACTAACCCACTCTTCGAGATGCAGTTCATGTCTCTCACTTATCTCATTGTCATTGATGCTGCCATCTCCATCACCACCCTGCATCCTCACCAAATCATGAGCTGAATTAACCAATTGAATCTCAGTTGAATCTTCAATAGATGTTTCTGATGGTTCATTCCGTCTACTCTTTTCCACCAATTCTGTCTGCAACCGTGGTTCAAAAACTTTAACACATTCACACTCGGCAGTTGAAGAAAGAGTGTCAGATTGACTAGGCAAATTTTCAGCATTACCAACCTCTTCATTCCAGAAACCATCATGCTTCTTCCTAGGCCTGAGAAGTTCTCCAATGGTCAGATTATCTTCACTAGTGGAATCACTTGCCACCAACAAATTAGATTTTGGAGGAAAGCCAGGAGGAACAGGGGCGTCATTAGCTTCCTTCTTCACTTCTAGGCACAGTGATAGTCTTTTTGAATTTAACTCAGCAGAGGCAGATCCACCACTAACCCTTTTCTTTTCTTTTGAAGACTCCAGTAATTTTTCATCTTTCTTCACAGGAAACCCCAGAGGAGCAGAGGAATCAGCATCATTGATATTCATTTTTGATGCCTCCGGTGATCTTTCCAAGCTCTTCACAGAAAAATGGGGGCTGGTAGGGGCAGCATCCCTTTTACTCTTTTCCTTCAATTTCATATGGGCCTTTCTAGAGCCATGGGAACTACTCTCTATCATTCCTTTTGGTCTCTTTGGAATTATGTTAGAACTCCAGCACTTTCTTTTATCTGGCAAAGCACCATTGCTTGCGCCTTGCAAATGTGACAGTGATTGCTTCCACCACGTCAAGTATTGGGTGGTAACACCTGCCTCATAATGCCTAGACGGTATGCACAAATTTGCGTACGTGATAGGCTTACAGTAATAACTCCATGCTAGTTCACGACTATCATTTGCTCGAGCCACACAAGCTGGGAGGTCTTGGTCCATCCCAAATTGCATTGCTACTCTATGTGGAAGGTACTGCTCTATGCAGTCCTTCTCAAGCCCAACTAGCTCCGAGACACACATGCATCTAGCAAATGATTGTAATTCTTCAGACAAGTCACCATCAGATGATACACTTATTTCCTTTTCTACATAAAACGTAGGCAGCTTCCAGTTGTTTAGAGGCTTTGCGTAGGGACGCCAATCAAAACTTCCTTGGGCTGAATCCAGAACTGTCCTCACATTCTCAACATTGATCATTAATTTGTGCCACCGAGCAAATCTTGGCTCACCATTTTTAATCAAATTAGGCTCTGGTCTCAAATCAGTAAACCTCTCCCATGCCCAAATTTGGAGCAACTGGAACGGAGACCATGTAGTAACTTCTAACTTACTGTCTTTGTCCTCCCACTTGTCTACCTCGCTTAAAGAAGTAATCTTTTCTTTAAACAAATTCAAATCAATATAAATGCTAGCAAGAACAGCTGGAGCAAATGCAATTCCAGTGCCTTTCGCTAAATGTACAGCAATAGGAAACACATTTCTGCTAATTACACAGTTTACTCTAGAGGAGCTTGGAAGAACAAACCTTGACAGCCACAAGACAAGAAAAGCTTCATGTTCGATTTCACTTCCACTGTCCATGAACTTCTTCAACCACGCTCCTTGGTGTGCCTTCCTAGATGCAGTTCTAGTAAGTTCCGTTCTTGCCTGATTCAACTTCTCTTCTGTTTCCAATAACTCATCTGTTTCAAGAGGGCTAAAAACAGGGGAACCCGAAACAGAGTACCCTGCAATCATCATATCTTCTAAAGTAATTGTAGCTTCACCCCAACAAAAAATGAAACTTTTAGTCTCATGACACCATTTCTCAGCAAGCCCAACAATCAAATCATAGTTTCTCCGAATTTCATACGTTGAATTTAAAATTGCATCATATATACCAGCTTTCTTCCATGTATATTCATGCAAAGGAGCCATCTTTTCAACCCATGCTCTCCAATTCTTTTGCGGCGACCTCCATCCGTGAAAATTTACATTCAAACGCCATGTTTTGGGTTCAAACGAGGGTGGTAAGGAGGACAAAAAATCTGAAGGAAACTCAAAAACTTGCCCTTTAATGGAGTTTACACAAGGTTTGAGAAAACGGGCAAGTCCCTTTGAAGGCTTTGCAGCACCATTTGGTGCAATCATGAACTCCTCTCTCAATTCAAAATCATGCTCTTCTTCTAATTCCTCCATTATTGCCGAAACTTCACAAATGAATTAATTATTTGTGAACAAGAAAATGAGAAATGAGTTTGTGTGTTGTATAATAAGTGTTCGTGGCTTTCCAAAAAGAGGGAATGTATAAAGCCTCTTGCTTCCCAAAAAAGGAGATTAAGGAGATTAGAGTTGAATATGAAGAAACAGTGTCAGCATTTGAGATTTGAATGGTTGATTTTCCTTTTTCATTCTTTAATACTTAAATAGATTTCTTCTTGTGGAAGAATGCTTTTTTGGTCAGGCTCACAATTCCCCATTTTAGAGGCATAAAACTTAGAAATTTCTTTAAAGTCAAATTTTTTTCTATGCAGTGCAAGCATGATAGATTTATCACGCAAGGGTCACTATTACTACGTAATTGAGCCATCTTTTTAGTACCATATATATTAGTTGTAAATTTGGTAGAATACAGAGTTAAATGTGATCCTTCATTTATTAATTAGTATTACGATATTAACAGATTCATAATTAAGTTAACCAACACAAAACATTAAATTATTCAAACTTTTATAATTATTGGAAGCGAAACTATCACTGCACCACTTCTATTTTGTCTTATTTTCATCCAATCATCACAAAATTTTAACATTTATATCAAATTATTAATTGACTGCTTTTACACTAACACCGTTCAATAATTTAAATGAAATAATAATTTTACCCTTAAATAAATTAAAAGACCATTTATTTTATAAAAGCTTTAAAAAATAAATAATTAAAATTATAAAAATACCCCTAAATTTAATAAAAAAATAAATTTCAAATAAAAGTATTCAGCTGATTTTTATTAAATTCAGATTTTACAAAATTTTAATAATTATTTTTATTAAAAAATTATAATTTTATAAAAGTTTAATAAAAATAACTGAATTTATTTATTAAAAATTATAATTTTTCAAATTTTTTTAAAATAACTGAATTTATTTATTAAAAATAAAAGAAAATTATCATTACACCACTTCTGTTTTGTTTCATATTCATCCAACCTTCACAAAATTTTAAAATATTTTCTGCACAATTTTTCTTTTTAAATGTATATTAATAAGTCACTTTTGCATTAACACCGTAAAATAATTTAAATAAAATGATAATTTTATCCCTAAATAAATTAAAATACAATTTTATCTTATAAAAACTTTGAAAAATAAAAAACTATAATAATAAAAATTCCCCTAAATTTAATAAAATTAAATCCCAAATAGAGGTGCTCAGTTGATTTTTATTAAATTTAGATTTTAAAAAATTTTAATAGTTATTTTTATTAAAAATTATAATTTTGAAAAATTTAATTAAAAATAACTGGATTTATTTATTAAAAAATATAATTTTTCAAAATTTTATTAAAATAAATAAATTTTTTTACTAAATTATAGGATTTTTAATAAATCCCAAAATTTTTGCAATTATTCTTATAATTATAATTTTTTTTAAAAACATAAAAATTCTACTTTTGAGATATATTTTTTTACTAAATTTAGCGGTATTTTTGTAATTATAATTTTTTATTTTTTAAAATTTTAATAAAATAAAATGATATTTTAATTTATTTAGGGTAAAATTCTTATTTCATTTAAATTATTTAACGATATTAGTATAAAAGTGGTTAATTAGTACAAATTTAAAAAGAAAGGTGATGCAGAGAATATATTAAAATTTTATGGTAGTTAGATGAATATAAGGCAAAACAAAGGTGATGTAATGATAATTTTCCTTATTAGAATTCAAAGTTTTAATTTAGAAAGGATATTCTAAAATATTTATTTAATATTTTCTGACGCATCATTTTATCACTAAACTTTTCTTACAACTATAATTTACCACCAAATGTTAAAAGTAACAGAATATTTAATAGAATTTTTGGTAACAGACTATTTTAATCCTTAGTGCATGGAAGAATGATTTTGTTGCCTAAAACTAAAAAATATTCTAAAAATAAAATATCTTCAGTGTTAATACTTTTGAAAATTATTGTTCATATTGATAAACTAATATTATTTTAATATTTATTTTAATATCATTTTTAATAAATAAAAATAAATTTAATAAAAATAAACTATTATTTTTTTAAAATATTTTATCTTAGTTGCTTGTTCTTTTAACATTTGTATTTAGCTAATTAAATCAATTTAATAAGTACATATTACTTACAATATTTAATTTGATAGTCCTCAATAATTATTTTATTTTATTGAAGTTTTATCAACTTACTACCTGAATTATTGGTAAATCAACAAATTACTATATTTTTTTTTTGTTTTGTATCAAATTATCACTGCTGTTTAAATTTATCAAATTGAAATATCTTTGCGACCACATCATTTTTAAACGAAATTAATTAGTCAGTAGTAAAATAATAGCAATTGAAATATTAAGCAATAAAAATATAGTTGTCAAAAAATCTTAATGATAAAATAATATATAAAAAAATATTAGGTGGATATTTAATAATATCTCATCTGGATATATTAATTTCAGTTTGAGTAGGAATTGTTCAATTAAGAAACTGGGTGAGGCCCGTAAGAAATTTGGGTTTAGGTTACATGGCTAGTAAGTTCACGGGAGATGACTGCATTTATTGATCCATGGAATTACTGCATTTATCTACCTCCCTGTGCAATGGCTCTTTCTTCAGAAACTATGCAATGGCTTAGTTAAAAAAAAATAATAATAAAATTAAAAAATAAAAGAAATCTCTTCCAAGATATTTTATATTATATTATGTGTCATGGAATATAGATTAATAATAAAACCCATGACTCATATACATTTATAACTGGTTAGCTTTCTTAATTGAATCTTTGTTATCTGTTTTGTTTTATAGTTGAATGAAGAATTTTACCAGGAAATATGTAGTAATGTAAATACATAAACTGTAAATGCCATAATTTACGACCACTTACGCAATGGATATTCTGGAATTGTATTCGAAAACGTAACAAACATTGTAAAAGTGGACTTAAAAATTCGAAGCAGACTTAAATTTTTATTAAAGATCACATGACAACAATAGAAAGTCTGGATTTAACCCTCAACAGAAGTATTTAATACCTTCCACTATCTTTTAAATTAAAAATAACAACATCTTTTTCCTCAATTACGTTCAACCGATCAACAGACACTGAAAAGATATGAATAGGTACAATTAAAAAAAAAAAATCAACAAAACAAAATAAAACGATTGCTATCCATTATCACGAGTGTGTCAAAAGATCATAAAGCATTTAGCTTTTTAATTCATTTTATAAAATTCTTATTATTGTAATATTAATTTAGTATTCTCTAATATTTTAATGAATGTGATAGTCTCTGCTAATATATCGGGCAAATATCTCTAGTAATATTTTAAAATTTAATAGGATAATTTCTCATTAAACACAATAAGATGATATAAATATTAAAAAATTTGTGTGGTTACAGCGCATTAATAAATGTATATCTACGGCGTTGGCTAACCAAACACACGATATTATTATTTCTTTTCACAGACTCACACAATATTAATTGATCACAAATAATTTACTAATATAATAGAGCGTCTCTGTACAAGTGAAAAATTTATCGGACAATAGTAGTTGTGTTGTGACATGGCGTTCTTATGAAATATTTGCGTAAAATAGCGCTAAAGTCATAGGATGATCGACCGTATGATCAGAAATTTGTGTTCCCATAATTAGGTTTTAAAAAAAATTACTTTTAATATTCCACTGTTCGTTGCTGTGGATATTCATTACTATACAGATCGTGTGCTAAGTTTTATTTTAGACGTTTCAACTTTTGTACTAGAAATTTAAGATTTTACTTTTTGTGCAAGAGGTTTCAACTTTCATTGTGAAGATACATACCATGGGAAACACAGACAGTCTACAGTTACCTTCCAATGAAAGAGACCAGTGTTTCCAAGTCAGAGATCAAAATGCAGAATAGAATTGTTGTTTTGCTAAGAAGATCAAATCAACCCATGAGGCTGACAAATTGGTAACAGCTGACTGGCTGAGTATAACATATTTGTGTAGCCGAAGTGCTAGCATTAACACAATTTCAAGCACCTACATGATAAACATGAGTGTGCTCAGACTGGCCTTTTATGGCCAAGCTTCGGGTTCATCCAGTAGCACAGTTCTCGCAATCTTCATTGCTACCCTCGTCATTGGACATATCAAGACCAAGACCACTTACTACGCTCTCCGTTGCATCTTCCCATACATTCTCTGATCGACCATTGGCAGGTTCATTCTGTATAACCTTTTCTAAGAATTCGGTCAGAGGCTAAGTAATTTTAACGTTCTCATTATCAGCAATTAAGAAGGGAGAAGTTTGAGATTGATGACTAGACGAATTTTCAAATTAAGGTTTGGTCTCAATTTTACAAACCTCTCCGAAGCACAAACCTGGACAAACTGAAATGGTGAACGGATAATAACTTTTAATACTCCATTTTCATCCTCACATCTGCTTAACTCGGTTAAAGCAAAAATCTTTTCTTTTAACAAACTTGAATCTCTATAAATGCTCGCAAGAACAGCTGGTACTGCAAGTGCAATTCCAGTGCCTCTAGCTAAATATAGAGCAATAGGAAAAAGCAGATTTCACAATTACATAATAGGGCTTGGGAAAACAAACCTTGACATCCATAAGGCAGGGAATGCTTCCTGTTCTATTTCACTGGTAGAATCCTTGAATTAATTCATCCAATTACCATGGCGCGGATGCTGAGCTGCACTTCTTTTGAGTTCCTTTCTCGCTTGGTTCAATTTCTTTTCTACTTCCTTCAACTCATCTGTTTCAAGAGCGATCAAAACAGATGAACCCAAAACAGAGTACCCCGCAATCATCACATCTTCTAATGTAAAGGTACCTTCACCCAAAAAAAAAAAATGAAACTTTTAGTCTCATGACACCATTTCTCCGCAGGATCAAGAACTAGATCAGTGTTTCTCTTGATGTCGTATGTTGAACTCAAGATTGTTTCATATATGCCAGCTTTCTTCCAAGTAGATTCATGGAAAGCAGCCATATCCTGCTAACCCATGTTTTCCATTTTCTTTGAGGAGACCTCCATCCGCGAAAGTTTGCCACCAAAGGCCATCGTTTGGGCTCAGACTCTGAGAGTACAGAGGAAAGACTGTGAAGGAAGCTCAAAAACTGGCCCTTTAATACTGCAAGTTTTGAGAAAATGGGCAAGTCTCTTTGTAGGATTTGCACAGCCATTTGGTGAAATCATGAGCTCTTCTCTTGTTTCAAAACCCATGTCTATTGATTAGTCGATTGCTGAAACTCCCAAATGATGGTTTAACAATAAATGGGTTTGTGGGTTTTGTTTGTTTTGAAAAAGAGGGAGTGTGAAGAAAAGAAACTTTGTTAAGAACATCAGCAACAAATTTGGCTTTCAGTTAGTGGTTTGAGAATATAACTAAGTGATCCGTTGATATTTCTCCAATAAAATAATTATCCCATACTTCCGCTTATCTTTTAGGAAGTATATATCATCTAGGTGATATATTCTATTTGATAGGCAGTTACCTCCTTGTTGTCAACAAGCTACATTTATATAGACAATCTTGCGCATTTCTTGAAACTTCAATGGCAATCAAAATAAAAGTTAAGCTTCATGTAAATCTGGGTTGATAACTGGACAAGTTACATGATAATTGTTTTATTCAAAAATTTGATTTTATTGTTTTTAATTGCTTTTCAGTGTATTAACTTAACATCAAAGTAAATGCCTATTAACGAAGGACACCATCTAATAAACGATAACTTGTCAAGCCATAGGGGAGGTATGTGATAATATCTATTCTTCATATTTCATTTATTATCACTATTATTATTATTATTTTCCTACAAACCTCTTTATCTGACAAGATTCTCTACTCTTCCAGTCACCCCAATTTCTAAAAGTAGTACTAGAAAAAGATTTGATCTTCTGTACTTGCCTCTTGACCAATCAATATATTTTATTTCTTTGCTTCAAATGGAAGCCAAAACAAAATAGATCAATTCACTGTTTTCCAGGCACTGAGCCACCCTAGTGTTCTTTTACAATTATAAATGCATTGACAATAGTATGTTGAGGGCACCAATGCTTCAGGATTTCTCACCATGTCGTTGAAGATATTTGGTTCATATTTGTATGGACGTAAATATCCATCAATGAACAATTATACACTATATATTACACTCTGCGAATCTGCCTTACTGATTAAGTTACTAGTCACAAACACCCCTCCGATCAAGTTGTATATGTGCTTACTTTGTGCACATTCTTTTTTCGTATTGTTTGCCTTTAAGATTGTCAAATCCTGGGTCCATTGAGTCTTTTGTATCAAATGCATCATTCAAGGTGTGATTGCAGAAGCAATGAGCTTGAACAATTATACACATATAGCACAAATGAGATTGTGACCCCCCAAGGGCATGCCGTAGCAATTTTATTTTGCTGGCCACTGGGATCCAGATCTTGGGAGCGGTAAACAATGAATTTGAGCTTTGCTTTTTTTTTTTTTTTTTTGGGAAAAGCATATATCACATATCAGGCAATGTTTACCCTGAAATGAAAATTGTATGACTTGTCATTCTAAACTTCATCATGAAATAGATATCTCGTTAAAGATTGTATGACCTCTCCTTTATAAGTTATTCTTTTAGGTGACATGTCATATATGTTTAAGGATTTGTATGACACGTTGTTTATATGATTGATAATAATCTAGTAATAGAAATATTTTAAAGTATTTTATGTAAAATAATAAATTATCACATTGACTATATATTTAATTTCTTAATTATTAAAATCATTTTTCATGTGATGGATTATTAATTTAAGTTTAATTATTATTTATTAATAAAAATTAACAAATCTCGCAAACTTAGACTTGAAAGGTTTGCAAAATTAACAAATTTCACAAACTGTTCCACTCAATTGGTTATTGACCAGAAATGGTGGGGTTTTCACTTAAATCAAGGCCGTCTGGAATTTTTCATGTTGATTTTGTCAAGCCACCAGAAAAGACTTGGGTCACACAAATTTCTCGAGGAAATTTCCTTGATCTTAGTTTGTCTCAAGATGTTAAAGATGAGTTGCTTTTGGTTCCATTTCTAGGTATAGGAAATTACAAAAGCTTTGGATATCATTTCTAGAATTTCATATCTTACGCAAAAATGGCTATTTAAAATAAATTAAAAGGAAAGAAACAGGGTGTTCACTGTTCAATCTTAGTTTCCATTAAGTTGAAACAGGGTGTTCAACTTGGAATGGAAAATCATGAAAATGAAAGACTACAATTATTGATGTATTTATTGTTGTCACGAACAAGGATAGAAACCGAATTAAGTCATCGGGAAAAAAATTTCCTGCAGCCTGCAAGCTGAAAATGAGATGTTAATTTTATTTTTTTTGATGTACCGATATTATAATTAGAAGCCTACTGATAAGACAGCCCACTTACTCTTTTCTCACTTAATACTGGAGGAATATCAACTCCATTGTGGGAGATAATCTAGCCCCAACAAAATTTCTTCCTCGATTGAAAATATAATAACTCTAATTACTTCCTATTTCATTAAATTAAGGTTTGACATGTGAGCTTTATAGGCGCTTATTCAGTCCAATCCCTGCGTACATATGAGTTGAGCTTCTATCACTCTTTTAAAATTATTATAAAACCCTTTTTATTCTTGTTTTAATACCAAAGGTATCCTTTTCCTTCTTTCTTTTTTTTTTTTTTAATTTTTGAATTTTCTGACTCATAAAAAAATTGAAGTAATTTTTCTCTTACAATTTTGTTTATTGTTGATTTAAATAAGCACATTTATATTCTAGTTTAAAATATTCTAAAATATGAGAATAATTGGTTAAAAGAAAAAGAAACATGGAAGTAATGAATTTGTAAAGAAAAATGGGAGAAACAGTAATTATTTCAACTGAACTATGGGATGTAGATGAAAAGTCACAAACAGAAAACAGAAAAGAAAATGACTTCCTGATGATGAGAAATTCTACTATACATCCCTGATGACAAGAATTCCTTGCTGATGATGTATTTAAAGAATTTGAAGTGAAAACAAACAACTTAACATTCTTCGAAGAGTTACAAGAGAGTGAAAACAAACGGTAGATGAGTTTAATTTTAAGTTTGTTATTAAGGAGTGTTAATAGCACTACTCCGTACACAGAGGTCGTTAATGTTCTTCTTGCCCATGGAGCTTTTGGGATTTCAGCTTGCAAATCATAATGTTCTTCTTGCCCATGAGTTTAATTTTCCTTTCGTTTTTTAGTTATTAAATGATATATGAAATGTTCTATGAATTTTAGAAGAGATGATGAGGATTAACAAATTTAAAAAAAAATGAAATTCTAAATTGACTCAAGAGTCTACTCCTTTAGTTGTGTAGGACCTATTGCAATTAAAAGTCTTATATATATTTTGCAAAAAGTAGTTATCTAAGAGACTTCCTGCTCTTTACGCGCAGAAAATTGAAGTCAATTATTGAAAAAGAATGATTAGCAAATTAAGTAAAATGCAAGGAAATTGCCCTGCTTAGACTAGTGAAAATAAATACCAATCTTGTGGATCATTACGTACGTTATAGTATATGAAATTAAACCAACCATGAGTGTTGTTGTCGCACTTCTTTTCCTGAAGTTATTTGCTATAGCTACATTCAATATTAGCTTCTGCAATGGAAGCTCCTATGTGGGTTGCATTGAAAGTGAGAGAGACACACTTTTGAGGTTCAAGCAAGATCTCGAAGATCCTTCAAACCGGCTTGCCTCCTGGATTGGCGATGGAGATTGTTGCAAATGGGCTGGTGTCATCTGCGACAACTTCACAGGCCATGTGCTTGAGCTCCACCTCGGAAATCCTTGGGAAGATGATCATGGTCACCAAGCTAAAGAGAGCTCAAAATTGGTTGGTAAGATAAATCCCGCTCTGCTTGATTTTGAGCATTTGATTTACTTGAACTTAAGCTATAACGATTTTAAAGGGATTCAGATTCCTAGATTTCTTGGTTCTATGGGAAATTTAAGATCCCTTGATCTCTCTGGAGCTGGGTTTGTGGGAATGATTCCAAATCAAATAGGGAATCTCTCAAATCTGCAGTATCTTAACCTTCGTCCAAAGTATCTGGGTGGATTGTATGTTGAGGATTTGGGTTGGCTATCCGATCTTTCTCTATTGGAAAATCTTGACTTGAGTGGTGTAGACCTTAGCAAAGTTTCCAATGGGCCCCTTGTGACAAATGCACTTCGTTCCTTACTAGCGTTACAGTTGTCAGGCTGTCAACTCTCTCACTTTCCTCCACTCTCCGTTGCTAATTTTTCATCTCTTGTCACCCTTGATCTTTCCCATAACCAATTTGATAACTCTTTGATTGCTACTCAGCTTTTTGGCCTCTGTAATTTGGTTTTCCTTGATCTTAGTGATAACAATTTCCAAGGTCTAATCCCTGATACAATTCAAAACTGGACTTCTCTCAGACATCTTGATTTATCTAGCAACCATTTCAGTTATCTGATACCCGAATGGCTAAACAAATTTAGCCTTCTGGAATACCTGTCACTCAGCAGCAATGGCTTGCAAGGTAGAATTTCAAGTGAACTTCTAGAAAACCTGACCTCTATCCAAAGCCTTGATCTCTCATTCAATAAACTTGAATGGAAAATTCCGAAGTCATTTAAAATATTTTGTAATTTGAGGACAATCAGTTTGTCAGGCATTCAATTGAGTCAAGATATATCTGAAGTCTTAGCCATTTTCTCAGGATGCGTCTCAGATGTATTGGAGTCATTGGATTTGAGTAATACAAAGCTTTCTGGTAGTTTGACAAATCAACTTGGAAAATTTGAAGTTTTAAACAGTGTTGATTTGAGTAAGAACTCCATTTCTGGTCAAGTTCCATGGTCTTTGGGAAAACTTTCATCCTTGAGATATCTAGATATTTCCAATAACCAATTAAATGGAACAATTTCTGAAATTCACTTTGCAAATCTTTCGGGTCTAACTGTCTTTTATGCATCTGGAAACTCATTGGCGTTGAAAGCAAACCCGAATTGGGTTCCTGTTTTTCAACTTGAAGAGTTAGATTTGAGATCTTGTTATCTAGGACCTCCATTTCCAAATTGGCTTCATTCACAAAATCATTTAGTTAACTTAGATATCTCCAACTCAGGGATTGTAGATACCATTCCTAATAGGTTTTGGAACTCGATCACCAAATTCAATTATTTGAATCTCTCAAATAATCAAATCCTTGGGGAGATCCCAAATTTAACTGAGGTTTCTCAACTTGGAACTACCCTTGACTTGAGTGCTAATAATTTATCCGGTCAGTTGCCTCTTCTAGCCTCAAATGTAATGGTCCTGGATCTTTCCAAAAATAAGTTGTCAGGATCAATTTTGCATTTTGTTTGCCACGAGACGAACGGGACAAGGCTAACGCAAATTCTCAACGTTGAAGACAATCTTTTGGCAGGAGAAATACCAGATTGTTGGACGAATTGGCGATACTTGCTGGTTTTGAGATTAGATAATAATAAATTTACGGGGAAACTTCCACCCTCTTTGGGAGCTTTGAGCCTCCTCCGATCATTGCACCTTCGCAACAACAACCTGTCGGGAATATTACCTGTATCACTTGGAAACTGTACTGAGTTGGAAACAATTGATATCGGTGAAAATGAGTTTTCTGGAAATGTTCCAGCATGGATCGGAGACAGATTTCCAAGGATGATAATTTTCATCCTCCGTTCAAATAAATTTCATGGTGTTTTTCCGTTAGAGCTTTGCCATCTAGTTTTTCTGCAAATCCTAGTCCTTGCTGGTAACAATCTGTCTGGAACTATACCAACATGTATCAGTAACTTTACTGCCATGGCGACATTCGTTGGCTCTGATGGCTTCCATGCCATTCAATATCCTTCCGATTTCAGTTTTCCAGGAAAGTTTTTCAATATCACAGAACAGTTCGTCGAGGAGGAATTAATTACATTGAAAGGGATAGCATATACCTATACAAACCGTGTACTTGGTTTTGTGAAAAACATAGACCTTTCCAACAATAAATTTTCTGGGGAGATTCCTGCAGAAATTACAGTTCTTAGAGAACTGCTATCATTGAATTTGTCACATAATTTTTTCAGTGGAAGAATTCCTGAGAATATCGGTGCTGTGGCGTCACTAGAGTCTCTTGATCTCTCTTATAACCGACTCGAGGGTAAAATCCCCAAGACTATAGTAAATTTGCCGGCCTTGTCACACTTCAACATATCGTATAACAACTTGAGCGGGGAAGTTCCAGACAGAGAACAATTTAGTACCTTTGATTCATCCTCTTATACCGGCAACGAATATCTATGTGGATTTACACTTGGAAAATTGTGTACGGGGAATGTTACAGCACCTGTATATGAGCGTGGATCAGGAGGAAAACATGAACTGAGCTGGCTTAATGTCAGCTTGTCACTAGGAGTTGTATTGTTGGTTTTTGGAGTGTAATTGCTGTTATTTCTCAATAAAAGATGCTCAACAATGTTGTGAGAATATACGGTTGCAGTTGTAATAGTTCCTGTTTCTTAATTTTCAGAAAATATTTTTCGTCCTTCAATTGTATGTTCGGAGATGGGTAACATTAAAATTAAAAAAAAAGTGAGAAGGGGAGTAACTGAGCATTGGCTCAAATAAAAACACTTTTTTTTAAAAAAAAATATTGATATGCTTATGGCAATTCAATTCCCTCTCATCTACATGAAATTTATCCAGAAAACAACTTAATTAGAAAAATAAAAATATTTTCGTCTTTGTACCGCATAGCTCCGATGGGTCTTCTTTGACCAGTGATAAACTTTGCTGATTAGTTTGGGAATAAAACATAATATATATTTTTTTTTTTTGGGGGCTGTGATCACAAATCATTTGGATACATAAATAGGGCAAGAGTGTCTACTGCAGGTTAAGAATTAGAACCGTTAAAAATAGGGAAAACGAGAAAATGAATAGTCAGAGAGGGGCCCAAATTACAGAACTCAACTGCAATCAATAGTGAATTAAGTAGAAAAAGGGCACTATGTATGTCATAATTGTCTTAATTTCAGCTCATAATCTTCTTGATTTGGGAGGATGAAATTCTTATCAAAATTTTCATCTAATTCCAGTCATCATTATCATATCCTCAGAGACGAGTTAGCTACAAGCGTATTGGGACCTGAGCCCCAAAAAAATTGATTTACCTTTATGATAAAGGAGACGATAACAAGCCGCAAGCCATAAATTGTGTAATTGAGGACTAAATGGCTTAGCCATGATATCAGCCCACATTATCTGCATCGGATTGATAAGAAACTATTAATTTATTATTTTCTATGCATGAGTCATGACTTTCCTTGTGGTTTCTTTGATCGTCGCGTAGAGTTTCCGGGTTGGCTTTTTTTCATTTAGTTTTTCTTGACTGCATGTGTAAAAATTACTCGGGAGAAAAGTAAACAATTCAATAATTCTTATACATTAATTAAGCCTTGACTTGACTTGAGTCTATAAAAATGCAATCTCAAAAGCAAAAACTTCAACTAATACGATAAAAAGTGCGTGACCTGCACGAAAAATAAATAAATAAATATATATTTATGATTTAGATTAACTTCAGTTGAGATCTGATAACATTAGTAGATTTTTTTTGTTGTAACATATTAATGTATGAAAAAAAAGGCCCACACCTAGAGTGAAAGATTAGTAATAGTTTTTTTTTTTTTTTGAATTAAAAGATTAGTAATAGTTGATAATTACATAATTAAAAAAAAAATCATTTGGAATTAATAGAACTTAAAGAAAGGATTTGATAAGAGCGACCCGGCCTGTTAACCCCATATAATAACATCAACTGATTGATTTTCATTGTCAATGTTCTTGCTGACCATGGAGCTCTTGGACTTCCAGCTCGCTAATCAAAAACTTAAACTAGCATTCTTTACCTTTTTTTTTTTTTTTTCGTTTTTAACAATTATTAAATGATATACGAAATTTCAGAACTTCCGAATCAGAAGAGACGTTGAGGGTTAACCGAAAAAATAAACTCTTGAATAGACTTAAAAGCTATTTGGTGGTTATTTGGACTGTAAGAGTTCCTATTTCCGAATAAAAGATGCTCATTGTTGTTGCAAAAAAGATTTCGCACTTCAATTATATGTTCAGAGATGGGTAACATAAAATTGAAAAAATAATAATAATAATAATAAGTAATTGAGCTTTTTCCATTTAGTCTTTCTTGACTGCATATGTAGAAATTACTCTGGAGAAAACTATACAATTCAATAATTGTTATACATCAATTAACCTTGACTTGACTTGAGTCAATAAAAATACACACTCAAAAGCAAAAACTTCAACTAATACGATAAAAAGTGCGTGACCTGCATGAAAAAGAAATAGATAAATATATAGTTTCTTGTCAGTATTGACCCCAAGGCCCAGGAAGCATCGGACTCAACTCCCCTCCCTAAATGGTAGAGAAAGGCAATCCTCCCGATAGCGAAGGAAGAACTCTAGGTTATATCATAATATTTATGATTTAAGTTAGTTTCAGTAGAGTTCTGATAATATTAGTAGAATTTTTACTGTCAAATATCAATGTATGGGAAAAAATAAAATAAAAAATCCACACTTAGAATGAACGATTTGTAATAGTTGATAATTACATAATTAAGAATCAATATCATTTGGAATTAATATAGCTTAAAGAAAGGATTTGATAAGAACAACCCGGCCTATTAACCCATATAATAACATCAACTGATTGATGTTCAATGTCAATGTTCTTGTTGTCCATGGAGCTCTTGGACTTCCAGCTCCCTAATAAAAACTTGACTAGCATTCTTTACATTTTTTTCCATTTTTAACAATTATTAAATGATATACGAAATTTCAGAACTTCTGAATCAGAAGAGACGTTGAAGCTTAACCGAAAAAATAAACTCTTGAATAGACTTAAAAGTCCACTCCTTTACTTCTGGACCCATTAGAATTAAAATTCTTTGAATAAACTGTATAATTTCCTGCATTTTAATTACACGCAGAAACTTCCAGCAACTTATGCGCGGAAATCGTGGTCATTATAACAACCGAAGGAGATTCACCCCGACCAATTGTCTTATTATTATGAAAATAAACCATTCAACCATGAGTGAAGTTGTTGCCCTGCTTTTTCTCAAGTTATTACTTGCCACAGCAACCATCAATATTAGCTTCTGCCATGGAAGCTCTTATGTGGCTTGCGTAGGGAGTGAGAGAGAGGCACTTTTAAGGTTCAAGCAAGATCTCATAGATCCTTCGAACAGGCTTGCCAGTTGGATTGGTGATGAAGAAGATTGCTGCACATGGGCTGGTGTTGTCTGTGACAACTTCACAGGCCATGTTCGTATGCTTCAACTCAGAAATAATCCTTCCCAGCTATCAACGTTGGGTGGTAAGATAAGTCGCTTTTTGCTTCATTTAAAGCATTTGGTTTACTTGGACTTAAGCTTTAATGACTTCGGAGGAATTCAGATTCCTCCATTTCTTGGTTCCATGGTGAATTTAAGCTACCTTGATCTTTCAACTGCTGGATTTTTGGGAATGATTCCTCACCAACTTGCAAATCTCTCTAATCTGCAGTATCTTGACCTCAGTCAGAAATTCTTGGGATTATATGCTGGCAATTTAAGGTGGCTTTCCGGTCTTTCTTCATTGGAGCACCTTGACTTAAGCAATGTAGACCTCAGCAGTGTTAGGAAATTAGTGGGTGAAGCAGGCGCGCAGCTAAAGTAAAATTGAGAAATAATGAGACAATAAAACACACACTGGATACCAGAAATTACGTGGTTCGGCTTTTAGCCTACGTCCACGGGCGAAGACAGAAGGATAAATATTTTACTAGTGAAAAGGAATTACAAGTATTGTAGAATTTTAGCTCATTCTCCCACGTCTGAACTCTCAAGACACTATAATAAGAGCTTATTGTTTTAAGCTCTTCTCTCAAAACTCTCGACTCTTTTCTCACAAAATTGGATAATAAAATTGGAATGGGAGAGCTTCTATTTATAGCCAAAAATTGGCTATTAAAATAATAATATTTCTATTTTATTTTTTTCTCCACCGCCATTCTTCTTTCTTCTTTTCTTCATTCTAAGTTTGCTGCTGCAAACTTCAACTTCTCTTCTTCTTTCTTTCCTTGGACGGCACCTCATTTTGATTTCAAAATTGGCTGCATCTAGAAGCCTTACATTCTCCCACTTGGAGATTAGATTGAGAATCAATCAATCTCCACACTATCCTTTCATGGCCAGTCATGTTGCTTACGTTTCTGCTAGGCCACAAGAGGATCTACTCCAGATAAACTTGTCAGTATTGATCGGCTTGGTCAAAACATCTGCTAGGTTCTCCTTGGTATGGATTTTCTGCAAATCCACTCTTCCGTCTTCCACTACTTCTCGAACGAAGTGATACTGTACCCCTATGTGCTTTGTCCTGGAATGAAAGGCTGGATTCCTTGCAATATGCAAGGCACTCTATCCTGAAAACACGAGAACTTTACATTATACGTGCAGAGCTCCTCGATAACCTTTGTATCCAAATAGCGTCCTTGCAAGCTTGTGTAGCCGCCATGTATTCTGCTTCTGTTGTAGATAAAGCCACAACGGTTTGCGGTTTGAAGCCATTTCTGCTCACGCAGTGTAAACCGCATAACGGTAGTGGATTTTCTTTTATCGAGGTCTCTGCAAAATCTGAATCACATAACCCACGGCGATGGCTTCGATCCTCCAGCGCATAATGCAACATCGAGGTTCCTCGATGTATCTCGAAATCCTCTTGGTATCAATGCTCTTCGAGGATTACGCCATGTATCATTGGCTGCTCCCTTGCAATATACGGTCTTGTACATGTCATGGCGAACATCAAACTTCCCGCTGCCGATGCATACGGTACTCGAGACATCTCATTCCTCTGCTTCGTTGCTGGGACACATACTTGAGGATAATTTGAAATTAACGGGAAGTGGGGTGAAATTGACTTACAATCTTGCATGTTGAGCGCATGAATTTTCTTGAGTAATTCTTACATGAAAGCCAAATCTTCCTGTTATTTACATCTCGGTGAATTTGCATCCTAGAATCTTGTTTCTTTGGTCCCAAGTCCTTCATTTCAAACTCCACAACCAATTGTGCCTTGATTCTTGGACTCGATCTTTGTTGGGACCTGCTACCAACATGTCATCCACATCTGTGACAAAATGATAAAATCATTATCTTGAACCTCTTGTAGTATGCACTGATAGTGCAGGCCCAGTCTGCTGTATCAAGGCTCATGATGAAGGAATCAAATCTCTTATACCAACACCTTGGCGCTGTTTAAGACCGTATAGAGATTTGTTCAACACTGAACCAAGTTCTCCTTGCCCTTTAAAACCTTACGGTTGGAGCATATAAATTTCTTCAAGTTCTCCGTGAAGAAATCACGGTTTTCACATCTAGCTGCTCTAGATGTAGGTCAAATGTAACTTATCGCCAAAACCATTCGATTGTTGTGAGTCGAACCATGAGAAAATATTTCATTAAAGTCAATACCTTCTACGAAGGCATACCCCTTTCACCACCAATCTTGCAGCGATACCGCTCCACTTGGTCATTGCTGCCAGCTTGATCTTGTAGACCCATTTGTTTCCAATGGCTTTTCTTCCTCGTGGTAGTGGTACAAGTTCCCATGTCTTGTTTTTGTGTAGAGCCTCAATTTTCTCCTACATTGCTGTCATCCACAAAGCAACATCTGAGCTGTTTAAAGCTTCATGGAAAGTTGATGGCTCTCCATCCTCCGTTAGAAGACAGTATGCAACATTGATCTCTGTGACATAATCCGAGTGCCACGTTGGCGGTCGTCTCTCACGAGTTGACCTTCGAACTTCTGGAGCCTCGGACTCGACTGGTTCTTGTTCCTCGTGTTCTGGTGCTGCTTCAGAAGAATCTGAATCTTCTGGATTCTTTTCCTCATAAACTGGTACAGTCTCTGACTTTTCTTTTGCAGTGCTATCATCCCCATCTCTCTTTTGCAGTTGATCTTCTACAAAGATAACATCTCTGCTGATGACGATCTTGTGGGCAGTGGGGTCCCACAGACGATACCCCTTAACTCCATCAGCATATCCCAAGAAAATACATCTTCTAGATTTTGGATCCAGCTTTGTTCTTTCTTGGGCATTGTACATCACGTACACAGGACACCCAAATGCATGTAGGTGAGAGTAATTTGCTGGCTTTCCTGTCCACATCTCCATCGCTGTCTTCAAATTCTTTGTGGATGGCGACGATTCTATATAATGAGTTTTGGGTACGCGTAATGAATTAGGTGACGTGCCAGTCCTCAACATAGCTCTTATTCTTTCCGTAAGAGTTCTGTTCATCCGCTCTGCCACTCCATTTTGTTGAGGAGTGTACGCCACCGTGAACTGTCTTTGAATACCTTCTTGCTTACAGAAAGCAAGAAACTCGCCGTCTGTATACTCTCCACCATTATCTGTCCTCAAACACTTAATCTTTTTCCCAGATTCAAGTTCTACCCGTGCTTTGTATTCTTTAAACACTAGAAATACATCTGACTTTTTCTTAATTGGATATACCCAACATCTCCTAGAATAATCATCAATGAAAGTCACCATATACTTTGCACCTCCCATGGATATGTCAGGTGATTCCCAAACATCAGAATGAACTAAGTCTAGAATGTATTTACTTCTAGCAACAGATCTACTAAACTTTAATCTATCCGCTACTAGTAACACAATGCTCATGAAATGGTAAACTTACCGATTTGAGCCACAAGCAATTTCGCTCAGAGAGAATCTTCAAACCTTGTTCTGACATGTGCCCAAGTTTGAGATGCCACATCATCGTTGATTCTTCTCCATTTGACGCGACACGCATCAGCTTCTGCAGTGTTTCTCCTTTAAGCATGAGCAGTTAGCGATCTTTTACGCGCCTTCATCAATACAAGCACACCTCTAGTAATCTTCATGATCCCATTTTCAACATGAGTTTTACACCCATGACTATCTATTTGTCCCAAAGACAATAGATTTTTCTTCAGGCCTTTGACATATCGTACCTCCTCAATTGTGCGAACTGTACCATCAAACATTTTAATTTTGATAGTACCAATACCAGCGATCTCCAAGGCATGATCATCACCCATATATACAGATCCTCCTAAGATAGGTTCATATGTGTGGAACCATTCTCTCCGAGAGGTCATATGCCAGGTAGCTCCTGAGTCTATGAGCCAGACATCAGATAGCCGTTTTCTGCCTTCTGAAACAGTTGTTGCCTCGCTGTAGAGAATTTCGCCATCATCCGAGGTACTTGCTACACACCCCTGAGCATTTGATGACTCAGGTTCTTTGCCCTCTCTTCTCTTCTGGTTACTCCAACACTCTTTCTTGACGTGCCCTTTCTTGCCACAGTTGTAGCATTTAACATTCTTCTTACTTCTGGATTTTGATCTACCATGATTGTGGCTCCCACTGGAACCACGTTCTGTTGATCTCCCTCTCGTCACCGATAGTGCCTCCACTTGCTGCGAACTTGTTTGTCTGTCTTCCTTACTTTTTCGCCTGCTCTCCTCATTTAATACGGAGGCTGCAACATCATCAAAAACTAGACTGTCCGCAGGATTGTTGTTCGTCAGATTGATGATGAGTTGATCATACGAATCTGGTAGACTTTGAAGTAGAAGCTCCGCACGTTCATTTTCCTCTATATTATGACCCAACGTTGTGAGTTGTGAAAATAGAGTCTTCAAAGTGTTGATATGGTCAGTCACCGAAGTGGATTCCGCCATTCGAAGAGTATAGAGTCTCCTCTTTAAGAAGATTTTATTGTGCAGCGACTTAGCCTCGTACAATTTTGTGAGAGTATCCCAAATTTCCTTTGCTGTCCTTTTCTCCCTGGATAACACCCCATCTGCAAGTGCCAAGTGTAGATCGAATGGCGTTGCCGTCCATCTCGTTCCACTTGTCATCGTGATTATCTCCATGGGTCTTTCTCGATTCTTTGTAAGCAATTATTTTTCCTCAGCGCCTCGTTTTCATTTTTCCACAACGAAATTATTCCATTGAATTTCTCAATTTCATACTTTGCTGCCATTTTGTTGATAAATACCGCACACAAACTAGTGTACCACCTTGAATAGTTGTGAGTATGTGTGAGAATGTACACTAGGAAAGTTCTCAGGAAAGACTGGAGGGGTCACAACGGTCCCACTTAAAACCCAGACTCCTTAGGCTCTTATCGCCTTTATGACAGAACTTTCCTAGACATGTACAAAACTACGGTTGTCTACTCACACCACTATTCCTGCTTTCCCATGAATTCTTGGATCGCTCCCACCGTTTCTTGTGAATAGTCAGGTATCGTGAGCGATCTGGTGTCAGTGAGCAGTGCCCTTAGTGAGCGGTGCCTCCGACTCCAAAAAATACAACCAATAGCTCTGATACCACTGTTAGGAAATTAGTGGGTGAAGCAGGCGCGCAGCTAAAGTAAAATTGAGAAATAATGAGACAATAAAACACACACTGGATACCAGAAATTACGTGGTTCGGCTTTTAGCCTACGTCCACGGGCGAAGACAGAAGGATAAATATTTTACTAGTGAAAAGGAATTACAAGTATTGTAGAATTTTAGCTCACTACCCAAAACCCCAATACACCCAAACTCTCAAGACACTATAATAAGAGCTTATTGTTTTAAGCTCTTCTCTCAAAACTCTCGACTCTTTTCTCACAAAATTGGATAATAAAATTGGAATGGGAGAGCTTCTATTTATAGCCAAAAATTGGCTATTAAAATAATAATATTTCTATTTTATTTTTTTCTCCACCGCCATTCTTCTTTCTTCTTTTCTTCATTCTAAGTTTGCTGCTGCAAACTTCAACTTCTCTTCTTCTTTCTTTCCTTGGACGGCACCTCATTTTGATTTCAAAATTGGCTGCATCTAGAAGCCTTACAAGCAGAGCTTCTGACTGGTTGCTTGTTATGAATACACTCCCTTCCTTAGTGTTGCTGCGGCTCTCAGGTTGTCGTCTCTCTTACTTTCCTCCTCTGTCCGTTGCAAATTTTCCATCTCTTGCCACACTTGATCTCTCCAATAACCAATTTCAAAGCTCTTTAGAACCCAATTGGATTTTCGGTCTTCATAATTTAGTCTCTCTTGATCTTAGAAATAACAGTTTCGGCGGTCCAATTCCTGACGGAGTTCAGAACTTGACTTCCCTTAGACACCTTTATTTGTCTAGCAACCATTTTAATTCTTCCGTACCCAAATGGTTCCATAGGTTTAGCCTTCTTGAGCAAGTTTCTCTTAACTCCAATAGCTTGGAAGGTAAGGTTTCGGGTGCGTTGGGAAATCTTACTTCTATCAATAGGCTTTATCTCTCAAACAATAGGCTTGAAGGGAAAATTCCAAGATCTTTGGGAAGACTTTGCAATTTGAAGTCAATATCTTTGTCCGGAGTCAACTTGAGTCAAGAGATGTCTGAAATCTTTGATATTTTCTCAGGATGTGTTTCTGATGGGCTTGAGATTTTGGTTTTGCGTAATTGCCGCATTTTTGGTCCTTTGACTGATAAACTTGGGCAATTTAGAAATCTAGACACTCTTGATCTAAGTGACAATTTCATTTCTGGGCACGTTCCATTGTCTTTAGGTGAACTTTCAACATTGAGAGTTGTAGATCTTTCCTTGAACAGATTAAATGGAACTCTTATTCAAATTCATTTTTCTAATCTCACGAGGTTGCTGGACTTTAAAGCGTCTGGTAACTCATTAACCTTCAATGTCAGTCTTGATTGGTTTGCCCCTTTTCAACTGGAAGTGTTGGGTTTGAGATCTTGTGATTTAGGCCATCAATTTCCCCCATGGCTTCATTCACAAAAGCATTTAACTTATCTAGATATATCCAATACAGGAATTGTAGATACAATTCCTACTTGGGTTTGGAAAAATATCTCCCAGATTAATTATCTAAATCTCTCTCACAATTATATCTACGGGGAGATCCCAAATCTAACTGAGGTGAGTCAACTTGAGTCACTTGACTTGAGTTTTAACAATTTATCCGGTCCCTTACCTCTCGTTTCATTCAATGTGTATGCTCTTGACCTTTCAAGCAATTCCTTGTCAGGATCCATTTCTCATTTCTTGTGTGATGGGATCAATCAATTAAGGGGAATGCGAATTCTCAAACTTGGTGAAAATCATTTTACTGGGGAAATACCTGATTGTTGGATGAATTGGCAAGATTTGTTGGTCTTGAATTTGGGCAACAATAATTTTACCGGTAACATTCCAATCTCTTTGGGAATGTTAAGTTCCATTCAATCATTAAACATTCGGAAAAATTCTCTCTCCGGACAAATACCAGTGTCATTTCAGAATTGCACAAAGCTGGTAATGCTTGACATTGGTGAAAATGAGTTTGTAGGAAATGTTCCAACATGGATTGGAATAAGATTTTCAAGCTTAATGATCCTCAACCTTCGTTCAAATAAGTTTCATGGTGTATTACCAAACCAACTCTGTGGTCTAACTTCTTTACATGTCTTAGATCTTGCTGACAACCATCTTTCTGGGAGCATACCAAAATGTATCAGTAACATCAGTTCCATGGTGACAGCGAATTTTTCAATAGGCACTGATATACAATATCCAAGTGTTTCCACAGGAAAGTATGTTGAGGATGCATTACTTGTGCTGAAAGGAAAAGCAGTTGAATTTAACACAATTCTTAAGTTGATAAGACTTATAGACCTCTCCAAAAATAAGTTTTCAGGAGAGATTCCATCGGAAATAATGAATCTTGGAGCATTGGTATCATTGGATTTGTCTTGCAACTCTTTCACCGGAAGAATTCCTAAGAGCATTGGTGCTTTGGAATCAATATTGTCTATTGATTTCTCTGCAAATCAACTTTATGGCGAAATCCCCCAGAGTATTTCAAGTTTGACATTTTTGAGTCATTTGAACTTGTCTAATAACAACTTGAGTGGGAAAATTCCTTTAAGCACACAGCTTCAAAGTTTTGATCCCTCATCTTTTACTGGAAATCGACTCTGTGGTTCTCCACTTCCTAACAACTGTTTTGTGGCGGCTCCAGCCCCACACAATGAAAGTGAAGATGATATTGAAGGAAATGATGATGGTGATAAAGATGAAGTGAATTGGTTCTATGTAAGCTTGGCTTTGGGATTTGTAGTTGGCTTCTGGTTTGTGATGGGTCCTTTATTTGTCAGTAGAAAATGGAGGTATATGTATTATCATTTCCTTGCTAGACTTGGCAACAAAATTTTCTGGGTTGTGAGAAAATGTTGGCAGATGTTTTCATTTTGAAGCTTTTGTTTATTCGTCCTAAGCATGCTCTTTTTTTTTTTTTTCACCTTAAGTTCGTCTTATGTAATTTGATCAGCCAATAAATGAGAAGGAACTTGTGTTGAGTCATTTGCTGACCCCAATATTTGAAGTCACCGACAGAAATTTCAAACTTTTGAAACTGTCAAAATATGTATGATATCTAACTAGGGTAATTTATAAAATTTTATTTTACTTTGTTCTATCAAACACTAATTAAGAGACTCGCAGAATAAATAGGTGCTATAAAACACTTGGCATTAAAGTCTGGTACTAAAGTTTTCTACCCCTAGATCAAAATTAAAACAATTGCCATCCGACATTGTTGCAGAAATTTACTAGCATGATGCAAAGATCCAAGATATGATTCCAGGCGAGCCTTACAATTTACGTTCTGTAGAAATGGAAATACAGCACTAAATAAAAAGAATTTACACTCAAAATGGAAATCCAGCACTAAACAAAAAGAATTTACGCTCAAATAATAAACAGATGGCTGGTTATAACCCCAGTATATGCATATACTTTACAGGTAATTCCCCTGAAACAAACTGGCAATTAAAAGATGCAAAATATGAAACAGAAGAAGCAAAAGCATGTCTGTATCATCAGCTAATCAAGCAATCAAAGACTTTAACCATATAATATTCCAACATACAAATTTGGACACCTGAGTCCAATACAATAATGACTCAATTAAATCTAAAACATAGTTTTTACGTGACTGCTTACAGAACATCAGTGTTCCACGGAACATTCAAGTGCCGAATACGTATAAAGTGCTGAAGGTACATAGAATGAAGGTGAGAGACTTACTCTAATACTAAGGCTGGCTTTTATAATGAAATTTCTCTGCTTTTAGCTTTGCAACGACTGCCTCAAGCCTACTAATCCACTCTTCAAGATGCAATCCCTGTAGCTTACTCATCTCACAGTCACATGTGCTTCCCCCTCCAACATTTTGAATCCTCACCATATCATGAGTTGGATTACCCACTTTACCATCAGTTGAATCTTCCACAGCCATCTCTGATCCAATATTAACTGGTACATTCTTCATAATCTTTTTCACCGATTCTGTCTCAGGTGGGATAACTTTAACAACCTCACACTCTGCAGTTGAAGAAAAAGCTGCAGATTGATCAGGCAGATTTTCAGCATTGGCAACATGTTCATTCCAGAAACCATCATGCTTCTTCCTAGACTTCATTAGTTCTGCTATGGTCAGTCAATCTTCTTCAGTGGAATCAGTTGTAACCACATGATTAGATTTGGGAGGAAAACAAGGAGGAACAGGAGAGTCACTAGCATCTTTCTTCACTTCTAGACCCAGCGATGGCCTATTTGAAGGTAATTCAACAGGGGCAGATTCAGTTTTGTTTTGTTTTGAAAGCTCAACTAGCTTTTGACGTTTCTTCGGAGGACAACCAAGAGCGGGAGAGAAATCATCGTCTCTGTTCTTCCTTTTTAATGTCGTCAGTGATCTTTCCAAGCTCTTCAACACAAAATGAGAACAAGTAAAGGCAGCAGCATCCCTTTCCTTCATTCTCTTTGCTTTCTTATGGGTCTTTTTTAAACCATGGAAACTTTTTTCTCTCTTTCCTTTTGATCCCTTTGGTATTATCTTAGACCTCGAGAGATTTCTTTCTTGTGGCAAAGCACCATCACTTGTGCTTTGCAGACGTGACAGTGATTTCTTCCACCAAAGTATCTGGTAGTATGACCTGCCTCGTAATGCCTGGAAGGTATGTACAATTTGGCGTAAGTGACAGGCTTACAGAAAGAACTCCATGCAGATTTAGGGCTCTCATTTGCTGGAGCAACACGAGCTGGAAGGACTTGGTCCATCCCAAATTGCCTTGTGATTCTGTGAGGAAGGTACTGCTCCACATGGTCCAGCCCAACTAGCTCCGAAACCATCAAGCATTGACCCCATGATTGTAATTCTTCAGGCAGGTTACCATCAACCAGTACCCTCATTTCCTTCTCCATAAAACATAGGCACCTTCCAGTTATTTAGTTTTCACATAGGGACGCCAATCACAACACTCCCAGGTTGAATCTAGAACCATCCTCACATTCTCATCTCCCATCATTAATTTGTGCCACTGAGCAAATCTTGGCTCACCAGTCACCTCTCATGATCAAATTAGGCTCAGGTCTCAAATCTTCAAACACTTAAACCTCTCCCAAGCCCATATTTGAACTAACTGAAACGGTGACCATATAGTAATCTCTAACCTCCTATTTTCATCTTCCCAACTGTCTACCAAACTTAAGCAACAATCTTTTCTTTTAAAAAACTCAAACCTATATAAATGCCAGCAAGGACAGCTGGCACAAGTGCAATTCTAGTCCCTCTAGCTAATTTTACAGCAATTGGAAGAACAGATCTACTAATTACAGAATTGGAGCTTGGAAAAACAAACCTCGACAGCCAAAGGGAACGTGTTCAATTTCGCTCCCACAATCCATGAATTTAGTCATCCGCTTACCATGTTCCGGCTTCTTGGCTGTACTTCTATTGTGTTCCTTTACAGCTTGATTCAATTTCTCTTGTGTTTCCATCAGCAGGGGAACCCAAAACAGAGTACCCTGCAATCATCATATCCTCTAATGTAATGGTAGCTTCACCCCATGAAAACATGAAACTTTTGGTCTCTGGACAGCATTTCTTAGCAAGACCAAGAACCAAATCATAGTTTCTCCGAATTTCATTGGTCAAATTCAAGATTGCTTCATGTATACCGGCTTTCTTCCACGTAGATTCATACAGAGCAGCCATCCTTCCAACCCATCCATTTCTTTTGCGGCGGCCTCCATCCGTGAAAGTTTATATTTAAAGGCCGACTTTTGGGGGGGCAAGGAGGAAAGACAGTGAGTAGGAAGCTCAAATACTTGGCCTTTAATGGAGTTGATGCAAGGTTTGAGAAAATGGCCAAGTCTCTTTGTAGGCTTTGGACCACCATTGGGTGAAATCATGAGCTCCTCTCTCACTTCAAACCCATTGTCCTCTTCTAATTCCTCCATTGCTGAAACCTCACAAATAAAATATTGTCTCAACAACAGACGAGTTTGTGTGATCAGTTTGTGGGTTTTAACTTTTAAGCGTTCTGTGTGTTTAGGATTTCAAGAAGAGGGAATGTCAAACCTTCGGCTTCCCCGAGAAAAAGAGCATTAGATGGTTGATTTTCTTTGCCTTTTAAGGGATAAAAAAAAGTCAGCAGCAGCAGGAGAGTGATCTTTTGGTGACAGAGTCACATACAACCGTTAATAGCATAAACTTAGGTTACTATTAGCACGCGTGTTAGATTGGACTAATTATTAAAATTGAATTGTATTAAGTTAGATTAAATTAAATTAGATTATATTATATATTGTATTATATTTGGTATAATATTTTATTGAATAATGTTAAATCATATTTAAATAAAAAAAATATTTATGAATATTAAAGGTAATAATTAAAATTAATTTAAAGGTAATTAACTAGAGCATTAAATATGTAGTAAATTAGTTATTGGATATTAATAATTATAATAAAAGAATATAAAATAATAATTAATTAATTTTTATTAGATATTTTAGATATATTTTATTTTATCAAAAAGATAGAAAATAATGTATATATAAAATCAATCATTTACTTGTATTATTAATTTCCATGATTATTTTTAATATTACATTGGTGATTATTAAATTTAATACAATCAATTATTGTAATGAATTATTAAATAGTTAATTTTATTGGAGTAAAATTACCAATTTAAGTAGACTATAAAAAAAATAAATTCAAGTAAATCATGAATAAAATAATTAATTAATTAATTAAATTTGAGGTTACAAGTAAAAAATGGTGTTATTTATGAAAGAAATATGAATAAATCTTTTTCTCTTATCCTAATTCCATCTAAACCCACTTATAAATTTAGGTTGTTAATCCCACGATTTAAGGAATAAATTTAAATTTAGTCCTTCCTAATCTAATCCAAACAAAGTAGCCAAACATGAGATAAAATATTTTATCCCAAAATTAATCTAATCTCATATTTAATCTTAATTCCCAAACCTTAAATGTCCTTGGCTTGAATCTTGATCATCGAGATTGAGTTGTGAGTTGTCCGGTGCTTTAAAAGATTTTATAATGACAAATGGTTTCAGAAAGACCTTTTGTTAATATTCGTTATGCACAAAGGCATTCTAGTAATGACAAGACCTCCAAATTTAACACAATTTGAACCTACCATCACTTTTCAAACCAACTTTTCTATTAATAACTTTACTACGTAATTACTCATAATCTAGACTATATAAAATTATTTTACTTTTACTCCCTCTTTGAACCCACCGCAAAGGATAATCGAAGTATGCTTATTTTCTTCTTCTTAGAGAGTAAACAAGTGTAGCAAAGCTTTTAATAAGTTCATCCCTCATCCAAGGTTAAGCCTCTTCAACTTTTGTTTGTTGTTCTAGTAATTGTAATTTGGGTATACAGTGTTTGATACTGAATTTTATTAAATTTCTTCTTCTCTTTTGAATTAGATCACTTTAGAATTCAATTCATAAAATGATAAAAATAAATAATAATCATCTTATAATTTAATATTTTTCAATTCTCTCGTTGGAATGATGAAATTTGTTTAAAACAAAATTTTGAAGCATCCTAAATTTTTGAGATCCAAGTGATAACAAATTAATTTAACTAAATTTTTGAACTGAAAAAAAAGCACTTTTCGGTTATAAAAAATAACCAAATTGCAGTGCACCTGCGCTATGATTATACATTTTTAGTTGTTAACTCTATCAGGAAAAAAGAAAATAGAAAAGAACTCTCATTGTTCCATTGTTTTTCCTATAAACTATGTTATAAAGAGATTTTAGTTTAAAGAGGGATATATTAGGTATTTAGGTGAGTTTATAAAGTAAATTTTAAAATTTTTAATAATGGATTTAATAAGTGTTAGGAAATTGGTGGGTGAAGCAGGCACGCAACTAAAGTAAAATTGAGAAAATAATGAGACAGAATAACATCACACGGGACACCAGAAATTACGTGGTTCGGCTTTTAGCCTACGTCCAGCTGACGAAGGAAAATATTTTACTAGTGAAAAGAAATTACAAGTATTGTAGATTTTAGCTCACTACCCAAAAATCCCAATACACCCAAACTCTCAAAACACTAGAATAAGAGCTTTATAATTTTAAGCTCTTAAAAACTCTCAAGCTCTCTCTCAAAAATGGAATGAATATGCTCACTCTCTTCGTTTCTATTTATAGGGAAAATCTAGGCACTATTCACCAATTATATATTATTATTTATTCTTCCACGGAGATTAGATTGAGAACCGTCAATCTCCACACCATCCTTTCGCCGCCATTGTCGTTATCACGTTTACGCTGGCCACAAGAGGATCTACTCCAAATAAACTTGTTAGTATTAATCGGCTTGGTCAAAACATCTGCTAGGTTCTCCTTGGTATGGATTTTCTGCAAATCCACACTTCCGTCTTCCACTACTTCTCGAGCAGTGATCACACCTATGTGCTTTGTCCTGGAATGAAAGGCTGGATTCCTTGCAATGTGCAAGGCACTCTGACTGTCACAAAACACATGAATTTTCTGTTGTTTGTGCTCGAGCTCCTCCAATAACCTCTGTATCCAAATAGCTTCCTTGCAAGCTTGTGTAGCCGCCATGTATTCTGCTTCTGTTGTAGATAGAGCCACAACGGTCTGCAGTTTTGAAGCCCAATACTGCTCCATGTGTAAACACATGGCGAGTGGATTTCCTTTTATCAAGGTCTCCTGCAAAATCTGAATCCACGTAGCCCCTGACAGTAAATTCTAATCCTCCATAACATAATGCAACATCTGAGGTTCCTCTGATGTATCTCAGAATCCTCTTCACAGCTATCCAATGCTCTTCACCAGGATTCGCCATGTATCGGTGCCACTGCTTGTGCAATGTCTGGTCTTGTACATATCATAGCGAACATCAAACTTCCCACTGCTGATGCATACGGCACTCGAGACATCTCCTTCCTCTCTGCTTCAGTGCTAGGACACATACTTGAGGATAATTTGAAATTAACAGGAAGTGGGGTAGAAATTGACTTACAATCTTGCATGTTGAAGCGCCGCAAGATTTTCTTCAAGTAATTCTTCTGTGAAAGCCAAATCTTCCTGTTATTTCTGTCTCGGTGAATTTGCATCCCTAGAATCTTGTTTGCTGGTCCCAAGTCCTTCATTTCAAACTCCCTAGCCAAATGTGCCTTCAATTCTTGGACTCGATCTTTATTGGGGCCTGCTACCAACATGTCATCCACATACAACAGCAAAATGATAAAATCATTATCTTCAAACCTCTTGTAGTATGCACAATGGTCTGAACTGAGTCTGCTGTATCCAAGGCTCATGATGAAGGAATCAAATCTCTTATACCAACACCTTGGCGCCTGTTTAAGACCGTATAGAGATTTGTTCAACCTGCAAACCAAGTTCTCCTTTCCCTTTTCAGTAAAACCTTCTGGTTGGAGCATATAAATTTCTTCTTCAAGTTCTCCATGAAGAAATGCAGTTTTCACATCTAACTGCTCTAGATGTAGGTCAAATGTAGCACACATCGCCAAGACTATTCTGACTGTCGTAAGTCGAACCACCGGAGAAAATATTTCGTTGAAGTCAATACCTTCTTTCTGAGCATATCCTTTCACCACTAATCTTGCACGATACCGCTCCACTTGGTCATTGCCATCACGCTTGATCTTGTAGACCCATTTGTTTCCAATGGCTTTTCTTCCACGTGGTAGTGGTACAAGTTCCCATGTCTTGTTCTTATGTAGAGCCTCAATTTCTTCCTGCATTGCTGTCATCCACAAAGCAACATCTGAGCTGTTTAAAGCTTCATGGAAAGTTGATGGCTCTCCATCCTCCGTTAGAAGACAGTATGCAACATTGATCTCTGTGACATAATCCGGGTGCCACGTTGGCGGTCGTCTTTCACGATTGACCTTGAACCTCGGAGCCTCGGACTCGGCGGTTCTTGTTCCTCGTGCTGGTCGCTTGTAAGAATCAATCTTACGGATTCTTTTCCTCATAAAAGCAGTACGATCTCGACTTTTCTTTTGCAGTGCTATCATCCCCATCTCTCTTTTGCAGTTGATCTTCTACAAAGATAACATCTCTGCTGATGACGATCTTGTGGGCAGTGGGGTCCCACAGACGATACCCCTTTACTCCATCAGCATATCCCAAGAAAATACATCTTCTAGATTTTGGATCCAGCTTTGTTCTTTCTTGGGCATTGTACATCACGTACACAGGACACCCAAATGCATGTAGGTGAGAGTAATTTGCTGGCTTTCCTGTCCACATCTCCATCGCTGTCTTCAGCCCAATTGCTGTGGATGGCGACCGATTTACTATATAACAGTGCTTTGGACGCTTACGCGAGAATGAATTGGGTAGACTGATCCTCAACATAGCTCTTATTCTTTCTCAGAAGAGTTCTGTTCATCCGCTCTGCCACTCCATTTTGTTGAGGAGTGTACGCCACCGTGAACTGTCTTTGAATACCTTCTTGCTTACAGAAAGCAAGAAACTCGCCGTCTGTATACTCTCCACCATTATCTGTCCTCAAACACTTAATCTTTTTCCCAGATTCAAGTTCTACCCGTGCTTTGTATTCTTTAAACACTAGAAATACATCTGACTTTTTCTTAATTGGATATACCCAACATCTCCTAGAATAATCATCAATGAAAGTCACCATATACTTTGCACCTCCCATGGATATGTCAGGTGATTCCCAAACATCAGAATGAACTAAGTCTAGAATGCATTTACTTCTAGCAACAGATCTACTAAACTTTAATCTATGCTGCTTACTAGTAACACAATGCTCGCAAAATGGTAAACTTACCGATTTGAGCCCTGGAAGCAATTTTCGCTCAGAGAGAATCTTCAAACCTTGTTCTGACATGTGCCCAAGTTTGAGATGCCACATCATCGTTGATTCTTCTCCATTTGACGCGACACACGCATCAGCTTCCTGTAGTGTTTCTCCTTTAAGCATGAACAGATTAGCACTGATCTTTTCTGCCTTCATCAATACAAGCACACCTCTAGTAATCTTCATAATCCCATTTTCAACATGAGTTTTACACCCATGACTATCTATTTGTCCCAAAGATAATAGATTTTTCTTCAGGCCTTTGACATATCGTACCTCCTCAATTGTGCGAACTGTACCATCAAACATTTTAATTTTGATAGTACCAATACCAGCCATCTCCAAGGCATGATCATCACCCATATATACAGATCCTCCTAAGATAGGTTCATATGTGTGGAACCATTCTCTCCGAGAGGTCATATGCCAGGTAGCTCACGAGTCATGAGCGACATCGATATCCGTTTCTGAAACAGTTGTTGCCTCGCTGTAGAGAATTTCGCCATCATCCGAGGTACTTGCTACACACCCCTGAGCATTTGATGACTCAGGTTCTTTGCCCTCTCTTCTCTTCTGGTTACTCCAACACTCTTTCTTAACGTGTCCTTTCTTGCCACAATTGTAGCATTTAACATTCTTCTTACTTCTGGATTTTGATCTACCATGGTTGTGGCTCACACTGGGACCACGTTCTGTTGATCTCCCTCTCGTCACTGATAGCGCCTCCACTTGCTGCGAACTTGTTTGTCTATCTTCCTTACTTTTTCGCCTGCTCTCCTCATTTAATACGGAGGCTGCAACATCGTCGAAAACTAGATTGTCCGCAGGATTGTTGTTCGTTAGATTGATGATAAGTTGATCATACGAATCTGGTAGACTTTGAAGTAGAAGCTCTGCACGTTCATTTTCCTCTATATTATGACCCAACGTTGTGAGTTGTGAAAATAGAGTCTTCAAAGTATTGATATGGTCAGTCACCGAAGTGGATTCCGCCATTCGAAGAGTATAGAGTTTTCTCTTCAAGAATATTTTATTGTGCAGCGACTTAGCCTCGTACAATTTTGTAAGAGTATCCCAAATTTCCTTTGCTGTCTTTTTCTCTGCCACACTGGATAACACACCGTCTGCAAGTGCCAAGTGTAGATCAGCAATGGCGCTGCCGTCCATCTCGTTCCACTTGTCATCAGTTATCTCCATGGGTCTTTCTCCAATTGCTGCCAAGCAATTATTTTTCCTCAAAACTGCCCTCATCTTCATTTTCCACAACGAGAAATTATTCCCGTTGAATTTCTCAATTTCATACTTTGCTGCCATTTTGTTGATAAATACCACACACAAACTAGTGTATCACCTTGAATAGTTGTGAGTATGTGTAACAATGCACACAGTGAAAGTTCGGGAAAAGACGGAGGTCACATCCCACTTAAAACCAGACTCCTTAGGCTCTTATCGCCTTTGTGACAGAACTTTCCTAGACATGTACAAAACTACACAGTTGTACTCACCTATTCACCACTATTCCCGAGAATTCTTGGATCGCTCCCACCGTTTCTTGTGAATAGTACCGTATACGTAAATAGTACCGTATACGTGAACAAGATCTGGTATCGTGAGCATCAGTATCACGTGAATAGTGTCAGATCGTGAACAGTACCCCTTCCGTGAACAGTACCTCCGACTCCAAAAAATACAACCAATAGCTCTGATACCACTGTTAGGAAATTGGTGGGTGAAGCAGGAACGCAACTAAAGTAAAATTGAGAAATAATGAGACAATAAAATCACACGGGACACCAGAAATTACGTGGTTCGGCTTTTAGCCTACGTCCACGGGCGAAGCAGAAGGAAAATATTTTACTAGTGAAAAGAAATTACAAGTATTGTAGATTTTAGCTCACTACCCAAAAATCCCAATACACCCAAACTCTCAAAACACTAGAATAAGAGCTTTATAATTTTAAGCTCTTAAAAACTCTCAAGCTCTCTCTCAAAAATGGAATGAATATGCTCACTCTCTTCGTTTCTATTTATAGGGAAAATCTAGGCACTATTCACCAATTATATATTTTTTTTTTTCTTCTTCAATTTCGGCCCGGCACCATTTTTTGTTCTATTCCATTCAAAGACGGAAGCAATGCATTCTTCTTCAAAATGGGCGGGCACCACCTTCTAGAAGGTGGTGCCCACATGCCATTTTTGTCAATAAGCAATTGGGTTCAGAAAGTATTTTAGTGGATTCAAATATCCTCACCATTTTTCTAATTACTTTTATGCAAAATTTATCATGCAATTGCCGTTTACATGATTTTTTCTTCTTTTGATTTTGATATTATGAAAACCTAAAGAAATCGTTGCATGGTTTCTTGTTCGTATTAGAATAATAATAATAATAATAATAATAATAATAATAATAAAGTAGGTTACGAACCACCCCCAAAAAAAAAAAATTAAATTCTCCTCAACCTAACCCAAATTATCAAGTAATAAAAAACCAATTAAAATCGCTTCTAGGGACTTTGGATTGCATGTCAAATTATACAGTTCTTGAGTTATAACAAAGGGCAAAGGTAAAAAAGTATTCTCAAATTGAATTTAGGTTTGAGATTTGTGAGGAATGCAGAAATTAAAGGTGGCAACTAAAACATTTAACGTGCGAATACAATTAGCTTTGGTAAGTTGTGTTGGGATAAATTTTTCCCATGCTATTACCATCAATATAATACAATTATTCTGAGATAACCAAATTCCGTAACACACAATTAGCTTGATGATTCGGAATCTCGTTATTCACATGGAGATAGCAGCTAAATTTTGTGCAGTAACAGCGATCGTGGGGAGTGATTGCAAGATTTTTAAAAATCCCATCACTATAATCAAACTAAGCCACAAAGATATAATAGCGTTAAGTTCTAATGAAATTCGGGAATCTGAATTTTTGAAAGAAAATTAATTAGTCAAAGTTGATTGGTAAGATGAATCCGAGAGGGATTCATCTTAAGCATTTGATTTAAACAATCAATTCATCTTATATCATGGGAGAAATGAATCGAAGCATTTGATGTTTTTGAGCGTATAGAATTTAGCCGATAACAATTTGTCCAGAAAAATTCTTTTAAGCACCCAAATACAGAACTTTGATGCATTCTATACTAGCATGGATGTCCTATTTGGTATTGAAATACTATAACTTTCAAGCCCTGTAGAAAAAAAAAAGTATAATTATAAAATAAAAGTTGATAACATATAGTAAATACAACTTCTAAATAATAATTTTGACCAAAAAGAATAAAGACATTATAAGTTTTTCATAATATAAGTATAAGAACAAAATTTAGTTTTCAAGTTATAACAGCTAGTGTTTATTAAACAATTTAGAGTTATTGCGTTCAAACTATAATCTTTTAAGGCCTTAGAACAAAATTTAGTTTTCAAGTTATAACAGCTAGTGTTTATTAAACAATTTAGAGTTATTGCGTTCAAACTATAACCTTTTAAGGCCTTGCAAAATGTTGAAACCACATTTTAGAATGTGTGGACGACATATGTTATACATATCATCTATGTTTATGTATCTTGAACAAAGTATAATACTTACTAGATGATTATAATCACATAATCAAAGAATATGAATTGGATATGAATATTAAATTCATAAATCCTTTCAGAAAAAAATTAAAAGCTGCTTAATTACTGGTATTTCAAAAAACATATGGCTGACAACGTAATTGTCACTGTTTCCACTTACCACAAATTCAGAGAGACGCGTCTGCTTCAAGCAAATATATATATAACATACAAAGTTTCTTTCACATATTTAATACTTTCCCTCCTGCGCCTAATCATCAAAATGTGTTAAAAAAGTCAAGAAATGGCTTAGGCTCAAGGAATTTCAGAGCAACACTTGAAGATGATCTGGTAAACTTCATTATTGCTGAGATGATCTCCCTACGATTCTCAACACCTTTCAACCAACTAATATTCAATTTCTGCAATACATGTGCATTCTTTAGAAGAAATCTCACCAGCTCAAGTTCGTTCTCATGACCGCTAAAATCAATTAACTCAACTGTCTTGAGATGACATGTCAAACACAAAATAGCTTTGTCAGATATTTCCCAATCATCATAGCGTACATCCTGTCAAGAGAAAACAGATAAGATTGTAGGTAAGTAATGCAATGAAATAAATCTTAAGAAGAATAATAGCAAATAATAGGGTAAGAATATAAGATTAAGCAGAAAAGGGTAAATATTTTTAACTTGCAAAACGAAAAACTCACATCTGCCATTTCTTGCTATGGTAACAACGAAAGAGACCATCAAGATTAACTTCTACTATTAAGCTCTAAGCAATAAATTAAGATAACATATCATACCTACTCTGAAAGTATTGTCTTAAATTAAAGCAAGCTGCAAGCCTAGTGACACTTTAACAAGATTGAACTTTCAGTACATAGGTGAGAGATATGATAAAATAAATGGGTAGAAGAATGTGTGCTAACAAATCAAATAAATTTAGGCGTTGAGATTACACGAATCAAAATATATTGTAAGAACTTCCAGATTTGGAGAGCGGTTGAGCAGTCTAATTATTAATGGCACAGTCCATTCAGCCGTTGTCACGTAAAGTATTAAAGACTTCAAATTATTGAATGAAGCAGAAAAATACAATCGTTGTTCAAGTACAGCATTCAGAAACTGGAGGAACCACAAAAGAAACGAAAAGAGTAATCAGAAGTCAATGGAAGTGTAATTAATTAAACACAAAATCTAACTATTGATGATATCTATAAACTCAAGTCAATCAGTTGGTCCCTTTCTTGACGTCAAGAACAAATTGATTATTTAGACTAATGTGGCATCATTCAATGTCATCATGGCTCAGAAAAGTATATTCAGATCAATTGAAGTTCACCACAGCAGAGAATAAGTCATTTAATGAAAAAAGAAAAAAGAAAGCTGTAAACAAGTTCTGATAAAGTCATTCTTTAGCAAAATGAAAATATAAAAATATACCTGGTAAAGAGTACACGACAATTTCAGAACTTTAACATCACGAAGTCCATTGAGGATTTTAGACATGCGGTGACAAATTTCTTTAGCCTCCATGTACTCCCCGATAGTTTCCAAGAAAATGAAAGCATTTTGTAAAGAGTTTAAGCCCTCCAAGGTGAAGTCAGGTAAGAGTGGAGCAAAAATATGAAAGACTCAAGATTTGAGCAAGCAATCTTAAGCTTGTAGTTGTCCAATTCATCACCACCAAACTCAATGCGCTCAAGTGTCAAGGACTTCAAACTATTGGAAGAAATGTCAAGAATCTTCAAATCAGGAAAACGACATAAATCCATTTTCAAATTCTCAAGAAGGGGAGAACTTGAAATAAGTTTAAGAAAGAAACTATGGTCCAATAACTTGACATTCTTTAAATCAAGAGACTTGAGCCGACTAAAACCAACACCAGTGGGTGGTAGCTTTAAAACACACATGTCAATCTCCCGACAAAAATGTAACTTCAGTGCCTCCAATGACTCACAAATCACCTCAAAGCTTCGCAAACCTTTTGGTTCACTTAATAAAAACTCATCTATGGTCAGATACTTTAAACTGGTTGTTGAAATATCAAGAATCTTGAAATCGCGGAAAAAACACTCTTTCACATACAAGTTCTCAAGGAGGGGACAGCTTGAAACAAACTCACGGAACAAGTTATAATCCAATACCTCAACATGATGTAGATCAAGAGACTTTAGCCGGCTAAAGCCAGCACAAGTAGGCAGATTTAAGACACCCTGGTGCTCTCGGTTGCCAAAATCTAACTTCAATGACACCAATGACTCACAGGTTACAAGGGAACGGGGCAACTTAATGGGCTCGTCTGAACTTATATCAAGATCAAGTACTTGCACGTTTCGTTGTGCCACAACAGCAATCCATCTGTAAAGTGTATAATCATCGACGCAATTCAAGCAAGAAAGACGAAATCTATGAATACTAACGGAACCATTTTGAAACAACAATACCCAGTTGACAAAATCTTTGAACTTTTCATTGGTTGTTTGAAGTGACCATCTTTCTAGTGGATTTGACCAAATATTGTGAATATTGAAGTTCAAGTAAGGAATTGAAAGCCACAAGTACCTCCATTTTCGCGAAACAGCGTTCGCTCTAACAACATCAATTGTCTCCAGGAATGAGAAGATATGATGGATAATGGGCTCTGGAAGATTGCTGAGTCTATCACCATCTTCACCGCCAACATTAGAGCATACACCGCATGTCAATTTTGAAATTTTAGGGTTTCTTTGAAGAGCATTTTCCATTGATTTGAATTAAAATTTGGGAGGTGTTCTGGTTAGGCTTCTATCTTGAGGATGATTACTTAGGGGTTGAATTGAAAACTTATCCCCTCGAGTAAAAAGGATTTGATCTCCGACAGAAATTTGTACGGCCGGAAAATGAATGATATTCCCGCTTTTTTTTTTTTCCCCTCATGAGAGTGGGCCTCAGCGTTACAAGTCGCCCCACCCAATAAGAAGAAGACGGTATAAGACGACAATAATAGCTCTTTCATAAAGAATACTGTAAATGAAGTTATAAAATTTCGTAAATTAAAAGGGCAACTGTAAGCTTAACAATACAATTTCAAATCGGGCCTTACTGAGACGAAGAGTTTCATTTTCCCATGGGGTGAAACAACCATAAAATTAGTAGAAGATTTGATGATTTGCAGGGTATACTCTGTTTTGGGCCCTCTTGAACTGATGAGCTGAAGCAAGTAGAAACGAAATTGAACCAATCAATAACAGAACCTACCGGAGGGGCTAAGGAGCAGGCATGCTAAGTGGTTGAAGAAATTGTGGAATAGCAAAGAGTCAAATCGAACATGCAGCCTTTCTCGTATTATGATTGTCAAGGTTTGTTTTCCCTAGCCCTGATCATACAATTGTGAAAATCTGTTATTGCTTTAGCTGCGCGTTTAGCTAGAGGCATTCAAATTGCACTTGCACCGGCCATTCTTTATGAAGATTTGACAACATTTATAGAAAAGCTCGCGTCTCTAACGGATTTAATCGGTTGTAAGAGTGAAGATCGTGAATTAAACACTAATACCGCCTCACCGTCGTCACCAAGCTTAGAATTGAAGAATGAAGCTAATGATTCCCCTGCTCCTCCAGGTTTTCCTCCCAAATCCAGTTTGGAGGTTGCAAGTGATTTTGGTGATCAAGATAATCTGACCATTGCAGAAGTACTCGTGTCTAGGATGAAGCATGATCGTTTTAGGGATGAACAGGTTGTTTACGCTGAAAATTTGTGTAGTCAATTTAGCCATTTTTTATAGCTTTAGCCAGCTCTGAAACTATAAAGCTATAAAGCGGGCCATATGTAATATTCAAATTGTAAGCGAAGTAATAATATCTGATAACTTATTTTATAATATTGGATAAATAATTTTTATGAAATATAGTTATTTCTCTCATAATTAGTATATGTACACAATTTTAATGGTACAAAATTGTCATAAAATTAATTTTTGAAGGATAATGTATTATCTTTTTTATTTGCTTGTTTTAGTGTAAAAATATAAGCTACAATATTTATTAGATTTTTAAAAAAATACATATATATAATTTAGTTGCTATCGACACATTTTAGTCGTTAATTTTCATTCTAAAAAATTATTACTCTTTTATTGTTGAGTTTTAGAATTCATAATAGATCTAAAACAGATTTAGATTATATATATATATATATATAGAATTTGAAGTAGACATAAATACTTTTTTTTTAAAAATTCAAACATGAAATAAAAAAACTATGGATCTAGATTTAGAGAATATAGAAATTTCAATTTTTAAATTCGAACATGGATCCATGATAGATTTAGAGTATATAGAAATTTCAATTTTTATTATGGATCTAAATTTAGAACAAAGTAGATCCAACGCACATAAGATCCATTGTCATCCCTAAGTCAATCTCAAAAAGTGTGAGAGTATTGGAGCTATTGAACCTCTGACAGAATTGGTGAAAAAATTTATGCAGAATCAATCGGTTTAAGATTGGATTGGAAACAACAATGGAAGTTTCAACTGATAGGCAAGTAGAAAATTTAGCTCGTGATATGGTGAGGATGTAGGGAAGCGATTTTAGATGGGAACGTTAATGACAATGATAAAAGTGGTAAGTTCGTGAGTTGGGGTCTTCCCATTTATTGTGAGAGTATCTTCTTTAAAATTTTTAAGAATAATAATATTTGACTCATTTATTATATCTCATCAACCGCCACTTTTTAGTTAACCCTATTAAAAATTTTAAATTAATCTTCATTTCTCAACATGCCTCATCTAATCTCGAATTTACCCTTAATATAATTTTTATTTTTTTTTCCAAGCATCCACTCTATAAAACTTATAAAATCTATTTTAAAAGGAAAAAAAATCTCAAAAATAATATAATCTCTCTCTTTCTTTTCAAAGATTTTATCCGTGGTTGCTATAATTATAAAAGGGAATTTGATACTTCTTCGTCATTTTCTATTAAATACAGTAAATTAATTTCTTCCATGATTATAAAAGTAGAGTATAAAATATTCCAGAAGAGATATAATTTAAAAAGTTAAAAAAAATTAAGATTTATGAAATTAAATTAGCCAAATTAAAAATTAATAGAAATTATCATGGAAGAACACTAAAAAATTATTTTTCATTTAAAGTCACTTCATGCAAATATAAAATAATTAATTGATTTATTTAAAAGTAATTAGTGGGATCTGGTGAGATAAAATAGGGGGTTAAATATGCAACGGCATCTACTTCGACTATGCATTTATGGGCCGAGCTATTTTTTAATGGTTGTGATGTGTACATGTTAATACTCGTCCAAAAAAAAAAAAAAATTCTCAGCTAGCCATATATTTATCTTGTTAATTAAGCTTGAAAATTAAGCATTGTTAAGCTTTATCACGCCATTCAATTAATGAGTTTTAGGTATTATTGAACATTAATTTCCATTTGATGAACCAGATGCATAAAACGGCACAGCTCCAAATATGCTAGCAAACAAAAAGGCCAGTCCAGCAGCATTTGTACCTCCATCCTCTGTTGATAAATAAGGGGCCAATTTTACACACCAAAGACCCACCATAAAATGGTTTGTGGGATTCGACCAGAAAGTTGATTTCCAGACTCCAGAGAAATCAATAGACAACAATATTGTCACTGCACCAATGTATTTTTTCAGAATCCTGTTCTCATCCACATTATGGCCTAAAATCCCTGCTAGTATATGGATCATAAACTCCTTAACGGGTGATGATGTGTTTCCAAAATCACATATAATTTTAAGATAATTATTTACTTACCAATATTTTTCTGAATTTTTTTAAAAATACAGATTTTTTTGGGACAAAATGTCACTTAAAATTACATTTTGTTGCACCTATTTACTCTGTCCTCACTTAAGTAAGAGAATCGACATAAAATTATTTAAATAACATTTTTACCCCAAAATGTAAAAGTACTGTTTTTTCCTAAATAAATGCCCCAAAAAAAAGAAAAAGAAAAAAAATCAGATATTAAAATTTAATTTACTTCGAGCTTGAAGCCAAGCCCATAAGAAAGGAATCATCGGCGACAGATGTCTGACAAGAAGAGCAAAACTAAGCAAAAGTAACAAAAGAAGCGGCTGAATCTTACAGCACCCACAAACTAGAATTTTCATTTAATAAAAGACTCAGATTCTAGGATTTATACTCTCTCACTTCACTTCCTCAATTATTGCAGCATCCAACAATAGTGCAAGCTTAATCCGCCATACTTTAGCTCCAAGTTCAAATTGAAAAAATAAAGTTTTGGGGGAAAAAAATCCATAAAAATTACATTCAGTGCCCTAAAAAATATTGCTGTATATTTATAATTTATTCATCACTGGAGACCAAATAAAAGAAAAATATTTTAAAGAAGAAAAAAAAAACATTTCCTTTTCGATACAGCCACCGACAGCACCACCACCCTCGATGGTCTACTCACAACATTAGAAGAGTGCCCACTGTCGTCCCCACCGTTGTTGAGTTACGCTGGTGACGACGTTCAACGTGAGTGCAGTGACTATGGGCTTGTACGGACCGCGATGAGGTGTAAAGAATGCGAGTGAGGAGAGGTGGTTAATGTTGGGAAAATATGCTCTTTTAAAGCATATTAATTTATTTTCTGATTAATAAATATTTGAGATATTTGAATTGCATAAATTGAATAAAGTCCATTTAATCATATTATATGTATTTATGTGATCACCATGTGGATTCGCTGTACATATAAATCTGTTATCTTATGATTAAATAAATTAAGTTCATGATTGATAAATAAAGTTGACTTTATTTAGGTTTAGGCGTAGTAAATTCATTAAATGATTTGTCTTAATCATGTATGAATTCTTGATGTAGTTTGACTACATTGAATTTGGATCACACATGAGATTTAATTAACCTTGAAATGACGGACTTATTAAATCTCATAGGCGTTGATTTCTTGTAATCTTAATCTTGAGTTAATTATGATTTCATGATTATAATTGTTATTCCATTTGAATTACCAATGGACATGACACATTTATGGTCAAGAATTAGGTATTTTGGTGGGAGCAATTATGAGTATTGAAGTTATAGATTATGATATATAGAATTTATGACGACACATCTCTTGATGGGTTTTGATCTGATCAGAATTCTGCAGCAGTGTGTCAACATATTTAGTATGTTGAAAATGATCACTAGAAAAGAAGTATCAAGGAATAAGATGTAATTAAATCGATTGGACGGTTGAGATATCGATTTAATTAACGATGCTGAAAAGTTGAGCGATAAAAGAAATTAATGTGGCTTTGGGAATTATTATTGAACATACTGATTATGGAGGTCAATTCCAATCTTATAGTGGAGTAGAGTTGAAATTAAATGATTAGAACTTTAATTACATGCTTAATTGTTGTTACTATTGTATGTTAAAATGATCACGGGTTAGCTCGTTTAATTTAATTGTACTCTTTGGATTAATAAGCGAGATAAGCTAGAAATTTGGGTCAAAAATATAAATATATCTTTTAATGGGAGGCCCAATGAATATCTTTTTTGTATAAAGGCGTATGTTATTCTGGTGGCCCTTATGGGAAAAGGAAAGTAACGTAAGTGTCATAATTACAGGAGCTTGCAGGATTCCTCATGAAAGAGATATAAATAGCACATTACTATTACAAGAGAGGAAAAATGCACTATATATATGTGTGAGAAAAAGATTATCTCTACAACAACACAACAGATTTTAGAGAAAAATTTTCTCATGCTAGTTTGCTTATAGTAGTGTTAAAAAGCGCGCGTCAGTGCGATCGATCACGAGTCATGCGCGGAAGATCGTTTGACGACGGATCGTGATCTAACGAACGTGGTGGTGACGGATCGTGAATCACGGGAGCTTAAATCACTTTGCAGAAAAATCCAAATTGGATTTTGATGCGATTACAGATTACAATTCGTATATATTTTATGAGATCGGTCACCAAAGTTTTTTTTAAAAAGCGTATTTTCAACAATTGATATCGATCTCATATTAATATATAAAATTTGTATTTAAAGTGTCTTGATAATTATGTATTAAGTGGCGCGATTTATTGATTTATATTATTGTTTTAATATATGAATAAAGCGTGTTAATGGTTATCTTAATTCAGTTAGATTTTACGTATTTTCCTTCTGGATCCAATGATGGTTTATTATCACCATGTTTCCCTCTTGATTTAATTTACTGTAATAGAATTTTTATAAGTAAAAATTGGCCTAAGAAATTTGTAAATTATGGATCACAATTCGGAGGAACAAGACTGGAATTTTCAGAAACAGCCACCAACCAGTGACACAAGCACGCACACAGCAAGCGGCGCGCGATGGCGCACGCAGCTTGCGCGGCCAGTGGCGCGCGCTGGGGCAAGCAGCACGCACAGCTGCTGCGCGACCAGCAAGCGTGCGCGCTGCGCGCAGCCTACAGCAGCAAGCGCGCGCGCTGTGCGCAGTCAGCGGCACAAGCGCGTGCTGCGCGCGACCAGAAGCCTTGCCGTCGACCAGAAGCGCGCGCGCTGCGCGCAGGCAACAGCAGCGAGCGCGCGCACTGCGCGTGACCAGAAGCTTTGCCGCGCACGGCACGTCTGGTGGCTTCCTTGTGCGGCAGCAGCAGTCAGATTCGGCGTCGGAGCTGGCCTGAAACGGTGAACAGAAGCTCTGCATCTTGTGACCGGCGGCTGGGGAGAAGAAGAGAAAGAAAAGAATGGTTTTAGGGTTTCCAATGGTTTTTATCATTGGGATCCCTATGGTTTCATGGTTTTTCTTTTGGGCAGAAAAATTTTAAATGTTTTGCATTTAAGTCCAATAATATATTTGGGCTTAATGAATCTTAGTTTTAGGCCCAATTAAAATTTGGGCTTAATGGATTAAAAATGCATAGATAAAATTTAATACATTAAATTTATTTTTGGTCCAAATTTTTTTTGTTATTTTTATAATTAAAAAAAAAAGATTTTATTTATTTCCTTTCAAAATTAAAATTGGACTATTAATAAATTTTAAAAGTTCACTTCAATTAACAAATACAACTTATGGAAAATGGGCGTTGTTCAACGATGAAGATTAGACTTAGAATTAATGTGTTTTTCATTATAGGAAAGCCATGAATTAAGATTATTTAATTATTTTTTTATATGTTGTGTTTTGGTTGATAACATGCCATGATAACATGTCATATAGAATAGGTAGTGCCACTCTATGCATAATGATAAATGTCATCTAGTTAATATTATAGGAAGCATGCAATTAACAATGTATTATTAATGTGTGTTTTAAGGAAAAACCAATTTTAAAATATTGAGTGGGAGAGGGAAAATTCAAGATAATTTTTCCCATGGGCTCCATTGTTAGTTCAATAATAAAATTATATATATACCTCGACTTCATGATACGGTGATGCTCCCTACGGAGGGTATATATATTAGATATTTTATTGGATGAACTTCTTTAAAGATAAAATTGAAATATTTTTCAATCAATTGTTCACCCCAACGGTGACTATTGATATGAAAAATACGTAGATTGAAACAATGGTTATACACTCAACTAAAATTTGTTATTAACCTTCCCAACGAAGCTCTGTTAACAAATTTAGGCACAAAAGGGATAACGATAATTATTTATCATGTCCCTACATGAAAGTAAATAATACAATGAAAAATTGGGTCTAATAAGTGTAGACATGACTTCCCCAACGGATAGCTTGTCAAAGTGGTACTAGATTATCGTTACAATAAATTAAAATGCATTTATAATTTTTTGCATTTTTGTCATTTATTGTGAATATTGTTTCAAAGTATTTATGCATGTCTATTTTGGTTTTTTCAGAAAATGACTTCCATCAACCCATTATTAATTATCCTTGTTAAAAATGAACTCACAGGAGAAAATTATTTAGATTGGAAACGCAATCTATTTAATATCCTCACTACTAAGGGCTGCAAATATGTGTTGACCCAGCCCTGCCCTCCAGAACCATCGTTATACGATTATAGAAATCAGACGGAGCCTTATGAGAAATGGTGCGAAGCTAACAAAATGACTAAGCGCTATATATTGGCTTCGATTTCTGTAGAACTGCATAAGATACATTGGAGCATGGAAACAGCCACTGAAATAATGGCTAGTCTTCATCAGATGTTTGGGCAGAATACTAATTTTGCCAGAGATGCAGCGTTAAAACGTATTACGGATACAAAGATGGAAGAGGGCACAAAAGTTCGTGAATATGTCCTCAAAATGATGGACTATTTGAGTGAGGTAGAGATTCATGGTGTTCAAATCGATGATAAAACAAAGATTAACATGGTGATTGAATCTTTACCAGATACATTCAAAGAGTTTAAGGTCAGCTATATCTTAAACAATAAAGATATGACCCTAATTCAATTAATGCACGAACTACATGTTATAGAAGAATTTTATCATAGCAGAAAACTTCCTGAAAAAGGATTCTCTTCAAGGCTTAAGTCGAAAGACTGGAATGAGCAAGAAAGAGTAGGGATTGGCAAAGTGTTCACCAAAAGAAGTGGCAAGCCAAAAGGCAAGTGTTACAAGTGTGGACAGAAGGGTCACTAGAAGAAAGATTGTCCTAAGATTATTGAAATCAGGTATAGGAAATCTTTAAGCTTCCTAATTAGTTCAGATTTCTATTGATTTATGCAATAGTGAATTCTGAGATAGCTAATTTGTAATTCATTTATTTGGTTTTCAGCAAACCAAGAGATTAAGTGAAGAAAGCTTCAAGCAGCAGTTGAGGACATGCTAGTTTATATCAATTGAAAGACTAGATCAATTTTACGAGACTTTAGTTTTGATATTTGTCTTTATTAGAGGAATTTAATTTCGGTGACTTGTTTTAATGAACAGGAGTACACTGTTATTTATGGATCCTCTATTTATTACTTATTTTAGTTATTTATAAAGACACTTTATATCATATAAGTCCATTGATCTATTCAAAGTAAGATATAATGATAAATAGTATATGTTTTTATCTAAGAAAAGAAATGTTTCTTCTGACCAAAATAACCTCTAATATTTATGCTTAAGTCATATAAACTATAATAAGATTTTAAGAAAATGATTAATGATAGGCTCCTTAGCCTATTAAGATTAATCATAGTAATTCTATAAATCTTATTTAGAAAAGTAATGTGACGAGAATGCTATTTTTGAGCTAAAAGCATAACATTGTATTGGATGATTTAGTGCATACAAATGTACAGACTAACCAGTTTACATGTTGTAAGAGGTTATAAGTATTCTATCAATTTTATTGATGAATATTCACTTTATTTATGTTTGTCTAAATGCGTCGTAATTCCATTGCTTTTGAAATTCAAAAGGGTACATGGATAAGACAGAAGCAATTAGACAGGAAGATAAAAGAACTTCGATATGATCGAAACAAAGAACACTATGATACTATAGTGTAATTAAATGGAGAGACAAGATTCTTTTGGATAAAACAAAATATATACTAAGTAATTTATCAATTGCCTTTTTTATTCCAGATACCAGAATTTAAAACTGTAAAAGTTTTAATGAACTTGGATTCATCTACCTCAGTGTCTACTACTCCAAGAAATTATGAAAAAGCCACAAACATAGTTTAAGACACATTCGTATTTGGAGTTTACTAGTATTTATACTAGGATCAGAGGTAGAAAAGATGAATTCGTGTTCAGAACTTTGCATGTTTTAAGTATCTTAAAGGAATAAGGTAAAGTCTGAATTATAGTCTTCAAGATAGGAATGTATTTATAGACATATTCTTTACTTTCTTTGAGGAAGACTATATAATGACTTATTACCTAAGAGTAAGGTAAAACTAGAGAAATAAAAAGGAGATCAGGTTGATGCTCAGGTTTCAACACCTGTTATTAAACAGGAAGAACAACAACAACCAGCTGATCAACACAGGATAATCCCTTAACAACAATCACTTTTAGAACCTCGTCGTAGTGGGAGGGTAACTAGGTTACCAGCGAGATACATATTATTGGGAGAAACCTATACGACGATCTCAGATAAACAAGTATTAGATCCCACTAGCTGCAACGAAGTTCTAATAGATAGAGATGTTGAATTTTGGAAAAAGGCCATGAATCAAGAAATGGAATTTACGAATTCCAATAAAGTCTGGGAACTTGTAGAGGCACCAAATGGGGTAAAACCTAAAAGGTGCAAGTGAATCTACAAGAGAAAAAGAGGAGTAAACGGAAGGGTGAAAACATTTAAAGCAAGATTAGTAGCCAAAAGTTCTACTCAGAAAGAGAAATCGATTATGAGGTAACTTTTCCTCTGGTTGCTATGCTTAAATCCATCAGAATTTCGCCCTCCATTGTTGTAGTGCTACATTGTTAAATTTGGCAAATAGATGTCAAGACTGCCTTTCTTAATGGCATCTTGAAGAAGACATCTACATACAGCAACCAGATGGATTCATACAAAAAGGGCAAGAACACATGGTATGTAAGTTGCAGAGATCCATTTATGGATTGAAGCAAGCATCCCGGTCATGGAACATCAGATTTGATCAAGCGATTAAATCATTTGGATTCATTCAGAATATTGATGAACCATATGTGTACAAGAAAAATCAGGGAAAATCTGTAGTCTTCCTAGTTCTTTATGTAGATAATATTATTGACTACAATAAAGAGTTGGTTAGCAAAATAATTTGATATGAAAGACCTGGGAGAGGCAAGTTATATTCTTGGTATCAACTTTATATGAAACCAGAAGAATAAAACTTTAACCTTGTCTCAAGAGGTCTATATCGAAAAGATATTGGCTAGATTTAGCATGGAAAATTTCAAGACTGGTTTATTACCATTCAGACATGAAATTGCATTCTCTAAGGATCAATCTTCTGAGACATCTGAAAAGATAGAAAGAATGAGAGGAGTTCCCTATGCAGAAGTTGTGGGAAGTCTCATGTATGCCATGCTTTACATAGGCCAGATATCTGTTTTGCAGTAGGAATGGTTAGCAGATATCAATCTAATTCTGGACCTGAACATTGGACTGCAGTCAAGCATATAATTAAGTATCTGAAAAAGAACTAAAAATTATATGCTTGTGTATTCTAGTGATGAACTTATTCCAGTGGGTTATACTAATTCTGACTTTATGTTAGATAAGGATTCAAGAAAATCAACTTTCGGGTATGTGTTTACATTAGGAAGTAGAGCTGTTAGTTGGAGGAGTGTGAAACAACTTTGTATCGCAGACTCCATAACTGAAGCTAAATATGTGGCTGCATCTAAAGTTGCAAAAGAAGCTCATGGCTCTGCAAGTTCCTACAAAATCTTGAGGCGGTACCTGTTGTAACTACACCCATTAAACTATCTTGTGATAATAGTGGTGCAGTAGCTCAACCAAGGAACCACAAGAAACAAAACATATTGAAAGGAAGTATCATCTTATAAGGGAATAATGTAGATAGGTTATATGAAAGTATCATAAATGGCATAAGATGCTAAATATCAGATCTTATTACAATAGCCATTAATGGAAAACCTTTATCACCTACACTTAGAGCCCTAGAGCATGTGCAATATGCCAGATATGCTTTAAGAGCTAGTGGGAGATTGTTGGGAAAATATGCTCTTTTAAAGCATATTAATTTATTTTCTGATTAATAAATATTTGAGATATTTGAATTGCATAAATTGAATAAAGTCCATTTAATCATATTATATGTATTTATGTGATCACCATGTGGATTCACAGAAGACATAAATACAAGTTATCCTATGATTAAATAAATTAAGCTCGCAATTGATAAATAAAGTTGGGCACTTTATTTAGGTTTAGACTGTAGTAAATTCATTGAATGATTTGTCTTAATCATGTATGAATTTACTGATGTAGTTTGACTACATTGAGCTGGATCACACATGAGATTTAATTAACCTTGAAATGACTGTCAGACTTATTAAATCTCATAGGCATTGATTTTACTGTAATCTTAATCTTGAGTTAATTATGATTTCATGATTGTAATTGTTATTCCATTTGAATTACCAATGGGCATGACACACATTTATGGTCAAGATTACCCGGTATTTTGGTGGAAGCAATTATGAGTATTGGAGTTATAGATTAACAATATAGAATTTGTACGACACATCTCTTGATGGATTTTTGGTACTTGGTCATAGAATTCTCTGGCCAGAGTGTGTCAACATATTTAGTATGTTGAAAATGATCACTAGAGAAAACCAGTAAGTATCAAGGAATAAGATGTAATTAAATCGATTGGACAGTTGAGATATCGATTTAATTAACGATGTGGTACAAAGGATTGAGCAGTAAAGAAATCAATGTGGCTTGGGACGAATTATTATTCGAACATACAATTATGGAGGTCAATTTAATTCTTATAGTGGAGTAGAGTTGGAATTAAATGATTAGGCTTGTTTAATTACATGCTTAATTGTTGTAGCCACTATTGTATGTTCCCAAATGATCCCCGGGTTAGTTCATTTAATTGACTGCACCACTACTGGATTAATAAGCAAGATAACTAGAAATTTGGGTCAAAAATATAAATATATCTTTTAGTGGGAGGCTCCATGAATATACTTTTGTATAAAGGGGCCTTATGTTATTTTACAAGGTGGTCCCCTTATGGAAAAAGGAAAGTAACGTAAGTTTCATAATTCTAGGAGCCTTAGGATTCCTACTATGAAAGAGATATAAATGGCTTATTCTATCCTAAACAGGAGAGGAAAAAGGCACTATATATATGTGTGAGAAAAAGATTTTCTCTACAACAACACAACAGATTTTAGAGAAAATTTTTCTCCTGCTAGTTTGCTTATAGTAGTGATAAAGGCGCCCACACGTCAAGTGCAGATCAATTCTGAGTCATAACCTGGAAGATCGTTTGACGACGGATCGTGATCTAACGAACATGGTGGTGACGGATCGTAATCTGGGAGCTTAAATCACTTCGGCGGAAAAATCCAAATTGGATTTTCAAGATACGATTTTTAGATTACAAATTCATATATATTTTATGAGATCGGTCCTAAAAGTTTTTTTTTTTTAAAAAAACTGTATTTTCCCCAACAGTTAAGTTATAGTGAGGCGGTAGTTTCGAAGAAGAAAAGGAAGGGAATAGTTGCATTGATGATGATGATGATGATGGGGATTCTGCTATTGCGGGTGCAAGCGCGTGAAGCAGGTGCAGGGATGTGCAGGGGAAGAAGAAATTGTTTTTTACTTGGAAGCTTGATTATTGAGGTCTTGAATGCGTAATCGGATAAAGGCTTAGGGTTTTTAAGTGTTTAAACTGGGTCGTTTTTGGCTGCTTAGGTTAAATGACAAATTTACCTTTGTGATGTTAACAATATTATACAACATGAAAATATAAGTGGATGGATGTAATAGATTATAACTTTAAATGGAATTTTGTAAAAGAAAAATGTGGATTTTAAAAAAAATTTAAAAGAACAGCTGATTTGTGGATAATTACATTATAATTTTATTTACGGAATTCTTCTTATGTCGTTCTTATTGGGCGGACAATGGAGCGTAAGGCCCACTCACATGAGGGAAATAAGAAGCGCGAAAATCATTTATTTTCCCGCCGTAATAGCTTCCCTCGCTAAGTTTTCAATTGAAACCCCCCAAATCCAACTCAACATACAAACCTAACCAGAAACCCGCAAAATTTATTAATTCAATTCAATGGAAAACGCTCTTCAAAAAAACCCTAAAATTCCAAAATTCGTAGTGTGTTCTGATATTGGCGGCGATTGCGAAGGTGGCGATAGACTCAGCAATCTTCCAGAGCCCATTATCCATCATATCTTCTCATTCCTGGAGACAATAGATGTTGTTAGAGCGAGCGCTGTTTCGCAAAAATGGAGGTACTTGTGGCTTTCAATTCCTTACTTGAACTTCAATATTCACAATATTTGGTCAAATCCACTAGAAAGATGGTCACTTCAAACAACCAATGAAAAGTTCAAAGATTTTGTCAACTGGGTATTGTTGTTTCAAAATGGTTCCGTTAGTATTCATAGATTTCGTCTTTCTTGCTTGAATCGCGTCGATGATTATACACTTTACAGATGGATTGCTGTTGTGGCACAACGAAACGTGCAAGTACATGATCTTGATATAAGTTCAGACGAGCCCATTAAGTTGCCCCGTTCCCTTGTAACCTGTGAGTCATTGGTGTCATTGAAGTTAGATTTTGGCAACCGAGAGCACCAGGGTGTCTTAAATCTGCCTACTTGTGCTGGCTTTAGCCGGCTAAAGTCTCTTCATCTACATCATGTTGAGGTATTGGATTATAACTTGTTCCGTGAGTTTCTTTCAAGCTGTCCCCTCCTTGAGAACTTGTATGTGAAAGAGTGTTTTTTCGGCGATTTCAAGATTCTTGATATTTCAACAACCAGCTTAAAGTATCTGACCGTTGATGATTTTTTATTAAGTGAACCAAAAGGTTTGCGCAGCTGTGAGGTAATCTGTGAGTCATTGGAGGCACTGAAGTTACATTTTGGTTGGGAGATTGACAAGTGTGTTTTAAAGCTACCACCTACTTCTGTTGATTTTAGTCGGCTCAAATCTCTTGATTTGAAACATGTTGAGTTATTGGACCATAGTTTCTTTCTTAAACTTATTTCAAGTTCTCCCTTCCTTGAGAATTTGATTATGGATTCATGTTGTTTTCCTGATTTGAGGATTCTTGATATTTCTTCTGCTAGTTTGAAGTCTTTGACACTTGATCGCATCGAGTTTGGTGGTGATGAATTGGGCAGCTACAAGCTTAAGATTGCTTGCCCAAATCTTGTGTCTTTCAATATTTTTGCTCTACTGTTACCTGACATCACTTTGGAGGGCTTAAACTCTTTACAAAATGCTTTTGTTTTCTTGGAAGATATCGGTGAGCATATGGAGGATATAGAGATTTGTCATCGTTTGTCTAAAATCCTTAATGGACTTTGTGGAGTTAAAATTCTGAAACTGTCGTGTACTCTTTACAAGGTATGTTTTCATATTTTTCATTGTGCTGTAACATGACTTCATTAGTACTTGTCTACAGCTTTAATTTTGTCGGTCTTTTTTATTAAATGACTTGGTATCTGCTTTATAAATGTCAATTGAACTCCATATACTTTTGTAAGCCATAATGACATTGAATGATGATGCCACATTAATCTGAATAATCAGTTTGTTCTTAATATCAAGAATTGGACCAATTGGTATGTGACTCGAATTTGTAAAAATCACTGGTAGTTAGGTTTTCTCTTTAATTATTGCATTTCCATTGACCTATGTTTACTCTTTTCATTTTTGTTTTTGGGTGGATCTCTTGATTCTGAACGCTTCACTCGAAGAAGGACCATATTTTTCCGCTTCATTCAATAATTTGAAGTCTTTAATACTTTGCGTGACTATGGCTGAATGGACCGTGCCGTTAATAATTAGATTGCTCAACCGCTCTCCAAACCTTGAAGCTCTTACAATATATTTTGATGCGGTAATCTCAACACCTAAGTTTGTTCATTTGTTAGACACAGTTTCTTCTACCCACTTATTTTATCATATCTCTCGTCTATGTACTAGGAGTTTAATATTTTTAAAGTGTCACCAGGCTTGCTTTCAATTAATACAATACTTTCGAAGGAGGTCTGATAAAGCATGATGGTAAAAGTTAATCTTGATGCTCTTTTGTTGTGTTACCATAACAAGAAAGGGCATATGTGCAATGGCATAGCTTGACCTTAAACCGAGTGAGGGTAAATTTAATTTACTTAGAAGAATTTGATTTTACTTACTGTTTGCAATTAATTTTGGATTTAACATACTCATCTATTGTGAGTTTGTGTCTTTGAGCCTACTTTTTTGTATATTATTTAAAGTCGGCTGGAACAAATAAAAATTTAATTGGAGCAAATAAATTTTTTGTTGAAATTAAAAAAAAAAGCTTTCTAAAAGAAATTAGACTCAGCAGGGTGGCTCCGCCAACAGAGAGTATTATGTTTTGCCAATTAAGATGATCTCCCTTTTAGTACTTAGTCTTATCTTACCCTATTATTTGCTTTAAGAAATTATTCTTGTTCAGATTTATTTCCTTGCATTACTTACCTACATCCTATCCATTTTCTCTTTACAGGATGAATATTTTGATGATTGGAAAATATCTAACCAGGCTATTTTGTGTTTGACATGTCATCTCAAGACGGTTGATTTAGTTGAATTTAAAGGTCATGAAAATGAACTTGAGTTGGTGAGATTTCTTCTAAAGAATGGACATGTATTACAAAAATTGAGTATTAGTTGGTTGGATGATGTTGACAATCGCAGGGAGATCATCTCGAGGATAATGAAGTTTCCGAGATCATCTTCAAGTGTTATACTGAAATTCCTTCAGCCTAAATCACTTTTTGACTTCTGTGAAATATTAAGATGATTGACTTATGATGGAAATATGATATATGTGAGAGTAACTTTGTATGTTATTTATATTTGATTTGCTTGAAGTAAACATTCTTTGATTTGTGGAAAGCGGAAACAGAGCCAGTTACAAGGACAGCAATGTATTTTGTTTCGAAATACCATCTAATTATGCAGCTTTTCAGTTTTCTGTTCAATTCTGAAAGGGCTTATAAATTACGGTATTCATATTTATTTCAAATTGTTGTCGATTTGCACTCTAATTGCATGTTATACAACTATGATCTACTATGATATTATGCAGAATAAACATAGATGATATGTATAATATATGTATAATAGGATAAAGGTTTGAACTTGAACTCATATATGTGTCACAATTGGATGGAGGTATCAAACCTCTTCCACGAATACGATAGATGTGAACATACATTTCTCTTTGATTTAATGAATAAAAATAGGTAACAAAAATGGTGAATTTCAAGAGTCTCTGATCCATCTCCCATATATATATTCCTTAATTACAAAATAAAGTGTTATTTAAAAATAAAATTTTTGTTTGGAATATCAATTAAGTGGCCTGATCTGAAAGAAAATGTTTTTTTTTTTTTCGAAAAGGAAAGTAACAGGCGTTATTGCCTCAAGGATCCACGAAAGGAGAACGAGATTAGGCAAAATTCGTCCATTTATAAGTATCTCCCATATATACTATTCATTTGAAGTAGGCAATTCGTCCATTTATAAAATCCCCAAAATTAGGAATTTTTAATTTGGCGCGAAAATTTCCCCGCGCAGTACTCATTTCTAACGTCGGAATTCCCAATCTCCTTTCCACTTGATAAGTATCTATGGATGGGTAAGTAGATCCATTGATACCCCAGATCGATACTAACAAAAAAACCCAAAATTCTAGTTCAATGGTAGACGCTTTTAAAAGCCCAAAAATTCCAAGATTGAGATGTGGCGGTGAAGATGTTGACAGACTCAGCAATCTTCCTGAGCCCATTATTCATCACATATTCTCGTTCCTTGGCACAATTGATGTTGTTAGAGCAAGCGCTGTTTCGCGAAAATGGAGGTACTTCTGGCTTTCAATTCCTTTCTTGAACTTCAATATTCACAATATTTGGTCAAATCCGCAGGAAAAATGGTCACTTGAAAAAATCAATGAAAAGTTCAAGGATTTTGTCAACTGGGTATTGCTGTCTCAAAATGGCTCCATTAATATTCAAAGATTTCTTCTTTCGTGTTTCAGTTGTGTTGATGATTATACACTTTACAGATGGTTAAGTGCTGTGGCACAACGAAATGTGCAAGTACTTGATTTGGATATTATTTCAGAAGAACCTATTAAGTTGCCCCGTTGTCTTGTAACTTGTGAGTCATTGGTGTCATTGAAGTTAGATTTTGGCAAAAAAGTGTACCGTCAGGGTGTCTTAGAGCTGCCTACTTGTGCTGGTTTTACCCGGCTCAAGTCCCTTGATTTGCAAAAGGTTGAGTTATTGGATTCTAACTTGTTCCGTAAGTTTATTTCAAGCTGTCCACTCCTTGAAAATTTGAATATGGCGGCTTGTTTTTTCCGTGATTTCAAGATTCTTGATATTTCAACAGCCAGTTTAAAGCATTTGACCATAGATGATGTTGGATTCTGTGAACCAAAAGGTTTGGCCAACTGTGAGGTAAAGCTTGCTTGCCCAAATCTTCTGTCGTTGAAATTTTCAGGCTCAGCCGAACTGCAGTTCTCCTTTGAGGGGTTGAAGTCCTTAACAAAGGCATACATTTACTTAGATATTGACAACAGTACAAAAGATGATGATGTTTGTTATGGTGTGATTAAAATATTCAATGGAGTTCGCAATGCTGAAGTTCTGAAACTAAATATGGCTGTTTCCTGGGTATGAATCTATTCTCTCCTTATATGTGCTACTCTTTGGTTTCTTGTTTGGTGATTTTGTTGACCGTCTGCATTTGACAATGCAACTGGTTTCAATTAAGTCTAGTTTGCTTTAAATAACTGTGATCTTGTAAGCCGTTTTTGGTATTTGATATATGTTTGACATATCACTTGTGTACTATAAATATGATTAGGATGTAATTGTATCATTGGATATTTGCTAGTTGCAGACCTGTCTTTCTAATTGTGCCCATTTTCTTTTTCTCTTTTTCCTACTGCCTCACTCTTTCAATTTTTATTTTTATGAGCCTTATGTAGAGCATTTATATGCTATGAACAGTAAAAGCATTAGTTGATGTTCTTAGCTATTACCATCGCCAAGCCAACTTGTGATTAAAACTCTTTTTTTTTTGCTTACTGGGACTCAAACGTAAGTCACGACTCTTTATGAATATCATTGGTACATAGTTGAATTTTGCTTGTGATTATCTCAGAATCCCGATCCTTATGGTTTATCATTTCTTTTTATGTGCTACCTGCAGCTTCTCAATGTTGTATTTGCTAAGCCGGATTGCCTCTTCTCTCCATTGTATAATTTGAAGTCTTTAAAGCTGATTGTTGGCCCATTTGACCAGACCATACAATCAACAATCAGCTTGCTCAACTGCTCTCCCAATCTTGAAGCACTTGCAATATATTTTGATTTGGGTAATTTCAATACCTAGAATAATTGCTCCAGTTAGGCGTAATTAATCTTGTTTAATGTTAATTGGATTTGGCAATGTTGTAGTTGAAACTGAAGATAATACATTTATAAGCGTGCGAGTACTCACGTGCAAAAAATTGAGTGCCTTCTTGGGCCTATCCCATAAAGATAGCTTCCTGATGATTACCACAGCTTAGGTCATGTTTGTGCAGAACAATGTGTGAACATTAGCTGAGAATTAGTTTCTTATGGAATTGGATCCATCCAATTGGTCGGCTAATTTTGGAATATTTATTTTCGCTGGTCAGCATTTGGATTTTGGAGTGTTGTTTGGCATAAAACCTGATTGGCATATAACTTGTTTTATCAGAATGACTTCCTTACTTTTGGCATTGATATTTTATTTGTTTTCACTCTGACAGTTTACAGATGGTGATCTCTGGAAAATACCAGATAAGAGTATTCCATGTCTGACTCATCATCTCAAAACGGTTGAGATATTGGAGTTTTACGGTGACGAGAATCAACTAGAGTTGGTGAGGTTTATATTAAAGTATGGACAAGTATTGCAGAAAATAAGTATTACCTGGGGATATTCAGGTGTTAAGTATCGCATCAAGATTAGCAGACAGGTAAAGGAGTTTCCTAGACTGTCTCCAACTGCTGCACTGGAATTTCTTGAGCCTTTTAACGAGTGGTTTGATCATTTTGGGTTGTGAACAAGAAACATAAAGAAAATATTTGAAGAAAAAGTATTCTTCTTCGAAAGAATGTTGTTGGATTCATATTTATGCATATGTATACATTTGTTTTAGTAGTTTTCCTAATGAAAACTGGAAGAATATCGCACTGGCTGGTCCTATGTTCTGTTTTGATTGCAATTACTCACTTAAAAGTAGGGGTGGGCATCGGATCGGATTTGGATAGATCCGATCCGATCCGATCCAAATTAATTCGGATCGGATTCGGATTTACCTTCAAATCCGATCGGATGAAATTTGTGCAATCCGATCGGATTTGGTTCGGATCGATCGGATTCGGATCCATCCGAATTATCCGATCGGATCTGCACTGTAAATAAAAAAAAAATTGAAAAATTAAAAAATAAACTAAACGATTAAGTCTAACCTAATTGCTAATTCAGTATTTCACCGTCACCACTCACCAGTTCGACAATTCACTCACTCTCAAATCTCACTCTCAAATCTCAATCGTCAGTTCACTCACTCTCAATCTTAATCATTCACAGCCAACTCAAACTGTCAAACAAACCAGCCTCATCCCGTCATCCATCTTCAACCAATTCACACATGAATATCTTATTCAAATTCACTGTGCGTCTTGAGCTTGCAACATTCGTTTGACTCAGCCGAAAGTGAATGAAACCAGTAAGCGAAACCCAACAGAGTGAGCGAAACCCAGTCGAGTGAACGAAATCCAACCGAGTGAATGAAATCCAACAACCGCGCCGGTGGGCTGATCGATTTCGAGCAAAACCCAGGTGAACGACCCAAACCCAGCTGCTTCTTCAACCATTGATCACGTCCAGTCGGCTAGTCACCACGCCAGACGCCGGCCAGTCAACTTGTTTTCATTTTTGTTTTTTGTTTTTTTAATGGTTATTAAGTTTTTATTAATTATAGATTTCATAATTTTTTTGTGAAAATTGTTAAAAAGGTCCAAATCCAATTTCAACCCGAATTAATCCGAATCCAAAATCTAATCCAAATCCGAAATATAATCTGAAATCTAAACTTATCCGGTCCGATCCGAATCCGAATAATCCGAAATTTTCATCCGATCCGAATCCAATCCGAATAATTCGGATCGGATTCGGATTGGATTTAAATTCGGATGAATTTTTTTTCAATCCGAATTATCCGAAATCCGATCGGATTCATCCGAATCCGATCCGAATCCGAAATTGCCCACCCCTACTGAAAAGAATAGCGCACAGCAAAATTGAATGTAATTCAATACAATTGAATGAGTAAAAGGTTAAAAAAAAAAAACTGTTCCGTTTATTCTACGTACAATCTAATGTCGGACAAAGAATAAAATTCTTCTACCACGGATTGGGCCTTGATGAGATTATTTGCTGGGCCTAAAAAGCTTGGCTCTTCAATCTTCAAGGGTCATTTAGGGAAATTGATGAAATAATCTTTTTTATATTGTGTAGATAAAATAAGCTACTAATTGAAAAAGTCATTTGGTGTTTGGTAAACTGTATTTTTACGGTTGCTGTGAATTTGAAAAGTAGAGTGCATACGTTTAGTAAATCTTATTATGAAAGTGCTGTTGTACTATATAATGACTAAAATAGACATATATTAATTATTTTTATTTTATATTTAGTAAATTGTTTAGACATATTTTTTTCTTAAATATGTAAAATTAATTAAAAAAAACTCAATGAAGAACTTCATAAACTATTACATCATATATGATAAAAAAATTATACTTTTACATAATCTAAATAAAATAAAAAGTAATATATATTACATTCACAATTAATTTTTTGCAATAAAATTGTGGTAATAATATAATATCTAATGATTTATATATTAGGATAAGTACGATATAATTGTCTTTTTATCAAAATACTAAGGTTATTATAGATATTCTAAAAGGGTGGGACTATTTGAACCCACCAATTTACTCAATAAACTCATTTTTAAAAATAATTTTTTATCATTAAAATACCCCTAAATTAAATTACAATTATGGACACTAGAATATAATTTAAAAAAAAAAAAGAATTTATACTCTTTGAACCCATCTTTATATTCAACATAGTTTTATAGAACCCTAATCAAAGTTTCATTAAATCTAATCAATCAAGAGGTGTGATTCTTCTTTCAAGCCATATTTTTTGTTAAATATGCACATGTGATTCGATTCAGAATAATCAAGTTGGTTGTTAATAATTTGATGGATATTGATTTTATGGAGGAACAAAATAATATTGACAATTATTTGAATCATGAGCAGGTAAAATTTTTTTTATTTATATTTGATTTTTGTTTTTTTCTCTTTTCCATTCGAAATTGATAGACAATATTGACAAATTTTCCCTTTGTTTGAATCACGAACAAAGTTGATTGTTCTTTGACTTTTCGTCTCATTGCATAAGTCTTCCCTGTGCACTTGAATGCTTGTAAATTAAGAGAGGGATTGACTACAATTTTTAACTAAACAATTTCATACTATTCGTTAGAAATATATATAATAATCTTCATATCAATCATGTAGGTGGGTCACCAGGTTATTCCACCAAGCACCACATCATTAAAAACTAGTTCCTTGTTGATTCTTTTGCCTTCTTTTTCAAAATTATGGTTTTAGAATTACGAGAATGATGAATAGTGTTTTAATCCATTTACCTTTTTGTTCATTGAAAATTTTCTATCTCTATTATGCATTGATCCTTTCTTCAGTTTTTGGTAGCCTCGTAAATAGTAGCTGTTGTACATATATCTTATTGTATTTGATTTGCCAAAATAAATTAGGCTCCTAATGCATCACCAACAATTGCCTCTGCAAGTTTTATATTTATGGAGCTGCAATTTTGGATGCAAGTGAGCGGATTAAAACACGAATGGAGCTAGTTGCTTCCAAGCATTATTTTAACTTATTTGTTGAGGTTCACTTCTTTTAATAGTTTGTTTCTACAACTTTATGTTTCTTCCGAGAGTAATTGTTATTTTCACTGATCTAATACTAAGAAAATTATATCGTTTTAGTTTGGTTTTTATGTGTTATATAAAATTGATTTTTTAAATTTAGTTTATAGTTTTAGTAACAACATTCTATTATATGCCAGATGACGTTTCTAGATAAGGTAACTTTAGTTTATAATCAATTTTGGATTAATTTTTTATCAAATTTTATTTAACTTACATGAGATTTCTTTCTGTCCAGATATTTAAAAGTAGAGAAACAATGATTTAGTGGACTCGTAATGTCAGAAAGAAAAATGGTTTAATGGTTGTTATTAAGAAATCTGAAGTGGGTCGTGGTGATAAAAGACCAAGGATCTTTTTTGGTTATGAGAGAGGTGGAAAGCATGAAAAAATAAAGAATAAAGAGAAAAAAAAAATATTTGAAATCAAGAATAATTGGTTAAAAAAATGTGGATGTGCTTTTAAACTAAAGGGCCAAAAGTTAAACACTTATAGTGACTGGATGCTAAAGGTAATATGCAGAGTTCATTATCATCCAATTGCAAAACTTCTTGAAGGGCACTCATTTGCAGGGAAATTAACTACAGAAGAAACATCAATATTAATTGACATGTCAAAAAATATGGTATGACCAAAAGATATTTTAGTTACTTTGAAAAAAAAAATCCATCTAATGTTTCTACAATGAAGTCAATATACAATGCACGACAGAGATATAAGGTGATTGAGATGGTTGGCAGATCACAAATGCAACAACTTTTGAGTAAGTTATCTTAACATAATTACATTAAGTGGTATAGGTGTTATGACAATACAGACATTGTGAAAGGCTTGTTTTGGGAACACCCTAAAAGCATAGAGCTGTTACATTAATTTCCAAGCATTTTGCTGATGGATTGTACTTGCAAAGTCAATAAATATCATCTTCCTTTATTTGAGATTATAGGAGTGACATCAATTGATATGACTTTTAATATTGCTTATACATACCTAAGTTCTGAGCGAGAAGATAGCTACACATGGGCATTAGATAGATTGAGGGGTTTAATGGACAATGATTTTTTACCTAGGATCATTATCACTGATACAGAGTTGGCTTCAATGAATGCCATTGAGAAAATATTTCCTAATGTAAATCATTTTTTATTAGATGGCATATTAGTAGGAATATTATAACAAACTACAAGAAGTTATTTATAGCAAATGATAAGTGGGAGAAGTTCATAATGAGTTGGAACTTATTGGTGTTATCTTTAAATGAAATTAAATCTATTGACCACTTTAAAATCATGCAGAGAGATTTAGCATCTTTTCCAGCAGTGATGGAATATGTAACAGATACATGGTTGGACAAGTATAAAGAAAGATTTGTTAAAGTATGGACAGATAAAATTATGCACTTTGACAATTTAACAACAAATAGGTATATAACATTTTAATTTTACCAATAACTTATTGGTTTTACTTAATAAATTTATTCATTATTATTATTGTTGTTGTTATTAATTTTTTTTTGTTACTATTATCTTTTTAATAGGGTTGAAAGTTCACATTCAAGGTTGAAGAAGTATCTTTCCCTAAGTCAAGGAAACTTTGAGACATCATGGGCAAAGATACACAATTTACTTGAGCTGCAACATACAAATATTAAAGCATCATTTGAGAAAAGATTGACAATTGTTCAACATCAATTTAAGCCTGCAGAATTCAAACATATTCGAGGCTTCATATCTATAATTGCATTAAATATCATCCTTAATAAGCTGAAACATGCTATTTTTATTGGGGCCGACCGCTCTGCATGTGAGTGTGTTGTTCGCCAAACACATAGTTTACCGTGAGCTCATGAGATTACAGAATAAAAAAGAGAATGTTAGCCTATTCCACTTGAGAAAATTGATCTTCATTGGAAAAAAAACTTGATTTAGTAGCTGTTACTCAGAAGTAAAAGGTGGAGTTAAGTTGTCAACCAGAGTTTGAGTTAAATGCTAAGTAGTTTAAAAAGAGTTCGATTGAAATCCAGTTAGATATTTTGAAAAAATTGAAGGAGATAGCCAATCTTGGGTGTACATTTCTTTTAGATCCAAAAGTTAAGACAAGAACACAAGGTCGACCATCTATCAAAGCCGATACTTCTACTCATCATGACCCATCTGCTTTTGAGATAGTATTTTCTGGCTAAGAAAGTTGTTCACTCAATGTGAAGAGTAATTCAGTTACAACTGCTAAATCAAAAGCTGAGGTTAAACTTAAAAAATAATTTCAAGATGATGACTATTTTCGCTATATAGAATGTTTTGATTCATTTGTCTTTGAATGGGTGGCCATTCACTTAAAATTGATTATTAAATTTGCAATTAATAATCAAATTTCAATCTAATGAGTTTATAAATTAATATAATGGGTTTAATGAGTAAAATCACTATTTATTATAAAAAATGAGTTTAGTAAGGGTATATTAGGTATTTTAGGGGATTTATTGAGTAAAATTGGATTTGGTAAGGGTATATTAGATATGTTTGAATGGACAAAGGGGATGAAGCCAAAATGTTTGAAAAATAATAATAATTAAATTATTCATTCCAAAATGTTTTAATTATTTTATTCTTTGCATAGTAACTCATTTCTCCTATAAATAGCTAAGGATTTCATTCATTTTATTCATTCCAAATTTTAAGAGTTTAAGAGAAATTGCAAGTGAAGTAATTCTAGAGTTTTGAGAATGTGAGCAATTGGAGAAGGTGTAATTGAGATTTTTTTCTTTTAAGTGAGTGTGAGAGTACTAAGTAAATTTTGGTTCTGAAAAAGTGAGTTTTCTTTACTTAAATTTTGTACTCAAATAATTGTTAGTTTAACAATTATTTCTCTTACTCCCGCGGACGTAGGCATATTGCCGAACCACGTTAAATTCTGTGTCTTTTATTTTTTGTAATTATTTGGTGCGCTTGATTCCGCATTCCGCGCACAACAAGTGGTGTCAGAGCCGATGGTTCGCACTTGGGGTAAAAGGCATTGTTTAAGGATATAATACTATTCCTATATAAGGTACTATTTACATACGGTATTATTCACATATGGTACTGTTTACAAATACGGTGGAGTCAATTGTTCGTACTTGGGAGGATTAGTAGCTTGTGTAGTAGTGTGGATTTGTGCATGTCTAGGAAAGTTATGTCACAAAGGCGATAAGAGCCTAAAGAAACTAGGTCTTATGTAGGATCAGTGTGACCCCTTCAGTCTTTCCTGAGAACTTTCCTGGTGTATTTTTTCACGCGTACATGCACATAGACACTGATCTCTTAAGTGGGAATAGTTTATTAAGAAAATGGTAGAAGGTGAAACTTTCAAAAGTGGGGAGAGATCTACCCAGACTACTCTTGGAGATACTTCAGATGGGAGGCAAGACTTGTCACATTGCCTTTCGGTACCTGTTAAAGGAGGTAAGAAGATCGATGTTGAAAAGCTTGATGAGAAAATCAACTTCATCATCTGGAGGTGCGAAGTTATGGATGCCTTTATTCAAGTCGATCTCGATGTTGTTCTAAAATATAAAAGACACTTATATGATGAAGAAACTTAGGATCGTATGAACGAGAAAAATTGTAGTTAGATTAGATCTTGTTTGACCAATGAGGTAAAATACTTGGTGAAAGATGAGGAGTGTGCAATGACTTTGTGGCGTAAATTAGAGGAGAAATACCTACTGAAAAGTCTTGAAAATTACCTTTATACAATTAGCCAAGTATATGGCTTTCGAATGAAGCCCGGGATGTCAATGCACAATTATGTCTCAAGATTTAAAAAGTTACTTGCTGATTTAAAAAATCTTGATGAAAATATTAAGGATGAAGTCAAGGCTATGATTCTGTTATACTCACTACCAGAGGAATAAAGGCATTTTGTGACTACCTTGATATGTAGAAAAATTGTGATCATATTCAAAGATGTTTGCACAGAATTGACCAGTTTGGAAATTTGAAATAATGATAAGCATTCTGAAAGAGCATCGCTTGAAGCTTTGTTTGCTAAAGAAATGATGATGGAGAAAAAGAAGAAGCATGGTAGAAAGAATTCTCGATCCAAATCGAGAAGAAGAAATATAGCTCGAGATAAGTATGCCTTTTGTCATGAAAAGTGTCATTAGAGGAAAAATTATCCAAAGACTCAAAAGAAAGATGAGAAGAAATCAGTAACAAACATAGCACGTAAAGATGAGGACTCTGATTACTCACTAAGTATTACTCCTACAACATATGTAGCTAGTTCGAGCAAGTGGATACTTGACACTGGAGCAACTTATCATTTGTGTCCCCATTAAGGAAAGGTTTACAGATTTTCATAATTTAGAATCTAGGGCAGTTGTGATGAGAAATGAACAACCTTGTTACACAATGGGATAGGAACAATTCGACTCAAAATATTTGATGGAATGGTTAGAGAAATGCAAGAGGTTAGATATGTTCCAACTTTAAAGAAAAATCTAATTTTTGTAGGTGTTCTAAAAGATAAAGGCAACAAAGTTACTATTGAAAATGGCACAATGAAGTTCACATATGGAGTTATGGTGATTCTGCCAGGGGTTTGGCGTCACAATTTGTATTATTTGAAGGGAAGTACAACTGATGAAGCAAATGTTGTTGAGTCACACTGTGTGATACCACCAAGCTATGGCATGTACGACTGGAACATGTTGGAGAGAAGTCTTTAGAAACTCTGATGAAGCATGGACTCTTAAAATGTACCAAAACATGTAAAAATAAAGTTCTGTGAGTATAGTATAATAGGCAAGAAAACAATACTTGTGAGATTCTTGAATATGTTTACAGTGATGTATGGGGACTAACCAAGACTGTATCAATTGGTGGAAGCCATTATTTTGTTACATTTGTTGATGATTTCTCTAGACGTGAGTGGGTGTGCACCATACATCGAAAGATGAGGTTTTAAAGATTTTCGTGAAATGAAAAAAACTGGTAGAGACTCAAACAGACAGAAAGATCAAAGTATTGCATTCTAATAATGAGGGTGAATATACTTCGGATCAATTCTTGCAAGTTTGCCAGAGTGAAGGTATAAAAAGACATTTTACGATGAGATATACTCCGTAACAGAATAGTGTGGCTGAGTGTATGAAATATACTTTGTTGGAGAAAGTACGGTGTATGTTATCTAATCCTAGTTTAGATAAAAAGTTTTGGGCTGAGGCTGTGAGTTACGCAAGTAACTTAATAAACCGGTTGCCTTCTGCTGTTGTTGGAAGTAAAACTCATATAGAAATGTAGTCTGGAAAGCATGCACAAGACTATGATTCTCTTTGTATATTCGGGTGTCTAGCTTATTATCATGTCAAAGATGGTAAACTGGATCCTCGTGCTAGGAAAGCTATCTTTGTGGGATTCAAAGGTAAAATAAAGGGCTTCAAGCTTTGGGATCTCGAAGATTAGTTTGTGTATTGCAAAAATGTCACGTTTGATGAAGCTTCAATGATGAAAGCTTTAATAATGAAAGCTTCAAGTTCTCAGCAGGTGGAGAACAAGACCACATGGGTATTGCAGTGGGTGGAGTTTGATGCAACTTTATATGTACCATTTAGTTCTATATAAAAAAGGGTTCAACTTTGGAGGTGATATCAAGAGTTGAAAAAGATGTTGTTTCTATTGATATCTCACATGATGAAGAAACAACTGAGGATGTAGAAGATGAAAATGAGTCTATAGCAACAAAGAGACTAAAAATAGTGATAAAGAAACCCAGATGGCTTACTAAAGACATGATAGTATCCTATGCACTTCTAGTTATTGATGATGACTTTCTCAACACTTTCGGTGAAGCACTATGTAGTAGTGAAAGTGATCAGTGGAAGTTAGCCGTGGAGGAAGTGATGAAATCTCTCCATTAAAACCAAACTTGGAAACTTGTAGAGTTACCAAAAGGGAAAAAAACTATTAGCAATAAATGACTCTACACAAAGAAGTAAGGATCTCCAAATCAATCAACTCTTCGATACAGGGCAAGGCTCATTATAAAAGATTTTGCTCAAAAGGAAGGTATTTACTATTATGAAGTGTTCTATCTTATTATAAAGCATACTTCCATTCGTATCATACTTGCTTTGGTAGCTAAATATGAGTTAGAGTTAGTTCAATTGGATGTTAAGACGGCGTTCTTACATGAGGATTTAGAAGAGGAAATATATATGACTCAGCCTTATGGTTTCAAAGTTGCTGGAAAGGAGAATCATGTATGTAGATTGGCAAAATCTTTATATGGATTGAAATAGTCACCAAGGCAGTGGTACAAGGATTGGATCAATTCATGCAAGGGAAGAAATTCACTATAAGTGAACACGATCATTGTGTTTACTTTATAAGACTACAAAATAGAGCTTTCATTTATCTATTACTTTATGTCGACGATATGCTTATAACTTCAAAAAAATATAGGTGAGATGGAAAGATTAAAGAAGTAGCTGGCTTCTGAGTTCAACATGAAAGACTTGGGTGATACACAAATAATACTTAGGATGGAGATTCATAGAGACAAAAAGGATGAGAGCATGTGGTAACTAAAAAATGTTATTTGAAGAAAGTGCTAGATGTTAGCCTAAATGGCTATATATTATGTAATTTTGATGATAATAAACAATGTGTCTTAATTTATTTGAAAAATATTGTATTTCACATTTCACTAGTTCTTGAAGGATAATATTCATGATGAAGTGAACTATGCGAAATCAAGTTCAAGACACTCAATGGATAATGGCGCGAGTAGGAATAAAGTTTAGAGCTCAACACACTCATTATTACAACAATTCTTGTAAAGCTGGTATGATTTAATATATAAATGATTTAGCATTTGAGAAACTTAAGATTTTGTTTAATAAATCATTAGTTTTTCATAAATCAAAGGTTTTGCAAGCATAAGCTAAGTAATTTGTGGAGTTAGTTATTTTTTAAGATATGGACTAAAATGAAAAATGTTTTACAATCTTTAATTTTAATAAGTATTGTTTTAAATTCTATAGTTGGACTTATTTGTAAATATTTAAAACATTTTTAGATCATACTTTAATTTATAAAAGTTTGAGGGCCCGAATGTAAATGTCCTAAGTGGACAGAGACTGAGCAGCTAGCCGCTGAGGAAAACTTCACATTTTCAAAATTTGGACTAAATTAAAAAAGTATTAAAAACTTTGAAATTTATAAATATTATGTCAAATTTTGAAAAGGATCATTTTGAAAAATATTATCATGCATTGGGTCATATTGTAGTTTTAAAAAGTATTAGGAATAATAAGTATTATTTAAAAATTCTGAAGTTGGACATGTTTGTAAAATTGTATGATCATTTGGGCCATAATATAATTACAAAAAAATTTTATAATGGAAATTTAATTTTGTGAACAGTATTACTGTAGCAAAATTCAAATTTAATGGTAATTTTACTATTCTGAAGCAGCGAACTAGATAAATTAAGCGGCTAGTTTTTAGGTTTTTGCTAGAAAAACTCAACTCAAGCTTCATTTTTAAGACTCTTGCAAGCACAAATAAGTTTAAAACAACATATTTTAAGTTTCTAATTCGCAAATCATTATAGATTAAATCATCATTGAGCTATCATTTGTAGATCTACCCTAAAAGAGAGTTCTTTGTTGTAATTTTCATTTTTCTCATTAAATTTGTGAGTGTATAAGTGTGAGGAACACTTGTGTGAAAAGGTTAAGAGATAATCTCTTGGTTATAAAGGTTCATTGACACCTTGGAAGTCAATTATAATAAACTTGAGGCCTTAGGAGGCTTGGATAGTGAAATCCTCGAGCTTGGTTGGCTTTGAGGCGTGGACGTAGGCGAATATTACCGAACCACGTAAAAATTATTGTGTTTGCTCTATCTTCCCTTGCTCTTTTATTATTGTACTTTATTGAATTTATTATTGTTGATTTGATTAAGGCAATAAATTAAATTATTGTGCGAATTATTTGGCATAAATTTTAAAATCTCAATTCACCCATGCTCTTGGGTTGTATAACTTACATTTCACTAGAAAGATTCAGTATGAATGACAAAACTAAACCGGTATGTACTCCTCTAGGTCCTCACTTTAAATTAAGCTCTTCTTCATATCATTCTTCTCAAGACGAACATGAGTAGATGGCTCGTATTCCATATGCTAGTGCTATGGGTAGTCTTATATAAGCTATGGTATGCACAAGGCTTGATATATATCAAGCCGTCAGTATGATTAGTCGATACATGCATAATCCGGTTAAACATCATTGGCTTACGGTAAAGTAGATTCTCAGATATCTGTATAGAACAGTGGATGTTGTGTTATTATTCAAGAAGGATTGTAGTCAATAATATGTTGGGTATTGTGATTCTAATTTCGCCGGAGACCTAGATAAACGAAGATCAACAACGAACTATGTATTCACATTGGGTGGAGGTCGATTCTGCAATTGACAATTGCTCTATCCATTACGGAAGCAGAGTATATGGCAACAACTGAAACTATAAAGGAAGCTATCTGGTTGAAAGGCTTGTTAGGTGATTTAGGAGTAATCCAAGAGAACATTTAGGTCTTCTGTCATAAGCAAAGCGTGATATTCCTGATAAAGAATCAAACATATCACGCTCGGATGAAACACATGGATATGAAATATCATTATGTGCTAGAGATTATCAAGAGCAGTGTTGCGTTGTTGAGAAAGATCGATGCCAAAGATAATCCATCAGATATGTTGACGAAATTAGTTTTTGGAGTTAAGTTTCAACACTGCTTGAAACTAATTCAAAATTTTCGATTGTGTTAAGTTTCAACACTGCTTGATCCCAAACTTTGAGTATGTAGGCAGCCACAACTATGCAGCCGCTTTGGATCTTTTCGAGGATCATTTGGAGATAAAGTATAATGTTCTTTTAATGTCGGCTCATATTTGGCAAATTTTCACCGAAATGGAGATTTGTTGAAGTCAAACAAATTGTTGGCTGCAACCAACTATTTGTAAGGAAGCAAAATCAAATTCAATTTGATTTCGCAACCGAAAAGAAAGAATGGACAAAGGGAATGAAGCCAAAATGTTTAAAAAATAATAATTATTAAAAATTATATTTTAATAATTTTATTCTTTGCATAGTAATCCATTTCTTCTATAAGTCGCTAAGGATATCATTCATTTTGTTCATTCCAAAATTTGAGAGCTTAAGAGAAATGACAAGTGAAGCAATTCTAGAGTTCTGTGAGTGTTAGTAATTGGACAATGCGTAATTGAGATATTTTTCTTTCAAGTGAATGTGAAAGTATTGGGTGTATTTGGGTTCTAGGAAAGTGAGTTTTCTTTATTTAAATTTTGTACTCCAATAATTGTTAGTTATACAATTATTTTCTCTTACTCCCGTGGAAGTAGGTATATTGTCAAACCACGTTAAATTCTGTGTCTTTTATTTTTTCTAATTATTTAGTGCGCTTGATTCCGCATTCCGCACACAACGGTTTCCAGCAAAACATGATGCATCAAAGCCTTGCAGTTGAGTGCCCAAAGGAATTTTTCCAATCAAGTTGTTATCAGACAAGTTCAAGTGACTCAAAAACGTCAAACTTGAAATGCTTTGTGGCATTCGACCAGAAAGAAGGTTTCCAGAGAACTCAATGGACTCCAATGATCTCATGGCACCCACGTTCTTGGGAATATTTCCTGTAAGAAAATTGTGTGACAAATTCAATGATTGCAAGGCTACAAGATTTTTTATTTCCTCTGGAATGTCTCCTGAAAGATTATGTCCAGATAGATCCATACATCTTACCAATTTAAGCATGGTATTATACTCCAGCTCCCTTCCTTTCATCACGACCAATGCATTCTCAATGAACCTAACAATAATAGTACATGTATGATATTCTATATCAGTCTCCATAGAATTTGGTTCATCATGGCTGTGAGGTTATTGATACATCTCGGTATAGTTCTAGAAAAATTATTATGAGAAAGGCATTAAGATTTGTAGAGAAGTTAGATGACAAAGCTCAGCTAGTATTTGACTGTGGAATTTGTTTGATAGAAGGCGGAGGATCATTATTCATAAAAGCTTTTCTCCGATCCATCCTGGAATATTTCCAGAGAACCCATTTTCACCTATAAATACTACTATTTTCTTAAGATGTTGTGTTTATCGTTGTAAAATCTTGGTATATAAATATTATTGAAAGTGATAACATCGACTTTTATATTTGCAATATTTAATACATTGTCTGCTTAGAAATCATGTAATTATGGCATGGATCAGAAATCTGCCAAGAAACCAAATTTACTTCTAAATTTTAAAGAAAATATTCTTCCGCATTTTGCTCATAAGGGGAGTTGAATTTGACATACTAGAATCCGCTACACCTCTTATATGAGATAAATTTTTGTTAAAAATAAATGTGTAAAAAATTCATTAAATGAATGCACATGTAATACCATATAGCATTTTTTATTTTCAATTTAAAAAGCAATACCTAGTCTTATTCTTGAAAGTATTTACTCCAAAGCTTTAGACTCTCAAAGCTCATATGCAGTAGGGCTCTAGACCCCCAAAGCTCACTAGCTGTAGAGCTCTAGACCATAAAAGTGTAAGGTCCACTCACTTCAGTGGACCAAAGAGCCCAAAGTCTAAAATAATTTACTTATGTGTAATTATTGTAAAATTTTAGACTTGAATGAAATTAACTAGAAATTATAAAGGAAACAAGTGAAAAATCGTGATAGATGTAGTCATTTCGTGAAAGTGAGGAGACGTTGTGAGAGAAAAAGGTATTTTATTTTCTTTGGGTTTCAATATTTGATTAAACAATCGGAAAGTGATTTTAATTTCAATTTCTGCCAAATTTGAAGGGTAAGTTCCTGACATTACCCTATACATTTCTACTAGTGTTGATATGTACTTTATTCTCTCTGTAGCTGTTATTTGAGAGAGCCGTTTATTGGAGAAATAGATTTTAGATCTATTAATATAAGCGAAGATTGTTGAGAATCTTGATGTTGTTAGCCTCTAGTGTTATTTGGAGAAGAATTTGTGTTGTAATCTCAATAATATAGTGGAAGTTTATATCAAACTACAGTCCTATAGTTTTTTCCAATTTAGATTTTCCACGTAAAAATCAGTGTCTCTTGTGGTTGGTTTTTGCTTTAGATTTACTGGTTTATTTTCTGTATATTTAGTTGTGGTGCACATCCTATTTAATCACACAAAGTGGGAAAGAGTTTTGTTTTCGCTTAATTTCCAGCCGCTTATGGTAATGTCTTTCCAACAGAGTGGTATCAGAGCGAGGTTGTGTGCTTTTTATTACTTGTGTGGTTGAAATGAAGGAGTCTTCAGCGTTCATGATTAAATTAAAGTCATGGAATTATGGTATTTGGAAGTCTAGAATGAAAGATCTACTCTACATGAATGACTTACATGAACCTATTGAAGGTGATAAAGCTAAACCTGTTGATATAGATAATAAGAAATTGGCTCAATTGAACCAAAAGGCTGTGGGTACTATTAGGTCATTGATTAATCAGAGTGTGTGCCATCATGTCGCAAAGGAATCTAAAGTTGATGTTCTTTGGAGAAAATTAAAAATAATTTATGAGCAACCGACAACACAAAATAAAACCCATCTGATGAAAAGTCTTGTTAACTTGAAATATAAGGAGGGCCGAATTATAACTGAACACACTAGTGAGTTTCAAGACTTGGTTGATCAGTTGACTACTATGATGATCATTCTAGATGATGAGTTACAAGCACTGTTGTTGTCTAGTTCTTTGCCTGACAGTTGGGAGATATTAATAGTGTCAGTGAATAATTTAGTGCTGAATGGTAAATTAACCTTGGATATGGTTACCGATAAACTGCGGAATAAAGAATCTCGAAGAAAGAATGCTGAAGTAGTTCCCTTAGAGCTAGCTGCACTTGTTTTAGAAAATGAAGAATGACGGGAGAGAAGTCAAAGTAGAAATTTCCGTTAGCAAAATAATGATTAGCCTAGAGGAAGATCTAAGTCCCAAAGGAGAAATAAGTGTTTCACTGTCAAAAAATGGGTCATGTTCAAAAGGAGTGTAGATTATAAAAAAGAGAACATGCAAAAGAAAAAGACAATGGTTAGAAAAATGACAAAAAGAACATTGCAGCCATAGTTGATGGCAATATGGCTATTGTTTATGATGATAGCTCTATAAATCTCGCTTGTTGTACCAGTGATTAGGTAATTGATTTGGGTGCTTTGTTTTATATTATTGCACATCGTGATTACTTCATATCCCATGGTAATGGTGATTATCGCCCTGTTCAGATGGGAAATAAGGGGGCATCCAAGATTATGGGCATGGAAAATATTTGTTTGGAAACTGGTGTTAGTTGTATGCTACTCCTTAAAGATGTCAAACATGTACCAGATATTCACCTTAATTTGATCTCTACAGGAAAATTTGATGATGATGGTTATACTAACCAATTTGGTGAAGGAAAATGGAAGCTCACGAAAGGCTCTCTAGTGTTGGCTAAAGGAAAGAAAATGAACACCCTCTACGTAAAAGAAGATAAGATCAAGAAAGAAGATGTGAATGTGATTTTAAAAGATTTTGACATTGAGACATGGCATAAAAAGCTTGGTTACATCGGTGAGAAAGGGATAGAAACTCTTGCCAAAAATGGATTTTTATCAAGCTATGCAGGTATGTTCCTCAAGATTTGTGTTCATTGTTTAGCTGGAAAGAGATATAAAATAGCTTTTAAAAGCTTTTCTCCATATAAAAAGTCATAAATCTTTGATTTGACTCACACTGATGTTTGTATGATGCAAAGTAGATAAATAGAAAGTATACTTTACTTTGTGAATTTTATTGATGACTGTTCTAGAAAAGTGTTGGCTTTTGCTTTGAAATCTAAAGATCAGGTACTTGATATGCTTAAGTTTTTCCACGTTTATGTTGAGAGAGGGACATGAAGAAAATTAAAATGTGTCAGGGCAGATAATAGTGGTGAGTAGTGAGGACAATTTAAGTAGTATTGCGGATCCCATAGAATCATACTTAAGAAGACTGTGCCAAAAACTCCTCAACAGAATGGTGTTGCAGAAAGAATGAACAGAACAATTGAAGAAAGGATCAGATGTATGCTTTCGGATGTCAAACTTCCTAAATCATTCTGGGTAGAGGCTATGCGTACTGCAATTGATTTGATTAACCTTTCTTCTTCAGCTCCATTAGATGGCGATGTACCTAAAAGAGTTTGGACTGGGAAAGATGTTTCTTATAAATACTTGAGAGTGTTTGGGTGTAGAGCATATGTTCACATCTCTAAAGATGAGAGATCGAAGCTTGCTGTTAAAGCCAAGGAATGTATTTTATTAGGCTATAGACATGAAGAATTTAGATACATATTATGGGATCCAATGTCAAGGAAATTGATCAGAAGTAGAGAAGTTGTGTTCCTTGAAGATCAAATAGTTGGTGATGTAGAGAAGAGTGATGAGTCTCAGTTATCTCTAGAGATTCCTATTATTCCAACTTCAGTTTCTCCATCCCACCTGTTGTTCATAATGATCATGGGGGAATTGGAGAGGATAATGATGATGATCCAGCAGAACTAGTTGAGCCAGCACCTCTAGAACCACCAGTACTACCAGTTAAGCTAGAATTGAGAAAATCCACTCAGGGGCGAAGCCAGAAAAAAATTTTTTGGTAGGCTAAATTTTTTCCAAGCAAAAATGTTATCTCAATTAAGAATATAAATTTTAAAGAAAATTTTGTTAATACATAAGATAATATCTCATATCTAAGAAGCAATTCAATTATAATTATACACTATTTAAATTGTGCCTTACTATGTTTTCGAGAATTAAACTCAACTATTATTGAATTTGAATAGATGGTGCTACAAATTCTCATTCAATGTTGTTAACCATATAATCCAATAGAAACTTTTTCTCTATTTTATTTTGAACTAGTATCTATGCTTATTTAGTCAATATAGTTGAAATAGGAGATAGATATAAAAGAAGTTAAAAGAAGCAATCACAAATTCACTAACAAAAGCTATACGACCACCATCGATCTGACACATTGACACTATCTAGAAGCCAAACAAAAGTTTAATTAACAAATTAAATTTATATATATTATACTTAATCGAATATATGATCTATCTCTATCAATAATTAATTTTAAAATGTGAATACTAGAATTCAATGGCTAAATTATCTTTATTTAGCCTAACAATAACTTAATCTTACACAATGAAATTGGAACAAGAATTGATCTTGTCTTTACTACCGTACTTTTAATAAATATATTGTAAATGATTGAATAAAAAATAAATTTATTATCTATTCTTACCGGGAAGAATACGAAGAGCTAGCCAAGAAAGGAAGCTCTTTTTTTTTCATTTATTTTATAAATGGCAAAGTTGTAAATTAATAAAGTGGTACAATTATAAATAAAATTGTGGCATTTTTGTTCATTTTTCAAAAATTTGGACAGGTTATAGCCCACCCTAGTCCACACGTAGCCTTGCCACTGGATCCACTGGAGAATGACAACTTTCTACTAGATATCCTCCACATGAGTATGTAATGCTTACAAATGGAGGCGAATTAGAATGTTTTGAAGAAGTTATGTCCCATCAATTTAAAAATGAGTGGGTTAAAGCCATGCAAGAGGAGATGAGATCCTTGAATGAAAACCACACTTATGACTTAATAAAGCTGCCTAATGGAAAGAGGGCACTGAACAACAAATGGGTTTACAGGTTGAAGACTGAAAATAACTCATAACAGCCATGCAAGGCTAGATTGGTTGTGAAGGGTTTTAGTCAGAAGAAAGTTGTTGATTTTGAAGAAATATTTTCTCTTATGGTGAAGATGTCTTCTATCCGAGTAGTGTTGGGATTACTAGCTAGCTTAAATTTAGAGATTGAACAGCTCGAGGTAAAGACAGCTTTCTTGCACGGTGGCTTAGATGAGGAAATATACATGAAGCAACCTGAAGGGTTCAGTGTCCAAGGTAAAGAAGAACTTATGTGCAAACTGAAGAAAAGTTTGTACGAGCTAAAATAGGCACCAGGACAGTGGTATAAGAAGTTTGATTCTTTTATGGAGAATTATGGTTTCAACAAGACTATGTCTGATCATTGTGTTTTAGTGAAAAAGTTTGGTGACCATTATGGATGACATGTTGATTGTTGGTAAGAATGCTAGCAAGATTAAAAATTTAAAGAGAGAGCTTAGCAAGTCTTTTGCAATGAAGGACTTGGGATCGGCAAAACAGGTTCTTGGAATGAATATTTTCCATGACAGAAAAACAGAGAAGTTATGGTTATCTCAAGAAGTATATGTTGAAAAGGTTCTTGAAAGATTTAATATGGACAAGGCAAAATCTGTTTGTTCTTCACTTGTAGGCCATTTCAAGCTTAGTTCCGAGCATTGTCCTACAAGTGAGAAAGAAAAGCAAGAGATGAGAGGAGTTTCTTATGCTTCAGCAGTTGGTAGTTTGATGTACGCCATGGTTTGTACATAACCAGATATTGCACATGCAGTTAGTGTAGTTAGCCGATTTCTCTCCAATCCGGGCAAAGAACAGTAGACAATAGTAAAGTGGATTCTTAGATATCTCAAAGGCACTTCCAAGATATGTTTATGTTTTGATGTTGATAGACTTGTGTTACAAGTGTATAGGGATGCAGATATGGCAGGAGATGTTGATTCCAAAAGGTCCATATTATGATATTTGCTCACCTTTGCAGGGAGAACGGTCTCATGGCAGTCCAGACTTCAGCAGTGTATTGCTTTGTCTACCAGAAAAGCAGAGTATATTGCAATCACCAAAATTTTTAAAGAAACCTTGTGGATGAAGAATTTTCTACAAGAGCTGAGTGTTAAATAAGATAGCTGTATTGTGTATTGTGACAGTCAAAGTACCATCCACTTGGCGAAGAATTCAACATATCATTTAAAGTCGAAGCATATTGCTGTGAGGTATCATTGGATATGAGATGTGTTTGAGAAGAAACAGTTGCAGCTTGAGAAAATTAACAGTGAAGAATGAGTCAGATATGATGACAAAATCTTTGCCTAAGGAGCAGCTGGAAAGCTGCAAACAGATAACGGGCTTGGTGGTGCCCCTCAGATGAGATTGAGGGAGAGATTTGTAGGGTCCATCTCACTTCGGTGGACTAAAAAGCCTAAAGTCTAAAATAATTTACTTAATGTGTAATTATTATAAAATTTTAGACTTAGATGAAATTAAAATATATAAAGGAAACAAGTAAAGAATCGCGATAGCTATAGCCATTTCGTAAAAGTGAGAAGACACTACGAAAGAAAAAGATTTTTTTTTTTTATTTTAAAAGGTAAGGGGGGTGAGCAAGCCCAAATACAATTTTTACCCCTCTTACCACCCCAAAAAATTGAACCCGAGTTCCAGTAGAGGGTACAGCTACACTGGAACCAACTCGACTACTTCTTTGGGGCCGAAAGAAAAAGGTATTTTATTTTCTTTGGGTTTCAATCTTTGATTCAACAATCGAAATGTGGTTTTAATTCTGATTTTTACCAAATTTGGAGGGTAAATTCCTGACATCACCCTCTACATTTCTACTGGTGTTGATCTGTACTTTATTCTCTTTGTAGCTATTATTTGAGATAGCCACTTATTGGAGAAATAGATTTTAGATCTATTATTATAAGCCAAAATTGTTGAGAATCTTGATGTTGTTAGCCTCTAGTGTTATCTAAAGAAGAATTTGTGCTGCAATCCCATTAATATAGTATAAGTTTATATCGGACTACAGTCCTGTAGTTTTTCCCAATTTAGATTTTTCATATAAAAATTGGTGTCTCTTGTGGTTGGTTTTTGTTTTGGATTTATTGGTTTATTTTCTACATATTTATTTATGGTGCACATCCTATTTAATCACACAAAGTAGGAAAGAGTTTTGTTTCCGCTTAATTTCTAAGTGCTTGTGGTTGTGCCTTTCCAACAAAAAGCTCACTTGAAGTCATTGATACATATTTTTATGGTTTAAAAAAAAAAGATTGTCATAAGCTCTATTCTCTTTCAAATGATAATTAGAACAAGAATGTTAGTTGAAGTGCTAGAATTTAAACAATTTCATGTGCCATGTTAAACACGAGTCTATTCATTTCAATGCTTAGCTTGGCTTTTGTTGGGATTATATGCTCTTTTAAAGCATATTAATTTATTTTCTGATTAATAAAATATTTGAGATATTTTCAATTGCATAAATATATTGAAAATGTCTGTTTAATCATATTATATGTATTTATGTGATCATCATATGGATTCACAGAAGATATAAATACAAGTTATCTTATGATTAAATAAATTAAGTTCGCAGTTGATAAATAGAGTTGGGCGCTCTATTTATATTTAGACTGTAGTAAATTTATTGAATGATTTGTCTTAATCATGTATGAATTTACTGATGTAGTTTGACTACATTGAGATGGATCACACATGAGATTTAATTAAGCTTGAAATGACTGTCAGACTTATTAAATCTTATAGGCATTGATTTTACTGTAATCTTAATCTTGAGTTAATTATGATTTCATGATTGTAATTGTTATTCCATTTGAATTACCAATGGGCACGACACACATTTGTGGTCAAGATTACCCGGTATTTTGGTGGGAGCAATTATGAGTATTGGAGTTATAGATTAACAATATAGAATTTGTACGACACGTCTCTTGATGAGTTTTCGGCACTTGATCATAGAATTCTCTGGGCAGAGTGTGTCAACATATTTAGTATGTTGAAAATAATCATTAGAAAAAACCAGTAAGTATCAAGGTACAAGATGTGATAAAATCGATTGGACAGTTGAGATATCGATTTAATTAACGATGTGGTACAAAGGATTGAGCAGTAAAGAAATCAATGTGGTTTGGGACGAATTTTTATTCGAACATACAATTATGGAGGTCAGTTCCAATCTTATAGTGGAGTAGAGTTGGAATTAAATGATTAGGCTTGTTTAATTACAGACTTAATTGTTGTAGCCACTATTGTATGTTCCCAAATGATCCCCAGGTTAGCTCATTTAATTGACTGCACCACTACTGGATTAATAAGCAAGATAACTAGCAATTTGGGTCAAAAACATAATTATATTATTTAGTGGGAGGCTCCATTAATATGTTTATGTATAAAGGGGCCTTATGTTATTTTACAAGGTGGTCCTCTTATAGAAAAAAAGTAAGTAACGTGACTTTTATTTTGGAGCCTTGGGTTTCACTAAAATAAATAATATAAAAGGCTTATTTTTCTCCTAAAAGAAAAAGAGCAGTCACTTCATACAGATCAGAGAAAAATATTTTTCTCTCTAATTTTGAGAGAAAAATTTTCTCGTGCTAGTTTGCTTTTAGTAGTGATAAAGACGCCCACACGTCAAGTGCAGATCAAACCTGAGTCATAACCTGGAAGATCATTGGTGACAGTTCGTGATCTAACAGGCGTGGTGGTGACGGATCATGATCTAGCAGGGGTCTTTGACGGATCATGATCTAACGGAGTCACGGACGCGGATCGTGAGCCTAAATCACTTCAGCGGAAAAATCCAAATTAAATTTTCAAGATACGATTTCTAGATAACGAATTCATATATATTTTTTGAGATCGATCCTAAAAATTTTTTTAAAAAAAACTGAATTTTCCCCAACAGCCTTTTATAACCAAATCTTGCTGCTTTTAGCTCTTCAACGATCCTCTCAAGCCTTCTAACCCGAGCTTCAAGTTCCTCCGGTACTTCACTAGCATAGTTCTCACCATTTCCTTCCGTTACATGGTCCCTCGCTCTACTCTTTACATCTTCCGTATCCGTCACTGAGACAATATCGGTTGATTCATTCTGCATAACAATTTCCCTTGTATTTTGGACATCAATCTGTTTTTCACTGAACTTCAGCGATTCCTTAATAGCCGGGTTGTCTTCCTTAGCTGAATCCCTTTTGACTAAATTAGATTTGGGAGGAAAGCCAGGAGGAACAGGAGAATTATCTGCTTCTTTCATTAGTCTTAGACTCAATGGTAATATTTGTGAACGGAAACCAATAGAAGCAGATGCATCGCTGAGTTCCTTCTTGATATTTAAAGTCAGTGATGGTGAATTTCCCAGGCCCTTGCGAGAAAAACTAGTATGAATTAAGGAACCATCTCCTTCCTTCATTTTGTCCAATCTCCCAGGCTTTGCATTAACCGTTGTGATGAAGTTCCTTCTCTTTGTTCTTTTTGATCTCTTTGCTGTTATCTTAGGCCACGAGAACCTATCAATTTTCTTCATTGTTTGTACTCTCTCCAGCATCCTCCTAGAACCCGTAAAACTTCTTTTCGCTCTTTTTGATCTTTTTGGGTTTATCTCAGAAGTACTGAAAATATGCAGCCGAGGCAGAACAGCCCTACTTGCCTCTTGCAGACGCGACAGTGATTGCCTCCACCAATCTAAGTATCGAGTTGTAACATCAGCCTCATAAAGTCTTGAAGGGACATACAGCTTTGCATAACTAATTGGCCTACAGTAATCAATCCAAGCTACAAGCGGTGTCTTGTTGGCTCGGTCAAGTAAAGCTGGAAGGTCTTGGTCCATTCCAAATTGCATTGCCACTCGATGTGGATGGTATTGCTCTACGCAATCAAGACCAACCAGCTCAGAAACCCTCAAGATCTGAGTCAATGACCGTAATTCTCGAGACAAACCAGCATCAACAGCAGCCCACATTTCCTTTTCTCCATAAAACTCTGGCAGCTTCCAGTTTCTTAAAATTTTGGCATAGGGACGCCATTCAAAATTCTCTTTGGCTGAATCCAAAACTCTCCTCACATTCTCAAATCTACTCGTTTTATTGTGCCACTGAGCAAATCTTGGCTCACCACTTTTGATCAAATTAGGCTTTGGTCTCAAGTCAATAAACCGCTCCCAAGCCCAAATTTGGACTAACTGAAACTGTGACCATAGAGTAACTGATAGCCTACTGTCATCATCCTCCCAATTGTCTATCTCACTCAAAGCAACAATATTGTCTTTCAACAGATTTAAATCTCTATAAATGCTAGCAAGAAGAGCGGGTGCAAGTGCAATTCTAGTCCCCCTGGCTAAATGAACAGCAAGTGGAAAAATAGATTTGACCACTAGACAAAAGGAGGATGGAAAAACATACCTTGACAACCACAAGGCAAGAAATGCTTCGTGTTCAATTTTGCTTCCGCTGTCCATGAATTCATTCATCCACGCGCCGTGTTCTGCCTTCCCATGTATACTCCTATCGAGTTTCTTTCTCACTTGGATCAACTTCTTTTCTATTTCCTTCAACTCATCGGTTTGGAGAGGCCTAAAAACAGGGGAACCCAACACAGAGTACCCCGGAATCATCATATCCTCTAATGTAATAGTTGCTTCACCCCATGGGAAAATGAAACTTTTGGTCTGAGGACACCATTTCTCCGCAAGACCAAGAACCAAATCATTGTTTTTCCGGATTGCATACTTGGAGTTTAGGATGGCTTCATGTATGCCAGCTTTCTTCCACGTAGATTCATGCAAAGCTGCCATCTTGCCAACCCATGCTTGCCACTTTCTTTGGGGTAACCTCCATCCATGAAATTTCACATCTAAAGGCCACTTTCTCGGCGCAAAAGTTATTGGCATTGTGTTAAGACAATGAGAAGGAAGCTCAAAGACTGGCCCATGAATAGAGTTTATGTTGCGTTTAAGAAAATGGGCTACTCTCTTTGTAGGGTTTCCACCACCAGTTAATGAAACCATCATCTCTTCTCTCACTTTAAAACCAATATCTAATGATTCCTCCATTGTTTTAAAATCAAGAACAACGCTATAAAATAAATGGGTTTCTGAGTTTTCTCACTTTTGTGTTTCCGCCTCTGCTTGGTCTCTGACAAAGCTTTGGGCGGTAGCAGTCTATTGGCTGTGTTGTACCATGTTCAGAGAGTGTAGACACCGACCTATTTTTTCAGGTTCTATATGAATTTTTAAAAACAAATTAAAAGGTGAATTTTCTATTAAAAACAAAAGGGTGAGTGGGTTACAACAAATTACTCCACCTATTATTTGACGAACTTTTTTTTTTGGATACCATTTTAACATTATTTATTAAGGTTTTCAAATTCATGTTATATTTTTAAAGTTCTTGAAAAAGGTAAAATATAACACAAATTAGAAAATTTTTAGAGAAATTTTGAATGCATGATAAAAGAAATTGTGAAAAGAAATGAAACTACTGGAGAACAAAAACCATAACCGCAAAAAAGAACTTATGGATATTTGACAGGCATTACTATGTAAGACTTAATATATGAATTCAGCTGACGCACCCCATCAGTCCCAAACGAGACTTTGGTCAATTGATCCAGAAATTTGAGCTGCAAAACTTGATGGAAATCTTGGTATAGTATTGAGAGTGAAACATCAAATTTTCCAATAAAAAACCCTAATATTATATTTGTAATTATTTAGTTAATATAGTCATCTTAGAGATAAATTTTTTTTTTTTTAGAGCTTGTGAAGTCACATATCTCAATACTAGCTATCCCCCACTTTCGTGTTCTTTGAATGCATTTATTTACCGATACAATGAAATAGAAATTTAAGGATCCTCTCCTTAACTTGCTTTAGTTTTTCAAGTTGGGTATCTATTGGCTGTGTTGTACCATGTTCAGAGAGTGTAGACACCGACCTATTTTTTCAGGTTCTATATGAATTTTTAAAAACAAATTAAAAGGTGAATTTTCTATTAAAAACAAAAGGGTGAGTGGGTTACAACAAATTACTCCACCTATTATTTGATGAACTTTTTTTTTTGGATACCATTTTAACATTATTTATTAAGGTTTTCAAATTCATGTTATATTTTTAAAGTTCTTGAAAAAGGTAAAATATAACACAAATTAGAAAATTTTTAGAGAAAAATTTTGAATGCATGATAAAAGAAATTGTGAAAAGAAATGAAACTACTGGAGAACAAAAACCATAACCGCAAAAAAGAACTTATGGATATTTGACAGGCATTACTATGTAAGACTTAATATATGAATTTTTATTTAAAAATGACTAATAAAAAAAAAAAAAAAACAGCTGACGCACCCCATCAGTCCCAAACGAGACTTTGGTCAATTGATCCAGAAATTTGAGCTGCAAAACTTCTGATGGAAATCTTGGTATAGTATTGAGAGTGGAAACATCAAATTTTCCAATAAAAAAAACCCTAATATTATATTTGTAATTATTTAGTTAATATATAGTCATCTTAGAGATAAATTTTTTTTTTTTTTTAGAGCTTGTGAAGTCACATATCTCAATACTAGCTATCCCCCACTTTCGTGTTCTTTGAATGCATTTATTTACCGATACAATGAAATAGAAATTTAAGGATCCTCTCCTTAACTTGCTTTAGTTTTTCAAGATTTATTGTCACATGCACATTGTTCCCACCGTTTAATTTATTACCGGCACATTTATGTATTTGCTGAGGAAGCTATCCTGTTATATTTAATAAAAAACATAACCAGAAGAAGAGAAAATGAATTTCATCAAGTTCTGCGTTTCAATACTTTCAAAGTCATTTAATAATGTTCGTAGAACTTTCACTATAGAGATACGGCAACAATTAGTTTTACTAAAAATAATAATTTTTTCTTTTCTTTATTTTATTTTATTTTTTATTTCTTGTAGAAGCAACAACCCTGCAGGTTATCAATGCAGCATAAGCATACAATCTACACTTTTGAATTTGATAACAACACCATGGTTTTTCAAAATAAACACACACATGTTATAACATCATTTATTTATTATATGACTGACATAGTATCTCTAATGTATTCTAGAATTTTTTTCTATAAAAGATGCCAACACAGAAATCAAAATGCAGAAAAGCCAAAATCATGTATCATCAGTAACTCAATGTCTCAAACAGTCAGAAATTTTTAACCATACACCAGTCTAACTGACAATTTTGATCGTCAATAACGCATACAATAAGAAGAGAACTTGATAATTTTCTAAATGTGGCTTACATGCACCACATGTTACTTTATGTGAAACATCTGTGTTCATATTGAAAGCAAGAGTAAAGGCTACCAGGTTCGCTTGAGGTAAAGGTTCTGATGTACAATTGCTGTTTTGCTAAGATCAACAAGTCATGAGGCAGTTTCAAATTGGTAAAAGCTGAATCTAATATGTGTGGCTAAAATGCTGGAACTAACATAATTTCATATACCTGAATGACAAACATGATTGTGCTCAGACTGGCATTTTATGACCAAATCTTGCTGCCTTTAGTTCTGCAACAATCCTCTCAAGCCTACCAACCCAAGCTTCAAGGTCATCAGGTACCATACTAGCATAGTTCTTACCTTCACCGTTGCTGCACTCATTCTTTGACATATTATGAGGAAGAAACAATTCTCCACTCTCAGTCAAATCTTCCGTAACATTCCCTGATCCACCATTAGCAGGTTCATTCCGCATAAACTTTTCTGCTGTCTCGGTAATTTTAACAGCCTCATTATCTGCAATTAAGGAGGGAAAAGTTTGGGATTGACATGAAGAATTTTCACCATTACCAATCTTCGTATTCTGAAAATCATTATGTTTTTTGCTGGATACCAGTGATCCTGTAATGGCTAGATTATTTTCCTTAGCTGAATCTCTTGATCGAACTAAATTAGATTTGGGAGGAAAACCAGGAGGAACTGGGGAATTATCAGCTTCTTTCATTAATATTAGCTTCAGTGGCAGCATTTTTAAAGGCAACTCAGAAGAAGCATATGCATCACTATCTTCCTTCTTGTCTTCCGTAGTGTACACTGATTTTTTCGCTCTTTTAGAAGCAGAACCTGGAGTGACAGAGGCATCAGTACTTCTCCTCTTCTGATTTGAAGTCTCCAATGAATTATCCAAATCATCAGTTCCATCCAATCTCCTTGGCGTTATCTTGGTCCTTGCAACGAATTTCCTTTTCTTTGTTTGTTTCGATTTCTTTGCTCTTGGCTTAGTTCTTCTTTTCATATCTTTTGCTCTCTCTGGCTTCCTCCGAAAACCAGTGAAACTTAATTTATTAGCTTGTTTTGATCTCTTCTCTGCTGTCTCAGAACTTGTTAGAATTCTTTCCCCTGGCAAAGCACCATCATTTGCACCTTGGAGACCCAAAAGTGATTGCTTCCAACACTCCAAATATTGGGTGGTAACACCAGCCTCATAAAGCCGGGATGGCACATACAAATCTGCATAACTGATAGGCTTACTGTACACACACCATCCTATATAAGGACTATCATTTGCCCTCGCAACACAAGCTGGAAGGTCTTGGTCCATCCCAAATTGCATTGCTACTCTATGCGGAAGGTATTGCTCTATACAGTCAATGCCAACTAACTCAGAAACCCTCAAGCATCGGGCAAATGATTTTAATTCTTCAGACAAATGAGTATCAACCGATACCCTCATCTCCTTTTCTCCATAAAACACAGGCAACTTCCAGTTATTTAGAGTTTTGGCATAGGGACGCCACTCAAAACACTCTTGGGATGAATCAAAAACAGTCCTCACATTCTCAACGCTGATCATTAATTTGTGCCAAAGAGCAAACCTTGGCTCACCGTTTTTTATCAAATTAGGATTTGGTCTCAATTTTACAAATCTCTCCCATGCCCAAACCTGGACGAACTGAAACGGTGAACGTATAATCATTTTTAATGCACTATCTTCATCTTCACAACCGACTAACTCGGTTAAGGCAACAATCTTCTCTTTCAACAAACTTAAATCTCTATAAAGGCTAGCAAGAATAGCCGGTGCAAGGGCAATTCTAGTCCCCCTAGCTAGATGTACAGCAATAGGAAACACAGATTTGACAATTAGACGATAGGAGCGAGGAAAAACAAACCTTGATATCCACAAGGCAAGAAATGCCTCGTGTTCAATATCGCTCTCACTGTCCATGAATTTATTCATCCACGCATAATGCTCTGCTCTCCTTGATGCACTTCTGATGTATTCCTTTTCCACTTGGGTTAATTTCTCTTCTACCGCCTTCAACTCGTCTGTTTCAAGTGGGCTAAAAACAGGGGAACCCAAAACAGAGTAACCCGAAACCATCACATCTTCCAATGTAACAGTTGCCTCACCCCAAGGAAAAATGAAACTGTTAGTCTCAGGACACCATTTCTCCGCAAGGCCAAGAACCAGATCAGTGTTTCTCTTGATTTCGTACGTTGAACTCAAAATTGCTTCATGTATGCCGGCTTTCTTCCATGTGGATTCGTGCAAAGCAGCCATCTTGCTAACCCATGTTACCCACTTTTTTTGAGGTGAATTCCATCCGGGAAATTTCACAACCAAAGGCCATTTTTTGGGCTCAAGGGCGGCGGGCACAGATGAAAGAGAGTGTGGAGGAAGCTCAAAAAGCTTCCCTTCAATGGAGTTTGTCGAAGGTTTGAGAAAATGGGCTAGTCTCTTTGTATGCTGGGCACAACCACTTGGTGAAACCATGAGCTCCTCTCTAATTTCAAAACCAATGTCTGTTGATAAATCCATTGCGGAAATTCCCAAATGATGTGTTTGCCAGCAATGGGCTTGTGGGTTGTGTTTGTTTATAGCTTTTGCAAAAGAGAGAATGTGAAGAAACTTTGCAATCACAGATGTTGGTCAACAATTTGCCTTTCCAAGAAATATATATAGAGTTGGAAATGGAAAGATTAGGAATCCGACTCTGTGAGCTTCATCCATGTTTTTTAGTGGGGAGTTAGTGGAATTCTCATGGATTCTTATTCTCACTTCTTTTTTTTTTTCACCTTCTTTTTATTAAATTTAATATTTAATAAAATAAAATAAAAAATATTATATTTATTTAAATAATATTATTATATTTAACTAAATAATAATTTACATTGATTTTAAGTTAAAATTACTTAAAAATAATATTATCATATTAATAAAGAATTAATAATATTACTATATGCTATCTTTATTTGAAAATGAAATAAAATAATATTTATTTAAAAATAATAATATTATATTTATTTAATATTAATAATTAAAAATAATTAATAGTTTATTTTAAGAAAATATTAATTTTGTGTTAAATAATATTATATTATTATTTTATATAATAATAAATTTAATATAATTATATTATATTATATTTAAATAATATTATATTTATTTAATATAGTTATATTTAATAAATTTAATATAATTGTATTAAATAAAATAAAATAATGTTTCATTTTATATTTACCCTCCTTTTATTAAATTTTCTATAATTATATTTAATAAATAAAATAAATAATATTATATTTATTGAAATAATATTATTATGTTTAACTAAAGAATAATTTGGTTTCATTTTAACTTTAAATTACTTAAAAATAATATTATTATATTAATAGAGAATTAATAATATTACTATATACTATCTTTATATTGAAAATATAATATTATTATATTTATTTAAAAATAATAGTATTATATTTACTTGATATTAGTAATTAATAATAATAAATAGTTTATTATAAGAAAATATTAATTTCGTATTATGTTAATAGTAAAAATGTTTCATTTATATTACCTTTATCAATAAATTTTAATTTATCTAATTAAAATGAAAATTAATAAAAAAATTGTGATGTATATAATTAAGAATATTAATAATTATTATAAATTTAAAAATATAATAAAATAAATGTTTATTCATTAAATATATTTTTTATTAACTTTGTATTAAAAACTATAATTCTTTAAATAAGGGTAAAATTATAATTCGAAACTATTTACTCTCAATCCAAGACAAAGTAAACACATAAATTAGATTTTGATCTCTATTCCATGCTTCTATTCTAGTGTAAGTAAACAACTTACTCTCACTTCTACTCCACACTCCCAATCTTAGGATTCACATTTCAATCCAAAATGTAAATGCTACCTAAGTGTTGGTTCAATGGAAACTAGGATTCAAGCGAAGTCATGGGTAGAGCACTAGATATGTAAACATTTTAAGATGGTACTCAAAAGTTGAAATGAGAATGATTAGGGGTTGCCCATGACGGGTTTGATAAAATAAGTTTGAGAGGAAAGATAAAAAGATACATATAACAAGCACACCATATGTCATTTTTGCATCTCTCTAATAATATTTTGATACACACCTATTTTGAAATTAACTAATCATAATAAAGGGTGAAAAATTATTTTAAAATGCATGGAATACATTTGTTGGAAAATTCCACTAGTTTATCTCACATAAGTCTCAAAAGAAAAAGTGTAAATTATTTTCTAATTCAATAATTAGTCATTGCTTTCATTTTATACTACAGTTGTAATAGTCTTTTTGCTAGATTTTGTTAAAGGATGCAAGTTGTTTAATAATTAATATCAAGATTCAAGGTGCGTGCCTATTACATTTGAATGAAAGATAATATCTAAGTGATAAATTGTCAAACCTAGGGGGAAATATGAGATAATTTTCCTTTTCCATATTTCATTTCATTTTTTTCATTTTTTTTCCCTTAAAACCTCTTTATTGTCAAGATTCTTTACTTTTCCGGTCACCCCTGTTTCCAAATTTAGTACTAGAAAAAGATTTGAGCCGCCCCACTAGCCTGTGGGCCATATATTTTCTTTCTTTGCTTCAATTATGCAACAAAATGGATCAAACTACTGCATCCCAGCGACTGAGCCAACCTTGTTTTGTTTTGCATTAAAATAAATGCATTGACCATAATATGTTGTGGTCATCAATGCAGGTACCATTGCACAGACCCAAACTTACTGTCACACTAATCAAAAGCTTTTTATCAGGATGCTCAACGCCAAGCTTGGAACAAGTCAGCAGCATAAGTAACTCCTCAGGTGTCCCTTCTCACATGATTAGTGCGGCAAGTATCACTTAGCCGGAATATAAAGTAACACACAAGTGAGATCTCAGCTTGATGGAAATTTTTATGAACAATGATTTAGGATTCATGCTTGGAACAGCCATCGCTAGAATTGTTATTTGTGAGCTGATGATTAGTTTAATTCTGCTAACAACTTTTGAGACCATGATGAAGGTTGAGAATTTCCTATTTTCTCAATTCTCAAGGTCTATTAAGTCTTTCTCTTGAAAACCATTGGGCCTTAATCCAGTGGCTAGAATCCTGCATTCACAATTGTGAGTGCAGCGGTTCGAGCCCCCGCGATACATGTAAGAGTTTATTTCTTTCCTTAATTATTAAGTGAAGGCAGTCTTCTCCATTTCGAAATGTGAGTGGAGCAAACACCCCTCAAATATTAGAGAGGGTAAAATCTGGGCGTGCTATAAGAATTAATGTAAACTAGTCCCAGTAATTGTTTGATTAATATGGGCGTGCCATATAAGAATTAATGTAAACTAGTTCCAGTAATTGTCTGATTGTAAATATTAGTTGTAAATCTCATATAATATGAGTTGTAATATGAGCATTTTTTTTATTGGGGTGTCAAATGTAATATGAGTTGTAACATGAGCATTAGTCTCATGTAATTCAAAAAAAAAAAAGTCTTTCTCTTAATGGAAGGTGAAACAAAGATACATGTAATTGAACAATGCTATCAATAATTGTTGCTGGAAGTTATTACAGCAGTATGATACAAGGATTCAATATATCATTTTCTCAATAAATGGAAATCCGCGTCTATCCTGAAGGGAATTTGCTGTCAAATGATAAACATACAGCTGGTTAACACTCCAACATATACATATAATCTACGGCTAGTTCCCCTGTGAGAAACCAGTGGTTAAAGAGCCAAAATTTGAAATAGGAAAAGCAAAAGCATGCATGTATATCATCAGCGGCTCAACTTTAGGCAGAGGGAGCATTTCAACTGAGATATTCAGACACTGATCTCAGATACGCGAAGGAGAATAGTCGGCTGAATCTAAATTTGCAAATAACACACACGCATCATATGTGGCTACTTAGGAAACATAAGTGCCCCATTGAACATCAAATTTCTTCCGCAAATATTGCAAAACCACAGTTGGTTAAGGCTATTCTGAACAGTTGCTAATTCGTCATCATCCAAAGCAAAATGGCAGTGGCCGAATCTGACGTGTAACTAAAGTTTTAAAACCATATAAATAGAAACATCAGTGAACGCTGATACTAAAGCTAGCCTGTACGTGCAAATCTTTTGGCTTTTAGATTTGCAACGATTCTCTCAAGCCTGCTAACCCAGTCTTCAAGATGCAATTCAGGTCTCTCACTTATCTCATTGTTTTTGATGTTGCCATCTCCATCACCACCCTGCGTCCTCACCAAATCATGAGCTGAATTAACCAATTGAATCTCAGTTGAATCTTCAATAGATGTTTCTGATGGTTCATTCCGTCTACTCTTTTCCACCAATCCTGTCTGCAACTGTGGTTCAAAAATTTTAACACCTTCGCACTCGGCAGTTGAAGAAAGAGTGTCAGATTGACTAGGCAAATTTTCAGCACTACTGACCTCTTCATTCCAGAAATCATCATCCTTCTTCCTCGACCTGAGAAGTTCTCCAATGGTCAGAGTATCTTACTAGTGGAATCACTTGCCACCAACAAATTAGATTTTGGACGAAAGCCAGGAGGAACAGAGGCGTCATTAGCTTCCTTCTTCACTTCTAGGCAAAGTGATAGCCTTTGTGAATTTAACTCAGCAGAGGCAGATCCACCACTAACCCTTTTCTTTTCTTTTGAAGACTCCAGTAATTTTTTATTTTTCTTCACAGGACACCCCAGCGGAGAAGAGGAATCAGCAACATGGATATGCATTTTTGATGCCTCTGGTGATCTTTCGAAGCTCTTCACAGAAAAATGAGGGCTAGCAGGGGCAGCATCCCTTTCACTCTTTTCCTTCAATTTCATATGGGCCTTTCTGGAGCCATGAGAACTACTCTCTATCATTCCTTTTGGTCTCTTTCGAATTATCTTATAACTCCAGCACTTTCTTTTATCTGGCAAAGCACCATTGTTTGCACCTTGCAAATGTGACAGTGAGTGCTTCCACCACTTCAAGTATTGGGTGGTAACACCTGCCTCATAATGCCTAGACGGTATGCACAAATTTGCATAAGTGATAGGCTTACAGTAATAACTCCATGCTAGTTCAGGACTATCATTTGCTCCAGCCACAAAAGCTGGGAGGTCTTGGTCCATCCCAAATTGCATTGCTACTCTATGGGGAAGGTACTGCTCTATGCAGTCCTTCTCAAGCCCAACTAGCTCTGAGACACACATGCATCTAGCAAATGATTGTAATTCTTCAGACAAGTCACCATCAGCTGATACACTTGTTTCCTTTTCTACCTAAAAGGCATGCAGCTTCCAGTTGTTTAGAGGCTTTGCGTAGGGACGCCAATCAAAACTCCCTTGGCCTGAATCCAGAACTGTCCTCACATTCTCAACATTGATCATTAATTTGTGCCACCGCGCAAATCTTGGCTCACCATTTTTAATCAAATTAGGCTCTGGTCTCAAATCAGTAAACCTCTCCCATGCCCAAATTTGGAGCAACTGGAACAGAGACCATGTAGTAACTTCTAACTTACTGTCTTTGTCCTCCCACTTGTCTACCACGCTTAAAGAAGCAATCTTTTCTTTAAACAAATTCAAATCAATATAAATGCTAGCAAGAACAGCTGGAGCAAGTGCAATTCTAGTGCCTTTCGCTAAATGTACAGCAATAGGAAACACATTTCTGCTAATGACACATTTTACTCTAGAGGAGCTTGGAAGAACAAACCTTGACAGCCACAAGACAAGAAAAGCTTCATGTTCGATTTCACTTCCACTGTCCATGAAATTCTTCAACCACGCTCCTTGGTGTGCCTTCCTAGCTGCAGTTCTAGTAAGTTCCGTTCTTGCCTGATTCAACTTCTCTTCTGTGTCCAATAACTCATCTGTTTCAAGAGGGCTAAAAACAGGGGAACCCAAAACAGAGTACCCGGCAATCATCATATCTTCTAAAGTAATTGTAGCTTCACCCAACAAAAAATGAAACTTTTAGTCGCAGGACACCATTTCTCAGCAAGCCCAGCAATCAAATCATAATTTCTCCGAATTTCATACGTTGAATATAAAATTGCATCATATATACCAGCTTTCTTCCATGTATATTCATGCAAAGGAGCCATCTTTTCAACCCATGCTCTCCAATTCTTCTGCGGTGACCTCCAACCGTGAAAATTTACATTTAAACGCCATGTTTTGGGTTCAAACGTGGGTGGTAAGGAGGACAAAAAATCTGAAGGAAACTCAAAAACTTGCCCTTTAATGGAGTTTACGCTGGGGTTGAGAAAACGGGCTAGTCTCTTTAAAGGCTTTGCAGCACCATTAGGTGCAATTATGAACTCCTCTCTCACTTCAAAACCGTGCTCTTCTTCTAACTCCTCCATTATTGCCGAAACTTCACAAATGAATTATTGTGAACAAGAAAATGAGAAATGAGTTTGTGGGTTATATAATAACTGTTTGTGGCTTTCCAAAAAGAGGGAATCTATAGAGCCTCTTGCTTCCCAAAAAAAGGAGATTGGAGTTAAATATGAAGAAACAGTGTCAGCATTTGAGATTTGAATGGTTGATTTTCCTTTTTCATTCTTTAAAATTTAAGTAGGTTTCTTCGGGTGAAAGAATACTTTTGGTCCGACTCACAGTCCCCATTCTTGAGGCATAAAACTTAAATTTCGTGGGCTTGAATGTTGATCATTGAAATTGTATTCTTTAAAGTTGAAATTTTTTCTGTGCAATGCAAGCATCAAATATTTAATATAGAAGGGTCATTTGTCACGGCTAAATACCCTCCTCAACTATTACTATTTAATTTAGCCATCTTTTTGGTACCATATACAATATATATATATATATATATTGTTGTAAGTTTGGTGGAATACATAGTTATGTGTGATATTTCATTTATTAATCAGTATTACAATATTAACAAATCCATAATAAAGTTAACCAACACAAAATATTAAATTCTTCAAACTTTTATAATTATTAGAATTCAAAGTTTCAATTTAGAAAGGATACTTAGAAATATTTATCTAATGTTTTCTTACATATTATTTTATCACTAAAGTTTTCTGATAACTATGTTTTACCACCAAATATTAAAAATAATAGAATATTTAAAAAACAATTTGTTAAAAGACTATTTTAATCCTTAGTGTGTAGAAAAATGATATAGTCCTCTAAATTAAAAAAATTCTAAAAATCAAATATTTTCAATGTTAAAAATTTTGAAAATAACAGCTTATATTAATAAAATAATGTTATTATAATATTTATTTTATATAATTTTTAACAAATAAAAATAAATTTAATAAAAATAAATTATTATTTTAAGAAAACTATTTTATCTTAGTTGCTTGTTCTTTTAACATTTGAATTTAGCTAATCAATTTAATAAGTACATATCAATTACAATATTTAATTTAATAATCCTAAATAATTATTTTATTTTATTGAAAATTAATCAACTTACTACCTGAATTATGGGAAAATTATCAAATTACTACATGTCTTCTTCGTTTTGTATCAAGTTATCATTACTGTTTAAATTTATCAAATTGAAATACCTTAGATACCCTTGCGACCACATCATTTTTTAAAAGAAATTAATTATTTGGTAGTAAAATGGTAATAATTGCGATATCATATAATGGAAACATAATTGTTAAAAAATCTTAATAATAAAATAATATATAAAAAATATTAGGTGGGGGTGGGGATGCCTACCCCATTCCCCACCCCATTAAAAATTTTAACTCCATTCCCCACCCCATTCCCCAATAAATTTAGTGGGGTGGGGTGGGGAATCCTCATGTGGGGAACGATTTCCTCATTCCCCATTTATTTATTTTATAATAGATATAGATATATGATTTCAATAAATTAAAAATTAAAAACTTCAATTAAATCATTATCATATTATTAGGTATTTAAATTATGTAAAAAAAACCGCCAAATATTTGTATTAATATCTTGAAATAATAGTAAAATTAAAAAATATTTGAAGAGAGTAGTTCTTAAAAGAGAAAAGAAAATACAATAATATTTTAAGGTTGAATAAAAATTATATTCTAAGGTTTTCTTTTAGTTATAATCTATTTGTATCAAGTAAAAAAAAAAAATTATTAACTACCATTGTAATTGATAAAACAAAAATTATTAAATAAAATTTAGAAAAAATATCTATATATAATGGGGATTGAGGTGGGGTGGGGAGTAGAAAACCAAACCCCACCCCATTAAGAATTTAGGGATTATTTTTCTCCTATTCCCCACCCCATTCCCCAAAAATTATTTAAAATTCACCCCATTTGGGGTGGAGCCCCATGGAACCCCAAACCCATAGAGGATTTTGCCATCCCTAGGTATCTCCTCTAGAAATATTATTTTCAATTTGAGTTGGGATTATTCAATTTGAGAAACTCATCGATACCCAAAAGAAATTGAGGTCTAGGTTGTATGAGGTTGTGGGCTAGAGCGAGCAAGTTCACGCCCGATGACTGCATTTATTGATCCATGGATTACTGCTAGAGATGGCCAACGGGCCGTGCCGCCATCAAAGGAAGCCCACGTTGTGCTCGTGTTCGTGCCGTGCCGTGCTCACTATTCATTCATGCCGTGCTGTGCCGTGCCAACTCGGCAAACATGCCGTGCCCACACATGCTCGTGCCCGTGCCCACTCGTGCCGTGCCGTGCCGTGCCTAGAAAAAATAGCCCACTAAACTTTTTTTCTTTTTTTATTTTTTTAAGAGCACATACCAAGTTATTGTCTTATTTTTTTAAACTTATGTACTTTTTTGGATCTATGTACCTTTATTTAAATTTAATAGAATAAAAAATTTAAAATTCAAGTCCATATTCAATGATAATAAATTAATAATAATAAAAGAATGTAATATTAGTTACTAAGTTTGACTCTATAGTATTAGAATTTTTTTTAGTACTTAAAGTACTTAAAAACAACAATAATAATAAATTTTTTTTAAAGGTTAACTTAATTGTTAACTTGAAATTATGTAGAGTCATATATCATAGTTTATAACAATATTAAAATATATTTATAAAATCATGATATTTATAATTTTATTTATTAAAATCATATATCAATTATTTATTTAATAAATTATAAACATAAATCAATTATAATTTTTTTGAAACTAAGAATTATATAAATTTAAAAAACTTGAGCCAATAAAATATATTAAAATATTTAATTTTAAGTTATTTATAAAATCATAAAATGTTAAGTTTACTTCATTAAAAAATGAAACGTGCTTATTGCGTGCTTTTTCTCGTACCGTGCCTTGTGCCGCCCGGCCCATTGGCCACCTCTAATTACTGCATTTATCTAACACACTATGAAACAACTTTTTTTTTTTTTGGCTAAGAAGACACTATACAATGGCTGAGCTAGAAAAGTGATAATAATAAAATAAAAACTAAGAGAAATCTTTTTCATGATATTTAATATTATATAATGTGTCATGAAATATATAAATTAATACTAAAACCCATGACTTATATGGATTTATAACTAGTTAGCTTGCTTTATTGAGTCCTTGTTATTTGTTTTGGTTTATAGTTGAATCAAGAACTTTATGAGGGAATACTACACAACTATGAATGCCATAATTTATGACCACTTACACAAAGGATATTCTAGAATTGTATTCGAAAGCATAACAAACATTTGAAAAGAGGACTTAAAAATTGGAACCAAACTTAAATTCTTATTGAAAATCACATGACAACAATACAAAGTCTGGATTTAATCCTTGATAGAAAGTATTTAATACCTTCGACTATCTTTTAGACTAAGGGCCCGTTTGGGATTGCGGTTGAAATTCAATAAGCTGCTTATTTCATAATTTTTGATAAAAATAATGTTTGGTAAATTTTGTAAAAGCAGCTTATTTCATAATTTTCTCCACTTTGTCAGCAGCTTTTAAAAGCAGGTAGGGGGTTACTTTTCATAAGCAGCTTATTTAATAAGCTACCATACCTTTTTAAAATTCCTATTATAACCCTATATTTTAATAAAAAGATAATTATATCTTATTTATTCATAAACCCTAATAAATAAAGCATACCTTTATCTTTATCATATTTTATGTAACAGATTATAAAGTTCTTCAAATTTTTTTATTGATTTTTTATTGTAATTTTACATATTTAAGAAAAAGATATGTCTAAACAATTTTATTAAACATACTCTAAAAATAAAAAGTAATTAAAAGATATATCTATTTTGGTCATTAAATAATAAAACAACACTTTCGTAATAAACTTTACCAAACACATATACTCTACTTTTCAAACTCACAACAACTGTAACAGCACAGTTTACCAAACGTCAAGTTACTTTTTTAATCAGCAGCTTATTTTATCTGCACAGCACAAGTAGCTTATTTCATAAGCATCCGCAATCCGAAACTGGCCCTAACAATGATAATATCTTTTTTTTAAATTATGTTCAGCCGATTGACACACACCAAAAAGATATGAATAGGTACAATTTTTTAAAAAAAATTCCAACAAAGCCAAATAAAACAATTGCTATCCATCATCACGAGTGAGTCAAAGGATCATAAAGCATTAAACATTTTAATTCATTTTATAAAAACTCTTATTATTGTATTATTAATTTTAGTATTCTCTAATATCTTAATTGACGTGATAGTCCCTGCTCTGTTAGGTAAATATCTCGAAAAATATTTTAAAATTCCATAAGATAATTTTTTGTTAAACACAATAAGATGATATAAATAGTAAAAATTTGTGTGGTTATAGTGCATTAATAAACCTATATATTGTCTAACCTAACACACGGTGTTATTATTATTTCTTTTCACAAAATCACACAGTATTATTTGATCACAAATGATTTACTAATATAATTGAGTGTCTCCGTACTAGTGAAAAATTTGTCGAACAATAATAGTTGTGTTGTGACATAGTGACATGGTTTTTTTTATGAAATATTTGTGTAAAATATCACTAAAGTTATAGGATATATATAGTGAAATACGACCTAAGCAACCCAAGAGGGGGGGGTAAATTGGATTTTTAAAAGATATGAAAGCAAATACTTAATCCAATTAAAAACTAAGCAATAAAATTCAAAATAGATAAATAAACGTGCAAAGAAAAAAAATAAAGAGAAAGGGTAAGAGAGATCAAACACAAGGGTTTTTACGTGGTTCGGCAATCCCCGCCTACGTCCACGCCTCCAAGCTCACCGGGCTTGAGGATTTCACTAAGCAAGCCGCCAAGGCCTCAAATGCTTACAATTGACTTCCAAGGTGTCAATAGAGCTTTACAACAAGAGATTATACACAATCTCTTAACCCAAGTGTATTCCAACACTTACAATCACTCAAAACAAAAGATTACAAATTGTTTTTCTCTCACACAATCTTTTAGATTACAATCAATGCCCAATGTGTGAATAAGATGAAGCAAGCGTGTGTTTAAAGCTCTATGAAGATTGTATAATCGTGTATAAGCTCAATGGTTGTATTGTGATCAGCCTATGATTTGATTTGAAAGAGTTTATTTATAGTTGAAGCTGAAAACTAGCCGTTATAGCCTTTTTCGCCAAAAAATGGATCGCCGTTAACCGTTAATGGTTAACCGTTTGCGCTGGTCAAAGTTACCGTTGTGCTGGATTTCAAATAAATGGTTGACCGTTAGTCACTACCCTTTCGCCGTTAAAATCCAGAGACCTGCATAACAAAAATCTTCTAACCGTTCTCACTAAACAGTTAAGGATTAGCAAAGAATATCATACTGAAAATTATCGGTTAGCCGTTTATGCATTAACGGTTCACCGGTAAATTCCAGAAACATGCACAACACATTTCAACTAACCGTTCTCACTAAACAGTTAAAGATTAACAATGTATGTCTCTCTGGAAATTATCGGTTAGCCGTTATTAGTTAACGATTCACCGGTTATTTCCAGCAACCTTTAAAACAACGAGCTTAAAACGGTTTGCTCTAAACGGTAAGAGGTTAGCACAAAAAATCCTTTCTGAATATTATCGGTTAACCGTTAAAATTAACAGTTCGCCGTTTAAATCGAGTGGCTGATTTTTAGCAGTTATAAAACAATCAGTTGAAGCCTTATAAAATAACCATTCTCTGCATTTTATCGGTTAACCGTTAAAATTAACGGTTCACCGATTATTTCCAGAAATTCACATTTTTGCAGCGATGTTCCAGTTTACCAAAAACTTGTAAACACTTATAGAAAAATTCTAGCTTTCAAGAAAATATTTGTTATTTTGAAAACTCCAACATGTTTATCAAAAGGTTTGTTATCATCAAAATCAATAAAAAGAACATTTATATGTTAACAATCTCCCCCTTTTTAATGATGACAAACTTTGGCTCCCCCTAACTATATGCTCCCCTTACCTATATGACTGAAAACAGTTTTGCCATTATAAGATGTTTGCAAAACAGTTTTGCAAAAACTCTCCCCCCTCATCGTCAAAAACAAAACTTAAGAAAAAGAACCATGAGAGAAATAGAAGAGCAAAAATTTCGACAGAGTTTTCCCTGAAAAATAGCGAAATCTTGAAATACAATCATGAGGCCAAAACACTTCCAAAGAAATCAAATCAAGCATTCCATAACCCAACATCTCCAAAGCCATCCAATTCACATAAAAAAGAGATATATATATATATAATCATCCATAGAAAATACCAACCCACAAGATCAACAGGAATAGATAATGCAAGATAACAAAAAATATCATAGTACAGTCAAAACATGAAATATATATGCGAAACAAAAAAAAAAAGAAAACTAAAAAGCTCGCCACGAAGCGGGAGGTCGCGTAGAAGTGGGTCGCGAAGAGGAAGGTCTCGAAGCGGGAGGTTGTGTAGAAGTAGGAGCCGAAGAAGGAGGTGCCGAAGAGGGGGCTCCCGCAGAGGTGCTGCCAGGGTCAAACCCAAAATACCCCAGAATCTGGCGTGATGATTTCATCGATGATCAATGCTCGCTCACGAAATGTCGAACTAAGCCGATGCTGCTGATCGTGAGTAATAGCGTCCATACGATCAAGAATCAGCTGCTGGGGCTCAGAAATCTAGCGAACATCAATGACCACCGCTGCGAAATATCGTAAACAAGAGGGTGAGGGTGGAGGCTCGAGGAGCGTAGAAACTAGAGGAGGCTCGGAAGCTGAAGGAATGTCAGTATCCACCTCAGGCGCGGCAGAACCAGAAGGGACTGATGGCGGAATAGCATCTCGACGACTAGAAGGTGAAGGATGAGCTCCAAGTCTGAAGTCAAGAAGCTGATCGAGAGAATAGATGTCGTTAAACATCCGATCGTCCTTAGGAGCAATCAAGGTGTCCCAATTCTTGGCGTTTGAGGTCTTGAGCCACTGCCCGTTCCTTTTAGTAAAAACCTATGCTACTCATGGCATCCCTACCAATTCTTTTGGGCTCCTTATACACAGCATCCCTAATTGGCATATGGAAGTGCCGCAATATCTTAGTGATGAGACTGCCATAGGGAAGCAAACTGTGAGTAACTGCCGGAGTGGTCAACATGTGGCGCACAATGATATACCCGAGGTTAACAGCCCGCCCACTAATTAGGCTATCTAGTAACCCAACATCCATACGAATAACCTCATCCGAGTGACCCCTCCTAGGAGTAACAATATGCTGCAAAATACTATGAAGAATACGAACTTGGAAAGGAAGTAGCTGAGATCGGAAAGGGAGACCACAAATCTCATTATTAAGATCTCTACGACGACAAATATTACGAACACCATTATTATGGCTAAAGTCAGCAAATGAGAGTTCTTTTCTAGACGTATAAAAAGTATGACCCTCGTCCGCTATCCCAATAATGACAGTGTTAAAAAACTCAACATCAAAATCAATGGACACACCACCAACAAGAGTAACAATCCTATCTAAATGAGTTGATGACAATTCCATATTAGAATAGAAAACTCAAACTAGATTAGGATAAACCCTATCATCAAAGTCTATAACAAACTCCCAAGGCCTAAGCATATTAGTAACACTCCTATCACATGCAATCAAGTCCTTAAAGTCATCTATATCCACAAAATAAGAATCGAGTACCTGTCGGCCCATAAATCGAGTCTCAAAGCGTTTATACAAAGGAGCAGTAGGGAAGTGAAGCCTTTCAAATTCAGATGTTTCCCGTTGTGGTATGGGGTTGACAGAGGGTGTATATTTCCTTCTCCGAGGCCTCCAAGATGACTCAGCCATGATAATGAGAAGAACACGTTCGGAAGATAGATTTGAGATTAAAAGAATTGATTAGGGAGTTCAGAGGGAGTAGAGGAAAAGTAGTTTTGGTTCAATTTGCCAAGAAATGACAAAAAAATGGATTAAAATGGACGAAGATCAGTCCGCTGCCCTTAGGGTTTTGATTTGGGAATTTTTAATTTTGGACGAGATTTGAAGATTTAAATCGGTAGAATCACTCTAAAAGTGATTAGGAAGAGTTCTATTGGTGTAATTTGTTGCGAAAATGGAGAAAATTGAAGAAGGAAGGAGAAAGAAAGCTTAGGTTTCGCGATAATGGCATAAACGGTGAGAGGGCAAGTGAAGACGAAGAGAAAGCCCGTGACCAGTTTATATACTTCTCGAAAACGGCGAGCCGTTTTCTATAAACGGTAAAGGGTTAACTTCTAGTGAGCTTGGAATAAGAAAACGTTTAATGCGTAAGGGTAAACGGTGAAGGGGCAAATTAAGGGAGCTCTCTGTTTTTAAACGGTTTACCGTTAATCGTAAACGGTTAGAGGGTAACATTCTAGATGCTTTCTGGTTTTAAACGGTTAGAGGGTAAGGGAGCAATCAGAAAATCCTAGTTTCTGGAAATAAACGGTGAACCGTTTATGAGAAAAACGGTTATCCGTTTATTTTATTTGTTGTTTCGCACATTTAATTCAATATCTGGCCATCAAAGATAACAAATCAAGATCATGACTTTGATCTAAAAATGCTCTAAGGTCATTTTAATGAAAAGTTCATGAACACATATGTTTTAAAACAATTAATCCATACAAAACATACATACACACTACTAGTACATCATACTCAAGCATTTCAAGGATATTGAAACATCATATCATAAATCAAGTTATTGAATAGACTCAATAGCATATTTAGAAATGTTAATGTGAAAATTTCATCATCCAAAGTTCATGCCGAATTTTTGAAAATTGTTTTTCGCAAAGAGGTTTTATAAAAATATCGGCGAGTTGTTTTTCCGTAGAAATAAACTCCAATGCAATATCACCCTTTTGAACATGATCTCTCAAGAAATGATGCCTAATTTCTATATGCTTAGTTCTAGAGTGCTGAATGGGATTCTTTGAAAGATTTATAGCACTTGTATTGTCACACTTAATAGGAATTTGTTCAAGCTTAATGCCATAATCTCTAAGTGTTTGTTTCATCCAAAGAGCTTGTGCACAACAACTCCCTGCAACTATATATTCAGCCTCGGTAGTTGAAAGTGCCACAGAATTTTGTTTCTTGCTAAACCATGAAACAAGTGAGTGACCTAGTATATGGCAAGTTCCACTGGTGCTTTTCCTATCAACTTTATAACCAGTAAAATCCGCATCCGAATAGCATGTTAAATCTATATGAGTTCCTCTAGGATACCAAAGGCCAAGATATATGGTTCTACTCAAATAACGAAAAATTCTTTTAACAGCAAGCAAATAAGATTCCTTGGGACAAGATTGAAATCTTGCATACAAACATACACTAAACATGGTATCGGGTCTACTTGCGGTTAAGTAAAGTAAAGAGCCGATCATACCTCGATATTTTTTAATATCAACTTCTTTACCTTTTTCATCTTTGTCAAGCTTGATTGTTGTGCTCATTGGAGTGATCTTAGTATTTGACTCATCAATTCCAAATCTCTTGAGCAAGTCTTTGACATACTTAACTTGATTGATGAAGATCCCCTCATTGTTTTGCTTGATTTGAAGTCCAAGGAAATACTTCAATTCCCCCATCATGCTTATTTCAAATTCCTTACTCATACAAGATGAAAATTCCTTACACAAGAACTCATTAGTAGAACCAAAAATAATATCATCAACATAAATTTGAACAACAAGTATGTCTTGATTTTCACGTTTAACAAAAAGAGTAGTATCCACTTTACCCATTGAAAAACCATTATCCAACAAGAAATTTTTAAGCCTATCATACCAAGCTCTAGGTGCTTGTTTCAATCTATACAATGCTTTAGATAACTTATACACATGATTTGAAAATTTTTCATTTTCAAAACCGGGAGGTTGTTTTACATAAACTTTCTCCATAATAAAACTATTTAGAAAAGCACTTTTAACATCCATTTGAAATAGAATAAAATCTTTATGACATGCATATGCTAACAACATTCTAATGGATTCTAATCTAGCTACAGGTGCAAATGTTTCATCAAAATCAATTCCTTCTTCTTGGTTGTATCCTTGAGCCACTAATCTAGCCTTATTCCTTACAACCATACCGGATTCATCCATCTTATTCCTAAATACCCATTTAGTACCTATGATGGATTGGTGTTCCGATTTAAGAACTAATTCCCACACATTATTTCTCTCAAATTGATTCAACTCCTCTTGCATTGCCATAATCCAAGACTCATCATTTTCCGCATCCGCAAAGGATTTTGGTTCAATTTGAGAAATAAATGCAGGATGCTCACAAGTGTTCCTAAGTGATGATCTAGTAGTAATGCCTCTAGATGGATCTCCTAAAATGGCATCCTTAGGGTGAGAAGAAACATACCTCCACTCCTTGGGGAGTGTTTGCATCGTACCTTCTTGTTGCTCCATATTTCTTTGATCTTCTTGACCATCCTCTTGATTTTCTTGTGGTGCATTCTCTTGATTATCTTTTGATGATCCTTCTTGTAACTCTCCATCTGCATCATCATTAACAACTCCTTTCTCCGCAGAGGATGGGTTAGACTCATCAAAAGAAACATGTATAGACTCTTCCACAACCTAGGTTCTTTTATTATAAACTCTATAAGCTCTGTTTGAGCTTGAATACCCAAGAAAAATACCAATATCGGATTTTGGATCAAATTTACCAAGATTGTCTTTTGTGTTCAAAATAAAACATTTGCAACCAAAGACTTTGAAATAACCAATATTGGGTTTTCTATCTTTCCAAAGCTCATAAGAAGTTTTGTTAAGAGGAGATCTAATCAACACTCGATTTAAAACATAACAAGCGGTGTTGACGGCTTCGGCCCAAAAATACTTAGGTAATGCATTTTCATTCAACATGGTCCTAGCCATTTCTTGAATAGATCTATTCTTTCTCTTAACAACTCAATTTTGTTGTGGAGTTCTAGGTGATAAAAATTGATGCTCAATGCCAAAGTCATTACAAAAAGACTCAAATGTATAATTTTCAAATTCTCTACCATGACCACTTCTAATACAAGAAATAGAATAACCCTTTTCATTTTAAACCTTTTTACAAAAAATTTTAAAAGCATCAAAGGCATCATCTTTATTGGCTAAGAACAATACACATGTGAATCTAGAATAATCATCTACGATTACAAAAGCATAATACTTGCCATTTAAGCTAGTATATCTAGATGGTCCAAACAAATCCATATGAAGTAATTGAAGTGGTTTTGAAGTAGATACATTATTCTTGTTTTCGAAAGAGATTTTGATTTGTTTTCCAAATTGACAAGCTTCACAAATTCTATCCTTTTGAAAATTGATTTTTGGAAGTCCTTTAACCAAATCATTTTTAGAAATTTTGAGTCCTTGAATGTTAGTAATGGTTCCTTTTGGAACCCAAATACATTTCATGCCAAAGTATGCGTTTCTTTTTACTGGACACCTATTTTTCATATGACCATCTTGATTACAATAATGACAAACAACTTGATTGTTAAGAGATGTGCTCTTCACAAAGTAGTTCTTGTAATATTTTTATTTCAAATTTGGCGTATAGCCAAGTCCTCCTTTATCAAATACACACTTTTGTGAATTAAGCAAGTTATCCAACATCTTTTGTCCATTTGTGAATTTTAGCACAATTTCATTTAGCTCATTACTCTTCTTTTAAGTAATTCATTTTCATTTTTCAAGTCATTCATATGTGATTCTAGATGCTCATGTGAAGTGATAGAATTCTCAAATAATATAACTTTATCATGCAATGATTTATTCTCTAATTCAAGACATGTAATCTTAGCACTAAATAATTCATTCTCATTTCTAAGCTCTACCATCTTCTTTTTAAGACAAATACTCTTTTTACCAATTTTCATCAATTCATCATGTAATTCTTTGAAGGCATCATGTAATTCATCATAAGTAGGAAGATCATTTACCTCATCTAATTCATCATTAGATTCATCTCCAATTGTCATGAGAGCTAGATTTGTCATTTCTTGATGCTCTTCATCATCACTTGTTTCTTCATCACTATCATCCCACGTAGCCACCATTACTTTCTTCTTAAACTTGTTAAGAAGAGGGCATTCCGATCTTATATGGCCAGGCTTCTTGCACTCATAGCATTTGATTGCTTCCTTCTTCTCCTTTTAATTCTTGAAATCTCTAAACTTTCTTCGCTCACCAGTTTTCTTAAAAACTTTTCTGAATCTCCTTGCTAGCATAGCCAACTCCTCATCATCCGGTTCACTCTCTCCATCACTCACATACTTTGTATCTTTGAGAGCAATGCTTTTCTTCTTCTCCTCATTTCCTCTTTCGGCTACCAAATCTTCCTCATAAGAAATAAGAGAACCGATTAGATCATTAATAGGTAAGATATTCAAATCTTTGGCTTCCTCAATGGCAGTTCTTTTTGGTTTCCATTCCTTAAGAAGTGATCTAATGATTTTCTTAACTTTCTCGCTATTTGAGAAGGTTTTTCCTAGGGCTCCTAGAGTGTTCACTATGTCCGTAAATCTAGTATACATAGAATATACACTCTCATTTTGTTCCATTTGAAACAATTCATATTGTCGAGTGTACCTACTAATTTTAGACTCTTTCACTTTATTAGTACATTCATAGACAACCTCGAGTTTGCGCCAAATTTCATAAGCACTTTCACAATTAGACACTCTATGAAACTCTTTCTTGTCTAATGCATAAAATAAGGTATTCATAGCTTTGGAATTTAGAGAAGCTTTTCTCTTTTCCAATTCATTCCATTCCCGTGAAGGTTTTGGAATGTCTTCCCCAATTTCATTTTTAGTCAAAGGCATAAAAGGATCATCACATACAACTTCCCAAATTTCGTAATCTAGGGCTTGCAAATAAATTCTCATCCTAGTTTTTCAATATGGGTAGTCATTAACGGTGGTCTAGTTGTGGACTGTCCTTTCCTAAAGGTTGAGTCACTTTGGGTTGCCATAGATCTTTTACTCTAAACAGTTAAGTCCTAACAAGAGAACCAAGCTCTGATACCAAATGAAATACTAGCTAAGCAACCCAAGAGGGGGGGTGAATTGGGTTTTTAAAAGATATGAAAGCAAATACTTAATCCAATTAAAAACTAAGCAATAAAATTCAAAATAGATAAATAAACGTGCAAAGAAAAAAATAAAGAGAAAGGGTAAGAGAGATCAAACACAAGGGTTTTTACGTGGTTTGGTAATCATCGCCTACGTCCGCGCCTCCAAGCTCACCGGGCTTGAGGATTTCACTAAGCAAGCCACCAAGGCCTCAAATGCTTACAATTGACTTCCAAGGTGTCAATAGATCTTTACAACAAGAGATTATACTCAATCTCTTAACCCAAGTGTATCCTAACACTTACAATCAATAGATTACAAATTTTTTTTCTCTCACACAATCTTTTAGATTACAAATCAATGCCCAATGTGTGAATAAGATGAAGCAAGAGTGTGTTTAAAGCTCTATGAAGATTGTATAATCGTGTATAAGCTCAATGATCGTGTTGTGATCAGCCTATGATTTGATTTGAATGAGCTTATTTATAGTTGGAGCTGAAAACTAGCTGTTATAGCCTTTTTCGCCAGAAAACGGATCGCCGTTAACCGTTAACGGTTAACCGTTTGCGCTGGTCAAAATTACCGTTGTGCTGGATTTCAAATAAACGGTTGACCGTTAGTCACTACCCTTTCACCGTTAAAATCCAGAGACCTGCATAACAAAAATCTTCTAACCGTTCTCACTAAACGGTTAAGGATTAGCAAAGAATATCATACTAAAAATTATTGGTTAGCCATTTATCCGTTAACGGTTCGCCGGTAAATTCCAGAAACATGCACAACACATTTCAACTAACCGTTCTCACTAAACGGTTAAAGATTAACAATGTATGTCTCTCTAGAAATTATCAGTTAGCCGTTATTAGTTAACGGTTCACCGGTTATTTCCAACAACCTTTAAAACAATAAGCTTAAAACGGTTTGCTCTAAACGGTAAGAGGTTAGCACAAAAAATCCTTTATGAATATTATCGGTTAACCGTTAAAATTAACGGTTCGCCGTTTAAATCCAGTGGCTGATTTTTAGCTGTTATAAAACAATCGGTTGAAGCCTTAGAAAATAACCCTTCTCTGCATTTTATCGGTTAACCGTTAAAATTAACGGTTCACCGATTATTCCCAGAAATGCACATTTTTGCAGAGATGTTCCAGTTTATCAAAAACTTGTAAACACTTATAGAAAAATTCTGGCTTTTAAGAAAATATTTGTTATTTTGAAAACTCTAACATGTTTATCAAAAGGTTTGTTATCATCAAAATCAATAAAAAGAACATTTACATGTTAACCTATAGGATGATGGACAATATGATCAGAAATTTATGTTCACGTAATTAGGTTTTCAAAAAAAAAATTACTTTTAACATTCCACTGTTCTTGTTGTGGATACTCATTACTATATAGAGCGTGTTCTAAGTTCTGTTTTAGATGTTTCAACTTTAATATCAGAAATTTAAGATTTTACTTTTGGTGCAAGAGGTTTCAACTTTGAAGTTTGTAAAATTACATTCCAAGTCAGAACTCAAAATACATAATAGAATTGTCGTTTTACGAGGCCATGACAAATTGGTAACAGCTGAGTGTAACATGTGTAGCTAAAATGCTAGAATTAGCACAATTTCAAGCACCCACATGATAAACACGAGTGTCCTCGGACTGGACTTTTATGACCAAGCTTCGGGATCATCCGGGACCACAGTAGCACAATTCTTGCAAAGATGACATGCCATGGCCACTAGGGTCGGATGCAGCATGTGATCAGTGGGGGCTCATGCCCCACTGGGCAAAAAAAAATGATTAAAATAAAAGAGAAAAATATTTTAATTTTCTAATTAACTTCCATTAAATTTATTAAAATAGTAGTTATAAATTATAAACCCTCATAAAATTTTTATTTTAACTTTTAAAAATTATAAAAATCTATATATTAATGAAAAATAATGATAGCCCACCACTCAAAATATTTTCTATTTCTAAAAATAGGATTAATTCTTCCAATCTCTATAATAATAGTAGAGCGAATATTTTCAGTAATAAAACTCATGAAAAATCATTTTTGGAATCGGATGAGATAAATGATAATTTGGTTATTTATATAGAAAATAATAAATTTAATAATATTAATAATGAGTCTATTGCATAATATTTTTAAGATATGAAAATACGTAGAAAATAATTATAAATGTATTAACAAATATTTGATGTATTAGAAATTTTAATTTTTTATATTTTACTATTTATCTAATTTAGCCCCCTCGTAAATTATTTTTCTAAATCCGCCACTTATGGGCACCACCACAGCTACCACAACCATACAATACTTACTCTTAAACGAAAACTGTATGACTTGTCATTTTGAACTTGTCATAAAGTTGACAACCGGTGCAATTTACGAATTTTGTATGAAAGTTGTGTATAGTTTTAGTATATAGATGACACGTTGTAAAACTCATTCTTGGGTTGAGCTTGTATGATCTCACGTTTATAAGTTCTTCCTATAGGTGACATGTCATATACTTTGGAGGATTTGTATGACATGTTGTTTCTATGATAAGAAACTAGATGACATGTCGTATTATTGATTGATAATAATTCAGTTATGGAGATATTTTAAAATATTTTATGTAAAACGATAAATTAACAACTATTATTTCATGGACTAAATATTTAATTTTTTAATTATTAAAATCATTTTTTCATTTGATGAATTATTTATTTAAGTTAATTATTATTTATTGATAAAAATTAACAAATTTCACAAACTTAGACTTGAAAGATTTGCGAATTGAATTTCACAAACTCTTCCATTCAATTGGTTGTTGACCAGAAATGGAGTTTTCACTTAAATCAAGGCTGTCTAAATGTTTCATGTTGATTTTTCAAGTCACCAAAAAAGATTTGCATCACTCAATTTTCTCAAGGAAATTTCCTTGATCTTACTTTTGTCTCAAGATGTTAAAGATGAGTTGCTTTTGGTCCCACTTCTGGGTATAGAAAATTACAAAGGCTTTGAGTTTTCAGAATTTCATATTTTATAAAAAAGAATTATTAAAAAGCGGACTTAACTATGGTGCACCTAATCATTAGATCTAATTATTTAACTATTGGACTTTTCTAAGTAGTTAGATTTAATGGTTATGTGCATGGTAATACAGTTGCACTATAGCTGGATCCAAAGCAAGCGAAAAGAAAGAAACAGGGCGGTCAATCTTAGTTGCTATTAAGTTGAAACGGGGTGTTCGAGTGGGAATAGAAAATTAAGTAAACGAAGACTACAAATATTGTTGCCTTTAGGCTTGTCTTGAACAAGAACAGAAAACGAATTAAGTTATCAGGAAAGAAATTTCCTGCATCCCGCAAGCTGAAAATGAGATGTTAATTGACTATAAATAAAATAGCAATCTGTTGTTCATGTTATCAAGAAATCAAACAAACCAACCATGAGTGCCGGTGTTGCCCTTCTATTCCTCCATTTTCTGGTGATATCAACCATTAATAATAACATAAACTTCTGCAATGGAAGCTCATATGCTGCGGCAGGCTGCATTGAGAGTGAGAGAGAAGCACTTCTGAGCTTCAAGCAAGATCTGGAAGTTCCTTCGAACCGGCTTGCCTCTTGGAATAATATTGGTGTTGGAGATTGTTGCAAATGGTATGGTGTTGTGTGTGACAACATCACAGGCCATGTCCTTGAGCTCTGGCTCAGAAATCCTTCCAGAGATGACGGATCACCTGCTGAATATGAAGCTTATGAGAGGTCAAAAATTGTTGGTAAGATAAACTCGTCTTTGCTTGGTTTAAAGCATTTGATTTACTTGGACTTGAGCTACAACGATTTTCAAGGAATCCAAATTCCTCGATTTCTTGGTTCTTTGGAGAATTTAACATACTTGAACATTTCTAGAGCTGGATTTGTAGGAATTATTCCACACCAAATTGGAAATCTTTCCAATCTCCAATATCTTGACCTTCGTCCTAATTACTTGGGTGGATTATATGTTGAGGATTTTGGTTGGGCATCTCATCTTTCTTTGTTGAAGCACCTTGATTTGAGTGGTGTGGATCTTAGCAAGACATCTGATGGACCACTGATCACAAATTCACTCCATTCTTTGGAAACGTTGCGTTTCTCAGGTTGTCAACTGCATCACATTTCTCCACTCTCTTTTGCCAATTTCTCATCTCTTGTAACTCTTGATCTTTCTGATAATCAATTCACTGACTCTTCGATTCTTAGTCAAGTTCTTGGCATGGGCAATGTGGTTTTTCTTGATCTGAGCACTAATAATTTCCAAGGTGCAGTACCTGATGCAATTCAAAACTCCACATCTCTCGAACATCTTGATTTATCTCGAAACCATTTCAGCTCTTCTGTGCCTGACTGGTTCAACAAGTTCATTGATCTTGAGTACCTCTCTCTCAGCTACAATGAGTTGCGAGGTTCCATCCGAGGTTCTCTAGGGAACCTAACCTCTATAAAAAGCCTTGATCTGTCATTCAATAGACTTGAAAGCAAAATTCCAAGAGCATTCAAAAGACTTCGTCACTTAAGGGCTATTAACCTGTCAGGTAACAAATTGAGTCAGGAGATATCTCAAGTCTTAGATATTTTCTCGGCATGTGCTTCAAATGTACTAGAGTCATTGGATTTGAGTAACAATACGTTTTTTGGTCTTTTGACTAATCAAATTGGGAACTTTAAGAATTTGTATTCTCTGGACTTAAGTTTCAACTACATTTCTGGTCAAATTCCATTATCTCTATGGCAACTTTCATCTCTAAGATACCTGGATGTTTCTACAAACAATTTTAACGGAACTCTTTCCGAAAATCATTTTGCAAATCTCACAAAACTTGTGGGTTTTGATGCATCTGGGAACTCCTTGGTGTTGAAAGTTGTCAGTCCTAGTTGGACTCCTCGATTTCAACTTCAAGCACTAGGATTGAGCTCTTGTTTCATTGGGCCTCAGTTTCCGCAGTGGCTTCTTTCACAAAATCATTTAATTTATCTAGACTTGTCCAACTCAAGCATCTCAGATGCCATCCCTGATAGGTTAGTAAAATCTCTCTCTCAAATAAATTACTTGAATCTTTCTTATAACCAAATCTTCGGACAGATTCCAGATTTAAATGATGCTGCCCAGCTTGAAACACTTGATTTGAGTTCCAATAACCTGTCCGGTCCTTTGCCTCTCATACCTTCCAGTTTAACTACACTTGACCTCTCCAGAAATTTCTTGTCAGGAACCCTTTCCCGGTTTTTATGCAATGAGATGAATAACTCAACGAGAATGCAAGTCCTCAACCTGGGGAACAATGCTTTGTCCGGAGAAATACCTGATTGTTGGATGAATTGGTCATACTTGTTCTTCTTACATTTAGGTAAAAATAATTTCACCGGCAACCTTCCAACGTCCCTGGGAACCTTAATCTCCCTTCAGATACTGCACCTTCGCAGAAACAGGCTCTCTGGAAAAATACCAGTGTCACTTCAAAGCTGCACCGAGTTAAGATTATTTGACATCAGTGACAATCGGTTTGTGGGAAACATTCCAACATGGATTGGAGAGAGATTATCAGGAATAATAATTCTGTCACTTAGGGCAAACCTGTTTCATGGCTTTTTTCCGCTGGAACTCTGTGGTTTAGCTTCTCTCCAAATTTTAGACCTTTCTTCTAACAATCTTACCGGTGTTATTCCAAGATGTATCAATAACTTAGCAGGTATGGTAACCAGCGAAGTTCTTGAAGTGGAAAATTTTTTTGAAGATGCACTAATTGTGTACAAAAAGAAAGTGGTCAAATACCATAGTCGTATTTCTTATGTTAAAGTATTAGACCTTTCTGTCAATTATTTTTCGGGAGAGATTCCATCCCAAGTGATGGATCTTGTAGCGCTGCAGGGATTGAATTTGTCACATAACTTCTTCAGGGGAAGAATTCCTAAGAATATGGGTGCTATGAAGTCAGTAGAGGCTCTTGATTTCTCTTATAACCGGCTCCAGGGTGAAATCCCCAAGAATGGGGTAAATTTGCATTTCTTAGCAGTCTTCGACGTATCGTATAACAACTTGAGCGGGGAAGTTCCAGACAGAGAACAATTTGCTACCTTTGATTCATCCTCTTATACTGGCAACAAATATCTATGTGGAATTCCACTTGGAAATTTGTGTACGGGGAATGTTACAGCACCTGTATATGAACGTGGATCAGGAGGAAAACATGAACTGAGCTGGCTTAATGTCAGCGTGTCATTAGGAATTGTATTGTTGGTTTTTGGAGTGTAATTGCCGTTATTTCTCAATAAAAGATGCTCAACAATGTTGTGAGAATATATTGTTGGAGTTGTAATAGTTCCTGTTTCTTAATTTTTGGAAAATATTTTTCGTACTTCAATTGTATGTTCGGAGATGGGTAATATTAAAATTTAAAATAAAAAAAAAAAGAGAAGGGGAGTAACTGAGCATTGGCTCAAATAAAAACACTTTTTAAAAAAAAAAAAAATATTGATATGCTTATGGCAATTCAATTCCCTCTCATCTACAAGAAATTTATCCAGAAAACAACTTAATTAGAAAAATAAAAATATTTTCGTCTTTGTACTGCATAGCTCCGATGGGTCTTGTTTGACCAGTGATAAACTTTGGGCATTAGTATATATAATTAAATTTGGAGAAGTTCAAAAGAGTCAGTATATTAAAAAAAATTATAGGGAATAAAACATAATTTTTTTTTTTTTGGGGCTGTGATCACAAATCATTTGGATACATAAATAGGGCAAGAGTGTCTACTGCAGGTTAAGAATTAGAACCGTTAAAAATAGGGAAAATGAGAAAATGAATAGTCAGAGAGGGGCCCAAGTTACAGAACTCAACTGCAATCAATAGTGAATTAAGTAGAAAAATGGCACTCTGCATGTCATAATTGTCTTAATTTCAGCTCGTTTTCTTCTTGGTAGGGGAGGATGAAATTCTTATCAAAATTTTCATCTAATTCCAGTCATCATTATCATATCCTCAGAGACGAGTTAGCTACAAGCGTATTGGGACCTGAGCCCCAAAAAAATTGATTTACCTTTATGATAAAGGAGACGATAACAAGCCACAAGCCATAAATTTTGTAATTGAGGACTAAATGGCTTAGCCATAATATCAGCCCACATTATCTGCATCGGATTGATAAGAAACTATTAATTTATTATTTTCTATGCACGAGTCATGACTTTCCTTGTGGTTTCTTTGATCGTCGCGTAGAGTTTCCCGGTTGGCTTTTTTTCATTTAGTTTTTCTTGACTGCATGTGTAAAAATTACTCTGGAGAAAAGTAAACAATTCAATAATTCTCATACATTAATTAAGCCTTGACTTGACTTGTGTCTATAAAAATGCAATCTCAAAAGCAAAAACTTCAACTAATACGATAAAAAGCGCGTGCCCTGCACGAAAAAGAAAGAAATAAATATATATTTATGATTTAGATTAACTTCAGTTGAGATCTGATAACATTAGTAGATTTTTTTTGTTGTAACATATTAACGTATGAAAAAAAAGGCCCACACCTAGAGTGAAAGATTAGTAATAGTTGATAATTACATAATTAAAAAAAAAAATCATTTGGAATTAATAGAACTTAAAGAAAGGATTTGATAAGAGCGACCCGGCCTGTTAACCCCATATAATAACATCAACTGATTGATTTTCATTGTCAATGTTCTTGCTGTCCATGGAGCTCTTGGACTTCCAGCTCGCTAATCAAAAACTTAAACTAGCATTCTTTACCTTTTTTTTTCGTTTTTAACAATTATTAAATGATATACGAAATTTCAGAACTTCCGAATCAGAAGAGACGTTGAGGGTTAACCGAAAAAATAAACTCTTGAATAGACTTAAAAGCTATTTGGTGGTTATTTGGACTGTAAGAGTTCCTATTTCCGAATAAAAGATGCTCATTGTTGTTGCCAAAAAGATTTCGCACTTCAATTATATGTTCAGAGATGGGTAACATAAAATTGAAAAAATAATAATAATAATAATAAGTAATTGAGCTTTTTCCATTTAGTCTTTCTTGACTGCATATGTAGAAATTACTCTGGAGAAAATTATACAATTCAATAATTCTTATATATTAATTAAGCCTTGACTTGACTTGAGTCAATGAAAATACACACTCAAAAACAAAAACTTCAACTAATACGATAAAAAGTGCGTGACCTGCATGAAAAAGAAATAGATAAGTATATAGTTTCTTGTTAGTATTGACTCCAAGTCCCAGGAAGCATCGGAGATCGGACTCAACTCCCCTCCCTAAATGGTAGAGAAAGGCAATCCTCCCGATAGTGAAGGAAGAAGTCTAGGTTATATCATAATATTTATGATTTAAGTTAGTTTCAGTAGAGTTCTGATAATATTAGTAGAATTTTTACTGTCAAATATCAATGTATGGAAAAAAAATCCACACTTAGAATGGACGATTTGTAATTACATAATTAAGCAACAATATCATTTGGAATTAATAGAACTTAAAGAAAGGATTTGATAAGAACAACCCGGCCTGTTAACCCCATGTTCAATGTCAATGTTCTTGTTGTCCATGGAGCTCTTGGACCTCCAGCTCGCTAATAAAAAACTTAACTAGCATTCTTTACATTTTTTTTATTTTTAACAATTATTAAATGATATACTAAATTTCAGAACTTCTGAATCAGAAGAGACGTTGAGGGTTAACAGAAAAAATAAAATCTTGAATAGACTTAAAAGTCTACTCCTTTACGTCTGGACCCATTACAATTAAAATTCTTCGAATATACTGTATAATTTCCTGCATTTTAATTACACGCAGAAACTTCCTGCAACTTATACGTGGAAATCGTGGTCATTATAAACAGCCAATTGTATGGTAACCAAAGGAGATTCACCCCGACCGATTTTCTTATTATTATGAAATTAAGCCATTCAACCATGAGTGAAGTTGTTGCCCTGCTTTTTCTCAAGTTATTACTTGCCATAGCAACCATCAATATTAGCTTCTGCAATGGAAGCTCTCGTGTGGCTTGCATGGGGAGTGAGAGAGAGGCACTTTTAAGGTTCAAGCAAGATCTCATAGATCCTTCGAACCGGCTTGCCAGTTGGATTGGTGATGAAGAAGATTGCTGCACATGGGCTGGTGTTGTCTGTGACAACTTCACAGGCCATGTCCATATGCTTCAACTCAGAAATAATCCTTCCCAGATATCAATGTTGGGTGGTAAGATAAGTTCCTCTTTGCTTCATCTAAAGCATTTAATTTACTTGGACTTAAGCTTTAATGACTTCGGAGGAATTCAGATTCCTCCATTTCTTGGTTCCATGGTGAATTTAAGCTACCTTGATCTTTCAAGTGCTGGATTTTTGGGAATGATTCCTCACCAACTTGGAAATCTCTCTAGTCTGAAGTATCTTGACCTCAGTCAGAAATTCTTGGGATTATATGCTGGCAATTTAAGGTGGCTTTCCGGTCTTTCTTCATTGGAGCACCTTGACTTAAGCAATGTAGACCTCAGCAGAGCTTCTGACTGGTTGCTTGTTATGAATACTCTCCCTTCCCTAGTGTTGCTGCGGCTCTCAGGTTGTTGTCTCTCTTACTTTCCTCCTCTGTCCGTTGCAAATTTTCCATCTCTTGCCACACTTGATCTCTCCAATAACCAATTTCAAAGCTCTTTAGAACCCAATTGGATTTTCGGTCTTCATAATTTAGTCTCTCTTGATCTTAGAAATAACAGTTTCGGCGGTCCAATTCCTGACGGAGTTCAGAACTTGACTTCCCTTAGACACCTTTATTTGTCTAGCTACCATTTTAATTCTTCCGTACCCAAATGGTTCCATAGGTTTAGCCTTCTTGAGCAAGTTTCTCTTAACTCCAATAGCTTGGAAGGTAAGGTTTCGGGTGCGTTGGGAAATCTTACTTCTATCAATAGGCTTTATCTCTCAAACAATAGGCTTGAAGGGAAAATTCCAAGATCTTTGGGAAGACTTTGCAATTTGAAGTCAATATCTTTGTCCGGAGTCAACTTGAGTCAAGAGATGTCTGAAATCTTTGATATTTTCTCAGGATGTGTTTCTGATGGGCTTGAGATTTTGGTTTTGCGTAATTGCCGCATTTTTGGTCCTTTGACTGATAAACTTGGGCAATTTAGAAATCTAGACACTCTTGATCTAAGTGACAATTTCATTTCTGGGCACGTTCCATTGTCTTTAGGTGAACTTTCGACATTGAGAGTTGTAGATCTTTCCTTGAACAGATTAAATGGAACTCTTACTCAAATTCATTTTTCTAATCTCACGAGGTTGCTGGACTTTAAAGCGTCTGGTAACTCATTAACCTTCAATGTCAGTCTTGATTGGTTTGCCCCTTTTCAACTGGAAGTGTTGGGTTTGAGATCTTGTGATTTAGGCCATCAATTTCCCCCATGGCTTCATTCACAAAAGCATTTAACTTATCTAGATATATCCAATACAGGAATTGTAGATACAATTCCTACTTGGGTTTGGAAAAATATCTCCCAGATTAATTATCTAAATCTCTCTCACAATTATATCTACGGGGAGATCCCAAATCTAACTCAGGTGAGTCAACTTGAGTCACTTGACTTGAGTTTTAACAATTTATCCGGTCCCTTACCTCTCGTTTCATTCAATGTGTATGCTCTTGACCTTTCAAGCAATTCCTTGTCAGGATCCATTTCTCATTTCTTGTGTGATGGGATCAATCAATTGAGGGGAATGCGAATTCTCAAACTTGGTGAAAATCATTTTACTGGGGAAATACCTGATTGTTGGATGAATTGGCAAGATTTGTTGGTCTTGAATTTGGGCAACAATAATTTTACCGGTAACATTCCAATCTCTTTGGGAATGTTAAGTTCCATTCAATCATTAAACATTCGGAAAAATTCTCTCTCCGGACAAATACCAGTGTCATTTCAGAATTGCACAAAGCTGGTAATGCTTGACATTGGTGAAAATGAGTTTGTAGGAAATGTTCCAACATGGATTGGAATAAGATTTTCAAGCTTAATGATCCTCAACCTTCGTTCAAATAAGTTTCATGGTGTATTACCAAACCAACTCTGTGGTCTAACTTCTTTACATGTCTTAGATCTTGCTGACAACCATCTTTCTGGGAGCATACCAAAATGTATCAGTAACATCAGTTCCATGGTGACAGCGAATTTTTCAATAGGCACTGATATACAATATCCAAGTGTTTCCACAGGAAAGTACGTTGAGGATGCATTACTTGTGCTGAAAGGAAAAGCCGTTGAATTTAACACAATTCTTAAGTTGATAAGACTTATAGACCTCTCCAAAAATAAGTTTTCAGGAGAGATTCCATCGGAAATAATGAATCTTGGAGCATTGGTGTCATTGGATTTGTCTTGCAACTCTTTCACCGGAAGAATTCCTAAGAGCATTGGTGCTTTGGAATCAATATTGTCTATTGATTTCTCTGCAAATCAACTTTATGGTGAAATCCCCCAGAGTATTTCAAGTTTGACACTTTTGAGTTATTTGAACTTGTCTAATAACAACTTGAGTGGGAAAATTCCTTTAAGCACACAGCTTCAAAGTTTTGATCCCTCATCTTTTACTGGAAATCGACTCTGTGGTTCTCCACTTCCTAACAACTGTTTTGCGGCGGCTCCAGCCCCACACAATGAAAGTGAAGATGATATTGAAGGAAATGATGATGGTGATAAAGATGAAGTGAATTGGTTCTATGTAAGCTTGGCTTTGGGATTTGTAGTTGGCTTCTGGTTTGTGATGGGTCCTTTATTTGTCAGTAGAAAATGGAGGTATATGTATTATCATTTCCTTGCTAGACTTGGCGACAAAATTTTCTGGGTTGTGAGAAAATGTTGGTAGATGTTTTCATTTTGAAGCTTTTGTTTATTCGTCCTAAGCACGCTCTTTTATTTTATTTTTTTTCCACCTTCAGTTCGTCTTATGTAATTTGATCAGCCAATAAATGAGAAGGAACTTGTGTTGGGTCATTTGCTGACCCCAATATTTGAAGTCACCCACAGAAATTTCAAACTTTTGAAACTGTCAAAATATGTATGATATCTAACTAGGGTAATTTATAAAATTTTATTTTACTTTGTTCTATCAAACACTAATTAAAAGACTTACAGAATAAATAGGTGCTATAAAACACTTGGCATTAAAGTCTGGTACTAAAGTTTTCTACCCCTAGATCAAAATTAAAACAATTGCCATCGGACATTGTTGCAGAAATTTACTAGCATGATGCAAAGATCCAAGATATGATTCCAGGCGAGCCTTACAATTTACGTTCTGTAGAAATGGAAATACAGCACTAAATAAAAAGAATTTACGCTCAAATAATAAACAGACGGCTGGTTATAACCCCAGTATATGCATATACTTTACAGGTAATTCCCCTGAAACAAACTGGCAATTAAAAGATGCAAAATATGAAACAGAAGAAGCAAAAAGCATGTCTGTATCATCAGCTAATCAAGCAATCGAATGTGGCAAAATATTAAAGACTTCAAATTATTGAATGAAGCAGAAAAATACAATCGTTGTTCAAGTACAGCATTCAGAAACTGGAGAAACCACAAAAGAAACGAAAAGAGTAATCAGAAGTCAATGGAAGTGTAATTAATTAAACACAAAATCTAACTATTGATGATATCTATAAACTCAAGTCAATCAGTTGGTCCCTTTCTTGACGTCAAGAACAAATTGATTATTTAGACTAATGTGGCATCATTCAATGTCATCACTGCTTAGAAAAGTATATTCAAATCAATTGAAGTTCACCACATCAGAGAATAAGTCATTTAATGAAAAAAGAAAGAAGAAAGCTGTAAACAAGTTCTGATAAAGTCATTCTTTAGCACAATGAAAATATAAAAATATACCTGGTAAAGAGTACACGACAATTTCAGAACTTTAACATCACGAAGTCCATTGAGGATTTTAGACATGCGGTGACAAATTTCTTTAGCGTCCATGTACTCCCCAATAGTTTCCAAGAAAATGAAAGCATTTTGTAAAGAGTTTAAGCCCTCCAAGGTGAAGTCAGGTAAGAGTGGAGCAAAAATATTGAAAGACTCAAGATTTGAGCAAGCAATCTTAAGCTTGTAGTTGTCCAATTCATCACCACCAAACTCAATGCGCTCAAGTGTCAAAAGACTTCAAACTATTGGAAGAAATGTCAAGAATCTTCAAATCAGGAAAACGACATAAATCCTTTTTCAAATTCTCAAGAAGGGGAGAACTTGAAATAAGTTTAAGAAAGAAACTATGGTCCAATAACTTGACATTCTTTAAATCAAGAGACTTGAGCCGACTAAAACAGACACCAGTAGGTGGTAGCTTTAAAACACACATGTCAATCTCCCGACAAAAATGTAACTTCAGTGCCTCCAATGACTCACAAATTACCTCAAAGCTGCGCAAACCTTTTGGTTCACTTAATAAAAACTCATCTATGGTCAGATACTTTAAACTGGTTGTTGAAATATCAAGAATCTTGAAATCGTGGAAAAAACACTCTTTCACATACAAGTTCTCAAGGAGGGGACAGCTTGGAAGAAACTCAGGGAACAAGTTATAATCCAATACCTCAACATGTTGTAAATCAAGAGACTTTAGCCGGCTAAAGCCAGCACAAGTAGGCAGATTTAAGACACCCTGGTGCTCTCGGTTGCCAAAATCTAACTTCAATGACACCAATGACTCACAGGTTACAAGGGAACGGGGCAACTTAATGGGCTCGTCTGAACTTATATCAAGATCAAGTACTTGCACGTTTCGTTGTGCCACAACAGCAATCCATCTGTAAAGTGTATAATCATCGACGCAATTCAAGCAAGAAAGACGAAATCTATGAATACTAACGGAACCATTTTGAAACAACAATACCCAGTTGACAAAATCTTTGAACTTTTCATTGGTTGTTTGAAGTGACCATCTTTCTAGTGGATTTGACCAAATATTGTGAATATTGAAGTTCAAGTAAGGAATTGAAAGCCACAAGTACCTCCATTTTCGCGAAACAGCGCTCGCTCTAACAACATCAATTGTCTCCAGGAATGAGAAGATATGATGGATAATGGGCTCTGGAAGATTGCAGAGTCTATCACCATCTTCACCGCCAACATTAGAACATACACCGCATGTCAATTTTGAAATTTTAGGGCTTCTTTGAAGAGCATTTTCCATTGATTTGAATTAAAATTTGGGAGGTGTTCTGGTTAGGCTTCTATGTTGAGGATGATTATTTAGGGGTAGAATTGAAAACTTATCCCCTCGAGTAAAAAGGATTTGATCTCCGACAAAAATTTGTACGGCCGGAAAATGAATGATATTCCCGCTTTTTTTTTTTTTTCCGTCATGAGAGTGGGCCTCAGCGTTACATAGTCGGCCCGCCAAATAAGAAGAAGACGGTATAAGACGACAATAATAGCTCTTTCAGAAAGAATACTGTAAAATGTAAATGAAGTTATAAAATTTCGTAAATTAAAGGGCAACTGTAAGCTTAACAATACAATTTCAAATCGGGCCTTACTGAGACGAAGAGTTTCATTTTCCCATGGGGTGAAGCAACCATAAAATAAGTAGAAGATTTGATGATTTGCAGGGTATACTCTGTTTTGGGCCCTCTTGAACTGATGAAACGAAATTGAACCAATCAATAACAGAACCTACCGGAGGGGCTAAGGAGCAGGCATGCTAAGTGGTTGAAGAAATTCTGGAATAGCAAAGAGTCAAATCGAACATGCAGTCTTTCTCGTATTATGATTGTCAAGGTTTGTTTTCCCTAGCCCTGATCATACAATTGTGAAAATCTGTTATTGCTTTAGCTGCGGGTTTAGCTAGAGGCATTCAAATTGCACTTGCACCGGCCATTCTTTATGAAGATTTGACAACGTTTATAGAAAAGCTCGCGTCTCTAACGGATTTAATCGGTTGTAAGAGTGAAGATCGTGAATTAAACAGTAAACACTAATATCGCCTCACCGTCGTCACCAAGCTTAGAATTGAAGAATGAAGCTAATGATTCCCCTGCTCCTCCAGGTTTTCCTCCCAAATCCCGTTTGGAGGTTGCAAGTGATTTTGGTGATCAAGATAATCTGACCATTGCAGAAGTACTCGTGTCTAGGATGAAGCATGATCGTTTTAGGGATGAACAGGTTGTTTACGCTGAAAATTTGTGTAGTCAATTTAGCCATTTTTTATAGCTTTAGCCAGCTCTAAAACTATAAAGCTATAAAGCGGGCCATATGTAATATTCAAATTGTAAGCGAAGTAATAATATCTGATAACTTATTTTATAATATTGGATAAATAATTTTTATGAAATATAGTTATTTCTCTCATAATTAGTATATGTACGCAATTTTGATGGTACAAAATTGTCATAAAATTAATTTTTGAAGGATAATGTATTATCTTTTTTATTTGCTTGTTTTAGTGTAAAAATATAAGCTACAATATTTATTAGATTTTTTAAAAAAAATATATATATATAATTTAGTTGCTATCGATACATTTTAGTCGTTAATTTTCATTATAAAAAATTATTACTCTTTTATTGTTGAGTTTTAGAATTCATAATAGATCTAAAACAGATTTAGATTTTTTTTTTTTAATATAGGATTTAGAATAGACATAGATACTTATTTCTTTTTTAAATTCGAACATAGAACAAAAAACATGAATCCATGATAGATTTAGAGCATATAGAAATTTCGATTTTTATTATGGATCTAGATTTAGAACAAAATAGATCCAACTCATATAAGATCCATTGTCATCGCTAAGTCAATCTCAAATAGTGTGAGAGTATTGGAGCTATTGAACCTCTGATAGAATTGGTGAAAAAAGTTATGCAGAATCAACTAGTTTAAGATTGGATTGGAAACAACAATGGAAGTTTCAACTGATAGGCAAGTAGAAAATTTAGCTCGTGATATGGGGAGGATGTAGGGAAGCGATTTAGATGGGAATGTTAATGACAATGATAAAAGTGGTAAGTTCGTGAGTTGGGGTCTTCCCATTTATTGTGAGAGTATCTTGTTTTAAATTTTTAAGAATAATAATATTTGACCCATTTATTATATCTCATCAACCGCCACTTTTTAGTTAACCCTATTAAAAATTTTAAATTAATCTTCATTTCTCAAACATGCCTCGTCTAATCTTGAATTTACCCTTAATATAATTTTTTTCTTTTTTTCCAAGCATCCACTCTATAAAACTTATAAAATATATTTTAAAAGGAAAAAAAATTTCAAAATCACTATAATCTCTCTCTTTCTTTTCAAAGATTTTATCTGTGGTTGCCATAATTATAAAAGAGAATTTGATACTTCTTCGTCATTTTCTATTAAGTACAGTAAATTAATTTCTTCCATGATTATAAAAGTAGAGTATAAAATATTCGAGAAGAGATATAATTTAAAAAGTTAAAAAAAATTAAGGTTTATGAAATTAGATTAGCCAAATTAGAAATTAATAGAAATTATCATGGAGGAACACAAAAAAACTATTTTTTATTTAAACTCATTCCATACAAACATAAAATAGTTATTTTATTTGTTTAAAAGTAATTAGTGGAGTCTCGTGAGATAAAATAGGGGGTTAAATATGACAACTCAATTTTTAAATTGGGCATCTACATCGACTGTGCATTTATGGGCCGAGCTATTTTTTAATGGTTGTGATGTGTACATGTTAATACTCGTCCCAAAAAAAAAAAAAAAAAAAATTCTCGGCTAGCCATATAATAAGACATAAAATGGTTTGTGGCATTCGACCAGAAAGTTGATTTCCAGACTCCAGAGAAATCAATGGACAATAATATTGTCACTGCACCAATGTATTTTTCTAGAATCCTGTTCGCATCCACATTATGGCCTTAAATCCCTGCCAGTATATGGATCATAAACTCCTTAACGGGTGATGATGTGTTCTCAAAATCACATATAATTTTAAGATAATTATTTATTTACCAATATTTTTCTGAATTTTTTCAAAAATACAGATTTTTTGGGACAAAATGTCACTTAAAATTACATTTTATTGCACCTATTTACTCTGTCCTTACTTAAGTAAGAGAATCGTCATAAAATTATTTAAATAACATTTATGGTGCGTTTACTTCTAAGGAATGGGAATGAGCAGGAATGGGAATGAGTAGGAATGGGAATGAGTAGGAATGGGAATGGGCTGGAATGGGAATGAGGAATGTGAATGAGATTCTAATGCTTACTTGGTAAAAATAAATGGGAATGGGAATGTGCTGGAATGCCATTGATGTGTTTACTTGGTAAAATAAATGGAAATGAGGAATGGTAATGAGAATCAATTTACTAAAATATCGCGATGTTAAATAATGTGATTTTCATGAACTACGTATGTATAAATATTATTATAAAATGATATTAATTAAAAATAAAATTAATCATAATAATTATAAATGTTAATAATGATAATATTAATAAAAATAAAAATAAAAATTAATTTTATTAATATTAATTTTATTAACATTATTAACATTATTATTATTAAATTTTATTAACTTTATTATTTTAGTTATTATTAATTATTATTAATATTATTTTATTAATATTATCATTATTAACATTTATTATTATTAAATTTTATTAACTTTATTATTTTAGTTATTATTAATTACTTTTAATATTATTTTTATTAATATTATCATTATTAACATTATTATTATTATTATTATTATTATTATTATTATTTAATATCATTTTATAATAATATTTATACATGTATCTAGATAATGAAATTACATTATTACTATAATTATTAAATTTATTAACTTTATTATTTTAGTTATTATTAATTATTGTTATTATTATTTTTAATAATGATAAATTAATTATTGTTATTAATTATTATTTTTATCATTATTTTTATTGTTAATAATGATAATATTAATAAAAATAGTAGAGTTAATAAAATTTAATAATCATTATTATTATTATTATTAAATTTTATTAACTTTATTATTTTTATTAATATTATCATTATTAACATTTATTATTATTATTTTTAATTAATATCATTTTTATAATAATATTTATACATGTGTCTAGATAATGAAAATTACATTATTACTATACTTATTAAATTTATTTATACTTATTAAATTTATTAACTTTATTATTTTAGTTATTATTAATTATTGTTATTATTAGTTTTAATAATAATAAATTAATTATTGTTATTAATTATTATGTTTATCATTATTTTATTGTTAATAATGATAATATTAATAAAAATAAAAATAATAATTAATAATAACTAAAATAATAAAGTTAATAAAATTTAATAATAATAATAATAATAATTATTATTATTATTATTAATGACATTTAAAATAATAAAATTGTTTGTGATTTGAACAAGGGTAATTTAGTAAATATGAAAAAATTAGAAGGATAGAAAATTAAATTTATGTTTCATTCCCATTCCCATATTTTCATTCCCATCACTATGGAATGGAATTCCTTATTCCCAAATTATGTGGGAACTCCATATTTTATTAAATTCAAATTACGTTTCTTAGAAACATGGGTTTAATTCCTCCATTCCCATTCCCATTCCCATGAAGTAAACACACCATTAGGGATAAGTAAGAGAATCGTCATAAAATTATTTAAATAACATTTTTACCCCTAAATGTAAAAGTACTGTTTTTCCCTAAATAAATGCCCAAAAAAAAAGAAAAAAAATCAGATATTGAAATTTAATTTACTTCGCGCTTGAAGCCAAGCCCATGAGAAAGGAATCATCGTCGACAGATGTCTGACAAGAAGAGCAAAACTAAGCAAAAGTAACAAAAGAAGCGGCTGAATCTTACAGCAACCACAAACTAGAATTTGCATTTAATAAAAGACTGAGATTCTAGGATTTATTCTCTCTCACTTCACTTCCTCAATTATTGCAGCATCCAACAATAGTGCAAGCTTAATCCGCCGTACTTTAGCTCCAAAGTTCAAATTGAAAAAATAAAGTTTTGGGGGGGAAAAAACCATAAAAATTACATTCAGTGCCCTAAAAAATATTGCTGTATATTTATAATTTATTCATCACTGGAGACCAAATAAAAGAAAAATATTTCAAAGAAGAAAAAAAAAAACATTTCCTTTTCGATACAGCCACCGACAGCACCACCACTCTCGATGGTCTACTCACAACATTAGAAGAGTGCCCACTGTCGACCCCACCGTTGTTGAGTTACGCTGGTGACGACGTTCATCGTGAGTGCAGTGACTATGGGCTTGTACGGACCGCGATGAGGTGTAAAGAAATGCGAGTGAGGAGAGGTGGTTAAGTTATAGTGAGGCGGTAGTTTCGAAGAAAAGGAAGGGAATAGTCGCATTGATGATGATGATGATGATGATGATGATGATGATGATGATGATGATGATGATGATGATGATGATGATGATGATGATGGGGATTCTGCTACTGCGGGTGCAAGCGCGTGAAGCGGGTGCAGGGATGTGCAGGGGAAGAAGAAATTGTTTTTTACTTGGAAGCTTGATTATTGAGGTCTTGAATGCGTAATCGGATAAAGGCCTAGGGTTTTTAAGTGTTTACACCGGGTCGTTTTTGGCTGCTTAGGTTAAATGACAAATTTACCTTTGTGATGATAACAACATTATACAAACATGAAAATATAAGTGGATGGATGTAATAGATTATAACTTTAAATGGAATTCTGTAAAAGAAAAATGTGTATTTTAAAAAAAATTTAAAAGAACTGCTGATTTGTGGATAATTACCTTATAATTTTATTTACGGAATTCTTCTTATGTCGTTCTGGGCCGACAATGGAGCGTAAGGCCCACTCACAGGAGGGAAATAAGAAGCGCGAAAATCATTTATTTTCCCGCCGTAATAGCTTCCCTCGCTAAGTTTTCAATTGAAACCCCCCAAATCCAACTCAACATACAAACCTAACCAGAAACCCGCAAAATTTATTAATTCAATTCAATGGAAAACGCTCTTCGAAAAAACCCTAAAATTCCAAAATTCGTAGTGTGTTCTGATATTGGCGGCGATTGCGAAGGTGGCGATAGACTCAGCAATCTTCCAGAGCCCATTATCCATCACATATTCTCGTTCCTCGAGACAATTGATGTTGTCAGAGCAAGCGCTGTTTCGCGAAGATGGAGGTACTTGTGGCTTTCGATTCCTTACTTGAACTTCAATATTCACAATATTTGGTCAAATCCGCTAGAAAGATGGTCACTTCAAACAACCAATGAAAAGTTCAAAGACTTTGTCAACTGGGTATTGTTGTTTCAAAATGGTTCCGTTAATATTCATAGATTTCGTCTTTCTTGCTTGAATCGCGTCGATGATTATACACTTTACAGATGGATTGCTGTTGTGGCACGACGAAACGTGCAAGTTCTTGATCTTGATATAATTTCAGACGAGCCCATTAAGTTGCCCCGTTGCCTTGTAACTTGTGAGTCATTGGTGTCATTGAAGTTAGATTTTGGCAACCGAGAGCACCAGGGGGTCTTAAATCTGCCTACTTGTGCTGGATTTAGCCAGCTAAAGTCTCTTGATTTACAACATGTTGAGGTATTGGATTATAACTTGTTCCGTGAGTTTGTTTCAAGCTGTCCCCTCCTTGAGAACTTGTATGTGAAAGAGTGTTTTTTCCGCGATTTCAAGATTCTTGATATTTCAACAACCAGATTAAAGTATCTGACCGTTGATGATTTTTTATTAAGTGAACCAAAAGGTTTGCGCAGCTGTGAGGTAATCTGTGAGTCATTGGAGGCACTGAAGTTACATTTTGGTTGGGAGATTGACAAGTGTGTTTTAAAGCTACCACCTACTTCTGTTGATTTTAGTCGGCTCAAATCTCTTGATTTGAAACATGTTGAGTTATTGGACCATAGTTTCTTTCTTAAACTTATTTCAAGTTCTCCCTTCCTTGAGAATTTGATTATGGATTCATGTCGTTTTCCTGATTTGAGGATTCTTGATATTTCTTCTGCTAGTTTGAAGTCTTTGACACTTGATCGCATCGAGTTTGGTGGTCATGAATTGGGCAGCTACAAGCTTAAGATTGCTTGCCCAAATCTTGTGTCTTTCAATATTTTAGCTCTACTGTTACCTGACATCACTTTGGAGGGCTTAAACTCTTTACAAAATGCTTTTGTTTTCTTGGAAGATATCGGTGAGCATATGGAGGATATAGAGATTTGTCATCGTTTGTCTAAAATCCTTAATGGACTTTGTGGAGTTAAAATTCTGAAACTGTCGTGTACTCTTTACAAGGTATGTTTTCATATTTTTCATTGTGCTGTAACATGACTTCATTAGTACTTGTCTACAGCTTTAATTTTGTCGGTCTTTTTCATTAAATGACTTGGTATCTGCTTTATAAATGTCAATTGAACTCCATATACTTTTGTAAGCCATAATGACATTGAATGATGATGCCACATTAATCTGAATAATCAGTTTGTTCTTAATATCAAGAATTGGACCAATTGGTATGTGACTCGAATTTGTAAAAATCACTGGTAGTTAGGTTTTCTCTTTAATTATTGCATTATTTCCATTGACCTATGTTTACTCTTTTCATTTTTGTTTTTGGGTGAATCTCTAGATTCTGAACGCTTCACTCGAAGAAGGATCATATTTTTCCGCTTCATTCAATAATTTGAAGTCTTTAATACTTTGCGTGACTATGGCTGAATGGACCGTGCCGTTAATAATTAGATTGCTCAACCGCTCTCCAAACCTTGAAGCTCTTACAATATATTTTGATGCGGTAATCTCAACACCTAAGTTTGTTCATTTGTTAGACACAGTTTCTTCTACCCACTTATTTTATCATATCTCTCGTCTATGTACTAGGAGTTTAATCTTTTTAAAGTGTCACCAGGCTTGCTTTCAATTAATACAATACTTTCGAAGGAGGTCTGATAAAGCATGATGGTAAAAGTTAATCTTGATGCTCTTTTGTTGTGTTACCATAACAAGAAAGGGCATATGTGCAATGGCATAGCTTGACCTTAAACCGAGTGAGGGTAAATTTAATTTACTTAGAAGAATTTGATTTTACTTACTGTTTGCAATTAATTTTGGATTTAACATACTCATCTACTGTGAGTTTGTGTCTTTGAGCCTACTTTTTTGTATATTATTTAAAGCCGGCTGGAACAAATAAAAATTTAATTGGAGCAAATAAATTTTTTGTTGAAATTAAAAAAAAAAGCTTTCTAAAAGAAATTAGACTCAGCAGGGTGGCTCCGCCAACTGAGAGTATTATGTTTTGCCAATTAAGATGATCTCCCTTTTAGTACTTAGTCTTATCTTACCCTATTATTTGCTTTAAGAAATTATTCTTGTTCAGATTTATTTCCTTGCATTACTTACCTACATCCTATCCATTTTCTCTTTACAGGATGAATATTTTGATGATTGGAAAATATCTAACCAGGCTATTTTGTGTTTGACATGTCATCTCAAGACGGTTGATTTAGTTGAATTTAAAGGTCATGAAAATGAACTTGAGTTGGTGAGATTTCTTCTAAAGAATGGACATGTATTACAAAAATTGAGTATTAGTTGGTTGGATGATGTTGACAATCGCAGGGAGATCATCTCGAGGATAATGAAGTTTCCGAGATCATCTTCAAGTGTTATACTGAAATTCCTTCAGCCTAAATCACTTTTTGACTTCTGTGAAATATTAAGATGATTGACTTATGATGGAAATATGATATATGTGAGAGTAACTTTGTATGTTATTTATATTTGATTTGCTTGAAGTAAACATTCTTTGATTTGTGGAAAGTGGAAACAGAGCCAGTTACAAGGACAGCAATGTATTTTGTTTCGAAATACCATCTAATTATGCAGCTTTTCAGTTTTCTGTTCAATTCTGAAAGGGCTTATGAATTACGGTATTCATATTTATTTCAAATTGTTGTCGATTTGCACTCTAATTGCATGTTATACAACTATGATCTACTATGATATTATACTTTTCATGAGATGCAGAATAAACATAGATGATATGTATAATATATGTATAATAGGATAAAGGTTTGAACATGAACTCATATATGTGTCACAATTGGATGGAGGTATCTAACCTCTTCCACGAATACGATAGATGTGAACATACATTTCTCTTTGATTTAATAAATAAAAATAAGTAACAAAAATGGTGAATTTCAAGAGTCTCTGATCCATCTCCCATATATATATATATATATATATATATATATATATATATATATATATATATATATATATATATTCCTTAATTACAAAATAAAGTGTTATTTAAAAATAAAATTTTTGTTTGGAATATCAATTAAGTGGCCTGATCTGAAAGAAAATGTTTTTTTTTTTTTCGAAAAGGAAAGTAACAGGCGTTATTGCCTTAAGGATCCACGAAAGGAGAGCAAGAAGTAGGCAAAATTCGTCCATTTATAAGTATCTCCCATATATACTATTCATTTGAAGTAGGCAATTCGTCCATTTATAAAATCCCCAAAATTAGGAATTTTTAATTTGGCGCGAAAATTTCCCCGCGCAGTACTCATTTCTAACGTCGGAATTCCCAATCTCCTTTCCACTTGATAAGTATCTATGGATGGGTAAGTAGATCCATTGATACCCCAGATCGATACTAACAAAAAAACCCAAAATTCTAGTTCAATGGTAGACGCTTTTAAAAGCCCAAAAATTCCAAGATTGAGATGTGGCGGTGAAGATGTTGACAGACTCAGCAATCTTCCTGAGCCCATTATTCATCACATATTCTCGTTCCTTGGCACAATTGATGTTGTTAGAGCAAGCGCTGTTTCGCGAAAATGGAGGTACTTCTGGCTTTCAATTCCTTTCTTGAACTTCAATATTCACAATATTTGGTCAAATCCGCAGGAAAAATGGTCACTTGAAAAAATCAATGAAAAGTTCAAGGATTTTGTCAACTGGGTATTGCTGTCTCAAAATGGCTCCATTAATATTCAAAGATTTCTTCTTTCGTGTTTCAATTGTGTTGATGATTATACACTTTACAGATGGTTAAGTGCTGTGGCACAACGAAATGTGCAAGACTTGATTTGGATATTATTTCAGAAGAACCTATTAAGTTGCCCCGTTGTCTTGTAACTTGTGAGTCATTGGTGTCATTGAAGTTAGATTTTGGCAAAAAAGTGTACCGTCAGGGTGTCTTAGAGCTGCCTACTTGTGCTGGTTTTACCCGGCTCAAGTCCCTTGATTTGCAAAAGGTTGAGTTATTGGATTCTAACTTGTTCCGTAAGTTTATTTCAAGTTGTCCAGTCCTTGAAAATTTGAATATGGCGGCTTGTTTTTTCTGTGATTTCAAGATTCTTGATATTTCAGCAGCCAGTTTAAAGCATTTGACCATAGATGATGTTGGATTCTCTGAACCAAAAGGTTTGGCCAACTGTGAGGTAAAGCTTGCCTGCCCAAATCTTCTGTCTTTGAAATTTTCAGGCTCAGCCGAACTGGAGTTCTCCTTTGAGGGGTTGAAGTCCTTAAAAATGGCTTACATTTACTTCGATATTGACGGCAGTACAAACCATGATGATGTTTGTTATGGTGTGACTAAAATATTCAATGGAGTTCGCAATGCTGAAGTTCTGAAACTAAATATGGCTGTTTCCTGGGTATGAATCTATGCTCTCCTTATATGTGCTACTCTTTGGTTTCTTGTTTGGTGATTTTGTTGACCGTCTGCATTTGACAATGGAACTGGTTTCAATTAAGTCTAGTTTGCTTTAAATAACTGTGATCTTGTAAGCCGTTTTTGGAATTTGATATATGTTTGACATATCACTTGTGTACTATAAATATGATTAGGATGTAATTGTATCATTGGATATTTGCTAGTTGCAGACCTGTCTTTCTAATTGTGCCCATTTTCTTTTTCTCTTTTTCCTACTGCCTCACTCTTTCAATTTTTATTTTTATGAGCCTTATGTAGAACATTTATATGCTATGAACAGTAAAAGCATTAGTTGATGTTCTTAGCTATTACCATTGGTACATAGTAAGTCACGACTCTTTATGAACAGTAAATGCTATGAACATTTATATGCTATCAAACGTAAGTCACGACTCTTTATGAATATCATTGGTACATAGTTGAATTTTGCTTGTGATTATCTCAGAATCCCGATCCTTATGGTTTATCATTTCTTTTTATGTGCTACCTGCAGCTTCTCAATGTTGTATTTGCTAAGCCGGATTGCCTCTTCTCTCCATTGTATAATTTGAAGTCTTTAAAGCTTATTGTTGGCCCATTTGACCAGACCATACAATCAACAATCAGCTTGCTCAACTGCTCTCCCAATCTTGAAGCACTTGCAATATATTTTGATTGGGTAATTTCAATACCTAGAATTATTGCTCCAGTTAGGCGTAATTAATCTTGTTTAATGTTAATTGGATTTGGCAATGTTGTAGCTGAAACTGAAGATAATACATTTATAAGTGTGCGAGTACTCACATGCAAAAAATTGAGTGCCTTCCTGGGCCTGTCCCATAGAGATAGCTTCCTGATGATTACCACAGCTTAGGTCATGTTTGTGCAGAACAATGTGTGAACATTAGCTGAGAATTAGTTTCTTATGGAATTGGAATTGATCGGCTAATTTTGGAATATTTATTTTCGCTGGTCAGCATTTGGATTTTGGAGTGTGTTGTTTGGCATAAAACCTGATTGGCATATAACTTGTTTTGTCAGAATGACTTACTTACTTTTGGCATTGATATTTTATTTGTTTTCCCTCTGACAGTTTACAGATGGTGATCTCTGGAAAATACCAGATAAGGGTATTCCATGTCTGACGCATCATCTCAAAACGGTTGAGATATTGGAGTTTTACGGTGACGAGAATCAACTAGAGTTGGTGAGGTTTATATTAAAGTATGGACAAGTATTGCAGAAAATAAGTATTACCTGGGGATATTCAGGTGTTAAGTATCGCATCAAGATTAGCAGACAGGTAAAGGAGTTTCCTAGACTGTCTCCAACTGCTGCACTGGAATTTCTTGAGCCTTTTTATGATTGGTTTGATCATTTTGAGTTGTGAACAAGAAACACAAGAGAAAATATTTGAAGAAAAAGCATTCTTCTTCGAAAGAATGTTGTTGGATTCATGTTATGCGTATGTATGCATGTGTTTTAGTAGTTTTCCTAATGAAAACTGAAAGAATATCGCATCGGCTGGTCCTACGTTTTGTTTTGATTGCAAACTACTCACTGACAAGAATAGCACATAGGAGAATTGAATGTTTAAATGTAATTCAATGCAATTGAATGAGTAAAATGTTTAGAAAAAAAAAAAAAACTGTTCTGTTTATTCGACGTACAATCTAATGTCACACAATGAGTAAAATTCTTCTATTTCGAATGGGGCCTGATGAGATTATCTGCGGGGGCTGAATGGCTTGGCTCTTTAATTTTTATAGGTCATTTAGTTATGGAAAAGGATTCTCTCCTGATCTGATCTCATCTGAGCTTTTTAAGATCCCATGCCATGTGTATTTGAGTGATAATGTATGGATAAGATTCAACTTCTTTTATAATTTTATTTATTAACTACCAATCAATAAATGAGTTATTTGCTCAGAATATGATCAGATCAGGAGAGGATCCTGATCCTTTAGTTATCCGCTATATACCAATTCCAAACCTATAACATGTCAGGATTGTTCACGCTCTGTTTTTCAATCAGAAAATCAATAAAGATTAAGAATTAAAAATGATTGAGAATTGAGTGACAAACAATAGTGGAAGACAGGAAGAGGTAGAGGCGCATGACTAATCAAGTTCATGGCTGGTCCTATGGTCACTGTCTCTCAATAATTAAGCCTTAAAAGTTCCACAAAGCGCTGCAATATTTTTACCATAAAGGGAAATTATCATTGTATCCCTAAATAAATAAAAAATTTATTTTTTATAAAAAATTATAATAAAAAATCCTAAATTTAATAAAGAAATAAATCTTAAAATTAGAATTTTTATTTTTGTAAAACGATTGCAAAATTTTGGAATTTAATAAAAATCCTCTAAATTATTAAGATTTTGAAAATTATTTTTTAATAAATAAATTCATTTATTTTGTAAAATTATAACTTTTTAATAAATAAATTTTGTTATTTTTTATTAAAATTTTAGTTCATGCCAAGGTAGAAAATTTGTGAAAAGAAGTAATCAAAGAATGACATGACTCCAAGTGGGCTGGTTACTCAGGAATCGAGCGCACCACCGAACTAGTCAAAGTCTCGTATTTTTTGCCGCAGATGAGGGACAACATGGAGGCATACGTGTGAACTTATCTTGTGTGCCAACAAGACAAGATGGATCACCAACTCTTAGTGGGATTATTGGAGCCGCTACTACTCGCAACAAGGCTATGGGAAAGCGTCTCTATAGACTTCATCACATCATTGCCCAAATCTAAAGGGTGCAGCAGTATCATGGTCGTTGTCGACCGATACCGCAAGTACGCTACTTTTATTGCCGCACCAGCTGATTTCAAGATGTTGGGGACCGACCTCATGTTTTCAACAAGCTTTCATCCACAAACGAATGGGTAGACTGAGTGCATCAATGGTCTCCTCGAGATGTACTTGAGGTACTATATGAGTGCTCATAAGTAGGATTGGACGAAGCTACTTGACATCGCCCAGTTTTCTTATAACTTGCAGCAAAGTGAGTTTACGGGCAAGAGTCCATTCAAAATCGTCATGAGATTCCAGCCCATGACCCCCAACGCCAGCCTTTACTTACTGAGGAAAAACCCTCGCAGCACACAAGCTCACCCGCGAATGGCATGAAGAAATGGACATCACGCGAGCCTACCTCGACAAAGCCGCGAGGAAGATGAAAAAGTGGGCAAATACAAGAAGATGGCATGTTGAGTACAAGGAAAGTGATTAAGTCATGATCAAGCTCCTACCTCAACAATTGAAGATGATGCGAAAAGTTTACAAGGGATTAGTGAGGCGCTACAAGAGACCCTTCCGAGTTGTACGACGTGTGGGCAATGTCTCATGTCAACTCTAACTTCTTACAAAACTCAAGATCCATCCGGTCTTCCATGTGAGTCTCCTCAAGCCATATCACGGAGATGTGGAAGGCCCAAGTCGTAGAGAATCGAGGCATGTGCTAATTGCCGTTGTCACCGCGTTCAATAACGATGTGGACTACATCATTGCAGATCACGTGATTCGGAGGAGAGGCATGCCACTATACAACGAGTACTTGGTGAAGTGGAAAAACCTCTCTGAGAATGAAGCCATTTGGGAACGCGAAGATGATTTGTGACAATTCGCTGAGCACATCCAAAGTTACGAGCATGAGAACGTGACAAGGACGCTCTGAGCTTGGATGGGGGAGGAGGTTGTGGACCGCCCAAGTTGCTAGCCCAATCGCCCACAATTTCAGGCCATGACCCCAAGATAAGGCCAAGAGTGCTAGCTTGGCCCGATTCCAGAAAATTTTAGGCAACTCTAGCACATTTGAGCTTGTACATATCTAGAATTTTTTACACATTTTGAGCACATGTAAATATCTAGAATTCTAGGCAAGTGGTAGAATTCTCGGCAAGTGGTAGAATTCTCTAGAGCTCTAAAGCTTGGCAAGCCTCCCTATAAATAAGGCATGACATTTGGCATTTGAGTAACAAGCTTAGAGCAAGCAACTTAAGCATTCTTGTAAGTTCTCTTGTAATCTCTCTTGTGAGCAATACAATTTTCTCTTTTCGGCTCCATTGTTCTCTTCTCTCAAGCTCTCCGAAAAACCTCTAGGCTTAGCTAGTCAAGAAGTTTATAAACTTACTTAGCAACATTCGATAAAGGTTGTCTAAGTACCGCACGGGTGCGTTGCACAAAACACTCATTCCTTTGACAGGCTACTTGCTTAGGTTTTTAGTTTTTTTTTTTTTAATTTTCAAAAGGATATTTTGGAAATTTTAAAGGTAGTGGGATAATTTTGTCATTCCAGGAATGGGGTTTGATTCAACCTCCCTCCTCTTGGAATCAGAACTCCAGCAAGTAATCCAAAATTTATGTCGGGCCCGCAAAACTCCTTCCTTATCCGAGCATCGATTTTTTTTTTTTTTTTTAGTTTTAACTACGAGGTATCGATTTAATAAGTAAAGAAGTTGTTTATTCTGATTCTCCCGTTTCGGGTTGGTAAACACAAGTTTATGTGATTCAAGTGTATCAAACTTGTGTGAAATTCTGACATCACTTGTAATATTGTATTGGTCCACTCCCACGCAAAATTGTTTGATTTCGTATTTATTCTGCACGGTTTTACTTTTGGATTCACCATAATGTATCAAATTATATGAAAATGGACTCTATGATAACTATATGTAGCCTGTTAGAAATTCTAACTAGGTTGGATTCTGCTCCTTTCCTCGCCTTGGCTCATCTATCTTCACTTTATTATCTAATAAAAAAATTCTGATAAATGAGCCTTGCATTAGTTAGGGTGGTTCCGATTCCGAAAAAATTCAAATCTAATCTTTTGCTTTGGTATTTTAATGCTAAAGTTAGGAAGACTAGAAGTGAATGAAAAGAAATGCTAATTTACGACCACGTTTTAGCTGAACGATAGTTGAAATAAAAAATACAGTTAAGCTAAAATAAGCACCCGTGTAGTGCTAATTTTAGCAAATTTGACAAAGTCTTTTTCAATGTTCCATGCAGAGATGTAGTAATACAATCATTTCAGGGAAAGTTGCTCTGTTTTCTCCTGAGAAACCAAGAAAAACAATTGGCTTCATCCAGGGGTAGAGGTTTCCAACAACTCAGCAGATCCATTTCTCAGATTTTTCAAATCATTTGATCTTGAATTGGGGTGTCCTTCGTTTTTATCAGAAAGTACAATTCATGAGAGCTTGTATAAGCATGATAGTTATGTACACTGATAAAAACGGCTCCTATTCAAGATTATGATGGTTGCTGAATCTGAGGATGTTGACTGGGTTGAAGGAGGAAACTGAAGAAGGAAAGATGGGCTGTTTTCATTATTGTTGCGTTGCAAAGGAAAAATTCCACAGAAAATCTATAAAGAAAAGCATTAAAGGCTACCGCGAGGCAAAATCTTTGGCCTTCTTTGCTAACATCTCTTTTAAAACAGGTAACAATAATATTCATATACCTGTGTACCAAAAACATTTAGATGAGACAGACGCACCACGTGATCTATGTGCCTACCTAATAACATCAATCAAGACTATTCCATATAAGTTTTTTGCCCTGTCTGCAAATTTATTGACCAATGAAAATTTCTTAAATATCAAAGCTAGAAAGTTAAACGATAGAAATCTAATTTGAATATATATATATATATTTTTGTTCTGCAGAGAGCAGTAGGCACAGATACATAACAGAAGAATTAAGAAAAATCGGAAAAGGGAATAATAATATTACTGCCAAGATTTTCTCATACCGGGAGCTCTGTGTCGCGACGACGAACTTCAACCCTGACAATCTGCTGGGAGAAGGAGGATTTGGGAGGGTGTATAGAGGAAAACTTGAAGGCACAAATCAAGTATCACTCCCAATCTATTTCCTTCTTCCTTTGATTCGTTTATGATAAGATGAGTCTGTGTGCATTTTTAGAATGGCCTTTCTGCTAGTCAAAGGAGCTTTTTTGATAAATTTGTCTTCTTTTTTGGGTTGTTTTGTGGCATTCAGGATGTTGCTGTGAAGCAACTTGACAGGAATGGATTTCAAGGAAACCGAGAATTTCTGGTGGAGGTTCTTATGTTGAGTATGCTTTCCAACCCTTACCTTGTCAATTTAGTTGGATATTGTGTTGATGGAGATCAAAGAATTTTAGTTTATGAGTACATGCCTAATGGCTCCTTGGAAGACCACCTTCTTGGTACGTCAAAATTTAACTTTCTCTCTTGGATCAATTAATTCTATGTACACAGAATTGCTAAAAGACAAAATTTTGCTGGATTCTTTTACTTCATATAGATTTACCTCCAAACAAAAAAGCTTTGGATTGGAATACTAGGATGAAAATTGCACATGGTGCGGCGAGAGGACTCGAGTACCTACATGAATCAGCCCAACCTCCAGTGATATACCGCGATTTTAAAGCGTCAAATGTACTCTTAGATCAAGATTTCAATCCAAAACTCTCCGACTTTGGATTGGCAAAGCTTGGTCCAACAGGGGATAAATCTCATGTCTCCACCAGAGTGATGGGTACTTACGGGTACTGTGCTCCTGAATATGCATTGACAGGCCAATTGACAGCCAAATCCGACGTTTACAGCTTTGGTGTTGTATTTTTAGAGATAATCACCGGAAGGAGAGTCATCGACAATAGCAGACCCACTGAAGAACAGAATCTAGTCACTTGGGTACGTCTAAAAATGTTCGACAGTGTGGACTTTTACTTGACACTTAGTGATTTCATCTTTAGTTTACAAAAACTTCGAATATATATATATATATATATATTTTTGCTTTTTCTAGGCAACACCATTATTCAAAGATAGAAGAAAATTTACAATGATGGCTGATCCATTGCTGGAAGGGAACTACCCAATAAAGGGTTTGTACCAGGCACTTGCAGTGGCAGCCATGTGTCTGCAAGAAGAAGCTGGAACAAGGCCAATGATGAGCGACGTCGTAACGGCAATAGAGTATTTAGCTCACAGCAAGACGGAGGAAGCATGTATTGAGGACAGCTTGGATTCTTGTCATCATGGAAGAAATAGCCAAGAACATACAGCTGCACGAGGCTCGATGGTGCTGATGGAGAGAAAAAGTTTTTAAAAAAATGAAAAAAAAAACTAATGGATATTGTAATTGTACTGTTTCAAGGTATATTCCGTGTTGGCAATTTGTATTGTAAATCAGTCCCCATTACGATTAATTTAGATGCCATCTAGTTGAGGCAGTAAATAAACACATGAAAACTCCGGCGTATATTTTCAGATTCTGTTTTGATTTTTGAAAATTATATATCTTTTTTTATCGTAAATCAAAAGAACCTTAAATGTTTTGATTACGTCGTTAAGCGAATAAAAAATTTTAGAATAAATTTAATGTATTTCAGAATGTTGAAGAAAAATCAAGAAAGAAAATTGAAATTGTTTTAAAGGCAAAACAATGGTGATATTCCACCTTACAATTAATTGATGCGGTGGAATCATCACATCCGGCCAAGACATAACTTCGAATATTGAATAGCAGCCAAGTTTTTACTCAATAAACCATTAATCTGGCGACCAAAAACTTCAAATTAATAATATGATATATTTTAATATAATTAACCAATTATAAAGTGGGTTAATTATTGGTTAAAGAAGGTAATTTGATGATTTAAATTCCTTTCACACTGGCATTTAATCAAGCTTGCGTTTAGTTTATATTATGTCATATTAAAAAAAAATAGATGCTGATTTTTTTTTTAAATACTACCACGCCTGCTCAATAACAAATTTACTTAAAGTTACATTATCAGAAATTTTTTGAGATTAACTTAGATCAAAGTCTTATTTAGTATTGTGATTGAACAGTGAGCATTATTAATCTACAAAATTAATAGTGTTTAGTAATCATTTGTTTTTTTTTTAATACTGATTACACATCAGATTACTGCATTTCATAGATATTTACAACTGCTATTATAGCAGACATTACATACACTAATATTTCCAATTAGATATATATAACTGGGGGGATACATTATTAAATTGAATTTTATGAAGTACATGCCTAGACATATAACCCGTCATAGGGGAGGAATGTCCCTACTTCACTCGCATTTTGTAAGAGAGAAGGATTTATAAATATTTAGCCCCCACAATATTTTTGTGGGAGCTTGAACTGCTGCCCTCACAAGTAGGGGTGGGCATAAACCCACAACCCATGGGTTTATCCAAACTCAAACCAAATAAAATGGTTTGGGTTGGGTAAATTATAGAAATGGGTTGGATGTGGGTTTTATATAAAAAACCATTTCATTATGGGTTGGGTATGGTTTACCCATGGGTTATGGACAAAACCCAATACTCAAAATTTTTAAATGAAATAAATAAAAATAAAATAAAAGAATATAAATAAGTGAAAGGTCATCATTTAATTTTGTGGTGTGATCAATTGTCAACAGTTAGAAAAAAAAATAACATGTAAAAATAAATTTAAATTAAATAAATGTTGTTGTAAATAACAGGAATTTTTTTTCTTATTTACAAAAATAATTACTCCCACGTGGCAGCATCATCATGGAAAGAGCAAGAGATTCTACTAGTGATAAATAATAACTCAGCTTGGAGTGGATCCCATATGCTAGATGGCAGCTAATTTTTTGTTAATAATTGAATGTAATGCTCATATTAGGCCTCGTACAAAAACTTTGCTTACCATATAATGAAATTTGAACATAAAGCATACAAACTATATAATTTCATAATGTAAATAAAATTAAGCATATAAGCATACAACATAACGCAAAAGTACCAAAACGATAAATATAAACAAGTACCAAAATTTATTATTAGATAGTTAATGTCATATTTGTGAAAGTTTATTATTAGAGTGTACATTCTTATTTATTGAGAAATAATAATTTTTGTGATTAAACTTTATTTTAATTTTCTAGTATTATTTAATTCAAGGATTAAGTTATTGTAAAATTTATTATTAATTTTTATCCACTATTTTTTTATATTTTGATATCAATTTAATAATTAATAACAATTAATAATTATTATAATTTTGATATAATTAAAATTTATGAAAATAAAAAATATTTTAATAATAAAATTCAAACCAAACCCAAACCAAACCCAAATGGGTTGGTTTGAATTGGGTTAAAAATATTTGGGTTGGTTTGGGTTGGATCCAAACTTTTATGGTTTGGTTTGGGTTGACATAAATTTCAACCCAAACCAACTCATGCCCACCCCTACTCACAAGCATTGGCCGAAGTGTTTAGTAATCATTTGTTACTATACTTGAGAAGCTATTATTAAGCTCTAGAGCTAATTATCTTTATAAACAAGGCAATAGGCATAATTCCATTATATCATATCCCAAATTTCTTTGTGTGAAAAGATGATAAGTTTTATACTTTTCAGGTATTTTTACATTTTTACCAAGATGGAAAATTAATATAAAATTTCCCTTTTATTGTTTTTTCCCCCAATTTTTTAATGATTGGCTGCCACTTGTCGGCTAGAGAAATTACAAAGTAATGTGTAAAACATCTAAAGGCTTTAGGCTCGAGCAAAGCACAATTGCCTTAACGTTAATAATATGCGGAATCAAGCGCACTAAATAATTACAGAAAAATAAAGGACACAGAATTTTACGTGATTCGGCAGTATGCCTATGTCCATGGGAGCAAGAGAAAAATAATTGTATTACTAACAATTATTAGAGTACAAATTTAAGTAAAGAAAAGCTCACTTCCCAAAACCCAAATACACCCAAAGAACTCTCACACACACTCACCAATTGCTCACACATACAAAACTCTAGAATTGCTTCATGATAGGTTATAAATAGTCATATTATATTTTATTTAATTCCCTCATATTTTGATTGATTTTGTGCTAATTTGTGGAAATTGTGTTTGATTTGACTTAAGGGCTGAAACATGGAGGTTATGATGAAATTTGGACAAAAAGGCACGTTTTTGGGCTTTGCAAACGTGGGCCGACCATTGGCTTGAGGGAGACAGTTCCCTAGCAATCAGAATTGGAGAAGGATTCGGTTTCCTAGCATTAAGAGAAGAAGAAACCAAAAGGAAACAAAAGAGGAAAGCTAGCATTATAAAAGGGAAGCAAAAGGGCGTGTGCCAAAGGACAGCAAAAAGGAGCCAACACACACAAAAACAAAGGGAAGAAGTCAAACGTGAGAAAGGGAACGAGAGCTGCAACTTGTTCTTTAACAATTTTTGATTTCTTTTGCCACCATGAGTGGCTAAGGTTTTAATTCCAGTCCAAGGGTAAATCAATTCCGGTTGTAATTTTGTGAGGCTTTGAACTTAACAAGAATTTCTTCAATCTAAGTAATTTTTATTTTCTTGTTCTTATTTTCTATGAATTATTTATATTGATTGAGTTGACGCCTTAATTCAATATTTATTTTTCTATCGCTAGTTAGGAGTTTGTGATCCGTAATTGTCATGAATGACTGAATTGAGTATGAGGTTGGCTCATGTGTGTGTATATTGATGGCCACAATTACATAGCTTGCATGATAGGCTCTAGGGAAATAAAAATACAAATTGATTAAATTGGAGTAATCTGAATTAATTGATTTTGTTTTAGTCATTCTCACTATTCTTAATGCTATCACTTAATTTGATATGGAACAATGATGCCCAGTTAAATTAGTGATAAGAATTGATTTGAGCGATTGTTTGAGTCTATTACATTAGGAGAATAATTACTTTCTGCAGGATTTCCGATTAAGTAGACTAAGTTCTTGGATTGAGTAATTTATATTTTTGCTTATGATCAAAATTGCAATTGGATGGAATTTACACCCTTGGATTGGAAGTTTGGTAAGATTGATTTTCTCTTGTTTAATTTTAAAATCTTGTTTTATTTTATTTTATTTTATTTATTTTAATTTCGTGTTAAAGAAAACAATTTGAAAATCTCGAATCCGGATAACCGGATTGCACAAACCGGCTAACCGTTAGTGGACAGCAAGGAGATAATCGAAATCCCACGGTTTTCCATAACCGTTAGCCGAATAAGCATCGAGCAAGAAGACCAACAAGGGCTTAGGTTTCCTTATCCGGATTAGCGGATACCTCAGTTATTACTACCAAGAACCGGTCTTGGATTTCCCTCAGGTTGTCCGAATCAGTGTCGAATCGTTACCACCAAATGGCTTCGGTTTCCACTGCAGCAAAAGTTCCAGAAAGTTTACAAGTCAAAACCGGTCTACCGGTTTCCCTTATCCGGTTAGCCGGATAGTTCCCAGAAAATCAAACAAGATAAACGGTTTACCGGTTACAAAATCCGGTTATCCGGTTTTGGGCAGAAGCTTTGCAAATCTAGATTTTTGGGAAATTTTGAGTTTTAAACTTTGAGAAATTAAATACATAGTTCTCTTGGGATTCGACCTGGTTCCACTATTTCTACAAGTTAGTTTAGGAGAATCAGTATTTATTTTGAAGGGCTTCGACAACTCTGTCACTTCACTTGCAATTCTCTTAAACTCTCAAATTTGGGATGCCATTAATGAATTATTGACGGAGGTTGTCGAAGCTCCTCAAAACAAATACTGATTCACCTAAATAAATTTGTAGAAGTAGTGAAACCAGGTCGAATCACAAGAGAACTATGTATTTAATTTCTCAAAGTTTAAAACAAAATTAATTTCCAAGAAAAATTGATTTTCGAGCTTGCTGCCTCCAAACGGATAGCCGTTTGCGAGTTGAAGAATTCTGGGCGTTAACCGGCGAACCGGTTGCGGAATCCGGATGACCGTTTTCTGTTCGCAGGCTTCCTGACTTGATTCGGACAACCGGAAGAGGAATCCGGAAATCCGGTTGCGGCTAGTGATATTTCTGGATGCGATCCGGCTAACCGGTTAGGAGAAATCCGGAAGACCGGTTGAGACAACTCTCGGTTCTGGACAGTTTCGGTTTGCCGGTTTAGGGAAACGGAAATCCGGTTGCGAGCTGTCTACTTTCTGGACTCAATTCGGACAACTGGAAAATGGAACCGGAAGACCGAATTCGAGGTTCTCTTCTTGCTGTTGATATTCGGCTAGCCGTTTGAGTGAAACCGGTAAGCCGAACTTGTGACTTCTTCTTTTACAACAAGTTGTTAGGTTAGGGGTAAGCAGTTTAAGTTTTTGGGTTTGTTCTTTGTAACAAGAGATTAATAAAACAAAATAAACTAAAATAAAACAAGATTTAAAATTAAACAAGAGAATATCAATCTTACCAAACTTCCAATCCAAGGGTATCAATTCCATCCAATTGCAATTTTGATCATAGGCAAAAATATAAATTACTCAATCCAAGAACTTAGTCTACTTAATCGGAAAAGCCGTAGAAAGTAATTATTCTCCTAATACATTAGACTCAAACAATCGCCTAAATCCAAACTTATCACCAATTTAACTGGGCATCATCGTTCCATATCAAATTTAGTGATAGCATTAAGAATAGTGAGAATGACTAAAACAAGATCAATTAATTCAGATTACTCCAATTTAATCAATTTGTATTTTTATTTCCTAGAGCCTATCATGCAAGCTATGTAATTGCGGTCATCAATATACACACACGCCAACTCAATTCAATCATTCATGACACGGATCACAAACTCATGACTAGCGATAGAAAATAAATATTGAATTAAGGCGTCAACTCAATCAATATAAATAATTCATAGATAATGAGAACAAGAAAATAAAAATTACTTGGATTGAAGAAATTCTTGTTAAGTTCAAAGCCTCACAAAATTACAACCTGAATTTGATTAACCCTTGACCGAATTAAAACCTTAGCCACTCATGGTGGCTAAACAAAACAAAAGTTGTTTGAGAAAAATAAATGCAGCCAAATTTTGCTTCCTTCCTCTCACGCCAAAAGCCCCCCATCTCACGTTTTTGTCTTCTCCTTATATAGGGAACGTGGGCTCTCCTTTTCCTTTTCAAAATTGGAGTCTTCTTCTTCCTATATTGCTAGCTTTTGTTTCCTTTTTCCTCTTGACTTCTTCTCCTCTTAATGCTAGGAAACCGTCTCCTTCAAGTCAACGGTCAGCCCACGTTTGCAAAGCCCAAATAAAGCCCTTATTATCCACTTTTTACCATAATCTCCATGATTCATCTCCTAAATCAATTCAAACATGATTTCCACAAATTAGCACAAAATCAATCAAAATATGAGGGAATTAAACTAAATATAATATGACTATTTATAACCTATCAATTATCGCTCCTCTATTTATAGCCGAGCCTTGCTATTCATGCTTGCCATTTTCAAAGCAAAAGTCTTGAGCTCCTTTCAAATTTTCAGTGGCCGGTGCCAACTTTCCAAGCTTTGAATGCATGCATGTGTCAAGTTTCCAAGGTTTGGTGCCAACTTTGGCCAATTTTTCAAGCTTTTTGAAAAATTCATAAATATTTGTCTTTGGCCAATCTTGACTTTTCAACAATTCTCCACCTCGGCAAAGATTTGTTGAAATCTGAGCCGACCACCAACGAATCATCATCCCCAAAGTGACTGCATCTCTGTGACTGCCTACGTACCTATGATTTGGGATCAAGCCAACCGTAGTTCATAAATCTTGAATCTTAACACAATTGAAGGGTTTGAATTAGTTTCAAGCAGTGTTGAAACTTAAGTCCAAAAATAACTTTCGTCAACATATCTGATGGTTTATCCTTGGTATCGATCTTTTTCAATAACACATCACTATCCTTGATAACCTCTCTCACATAATGATATTTCACATCTATGTGTTTTGTCCATGTGTTTTGTCCGAGCGTGATATGTTGGATTTTTCGCAAGAAATATCGCACTTTAATTATCACAGAAGACTGTAATGTTCTCCTGGATTACTCCCAAATCTCCTAACAAGCCTTTCAGCCTGATAGCTTCTTTTACAGCTTCAGTTGCTGCCATATACTCTGCTTCCGTAGTGGATAGAGCAATTGTCGATTGCAGAATCAACCTCCAGCTAATCGAACCTCCACCCAATGTGAATATGTAGCCCGTTGTTGATCTTTGCTTGTCAAGGTCTCCGGCGAAATCAGAATCACAATACCCAACACATTGTTGATCATAATCCTTCTTGAACAATAACCCAACATCAACTGTCCCATACAGATATCGGAGAATCCACTTTACCGCAAGCCAATGGTCTTTACCCGGATTATGCATGTATCGACTAACTATACTAACGGCTTGGGATATATCGGGCCTTGTGCATACCATAGCATACATAAGACTACCCACAGCACTAGCGAATGGAACATGAGCCATGTAATCATGCTCCTCTTGGGATGTAGGACATAAAGAAGAGCTTAATTTAAAGTGAGGAGCTAGAGGAGTACATACCGATTTAGTTTTGTCATCCATACCGAATCTTTCTAGCACTTTCTTCAAATAAGTCTTTTGAGTCAACCACATGCTCCCATTCTTCTTGTCTCTATGAATCTCCATCCCAAGTATTTTCTGTGCATCACCTAAATCTTTCATCTCGAACTCAGAAGCCAGCTGCTTCTTTAATCTTTCAATCTCACCTCTGTTCTTCGAAGCTATAAGCATATCGTCGACATAGAGTAACAGATAGATGAAAGCTCCATCTTGTAGTCTTCTAAAGTAAACACAGTGATCGTGTTCACTTCTGGTGAATTTCTGCCCTTGTATAAATTGATCAAATCTCTTATACCACTGCCTTGGTGACTGTTTCAGTTCGTACAAAGATTTAATCAATCTGCACATATGATTATCCTTTCCAACAACTTTGAAACCACAAGGCTGAGTCATATAGATTTCTTCCTCCAAATCTCCATGCAAGAACGCCGTCTTAACATCTAATTGAGCTAACTCTAACTCATATTCAGCTACCAAGGCAAGTAGAATACGAATGGAAGTATGTTTTACGACTGGAGAGAAAATTTCATTATAGTCAATACTTTCCTTCTGAGCAAAACCTTTTGCAACGAGCCTTGCCTTGTATCGAGGAGTTGTTTGATTTGGAGATCCTTGCTTCTTGGTGTAGACCCATTTATTGTCAATAGCGTTTTTTCCTTTTGATAACTTCATAAGTTCCCAAGTCTGATTTTGATGGAGAGATTTCATCTCTTCCTGCATGGCTAACTTCTACTGATTACTTTCACTGCTGCGTAATGCTTCACCGAAAGTGTTGGGGGTGTCATCATCAATAACTGGAAGTGCATAGGCTATCACCATATCTTTAGTAAGCCATCCGGGTTTCTTTATCTCTCTTCGTGGTCTCCTTATTGCTATAGAATCATCATTATCTACATCGTCAGTTGTTTCTTCATTTTGTGGGACATCAGAAGAAACAACTTGTTCTTCAACTCTGGGTGACTCCTCCATAGTTGAACCATTCTCTGATATAGAACTAATTGGTACACATGGAGTTGCATCAAACTCCACCCGCTGTGATACCTCTGTGGTATTGTTCTCCACCTGCTGAGAACTTGAAGCTTTCATCATTGAAGCTTCATCAAATGTGACATCTCTGCTACACACAAACTTTTTATCTTCGAGATTCTAAAGCTTAAAGTCTTTTACTCCATCTTTGAATCCCACAAAGATAGCTTTTCTAGCACGAGGATCCAGCTTACCATCTTTGACATGATAATAAGCTGGACACCCGAATATACGAAGGGAATCATAATCTTGTGCATGCTTTCTAAACCACATTTCCATAGGAGTTTTATCTCTGATTGCAGCAGAAGGCAACCGATTTATCAAGTGACTTGCGTAGCTCACAGCTTCAGCCCAAAACATTTTATCCAAACCAGCATTAGATAACATACACCGTACCTTCTCCAGCAAAGTACGATTCATACGCTCAGCCATACCGTTCTGTTGCGGAGTATGTCTCACCGTGAAATATCTTTTAATACCCTCGTTCTGGCATACTTGCAAGAATGGATCAGCAGTATATTTACCCCCATTGTCAAAACGCAATACTTTGATCTTTCTGCTAGTTTGAGTCTCCACCAGTTTCTTCCATTTCACGAAAATCTCTAGAACCTCATCCTTTGCTCGCATGGTGTACATCCACACACGTCTAGAGAAATCATCAACAAATGTAACAAAATAATGGTTTCCACCAATTGATGCAGTCTTCGTTGGTCCCCATACATCACTATGAACATATTCAAGGATCTCACGAGTATCGTGATTAGCAGTACTAAATTTGACCCTTGTTTTCTTGCTTACTACACAATGCTCACAGAAATTTAATTTATAGGCTTTGGTACCTTTTAAGAGTCCATGCCTCATCAGGGTTTGCAAAGACTTCTCTCCTGTATGTCCTAGTCGTACATGCCATAGCTTGGTGGTGTCACTGTGCGCCTCAGCAACATTTGCTTCATCAGTTGTACCTCCCTTCAAATAGTACAAATTATGACGCCGAATCCCTTGTAGAATTACCATAGCCCCATATGTGAACTTCATTGTGCCATTTTCAATAGTAACCTTGTAGCCTTTAGCTTCTAGAGCACCCACAGAAATTAGATTTTTTTTTAAAGTTAGAACATATCTAACCTCTTTCAATTCTCTGACCATTCCATTAAACATTTTGAGCCGAATTGTTCTTATCCCCGTTGTGCGACAAGGTTGATCATTCCCCATCACAACTGCGCCAGATTCTAGTTTACGAAAATTCGTAAACCATTCCTTAATGGGACACAAATGATAGGTTGCTTCAGTATCAAGTATCCACTCGCTCGAACTAGCCACGTAGGCTGCAGGAGTAATACTTAATGAATAATCAGAGTCTTCATCTTTACGTGCCATATTTGCTACTGCTGGTTTCTTCCCATCTCTCTTTTGAGCCTTTGGACAATCTTTCCTCCAATGGCCCTTTTCATGACAAAAGGCACACTCATCTCGAGCTATGTTTCTGCTTCTCGATTTAGATCGAGATTTTTTTCCACCACGCTTATTCTTTTTCTCCATTGTCCTTTCTTTGGCAAACAGAGCCTCAGATGATACTGTTTCGGAATGTTTATCATTATTCTGAATTTCTAAATTTGTCAATGCTGTGCAGACATCTTTGAAGATGATTACGCTTTTCCCATATATCAAGGTACTCATAAAATGGCTATATTCCTCTGGTAGTGAGTGTAACAGAATCATAGCCTTGACTTCATCCTTACTATCTTCATCAAGATTGTTCAAATCAGCAAGTAACTTTTCAAATCTTGAGACGTGATCGTGCATTGACACCTCAGGCTTCATTCGAAAGCCATATACTTGGCTCATTGCATGAAGGCGATTTTCAGGACTTTTCAGGACTTTTCAGCATGTACTTCTCCTCCAATGTACGCCACAAAGTCATCGTACACTCCTCATCCTTCACCCAGTATTTCACCTCCTTGGTCAAATAAGATCTAATCTGACCACATACTTTTTCGTTCATACGATCCCAACTTTCTTCATCATACAAGTGTCTTTTATTTTTCAAAACAATATTGAGATCGATTTGAATAAGAGTATCCATAACTTCACGCCTCCACATGCCGAAGTTGATTTTCCCATCAAACTTTTCAACATCGATCTTCTGACCACCTATAACAGGTGCCAAAAGGCGAATGTCTCGCCTCCCACCTGAAGTATCTCCAGGAATAGTCTGGGTGGATCTCTCTCCACTTCTGGAAGTTTCACCTTCTACTATTTTCTCAATAAACTATTCCCACCTGAGAGATCAGTGTTTATGTGTATGTACGCATGAAAAAATGCACCAGGAAAGTTCCCAGGAAAGACTGGAGAGGTCACACCGGTCCCACTTAAGATCCAGTCTCCTTAGGCTCTTATCGTCTTTGTGACAGAACTTTCCTAGACATTCACAAATCCACACCACTGCACAAGCTACTAATCCTCCCAAGTACGAACGGTTAACTCCACTGTATTCGTGAACAGTACTGTATGTGAATAGTACCGTATACTTAAATAGTGTCGTACATGAACAGTACCATATCCCCCAAAGTATGAACCGTCGGCTCTGATACCACTTGTTGTGCGCGGAATGCGGAATCAAGCGCACCAAATAATTACAGAAAAATAAAGAACACAGAATTTTACGTGGTTCGGCAGTATGCCTACGTCCACGGGAGCAAGCGAAAAATAATTGTATTACTAACAATTATTAGAGTACAAATTTAAGTAAAGAAAAGCTCACTTCTCAAAACCCAAATACACTCAAAGAACTCTCACACACACTCTCCAATTGCTCACACTCACAAAACTCTAGAATTGCTTCACTTGCAATTCTCTTAAACTCTCAAATTTGGGATGACATTAATGAATTATCGCTCCTCTATTTATAGCTGAGCCTTGCCATTCATGCTTGCCAGTTTCAAAGCAAAAGTCTTGAGCTCCTTTCAAATTTTCAGTGGCCGGTGCCAACTTTCCAAGCTTTAAATGCATGCATGTGTCAAGTTTCCAAGGTTTGGTGCCAACTTTGGCCAATTTGTCAAGCTTTTTGACAAATTCATAAATATTTGTCTTTGACCAATCTTGATTTTTTCAACAACCAACTCAAATCAGTTCGTTTGCTAGGCTGAACTCAGAGCCAATGTCTTTGGGGCAACTGAAGAGGGGGATCAGATAATTGAGAAAAATGAAGGTCTACCTCCTGCATTGGTCCCTATATTTCACAGTTGATAGAGTTTCGCTTCCTATAGGCTGAGAATTACACTCTGTTCTTATTGGTTCACTGTTTATTTTAGGTTTCTGGTTACTAAAGTTCTTTTTGATTTAGTGTTTTAATATTCATTTCATTTGCAACATTCATTATCAGGTTGTTTTAATATTCATTTCATTTGCTGCATTCATTATTTGGCTACCTGCAAAGGAACTCTGTTTACCTTGAATGATAAAGATAAGATTAATAAATCAATTTCACCTTTCCTTTTATTAGTTTTTTTAAAAGAAAATTTAGATGCTAAAATATTTTTGTCAAAATTTGATATTTTTAAGAGTCTAGTTTCTTTGAGTACAACTCGAATTGGTAATCTTGCAGATTGCTCTGGTTCCGATAACCATGTTCCTATAGATGTCATTTCAGTATCAAGAATATTTGTATTATTGAAGCCTCACCAACTGCATTAGACAAGTATCTAGCTAGATTGTTCCTCTTTGATATTTCTAATGCTCTTTCAGGCCAGTTCTCAATTGATTTTGTTTGTATTCAGCATTAAATTAAATTATTGTTAAAGCACTTAAATATTGCAATGTTTATTTATCTATATGAGCATCTGTGCTGTTTCAGGCCAGTTCTTACACTCTTTGCAATCAATTGTATTTAAAGAATATGTACATATGCAAAAAATGGGATTTATGTTAAGATGGTTTTGTTTTCAATTAGTTTGATTGATCCTCGGTAGGCCATTTAACTTTTTTTTTAACTGCAATTTGTGAATTACTAAACTTTTAATGAGTGTAGCTCACAAAATATTAAGTTTTGAAGTGTGCGTCATTGTTGAGTTAAAAAGATTTGCTTGCCTACGTAAATTCTATTGTGCTGATTGAGCTTTTGATGTGTAACTATTATTTACACATTGCAAGTGTACTTTGGTGTTTCGGTTCTGGTACTACTAGATGTAAGTTCTTCAGAAGGGTGTATTGGTTACTGTTCTAACCTTTTGCAATAGCAGATTTGTGCTTTAGCTAGATATGCTTATAAACTGAGTTCTATCTATGTTCATTGGTTGGTCTTGCTGTTGGAATACTTGCATTAATCTTTGGAAGTTTTATTGGGTAACTTGGCTTGGTGGCTGAAATTTTAATTGCTTTTCTTGGAGTTTGATTGGAATTTAACTATTTTTTTAAAAATATTTTAGGATGATTTTTCCAATTTGAGATGTTTTATTATGTATTGGTGGTGATCACATTGGGGATCACATTGGATACTATATGTATTTCTTTCGAAATTAATTTGTTGAATTGAATGGATGTTAATTAATATTAATGGTTTTTATTTTTTATGATATCTATTTTATTAATTAATTAAATTTGTAAACAAGAATTCATTAATAAATTATAATCATAATATATATATATATATATATATATATATATATATATATATATATATATATTAAAAAATATAACTTCATGATAGAAAATACCCATTACACATTCTGTCATAAATAAGTTTCTGCCAAAATTGAATGATAAATTTACAAATGATAATTGAATTTCTCGCTAAAAAATTAAAAAAAGTGCGAAAATTTAAATAATTTTAAATTTTAATATAATTATTTTTCATATTAAAATATTATGTGACAGATATATGGTCATAAAATATCTTCATGAATTCATGATAGAAAATATTATGTCATAAATTAATGACAGTGATATAGATAATGGATGAATTGTCTATTATACACCTCTTTTATGATAGTTATTTTCCGTCATTTATTATCTGTTTTCTTGTAGTGTAAAATTATTTAGGTAACAAAAGAATTCTATTAAACTAAAAGACTTCTTAGATATTTCATAAGCAAGACACTACAACGCTCACGGCTCCCTCTATTTTCTTTCTTCTAATTCTACACTTCTCACTTAATGCCTACAATAAAGAGCTTAGGGATACTATAAAATTATTTAGGTAACAGAAGAATTATATTAAACTAAAAGACTTCTTAGATATTTCATAAGCAAGACACTACAACGCTCACGGCTCCCTCTACTTTCTTTCTTCTAATTCTACACTTCTCACTTAATGCCTACAATAAAGAGCTTAGGGATATTTATAGTATCTTAGAACTAATACAAACCACACAAATATTTTTTATGATATCCATTTTATTAATTAATTAAATTTGTAAACAAGAATTCATTAATAAATTATAATCACAATATATATATTTTTAAAAAATATAACTTCATGACGGAAAATACCCATTACACATTCTGTCATAAATACGTTTCTGCCAAAATTGAATGATAAATTTACAAATGATAATTGAATTTCCTGCTAAAAAATTACAAAAGTGCGAAAATTTAATATAATTATTTTTTCATATTAAAATATTGTGTGATAGATATATGGCCATAAAATATCTTCATAAATTAATGATAGAAAATATTATGTCATAAATTAATAACAATGATATAAATAATGGATGAATTGTCTATTATACACCTCTTTTATGATAGTTATTTTCCGTTATTTATTATCTGTTTTCTTATAGTGTAAAATGATTTAGGTAACAGAAGAATTATATTAAACTAAAAGACTTCTTAGATATTTCATAAGCAAGACACTACAACGCTCACGGCTCCTTCTTCTTTCTTTCTTCTAATTGATCTACACTTCTCATTTAATGCCAACAATAAAGAACTTAGGGATATTTATAGTATCTTAGAACTAATACAAACCACACAAATATTAAATTATAAAAATTTAACAACCACATTTTACAAATATCTCTAACCATTCAAGAGATTTCTAGACTAAAATATTTTCGTCACCATTAGATATTTTTGGATTAAAAATAATCTCTCATTCTTTACACAATTCTTAAAACTTTCATGGATGGGTCTTTGAAATTAGATTTGGACAACTGTAGCTGGTCTGAACCATGAAATTGGTGTTGGACTTTTAACTGCAGCGTCTATAGTATTGACGTGACCCGTGTCTTGGTTGAATTTTCCAAGCAGTACAATGGTGCGGACAAAAATCGACTTGAGGTTAAAAACTATGTGGGGGAAAACCCACTTTAAAGGGCTGCTGCTCTTGGGAAAACTAAACTGTTGAAATACTTGGCCGAGCAAGTTCGTGACGTATCATTTTCGTAAAAACGATGATATTTCCATTCTCATGCGGCTGCCCTTGCCCAACACTTTGGTACTAATACAATCAATAATCTCTCATTCAAAGGTTTAAACATTTATTATATATTATGTTCTTGCTTAGTAATAAATTTGCTTCTATTTACTTATTTAATCACGACATAAGCCTTGCAAACAAACCAACGTCCAAGGAGGATGATGGCTTCACATGTCTTGAGCTACTAGCTCTAATGCCTTCTGTTTTCAAGAGAACGGAACGCGCGTAGATATGCACGAGTCTTGTCTGTTCTTGCACGTGGACATATACTACAGCGCCGTCATTTTTGTCTGGGTGGTGTCTTCTTGGTGGCTCAATATCATTTATTGCCGTATTACTTGAAATCAATTAACAAAGTTCAATTAACACAATAATCCCTATTTGATACATCTCTTTCTCTATCAGTCTTCAATTTCTTTAGCATTTTTGTTATATTAATTATATGGACATATAGTTTGTCTCTAAGGAGATATATAGTTCACTTAACGAGAAGGTCTTTGGTAATCCTCGAGATTACTTGTAATGTGTATGTGTGTATTATCATAATTATTTGAAACATATACACGGCAAGTGAACGAAAATGGAGCAGTGCTCCCAGAACATAAAAGATACTCTCCCCCCCCGCCCCGCGGCCGACTTAGCTGCATTCCACTACATTGGAAACAATAAGCAAATTAATTAGGTGACATAATTAGTTAACTTGCATTTATATACATATATAGGATGCAATTGAATTTTTTTTTAAAAAACAATGCGTTGCCATATAATTAGAACTTAAAATATTTATAGTTAAATTAAATTGCATTCTAATTGCAGGTCTTCAAACGCATCGGGATGACGACTACTTTGACTACAATTGTAAAGAAGATTTGGAGACAGGTCAAAATTGACACATCGAATCTCAATCGTACTTGGTCTGTATTTGTTTTAGATATCTTTTTGAAAACACAGCTGCAAGCACTTTGTCACTTTGGCTTGTAAGCCGGTAATTTTTCACAATTATTTATTGATAAATATACTTTAAAATGAGAATTAAAAACTTTTACCTAACATATATATAGGTCCAGCTACCGTGCCCAAGGGGCACCGTACCCTTTTTATTTGTCAATTTGCTGGCAACCCGTTAGAATATAATGAGCATAACCGAATGGCGCTACGGTTAGTCTTAGGGTGCTATAAACTGTGACTTAAAATGTGAATGGTTAGGAAGGTTGTGGTGGTGGAGAGGTGATTGATGGTGTGGTGTTAATCGACACGTGGCAGAAAATGACGAATGGAAGCGGCGGCGTTTGCGGCTATTATGGTTGATTTCCGTCAGTTTTTTTGTGAATAATCGGTGACGATTTTGCTTGGGGTTGGATTGACATCTCTTTCTGACGTTGATGGAAGTCTTGATCGATGGAAAGGCCTCGGCAAAGGCAGCGGCGCTACTGTGTGTTGTGATTCGGATTCTGGTGTTTTTTTTTTTTTTTTTCTCTGACATTTTTGCTCGATATTTTTTATTTATTCATGCTTAAAGGTGAAACACGGCAGGAAATTGATGCGTATGTCGCATCAACTGGAAAAGAGTTTGCGATGATGTGGCATCTCAGACTTGCCATATGTCGGAACAAGATTTAAAGATTCTCTTTGAGCGAAGGTTGCTTCTGAGGCTCAAATCGGTGAAATTACAATTTTGCGAGCATTGTTTACAAGTAAACAACATGGATTAAAGTTCAATAGATCTGATGTGAGAAGTAAATGCATTATAGAGTAAGTTCATTTTGATGTCTGGGAATCACCGAATATGTCCTTAAGAGATGTTAAAGTATTTGATAACTTTCATTGATAATTATTCTAGGAAATATTGGGTGTATTCAATCAAGAACAAATCAAATGTATTTCCAGTATTCAAGGAATACAATGTGCAGTTATAACTTGAATTTTGAAAAAAGATCAAGTGTTTGAGAACAGATAATGGTGAAGAGTATACAAACAGTGAGTTTCTTGTATACTGTAAGCAAGAAGGTATCCAGAGGCAATTTACAGTTGCATATACTCCTCAATAGAATAGAGTGACAGAATGGATGAATATAACTCTTACAAAAAAAAAAAAGATACGAGCCATGTTAAGGATTGCTGGTTTACTCAACTCATTCTAGACAAAAATAGCCAAAATTGCCTATTATATAGTAAATCATTTTTGCTAGTAAAATTTTTCCTTTTGTCTTTGCTCGTAGATGTACGTTAAAAGTAGAACCACAAAATTTCTAGTGTCCTCTTTATGTGTTTATTCTTCGTATTTCTCCAATTTTATTTTAACTGTGGCCCTACTTCACAAATCAATTCCTAACACTATGTACTTTTATTTTAACTATTTTTTTTTCACAACACCATACTACAAACAAGGAGGGGTAGAACAAGCCAACCTTGGCTGGGGGAGCCAAAGAATTTTTCAAAAAAATTCAATAAAATTTTTAATATAAATAAGTAATTATTAATATAATATAAAATATTGATTTTTTTTTTATAGGGGTTGTGACCCATGCTTGTCTTTTAATAGATTTGCCCCTGCAAACAAGATTTAATTCTATTATGTCATATCCCAAAGGGTGAAGCTATTTAAACCCACTAATTTACTTGATAAACCTATTTACTAAATAAACCCACCCTTAAATTTTGAAATTTTAAATTTTACTCAGTAAACCCACTAAAATACCTAATATACCATTACTAAACTCAATTTTTATAATAATAGTGATTTTATTCATTAAACCCATTATATTCATTTATAAACCTATTAGATTGGAAATTGATTATTAATTTGAAATTTAATAATCAATTTTGAGTGAATGGCCCCTCGTTCAAGGACAAATGAATCAAAACACTCTATATGGAAAAAATAGTCGTCATCATGAAATTACTTTTTTGAGTTACATTATAGTGGCGAGAAAAATCTTGTATGATGGTATGAAAATCTAATATGAGGAATTTGAGGAAAAACAATAATTGATTATTAATTGGAAATTTAATTATCAATGTTAATCAAACAATTTTGAGTGAGGGGTCATTCCCAAACGAATCATATCCATCATCCATATCCATGAACGTTGAGCTGGAAGAACAACGCAAATGGCATGCCAACATTAAAGCAAAAATAAATAAATAAACATATGAGTAGTATTATAGAGTAGCCACCTTAGGATTTATAATTTCTCTAAAATGTTGTATTTGAGAAGCATATGAAGTATCCCATCCATTTGCGATAGGGTGATGATATGCGCCCCAATCAGGTGTAATAGGTGGAACAAGATGACCTGGTGTTAAAAATACCTGTATAAATGGAACAACATTTAATTAATAAAATAATAAGCGGCGACAGCCCCTACCCCCACAGCCACAGCATGGAGGTATTTACCTTAATCCGCACAAAAAGAAATCCAAATTGTCTCCGGATCGATATATTATGATATGATGCTAAACCGAGACCGAGATAGAGAAAGAGGGCTGCCCCTTTGTTGGCTCTTCGAGACAAAAGCACTCATAGGAATGGTGCTAATTCCCATGTTCCTTCTAGTCTCGTTTGGTTTCGAGAGCCTCCCCCTCCCCGTCTCTTACTCGTCTTTTGAAAGCCGTCATTCCTAATTATACCTCAACAAAATGATTGCCAAACACATAGCCCGTCTAGTCTAGTTTGGTTTCGAGAGCCTCCCTTTCTCTGTCTCTTACTCGTCTTTTGAAAGCCGTCATTCCTAATTATACCTCAACAAAATGATTGCCAAACACATAGCCAAGAACCATATTTCTGCGAGATAATATATGGACTGGCTCAGATCTCAAAGGCAAAAATGTAAGGCCTTGTACTGAGGACAAGTGGAATAAGAAACATTAGAGCATGATGCTATAATATAACCCATGTCCGGCATAGTCATCCATCGATCAGACGATGCTGGCCACTTCTCATAATAGGAAAAGATGTGAATAAGCTCATTCACTCTATCAGGTATGTATAATTTGCCACAATTATCTAGGTGAGAGTACAAGTCATTTAGTAAATCTTTCCTCACTTGTACCCATCCATCCTCACCCAACCCTATTAAGTCAACTATTGCTCTAAAACTATAGCTAAAATTAGCTACAACATCTTTAATGTGATGAATATATAATTGTAATTCAACTGAAAATTCATCAATAAACATAATTGATTTGACTGGTGTGCTTTTGTTAACCTACAAATATAAGTATTATATATAATAAAAAATTTAAATTAAATAACTTACTAAATAACTTAAGCATAAATTTATATTACCTCTATTTTTGGTCTTTCTCTACGTTTAACCTCAACTTTTGATTTAGCAGTTGTAACTGAATTACTCTTCACATTAAGTGAACAACTTTCTTACCCGGGTAACACTATTTTTAAACCATATGGGTTGCGACAGGTAGAAGTATTGGCTTTGATAGATGGTTGATCTTGTGTTCTTGTCTTTACTTCTGGATTTAAAAGAAAGGTACACCCAGGATTGGCTATCTCCTTCAATATTTTCAAAATATCTAACTGCATTTCAATTGAACTCTCATTAAAACGCTTAGCAATTAACTCAAACTCCGGTTGACAAGTTAACTCCACCTTTTGCTTCTGAGCAAAAGCTACTAAATCAAGATTTTTCCAATGAAGATCAATTCTCTCAAGTGGAATAGGCTGAAATTCTCTTTCGTATTATGCAATCTCATGAGCACATGGTAAACCATGTGTTTGGTGAACAACACACCCGCATGTAGAGCAGTCGAGCCTAATATAAACAGCACATTTCAACTCACTAAAGATGATATTTAATGCAGTTATACAGAGGAAGCCTCAAATATGTTTGAATTATGCAGGCTTGAATTGATGTTGAACAATTGTCAAACTTTTCTCAAATGATGGTTTAATATCAGTATGCTGTAGCTCAAGCAAATTGTGTATCTTTGCCCATGATGTCCCAAAGTTTTCTTGACTTATGGAAAGATACTTCTTTAACCTTGAATGTGAATTTCTTCAACCTTGAATGTAAACTTTCAAGCCTATTAAAAAGTAATATTAACCAAAAAAAAAAAAAAACAACAACAACAACAACAATAACAACAACAACAATAATGAATAAAATTAATAAGTAAAACCAATAAGTTATTGGTAAAATTAAAATGTTATATACCTATTTGTTGTTAAATTTCTAAAGTGCATAATTTTATAGGTCCACGCTGAAACAAATCTTTCTTTATAGTTGTTCAACCATGTATTTGTTACATATTCCATCATTGCTGGAAAAGATTGAAAATCTCTCTGCATGGTTTTAAAGTGGTCAATGAATTAAATTTTATTTGAAGATAACAGCTATAAGTTCTAACCTGTTAACATATATATTTCCATATTGTTGATTTTGATGATAACAAACAATATTAAGAATGATTAAGTTTTTAAAAGCTTAAATTATTTTTTATAAATTTTAAATAAATCATTATTTTCATATTATAAAGGTTTTATATTTAATGAAAAATGATTTTGTGAAATTAGTTATTTTTCAAGATATTGTTTAATAAGAATTGTGTTGAATTCCGGATTTAGGTTCATTTGCAAATATTTAAATCGTTTTGAGCCATACTATAATTTCTATAAGTATAGGCTTTATCATAATTTTAAAAAGTTTTGGGATAAACAAGAATTACTTAAAAATTCTGAAATTGGACTTATTTGTAAAGTTTCATAACGTTTTGCTGCCATAACACAGTTATAGAAAGTTTTAGAGAAAAACTATAATTTTAGAAATACATCAGATGCTGCCAACCGGATGTTACAAAGTGGCAATCTGGTTATGCGCAGAAACTCTCTGAATGAAAGCGGCTAACCGGATTAGTGAAACGAGGTATACCGGATGTGCAAAAATTCAAATTTTTGCTGTAACGGTAACTTAAAGCAGCTAATTGGATTCACAAAAGCAGCAAGTCGGTTATTACCAGAAAGTCAATAACGACTGGTTTTCTTCCTCAACTATAAAATGGCTCAAATCTAATTCATTTCAAAAGACACAACCATTGATATTTTAAGAAATTCTCTGCAAATCTAAGAGCATAAATTTTGTATTCATTTCATTTCATTCACACATATTGGGCTTTCATTTGTATTCAAATATATTGTGTGAGAGAAAGTTTTGTAATCATTTTTATTGAGTGGATGTAAGTGTTGGGATATACTTTGGTTAAGAGATTGGGGATAATCTCTTGTAGTAAAGGTTTATTGACACCTTGGAAGTCAATTGTAATCGTTTGAAGCCTTAGGAGGCTTGGATAGTGAAATCCTCAAGGTCGGTGTGCTTGGAGGCGTGGACATAGGCGGGAATTGCCGAACCACATAAAAATTCGTGTGTTTGTTTTCTCTTCCCTTACTCTTTTATTATTGTGCTTGTTTGAATTTATTGTTTTCGATTCCGTTAAGGTGTTAGATTGATTTGTTGTGCTTTGCTTAACTAATTTTTTAAAATTTCAATTCATCCCCCCTCTTGGGTTGCCTAGTTAGTATTTCAATTGGTATCAGAGTGAGGTGCTCTTGTGTAGACTTAACCATCTAGAGTTAAAGATCCATAGAAACCCCAATTAGCTCGACCTTCATGGAAGGCCAATCCACCACTCGACCTCTATTTTTTTTATAGTAATGACGATCTTCATTGAAAAACTAGGATGAAAGTATTTTTACAAGCCTTAGACTATGAAATATGAGAAATAATTTGTGATGGCTTATTCATTCCTAGAAAGAATGCTTTAAATGAGTTGGATAGGAAAAATATGTCTTTAAATTCCAAGGCTATGAATGATTGTTTTGTGCCTTAGATAAAAAGAAATTTCATAGAGTTTTAAATTGTTCTAATGCTTATGAAATATGGAGAAAACTTGAAGTTGTGTATGAGAAGACTACAAATGAGAAGGAATCTCATGAAGTGTCAAATTTGGCACTTATGGCAATTGGAGATGAATCGGATGATAAACTTGATGAGGTAAGTAATCTTCCAACATATGTTGAATTATATAATGCTTTTAAAGAATTGCATGATGAGTGGATGAAAATTGGTAAAAAGAATGCATGTCTTAAAAGAAAATTGTAGAGCTCATAAATAAAATAAATCTCTAAGTGTAAAGATTACATGCCTAGAATTAAAGAATAAAACATTGCATGATAAAGTTGCATTATCAAATGAGAAACTTAGCACTTCACACGAGCATTTAGAATCACAGGTAGTTGACTTGAAAAATGAAAATGCTACTTTACAAAAATACAATGATTCATTAAATAAAATGATTAAAGGACAAGATTTAGATAATAAAATGTTTCATGATAAAATTGTTTCATTAAAACATAAACAAAGTATTTTGTATGAACATGAAAGATCACATGTTGATGATTGATGAAAGAAAACGAAGCTCTTAAGGAAAAGAGTAATGAGCTTAATGAAATTGTGTTAAAATTCACAAGTGGTCAAAAGAACTTAGAAAAATTACTAAGCACTAAAAAATGTGTGTTTGATAAAAGAGGACTTGGGTATAAGCCTAACTTAAAACAAAAATATTATAAGAATTATTTTGTTAAGGCTACCTCCACAAGTGATCATAAGATTGTTTGTCATATTGTAATGGAAATGGTCATATGAGTTATAAATGCCATGTTAAAAGAAATGTATATTATGGAGTAAAATGTATTTGGGTTCCAAAAGGAACCATTGCTAACACTCAAGGACTCAAGAGTATTTGGGTACCAAAGGGCACAACGTGAATATTTTCTTTGTATGTGCCACAATCAAGGAATGATTGAGAGTTCCTTGATGAAAGTTTGTGAGGATAATCACTTGATCATGAACTAGGAGAAAAAGATAAGGCAAGATGATTTAATTGTTTTGGTAACAATTCTTGACATATTGATTTTGGTGAATGAATCATGATGGATGGATAATAGCTTGAATTTACAAAAGCATGCTCATGCGTTTATAAAATTGAATTATTATTGTGTGTAATCACGATGCATGGATAGATATATATGATGGTAACATACCAACTTATCATAATGCCTTTGTTTGATTTTTGATGATTTTATAATCTTTGATTTTACCTTTTTTTTAAAATTGTCTATCATCATGTTTCATGACATTTATTCATCTTCCTTATTTGTTCATCACTTATGTATGTGTGAATTCTTGTGCCATTAATTGTGTTATATCATCATTCATTGAATTGGCCTATGTGAGCATATGTAATAATTGATTTGATCACTTGTTCATAATGATGGCTTATCTAAATAGCTATGTTGATTTTGATGATCTATATATTGCCATTATATACTTAAGCTTTGTTTAAGATTTGAGATAAAGAATATACTTTGATGATTATATGTATTTGATGAAATTTGATATTATGAGATCTATGATTGGTGAATGTATGCATTTATGTTTAATGCACTAATTGGCTTATTGAAAAGTTTTGAATCACAAAATAATTTTTAATTGATCCATTTTTACGATAAATTGGTGTGTACAAACAAGTTTATGGTTTGACCAAATTTCAATAAGAGGCAAAAAGATTTTCAAGTCTAAACCGGTATACCGTTTCTAATCAACCAAAAAACTGTTTTTCTTATTGATTGTTCTCTGGATCAAATCCGGATAACCGAATTCAGCAAATCGGTAAGCCGGATTAGCTTTGGTTGCTCTCGGGTTGAATTTCGGATAACTGGATTGGAAAACCGGTAAGCCGTTTGAGAAAAGTTTCATTTCTTGACAAAAATCGGTCAACCGTTTATGAAATCCAAAGAACTAGATTCAGTTTGGTGCTAATTGGAACACATTCGGACAATCGGTTATTTCCAACCAGTATGCCGGATTCGCAATCTTCATTTGTTGGACACAACCGATTATCGGGTTAGTGTTATCCGGATAGCCGGATTCGAGCATATATAAACTGTTCTTCATTCCTCTTCATTTGGCAATTCGGTTCTCTCTTTCTTTAAAATCCACTGTTTTGTTTTAATCAACACCATATATCACCTTAAATCATTCTAGGATTATTTTAATTAATTTAAAATTACCCATTTTACTCAATATCTTGAAAATCCAAATTTTGTGCATTTTGGGTATTTCAAATTACCACTTCCATAGTGTAATATCCTTATGGATTTTACCATAGTTCTCTATTATATTATGTACTTACTTTTTCATATGCATTGTTGCTTTCATTGTAGATTGAGGATGATTATTATTTGATGTTTGGATATTTTATATTTGGATAATATGGAACTAATGTGCTTATCTTGAGATTTTGATGATTGATGATTATATGTGTACGACTTGATGAATTGATGGAGCTGTTGGTTTGTCATAATTATTTAAGCTTATATAGAAGTGTTTTTAACCATGCTGTGTATTTGAGAATTTCTTTATTTTTTAAGGGGAGACTTTGCCGAAATTGTTGCTCGTACAAACGGGTAATATCTTCATCTTATTTCGATTGTATCTATCTATCTTTTCTTTTTTATAATGAAAAGAGAGATAAATATGATATGTTTTTGGATAAAATCATTTTGGTTAAAATTTTAAATTGGCCATATATTTAGGGGGAGCATACAATATGATTTTGGATAATATGCATTTTGAATTTTTTTTTTTGGTCCAAAGGGGGAGACAAAGTAATATATCATTTTGATGTTGTTAAAAGGAGGAGAATAACATATACTTTTAGGATTCTTTTGATGATTGATATGTGATTATGTGATGATTTTGATGATTTTGATGATTTTGAGATTTTGTGATGATTTGATTACATAGCTTTTATATGATGATTTTATGTTTTGAGTTGTTGATTTGATAATTGATGGAATGATGATTTATGATCATTTTATGGTTGATGGATTATGTGATGATTTATGTATAATTTGGGAGTAATATTACTAAATTTGTATTTGAGGTAATGCTTCTTGTCAGAGGGAGATTTTATCGAAATTTCTACTTAGATAACATGGGTAACAAATTTGCTACACTTTTTCTTTTCCTTTAAGTTTTATTTTTGATGGTGAATGGGGGGGGGAGAATACATGTATTTAAATTTATTAATTTAGCTAAATTGTAAGAGAAGCTTACATTTAGGGGGAGCAATTTATGGAGTCATTCTTTAAATACATGAAATGTTTGTCATCATAAAAAATGAGAAGATTGTTAACATATATTTTTCTATATTGTTGATTTTTGCAGGCCGCCCAATTCTCTTGCCCAATTGCCCACCAATTCCAAGCCATGAGCCCAACATTAGACCAAGAGATGATAACAAATAAGATTAAGAATGATTAAGTTTTTAAAAGCTTAAATTCTTTTTATATATTTTAAATAAATCATTATTTTCACATTATAAAGGTTTTATATTTAATGGAAAATGATTTTGTGAAATTAGTTAGTTTTTAAGATATGGACTAAAATGAAAAAGATTGGTTTTAATAAGAATTGTTTTGAATTCCGGATTTAGGTCCATTTGCAAATATTTAAATCATTTTAAGCAATACTATAATTTCTATAAGCATGGGCTTTATCATAATTTTAAAAAGTTTTGGGATAAATAAGTATTACTTAAAAATTCTGAAATTGGACCTATTTGTAAAGTTTCATAACGTTTTGCTGCCATAACACAGTTATAGAAAGTTTTGGAGAAAAACTATAATTTTAGAAAATAGTTCACTGTAGCCGATACTACAGCAAGCGGTTAACCGGATGTTACAAAGTGGCAATTTGGTTATGCGCAGAAACTCTCTGAATGAAAGCGGCTAACCGGATTAGTGAAATGCAGTATACCGGATGTGTAAAAATTCAAATATTTGTTGTAACGGTAACTTAAAGTGGCTAACCGGATTCACAAAAGTGGCAAGCCGGTTATCACCAGAAAGTTAATAACGGCTAGTTTTCTTCTTTAATTATAAAATGGCTCAAATCTAATTCATTTCAAAAGACACAACCATTGATATTTTGAGCAATTATCTGCAAATCTAAGAGCATAAATTTTGTATTCATTACATTTCATTCACACATATTGGGCTTTCATTTGTATTCAAATATATTGTGTGAGAGAAAGTTTTGTAATCATTTTTATTGAGTGGTTGTAAGTGTTGGAATACACTTGGGTTAAGAGATTGGGGATAATCTCTTGTAGTAAAAGTTTATTGACACCTTGGAAGTCAATTGTAATCGTTTGAAGTCTTGGGAGGCTTGGATAGTAAAATCTTCAAGCTCGGTGTGCATCGGAGCAACGCTCTTTTGTTAGAACTTAACCGTCTAGAGTAAAAGATTCATGGTAACCCATAATGACTCAACTTTTAGGAAAGACAGTCCACAACTAGACCACCGTTCTTTGACGAAAACGACTACTCATATTGAAAAACTAGGATGCGAATTTATTTACAAGCATTAGATTATGAATCTTGGGAAGCTGTATGTGATGGTCCATTCATGCCCTTAACTAAAAATGAAGTCAGAGAAGATATTCCAAAATCTTCACGGGAATGGAATGAATTGGAAAAGAGAAAAAATTCTCTAAATTTCAAAGTTATGAATGCCTTATTTTGTGCATTAGATAAGAAATAGTTTCATAGAGGATCTAACTGTGAAAGTGCTAATGAAATTTCGCACAAACTTGAAGTTGCCTATGAAGACACGAATGAAGTGAAAGAGTCTAAAATTAGTAGGTACACTCGACAATATGAATTGTTCTAAATGAAAAAAAAATGAGAGTGTGTATTCTATGTATACTAGATTTACGAACATAGTGAACACTCTAGGTGCCCTAGGAAAGACTTTTTCAAATAGCGAGAAAGTTAAGAAAATAATTAGATCGCTACCTAAGGAATAGAGACAAAAAAGGATTGCTATTGAGGAAGCCAAAGATTTAAATATTTTACCTATTGATAATTTAATTGGCTCTCTTATTTCTTATGAGAAAGACTTGGTAGCCGAAAAATAAAATGAGGAAAAAAAGAAAAGCATTACTCTCAAAGCCTCAAAATATAAGAGTGAGGGGGAAAACGAACCGGATGATGAGGAGTTGGCCATGCTAGCAAAGAAATTCAAAAAAAAAATTCAAGAAAACTAGTGAATGAAAAAAATTCAAAAACTTTAAGAATCAAAAGGAAAAGAAAAAGTTAATCACATAATATGAATGCAAAAAGCCTGGTCATATAAGATCGGAGTGGCTATTTATCAACAAACTCAAAAAGAAAGTCATGGTTGTAACTTGGGATGATAGCAATGAAGATTCAAGTGATGAAGAAGAGTCGCAAAAAGTATCAAACCTAACTCTTATAGCAATAAGAGTGATGATGATCTCAATGAGGTAAGTGATCCTACCTATAATGAATTATATGATGCTCTTAAAGAATTACATAATGAATTGATAAAAATTAGTAAAAAGAATGTATGTCTTGAAAAAGAAATGGTAGACTCAAGAATGAAAATAAATCACTAAGTGCAAAGATTACATGCCTAGAACTAGAGAATAAAGCATTGCATAATAAAGTTACAATACCAAATAAGAAGCCTAGTACTTCATATGAGCATGAAAAATCACATATTGAAAAATTGAAAAATGAAAGTGAAATGCTTAAGAAGAAGAATAATGAGTTAAATAAGATTGTTTTAAAATTTACAAATAAGCAAAAGATGTTGGATAACTTGCGAAATTCATAAAAATGTGTGTTTGATAAAAAATGACTTGACTATAAACCAAATTTGAAACAAAAGTATCATAAGAACTACTTTGTGAAGAGTACTTCTATTAACAATCAAGTTGTTTGTCATCATTGTAATCAAGATGGTCATATGAAAAATAGATGTCCAGTGAAAAGACATGCATATTATGGTGTGAAATGTATTTGGGTACCAAAAGGAACCATTTCTAATACTCAAGGACCCAAAAAGTTTTGGGTATCTAAGACTTGAGATTTTCTCTACAGGGCTTGAAGAAAAAGAAAAATAAATGGTACTTGGACAGTGGTTGTTCAAGACATATGACTAGAAACTATGCATGGTTTTTAAGCTTCACCAAAATCGAAAGCGGTGAAGATGTATCCTTTGGAGATAACTCAAAAGAAAAAATTCTTGAAATTGGGAATATCGGAAAAGTTTCATAAACCTCAATGAAAAATGTATATTTGGTTGAAAATTTGAAACACAACTTGATTAGTATTAGTTAGTTATGTGACAAAGGTTATAAAGTTGTTTTTTTATAAATTTAGATGTGTTATTGAGAATATATGTGATGGTAAGATTTTATTTGTTGTAAATAAATGTAGTAATGTTTATACTATTGACATAGAATGTGGATCTACTTACGATAAATGTTTTTCGGCATTGTATGATGATGGTTGGCTATGGCATAGAAGACTAGGACATGCAAGCAAGGATTTAATTTCAAAGATTTCCAAAAATAATTTAGTTAAGGGTCTTCCAAAAATTGGTTTTCAAAATGATAGAATTTGTGAAGATTGCCAATTTGGTAAATAGATTAAAGCCTCGTTTAAAAGTAAAAATCATATTTCTACTTCGAAATATCTTCAACTACTCCATATAGATTTATTTGGACCTTCAAGATATGCTAGCCTAAGTGGCAAGTATTATGCTTCTGTAATTATTGATGATTTTTCAAGATACATGTGGCTATTATTCTTAGCTAATAAGAATGATGCTCTTGATGCCTTTAAAGTATTTTGTAAGAAAGTTCAGAATGGAAAATGATATGGTATTGTATGCATTAGGAGTGATCATGGTAGATAATTTGAAAATGAAAATTTCTGTAATGATTTTGGCATTGAGCATTAATTTTCATCACCTAGAACTCCATAACAAAATGGAGTTGTTGAGAGAAAGAATAGATCGATTAAAGAAATAGCCAGGACCATATTGAATGAAAACTCCTTGTCTAAGTATTTTTTGGGTTGAGACCATCAACACTGCTTTCTATGTTTTAAATCGCGTTTTAATTAGATCTAATCTTAACAAAACTCCATATGAGCTTTAGAAAGATAGAAAACCTAACATTGGCTATTTCAAAATTTTTGGTTGCAAATGTTATATTTTGAATACAAAGGATAATCTTAGTATGATCCAAAATCTGATGTTGGCATCTTTCTTGGGTATTCAAACTCAAGCAAAGCTTATAGAGTTTATAACAAAAAGACTCTAGTTGTGGAAAAATCTATGCATGTTACTTTTGATGAATCTAACTCCTCTTCTGCGGAGAAAGTTATTGTTGATAATGATACAGATGAAGAACTACAAGAAAAGTTATCAAATGATAACCAAATGGATGCATTACATAGAAATCAAGAGGAGTGACATGAAGAAACAAGTGCAAAACAAAATTAAGGTACTTCTCAAAAACTACCTAAGGAGTGGGGGTATGTTTTTTCTCACCCTAAAGATGCAATTTTAAGAGATCTTTCATGTGGCATAACAACTAGATCATCTTTTAGAAATACGTGTGAGCATGCAACATTCATATCTCAAATTGAACCAAAATCCTTTAAGGATGCAGAAAATGATAAATCTTAGATTATAGCAATGTAAGAGGAGTTAAATCAATTTGAGAAAAACAATGTATGGGGATTAGTTCCTAAGCCAAAATATCAATCCATCATAGGTACTAAATGGGTATTTAGAAATAAAATGGATGAAGCCGGTGTGGTTGTAAGGAATAAAGCTAGATTAGTGGCTCAATGATACAACCAAGAAAAAGAAATTGATTTTGATGAAACATTTGCACCTGTAGCTAGATTAGAATCCATTAGAATGTTGTTAGCATTTGCATGTCATAAAGATTTCAATTCATTCCAAATGGATGTCAAAAGTACTTTCTTAAATGGTTATATTATGGAAGAAGTTTATGTGAAACAACCTACTGGTTTTGAAAATGAAAATTTCCAAATCATATTTATAAGTTTCTAAAAGCATTGTGTAGATTAAAACAAGCACCTAGAGCATGGTATGATAGACTTATGAATTTCTTGTCACCTAGATCCCCACAACAAAATGGAGTTGTAGATATAAAGAATAAGGCGATTCAAGAAATGGCTAGGACTATGTTGAATGAGAACTCTTTGCCTAAATATTTTTGGGCCAAGGCCGTCAACACCGCTTGCTATATTTTAAATCGTGCGTTGATTAGACCTAATCTCAATAAAACTCCATATAAGCTTTGGAAAGATAGAAAACCTAATATTGGTTATTTCAAAGTTTTTAAATGCAAATATTTTATTTTGAACACAAAAGATAACCTTGGAAAATTTGATCCAAAATCCAATATTGGTATCTTACTTGGGTATTCAAACTCAAGCAAAGCTTATAGAGTTTATAACAAAAGAACTCTAGTTGTGGAAGAATTTATGCCTGTTACGTTTAATGAATCTAATTCGTTTTCTACGGAGAAAGTTGTTGTTGATAATAATGAAGATGAAGAACTACAAGAAGAGTCATCTAAGGATAACTAAAAGGATATATCACATAAAAATCAAGATGAGTGACATGAAGAAGCAAGGGTAGAACAAAATCAAGGTACTTCTTAATCACTCCTCAAGGAGTAGATGTATGTTTCTTCTTACCCTAAGGATGCAATTTTAGGAGATCCTTCACACGGTGTAACAACTAGATCATCTTTTAAAAATACTTGTGAGCATGCTGCAATTATTTCTCGAATTGAACCAAAATCTTTTGCGGATGTGAAAAATGATGAATCTTGGATTATGGCAATGCAAGAGGAGTTAAATTCAAGAGAAAAAAATGTGTGGGAAGTAGTTCCTAAACTAGAACATCAATCCATTATAGGTACTAAATGAGTATTTAGAAATAAAATGGATGAGTCCGGAGTGGTTGTGAGGAATAAAGCTAGACTAGTGGCTCAAGGTTACAACCAAGAAGAATGAATTGATTTTGATAAAACTTTTGCACCTGTAGTTAGATTAGAATCCATTAGAATGTTTTTAGCATTTGCATGTCATAAAGATTTCATTTTATTTCAAATGAATGTCAAGAGCGCTTTCTTAAATGGTTATATTATGGAGGAAGTTTATGTGAAACAACCTCGTAGTTTTGAAAATGAAAAGTTTCCAAATCATGTGTATAAGTTATCTAAAGCACTATATGGATTAAAACAAGCACCTAGAGCATGGTATGATAGGCTTAAAAACTTCTTATTGGATAACGGTTTTTCGATAGATAAAGCGGATACTACTCTTTTTGTTAAACATAAGAACCAAGATATACTTGTTGTTTAAATATATGTTGATGATATTATCTTTGGTTCTAATAATGAGTTTTTGTGCAAGAAATTTTCGTCTTGTATGAGTAAAGAGTTTGAAATGAGCATGATGGGAGAGTTTGAGTATTTCCTTGGACTGCAAATAAAACAAAATGATGAAGGAATCTTCATAAATCAAGCTAAGTATGTGAAAGACTTACTCAAAAGATTTGGCATTGATGACTCAAAGATAAAAAATACTCTGATGAGCATAACAACCAAGCTGGACAAAGATGAAAAAGGCAAAGAAGTAAATATTAAATTTATTGAGGTATGATTGGATCTTTACTTTATTTAACTGCAAGTAGACTCGATATCATGTCTAGTGTATGTTTGTGTGCAAGATTTCAATCATGTCCCAAGGAATCTCATTTGCTTGTTGTAAAACTAATTTTTCGTTATTTGAGTGGTACTATAGATCTTGGCCTTTGGTATCCTAGAGGAACTCATATATATTTAACATGCTATTCATATGTAGATTTTGCCGGTTATAAAGTTGATAGGAAAAGCACTAGTGGAACTTGTCATATACTAGGTCATTCACTTGTTTCATGGTTTAACAAGAAAAAAAAATTATGTTGCACTTTCAACTACCGATGCTGAATATATAGCTGTAGGGAGTTGTTGTACACAAGCTCTTTGGATGAAACAAACTCTTAGAAAATAAGGCATTAACCTTGAACAAATCCCTATTAAGTGTGACAATACTAGTGCTATAAATCTTTCAAAGAATCCTATTCAGCACTCTAGAACCAAGCATATAAAGATTAGACATTATTTCTTGAAGGATCATGTTCAAAAGGGTGATATTACATTGGAGTTTATCTCTACGGAAAAACAACTTGCCGATATTTTTACACAACCTCTTTGCGAAGATCATTTTTCAAAAATTCGACATGAACTTAGGATGATGAAATTTTCACATTAACATTTCTACTCATGTTATTGAGCCCATTAAATTGATTGATTTATGATTTGATGTTTAAATATTCATGGAATGCTTAAGTATGATATACTAGTTGTGTGTATGTATGTCTTGTATGAATTAATTTTTTTTAAATACATATATGTTTATGAATTTTACATTAAAATGGCATTAAAGCATTTTTAGATCAAAGCAATGATCTTGAATTGTAATATTTGTTGGCCAAATATTGAAACAAATGTGCGAAATGATAAATAAAATAAACAGATAACCGTTTATAAATAAACAGTGTACCATTTATTTCCAGAAATTAGGATATGCTGACTGCTCTTTTACCCTCTCACTATTTAAAGTTAATAGTAAACCGTTTAAAAACAGAGAGCCCTAGGAATTTACCCTCTCACCGTTTACAGTTAATGGTAAACCGTTTAAAAACATAGAGCTTCCTGAAATTTGCCCCTTTACCATTTACAGTTACAACCGTTTTCTTATTAGAAGCTCGCTGGAAATTAATCCTTTACCATTTATATAAAACGACTCGCTGTTTTCACTAAATATAAAATTGTTCAAGGGTTTCTTCTTCGTCTTCACTTACCCTCTCACCGTTTCCGTCATAACCGCAAAACTGAAGCTTTTCTTTTCCTTCTTTCTTTATTTTTCTCCATTTTCATAACAAATCACACCGATAGAACCCTTTCTAATCATTCTTAGACTGATTCTACCGATTCAGAATTTCAAATCTTGTCCAAAATTGAAAAATCCCAAATCAAAATCCTAAGGGCGGCCGAGTTGTCTTTTTCAATTTCGATTCGTTTTTTATACTTTCTTGGCAAATTTGAACAAGAATATCCCTTCCTCTACTCTCTCTAAACTCAATAATCGGTTCATTTGCGTCCAAATTTATCTTCCGAAATTTTTTTTATTACCATGGCTGAGTCTTCTCGGAGAACTTTGAGGAGAAAACAAACACCCTCTATCAACCCTATTCCACCATGGGACACCTCTGAATTTGAAAGACTTCACCTTCCTACAGCACTACTGCACAAGCACTTCGAAGATCGCTTTATGGGTCGACAGGTACTTGACTCTTACTTTGTGGATATAGACTTTAAAGAGTTAATTGTGTGTGGTAGAAGTGTTAGGAATATGCTTCGACCTTGGGAGTCAGCCATTGACTTTGATGATTGAGTCTATTATAATATAATTCGAGTTTTCTACTCAAATATGGAGCTCTCTGCAACTCGTTTAGATATGATTATTACTTTTGTTGGTGGTATTTTTATTGATTTTGATGTTGAGTTTTTGAATACTAACATTCTTGGGATTCCGGATGAGGGTCATAGTTTTTATACATCTAGAAAAGCTCTCTCATTTGATGACTTTGTACACAATGAGGGTGTACACAATATTTGCTGTCGTCGGGATCTTACTGATGATATTTGTAGACTACCTTTTCGATCCTAGTTGCTACCTCTTCAAGTTCGCATCCTCCATAATATTTTACAGCATATCATTATACCTCGGAAGGGTCACTCGGATGAGGTAACTCGATTAGATGTTGGGTTACTAGATAGTTTCATTAGTGAGCGACTCATTAACCTTGGGTATATCATTGTGCGCCATATGTTGACTACTTCTGCGGTTACTCACCGCTTGCTCCCCTATGACAGTATCATCACAAGATACTGCGGCACTTCCATGTGCCTATCCGGGATGCTGTGTATAAAGAGCCACAACGGATTGGTCGAGAAGCTATGAGTACCATTGATTTTACCAGGAAGAACGGGCAATAGTTCAAGACCTCAAACTCTAAGAATCAAAACACCCTGATTGCTCCAGAGGATGATCGGATGCTTAATGATATTTATCCTCCGAATCAACTTCCCGACTTCAGACTTGGAGCTCATCGTTGAGATGCTCTCTAGCCTTCAACTCCTTCTGATTCTGCGGCGCACGAGACGAACACTGATATTCCTTCTGTTTCTGAGCCATCTCCAGCTCCTAAGCAGCCTTCAGCTCCCTTTCAGCCGCTCGTTTTGTAGTAGTTGGCTGATGATGTTCGCCGGATTTCTGAGCGACAACAGCTGTTTCTTGATCGCCTGGATACTTTCTCCCACGATCAGCAGCAGCTCCAGTCTCAGGTTTAGACCTTTTAGGAGCAGAGTATCGATCAGTAGTATGAGATCATTGCTGCACAACGCCAGCTTCTTGGCTACTTCGAGTATGACCCAGGCAGTACATCTTCGCGGCCCACCTCTTTGCGACCTTCCTCTTCGCGACGTCCTTCTTAATTTCTGACTTACCTTTTCGCACATACATTTCATGTTATGTTCATATCTATTATTTGTCTTGCATTTTTTTCTTGATGATTTTATTGCTGGATTAGTATTTACTTTGGTTGATTATATATATATGGTTTTCTTATGCATGATTATATCTGCTTGGATTAAATATCATTGGAGTTATTGAGATATAGACACTTGTTTAGTCACCTTTGGAAGTGTTTTTAATCTTATATTGTATTTGAGGAATTCTCCAAATTTAAGGGAGACTTTGCCAAAATTTTTGCTCGCCTATCATAGGTAATTTCTTTCTCTTATCTCTCATGCTTCCTGTGTTTTAATTTTTTTTTTTATGATGAAGGGGGAGATAATGGACTATTTTTGTATACATGTTTTTAAAAGAAAGCATCTTATATTGGCAAAAAAAATTTTTAGTCATATATGTAGGGGGAGCATATAGTTAGAGGGGGCAAATTGTTGAAATAAGTTTGTCATCATCAAAAAGGAGGAGAATGTTAACATGTAAATGTTCAATTTATTAATTTTGATGACAACAAACCTTAATTTCTCTTGATCAAATTGTTAGAGTTTTTCAATAACAAATATTTTCTTAAAAGCCAAAATTCTTCTATATATGTTTATAATTTTTTGATAAACAGGAATAATATTCTTTGTAAATTTCTGTAAAAATATGCAACTTTGGGCGTAACCGGTGAACCGTTTATTTTAACGATTAACTAATAAAATGCAAAAAATAGTTATTTTCTAAAGCTTCAACTGATTGCACAAAACAAACAAAAAGTCAGCTACTGGAAGTAAACGGCTAACCTTTTATTTTTAACAGCTAACCGTTTAGTTTAATGACTAACCGGTAATATTCAAGAAAAATGTTATTTCTTAAGTTTTAACCAATTAGCATACAAACCAGCTAGAAGTAATCGGCGAACCGTTAGTTTTAACAGTTAACCGATAATATCCATGAATGAATTTTGTACTAATCTCTTACCGTTTAAAGCAAACCGGTTAAGTTTTTTGTTTTATAGGTTGCTGGAAATAATCGGCGAACCGTTAATCAAAAATGGCTAACCGATAATTTTCATAATGATATTCTTGGTCAATTTTTAACTGTTTAGTAAGAACAGTTAGTAGAAATTTGTTGTGCAGGTCTCTGAAATTTAACGGCGAACCGTTAACCGTTAACTAATAACGGCTAACCAATAATTTTCATAATGACATTCTTTGTTAATCTTTAACCGTTTAGTAAGAACGGTTAGTAGAAATTTGTTGTGTAGGTCTCTGAAATTTAACGGCGAAAGGATAGTGACAAACGGTCAACCGTTTATTTAAAATTCAGCCAAACGGTAACTCTGATCAATTCAAACGGTTAGCCGTTAAATGGTTAACGGTGATCCAATTTCTGTCAGAAAGTCAATAACGACTAGTTTTCAGTTCTAACTATAAATAAGTTCATTCAAATCAAACTAATAGTTGATCACAACACTTCCATTGAGCTTATATTAGGCATACAATCTTCACAAAGCTTTAAATACATTTTTGATTCATTTTATTCACACATTGGGTATTGAGTTGTAATCTTAAATATTGTGTGAGAGAAAAACTTTTCATAGTTTGTTATTTTGAGTGATTATAAGTGTTGGGATACACTTGCGTTAAGAAATTGAGGATAATCTCTTATTGTAAAGGTTTATTGACACCTTAGAAGTCAATTGTAAGCATTTGAAGCCTTGGAGGCTTACTTAGTGGAATTCTCAAGCCCGGAAAGCTTAGAGGCTTGGACGTAGGCAAGTTTGGCCAAACCACGTAAAAATCTTCGTGTTTGAATCTCTCTCTCCTTATCTTTTTATATTGTGATTTTTTTATCAGTTATTACTTTGAATTCCTTTTTTATTTACATTAAGTTTTGCTTTAGAATTGAATAATTTTTAAAAATCCAATTCACCCCCTCTTGGGTTACTTTAATAGAATTACAATAAGATAAGCAAAGCAGAAGATAAAGCAAAGGATTACATCTACTGCAACATACAGTTGAACGTTGATCGATGACTTGGATGTCCAACTGGCAGTTAGTGGTTACATGGATACCAGCAAACGTGATGTTTAGCTTAAGTAGTTATGATTTTCAATAATTAGCTAGCTTAGGTAGTTAACCACTTGGGCTTAGCCCAAGTGGCTAGAACCCTTCCCTCACAAAGGTGAGGGAAAGGGTTCGAGCCCCCGCAGAAGCATTGCGGGGGTTTAATTTATAATTCCTTCCTTGGAGCCTCAGAGCTCGAGTGAAGGCAGTCTTTCTCCCAATATGGGAGTTTGACATCCCTCGAATATTTGAGAGGGTTTAAAATCTGAGCGGTACTATATCAGAATTGATGTAAATGGGTCTCAGTATCTGTATGATTGTAAATATCATGAGCAATAGTCTCCTCAAAAAAAAAAAAAAAAAAAGCTAGCTTAGGTAGTTACGATTAGCTATAGATAGCTATAGTTACACAATTCAGCTGAGTTTCAGCATTGTGTATGAACAACTTTATGTACGCATTCAATTTGAGTTGTATTAAATTAAATTGAAAATACTGGAAGTTTCTTAAATCTAGCTTTCATTTTCTCTGCATTTCCTCAACTTTCTTATTTTCCAAACACCTAAGTGAAGAATTTTAACTTTTGATACTCATTTACAGTTTTATTTTGTTTAATTGGAGAAGTTAAAAGATTGTATTTTTTACTGTGCATAGCTTTTGCTATTTAGATTTTGACTTCTGATAATTATGTAAGACCCACATTTTATTGGTGTTAATTGGGTCTTGTTTTGCCATATTGTTGCTATATGTGATTTTGATATGTTATGTCTCGAAAGTCATCCTCGTGTTGCTGTTCAGTGTTCAGGGTGATTTGAACTGTACATACCGTGCCAAATTCTTGTTGGTGTTGTTTGAGATGGTCCCTCTTTCTTACTTGACATGCAACAAGGTATATATTATCGTGGTTGCTTGACCTTCTGCTGCCTTTGATATTGCTTCCTTTGACAAAAATTTCAGGAAAGAAGTCTCTATAACCAGCATTACCTTTCCGAACAATAGAATGTCGAGTGGTTCTCCCCAATGTTATAGTTCTTTTAAAAATGCTAGGAAATTTCTCATTAAACAGTATGTTTATTGATGGGCATAATTTAATACATATTTTACTCTTAATTATGTTATTACTAGTTATATTTATTTGTTATTTTTAATTAACTAAATTATTTTATTAAATAAAAAATTAATTAAAAATTATGAATAAAAAGGACATACAAGGACTTAATTTCGAGAGCAATTAGGATTCAAGTTAAGGAAATCGAACTGAACAAATTATTATACACTCGAAGACAAAGAAGATAAAGTGACGGCAATCAATTTCAAGGGATCCGTACTTGGCTTTAATGAAAATTGCTTTTGGAGTGCACGTGAGGGAAGCCAAAACAAATTGAAAAGCTTTGCCGGCGCATGAGAATTAATTTAAGATTGATTTGGGCTTTGCATAAGTGGGCCGGGTGTTAGCACGTGAGGCTGTTTATTTGCAATCAAAATTTGACAAGGATTGGAGCCAACTATAAAAGCTGAAGTTCGGCTTTTGCAAGGGAGGCCAGAGAGGAGGAAAAAAGAAAGTGCAGACGCAAGCCTTTGAAAAGGAGCGGTAGTAGCAGCAATATTTCAGTTTTTTATGGTTGGTTTTATTTTTTTTATTATTTTTAATTCAAGTATGTTTAATTAAGTTTTTTATACTGAGATTAAAGATGAAACTCTATTTAATGAAATAATTACTTTTTTATTTAATTAATTCCCTACATGTGTGCTTTAATGTTTATGATTTTTATTTCACATAATTAATTTGGTGTTATTAAAAATTCTTTTCACTAATTCTATCATGCATTATTAGTTGTTAGGATTAATATTCAATTAAATCTATACTTGGATTTATGAAGTTTATACATAATTATCTTTGATTCTATGTCTTTCATTAAATTATTTACATAGAGTGCTTAGGAAAATTTTGACTCTTTGTTATTCAATATGTTCATATGAGATTCTTAGATATCATACTATTAAGCAGAAAAAAAACTTACACAAGATTAACTTTATTTGGGCTTAATTGTTATATCCATGAGATAGCATAGATTGATTTCGAGCTGTCACTCTAAAATTGGGGTTAATTAATAATTAGATAATTACCAGTTGAATAGTGGTGGATTCTGAAACCTTGGTAATTTTTGTCTTATTGAATTCTCATTTGCTTTAATTGTTTTCTTAGTTTAATTAATTTTATTTCTCTTAAAATTTAATTTGCTCAACTAGGTTAGAATTAATATTAATTTTAGATTTAAATTAGACTTTTCAATTTATAACCATCTCTGTGGGTTCGACCTCATTACCACTATTGTATCTCTAGATTCGTGCACTTGCGAGTATATTAAAATTTTCACAACACTTATAGACTTTCGGTAGGTGCTTGTTAGCTAAGATGGTTCTTCTCTAATCTCTACCAAGATATCAATGTATTTGAAGGAAAGTACTCTTAAAAAGGAAATTTTGATATGTCAAAAATAAACGAAAGAAGAGAAAAACTTTACAACAACAATTTTTAATATGTGGATTCGGTATTTTAAAATGTTGAAAATAATAATTTTACAACTTCGTAAAACCTTTTAAGAAGTTTGTAAAATTTTTATTCTGCATTTTAAAAAGAGCAAACACACTAGATTCCAATCTAGGATCCTGCACTTTATTAAGATCCAGAAAAACTATTTAGTCGTAAAGTTTATAGTATAATAATATTATACTATTATATTATATGATTTAATAATTTCCTATATCGACTTTAATAAAATCCAAGATCTTCATCAGTACTACACACACAAACATGCATTCTCTTTATAATCGTTTATCACATTTGCATACATAGCAATGTAAAATTAAGATTGAATTAATTTTATATTCTTTGTGTAAGTAGGCTCTGCCTCTATTTAATGTGTGTATATAATGTAAAAGCATACTCTACTATTATATTTTTCTGATTGTCTCCATGTGTATGTATGTATGTATGTATACATACATACATACATGAAGCGTGTTAAAAAATAATGCCTCCCCGTTACGCCATGCACTGTGATAAATACAAGAGCATGATTGCAAATGACCTCTTCGATATAACAAATGATAAGGGGGGGTTTCCCTATTTCCTTGAGTCACCACTCTTCTACGTTTTTACTGTAATTGACGTTGCCTTCTTGGCCTTATCTTTGTCACCCATTGTGATGTTTCTCTCTATCCTCCCGTTGCCATTTGAGTCATCTGATTTCCTTAAGAGTATTTCCAGCAAGCTAACGGTTGGCTTCACTTTGCTCTTCTTCTCTAGATTAACAAGCATGCTTACTTTATCAGCCTCAATTCTGCTCATCATTCATTTGGAGAAGAGACGGACCGCCTCTCTCTGCACTGCTGCTATCTTTTCGGTTATTGTTTTACCACTCACGCCATTTCCTTTCTTTGCTGCATTTCTGGCTAATTTGAAGGTCTATTACATGGACTTTATAGACACTTTTTCTCGGAAGAAGAACAAGAAGCATTGTCGTTAATTAATATGCATGATATAATGACAGTCCTCATAGATGATGTATCTCTAATTAAAGCTATTTATTTCTTTATTATATTGGTATGACAAATAATAGTGATGTCCTGTGTGTATTTCAAATTAAATAATGTATGTATGATCTATTTATTCATTCATTATCATCAATATGAAGTTGATTGCATTATATTGACAACTAACACCAACATGTTTATGCTCAAATGAAAAGTAGAATGAAAGTCACTGTCCAAAGTATATATTTTCCATCAAGAAAGAGAAAAAAATTCAGGTTCATCCCACGAATTAAAAAAAATTGAAAAAAGAATAATAATTCGGTCCCTTGTTGTATCATATGGCTCCAAAGTCTAATTCACACAAAAGATTCAATTGTATAAAAGTAAGAAATCAACCATCATTTATGTTGTTGGCAATTTGTATTGTAAATCAGTCCACATTACCATTAATTTAATTAATTGAAAGTTTTTAGTTTGTTTCTGCCTTCTGTTTTACTAGAGTTCATAAGCTGTTTGGATCATGAGAAAAGGAAGAAAAAAGGAATAAGAAGAATCTAGATTAATCTGGAATTTTCATTGAATGAATCTTAATGTACAAACTAATCAGATACAGCTCTATTTATTAAGCTCATAACTGATAACGGACTACAATATAATAACAGAATTTCTAACTGGCTTAATCCTTCGACCAATTACAAATTGCCAGCTGGCATTCCAATTACGCTATGAATTAGCTTCTCAAATTTTGTGCATTGAATCTTCAACACATTACCATCCTTCGACCCATCATCATCATCTGAACCAGGACACATCAGCATGACTTAAGCTAGCTCAACACAATATCTCAACAAGTTCGGTGAGAAGATTCTTGATGTATAATGTAACAGAATATATAGAAGCTAATTAGCTAAATATAATCAATATTGAATCTTGATAAAGCTTGTTTTATGTTTATTTTGTTCAAGTTATTGCTTGATGTAATGTAATTAACTGAAAGGAAAAAAAAATTGCAAATGCTTAAGTAAATACTACCTTTGAAATCACAACACGTAGCCAAGTATTTTTATTTTTTATTTAATTAGAAATTTTGTTAAACATGTTTGAAATTATCAGTTTTAAATATTATATAAAGACACTAAAACTTGTGGGTACCGTTTAATTAAGAGAGTAAAATGACGCAGCGGTTTGCTAGATTAGCCTAACTTGCGTTCTCACGAAGAGAAAAAAAGGTATGACAAATTCTGAATTAGAATTTGAAACGAAAAACTGAAACTTTGATTTAAGATTGAATGCTTCTTACAACGTATTTAGCACATATTTATAGTACTCATATTAGCTCCACATACATTCCACTCATCAAACACACTAGCTGTAATCCACTAACATACCAACTGTAATTCACTAATAAAGCATACCAATTGTAATCCACTAATAAAGTACACATGTTGTATTCCACCATTTGGGCCCTCATGTTTTATGCTGCATCATAAAATCTCTTTTAATTTCTTGAAACAAGAGGTTTAAAAGTTAAATTCTGCTCACATAGATGAGGAGAGGATTGAGTTGCTATTAGGCTAAATAATAAAAAGTAAATAAACACATTAAAACTTGAACACAAATTTTAAGATTATATTTTGATTTTTGAAAATTATTTTTGAATTGTAATCAAATGGACCCTTAAATTTTTGGATTATGTCACTACGATAGAAAAAATTTTCGGAGTAAATTAAATATATTTCACAATGTTGAAGAACGTGCAAGAAAGGAACTAGAAAATGTTTTAAGGCAAAACAATCGTGATATTCAACAGTACAATTAATTGATGCAATAGAATAACCACATCCGGCTAAGACATTACGTCGAATATTAAGTATCAACCAAGTTTACAGTCAACTACTTTAATCTATTAACCAAAAAAAAAAAAAAAAAAAAATCGATCAAGCATGTGTTTTGTCTATATTATGCAATAATTGGAAAAAGAAGTAATTAACAAAAAAAAAATAGATACTAATTTTTTTAATAATAATATGCTTGTGCAATCAAAGATGTGCATGGAGTAGGTTTTTAAGTTATAACATTAAAGCATTTAGCAAATATTTATTGTTATTGACTTATGGTTTGGAAATTAAGTTGATTTTATCCCACACTTATATAATAAAAATCTATAATATCCTTTACTATTTTTATCGAAATTATTTAAAAACTATATTTATCATGAACTATTGATTTTATTTTAGCTATATATATATATTTTTTCCTATAACACCGCAATACAAACAAGATCTAATTCTATTATGTCATATCCCAAATATCTTCGAGTGAGAAAACGGTTAATTTTAATATTATGGATATCGAAGAACACTTATGTACAATTAGTGATGGCAATAGGGTGGGTTCGGGCGGGGATCATGATCCCCATACCCGAACCCAATTTAGAACCAATCCCCAAACCCGCCCCGTACCCGAAATTTTTTTAATTGGGGATAGTTCGGGTACGTCCCCAAAAATTTCCGAATTGAGTGGGGATTAAATGGGGGCCCGATCCCCATTTTCATTTTTTAAATTAATAATTCTTTAATATTTTCATCTTTTTTTCAAAAAAATAATTATACATATTTAAAGATAAGATTATAAATAATTAAAAATTTAACAATTTCCAAATAAATGAAAACATAATAAGATTATAAATAATTAAAATTTTAACAACCTCCAAATAAATGAAAACATAATAATTTTAATCATTCCACATAATTATAAATGATCAAATTTTATAAGGAAAATCAAATTAATGCTAAGCCTTCATCATAAACTTGCAATAGCTTTTCAATAACCATCACCATTAAGATTCTTCATAAACCTACAACAAGAAAAACAAAGAAAATGAAAACATGTTTTAACAATTTCAACATAACAAATACTCAATAGAATAATATAGATTAAAATTATATACCTCTATAGCCTCTACATCTGTTTCAATCTCTGGTTCCTCATCAAGAATTTTGGCATATGCCGGAGAGGTAGATACCACAGCTAATTGAAAAAATACCAATGAAAACCAAAATCAAATTAGTTATTAGTTAATTTAAATAAATGAAAATATAAAAATTAAAATGTAAACCATATACCTCCACAAAGTCCACGTATCCAACTTTGACTACACATCAAAGCCTCCAACGTGTTTGGATGAAGTCTATTGCGATACGGGCTCACAAATCGACCGCCAGTGCTGAAAGCTGATTCGGATGCAACGGTCGTAACTGGAATTAGGGCTGGGCAAATAACCCGATCCGAACCGATCCGACTCGAACCGATCCGAAAAAAATTGGGTTCGGATCGGATCGGGTTATTAACTTAACCCGATCGGATTTAGTTTAGCGAATCCGATCGGGTCGTCATCACCCGATCCGATCCGAAAATCCGATCGGATTTGGCTATTGAAAAAAGAAAAAATCAAAACACACACAGAGGACACAAAGAGGAAACACGCACGCACTGACACAAACCCACCACCCACCTCCCCCCCCCCCCATCCACACAAAAACTAACACACCCACCCACACACAAAAAATCACACAAGCCTTCACTCACACTTCATTCATAGCCTCACGCTTCACTCTCTTCTTTGGTTCTTCTCCAGTTTTCACTCTTCAATCTTCGCAGCCTCGCTTTCTTCTTTTTCAGTCTTCACTCTCCACTTTTCACAAATCGAGTTTCTCACACAATCGGGTTTCAGTCACAAAAGCAAACCGATGTTGACGCAAAGACGTAGCACAACAACGAGCAATCATTTGCAAACACAGCCATCAGATTTGTGGCTCCGTCCATCACCAAGTTTCTCGCCTCCAAGCTCCGCTTCAACCCAACAACCCGACTTCTCCAACCTGGCAACCCGAGCATTGTGTTTTGAGATTTTGATGGTATTTCTTGATGTTGTGATTATTATTATATGTAAATTGTAAAATTTTAATGTTTACCAGGTAATGATAAAGAAAACCAGTGGTAAAGAAAGCTGTAATGTATTAATTTTTCCAATGATGGACATAAATTTTTCATTTTTCGATTTAATCCGAATCCGATCCAACCAAACTAAACCCGATTTAGTGATCCGATCCGATCCGATCCGAATATATGTTGTCGATCGGATCTGGTAATTGCATTCGGATGGATTTCTGCCCAACCCGATCAATCCGAAATCTGATCGGGTCGAGCCGAACCCGATCCGAATCCGATTTTGCCCAGCCCTAACTGGAATCGCCAAAATATCTCTCGCAATTTGAGACAATATAGGATAGTTACTACCATTCACTTTCCACCAAGCTAAAACATCAAAGTGTTCCTCAACATTAAATGGTACTAACTTTTCACCCAAATAAGTGTCTAGCTCATCCTTTACTTCCTCATTACCAACATTAACAAAACTAGTAAACCCTGAAATCCATTCAGTTGAACCCCTATGAAAACTCGAACTCAGCATAGAATGAGAACTACTCAAAGAACTAGAGCTACACCCAGGAGAACTAGCGGCTGCTGTATATCTAGCTTTGTACTCTTTCACTATACTTTGACAATCACCATGCACTATTTGGACACGAGATGTAGCATCATCCCCATAAATCATGGAAAAGTAATATTCAACCAACTTAATTTTGAACCTAGGATCAAAGATACATGCTACTGACAATATTCCACTCATGTCATGCCAATACTTATCAAACTTTTCAATCATTTTCTGTGCCATGATTCTAAATTCCTCATATCTAGGAGTTGAAACCCACTCATTCAGGCGTAATCTAATATCACATACATGGCGCAAAAATAGATTGGATGTTGGATAACTAGTACCAGAAAATAATGTTGTACAATCATAAAAACATTTCAAATCATTTTCTAAGGCACTAGCTAATTGCCAATCATGCTCACTAGGCAAACACTTATATTGTCCATCAATGTTTTTCAATCGACAAAAAACATTCTTATAATGTAATGCAGAACATATCATGAGATATGTGGAATTCCATCTAGTTGGACAATCTTGCACTAGTTTTCTACCAGATGTAATGCCTAATTTACGTGCATTCTCATCAAATGTCGACTTTCTTTTAGTTGATCCTGACCAAAAAATAACACTCTCACGTATATTTGCAATCAAATCACCAATCACACTTAAACCATCCTTTACAATCAAATTTAAAATGTGGGCGCAACAACGAACATGAAACTTTTGTCCACCCAAGATGAGATCATTTTTATCAAGTGCCAACAACATAAAATCAATCATACGATCATTAGTAGCAGCATTGTCAACAGTGATGGAGGATAACTTACGCTCAATGTTGAGCTCCAACAACGAACCCATCAGCTTATCACAAAGCACTTGGCCCGTGTGAGAACCAGGCACTTCCAAAAAGCTTTAAAAAAAAAGAAAGCAATAGTGAATTAATATTTTAAAAAATCAGGTTGGTTATTAATAATTTTTCTGTAATTTGGCTTTTTTCTTTTTAAATAAATTCTATTTATATGATCAAAATAAATACACATTATAATCAAAATCTATACACATAATACGCATAACAGGCCCGACAACAAAGCTGGCAATTTTAACATTTAAAAACAGGGCATGAACTTAATTACATGAATTTTTCACCGAACACTCGTGCAAGTTCATATTAAAAATGCAGTGGAAAGCAAACAAATTCAAAAGCAATGTGTACATATGTAGCAATTATTGGACCCACAAGGCCATAAAAACTATATTCTATACATAGTCACTGATATTGATAAACCGAATTATATCTTCATTCAAAGTCTATTCGAAATTAATCAAAAACAAATAGACAATTGTGCGCGTCAGTTCATTGACTAATTATTTGAATTTACATTACCATATATATCTCTTTACGATACGCTTCCCATTACCAAATGTGAAGAACATAAGACCATGCATGCAATAATTTAATATATTTACGATGTTCTCATTGATCCATCGAAGTAAATAATAGACCTGAAATATTTTTGAATTACAAAAGTGGATAATTGAATAAGTTTTTTTTTTCTTTTTGTTTTTACTACTATTAATAATTAAAAGGAAAAAGAAATCAAAACTTAAACACAATTTATCTATCTTACTTAAAAAAAGAAAAAAGAAATAAAGAACAATAACAGTAAGGTATATAAAAAAATTGAGGCATAAAAATATTTTACCTCAAAAGTATGCTCCGTAATGCCCAATTGTCGTCAATAAAGTGTGCAGTGATTGCCATATATGCTTTTGTTTGATTTTCTGCAGTCCACATATCAGTTGTAATGGCGATTCTACCTTGAGTTTGCTCCAATAAACTAATGTACTTGGCCCTTTCACACTCATACATGTCCAAAATCTCCTTCTTGATAGTATTTCGCGACACTGGTTTCCATAATTGATTTAGAGAAGACATAACATCCCTAAGCCCTTGATGCTCTACAATACTCAAAGGGTACTCATGCATGACAATTGCACGTGCTATTTTTCTTCTCGTAACATCAGGATCAAAATGAGTTTCTACCGTGGTCTTCCCTTTTTCATTGGTAGCTTTCTTTGTCGGTGGCAATTCTGTGGTTTCCATTTCCCTTTTCACTTGACATGTCTTCAAATGATCGTGTAAATGCCTTGTTCCATCGGTACTCCTTGCTACCAATGCATTATTGCAATAATTGCACACAGCCTTATCAATCCCATTAATTTCTTTCTTCTCAAAATGCTCCCACACAATTGACCTCAACCTTCCTCTACGTCGTGACCCACCATGAGTAACACTAGTGGCTGAATCACCTTGAGTTTGATTGCCATCATCATCCATCAAATGTGGACTGAGCAAAGAACTGGATATAATCTTACTTTTTGTTAGGCTCACATTTGGTTTGTTTAACTTTTCTTACCTGCAGAATTTTAACAGCCAAACCATAATTGCACTAAAAGCCTTGGCAATAATTACAAATATTGCAATAATTTGACATACTAAAGGAAACATAACAAAGTGGTGGAGATTAGATTTTCAGTCATCATAACCATATAATATGTAAAGGATAAATAGCACTTAATTAATTAATTAGTTTAATAAACAAGCAAATCAAAGGCACTGTATGCCAGGTAAACAAACAAAAGCATGTCATCGATTTTCAAAACAAAAATGCTAATAAAGATAAAAGCATGTCAGGTAAACAAACAAAAATGCTAATAAACAATGGGGTTTGATCTTCGTTATATAAATGCACAGGTAAACAAACAAAAAGCATGTCAGGAATAGAACACAAAAATGCACAGGAATCTCTAATTTTTGTTATATAAATAGAGACTAATTTATTAAGTGTTGTAAGGAGACAGTTCAGAAACTAATGGGGTTTGATCTTCCACTGTACTTGCTCTATTAATTAGAGCATCACAAAACAATTGGCCTTCAATCATCACTGATTTATCAGAAAAGAATGTAGAAATAATGCAGTTCTTAGATAATAATGCAATAACACAAACGCACCTCATTAGACATGAACGGTGCCACACCTCATCAGACATGGCCCACGCCCTTCAAAACGGTAAGCTCCGACATGGCTTGCGTTAAATCGGGAAGCAACTTAAAAGCCTTTTCAGAAGCTGATTTCACCAAAGAATCATCCAACAGCAAAACAAAGTCCAACAAAAGCGGCATCCATTTGCCACGAGTTAGTTTCCAACGCACAAGCTTAGAGAGCTATGTCGTGTTGATCGATTGCGTGACTGAGTGTTGGTGAGAGACGAATTATGGAGACTGACGAGCTGTTAACGAGGAGGAATAGTGCTGGGCGACAGGCTAAGGTTTCTAGATTTCAGGAGATGAACATCAATAAAATTATTTTTAGGGATTTAGGATAAGTTTTTTTTTTAATATTTATTTCGGGTCGGGTTTGGGGCCCCCATAAAAATCCCCAAGCCTGTACCCGAATTTTGTTTGGGTATGGGTTCATCCCCAAAATGGACCCAAACTAATTTTTTAAATTTTTTGGGGGCCCATACCCGACCCTATTTTATTGAAGACCCGCGGGTTTGGAGGCCCGCGGGGATTACTGCCAACCCTATGTACAATTTGTTCTTTGTATCAACTATACAAGTGAGAAAGAGAAGATAGATGGCAGTGGAGATGATAACAAATGGCCTTAAGGAGAGACTGTGAAGCCTTCTTGGATTATTTTCCTCAACTAACTGCCGAACATTTGTTGGGACAAAATTTAATTCCCATCCTTCATATTGCTGTCCTTGCCAAGCACTTGAGTAATAATAATTAAATCTTTTCATTCATTCTGTATTTCAGAAAACTAAAATATCTATATTAATGAATTTATTTATTTATTTATATATCAAGAGTTTAAACATTTATTGCTATCTTCTTAATTAATTAATTATTTAATTAATTAATTAATTACATTTCTGTCCTGCTTGAATACATACGTACTGTGGAAAATGTAAATATGAGAAAGAAATTGAGATTGTTTCTATCAAACAAACGGTGCAACAAATATACAAGTCGTATCATGCTTTGGAAAACGAATACAACATATCTCATAATTACAAAGATATTTACATAACTAAAGGCTCCATCGCTAGCTGATGCAATCTCATGACTTAATCTTGCGCATGATATTCTAAGAGCCGTTGGAATGCATCTGGTCTGTTGCTATTATGTTCAAGGTGATCAAATTCTTAATCTTGTGACTTAATCTTGTGCATAGAGTGTCGACCCCTTGCCAGCTAATGCAGCGCATGTTGCCATAGTTGCTTCAAACTGATGATTCGTTGACTTATCACGCACAGAGACACTGCTATTTGGTTATTTAATCGCGACTCCAGTCTTGCAAAAAAGCCAACGTCGTCCAAGAAGGATGATGGCTTAACATGCCTTCAACTACTAGCTCTAATGGCATCTGCTTTCAAGATTACGGGGCGCACGAAGATATGAATGGAAAAGTCTTGGCTATTCTTGGTAAGTGGATTGGCCCGTAACACATGTAGCCGGCAAAATAGCAAATGGCTTTAGGCTTAGGCACAGCACAATCGCCTTTACTTTAATAAAATGGAGATTATTATATTCGCTAATAAATTAAGCAATGGAGACACAAGCTGTAGAATAAATGTGATTATTATATTCGCGGATATTAAATAATTTATTCCATTCTTTTTCCTGACCCGACAGAGTAACTTTATTTTATTCTTATAATAGTTTTATTCTTATATAGAGAATTTGTAGAAGCATGCATCAAACCTACATCAAATACATTAAGACAAGTAAAATTAAGGATACTGAAGAACACGTATAGCTTGTTCTGTGTCTCAATTGTACAGGTGACTAAGTGAGAGACAGACGGTACTTAAGGATGAGATAAGGATAGCGACGGACGAATGGCCCTATGCTTTAAATTCCATTCACACTCGCAGACTATGAAGCTTAATTTATATTATGTAATATTTGAAAAAAAAAGATGCTGATTTTTTTTTTAAATACAAATATGCTTGTATCATCATAGATTTATTTAGGTGGCATTTATTTTTTTATCTGCAATAAGAATAGACCCAAGTTAGTCTGAATTTTGAATAGTGAACACTTAAATCCAAATGACGTTTTTTTTTTAATTTGAATTTCTGAACAATAATTATTTTTTTCAACTTAAAAAATCTAAAAACCAGTACTTATACATTTGTACACTCACAAATTTCAAATGTTAAATAAATAATAAAATCTCAATGAACAAAAATATGATAATATTTTATCATAACATGAATCATGTTAAGGTGAATACAACCCTTTAATATTCTAAATTAGAACATGCAAATCAATTTTATTGCACTTTACGATGTTTCATATAAAAAATTCTCATAAAAAATTATGAAGATAGATAATGCCAATTTGAAGAAAATAAAAAGATTAAAATAAAAATCTATGCTACTATATTCTCACAAGTTATAAAGACGAATAGTAATGCTAATTAGTAAGTTTTATTTAGGTAAGGATGAAAATAAGTTAGTTGGATAGAAATATTTTAAATAATATCTTTTAATAACATCATTTAGACTTTTTAGATTAAATAAGAAGCTAAGAAAATTGGCTTAATAGCTTAATGATTGAAAATTTTTAATAAGTTAAAAAAACAAATAAACTTAATGACTTAACTAATAGAATGTAAGTCCTTGTTTGGTATTGTGGTTGGAACCAACTTAGATCAAGATCTTATTTGGTATTGTGACTGAGCAGTGGCAACTTTTAAAATACATCAATAAAGTATTTGGTAAATAATTACTACTATGATTTAGAAGTTAAGTTGATTTTATCCTATGCTTATACGATAAAAATTTGTAAAGATATTATTAAAAAATTATATTTACGGTATACTATTATCTTTTATTTCATAGATACAATTTATTTTCACAACACATCTATAAAAAAATAAGGCCAAATTCTATTATAAGTTTTGAACTTTCCAAATATTTTTACATTTTTATTTATTTTTTAATGATTGGCTGCCGCTCCGTGACAAGATAAATAATCAAGTAAGATGTAGAATAGCAAAAGGCTTGAGTCTTTATTCAACGCACAATTGCGTTTACAATAATCACCATGTAATTAAAGTAAGGATTGGGATCTGTCCTATTCTTTTTATATATATTCGCGGAAAAAGCAATGGAGAAAAAATTAAGTTGTGGAAATAATTTATATATATTCTACTCTATTTTTCTGACACCATTGACTAACAAACCTTATGATGTACAGTATGGACTCTACACCTTCTCCGAGTTGTAACTTGAGTTTGGAAATAATTTAGGAAAATGCTTGGTGTAGAGAAGCACGAGAGAAAGACGAGAGAAACAATGAAGAAAATAGTAGAGAGAGAGTGAGTGGGTAGAGAGAGAGAACAAAATTCTTTAGTGTTTCTCTCGTGCTTCTCTCTCTCTAGAACTACTCAATAATTTATATATTCTACTCTTTTTTCTGACGTCATTGATTACAAACTTTATGACGTAGAGCATGATCTTTATACTTTCCCAAATGTAATTTGAGATACAACTGTTCGTTTTTGCATTTCAGAGGTGACTGCCCTCTTGAATCAACAAAAAATTTCATTTTTAATTGCATGCGTTTTCTTTTTCTTATTCTTTTTCTCTTTTATCTCAAACATAATAATTTTATTTTATGTTTAACTTTGCTCTTTCGGTAACTTCACATTCTATGAATTTAAGGGAACAATACCGTACAATGTAAACAACTTTTCATCAATAATCAATTCTCTTTTCAGAACTTTGTTCTTTTATCGTCTTTTCCGTTTTGTCACTTTAGAACTTTATTTTTTTTCTTATAATGATCGAGCTTTATTAGTAAAATAGGCAAAGTGATTATGCCAACTTCGCTTAGAACTTCTATATAAGGGACGGCGATGGAAGTAATTAATTATATGGATATCGAAGAGCACGTATAGCTTGTTCTGTGCATCAATTATACAAGTGAGAAAGAGAGAGAGAGAAAGAAAAGGCGATGGGAGATCCTGTTGGAATGGCCTTGACGGGAGACTATCGAGGCTTCTTGCATTACTTTGCTCAACTAACTGGTAAAGAGTTGTTGGAGTACAGGACAGCCAATGGAGACTCCGCAATTCACATTGCAGCGGCCATGGAAGACCCTCAGCTGATCCAGGAATTTCTCGAAAGGCTAACACCGGAGACCAGACTTGATGTCTTGAAGCAAACAGATGCGTTTGGAAACAATGGTCTTCACGAAGCGGCCGTCGTAAAAAATTATGGCGTGGCTAGTATTTTGGTTGACTTTTCCAGAAAGTCTGGTGATGCGTACAAGGATCTAGTTGAGGAACGTAACGGTTTGGGGGAAACCCCAGTTTACAGGGCTGCTGCTCTCGGGAAAACTAAACTCTTGCAAATCTTGACTGAGAAAGTTTGTGACCTACGTTATCATTTCCATAGACATAGAGATAGTATGACAATTCTTCATATGGCTGTCCTTAGCGAACACTTCGGTAATATATAATAATTAAATCTCCAATTCATTCATTCATTTATAGATCAAGAGTTAAAAAAATTTATTATTATTTTCTTAACTAATTAATTAATTTTCTCGAATACGTTCAGAGACTGCTATTTGGTTACTTAACCACGACTCAAGCCTTGCAGAAAAACGTGCAACACTTGGTGAAAAACGTGCAACACTGAAGTCCGACGAGCTCTCGTCCACATCCAACAAGCTTAAGCGCTTGACATGTCTTGAACTACTAGCTCTAATGCCAACTGCTTTCAAGAGTGCGGATGACATGAACAAAATGACGAGTCCTTTCCATTATCGTACGTGGATATATTGTTTGATGTCAGGTTTGGAAAATATGACTCCACTATTTCTCATTGAGTTCACTGAACATTTATAATACAAGAGAAGAATTTGTTCGACTGATTCCTAGATGAGTGCCAACTAATTCCTAGTATCATGTGTGCGGTTGTAACTAAAATATACATAAAAGAGATTTACAGCAGAGAAAAGTTATAATAATGAATAAGCATCAATATTGACTTTGTCTATTATACATACATTCGGTCCGGGTAGTATTAGCAATTAACCATGCAAATTTGATTGCATTTAATTTTGTTTCTTTCAGTATTTTTTTCATAATATCAGCGTTCTCATGGAAAATATACGCAAACAATGGTGCACCTGCCCCGACTGAGATACTGTTATTTCTGTCCAACACTCTATCCGCCTTTAGTTTTTCTTAATGTTTTTAATATATTTAATCATATGCTCTACCCTTTACTTTAAGAGAATCTTCTTAAAATCAAGGGGGTGGAGAGTAGCAGTTACCCCAAATGGATCTATATAGTCCTGTTGTCATGGATGCATGCGGCTACAATGGGAACATAAGAAAATTGATTAGGAGAAATATTTTAGTTAATTTGTATTTAAGCATAAATTTAAAAAAAAAAATGCTTTGTTTCATGATCAGAACTTAGAATATGTATAGTTAAATTCAATTGTAGTTCTAATTGCAGGTCTTCCAAAGTATCTGGATGACGACTACAATTATAAAGAAGATTTAGAGACTGATAAGATTGAAAATCGCATCGGCCACACAAAGAAGAGGGGAGGTAACGACTAAAGAGCAGCTTTAATTTGTTAATCATAGCATAGTGGTTTCATTAATCATTATAACTCTATGAATTAAAAAATCAAAAACCGAACTAACAGCTTTAGGCTTTAGCTACGGTTATAAGTCATAACCCGCCAACGCATGCGACTCTGGATCGTAATTGGGCTATATTTGTTTCGGCTAGCTTTTTGCACACCTAATCAGCTGCAAACACTTTGTCAGTTTGGCTTTTAATTAAGTAGGTTATTTTTCACAATTATTTATTGATAATATACTCCAATTTTTACTTGACATCTAGTAGTGTTTAATTTTATAACATACCCATAAATTTTCTATTGGTAACGAAAATTTTCTTTCTATATAGCCCAGAAGGCAAACGGGGCCTTAATTTTGACATCTAATGGTATTATCATTGCATGCTCTTTTTTTGTATTTTTTGTTAGAAGCCTATTTGTTCCCCTTAAAAACTTGACCTACTGTCAAATAGAAAGTCTGATTTTCATATTTTCATTGGCACGTCCGAAGAAATAATAACAAAAGAGACCGATCGGAGATTCGTTGCAATCTATATTTTAACAAATTTAATATTGAAATAATTATTTAGATTTTATTTTATTCATTAATTTCTAGGATAAAAGTATGTTGTTTCAAGGACAAAATAATAAAAAGATTGTTTTAATGTTTTCTCTTTTTAACAACGAGGTACATGACATTTTTGAAAATATCACGAGGAAAAGTATATAATACCTCAAATAGTTGGGGGAAAGATGAAGTTCCCTTTTTCTTTAGTTTCTATGGACTCATGCATACCTTATGGTAAGGAGCTTATCTACAAATTGCAGATTAAAATATTTACCATCTCAAATAAATTGCATCCACATGTCACGCTTTTAACTTGAGTCCGAGCGGTTTCCTTTTCGATGCGTTAGCATTAATTTTTCATATCATAGTTATGTACATATAAAATTTTGCCTGACCAGGCTAATCAAAATGCAGGAATGTCAATTTCGAAGTTGTATATTGGTATTTGGAGGCAGGTGATTGAAGGTGCGACAAATAATAATTTGATTAATTACTTCTACATATATGAGACACATTAGAAGTACAGGGAAATGTCTAATAACTTCAATTCATTTGATGAACGGTTTTGCCGTTTGAGTGCATAATTTTGTTCATAAATTAATAAGATCCTGATGCATGCATGACCAGGATGTTCATGGATTGAGGAAATCTGGAAGCAAAAGAAAATGCATGAAGATGCGGTTGCACTTGTCAAAGGGCTGGTTGAAAAAAAAACGTTGAACCCTTCCTCTAATCCCCAAAAGGCTGAAACAACGGAACAAGAAATTTCCGAAACAAGGAAACAAGGAATTTCCGAAACAACGAGACGAGAAATTTCGGGGACAACGAAAGAAGAAATTTCCACGAAAGAAGGAATTCCCACAATTTCCTTGGGATTCGGCAAAGGAAGTGACATCTTGGGAAAAAAACTTGTTGATTTTTCAGCTGAAGAATTGATCGAGGTGCTGAGGAGAAAAGATGGCACCAACGACGCAGATGAGGATCGTGAAAACGCCACAACAGACGATAGGACATTACGCTTTGCAGCTAGCAACGGAATAACAGAAATTTTGCAGGAGATGCTCCAACGACATCCTCAAGCACTATTATCTAACGTGAATGAGCGGAAAGGGCAGAATATATTACATGTGGCCGTAATGCGTCGTCAACATAAGGTCTTTGAATTCATCACGAAGGAAATGCAACTGTATGTGCCCAAATGGGCTGCAGGAATTGACAAAAATGGCTATACATTATTGCACCATGTTGCAGACATGAAACATTATAAGCAAGGAATCCGCCCTGGTCCTGTTCTCCAATTTCAGGAGGAGTTACAGTGGTTCGAGGTAAGCCCCTTGATAATTTTTAATTTTGTCCCCTAAGTACATTTAATTTATTCATTGTGTTTATATAAATAAAAGCATACTCTAATTTTATATTTTCTGATGGACTCCATGCATTACATATGTGTGTGTGTATATGCAGCGTGTAAAAGAGATAATGCCTCGCCATTATGTCATGCACCGCGACGAAAAAAAGAACATCACTGCAACAGACCTCTTCGATCTAACACATGAAGATCAACTTAGGAAAGCACAAGAATGGATCAAAGATACCGCTCAGGCATGCTCCGTGCTGGCAATCCTAATCGCGACCGTCGTCTTTACAGCTGCCTTCACGATACCTGGAGGTAACAATGATAGCGGGTTTCCCAATTTCCTTAGGTCACCACTCTTCTACGTTTTTACCGTAACGGACGTTGCCTCGTTGTCCCTATCTTTGTCATCCGTAGTGATGTTTCTCTCTATCCTCACCTCGCCACGTGAGTCATCTGATTTCCTTAGCAACCTTCCGTTCAAGCTGACGACTGGCTTCATTTTACTCTTCTTCTCTGTATTAACAAGCATGATTACTTTCTCGGCTTCACTTCTGCTCATCATTCGTTTGGGGAAGAAATGGACGGCCGCTCTCTACGCTGCTGCTATCTTTCCAGTGGCTGTTTTAGCACTCATGGAGTTTCCTGTCTATGCTAATTTTGCGGCTAATTTTAAGCATTACTTGGGACCTTCGATGAATAAGAAGAAGACGCATTGTCGTTGATTAATACGGACGCATGATATGATGACAATCCTTATGTGTAATGCAGCTCTAATTAACGCTATTTATTTCATTTGTTGTTACATATTTTTCCCTTGGGTGTATCGTATTACTTCATGTAAAAGATGGGTTTGGCGTGACAAATAATAATAATGTACTGCGTGAATTTCAAATTAAATAATGAAAAATGAATGTATGATCTATTTGTTTGCTTATTTTCATCAATATGAATTTTCTTTTCTCCTTTTTTTTTTTTTTTATAGAATCATCAATATGAAGTTGATTGCATTACATTGACAACTTACACCCGACATGTATATGCTCAAATGAAAACTTAGATCAGAATGGAAGTCACTATCCAAAGAATATAGTTTTCGGCAAGAAAGCAAAAAAAAAAAAAAACACTCAGCTTCATCCACGAATTTAAGAAACAATTGAAAAAAGTAGTAATAATAATAATTCACTCTTCTTGTATCAAATGGCTCCAAGGCCCAGTTTACACAAAATTGCATAAAACTAACAAATCAATCATCATTTATGTTGCTCGCAGTTTGTGTGGTAAACCGGTCCCATTACCATTAATTTAATAATTATTTAATAAGATAGTTGTTGAAAATTAATTTGAGCTGTGTAAACCTCTCTATCTTAAAACAAAAATTATATATATTAAAAAATCATCATAAGGTATGGATTCATTATCTTCCGAACTATGGTAAAAAAATCATCATAAGTTAGGTATTCATCTTCTTCCGAAGAAATCATCATAAATCACGGGCTCCTTATCTTCCAAATTATGTGTGTAACATATGTGGGAAAAAAAAAAAAAAAAACTGCTGAGAAAAAAAAAATAATAATAAATAAATAAATAAATAAAAGGCTTGAAGGACAGGGAGAGACCACACGTTTGAGAGAGGGAGAGAGGAAGCGGGCAACCGACCGGCAAAACCAGACCTGTTTGACCCGAAATCGACCCAGCCATATCTCGCGATTCTGACACCCACCCGGACCAATCAAGGTGCCGATTTGAAGCTTGGAATCCAGCAGTTGATCCCATGCCATCCTCGCCTCTGAAAACCAACCCGAACCCCGCTGTTTGAAGCTCGAAAAGCCGCAGAAACTCACCTCTTATCGTTGTCGATTCCACCAGTTTTCAGTGACGCCACCGCCTGGATCTTGATCCTCAGCTCACCTCATCATTTTACGATCAGTCCCGCCACCCAAAACGGCTCGATTGCTGTCGATCGGCCACCGAAAAGCTCACGGTTTTGAGACTTCGATCCGCCGCCTTTTCCGTGCGTGGGAGTCACTGCCGGCACCATTAGACTCATTGTGGCCGAAAATTTCAGAATTGAACTTCCCGGCTACCGTTGGTGAGGGTAATTTGGTAATTTTACATTTGAGGGTGATTTTGCAATTTCTGACCTTATAGAGATTTTAGTACTTTCTAAAATTGAGGATTGTTGATTTACGATTTTAGAATATTCTAATGATTTATGGATTAGAAGGTATTTTAGTAATTTTATCGATAAGGGAGTTATAAATTATGGATAGAAGTTTGTTTCGTTTTTATTGCATAAATTTTGTTATAATATTGATTTACAAAAAATAATTATGTCATTTCTTTTATTTAGGATGATCTGTAAGAAAGAATCGGTCCGCGGACATGGGCGATAACCGAGTCTAAACATCGTCACTATACATAGAATATGCAAAATCTATTTTCATAATTAATTACAATAGTAAAACATATTTGCGAAATAAGTATTTGAAATATTATGATTTTATAATTTTTTAAAAATATATTTTATTCAATCATTGATATTTTATTAAAATGTTCGATTAATAATTTTTCGTATCGACTTTGAATAAATTATGATAGTACTTTAAAAGCAAGAAAGGTGGATTTAGATGTGATAATGAAAAGAAAATGGATTTTAAGTATGTTAAATAGAAAAGAAACGAGATTTATATTATGATTATATGTTTATGTATATGTGTCTTAAAACGTTGTTTGTAAAATCATTGGACAATACTCTTTTCCAGTTACAGTGATACATATATGATGAAGTGTTTGGAGCCTTCTGAACACACAAAGGTTTTGGATTGTGTGTTTAAATTCTTATGCCTTTTGGGGGCATATAGGGATAGCAATGGAGTGAGATGAGGGTGGGGAGGCCTACTCTATTCCCCTCCCCATTAGAAATTTTCACCTCTGTTACCCACCCCAACCTCACCACCAGTGGCGAATCTAGAAAAATAATTTATCAAGGACTAAATTAAACAATAGTAAAATTTACAAATTAAAATTTTGAATTTTGAATTTATAAAATATTTACTAATACATTTATAATTGTACTCAACTTATTTTTATATTTTCAAAATGTTAAGTAATAAACTCATTATCAATATTATTAAATGTATCATTTCTTACATAAACAGCTAAACTATTATTCATACATTTAGGTCCAAACATGATTATTCATAAATCTCATTATCTCTACCATTATTATGGAAACTGAAATAATTAATCCTATTTTTTGGAATACAAAAAAGTTTTGTTTGATAGATTATCACTATTTTTAATTTAACTATAGATTTTTTTAATTCTTATTGTTTAAATTTTAGGAGTTTACAAATTTATCAGAACTACTCTATTGGATTTAATGAAAGCTAATTGAAAACCTAAAATATGTTTTTCTTTTATTTTTAGATTTTTTTCTTTTAGGCCAACAAGGGCTGTAGCCCCCACTCGTCACATGTTGCATCCATCACTGCTCACCACCCCATTCTTCAATAAATTTAGTAGGGTGGGGATGCAAAATCCCTATTTGGAGAATAATTTTCTCATCCCTAAGTCATTCCCCATTTACTTATTTAACAGTAGGTATAGTTATATAATTTTAGTAAATTAAAAATTAGAAACTTAAAATAAAATCAACACTATATTACAAAGTATTTAAATTATTTTAAAAAAATTCTAAAAGTTTGAAGCAATATCTTAAAATAATATTAAAACTAAAAAATATTTGAAGAGATCAGTATCATAAAAAAGAAAAGAAACATAACAACGTTTTAGAGTTGAAAAAGAATTATATTATAAAGTTTTCTTTTAGTCATATCCTGTTTATATTACATAAAAATAAAAAGAAAATTTATTAATTGACACTATAGTTGATAAAACAAAAATTATTAAATAAGAATTAAAAAACATTTATATATAATGGGGATTTGGATGGGGGTGGCGTGGGGTGGGGAGTACAAAACCAAACCGTACCCCATTAAGAATTTGGGGTTTATTTTTTCCTCATTCCCCACTCCATTCCCCAAATATTATTCAAAATTTTCCCCATTTGGGATGGAACTCCATTGGGCTCCAAACCCGTGGAGGATTTTGCCATCCCTAGGACATATGCATGTGATATGGCAATAACAATGATCCAGATACAAATGATACAGATGAAATATAGGCATTTGGGGCCCGTCTAAGCATATTTAGAGGTTTTGAGCCGTGTGCTTGGACGCTTTGTCCTTCCAAGGCTAGATTATGCATGCACATATATAATGACATATGAGATGGCACCTCCCGGTTTATATGTGCAGCCCGGAAGCATGATGGTACCTAGATAGTACATCATTGTCCGTCGTTGAGGTTTGGATATGACGAGATTATTTCTCTTGAGTATTGTTTAGTGATAGTTTTGGTGTTCAGTATCTACTATTATAAGTGTAATGATTTCCTTGATTTTATGTAATATTATGTATTATTGTTATATCAATGCATGATTTTATTTAAATAAGTTTATTTAAGTTCTTATAATATTTTGATGGGATCGTTTAAAGAAAGATTGGAATATTTTTTATAGTAAATTTATTTTGTCAAAAAAAATTAATATCCACTTGCTGAGCTAACTAAGTTTTATACTTATTCCATTTTATTATATTCCCCCCTCCCCCCAAATAGGGGGCTGCAAGTACACCAAATTGATTCAATGACTGTAGATATATTTTAAAGTTTGGCCACGTGATAGTGTTAGAAGATATAGATGATTCTTTTGTTAGGACATCCAGATCGTCTTTTTTTTTTTATGTATAATTTTTGTTGTATTATTCTTTTAGGATTAAGAATAAATTATGTATGTTAATATTAGTTATAATATAATCTTTTGATACTCTGAAGATATTTTGGGTAATAATTCAGCATTTTGGTGAAGGATGTTGATCCTTCAAGTTGGTTGTATATTGATTTATTTTGGGAGTGCTTGTTTTACATATTTGCAGGCTCAGAGTGTTATATTTATTAAAAAAATATTACCAAATTTTCAATAGAATCCTTGCTAATTAAATTATTATCTATCTAGTTTGATGAGACCCCTAGGGTTCGGGTGGGTCGCTTCAATGTAATCCATAATGGTCATGATTTCTTTATAAAGTAGCGAAAACCTTAAGGCTTAAGGCTTAGGCAAAGCACAATCGCCTTTAAGTTATGAGACATGGTGAATTGGTGGTTATTGTATATATTCGATGAAAAAGCAAGGCAGACAGAAGTCGTTGAAATAATTTGTTCTATTTCTTTTCTGAACCCGATAGGTTAAATACTTTTATCTTTATTTTATTCTCATAATGCTTGAGCTTTATTAAGAAATTAAGCAAAGTGATTATGCCAACTTATATTGAGACAATGAAACTAAAGGAATTCGAAGAACACAGCTTGTTCAGTGTATCAATTATACAAGTGAGAGAGAGAAGCGAGATGGCGCTTATGTTATATGGATGAGATGAGGATAACGAAGGAAGCTCCTTATGGAATGGCCTTAATGAGAGAATGTGATGATCGCTTCTTGGATTACTTTGCTCAACCAACAGCTGAAGATTTGCTGGGATAATATCTCCATTCTTCATATTCCTGTCCTTGCCAAATGCCAAGCACTTCGGTAATAATAATTAAATCTCTCGTTCAATCTGCATTTTAGAAACGAGCTGGTGATAATGAGTAATTAATGGTGAATTTACATACATATATTAATGAGTTTATTTCTTTATAGATCAAGCGTATAAAAATTTATTATTATCTTCAAGTGTACGAAGCGCATGAAGATCTGGACGAGTCTCGTCCAGATATATAACCTACTTGCCAGCTTTCATGGAAACAAAAATGATAAAATAGACTTAAACGCTGACATATACAGTATATAAACAACTAGCCGGGGTTACTGTGTTGGCATTCAACTACGTAAGCCTGGCCGGATTTACTTATTTGTGTTAGTATTTTGACTGTATCGGTTGTCTTATGAAAAACATATGCATGATATTTATACATCATGAGTTAGATTGAAAACTTTGACAGAAACAATGGTACACCCGGCCGAGATGATCGACTTAGACTTAATTAAAAATCAATTAAGTAACATAATAAACCCAATTTACTATACTGTTATTTCGGTCAACGCTCTATTCACCTTCACTTTCTCTAGCATTTTTTATACATTAATTAGGGTAATTTTTAACCTACCTCCAAATAAATTGACATTTTGCACCGCGTCTCCAAAAAATTTGACTTGTTGCACCGCCCTCTCAATTTTGTTATTTTTTCAGTTAAGTTTAACGGTGGAGGGGTAAAATTGGAAGTTCATTCCTTAAATTAATTTTAATGGGAATTCTCTTTATTGCAATTGAAATAAAAATCTTAAAATAATTAATGGAAAAATATTAGTGGTGACAATGTACATGTAACAAGAAAATTTTTTTATTGTTATTGAAATAAAAACCTTTAAAAAAATTAAATGAACTAAAAATTTTATTCTTTTCATATAGAGGGGCATTTTTGTCATTCAATTAAAAGTTAGATGGAACCATTAGAAATAACTGAAAAATTAACGAAATTAGGGGGTGCGTGCAACACGTCATTTTTTTTTTGTGCGCGGTGCAAAATGTCAATTTATTTGTGATAGGTTAGAAATTTCCCCATTAATTATGTACGTAAAGTTCCATCTCTTATGAGATATATGGTCTAGTTGACTTAGATGCATGCCTTTGCAATGGAAACAATAAGCAAATTAATTAGGAGAAATAATTATTTAATTTGAATTTATACATATCTACGATAAAGTGAAATAAAAAAAAAAATACTTGCAGGTCCACATCATTAGAAGTTAAAATATATAGAGTTAAATTCAATTGCATTTTTACACGCAGGTCTTCCAAACGTGTGTGGATGAGGATATCGCTGACGACAGTTATAAAAGAGACTTGAAGAAAGGTAGGATTGCAGACTCGCATCAGACAGGCAGAGAAGAGTAATGGCGAAAGAGCAGCTTTAATTTGTTCATAATCATGAAATAGTGGCTTCTTTATAACACTAAATTCGAAAATCAAAACCCGAACAAACAGCTTTTTAGCTACGGTTACAAGTCAAAACCCACTTACACATACGACTCTCGATTGTACTTGGCTGTATTTGTTTTTGCTAGCTTTTTGAAAGCTCAGCTGTAAACATTTTGCCAGCTTGGCTTTTTAAGTTGGTTAATTTTCGACCCCGCTAATATGGAAAAGAATCGGATAAATGGTAAAAATAAACGGATAATATTAGAACTTCAACTCAATTTTTTAGATTCTAATCATATATCAAATGAATCCTCAAACTTTTGGATTATGTCATTATGAAATAAAAAAATTGAAGAATAAGCTTAATCTATTTCACGATGTTGAAAAACATGCAAGGAGGAAATTAGAAATTGTTTTAGGTCAAAATATTCTGATATTAAACGTTCAAATCCGACATTGTTTACATTACAAGAGCAAAATTATCATTTTTCAAACATTACCTAACAAATTCCAACTTTGTTAACGCCATTGCCAAGGTGAAAAAAAGATGACATTTTTTTTAAAAAAACCCCGGGTGGAGAAATCGTAAGTGTCAAAATTTTCGGGTATTTTAACACTTTAGAATAAATGTGATTATTATATTCGCGGAAATCAAAAGCAATGGAGGTAGAAGCTGTAGAATAAATGTCATTATTATATTCGTAGCAAAAGCAATAAGGACCCCCAAAGCTGTTGGAAATAATTTATTATTCTTCTGCCTGACCCGAGAGATTAACTTCACCTTTATTTTATTCTCATAATTAATATGCTCGAGCTCTATTAATATAATGTGCGAAGTGATTGTGCCAATTGTTACATAACGAACCAAGCAACAAAACAGGAACCCATGTTTAACGACTCTTAAAGATATGGGAAGACTAAAATCAACAAATAACGCTACCTTTAATAATAGGGATTTTATTTTAACCAAGTAGAAGACTAAAATCAACAAATAACGTCACCCTTAATAATAGGGATTTTATTTTGACTAAGTAGTAATAAAATCAACTCAACATTTCCTCCCTTAAACTGAATGCTAATGCATCAGTTTACATCAGTTTTAGAGCAGACTCATAATGATACATGCAGCTTTAAGAAGAATCCAGCTTGAGTGGCTTAGTCATTACATCGGCTAATTGTTCTTGTGTGCTGCAATGGACCAATTCTACAGTACCAGCCCTTGTAAGCTCCCGAAGAAAATGGAAACACACATCTATGTGCTCACTTCGACCATGCATTACTGGGTGCTTCGAAAGTTTGATTGCAAAACTACTATCACAATGAATAATAGTTGTCTTACCTTACTTCAGACCCAAATTATCCAACACCCTTTTCAACCAAACTGTTTGACATGCAGAAAAAGCCGCATCAATGAATGCAGCTTCAGTAGTGGAGAGACACACTATTGGTTGCTTTTTTGATGGCCAAGATACTGCTCCTGAGCTCAACAAAAAAACGTAACCTGAAGTGCTTTTTCTATCTTCTAAATCCCCAGCATAATCATTATCAGTGTAAGTAATAAGTTCCTTATTTCCTCCATTCTTATAAAAAATTCCGACATCAAGTGTTCCCTTCAAATATCGCAACACCCTTTTAGCTACTTGGAGATGAAGCTCAATAGGATTCTCCACGTACCTACTGATAAGACCCACTACGAACATCACATCCGGTCGAGTAGTTGTAAGATACATGAGACTACCCACAATTTGTTTTAAATAAATTTTGTCTACCTTAACACCACTTTCATCCTCCACGAGTTTACAACCTGGGAAAATTGGATTTTAAATTGAGTTGCTTCTATCCCTCCCAAACCTTTGCAGCACCCTAATGCATATTTTTTCCGACTGATAAACACACCTCTTGAATTCTGCAAGATTTCAAGACCAAGAAAATACCTAATTTTGCCAAGATCAGTTATATCGAACTCATGTTTCATGGAACTTTTAAATTCCGAGACCATCAATTCATCATTGCCAGTAAAGATGAGATCATCTACATACAAACTCAGAATCAAAAGTTTCCCCTCTTTCCCTGTCTTGATGAACAGAGTATGTTCATAGTCACATTTCTCAAAACCTTCTTTCAAAAACTAAGCTTCTATGCGGCTGTACCAAGCACGCGGTGCTTGCTTAAGGCCGTAGAGTGCCTTTTTTAATTTATAAACCTTGTGTTCAAAACCCTTTTTCACATAACCAAGCGGTTGTTCCACAAAAACCTCTTTATTCAACTCACCATGTAGAAATGCTGACTTAACATCTATCTGACAGATAGCTCATCCTTTTTTAGCTGCATGAGCTAGTACCAAACAAATTGTTTCCATACGTGCTACACGTGCAAATACTTATGTATAATCCACCCCATGCTGCTAAGAGTACCCCTTTACTACAAGTCTTGCCTTGTATTTGTCAATTTCACCATTCTCATTAAACTTGGTTTTGTAAACCCATTTCACTCTAATTTTCCTTCCACCTTCAGGTAACTCTGTCAATTCCCATGTATAATTTTGTTTTATTGCTTCTATTTCCACATCCATGGCTTTCCTCCATTTCTCATTTTTTACGGCATCGTCGAAGCGAATAGGATCAGCAGCTGCAAACATGGCCAACTGAACTTCTTCTTCAGATAGTCCCTCTCATGTCTTATCGTATTGAAATACAAGTGTACAACCCAAGAAGGGGGGTGAATTAGTATTTTAAAACTTATCCTAATCAAACCACACAACAATCTAATCTAATGCCTTAATAAATTCAAAAACAATAAATTCAATGAAAGCACAATAATAAATAAGTAAGGGAGGAGAAAACAAACTCAAGGATTTTTACGTGGTTCAGCTATCCCAGCTTACGTCCACGCCTCTAAGCTCATCGGGTTTGAGAATTTCACTAAGCAAGCCTCCAAGGCTTCAAATGCTTACAATTGACTTCCAATGTGTCAATAAACCTTTACAACAAGAGATTATCCCCAATCTCTTAACCCAAGTGTATCCCAACACTTACAATCACTCAAAACAAAAAATTACAAAATGTTTTTCTCTCACACAATATTTAAGATTACAAATCAATGCCCAATGTGTGAATAAATGAAGTAAGAATGTGTTTAAAGCTCTAAGAAGATTGTATACTCAAGTATAAGCTCAATGGTAGTGTTGTGATCAACCTTTGATTTGATTTGAATGAGCTTATTTATAGTTAAAGCTGAAAACTAGCCGTTATTGACTTTCTACCAGAAATCGAATCACCGTTAACCATTTAACGGTTAACCGTTTGGATTGATCAAAGTTACCGTTGGCATAATTTCAAATAAACGGTTGACCGTTTGTCACTATCCTTTCGCCGTTAAATTCCAGAGACCTGCACAATAAATTTCTACTAACCGTTCTTACTAAACGGTTAAAGATTAACAAAGAATGTCATTCTGGAAATTATCGGTTAACGGTTCGCCGATTATTTCCAGCAACCTATAAAATAAAAAGCTTAACCGGTTTGCTTTAAACGGTAAAAGATTAGTACAAAATTCACTTCTGAATATTATCGGTTAACCGTTACAAATAACGGTTCACCGTTTACTTTCTAGCTGGTTTGTATGCTAATCGGTTAAAACTTAAGAAATAACCATTTTTCTGAATATTACCGGTTAGTCATTAAACTAAACGGTTAGCCGTTAAAAATAAAAGGTTAGTCGTTTACTTCCAGTAGCTGGCTTTTTATTTGTTTTATGCAATCGGTTGAAGCTTTAGAAAATAATCCTTTTCTGCATTTTATCGGTTAACCATTAAAATAAACGGTTCACCGGTTACGCCAAGAGTTACACATTTTTACAAAATTTTACAGAGAATATTATTCATGTTTATCCAAAAGTTATAAACACATATAAAAAATTTTTGGCTTTTAAGAAAATATTTGTTATTGAAAAACTCCAACAATTTGATTGAGAGAAATTAAGGTTTGGTATAATCAAAAACAATAAAATGAACATCTACATGTTAACATTCTTCCCCTTTTTGATGATGACAAACTTCTTTCAACAATTTGCTCCCCCTTCATGTATGACTAAAAAAAAATTTTCCAATATAAGATGTTTTCTTTTAAAAAACATGTATACAAAAATAGTCTATTATCTCCCCCTCCATCATTAAAAAAAATTGAAACAAAGGAAGCATGAGAGGTAAGAGAAAGAGATTACCCATGATAGGCGAGCAAAAATTTCAGTAGAGTCTCCCCTTAAATTTGGAGAAATCTTCAAATACAATATAAGATTAAGAACACTTCCAAAGATGACTAAACAAGTGTCCATATCCCAACAACTCCAATGATATTTAATCCAAGCAGATATAATCATGCATAAGAAAACCATAGATATATAATCAACCAAAGAAAATATTAATCCAGCAATAAAATCATCAAGAAAAAAAATAATGCAAGGCAAATAAAAGATATAAACATAACATGAAATGTATGTGCGAAAAGGAGAGTCAGAAACTAAGAAGAACGCCGCGAAGAGGAAAGTCGCAAAGAGGTGGGCCACGAAGATGTACTGCCAGGGTCATACCTGAAATAGCCAAGAAGTCAAGCACAAGAATGATCTCATACTGATCGATACTCGCCTCGAAATGTCCGAACTCGAGACCGAGTCCGATCGTGGGAGAGAGTATCCAGGCAATCAAGAATCAGCTGTTGTCGCTCAGAATCCGGCGAACATCATCAGCCAACTGCTGCAAAATATCTTAAACTGGTGGCTAAACGAGAGCTGAAGGCTGCTCAGGAGCGGAAGGCTACTCAAGAGCTGGAGGTGGCTCTGGAACAGAAGGAATATCAGTGTCCATCTCGTGCGCCGCAGGATCAAAACGAGCTGAAGGCTGGGGAGCATCTCGATTATGAGAAGGTGGAGGACGAGCTCCAAGTCTGAAGTCGGGAAGCTGATCCGAAGGATAAATATCATTAAGCATCCGATCATCCTCTAGAGCAATCAAGGTGTACTGATTCTTGGAGTTTGAGGTCTTGAACCATTGCTCTTTCTTCCTAGTAAAACCAATGCTACTCATAGCTTCTTGACCAATCCATTGAGCTCTTTATACACAGCATCCCGGATAGGCACATGGAAGTGCTATAGTATTTTAGTGATGATACTGCCATAAGGGAGTAATCGGTGAGTAACCGCAGGAGTAGTCAACATGTGGCGCACAATGATATATCCAAGGTTAACAGGTTGCCCCCTAATGACACTATCTAGTAACTCAACATCTAATCGAGTTACCTCATCCGAGTGACCCCTCCGAGGTGTAATGATATACTGCAAAATATTATGAAGGATACGAACTTGGAGAGGTAGCAGCTGGGACCAAAAAAATAGTCCACAAATATCAGTAGTAAGATCCCGATGACGGTAAATATTGCGTACACCCTCATTGTGTACAAAGTCATCAAATGAGAGAGCTTTTCTAGATGTATAAAAGCTATGACCCTCATCCGGAATCTCAAGAATGTTAGTATTTAAAAACTCAACATCAAAATTAATAGAAATACCACCAACAAGAGTAACAATCCTATCTAAACGAGTTGTGAAGAGTTCCATATTTGAGTAGAAAACTCGAACTAAATTAGGATAAACTCAAACATCAAAGTCAACAGCTAACTCCCAAGGTCGAAGCATATTCCTAACACTTTTACCACACACAATTAACTCTTTAAAGTCTTTTATATCCACAAAGTAAGAGTTAAGTACCTGTCGACCCATAAAGCGGTCTTTGAAGCGTTTGCGCAATGGTGCTGTAGGAAGGTGAAGTCTTTCAAATTCAAAGGTTTCCTGTGGTGGAATAGGGTTGATAGAGGGTGTTTGCTTTCTCCTTCGAGTTCTCCGAGACGACTAAGCCATGGTAATTAAAAAAATTTTGGAAGATGAATTTGGAAGCAAATGAACCGATTATTGAGTTTAGAGGGAGTAGAGGAAAGGATATTCAATTTTGCCAAGAAAGTACAAAAAATGGATCGAAATTGGAAAAGATAATTCGGCTGCCCTTAGGGTTTTGATTTGGGATTTTTCAATTTTGGACAAGATTTCAAGTTTTGAATCGGTAGAATCGGTCTAAGAATTATTAGAAAGGGTTCTATCGGTGTGATTTGTCACGAAAATGAAGAGAAATGGAGAAAAAAGAAAAGGAAAAGCTTCGGTTTCGCGGTTATGGCGGAATCGGTGAGAGGGTAAGTGAAGAGGAAGAAGAAACCCTTGAATAGTTTTATATTTAGCGAAAACGGCGAGCCATTTTATATGAACGGTAAAGGATTAATTTCCAGAGAGCTTATAATAAGAAAACGGTTAACGAGTAAGAGTAAACGGTAAAGGGGCAAATTTCAGGAAGCTCTCTATTTTTAAACGGTTTACTGTTAACTGTAAACGGTGAGAGGGTAAATTCCTGGGGCTCTATGTTTTTAAACGATTTTACCGTTAATTGTAAACGGTGAGAGGGTAAAAAGCAGTCAACATATCCTAGTTTCTGGAACTAAACGGTACACCGTTTATTTATAAATGGTTATCCGTTTATTTTATTGGTCATTTCGCACATTTGTTTCAATATTTGGCCAACATATATTACAATTCAAGATCATTGCTTTGATCTAAAAATGCTTTAAGGCCATTTTAATGCAAAATTCATGAACATATATGTATTAAAAAATAATTAATTTATACAAAACATACATACACACTACTAGTATATCATACTTAAGCATTACATGAATATTAAAGCATCAAATCATAAATCAATCAATTCAATGGGCTCAATAACATGAGTAGAAATGTTAATGTGAAAATTTCATCATCCCAAGTTCATGTCGAATTTTGAAAATTGACCTTCGCAAAGAGGTTTTGTAAAAATATCGGCAAATTGTTTTTCTGTAGAAATAAACTCCAATGCAATATCACCATTTTGAACATGATCTCTCAAGAAATGATGTCTAATCTCTATATGCTTGGTTCTAGAGTGCTAAAAAGGATTTTTTGAAAGATTTATAGCACTAGTATTGTCACACTTAATAGGAATTTGCTCAAGCTTAATGTCATAGTCTCTAAGTGTCTGTTTCATCTAAAGAGCTTATGCACAACGACTCCCTGCAGCAATATATTCAGCCTCGGTAGTTGAAAGTGCAACAGAATTTTGTTTCTTGCTAAACCATGAAACAAGTGAGTTACTTATCAACTTTATAACTAGCAAAATCTGCATCTGAATAGCATGTTAAATCTATATGAGTTCCTCTAGGATACTAAAGGCCAAGATTTATAGTCCCACTCAAATAACGGAAAATTCGTTTTACAGCAAGCAAATGAGATTTCTTGGGACATGATTGAAATCTTGCATACAAATATACACTAAACATGATATCGGGTATACTTGCAGTTAAATAAAGTAAAGATCCAATCATACCTCGATAGATTTTAATGTCCACTTCTTTGTCTTTTTTGTCTTTGTCTAGCTTGGTTGTTGTGCTCATCGGAGTATCTTTGGTTTTTGAGTCATCAATGCCAAATCTCTTGAGTAAGTCTTTCACATATTTGGCTTGATTTATGAAGATTCCTTCATCATTTTATTTTATTTGCAGTCCAAGGAAATATTTCAACTCTCTCATCATGTTCATTTCAAACTCTTTACTCATACATGACGAAAATTCTTTGTACAAAGACTCATTAGTAGAACCAAAGATAATATCATCAACATATATTTGAACAACAAGTATATCTTGGTTCTTATGCTTAACAAAGAGAGTAGTATCCGATTTATCCATCAAAAAACCGTTATCCAACAAGAAATTTTTAAGCCTATCATACCAAGCTCTAGATACTTGTTTTAATCCATACAATACTTTAGACAACTTATACACATGATTTGGAAACTTTTCATTTTCAAAACTAGGAGGTTGTTTCACATAAACTTCCTCCATAATATAACCATTTAAGAAAGTGTTCTTAACATCCATTTGAAGTAAAATAAAATTTTTATGACATGCAAATGCTAAGAGCATCTTTATGGATTCTAATCTGGCTACAGGAGCAAAAGTTTCATCAAAATCAATTCCTTCTTCTTGGTTGTAACATTGAGCCACTAATCTAGCTTTATTCCTTACAACCACTCTGGACTCATCCATTTTATTTCTAAATACCTATTTAGTGCCTATAATAGATTGATATTCCGGTTTAGGAACTAATTTCCACACATTGTTTCTCTCGAATTGATTTAACTCCTCTTGCATTGCCATAATCCAAGATTCATCATTTTCCGCATCCATAAAGGATTTTGGTTCAATTTGAGAAATAAATGTAGTATGCTCACAAGTATTTTTAAAAGATGATCTAGTTGTTACACCATGTGAAGGATCTCCTATAATTGCATCCTTAGGGTGAGAAGAAACATACCTCCACTCCTTGGGAAGTGATTGAGAAGTACCTTGATTTTGTTCTGCACTTGTTTCTTCATGTTGCTCCTCTTGATTTTCATGTAATGCATCCTTTTGGTTATCTTTTGTTAACTCTTCTTATAATTCTTCATCTGCATTATTATCAACAACAACTTTCTCTGCAAAGAAAGGATTAGATTCATCAAACGTAACATATATAGATTCTTCCACAACTAGAGTTCTTTCGTTATAAACTCTATAAGCTTTGCTTGAGTTTGAATACCCAAGAAAGATACCAACATCGAATTTTGGATCAAATTTTCCAAGGTTATCTTTTGTGTTCAAAATGAAATATTTGCATCCAAAAACTTGGAATTAACCAATATTGGGTTTTCTATCTTTCCAAAGCTCATATGGAGTTTTATTGAGATTAGGTCTAATCAACACATGATTTAAAACATAGCAAGCGATGTTGACGGCCTCGGCCCAAAAATATTTAGGCAAAAAGTTCTCATTCAACATAGTCCTACCTATTTCTTGAATCGACCTATTCTTTCTCTCTACAACTTCATTTTGTTGTGGAGTTCTTGGTGATGCAAATTGATGCTCAATGCCAAAATCATTACAAAAATTTTCAAATGAATGATTTTTAAATTCTCCACCATGATTACTCCTAATGCAAATAATACAATATCCTTTTTCATTTTGAACTTTCTTACAAAATACTTTAAAAGCATCAAGAGCATCATCCTTATTAGCTAAGAATAATACCCACGTATATCTTGAAAAATCATCAACAATTACAAAAGCATAATACTTGCCACTTAGACTAGCATATTGTGAAGGTCCAAATAAATCTATATGAAGTAGTTGAAGATGTTTTGAAGTAGAAATATGATTTTTACTTTTAAATGAGGTTTTGATTTTTTTGCCAAATTGGCATACTTCACAAACTCTATCCTTTTGAAAACTAATTTTTGGAAGGCCTTTAACCAAATCGTTTTTAGAAATCTTTGAAATTAAATCCATGCTTGCATGTCCTAATCTTTTATGCCATAACCAACCATCATCATGCAATGCCGAAAAATATTTATCATGAGTAGATGCAACTTCTATGTCAATAGTATAAATATTACCACATCTATTTCCAACAAATAAAATCTTTCCATCACATGCATTTTCAATAACACATCTAGAATTCTCAAAAACTACTTTATAACCTTTGTCACATAATTGACTAATACTAATCAAGTTGTGTTTCAAATTTTCAACCAAACATACATTTTCAATTAAGGTTGAGGAAATTTTACCGACATTTTCGATTCCAAGAATCTTCCCTTTTGAATTATCTCCAAAAAAAACATCTCCACCGTTTTTTATTTTGGTAAAACTTAAAAATCATCTATAGTTTCCGGTCATGTGCCTTGAACAACCACTATTCAAAAATCATTTATTTTTCTTCTTCTTCAAGCCCTGCAAAGAAAATCTTAAGTCTTAGGTACCCAAAACTTTTTGGGTCCTTGAGTGTTAGTAATGGTTTCTTTTGGAACCCAAATAGATTTCATGCCAAAATATGCACTTTTTTTCACTGGACACTTATTTTTCATATGACCATCTTGATTACAATAATGACATACAATTTGATTGTTAGTAGATTTACTATTCATAAAGTAGTTCTTATAATATTTTTGTTTCAAATTAGGCTTATAGCCAAGTCCCCATTTATCAAAAACACATTTTTGTGAGTTGAGCAGTTATCCAACATCTTTTGCCCATTTGTAAATTTTAAAACAATCTCATTTAACTCATTGCCCTTTTTCTTAAGCATTTCATTTTCATTTTTTAAATCATCTATGTGTGATTCTAAATACTTATATGAGGTGTTAGGTTTCTCATTTGATAATGCAACTCTATCATGCAATGCTTTATTCTCTACTTCTAGACATGTAATTTTTACATTTAGGGATTCGTTATCATTTTTTAGCTTTACCATTTTCTTTTTAAGACATACATTCTTTTTACCAATCTTCATCAACTCATTATGCAATTCCTTAAAAGTATCATACAATTCATCATAGGTACGATCACTTACCTCATCAAGATCATCATCATCTCCTATTGCCATAAGTGTTAGGTTTGATACTTCTTGTAACTCTTCTTCATCACTATCATCTTCATCGCTATCATTCCAAGTAGCAACCATGGCTTTCTTCTTGAGTTTATTGGTAAGTGGGCACTCCGATCTTATATAGTCGGGCTTCTTGCATTCATAGCATGTAATTAACTCTTTCTTCTCCTTTTAATTCTTGAAGTTTCTGAATTTTCTTCGATCACCGATTTTCTTGAAAAACTTTCTGAACCTCCTTGCTAGCATAGCTAACTCTTCATCATCTGGTTCACTTTCCCTATCACTCTCATATTTTGAAGCTTTGAGACCGATGCTTTTCTTCTTTTCCTCATTTCCTTTTTCGGCTGCCAAGTCTTCCTCATAAGAAATAAGAGAACCAATTAAATCATCAATAGGTAAAATATTTAAATCTTTGGCTTCCTCAATGGCAGTCCTTTTTTGTCTCCATTCCTTAGATAACGACCTAATGATTTTCTTAACTCTTTCGCTATTAGAGAAGTTCTTTCCTAGGGCTCCTAGGGTGTTCACTATATCCGTAAATCTTGTATACATAGAGTACACGCTCTCATTTTGTTCCATTTCGAACAACTCATATTGTCGAGCGTATCTACTAATTTTTTACTCTTTCACTTGATTAGTTCCCTCATAGACAACTTCAAGTTTGTGCTAAATTTCACTCGCACTTTCACAACTAGACACTCTATGAAACTCTTTCTTATCTAGTGCACAAAATAATGTATTCATAGCTTTGGAATTTTGAGAAGCTTTTCTCTTCTCCAATTCATTCTATTCCCGTGAAGGTTTTGGAATATCTTTCCCAAGTTCATTTTTAGTCAAAGGCATAAAAGGACCATCACAAACAACTTCTCAAATTTCGTAGTCTAAGACTTGCAAGTAAATTCTCATCCTAGTTTTCCAATACGAGTAGTCATTACCGTCAAAGAACGGTGGTCTAGTTATGAATTGTCCTTCCCTAAAGGTTGAATCATTTTGAGTTGCCATGGATCTTTTACTCTAAACGGTTAAGTCCAAACAAGAGAACCTTACTCTGATACCAAACGAAATACAAATGTACAACCCAAGAGGGGGGTGAATTGGTATTTTAAAACTTATCTTAATCAAACCACACAACAATCCAATCTAATGCTTTAATAAATTCGAAAACAATAAATTCAATGAAAGCACAATAATAAATAAGTAAGGGAGGAGAAAACAAATGCTTACAATTGACTTCCAAGGTGTCAATAAACCTTTACAACAAGAGATTATCATCAATCTCTTAACCCTAGTGTATCCCAACACTTACAATCACTCAAAACAAAAAATTACAAATTATTTTTCTCTCACATAATATTTAAGATTACAAATCAATGTCCAATGTGTGAATAGATGAAGTAAGAATGTGTTTAAAGCTCTAAGAAGATTGTATACTCAAGTATAAGCTCAATGGTAGTGTTGTGATCAACCTTTGATCTGATTTGAATGAGTTTATTTATAGTTGGAGCTGAAAACTAGTCGTTATTGACTTTCTGCCAGAAATCGGATCATTGTTAACTATTTAACGGTTAACCGTTTGGATTGATAAAAGTTACCGTTGGACATAATTTCAAATAAACGGTTGACCGTTTGTCACTATCCTTTCGCCGTTAAATTCCAGAGACCTGCACAACAAACTTCTACTAACCGTTCTTACTAAATTGTTAAAGATTAACAAAGAATGTCATTATGGAAATCATCGGTTAGCCGCTATCGATTAACGGTTCGCCGGTTATTTACAGCAACCTATAAAATAAAAAGCTTAGCCGATTTGCTTTAAACGATAAGAGATTAGTACAAAATTCATTTCTGGATATTATCGGTTAACCGTTACAAATAACGGTTCGCCGTTTACTTCTAGCTGGTTTGTTGATAGGTTATAAATAGTCATATTATATTTAGTTTAATTCCCTCATATTTTGATTGATCTCGTGCTAATTTGTGTAAATTATGTTTGATTTGATTTAGGAGCCAAAACATGGAGATTAAGATAAAAAGTGGATAATAAGGGCTTTATTTGGGCTTTGCAATCATGGGCTGACCGTTGACTTGAAGGAGACGGTTTCTTAGCATTAAGAGGAGAAGAAGCCAAGAAGGATTAGAAAAGCTAGCAAAAGAGGAAACTGCAAGGAAAAAGGAAAGCTAGCAATAAAAGGAAAGCAAAGGGCGTGTGAATATAAAAGGACATCCAAGCTTAGGAGATTACAGAGCTTGAACGTGAGAAGCAAAGAAAAAAAAGGGCTGCTGCAATTTATTTTGTTTTGTTTAGCCACCATGAGTGGCTAAGCTTTTAATTCCGATCCAGGGGTAATCAAATTCCAATTGTAGTTTTGTGAGGCTTTGAACTTAACAAGAATTTCTTCTATCCAAGTAATTTTTATTTTCTTGTTCTCATTATCTATGAATTATTTATATTGATTGAGTTGACGCCTTAATTCAATATTTATTTTTCTATCGCTAGTCAGGAGTTTGTGATCCGTAATTGTCATGAATAACTGAATTGAGTAGCAAGGAGTTGGCTCATGTGTGTGTATATTGATGGCCACAATTACATAGCTTGCATGATAGGCTCTAGGGAAATAAAAATACAAATTGATTAAATTGGAGTAATCTGAATTAATTGATCTTGTTTTAGTCATTCTCACTATTCTTAATGCTATCACTTAATTTGATATGGAACGATGATGCCCAGTTAAATTAGTGATAAGTTTGGATTTAGGCGATTGTTTGAGTCTAATGTATTAGGAGAATAATTACTTTCTACGGCTTTTCCGATTAAGTAGACTAAGTTCTTGGATTGAGTAATTTATATTTAAGCCTATGAACAAAATTGCAATTGGATGGAATTGATACCCTTGGATTGGAAGTTTGGTAAGATTGATTTCTTTGTTTAATTTTAAAGTCTTGTTTTATGTTATTTTTATTTCATTTTATTTCATCTAAATCCTTGTTGAAGAACAATTAAAACCCAGAATTTCGGTTAACCGTTTACCACTAACGGCTAACCGTTTGTCACTATCGGCTAACCGGCAATCACCAAACGGCTGACCGTTAGTGAGCAGAAAGGAGAACTGACAAACGGCTTACCGGTTTCACTTAACCGGATAGCCGAAATCTTTCCAGATCCGAGAGTTCCCGCAACCGGTCTTCCGGTTTTTCCTATCCGGATTGCCGGATACGTCCAGAATCATTACCAGCCACAACCGGACTTCCGGTTTCCAACTATCCGGCTAGCCGAATCTTTCCAGAAACGAGAAGAACGAAACGGCTCGGTTCTACCTCATCCGCTGTCCGCATCTTTCCGCATCCGCAAGCAACAAACGCTTCACCGGATTTCACGGGTTGTCCGACTACCCGTAAACGAAACCAATCGCAACCGGATTGCCGGATTCCTTTTCCGGTTAGCCGAATCGAGTCAAGAAATGACAACACACAAACGGATATCCGGTTTCCCATATCCGGTTAGCCGGTTATTTCCCAGAAAACTTCACAGAATAAACGGCTAACCGTTTTCCATTAAACGGCTATCCGTTTGGATCCAGCAAGCTCGAAAATCAGTTTTTTTTCTTGGAAAATTAATTTTTAAACTTTGAGAAAATTAAAATACATAGTTCTCTTGGGATTCGACCTGGTTTCACTACTTCTACAAATTTATTTAGGTGAATCAGTATTTGTTTTGAGGAGCTTCGACAAACTCCGTCATTTGTATGCTAATTGGTTAAAGCTTAAGAAATAACATTTTTTCTTAATATTACCGGTTAGTCATTAAACTAAACGGTTAGCCGTTAAAAATAAAAGGCTAGCCGTTTACTTCCAGTAGCTGGCTTTTTGTTTGTTTTATGCAATCGGTTGAAGTTTTAGAAAATAACCATTTTCTGCATTTTGTCGGTTAACCGTTAAAATAAACAGTTCACCGGTTACGCCCAGAGTTAAACATTTTTATAGAATTTTACAGAGAATATTATTCCTGTTTATCCAAAATTTATAAACACATATTGAAAATTTTTTTCTTTTAAGAAAATATTTGTTATTGAGAAATTCCAACAATTTGATCAAGAGAAATTAAGGTTTGATATCATCAAAAACAATAAAATGAACATCTACATGTTAACACGTATTGCATCCAAGCTGGTGGTCTCCTAATCCTCCCTTCATTCGAGCTAGGTGAGCTCTCCTTGGCTGGAGAATTAGAGGAAAAATTCTCCCCTTCTTCAATATTAGCATCAGAATTAGATTCACTCCTCCCTACATTTCTATCGATCTCTACCATTTTTTCCTCACGATCATCCCATTCCAAATCACATGCAATTGTTTCCTCATACTTCTTATCCTAATCCCAGCTTTTGTCTTCCTCGAACACAACATCTCCACTTATAATAGTCCTTTGTGAAATAGGATCATAAAGCTGGTAAGCCTTCGACTCCTCGCTTACTCTCAATAGAACACAAATCTGACTTTTATCATCTAGTTTTGTTCGTTTACTATCAAGCACATGAACATGAGAGATGCAGCCAAAGACTCTAAAATACTCTATCGAAGGTTTGATTCCACTCCACGCTTCTTTCGGAGTCATATTTCTCACGGCAAAGGTTGGACTTCGATTTAGAACATGTACCGTCCAGTTGACTGCTTCAGGCCAGAAGGTTTTGGGGACTCTCTTTTATGCTTCATACCATATTCATAATGGTTTTATTCTTTCGTTCTGCGACTCCATTTTGTTGTGGTGTGTATGTTGCTGTCAATTGTCTCTGTATACCATTTACATCACAAAAATTATTGAATTCTTGTGATGTAAACTCTCCTCCTCGATCAGTTCGCATGGCTTGAAGTGGTGTGTTCGTCTCTTTTTTCACTCGGATCTTAAATCTTTTGAAAACATCAAAGGCTTCGGATTTTTCTGTCAAAAAGAAAACCCATGTTTTTCTACTGAAATCATCAGTAAAGGTAAGTAAATATCATTTCTTGCTGTTGGAGATTGGTTTGATTGGTCCGCAAATATCAGCGTGTAATAACTGAAGAATTTGGGAAGCTCTCCAGCTTCTTCTTTTTGGAAATAAATCCCTGTATTGATTCCCCATCAAACAGTCCTTCCATAGCCTTGAAGTAGTTTTAAGTTGTGGTAAACCATCCACCATTGCCTTTTGTTGAAGAGTTTTTAAACTCGTAAAACTCAAATGTCTATATTTGCAATCCCAGAGCTGCAGCAAATCCTCAGTAATTGTATTGAAACAAATAGATGTTTATGTTATAGGTTGAGATATAGCTTGCAATATGAACATTCGATTTGCAGACATCTTCGTATCCATGATCAAACCTTTCTCATGATGAAACACATTGCACCTTCCATATTGGAACATAACCCATATTGGAACATAACAGTAAGCCCATTTTCCTGCAATTACCCAATGCTCAACAGGTTACTCTTCAATTTAGGTACATAGAAAACTCCGGTAATAATTTGTGTTGTTCCATTCACTTGCGACCTGATGTTACCCTTTACCATTACAGTCATGCTTGAGTTGTTGCCCAACTTTACAGAATCTCTGAAATTTTCATCCAGATCTGAGAAATATTCCTTTTTTCCACACATATGATTGCTGCAACCTGAGTCAAGATACCACATATCTTCCTTGTTGTCCTTATTCACATCCACGCATGCCATCAAACACATCTCTACTTTAATTTCTGCAAAATTTGCTCCTATCTCATTATTTGGACACTGCCATTGAAAATGTCCAAGTTTGTGACAATTATAACACTCCACTGTGGATTTGTCAGTTTGTTGTATGCCCCGTCCTATTCCTCTTTCTCGAAAACCTCTTCTACCACGACCTTTTACTCCTGAACTATTCTCATGTGTTATCTTCAGCGCCTATTCCTCTCTACTATTCCTATGAAATTTCTACTCATGAACAATTAAAGAACTTTCTAGCTCATCAATTGAAAGCTGATCAATGTCCTTTGACTCCTCAATTAAACAAACAATATAATTGAACTTCTCAGTTAATGATCGAAGAATCTTCTCTACCACTTTAACATCCTGCATATCCTCTCCATAATTTCTCATCTTATTAGCTACTAACATGACTCTTGAGAAATAATCAATAACACTTTCACCTGGTTTCATTTCAAGGGTCTCGAAATCTCTCCCTAGTGCTTGAAGGATGGAATGTTTCACCCGAGCATTACCTTCAAATTTCTTTTTCATCGAGTCCCATATCTACTTTGAGGTGTCCTCCTTTAAAATTGTTTCAAGGATGGTCCTGTCAATTGCTTAAAACAAATAATTCTTCCCTTTCTTATCCTTTAACTCCATCTCATCGAGGCTCACACATAGCTCCGTCGCAGTTCGACAAAACCGCCCACAAGATTCCAATATTCTTTAGACCTAACGAAGTTCTCCATCAGCACGCTCCAATGGTCATAATGACCATCGAAGCATGGAATCGCAGGCTGAACAAAGCTCCCTTCACTTGCCATCTCTTTCTTTTCTGGTTTTTCTTGAATACAAGTCACTCAAAAGCTGCAGCTTTCTATTCTTAGGTCCACTGGGGGCTCTAATACCAAATGTTAAAAGCTACAGAGTATGGAAGAATTCTAAATGCTGAGACGGATTTTTTACTCATGTACAAAAAAAGAGAATAACTTTGGCTATTAAACAGCCTTACATAACGAACCAAGCAACAAAACAGAAACCTATGTTTAACGACTCCTAAAGACATGGGAAGACTAAAATCAACAAATAACGTCACCCTTAACAATAGGGATTTTATTTTGACTTAGTAACAAAATCAACTCAACATGAATTTGATAACATCTTTTAGAACTTCTAGAATGATTAAACTTGTATGTATTAAGACAATTAAAATTAAATTCGTCGAAGAACACGCAAAGCTTTTTGTGTATCAATTATATATATAATTGTGTGAGAGAGAGAGAGAGAGAGAGAGAGAGAGAAATGGATCCTTATGGAATGGTCTTGAAGGGAGACTCTCGAGGCTTCTTGGATTACTTTGCTGATTGGCCTGCTAAAGAGTTGTTGGATTACAGGACAGTCAATGGAGACTCCGCAATTCACATTGCAGCGGCAATGGAAGACCCTCAGATGATCAAGGAATTTCTTGAACGGCTACCACCCGAGACCGGACTTGGAGTCTTGAAGCAAACAGATGCATTTGGAAACATTGGTCTTCACGAAGCGGCCATCGTCCAAAATTTTGACGTGGCCAGGGTTTTGGTTGACTTTTCCATAAAGCCTGGTGATGCGTACAAAGATCTACTTGAGGCTAAAAACCGTTCGGGGGAAACCCCAGTTTACAGGGCTGCTGCTCTCGGGAAAACTAAAGTGCTGCAAATCTTGACTGAGCAAGTTGGTGACTTACATTATCATTTCCGTAGATATGATGGCAAGATCGTTCTTCATATGGCTGTCCTTGGCCAACACTTCGGTAAAACATAGTAATTAAATCTCTCTTTCATTCATTAATGTATCGATCACGCGTTAAATTAAAGTTTATTTCCATCACAAATTAGATAATTAACAATTATTTTATTATGTGCTAGAATAGTATAACGGTAATTATATATTAAAATTATTATTTCCGTTAAAACTAACTATTTCTGTTAGTGAATTGGGATGTAAATGTCTTTTTCGAAACGTTATGCGAGTTTTTGTCTCTTTGCCTAAACGTTGGGAGTGTGTCAGTCATTTTCCCAAAAAAAAAAAAGAGGAGTTAAATTAAAGTTTAAAAATTTATTAATTGTCTTCTTAATTAACTAATTAATTAATCTGCTTCAATACGTACAAACACTGCTATTTGGTTACTTAAACACGACTCAAGCCCTGCGAACAATTTTAATATACTCGCAAGCGCACGAATCTAGATCTAGAATAGTGGTAACGAGGTCGAACCCACAGAGATTGTTATAAATTGAAAAGTCTAATTTAAATCTAAAATTAATATTAATCCTAACCTAGTTGAGCAAATTGAATTTTGAAAGAAGTTAAACTAATTAAAATAAGAAAACAATTAAAGCAAATGAGGATTCAATTAGACAAAGATTACCAAGGTTTCAGACTCCACCACTATTCAACTAGTAACTATCTAATTATTAATTAATTCCCAATTTTAGAGTGACAACTCGAAATCAATCTATGTCATCTCATGGATATGACAATTAAGCCCAAATAAAATTAATCTTGTGTAGGTTCTTTTTCTGCTTAATAATATGATATCTAAGAATCCCATGTAAACATATTGAATAACAAAGAGTCAAAGTTTTCCTAAGCACTCTGTGTAAGCAATTTAATGAAAGACACAGAATCAAAGATAATCATGTATAAAATTTATAGATCCAAGCATAGATTTAATTGAATATTAATCCTAACAACCAACAATGCATGACAGAATTGGTGAAAAGATTTAACATCCAATTAATCATGGGAAACAAGAACCATAAACATTAAAGCACACATGTAGGAAATTAATTCAATAAAAAGACAATTATTTCATTGAATAGGGTTTCATCCTTAACCTCAGTATAAGAAATTTAGCTAGACATACTTGAATTGAGAGCAACAAATAAAATAAAACCAGCCATGGAAAAGTTGCAGAGCTGCTGCAGTTTCCTCCTCTGGCGGGTTGCGTCTGCTTTCTCCCCACTTTTCTCCCTTGGCCGCCTCTCCCTCTAAGCCTAAATTAAGCTTGCTTTTATAGACTTTTAAATGGGCCCACCGACTTTTCACTTCTCAAGCCAAAAGGCTTAGCCTTTTATTTCTCTTTCTTCACCACGTGCCCACCAATTATAAATGCATTAGGATTCCTTTTGTTCATTAATGCCCTGCAATTGCAATTGCTACTCACGTGCTAGCCACTTTAGCCTTAAACTTCTTCTTTGTTTGCACGAACATGGAGAATTCAATTTATTGGCTTCGGCTTCTTCGGATTGAATTTCACGCACATCTACTTAATTACTTCCACAAATTGAGTTGATCTTCAATGCTTTCCAATTGTTATTCTTTATACAATTTTCATCCAAAATCTCCAATTAATTCCCTATTCAATAAAATAATTTAATTAATTAAAAATAACAAATAATAATAACTAGCAATTATATAATAAAAGGTAAACTATGTATGTAAATTATGCTCATCAAATACCCCCAAACTTAGATTTTGCTAGTCCTCGAGCAAACTAAACTAAAAACAAAAATAAAAACAATGGAATAAAAAGTAAATCCTAACTAAACCACTTTCGCAGGTAATCGCGATTGCATTTAGCATATGCAACAAGCCTTTAAACCCCTAGGCGGCCCTAGTGGACGAGTTATAGTCTCGTAAGGGCTTCAGTGATGATACCCACAAACATCATCAATTTTTTTTTTTTTTAGAATAACAATAAAATAGAAGGAATCAAAATCTTTAAATAACACATGAAAATAGCCTCAAAGATTGCATAAATTATATAGCTCAAAGAAAATTTCAAATATTAGCAAAGTTTTAACTTTAATTCGATAGTCAATCCCATCTCTCTCTTGATCCTTGTAGTGTGTGTGTGAAATCAATTCAATCAAATCCATTCTTAAAATCCTAAACATCAACAGCCTTCGCCTCAAACAAAGAAAAGAGCAGGTCAAACTAATCTTATCATCTTGATCTCTTAATTTTTTTTTTTCGTTTCCACAGGCTTTTATGTGCATTTTCTTTTGATTTTTTTTTTTTAGCACAAGCACTTGATTTTTTTTTTTTTTTTAAACAAAAGTCAGGAGCTTTCACTCTACCCCTTAAGGTAGCCTTCTTCTCATGGTAGATTATCCTCTACATACTGGTGGTACATAGGCCCAAATTACTCAAGGATAGCTTCACTCTTAAGGGTTATAGGTAGCTATTTCTGACTCTGGCGCCTGTGTATACTTTTTTTTTTGTAGAGATAAGAATCAAGACAAACAGTCATTTACTCTCTCTCAAATTCTCAACTCAGGCTGTGTCAATCTCAGATTTCAAGTCAAAATCATGAAAGAACTGATATTAGTGTTCAAAGAATCTCAATCAAGAGGGACTAACACAAGAATCAAGTATAAACTAAGACAATATTCAACCCTTTCCAAGAACCATATGCATTGTCAATCAAGTTCTCATCATTGGCTTTCACATAAAAAAAAAACAAACAAAAAACACAAAATTTTTTTTTTTTTTAATTCAATAAACAAAGCACACACAATTCCCCACCCCCAAACTTATTTGGAACATTGTCCTCAATGTTTCATAAATAAAAGAAATATTCATGCAAAAAGATAGAAAAAGATAAATAAATAACAACATAAATAATAAAAGAAAAAGTTAGAGAGAACATACCTGAATGGGTTAGGAACGCTAAAAAGAAAATGACAAATAAAAAGAAAGCATTAAGAAATAAAAATATTAGAAAAGAAAAACAAACAATGAAAAGAAAAACCTACTATTTCAATCGAACAAAACATAAAGATGGAATTGATTAATCCTGATAAACAGGATCATCTAAAAGTATCTCCTCAACTTCTGGTATTCTTAACTCTAAAAATGGTTTTAATCTTTGACCATTGACTTTAAATAAATCACCATTTTTAGGATTTTCAATCTCAACTGCTCCATAAGGAAAAACAGTATGAACTATAAAAGGACCAGACCATCGAGAACGTAACTTACCTGGAAAGAGGTGCAATCGAGAATTATATAAAAGTACTTTCTGACCTGGTGTAAAGGATTTTCTCATAATGTGCTTGTCATGAAAGACTTTCATTCGCTGCTTATAAATCTTGGCATTCTCATAAGCATCATTCCTGATTTCTTCAAGTTCTGCTAGTTGTAATCTTCTCTTAGAACCACCCGTATGTCAAAATTAAATTTCTTGATAGCCCAATATGCACGATGCTCCAACTCTACTGGCAGATGACATGTTTTTCCATACACAAGTCTATAAGGTGACATCCCGATTGGTGTTTTGAAAGCAGTCCTATATGCCCATAATGCATCATCAAGTCTCAAAGACCAATCCTTTCTATCTGGCCTAACTGTCTTTTCCAGAATTTGCTTGATCTCTCTATTAGAAATCTCTACTTGACCACTGGTTTGAGGATGGTATGGGGTGGCAACCTTGTGTGTAATGGAATATTTGTTCAAAGATTTTTGAAAGATTTATTGCAAAAACCACCATCACTAATGATTGTTCTAGGAAACCAAACGGGATAGGATATGACTCTTCAAAAATTTTACTACAACCCTATGATCATTGGTTTTGCATGGTATAGCCTCAACCCACTTCGACACATAATCCACTGCAACCAATATATATTGATAACCAAAAGATAGAGGAAAAGGCCCCATGAAATCAATACCCCACACATCGAAGATCTCAACCACAAGAATAGGATTGAGTGGCATCATGTTCCTCTTTGAAATGCTACCCATGCGTTGGCACCTATCACACGAAGAACAAAAAGCATAAGCGTCATGAAAAAGAGTAGGCCAATAAAAACCACACTGTAAAATTTTTGTTGCTGTCTTTCTGGCACTGAAATGGCCTCCACAAGCTTGTTCATGGCAAAAAGAGATGACACTTTGAATTTCATTCTCTGGAACACATCTCCTAATAATCTGATCAGCGCCATATTTAAATAAATAAGGATCATCCCAAAAAAAATTCTTCACTTCAGATAAGAACTTTGTTCTATCTTGCTTAGTCCAGTTTTCTGGAATTTGACCTGTAGCAAGGTAATTAACTATATCAGCAAACCATGGTAAAACATTTACACTCATAAGTTGCTCATCTGGGAAAAACTCATTCAAAGGTAAAGATTCTGGAATAAATTTAAGGTCAAGGCGAGACAAGTGATCCGCTACAACATTTTCAGAATCTTTTTTATCTCTAAATTCAATGTCAAATTTAAAAGCAATACCCAACTAATTAATCTTGCCTTAGCATCTTTCTTTGTTAGCAAATATTTCAAAGCAAAGATGATCAAGAAAATAATCACTTTACAACCTATAAGATAAGATCTGAATTTATCAAGTGCAAACACCACGCCTAGCATTTCTTTTTCTCAGTTGAATAGTTCAACTGCGTGCATCATTGAGTGTCATACTAGCATAATAAATTACATAAGGCACACGATCTAATCTTTGTCCTAAACCGCCTCCTACAAAGATAATCAGATGCATCACACATAATTTCAAAAGGCAAGTCCCAATTAGGTGGTTGAATAATAAAGTGAAGAGGTCAACAATTTCTTAAGTTTTTCAAAAGCATCAAGACAAGAATCATCAAAGATAAAATGTACGCCTTAGAAGCAAGTTGCATAAAGGTCCGGAAATTTTACTAAAATCTTTGATGAATCTTCTATAAAACCCGCGTGTCCAAGGAAAGATCTTACTTCTTTTACGGATTTGGGAGGTGGAAGATTAGAAATTAAATCCACCTTGGCTTTGTCGACTTCTATACCTCGGCTGGAAATTATATGACCAAGTACAATACCTTGTTTCACCATGAAGTGACACTTTTCCCAATTTGTAACCAAGTTCTTTTCTTTACATCTCTGCAAAACTAAAGTTAGATGCTGCAAACATTCATCAAAAGAATCTCCATAAACAGAAAAATCATCCATGAAAACTTCAAGGAATCTCTCAATCATATCAGAAAAAATACTAAGCATGCATCTTTGAAAGGTTGCAGGTGCATTGCATAAACCAAATGGCATTCTTCTATATGCAAAAGTTCCAAAAGGGCAAGTAAAAGTAGTTTTGTCTTGGTCCTCTGGAGCTATAGGAATCTGATTATAACCTGAATATCCATCTAGAAAACAATAAAAGTCATGACCTGCAAGTCTATCAAGCATCTGATCAATAAATGGAAGAGGGAAATGATCCTTTCTTGTGACTGAATTCAATTTTCTATAGTCAATGCAAACACGCCAACCTGTAGTTACTCTAGTGGGAATTAATTCATTATTAACATTAGTAACTACTGTAACACCAGATTTCTTAGGAACAACTTGCACAGGGCTAACCCAAGAGCTATCTGAAATAGGATAAATAATTCCTGCATCTAATAATTTAATTACTTCAGCTCTTACCACTTCTTTCATGTTAGGGTTTAGCCTACGTTGCATTTCCCTAGTAGGTTTAGCATTTTCTTCAAGATGAATACGATGCATGCAATCTACTGGATTAATACCTTTAATATCAGCGATGGTCCATCCTATTGCCTCTTTATGATCTTTTAGAATACCCAACAACTTACCTTTTTGTTCAAAATCAAGAAGAAATAATAACAGAAAGGTGTCGATTCTCCCAAGAATGCATATTCAGAGTGTCGGGCAAAGCTTTGAGCTCCAATTTTGGTGGTGTCCTCAGATGAGCTAATCTTCTTTCGTAATTAGGCTGGTTCTGACTTTATCTTCCATTTAGTGGTGTCCATAATTGGAGGCGCATCAAGTAAGGTGTTGACTCCTGTAATTACACTGTCATCATTAGAAGAGAAATCAGAATGAGTTAAACATGCCATTAATGGATCATCATTGTGGTTAGAAATGAATGAATCTTCTACTAATTCCTCTATCATATTTGATTCAACAAATTCATCCTCTTCCTGTGGCTGCTTGGTAACATTAAAAATATTCAATTCCATGGTCATATTACCAAAAGCTAGCTGCATGTTTCCATTCCTGCAATTAATAAGAGCATCAGCTGTAGCTAAGAAAGGACGTCCTAGAATAACTGGGGTGTGTTTCTTAGGATCATGTACATGCTGAGTATCAATAACAATAAAATCAACAGGATAATAAAATTTGTCAATCTGTATCAACACATCCTCTATGATACCACGAGGTATTTTCATTGACCTATCTGCAAGTTGTAAAATAATAGAAGTTGGTTTTAACTCACCTAGTCCAAGCTGCATGTAAATGTAATAAGGCAAGTGATTAACACTAGAACCCAAATCCAATAATTCTATATCAAATGAATGGTTTACTATAACATGAGATAGTAGGAGAACCGTGATCTTTAAATTTTGGTGGCATTTTACATCAAGTAAATTGCTAGTTTGCTCGCTTAAAATGCTTTTTGGTGACATGATTTCTCTTTAGTGCATAAATCTTTTAAAACTTGGCATAGGAAGGAACTTGCTTAATAGATCAAGTAAAGGGATGTTTATACTTACCGCTTGAAGATTTCCATAATCTCACCCGTCAAGTCCCTTTCTTTACCTTTGCTAACCTTTGAGGAAAAGGAGCCTCGAATGTAGTTTGGTGGGCCACTTTCTTCCGGACCATTTGGTGATGAATCTTGTGATGGAACCGGATCCAAGTAGGCTCGATGTCTTTCTTGTTTGAACCTCCACCTTGTTGTCAAATAATTTTCCTTCTCAAAGTCATAATAGACTTTGCTTCTTGCCGATGGCTTGAACTCGATCCAACTTCGCACCCTTTCGATTGTGAACGTTGACTAGTGGAATTTTCCTTTTCTCTCTCACCATGAGTTGCTAATCGACTAATTGATGTTCAAGCTTTAAAATAGCTTGAGTATTTGACTGAAAGGCTTGTTGGGTTGACTGAATGAAACTTTGAAGTGTGTCCTCTAAAGAAGGTTTTCTTTGTTGGGGTGCAACAAATTGAGAGATAGACTGTTGGGTAGGAGGATATGTTGGGTTATGAGGACAAATTGTTGATCGTGCTAAATTGTTGTCCTCCTTGGTTTGAAACATGTTGATTTTGTTTCCAAGAAAAATTAGGGTGATTCCTCCAATTAGGATTATATGTGGATGAATATGGACTGTTGGAGGTTTTCTCATATGATTGTAAGGCATGTACCTGCTCAGAATAAGCCTCTTGATATGCTGGTAATGATGGACAATTCTGCGCTGTATGAGACAAGTTAGAACAAAGAGCACAAACCTCATTAGCTACACTAGGATGATGAGTTATTGATTGGTTTATAGCTAAGGCATCCACTTTCCTAGAAAGAGTAGAGTGGCCTTCACATCAAAATCATCCCTAACTTCATATAGACCTTTCCTAGAAACTTGAGATGACTTCTCTCTTTGATTTGAAAAATCCCACTGTTGAGAATTCTCAGAAAGTGAATTAAAGAAATCCCATGCAGCCCCTTCATGTAAATTCAAAAATCTCCCACCATTCATAGACTCTACCATATGACGATTTGACATGGTTAAACCATTATAAAAGCATTGTATAAGTCTCCATTTCTCAAAACCATGGTGGGGACACTTAAGGAGTAAATCATTGAATCTTTCCCAACACTCGTAAAATTGTTCACCCTCTCTTTGATAAAAATCACTTATCTCTCTCCTAAGGGCATTTGTTTTGGACATAGGGAAAAACTTGGTGAGAAACTTATTACTCAATTCATCCCATGCAGTAATGGACCCAGCAGGAAGTGAATTCAACCAAGCTTTCTTTGTCTTTTAATGAGAAAGGGAACATGCCTAATTGACTCATCGTTAAAATTTTGAAAACGAAATGTAGAGCATATGTCAAGAAATTCCTTAATGTGCAAATATGGATCCTCTCTCTCTAACCCATGGAAAGATGGTAAAAGTTGAATGACAGAGGGCTTAAGCTCAAAGTGCGTTGCTGTAGTTTGTGGCAACACAATGCAAGATGGTTGGTTTAAGTGGTGAAAAATATTCTCTAAGGGTTTTCTCTCCTTGTCCTGGTGGAAGTATTGGCAATATTCTATTTGGGTCATCCATGACTTGAGAAGAACTAGCTTGACTATCAATTTTTGAATCTCTTTTGACCAAACGATTTGTTGAATCACGTTCCCAAACACTCATAAACTAACTAGACAAGGAAAGAAAGAAAAATAAAATAAAACAAAACAAAATATAATAAAATAAAATAAACCAACAATAGCAAGAATAAACGAAATTTAAAAATAAAAGAAATTAAACAACCAAACAATGAATTTAAAAACTTTTTTTTTTTTGTGTGTTTTTTTTTTTAATAAAATAATAATAATAATAATAAAAGACAACCTAAATTATAACTAGTGGAAGAATCAAATCAACCTAGATTAAACGACCGGCAACGCGCCAAAAACTTGTTGTGAAAATTTTAATATACTGCAAGTTTACTAATCTAGATCTAGAATAGTGGTAACGAGGTCGAACCCACAGAGATTGTTATAAATTGAAAAGTCTAATTTAAATCTAAAATTAATATTAATCCTAACCTAGTTGAGCAAATTGAATTTTGAAAGAAGTTAAACTAATTAAAATAAGAAAACAATTAAAGCAAATGAGGATTCAATTAGACAAAGATTACCAAGGTTTCAGACTCCACCACTATTCAACTAGTAACTATCTAATTATTAATTAATTCCCAATTTTAGAGTGACAACTCGAAATCAATCTATGTCATCTCATGGATATGACAATTAAGCCCAAATAAAATTAATCTTGTGTAGGTTCTTTTTCTGCTTAATAATATGACATCTAAGAATCCCATGTAAACATATTGAATAACAAAGAGTCAAAGTTTTCCTAAGCACTCTGTGTAAGCAATTTAATGAAAGACACAGAATCAAAGATAATCATGTATAAAATTTATAGATCCAAGCATAGATTTAATTGAATATTAATCCTAACAACCAACAATGCATGACAGAATTGGTGAAAAGATTTAACAACATCCAATTAATCATGGGAAACAAGAACCATAAACATTAAAGCACACATGTAGGGAATTAATTCAATAAAAAGACAATTATTTCATTGAATAGGGTTTCATCCTTAACCTCAGTATAAGAAATTTAGCTAGACATACTTGAATTGAGAGCAACAAATAAAATAAAACCAGCCATGGAAAAGTTGCAGAGCTGCTGCAGTTTCCTCCTCTGGCGGGTTGCGTCTGCTTTCTCCCCACTTTTCTCCCTTGGCCGCCTCTCCCTCTAAGCCGAAATTAAGCTTGCTTTTATAGACTTTTAAATGGGCTCACCGACTTTTCACTTCTCAAGCCAAAAGGCTTAGCCTTTTATTTCTCTTTCTTCACCACGTGCCCACCAATTATAAATGCATTAGGATTCCTTTTGTCCATTAATGCCCTGCAATTGCAATTGCTACTCACGTGCTAGCCACTTTAGCCTTAAACTTCTTCTTTGTTTGCACGAACATGGAGAATTCAATTTATTGGCTTCGGCTTCTTCGGATTGAATTTCACGCACATCTACTTAATTACGTCCACAAATTGAGTTGATCTTCAATGCTTTCCAATTGTTATTCTTTATACAATTTTCATCCAAAATCTCCAATTAATTCCCTATTCAATAAAATAATTTAATTAATTAAAAATAACAAATAATAATAACTAACAATTATATAATAAAAGGTAAACTATGTATGTAAATTATGCTCATCAAACAACCTAACGTCCGAGGGGCCTGATGGCTTGGCATGTCTTCAACTACTAGCTCTAATGCCATCTGCTTTCAAGAGTTATTCGAAGACCGCGGAGACATGGACGAGTCTTGTCTATTCTTGTACGTGAATATATTCATTTATTTCTTGCTTTCGTGGATACAAAAAACAATACGAAAGAGATTAAAGCTGATTATTAATGAAGTGTAAATACATCCGCTCGGGGTTACTGTGTTGGCAATTAACTTAATAATTTAAGAGATCCTTCATTGGAACATTACGATTAAGAAGAACAATTCAACAAAAACAAGGGTACATATGGCCGAGATTACCATGCAGTAAGCCCGACTCGATATACCATTATTCCTGTTAACATTCTATCAGCCTTCAATTTCTTTAGCATTTTTTATATATTAATTATATATACACATATATAGTCCAGTTGACTTCGGTGCATGCCGTTACAATTGCAATTTCTAATTGCAGGTCTTCCAACGGAGGAGAGGTAGTGTTGAGGCAGCTTTAATTTGTTCATAATCGTAATATAGTGGTTTCATTAATCATTATAACACCATAAATTGAAAAATGAAAATCCGAACAAACAGCTTTAACTGCGGTTACAAGTCATAATATTTGTTTTGGCTATCTTTTTGACGACTCAGCTGTAAACACTTTCTCAGTTTGCCTTTTAAATTGGTTATTTTTCACAATTATTTATTGACAAGTTTACTCCAAAAATGAGAATTGAAAAAGAATTTTTATGACATCTAGTGGTTTAGCTTTACCAAATACCCACGAATTTTCCATTAATAACTAAAACTTTCATTTTAGAGCAATTCTCTTGGAAGCCAAACCGAATATTAGTTTTGAGGCCTAAATAAACAATAAATAATATAATATAAAAGCTCGTTTTTCTTTTAGACGTCAATTTTTTTCCCTTTTTTTTTTGGGTAACTCAAAAATACACTAGATATAGATGAAGAATCATTACAGTGAAGTGGAATCTTCTAGACGCAATAACAGTATGCCAATTTTGAAAATACTAAGGCGGGAAGTGTGAGATGCCTTAAATAATACGGGGAAAAGATGAAGTTCCTTTTTTCTTTAATTTCTATGGACTTGTACAAATTGTCATGATAAGGACTTTAATTACAACCAATTGACACAGAGACATGCAGTATTTCATTTTAGGGAGCGGTTTAATTTTTCATATCGAATATGCATATAGTTGTAAAATTGCGCCCGAGATGTTAATCAAAATGCAGGAATTCCAATTTGGAAGATGTACATTGGCATTTGGAGGCAAGTGATTGAAGGTGCGACCAATAATAATTTCATTAATTGCTTGTACATATATGAATTACACAGAGAACAGGGGAAATGTAACATAACTCGATCAAGTCATTCAGTTGATGAATGGATTTGCCACACTTGGAGGCGAAATTTTGTTTATAAATTAACAAGATGTTGATGCATGCATGACCAGGATGTGCGGCGATAAAAGAAAATCTGGATGAAAAAGCAAATCCATAAAAATGCGGAGAAACTGCTCAAAATGCTGGTTAAAAAAGAAACCCTTAGTCTTGGGGATGGAGAGCAGAACCCAGAAATTTCCTCGCCGAGCCCAGAAAGTTCCCCAACTTCCTTGCCGAACCAAGAAATTTCCTCGCCGAACCCCGAAAGTTCCACAAGTTCCTGCCGAACCCAGGAATTTCCACAATTTCCTTAGGATTTGGCAAAGGAAATATGGTCAAGGCAAAAAAACTTATTAATTTTTCAGCTGGAGAATTGGACGAATTGCTGCTGAAGAAAGATTGCACTAACAAAGAAAATATGATCAAGGCCAAAATTTGTTGATTTTTCAGCTGGAGAATTGGTCGAATTGTTTGTGAAGAAAGATTGCACGAATAAAGCAGTTCATAATCATAAAAAGGATAAGAATTGGGCAATCAGGTTGATACTACTCTTTGCAGCAAGCAATGGAATAACAGAGATTTTGGAGGAGATAATCCATCAACATCCTCAAACAATATTGTTAGATAACTTGAATGAGAAAGAGCAGAATATATTACATGTGGCCGTGAAGCGTCGTCAATATAAGGTCTTTAAACTCATCACGAAGGAAATGCAACTGTCTGTGCCCAAATGGGCTTCAAGAATTGACAAGAAAGGCTACACATTACTGCACCATGTTGCAGACATGAAACATTATAAAGAAGGGACCCGCCCTGGCCCTGTTCTCCAATTCCAGGAGGAGTTACAATTGTTCGAGGTAAGCCCTTTGACAATATTTAATTTTGTCCCACAAAATGTAATTTATTCAGTTTTATATATATAGATATAACAGATGTGCACATGAATTTTCATGTAGATTTAAGATTTTATAACAGTGTAAAATATTTTTGAAATAATGTGAAACGCTTTCATACGGTTATGAAACCTAAAATCCACATAAAAATTTGTGTAGACACCATATATGAGTATCTTCGTATATATAAAATAATTTTTTTATTGAAGGATCTCTTTAACTCGTCAAAAGGAGGGACAAGTTAAAAGAAAAGAAAAACACATACATCAATATACTACTAGATAAAATGCACAACACTTTTACTTGTCTTTTAGTTTATTTTTTATTTTAATAACTTCAGAGATCTGTTATTAAATAATAGCTTGCTCGCTCTCTCCCCCTATATATATTATGTGGTTTAATAGTTTTCTTAGAATTTAACAAAGTACACAATCTTGGACTAAAT